>JAQQWM010000009.1:0-4800000 GCA_038363915.1 Apiospora saccharicola | reverse complement strand
GAGTTCCGGGTTATGATTTGGGTGGGGGCCCTGAAGATTGTTTCTGGGGCTTGGAACCAAGGGCCACTTCCCTCTATGGTAATGGGCAGCGAGATCAGAGCATAGGGGTTTCCGTCAGCTGTTGTCTCCAGAGTAACACCGCTCGGCAGGTGTGTTGAGGCTGGCTGGAACTGCTGCGACTTCGTCCTCTTGGCCCTTCCGCGCAGCGATTGCCCGGACCAAAGCAACTTCCTCCCATCCGCTCCACAGAATACCGTGCACTCCTCATCTGCGGATAGGCTGTTTCGAGTTTCGGAGGGTGGCATCGTCGTGCGGAAGAATTCGGTCAAAGCGCGAAGATTGTCTCTCTCGACCACGGCGTCGCGGGCCATATCACGGAGTGCCTCTCGAGAGAAGCCCGAGTCGACCATATTGGACGTTGACTTGGCGCGAGGCAAACCGACGCGTCTCGGTCCTGCTCTTCCTGTCATGGCGCTCATGACATTTCAAATCCGGTGCTGCTGGTCCTGTACCTGTGTGTCGATCCACCCAAGCAGGTCGAGTTTAGCATGAATCCAGCCTTTGGTGATTTTATTTAGCCCGGGGTATAATGGTTCGTGATATACAAGCAGCTCCTTTTCTTGGTTGTGGTACCCAGAATCAGCCCACAAGAGGACCGAGCTACAGCCGGTAAGTAGAGCCCCGGAGGAGGAGAGATATATATAAATGTATATCTCGATTGACGGGTTTACAGAGGACGGCAATTGGCGGTTGATAGTAGTCAAAACGTGGGGTTAGGATAACTTGTATGCGATTAACTGCCCATTCGCAGAGAAATGTAGGATGGAAAACTTTGCGCTCACTTAAGCAAACGAAGCAAAGGAGACAAACGACAAGGTGGATAGACGACAGACAGCTTTGCTATCAGTCCCGGGCAAAGACAAAGTTTGTCGGCAACAACCGTTGAAGGGGCAGCAAGCAGAAGAAGTTTCGTGTCGTATTGCAGGCGCGTCTGGTAGAGTGAAAATGGCACGGTAGGCACGGTAAGTAGACGAAGCGAGAAAAGAAACATGAATAGATACAGCAGCGAGCAGAGAGGACGGCTTCCCCCGGCGGCACGGCTACGATCACCTACTAGGGAGCCCTACTCGATCCCCTAACAAATAAGCAAAAGCTATCTAGATACCCTGGTGGGAATAGTGACGTTCCCTAGCTGGACAAAGCGCAATTGTCATCACGATAGGTTAGGTATTGTTGTGATTTCGCCCGCCCCCTTTGCGGCGTACATAATAACATGAGCCGTTGCCCACATAGGCCAGTAAGACGGCGCATCACATTGAGTAGCTGAACCAGCCGTGTCGTGCTGGGCCGTCCTGTCCCTTCCTCTTTCTTTTTGCTTTCTTTTTTTCCTTGAAGATCCCAGGCGAGTCAAGGATGGAGCACGCGGGGAACCATCACATTGGGCGACGAGCCACCTTGTGCCTGCCACCAAAACAGGCAATAGAATCGAATCGAGTCTGCAGGTCGAGCAATTGTCCCTTGCCTCAATTTACGAAGCAGCAGCTAAGAGGTAATTAGCTCGTCCCGCCATGCCCTACATGGCCTAGTCGGCCAAAAAACAACAGGGGCAGCAGAAGGATCAACATGTCGATGCAGGGGCTAAGTGATGTCCAATCTCGGTTCAAAGACAAGATACATCCCTGAGATTGGGAAATATTCCGAGGTTTAATGCTGGAACAGCTCCGGTGGGAGACAGGCCGAGCAAGGAGACTGATGACAATATCGGGACACGCATTTAATAAGCAGAAGAAAGCATAAACGGGCGAATGGGTTTGTCAACCGGTTACATCGCCAGCGGACACGTCGTTCGGGAGTTCTGCACGACCATCGATACAAATGAGACAATGCAAACCCCCACCTCCAGTGAACCAGCCTAATAATTCTGACAGCTGTTGTCTTACCAGCCTCTTCTAGACCCTACATAAAATGCAGTATGACATCTACACCCAGCAGATGTCCTCGTGTCAGACGGGTTTCTACAAGGGCTTACGAACAAACGGATCGGGATGACTGCATACTTAGAGATGCCACGTGGTAGGGTAGCACAGTGTATCTTGGTATCATTGCTATTCAGTGGATAGCTTATCATAACCCGGCCACAGATGTTGATTCCAGTAGAGATATACGCATAAGACACATCAAAAAATTACACGAGGCGTCAGAAACGATAACGGCCATACAACATTAGACGACACTGGCAAGACATCCAAATCAACTTCGCGGCTGGGCTGATGCATATGCAACCGTGCAATTCAATGAATGCTTTTTGCGACAAAACGTCTATTTACTATCTGTACACGTCGCTGGGGGGATTCAAAAGACAAATAAACAATACACATGATAAGTTGGGAGCTTTTCCATGAGGCCTTCAGACGCCTTGACGCTCTGCATATCCTGCACAACCACGGCATCTAGATAGATAGATAACTCATCCCAGCTTAATTCATCTCGTTCCCCAAACGCTTGAAGATGGCCGGCTGTGGCGGGATAGGAGGCTGACCCAATCCCTCTGTGGGTGGCGGCGGAGGGGTCTTGTCTTCCGGCTTCTCGCCCTTTCCGCCAAAGTACTTGGTGAAGTCGTCCCGGTCGTCGAACGGCCGGGGGCCCAGGAGGCGCACCATGTCGTCTCGGGTTAAGACCTCTTTCGACAACAGCTCCTCGGCTACGATGCCGACTTCCTTCTTCCTTTCGACCAGGAGGTCCTTGCATTGCTTATAGGCCTGGTCTACAATACGCCTGACTTCAGAGTCGATCATCTGGGCAGTCGCTTCGGCAAAAGGCTTAACCAGCTCGTTCTGGTCCTTCTGGAAATGCATAGGCCCGACCTTCTTCGACATGCCCCACTGTGTCACCATAGCGTTCGCCATCCCGGTGACCTTCTTGAAATCATCGCTAGCTCCTGTAGTGACGGTAGAGAAGTGCAGCTCCTCCGAGATGCGGCCACCGAGAGTCATGGCCATGCGATCCAAGAGCTGCTTCTCGCTCATGAGATAGGCGTCTCCTGGTAGGTACTGGGCATAGCCAAGGGCACCTTGGCCACGAGGGATAATCGAAACCTTCAGCAGCGGGTCGGCATACTTGAAATACCAACCGCAGATAGCGTGGCCAGCCTCATGGTAGGCAACAGTTCGCTTCTCCTCCGGGTTAAGAACGAGTGACTTGCGTTCCAAACCACCAATGACACGCTCAATGGCCTGCTCGAAGTGCTGCATGGTAATAGTGGGGGCATTGACTCGGGCAGCTGAGAAATATGTTAGCATATGCACCAGTATTAATAAGGGATACTTTTGACTTACCAACGAGGGCAGCTTCGTTGACACAGTTCGCGATGTCAGCACCGGCGAAACCTGGTGTTAAAGCTGCGAGTCTGCCGCTGAGATGCTCCTGCTCTTCGTTGGTGACGACCTTCTTGAGGTAGACCTTGAAGATATCTTGTCGACCGGTCATGGTAGGTCTGTCGATGTAGATGTGTCGATCGAATCGGCCCGGTCTCATCAGAGCCTTGTCCAGAACATCGGCTCTATTTGTACCAGCCAGGACCACAATCTGATCCGTCGTGTTGAAACCGTCCATTTCCGTTAGAATCTGGTTAAGCGTGGCTTCGCGTTCGTCGTTACCACCGCCGAATTTGCCATTTCCTTCAGATCGAGACCGGCCAATGGCATCAATCTCGTCGATGAAGATGATACACGGTGTCTGCTTACGAGCGGTTGCGAACAAGTCTCGGACTCGAGACGCACCAACACCGACAAACATCTCCACAAACTCAGAACCACTGACACTGAAGAAGGGCACGCCAGACTCGCCAGCCGTCGCTTTGGCCAGCAGAGTTTTACCGGTACCGGGAGGTCCAGAGAGAATGGCACCACGCGGGATCTTGGCGCCCAACCTTTGGAACTTCTCGGGCTTCTGGAGGAAGCTCACGAACTCCATAATCTCTGCTTTCGCCTCGTTCATACCTGCTACATCGGAGAATTTGACCTTGACTGCTGACTCAACGTTGAAACGCTTGGCCTTGCTCTTACCGAATCCAAACATGCCACCGCCTGCTCCACCACCGGCTCCGCGCCGCGACATCCAGTAAAGCAGACCGACAATTAGTAGCGTAGGTCCGAAGGCTCCGAAAAGGCTCATGGCGGTGCTATCTCCGACGTAGCTGACGGGAATCCTATCGGATGGAGGGATGCCCAATTCTTCCTGCGCCTCATCCAGATGCCTCTCGAAGACGTCGGCAGAGCCAATGGAGAAGTAGTAGCTGAAGCCTGGCCGTGTAGCCACCGAGTCAGGGTACATTGAAGCAGTCGCCTCCTTGTTAAGCTCCACGCGGACACGTCGGCCGACGACCACCAACTTGTCCACCAGACCCTTCTCGAGGAAGTTCTTGCGAAGCTCTTGCCAGGTGATCTCGCGCGAGCTTTCGTCAAACATGGAATTGTATAACCAGTAGGCTACGGCGGTGGCGATAATAGTAGTAAGCCAGTCATTGCTCCTCAGGGGGTTGCTATCGGCTCCTGGCGGAGGCGATGATTGCTTATTTTGCTGCGATGACTCGGAGGTTTTGTCATCTTCTGATTTCGATTCCTCCTTCTGCTCGCTGTCGGGGGTTTTGGAATTGAACATGCCATCCGCAGGCTTCCTGCCCTCCTTTTCGGCCTTCTCGACCTCGATAATGCGGTCGGCCAGCTGTGACGCAACGGTATTCAACGACGTGAGGAGCTTGTAGCTATCTTGCAGCGAGAATTCGCCCTGAAGCTTCTTCTGGATTAGGTCACGAAGCTCGGTGGGAACGCCGGTCTTCTGGAGCGTGTCGATCACGTCCTTGGAGCTCTTGCCGTTGTAGGTAATGCTCCACCACTTGCCGCCATCGTCGCTCAACCTGCTGAGCTCGGTGAACTCGGCTTGGGAGAGGTAAACCCATCCGGCGGGCAGTTCGTACTTGGTGGCGCCATCCTCGGTTTTGGGTGCTTCGGGCTTGGCCTCGGCGGGACCGGGCGAAGACGAACTCTTGACCTCGGGCTGCTCCTTCTTGGAGCTGTCGTTTTCGGGCTCCGGAGTCTGCTTCGGCTGGTTGTTCTTATCTCCGGAGTAGTATCGGGGGTGCTGCTGAAGTCGCAAGTGCTGCGCCGCCCAGGGGGAGGGCACAATTGGGGAGACCCGGGCTATCCTTGACTTGGTCGACCGCGTATACGCGCTCAGCGAGGATCTTGAAAGGTGCGCGAGGCTAGTCGACCGCCGTAGGAAGCTTGACATGACGGGCAAAGCCGATAGCGAGCGCTTCGCTTCGACCGGGTACGTTGGCGGCTAGAAGTTGTGGATCGAAGGCAAAGTCTACTGTGAGGTTTGTGATACCTTACAAAAAGGCAGAAAATATCATACTGGGAAATCACCGTCAGGGCCTTTTGGGTGTACAGCAGTGACGAAAACTTACCAAGCATAAGCACTCGCCCGGATTATCGACTCATCCTTTGGTGGCTCAAGCTAGATCAAGCCATCATCATACTTGCCTCTAACCAACTGTGGCTTAGTCCTCCGGGATGCGGCTAACCTGTCCACGTGACTCCACTATAATCCCATGGACCGACTCAAGATCACTCAAGATGCGACGAAACTGAGTATTTTTCATTTTAGTTGTGGTAATTATAAAAGTATTTCCTACAGCTTGAGAATTTTAGGAAAATTGCAAGGCCGTCCTGCGAGTCCGTTTTCATGACCTTAAATGCTCGGTGCTCAGTGCTCAGTGCTCATGGTGGGTCAAGTCAAGGTGGGATAAATAAATACATGTAGCGTTGGGATGGGGTCCAACAGTGGGATGACCACCTACGTTGACAGGCTGGGCCTTAGCTGCCTATCTCATACCTCTACATAAGTACATCATCACGGCTCTATGAATGCAGATTCGATGCTACTGTGTGTCCCAGTAATGCGCGCATAACAGGCTAGTATTGAAGAAGAAGAAGGGGAAAAACACATAATCTCCACTGGTTATCCGCGTAACTAGCGTCGTTGTTCATATCGTTATTTCATTAAGTCATGACCCTCCAAAGAGAAGCCGTTTCCCACATCCATCTATGTACACAACGAAGATGTAGGGGACAATCGCTAGGTAAAGTACGTAGGTAGGTAGGTGCCCATTGATAGAAATAATCCTGCCAAACTTGATTGCATAGGTACCTGCTCGTTCACTTGCTTTACTCCCACCTCTGCCACTCCCGCTGCAACCTGTACATCTCCGAGTCGCACCACTCGGGCCCCAGGACGTTCCGGTCCAGCCCCGCCATCTTGGTGTAGATCTCCTGCTCCTTGGCCCGGCGCTCGCGGATCTTGTTCTCGAAGTACCACAGGTCCCGCTTGCGCACCGCCTTCTGGAACGCGCTGCGCATCCGCGGCGAATAGAGCTGGCACGCGGCGCTCGCTAGTGCCTGCGGCTTGTGCAAGAAGTTGCCCTGCACGCCCGAGTCGTCGCGCTCCAACTCCGGCATCACCACCTCGTTGAAGCACTCCTGGCACACCGTCACTTCGGGGACGGAACGCATGGTGTACCACTTCCTGTTCGAGGCGGGTCGGCCGTACGTGCATTCGTCCGTGTAGGATATTTCGCGGACTTTGTCCGCCAGCATCCGCAAGTCCGGTGCCCGATTGGCTGCCAAGGCCTGGTCGGAAACCGTCTCCATCGCATCAAAGTAGAGCATGAAGCGCTTCCTCGCTCCATTGTAACCGACATTGTGCATGTCACAGATTCCTCGGGTAGACTCCGCCGGCGAGTCCATCGGAATAAAGACGCCAAAAAGATTGGGCAACAGGGCCTCAACCGTCTTGGCACAGCTGAGGCAAATATTGAACTTCCGAACCGGTCTTTGAGTGGCAGGATCCTTGATGGTATGCCAAAATCGATAATCTTCGACTGGTCCTGTACAAGGCTGGTTATTGGCTGCGACAGTCGCTATGCCATGAAACAACCTAAGATCCGGCTTGTTGTACTTGTGCGTCAATAGCCAAGCGATATGGTACCACTCCGATGTCCCAAAGTCACATTTGAGAAGCCGGTCAAGTGATCGGAGGGGTGCTGGGACGAATAGATGCCTGAATCTCGTGTTTTCGAATGCAGACTGGTAGCAGGACGGACATATGTTGAAGTTGTTACATCGTGGCAGAGTAAGCCAGTCATGATGACCAGCTTCCTCTCTCATCCTAGGGCAATCTGGAAGATCCGGCAGCTCCCCTCGACTGATGTCTTCTGAAAATCGGCGGTAAGAAGTTGCCGACGCAGCCAGATGTGCCGCATCCTGAGCAGGATCAAACTTAGCCGGCTGCCACGCTTGCTTGGAGGGGAACGAAACAGCAGCGGGAGAAGAAGGTGAAATAGATCGAGTATCTGCACCGGAGTGGATACTAGGAGCCTTCGAAGCCGGGTTTGAACTTCTCTTAGTCGGAGAGTCTAAAGTAGATCCCGTAAAACCGGTGATAACTGGATACGCCGAGTAAGCGGCGGTATTGGCGGCCGAACGGGCTGTAGAAGCCCGAGATAAGGGTCGTTCAGGTGAGCCATGGGTAAGGGTATAGCTCCTGTCTGATGATCTACCATCCTTGGTGGATGGAAATGTTGCACTGCGAGAGCTCGGGGACGGCGGGCCTCCGTTTCGGTCACGGAACAAATCACTCTGCGAGGCCCTAGGTGATGCAAGCGGGGAGCTTGGTTTAGAACTTCGCCCAATAGCAGATTGCGACTCTGTAGGGGTGGCCAGGTACCCGTTGCGGCCATCGTGAATTACCGATTTACGGCGGCGCCGACGTTCGTCACGCCGCCGCTCGTCTTCTCCAGCGGAGCCGCGATCTTGTGGATGTAGAGAAGAAGAGTACCGGTCTTCTTTCTGAAATACACGCCGGTCGTCACCGTATGACGACGGTTCTCGCTTGCTCCGAAAGCTCGGGGCACGTGGCCTAAGAGATTCTCTCGATTCTCTCTCAGGTTGAGACTGAGGGGGTGATGGGCTCTTCCGGCCAGATCGGGACGGAGGTGCTTCTGAGTAGTTACGGCCCTGGTCGTAGTGGTCATGGGACGTCCTCCGCGTGGCTCTGGGCACCTCCATTGCAGAATGACGCTTTGTCATGGTTGGGCTCGTTGCACTCAACCTCCCACCGTCATCGACAGGCTTTCTCTGATTGGGTAGAGCTTTTCCATAGTGCATGTCTTCGGGCTGCATGGACTTGTGGCGCCTGTGGTGTGAGCTTGGGGCGGTCGACCCGCTGTAGTCATAATAGGCTCTATCTCTCCCTTTGGTAGAATGCTTTATGATGTCTGGCGACAACATGGAATCAGCAGTTGCGAGGTTTCGAGAGCTGCGACGAGGAGAGAAGTAGTCTTCCTCCCGCTGACTGCTGGTAGTGGCAGAACGAGCTCGGCTAACGCCTCGAGACCGAGACCGCTGCCGCTCTTCGGGCCGTCCGTCATGGTCAAAGTCTGTAACTATTGACGGTAGGTTTTCGAGCCGACTCCGTCGCCGCTCGCGGGTCGGGCGACTGTCCCGCTCGTCACATTCGTCACGTTCGGACTTGTGACTAGGTTCTGTGACTTCAGGCGAGAGCGAGTCGTACTTGCGGCGCGTGTTTGCCTCGTATGACGGCTTCTCTTCCACCTGGGGTGACTTTGGCGCAGCTTCCTTTTTTGTTGGTAACTTCTGATCCGATTTGGATCCCGCGGAGGAGACGTCGTCCGAAGTTACGGTCGAATCAGGTACAAACACAAAACGGCGTTCCGGGTTGTGCTCATGAACGACCTGGAGAATCGGGTGCTGCTCTACATCACCGCGGTGTGGAGGCTCCTCTGTTGGGCTTGCGGTAACAACAGAGCCGTGCTCTTTGGCCAACGAGTCCGCCTCGTCCTCGACGATGGGTGCAGGGGGTGCTTTATGGACCAAATTGGCGGTGCTTTGTCCGCCAATAGAAGGAGTATCGTATCTCGTGCGCGGAATAGCTCTGTAGTCGTCGTACGCGTAGGAAGGGGTCTGCGCTGTAGAGGCACTGTTGTGTCGTGACATTCAAAGTCAGCCTGCCCCGCAGAATCTGGGGAGCCAAGTGCAACGCTCGGGAAGGGCGACTTACAACCTAGGGTCTGGGCTTTTAGATCGAGTATTCGACCAATACCCGTTTTGCAGCAAAGAGTTGATATCGACGCCGCCAGCCATATTTGTCTAATGAGGCAAAGAATAAAAGAAGTGAGGGAGATCGGCTGGTTCTTAGGACATTATAACCAGGCGTCAACGATGCAGCTTCGGGCGCCCGGCTTCGCAGCCTTGCTGACGCTCTGCGTTTATCTCTGGGCGAATCCTTTCAGCTGCCGCCCCTTCACCACTCTCTTTCTCTCGCTGGCTTGATTGCAGTTGTTATTACTGTCTATCTTGTACAAGGCAGCCAGGCAAACAGACAATTGGGCAGGTGAAAGCAGAGATGAACCGTACAATCGTTATTAAAAAAAATAGAGTGACTGTTTAACGAGAACAACAGCGAGCTCAGCCTCCGAAGAAGGAAACAGGATATTCCTGGATCAGCGATGTCTCGGTGGAGTCGGTAGGTCGGGATCCTACACGGGAGAAGGTATGGAGCCTCGACTGTTGACTTCAGCTTCCAGAACTCATGAACGGGGTTCACAAAGAGGCAATGCCCTCTCTTCGCCTCCAGCTCATTGGGTCGGCCTACATATAAGCTAGTCTCACTTGGCTTCCTCGGTCACGTAATGAAATGTGATACACCACCTATGACTTATTGTTGGCGAGAGAGGATCCTCTCTTCTCTCTGGTCGGCTATTCTCTTCCAATGGAGTTGGATACCTAACCAACCTCGAATCAGAAACATACGGGCCGCACGAGATGGCCCATTGTGGCACTGCGCATCAGATGCAGCTGCTTGGAAGCACAGCGTACGTGGCGCTAAATGCAGACTTGCTAGGTACCCTCTGCTTCAAATTGGTCGAGATCAGAGAAGAAAGAAAAAAAGCTGCCCAGGGTGGAGAAAGTGACAGCGGACACCGCCGCACGCTGATGCCGACACTACTGTACGGGATTGGATCGCAGGGGATTTTGGCGGGCGGCCTAAGCCTCTCTTCCCACATAATCCAACGCCTGTCCCAAAAACCTCGTATGTACTTGCAGTGCTGGCGTATCTGATACATTCCAGCAAACGGATAAGATAGCTGCCTGCCTGCATGCAGTTAGTGGCAGGGAGGTTAGGTGTAGGCGATGTATGCATGGAACGCAAGGCGTGGGCTAGAATCCAAACAGTTCAGATGCAAGTGCCGCGACAACCCCTCCTAAGCTGTGCTATGACATGGGATATATCGAATTTACCCCTCGGTGTCTCTCCTGGTCCCCATGTGGCTGCATAGGGCCGCGTATGGATTTCCCCCCTCCACTACCAATTCTGTTATTGTTGACTATTCCCATCTTCGATCGAAGAATCTAGGGGGTCCGCGGCACCAGCCCAGTCGTCATGTTTCGATGAAGCTGACAGCAACGTGCAGCAAAGGGAAGCGCGGCAGCCCGCTAGCTTCGCGACTTGATTCCTTCTTGGCGCCAACCAACAACCAACAAGCGCAACAATCCCAAGGTCTGTCTGGTTGTCCCACCTCAGGTCTGACTCCCAGGCATGAACGGGGCGTCAAGGCGGGAGTGGAGGGGACGTCAGCCGGGTACTTGACGAAGGTTGTACAACCCACCGGCGCCTCCAACGTCCGCCCGGCATTGGGGGAAACCCAATTCGGATACTTCTTGAGATTGCGGATAGGATCAGAACTACACGGGAAGTCACAGCATACAATGTGTGAACGAGGTTCTATCTTGACACATCATGTTTTTTTTTAATAGTCTTTGCTACCTTAATGTAAGAGCGAATCGTGGGGGGGGCGATCACCCCATCCCGCGTATAGAGGTGATCGACAGTTGTTGAAAAGGCGGTCGGCCGTTATCACGGGAGACAAGACAGTTCAACTGCATTACAAACGCCGCATACGAAAGAATTATATCCGCCCTAGGCAGCCAGGGGCCATGAAGTCGGAGAATTTCAGCGTGCATGAGCACAAGCAAAGTTTAGAGACTCTCCACTGTTTCGATAACAACTACCATAGAGAGCGCCTTGTCAAGGAGGCTATGAAGTCATCTCTGCAATGCAACGATAACCTGTGATTGGCTTACATAGCTCCGGATGCGCAGCCAGCACGTATCGCGTATGTATGTGATGAGGTGTGTATGCCTAGGCTGGGTAAAGCTTTTCACAGCTCATCTAAACTGATATGTCCGTTTCTGTCGTCTAACCACCCCTGTATATCAATGGTCGCTGATCGAGCTGGGAGCGTGTGTAACATGGTATCTGTGTGACCCTTCTGCATGCCGGAGTGTGTCAAGCATGTGCGATGGCTGGTGTTGGTGTGTGTGCTGTGTTGCTACCCAAACGAAGTCGCACGGGAAGGATTGAATCATGCTGCTACTCAATAGCATCGAATGACAGGCCGGCATAGCCCACGTAAGTATGGACGATATCATGAGATTTCGAAGATCTCGCGCGCGACAGTTCTGCATCGGATACCGTGTTGCATACCTGCTGTCCATCGCGGAGCGCTCCGAGCCACGCCAGACGAGAGAACTGATCTCCCGCATGGGTTGCCGCGCATGTACAGGAGGCCGGCTCTTCTCCCCCTCTGGAAACCAATTCGTCCACTCCATCAGGACGGGATCCGACGCCCTCGAACATGCGCAAAATCGCGAAGTGCAGCAGATACCACCATCCATCGGATAGTGATGCAAGGCTGAAAGGCTCACAATTCCATACGGTCAGTGTCAGGCCATCGGAAAGCCGCGTAACCTAGACCTTGAGTAGTAAAACGGCCATGCCGAACCTCGGCGGCGATTGCCCCTATAGTATCACCAGACCGCTGGCCACTGCGAAATTTGTCGGCCCGCCGATACATGCTGTATTATGCACCAGCGTCACTGACCGGTGTGCCTTCCGTCGATTTCTGCGGTGATGCACAGACAACTGGGGAAAGGAGAGACATCTTCTTCTCGCTTGAAATGTATTTGGAGAGGCAACCGCATCAACACGGGGGCATCGGTTTCACAGTCAATGTCACCGGTCTTCTCAAAGCTTCCAATAATCACGAAGAGAAACCCATAGGGTTTTGTTCACGGGCGTAAAGACTTTTTAATCCGCTAGTCTGGCAGCCATGCACAGATTAGACGGCGAAAGACCCCACCGCCATTCTCAGGGACAAAGAAGACCGCCGGGTTATAAGTTTCGGGTCACATTGGCGAAGAGCATGGCTGGAGGGTCGGAGAAGGCAGAGAGGCAACTTTCGCCCGGAAAGTAAGCTGCCAAGCTGCCTTGTCGTGTGCCGACCGTGCTGCAGCAAGTGTTGGCAAGAAGAACAGGTGGGAAAATGCTGTTGTCTGCGGGATTCCGCGACGCACAGTCTCGAAACGGTCAGGAAATGTTTGCCTCATCCAGAGCTCCCAATATCGGAGATGGCCATGGTCATGGTGAGTAGAGGGACCAGTCCATCCCATCTCATATACCCGTCCTACCATGGTCCGTCTTATTCTGCTGACTGGCACATGCCTGTCTTTGGCAGTCAGCTGGTGTCCCTGTAACATATTTCACAGGCGAACAGCTCACCGCCACCAATTAACTGCGGCGTGGTTGTCCTCGCTTGGCAGCCAGAGGCAAACGGGGATGCGCAACGCGACGTTCGTGGAGAGAGAAGTGAGCACAATGACGATGATCATCAATCACTGATGACTACCGGTAGGACGCCTTGAGGGTTTCTAAACGAGCTGTACAGGACTCAGCCAAGCCAATGCCATGGCCATGGTTCTCATTGAGGTTGCTAGCGGTCGATTCCGCCCTACCCGATCCCTAAACAGGATCACCTCCTCCCTAGGTGACAGCCAGCGAAACAAAAGTGTGGTAATACTATCCAGAGTACAGCACCAATCTTGGGCGTAAGGCGACGTACCCACCTAGCTGACCAACTTGAGGGTGATGGCACAGCAAACGGCAGCGAAATGGCCTTAGATGGGCTCCGAACAACCTCCAACCCCCTGGAAACTCAAGAATTCCCATGACCGCGGTAGCCGCTTTAGCTTCATCGTATCGTCCCTCGACAGCGTTGTCAGTAAGCCGGCCCATGACCATTTCCAGAACAGGTCCCCCCGTTCTGAATTCCTCGCAAGATGCCATATTCGTCGACAGTGAGGCGCAAGCCCAGCTCGATGAAGGAGACTATGGCGCCTGTCCAGGCCAACTGTTCGCCCACCACACCACACCACACCAGTAGGGTTAGTTATGGGTGGGTTATCATGCTGCTTCTGGCTAGCTCCTGCCGCTTCAAGTAAAAAGGGGGTTTTAACCCGGGTTGCAGTGTTATGGTCCAGGGCGAGAGGATCGATTAGCTTACACATAATGTGCAGCTTGCCATGATCGCCTATTATCGGAGGGATGCCAGGTTGTCTGTTCAAGGAGAGGGGTTGGTCTGCAGCTAGAAGAAAAAATGCCTGGGCGCGCATAAGGCTACCAGCAGCCGCAGTCTACGGGCAGCAACAAGAACAAGAAAGAACAGGCGCATACAATACCTTGGTAACCTGCTAGTTGCTAGGAGTTAGCACGTCAATGCATTGACCATAACAGCTGCAGTCTCATATAGATCCGAACATCATGTAGTAGGACCTAGCCTCTACTAGCTTGTTGTTATGCTGCCACGACTCCAAAGTAGCATACTGTTCGCCTGCTTCACGCCCATATTGCGAACCAAAATTGTTACCAGAGATAACCCAGCAGACAGTTGGGAGAGCACCTGTTTCACGAGTATTTCAAGATAACGGCAGTGATAGAACCATCTGCACATCTGCGGACTGCATTTGTATATTATTATTTCTCTGCGGTTGCTCCTCAACCTGATCCGGAACCGAACCTAGGTGGGCGTTGCCTGAAGTTGTAGCCGCAACTAGCCAACGAGGTACTGCTCAATGTCCTTGTCTTCCTCGTCGTCCTGGAGATCCTGCAGTCTCTTCTCCTCCGCATCGATCATCTTCTTCAGCATGGTTCGCTGTCGCTTGCGGGCCTTCTTGCCCCACTCCGTTGCGGATGCTTGGGCGCTCGTGGCCCCTTCGTCATCGCTGCCGTCGGGTATCTCCTCCTTGACGCCTCGAAGTTCGTTCGGACTAATCTTGCCGTGTTCGTCGCTCTCCTCGATCCCCTTCCCGAACTGCTTCTCCTGGGCCTTGGCGCCGAGCTGCATCAGGTAGGGCCGGAGGAGAAGGTAACCACAGACAATCACGACTACTCTGAGCCACATGACTGTGTCCATGCCATCTGTGTGCAAAGTATGCGTTAGCCCAATATTACTCTCCCAACACACCCAGAAGAGCGGTTGGTGCTATATGGTGTATGCAGTAGGCGGGCAGAAATATCCGAGTCCTGCCCCAAGGTATGAAATAGGTTCTTGGTTTACGTACCAAATGAAGCCTTTGTGTTGTTAACCATTCGCTGGCCGGCTATCCCGAAGACGCCGAAAAGCTTCTGCACCGAGTCGCCAAGGTGGGCGATGAGCTCCTGTAGTTCAGCCATGATGATTTATGTTGCGTATGCGTTAAGAGTGTCGTTGTTCCGCCCGAACGGTCTGGAATTTCGAATCGTCGTTTTTGGTGGAATATATACGGGAGAATAGAAGAATAGAGCACAGAAAGTGCTATTGGAGATAATTAGTAATGGCAGCAATTGCTGGTGCAGAATTGGGTTCTACGATGGCCTCGGAAGAACGTAATGAACAAACTTCGACCCATGGGGATGGGGGACAAAAACAAATACAAACTTTTATGGCGCACGGAGACAGCAGCTACAACTCGACAACGACTGGCGGAGTGTCCGCGTTCTTTGCGCGTTACCACCCAGTGCTCATTGGAACACCATTTTAAGGTGTGGACGCCCCCACTTCACGCACGCTGAGCCTAGAACACGCTGCGCTGCGATAACGCGCCTCCAGCAATAGCCCGTGACAACCAAGCATCGTCAATTCAACTGCGACCGATCCCTTTAGGTACCCAGATGCGCTGTGACCCTTCGACATGGCTGATGAAAACCAAGAGGAGGTTCGTCTAGAAAGCGCACGGGCAGCCATTGACGTTGGTCATCATCTGCTAATCAGTCTTTCTACAGCGTCTCAAGCAGGCCTTGTGGTTCGCTGTAGGCAAGATAGCCGACGAGGAGAGCCTGCGAAGAAATCGAAATGTAACTCCTCAATTCATTGGCGCCCTGATGGATCTGGTATGGACGCAAATTGGTATGCTTGTTTTCCCACACTTCCCACAGAGTCAGACACAAACTTATGGTCTGCTCGGCATAATGCACGCACTCATACGCACCAAACATATTACTGACGATTTCTTCAGAGGCCGTGGCGCAGGACCTGGAGAGCTTCAGTCGTCATGCTGGCCGGTCAACCATCACAACTGATGATGTATTGCTGCTCGCGCGTCGGAATGAGGACTTACATGGTATTATCAAGGACTCCATCGATAAGGAGAAAGCAACCAAGGCCAAGGCCAAGGCGAGACGGTGAGAATTCGTTGCGAGGGAAAACCCCTTGTTCGAAACAGCGCACGACGAGACCGACTTATCGGAGTTATCACGAGTTGGTTGGCGTTCAGGCAATGCCCATGTGAGCCCAGAACATCATTATTTTTGGAGTTACTGGGGACAGGCTCTTGGCTTCACGAAGCTACCATTTCTAAAAGTTTCCCAGCAAAGTAAGCGTAAGCGCCTCATCTGCCAGCAGTTTGCATATTTCTTGTTTCACTTAAACAATGAATCGGCGACCCCGGTCATTATGTCACTTGCAGAGTACGTATGCAGAGCTCGAGGTGAAACCATGACTCAACATATTTGAGTTTTGGTGCAGCCATCTCTCATACCCAACGCCTACCAAGTCTGGGACGATGCTATGCGGACTCAGTGGAGGCAGAGTCGACGGAGGTAGAAGCATGTAGAGTAGAGATGCCAAAATCCCAAGTTATCATGATATATATTGCGTTACTCCTGGCAAAGCCTTGTCCTTTTTTTTATCGCGCGTTATTTTTTACTCAGATCACGTACCGAATGGGTTCATCAGGTTAGCAGAACCATGACGCAAGTGTTGAGATGTGACATAACTACACAATAACCCTCTCAACCCATAGACACGGTCATATCGTCACATATAGACAAGAAAAGCCGTTACGTTAGTCTGGCTTGGCATAACTATAGTCAAGATTCGCCAGGTACCGATGCGTCGGGACGATCTAGACACGCGCTGGCATGGTTCTGATGCCGACTACCCTGAATTAGTGACTATAAGTAAACCGTGAATGCTCCCTTCTGGTCGTGATGTAATTATACGCCTTCTTTGCATGGTGGAATGCTTTGTAAATGTAGTATGCTTTGGGGAAAACAGGTATTCTAGCTTCGATAGTTGTCAACGCTACGTTGCTTCCAGTGTTAGCAAGCATTAGCTCGACAAGGACATCCTTGTCTAAAGCAAGCTGCATGCTGTCCACGTAACTATTTTCAACGATAATTGCAGTACTGTGTGTCTGGGTGCGGAGGGGGCGGAGAGGCAGAGGATACGTACAAGAGTAGGTAGGTAAGTATTTCAAATTCGATCTTCCCATAAGCGTGTCGATGTATAGTGGCTTACGTGCCTTATGTGGCTCAGCCTGAATAGGATTTCAAGTTGCATGTGGCAAAGTCCCTGCGAGAATAAACCAGCCAAGTCCAACAGATCGAGACGCTATTATTTCAGTTGAACGATTATTACAGCAGATAATAGTTAATGGTTATACCGGAATAAGGATTGGTGGGTGTAGGTGTATTTCGTTTACTCCACTGGCGTAATAGGGAGTAAGTAGAATACTGTACCTAATTGACGTGGATAAGTAGGCTGTTACGGTTTATCCCAGCGGTCGCTTGGGCGGCATTCAGCATTCTTTTTTGTGCAGGAGTTGGAGCTATTGGGTTTGCGGGGATGCCTCAGCCGTCCAAGCCGTCCAATGCCCGCTGCAGAAAAGACCCTTTTGCTTGGCGTCTAGGCGATCGCTGAAACGGGTGGAGGGTGCCGACGTCATCATCGATCACACAATGGGGGAGTGGCTCAAGAGCTGCCGACTGGCCTAGCTGACTTGGCCGGCTACCTCAAACTGCTTCTCTCACCCTGCTTGATAGACCTTGTCAGGTGCTAGAGTCTGGCATTACCAGAAATCCCTGGGTTGGCCAGCCATCACACCGCGCTGAATTCGTCATTGCCTTTTCGTATCCCCCCACTTATTAAAGACTAACAGGGTTGATCTTTAAGGCTTTGGAAGCTTAGAAGCACACTAACGCTACGTCAAGCCTCACATCAACCATCCGTCTACCCGCAAAGTTGGAAAAGATCGATGTTTGGGTATTACTCTTGCGGTCTATAAGGCTTCCCCTCCCCCCCGCGATATTCTCAAGATTCTAGTCCCAAAATTATCTATAGTTTGTCTACTACTGTGCTATATTCTGCAACCTCGTGCCCGCTCCATTACCATCACCACTTAGACAGCTGTCACACCTACTGAAGCCACCATCATGGGAGCTAAAAGTGGGATCGCGCTTAAATCATTGCAGTGGTTTATCCGCGGCATCCAGTTCTGCTGCACGGCCTTGATTCTGTCCTTGTTCAGTTACTTCCTGGCGGCTCTGTCCAACCACAACCTCCCCATCCCGACATGGGCCCGCGCAGTTGAGGGTATCTCGGGCGCTGGTGTGTTATACACACTCGCCGGCGTGCTGCTTTTGTGCTGCCTCGCTGGGCACCCAGTCACCTCGTTCATCGCCATCCTGCTCGATGTAGCCTTCATCGGAGCATTCATCTACGTTGCCATCGCCAACCGCGGTGGGGCCAGTGCATGCAACAACACACCGAACACGATTTTCGGCTCCGGCCCCTCCGGCAACTACCCGAACAGCCAGAAGGATGGTTTCACCAAGTTGCCCACATTCGGAACTGCGTGCCGTATGGAGACTGCTTGCCTAGCTGTCGCTATCGTCGCGATTGTAAGTTGCAACTGTTTATTTGAAATGATATCCTATTTCGTCTGCTAATTGGCATCCCAGGTCTTCTTCATCTTGTCCATCCTAGTCGAAGTTGTGCTGGTGCGCCACCGACGCAAGGAGGCTCGTTTCGGTCCTAGCCCGGCCAACAACTACACGTCTGGTTACGGCAAGCGCGGCAAGTTCATGGGTCTGTTCAAGCGCCGCGGAACGGCTGCGACCCAGGAAGATCCCAACGCCCTTCCTATGCACACCACCCCCAACCAGGTGCGCCAGAGCTACAACACTGAGTCGACCGCTGTTGGCCACGAGCCCGCCGGATATCCCAAGCACACTGAGGCCGGCCACGGCGCCCAGCATGAGGGTCACACCGCGTACCCCGAGTCTGGAGTGACGGGGGTACGGGGGGTACAGGGATGGGCAACAACGCTCACCTCAGCCCTCATGCCAACCCTGGCTATGCCCACAACACACCTCAGCACAACAGCAACTTCAGCACTGGGTACGCCCGCTAAGCAATCGTCTCTCGCACGTGTAATAACAAAACGAAACCATTTCAATGAGTAACGGCCGGAAATAGCGAAAAGGAGAATTGATACCCAGGCACAAGTGGTGCGAGGTGGAATGATGGGTTGTTGATGATGGTATCATAAACAGCGAAAACGAAATATCGTCTCTTGTATATAGAGCTGTCATTACCCAGTACTTAATACCTAATTCATGACATACAATATCTATTCTGAGTCGCACATGTGATGTACTACTTCCATTTCGAGTTGTGCGTAAGTTTCATGCTAGTGCACCGTTTGCGAACCTTCCCCTCGATTTTCTAATACCGCTGTAGCTACCAATGCTATCGTTACATGGAGCCAAACACAGTTCAACGTCATATTTAAGGATGTCCCTGTCCCCATATGCTTTTTTGGAGCGATGGATAACTTCCAAATACAAGACATCTTGGCTATTTCGTGGACAGCTTAAGTTTGCTGATTGGGGGGGGGCCATCACTGATGGCTATAAATACATTTTAGAGAGATACCGTGCATGATAACTCACACTAGAACTGGAATTGGTATTATAATAGTTCAGCAGCAAGGAGTTGCACACTTCAATAATAGTCTATTCATTTTTTCCATTGACACTTAGTCGTGTCTGCGTAAGGATATGCCGGTTTTCTCTATAACCTTTTTTTGCATACACGGAGAAGCCCCCGGGTATGGCCAGTAACCCGTATGGGCTGGGGTGCCACTTGCATCCCATCCCCCTATTCCCTTTCCAAAACCTATCATACCCAGGTTTCCACGGCGTTCTCCAACATTGAGTAGCGGAAATCTGCTAATTCTACTACTTTAACGGCCGTACCCCTCGTGCCAGGTCCCGACACCCCGCGATTTGCAGAGTTCTCCTAAGCGCTCAAGGTCCCCTTAGTACTGGGCACCTCGCCCTCCTTACCGGCGACCCTACTGGTGGCCATTTTCACAGCGACGGCCAGGGCCTTGAAGGCGCTCTCGGCGCGGTGGTGGTCGTTGAAACCGCGGAGGCAGTCGACGTGCAGAGTGATGCGGGCGCCCTGGGCGAAGGACTGCAGGCAGTGGGGGATCATCTCGCAGCTGAGGTCGCCAATCATCTCGCGCTTGAGGCCCAGCTCGATGACGCTGTAGGGGCGGTTCGACAGGTCGACCACGGCGCGGCTGAGGGCCTCGTCTAGGGGCGCGTAGGCGGAGCCGAAGCGCGCGAGACCCGTGGCGGAGCCCAGCGCCTGCGCAAAGGCATAGCCCAGGGCTATGCAGACGTCTTCGGCCGTGTGGTGGTCGTCGACTGTTTTAGGAGCAGACGGTCAGCCAGCGAGTATGGAGCGTTTGGTAGTACAAGAACAAGCCAAGGGAGGGAACGACGTACTGTGAAGGTCGCCTTTGCAGGCCAGCGCTAAACTCCAGCCAGCATGCTTGGCAAGGGCGTGAAGCATGTGATCTAAGAAGCCAATGCCGGTGTTGACACTGATGGATTGCGATTTGCTGGCCTGGCTCGCATGTCCCTCGAGGGCGGACGTCAACCGCTCGTCTGTCTCCGGAGGGAAGTCCCCACCATCGAGGTTGATGGCCATCTGGATCTTGGTCTCGTTGGTGTCACGAGCCAGGGCCGCCCAGCGCGGCTTCATGGTGTCGGATCCCATATTTAGAAATTTCTATAGCGGAGCGATGTTTATGAACCAACTTCGAAGTGATACAGTGAGTCAGCTTTATCTTGAATGTAGGTACGTGAATATCATGGACGGATGAGTGACATGGGATGAATGGGGGTATGACGCTTGTGAACTCAAATTTCCTGAGTGCGATTTCGGTTGGCTGTTAGTGAGTCCTCTCAATTCCCATTCCCCGCCTGGGTTATGCATGGATGCAGCCACTAACCGGGCAGTCAAGACCCTGTCAGGCTGCCCACCATTGGAATGTAGGGAGCTTAGCTGGTAAGGGAATGAGCTCAGGTCACGCCCCGCTAAAAAGGAAAAGAAAAAGTCTTATCGGACCTTGAGCGATAACAACAAGTTAGAATAATTTTCCAGCGACTTTGTCCCGGACTTTGGATTGCGACAGTCATCGTCAATCAACGAGTGTCAATTCTCGAGATCGCATCACATCCGCCAAAATGCCGCCTTCACGGACGAAAACCATCAAGAACAAGCATGCCGCCAATGGGTCCGGTATCAGCAACAGCAAAGCCCAAAGGAGTGGGCCGATGGATGGAATAGTCAAGAGCAAAAAGGGTCCTCCGCCAGCGTCGAAACCGTCGAACTCCAAGGCGATTGCGGCCATCCTGAAGAAGAGAAGAAAGAAGACCTATTCGGAAAAGGATTTGGATATTCCCAAACTGAACATGATCACGCCCGTGGGCGTGGAGAAGCCGAAGGGCAAGAAGAAGGGCAAGGTGTTTGTCGACGACCGAGTAAGCGCACCCATTTTCTGTACGCAAAACCGATTGCTAACGGCGACCTTTGCAGGAGAGCATGAACACGATTCTTGCCATGGTGCAAGCCGACAAGGAGGGCGAGATTGAGTCCAAGATGATCAAGGCCCGCCAAATGGAAGAGATCCGTGAAGCCAGGCGGATCGAGGCTGAGAAGAAGGAGGGCGAGAAGAAAGCCGCGCTGGACGAAACCAAGGAAGGGCTCCGCAAGAAGAGGAAGCGAGGCGGCAAGCCCACCGCCGAAGAAGATCTCGACGTGAAGGATACCTTGTTGACCGGCAGCAATGCGATCAAACCGAAGAAGAAGCGTGTTTCATTTGCTTAAAAAGCTGCTGTTGTTGCTGCATGGGAGGCGTATCGGCGTTGTTCTTCTCGAAATCCTAAACATGGAGGCACAAAAGGAGTGCCATATTCTACTGATGTTCACCAACCAATCAAGATACCCTGCTGAGGCGTGCCACAAGAGCATCTTTTTCTGAGTGGTAGTTCACAGTTATCCAGGCGTGATTCTGATGTACACCTGACTAATCCTCTCCACTGTTCACAAAGCTAACGAGATTGTGGTAAAGGATGCCAGATTTAGGGTTGACGAGGGTACTTTGTCAAGTTACGGTTGATGAGGCCTTGCGGGTGTTATTTTGCTCTTGTCAGTACTCAAGAAACGTCTGAGAAGGAGCAGTCTCAACACGATGACCCGCGATGACATTACTACGAGGTGTCAATGGGCAGATGCGAGAAGCCTGAGAACATAGCTGTCACAGACCGAGCTAGGTAGTTAGATAAGCTTAGGTACTCCATGCTGCATCACTTCCGTGCTTCAAGCTTTGGAGGTATCTTGGAGAGCCACCACCAATGTGAATGTGGGCTGACAGGCATGGGCTCGATTCTCTCAGCTTAGACAGCCGCCCAGAAGTGCTTTTTGAAAAGGCTCCAGGCTAAGTACCTAGGCTTAGGACGAAGAGATATACAACTCTCCCGATGTATTACCAAGGCTTGTAATGCTCGATTATAAAATATCCCCATGAACGAACTGCTGTGGTGGGCATTCTGAACCGGAGTCTTTGTCAACGTTCCTCCTGAGTCCTGAGCTAGATTCGACGGCGGGCAAGCGGGGGTTGCTCCAGTGGGTGTGAGCCATGCGCCTCGGATTTCTGGTGCAGGGACGGCCTTCGAGACAATTTATACGATCCCATTTGCCATGTTCGCCTGCCGATCATGACGTAGGGTCGAATCCGAGGACTTATATGTACACGTCGAACGGAATTCAACTCGAAGGCCGGCATACTTCTCTCACGGAAATGAGGACCAGCGATCGAATGCCAAATCGAGATCAAGAATGGCAGGGCATTGCCTGTCGCAGACGAACCATGCATGGATGGCTACTGGGCAACGGCCATGGACAGGACAGCAGTATCGTCGTATTGTTATTCTGGTCCATGCCCACGACTCGGAATAATGCTACATACATTATCCAGTCCAGTCCAAGAAATGCAGGCTATTCTAAACATGATACGAGCCGCCGGTGCAACAGCCATCTACTAATAGACTGGCGTCGACCCAAAATTGCACAACTCTTTTTAAAAGTAATCCACCGATTGGTGCTACACTGCAAGACTACCAGGACCCCCTAGTCCTTGAGCTATGATACGATCCCGGCTCACTGGCCACATAAGTCCATAACCTACGGTACATACGTGTGCAGGTGCGCAATGTGTATGCACACCACACGATGCATACAAGGCACGCCATCTCCGCCGGTCATTTTTTTCCTTCTCTTTATTTCACTGCCTGCCTACTGCGGCTGTGTCGTACGTAGCGGGACTCATGTCGTGGACCAGATGATATATGACATGTGGGCACCCCTCAGCATGCAGAGGAGAGCATAAGCAGTGAGCAGTTGATGAATGTTTTGAGTTGAAAGCCAAACAAACACAGGATAGGGTGGGAGCCCAGTTTGTTTGCTCAGATCCCTCGTTCTTAGTGACCAATGGAATGAGCCTGTCACTGTCTCCGTTTAATGTTGTTCTCTTGGCCAGAAGTCTTGGTCAAGTGCCTGCGGGTCGGCGGTGATTGGCCAGCCTGGAGCCCCATTCCCTGTCCGAAATCTCAAGCGAAATTGGGAAGACGGTTGCGATGCCCACCTTGATTGACCCATGGCCGGCGCTCTCGTGGAGAAAAGCCTCGCTCATTTTAATTACAGGCAGAGGGTAGTAGGGTAGGTAGGCCGGAATCATTCTCACACATATTATCAAAGAGATCGGAGCCCCAAGTTGCATCGCTGCCGTTGAAGCTCTCCTTTCCCTCTTCTTCCCTTCGTTCCGGTTGTTGTTGTCCGCCGTCCATTCGTTTTCAAAGTGGTGACAGAGCCTCCGCGCGCCCACCCTTTTACACACCCCCAGCAGTCCCCCAACAAGGACCCTGAGCCGAGTGTGGATGAGAAAGAGAGAAGAGAAGAAGGTCTGGAAAGCCAATCTGAATCACGATCCCGAGGAATCAAAAAGAAAGGAGGTTTGATACCATTATGGAAGTCCGCGAAGTCCGATCGACATCTTCTTAGCGCATCATTTACAGCCAAACACACACACACACTTCCAAAGGAGGACCCAGCGAGTCAGCCAGCTCAGACTGCGCACCCGCTAGAAAATCCAGAACACTCATTCACTGGTGTCTCGTATTCCCATATTTCACCGCCACAGAGCGCGATGACCGAATCAGTCTCGGGGTCTTCACTCCTTCAGGCCCGGGGCGACACCACTCATTCTACTTCACACGAACACTCGCACAACCACCACATTCGTTCCCACCACAAGAGACTACATCACCAACACCAACAAACACACCTGGAGAAGAAGGACGACTACGCAGCCGAGGATTCGTCCGTCGTTCACATCGTCCAAACCGTCGACGTTATCCAGGTTGTTGATGGCAGTGGTGCGACCGTCAGCCTCAAGACTGCCGACGCTCCACATCCTCCACCACCACCACCAACTAATTCTGCAACTCCGAACGGACTTCCAGCGCTTCCCGACCACAAGGTAGCCATCGCTTCACCCACCGACGACGATGCTGCAGCTGAACAGTCGCACACCCCCGTCACGACGCCAACACCGTCGTTAGAGCCAACCACCTCGGCGTCGCTCTCCATGTCACCCTCGTTTCCCACTGTTGAATCTTATGCCAAGATCACGTCCACTCCTTTACCCTCGGGCTCTGCATCGGGCACCTTCCCCTCGTTTTCAGGTGCGACAAAAAACACCACCTCTATAGCCACCACCCCGACAACACAACGTGAGTGCATGCCCGCCACTTCTTGGTCCTAATTCGTGACTCAACCAACTACGTGTATCTAACTCCCCGCAGCTATAATTTCTCCCACGTCGTCGCCATCATCACTCCTTAGTAATGGCACCACTACCACTAACGGCACGTCTACCGCAAGTAGCATCGTCACTCTGAAGCCAATTCTGGAAACAAATCTTACCACATCCACGCTTCCCAATTCGTCTGGTACTGTTCTATTCAATGCTTCGTTCACAACAACTCTGCAATCTTCCGATTATGTAACGAGTACGATTGCCTCATCAACTGTTGCGTCTGCTGCAACGGATGCATCGTCGTCGGTGCATGCGGCATCAACCAGCAGTGACGATGGTGGCTTCGTCGGCATCTTCGACGGAGATGGAAGTGGCGGTGGTGACTCGACTGCCGGATCCGAACCGTCACCTTCAGCAACTTTGCCTTCATCAGATGGTGCCGGCTCGGGATCCTCCGGTTCCGGTGGAAGCCCGACGCCGCCTGGGACTGTGGCAGGAAGCGTCATTGGCAGTGTCGCCGGTGTCGCCTTCCTGTTGGTTCTTGCTCTGATACTTTTGAGGTGGAAGAAGCGCCAGAATGCTCTCAAACTGAGGGATAGCGGCGCTGGCCCCGGTGGATTGATCACGGGTGCGGCGTCGACTGGCACGGCCTCGGCTGGTACAAAAGGCAACCCGTTTGCTGATCCTCAGCGTCCGGCAACTGCCAGTACTGCCGTAACTGCCATGAGTCAGCGGCGGTCCGCTCCGTTCACCATTCCTGCTGCTCTTGCCAACCTAACGGGGAGCCAAAGGCGATACTCCGACCGTACCGATGCCGCCTCGGTCGAGGGCGGCGAAAAGGGGTTTCAGAAGGTTTCGGGAAGGAAGCTCCCCTCTGTTTTGCATTACGGCGGCGATGGATATTCTGAACCTGGCAACCGTGACACTGTCATGAGCGACCAGTCGTCCTACTACAGAGACTCGATAGGTGTCTTTAGTGGACCTGGTATGCCCAGGTTGGCTCTGGGCTCTCCTATGCGGCCCGAAAGCGGCGTCCCCGTCTTCCATGAGGGACCAGCCCGGAAGGCACAGACGGAGACGGGACATTTCAGTGGCTCGAACCTGGAACCGCCGGGTCGAGATCCACTCGGACGCTCGCACCCGTCACAAGACGGCTCCAATCGAACCCATGGCTCGGCCTCGAGATTTACGGAAGAAATCTGAGGGCCGTTGTTCTGGCCCAAACAACCCCTTCTTGACTTACCATGTTTTATACCTTTTTCGACTTTTAGCTGATACCACTTGGCTTACTGACCATGGTGTCGATCGATATGCGCAACAGCATCGGGTTCGGCGTTCTTAATGTTTGAATATTTAGTGAAGAATCATGAGAGAATTAGCGATCCGCTGCTGTTTGGCGCTGTTGCGCAAAGCCCCGGCTGCGGGCAGGAAATCTCTTTGTACATAGCCATCCGCGGTAGATGGGAGACCAGATGTGTTTTGCAGGCACAGGAACCGATGCTCATGCCTGCGATCTCCATAATCTAAAGCATAATGTGAATCCCTCATCTACGGGAGGCGCACAAAACCAGCTATATTGAAAAACATGATATGTGTGACTCACTATCTTATCTATGCGAGAGATGATATATCGTCTTCCGTTACAGCATCCGGGGCCCAATTGGGCATGGAATCGCCTGGTTTCGATTCGCATTGTGCATGTTGGTGGTTCGTGATGCAGCCCAGGGCTGTCAACCTTCGACGCTCAGATTCGATGGATTTCGAGACGGTTATGAAACGTGCATGGGGTATCGCGAACCCGTCTACAACCCGCATCACAAACCCCCTCCAGGGCGCAAAGGTGACAAATTGCCTACCTACATAATGGCATAGATTGACAATTGCTATTTGGCTTGTCAAATGTGTCTGCTCTTCTTCGCTAGATGGAAAGTAATAGAAGGCTCAACTAGCTCGTCACTATTAAGTCTCGTAAAAACCCACCGGGGGTATGGAGTAGACATTTCACAATACAGAGCACGAGCCGGCGGCTGTGTAAGTGTGTGTCCTGCTCCTCCTGCGGCACCCCTTGATAATGTCGTACAAGGTAATACACAAACGAGGTCGGATGAAGCCGGCTAGTGGAGGCAGTCGCACGAGACTGGGGCAAGCTTTAACCTTATATCGATTCCAAAACACAGAACTGGGATGTTGGCGAACGATTTGTGAGCATTTTGGTGTGAACAGAAGTGTGAAATACCAAGCAGCCAAGTGTCGGGGGGTTTATGGTTGGCATGGTATGTAGCTGTAGATCACGCGAGGGGCTAATACGAATCGTTGTGTATCTTCATCCCAAGTCCTTCCTACCTGAAGAACGACGCGAGAGTCTCATCAGCAACCGGTCACCGATGACAGATGCTAGTGAGTAATGCACAACTAGGAGGAAACATGGGAAGAGAGATACACAAAATGTTCAGATGATCGTAAATCTCCGGGTTGTCCTGATCTCTGTCTGGGTTTCTCTCCCTACTAGGAGTCCTCTACCTATCCCAGGATGCAGGAGGAGTGGGGGTGGTGGTGATGATGGTGGTCCTCTATAAGTTTACAGTAGCATTCGCATCTGCGCGGTACGGGAGACGGTTAGGTAGTAGCAACAAAAGGACCCTGGATAGAAGCAAGGCAGTGCTAGTGCTGGATTGACTGCTGCCTGAGACAACCGGAATCCGGACTTGGCACCCAAATGCCGACTTGCCGTGCAACGAACGACCTATGCAAACCTCCAGGTTTGACTTGACTTATTTGCGAACATGCATGACAAAGTCTCAAAGATCTCCCCTACAAGTATATGCCGGCATGACGCGGGGCTCGAGAACACAAACATGCATGCACATCGAAGGGGGAGAAAGGGAGAGAGAGACTGACAGAGAGATGGAAACATGGCAGAGTAGAGGGGGTAAGATGTGTCGTGACGCAATACGCAGGGTACAGTTCATAGTAGACCTCGCTATCCTTAAGAGCGACGCCGGGGTATAGGAACGGGATCCCGAGACAGTCTGTCGGATGCGCTGAGAAGCGAGGTATTGGCGTTGCATTTCCAACGATACACGAATCGCCCAACGTCGTATCAAGGAGATCCAAATGTGCGCTGTTGAAATGAACGAGACTCGCTAAGTGATCTTCCTCATTACTAATACTCGTGATTGAGAGAACTTTATATTTATACCACCTTGTCAGACTTGGGAGGCCAGATAGGGGCAGGCGGTTCGTCTTGTGTCCATCGTGTCCCGCATCGTGGGTTCTGGTGGTGGTGGCATTACGTTTGATCGGGGTCAAAGGAGGGTCCCAAGGCCCCGAGCGAGGCCCGGTTTGGCTTATGAATCTGCAACCGAACAAAATGGACGTCTCTCTCTCTCTCTCTCTTTCGGAGGCAGCCCAACCAGACCACTACCGCATGTACCTACTTCTCCAGGTCAGGTTACCTTGCATATCTCTCATATTTTTTATTTTCTAGATTAGGCGCTTCACCAAGACTGCAAGTGTGAATACATGTGTGTGTATCCATGTAGGGGTCTCGCATCCCTTCAGCACGGGATCAGAAACGTGGGAAGAACAAAAGTCTGACTCTCTGATAGCCGTTACTGTCTCGCATTGCCGTTTAGTGCAATCTAGGTGATTTCTAGTGGTAGCCTGCAGGAAGGAATGAATAAGCCTGACCGGAAGAGGACCCCACACGAACACGCGACTCGCCAGCGGGGGATAACTTAAAAAAAAAAAAGTAGGTAGGAAGTATGTAGGTACTTGCTGCAGGAGGGAGGAGGGAGACCTGAACTGGAGACTGGTTGGATGGAGTCTTGCAGTCTGGGACAAAGGCCGATGTACACTCTGGACGGCGTTAAGGAGCAAAGCGCACTGCGAGACTAAGTACGAGACTGTTTGCTGCTGCATCTTGAGACTGGAGCTTAGCCCCCCCTACCCCTACCAAGACCCAAGTACGGCGAATAGCGCGTTGCAGCTTGTTTTAGCTGTCGGTTCCTCGCCCATTGAATCTCGAGCGTCAGCCCACCCCCCCACCTACTCGCTCACACTGGGAGAAGGACGGAGAGGTATTTGATGCCAATTTACTATCCGCACCTCCGAACCCCGGGGACCCTTCCCGCGCCAAACCACACAACTGCTCTGCATACATCTCGCTGCCTTTCCCTGCACACCTGCCGCTGCGCCTTCTGGACCTGAACCTGGACCTAGACCACCTGGACACCTTTGACTGACTAAACCGACCGTCTTTTTTTCTCTCTTTGCCTTTTCTTGCTTCATTTGATTATCACAACCTAAGTAACCTAGTATATACCCGATCTATTGGACTAGTTTCAAGTGTTCCATATTCCCCATCCGCGCCTTTTCCCACCATGACAGGAACCCAGTTTACTTCCTAAGCATTGTTAACCTACCTTACCATCTGCCGTGCCGCCACTTTCGTAGCTTAGTCCGGACGGCACCCTACATTATTTTGCAACCGTCGGCGCCCATATTATTCACCACGCAAAATACGACAAAGGATATATCGCGAACGCCCAAATCCACAGCTCTGCTCCGTCCCGCAGCTACACTTGAGCTATGATGGATCACCTTCGAGTCGATCCGGGGGGTTTCCACGTCCATGGAATGCCCCCTCCGCAATTGGCGAATCAGCCGCCCCAGATATTCGGAACTTATATGCATGACGGCATGTCGGTGATGCCGCCAGATCTGCAGATGGGCTTCGACCCAAGCTCGCTGATGGGTGACGAGAACGAGGCCAAAAGGAGGAGGATCGCGAGAGTGAGCAGGGACCGTCCCTCTATTTGCGCTTTTCGGGCCGCAATCTCGTACGCCGAGGAGCTGACACTAATTGTACGTACGTAGGCTTGTGACATGTGCAGGAAAAAGAAGATCAAGTGCGATGGAAAGCTGCCGGCCTGCACGCACTGCATCAATTACAAGACGGACTGCGTCTTCACCCAGGTCGAGAAGAAGCGAAATCCGCCCAAAGGGTAAGTGCTGCCTCTCTCAACTTGCTGCCCGGGTGAATTTGCGCTCACACTGATTGCTTCGCAGCGCAAAGTATATCGAAGGCCTGGAGAACCGCCTGGGCCGTATGGAAAGCCTGCTGAGACTATCGGGTAAGTTACCTGTTTCCGGTGTTCAGCTACCTCGCCTTGTGCGACCGGCTCTCTCTCCCGCGTTGTATCACACACACGTCATACATGGATTCTGGCCAGAGCTGACAAATATTATCTTTCAAGGCCTGCTTGGCGATGACGACGAGGCAACGGACCTGGGGACTCTGGAGAAGCGCTTGGCGGAAAAGACCGAGCAGTCGCGACGAGCTTCCCAGGCTGCGCAGTCAAATCCCACTTCGCCGTCGCAAGCAACTTCCGGCCAAAACGATGCTGCATCAACCCCTCAGAGCTCTCTGACCTCGCCTGAACCTATGAGAGATGACGACAGAAGGAGGCCTTCGATTGCACCCTCGGAAAAGCAGAAGGAAAAGGAGCCAGAGAAGAAGGGTGACGATGTTGAACATCTGTCTGAGCTAATGTGCTCTCTGGTCACTAACCAATCAGGCGAGACGAGATACATTGGCTCGTCATCTGGTTTCTCAATATTTTCGCCCAAGGGTATCCAGTGGGTGAACGAGAAGACGGGGGACAACTCCTTTTCCGAGATGATATCGGAAGTTTCCATTGACGATCACAAGTGGAATCATTGGAAGCCGGAGATTTTTAGCGACCTGTTCCACCGGAGAGTCTTCCGGCCCCTGCCACCCAAACCCGAGGCCCTGTCCCTGCTCAAGGACTACTTCGAGAACTTCAATTGCATGTTCCCTCTATTTCATCAACCGACTTTCATGCACCTGGTCGAGCGGCAATACTCGAATGACCCTTACGAAGGCTCCGGGTGGTGGGCTAGTCTGAATGTCGCTCTGGCAACGGCACATCGACTTCGCGTTATGAGCAAGCTGGTACCGGAAGAGGAGGATAGTAAAGCATGGGCGTACATGAAGAACGCCATGGCTGTCTTCCCCGAGCTTACTATGCGCAATACGGATCTACTCAGTGTCCAAGCTTTGTGTGGAATGGCCTCTTTCATGCAGGGAACGCCAAACCCGCAGCCTTCTTTCCTCCTCATTGCTGCGGCAATCAGGCTGGCTCACACCATTGGCTTGCACAAACGTGGCAGCGGTTTCAACTTGAACCCAGTCGAAATCGAGCAGAGGAAACGAGTGTTCTGGATTGCCTATATGCTAGACAAGGACCTATGTTTGCGCTCGGGACGGCCACCAGCTCAGGACGACGACGACATGAACGTCGAACTCCCAGACGCAGACCCAGAGGACAACATTGGCAACATCCCTCTGGCTGATGGGAAGGGCAAGATGAACCTGTTCCGAGTCATGTGCGAACTCACAACAGTCGAAAGTCGCGTATACAAGCGTTTGTACTCGGTAAAGGCCCAAAAGCTGTCCGAGGGCGAGCTGTTGCAGACGATCGGTGAGCTCGACAAGGAGCTGGAGGACTGGAAAGACAACATCCCCATTGACTTCCGCCCCGAGCATGACATCAAGGCCTCGCACACACCGCTCATACTCCATATAGTGATGCTGCATTTCTCCTACTACAATTGTATGACGACGATTCACCGCATGTCGGTCCACCGAGGTTATTGGACAAATCGCCTTTCGAACTACGCGATTCAGGGACTCAACACAAAACCGCTAAATCCTAGGGTCTTTTCGTCGGCTGCGCTTTGTGCGTCCGCTGCAAGAGCCACTATTTCGCTCCTCAAATATGTCCCTCAGGGCGATTACCAAGTCGTATGGTGAGTCGCGTTGTTCTTGTCCACGTCATTAACCACGTTCGCTAACAACTATGCCAGGCTCGTTCTATACTTCCCAGTCACGGCTCTAGTCACGCTATTTGGGAATATCCTACAGAACCCTGTAGATCCTCGCGCCAGGTCGGACGCCAAACTCATGAACATGGTGGTGACTTTCTTATCCACACTGGGCCACGAGGCAGAGACTGGCGGTGTCCACCGTATGCTCGGCGTATGCTCGGAATTTGAGCGCATAGCCAAGGTGGTGATTGACAAGATGGAGAAGGAGGGGCCAGCGCGGCGGAAGAGAAAGAGCCATGACCCGGCTCGGCCTAACCCCAGCAACAACGCGCAAGCTACTACGACGCCGCGCCCACCGTCATCTGTAGCCACCCCGAAGTCGCACTTTAACCAGGGATACGCACAGTCATCTCCCGGCACCTTCTCAACCAGCAACCAGTACAGCCCCATGAACACGGCCGCGTCTTCGAACGGCCAGGCACCGCGGGACGGGCAAGACGGTTGGCCTCAGGACTATCCTAGCACAGGCCCAACTTACGACACACCTGACTTCAACAACTTTGCCGAGTTGACAGGGTTTGGGCAAGCACTCCCTTCGCCACCTATGCAAAATCCCACAGGCGGCTTTCAACCGTTGCTGCCGCAAGACTTGTGGCAACTGCCAACGGCCTTGGATTGGGAATGGGCCGAGATCAGCGGCGGCGTCCTGCCTGGATTCGAGAATGGTGCCGTGGGCCAGCATCCCGGGCAGTGAGGCGAGTGGCAATCGTGATTTCACAAAGGCGGTGGTTTGGTGACCTTGCCAACGTAAAGATTTCGCTCGATGTGGCATATCTACGTTTGGTCCACGCTGTGAAACGCATCCAGCTCTCCCAAAACGCCAGCTATGCATTACTATCAACGCAACGAGTCACGAAACGGAGTATTTACGAGCATATTTGACTGGAATTCATATAAGATGCTGCGGGGGATGTCCAATCTACCAACACAACCTCAGTATCTACAAAAACTTTAAAAGATTATTACGGCCGTTTTCCTATTTAGATATACCACCTTGAGGGCAAGATCAGGGACACGAAGGGCGTTTTCATTTTTCCGATGAGTGTGTGCTTTGCCAGGCGCGGAAGCACCATTGGAAGGCGGCGCATCCGCTACTCCCCTCCATGCCTCCTTTTTCCCTACATCCTGTTCTGGGATTTGTGCATTGGCAACACTAGACGCAATGTTTTTCTGGGTCGCAAATATACATGCAAATTCCTGTTTCCTTTTCCTCTTTCCCATTTCTCTGCCTCTATGGCAGATATATCACGAGTTTCCCATCCCTTGGCGGGGTTTGGCATCATGTTCTCTAGCGTTGAGCTTTTGCTTCGATAATATCATGTGTGTGTGTGTGTGTGTGTGTATGTTTCTGGGGTGTGGATCATGTCGTTGGTTGACAGTGAGACATTGATCACAGGCGTGTTCGTTTGTATTGCTGGCGTATTCGTAGCGAAAGTATATAGAGAGTCATGGATGGGGACAATCTGGGATGAATGGATTTGTGTGTGTGCATATGGGGGTTCGGGAGAAAGAGGGCAAAAATGAGGAAGCTTAAGCCATTTTGATGAAGGAGTGTTAGTGTGTAATGTGTCAGCTAAATAACAAATCCGGCTATTGTTCGTTAACTTACTATAAGTGTCTTAAAAGCATACATGCAACTGTGGTCTTACCCTGTCCTCCTACCTGTTTGTTCTGACGGGCGTCCCCCCATTTGGATACCTCCTTGGTACGGTATTTCCAACTCGCTTACCCCCTGAGTCTACCCCATGCGCCTATTTGTTCACTCATCCGACTATACCTATTCAATATGTACTTGGGCGGATGCACGTGCACTTTGACGGGACTAACAAACCTCATCCCGTATGTCTGGAGTGTTGGGGTACGACCTTACAGGGTAATATTTAACTCCCCTTCCAGGCACTGCGGGGGCGTTACCAGTAGTGGATCTACCGGAGCACACTGTATGCCAATGTTTTTCTAGAGGACCATCTCATCGTCTGTTCTGTGCTGAAGACAGTTTCCTAGTGTGAATACTTCATGCAAGAGTTGAACTAACCCTTGGAAGGTAGTACGTAGCAGCAGAACACATATCGAGTTAGGTCAGTTGCGCTATATATGCTTTAGGTACCATCTAGAAACTCTCTTTTGTCTTTCAGATCTAGGTAGTTGTAGAAAGAAAAAGGGGGACATCTCTTCTCATCAGCATATGCGTATATCATGCATTTCATCATGTATATGCCACTCGTCCATCATTCGTCATTATCAACACGCTGGGTTTTCCTACCAGAAGGTTAAACTAACCGCCCAAGATGTTCTTTTTCAACAGAGGCGGACGTTGATCATTGGTTCAGCGCTTTATCCATCTGCTCCCTCCACTTCCGACTATTCCTCCGGAGCAACCAGATGCAGACGTTGCCGCTCAGCCAGGCGACGAGGCCGAGCATGGTCATAAGCCAGCCGTGGCCCATGACGTTGATGAGGGGCTGGCCGATGACTCCGCCGGTGCAGCTGAAGATGTTGCGTACAAAGTTGTTGAGGGCGACGCCGCTGCTGCTGCGCCGCGGCATGAACTCGGTCAGCATCGTGGTCGCGGCGCTGAAGACGAGCATGCTGCCCAGCCCGAAGAAGAAGTTGGCGATGCCGGGGACAATCCAATGCACGCCGTTCTGGACCGACCAGCCGTACCAGATTAGCGCCCCCGGAAACAGCGTCGCCGAGATCCAGGCGTTCTCGCGCATGCGGTCCTCGGGCAGGTAGAGCAGCTTGCCCGCTTCGTCGTAGCGACCGGCCTTCTCTGCCGCGCGGATCATGATGCGGTCGATCCATCGGCCGCCCAGTAAGGAGGCAATGAAGTAGCCGAGAGAGCCGGGCAGATACAACAGGCCGACGATGATGGACGAATAGCCGTACGGCGGCTCGGAGAAGGCCGACTGGACGGAGACGTTGAGGACGTAAAGCGCCCCAAACGTGATGGACGCATAGTAAACAGTGATTGCCACAGCCGGAAATCGCAGGTACGTGACCACCTGAAGGGGGTCGATGAAGAAGCGCTTGAGAGACTTGGACAGCCTTTTTGTCCGTACTTGGACGGACCGAGTAGTCGACACGCGGGACAGCTCTGCTCCTTGGGCGGCACGCGTATCGCTGTCCACAGCTGCCGGCTTCTTGATTGGGAGAGTCTCGGGCAGGGCGAACAGTATCAACGCGAAGACGACGGCACCAAACGCGGTGAGAAACCACAGCGTACTGCGCCAGCCAAACGCCTCGGCCAGCACGCCCCCTATGATGGGTGCCAGGAGCGGGCCCATCAGGGGACCCAGGTAGAACATGCCCATAGCCCGTCCACGCTCCCTGGGCTCCCAGATATCGGAGATGGTGCCCGCTCCCACTGCCTGTACGCTTGCCGACGCTCCGCCGGCGAGGATTCGAAAGACGATGAGCATGGCGATATTGACGCTGAACCCGCCAATGAGGCAAAATACCACATTCAGTGCAAAGGAGACAAGATAGATGGTCCGTCGCCCCAGAGTCTCGGAGAAAGATGACCACCACAGGGGGAAGATGGACATGCTCAACATGTAAAAGGCCACCGATAGGTTGACTATAGTCGAAGACACGCCAAAATCTCTCGTTATGGCGGGTAGCGCAGCTGAGATAAGACGAGTCAGTCCATGCCACAAAGGATGCGCGTTCACAGTTCGCGACGAGGCTGAGTATAGTACTTACGGAAGAAGATGGCCGATCCCAGGGGAGCGGCGGCGGCAGCAATCGCCACGAAGATGGTGATGGTCCACTTGACTTTGTTAGAATAATCAAAGGGGCGGTTCACTTCGGGAACCAAGGCCAGCTGCGCGAACAACCCCCTTCGCTGCGAGCGTGGCACAACACTCGGAGCTCTTGATCGTGTCGACGAACCCCTGGATCGAGTTCGGGATAATGCAGCGGCCCCAGTCTCCCTTGCGTCCTGGTCAAATGCGCCCCCAACATGGCCGGTAGGTGGCGGCAGCTCAGGGGCCACCTCGATAGACTTTTTCTCGACATCATACTCAATGTCTGCCGCTGGCGTCGCTCCGATGCCGTCACTAGACCCGCGGCTTGGCGACGATGAGACGGAATCCGCAGCCCTCACTGGCTTTTCTGAGTCGTTGTTCACCGCCATGGTCCCATGAACAGTATCGGAGCGGACCGGCCCGGGTGACGGGAGCCAGCACCCGACGCGCACACTAATACGATCAAGGAGGCGAAAGCTGGGCCAAGAGCCAAGAGAACTAAGTACCTCGAAAAAAGAGAACGGTCAATCAACAGGCGACAGATGAAAGAAAATGGAACGAATAGAGAATTTGGCCACCGGTGGGCAGATGGGAAGTGAGAGAATCCGGGGAATGACCCGCGCGGGTAGAGTGCGTAGTGTCGCCAAGCACCTGGGGAAAGCGTGAGCTAACGGACCCTGGTTACGGCGTGGGATGAGATCTCCGCGTGGCGGAGCGAATAACGCCGAGTCGCGAGCCGAGTCAACACGCGCAGGGCAGCATTAAGTACCAATCAACCATCTTCCAACGAGACTAACTGCAGCAGCCGTTGACACAAAAAATAGAGAGAAGAGCCGGTTCCGGTATCCAGGCCGGCATCGCAACCTGGGCGAATAGATAGATCAACGTCTTACGAGGACAATTCCGGTGATCTCTCTCCTTTACCACCCCCTCTTCCTCACGGCGCAAGCTAGTGAAGAGGATGGGCCCACAGAACCCCGAGTGGGAGAGTATGCGGTGCTGCCTGCAGTCTGTAGGGCGTTCGCCTGGCCGGGGGGGAGAACGGGGGATTAGTACCCGAGACCGGAACGATAACACAGTGGTGACGTGATGATCATGATTGATAGGAGGGCGATCTGGCGCCTTAACGCTTTACCTGATACAAAAATGCGAGTGGTTGTCTGAGGGTTGAAGGGGGTTTGGAATGGATAACCCCGGCTTTGGTCGGGAGAAGGAAGCTGCAATGGGACACTTATGTAATCTGGAGGCAGTCACTGGTAACACTGGACTGACACCTGAAGGACTCGGCCCTCTCGCGGGCTGTCTTGGCAAGAACATGATCAAGATCATATTGCACAAGTGGTAATACTCGACAAATAAACAGGCAACGTAATAAAAACGATTGATTATATTCTTCATCTGACGGTGCTCTATTTTGATAACCCCCTCTACCGAGCCTCTAATTATGCCATAACCTGCTTCTCCAAGCTGTGTTCAGGATTCGTTGCTAAGCGACGAACCAAACGTCTCCAAGACGTAATCGTAACCGGGATATCGTGTAAAGCCTCTTCTCTTTCTCGAGGCAGTGACCAGCCAAAAGATTGGTCCGACGAAAAAAATACACACACCATTAACGTCATGCATCATCAACCAATCGACTTCTACTTGAGGGGATCGTAGACGTGGTTCTTAATCCACTTAGTCAGAGCGACATCACCCCACTCCTCCCACTCAACCCACTGCTCTTCGGGCAGGGCGCTGACGCCCTCACGACGAGCCGCCTTCATCACCTCGCGGCAGACGACGACGCTGGCTTCGCGGACTCTCTCGATCTTGGGGTAGATCAGGCCGCTAGCAATCTCCTCGGCATCCAGAGTCTCCGACAGCGAGGCGGCAGACGTGTACACCATGTCGTCGGTGATTCTGGTGGCCTTGGCCAGGATGGCACCCAGACCCAGGCCAGGGAAGACGTAGACGTTGTTACCCTGGTTAGGGTGGTACGTCACGGATCCCTCGCTCGACTTGAGAGACACGGGTTGGAAAGGAGAACCCGAGGCGAAGATTGCGGTGCCTTCCGTCCATTGAATGGCTTGCTCAAACGTGCACTCCGCCTTAGTAAGGGGGTTGCTCAGGGGGAACAAGATGGGGCGGCGGCCAACACCGCCAGAGTCGACAGATGCCTTGAGGGCACGGACAACAGACTCGGTGAAGACACCGAAGGTGGCAGTCAAGCCAACCAGAGCCGAAGGTCGGACGTACTCAATGACCTCCTCCAGAGTGCGGAACTGGTGGCCGTTGTTGTCGACGCGGGCGAAGTACTTCTTGTGCTCGGCAAGACGGTCACCGCGGTCGGCAGTCACGAGACCCTTGGTGTCGACCAGCCAGAACTTCTCCTTGGCCTCCTTTTCGGTGAGGCCTTGGCGAGTGTAGTATTCGACCAACTGCTTGGCGACACCAACACCGGCGGATCCAGCACCCATGAAGACAAGACGCTGCTCCTCAATGGGGACACCAGACAGGTTGACGGCTCCGATGTATCTAAACAGAAAGGGTTAGAAACGGATTTTCAGAGAGATTTAGCGGGGTTGGAATTGCTCACCCTCCCAGGACAACGGCACCAGTTCCCTGGATGTCGTCGTTGAAGCACTTGTACTTGTTGCGGTAGCGGGTCAGGTAGTTGAAGGCCTTCTCAGTCTCGAAGTCTTCGAACTGAACAACCATCTCGGGGAAGACATCGTTCACAGCCTCCATGAACTCGTCCATGAATTGCTGCTGCTCTGCGACAGAGGGGCGATGGGCACGGAGACCAAGGTAGAACGGGTCCTTAAGGTTGGTCTCGTTGGCAGTACCGCAGTCGAGCACAATAGGCAGAGTCTCCTCAGGGTGGATACCCGCAGCTCCAGTGTACAAGGCCAGCTTGCCAATCTGGGGATGGTTAGTTAGCGATGCAGCCCTACGCTTTAGAGCGAATCAAAAGTGAAAACCGCACCATTGGTGAACTGCATATGCACGCTAAACTTGGTTCACGTGCTAAGAGAGCCTCGCATATTTCGTGCACATGCAGTGCAACGGATTGGCAGGTCACCTTGGCGAGAAAGGGCTTTTTGCACTTACAGAGATGCCAACACCGTTGATACCAAGATCACCAAGACCCAGAATACGGGAACCGTCAGTGACGACGCAAATCTTGGGGCTGGAGTAGCGCCAGTTCTTCAGGATGGTGCGAATAGACTTTCGCTGCTTGATGGAGATGTACAGAGCCTCCGGGCGGGTGTACAGGGAAGAGTACTGCAGGCAGACATCACCAATGGTGGGCGTGTAGACCAGAGGCATGAGGTCCCTAACATTGTCGATCAGGACACGGTAGAACAGGTCGGTGTTGGTGTCCTTGAGCGATGACAGATACAAGTACTTGTCGATATTAGTCGACCGAGTGTTGATCATGTGCATGCATCGTGCAACTTGGGTCTCTACGTCTTCCATGGCGTGGGGAATGAGGCCGGTGAGGTTCTTGGATACACGTTCGTCTGGTGTAAAAGAAAGGCCTGGAGGTTGACGAGCAGGTTGGGTCAGCATGTTATAGGCCAGCGATCTCACTCGGCAGGATGGTCAGAGTTCTGGATAGAGTTTTGTTGGTTACCTTTGTTCCACGAGGGTTCGCGGAGGATCTGGAAGCCAGTGGCTTGTGACTTGGGGACGTATTCCGTCTTGACGTATTGTTGAACTTCGCCGTAGTGGTTCTGTGCGTAACCTCTGAGACCGTCTAAGGATGCCATCTTCATGCGTTCTTGAATAGCTTGTGTGTTGACTGAAGACATTGGGTTGAATTGGGAGAGGGATCTCCGGGAAGATATAGACATGCGTTTGTTGGTGGATATAGTAGATGTGTGGGAAGCCCGACCAGAAAAGATGGATGCCGGGGATTGGGAGCGTGGTGTTGACAACGGCGAGCTAATGGTGCTGTAGGTTGCGGCGTTGTTGTTCAGCGCCATTGGACGGATGGGAAGGGGGTGGTGCAGAAAAGGAGGAGGGGGTGACGACGAAGCTTTCCAATCCAGCTTGCTCAACAAAGCTTCGGGAGGACTAGGGAAGGAATGGCTAGATTGCTTATTCGAATGACACCACTGATCACCAGATTGGCTATGTAAACTCGCACTGCGGTTGCTGCTAATCAAAATAGTCCGGCGACATTGAGTGGCAGACTGAGGTCCGGCAGTGAGACGATGGGGACTTAATAAGATTCCACCAGGTGAGCCGACAGCCCCGGCGCTGCATACCCTTGCACGAAGGCAGGGTGCCATGGGTGCCATCCCGAGTTTGCGAATTCGTGTTGCAGGGGTCGTCAGGGGGTACAGAGGAGGGTGCTCCGAGTGCCTTCAGTTTCGTTGGGGTTTCATGCAGTAGGGCACCAAGAGAATTGGAGGAAAGGTCAAGACACGACAAGGCAGCAGCTCCCTTAATTGACGGTGCGCAAAAGCAGGAACAGCGGGCACCTCCTACCACATCCAGTAAGTATATGGCCCTGTTACAACCCTGTATATCGGAAACTACTGCGACTTTGGGTAAAGACGGCAGTCTCTTTCCTAGCCTAAAGCAATTGCACGAAGAAGATACGGAACCTCTAGGGGCGAAAATACAATAAAAACTTGGAGACGACGCGCGCCACCACTTCTGGAAGCTAGGAGCAGAAGAAATTGGAGATGGTCGCAGCACTTGCTCGCCTGTCAGGTCTCTGCCTCCTGCAAGCCCAGCCCAGAAGCTGAGCCTGAGCGGGACTTCCGCCTTCCTCGTCCGGAAAAAAAAAAAGAATGGGAAGGGGCGTTGTACCGTCAATGGGAAAATAAAATAAAAATTAATCTCACAGATCAGATCCCGGATGAGTTTTCGGGTAATGGTATATCCCTGAGGAAGCAAAATAGGAAGGAAGAAAGAAGCTCTTTGCGAAACGGGTCAGGGAGTTCTCAACTTGGATAACTCCCGAAAGTTTTCTTATATCGCTGCAGTTGTTGTCTTTGATTAAAAGAAAGCAAAGTGAAAATTGTTGAATTCAGTCGCCGTGACTGTGCTATGCGCAGGGCAGGTTTAACGACCCGACCGGTAAACGGACTGACCAGTCCAGTCCAGTGGATTGCAGTACATGCAACTCTACATCCCCAAGAGATAAGTATACATTGCATGGATCAGATAGACCGATCAATGGATCGAATATGACCGATGAACGGACTTGCATACCTGTTGAATCGCCAACAAGCTGGCTCGGGTGCATGTCCTATCAACCTTCCACGGTGCGTGAGCAGTAGGACCTGTAGTCAGAGTCTTGGCTTTCTCTATTTTGTCGCCAGTGAGACATCTATCAGCACCGTTCACCGACAGCGGCAGCAGTCGCAAGCCAAGACTCCAGGTACATGTAGTTGAGTTGGGGTAAGAGACGCCCAATCGGGGTAAGAAGTGCGCCTGGTCGCCAAGCCGTCATTCAAATGGTTTCTGGGGATGGAGGAGCACTTCCCCGACGGATCGACTACTAAGAACCAGCGGCCTACCTTACTACAAGGGACAAGCAGGGCGGACACGGCAACTGCCTTCAATGGCTGATGTATGTGTCATTCGACACCAGAGAATGACTCGGGTTACTTGTCTTTTCATTTCTCGCTTTTTATTTTGCTACAGGTTGATTCGATTTGATTTGATTTGATTTGATTTACCGGCAGAAGGTAAAAGTGAGAGACGGGAATCAACCAATTGGAGGGCGCAGAAGTCGTGGCGGCTCCGGACTTACAGCTCGCTGATAGGTACCTCGGTGCAGGTGCAAGCGGGCTTCGCCCCGACCAGAACAAATGGGTAAATCAAATTTGGGGATATACTGTAGGTCCTTGTATTACCCCCAAATTGGACCCGACTCCTACTTAATCCAAAGCTCCTTGCAGCCGAACCTGACAGACCTCCTGCTGCAAACGAAATCCTGATGCAAAGCTCCAGTGTAAGTGGTGCCGATGGTGGCTATGACCGGTTCCTCTTATACCGTCTCACCGTCCAGGGCAACACACGGAGGTGAACCGCGAAGACGGCCCTGATGGGAAAGATTTCGGGATGATCGTTCACTTTTGTGGTATTACCGCAGAAATGTTTTACCAGACTGTGCCGTCCGATACGAACTCATTGTGATTGTACGAACCATTCGAACCTTCTGGAGTGAGACACTGCAGTAGCTAAGCCTTTCCATCAAAAATGCTTGACTGCACTCGTACTTACTTACACGGCGTCCGTTGTTGTACGACGCGGGAAACCCGAGTAGCTAGCTGAGCTGGCCGCTGGCCCATCGGGCTTCCATAGGTGTAAGTACATGGAGGTGGCAGGCAGGCCTGTAAGGTAGGGAGCCAATGAGGCTTGCTGCAAGGGGCGCTGGCCCATGGGCGTGGTCGGTCCAGGCTTTTGCGGCTTACGGCTTACATGCAGTCCAGCCTAGCCAGCAAAAGATAGCAGAGCCCCGAGTTTTTGGTCCCGAAAGAAGCACGCGACATATCGCCAAGGTCCCGGGATCGCAGCAAGAGCAGACGTGCTTGATGCCCAGCTGGTACATGCTTGCATTTCTTTTCTTCATTCCCGATTTCACCCGTGGCCTCCACCATTTTAAAGTTAGCGTGTGCAGGGAGGTGGGCTAGACGGCAACAACTTCTGACCAGTTCACCGGGTCCAGTCTCTGCTTGTCCACACTTGCTACCGTCCCTCGTGTCCCACGAAACCCCCGCCGGACTAAAAGAAAGAAAAAAAGGCCAAGCGCTGTAACTGCGTGCAAAAGGCCGGAAATCCTAGTCCAGACCGTTCTTGGGCTTAGCAAAGATTTCAGTCATCACGAAATTCACGGACATCCCCCCTTTTGAAACATGTCCCCGAACTCTTCTGATACAGAGCCGGATATGTAAGGCGTGCTGGAGAAATCAAACAAGAACAAACTCAAGGTTCGTCGTCTGAAGAAAGAACTTCCTCCCGTCGATCAGATCAGGAGGGGCTCCACCCAGCCTCGAATCTTAAACATCCATTCAGCCTCTCGATAAACTACTGGGTATTCTACAAAATCGCTGTCCCGCACATGGGTTTTTGCTCGAAGCGCCGACTACGATTTGCCCTTGGATGTCTCCGCTGTGCCGTTGTCTGCAGCTTCGTGATTCGTTCGGTCCTTCTTGCTGTGGCTGTAGCACCCCCCCCCCCGGCTACGATCAAGTTGCCTATCGTGATCAAGGCCCTGTTGATCATCATGATTTGTGGTGAGTGTGCGCAAGTGTCTGTCCAAATCGCATGCTGGCCTGGCCCCCAACCATCAGCTCATCTATCACATCAGCACAGAAGGAGAATTGTCATCCCATCCATCCCACGCTACGGGTGATAATACCCAGGCGTTAAGCTACGGGTTGCGGGAGCTTGCTCTCCTCTCTTTCGCTAATCGCTAAAACAAGGAAACGTCGTTGCGTGTTACTGACCCTTAATCTTGGCTCCCAGGCCCCCCTTCTTGTGGCTCGGGCTTCTGTTCCGTGGCGACAGTCGTGGAGACACACGATCGTGTCAGACTTCATGCCGTTCATGCCGCTTTATTTGTTTTTATTCCATCCGCCATGTGTCACTTTCTCGAATTTTCGGCTTGGCTTCTCTGGTGGCTCATGCTTGGTGCGTCGCATTCCCCTTTGTAGCCCGTTCGCCAAGTAGATCTCTCAGCTTTGCTTTGCCGCCCTATGCGACGTACGTGTACGCAGGCAGTACCGAGCAGGCCGAGCACCGAGTGTTTTGTTTGTTTCAGTCCCGGTCCCAGTCCCAATCCCAGCCCCAGTCGTCGAAGAACTGGCTCCTGGACTGGACTGACTGGATGGCCACTGCTGACTGCATGACGGGTCGGGCCTGTTCTCTCTAGCGTCGGTATGCATGCGGGGCGGGCGTTCGACCGGGAGGTGGCCATTCGAGGTCCCGAGCCCCAGTAGCCCGGTCCGAATATTCTGGAGCCCGTTCCCGCCAGGGTGCCCACCACGGTCATCTGATAAACATCAGATCGTGGTAGCTATCGCCGCCGGAGCCCAGTAATGGTCATGCCATCGGGTGAGGTCGGAATCGTTCGTGAGAAATAATGGCCTGAGCTGGAAAACATTCCGTAAGTTCCCGATCGTCGAAAAAAAGGGGTACATAACCTCGTGTGCCCGGAGGCCTTTCGAGGGAGAGAAATTACTCTCTCTCCAAGCGAGCAACAGGAATGGGAAAGCTTGCCCATGGTTTTCAACCTCGCATTTGCAAGCTAATCATTTGCACTGCATGCCTTCCGAGCTGACCGAGCTAATATTAACCCCTTTGATTGCGACCCAGTCCTGACAAGTGCTGACTGGGCTTACGAAGAAGCAACAGTAGGACATTAAGCTGCACTGCCCCCAAAACACTACCAGAGCGCTATTGGGGTGGCTGCGAAGAAGGGCTGCCTAAACTCGGCACACCAGGTAAGCGCAAGGTTGGGCCAAATTGGGCAGCCGAAGCGATGCCCCAGGTTATTGCGTCGAGAGAATGCCCGAGCTTTTTGGGCCCCGTACCCCCGAATGTCGAGAACAGCCCGACCTGATCTCCGAACGTGCTTTCCGAACCAGTTCTGGAAGAACTCCTCTTGTTCCTTCTAAATTGGTGCCCATGATGACCCCATATATATCACCTTCGTTATACCGGAGCATCTGAAGTGGGAAACGCCAGGAATCATCCGAGCAAATGCGTCGCCAAGGTGAGCATCGGCCAAGAGCTGATGGATAGTAACTGGTCATCAGCTAAATACCAGTTGACCGTGCCAATATCATAATCGCCGGCTCTGAATTGATGTTAGTTCGATATTTTCCCACTGATAACCCTGGCCGTAACCCCAACCCTGGGTCAGTAACTTGACAATATAAGATGACGCCGCAGCCCGTCACCCAACTTGGTCGTACTGGGAATATCCTGATCGAGTGACTTGCTGTGAGCATGAAGGCCCTCTTCTTCGCCAATGGCGCCGGCTTCATGGTGTGCTCTGATCCTCATTCTCCTGGCGACATCAATGCCAGATGAAAGCCAACAGCCGCCATACTGCCTGGAGGCCTCAAGGGTTTGTGTTGCCACCAGTCTCTATGGTTGGCAATTTCCAGAGACTGAACACCCCTTGAAACTGGTTTGATCCGGAGCATTCGATTGTAGGGTGTCGGCTCCGTTATTTGCTTTTGATATCTTGGCTTCGTGATCTTGCGCTTTCCATACCGGTCGCGATAAGCCGTGCCCAGGTAGGCAGCCCTTGGTATTTGTGTTCGACTGGTGGCGTGTTGGTTTCGAAACTCGCGTCCCAGACTTCCTCCATGGACGATTGACTGTTCCACCGGTCTCGCCTAATGGCACCGCCCCCATGACACAGCCATCCACTCGCTGCCAGCGACTCTTCTTCGGTTTCTTAGAAGTGCCGGGTATGTGGTTTTTGTCATCAACCGGTACGCATTCGCGGCATTGTGCTCTGTTGGCTTGGGGTCAGCCGTCTGGCGGAGGGCCTCCGGGGCCAATGCCAACGGAGCTCGGGTTTCTTTCGACCTCGTGGGCGAAGGCTGCCTTGAACAGGCCAGCCGCTGCTGGTTCAAGTCAGTTTGCCGCGATGAACAACGAGACGTGCAAGAAGTGGACCCTAACCATCGTGACATGCTTCGTGAGAGTGAACACTTTGAACCTTTGCTAGTTTCGAGTAGTTTAGCTCTTGGGTTACTACCGCACCCCAGCCCCCGAGTGCTCTAAGTATTGACGTGGACGAGACTCTTGAAACAACAATCCGAACACCCGCTCACCACAGCAGCATTTTGTCAACTAGGCTCACCTCCCAAAAGAGCTGATTCTCTTCGAATATCAGTTGCGCTCGCCCCTTCAGGTTCTAGTACGGCCTCGAGCGCACGGAGCCAGTCACGAGACGCCTTCGGAACCTCGCCAGATCCCGGTCATAGGCTATTGGTAGAGGAGGTCGTTCGTCACGCCCAGAGGATATTCGATAACTCTTGCCAACGCACGCAAGGGCTAATCAGTGCATTGGACATATTCTATACGCGTCAAGTTTATCAGGATGGCTCACATGTGATGATGCCTCCGCTCAAGACAGACTTTGCTCTCCGCCCTGAGCTGATAGAGGGACCTGCTTCGTTCTTGATGTTATTGGTACCGTCACACCACTACCACGTCCTCAATCGGACGCCTAGATCTCAACGTGGATCATATTGATCAAGTTATGTTACGACGCCTTGTTGTTATTGGTGAATTCTTTGACGTCTAGAGAGCGCCCCCGCCGCTCCAACCTCTCGATGGGTACAGGACACACTTCCTATCCATTCGTCTATCCTATACAGTAACCCGAATGGTATATATTCCATCCCTTGAAACCGAGGAGCGTTGATTCCTTCGTTTGGTTAAGAGGGACATCTTTCGTGACGGGGTCCTCCTTTTTCCGCAGTGTTCTCAGTCTCAGTCCTCTTTGTGATACCAAAGTCCATTTCCCCTTCCATGTGCAATCTTGTTATGTAATTTAACGTCGGACGTCGTCGAAGGCAGCGATATTGACCTCCCTAGGGGTATATGACGTGTCTGCTACGAGTCCTCTGGGGCTCGTTGGCCAGGCTTCATGTAGATGGCATACACTCCCCTAATCGAGACAATTTCGTATAATAAGTTTTTCTTTTTCTTTTTCCCTTTATGTATTCTTCTTGATACTTTCTTGCTGTCTTCTACTTGGTCGATACAAGCCTTCCTGAAGAAAAGCCACCGTGCAAATGGAAAGAGAACAAAGAATGCACGCAGGGTTGATCTGTTGCTCACCGTGACTGCTTTCGCCTGACCGCCATGTTTCAACCGTTAGTCAGACGCTGCAAAGTCAGGAGACGCCCCGAGTAAGTACGGGATAATAAAGTTTACGTAACGCGGGAGGATCAGATCACTTGCATCGTCCTTCCGGGCGCTAGAACAAGCAGCAACGACGATACTACCCGGATGGCAGCAGCTTTGCTTTTTCTGGCGTCTGGCTAGCAACAGACGGCAGTGTCGCCGCCGGATCCTGTCATTGCCCGGACTCGACTGCTCTGGGAATCACGTGTAAGCCAGTTTCTTGGATTGATTATTCAGGCAAGTACAAAGTCCGCTAGTGACATGCGCGGAAAACCTAAACGCCATGCAAGGCTGAAGGTGGCTGCGTCCTAGAAGACGACATGGTGAGACTCTTGCATTACTCGGGACGGATGCTGACACGGCGGCAGGCCTTGCCTATTTAGGATCGTTCCTGCGAAAGAGCTGGATGGGCGAAAGGATGGGCATGTTCGGTGAGAACTATACTACATCCTCTTTTTACAATACGCATACTGTAAGGGAACTTTTGGCATGCCAGTGTTTGATACAGTGGTTCGATTATGCATTGTGACTGGCGACATGGCGGACGAGCGATCTCGAGAGAGACTTCGAGAGAGACTCCCGGCTGTTCGAGCGTTGCGTTCTAGAAGGCGCCGAATTACAACAACAACAACAACACGCGAGAGATCACCTGCAAAAGTATATCGGAAAACACCGGGGAGTTCGAATACTAAAGATCCTGGCATGCAGGACGATGCGCGAAAATGCAAGCTTGTTCTAGACCCCTAGGACTCTGGTGGTGGTCTTGTATTGGCGCGGACAATTATTCTGGAGGTACGACTAGGCTTCGCAGACGACAACAGTATCGCCAAGACAGATCGCAGTTTGACAATAGTCAAAAAGGGTGTGGGAGAGATCTTTTCGGAACATGGCCGAGAGCGAACAAAACATCTTGTTTGCCTGCGCAACCCTATATCCGTGACATTAAACGAGGCTCCGGAGGCCGGCCGCTCGACCGAGAAAGGCAGGAAGGGCTGCAAGACTTAGTCACCGGTCGATGGGAGATCATGCCTAAAGCGACTTATTATGTACACATTACATATAATACACATGCAGGTTCGTGTATAAGCGGCAGGCCGAAAAGGCGAGTGAGTGATAATGATAGAGGCACAGCTGGCTTTTCCCACGATGTCGCCGCTCCTACCGTATTGATCTTAATCATGACCCGTCGATTACACGATGGTAACATGCACTCCCTGATCACTCTTGTCTCGGCTCGGTCGCATGGCAGTATTGGATAAATAAGGCATAGTATGGATATCCATCAAATCCACACACGAATTGGCAATAACAAGTTCGTTCCCCAGGCCGGGAGTACAATACATACTCCCAAAGGACAGCAAGTGACACACCCTAGACCCCTCCTTTCCCCAGAATCCCCATACCCCCGACATCTGGGCTCGCGCTTTGTATGGCCAGCCACGCGACGCCAAGTGAATCCGCCTGCGTAAAAATGCGGGCGACGAGCGGGATCCCCATGGGTAAAACCTTTCGACTTTTACGATCGATGTCACCTCGACCACAACGGTGGAAACTAGGATTAAAAAAAGGAGGGTATTGGGATTAAAGTGGAATCCAGGAGAGGCTTCGCACTTGGCCTTCGCGCGTGCGCCCACACCCACTCAGCTGCACCCAGCCTACCAGCATCACTAGGCAGGAAGGGCATACAGAGAGTATTCTGGGGCAAAAGCACACATATTCTTTCTCTGCTTGACTATTGGCTATGGGGAGGACTATGGAGTGAGTAGAAAAATATACCCAATGGGTGGGGGAGGGAGATGGTAATTTCGTCAGCGGGTCACGAGGGTTACTCTTATCCTTGCTCCTTCGAGCTCTCTACATGAACACCAGACAGGGGTTGTCCACGATGTGAGGGCGATCGCTCAAACATCATGTTGCACAACCGATTGCATTTATTTTTGCATGTGCGATGGAACCCGTCTCCCGTCTCGCAGGTTCTTCTATCGCCGCATAACACCCCTTTGCTATCGTGATCTTTTCCCCCTTCCCCTCCTCTTCTAATCTATTCACCCCTGGAGGCCAGAAAGCACCGGCTGCATGCGTCTCTGTCTTGCTTCTACCGTATCGGTGAGATGGGCTCCAGTTGTACCAATTTTGGATATTAAAATATAAGGTACAGCTCGTGCTTCATTAGTCCGAAGGGCGAGCAGTAGCGGGATAGACGCGTGACCCATGTTTAATTTCCGCTGAGAAACTACCGAATAATCGACGAGGCTGTCTAGCTGTAAGATGGGCTCCGTTGTAGGTGCCCTGGAATATGTATGTTTTATTTTCTCCCCCTCCCACAATAAATTGTGTGTTCCGTGTGTTTATTTCCAACTGGCGGCCGCCCATAGGATCGTGATCCTTAGTGATCCCCCACCGTTGACGACAGCGTGCCCCCGAAGTGGAGACGGGTTTGGGAGCTTGCTGCTGGGTTGCTTGGAACAGCTCAGACTCCGAAATTCGCCGTTTTTCTTTCTGCAGATAGCAGGGGTCTCGGGGTCTTTAACTCACATACATACATACATACATTCGGCATCCTGGCATTTCTTGGGGGGGGGGTGGTGTGCCTGCCTTTTTGTTTGGTTTGATGGGCCCCCAGGCCCCGTCCTTGCTGGCCTTGTCTCGCAATTCGTCCTCTAGGTTGGCCAGCAGTCTCACAGCAGCGTTCGGCACACCGGGGATCTGCCTCATGAGGATTAGCATCATCAGCAGCAGCAGAAGCCAGACCTTGGGCCCTCACCTTGAATCTGGGCCTGCTGCATCCTAGTCAGCCGCCGTCTGATTCGTCTTCGCCTTCACCTTCAGTCTTGGCCCCAACCGTCTCAGCTCGCACAATTAGTTACATCAAATATATCCACGCATACGAATCTAACACTTGACACCAGCTTTCTATAGAACATTGAGCTACGGTACATGTACCCTGTGCCCTGGTTGCTGGTTTTGGGCTCTGCGCCAACTAAGAAAAAGTATCCTCCTGCATGAAAATAGAATTGTTACAGCACTCGGTTTACTTCCCTTCGCCCCTCCGTTAAACTTCTTAACATGTTGGGAGATCGTCAGGTGGATGATACAATGCAGGTGGCAGGTCCATTCATTGACCGCCGCCGCCTTATGCTTCCTTGTTGTTGGCCGTCATGATGGCTGTCCCCCGAAGCCCCCTCCTTGGAAACCCCCTAAACGCCGAAAATTTGCGAACATTGATGGTCTAATATAGGTCAAGGCAGCGCCCTGTGTGCACACTAGGGAAACCTACTTCTTCCACTTGGTTGCAGCAGTTCCTGACTCGATTCAGGCATCCGCTTAGCCGCCTTGAGCGAAGTCGCATGGTGTTCGACAGCGTCAAAACTAGCGTAGAGTCGTGATTGGCCACTCCGCAGAACCTATTGCGGAGGCCCCAGCGGACTTATCTCTGACTTCTTGGCTTTTCTTGCAAGGACAGAAGCTCCCGGAAACAGAAGGCGGGACTGCAGTCACTGCACTTTCAATTATTACTGCATGCATGCAGGTAGAGTCCCATTGAATTGGCCAAAGTTTCCACCATCACAGAGCATGGATGAGGAATTGACCCAAGGGGAAAGGGAGAGGCTCAGTTGAGTTGCCAGGTTGCTGTCACACACACACACACACACAACAAAAAGATAGCCTGCAACAATATATCTGTGAGCGAGTGTTGCGCAGGGCATTACTGGCTGCTCGGCTTGTCATTGATTACGCCCACAGGGTCACAAGGGATAGATCTTATGTGCCCTTTTTACCCAAAGAATTGTGAGCATGTGAGAGCCCAGGACGTCTGAACTAGGAGCCTCCATGTTGTATGGGCTCCGTAAATAAGCGGGCTCCGCCGCCAAGGGGGTGAGTGGCCCGTACTCGGGCAGGTATGTAATGTACGTACAGCAATACTTCAAATACCTACCACGATACATACGCGAACGAATAGCTATGGATCCGCCCACACCCGGGCTTTGCAGCGGTGCGGTTCCAGTACGTAGCCATTACTGTACATTGAATCAGAATCAGACATGGAAGGCAAGCATCGAAGAGATCCGTCGCTTGCTACATTGGCCATGTACTTGCCGTCTTGTCGCGTGGGAATGAATATGGGGATGGCCCCTTTGGATTATATTATTCAAGGCACTCCCCACCAGTGCGCGCTCCGGGTACTCCGTCTCGACTTCTAAATCCCAACCCAAAGAATTCCTGAGTGGCAGTCCTGACGTCGTCGAAGCCGAACACCGCTTCCCTTCCCAACAACCTAACCACCACGCTGGCCAGGCCTTACTTGAGGATACTTTGGACACCAGAACACCCCCAAGGTGCAAACTAGACCAGGTTTCCCTACGACCGGTCCCTCGCCGCTTACGACTTACATTCCCGTCGTCCACTTCTGCCGCCCAACTCGTTACAGTAGTGCCAAAATAACAACCTCGACTAATGCGTTCTCGAACTGCCTGGCAACTCAATCTACGCCGGATGCCATTGGAATAAGTGGGAATCACCTCACCGCTTGGATCCGGGTTCCCCTTTTTGGTGCATTTGCTTAGCCAGATACAAAAGATAATTGGCAAATACAAGAACGAATAACCCTGTTGCATTTCTTGCTCAAACACCACAATGGCCTCAGACAACGAAGCTGTTGCCTTGCCTGGCGCTGAGGCGGAAGCTGAAGTAGGTGTTGCTGCTGCTACTACTATCACCCAATCGCCAGAACCGCAGACCCAGGAACCCACGAGCCCGACGACAACAGCGACGCAAAACCCGGAAGAGAAGGATTCGGCAGGCCTGACGCCCTCCAAGAAGCGCTCGGCCTCGACATCGGAGCCCAGCGGCTCGACCAAGGTCACGAAGCGGCGGGCTGCCCGCGCCTGTGTGTCCTGCCGAGCTCGCAAGGTCCGTTGTGACGTGGTCGAGGGCGCTCCCTGCGGCAATTGTAGATGGGACAACGTGGAATGCGTTGTCCAGGAGAGTCGCCGGCGAAAGTGAGTGGATTTCCAATTCTGCCGTATAATCGGTTCTTACCACATATCGCGTATGCGGCTGATCCCATGGGATCGGCATTGTTCATAAATTGCGTCATTTCAATTGGCCGCGATCGTGTCGTGGTGGTTGTCAAATGATCTCCAAATTGTCTCCCCCAAATCTCCTCGAATTGGAGTCTTAATTGCGTATAGCTGCTAACCCCTGGCCAATTTTTTGTGTTACAGAAAGAATTTGTTCGATGCAAGCACTTCAGCCGCTGGACACACCCCTGGCCAGCAGAAAATTGCCGAGGCACATAGGCCGAGCACGACGAGCCCAGTCAACATCAGCCCGGCCCCTGATGTTCGTCGACAAAGCGAGGTGTCGCTTGCGGCCTCTGTCAACGTTACCCCTGCGGAGGCGGCGGCGGCAAATGCAGCCATCAGTCAGCAGGTGGCTCAGTCCACATGCGCAACTAGCTTTCCGGACGGCAGCGGCTTGGACGGTCACGTTCCCAATTTAATCTGTAAGTTGCTGATCTCTTTCGTGTCACCCCGCGGACTTTCACATGCTCGCAAGTGTCGGAGCTGCCTGTCATCTTGCCCCCTGAACTGAAAAGTCTTACGGGCCTTTTTGTTTTCTATTCGTTCCGCTCCATGATATGATACCTCATCTCATACAGCGCTGACCACCGGACTTTCATGTGCAACAGATCAACAGCCGCCGGATGCGAGGACAGACCCGGTCTTGTTGCTAGCCCAACTTCAGCAGTCCACCAACAACGGACCTGGGTTCCCGAATCTCTGGTCCGATGCTACTGCTGGCTTCAGCAATGCGAAGACGGCCCAGTTCTTGAACACTCTCGAGGAACCTGATGCATCTTCTCAGCTACCTGGCTTTATCCGGCCACTGCCCTCCAAGATCGCCCCTGAGGATGTGAACTATCTGCACATGAAGGGGGCTCTGACGTTGCCCTCGCCCTCCCTCCAGAATGCGCTTCTTCGGGCCTACGTTGAGTATGTACACCCGTACATGCCGCTTATGGAACTGCATGACTTCCTCGCTGCCATCAACTCGACGGATGGATTGTATGGACAGATCAGCTTGTTCCTGTACCACGCTGTCATGTTCGCCAGTACGGCGTACGTGGACGTCAAGTATTTGAAGGAGGCCGGCTATAGCAGTCGGAAGGCTGCTCGCAAGGCCTTCTTCCAGAAGACAAGGGTAAGCCATCACATGTGCCACTTCCTATGCGTGAGGGAGAAATAAGCTGACCGACATGCATTAGCTTCTGTACGACTTTGACTACGAGAGTGACCGCCTTATACTCGTACAGGCTCTGCTTCTCATGACGTATTGGTACGAGACGCCCGACGACCAGAAGGATACCTGGCATTGGATGGGTGTGGCCATATCGCTCGCGCATACCATCGGGCTTCACCGCAACCCGGCCAATACGAATATGTCGCCCCGCAAGCAGAAGCTATGGAAGCGCATCTGGTGGTCGTGTTTCATGCGCGATCGCTTAATCGCCCTCGGCATGCGCAGGCCAACCAGGATAAAGGACGAAGACTATGATGTGCCTATGTTGGATGAGGGCGACTTCGAGATCGGGCCCCTAGCGGACGAGATTCAAGTCGTGAACCATGATTGCACCCTGGTTCGCGATGTGCTGATGCAGCAAGAGCTGGCATCAATGTGTGTGGCCAAGGCAAAGTTGTGTCTGTGCATCAGCCAGATGCTCAAGGCCCAATACTCGGTGCTTGTGCGGGACAAGTCGAGGCCCGAGAACACGACGAACAGCACCATGATGTTGCACCCAAAGAAACAGTTGGACAACATCGAGCTTGTCAACGAGGTCGATATCTCGCTTATGGCATGGGTCCAGGCGCTTCCCGCGTGCTGCCAATACAGACCGTTGACGCAGTTGGATCTTCGGGACGGGCACAGGACCATTGCCGTTCAGCGTAACTTGCTGCACATGGTTTACTACACCACGATCTCGGCTCTCCACCGCCCCCAGTTCCTGCACTCTTCACCCCTGCATGTGCCGACGACATCGAGGCAGGCGCAGGAGATGTCGAGGATGAAGGTACGGGATTCGGCAGCGCATATTACGCGGATGGTGAACGAGCTCCACCAACTGAAACTCGAGAAGTACCTTCCTACGACAGGTGTTACTGTCATCCTCCCCGCGATGATCATTCACCTATTGGAGATGAAGAACAATGTGACCCAGGCCCGTGACAAGGCTGTCCAGGGCTTCCTCCAGTGCATGAAAGTGATGATCAAGCTACGCGACAGTTATGCCGCTGCCGACTACGCCGTTGCTTTCCTCGATGCGGCCCTGCGCAAGGCTGCCATTGATTTGCAGGCTTCGCAGCAGGCCGCGGCGGCAGCCACCGCCGCCAATGCCGCCAACGTCGCCGCGAACAACAGCAGCAAGAACAACGCGGCTTACTTCCGGGCGCCGACCGCCGTGGTGGTGGCCGAGGAGATGGCCACGCCGCCGCCGGAGAACCTGCCGTACATGACGCAACCCGAGGCGGCGCTCATGAATCCGAGCACCGTCTACGTGCCGCCGACTGGGCTGATGGGCGCGGCGGCGGCGGGGATCGCGGGCAACTCGCCGCCCGACACCAACAAGGACGGCTTCACGCCCAGCGCGTCGAGCGGGTCGTCCAACGGCAGCGACGCGTGCCAGCCGCCGTCGCTGGACGTGGAGATGGACTTTGTCGACAACGACCAGGACGAGTTCGACTGGAACGCGCTCACGGGCACCAACATCGACTTTGACCAGTGGCTGCACTTCCCCGGCGAGAACGTCAAGGGAACAACGGGTGCTGTCGATAATGGCGCGACGGATCCGTTTCTCAACGTTTTGGGGGACGGGGGTATGGTAAAGGGGTAGAGCGATCAACGCCATTCCAACACCATCGGTATTCGACAAGGCAGAACGGGCTGGATGACTGCCCTTGCCGTTGTCGATAGGGAGATGGGGATTCCCAAAAGGCTTCATTTCGGAATGCATATTTTATATTACAGGATCAATGGGGTATAGGGTCGGGATGAAACTGGCGTCTATACGGGGCATTGCGTTTTTGGGTGGGCAAGGGATGAATCTTTTTAGGGCGTCATCTCGGTCCAGGGAGGTATTGGGCGTTTTCCAGGCTTGGGGTTTCTCTCTGGGTGGTGTTTTCTTTCGAATGTTTTTTCCCCCAAGCCATCTGACAAAAAGTCTGTCTATGGGGGCCATGGGGGCGTATCTGAGGTTTCTTTTATGACTCATGAGGACCTGTTTTTATATATACCCTGTTGGGATTTATGAGGATATAAGCCAGCTCCTATACTATACTGCGTGTACATATAGTTGCAAAGTTGCGCATTTTGAACGTGTGTACGGATGGATGGTCGGGCGAGAGGCTTGCCAGGGCTGTTGGTAGATAGATGAATTACATGAAGATGTCCTATTCTGACTTCACTACATGCATAGCCAGTGATGTTTATCTTCAAAGGTCCAGTCTATTGGAACTATATTGTATGACACAGGCCGGACCTGTCAGTCTCTTTTAGGTAGGGGTGACTGTTCTTGTTGGCATTGGACTGCAAAGGCATCCCAGCTCGAAGTTGACCCCGATATAAGGTTGCGTGAACGGATATATCTGGGACTATTATATGTAGTTGCCCCCTCTTGCCGTATTGCCACGCATTTTGTCGTGTATCTTATCTCTCAATAGGTAGGTATAGTTAGAAATATCACTGGGCCAAGCGGACTATGCTATTTCTAGCTAGCAAATTGTCTTGCTGGTTAGTCCCATCCCTGGGCACCCAATACTCGACACTGGAGTGACGTTGCATGTGCGCATAGACGAGGCAGACATCAGACAAGTTTGATACTTAAAGTCAACGTCCAGTACAGTATGAATCCTGCGAAGAGATCTTTCTTGCCATGCGCCAACAGAAAATTTTCTATATCAAGGCTCTTCTTTGAAGCCAGAGGGTGGCATGCCGAAGTTATCTAAGTCGCATTTTTCTTTTTCTTTCTAAGACTAAGAGGCATCTAACCCGAATCTAGCGAACGCCTCGTTTTCTTTAGATCTACCGTTCCGAGTTTGCGTGACGGACTCCAGAAAAAATGAGGGTCGTCAGCCACCCTCCAATGGTGTCGCGCGGGTTTATGATTCCATCTGAGTGACCCGAGATTGAGAGCTCCATCTGGACTGGCTCCTGGCGGGGATCCCTGAAGCCGTTTGCAGGGCAACCGGAGCTTAGGACTGCAAGCAATCAGTCCGTCGGGGAGGGACAGAATGTCAACATCCTCAGCGCAGTGAGAGTTGTCGTTTCGATATATAGAGATTTCCCGCTGACTAAAGAGGCCTCGGTGCTATATACGAGCAAGCACTTGCCCGATGAAACAATACGAGAAACAAGACTTGGCATCCAGCTCAATGCGAGGTCAGGCAGGCCGCGGGAGGATGGGCGAAGAGGGCGCAGAGCCCCCGCCTGCGCCGGGCTGGACCGATTTTGTTCGTGCAGGTAATTTAGAAGGGGTCTCCACGCGTTGCTGAGGGCGCGCTTCATATTGACGGATGCTGGCCCCGGCCACCCCTGCTCGGTCGGTATTCGACGACGACCAAACCCTCTTGCCAATTTGCGACATAAGGAGACCTCCAAACATGTGGTAATGGTCAGCCGGTCCAATCCAATCTGATTCTGCTCCTGTTTCCCGTCTTTGTTTCTGTTCTGCAATTTTGCATCATCATTTATATTTCGTGTGTGCATGTAGCACCTCAAACGTGGGAGACCGAGAACGCGCAGCTTCAAGTGAGCAATAAGACAGCTACCAACCGGATCGGGCCCGTCGCCGCCCACGATCTTGCCAATTCATGCTCAACACGCAGCATACGCAGCACGCGCAGCACAGTGGAGGAAGTTCCATCTAATTCCCCGGCTCTCATTGCACGATTTCGATCGTTACTTCGCGCCAACACGACAGCTCTGCGGTTCTTGTCAACCAACCTCTCTCCCTCCCTCTCTCTCTCCAAACTCTCCTTTAATGTAACTGGGCAGCAGTACATTATACCAGTCATAATCTTGCATTACCTTGCATACACCGCTAAACAGCACCGAGTTGACGTGTGTCCTCCATCTTTGAGACAACGCAACTGACCAATCCTTCCAAACGTACTGCGTCCATTCGCTCATTATTTCCGCCCTGCCTTGGCTGGACTGTCGACGCCCTGCATAGTCCCAGCCATTCATTACTATCCTTAATCCTCTTTTTTCATTTTTATTCCAGTCCTTCTCTTGAGCTTTGATAAAAGACGAAAAAAACTGGTCTTTGCCCTGCTGCTTGGGCCATCATCCACCAGATTCCCCGCGACCTGACACCAGTCGCAAAACCTCAAACCGACGGGTCGACGATACCCTGACGTAACGCAATCCCCCTAGCTTCTAGCTTGACCTGTGCAAGCTACTTCAGCTGGAGCTGCAGTCTGCCGCGTTGCGCGACACCTTCCCTGCCACCAATTTTTTCTTAATATTCTTTACTGCAGCTCGAAGACCCGATGACGCACCTTGAATTTGCTGCAGTCAATTGTACCTGACTAAAGTCTGTGTGTCACGGCATCCATCAAATCGAGCACCGGCATCCCGCGCGCGCGAAAGGGACTCCATACTTGGGGAAGCGACAGGCGGGTCGCACGTAAAACTGGGGGAAAACGAGAAGGCGCACCGCACCGCACCGCAAACGACGTTGAACCAAAAACCCTCGGCGCATGTTTTTACCACCAACAGATCATGATGGGCAAATGCAGTTGATCATTCCTGTCTTTTTCAACTCTCTCCCCCACCATCATCTCCGACGGACCGACCTGGGACTGGCCATGTCTCATTCCCACGTGCGATTACCAACAAACACAAAACGCGACTAACACACAGATAATACCATGTCCGACCACCGGGCGATCACCTCCATGGCTACTCCGCCCCCTGGTGGGCGCGGTGCCATGCGCCGCCCTCTTCGTTCCACGTCGCGATCTCCAACTCGACACCGCATAAGCGACAACCTACTTACACGCCTAACGCCAATGTCCGCAGTCGAGGCTCTACGGGCCCCAGAGGGCGCCCTGAAGGCATGCCTGGACAATGCCACCGCTTCCGAGCAATCATTTACGATGAGGACCGCCGTCGCCTCGAGGAAAATCCATGACTGGGTGGACGAACTTACCTCGTGGCCCTGGCCAGCCGACTCACCGTCGGCCGGCTTCGAAATGCCTCCTTCTAAGAGGCGGAAGGTATCAGACCCTTTCGAGTCCTCTGGCGACGAACAACTAGAGGAGCCTGCAGACCGCCCAGAGCCGGAATATCTGGGGAGCTTACCAGCCGAGGACGTGGCTGCGTATGAGAGCAGGACTGAGATTATACAACGCGAATTGGTGGACTTGGATATCGAGGAAATCAAGATGCATGTCCTGCACAATCATATCCTGCCAATGTCGCGACCCGGCACGCCCTTTTCGGATGCCGGGCTCTCAGTCACATCTGGCATGGGCATGTCCTTCACCAAGATGGAGGACTTGTCAGCCGTGATAACCGCCATCACTGTACAAGCCCTGCCCAACCTCGCAAGGCTATCGAGACTATTGAACATCTGGGGCATTCGCCTCGTAGTCTTGCGCAAAGTGCCAATTGTTCTTTCGCTGATCTCGGAAGCCGAGGTTGCGATAGAAGCAGGCTGGAACGCAATTGATATAGCAGGGTCACCCGCCCCTGAAGCTAGGGGCGCGCCCGCTGCAAGAAAACGATTGCCCTTGCCGCGAAAAAGACTACGAAGTCATGAATCAGGTTCTCCAAAAGAAGGTTGCGAACCCGGGCCGCGATATGGATTTCATGCTCGACGCCTTAGAAGGAAGCGAAGATACACTGCCCGACGAATGGCTTGATCGGTTGGAGGCTGTTGAGAAAGAATATGCCGAATGGGCGATCACAGCGGAAAGGCGTGTACAAGAAGGCGAATGGGATTTCCCCACCAGGCTAGCTGCTGAGCAGCTCCAGCTTCAAACGCCAGAAACGCCACAGCCAGAGATTCAAATCCAATTAGCGAGCCCGGTGCTAGACCGCGGCGAAGCTTTCCGCGGCATGGACGACTCGTCGCCCCCTACGCCGTTCGATCACTCGTTATACGCCAGCGAAAGAAGTAGCCCAGATGGTTCCCCGAGCAGACGAATTGCTTCAACCGATGGACAGCAGGAGCTTCGTTTTGATGAAGATGAGGCCAGTTTTGATTACGATGGGGCGGATGATGGCTACGGGTTCGCGACGAGGTCATTGCCTATCATTTCGAAGACGGAAGCCTCAGACCCCCTGGACTCCTCTCAGATGCACGAGGGGGAGGAATCATTCGCTTCTAACCAATCGCAGCAGCTTGCGCCGCCAGCGCATATTGCTCGTATGGCCGTCCCGGACCCTGATGCCGAATTCCCTTATTTGGAATCAGTCATTGAAGAAGACGAAGAGCAGGAACTCGAGCTGCCTCCGTCAAGATTCCCACCTAGGAAGATAAGCCAGGAATCTATGAATTCTAATCGTTCCTACGGCGAATTCGGGCGTCTTCCCGACCCGGACGAGCCATTAAGTGACGCACTGAGCCCGCCTGGCTCGCCACCTCTGCGGTACAATCCCCGCTCGAATTCGATGAGCTACCCAGAGCAGGGCGATCTCTCACCTGAGAATAGTTTTACCCCTCCTAAAAGCCCTCTAGAGTCCGGGGTTTACGATATGGAGTCCTCTTTTGATCACAGTCAGATGTATACTCCTGGATACTCTACGCCCGGGTACTCCTCCCGCAACGAGTCTGACTTGCACCGCCAGATCCGTGGAGTCCTCAATTCGCTGCCGAACAAGATTCGGTTCACTAGAAGAGAAGCCACGGTTGAACTCAACCCGCCTGATCTTAATCTGCCGGGCGGCCGTGCTAAGTTGAAGCTTTCGGAACCGTCCAGAGGCCGCAGCGGGTCGGCCATGTCCACCATGTCCATGTCATCTCGTGCGGGCACCCCTCGTTCTTGTTGGCGCCCGCCAAGGAGTCTCGGCATCGATCCAGAAACAGCCGAGATGCGCAGACCTACTTCCTCTCGCGCTCCTCTGGCGAAGCGCCCATGAAGCTTCTTATCCGCAGCGTCGGCGAGAGCGGCGAGCGCGTCATGGTTCGCGTTGGCGGCGGTTGGGCCGATCTGGGCGAGTACTTGAAGGAATACGCCATCCACCACGGTCGACGATCCCAGGGTGAAGGCAAGGTCGAGGTCAAGGACTTGCCCACGCCGTCTGGCCGGAATGGATCAAGCCCGCCTAGTAGGCCGGTAACGGCCACGGCTAGTAGACCAGGTACGGCCACTACGGCCACCACAGCCACCACGGCCACCCCCCACGACACACCTATGACGCCCCTCGCCGTCCGGAAGACTAGAAGGAGTCTGGCCGGCGAGACTAGGCCGTCTGCGAAGTCGTTGCAGCCCCAAACCCCAGCATCAGCTGTGACCAAGGAAGCCACGACGCCAGAGTCAGGCGCGTCGGGTCGTTCAATGTCCTCGACAGAGGCGGACAACAGCGTGCTGGGTCTGTCCGGGCCTAAGCCCAAGAAGGCCGATGATAGGCTGACCGACGAGAGCCGGGCATGGGTCGAGGAGGTGACGAGCAAAGTACGCTCGGCTAGTGGCGAGCTACTGAAAGATCCTCAGGACAAAAAGGGAAAATTCGGCGAATTGGGCAAAGTCGGAGGGACAAAACGGCTGTTCAGGAAGCCGGCGCATTAAAGGGCAGGTAACGGTATCAATTGGAGTTACTGGACTCGCTGACGGAGGAACATTATTGGCATGCGGAAACGAAGTATACCCCCTGCTTTATAGGTTCATGATCATGGAGGAATTGATTGTAGCAAAAGGGAAAGCGAAAGGGACCGGTTGGCTTTTGTTTTTGGTCCCTGGAAATAGGCATTGGGCTGGTGTTGAAAGGGGTTACAGCAGTATAACCTGCGATCATCTTTTACCTTTTTCTTGTGTCTTTTCTGTTTTGGCTTTTACACGCCTTTGTTTAGCCGTCAGTCCGTCCTCGTCTTTTCGCATGCGAAGATTTCGTTTTTTCCCCTACTGCTGTTGTAGAGGATCAACTTTTATTCTCCTTTTTCCCTTGTGTCTAGTCTATCAAAATACCCCATCTTAGCAGATTCAACATGAACCACAGCAACATTCAATCAATAACTACTATACCAATACCATCGAGACCACATCCGCAAAGTGATCATGCCATGCAGAGGGGACTTCGGACGTTGGCGTGTGAGGTGTGTTATAGCCCCTAGTTTTGAGTTTACCCTCGCCCAGGACAGGAAACCTCCCTCCTGCAGCAGAACTCCAGCCCAGACAAACTCGCTCGCTGCCTTGCTTCACCAACGGGTCGATATACCGTAAGAGTACATAGATCCCTTGACCGGGCTGGTGTAGCCTAGCGGTAGTATTGTTATTCATATTATACTCACAGGCAAGGGGGTTCGATTCCCTCTGCGGTCAATACTTTTTTTTCCGCCTCAACCTCAATCTCTTCTTGACCTCCCTTCCCATCGCTTCTTCTCTATGGATATTATAACAGTCATATTTAACCGTGTTTGAGCCTTTTCCCGATGACTGACTGGTGTTGAACAAACATGATTTACAACTCATTGGATATATTTGTTGAAGTGACTACCTGAAAAGGGGTATATAATATACCACCAACTATGGTGGGAGGCTAATCATCCCATTCTCCCTAATGGCCGCCGATAATTAAATCTTCATCGGAAGTCCCCGTGCCCTGAATACCTACTACCCACTACTCTTACAAAACCCACGTCATGCGTACAAGCCCGTGGCTGCAATCCGCCCACCCCTCATATTGCCGGCGGCTCCTCCTGCTCACCTCCGTTGTTTCTCGGTAGCCGCGCCTCGTTTTCCGCCGCCTCTTCCGCCAGGCGCCGGGCCAGCGCTTCGCGCGTCTCCCTAATCTCGCGCTCGAGCGCGCGCTCCCGTTCCCGCTCGCGCTCGCGTTCCGCTTCGGCCTCCTCGGCCTCTTCCTCCTCGCGCATCTCGCGCCACACCTCCTCGCTGACGTGGAAGGACTGCGACGCGATCGTCATGAAAGTCCAGATCTCGGCGCTGACGAGCAGCTGTAGCATGTTGAGGGCGAGGGCGTTGCCGAGGCGGCGCCAGGAGAGGAAGTCGCCGAGGTTCAGGGGGAGCAGCAGGTCCATACCCACCGCGGTGCTGGCGGCGGCCGTTGCGGAGGATGCGATTAAGGGGAGTCGTGCGAAGGCGCGGCCGTTCTGCAGGAAACTCCGTGCCATGGCACGCAGGGTCAGCGCCTCGATGGGGGAGCAAATTACGTTGACGAGGAAGCGGCACAGGTTGTCGGCCGCTAGGGTGGTGGGTAGTAGGGTTAGCGGGGTGACCATGTAGAACTTCTTGTCCAGGCCATTGCCGCCCGACGACGAGGCCCAGGACGAGCGGTTGTCGGGGTTGCCGCCGGCACCGCCACTGCCGCTTGGTTGGCCGTTGCTGTAGCTGGGACGCAGCTCGGCGGACCAGACGCCCGCGGGCGGCTCTGTGGTCTCGCTCGTGTCGACGTCGAAGCTGATGAGGGTCGGGTTGATCATGTCGGTGTCCTCCTCGTCCGTGCCGTAGTCTTGGTCCCCGGAACCGCCGGCGGTGCCACTGCCAGAGTTCGTATTGGTTCCACGGTTCGAGAAGGTGCTGTGCCGCCGCAGTGCGCCCAGCGGTATGCCCTGCTCGGTGGCGGTGGCAGCAGCTGCGGCCGAGTTGTTTCCTCCTTCGAGGGCCTGGAGGGTAGCAGCGTCTTGATCCGGGTTCCGCACGTGGCGGATCTCGCGGTCAGCCGCTCCTAGTGTTGGCGATTCGGGCACTGCGGGGTTATGGCTCTCCGGAGGCGGTCGCGGTGGCGGCGCTCGCAAGTCAGAAGCCCGGAGCAAAAACCCATTGTTGTGCGGACGGGGGAGGAGCCGGAAGATGGTAGTGCCCAAGTCTAGTCTGGAAATGAGTCGCTTCATTAGGTAGTAGGCGGCATAGGGGGCTAGGTTGACCGCAAGCTGGCCGGTCCAGGCTGCGACAGAGAAAGCGGTGACAGCATCCAACCGGGGCGGGGCAGCGAAAGGGGATGCGCTGCTGAAGGGGACGAAAAACATGGGGCTGGGCAGCCATGTAGATGATGAGATGAGATCGAGTCTTTGAAGTATTGTAAATATCTCGAGGTGGAAGTTGCACCATACGAGACAGCTGACGAGCCTGGGAGGGGGTCAGCGTTTGGGTCTACGGTACACAAATGAAGAGCGCGCGACTGACCATGGCTTACCGCGTACAAACGCAGCCTCATACTTGAAATAATACTCCAAGGCTCGGGCAGGTAAGTAAGCTTGCAGACCGGTCAACGCCATCTGTGAGTTGGTCCGGTGGCTCAATTCGTATTGCCATAGCCGAGTAAACTCGATGTGGCAGTACGGTTTGTATACCTAAATAATTGTTTCAGCTATGATATATGATGGGGTATAGAAAAGATGTACTATACTTACCAGAGACCTTTGCCGTACACCTTCGATGGCCCAGACGCCTATGTCGGCCAGCAGGCGGCCAGCGGGAATCAGCGCATGCGCTACAGTATTCTCGTACTCCAGCTGGTCCTGCACTAGCGACGACGCCGTGTCCCGCGTCTCGGCAAACCCGGAGGCAGCGGGGTCATCGGGCTCCGCGACGCCGATGACATGCATGACCTCGTTGTGGGCGCGTATCATGCTCTTGATGACGGACTTGGTCTCCGGGTTGACTACCCGGCCCTTTTCATCATACTGCCGTGACGGCTCACGAGGGTCTGCCTCGCCGGTTCCCATGACGACATCATCATATGGCGAGCGGCCCTGCGATGTTGGTTAGTCTATAGAATTGTTCAGTTTATTGGTAAGAGTGTATATACCAGCGCCTGGGAAGTCAGTGGCCCCAGTCGGCCCATGTTGAGTCAGAGTTGAGAAACAGGGGCTTTCGCATCAGCAACTCCCGACCATCAGAGCGCCGAGCTGAGGGGCAGTCGATTCCGACTGATTCAATATGCTGGTATACAATCTTATAGCTGGTTTAATAGAGCCGCATTCTTTCGCATGGTTCACAAAAAGCTTAGGATAGCAACGGGGGTCGGTATATCCTTGGAGACTTGCATGTGGTGTGTTCAAAGTATTGGGCGAACCAATAGAGCGGATACTCAGCTACAGTGGAGTAACAGTGCATCCTTAGCGCTCGATAGCTGGAACGGACCCTTGTAAAAGGCGGCATGTCTGCTGTTATCGATAACCAAAAATTTATTGAGAGCAAGCAAAGCAACAGGACAGCCCGTAGCATCTACTGCCTATTGCCTACCTGCTTTAGACCAACCACCCTTCGCAATAGAGCAGCAGGACGTGCCTCCAAAACAGCACAATGTCCGGAAAATCGCCCTTTAAAACGACCTTCGAGGCCGCAGAGGTCATAAGGCCAATTTTCACCGGTGGCGCCTTTGCGCTCGACAACAGCGCTCGTTTGCTGGCCACCACCCTCGGCGAAGATGTCGTACTCACCGACTTGAAGACCGGCAAGCACCTTGCCACGGTAGAGGGCGATGGCGAGATCATCTCGACTCTGACATTGACTCCTTCCGGATCCCACTTGATTGTGTGCTCGCGCTCGCTCTCAATGCGCATATACTCGCTCAAACGCTCGACCACGGACGAAGAAATCGCAGCGCAACTGCTCCGGTCGGTCAAGCCCCACGGCACTCCAGTTCTCGTCCTCGCCGTCGATCGAACCAGCACCTTGCTGGCAACTGGTGGTACGGACGGCTCGATTAAGGTATGGGACATCGTCGGAGGCTATGTCACGCACACGTTCCGCGGCCCCAGCGTCCTGGTGTCGGCGCTACACTTCTTCGAGGTAGCAGCCGGGTCCAAGAAGGGAGCCGAGGTGAGTGGCAAGAAAGACGACAAGAAGAAGCGGCGGAAATCGCAAGCAGCGGAGGATGACGACGATTTGCCAACCGCGAGATTCCGCCTCGCGTCGGGAAGTCAGGATGGAAAGGTCCGTGTCTGGGACCTACACAAACGAAATGTCGTCGCAAACCTGGATTCACATGTGTCGGATGTACAAGGGATTGATTATTCCCCAGAGCAGGAAGCTCTGGTCACAGCTGGAAGAGACAAGACGATAACGTGGTGGGATGCGAAGTCGTGGACGGTTCGCAAAGTCGTGCCCTCTTTTGAGCTGGTCGAGGCGGCCGGTTTCATCGGAGACGGAAGCATAACCTACACCGCCGGCTCTAACGGCTGCGTGCGATATTGGGATACAGATGCTGGCAGAGAGCTTACAAAAGAGCAGACCGCCAAGGCTGAAACAGAATCATTTGTGGGTGCGATATATTGGCCTGAGCTGCCCTTCCTACTATGCGTACAGGCGGACCATACACTGGCTCTGTTCGAGCTGCCCACAAAAGAAACAGCCTCCACTATCCCTGAGGCGTATCGCAGGATATCCGGCACACACGATGAGATTATCGATCTCCGCTACCTTCTGCCTGACCACTCTATGCTGGCATTGGCTACAAACTCGGAGGATATTCGCTTGGTGTCTGTGACAGAAGCGCAAGCTGGAAGCAAGGCTCTGGTCTCTGCCGAGTACTTTGGCCAGGATATTGCTCTTCTGAAGGGTCACGAAGAGATCATCATCTCTCTGGACGTTGATTGGTCAGGTCACTGGGTCGCCACTGGAGCCAAGGATAACACTGCTCGCCTCTGGCGTATCGACCCGGCAAACAACTCTTACACATGCCATGCTGTATTCTCCGGACACGCCGAGTCCATCGGTGCCGTTGCATTGCCTCGAGCGAAGCCATCAGAGGGCTCCAAGGCCTACGCCGACCCCCTGAACAACCCGCCGGCTTTCCTGATTACCGGTTCTCAAGATCAAACGATCAAAAAATGGGAAATCCCCAGAGAGGCACAGTCGGGACAGAAGAACCTGCGTGCTGCTTACACTCGCAAATCCCACGACAAAGACATTAACGCCATTGACATCAACCCAACATCGCAGCTGTTTGCCTCGGCATCCCAAGACCGTACGGTCAAGATCTGGGCGACGCAGGAGGGTGAAGTTCAGGGAATTCTACGTGGACACAAGCGTGGTGTTTGGTCTGTTAGTTTTGCCCCTGCCAGCACACCCTCTATTCAGGGTGAGCAGGGGTCAGTCTCTGGCAAGGGTGTCGTCCTTACCGGTGCCGGTGACAAGACTATCAAGTTGTGGAGTCTGACCGATTACACCTGCATACGCACTTTCGAAGGCCACACAAATAGCGTGTTGAAGGTAGTGTGGCTCAATATACCTGCGGGAGAAGAGCGTGGCAAGAAGCCTCTTACGTTCGCCAGTGCAGGAGGAGACGGTCTAGTGAAGATCTGGGATGCCAACAGTGGTGAGACTGAATGCACGCTGGACAACCACGAGGACCGTGTGTGGGCACTTGCGGTCCAGCCAGATACCAACACGCTTGTGTCTGGTAGCGGTGACTCGACTGTTACATTCTGGAATGACACCTCTGTCGAGACCCTAGAAGCTGCCAATGAAGAGCAGCTGAAGATGGTCGAGCAGGAACAGGAGCTGCAGAACCATATCCGCCACGGTTCTTACCGAGAAGCCATTACACTGGCACTTCAGCTCAACCACCCCGGCCGTCTGCTGTCGCTATTCACCGCTGTTGTGAAAACCAATACGCCAGACGAGGGCAGCCTGACAGGTCTCAAGGCCGTCGATCATGTCATCGGCAACCTTTCAGACGAGCAGATCTTCTTGCTGCTTCTGAGGTTGCGAGACTGGAACACCAACGCGCGAACAGCACCGGTGGCCCAACGCATACTCTGGGCGCTCGTCCGGAGCTACCCCGCCGCCCGCTTCTCGAGCCTGTCGGTGAAGGGAGCAAGGGGCCAAAAGAGTCTGAAGGAGGTGCTCAACGCGCTGAAGGTGTATACCGAGAGGCACTACAAGCGCATGGAGGAGCTGGTGGACGAGAGCTACTTGGTGGAGTATACCCTGCAGGAGATGGACACTCTTGCACCGAGCTTGGGGCCCGTCGAGGGGGCTGAGGTGGATGTAATCATGACTTAAAGAGTAGGAGTGCATGGCGATTTAGGTGAAAATAGAAGAATTTAACTGCCTACATATTTTATTCGTTGCTTTGAATAACGTCCTGCTAGAATACTAACCCCTTTAGGCTATGTACCTAGATTAGTTCGGTACTAGGCATCTGTTTATCTAGATGACTCGGCGCTCGTTCGAAATATTCGGGTAGGTAATGCATGCGACAGGGCAAAAAAAACACCGTTAAGTGAAGCGGTCATATTCAGATCTTCAAAATGTACGTAAGTAGTAAGTTTTTAGTGGTAGACTTTTACGATACACGGTTATGGTTTAGGGAGTGCCTGGTTTGCGTAGAAATATACAGTTCCAAACATTGAACCTCTGTCAGGGGAGGAGTGGATGTTTGCAGATTAAAGATACACGGGTACCTCCGACGCTTCTTTAAGTCAACCCCACATCCCCCCAACAGGCACCAGCTACAACCAAGCGCTTGTTCATCCATGTAAGCTGATTGAGCCTCATTTTCATGCTCGACTTTTACATCTACAACATCAAACAACAGACATCATGGATTCCCATAAGGCGACTGCGCTCGTCCGCAAGAGGGCAGAAATGGAGTTGATGCCTCCGCCACCAGCACCCAAACGCATCAAGAGACCGAAAAAGGTCCTCGACGAAGATACCTATACCGATGCTCTTTCGCAGATCATTGCCCGAGATTTCTTCCCCGGGCTGCTCGAGAGCGAAACACAGCAGGAATACCTCGACGCCCTCGAGTCCAAGGACAAAGAATGGATCTCCAGTGCTGGCCGCCGTTTGCAGCAGGTTATGACTCCCGGACGACACAAGGCGCGAAGGGGCACATCGCTCGCGCCGCTCGCCCAAGGCGCCGCAACACCCCGTGGCTACGCTGGTGATACGCCAGCCTCCGTTTCGGCATCAACAGTCACGACCGTCGTCGACGACAAACCCGAAGTGGACACGAACATGAGCCTGGGGACCTTTCAATCAAAATACACGAGCGAAGATAACGAGAGCTTCTACAAGCTGCTCGACAGGCAGAACGCGAAGCGAGTCGAGAAATACGCCTGGATGTGGACCGGAAACAAACTGCCGTCCAAGATGCAGATAGCTCAGAAGCAGGTCGAGATGAGGTTAGCCGAGACCAGAGGCCTAGTGGACAACGGTCACAGCAAGGAGGGCAGACTGGCGATTAAAGATCGAGACGAGAGACCAGCACAGGCAGAGACTTGGAAATTTGTCCCGAAGAACATCCTGATGTTCACCCCGGACGGCATAGAAGATTCCCTGGAGACGGTGGCACAGAGGGCAGAAGCGACATCAAAAGCGGAACCCAAGGCTGTGAACTACTTGAACACAAGACTGCCACCGCCAGCCGAAATCAGCGACGACGCCTCCGTGGTATCAGAAGAGGTGTCAATCTCGGCCATCCGGGACGCGATAGCTGGCAAACGCTCAGCAAGCACGGCCGGCTCGACAATAGCGGGAAACGAAACACCGCGGGTTAATGGATACGCATTCGTGGACGACGAGGAGCCGGAATACGCATCCCCATCTGCACCCATCATCGACCTGGGGCCTGGAGATGCCACACCGAACCCCTTCACGATTGCAGAAAACAGCGACCGGGAAGCACTTCACCACCGCATGGTCGATAGGATTTCGGCATCAAAGCGATCCTCGGCCATGCACGGCATGACGGGCAAGGTTGACCGGACGCCCGTACCCAAGTTCCCGAGCAGTCCTAGGGTCGGCGGAGGCCTGACACCGGCCGCCCAGCGTCTATGGGGCAAGATAGGGGGCAGCGGAGGCCGCACGCCGAAGACACCCTTTGGACAGAGTGCATCTACTCCAGCTAAGAGCTCCAGATTGAGACAAGTCGCGAAACGCTGAGGGAGGGAAGAGAGATATGACACGATTTTATGAAAGAACAAACACCACCTATGATACCCACTACTAGAATATAATAAGTCTCGAGATAGATTAATGTGAAGGAAATACAATTTCAAAATCAACTTCATGTACAAATTCACTTTCCCATGTACTAAGTATACAGGAAAGAGGTACTTGTCGTTGGCCAAATAAGCCCATCACTGTAAAAACCTAGACTCATGCTTAAAAATGTAAAAGCAATGGACTGATGTCCTTTGTTTTATAGAACCACTGTGAATTTATATCCTCGATCTGAAGTAGGTACGTACTAACTCAAGTATCTTAACGGGGCTCTGTTGCTATGGTGGTGCGAATAGTTTAGTGGGGTGTTGGGATAGCGAAGCTTGGGATTTATTGAACCGCGAACTTCTTGCTGCAGCCTTGTGAATTGTAAAACCTCCCAACTTTACGACCACCGCCATCAAAATGTCAAAACGCCCCGCTTCCGAGGCCTTGGAGGACGCATCAGGCGTTGCATCGCCTGCTTCAAAGAAGTCCCGCATGGACGATGGACCTGCCGATTGGGACATGAACGGCAATGGCGCAACGCCTACTGAACGCGACAATACAGCAGGAGAAGATGAGTTCGAGGACGAGGATGATACCCCTATGAAAGCCCCGATCAGGCAGGCGGCACCGACAGAAGGATACGACGACTTATACCTCGACACGATAGACCGAAACGTCCTGGACTTCGACTTTGAGAAGCTGTGCTCCATCAGCCTGTCGAATATCAACATCTACGCCTGCCTAGTATGCGGCCGTTACTTCCAGGGCCGTGGACCCAAGTCGCATGCGTACTTCCATGCGCTGGACGAAGGCCATCACGTCTTCATCAACATGGAATCTCAGAAGGTGTACGTCCTGCCAGAGGGCTATGAGGTCAAGAGCAAATCGCTCGACGACATAAAATACGTCTCAGACCCCCGATATACGAAACAAGAGGTGATGGAGCTGGACCGCAAGCCCAAGTCCGCGTGGACCCTTGGTGGGAAGGAATACACGCCCGGCTACGTTGGGATGAACAACATTAAGGAGAACGACTACCTGAACGTCGTGGTGCAGGCCCTGTCGCATATAACGCCACTACGCAATTACCTGCTGCTTGAGGACGTCTCGGCGCGGGCCGAGCTGGTCAAGCGATGCGCCATCCTTTTCCGGAAGATTTGGAATCCCCGCGCGTTCAAGAACCACGTGTCGCCGCACGAGCTGCTCCAGGAAATCTCGCTGCGGTCGAGCAAACGCTTCACGTTGACAGTCCAGTCCGACCCCGTCGAGTTCCTGTCATGGTTCTTGAACAACCTCCATCTGGGCCTGGGCGGAAGCAAGACAAAACCAGGGAGCAGCATTGTCCATCGAATTTTCCAGGGCAAGCTCAAGGTCGAGTCACAGGCGATTACGGCAAAGGCAGACGCGGGCGATCGCCTACGGTTCGAGGACTCGGCGGAGGTCAAGGTTGATATCAACCGCTTCCTGCTGTTGACTCTGGACTTGCCGGCAGCACCTCTTTTCCAAGACGAGATGGACCGGAATATTATTCCCCAAGTGCCGCTCACCCGGATATTGTCCAAGTACGACGGCAGGACGGCGCAAGAACAGCACGCGCAGCGGAAACGATACCGGTTGATGCACCCGCTGCCACCGTACCTCGTGTTCCACGTGAAGCGCTTCTCGACGAACAAGTTTGTGTCGGAGCGCAACCCGACCATCGTCACGTTCGACGCCAGAAACCTCGACGTGTCCCCTTATGTCGAGCCCAACCCGGCCGAGCACCCGCCGGGTGAGCCGATCTGGTACGATCTGGTGGCCAACGTGGTGCACGAGGCGATCCGTGCCAAGGAGGACGTGGCCGACACGGCGGAGGAGAAGAAGACGTGGAAGGTACAGCTGCGCGACAAGGGCCGGGACCAATGGGTTACCTGCCAGGATCTCTTTGTCGAGGACACGCAGCGGGAGCTACTTTATTTAGGAGAGACGTATCTACAGGTCTGGGAGAGGAGGCGGACGCCAAAGGGCAAAGGCAAGGCGTAATTTGCACATGTACTACTGAAAAAAAGGGAGAAGACTCATTCGTAGAATGCATGAGCATTTTGTATTTTCTAAAGAGCTGAATGCTTGTAGGAGTATAATTGTGGCGAGGTGCATGGCTCTACATAAATTCCTGGCTTTGGGTAGAGTCGGAAGACTATAGCGTCTCTGGCTCTCAATCGAGTCATGTCTAATGAAGTTATAGCTCTATAATAACGCTTGGCACAGATAAACATCGCGAACGCTGCCTGAGAAATGACGGGTTCGCTTGTCCATCGCCCACCTAGGAGAAGGGGTAACTATGTTAGGTACACATTTGACTAATAGTATGCATGCTTCACGCTATGACACTGACGTACATGGCCTCGCCCACTCTAATGAAACGCACCATACCTTAGGAAGCTACGTTCTTTGATCAACGAGCGCCACGACGAGCCATCCTGCTTTTTTACGTGATACTTAAAGCCAAGCAAACCTCGTTATAAGCTTGGGTCACATTTACATTTGTTGTGTTACCGAGGATTTCAAAGTTATCTTCAATACTATCTACCTGCTTCACAGCAAGTCTCACAAGAACTATTACATCACCGCAACTCCAACCATAAAACATGGGTAAGCCGCATCATTATAAAAGACCATCAACGAATCATTTCAAGCTCACACTCTATTACCAACTAGATTATCTACCGCTCGACGCCATCCTCGACCGCGGGGTGCTGCCGCACTTTGTGATCCGGCGGGGCATCCGGATGCAGCTGGCGCAGCGGATCGCCGAGATCGCCACGGAGTCGCAGGCCGCGGCCTGCGAGCGCAAGATGGCGTACTTGGACCTGCTGCGCACGCGGCCCATCGCCGTCGAGACCGCCACGGCCAATGAGCAGCACTATGAGGTCGGGACGGGCGTGCTCGAGTGCATGCTCGGCCCACGCATGAAGTACAGCGCTTGCTTGTACGAGAAGGGGTCCGAGTCGTTGGGGATGGCGGAGGTGGCGATGTTGCGGAGTTACTGTGAGTTTTTGCTGGTATTTTCTTCTGTTTCTCTCTATGCCATGTCTACCACGTTCATTGGGATGGCGAAAAGCGAGGGGCCAGTTGGCTAACTTGATATATCTATGCTCAGTGGACAAGGCTCAGCTTGAGGATGGCATGAGTATTCTGGACTTGGGGTGAGTTTCAACTATGAGATCGCCAGTAGAAGACTGAAACAGGGATACGAGCTTCTTATGAACAAGCTAGCTGCGAGTAACGAGACGGCGATATGCTAATAATACATTGTAGATGCGGTTGGGGCTCTGGCGCACTCTATTACGCCGAGATGTTGCCTAAGAGCAAGGTCACGGCCTTCTCGAACTCCAAGACGCAGAAGGAGTACATTGATGCCCAGGCGAAAGGGAAGGGCCTCGAGAACCTGACTGTCATCACGGGCGATGTGGCCGACTACGAGTTCAAGGAAGAGAGCTTCGACAGAATTGTCTCCATCGAGGTATGGACTTTGACAGGCACAAGTATACAAAACAGTTCTACTAACACAGTATTACCATCCAGATGTTTGAGCATATGAAGAACTACGAACAGTTGATGGCAAAGTGCGCAAGAGCACTGAAGAAGGGTGGTAAGCTCTTCGTGCACATCTTTGCCCACAAGGATACCCCTTACGACTTTGAAAGTGGCTGGATGACGACACACTTCTTCACTGGCGGTACGATGCCGTCCGCCGACCTGCTGCTCTACTTCCAGAGAGACCTGAAGATCGAAAAGCAGTGGTGGGTGAACGGCATGCATTATTCGAAGACCTGCGAGGTAAGCTATTATTCACTTCATACACTCATCGGACCTGTGCTAATTTGATTGTTTCACTCCTTTAGCACTGGCTGGCCAACATGTGGGCCAACAAGCAGAAGCTCTGGCCGCACCTGGTTGAGACGTATGGCGAGGATAAGGCCACCACTTGGTGGAACAGATGGCAGATCTTCTACATGGCGTGTTCGGAATTGTTCGCGTACGAGGGAGGCGATACCTGGGGCGTGAACCACTATCTATTCGAGAAGCCCAAAGCATGATTTGAAGGGGATAACCATAGGTAGTGTGTAGCACATGTATTCATAGAGGCGCAATTGTAACCGCCTGTGTTGATGTAGTATCTGTCAATCGATGGGCGGGCACCTCCCGGGCCGCATTTCATGTATTTGCCATGTAGCTCATGTGTGCTTGTTGCTGAGTCTTCAATCGATTATCTTGTATTCGGGGTATTTCCATGGTTCTATGGTCCCCTCGTCGTCCAAATATCCCTTCCAATTGGTGCTCTAGTGATCCCAAGGGTGCTTCCAGCCCATCAAGACGGGACCATCCTTCTTCGCCCGGTACATCAGCTACAAGATGGACGGCATTAGCAAAAGGTCTCATGGCCAAGATAAAGCTCAATTGGGCGTCTCACGAAGAACCACATGCTGGCGCCTAGGCCAGTGGCTGCGAACCGGTAGATGCCCGGAACATGAGGCTTAATAGGACTGCCGGGACCGCCTGCCATTGTGACTGTATTCTGAGTGCGCCCACTCTGGTCAGCTTGGATTCGGGTATACAAGAATGTGTGGGGAGGGTTGGCCGTACGGGGTGGTCGTTGTTGCGGTATCAGAGGGTTCGCGTATCGTAGAGAATGGGAGATGTTTTGTCGCCGACGACCTCAATTCAATGGAGCTTTGATCGTTGGTGATGCACTGGGCTGATTGGAGGTGCACGGACGTTTGGCGGCACTGTACTGGACGGGCGTCGGGGTTAAGAAATTGAGAGGTCGCGCGCTAGGATGCAGGCGTGCCAAGACCAGCTAGAGCCACTGCAAGCTCAGGTAGGATTTAATCGATAAGGGAAGTTCAACTCGCCTATCGTGGAGCTACTTGCGCTGGAGCAACTGGAGCGACCGCTGCAGTCGCAGTGCAGTGTCCACTGGCCAGCCCTGTTATTGAGCCTACATTACCTTACATTTCTAAAGTTATTCTAACAATGGAATCACCATCTTTACTTACCTTTGCAGTTCAAACAATATCTACCCAACTGTCGCTTGAAATTTGCAACTGCCTCGTCTTTCTTTCCTTTCCTTGAAGGCCAGCGTGCCAGTTCCCTTTTAAATGTTGGCCATTTCGTCAGTTGAGATGACAGCTTCATCATTTATCCAGTCGCAAACATCGTGATCAGACGGACGGACTACTTATTTCCCTCCGATTCATCTACCTCCCATTGTCACCCCCAGCAGTCTTCTACCACGACCGCATCGCCTATCATTGTCGCGTCGCACTTTCTTCGAAGTGCTCCGAGGCAAACACATAAAGTTACGCGAGCACCGGGGGAGAAATGTCTTCCAGCGGTAATGGCGCGCCGCCGCTCTCGCCCGTGTCTTTCGCAAAACAACACCAGCGGCCCAGGGACAGCTATGTAGGATGTTCTAGGATAACAGACTATGAGCTGCTGGGCAAGCTCGGTGAGGGTACCTTCGGGTTAGTTTGCGCGCTCCCTTGCCCGTTTCGACACGTTCACGATACCCCAATGGCTTTGATACTAATGCGAATCTCTTCACGCAGCGAGGTTCACAAGGCGAGATCGAAGAAGTCGGGCAGTCTGGTTGCGCTTAAGAAAATCATCATGCATAATGAGAAGGATGGCGTGAGTGACCGAATTTGCGACAAGAAGAGGGTTTGCCAATGGGTGATTACTGACTATCTGCCCAGTTTCCCATCACTGCCCTCCGTGAAATTAAGCTTCTCAAGTTGCTATCACACCGAAACGTCCTGAGCCTGGAGGATATGGCCGTGGAGCATCACAGCAAGGCTAGTAAGTTATATGCATCTTAACCTTGCGGTACGTTGAGTATGAGCTCACACGTTCTTTAGCGGACAAGAGAAAGCGACCCATCATGTACATGGTGACACCATATATGGACCACGATCTCTCCGGCTTGCTTGACAACCCCTCGGTCACCTTCACCGTTCCACAGATCAAGTGCTATCTGAAGCAGCTGCTCCAGGGCCTGCAATACCTCCATGAGTCCCATATTCTACACCGAGATATGAAGGCAGCCAACCTCTTGATCAACAACAAGGGTATCCTCCAGATAGCCGATTTCGGTCTGGCCAGACACTATGAGGGCACCACGCCTCAACCGGGTGGAGGAGGAGGAGAGTCAAAGCGAGAATACACTGCCTTGGTTGTTACCAGATGGTATCGGCCTCCTGAGTTACTGATGCACCTTAGGAAGTACACCACCGCTATTGACCTTTGGGGTGTCGGGTAAGTCTTTGCCTCAATGTCTGTAAACTTCATATTCTAATCATCAGTACAGCTGCGTTTTCGGGGAGATGCTAGTTGGTAAGCCCATCTTAGCCGGAGAAAGCGACACCCATCAACTTGTGATAATATTCGACCTGGTGGGATCCCCTACAGAACAGACGATGCCAGGCTGGAAACAGCTGCCGGGAGGACAGAACCTGCAACCTCCTCCTACTCGAGGCACTCTTACGCAGAAATTCAGCCAACACGGGGTTTTGGCCGTTTCACTACTCAAAGAGCTGCTCAAGCTGGATTGGCGGGGCCGAATAAACGCCACCGACGCTCTACAACATCCCTATTTCACCACTGCGCCTCTTCCCGCTCAGCCTGGCGACATACCCACATATGAGGATAGCCACGAACTGGATCGTAGGAAGTACCCAGATCGTAAGGCGGCTCTGCCACCTGCTCCCAAGGGCGGTGCTGTGGGTGATGGCGGATTCCATGGCCATCACCAAGGTTTCAGCAGTGGTGACGGGTATGGGCCACCAGGCGGTCGCGCAAACGGTGGGCGCCACCCCCCAAACCAAAACGGTGGGCATCGCAATGGTCCCCCGGAAAGCAGAAGACCTGCTTGGGCTAGAGACCGGGACCGAGACCATCCACCCCCTGATACTCGGCTGCCGCCTAGGGCCGCCGCCGCCTGAGAATGGCTGGGATACCCATAACGATAGGGACCATCGTGAGCGACCGCCTGTACCTCACCGACGAGGTGCTCCACCTAGCAGACCAGACGTCGATACGTACATTCCCAGTCATAGAATGGGAGGAAGAGACGAGAGGCCACCTAGAGATGGCCGGGACTACCGTCCTCCACGAGATGATCGTCGGAGACGGGACGATTTCGACGATCGCCGGCCTCCAGAGTGGGATCGTGAGCGTGACCGCATCAGAGACTACGATGATCGTAGCCGGGCGAGTAGGACTCGTAGTAGGAGTCGATCTCCCCGTGATCGAGATCGGGATATGTATCGCCGATAGGATGGTGATCGACATCCCCGACGTAGTGGTCCGCAGCATTACCGATAGGGTGGTAGTTCGCCGTATACCTTACCAGCCAAGAAACCGTATTGTCGACATGATGGCCATTCGGATGATCAATAGGACAGTGGTCCGCGTTACCTACAGTATGACCAATCGGATTGCCAACAGGAAAGACCTCGGAATCAGGAACAGGAACCGGAGACTGATACCCCTCACCCACAAGTCAGTCATCGACCTGTCGTACAGGATCTGGATGACTTCCTGGATGCGTTGGGACGACTCCTTACCTTAGCTGATCGGGAAGAAGGGGGAATTAATTACCCGACTTAAACAGGGAGACGAGACTCCTCATAATAGTTTACCGAAATATCTTACTCCGTTTGAAGAAAGACCTGCTTCGAGGCTGGGGTTGTCCAGGCCAGTAACTATGAATCAAGCGATAGCCAGCGAGCCAAGCAATGTTTTCAGGTATCAAGAGAAGCAAACTAGTAAACTCATACTCATGGTAACCTAAAATGCCGCTTCCAGCGAAAAAAAAATCCATTAAACCTTGCTATCACGCTCTTGGTTCAGCCATTATCCCAGCTCCCAGTCCTCGTAAACTCCGTGCATGCTACGTTGGAAGAGGTGTGAAAAGCAATACTCCACTAAACCTATGTAACTACCCAGACAAATAAATAAAACAGCCTTGGCCTGCGCCATCCTCAAGTCTATACTTGTTATATGTTTGTTATTGCTACACTCGCTTCGTGGCTTTGCTCGCTTTCTGTTCTACAGTGAATCACTCTCGCTACTCTCCTCATGGATCGTCTGGGCCAGCAGGCTTCTAATAGAGCAGCCGCGGCGCGATCCGGCATTGGACTTCATGTTGCTGCTTAGCGAGCGCCAATCGCGCTTGTACATGTCGTTGCCGCCGAAGCTAAGGGCAGAAGAAGAGGACAGGTTCTGAGCCCGTCCGCCTCCTCTCCTCCGCGATGACGATGCGTTTGGGACGTTGAAGGCACTCTCGCTGGAGGTGGTGGTGGTAGTAGCACCGCCCATTTCAGAGAGGAGGCGGCTGCCGCCTGGTCCGGTAGAGCTTCCGGCCAGGCTCTCGCCGTCACCGTCGTTGCCCTGGACGTAGTAGTAGTCGTCATCGCCGTCCAGGTCGTCGTCGTTGTACAACGGCGGCGGCGTCTGCTGCGGCGACGGCTGCTGTTGTTGCGGTGTGCTGTTGCCGTTTGGCGTTGGTGCAAAGCGCCGCAGTTGTGTTTGTGGCTCTGCTGTTTCTTGTTTTACCCTTGTCTTCTGCTGTTGCGACGGGTGCACACTAAGCAGCATGGTGATGAGGCGTGATATGAGATGAATCACGAGTGCGGCGACCAGGCCAACGATGATGGCGCAAGTGAGCTATGGTTCGTGCATGGTCAGTCTCACGTAACTAAACAAAGAAGAAGTGCGCCTTCTGAGCCAGGAGTACTTACAAAGTTGAAGAGAAGCTATCCATCATTACGTTAGCAATCGGCTCGAAATCTCGAGGATGAGGGCAGTAGAATAAAGGCATACCTTAAACCCAGAAAAGATGTTGACCACCATCAGCGCCGCACTTGAAAAAAACTTCCAGGTAAACCACAGCGGCGACAGAAGCACCGACAAGACCCGCGAGGCGACGACGTAGACATAGTAGGCCGGATAGCGCAGCGGGACCGTAGCCCAGTAGAATGCGGCGCTGAGGTAGCCGTACATAGTCACCGATACTTTATAAAGGCGGGCGGCCACCGCAGGTAGCTCCTGCGCGGCGGACTGGAGGATCTTTAAATACTCCATCTTGATCGCTCGCAGTCGTCCCTCTCCTTCCTACAGGCGGCGGGTCATAGGCGGCGGCGCTTGTGAGTAGTAAAGAGTCTATATGGGCGTCATGTGAGAGAGATTGAGAGATTCCTCTGCCCAAGCCAAACGAAAAGCTAGGGGATTTGAGACAATTGGAGCCAGCCAGTTCCTTGGAAGTGAAGTTAACAAAACGAATGGATGGATATACCGAGTGATATGAGCCTTGCTTGATATCAATTGATGGGCTGAAAGCTTCATCGAGGTACCTATGTTTGCGACCCTCAAACAAGTAACATCCATCATCGGTGGTTGTACCCGTCCGTCACTGCTGTAACAAATGGGTACACACTTAGCCTCGAGCGGCTTACCTGCAGGTGATTTGCCAGTCGCCGTCGGAGTCGCAGCCCCCTACCTCCCGGGGTCGTTATCTACTTTAAGCTTCAAAGGGAAAGGACAAATTGGAATGATGGCCCGTCCCACTTTACTCTATTTTCGGTGGTGGGGTAGCCGTACATCGAATCAAGTACATACGCGTACGGGTGGAATAATCAGAGGCTGATGGAGTGCTACCGGTAGATTGTGCCCATCCATCAATGATGATGTCTTTCCGCATTGCATGCATCATGCTGGATATGGGGGGTCCTGGCAGAGGCATGCAGATAGATATCAGATAGCATGGCCCAAAAGCAAAAGGTTCAAATCCATACCCAATAACAAGACTCTGTTCTCATGGTTCCCAGAGAGAATACCTAGAACAGATACCGTCATTGCATAATTCCGGCACTTTGTTAACCCCGACGTCACTAGAATTGAACCCATCAACCCGCTGCTTGGTTCTTCTTGCTCTTCTCGGGCCCCTGTTAGAGGCTGGAATAACTAGATTAACTGGAGCGGCCGGGCTGTCGAGCTCAGACCATGCATCAGTAATAACCCCTCCACACTGGGCCACACTGGACTGGGCCACCACTGGCTTGCTGGGCTCTCCGGGTCAAAGGCGCGCGCGATCATTCAACGTACGTAGCAACAGTGGGCAGCTGCAGCAGGCATTCGAGTTGGGAGCTGGGGGTTAAAGTTTACCTTTCTTTGAACTTCCGTCGCCTGAAATCCGTTCCGTCTATTCCTTCCCGGATCTCCTTCCACTTCTGCCACTCTTCTCTCACTGCTAACCAAAACCCGCATCATACATTACCGCCAGGCAATTACAATTACCTAACGGGAAAGACACAGCATCGGCCGCCGAATCTGCCTATACCCAATCACTGCTGCGCATCTGGAACCTGTCGGTCTGGAACTTGGGTAGAAAGAGGATCAACGTTGCCCTGACCGGTTACACCGTTTGGTTTATCCTCGAATCCCGCCTGGGCTTTTTGGTCTCATGACCCCAAACCGCCCGCCGTCTTCCCATCCTGCTAAGCTCCACTGGGTCACTTGATGCACACGCCATGAATCAACGTTGAAAGCACAAGCAAAAGCGAAGCAGAAAAAAAAAGCAACATCAGACTGCGGCCACGTTTTCGCGACAGTCCCCGCCCATTTGTTCTTCTTTTTCGACCAGGGCTGATCCTCCTTCTCCGTATTGCCCATCTGGATCTGGCCATCTGGTTTTTTGCCCCCCAACAATCTGTGTCTGGCACGGTACAAGCTCAGCTGAGCTCAGCTTCGACCCCGTTCCCTCGTAGGTCCGGTTGGGGCAGGGTCTATCCCGCCTCTACCTCCCCCACGCCTATACAATGGGCAACACACCTTCGACCTCGTCGAAGCCTGACACCCCCACACATCACCACCACCACATACCTTCCCGGGACGGACAACCACAGGGTCATGGTGTTGCTTCTGCTCCCCTTGATCCCCCACGGCCAAGGCAAAAGGAACCTAAGCACCAGGAACCCAAGCACCTGATATCTAGCTACCAGCACCAGCACAGATCGGCGGCCTCGTCACCCGAGGCCAGCGTGGTCCAGGCACAAGGTTCCACGATTGGTCCCCCCCAGAGGCGCACATTCCAGGCCGCTCTCTACTTTCAGTCAATCCTCCCCAGCTTCCAGCCCACAGACTTCCATTGTTCCCAATCCCCGGTCTGCTGCCACCAAGTCGAAGCAGGCTGAAACGGAAGAGATCCCGCTCAAGCATGAGCCATCCAAGCCAGTTGCCGTCCCCACAGCCATACCAACCCACGAGTCTTCATCTATCCGCTCCACTTCCTTGTATGAGGATTCCATCTTGACCGGGCCAGGCTCCAGCAGTGTCCAGGAGATGTCTTATCAAATGAATCGCCCGCCGCGGTTGCCTCTCCCTATTGAGGAGGAGGTGCATACGCCTGGGTCGCCCATCATTGCTCCCACGGATATAGGAGAGCCCATTGACGACAGTGTGCCTGAACTAGATAAAGACGCAAAGGAGGCCGATCTGCAGCGTAAGAGCTCCGCCGTAAGCAATGCTACAGATGAAGAGGACACCGAGGAGTTGAGGGTGGACAAGACGAGGCCGACGGTGCCGACGCGTGTGGAATGGCTGCAGGGTGGGCAGAAGGTTTATGTGACCGGTACGCCCTTCCAGTGGAGCCGGAAGCAGAGACTATTCCCTGCGTAAGTATATCCTGTTGCGAAGAGGCAGTCCGGTCTAAAGTGATGTATATCCCAATACTATCATTGGCGATATACACAAGTCACTTTGCACTGCGCCCCTGAAATGGAGTACATGTCACTAATTCTTCAACAGCAAGGGCCGCGAGGGTGTCCTGGAAGCTGTCATCCCAGTGTTCCCCGGAACTCACCATATCAAATTCTTAGTGGATGGCTCCATGGAAACCTCGATTCATCTGCCAACCACTGTCGACTTTGGCAACAACCTCGTGAATTACATCGAAGTAAGTGGGGAGGCCGCTGTGACCCGTGAATTCGATGGTGGCGCTTCTCCTCCCAGAGATGCCGAGGAGGCCGCGGCTTTGCCATCAAGACCCGGGTCCCAGGATAAGCTCACAGATGCGGATAATGTGCAACATAAACGAACTCTCAGCATCCCGCCACCCGAGGTGTTTTCGGAACGTTTGCCCAAGTACCTGGCCGACTTCGACCAGCCCGAGGACTCGAGACCGTATCAGCTGTCCATTGCAGCTCTCGACAAACTTCCCACGCCCCTATCACTCCCCAGCTTCCTAACCAAGCCTATTATGAACAACCATACCCTGATCAAGGACGATAATAGCGTCTTAAACATGCCCAACCATACTGTCCTAAACCATCTTGCCACTAGCAGTATCAAGAATAATGTTCTTGCTGTGTCGGCAACGACGAGATATAGGAGCAAGGTGAGTCCCATATATTCTTGATCTTCACACAGGACTGCATCAACTAACACCCGAGGAAGTATGTGACGACAATAGTGTACAAGCCGACATCGGATGATAGCTAGCTATAAGTCGCGTTGTTTGCCGCGGCAGATCAAGCGAGAAGCATGTAATGGGCGGGAGCGTGTCCCCTGTAACTAACGATTTGCCATAAATGATAGGGGTAATTGGCCGAAATGTCGACGATACTTACATCTTGGTAGGCAGAAATGACAGGTGCAGCCATCTCGGGCTATTGAAACCCATAGTCTTACAAAGGAACGATGTTTGGCAGACGTTTTCTGAGAGACACGGCAAATAATAGCCCTGGTAGGCTCAACTTCGAGCAGAACACTGCTCAACTCAATAATTGATCCCGTAAAAGACAGCCAAAGATTATGTTTCTCTGGATATGATGCGGCATTTTACTTGTTTGTATTTCTTTTCTATGTTCAATCGGTCCTCCACTTAATATGTACTTCATCCGTTCTAAAGCGTTGTGTGCACGTACTATCCTCGAACGGCGTCCGGAAACCGGTCTCCCAAGCCAGCAAACCGGCCAGACCGATCATGATACCATTGTCAATGCAGAAGCGCTCATCTGTCGCGTAGACGCTGCCGCCGCGGTCGCGGGCCATCAGACCCATCATCTCCTGCAGGCGCTCGTTGCAGCCGACTCCGCCGACCACAAGGACCTGTTTGCTGCCGACATGGGCCATGGCACGTTCGGTGATCTCGACGAGCATGGCGAAGACGGTCTCCTGCAACGTGAAACAGAGGTCCTGGGGGGGGTGATGCGCTCCTCGCCCTCCTTAAGTACGCCGCCACCGGCAAGAATTGCGTCCTGCTTCCGCATCTGCGCCGCTAACAGGTCGGCGGCGCCCAGGATGCCGCTGAAACTGCAGTCCATGCCCTTGACGGCGTAGGGGAGGTCCAGCAGGATGGGCTCCCGCTTAGTGGTGCCGTCCGCTTTGAAGAAAGCCTTCTTGGCCAGCTGTTCGACGTTGTAGCCGGGGAAGGGGTCGTTGGGGATGGCGAGGGTGCGGGCGAAGCGGTCGATACAGTTGCCGACGGCGATGTCCAGCGTCTCGCCGAAGATTCGGTAGCGCTGCTCGGCGTAGGCGATGACCTGGGTGTTGCCGCCGCTCACGTACAGGACGACGGGGTTGTCGGCGCCCGTGATGACGCGGCCCATTTCGATGTGGCCTACGCAGTGGTTCACGCCCACCAGGTCCAGGCCCCAGAGCAGGGACAGGGTGCGCGCCGCGACGGCGACGCTCGTGAGGGGGCACCCATCCCCGGGCCCCGCGTGTAGCAGATGCAGGACAGGTCTTTGGGCGAGGAGAGCTTCGCGGCGCGCAGGGCTTCGCGCGCGACCGAGACGAAGTGCGCGCGGTGGTGCGCCGCCGTGTCCTTGGGCAGAAAGCCCGTCCCCGGCGGGGAGACGAAGGTGTGCCGGATGTTGGACAGGATCTTGGTCTTATTGGTCTCGGGGTCGTGCGAGATCACGCCGATGCCCAGCTTGTTGGCGCTGCCTTCGCAGCCGAGGGCGTAGAGGGGCGCCATGGTGATGCGATAGGTGGCGGTATAGGGAAGAGGTCGGTTGTTCGGTCTGGGATGGTTCGGAATGTTGTCGATATGGGCAGGTATGCGGTCTTGAGGTGGGGCAAGGGTCTTGCGTATTGCCGGGTTGTGTCGAGAGGAGGTTGTTGACCGCCGCCCAATATGGCTAAATGACTCGAGAGGGCTCTTGGGAATGGCTATTCGCTAATTCTTTGACTTTGGAATATATTGTTTGCCTTTTTAAAAAGTTCTTTCCCAATTCTGAGATATATGGTTAATCCCCCGGTCAGATATGTCGTTGCTTGGTGCTTGCTTGTGAGTGAGTTTGAAGGTAGATACCTATTCCAGGATCTTCACCCCGCACTAGATGCTCGATGCGCTTTTGCTAAGGACTCATAGGAATATTTCCGCTGGGAAAAAAAATCAAATGAGACAATGCTGCCAAGTAATAGTTCAGGCTATTGTCACTTACAATATCACCGCAATCCTCTGCGTGTATAGACTCTTCGTCTATTTCATCCAACAAATGGCATCAGAAGTTGCCCCGAGGGGATGCAGTCATTGGTGGGGTCGAAGACAAGATGATGGCTGGCTGACATAAGGTGTTACTCTATCTGGCGATAAGAGGGGGCCATGTCTCGGCAAAGTCTCTGCAGAGCCCGAGTCGCAGCCAAAGGAGACCTTGGCTGTACTTCGGTTTTTTTACTCCAGAGACCCTTCCAATTTTTAGAGACACTACTGTGAGCAGTTGAAGTCCGTCGCAAGCGCCGCTAGCTAGTCCCACCCCACTCTTTCCCTTGTCCGAGAGAGAACTGCTTTAAACTACAATGGATGTAGGAAATATACCCGCCGACCAAGATTCTCTCTCTCGCTCCGTGTGCGTGTGTGTCGCACTGCGTTTCTCCGGTCTCCTCACTTCTGCTGCTCCGAATTTTCATTTTGCTACCTTATTGTCGAGATCGTCCCCTTTTCTCTTCCTCTAGGGTAGCCCCTTTTGTACTCGAACTTGCCTAGGAATTTCCCAGGCCGAGCTACCCAGCTGCAAAAGCGTGCAGGTAAGCCGACCTCTCCCTCTCTGCTCCAACCGAAGGTCCCTATTCCCGAAGTCTCCTACTGACCATCCCCAGCAAACCCTCGAGTCTCCTGACCCCAGATGCGATACCTTCCTCTTTCAACACGTTTCCCTCTGTCCGGTCGGCGTTCTTGAACATTGGCGCACGTCTCAGCTTGACTCGTCGCAGATCGTAGATTACCCGCCCGTACCTGACGGATATCACCACCCACGACTACCAAGAACCGCAACAATACAACTTCGCCAGATAAGCTTGTTACATCCTGCAAATATGGATGTCTATGTCTTTAACATCCTTCTATGATCTGTATATCAAATATTGGGGATCGGCGGCGGCTGGGGTTTTTTTCTTCTTCTTCCTACACGGCCGCCGCTTACATGCCATCAGCTTAGTCACTTGACAGCAGAGACGAGGGCCGCCCCCGTCTGCCGTGCATTTCCCCCGGCCCACGCCTCACTTTCACAACTCCAACATCATGTTGCCCTCTCAACTTACCCCTTCCACCAACCTTGTTTTCTGCAACTCTACCTCAGAAATCAAGCATTGCCTCTTTCCCCTTCTTCATAATTTCGGGATTCGCAGAAAAGAAAGGGTTGGCCTGTCCACGGACCGCCTGAGCAAAAGCGGAGCTTCTCCGGAAACCTTATCCCAAGAAACTTCTCCCCTGGACTTTTGGTTAGTTTGGTCTTGATGAACTCGATACTAAAGTCCCAATGCCGTTTCCGCCTAATTTAGGGCGTGGCGCAGAACCTCATCACTTCTGCGCCTTTGCTTACATTTGGCCGACATGAGCATCCTCTCAACTTATTGCTACCGCCAACTCCTTTGCGCAGATCGCATCTCCATTGCTATATGCAAGAAGTTGGAGCACCACTCCTACGGCTGCAGCCTGCTGCTACTGGGCCTGTACGGATGTCTGCTTAAGCCGAAATCGGATTTCTTGCTAGATCCAGGCGATCGCAACAAAGCACTCGACATTCCTTCATCGAAGCATACCGCCGAGCACACACGCCGGATCACCGAACCCCTCGAAGCAAGCCGATCCCGCCGACACTTCTGGTCCTGTCAGATGGTGTTTACTCGCTTACATTTCTCTTCGTTGACAGGACAAGATCACCAGGTTGTTTGCACTGCCATCACAAAACTACGAAAAGACGAGTTCATAAGGCTTATCAAGATTTATATTCATCATCCGTCGTGGCCTCAAACCACCAAATCAACAATATCAACAGGCCTTCCAACTCCTTTGCTATGCATGCGGGCCTCGTCGTCAGTTTGTCTCATCATACAGCAAATCTGCTATCCAGCTCCAACATCGTCCACCGTTCCACCGCTGAGCAACGCCGAACGTTCCTATCCAGCAATGGTAACGATGCATTAAAATCTTTTTTATGTACAGTTATTTAAAGGATCCTCCCGAGACATCCGCGGACGGCGACAGAAGAATAAGAGGGGATGGGTATCAAGGGACCTCAAAGAGGTCATGGAAAAGAATCGCCCAACTTGCAGCGGATTCTTCGCAGCATGACCTCGTCAAGATGTGAGCTGCGGTTGCGGTGTCGGCGGCAGTTGCGCCTGCTGTTTCGACGCCTGTTGAGATGGCGATTGCTGCGCCTGCAGTTGACCATGGCCGGCTACTGGAGTCGACCCTTGGTGCGGCGGCGGCAGTGCCGGACGGGCGCTGGGTGTTGTTTGCGCAGCTACGCTCCCGTCTTGGCCAGGCCGGTAACTCCGCATGATATTCAGTGGGATACCCGCGCGAAACTTCATGGGTCTCGTATCGTACGGGTCGATATGATACACCGATTGTTCATTGTCGCTGTCATCTTCATCATACGCAAAGCGGTCATTCTGAGGAACGTCCGAGTCGCTTGGGGGACTAGCAAGGCGGCCAACATTCCGACGATCTATCCAAAGACGACCGTTCCTACCTATGCGCCGGCGATATCCGGACATAGGCTGTTCTGCTTCTGGCGACAAGCCACGGAAGTAAAACGGGGTGGATGGGGCCTTGGCAGCAAGAGCAGCCTCGTTTGGTTCGTCATCCAACTCCATTGATTCAGAGGCACTAGCCGGTGGAGTCGGGAGGAATTGGGCTTTCGCAGGCCGGAAGCTGCTTTCTTCAACCTCTCTGGGGGGGTGAGAGCGGCTTCTCAGTGAGGTCAACATACTTCATGTTCCATAAGCGATGTGTGTCAGCCTTAGTGGCAATATCGCGCAAGAACTCTTCGAATCTCTCCTTCTCCTTATCCTCAAGCTGGACGAGTTCTTGTTCGGCTGGGCGACCTTCAGGACGCACAGCGACCCGAAGTTGAGTAGGTGCGGTCTTGGCAGCCGGCTGGGACTCGACAGGAGCCTTGCGCTTGACAGGCTTAGTGTTGTACAAGTCCTCATCACCTTCCTTGATGCCGAGGCGAACTTTCTTCTCCTTGAGCTTCGCACGATGCTCAAAGAGAAGCCGCTCGGTACTGAGCATTTCTCTCTTCATCAACTCACGTTGATGCGCCATTAGGATGAGTTGACGACCATCCTCAAGCTCTCTACGCAGCTTCTTGAGTTTATCGGCGACCATGACATCACGTTGTCTTGTCTTCCTCGTCTGGCGAACTTCGCGGCGACGGAAGCAGACGTAAGGGTCCATATCGTCATGATCTTGCTGGCCCGGAGTCTCGAATTTGAGGGAAGGATGAAGGGACTTGTTGCCATCACTTTGGCGCCGGGCCTTCCAGTGGTCATACACAGCCTGCGCATGAGTCTTAAGCTTGCTAAGAGGTGAGTTTGTCATATGTGACACCATGACATCGAATGAAACTGTTGTGTTGTCTACCGCAGCAAATGGAGCTTGCTCCGCGGTTGTGGCTTCAAACTGCTCAATGATACGCTCAAAATCATCTTCAGATAATTTGGACGACCTCTTTTGATTGTAATTCTTGAGGAACTCATCGTCCTCAGTGGTCATGTCGTAGAGACAACTTAATGTCTCCTCGACGGTATCTGATGATTTGATGTAGCCCCGAGGCTCTACAAAAGGACGAGAATATAAATCCTCGTACTTAACCTCCTCACTGACCTGAGGGGGTGGTACGGGAATCTCATTGTCGGTGCTCTGACCAGCACCTTTCAATGCGGCTTGTAAGTGGATTTCCTATTGGGTTGAGCAAGTTAGCCATGAGATATCCAATATCAAAGTGGCCCGTGCGCCAATCAGATTTTGTTGGGTGTATGACTGCAACTTACGTCTTCTTCGCCGGCATCCACGCCCGTCGCGATCTTTGCTTCCGTGGTAAGAGAATCATATTCGCTTGCATCTATTTGGCCCTCGAGCAAGACTGTTAAAATGGTCTTGGGCGAGAGCTTTTTGATGCGCATGGCTCTGGAGGACGACATGGTGGTGGTAGGAGAGGCGAGAACAAGCCCAAAAGTTGGCCGAAAGAGCCCTAAAAAGCTCGAGAAATTAAAATTCAAGTCATTTAATGATGGCAATACAGCTTTGATTGATGGATGAGCGTGTTTGGCGATGCTTTGTTGATGATTATTGCGCTGCCTCTTCCATTGACGTTTGCCGGAATTGCTGCTGGCAAATTTTCACCTTGGCTACTGCAATAAGCAGTCGCAAAGCGGAAAACCGCGCTAACCGAATATCGTAGTCCTAGTTCGGTAGCCAGATAGCACCGATAAGCCACAATCACTATCGGCCATGCAGTCAGTCATCCAGTCATCCCCTGGAATTTGCTCATGATTATCTGGCGATAGGTTGGAAAGCCCAGCCAATTTAACCAGCACGTGTCGTCATCGTCAGTAATAAGAATGTAATGGTAACTTTTATTATATGGCCTATATTCATCTATAACTGATCGGAAGTAACTGGTGGATTAAAGAATCTTTATTATATGTACTTATCCGTAGTGTTGCCACTCGCCATGCTGTATGCATCTAAGCATTCAATTGTAATTAGATTGAGGGTCGGAGCTTTGTTTCAATGACCCCCGACCCAAATCCAGGGACCAAAAGGCGGGAAGAGCTTTGGAAGCCCCTTTGGAAGCCCCGCGCTCGCTCAATCAGTATCAAAGTGGGTGTGGGTGGCGCTTCCTCCAACTTCTCTCAGCCTTACTTCAGTAACGGATGCAAGTACGGTACCGCTACATCGAACCTCGATTCCCTCCTTAACATAGAAAGAGGTGCAACCCACGAGCCTTATAACGAGAACCCAGAATTACGGCGCCCTCCTCCCAACGATCCAACATCCATTCCCCCGCCCAATATCTGAACAAGAAATAGTTTATTGCCAAGGCATTGCATACCAAGACTTTCGGGTCGGCGTCTAATATCATAACGAGCGGCACCCCCTGAGGGGCAGGATCTACGAAGATGGGCAACACTACGAGTGCAGTCATGGACAATATTGTCCAAGGGTCAAACTGTACGAGGACATGGATTACTCGAGGGTGAAAGCAATTGCGCTAATCGCAATAATACATAGTCGACCGAGAGGAAGTGGACAGACTCCGGAAAAGATTCATGAAGTTGGACAAGGTACGAGATACTGGGCTCCTACCAGCCCTCACAGACGCCCGCGCTCAAAGGCTGACTTATTCCTCCCTTCCGCTGTTATAGGACAACTCTGGTACCATTGAGCGCGACGAGTTTCTGTCGCTGCCCCAGATCTCGTCGAATCCGCTTGCTACGCGCATGATTGCCATTTTTGACGAGGACGGCGGCGGCGACGTCGACTTCCAGGAGTTCGTGTCCGGGCTGAGCGCCTTCACGAGCAACGCGAATAAGGAGCAGAAGCTGCGCTTCGCCTTCAAGGTCTACGACATTGACCGCGACGGCTACATCAGCAACGGCGAGCTCTTCATCGTCTTGAAGATGATGGTCGGCTCCAATCTCAAGGACCAGCAGCTCCAGCAGATTGTCGACAAGACCATCATGGAGGCCGACCTCGACAAGGACGGCAAGATCAGTTTCGAGGAGTTCACCAAGATGGTGGAGAACACGGATGTGAGCATGAGCATGACTTTGGGTAAGTCCAGTCCCTCCCGGTTTTGCCTTGGCGGCGATAGTAGTGGTGCTCCTTCGTTTGCTAATGATGGGTGGGAACAGATCAGTTCTAGATACCGGCCTAGATGCACATAGACGGAGCAAGAAATCCGGTTTAATGAATCACGAATTTCCTCACTCTGGCCAGCATGCCTCCCTGCTCTTCTTTCTCTTTTGCCGATGCCTTGATCGTGACCACGTATCTCGATAATATATCTCCACCCGAACAAAGGCTCCGGCCTTTAAATTTAATACACAATGGGAAGCCCCGTGGTATCACTGTATATCGAATGCGTTATAGAATTAGAACTAGCCTGTGGGCAACGTCAACCAGCACGTGAGTCGCCGGCTAGCATTTGTCCAATACTGCATATTAACACCTTTGCCAAGGTCATACTTGATTAAGTCGTAGGGTTGTCCAAAAATGGTTCTAAGATAAATGGAATTCACCTCCGATCGGTAACGCGCCTTGGGTAATTTATGTCCTGCAGGTCCAGCCATGCTAGACATGCGGCCGCATAATTTCCTTGGTAGACTGCTGATGATGGAAACCTATGCTCAGGTTTGGCTTGGGCTTATCGCTACCGCCGCCGGGGCCGGTGCTGCTGTCGTCGGGCTTAGGGCCCTGTTCAAGTCCGGCCTGCTCGCCTTCCTGATTGCCTTTGTAGTCGTCTTCCTCAAACAGGTGGTAACCCATAATCATTCTTGCCCCGGTCTCTTGCAACAAAGAAGTCTGGTGGCAACGAGTGTAGGCCCCGTTTTTGATAATACTCAGCTTGAGGGGCAAGACCAACATCTCGGAGCAAGTCGTAAACTGAGTATGGATCCCCAAGCCTACCGTATAAAAGGAACGTGGTGTTAATTATCCATGGAGGAGGCAAGTCATTCATACACCATGACTCGGCCGAGTTAGGGTCGAGATGCTCCAATTTCCGCATAACTGGGCTGAGGCCCTCGTGGAAAGGGCTATTTACGCAGAAATTGCAAAGCCCTGCTGCCACGCTGACCCAGTTGACTATAGCCTCTGGTGACAACGTGCCGCAATGTTGTCGAAACTCGATCGTTTTCTTGACGACTCTTCTTGCCACCAGATTCCTGAAATTGTAGGCGGGCCGATAATGCCACGAGTGATCTCTGCGATTCAGATACACTGTGCTCAGGCAATCGTAAAGTTCCTCTAGTGTTCGTGTTTCCCAAATACGAGCGGCGCCGAAGGCATGGGCTCGTTGGTGGCCTTTCCACTGCTGAAGCATTTCATGTGCTTCCAGGATACCCATGGGGCGCCGAAATGGCGTCAGGGTGCGGCTAGCATGCCTACCTTTTTCTTGCTCTATATCGGTCCCCGTCGTTAACAAAGGGTTATTCGGCCCCGCGGCCTCGCGCCGAGATTTTGCTTTCGCCTTCTCTTTCTTGTCGAGGTTGGCCATCAGAGAATGCGGCCTCGGACCTGGCGCCCACAAGGCCAGAGGCCCACACCAGATGGGATGCAGCTGGTCGAGCCGCGGCGCGGCTGCGTAGAGAAACGCAGTGATTGCCTGCAGCTCTGTGAAGGAAAAGCCCTGCGCACCGCGCCCGACGTGGACGTGGAACATCATGGTCTCGTTGATCAGGATCCGGAACTCAGACTGGAGCAGGTTCACAACGAACCGTACCAGCTCGAGAGACTCCTGATTGTAGTAGAGCACGGGCGAGGTAATCTCGATCGGTGCCCATAAATACTCCTTGGTGTGAGCCTCATCCACGCTGGCGTCAATATTCACGTCCCAGTAGCCGTAATCGATCCCCGGCGGGTCTTCTTCGCCAAATTCGAGGTTCATGTGTCTCCGTGCGTTTAGGGGGGTCTCCCCGACATGGTCGTTGGTAACTTTGTCATTAGAGTCGCTGATGGCCACGATACCGTGATCCCGCAACAACCTGGCCATCCGGTAACGAATATGCGCAAATGCCTCTGGGTGGTCTTCGTTGCCGTATCGTTGTCGATTATATGGATTTGCGTCAACACTGTCAGACGTGGCCTGCTGATGGGCCTCCATCTCCCCCATACCAGCCTCCAAAGCCGATCTATATATAAGATCGTACCTGGTTCTCGTCTCTTCATCGGTCGGAATAGGGCGATAATCGGGAGGCACTCCGCCAATGTAGATATTGCGCCCGTCTTCTGGGTGCGGGTCGGCCTTGCCTTCGGGCATGTACGCCACAACGAACTCCATTTCAATGCCAAAGGTAAGCAGGGAGCTCCGCCCGTCTGTGGGCAGGGACGACGACGACGACGATGACGATGACGACGACGATGACGATGACGATGACGACGCCATCATGGAGAAGCAGCTCTCGCTCGGTAGATATCAAACCGGGGGGTTACTGTTTCTTTTCTTTTCTTGTTACCCGTTCACAGCAGGATTGACTCGTGGGTTGAAAGTCGCAGTTTACGCCCCTATACTCAATTGGTAGCCGAGGCATCCGGCGATAGTTATGTAAGCGAATGTATTAACTGCTCGCATCCTTTGTTAACAATAATGTACTAAAAGACTCGGGAATTGTTTTTGCTCAGACTCCTTGTGCCAAAGTGAGAAAAAGGGTTGTTATTAACAATCAGTCTGCATGGTTTCTCCCTAGAATTCGTTGTGGCCAACAAAGGGCGGCACGGCAGAAGGGCGACGGCTAAGTCCTTCTTGCCAAGATGGATACTGATCCAGCATATCGAAAGAAACCCAGCAATCGAGGGCATGGGCAACAAACTAAGAGCGTTGTTAGATATTGGACGTCACTCCAGGCTCTATCTTTTCCAGCTCCTCCAGCAGCTCCGCATAGACCCTCCTCTGCACATTCGCGCCGTCCGGGCTGCGGACGAAGCGGCTGGGATCCCAGACCTTGCAGTCCGACAGGTACTTTCCGTGGGTATCCTCGGGCGCGGCGGCGGCCGCCAGCAAGTTGCGCGAGCCCATCTCCGTCGTGCGCGCGAACACGCGCATGCTGACGTACAGGATCCACGTGAAGGGCCAGGGGGCATGCCGGAACAGCTCCGTGCGGCAGAGCCCCGGGTTCAGGGTGTTGAGGATGACGCGGGCCGGTTTCTTGTTGGACTCGCCGTCGTCCAGCTTCGCGGCGAGCTCGCGCGTGAGCAGGATCTGCAGCAGCTTCGTGTCGCCGTAGCGCGAGAGGATGTCGTCGTCGCCGCGCATCGCCTGCAGGACGGCCGGCGCGTTGCGGCTACGGAAGTTGGTGACGACGTGCGCGTCCGAAGAAACGATGGTCAGGTGCGGCGTCGTGTTGAACCTCGTCGCGGTCCGCCGCAGGACTGGCAGCAGCAGCAGCGCCATCAGGAAGGTCGAGAGGACGTTGACGGTGACCTGCTCCTCGTAGCCCTCGCGCTGAAAGAATTTGGTGTTCAGCACGCTCGCGTTCTCCAGCAGGACGTCCAGGCGGTCGAGCTGCTGGTCGGCGCGGCGGCAGAATTCCTTGACGCTCTCGAACGAGGCCAGGTCCAGGTGCCAGACTTCGACGGCGCCCTTGCGATTGGGGGTCGACGACTCGATGTCGGCCTTGGCCGCGTTGCCCTTCTCGAGGCTGCGGCAGGCGATGATGACCTTGGCCGCGTTCAGCCGCGTAAAGTGCCTCGCGGCCTCCAGACCGAGGCCGACATTGCCGCCGGTGACGATGACAACTTTGTCGGTGCAGTCTGTGGTAGGATACGGCAGGGGCGTAAACTGAGAAACAAAGAACTGAAAAGGTGAACTAGGCCCAAGTCAGTTATAGCTGAGTCATGGCGAGGGAGACAAGCAGATACTTACAGCTCAAAGAGAGGCATCTTGTGCGCTAGAAATAAAGACGGACAAAGCAGTTCCAAATAAATAAATATTACTATCGGAAGGGGGTAAATGAGACAAGCAAAGAGACGTGGGTGCGACTCGGTTTATATCGTCATCGTCGTTGAAACAAAGTTATGGATCTCGAGATGCTTCGTTTTAGTTCGTGTTCGCTCGTTTCAAAGTGAGGGTCTCCTCCTCCAGCACCGGCCTTGCAAGGATCCTCCCTCAGATTAGATTGAATGCATTCTGGCTAACGGTCCTGAGGGGATGCTCGAGCATGATTGGACGCAAGAGCCATACGGACAGAACTAGGTGTCTTCATGCATGCGTATATTTCAGTGGCTTGAAGCTGAACTACTCCTACGTCATACCGACAGGCACAGGTTTGGCACAGACCTGTGTGTTGTTCACACGAATGCCATTTTTCTAGTTGTGATATTATTGGTGTCACTTGGTCTGATTGGTTGTTGGCAGTTAGTATAATGGCCCATCAGCAAAGTTAGCTATGTACCTGTCTGCTTAGACCTGCCTCTATGCAATTGGGAGATGGATGGTTATAGACTGGCCTGCATATCAGCAGCTTCGCGTCGAAATCCGCCGAGCGAGTGGGCCCGTTCAAGGGATGTGCGGTATCCATTGGCGGATTGGGAAGCCTGACATCTGCAACAGACATTAGCCGCGAACACCACATCGTCCAAAACCCCACGCGATATCTCCATTTTACCCCCTCACTGCAACTGCACTATGTGCCATGGGGGGAAAGATACCCCATTGGAGTTTGGGGTAAATGTCCACACCTGGAGGAAGTGGGCTGATGCTTGGCATTGGCGTCCCAAGTATAACAACCGTCGACCCAAGCAAAGCGTGGTGGTGTGTTCTGGGGTTTCTTGACTTACATCAGTTACCTATTTAACGGATCCCAGCAAAAAGTCTAGATAATGGAGCCAACAACCGGCCTGGTACTTGGCTACGATGCAGTGCACCCCTTCGCCAAGGTCAAGATCACCGACCGCGCCTCGGTGCAGGAACTACTGAGGACCCTACTCGACCCCCTCGAGCCCTTCTTCTCCCCCCTAAAGTCCCGCGCGCGGTGTCCGGGAGCCACGGCCGTCCGGTTCGACCAGACCGCGTCCGAGATCGAAGGCATCTGCCGGCCCCTCTGGGGCCTGGCTTGTCTCTTGGCCGGCGGCGGCGAGTACCATGGAACCGAATGGTGGGTGCAGGGCATCAAGGCCGGAACCGACCCCGAGAGCCCCGAGTTCTGGGGCTACCCGCGGGACAACGACCAGAGAATGGTGGAAATGTGCCCATTCGGTAAGCGTGGGGAAAGGGGGCTAGCCACCCGTCTGGCGTAATTGTGGTTTTCCTTCTGACGCTCTCCACCAGGCTACGCATTGGCTGTCGCTCCCGTGTTCTGGCAGTCGTTGAATGAAAAGGAGCGGGGTAACGTGGAGGCATGGTTGGGCAATTCGATCAATGAGAAGAAGTAAGCCGTCTCCCTCCCCCTTTTGAATTGAACTTGCCATATTGCTGTTGCTGACCAAGATTGTGTAATAGCATGCCGAATACCAACTGGCTATGGTTCCGTGTTTTCGCTAACCTTGGCCTGAAGAAGAACGGGGGCAAGTTCTCGCAGGACAGGTTAGACAGCGATATCGAACATCTCAACACGTTCTACCGAGGCGATGGGTGGTCAAATGATGGCCCAGAGGGCATTCACCGTGAGATATTTCCGTCAGGGCAGAGACATGAGGGGGTTTGGTGCATGGGATGTGAACGCTTACATCGTCTTAGAAATGGACTACTATTCATCCAGCTTCGCAATCCACTTCTTGCAACTACTGTACGCCAAATTGGCCGGCGACGAGGAGCCGGAACGGGCGGAAGAGTTCAAGAAGCGGGCGCAGATGGCAGCTTTGGACTTGATACATTACTTCGATGACGAAGGTACGCCACTTTATTGTGCCATCATCCTTGTTTAAACGGACATTGACACTTTGCACAGGAAGAGCAATCCCCTTCGGGCGAAGTGTTGGGTACCGGTTCGCCATGGTCTCGTTCTGGGGCGCGTTGGCCTACGCCGGAGTCGAGCTGCCCGCCCCCTTAACGTGGGGAATGGTAAAGGGGCTGGTACTCCGACATCTGAGGTGGTGGCAGACGCAGCCAGACATTTGGAGCCCGAGTGGTACTCTCACGATTGGGTATTCGTACCCAAACATGTATGTAAGTACAATTCCAACCCCTGGACCGCAAATCTGTGACAAAAGAAACGAAGCTGATGATTCCATAGATGGCCGAAAACTACAACAGCCCCGGGAGCCCTGTAAGACCCAATCCAAAAGGGAGTGAGAGATATTAGCTAACAAATATCAGTACTGGGCTTGCCTTGGGTTCATCTGCTTAGCAGTGCCACCAGAGCACCCCTTTTGGACTTCAGAAGAAGAACTTCCTCGAGATGCCATTCCCAAGGTGAAAGGACTGAAACATCCCGGACATATCGTGAGGTATGTATTATTACTCTAGGTGTTAGATACAAACAGTACAGGCTTGCTAACCAGGGGTTTACGACCAACAACAGTTCCCTCGGAGGGCATTGCATGCTCCTCTCGTCGGGACAGGCTTGCGGGTACCCCATGAAGGGCACGCACGCCAAGTACGGGTGCTTCGCCTACAGCAGTGCCTACGGCTATTCGGTGCCCCCGGGGCTCCTGACGCTGGAGCAGTACGCCCTGGCGTCGCAGCTGGGCCTGTCGGACGACGGGGGCGAGTACTGGAAGACGCGGCGGGCGTCCGAATACGCCGGTCTCGAGACCCGCGGGACCGACGACGACGACGGCGCCAATAACGAGATCACGCCCGTCCTCGTCTCGGTCTGGAAGCCGTTCCGTGACGTCACGGTCCGCACCACGCTCGTCCCGCCCGCCGAGGCGACGCCCAACTGGCATTTGCGGGCGCACCGCATCGAGGCCGAGGGCCGCGAGGTCATGACGGCGGACGGGTCGTTCGCCATCCGTAATCAGCGGGAGTCGGATGGGCGCTATCTTGATCTGTATGACGCCGAGAAGGGCGGCGAGGGGACTTTCCCCAAGATCATCGGCAACTACGACCTCAACACGCCCGAGGGCTGGGCCGCGGGCGAAAAGGGGGCCTTCGCCGTGTCTTTGCGGGCGGGTGCAGTGGGAATCAAGGCGCTCGAGGGCGAGAGCAAGGTCGGGCGCAGCGCCATGCTGGTCAACGCCGATCCCAACTCCAACCTGCTCGAGAGCCGCACCGTTATCCCCACACTTCAGCACACCATCAAGCAGGGGGAGACCGTCTGGTACGTCTCGGCTATCTATGCCAAGCCGTCTGGGGAAGGTGTCTCGAAGGAGAGTTACCTCGATGGTTGGGACAAGGCGCCAAAGATTCCTGAGTGGCTCAAGGGGGAGATGAAGGCATAAGGTCCCGGGGTTTTGAGATGTGGCTTAGACTGCACTCGATTATACACGGTATTTCATTGCGTGATCTGCTCATTCTGTTTTTATCTGATGCCCAGAGTCTCGATAGAATAAGGTTGGCTCCCATGATATAGTTTGTCTATTGACCAGCACACAATTCTGTCTCCAATTCAGGAACTGACCACTGTGATAAAATGATCATTGGAACTTAGCGGTTAGGTGGGTTATAAAACCAGAGATCAATGCTGGAAACGATGGTTGCATGGTTGTATTATTCACATCCTGTTGGCTATGCCGAGTTGTAAAGCGCGTATGCAGGTAAGTTCTTGGCTTGATGATTTCGCACAGAAGACAGAACGGAAGAGGGTGGACAGACACAGAAAGGGTATAGGAGGGACATGTCCTCTGTCATTGATTGGCCTCGCCATAGATGTGCTTTCGTGCTGTGCCTGGAATCCGCAGCCGCTGAAGATGATGGGTTCAGAGCATCCGGTTGGTCGAGGTCAATCATGGATGCCGGCCGGGTCACTGTCGACCACTGTTGCATTCAGACCTGATGTGGGGCTTGGGTGCATGTAAGTCGACATGTGGCCCTCAACTCGTTTAGGGGTTGACGGACGAAAAATCAATCTCTTGTATATGGTCGACTTGAAGGTAGCCACATATTAGACACAGCTGGTTCTTCACTTCATCGATTCTAGTATGCTTCGCCTGCTAAAGCTCTGGCTTCAAAATAGTAACATCTCTATTTGTACCTTCTATTCATTCTTTCCCTCTCTTCTTTTGCCAAACACATCAACATGGTATTCAAGAAGATTTTGACTCTGTGCTGTTTTAAGGAGCCAAAATGGGATAACATGCTTGATATGGGCGTTGAAGACACAGCTGCACTGACAACTGTCTATTGCGTCGAGAAGCCCACAGTAGAGTACGTCCACCTTGACTTGGGGTTTTACGCGTTTGCATGCTCACATCGCTCGATAGTATTGTGGCTATCCACGGGCTCAATGGGCACGCAATCAAGTCTTTCACCGCCGAGAAAACTCAGAACTTCTGGCTTGGTGATAGCCACATGCTCCCTCGAGACATCCGCAGCAGTCGCATCATGACCTTTAGCTACCCTGCCAGCGTAGCTGATGTGTTCGGCAGAACGTCTTCAGATACGTTTCTACAGCACGCAACCACTCTGGCACACGAACTAGCTGCTGATAGATCAGTATGTTGAACAGAGTCATCAGTACCCCTGTAATGCAATGAGTGACAGCTCTATAGATACATGGCGCAACTTACAGGCCATTGATATTCATTTGCCACTCATTAGGGGGAATCATTGCCAAACGGGTGCAGAAACCTGACACTGCGCTTGGTCGCGATGACTAACCTGTCGTTTTCGCCATAGGCTCTGATCTATGCCGAAAGCAGAAAGGGAAAGAAGATGGAGCACGTCCACGCTCTTTATGTTATGTCTCGACACACGCCATGCTGTTCTTCGGCACGCCGCACAATGGCAGCCGCCGGGCGAACCTTGCCTCATACGCCCAGCGGATGGTCTCTTCGCTGTTGCCATCCAAGATCGTCGATACCGATTCCCGACTTATCAACGCGCTCAAAGACGGGTCGGAGATCCTCCAAGAGATCACGGACAACTTCCAGCCCAAGATGAAGAGGTTCAATATCTTCTTCTTCTGGGAGCAGGTCAAGACCGACCTCGGAGCAAAGTATGACTATGTAAGGCTGGCCAAACGCCCTCCCCTTTCTCTTTTCGAAGGGAAGCATATGCAAGCAAGGAGCTGACCGACTAGTTCGTAACGGAAACGTCTGCGGCGCCTATCCTTGACGATACAGAGCGTGCAGGAATCCGTGCTGAGCATCGACACATGTGTAAATTTGCCTACCGGAACTCACCCGGCTACCCGCTTGTTGCAGCCACGCTTATAAGATACTCGGAAGAGGCACCCAAGGCCATCGCCCGACGGTGGAGCGAGGCGGCAGAGTTCATTAAAATCATGCGAAAGGGGGAGGTAGACGACCTTGTTTTATAAGAAACATACATGAGCATTTAGGACATGTCAATTCTTCAAGTTTTCTTTTACTCCTGCCACCTACCTTGGGCAAAAGAACCAACATGGTTTCTTTCGCTGGACAGTTGTGGGCTCAATCGGGCATCTTGTATCCGAGAAGTCAGGTGGCCGCCCGCAAACGAAACAGAAGCCCGTCCCCAGAGCTTGGTATCTTACCCCGTGTCTACCTTGAGGATGACAAGCAAAGCTGGGGCATGGCGTTCGCCGCTAGGTAGAGACTGGTGAATATTGATCCGGCTGTCTAAATGTCGACGGGTTACCCACCGAAAGATGCAGAGTGCTATCGAGTGGCCCGGCTATCTTTTGCAATTGGTCCATGGCAGGCGCTTAATCACCTGTGCAACTACATCCTTGCTAGAATAAAAATTACGGTCAGGCTGCGGTATTGCCTTTAGCTTCCCTGCCATAAAGAGGAACCTGCAATATAAGCTTACCTGTTGATTGGCAGGGACACTCGAGATGCAACGTGAGTGTTGACTCCAAATCACCAACGTCCATGTAGGCGCCGGACATCATGCATCCACGGTTGTAGCAGGTCATTTCTGTAACCTGCCTGCATGTAGACGAATGCAGTTGACGTTTTGCTCTCACCATTGACCAAATATGGTCCTAAGTTTGCGGCACTGCGATCTGTACATTTGGAATCCGTTCTACAGTCAACCTGGCTGACCTACCTCTTCGAGATGCTTCAATAACCGTAAGAATATAACTACCCCAAAACGCCTTAATTCCGTTGATCGATCTCACAAGCTGCAATGGGTGTTCTCCAGCGTAATTGCCGTCCATGGCTTATACGAGAGTTGGCTGCAAACTTGGACAGAGAGTTCAATTTTGTGGCTTCGCGATGTATTCCCCTACCAGAACTATCGCGCTCGGATATTGCTTTACAGCTACGATAGCGATATCTTCTCGGTCCCTGGCGCGTCGGTTGTGTCCAGCATTTACGATGAAGCCGTGGGGCTCGTAGCCCAGATTGCAGCCGAGAGGACAATCAGTAAAGTTGGCCGGCGCCCAATCATCTTCGTCTGCCATGGCTTCGGGGGCTTCTGGTCAAAAGGGCTTTGACATATTGCTATAGCAGGTCAGACCACTACCGAGCAGTCGGTCTCTGCACGACAGCGCTGCTGTTTTTGGCAACGCCGCACCACGGCGTGACGAAAGAATCGCTGGTTTTGGCGAGGACTAAGCATTCTGGCCCAAGTCACTTCATGCTGGGCTTGCTGGAAGGTTCTGATATGTTGCAAGAAATTACCAACCAATTCGCGCCTTACGTGAATAAGTTCCTGATCTCGACGTTCTGGGAAACGACGGCTACCCGGTTTGACAAGGGCCAAGCCGTTATCATCCACAGGGACTCCGCAGCACCACCTGGCTGGGCTGACGTCGAGCAATGCGGTATCTATGGCACGCATTCGAGTATTGCCAAGTATACCGGTATAAGAAGCCCCGGATACCGGCTTATCCTTGCGGCCCTCGATCGCTCCATCTCAGTGGCGGCGGAGTCAATATCACGCAGGTGGCGGCAGGAAACAGATACGCAATTGCAACAACTGAAGTCAAAAATATCATATCTTCAGGCGGACCTGCAAGACTCGACAAAACATCTAAGTCCCCCTGGGTTGGGTGACACTGTCTGCAATGAGGACAACTCAGCAGACCGCGTTGCTGCCACCGAGCCATTGCCCCCATCTATCCATGTTCATTACCTTGTACCTCGGCGCTCAGACTTCTTTGTTGGTCGGAAGGAAGCTGGCAGGGGCTTGCGGAAGATATTTGATGATGAACCAAGTAAAACCCCAAAAGTATTCGTTATATATGGACTACCGGGGCCTGGAAAGACCCAGTTCTGTCTGAAATACATTGAAGACAACTATGAAAGGTATGCATTTAATCCTATCAATGGCAGTGGGCGCCACCAGGCTGACTCAGTGAGCAGGTACTGGGGCGTCTTTTGGATTGATTGCTCGAGCGAGGCGAACGCGGAAAGCAGCTATGCAGACGTATCACGCCATGCCGGTAGGGGTGGTGAGCCTACTGCTGGAATACAGTGGCTTTCGCAGACGTTGGAGCCATGGCTACTGGTACTGGATAATGCCAATGCCCCCGAGATGGACTTGTCATCGTTTCTCCCGTCTTCAAGCAATGGGCATATCCTCATAACCACTCGAAACCCGGATACTAAAATATACAGCACAGTCGGAACACTCATGTGTAAAGGCATGGACCCGGAAGAGGCTGTTGATATGTTGCTCAGGCTAGCATATCCAGAAATGGAAGGCCATTTGTCCAGCCCCAAGTATCGTGAGCCTGCGCAGACCATTGCTTTGGAACTGGGGTATCTGGCTCTCGCCCTGAAGCAAGCTGCTACTACTATCCGTCAGAATCTTCTGCCGCTTGGTAAATACTTGCAATCTTTGCTGATGTGCCGCAAAATCTTACTAAGCCGTCCTACAATAACATCTGCGGCGGAGGCCAATATCATCGCTACATGGGAGCTCCCTTTCGCTGACATAACAAGCCAAAGAACAGCTCGAAATTCGGATGCCGTTGACTTGGTCCGTATCTTTGCATTTATGCATTTTGCCTCGATTCCTCATGTGTTGTTCTCACGATCAGCAGATCATATAATGATGTCCAAGCAGCCAGTAGCATGTAGCATATCCATGATGGCTGAGCCAGTGTCAGCTCAAGAGGTCGAGGACCGAGTCCGGCAGGCAGCCAGAGTCCTTTACGAACACTCTATCATTTCCTTTGCCAATACTGAGGACAGTCTGATCAGCCATCCCGGCACGAACAAGCCGGTCTTACACCTCTCGCTACATCCGGCGATACATCAGTGGGCTAGAGATCGCCTGAGCCGTGAAGATCAGCGATATTGGTTAGACCGTGCGGGTTTCATTATTGCATCGTCCTTCTCGGTGAACATGGAGACATCGGGCGCCACGTTCCGCCGCCAGCTGCTACCCCACATCGAAGCCTGCCTCTCGTTCATGGATAGCGCGTACACCCAACTGCCCGTGTCTCTCGAGCAGGCCTCCGACATGGAGAAGTTCGGCCTGGTCTACGCCGAGAACGGGTTCTGGAAACGGGCCAGGGCTCTGCAGCTTAAAGTTGCCACGTACAGGAAGACTCGTCTGGGCGCGGCCCACGCCTCCACCATCTTTGCCCAGCGTGCCCTGGCCACGACGTACTGGAACCTCTTCGAGATGCGCCTGTGTCTGGAGGTGCAGGAGAAGGTCCGGCAGGCTCTCTGGTGGTCGCGTCCCTCGATCAAATACTGGCTGACCTGGCCGCCGTGGATGCCTGTCCATATGCACTACCTGATCAACCTCGACGACCTGACGCGCGCTTTCTGGCTCGCGGGCATGCGGCCATTGTCCGAGATGGCCGGCTTCCGAGCAGTGGACCGTCTAACCCACTTCCTCGGGCAAGACGACCCCATCACGCTCAGCGCCATGTTCAACCTGGCTCGTACCTACCTCCACACTGGGCGGCACGAGGAATCCTACCGACTGCTGAGCCACGTCCTGCACCGGCGCCTTTACTTCTTCGGCCCGGACCACCCGGACACGCTCATGGCCAAGAACGAGCTGGGCATGAACCTGTGCGCGCAGAAGACCCGGCTGCTCGAGGCCCAGGATATAATTCTAGAAGTCGTTGCGGCGCGCCGGCGGATCCTGGGCGAGGAACATGCCTACACCCTCTGGTCCATCAACGACCTGTCCAAGATCTACTGCGAGCTCAAGCAGCCCGAGCAGGCCGTCGCGGTCCTAGAGGAGATCGTGCCGATCGTGGAACGCACTCTGGGTTCCCGTCACGTGGGTATGGCCCTGACCAAGTCCAAACTCTGTCGCTCGTATATCCTCTGCGACAGGATCCGGGAGGCCGGGGCGATGTCACGCGATTTGCTCGAGATCACCACGCCAGAGCATCCCGACTGGGTCCACGCCAAATGGGGGCATGCCTACATCCTCTTCCTCGAGGGCCAGAAAGAAGGTTGCAAAATGTGCTGCACTGAATTACTCGCCCATATCGAAACTACAAAGGTTTTTGAAGCCGACAACCCGCGCGTCATTTCGATAGCGGACCTCCTCTATCGTGTTTATTCCCAGCATGGTTGCCAGTACGAGGCGAAGGAGTTGAAGGCCAAATACCCAAAAATTATTTGACAAGAGTACACTGCACTCAATTTATCCTTTACCGTTAGGACCTCTGAGGAGAAGAGTAGCCGGTGTATTTTATAACTGATAGGAAACCCATTACCCCGAGCTTGTTGAAGCACGAACCCCTTTTTACAGGCACTCAAGAATTGTCTCCAAATGATATTGAAGAATCCAGACTGTCTTTTCCGACCCTCCCAATTTTGAATAGCACTACACTTCACAAGCACTGGAAGCTCTACTCCTTGGCAAATTGGCCGATGAACTTCGCGAGTTTCTCAGCCCCTACACAAGATCGTATCAGTATACATATCAGAGAAGCGTGCAGTTCTTAGCGGGTATGGATACTCTCTCCCCACTGCCGGAAAGACCCGAGGAATTATGTGGCAATTTTGGAAATAAGTGTGATTTACCTTCAAGTGGTATGGCGTTGTAGTTGCTGGCGCGGATTCCTCCGACACTTCGGTGACCCTTAAGCCCCTCAAGGCCTTGCTGCTTTGACTTTTCCAAGAATGCCTTCTCGGCTGCATCCATGTCACCTCCCTATCTCGCAGGTTAAACCTATAATGCACCGACCGACCTTCATCACTGAGAAATTGTAGTCTTACCTTGATAACACGGAAACAGATGTTCATCCTAGATCGGTTGGCTGGCGCGGGGACGATGCGGTAGGCTTCGGGCTGGCTTTCCAGAGCTTCGTAGATGAGTTTTGCCTTCTTGTTGGCAATGGCTTCCTGGCCGTCTACTTTGTCCGGGAAAGCGGCCAAGAGCTTCTTGAGTACCAAGCCGGCAATGTACACGTCGAATATGCTCAGAGTATTGTAGAGGCTGTTGTTCTTGGCAATGATTTCGTATGAGAGCACGATGGGGCCAATGGGCAGACCAAGCTTCCTCAGCAGAGTAGGGGACGGCTGAGGGCATACTGGGGGCAGCAGGTTCTTCTTGACGATGACAACTGTGATACCAGTTGAGCCAAGGTTCTTCTGGGCCCCAAAGAAGATGAGAGAGAAGTTCTTGATCGGGATCCTCCTTGACAAGATATTAGATGACATATCCGCTACAACGATGGGCCCGGTACCATCGGCCTTGGGTGCAAGAGCCTCGGGGAACTTGGGGAATTCGACGCCGTCAACAGTCTCGTTGTCGCAATAGTAAACCATGGCCGGCTCCTTTGACAGCTTCCACGTTTGCTCCTCGGGGATCTTGCCAAACTTCCCATCGTTGATAGTTCGCGAGTCCGCAACGAGGTTCACATGCTCCGGGCCAAGCAGCCGACAAGCTTCCTGATACGCTTTTAGGGACCAGCCACCCGTAACGATGTAGTCGAGCTTCAGCTCGCCCACTTGCTTCTTGAGCTCTTCCTGGACCTTGGTCTCATCGGCTCCAGCCTTCTCAGCCTCTTGCTGTTTCCGGGTCACCCATGCGCCGACGAGGTTGTATATGGTGGCCGAGAACTCGCCAGTGCCACCGGCTTGCATGAACAGGATCTCATAATCCTCGGGGACATCCAGGTAGCTTGCCAGGTCAGCTTTGGCCTCCTCGAGAATCTTAGTGGCTATGGCTGATCGGTGGGAGTGCTCGGCGATACCCAAGCCAGTGCCTAGATGAACGTAAGCAAGGGTTGCATCTCATCCTGGTCTAGAAGCTGTGTTTGTGTGTACCTTGGAAATCAATCAACGCTTGGCTAGCCGTCTGGAGAACCTCAGTTGGCAGGGCGGCCGGGCCAGCGCCAAAGTATGTGATATCACTTCTTGAAGGCATTGTATTGTGTGTTAAGTTTCGGACTGGGTGGGATTTGCAGTCAATGACAAAGCTAACAAGTAGGAGGTCAAGTTGACTTTCAGGCTGTCTTGCAGGAAGCGGGGTTCGCTGTTCCAGTTGGGGCGAGGCAAATAGGTAATAGTACAATATGGATGTTCGAGATGATATCTAGAGGGTTAGATGCTCTATACCCGAGGTGCTAACGTTGCCGATGAACAAGAGGGTTGGGTTTAAACAGTCTTGACTTTAACTTTTTTTGTCAAGTACCTTGGCGTTGCACTTGGCTCTTGATGACTCTTTTTTGGACGTGGATGGAGCTTGCTTAAGCTAATCATTTGATGGTATCATTCGACGGGCTTACTTCAGAATCAAACCACCTCAGACCAATAGCACAACATCATGCGAAATATATCAAAAAGCAATTCGTCTTCCTCATTATACCGAATGTCATCTTCTATCAACCGGTTTCCTATTTTAGGTCATATTACATGTGACCCGAGTTTAGGGACGATTGAACGAACTTTACCCTTACGATGCACGCCAGGCTCGCACATCCCGAAGAAATGCCCCTCTCTTTTCATCCCCGATTTCGGATCATTGCCGCAAACATGCTGTACCTCTGTACCTGACGTTGCAAGATTGACGTTGGCTTGACTCAAGCTTCCCCGGACCCAGCCATAGCTTCGGCAGACGGGTATTTGTCACCCGCCCGCAAACCCGTCTTCGTTACATGCACTCAGAGTCACAGCGTGGGGGATCAATAGGTGTTTCAATACCCTTCGCCCCCCGGCCGAGCACGCATATCCTCCTGCCACATAGAGCTAAGCAAGGACGATTGCGCAGCACAAACGAGTTTTACATGTGCTTGTTATGCAATGCATGCAGATCACATTCAGAAGGTGTGACTCTGGGGTTGTTTTTTGGCCTCGAAACATACCTTCTTCCTTGCCTTTTGACTTCGAAGCCCACGTATTTCTAATCGGAACCAAATACACTGACTGCACAGTCTGGAGGTGGAGGGCCCTGGCGGAGTTCTTTAGTAGTATCTATCGGGCCCCCCGGATCCTGTTACCGTACCAAGTTACCTCCAGTCTACCATCAATAAATATGAAGGAATCTCTTGCCGCAACCCTGCACCGCCGTTCCACCACAGACCATGTACCGCAGATGTCAAAGTCGGCGGTTAATGAAGATCCGGGCCTGAAGCAAGCTAACCAGGTTCCATCCCTCGGGAATATATCAACCAGGGCTAAAAGAAGGAAGCAATGCAAAGTCCACCGCCGCCGAACTCATCACATCCTGGAATCATGGTGCATGCTTCTCGCAGGGGAGCCACGCTCAAAGGTTCTTGTTCGCGGCTCTCTTCCGGTCCACAGGATTGCTCGTAGTCGGTTTCGTGGCCTCGCCATCTTCAGTTCTAGAATTTCGCTGGCGTGTGCCCGAGGGTGGGTTGTAGTCGAGGGTTTATTAAGAATAACTTACCCAACTCAGCAACTGCCGACTGGGATGGCAGCACTTGTACCAGTACGATACTCTTCCAGGCACTTACACAAAAACGGCGTTGCGACATGGAGGTTACTCAGGAAGGCCCGAACTGGCACAGTAAGTGCATAGAGCGAATAAGGAGGGCGCGAGTAGCACTGGGTAGGTAGCTTCAAACACGGTAAAGCTGCTATAATCATAATACTATTCTTATTTGTTTCATTGTCAATCTCTCCGATCACTTCCTCTCTGGCTTCCTGCTCTTGTTTGGTTGCCAGCCTACCGGCCTTCATATATCTACGGCTCCTAACAATAGCCTGTTTCCCCAGGATTTTGGTTTACTTGTTATTTCTAGATGTCTTCGCAAGGCTTTTGTTCTGGTTTTGTGGTTGCCAACCTGTTGTTCACCGAGATAGCCGCCCTTGAGAAGAGTGCTGCTGGCGGTATTTTTTCGTTGTTGTTGTTGTTGTGGTGCTGACTTAGTATGCAGAAGATCTGCCGACGCCGTGCCAATTGCAGCAGGAAATGTCCGAGAGGAAGAACGAGGCCGGCCCAGCTCGACATGTGCATTCCGCGCCGGCGGCAGCTGCTTCTTTCCGTGCGTCATTCCTTTTCCCTAAAAGTTATCGCCCCATTCACTCTCTTCTCCTGTTTCCAGTTCTTCCACCAGCGAAAACGAGAAGAGACGGAAATCAATGCCCGGACAGATTGGAAGGGAATCTAAAGATAATTAAAGCTGCCAACGGCCACTAAGACCAAGTTCTGCATTGTTTCCGGGCCGAACAAATCACACACAGGAAACGAGCGGAAGAGTGGGATAAAAAAGCAACGACGAATTCGGGATCTGATGGGATCTCCATTCCAATTACTTTTGATTCCACGCGACTAATGCATAGTGCATCTGCAGCCACGCATAACTCGCCGCGGACATGGTTTCTCACATCTTCGCTCACGCCCCTCGCTATCAGGCTCATTCGGCAACTCTTGAACCATGGCGACTACGTGGTCGCGTGCCTCCCGCCTCACGAGATTGAGAACGACGAGCGGAGTGCCGAGTTTCGCGAATTGATCTATGAGTGCAAGAGCAACCGCAAAGATCGGGAGGGCTGGAAGGACCGCATCCGCAGCATTCGCTGCGATGGTCGCATCATGGGCCAATGCGGTGCGGCCGTCGCCGAAGCCAAAGAGCATTTCGGGCGCATAGACATTCTGCTATGCTGCACCTCCGAAGGTATGCCGTCGCCTACCTACGTATCCGTCTTAAGTACAGTCTGCTCACATCTACTGTTACCTAGCTGTTGTCGGCACTGTCGAAGAACTCTCAACTTCGCCCGCCACGCAAAACTTGGTGCGCGACCAGTTCGAGGCCATTTTCTTCTCGCAGGTCAATTTTATCAAGGCGGCGCTGCCCCTGTTGCGCGCCCAGCATACGGGCCACATCATGATCCTCACGAGCATTGGCGGGCACATCGGGACACCCGGCATGCCCATCTACACCGCGGCGACGTGGGCGCTTGAGGGGTTTTGCGACTCGCTGGCGTACGAAATCGCACCCTTTAACATCAAGGTCACGGTGGTCCAGCCCCACATGGAGATCCAGTCCCTGACCAACAAGATCACCTTTTCGCCCCAGCTGCCATACTACGACAGCGAGATCAACCCGGCCCCCAGCGTTCGCGACATGCTGAGCAACGTTCTCAACATGAACCCCGAAACGGCCGTCGAGCCCTCCGACACCGAGATCATCCACCGCTACCCGAAGTTGTCGGCCTCTTCAGTGGACCGCCTTGTCAATGAAACCGTCGTGGCGCTGACGGCGATAGGAGGACACGAAAACCCCCCAGCACGCCACATCGTCGGCTTTGAGGGAGCGGAGGCGGTTAAGGAGAAACTTAAGACGGTCACCGAGGAGCTTGAGGACTTCGTGGAGGCGAGTGTGTCCGTGGACATCTTCGACAGTGAATTGAAAGTCGAGGCAAGGGAAGGCAAGGGTAAAGGTGTAGCAACCTCCGAAGTGCCTGGTCCAAGTTCGTCGGGATGAAACTACTGTTACGAGGAGTGCCCATTCATGTAGAGCAGATTCGAAATTCAGGAGTGCAGAACCGAATAGACAAAAACGCGACGCAGAGGCAAGAGCCGAACCAGCGCATATACCCGACTGGATTTATTTCTATGGATTTTATGAGCCTGTACTCTTGATACCATGGTTGTATAGCTAAAAGCTACTTTGTTGCATAAATTGGGTAGGTCCCAAGACCTTGTGGTTATCAAGATGAGCGGCCTCTAGTGTCTAATATTTAGCGGCAGTCTCGAGTAGTTTTGATTAAGTGATGTAGAGAGGCATTTCAAACCATGGCATATGTTGCTTTAGACGAAACTACCCCCTATAAGTGTGATGTACTACTATGTTAATTTTCCAATTTAAAGAACACAACTATGTGCATCGCTGCCGAGATAGCCAACGACCTTCCGAAGAAAGCCAAAGAAAGAATAGGTACCAACAGCACCAACGTTGCAAAGCTCTTAAGGTCTGGCGACTATGAGCCAAACGATTGTCCTGTGGTGGAAGACGGGGTGCTTTGGTTGGCTGGCATGATTAAAGGGGCTCGCGTTCCACCCAATATGGCAGCTACTACGGAGTACACTCTTTCGCTAACATAGGGGTTACCCGAACCCGAGCTTTTACATGTTTCAAAAGTCACGTTCTAGAGATGTTGAGCCGGACAGTTCTGGCCATGCAATTTTGAAGTTATTTTGATTTTCGTTTTCCTCACACTAGTCGCCTATGGCAGGACTACGTTATGTTCTTCAAACCCTGATGCTGCTAGCAAGATGGACATCAGGACAGGAACTTGTAGCTGGGATACATACAAGACTTTGTTTTTATCCATTTGTTTCGACCTACAAGGGATAAAAATTAATGGGATAAATAACAGCTATACTACAGTGCAAGTTGTTCATGGATCGGGTCCAAACTGAAGTTGCTCTTAGACTTATCTCAGGCGCTCGTATACGCCTTGAATGCTATTAAGAGTGTATTGGTAGTTCTTCGTACGCTAGCGAAGTCGAAGCTCTGTCTATGTACTTGTTCTTCTCGATCGACTGTTGACCACAAGCAAACATTTTATATTCTGGTACAGACAGACTGAAATTCACCACTAACTAAACTGCAATACGAATCGCGGAGAATGTAGCTCGATATAACAAGTCCACCACCTTGTCTTTAACGGCGGGCTGAGTGGGGCGGGCTAGACGGGCCAGAAACGGAAGGCTCGACCCTCCATCCATGACATCGAACTTTAGAACACCTATTCGCCAAATAACCCCCCGGGTGCCTAGTTGACATACTCTGGAAGTATCCGATCACAAGTGGCTCAACGTATTCGGTCACTTCATTCTCCTTCTCGCCACAAGAACGATCCCCAGGCGCCAACCACCAGGCAATTGAACCAATCTCGAAAGGGCTCGGGCATCGCGCGACAACTGCGACCAAGCTTAGACGCGCGAACAGGCCTCGTTTCGCCAGCTCCTAATTGACCGCCCCTCCACCCTTTGCTATGTTGTCCGCGTGACAGGCATGCAGTCGCTTCATGAGGGCCTAATCAAATTAACGTCGATGTCAGCATGAGCTTGGATTCTTTAATACCTATCGCCCCGGCGAGGGTGCGAGCTTTACTATTGCCCGTCGGCCAGATCAAACGAGAGCGATTCGCTTCTTTCGTCCAGCGACTCAGCCAGGAGCATGTCGTACAGCTTCGCGATATCAGCGCCGATGGCCGGCCCAATCGAAGTCAGTTGCGATGTTACTTGAAAGCCATGCCAGTTGGTCGGCCTACTGACTACTCTCTCACCTATAGACAAGTTCTCGCCCCTGGCCTTCCCTGATGGGGCTATCTTCTACGACCTCGTAACCTGGGTGCCGCCACCCTCTCACCTCGCTCTGTCTCCCTTCGACCTGTACCGAGAGCCGCTAGTCATTATTGCCATTGCAGACGGCACTGAGCTTGAGAAGGAACCTCTGAACAAGAGGCAGTCGGTCAATGGCCATGCCCCGACGACGGCAGAACAAAACATTCGATTCCTATACCAAGAGCTGGAAAACTTGAGGGATGCGCATGGCAAGGCGCTATCACACCATGTTCTCATATTCGACTACATACCACCAGAAGATTCCGAGGTGCCTATACCCGAAGGCGTCAAGACGGTCCCCCCGGTCGAGAAGTCGAAAACTACAACAATGAAAACCATAATGTGTGATATCTCATCACTATTAGTGGCGGAGATGACCACTCTGGCAAGGTCGTTTGAGGCAATGACGGTTATCGACACCCCTGGACATTCAACTCGGCCTCAAATGAACGCATCCTCATGGACCGTGGACGAAGCAAACCCCGCGACGCGTCGAAACTCGCAATTCGCGGCACCTACAGTGGCGAGGTCGACATCTTCAAGCGGCGCTGTTGATAAGAGCCAGTCTCGCATGTCGATGCCTGTTTTCAAAGGCTTGCCCTTCGGCTCTAATAGCTCCACGCCAACTGGACGCCCAACGACGCCATCACGAAGCGGTCTTTCAAACCCCCTACGACTTTTGATGATATGAACGGGGAGGGCCCGGGCAGCCCAGAGCACAAGTCATCTTCGCGCCCAGCTACACCCGAAGATATCAAGTCCCCCAAGGGGCAAGACAAGGTGGTGGTTCAAGGATTTGGGTCTGGCGGACTCAATGAAAGGTGGCGCAACAAGGGGAAAGGGCGCGTGTCCATTCTGATAGGGTCTATGTATCTCCAAGCCGGTCGTTGGACCGATGCTTTGAAAGACCTGGTAGAGGGCACTACAGTTGCCAAATCCCTCAATGATCACATATGGCACGGAAAAGGGTTGGAACTGATCACGGTTTGCCTCCTGCTTCTTGGCTGGGCTGGGATAGAGTTTGTGGTGCCGACGATATGCCTTGCAAATGACAAGTCATCCAACAACAAATTTGCGGAGCCTGAGAATGTGATCCCAGATCAACCAGCCTGGCTACGGCAGCTTCAAACAGCTTTGCCCGATCTACTGGAGAAAATCATTGGGCTCTATTGCCGTGTATCCGGCGAACAGCTGCCTCTCGTATCTCTTTCGGAAACCGTTATTAGGCTGTCTAGTTGCATGACGGCTCTACACATTTGTGAAGGCAAAGTGGATAAGGTCTTTCTCGAGATGATAGTCTCTGGCAAATTCCCTGCAAAGCCATTGACCACCTCGCCAAGGCTTTCGGTCAACCCGTCGAGGAGTTACATTGTGAATGTTCTTTTCAAGGCGTTCCCCTCATCTCTCGCAGAACTGTTGACCACGGTGGATCGCGCTATTATATTGAGTGGCATAGCGTCTGTGCTCGGGACACTCGGTTTTCAGAGAAAGAAGGCTATGGTGGTCAGAGAACTCGTTTCTGTCTTGATTAGCGGTCTGATCGAAGCTCGTACCCGTGGTGCCGCTGAAGTTGGCATTCATCCAGCGGCAGGCTTAGTAGCGCTAGATGCGGCCAATGGCCAAGGTAATGGTTCTGGTGCTCTTGAGCTTGGCGAAGGAGACATCGAACAAGGTGTTGATTCGTTCTTGGGTCTGCTGTGCAGAACATACGGCGTTGTAGGCTACGATGGCGCATGCACACCCAAACCCAACAGTAGCCTCTCTAATGATGACAGTAACGACGCTGTCATCGCCAGAATTCAGAATCAATCTGCGGCAAGACACTTTGGAATGCCCATGGTCAAGCTCAACATACTTCGGGCCTGCATCAACTTCTCTGAGGCACTCCCAGATTTCAATGGGGTCCTAAGGTTTTCTAGTGATCTCCTACGAACTGCAGGAAGTGGTGTTGCACCAGGCCCGCGCCGGGAAGATGCAGCTCCAATTATCACCCGGGAAGAGCAGCTCCGGCTGGCCACCAACATCACAAAAACGTCGATTTTATCAACACGTCTGGGGCTGGGTAATCTGTCGGCAGAGTACTGGGACGAGTTCCTAATACGCGACATAACACTCGATCCCTTACATCCTTCACGGGCGCCGGTGCCGCATGCCAAAACTGTATTACCGGGAGCGAACACTGTACTGACTTCACAAGACGTCAATCCATTCATCTATAACCCTTTCCTACGACCGCCAAACACATCGCTCCTAGAACGGACTCTTGTGGTTGGAGAAGCAGCTGTGTTCCGGGTCACGATACAAAACCCCTACGAGATGGATCTTGACATCGAAAGCATCAAGCTGGACACAGAGGGAGCTGCTTTTGAGCCTAGTGCTGAAAGCACCATCATTGGACCGTATCGGACGCAAATTCTCAAGGTCACGGGAACGCCGAGAAAAGCAGGCGACTTCAAAGTCACAGGGGCTGTCGTGCGTGTTCGCGGTTGCCGAGAGAGAAGGTTTCCTATCTTTACACAGCCATGGGCCGCAGACACGCAAGAAAAGGTCAAAGGCTTTGGCGTGATTGCACTCGAGAAGAATAAGGAATTGCCTAATCCTGGGCCTCCTTTAAACCCGACAAGTATGAGCTTGACAGCCATTACTGCACAGCCGGTAGTCGTGGTCAAATCGACCACGTTGGCCCAGTCTGCTGTGATGATATTGGAAGGGGAACGACAAGTATTCTCTGTTACTTTGCAAAATCAATCACTCGAAACCCCGGTGGATCTACTTCTATTTTCCTTCCAGGACTCAACTCAAGCTCCATTACAAACGGCTATCCTTAATCGGGATGCTACCCCTGCCGAGCTTTATGAATATGAGCTCGTGTTAGCCAAGAGACAAGCATTGCGGCGTAGAAAGGTTGACGAAGGGCAGAGGTACATCCCACCCGGAGAGACGAGAACATTCGAGTTCGAAATCCTAGGCAAGCCCGGCCTCACCAGTGGTACTATCCAGATCGACTATGCCTACCTTGGCGTGCCGCAGGACAAGATCGAAGATCAGTTTCACACGCGTCAAGTTTGCCTTGACTTGGCAGTAACTGTCAATGCCAGCGTCGACCTCGCGAGGATAGACATTCTGCCGATTCAGGGAGATGTACCACAGCCCCTTTGGAAAAGTATTGGTGTTCAGCAAGCGGAAACAGACACCCCAGTAGATTCAGACAAGTACTGTCTTCTCATGATGGACTTGCGGAACGCTTGGCCGAGCAATATGGAAGTCCGCCTCGAAGCTGCCAATTGTTTCGCGATTGAGGAGCACATACTTCCTGGAAACACAAACCGGCTGGTTTTCCCAGTACCGCGTGTATACTTGGAGAACCCCCACGCTTTCATTCCTGCCATTAACCCTTCGCGACAACGCCAATTTGTCGTGAGCACGAGTAAAATTACACCTGAGACGGAGCGTGCAAATCGCGAAGCTTTTTGGTTCCGCGAAAAGGTCATCGATTCCCTCAAAGCAAGCTGGAAGACGCTGTCTGGCTCACCAAGAGCAGGCACTGTCGATCTCCGCGGCATGCGCCTGACCCCACGTCAGATAGAAGCCATCAAGATCGATGAAGTCGGCATAGAAATCACTGTCGAGCATACACCCTCTGAGCCAACTGCATCACCTGGCTCATCAAACGTCAACTTTGAGGCCTGTGAGAGTTCTATCAGTGTGGACGACTTCGTTCAGATCCGGATTCGTCTAACCAACCGCACCCTGAAGCCGATCTACCCAACGCTTCGCCTGATGCCGGCGCTCGCCCACCGCCCCCTAAACGTTGCGCTCGACTTCACGCGCAAGTTCGCATGGAACGGTACGCTTCAGCAGACGCTGCCGCTGTTGGACTCGCATGCCACAACCGAGGTCTGCATTGGCGCCACAGCGCTGTGCCGCGGCGACTTCGAGCTCATGGCGAGCGTCGAAGAAACCAGGCTCTGGGTCGACGAGGAAGAGGCCAAGAATTCGGAGGGAGGGGGCAGGCAGAGATCCGACACGCAAGCCATGATGGATGCGGTGCTCGGTGCCAAGGAAAGGAGAGTGTGGCACTCGAGACACAAATGCCTAGTGCGGGTGCGCGATTAATGACGAAGATGATGATCTGTGGGTGAGTAAAGGGAGTAAAGGGAGTAGAAGCAGATAGACTAGAGAGCGCTGGATGGCCGGTTGGCGCTATAAAACTTGGATGGGAGTATACAGTAATCATGTAACCTAGCAGGATTTGACGGCGAGGGTTTGATTGGTCTCCCTGTTGCATCAGTAGTAGATCTGCACATCGGCGTTTTCATCTCCCGAACCAATGCCACATGCCGTGTTATCATCTTACCTTCCCCTCTTGTGGCGCGTGCCTTATTCACATCAATCATTTCGTTCTCGTATAGTTCTTATCATGGAAAACGAGAAACCCGAGCATATTTCCTTTCAGAATCATTGTGGAATTTGCGGCTTGCCAAGGGTTATTAGCGCTGGTTTTATACCCTGTAAGGCCCAGCTCTCAAACGCCCGGTTCCCTGCATAGATTCGGTCCCTAACATTTGGGGGGTTTCTGCAGTGATATACAGCGGATCTGTGATTTGCTTGGATAGGGCGATTTGGCCGGGGCCTTCCGAGAAAGGCCTTCTCCATGATAATAAGCACCTATGCTGGCGCTTTAATTGTTGGCGATGCAGGCAGTCAAATGAGGGAGTAGCCATCCACACCGATTGCTTCGGCCTGTTCATGAAGGAATGCCGGACCGAGGATGCGCTCGACCGGCTCTGGGCCGCCGTAGTGTCGCGCAGACCTTGGCGAGGCGCCCCAGATCTCCGTCTGGGTCGCGATGCTTGCTTTGATATGGAGTTGGTTTGTGCCAAAGCAGAGGACTACGGCTTTCCATGCTTCAGACTGCTCCCGCCGGAGCTTGTACGAATCGTCTATACGTATTCCTCGCTGGCGACGTTTTGGCGCTACACCGCCATCGTCAGTTTAGCCAGAGAGCTCAGGGCGGCACCCATGGATTCGGGCTCGCTTCCCCTTCTGGACGTGTCGGCGTGGACGCGGGGACAGGAACGACCGGTCCTGCTCCCGTCGCCGCCCGAAGGGCCTTCGAGTACTCGTCTGACCATCGATTGGCACGGTGTCAAACAGATCGAAAGGCTACCGGGCATACCTCCCTTTCGACGTTGGGTATCTGAGAATCTGAGGTTTGTGATCCTGACTGAGGGAGAGGTCGATCAACTCGCGAATATCATGGTGCAATACAAGGTGAACCCAGCCCTAACGCCCTCCTGCCCCTTTTCGCTAACGCTGCACTCAGTATGGCATCATGCGCCTCGTACTACCCGACGGCTTTGGAGGATTCCACATCTGGGACATGCCCGACCCTCCCCCCTGGCCGACTGTCGATTCTCCGGGACTGTCGTACCCCAGGCTACACAGTTCCGGACCATTGATCTGCGCCGCGCCACTGGCCTCACCTTCCAATATCAGCACAACAAGGTCTACGAGATCTCCATCCACACCCGGGCGGCGCCATGTGTGAGGAGGGCTAATTTTTACCAACCTAACAGCGGGCTGCGCCCGAGATACCGTGCTGCCTGGGTGCATCTCCCTATACCCAAGGGCGAAGAGATTATGGTCATCGCTGTGCGCATGACGCATGGAGGCCACCACGAGCTTAGCACACAAAAACCATGCTTTTTGGTAATACCAGCCCCCAAGACCCCCACCCCATGACAGACAGAGAGAGAGAGAGAGAGAGAGATCCAACATTCACTGACATGGGCCCTCAAGTTCCGAATGAAACTCGCCGGAGACGTCTCACTCGGACCCGATTACTCGGGAGACTATGAAGACGTCACTCTCAGCCAAGTACGACCCGAATTGCTGATATACAACAACCTCAGCGCCGGCCCAGCGACCCTTATCGGGGCATACCCTCGACCTGACAGTTATCAAGAAAACGATGCTGAAAGAAATGGCCACGACAATGACGACAACAACCGCGGCAGCGACGGTAGCAGCAGTCCGGCCATCCCTAACGCCTTCCCACCCCCGAAGGCGGGTCCGCCTACCACCAAGTCCTGTTCTTCTCCGCGCCCCTGGACAACGTCACGCGCCTCCAAGTCCTCGGCGACCCCGGAACTGGCTACTGCCACGCCGTGCTGCTCGACTACGCCAACGGGTCCCGGCGCGCCCTGGGCAACTGTCGGCTGGGCGCCGACCCCGTCATCGGGACGTATCCCCACCCGGCCCGCATATGCTGCCGCGCCGTGCCGCCCGTCGAGATCGCCGCCGCCGAGGCTGCCGCCGCGCGAGGACTAGGGGAGCCGCTGCGCGGCGTCATAGCGGGGCGCACAGTGACGCAGGTCGAGAGCGGTCCGGAGCCGGCGGGCTCTACGCACCGGCATGGCGACGACGACAGTTTCTATGAGGATGATGGGTTGGGAAACCATCATGGGGGACACAGATGGGTCTGCTCGAGCTTGCAAGGGAACACGATGAAGATGTGGTTCTCGGCAGAAAAGTCTGTCGTCCGCATCACCCCGGCGGCTGCGTCGCCATCCGGATAGGATACCTGGCTTCCCTGGATTCAATAATGCCCAAATGTAGGAATATCTGACCCTTCCCTGGGCATCAGTGCGCATCGATTTTTGGATCGAGCCGTTTCTAAGGACTGTATGTTGTTTGCATCTGCTGAGCAAACATCACACTCATTTGGACAAGTCTATGCCACAAAAAATTCGCACTAGAGCTATTTTTCTTATTGGTACAAAGCTGGTCCGGAAAAGAGATCTGCCTGTCATCGGAATTCGCTATTTTACCAACAATACAGGCATTAGTTCTGAACAAATTGTATAATACGTCGCTGAAAGCATCACGTTACAGAGGACAACACTGCGGCAGCTGAAAGAGGGTCTGACATCCCCTTGAACTAACTACATACTCAGAGGTCAGAATCAAATGCCTCATTAGCATGATTGTTATTCATCTACCAATTCCCTATCAAGTTGTGACCATGCGCTTTCTTCGCCAATGAGTCAATGCGTGCCATGAAAATCTGCCATTCAATATGCAGATGTCGAATCGAATGTCCTTGTAACGCCTTCCAGATTTCTCCTGAAACCATCCATTTTCCGTTTTGGGTATCATCATCATCATGTCGTATCGCCGTAGCCATGTCTCGAGAAGTCTGTGTCATGTATTGTGCACAGAAAAAGGAAATGCCTGAACGCAAGAGAAATCAAAACTGTGGCACCAAGCAAATCAAATGCGTGGCTGTGGTAGTGAGTGTCTAGCTAGACGAAGCACGCGAGATCGGGTTGGAGCGGCTGGTCTGGCGCTTGCTGCGTCTCAACACACCGGGTTGAGTCGTGGGGCTGGCCTCCGAAGTGACATCCTCGGCGTTCTTTCCCTTGTCACTCTCGGTGTCGGCTGCCTGGGCTGTGCCGGAGGTCTGCTCAGATTCGTCCGTGGCCTTTGCTGCGCCGGCGCTTTCCTGTGCTGCAACTTCCTGCTGGGCGGTAGGCTCTTGCTCGGCTGCTGGTGCCTGCTGCTCTGTAGCTTCCTGCTCGGTGGCTTTGGGCTGCATGGTGATCTTGTCCTCCACCTGCTTAGAGTCGGACTGCTCCTCGGCCATATTCTGGTCATCGTTGGCTGCTGGCTGAACTACGACGATCTCGGGAGCGGAAACCTCTTGCTGGCCAGCATTCTGCTGCTGCGGCTTCTCGGAAGAAGAAGACTTGTCGTCAGAATTGACTTTTCCCTTGCCCTTATCTCTGCCCGGCATGGGAACCCCGAACTGCTGCGTGGCATGGTCGGCGCGCATTTCGTCGTAGAGGCCATCGGCGCGGTTGACGTGGGCGCGTTCGGCGGAAGTCAAAAACTCAGGGTCATGGCGTCCGGCCTGATGGTCCTCTGCGTATTGGCGGCAGTTGACGCGCAGGTCCAAGTTAACCTTCATGCAGTCGAAGTCCGGCCGGGCCTGGGGGGTGCCCTCGTTGATGATGACCTTCTTGTCAGGGAACTTCTTCAAGATTTCTGCGCGAGCCTCGTTGCTGAGCGCGGCCCAAACCTCTGGGTTGGTGAAAGCGCGCTATCAGATACAAATAGGCATTAGTATAGAAAAGGGGAGAAAAGCACGGTAGGTAAGATTGAAGTGAGGGTTCTCGGCACCGTCCAACGGCGCAAGGTGGGTAAGTTGGTGGAATTGGAGGAACAGGAAAAAACTCACGTGAACAGCATCCCCATTACCGATGCAAGACTTGCTGTCCAGGAGGTCGTGGAGCTGCTCGCTGGGCTCGTCTCTCTCTGTGTCTGCGGCCGAAGCCGGAGGGGCGCGACGGGAGGGCATGATGCAGCTGAAGATGTTGATTGTGAAGGTGCCGAAGCTGCGGAACATGCGCTTGGTGGTGGCAGCTACCCTTGCTACCCCAGTGGGGGGAGGGTGGGGGGCCTATAGTATTAGTGCCAAATGTTAGTCAGGTCAGGCCGCTAATGACGCATGCAGGTACTATGTTAGTAATAAGGAGTCTAAAGATATCTCATCTCATCTCATGTACATCACGGAATTTCGAGTGTCACTCCGCCCGGACCAAACAGCTTGCCAGCAACCAGACTGGTATGGCAGAGTTGACAGTCATGAATATCCGACATAGGAACCGTTTCCTGGGCACATGGCGGCCATCGATGAAGAATACCGTGGGGACGGATTTCACCCTAGGAACATGCAGTCCCCTTTCCTGAGTCTTCTAACAAAGACTAATCCGGCAGGGCTGAGACAGCGCAATGGTACCACTTGGAAGACGCTGGCTGTTTGCTGATGGGCAAAAAAAAAAATGCCCCCAGGACAACTGAGGAAACAAAATTCTAGGCCTCATATTGGGAAGATGAAATAAGAAGTGGTACCGGCAGGTAAGAATGCCTAAGATGGACTCCAAACAACCTCAAAACTTCGAAAGAATCACCAAAGCCATCTCAAAGAAAATTGGCTGTTCATTTCCCACGTCGAGTAACCCGTGGTTATGAACACACCATCACTATCCTCGCTGGCTCGTTCAGGAGCGGCCAAAGGGGTCAGTGACGCTGGTTTCGACCCAAGGATTCAGAGGTAACAAGCCAGAAACGAGGATGAAGGAGAGGAGGAAGAGGAGGACGCAGATCAACGAAACATAAACAACAGTACGAAATAGACGACTCACTTGGCCAAAGAACTCGGGTTCCATGGTGGTGGTGGTGTTGTTGTTGTGGTTGTTGTCGGCGGCGGCGGTCTTGTTAGTGTTAGTGTTGTTGTTGTTGGTGGTGGTGGTGGTGGTGTTTCTGCTGCTCACTTGGTAGGAATAAGCACCAAGACTCACAAAAGACTCAGTTCAAAGCCTATCGTTGACGACTAAGCAGAACTGACGATGTCATCGGACTAACGTAGCTACTAAAGCTCTACGGAGCTCCCCAACAGTCCACGGGGACAGAGCTACAATACCTAGTTACTTGAGTACTACTTGATTATCATTCCCCCGTCCAGGTGGTTTCTGGCTGCGACTCCATCGAAATAAATATACACATACGAGTAGACCTTCAGCGCTGATCAACTCCTTTCAGTATATAGAGTGGCGCAGCGTAGTTGCGAAGAGCGTTGCAGAACGCTCATTGGTTGTTGACAACGCTAGCGTGGCTCATTAGCGCGTGCGGCGCCCAGCGTATAGGACTTTCACCTAGAGGTGCAAATGTTGTCCTATACCAATACCGTAAGTAGATGGGCAAATGCCATCTTCACTGTGCATAAATAAGGAATCTCAGAATATCCCAACCGTGGGTTTGGAACCTGGACACAACAAAACTCAGGGCCTGTCGTGAACCAAACCATTGATGGTGGTTAAAGGATATTGGAGGTCGATCCAGGCAAGTGTCCACCATTCCAATATCAAACCCATGGTACACACATAAGGCAGAAGAGGTACTGTCTTTATATATTTCCATTTTAGTTATCACAACTCTCACATTCACATGTCTTTTCGGAATACTAGCAGCATGAAAGAAGACAGAGGAGGATTGCGTGGTTTATATCTTATGCTGCTTCATGCTCATGTACTTACTAATGGCAGCTGGAGCTAACATCAGCAGGGTTTGGCGCCCCAGCTAGCGGCCCAGACCAAGACCCGTAGACCCGTTTGTACCCAGACCTTTCTGCAGACCTCGATGATAAATGATGGCATTAGCGCTGGTGTTGATCTTTCCAGGGGGTAAAAGACAGGGCCTGGGCATGGAGATGATGACTTCCCTGGCTCAGCCCAGGTGCCATGTGAACTGGACACCTCATAAAGTCAATGATTGGCCTGGCGTAGGCATCGGTGTAATTCGCATCAGTTTGACCAAAATCAAACAACTTTTTTATTTTATTTCCCAGCTGATCACCAATTGAAAAAGCATGAGCCTCGAATTGCCGTTGCCTGTCGATAAAGCCACGTAATACATTCTCCATTCGCCTTGAACAAGAGCGACGCCAGCGAGCAACTCTTTGTCACCATCCACGAGGTGTCAATTCTACGCTACCTCGACAAAGCGCCATCGCCATCACCACCACATACATACTATTGAAACATCCACACACAACCTTCCAATATGATCAGGTCAACGCAAATAGCCCGTGTGGGCGATGGTACGTCATACTTACTTGGGGCTAGCGATCCCTTACTATGAGGAGAATTAATTGCTGACTATAACCCTCTTTCTCGCTAGGCCTCATGCTGTGCGCCTCGATAGATGACGAAGCGACCGAGAGCTCCCTCGCCGAGATCAAGTCGCAAGTGAAGCTGGTCCTGCGGCGCCTGAACCGCAACTCGGAGCCGCAGGCCTCGATCGAGTCCGGGCCCTTCACCCTGCACTATCTGCTATCGGCCGACATCGTGTACCTATGCATCTGCGAGCGGTCGTACCCGCGCAAGCTGGCCTTCACCTACCTGTCGGACCTGTCGGCCGAGTTCGCGACCTCGTACAGCCAGCAGCAGCTGCACAGCCCGCAGCTGCGGCCCTACGCCTTCATGGAGTTCGACACCTTCATCAGCCGCACCAAGGCCACCTACGCCGACTCCCGCGCCGCCCAGAACCTCGACAAGGTCAACGACGAGCTGCGCGACGTCACCAAGGTCATGACCAAGAACATCGAGGACCTGCTCTACCGTGGCGACTCGCTCGAGCGCATGGGCGAGATCTCCAGCCGCCTCCGCGACGACGCTCGCAGCTACCGCAAGGCCGCCGTCAAGATCAACTGGGACCTCCTGCTCAAGCAGTACGGGCCCTTCGCCATCCTCGGGCTCATCATCCTCGTCTTCCTATATATGCGCTTCTTCTAATTTCTCGATTTTGGATATCTTGGCCTGAAAGGGACCGAGAACCGAGAACTGTGGCGGACAACGAAAGAAACCATGGCAGTGATGGGGATGTGCATAATACACCAGCTCGGGAGGGAGCAAAAGTGAGCACTGTACACGCGGGAGAGGTTGACCGCGTAATTGGCAAGCAAACAGTACAAGGGGCGAAGCAAAGTGATGATAACCGGGGTCCAAGAGGCGCTATTGTCTCCGCAAAATGACTATACCGATAGGGAAGCTCATGATACACAATGGAGAGGCAGCCAGCGGGACGGCTTTCGCTCAGTACTTGGGTGGCATCTAAGAGCAATGCTTCAGTAGCAAGCAGTTGTGGACAGAGCGCGAGATGGAAAGGAAAGAGGGAACACACAAGCAACGAGCGGCCTCCTCAGCAGAGGGGGCACTCAAGGAAGCATTCGAGAGATACCACACTTGCTCTTTACGCCGCAGTGGGCTCGATTATTTATTTGTACCATTAGGTGTGAATATTAGCTAGCAGAGACCAGCAGTCTCAAAATAAACCACAACGGGATATACTAGGATTATTTTTGCATGTCCACATTGTGTCATCGACCTGCTCCCTGCCAAAGCTGTTGTCTATTTTGTCTTTGCAGTAATCGTTCATCATCATTCGGTCGGTGCTTTTACCACCGAGCAACCCTGTGACCCTAACCCGGAACGCCTTCGCTACCCGATTGGCATTATGCAGCCCTTTGCCTTGGCTTGCTCGATGTTGATGCCATCTAACTTCTAATTTCAGTAAACGCCTGTAGACCCCCGCAACGCGATATTTAAAATCTCTCAAAATGTCCACCCATCCTCTGCTAACGTGTTCACATGATAGAGCAAGTACTTGAGTTGGGAGCCCTGTCAGCATGGCTCCATTCGAGGTGCTCCTGGAATGATATCACGTCGTCGAACCCGCGTTCGTCCTGGTTCCACTTAACCGCCTCCATCTCGCCGTCACCCTGCTCGTATCCGACGTAGTCCTCGCAATAGGGGCATAGGATCCGCGCTTGGAAGTCGCCCGGCTCCGTCGGGAGGTGGTTGGCGATGGCCACGGGTGCAAACACGACCGCCTTCTCCTCGCCATCCGTCTTCTTGAACCCCTGCGCGTACCAGCTGTCCTGGGCCCCCGGCGCCATGGCCGTGCTGCTGGTGGCTTCGACGGCGCTGACACTGCCACTCACACTACCGCTCCCGCTGTCGTCATTATTATTGCTGTTGTCGTTATTCCCACCAGTGGCCGTATCTTGCTTGGTCGTCCTCCGCGTTGGCATCTCCCGCAGGTCCTCCCACACTAGGTACCCATCGCAGAAGTCGCAGATAAAGGCGACGTCGAGGTCGCCGTACCGCTCGAACTTGCCGACCTGGTTGCACATCATGAGCTCCTCAAGCTGCCGCTGCTGCGGGAGTTCCGGCGTCCGCTGCACCCGGTACACCTGGAACGCGCCGAGGCAGCGCACGCTCGTCTCCTGCTCCGAGTTGAAGATGCGGCGGGCAGCCCGGCATTGCGCCCGGTGCAGCTCGCGGCGCAGGCCAATCGTCTCGGTAGCCCAGACGGGATTGATCGGTCCACCCATCTTAGCCCAGTCCTTGAAGGATCTCGTGTGGAGTTCGAATTGGGAGCATAGTTCACGGAGGTCGTCGAGGGATTCAGCTAAAGTAGAAGAGACGAGTTAGTTGGTTGCGCGTTGGGGGTGGGGATTGCTTTGCGGTTGATAGTGGCCTTTTCGACGTCGTCCTGGCTTGACTTACGTTTCCTGTCGTATTCGTAGTAAACCCTCCCCTTCACTAATATGGGGAGCTCCTGGAAGTCGCGTTTGGCCTCGTCCAGGGTATCCTCCAGCAGGCGGAGCTGCTCAAACTCGTCGTCGCCCCATGCCCGCTTGTCGGCGAACATAAATATGCGGAGGGCCTCATTTATCGAATTGGCAATGACGGCCAGGAGGGAGCCGACCGTCTCGTTGCTCATGTCTCGCAGTGAGACCAACGCCCAGCGAAATCTGTGGACGACTCCGCTTTCTCGAAATGCGTGGTCAGTATTTGTTTACGGGGCAATGTATTGTATGTCGTATTCGAGGTCAGTCGTCTGGTCTGGTGTTCCCGGGTTGTAAATTAAATGGACAATTATGTCGATCGGTCGGTCGACGAAAGGAGTCCTCTGGTTAAGTTAAGGTAGTTATGATGTATGTTAAGAGGTACTGGTTCGGGGAGGTCGACCTCGTTAGTACGTCGATGTAGCCAAGCCGGACTCGGCAGTTGGTTGCTCTAGTTAGTTCTAGATTGGCCCGCATTTAATCGAAATAGTCCAAGTCGAAGCCTTGAAGGGGTTCTGAAGCTCTGCGAAACAAAGGATTCCACCGTTGCGGGGAGGGGAAGAGGGGAATACGCCTTCCTTTACGCGGAGTTTCGGCACCGGATTAGTATGTGCGATGCTTCAGGGCGGAAGCAACTCCTGGCGACTCCTTGCAGCGTCAAATGCCAACGTCGGCGGCTCTTCACGTGAACATGGATCAGTATCGGAGGGAAGAGACGAAACAGAGGCCTAACTTGCACAGATCTGAGCTTGGAGGTGCAGCCTACCAGGTACCTAAAGGAGCTTCGGACGACACGGGATCTTATTTATCGGGTTACTCCCGCCTGTCGGGAGGCCTGCAAAGGTCCAGGCCATGCTCCAACTGCTGCGGATTGATGAGATAGCTTGCAGATTCCTTGATGACTAAATTAGCAGCTCCCGTGCGCCACACGGCTCTCCGGTCGAAGCTGCGCGCCATGTGGGTGGGTGCTGGGAACCAAACGGATAGCTACAGTGCAATCAATCAATATGTACCTACCTACATGCATGTGCAGCTTATAAGACTTCTTCTAACACTATACGTATCTCCCACCTCATTATGGCCAATGCCAGCATCGTTTCTATTCTAAAAATACAAGTTAAAAAAATGGGAAGGGGGCGGGGGATAAAATCTCACGAGTCACGACCCAGTGTGGCAACCAGCTCATCTCAAGTTAATGACCCAATCGAATAAACATTCATGCATTGATAGCCAAGCTCAAAATCTGAAAGGGAGCGTCTCAGTTCCTGCAAAAGCAAATACCATGAATAATCATCATCGATGGAAGCAAACAACCCACATGCTCTCAGTAACTTCGGTACTAGCCAGCCGCCGCCGCTTCCCTTCCTGCCTCATAAAGTTGCATCACTACGGGTGATCTGTAAAATAACTACAGTATACGACATAATTAAGAAAGTTGCCTTCCCGTGCGATTAACCCTTCTGCGAACCTGCACGCTATACCCATATCGGCACGTGCTCTCATTGAGAAGAATCCAACATCCTGAACCAGATGGTAATCGGGCGTGAGATCATCGATTGTCATCAATATACTCCTCAAGGAACACCGTTCAATTATTTACATATAAATCACGAAATCGAAAAACAATACGTAATTCAGATTGGCAGGTTCAAAAGGTTGATGGCAACGATTAACTCGGGATATTGGCATATACTGTTATACTAAAAGGGCGCTGATCAGCTCCAGTGCTTTCAACTGTGGCCAGCTGGGAAGTAAATAGGCAAAGGCCTGACTGAGGGTCGTATATTTAGGTGACGTATTGGCACGTCTAATCCGACAGCCACGAGTGGAGAATATGCGCCGAATGCGTTCTCCTGCGTATGTAATATCAAAACAAGCTCGCGCTGTAACTTTTCAAGAAAGAATTGACATGATCACTTTCTCTTGGTTGCCTTGCCCACGTTGGCACCAGTGGCCTTCGCATCTCCGCCAACCAACTCAGCTGCCGCATTCAGATTGGGAAGAGACTTGACCTCTGCCTTCTTCGCTTCCTCCTCTTCCTCGTCATCGCCGCCTTGGCCAAACTCGTTGACACGGGTGTAGTCAATCTTGTAGGCCCATCGCTGGTATATGTAGATGAAGAAGATGATGTCGTCACGGAAGGTAGCCATGCGATGCAGGAAGGGCATCTTAATGGTGAAAGCAAATAAGTCGTCGATGAAAGTATTGAGGAACTTGTACATCATCGCCTTGCCCGGCATGTGCGCTACACTCTTCAGTCGGTAGTTGATGTACAACGACGGAATCATCATCAAGAAACCGTAGGCGTAGACGGAGCCCACCAAACTCGTGATGATGTAGGAATACCACGACTTGTGTGTATCATAGTACAGTGAGTATATCGCGTACGCAATAAGCAGCGGTACACCTGCCATGTACATGTACTTGAAGGCGATTTCGTCGTATTCTTTGGTCTTCTCCTCAGTCTCGCTCAGCTTGTGCTTGTCTTCGAAGTTAATGACGTATGGGAACCAGGAACCCGGGGCCGCAGGGCGCACACGAACATTGACCACGGTGGTGATCTTCCAGAACTCGATGAGAATTCCGATACCCTGGGATCCTAGAATCATCCAACTCGTGTTCTGGGAGTTGTCTACCAGGTATAGGAAAATGACCGCCTGCATGAAGACATTGGCCAAGATCGAGCGCACTGAAATACCTACATTGTCCTTCTTCTTGCGGTAGTGGGCAATATCGGATCCGAAAGCCAGCATCTCGAGTATCATGTGGAAAATGCTGACCACACCAGTGATACCGAGCAACCAGGGGTTTGTGTCGAGGAAAATTTCCTTGATCATCTCAATCTCACTACCATCGGCGCCTCCAGGTAAGGGGGTGCCGAAAGCGGCCTGCCGAGCCTGCTCTCTTGCGTTGAGTTCAACGGAGGCCATGAGGTTGAACTTCCAGTTTCGCATGTTGTCCAAATCGATCCTGATGGGGAGTGTCTTGACAGTTTCGTTAAGAACCGTCATGTGGCTCTTCAATTGCCAAAACGAGTTCAGGAATAGAATGGGGTAGTACCACCCATTCTGGCCAGTGCCATCACGGGCACCAGTCGGTTCGAGATTCAAGAACTGTCGAACAGCTACACTCGATTGTGGGAAGTTTATTATGCCCGAGTCAGGGATGAAGGAAAGGCTTGCGTTGGGGTGGTAGTAGCTCGCGATGGTAGGGCCTGCCGCGGTGTCCTCTTCCACTTCCTCCACAGGTTCTTCCTTGGCTTCGAGCAAATTCCGAGTCTTAGCAGCCTTCTTTTTGGGTACATACTGTGTAAGGGGAAATGCGAAATGGATGGCCGTGGCTGGGTCGAAACCCTGTTGGTGAGGATCCAAGATCGAGCCAGTAAGGCCAAAGTAGAAATGACCCCAGAGAGTGCCATTGTTCTGCACAGCCACGGGGACATCGAACGTAGTCTCGACCACTCGCTTGTCGCTATAGTTTCCCAGCTTGAACTCCTTTTCTGAAAGGACAAGATACTGCTCGGGGATCTTCGGCATGGGAATTGGTACGTAGGAATCGGAGAGCGCGACCACCACATCAAGCGAGCTGTCGGTAGACCAGATCGGGGCCACTCGCTCAGGAAGCGGGCTGTGGACAGCACCCTCGTCGAGTTGGTTGGGTCGCATCTGGAAGGGGGGATATCCCCTTTATTTGTGGCGACCTTGACAACATGCCCCTCGGAGTCCTTGACTTCGGTGGTGGTTTGCGGCTTGGGCATGAATTGCTTCATCACCATGTTCATACCGTAGTAGATGGCGACACCTTGAAGTATCTTGTACGCCATAGATTTCTAACATCAAACATGTAGATTAGCGATGGGTGCGCTGGGATAGTTTGCGACGTAGATAACTTACGCCGCCGCCCTGCTCCTCTTGAGCAGGCCTCTCGGCCACGTTCCCCTCAGGCATATTGATGTCGGGGTCTCGTGGAGACGCGAGCGATTTCCTAGACCCTTCGAATTGATGTTCAGCAACTGCAGTTGCGGTCCGAGATGTCTTGGCTGGCACAACGTCTTTGGATGCAAGTTGGCCTTGAGTCGGAAAAGACACGCTGCCGCCGGAGGTACGTATATACGAATGCTAGTTCCAGCATCTGAGCGGGAAGCGAAGGATCCCCGGCGAGCCTAGCCCCAGATTTCGAATTGGAATCTAGGCGGGCCGTTTTTGCGATACCGGCTAATCGGCGAATCAAAAGCCGATATGACTGCACGCCGAATCAATTAATTTAGTTATGATCTCTGGACGAACTCGTACCCCTCTATTAGGCGTAGGTACCCATTGATCGATACAACCCTTGATCGACCCTTACCTCACTCCAGCCAGCTTTGACTCGGCCCTGGGATCTGTCTGCTGACCAAACTCTTTCAGCTGGGCGATTGTTACTTGGCCTATTCTACCAATATGTCTCGGTAGAGTCTTGGTATCAAGAGAAAACCAGGCCGATGCTTACCGTCTCTTCGACCTCATGTACCCTTACTTTGGAACCTAGCAAGCCTAGCATACCGCCTACCTTATGTCCCTATGGCTGGCCAGGGGACGTCATTGGCGATGGCTCGACAGCTTGATCCATGCTCACGGCTTCATTCCGGATTTCGGTCCACCGACTGTCGCAAAGATGACTGGCACAGCATAGGCAGGCAGCACTTATCCGCATGTCACCGAGAGTATTTATAGTCCCGTATCCCATCGCCATCTCCGTGTCCTACCAAACAAGTTTTGTGTAATAGTCCCAAGCCATTAACGCATTGACTTGCTGTGTTGTCTTAAGGAGCAAAACGACTTATCATTGTGGCTTGGTTCCCTAATCTCAGAATCGTAGCTGTTGCATTGGCTTCTTTCTAGCACCCTCACTTCTCGCTCACTTCCCCATTGCTACCCGAAAGTAAACTCGCAGGATCTTGTGCGACGATCCTGCAAACCCAAAACTACATATATTGCCAAGCTCCTTCCGATTATTCGCGGAACCCCTTCTATCGCACTCGTCACAAAACCTCCAGGCAAGATGGAATCAGGTGGCGCTTCCCCCTGCCGTCGTTCCAGGCGTCGCGGACCTCGACGCCGTCCTCGAACCTCAACCCCAATGCGCCTTCGCGAAAGGTCAAGATTTGTGTCTATTGCGGTTCTGCTAAGGGCAACGACCCGGCACATATGCAGGCAGCGCGCGACCTGGGCAAGTTGATGGCCGAGAATGACATCTCCCTAGGTGAGTCATGCTTACTTGGAACCCACTCAAACTCCGCGACAGCTAACATTGGGGACAGTGTACGGAGGCGGTACCGTCGGTCTGATGGGCGAGGTAGCCAAGACGATAGTCTCAATTTCTGGACCTTCCGCAGTCCACGGCATTATCCCGGAGGCACTTGTAAAGTGGGAGCGCGACGATACCTACTCCAGCAAGACGGACTCCAACGGCTATCACCTCCCCGAGGAGAATGTCTACGGCAAGACCACAGTTGTCAAAGATATGCACACGCGGAAGAAGATGATGGCGCAAGAAGTGCTCGAGTCCGCCCCAGGCAGCGGCTTCATTGCGCTGTCAGGAGGCTTCGGCACAATGGAGGAATTGCTCGAGACCGCCACTTGGAACCAGTTGGGAATCCACGATAAGGGCGTCTGCGTACTCAACATCAACGGATTCTACGACGGCTTATTACAATGGCTGAAGAAGTCGGTCGTGGAAGGATTTGTCAAAGATGCAAATGCTGACATCTTGGTAACGGCGACGGATGCGAAGGGTGCGATTGAGGCTCTTCGCAACTACAAGGTCTCAGAGGCCCGTTACGGCTTGTCGTGGGACAACCAATGATAGGGGCAATGTTTCCCCCTTTAGATGAAAGGCCAAAGGTTGGCAATGTTCTATATTTTACGTTGCATTAGAGGCATCTAGACCTATGGCCCATCAATACCAATGGATAACTCATATTGAACCAAGACTTATTCAAATGCTGACCAGGCTCTTTCCCAATGCCCTATACACCATGCTATCGGCCGATATTATATCATACAGACTGACTACCCCCCGGAAACCAACAACTTGTGTTTTGTTTCGTTTCGTTTCGTTTCGTTTCGATTGCGCTCCTTAATTAAAACTCCTGCTCTTCCGTGAAGAACATGCCGAAGCTGACAATAGTTCCGTAAATCAACAGTCCGCCAAGGATACTCATGAACATCGCGGGAACACTGATCAAGGCGGCATGCGTAAGGACGACAGGCAGAGCTGAATGAGTGGTTCAAGTCATTAGCGGAAGTATAATTCCGGAGGCAGCAACACTCTCTCCAACTCTGTAACTTACCGATGCCCATCAACACCAAGAAACCCGTGCAGAAGCGACCGAGGTCCAGGACGGCATTGCCCGAGCTCTCGACGAAGTCATCTGGGTTGGCGCAGTGGCTGGCGATCCAGTTGGGAATGGGCGCAATCACGTAGGTGCCGACGACGAGCAGCGGGTAGTAGACTCCCCAGAGAGCGCATGACAGGATGACAAGTAGGAAGCCAACAGCCAGCACAAAGGATAGCGCGATAATCGTCTTGAGGCCCGCGGTCGGCATCGTGGCGGTTTGATGTTTTTAAATATTTTATTTGAAGCTGGTATCGGATGTTTCGTTCGCGTTTGTAGAATCGGGAGGGACAGGTAGGCGTCGTCGGGAAGGTGATGTAGTGAGGCTGCGCGTAGTTGGGTCGGGCAGTCGGGATCTTTGGATGCAGCTCAGTCAATCAATCGGCCAGCATCAGGTACCCAAATAAAGTCCAGGTGCAGGCATGAAGTAGCGAGTTGCGTCAGCCTGTCGGGGTGGAAGCTTGAGCCACAGTTGTCTGGGACGGTGTAAGAAGTTGAGTGCCTGAGAAAGCCTTTGTGGCACGGGCTATCCACTCACGAGCGCTGTAGCTCCCTCCTCAACCGCTGCTGGCTGCGCTCTCCGCTAAACCGCAAGGGGAGAGCTCCCACTCTCTCAGCTTGACCTTGTAGTGTAGCAGCTGCGTAAGTTCGTCTGCCTCGCCAACCGACGTCCCTCTAGATCATCAGCCTTGTGATACCAGTATTCCCAGACACCAACTCACCACCACATCCACTTACCTTCCACCACGCCTCGAGTCTCGCAACAACATACCATCTTCCTCGCCATTTTACTGACGAATTGCCACAATGTTCCGGAACAACTACGATAACGATTCCGTCACATTGTAAGCTTTGGGCACCCGCACCTGTTTGTACCAGTGTATGGGGCCTCTTCTCTAACACGCCTTCTCTCTCACAGCTCTCCGCAAGGAAGAATATTCCAGGTCGAATATGCCGCCGAGGCCGTGAAGCAAGGTTCGGTTGTGGTTGGTCTGACGAGCAAGACGCACGCAGTACTAGTTGCTATCAAGGTACAACAACCCGACTTCTCCCCACTATCACCGCCGTCATACATACATCTTGTCTACGAATCGACTTGAAGCTCCCTTCGACTTGCTGAAATTGACTAACATGACTTCTTTCTTCCACCTAGCGTAATGCCGAAGAACTCTCCTCCTACCAGAAGAAGCTGTTCGCCGTCGATGAGCACGTCGGTCTGGCCATCGCCGGCCTCACATCCGACGCCCGCGTCCTGTCCAACTTCATGAAGAACCAGTGCCTGTCGCAACGGCTGACGTACGACCGCGCGATGCCGGTGGAGTCGCTGGTGCAGTCCATCGGCGACAAGGCGCAGATCAACACACAGCAGTACGGCAAGCGGCCATATGGTGTCGGCCTGCTGATTGCCGGCATTGACGAGACGGGCCCCCACCTGTTCGAGTTCCAGCCTAGCGGCATGACCCAGGAGATGGTAGCCTGCGCCATCGGTGCCCGCTCCCAGATGGCCCGGACATACCTCGAGAAGAACGCCGAGCACTTCCCCGACTGCGGCCGCGACGAGCTCGTTAAGCACGGCCTACGCGCCCTCAAGGAGACCCTCGTCCAGGACAAGGAGCTGACGCTCGAGAACACCAGTGTGGGTGTCGTGGGTGTGAAGGAGGCCGGCAAGAAGAACTTGGAGTACTTCAAGGTCCACGACGGCCCCGAGGTCAAGGAATGGATCAACAGCGTGGCCGATGATGCGGAGGCGGGTGGGGACGCTGCCGAGGGCGAGGGCATGCAGGTCGACGAGTAAAGAGGTCTCGAGCACACGAAATGAACTCGAGATTCAGACGACGGACATGACGACAGCTGCAGGCGTAGTGGGCATGGGTTTGGCATTCCCAAAATAGATATGGTTCAGCTGGACAAGCAGACAGGGAGAGTCCGTGAACAGCTGCTATCTAGATGTACTATAATGAACATGCTGAGATCACGTCAAATGTCAATTATGTCTGTGATGATGATTCTGATACTACGGCTTGCACTGAAGCGATGTAAAGCGCAGGTAAATTGACATTGCCGTCCGTATACGGTGCCTGTAAAACGGCCAACAGTGTGAGTTTAATAAGGGGTATCCGGATTCTATTTATCTTATTTGGCTTGTCTTGGCATCTATATTTCATCCTCTTCATCGTCGAAGTCATCTTCACGGCCCATCTCGTACAAGATTCGCCCGCCCTCGCCCGCTCCTATGTCCGTCTGTGCATCAAAGTACGGCAATAGGATTCCCTCGCGGTCCTTCCTCTGCTTCTCCGTCAGCCCCAGGCTAAAAGTCGTCTCGGCGTCCTCGCCACCTTCCTCGGCTGCCGGTTCATGAATATCGCGGAGCAGAGGGTGGTCGGTCAGTAGCGATATTCGGGCCCCTGTATCCACCTTGCTTTTGGCCGCGGAGAGCGGCGGCGCCCCCGGTGGCGGCGAGACCAGCACGAACTTCTCCGCGACGGACCGCCCGCTCCGTCTTCGGATCTCCATGTCCACCACCAGCCCCTCCACATCCCTCAATCGCTTCTGCAACCCGACCAGGACGCCCTCGCGGCCCTCGCGCAGCCCGAACTCGGGCTCGACCAGGCTGCGGTCCCGCGCCAGCTTGCGCTCCACGGCCTGGCCCAGGTTAGAGGTCCGCAGAATCGCCGTCGCGAGATGCGAGAGCACCGTCAGTGGGTGCGGCTCGTACTCGCCGAGGGACCCCGGGGACAGGACCAGCGGCACATCGGTGTGATACGTGGCCACCAGGCTGACTGTTGGGCCCGTGATCAGGCTCGACAGCACCTGGGGCATCTGCGAGGGGATTGCGGTACAGAGGGGGTTGAGGGTGTCGAAGATCAGGAGGACCTCTGCATATCGTGCGAAAATTTCAGTGTCAGTAACGACATACTTACTACCCGTTTGTGTGATGGCAACAACTCGAGCATGGGATAAAGGAGATTCGATCATGTGTAAAGCAAGAGTGACGCACTATGGGTTTGCCCCGGCGCTCCAGTCGGATAATGCGAGACGATCTCGGAGCGTAGGGCCTCGGGGGTCTTGCCCCGTGCCTTGACGAAAATGTCCACATCTGCTGGCTTCTTGAGGGTTGCAAATGAGACGAAGATGATCTTGCTTCTGGAGATCTGCCGAGAGCCGTTAGTCTCATTCGGTTCATATAAAAAAGTGAGCCGAAGTCATGATCAGCCTAATAATAGACTGCGTGCTGTGCGCAACATAAGATCATAACTCAACTACCGACATGACATACCCTGGCTCTGGCCACAAATTCCCGAATTACTGGTTTGGCGCTCTGCTCCAGAGTGTCAAGTACGAGTGTCAGTGGACTGGCACCATCACGCAGATTAAGTAGCTTCTGGAACAGGAGCAGAGCATGAGATCGCGAGTGCTGCGTTGTGGGCGCCATCTTGATTTTGATTTTGGTCTTCCGTCAAGCGCTGCTGACCCCAGCCAACTATTGCCAGTGTTGCGGGGTGTCTTTTCAACCTCGCCGCTCTCGTTTCTCGTCTACTTGGTGTCAAGTTGCAATCGTTCCAATGAGAGTCTCTTAGGTACACAAGTCGAAATTCTAAGACAGAAAAATTTAGATGCAGAGACGTATCAGCCAGGTTAAAGTATGAGGTTTGGGTATATCAAAGTCGGCCCCCGCAGGCAAAGACATTTTTGGATATCAAAATTCTAGTGGGGCCCCAACTTATAGCGAGCAACAGCTGCGGTTCAACTCCCTACAACCAACCTTCTTTCAGTGATTGGTGTTTAGGTATGTTGCATTACATTACGTTACATATTTAGTTTCTGTTATTATGGCCATTTGTATGTAATTACCTCATCCGTATCCTCCGGGCTGGATCTGGTCTAGATCTTGCATGTAGAGTTCAAAGCATTGCCCTGGTCCGGCATGAGTGACAGTTGCAGAAAGCAAGAATGACATATGCGTGCGAGAAGTAACGGCGCATTTTCCCAGACACACTGCACACTGCCAAGGTGGTGAATCTCTCCGGATCGCCTTGACGAATCAGCCTGGCATTATGATTCGAGGACGGACTGTAGATTGTTAGCAATATGGTTAAGTAGCCAGACAGCCAATGCAACTATATTGCGCTTGTGTGCCCTTTTCATTTGTTCACATAGCCAAGCCCGTCTCTTGTCACGCCCGTGCAGTCATTGCGAATCGTAGCTGCATACACATGCGTCAACTCTGCTATCGTATTTTCATATGTCTCCTAAACCCTTTTTCTTCCACCCGATTTTTTCTTCTTCCTAGTTTTCTCTTCTTGCAAACTTCCACCAAGCTGATAACCCGTAGTCCAAGACGGGGATCCTCGGCCATGGCCCGACACGCGCTTCAGGGCCTGCTCTGCTGGCTCATGATCCAAGGTGGAGGGTCGATTCCCCTGGAGAATTCCCTCAAGGCCCGGGACTTTCTTGCTGAGGAGAGCTTGGTCGTCACGGATGCTTATTACCCCCTCTCAAGGATCCCTCCAAGTCGTGAATCTCTCAAAACATCCCGCCTCGATGGGCTCCAGCTCAGGCAAACCAGTCCCGGCACCGCCCCCTTGAGGCCCATACCTAAACAGATACAGTATCTCATGTCAGTCGGTATTGGGGGCAAGAACTGGTCTATGATTCCCGATACCGGAAGTTCCGACACTTGGCTCATGTCCTCATCCTTCAAGTGTCTGGATCGGTCGCATCAGCAGCAAGATCAGAACGCCTGCAACTTTGGGCCCTCATACGCGGGGGACTTCTCCGGTGGCAGGATCAACGAACATATGAACATATCTTATGGCGGCGGGGACTCCCTCAACGGCAATGTGGGATATGCGGAGTAAGTTGCCCGAATTCTCTAGAAGCAGCACGCATACACAGGAACGCGAAGGCTAAGCTCTCTGAATAGCATCACTGTGGCCGGCATCACAGTTCAAAGGCAACAAATGGCCCTCGTAACATCAGCGGATATCCGCGGGAACGGTATCTTCAGTGGGATACTGGGTTTGGGCATGCGCGGGCTGACGACCTCCTACACGGGCTCGGATCCGTCCAAAGACAGTCCTGCCACGGCCAAAGAATACGCCCCACTCGTAGAGACGATGTCGAAGCAGGTCGCTCCGCTGTTCAGCGTGGCCATGTCCCGCGATGAAGGCCGTTCGTTCATTTCATTTGGAGGGGTGCCTCCCAATGTCACGACCGGAGAGTTTGCTACAACGCCAATTCGTCAAGTGAGAACATAACTCCGTTTTGTTTGCGCCTGTTCGTGGCGCGAGAATATGCTTGCTAACATGCATACGTAGATGAGCGTGAACGGCGGCCCAAAGCACTACATGTACTACGGTATCCTGCCCGACAACATGAGAGTCAGCAATACAGAGACGAACCAGACATGGCCCCAGCCAGCTGGCATGCTGGTTGATACCGGCACCACCCTTAGCTACTTCCCTGCAGACGTTGCCCAGACGATCAACGATCTTTTCGTGCCTCCGGCAGAATACGCAGGATCCGGGACCTTCGCCGTGCGGTGCGATGCAGTGCCTCCGAAGGTCGAAATTGGTATAGGGGGTAAGGCCATACCCATCCACCCAAGTAACCTCATTCTGCCCGAAACTAAGCAGACCACCCCCGACGGAGACTATTGCATGTCAGGCGTGGGCACCAATGTTGGTTTGTCTATACTAGGCGATGCCTTCCTGGAGGAGTTGCTGGTTGTGTTTGACATCTCGGACAAGAAGCAGATGAAGTTTGCGCAGCGGACCGACAAGACGTCGTCAGACTTGATAACAAAATAAAATTGCTTAGGCATCCAATTGCAGACCAAAGATGCGGCTCAAAATAGTGGATAGATAGCAACGACGTTGATTCGCCCATTTCTCGGGATTCTGTCCGTTGGATATACTAGCTACCCAATTGTAGTATTCGTGACATGCCCTTTACATTTGGCTGGGTCCAGCAGCGAGAAACTCATCTTACAGCTCGACGGCCTGCCCATGTGTTCCTGCATGGACATGCCGATCATCGACAGGGATGGTGACTAGTGACGTTATTCGCATACCCAATTCGTACCCCCCCGCTGCCCATTCGCACGTGCTAGGTGCAAAGCAGCTAATGACAAGCCGAGAACGGCAACAAAGTCGTAGTCGCGTATGTGGCCGGCAGTCTTCCCGGGTGGCTTGCAGTGACAAGGAGCCCGTTCCGCTGCCGAATCGCAATTTTCGTATGCATCTACTCCATCCGACGAGTTGCGCATTGTCGCCGTCTTGCAGATCACTAAAAAGCTAGCCCCTAGCACACTGAATAGTCTCTGACACTTATGCACGGTGCTTATATGACTATATGTACGCTTGTAGCATCGAGATGCCCAAGTGCCGAGAGATTGCGTTGTTACATCCAGTGGCATAGAAGGAATAGAATGGCCTCGCTTCGAATCTGGCATGGCGAAAAATGACCGATCATAATCTGACATGCCGGAGAACATTGTCTCCGGATAGTCTCCGGTTAACTACCTGAAGCAGCAGTGCAACAGGACCTTGACATTCAGGGCTCTGTGAGTCGATTTTTTCTTTCTTATCCACACCACTATACTACCTATACTGCAATGAGGCTTGGGAGTCGGCAGTTGAGTTTTTGGTAGTACACGCATGGTGACCATACTAAGGATAGCGCCTAAGGATCCGACACTCAAGTCATTACCGCGTCACTGACAAATTCAGAAGTAATCAAACGTGGTGTTCTTCCAGTATCAGGTTAGCAAGATACAGGAGTCCAACTAGGGTGAGAAACACTACCAATCAGTTGTCAAGTCTCAGTCGAGCCCGTCTCTGGACACCCAAATAGGATTTGGGTAGACAATAGACTTGAGTCTATTCGTATTTGCCATCCACACATCGTACGAGGACTTGCAGCAAATTAAGCTGCTAACGTTGGGGCTTTGCTTTCAGCTCGGGAATGCCTGTTGGGGTTGGCTGCGTTGATTTGGCCTACCTACTCTACACTGCATTGGGGATAGCCAGTTGGTATACTAACAGGAGGCTACATATCCAAAAAGCCGGTCCCCTCCAAGCCTTCTCCACAAACGCCGCTTATTCAGGTGCACTTCGAAGGCACCACAAGTCTGCAGGTGGTCTGCAATGGAGGCTCCGCCGACCTGTTCCGTGGGCCCAGGGGCCCTGGCTCTTTTCAGAAGTTGGGACCTCGATCGCCAAACTCGTGCACATCTCGTCCCGATCGTGCTTTGATCTCCGATACCTATATCACGTCCTTGCATGCTGGGTATGGGTCTGTCAGGGGATCTTTCATGTGCCCATCTCAGTCCAGAGCTATCAGCCCATACATATGTGGTCTGCTAATTGCTGGATGAGAAGGGCTTTGTCAGACCTTGGTACACTAAGTATCATGCCTGGTCGAAAAGGTCACAGATAATAGTAAGTCGACCCTCAAGTCATCTCGCGATACGGCGTTCTACGCAGATCTACCTAGGTACATACTGCGCACCGTATACGGACTCTTGCCATTGAAAACTCTATGCGCAGGTATGATAGCCGATTGGAGGAGATGTTCGATCGGAAGTTCAAATCGCATGCCGTCTACCGAGCCGCCTTCGCCAGAATCAGCATGAGATCGTCTAATGTATCGCAGGTGCTAGAACGAAGTTGGGATCAAAGTTCAGACCTAACTCTATTGATGGCGGACCGTTGCTTGGTGACTGGCTCCTGGGAAATGGAAAACACAAACACTCTCTTGGCTCTCTCTTACCCATACCCATGTATCCCGGTCTAAGGGGAAAAACGGTCCTCACGACAGACTGGAGCTTGACACTAGCCTAGCCTCGAAACTAGTCATTGACATGTCGCTTTTGGCTTGCTACTCCAGCATCAAGAGCATCCGTGACGAAATCCCCCCAGTCTCCGAGAGGACGCTACGGGTGCTTTGACACACACCCCTCTACGCCGCATGGCAAGTATGGTACGAACGTGGTGCAATATGTATCGCGGTGTTCCCGGCTCTGTTTTCAGAGGGAAAAAAAGGAATCATAACATCTTGCTATCCTGACCCCTTCACCACTCGCCTTGCTTTTTGTTGTCTTTGCTAGAAGACCGTTACATTGGTGCCGTCTCTATACAGTAGAAAGCTTGGCCCCCCCTCACGCCGTATACGACGAAGTGAACTCAAAACTACACTGGTGATCCCTGCTTGCACTATCGAGCCAATCTCTGCAGAAATCTGGCGTTGAAAGGGCGCTTGTGGAAGGTTGTGACGTTTGGTCCAAAGCCGAACAGACTTGACGAAGAGAAGATCAGGAGAAGAAGTCGCTTACACGACTCAATATGTCGGCCCACAGACGGATCATCAGCCCTCTGCGGCCCCGGGATAAGGACCATGGCTATCAGGATGAAGGGCGCGAAAGCTCCTTGAGCGTACGGTCTATCTCTGCCTTTGACCACCACCCTCACCAACAACCCGAAGAGGACGAGTTTGACGAAGAAGGCGCCGCCATACCAGATATCCCCACGCGAAAGTCAAGCCGGGCACAGAACCTGGTCGATTTCATCACATCCCCAGAGGCGTTCAAGAACGTCCGCAAGACCAAGTTCAAGGAGGACATGAACCAAAACCCCCATGCCCAAAGCCTGGGTGTGCCCCAGGTTTCCAGGCCCAACAGGTAAGCTCACATCAATTTGTCGGCCAATGCTGTTTATCGACATGGGAACGAATGCTGACATGAAAACTCTTCCAGCTCGTCGAGTAATCGAGACCAACCATCTTCGGGGCGGATAGCAAACCTGCGAGAGCATCCACCGACAGAGCGAGCAGCCAGTCCACTCACTCCGCAAAGCCCGCGCAGTCCACGAGACCAAGGCTCGGCGGATCGAATGTCGAGTATGCAGGACCGCGAGCCGGCAGAACGAGGGCCGGCTATACGACACTATGCGTCGGCAGAGAAGTTACCAAGCACGCGCGACTACCACACGCCGCAAAACCGCCGGCGCTCGGTTGGGCCCGACGACCAACTCAGCGTGGCCCAGTCCACAACGCAACGGAGCATGTTCTCCGGGAGATCGCAGATGAACTCGTCCTCTTCCTCGCTGTTCTCACCCACCTCACTACCACCGTTGCAGACCAAGGGCGGCGACGTTGACAACCTCGAGCCCCTGGCCGAGGAGGAGGTCGACCCGGCGTCGTTTGACCTGGTAGTGCCTGCACACTCCCTCGGCAAACAGTACTCGCTCGAGACCCAGTCCGAGCTGCTCTTCTCGGTCAAGCATCTGGGCGTCATCTTCGACGACCCCGTGCTACTCCAGCGCTTCACGACGTACCTCTGCGCCTACCGGCCAAAGTCGGTGCGCGTCTTGGTCTACTACCTCGACGCGCTCAAGGCGCTCAAGGCGATCCAGTATGCCAATGCGGTCACCGAGGCCCTCACCCCTATCGACGGGCTGGACTACACCAACGCCACGCCCGCCAAGACGATGAACTGCGGGCTCAAGGAGAAGATGAGGCAGGCATTCGAGACCATGGCGAACCACGATCTGCCGGCCTACATCACGCACACCTATGTGCAAACGGTGAGCTTGACCATCAAGAGGCGTATAGCGGATACGCTTCCGATCGATCTGCGCGACATGTCCGAAGGCCTGGCAGAGGTTTTCTGTTTGACAGACCCGTCACGACCCGACAATCCGATCGTGTTTGCTAGTGAAGGTATGCTGCCACCACCCCTATCTTGCCTTTTACACTCCCCTTCCCCCTTGAAAAAGAAAAAAGAAAAGAAAAACAAGTACTGAAAAAGATATGATGCTAATAAACCCGCCTGACAGAATTCCACAAGACGACACAGTACGGCATGGACTACGTGCTCGGCCGCAACTGCCGTTTCCTCCAGGGACCCAAGACGAACCCCTTCAGCGCGAAGCGCATCAAGGCGAAGCTCGAGGAGGGCAAGGAGCACGTCGAAACGTTCCTCAACTACCGCCGCGACGGCTCGCCCTTCATGAACCTGCTGATGGTGGCGCCCCTGTACGACAGCCGGGGCAAGGTCCGCTACCACATCGGCGCCCAGGTGGACGTCTCCGGCCTGGTCAAGGAGTCGGCCGGCCTCGACTCGCTCGAGCGCCTGGTCGCACGCGAGAACCCGGAGCTCCTGCCCCAGCACTACCAGGCGCAATCGCCGACAAGGCCGGACCACAAGCGCAGCCGCCACGCGAAATTCAGCGATGGGGCCTCTGTCCGGACCAACGCTAACGGCGTGGAGAAGACGAACGGTGGAAGTGGCGACCACCAACAGAACGGCGAGATACGAGACGAGTTCCGCGAGCTGGCGTCCATGTTCACGATGCAGGAGCTCCGAACCGTTCGCGAGTCGGGCGGCGCCCTGCACCGCGTCCAGCAGGAGGACATCTCGTCCACCGACAATGTCGCCAACTGGCACAAGCCCCGCGTCCTGATCCGCGATGACATGGGGCTGGACCGACGCGACTCGGACCCCGTCCTGCACGAGACCGCGGCCATGTACGCCGCCCAACAGGAGCAGCCCGGCGCCGCGGCCAACGGAACTTCCTCGCACCGCCGCATCGACAGCGGCGGCCGCAAGCCTGCCAGCCACCACAGCAGCGAGCGCATCTACATGGGCCCAGACCCGTCCTCGCCGTCCTCGGCCAACATCGGCGGCGGGCGCCTCAGCGGCGTCTACGAGCACTACCTGCTGGTGCGCCCGTACCCGTCGCTCAAGATCCTGTTCGCGTCGCCCTCGCTGCGGGTGCCGGGCATGCTGCAGTCCTCGTTCCTGTCGCGGGTGGGCGGTTCGCCCCGCCTGCGTGACGCCATCGAGTCCGCCTTCGCCGACGGCCAGGGCGTTACCGCCAAAGTCCGCTGGCTCTCGTCCGTCTCGTCGTCGGCCACCTCCCGCAACATCGACGACAACTCCGCCCCGGGCAGGGGCCGCTGGATCCACGCCACCCCCTTGCTGGGCTCCAACGGCGCCGTGGGCGTCTGGATGGTGGTCCTGGTCGACGACGAGGCCGAGGCCTCGCACCGCCTCCCGCGTGCGGCGCCGCCCGTCGAGCGCTACGTCAACGGGCGCCATCGGGAGCGCTTCGCCGCCGGCGCCGGCGCTGGGGACTACGCGCCCTCCGAGGACGGCATGAGTCTCGGGGGTTCGCCGAGGAACAGAATCAGCAGCAGCAGCGACGAGGGGATAATATTGGTGCGCGGAGAATTCCGGCGGACTTCGCGGAGCCGCCGAGGCGGAACCCGAACCGGGCGAGGTCGCCGGAGATCGCAAGAATGGACTCATTTTGAGGGGAAGGGTGAAGGGTGAAGGGGGAGGAAGTCTAGTGTGAGATTGTGCTCTTTTGTACTGCAAGGCGTTATGCGGGCAAAGTCGATTTATGGTACGTACGTCGGGAAATACCTACGGGATTGCTTGCTTTTTATTGCTTGTATACCCCTCATGTTTTCTTTGTTTATAGTATCAGGCCTATACGGCAGAGTACACACACAATATTAATATAAACGGCCCAAGTCAAGTAAAATCTCCCTACAAAGTCAATGCGTTATCCAGGGCACGTCAATATATAATTAGCAGTTATTTCGCACCGTCAGCCACCTTCATACGTCAGTGACCATGTCTACGCCAGTAACATATCACCCCAAACAAACGGTGGCTTCATCGAACAAAATCGTAGCTTTGCGATCCACATCTTGTAGTGTAGTATATATAGTTCGCCATACCCACCGTTCTCAGTGGTCTGTCTATAATGGAAGAGAAGTCATCAGCTGAACCCTCCAGTGTACCCAACGCCTTCGGCTTTATAACGGCTATATCATATCATGCTGGCCTCCAAAGTCACACCACCACCGTCCAGCAGACAACAAAGTAAGAAAGGTAGTAGAAATGTGTGTGTTTGTGTATGCGCGAGGCTCGTTGCCGCAACATGGGGGTATGCCTTTATCAAGTGATGCCTTCTTATCCGTCGGCATCATTCTCTTCTTCTTCTCTTCTATTATCGGTATCGTTTCCCGCCTGTCTCTTCACAAGCTCCCCTCTCACGACGCCAACTCGGCCTGGGCAAGAAGCCTCGCCCTCCAGCTGTTGCAGACCTCCTCGAATCCGTCTACCACGTCTCGGCAAACACTGGCACACTCGCGGTTCTGCAGTCGCTCGCCCCAGTTACCCCGCGCCAGCCACCGTTCACCTTCCTCCTTGAGCTCTTCTTCCCGCTTCATCTCGGCCACCATGTCCTTGGCGCTTCTTAATCTCCGGGTGGCTGTGGTGGTAGTCTGCCGCGACATCTGTAAGGTGTCCGAGAGGTAGTTGAGCGTCTGCACCAGGTCCGACGTGACCGAGTGCAGCGCCGTGAGTGAGTTGTAGGCCGCAGTCGTGGGCCGCGGCATGTCGTCCGAGAGCGAGGAGAGTACGGGCAGCAGCTCGTCGATAGTCTCAGCGTCGGGCGGCAGGACGAGCGGTGAGAGCAGGGGGAAAGTCAGGTTGTGCAGCTGGCGGGTTTGGTGCGCCAGGTGTGTCGCCAGCGCCGAGTGCGCCGTGATCAGTCTGGTTGTGCTCCCCTCAACACCAGATTGCGAACCCAGGTCGCGCAGCCCTTCCGTCACCCGCTGAAACACGCTGTCGGCAGGGCTGCTTTCGGTGCCCCGTCGGGCAAGCGAGTCGACTGCGTCAATCCTGGCCACCAGGCTTGGCGGCATGCCGGGAGATTCAAGGTCTGAGTCCGAGCCGTATTCGCTGCCGTCGTATATGCTGCCCTGATTTCGGCGGTGGCCCCGCGGGTTGTTGGGTAGAGTCAGGCTCATGTGGTTCTTCTTATGGTGGGGCAGAGGGGGTTCGCCCCGATTCGCTACGTCGACACCGCTATCTCTGATGCCGTCGTTGGCATGCCGCCGGTTGTTGCTGTTGTCCTCGTCCTCTGAGTCGGCGTCGATCTCTGGGGCGCGCTCACCGTCCCCCTCTTCGTAGTACCCGTCCTCATCGTCGTCGCCGGATCCGGAGAGAGCATCGGCCAGCTCGTCGGCGAGGTTGCCCAGCCCGTTGTCTCCTTCCGGGGCGCCGCCGTATATGCTCATGTCTTGGTCGTTCATGCTGTTGACGCTGCTGCGCAGGGGAGTCATGGGGTCTTGAGACGATTTGGAAGCTCGCCGGGCGATGGGCGAACCGCCGCGGCTGGAGGGCTGGTACGAGTGCTGGTACGAGTTGTTGTCCACGGCGGAGGACTGTCGCGAATGCCGTGGCGTTCGCGGGGAGGAAGGCATGATTGATTATGTGGGTGTCCGAGAGAGTTCGGCGTGGTTTCTTTTGACGGCAGCCAAGTGAAGGTGAAGGCGGAAGAGGGGGGTATCGTGTGGTATGTATTATAAGGATCGTCAATTTTGGCCCTTTGGGCAGCAAAACGGGGAAAAATTAGCCGGATACTGTTTTTTTGTCGTAAGTGCATAAGCTCTTATTGTCGTCTCCTCTCCGCAAAGTATGAAAAGCCACCAGAAAGGTTGACTTTGTTATTGATTGTCTGCCGAGTCACTTGGGTAAAAGGCCGATTGTTTGCTTTGTTCGTGGTGGCACCCGGCAGTCCGTGATATGGTTGCTAGTTGTCAAGTGGAGTGACTTGCAGAAGTGACAGGGGCAGGATGCTGCGGTGATGGTGGTGTGTATATCACCCCCTGGATCTATATCAGGTCCCCTAGCTAGACTCCTGGAGAAGAAGAAGAAAAGTTGAATGATAGATCCCCGAGAACGCATAAATCGCAGGGGGAGGAATGAGTCGATGACAGCCGGTCTCCCAAGTAACCTTGGTTCTACGAATGGAGAACCTCAATGCCCGTCCACCGTAATGACCACTAGACTCCCCCTTGTCGCTGTTGTGTCTGCAAAGTTTGGAATAATATCTGACTATTACTTGCGCGTGCGGAACAGGAATAACATTCGAGATGAAGGGTGTTGTGGCTGTTTACACCACTAGATTTTGTGCCAAGGTCCCCCCTAGTTCCCCTGTAGTTAGCCCAGTTGTGGTCAGGTACCATCCCATCAGCTGGAATTGGGTTCTGAAAAACGGGCAGCATTCGACATCGGCACAATTGAGACCCTGAGCTCCGACCAAGCAACACAGTCGCGAATGTGGGGGAGGGGTTGTTATCACATTCCTGAACTTTCTTGACGTCCCATCCAGAAGTTGGTTTTTTGTGAGAGAACAGCCTGCCAATAAAATTGTCCACACATACAGAAATTGAGATGATCAGATTGCTGAGTTCAGCGCAAAATCAAGATGGCTACATTTCGACGTTTCGATCCCAGTGATCTGGACAAAATATCCAAGTGCAACTTGGATCCCTTAACCGAGACCTATGGACTGGATTTCTACCTGCAATACTACGCAAAGTGGCCATCCATGTTCCAAGTCGCCGAGGATGATCGAGGCAACATAATCGGCTATAGTAAGCATTGATTATCCCAGTCCAAGGCATTAAAAACTCTGTAGGCGATATTGACTCGGCCATGCAGTCATGGGCAAGCTTGAGAGCTCCCCGGATTACTTCAGGAATTATGAACATTATCTGCCATGGCATGCTCACATTACCGCCCTCACCGTCGCACCCGAAGCTCGCCGTATGGGCATTGGCAGGATTCTGTCGGAAAAGCTAGAGATTGCGGCGGACAACGGTGATGCCTGGTTTATGGATTTGTTCGTACGCAAGAGCAACCATCGTGCTATCAGATTCTATGAGAGTATGGGCTATAGCGTATTCCGAGTTGTCAAGGACTACTATGGCGAGAACGTCGAGGATCCATCGGCTGGTGGCGAGGATGCCTACGATATGCGCAAGCCGATGAAACGTGACGTCAAGCACGAGCACATTCGTGAAAATGGTAGAGACTTTGAAGTTGATCCTGAAGACGTCTTCTGAAGGTAAGGAAGAGCATGGCAAACGAATCTCGGTCTCATTGATCACCAGAGATGGCTCGGACTGTCCTGTTCCTCCTGCTAACGGAATCCTCCGTCTCATCACCAGGCTCCATCAACAGAATACACGCTACCGCTGACGTACTTGCTCCCCGGGCTGAGAAGAAACACGATGACGTTGGCAGCCTCTACGGCGGTGCCCTGTCGACCAAAGGTAGCACCGTCGTCGAAAGGCGCATCGGCTGGACGGTTGATCAGTTCCCAGTTCTCCTGCATCAAAGGGGTATATATCGCCCCCGGTGCCACGGAGTTGACTCGGATCTGACGAGGGCCAACCTCCTTCGCCGCTGCTTTTGTCAGACCTATCACACCATGCTTGCTGGCCGAGTAGGCTCCGTGGAGAGCGAATCCTTCGATATTGCTGGTTAGCTTTGGTTTGGCAGGTATCACACAGATAGACGGGGAAGACCAACCCTGAATCCCTTGGATGGAAGAGACGTTCACAATAGAGCCCCCATCTACGACCCTTTGTAGTTCTGCTCGTAGACAGTACATCATTCCTGTCAGATTGACCGCCATAATCTGGTGCCACTCGCTGTCTTCCAATTCCGCAACGGCACGCAGGCCGTGATGCTTTCCGATAATACCAGCGCAGTTCGCTGCTCCGTCAAGTTTGCCATACTTCCCGACAATGCCGTTAATCCAAGAGTCCACTTCATCGCGTTTGGTGACGTCCACTTTGGTTACCGAGAAAGGCACATTGAGCGCGCTGAAGTACTCCTCGGTCTTCTTCAGCTGTTCCGGGTTCACATCTGCTACACAGACAGTGGCGCCTTTCTGCGACAGGATCTGGGCCGTGGCCAAACCAATGCCTCTGGCCGCGCCAATAAGGGCAAATACCATTCCTTCGAGTGACATCTTGCTGATGATACAAACCCAGCACTGTGGAGTGCGTGTTTGGGAGACAGGCTTGACACCTCAAAAGCGCTTGGCACAGTTGTTGGGGGCAAGCGGGGGGCTCCGTATCTTGTAGGAGAAGACGAATAGTAAGTACCCAGATATGAACCACAGCAGGCGATGCGATTTTGCGTGAAGTCTCAATTGTCGAGACGGGAGTTTGATGCGTTATGCAACGAGCAATCACTTCACAATAGTATTGATATTATGATAAGACCCCGTTTGAGCAACTTCATTGATTGCTGTCCGGTGGAGGAAGGCCATGGTATTACGGCAAGGACTATCGCGAACCCCGCTATCCATTCCGGAATTCATGTTGATTGGGCCGCTTATGGAGCTGCGAGTTTTGAGTGATGGAGAAGAGAGAAGGGACTATCTCTCAATAGAAGCGAGGCCGTCTCTGTAAGTATGAGGGGCACTTGGGATATTACCTCAGTAAAGTCTCCAAATACCCGAGTTGGAGTAACACCTGTCAAACATGGCTGGGCATGGGCGTTGTAGTGTGTTTTGTAGTCGGCGGCAGATGGCCCAGAAGCTTAAAAAAAGCCATAACCGTTCTTGTCTCATATTAAACTTGGAGTCAATCTGAAGTCGGAGATCTTGGGACGGTCAAATACTCCATCAATGTTACTAATCATGAGAGCACTGGAGGAATAAAGGAATCCCATTGCTACGTGGGACGTGTGTGTACCCCATTCTTACCCCATTGCCAGCCAGCTATCCCATTGCTGGTTTTCGCTCATCCCAATTCTAATCCCACCTCCGATCCGACAAATGAGGCCATATTAACGGTCATTGTTTGGTAGTACCCCGCTAGTATAGTAGATCTCGGTTGCGAAGCTTAATCCGCGAGTCCGCATATGTCACGACGTCTTCCCAGTGCAGGGACTGCAATAAAAGTATGGATGATAGGTGTTGTTAGGAGATGTGATTTTATGTACCTAATGTCATCACACAGCCGCTTGGCAGACCAATTACTCGAGTCGTGCTACTTATCTCCTGTGCTTCAGCCAATCTTGGCCGCGATAGGGGGATAAATCGAAGGTCTCCTGAATCAGTGCAGCACGTCCACAGGATCCAATGGCCAGGCTGGCACAGTGGCTCGGTAGAGGATTCAATAAATTCGGACGGCTGGACTCTGAACGAACGTGGACCCGTTCCAACTTCCAAGACTACCTACGTGTAATTTATGCTTTCCGCTCCGTGGCCGAAGATACCTCATACTGACTAGATTATACGAGGGCAGCAATAAAATCTTCCAAATTGTGTGTCTGTCGGCCGAAAAGTCCCCAAAGATTAGTCCTGGAACGATTCAGGTGTTCCGCATGACCACACCACCTTCCACCTCCGCGACCCTTTGGTTTGAAGTTGTTTCCCGCACTAATGCATCCACCCTGGTCAACCCCAGACTTGGGTTTACGCAATCGAAATGCGCCCGCCTGGCCTTACTGTTTCCTGCCGGTAGCTGCCCAAAACTGGGCCTTAAGGCCGGCTGGTACCTACATCCTAATGCAGCTGCATGCAATGTACATGTAGAAGACGACATGGCCTGACAGCACTGCGCTGCGCTGGACTGCACAGCTGTCGGAATGCACTTTTAAGTTGGCATGCCGTGCTACCCCCCCCACCAAAGGAAATAGAAAAAACCCTTGCATCCCATGACCTCGTTTGATGATCCCTTATGACCGCCAAACTGCACTCCTATTCAACGGAACCCACGCCGTATGACCTCTTTCCCAAGTTGGTCACCCAGGTACTGCACATCCCTGTGGGGAGTGGGCCCACGCCGCGGCTGTCGGCGGAGGCTTCAGCTTGTTACAGACAGAGGAACCGGAGACGTCACTGGCTCGTCGTGAGCTCGAATCCCTGGTCACCAGCTCAGCCAGTCTTACGTGGACCATCTTCTTTTGCGACCAGGCTGGCTATCCTTCTTCTCTTTTCATCCTTCTCAGTACAACAGGTTTGCCAGCTTCACTTGCTCTCCCTGCCCTTTCTGGTTCGAACTAAGCTCTGGTCAGCCTACCTAGACCGCAATCCCCCTCTCTCAATCGTATGAATACGCTCCCTTCGTAAGCTATAATCCTCGGAGATCTTCTACCTTCAACCCTGGTCACACTGGAAATCTATGTAATCGCGGGGCGCTTGCAATTGGTGTCTTACTCCCCCACTGCTTGCTTGTCTGGGTAGAATCTGACAGCGCATCGCGCCATGAGATTCAACCTCGTGTCTGTCCTTGGGGCACTGGCCGCCCTGGCTAGTGCCTCGACCTTGACGCCGAAGGTATTGCCTTTGGTTGTTCGTAATCCGTACCTGAGCACTTGGTTGCCCTCCGCCAGAGATGAGCCTTGGAAACAATGGCCAATCTTTTATACGGGCAGCACCTTCGGGTTCGCTGTTATGGCCGCTGTGCCTGAGACGAACAGCGTGTACCCTCTTCTCGGCCGCCCACACGACTTTCTAGGCGATAAGAGCGGCCGGTGAGTGACATAGGAGCCACCCCTCACATGACTTGATGCTGATTGCCACTGTAGTTACAAGACCGCTTTCCCGCACTACAACGGCCCAACCTTCGATGCCTCCACAACGAATCTGACGTACACCATCACCAATGCCACTGGCGATGGCGAGGTCAAGGTCATTCTGTCGTTTATGTCGCCCATCACGCCAACTTCGACATTTCGACAATCCCTTCCGGCCTCATACATGACGGTCTATGTCGAGGGAAACCTGGATATCAGTATCTTCTGCGACATCAATGGAGAATGGGTCAGTGGGAACAGAGACAGCCACATCAAGTGGGAGCTCTCGGGAACTAAGTCCAGCACGGCATCCGCCAGCCATCTCAAGACCTGGAAGGTCGAGCGCAAGTACCCAGAACTTCTTACTGAAAACTGGGATCATGCGGAATGGGGAACCCTCTATTTCACTGCGCCTGCTGATGCGCAGCATCAGTCTGGAGAGGCAAATGCGCTCCGGCGACAATTTTCAAAGCAGGGAGAGCTTACCAATAAGGTCGACCCCTCGTTCCGGAAGATGTTTGACAACGAGCCACTCTTTGCTTTCTCCAAGCAGTTCAAGCTCAGCAACAACAGTTCTAGAAAGGCAGTCGCTAGCGATAGCATGCTTTTCACCTTCTCCCTTATCCAAGATCCAGTGGTGCAGTACGCTTCAGCAAGGGGATTGACTCAAATGCGTCCCCTGTGGGCCTCATACTTCTTCAAAGCGGAGGATATGATCCATTACCACTACCACGATTTCAAGGCCGCATCTTCACTCGCACATGATTATTCCGAGACCCTGGCCAAAGACGCATTTGCATCGGGGTCTGCTGATTATCGAGATATTGCGGCTCTATCGGCGCGACAGGTATTTGGAGCTACGCAGTGGGCTGGTACTCCTGATAACCCAATTCTCTTCTTGAAAGAGATCTCGTCGAACGGGAACTTCCAGACGGTTGATGTTATCTTCCCAGCATTCCCATTCTTCCTATACACAAACCCGCGATGGCTGGCCTACCTCTTGGAGCCACTCATGGAGCACCAGCTGAGCGGACAATACCCCAACGACTACAGCATGCACGATTTGGGAACACACTTCCCCAATGCCACTGGTCACTCGGATGGCAATGATGAGTACATGCCTGTCGAAGAATGTGGAAACATGCTGATTATGGGGTTGGCTTTGGCCAACGCCATGAAAGATGGTTCCCAACCAGCGTTTGCGCAGGACGCTTCCACTACCGCCGTGACTCTACAAGCTGGACCAAAGAAGTTCTCTGACTCAGTTGATGAATACGGCATGGATCGGACTTGGGAAGACATGGGTACCACCGGAGTGGAAGCTGCTCAGAAGTGGGTTTCTCACTCCTACTCCCTCTGGAAGAAATGGACAGGTTACCTTGTGCGCGAGTCCTTGATCCCAGCAAACCAGCTCTGCACCGACGATTTTGCTGGATGGCTTGCCAATCAGACCAATTTGGCACTGAAGGGCATTGTCGGTATTAAAGCGATGGCTGAGCTCTCAGAGCTTGTTGGAAGCACAAGCGAAGCTCATGAATACAGCCGTATCGCCGAAAAGTATATCGACAAGTGGCAGGAGATGGGCATCTCACGCGATGGCACGCACGCCAAGCTCTCTTATACGTGGGAAGGGTCGTGGACGACGATCTACAACCTATACGCAGATGCGCTGCTGTGCTTCCATCTTCCCGGCAACAAGTCCTCTCCTTTTATCCCAGAGAAGGTCTACCAGATGCAGAGTGACTGGTACCACAACGTGTTGCAAAGATACGGGTTACCCCTGGACCAACGCAGCCTGCAGACGAAGAGCGATTGGGAATTCTTCGCTGCTGCCGTTGCCAGTAAGAAAGTGCGCACTGAAATTCTACAGTCTGTGGCGAAATGGGTCAATGAGACATCAACCCGTAAGTTTCCCCCAAACCTCGTTGTGTCCGACTTTTTTTATCACATTTTAAATTTTGTTTTTGCTTTTATTCAATATCCACCCCCGCAACCTACTTTACTTACCTGGCTCTCTCTTTAGATTTGCCGCTTACGGATTTGTACGACACCGAAGGGGATGGCGGGTTCCCCTCGGGGATTGAGTTCAAGGCCCGACCAGTAGTAGGTGGCCACTTCGCGTTCCTGGCGCTCGAGAGAGCTTGTGGGGGTAAAGCTGCCGAAGCCCTGGGCTACCTGGATCTGGTCGAGCCGGCCAAGATCGACGTGGAAGCCGCCCTGAATCCTGTCGACAATGGTCCCTCGGAATTGTAGCGTAGGTAATGATGGGTACGATACTGGCAGGAAATAGTACTGTTCCTCTTTTTTTGTCATAGCTTGCCTAGGAGTATGCTTAGCACTTAGCTTTGAGAGACAGCCTTAATCCAGCTATCCCGATGTCGTTTTTGCCACACATTGACGTCCACATGCCAGCTATCAATTGCACTGCCGATCAGCTATTCCATTATCCTATTAGCGATTAGGCGATTTCACCAGCTAACCCACTGCAAACTGTTGCTGTCCGGCCGGCCCATTATTCTATTGCCAACCAACTACATACATGTAACTACCTGTTCAGTGCCTTAGGTACCAACTGTCCTATTGACAATCCAGGCTACGTGAAAGCTCTCGCATTGACGTTTATGTGTCTTAGAACCATTACCTCGGTAAAGTGATTTGACTTGCATATCGCAACTAACACCAAGGCAATAATAATGCAGCAAGGCGGCAAGGGGGAAATGTAAATTTAAGGCAATCAATGAATAACAACATTAGTCTTTGTCGCCTTAGCTAAGTACCAAAGCAGGTAGAGTAGATGCATGCAGATTCCAAATCTGGCAATACAATTGGCATCAGAGCTTGTCGGGTTGCATTCTTGACTTCAGCTTTAATCTGGCTGTTTGCAACTTTCCAAGACAGCACAGGCCACAGTCATGTCGGTAGCCTACCTACAGCGTGTACAGCGTCCAACATCTAACTTCAGCAACTCTCTGCTCCTGAGATCCATACACCGATTATGTGTTGAATAACAAGCAGATTCAAGCTTCGTAGGAGCTTGAGGCTACTACTTTTTAAACTGGATGCACCCACCGGCCGGAAATGTGTAGAAAGCAGTGGCATACGCGTAGCATAGGTAGCATTGAGTCAGTGTAGTGCGGCTCACAGCGGGCCTGCTCCCCGACACCGAATGACTGATGCTCCCCACTTGGCGAATCTGCGAACTGACGGGAACTTTTTGGGAGCCCCATATTTTCGCTGTTGTTGCTGCTCAACCTTGGAACCTAGAACCTTAGAATTCTGGCAGCCTCGTCCATCCTGCATCTCTCAACCAAGACTCCATCCTACTTTTTAGATCTGGATCTACGGCAGTTTGTCAACCTCATTCATTGTTTTGGCCATATTCAGAGAACCCGACATCAGTTGTGTTGACAGAACACATCTCACCCCAAACAACTAATCCATCTAGTGACCCGTTTCGACACTGTGCTGCTAGGTAGGTCAACCTCGCTTAATATTTTTCCTTTTTTTGCCTTCTGTCATATCTCCCTGTCTGCCTTCGCCCGAGTGGCACGTACAATTTTTTCCTTGCCCAGTCAACTGCCACCCACCGGGATCTGATAGTGCAGCCACACCTGCTGCCCGCATCGATTTCTCATTTCGCATTTCTCATCATCATTCCCTCCTTCTAACAACAACAACCACCTCGCCACCATCCACTGCACCTGATTGAATCGGTGCGATTGCCTTAATATTTTCGAACCTTTGTCTTTTGTTCGCAGGCAAACCCAACTCAAATCCTCACTTCTTTAGCACTTTTGCACCTCGGCCATAGCACTAGGCCAATTTCCCATACCCACTACACGTGCCAACCGCGCTGCTCAACAGCCGAACTGCGCTAGTGACAGCACGCTCACCTTTCTTCCCACAGACATAACCAACTGAGAAGACTCAGTCAAACCATCGCATCATGGCTACCGCTGCTATGGACTATGAGACTGCTGACGGCGATCGCTTCGAAGGTAAGCATATCCAAATGCCAATCTATTCTGACCAACGTGGCGCCTTATTGTTATTGTTGATGTTTTGCCGCATCTGATTAACTCTACGCTCCACGTCGCGTTTTCATCTTGCTAATTCTTCTCGCTGCTAATAGACGATGGTCCTCGATACGAGCGCGACCAGCGAAGCGCTTCCCCTCGTGCCTCTCGCGATGATGGCCACGATACCCGTCGCCGCTCAGCCTCGCCCAACGGCAATAATGACACGTAAGCAACCCAATCATATTTTTACAAAGTCACACGACCCTAATCCTAACGCGAAGTCGGTATAGCAACATGAAGGATGACGGTGGTCACAAGAACGATGAAGACGGCGCCATCAACCCCGGCTCCAACCTGTTCGTGACTGGCATTCATCCCAGACTGACTGAAGGCGAGGTTACGCGTCTCTTCGAGAAGTACGGTGAGGTTGAGAAGTGCCAGATTATGAAGGATCCCCACACCAAGGAGTCTCGCGGTTTCGGCTTCGTCAAGATGGTCACCTCTGATCAGGCTGATGCCGCCAAGGATGGCCTGCAAGGTGAGGTCATCGACGGCCGTACCTTGAGCATTGAGAAGGCCCGCCGCGCCCGTCCTCGTACTCCCACTCCTGGCAAGTACTTTGGTCCTCCCAAGCGAGGTGAGTTTGCCCCAAAACCCCCACATGTTACTAGATCCAATTCTCACAAACCAGAATCAGAGGGTGGTCGTCGCTTCGATGACCGTGGTCGCCGCGGTGGCGGCGGTTACGGTGGTGGTGGTGGTGGCTACGGTGGTGGCTATGGCGGTCGTGACGATCCTTACCGCTACCGCGGAGGAGGTGGCGGCGGCGGCGGCTATGATCGCCGTGAGGATCGCGGGTACGATCGCGGTTATGACCGCAACTACCGTGACGACCGTGGATACGACCGTACTTACCGCGAGGAAAGAGGTGGATACAGAGAGGAGCGTGGTGGTGGCGGCGGCGGCGGTGGCGGCGCCGGCGGCTACGAGAGACGCGATCGCGACGACACCTACACCGGCAGCGCCGGCCGCACTGACCGCTATGCCAGCGGCGGTCGTGAAGACCGCGACGGTGGACGCTACGGCGGCCGTGGTGGTGGCGGCGGTGGCGGCGACAGAGATCGTGGCTACGAACGCCCTGAGCGCGAGGCTCGATCCCGCGATGCGGCCCCTTCTGGCTACGCTGAGTCGGGCTCCCGTCCTGAGCGCGATGCCTACGGAGGTGGTGCTGCTTAGTGGTCAGCAAGGTAATTTCGGCGAGTTTTTTGGCCAGGTCTGACTCTCTATGTCATCCAGGCCCTCCAACTTTCCGAGTCACTTTCCGGTGATCTTGTCTTGGGCAGGCGGTTCAAGATAAGTCTTCTCTAGCTTGATCTCATTATCTCTTGTTGTCTCTAGGCATACGAACGCGGCGGATACCAGAAAATTTGCCACGAGGAGTTTCATACGGCAGGAAGGAAAAAGGCATTCCCCACTTGTTTTCCTATTACTATCCTAATCTTGGAAGGGGAGACCGACACTGTGGTGGTTCCCGGATGTTTTCAACGGTATTGACCAGGTGACGTCTGTTTGGAAGGACTCTGCGGACGTGGGTTTGAGTTGATGCGGCACCCCGAGGTTTCTCGCGACTATTTCCCCATATGTTGCCACCTTCGCTGGATCTCACCACACCCTACATCTCGTTTCTGCCGTGGACACCACCAAGATCGCCTTATTCACCCTTTTCAGCCACACTTGTATCATTATTTTCAGTTCCGAGGGTTTCGAGACTTGACGAAGCATAACGACTGCAGAGTTTTCAGCAGCATTTTGCCGGCATTGGTCAAGAGACCTCTCAGCATGATATGGCCAGCAAGCAGCAAAGTGCAACTCGTAATTGATCGCAAATTCCACCAATGGTGCAACACTTGACACGACTTTCCGTAAACACAATGAACTCGCCCATAAGCCACTCGTCCTCGCCAGATCCCTGACCTTTTCAGCATGACGGGACTTTCAGCATTCGCCGTAAAGAGCCTGCATAAAAAGGCAGCTCTCGCCAGCCTTGCCGGAGAAGCATATACATGTCGCCGTCAGCATTGTCCAGCAATTCGTTTTCGACTGCACGCCTTCCTTTGTGCGAGCGAGCGCGCCTCATTCCATCCCCCGGACTCTGCACCTCAAGGTAATATCCCCAAACAAAGAAAAGAACTGACTATGTGGGCCTCAATGGCACTATTCTAGTATGAAATCATTGGAATGCATGTGTCTTGGAATTAGATAGCATGGTAAGGCCTGACCCCAATACAATGTTAGATTCCTTGGATCCGGTCCCCTGGTCAATGCTTTCAGATGCTGCCTGAGTCAGGTAGGGGGAGATGAGTTGCTGTTTCGTCCAAGATGGTGCTAAACCCATCCCAGGACAAATCACAGGGTAAGCATAGGTCAATAGGTATGTAGTTGAATGAAATGATTGCACTTGTTACACATCTTCTCAATGACAGATGCCGCTCTAGTTGTCGAGACCTGTTCCAGCTTAGCTACCTACTTTTCTACTTATGTGTATTTCAAAATGAGGGTGTCTACACATTGCATGTCGTCTTTCAACTTCGAAGACCTACCGCGGACAGCATATGATCCAAACCAGATGTCTCCAGTAGTGTGGAAATCCATTTGGGTGGGCTTCTTTGTGTTTTCGCAGTAGTAGCCACATGGGGTGCGAATGGCCGCTATGCCCAAGCGCAATGAATCTGCTGTTCTCAAGTGAGACAACAAAGACCCAGACCGGAAACATCTCCCAGAAAGCGTATAATACTACCGAAAGAGGAAGTCTAGGACCACAAAGCCTCACATTCAATACTATCTGGTTCCCTTTGACCTCAATATGGACAACAACATTCAGTTTTTCTATAGCTGTCAGTTCTCTTGCTCTCTCCTCAGCTTGTTCATATATCGAGGAAGGAAAATACGAATAAACAGACTCGAGGCCCTAGGAAGCAGGCCCGGTATCTACTGATACATAACATCCGTTTTCTAAGTTACCCATCTACCTATTGATCGCCCTTTCTCAAATTGGATGGAATTGGCTGCTGCCGGACAAAAAGTCAGCGCCATCATGGCACCAGAAAAGCGCTGGGCAGAACAGATGAACGAGCAAGGACAGAGGGAGGAGGTAGAGGAGGCCGAAGAGGTAGAGGAGGAAGAAGAAGTCGCCTCCGGTAAGTGTGATGCCAACCTATTTGTATTTCTTGTTTGTCTTTTGAGATCCGTCGTCCCCTCTCCCAGACTGTTCAAAGTATATTCTCGTTAACGCATACTTGCACCAAAGATCCCGAGCTACAATGGGCAAATGTAAAAGTGGGACTGGGCGGCGACGAAGAGCAGAAGGCCAGGAGCAAGATGCTCGAGGCCGAGCGCCGGGAGGAACAGTGCCAGCGCGCCCGCCAGCGGCTTCACCAGAGGCGCGCGATGGAGGCCCTCCAGGAGAAGCTCCGCAAGCAGGCGGAGGGAGAATACGACGACGAGGCTGACGAGGAGGAGATGGCTGAGGATGTTGTGTCACCGACCACGACGGCGGCCAAGATCGAGGCCCTTCAGGAGCGGCTCCGCAAGCAGGCGGAAGGCAGCGGCGACGACGATGATGAGGAGGAGAAGAAGACCGAGGATGTGGTGTCGCCGATGACGATGTCAGCCAAGCTCGAGGCCCTCCAAGAGCGGCTTCGCAAGCAGGCGGAAGACGGCGAGGATGAGTATGAGTATGAGGATGGGGATGAGGATGAGGAGGAGGAGGCCGAGGAGGCCGAGGATGTGGTGTCGCCGATGACGATGGCAGCCAAGATCGAGGCCCTCCAAGAGCGGCTCCGCAAACAAGCGGGGGAGAGGAAGACGAAGCCGAGGTAGTGGTGTCGCCGACGACGGCGGAGCGCAGCAGCAGGAGGCAGAAGACCGGAAGCGCAATCGCCGCCGGATGCGCATCAATCATACCATCGTGTCGCTCATCGACGAGGTACAGGCCACGCCGTACCACGCCACCGCCGCTGAAAATTACGGCGAGATGGCGATGAACTTTAAGGGTGAAATTCCTGCGGACAGCGACGGCAGGGAGGATGCGGATGTTGACTTCGAGACGAAGATTAAGGACATTAACCGCAGGCTTCATGATAATGCCTATATGTGTCAGCAGAGGACGCGGTTCCAGGGGGGGCGACGGCCCACAGGCTGGTACTGATGGTGAAGGGGAAAGTGAACATGATGGTGAGCAGGAAGGAGATGGGCCTGTGACGGAGCCCTTGAATGACGGCGTGGATTTCATCGTCTCCGACAATGGAGAGCAGGGGGCGGCCCCTGAAAAGTCCGGGGATATCGTGAGTGGCAAGTCGGCCATCGTTCAAGGGCATGTTTCTGGTGACGACGAGTCTTCTCTTTTCACCACGGACGATGAGGTTGACGATTTCCTTGAAGATTTCCACCAGTACGGCGACGAAGATGGCGATGTAGATGAGGAGGAGCTCGCCGCGGACATCGAAGAATGCATCAATGCGTATCTCAACACGGCCGAGTGCAAGAACGATGATGACAGACGTAACCTGAACGAGGCCAAGAAGCTGTTGCGCGGCTGGGTCGAGACCAACGAACGCGCGCGTTTGGCCGAGATCAAGAATCTGCGTCGCTGCGGTGCCGGCATGTCGGACCTAGAGAGGGAGTGCGCGGAGCAGTCTATAAGAAGCTATGATAGCCTCAGATATGGTGGAGTTGGGGGTGGTCTGTTGCGCGACTTTGATTTGGGCGGCGCGGGACCAAGGAAATCAAAACCAGGAGCTCAAGGCTACTCTCAGACACCTCCCCCATGGCGCCGCGTGCCTCAGGGCAGCAGAAGCCAGGCTGGACCAGCAATAGGCACACCAGGCACACCAGGCCAGCCCGCGGGGAGTATTAGAGAGCTCCTTCGCGGCTTCCGCTTCTACGATGTCAACAACCGCGAACACGCCTTTGGCACCAGCTTCCCCGGCACCGCCTCGCACCCTTTCCTCTCGAACCGCACCGAAAGAACACGCGCCTGCATCCAGAGCCAACACCAACCCAAGAAGCCCGACCAGACGCTCGTGAATCCCAACCTGTGGGCCAAGTTCCGCGGCACCGACTCGTGGGCCACCTCCAACGACGCCGGCGGCAACAGGTGGCAAAACGACTGCGACTACGCCAAGGTCAACATGAAGAAGTGGGCCGAGCGTTTCTGCGACGACCGCGATAAGCGGTCCTGCTCCTTTGACGGCTCTTGCAAAGAGAACAAGGAGGAGGAGTACGACGAGAATTTCTTCAGCAGAGATGTAGAGATGACCGACGCTCCAGCGCCCAAGAAGGGCGAGACGTTTGGCACCAAGGGGTTTAAGAAGCCCGCTTGGGAGTTCAGCCGCATGCCCGTCTCCCTCAAGGGCACCCCCATCAAGTCCAACGTCCGCAACCCCTTTGCCCCCGCCCCCTCTGCCGTCCTTAACGAGGTCAAGAAGAAGGGCGTCACCTGGCAGCAGGACCTGACCGATGGTATCGCCAACAGCAGCCTCTTCACTCCTAAGGTGATACCGCCACAACAACAACCGCCACTGTATCAACCGCCGCAGGCGCAGACGCAGACGCACCAGCCACTGCAAACGAAGCCGCAGAGGTCGCGACCGCAGCCGACGCCGTCGCCGCAGCCATCGCCCAAGCCCAGTCTCAAGCAGCCGTCCGCCGACGAGCACGGGCCAGGGCCATTGCGCAACGTTCCGATGAACACCTCGTGGTTAGACGACCCCTTCATCACCAAGCCCAACCCTCGGCCGGAGCCCTTTGACGGCAACGAAATCGGCGGCTTCTTCGACCTCAACCCAAACCGGGTCATGGCGCAGAGGCGGCCGAGCAAGGACTTGGACTTCTGGGATTTTGGCATCGACGAGGTGCAGCGCGGTATCAAGGACGAGTGGGAACGCAAGGGCGGCGCTCCCAGGAACTCGCTGCCACGCGACTTCCCGGAGGCGTGGGAGGAGTTGAACCGCGTCGGCTACGAGTACGAGCTGGAGCGCAGGAATGCCGCGATCGAGGGCCGCCCGCGAAACCTGGATATGAGCAGTGTGCTGAATATGACCCCCAGAGAGTTCGAGGCGCACATGGAAAAATTGCAGAAGATCAACGATCAAAAAGAGGCAGAGGAACAGGCGCAGGCCAAGGCTCCCCATTCCTCTTCCACAGGAGCAGCAGCCGCCAAAGGCAAGGCGCCTGCTAATACGACTGCTGTTGCTTCATCTCCTGCTACAAAGCAGCCCCCTGTCGGCTATTCCCGTCCCTCGATGTCCTCGCAGGGAGGCAATAATAACAAGCGGGCAGAAACTTCTACTGCTGCTACTACTACTGCATCTCCAATCACAAGGCAGCCGCCTACTGGCTATCCCCGCTCTTCAGTCTCCTCGCAGGCAAGTAAAAATAAGTGGAAGTATAATCCTAGAGCAGCAGCTGCTGCTACCACCCCTGCTCCTTCGGGAACTGGCCCACCAACCCCACGTCGCATCTTCCCACGCGATCCGGAACCCGAGATGAACATTGCCTTTTACGAGAAGCACCGCCCCGGCGGATCACACAGGGGCGAGGCTAACAGAATGGTCTACAATGCCTTCCTGGGCATTGGCAATGACAACAAGAACACACCCGCCACGACCCAAAACGCCAACCTGGGCAACTCGCAGTTCGAGTCGGCCCGGAAGCGCAGCTTCGAGCAGCAGCAGCAGGGTATGATGAACACATCTGGCCACAGCAGCAGCGCCGCCGCCGCCACCGCTTTGAGTCAGCGTTTCGCCAAGGGACCCATCCCGGGCGTGCCCCTGCCCGCCAAGCCGACCCGCCAGCAGCAGCAGAGTCAGCACCAGGACGCCGCGCGGACCGTAACCCAAGGCTTTCCCCCTTCTTCTTCTTCTTCGGCGGCGACAGGCGAGAGGCCGGCTAAGAGGGCCAAGAACGCGTTCGCCAAACCAGTGCCCTACAGAAAGAACAACTCCTATCTCCGGGGCGGTGGCGCGGACGGCAGCGAAAGCGATTTCAGTAGTGAGGACGGCGGCGCGCCGCTTTACGAGGGCGCTGTTATGCCGGAGGTGGCTGTTGAGAAAGCGCGCCATGCTATTCGGCACGCCGGCCCGAAGGTGAAACTGCAGGACAAGGAGGTCGTCAGCGACGAAATCATGAAGGATGCCGACCAGCCATCATCAGGTCAGTACGTGGTTGCATAATCTGGATGATTATCGTTGCACAACGCCCCCAAACACCCTTTTCCTTCTCTCCCCCTGAATATAAAACGAGCAACAATAACATATACTGTATAGTAAGGTGGACGCGTCGCTAACCCAGATATCTACGCAGCATAAACATAACCATCGCTAAGTCGAGATCGACGAGAACACTCCCGAACTTTCGCCCCTGTGGCCTTCCGGTCCTGCCCTCAACCCCGACGGGCTCCAGGGTGGCGCAGAAGGCCATTGCGGACGTAAAGAGGAAACCGTTTTTCATGAATCGGGGGCGGCCGGCAATGTCTCATTGGTTGAGGAAGGGGGAAAGAAACTTGCTACGACTCAGCAGAGCTGCCGCCCCTGTCATAAAGGGGTGCGCACAATAATTTGTTTGGGAAATGAGGGAGCGGATGTATTCACATGGGGATTTCTTTGTTACACTTACTATGTAACTGTTAACTCATAATATTGATTTTGTTATTTCCTAGAATTCAGCCTGATGTTCCTTAGCAGTGACTTATAGAAGCCTTCCGTGTCTGATCTGGGCACTTACGCCTGGTACAATGGTACGTCCGAGACGAGTGATACTGATTAATGTATTCTGTAATTACTGTAGAATAGTAGTATATTTCATTTGCTCATTTGCCCATTCATACATCATTCCCTCTCCTGTGACCGATCGACAGCCGGCGTTGCCCCGATAAGCCACCCCACCCCCGACGCCAGGGTCCCCACCGCGGCCTCGCGGAGCTGGTCCCGCTTTCGAACCCTCGCGGCCTCCTCGCCTTCGTCGTGGTGTTGCTGCTGCTGGTCGATGCCCTTGGCTGTCGTGGTCTGGCCGCTGCTCTGCTGCAAACTGGCAAGTCCGGAGAAGTTGCGCTGCGCCCGGGCCATGCTGGCCCGTGACAGGTCGAACAGCGACATGGGCGCCTCCTCCTGCTGCCGCGACGGCTTCGGGTTCGAGTATTTGACCACGCCCGCGGGGACGGTGCTGTTGAACCCGCCCGGCATGGCCTGGACGTTGTAGCCCTGGTTGTCCCACGCCGTTTCCTGTTGCTCCTCGGCCTTGATCGCCGCGTCCAGCTCCTCCTCGCAGCGGCGGAAAACGTTCAGGATCTCCTGCAGCGTCGCGGGAGGAGCGATCCGCAAGGCGGTCGACAAACACTCCATGCGCTGCTCCAGATGGCGGATATCAAGGTTTCCGCTCGATGTTCCGATATGTGTAGGTCGTATCGTTCGGGCAGTACGGCGGTATTTGCCCGCCTGCAGCGCCGCCTTCCAAGAGTATTCATCAAAAACAGTGGACGAAGTTCCGTTCGCCGCTTTCACCTGCGCAGGGCCGCCTGTTGCAGCCAAGCGGTTGACGACATAAGAATACGCGGTCTCAAAGTCATCCTCGGTCAACGCCGCGTCTACACACATTGCCGTGATACGTTTCTCGACCATGAATTGCTGATCGGGACCAGTCTCAGAGGACGGAGAAATTTTGGTGGCCTTCTCTTGGCTCGGTAGTCCAGCCCTGGCCATGTTCTCGCCGATCTCTAATAACGCAAGAAGGCGTGTGTAGCTCTTCGGGTTCTGTTCGAGTAGCTTGCCAATAATAGAAATGGGATCCGAGTGCACACGTAGCACTACCGGAGTAAAAGGTTCGCCTTGTTTAAGGACAAGGCGATACTCGCCGAGACCGTGTGTCGCCTTCAACAAAGCCTCAATCTTTCTGGCTGATGGGCCGTCTTCAAGGATGGTTTTGGGGAACGCATGAATGCTAGAAGATGTCAGTACATGATTTCTTTCATATTCAGGATCAGCGACTTACATGTCGTCGGCTTTCAGAAGACCACCGCGAGTCCTATTCGGGTTCGAGGCATTGTCGTAAGCTGTCATCGCCGAGCTAATAATGGTTTCTGCTAGTAATTCATCTGGCAATGGCCGTTCAGGGGAGTCTTCATATATGGATCGGACGAGAGCATAACCTAGTACCGATTAGCTACCAACCTCATACTGCCTGCTCTTGTGAGTACTCACGACCGCTCGCAAGAATTGCTTTGAGGCACTCCGTCTCGAGGAATTCCCGATTTAGCTGCCCAAATACACCCTGGATGCGGAGATCGGAGGCAGCATCCGATACTTCCTCAGCGCCCCAGTCCCGTAGCCACAACAACTCATTGCGAGCCCGCATCCAATATTTGTCCTCGGTTTTCGGGGCGTGATTGCGAAGGTTGCGAAGGAACTTGCCGGCCTCTGCTTTTTGCTCACGCTCATCTTGCAGGAAGGCAAGCTCTCCAGCCCTTCGAACGTTGCAAAGTGTACCGGACTTGGTCAGGATAAACGCACTCAGTGTCAGTGCATGAAGTAGCTGTGCGGACAGCTTTTTGGGAGATGTCAGAACATTGGATTCTTCGAGAAGGTCGTTGCGCATATATGTTGCATTTCGCGCGGAGACGATAAGTTCACTGGTCAGGTCTGGTAAGGGCGACAGCAGGAACGAGGCTACTTGCAGGGTGGGACATGGATCTTCGCCCATCATGTTCATAACCTTGGTGATGATCGAGTTGACCCCTGACAGAGCCTCGACTGAGGCCTCGGTGATCAAGTAAGCCGAGGCCAGCGCAGCTCTCGCGTACCTCTGCTCGAGATAGCCCTGCTCGTCATCACCGAGCCACATTGTACCATAACCTCCTATGTCGACATCCTCAGGGCCATCCCATTCCTCGACGGCCTTCACTGCGACTCTCCATGACTTCGATGCTTGCAAAGTGAGCCATTCAAGCATCTCTTCCCAGCCTGGGCATGATATTTTCGGTGACGAAGACCCCGCATCTTCGGGGGTTTGCGTCTTCCATCTCTTCTCGTGGTATATCCATGGTCCTAGCAAGCCGCGCAAGTCCCGCCCGACGTGAGACAGGTCCTCTTCGCGGACACCAGTTTGGTCGAGCAGTACGCTAACAGCAGCACGGTCTTCGAGTTTCTCGAATCCCGCTAGAGTATGTGGTATCGGCGCCTCTGGGTAATATTCGTAGTTGCGGCGGAGGAGAGGCAAGAGAGCCGAGATCATCCATGCACGAATGCAGGGCGCATGATCCAGGAAGGGCACAATCAAGTCAGGGAGTTGTGTAAGTAATCCAGCTTCTTCGTCTACTCGGTGGGCGCGGTGAATTAGGAAAAGACTGATGGGGTCATCGGCGGCGTCCTCGGGCGCATTGGGCGACTTGAGGGGCAGCAGTCGCAGTTTCCGGACCTTCTTGGCGGCTTCGGAATCCGTGAAGTGTTCAACAGAGGACCAGTCGACCTCTGGACATTGGTCTTCTTCGATGTCTTCGGCCACTTCCGACCTTAGACACTCGATAAGCGACACATAGTTGTTGGAATCGACCGTCTCGGGAAGACAGGTCAAGAGAATGCGCAGAACCAACTCCTTCTGGAGTACCTTGTCGTGACGCAGGGCCAACGATGTTAGGCTGTCGATGTCGGATTTAGTGGCGAGATGGACCGCAAGCAGAATGATCTTGGCGGGAGAAATCATTGTCGTCATGTTGTATTGGGTTTATACATCTTCCAATTGTCCGGCATCAAAATGATAGTCGTATACCACGGAACCACATTAGATGCACTTCTGGGTATCAATGCGGGCGCAATAGCGAAAGCACCACGTTCGTCACTTGTTGCCAAGCAAGTACCTTGGAGCTTGTATCAATTGATAGATGCGCCTTGCAGGGATGCGACAAGTCTAGGATTATGCGGTAATTGTGGCTAGTGCCAGATTGGATGTCTCGCATCGATTCACCAGCCACGATTTCGCACTCGGGCCTTCGGTTTGCTGGGGTGGCTTGTAGCTCCTAGACCTCAACGTCAACCCAGAAGCTTGTGAGGCTCAATTGATACTCCAAGAAACGCTCCACGAAAGTCCTCACGCCCTCCCTCACTGCACAATGGCGTCCGGATACGGTCTTACCGGCGGTGAGTCTACATGCGCTGCTCAATCGATCTAGTCGCTGACCCAATTGAACTTCTACAGGCCCCAGCCGTTGCTTCCCCTTCTGGCAAGAGGTTCTGGCTTGCTACGTCGTCAACACCAACGCCGACGATAACTCGGGCAAGACAAAGTGCGCCCCCGTGCTGGAGGATTACTACGAGTGCTTGCACCACAAGAAAGAGGTCAGCTAGGCGCGGTCCGATTGATTGCCAGCCACCGAGAACCTAGGCTAACGCAGGTATACCACAGGCTGCCCGAGTGCGACAGCTTCAAGTCGCGTACAGAAAGGCAGAGGCCAAGGCATCAGGAGGAGAGAGCGCCCCGACATCAGGCCAAATAAGGAACCTGGGGCTCTTGAACAAGGAGGAGGACACCAAGAAGGTCTTGGAGAAGTCATAAGGGGCGCGACACACGAGCGAGCAAGCTGCATCTGTACATATCAGGGGACCTGCAGTGAAAGGAATAGAGGCGTTGATCACACTGATGTTCACCAATTGAACTCTACCTTCTATACGGATAGCTAAAATGGTGGTGATGTGCGTGTCGGCGTAATTTGCGTGTCGCATATCCATATCAAGCTCAAATCAAGGCTGGCACACTGTACCGGGATCTCCATTGGCTTATTAGAGACAGCAAGCTGCACAAGATTCTACTTACCTGCTTCTTCAGTTTGCTTACTGAACTTTACCTAAGAAATGGGGGAGCTCGGATGGCCCTTCTGGATTCTCTCTGACCCGTTTCATTCGGACATTAGCTGCTGCATAAAAACTAAAAATAAGAAGCAACGACAGAAACGAGACCCAGTTGAATGCCTTTTTGGAGAAGGCGCAGCTTGGACGAAACATCAGCTAAGAGGCTGCGATTAATAACCCAGCCATGAGCTCCAACATTGAACTGCGTCAGTGAACTTTGATTTCAAGTCTCGACTCAAGTCACTCGACCTCTGGAGGTAAACTCATGGAAACACTTGGGGCATTATTCTGACATCCGCCACGATGCCGATTTTTCGAGGCATTGACGTCTCGGTCGTTGCTAGTGCCGAGGCAAAGAAGCTGCCAGAGTACCCCCATCCCGACTCGGCTTCAGTGATACTTACGGATGGAGACCCAACATGCCAGAAAAAGGTCAAGCCCAGAATCTCCGTCTACATCCCCTCAATGCCTGGTAAGTGAAAGTGATCGTCTCCTCATTAACCCACCAACCTACAACTCTACATGAGATTGACAATCGAACAGGGGAGCAGTTCTGGCTCAAGTACTCGGTTCTTCGCATTCCCTCTCAGGCTTCACATCTCTACTTCAAGATGCTCATGAATGGCCGACCAATCACATCTTGGGGCATCTCGATGAAGTCTGACAAGGACGGCAATCCGGAGCGACCCATCAGAGGCACCGTCGTGAGAGCGCTGTATGAGCCCAGAGCCCAGTCCCAAGACAAAGATCTCGGCACTGGAGCACGTGAGATTGGGATCGAAACCAGATACTTCCACTTTATGGCAGGCCTGGACAAGAAGTCGGCTGCTGAAGATGGCGGCCTCATCGAGGTCCAAATATTCCGCTCAAAGGGGAGGAAGCGACGCGCCCCGAAACTACCCGAATTCCGCGACCAGGATCGATACGGCATAACGTAAGTACATATGCAGGCACTCAACTTCAAACTGTGGTATGAAAAGTATTGATTGTTGACATCGCTGCAGGTCTCCAAGTGGCGGTCTTGTTGAGAACCCGCAGGACGCCACGTTCTACGACTGGCTATTGGTCGACCCAAAGGACTCCCCCTATGCAACCTTCTGCTTCCATTATCGATCAATGAAGAGCCTCGTTCAGCTGAGTCTCATCCCACGGTCGGAAAGCCAACGATCGTTGCCGCGAATCGATTCGGGTGTGTCTGTCACCGAGTCACCCCAAGAGGAATCACCGTCCAACTCTCCCAGCATGGAAGACGACGATCCTTGTAAGTCGGGCTTTGCCTTAGGAGTCGAACCATCCGACATATTCACCTTTAACAACTCTACTCATATTCCCAACGAGAATCACCAAAGAAACACCACACCCTCCCAGTACTGCTTGAAATACCCACTGCAGGGACTGTGTGTTGCGGATTCCAGTGTTTCCACACAACAGGCAAATTTTGATATGCAGGACATCTTGCCTAGCCAGACATACCGCCGTCCACTACCTGAGCCCCCCAAGGCTGCCTCAAGGCACTCGTCGTACTCTTCTTTCAAGTCCAATTGCCCTTCTCTCACTCCATCACTTGCACAATATGTGGACGATGGGGAGTTTGGTGACGACAACGTTGCGATTGGCATGGCACGCACTGTAGTCTCGTCTGCCCCGTCCATGGTGATGCTTGCTATGAAGGGCGCAAAGGCTGGTGATAGCGGCTCCCTTTCGGATTACGAACATTCACCACCATCTTCGATAGCTTCAGATTCGCCGGGGCATCCAGAGCCTGGAGCGTACCTGACGACCACGGGGAGTGTACTTGAACGCCACATAGCTCAGCTGTCTTCGCCGTTTGCTGCTAGAACGACAAAGCAACCTGATCACCGTCGAATCCCCATTTCGGTTTCGGAAGAAGCCATCCCCAGACGTCCCACTCCCCTTGACCATGAATCGTTGGGGTTAGCCGACTCTTTATGGATCAGGCGTACGCCATCGCCGACCCCAAAGAAGTCGATCAGTCGATTCTGGAGTCCACGTCTACACAAGAAGTCAACCAAGCAAGAGTTTGACCGACGTGGCGAGCGAAAAAGACACAGCGATTCAGACCGCCGATTTTCACGCGAGCTCAAGGCATGGACCTTTGACGAGAGCACAATAATGTTGCAGGCAGTCGGTCCCATTGACGGAACCAGTAATCGAAGAGCTGGCATCGTCATACCAAGTCCGACATTCCACGGTGGTTTTATTGGAGACATTGAGAATGATGTCTCTCCTAGGACCGAGTTTTTCGATAAACGCAACACTTGGGAGCTGTGCAAAGAGCCACCAACGGGTAATTGGATCTGAGTGCTAGAGATCAGGTGCAAGAACACAAGTAGCGAGCCTATATGGCATATCACGGGGGCGCATGTATGATATTAACGATTCATGATGTATGTGTATGTTGCTTTATTAAGATCAGACGTTACAGTTAGAGGCGTTTAAGAATGGCTAAGGATAAGGCAGGCTTGATGCCGGGGCGGCCAACTTAATTAAGGTAGAGTAATTCAGGAAGAATGAAAATCTCTTACAGAGCATTGGTCCTCCAGTTGGTACACGAATTGATTGCAGATGTTGTGAGAACTTGGAACTGGCTCATAGGGGTGGTGATATTTGCAACCCTGTTTAAGCTCACGTTGCTTATTATAGTCGATAATAATGGTGCCCCGCTCAAAACTCCAGACCATCAATACCAGCTCTTAGCTATCTAGCCATTGTATTCTAACATCTCACGGATTCGTTGTGCGCAACAATTCACTCTATTGCAGTGTCGTTACCACTATATTAGGAAGTCCAGTCAACTGATAGATGCGCTTGCTATTAAAGGGCACCTCGACATTTTCCGTCCCCAGCTTGGCTAGGAAGACTAGGAGGAGAATGGCCTCAACTGCCGCCGCTAACAAGCTCGGGCACATTGAACGAACAGCTGCAGAGCCAAGGGATAAAGTAATTTATCTGATGGATTCGTTCATGAATTGCGTCTGACTGACACCTGCTACAGTTGCTGGTTACGGTAGTGCTGCGCAAGATTGATGAGGTTAACGACCAGATCCGGCTCTTTCGATTGGAGATACCTCTTGACGGCCCACAGCTGCGGGTAAATATTCACACCCATAATTCTTTCTTATTTCAGTTTTCTTCTTTTCGTATTACTCTCGTTATAACAAATATGCAAACGTCATGGAAAGAACAGTATGCAGGTCTTTTTCTTTTCGGTCATCTCTCTTACACGTGTCGTGCGTTGCTTTAGTTCCTCCCTGGCCAATGGCTCGATGTCTACTGTCCCGGCGTGCCCAAGGCAGGCGGCTTTACCATAACGTCGCCTCCCTCTAAGGCCCGGCCTTCTTCCGCAGCCACAAGTAGTATCACAAAGGACCACGATGCTGGGGCAAGGGTGGATGGGGGAGGGACGCCAGCGGCGTCGCCGGGCTACTTGGAGTTGGCCGTCCAAAAATCGCCCTCGAATCCACCTGCAGCCTGGCTCTGGCAAGAGGGAAAAGTCAAGGGGGACCCATCTGTTATATTCGCCACCACCGATACCAAAGAGCCAATCCTCGGCCGCGAGCTCCAAGTCCGCATCGGGGGCTCCTTCGTGTGGCCCCCGCCGGGCATCAATGTCCGATCTCTGCGGAGTGTTGTCTTCGTTGCAGGCGGAGTGGGAATCAACCCCCTTGTTGCCATGGCGAGTTCACTCGTGCCTCCGCTCTCGTTCGAGGTCAAGTTCCTTTACTCGGTGAAAGATCCTCTGACCCTGGACTTGGCATCAGGGGAGAGCAAGGAGAGGGACGCGAGCAAGATACTGTTTCTTGACAGGCTGGTCAAGATCTTTGGAGAGGAAGAGGGGAATGTTAAGGGCGAGCTCAAACTCTTCTTGACAGGTGGCGGTGGCGATGAAGAAGAACAGGGCGCCATCGAGGTCGGAGAGTCGTCCAAGGTCACATTTTTGAGCCGGCGTATGGAAATCGGTGATGTCGAGGAAGCGGTCGGTGGTCCAGCGGAGGGGAGGTTCGCGGTGGTCTATGTCTGTGGCGTGCCAGACATGACGGATTCGTTTGTGGATAAACTCAGGAGTAAGGACGGCTTGAGCATGGAGCCTCATCGGGTGCTGTGCGAAAAGTGGTGGTAAAGGCAGTGGTTGCCAGTCCCTGTTATTGCTTTCTATGCCCGACGATGGCATCTGGACTATTGCTGGCAGTTGCACCAAGCCCAGCCCCTTACCGTGTCCCTTATAGCTGGGAAGCCGAAGAGTTGCTATTGAACTCCTTGGACTGTCCTCCTCTGGAGCACTTATTTACTACAATGTTGAGGATATGCCATGCCCCTGTTAGGCTGCTACACAAGGGTGTCTCGACTGTCCCATGACCTAGAGTGGCAGAATGCATTACCGCCAACGAACCCAGGCCTTATTGCCTGGTAAAGACAAGGCGGTGAGTTGGCGATTCTTCACCCAAAGGAAATAGTCAAAAGGGTACAGCAGGAACTGCTACCCCGCCATCCCATAGAAGTCCCTTATAAGAGATAACTGAAGCTCAAGTCACATTGTATCAGTTAGCGTGGGTAGTGAGTCCTGAGCTCGGCGCCCACGTTTCGGTCACGTCAAGGCCAAATCAAGTCACCTTTTCACATGGCTGTGGTCGTTCCTGCTTTGAATGCCCTTGAAATTCCGTCAAATTGTGATCGTTCACATGATACTTATTCCCTTTGCCATTGCCGGCCACTGGGAGTTGTTGTAAACCTCATCGCCCACCCCCTAACTCACTTGAACTCTTTCATCGCCAACCCTCTTCATCGCGTCAGCTCACTCATCCCTGACGTTCATCTCCCCTGACACATTCTCTCTATCGACTGCACACCTTTCACCTTGTCTTGGTTGTTGTATTCAATGTTCTTGGCCCTTCTTAACTGCTGCCACTAAGCTGCTGAGAAGTACACTCAGGACAGGCCACTACCAAGTCGCGACCGAAGGAATCCAATCCATCATCAGACGATTGATTTCTGAGCAGTTCGCATCTTTCGCAATGGCTCGCAACAAGCGCAACAATCAAAAGAAGAGCAAGCTGCCTAGCTTTGATGGTCTCCTCTCGAGACTCGACAGACAGGAGCCACTTCCCAAGTACACATCAGGCCTGTCGAGCAACCTTTCTACCAAGTTGCTGACATTTGACGAGTCGCTCTCACAGAGCGACACCGTTACTGCAGCTACCAAAAGCTCCCAAGGTTTGAAAGGCAGTAAGGTTGCGCTGCCACCATCTTGTCGTTGGCGTCGCCCCCCGCCACGAAATAACTACTACCTAATGCCTGGCTGGCGTGAGGAAGCGTCGCGTAGAGACGCAAGCAACGGCTTACCGGCCAACAAGATCTCTCTAGTACCCAAAGACTTCTCCGAGTCGAATGTGAGTGGCACTACCATGACTGTTGGTGAAATGAATAACACCAACACCAACATCACCGCCACACAGAAAGAGATATTTGCCTTTCTCGACGGCCTAGAAGACGTCGACCCTCCCACTGTCAAGGACATGGGAAATTTGGTTTATGGCTGGCGTTATATCGCTGCCCATTCAGCTTCCTGCAGCATCAAGGCTGAAAACAACAGTGATGTGGACATGGACGAGGTGGAGACCATTCATGATGAAATTAAGGTCACTTTGTCAGACAACTCCACCGAGATCTTGTCAGAGAACGCTACCGAAATCGTGTTAGACAACTCCACCGAGATCTTGTCGAGCGGTCCGGAGGCCCAGGCAGAAGACCGGCAAGGTGGTCGGGGCAACAACGACCGCCGTGGCGGTGGTCGAGGTCGAGGTCGAGGTCGTGGCGGTGGTCGAGCCCGCCTGCATTCATCAGAAAACGATGACCTTCCCAGTCGCTCCTCTGGTGAGGAGACCGAATCTCCCGCTCCAATCCTCGCTGAAGTGCATGGCAAACAAAAAGAAGAGGAACATTATAAGTACTATTACTTTGCCACGGGCCTGCACATGGCCAAGGTCAACATGGAGAAGGACTTCCCCGGCTCCGTATACATCTGCCTTGCCAAGCTCAAGGGCTACCGCTGGCTGCTTTGTGGGCCTCGCCATTACGATTTTGCTTACCTTGCTAACGGGATAGGCAAGGAACGGGACCCCGAGGGCTATGCTACCATCGCTCCAGTCTACAAGGACATAGAGTATGATAGAACCGACCGTATCGTGCGCCAAAGTGACGAGCTTGACCTCGAGGGCTCTTGTGTCTATGGTTCTTTGTACGAAGTCAGCATAGAAGCAGTACAGGCCATCACGGCAGACACGCTGAAACTTGACTACATGCCCAAGATGATCAAAGCCATCACGCTGGAGAAGGACCGCACCAGCTTGGAGCCGGAGCTTGCAGGCTCAATGCCGCTAATCATGCGCGAGAAGCTCGATCTCAACGGCGACCCCATCACTGTGGACGCCTGCACCTACCTCGTGGACGGTGTGCGCTACCACCTCCCCTGGCGCAAGCCGGACATCGACTGTGGTGGCCACATGGAAGTCGGCCGACTGCGGGACTACGAGCGTGCCGCCATGCTGCCCTATATGCGGGCATACAACATGGACTGCCCGGCCAGCAACACTCCCTACCCGCTTCCCCAGTTCGCCCTGGACCGCCGCAATGAGAACCCTCGCCCCTTGTCTCATGACAATCAGCCCGCGTTCCGCAAACACAAGGCGTACCTGGAAAACCTGCGCGATGTCTTCTCCGGTATACTGTTTGACGGCCAGACCCCACTGTGGTACGTGAACGAGGTACTGCGACCCTGGGTCAACGACTTGGAGGAAGGCTTGGAGAAGTGGCCACACCCGCACTCGGAGCGGGACCGCGTGAGCAAGGTTGAGGATGAAGGTCTTTATGACTAGTTCAGGAGACAAGCGAAAAGGAAAAAGGAAAATAGGAAAAAAGAGTTATTGTGTAGGCTGAAATGAGGATGGCCTGAATGGGATTGATTAATCCTCTGCACTGTGAGGACCTTGGCGAGGGGTTCGTACATAGTTAGTTGAGTGGATGGTTGCATAAATGATACCCTGTTTCCAGTTCCGTGACTGATTATTTCACTTGCTCCCGATTATACCACTGAAGTAATAGAATATTTCATTACTGTAGTACAACTTTAACTGGAATAGTGGCTGCGCAAGATGTTAAAGCCTTGGCCGGTTTTTTTTCGCAGTCGATCGAGTATCCCAGTTTCGCAGTATATAACTGTCAGTGAGCAATCCAGTTTATTCCAGCGGCCGCTTGGCAATTCACTCAAAAGAATAATCCGAAACCAAGTCTCAAGCATTTCAAGACATATCAAGCTCCTTTTATTCACATGTTCGCTCTTGCTAATAATCTAAGATGGCTCAGTCCAGTTGACCTGGTCCATGATCTGTCCCGCCGAGGGATGCGTGTAACCTATTCTTAATCGTAACCTCAGAGGCTGCAAGGTGATAGCATGTTAGCAAGGGACTCTTCTTAAACAGCAGAAACGAGGATAGAAAAGAATAGTTGGAACTTACCCCTTTAGCGCCCACAATCCTCATGAGCTGCGTTGCCTCACCGCCGGAAGGAATATCGGTATTCGATATATTGAGGAGCTGCAGCTTCTGGGATTTGGGAACTGCAGCCTGCAAGCCCACACCGGAGATCGGGCCGCCCGACGAGTTGCGGAAACGGCCAGTGACTTGAATGGCGCCTTCAGCGTTGCGTTGCAGAGCCAAAGTAACATTCACGCCGTTCGCATCGTAGCAAGGATGCGCAGGTGGTCCTTGCTGCTGCGGGGGAGGCGTTCCCATGCCGTCGAGGATGTCCAGATCCGAGCTTGCTGATGCGGCAGGCTGAGTAGGGGCAGGTGAGCCGGATGGGCCTTGTGAGAAGAGGTCCATGATGGAAGAGACATTAGATTGAGGCGCCGGAGAGCCAGGGTTTGGTGGCGACGAAGCGCCGCCCAGGATATCTGCTAAAAGATCCGTATTGCTCGGTCCAGTGGTGGGAGAGGCCAAAGGGGCGCTGGTGGTATCACCCATAAGATCCAGGAGATCCTGGTCAGTGGTGGGCTTAGCAACCAGCTTGGACCTTCGGTTCGCGGCCTTCTTTGTCTTAGTACTCGCCTCACCAAGAACACGAGAGGCTTCCCGGATTTGCGGAGGCGGCATCTTCTCCAGTACACCCCGGCGAATCTCGTCATAGGCGAAAAGGTTGTTATACTCCACCGATCTTTGCTGAACCTCAACGTCCAAGCTGGTTGAGTGGAACTGGATAAGTCTTCGCACTCTCTCGATTTGAGGGGCATCATTCAATCGTGTACTGAGCTTGATCAATGCCGTAATGATATACTCAGTGGCTACCTGGGTAGCGTAGCTGCTGTTAAGAATCATAGAGAATAGGTCAATGATTTCGTGCTCTTTAACCTCAGAGACCAACTCCTCCTCTTCATACTGGCCACCCCGCAGCAGCAGGTCGCCGAATTCACCGATGCACCATGCTCCGGCTTGAGTCAAGCTTTCCTGTGTAATATCCTTCTTCAGGTTGACGTAAAGCTTTTGCACGGCGTAGGTCTGCAGCTCGGGAGTAGTTGCCACAAGACGAATGAACGACGACATGATAGGCTCCTTTACGAAGTTGCCTGCAAGTGTCAGAACGCGCAGCATTGTATCAACATGCCACCGCTTGTTGGGGGCATATCGGTCTGCAGCAAGGCCAATCTGGGTCGTCATGGTCGGCTTGAACTCATTGTCGGCAACCTCGAGGAATGCCAGAAGTTCCCGGATAAGAATTCGGACATTGCTTTCATTAACCAGAGTAAAGCTGAGCTCGAGAGCTCTTCTCCGGATGCTGATATCAGGGTCCCTCAAACAGTCAAGAATCGTGCTGCGATGTCGCTGTACAGCGTTGGGCTCAATGGCAACAACCTGTGTCAGGGTATTAAGAGCAACGTAACGGATGTTGTTGTCGCGGTTGGAAAGGAACTTTCCGAGGATGTTGACGCCCAGCACACGCAGACCAGAATCGGCATCGATGTCCAATATTGTCCGTACAGCTTCGTACAAAATCGAGTTTCCGACATTCTTGGTAGAATCCGTGTTCGTAGCGACCTGGGCCAGGATGTCGTTGATCTGCTCAGTTCCTTCAGGGTCGCCGCGGACGAGCACTCGAAGTAGTCTGAGGATCTTGACCTGGATGAACGGATCGGTGATACCAGTGACATCGTGTTCAGGGGCATAGCCGGAAGTCGCAAGCCCCTTCAACGTCCTCACCAGGTTTGGCACGAATTGCTTGTACTTTTCCACAATGCCCTCTTCACCGCCCTCCTCCTCGTCAGCCTCGCAGAAGCTAGTGACAAGGGTAAGGCCACACAGCAAAACGCCATGGTTGCGGTCGGACAGAAGGGCGGCGGCCTTCTCGACGAAGTGCTCCTGCAGGTCGGGAACCTTGTGGCATATTCTCATGGCGCACAAAGCCGCTTTTCGTCGGATGTAGGGGTTGGCTGTTGACACGAGCTTTTCGATATCGGCGAAAAGGTCTCGGGACATCTCGATGGAGGCGATGTTGCCGAGAGTCGCAAGAGCAAGACCGACGACATACTGGTTGGAGTGGCCCAAATCGTTCTGTAGCGAGTTCGTCACCAAGGTCAATACTTCTTGGTTCTCATCGAGTAACAAACTGGTTGCCAGGTGTCCTAAACGTTTGTCGGCGAAGCGCTGCGAGGCAAGGAGCTTGATGCATTCTATCTGGCCAAAATGGGTTCGTTCGCCGAGGGTGAAGAGGTAAAGCAGCTTAGCTACGTTGTTGCGCCTGCATACTTCGGTTAATACAATTGGTCCCTCCCAGCCAGCCCCAGCTCAGCAATTGTGACGATAGGGCGATGGCGTAGATGTGGGATGTGGAGGGTGCGTACCGGATGTTGTGATCACCGCTCTCTTCTCGGAAACTAGCACGGATGGCAGCGCTCTCTTTTTGAATAACGGCACGCTCGTCGGCGATGGTCTTGGCCGCTCGCACGTTGCGGATGAATTGCTTGACTGTGGTTGTGATATGTGTCAGTGTTGCGACTCTATCGGGGCGTAGCTACAGCACGGCATAGCATTGCATAGCATGAGGCCAGATTCGACGTACGGGAACTCATCGTGACCAAAGCATAAGGGCCCTTCAAGGGCCGACTTCTTCAAATAGCCTCAATGAAGCAGACGAAGAGGTCAGAAGTGCCAGCACGAAGGGTGCCTAGGGGAACAAGTGTGTTGTTTCAACTTAGGGGGTTTTACTAAAGCGTGTACTTTGAATTCAAGCTTCGATTCGCTGGCCTTCCCCTTTGGCGGAATGTACAGTTGATTGACTGACTGACGGATTGAATGATGGCTCCAGCTCAGCCCGAATCCAGGGTTCCATATTAAGCCCGCCATTGCTGCAGCCTGGTTGGCCCAGATGTCTTACGTGGCCCACAAGCTCAAAGCCCCGCGCCCCACCTTACGAAGCTTATCCCTTATTCCTCAGTGCAATAGCTAGAGGGATGCTGGAGTTGAGCATCGAGTATTGGATGGATTCCTCCTTCCAACAAAGACATTCAATTCGTTTAATGTATTGCTGGACCAATTTGAGGCCATATTTTTGGTACTGAGAGTGTCCACCATTACTGTTATTAGAAGACTAAAGAATAATCTCGCACGGGAGTAGATAGATATAAAAGAATTCAACCATGGTATTGAGCGCTTACAAGCAACTGTACATCATTCGAACAAACAAAAATGTGATGAATGCTTGCAGGAAAATACGTTTCGGCATGTCATTGTTTACAGCTTCGACTCCGGCACGCTGTGTTGAACAGAAGCAGCAGCAGTAGCACTAGGCCCGTTGGTCGCAGCAGGGGCTGCCTCTACACCCTTCTCAGTACCCTCCTTAGTACATCTAGCTAGTATCCAGTCTGCCACGTCCTTGTAGAACATCTCCTTTCCGGGGTCCGCGTGGATCTGGTGGTAGAAGCCCTCGTAGTTCTTGAACGTAGCGTCCCCAACGGCGGGCTTCTGCCGGTCGAACCAGGCCTTGGCCTTGTCGAAACTGCAGACCAGGTCGCCGTCGCCGTGGATATGCAGCAGGCTCCGAACCTTGGGGCTTAGCTTCGTCTTGCCCAACGAAAGCGCCTCCGTGCGGTCCAGCATGCTCGCGAGTCCCTCGAGCGTGCCCGTGTCGTGGCAGAGTGTGTCCTCGCGGATGCTCTGCTGAACCACCGGGTCGCGCACGACGTGCTCCGGCGGGATGGGCCGGGTGAGGTGCATATGCGGCAGGAACCTGCCCGCGAGTCTTCCGCTAAAGACCAGCAGCCAGCTGGGCTCCTCGACGGGCGTGAAGCCGATGAAGGGCGACTCAAGCAGCCACCCGGAAATTTGCCCGATCAAGTCGTCGTAGGCGCAATCGCTGGCCAGCGTCGCGACCTCCCCACCGCCCATCGAATGGCCCAATACGAAGACGGGCACCTCGGAAGGCAGATGCGCGCGGATGAAGGCCACAATGTCGGCCAGCACCGTAGACGTCGGACCCGTTAGCCCCCGCTGCGCCGGCGTTTTCACTGAGCGACCCCAGCCTCGCTGGTCGAAGCCGTAGACGGCAATGCCGGCGCGCGCCAGCGATGGGAAGAAATCATAATACCGGCCCACGTGGTCGCTGAAACCGTGCACCATGATCAGCTTGGCCTTGGGCGGCCCATCTGGCTGCGGGTAGGGGAAGGAATCATGTTAGTGGATGTTGATCATCAACAAGAGTTTTGGATGGGTTAATTGGGTTTAGGACGAACCAGCCATGTCTTGGTATACAAATCAGCTTCCCCGATCTTCCCGACGGTTGCCACCTTGAATGTGCCTTCTGTTTCCTGCACCATGTTTGAAGCCGATCTGGGTCTCAGTATTTGATATTATTATTAGCAGTAAAGGTTGGGTTAATTGATGAAAGTTGTAAGAGGGAGAATTGAACAGAATTGCTGATTAGGTTGGTAGGTAAACAATAATTGCTTATGAGGTTTGAGGTCTGGGCAGTTTCTGTGGAACCAGCCAGGCATGTGTACTTACATGGGCTCTGAGCTCGTAAGGGAACAACAAATAGAATCACTGCGAATGCCCGTGGGTTCGGTCTACTGGGTGAGAATGTCAGAAAATTGAACTTGAATGAGGGTAAGGCTTCCGGAAAGGAGGCTCTACCGTTGGTCACACCACCTACGCCTCATTGCTGAGGCGTACATCAAGGTCACCGCCCCAAAATGGCGTTCTTAGAAAAGGAGGCTACATGTGAAGAATGTTCCTTGTTATTTCCACGAGTCAGAATAGCCGGGCTCATAGCTTCTCAAGCTGCCATCTCCAATTTTGGTCACAGATTCTTGGAAGTATAACCAAGCACAATTGGGTATTGACCTTTTACAGATTGAGATTTCGCTTTCATTATTACTTGATATCCCCCAGAACTCTTGATTTGAAACACTGCATTGAGTGGAGATCCGGGGACACTTCTTGTGTGTGTAGTAGTATACATCCAACAGAGGCCCTGCGACCAATACTGGTCTTGTCTATGCCTGATCACCCCCTAAAGAAACGGCGTCTAAGGCGGTCATGTGCGCCTATTAGATGGAAACCCAAATCGTTACTCTTGTGACCCAAAAATAGATGCAAACACTAGTTACGAGTCTTGGGCTCCTCCTTGGTCTCCTCGAGGGGCTCCACTTCACTCCCTTCTACCTCGTCCTCTTCAAGTTCCTCCTGAATCACCTCATCTTCGAAAAGCTCACCAGGGGGCCTCCGTGGGCGAGCTTCGGGCGCCTCGCTGCCTCCGCTCATCTGCCACTCCATGAGTTTGCTGAATGCACTCGAGTTGTTGGCGCTGAGCTCTTGGTAGGACCCAATTTCTGCGACTGTACCCTCGTTGGAGAGCACAATGATCTTGTCCGATCTTTTGATGGTGGACAGTCGATGAGCGATGGAGATGGTGGTGTTGCGTCCCTTCAGCAACTGTGCGAGAGCAGCGTTGACCAGAGTCTCGGACTCAGCATCAAGTGCTGACGTAGCCTCGTCGAGAATCAGTATATCGGGATCCTTGAGCAATGCCCTAGCGATGGCAATTCGCTGCTTTTGGCCTCCGGATAGCTGAGCGCCTCTTGCGCCAACCTGAGTGTCCAAACCATGAGGAAAGTCACTGATAAACTGACAGTTGGCCTTCTGCGCAGCCGAGATGATCTCGTATCGGGAAGCGTTCGGTCTGCCGTAGGCAATGTTCTCCGCAACGGTGCCAGAGAACAGGACAGGTTCCTGAGACACCATGCCAATGCGGCGGCGGAGAGACCGTACATTCATTTTGGTAACATCGACCCCATTAATCGTGAGAGTTCCCGTGGTGGGATTGTAGAAACGAAGAAGCAAGCCAGCAACCGTACTCTTGCCACCACCTGAAGGCCCAACAATACAAACATTGTCACCAGCGTTGATAGTGAAGTCGAGATTGGTGAAAATGTTGACGGCTGGTCGCGTAGGATATGCGAAAGAGACGTTGGAGAACGTGATAGGGCCCTGGGCCGACACGACTTTGACACCCTTTGTAGGTGCAATGGTCGCTTCCCTGTCCTGTAACTCAAACAGCCGGCTGGCGGCACCGACGCCCTTCATCAGCTCAGAAAAGAAGCCAGATACGCCGAAGAGACTAGAGCCTGTGAACGCGGTGTACATCATGAAAGATGTCAAATCACCTAGACTCAGGAGACCTTCTCGAACATAGCCTCCACCGAACCACAGGAGAGCAAGGATAGTCATGTTACCCATCCAGCCAGTCGATGCGAAGAACGTGGCACTATATCTCGACTCTTTCAGACCGAGGTTGAATATTCTCCTGATCTGTCCGTTGTACCGATGAACCTCTTGGATTTCACCAGTGAAGGCTTGGCTTGTCTTGACATTGCCGAGCCGCTCCTCGGCGATCTTGGTCAAGGTTCCCAGGTTCTTTTGGATATCTCGGCTGACCCTTCGGATCGCTCGGGCGTAGAAAAAGGCAGCAGCAGCAACAAACGGACCGGTGATGAATATGACGGTCGTCAAGCCAGGACTGATCCAAGCCATAGCCGTCAGGCCGGCGACACCACTGACCAGAGACCTAAGACCGTCCGACACATTTTGCGTGATACTTTTACCCACAATAATCGTGTCAGAACTCAGCCGGGAGATCAGATCGCCAACCCTGTTGGCATCGAAGAATTCAGCGTCTTGGACATAAGTTTTCTTGTACAGCTGCGAACGTAGTCGGGACACTACACGCTCGCCGGCAATGCGAAGTAGGATGATACGACCAAAGTTGGCCATTGCGCCAATTGTGAGAACCACGCCAAATGCGGCGAAGAATTGATATAGTGTCAGACCGAAGAGCCGTGTTTCCGCGAAGGAATCCTTAGTAGCTTGATCCATGATCTTGCCGACAGAGAGAGGGATGGACATAGTGACCGATGACGAGATGAGGAGCAAGATGACAGCAAATCCAAGGAATCTGAGCTCAGGTCGTGCAATCTTCAAGAGTCGCCATATCTCGCCCATGCCTCCGATGCCTGTACCTTTTGATTCCTTATGCTCCTTAGAGAGGCGGGCTCTCAAGTTGACCTGAGCAGCCTTCGATGCCTTCTCACTTCTCGCAAATCCTTCATGCTCGGGTATACTTTCGGTTTCCTTCCCTTGCGCGGGGATCGGTTCGCTTGCTGCTTTGACCGTACCTGCATTGTCTTTCTGGGAGGCATCGCTAGAGGAGAACCGGCGCAGAAGTGCTATGGGAGATCCAAATGTCGTGGTATACCTCTGCGTCTGGCCATGGGAGATGTATTCGCGGGGTGCGAACGATCTGCCAAGAGGGGAGCGCAACTGTGAAGGGGCATATTTGGTAACTGGTAGGAAAGAAGAGGAAGAAGAGACCCCTCTCTGGCCAGAGTATCGGAAGACGTTGACGGCGATATTGGAGGAAGGCAACGGAAGCTGACAGGTCGCGCCGCACTGTTGAGCCAAGCTTGCGCTGCGCTGCGGGAGCAGGGCAACGCGTCGCACCACTCCCGAAACCATGATGGAAGATTTATCGAAGGGGTGGGGATATCGTCATGGGAATAGTCGATCTTGTTGTACTGTGCGGTCGCATTTTCTACAGTGACATTGGCGCAAACTGCTCTCATGAACACCACATGAAGCTGTTATGTCGTTTTGGCCTGGGATAATACTACAAAAGATCTCAGGAAAGCCTTCCCGTCGTCATCCATCAGATCGGCTCAAAATACGCTAGTGCAAACCGCTGCCCATCTTAGCCCCGAGCTGGACTTCGCAGGTAACCCAGCTTAGAGCCGAGATTGCCCCACATGCCACCTTCAAAAATTGCTTAAGTTAAGGATACTAATGAAGCATTTCATCCAAACTACAAAACCCGCCCCGGGCAATCTACGAATTTGGAAGAATCGAAGCGATCAACGAGCTTGATGCTTGAGACAATCGGTATATATCCCCTTGGTTGCGATTTACGCCATAAAGAGTGGGGGATTCGATACTTGTGACTCGCGGAGGTAACAATATAAAGAGAAGTCTTCGACGGCGTGAACTCTCACCATCCGAGCATAGGTATCTGATATTCTGATTCGACCAGAAGCTGTCCCCACAACTTATGGCGTATTTCGCAACCAAGGGGATATATATATATATGTGATTTCCCACTTTGACAGCCCCTGGGAAGGGCCAGGGGGCTAGCTGGTTTTTAGAAGCCCCTGTTGAACATACATGGATTTAAAAATCATCGTTGAGGTTCCGAAGACAGAGTTCACCCCTTTAAATGCTTCCAATCGTACTTCAGTAACTCGATGATACTCTCTTTATAAGAAATGAGCTCAGACTAATATAATGTGTATAATTCAAAATGTACTCGAGCATCTGACCAACGTTGATGATGACTTACATGAACTAACTCCCTTAAGAATCGTACCTGAGTAGAGGCGTATCAGTATTGGGCAGTGCGCATTTCATCCATCCCGAGGAGCGCAAGTCGTCAAGCGATCCAAGGTACTCTGAAAATCATGGTCGCTATGGCGAACGTCAACCAAGTGTGAGGGGAACATGTTAAGCTTCGTCTGCCCAGATGAGCGCGCAGCCTGTCACCGTGGCAGCGGAGCCTCCTAGACTTCAAGGCGCATAAATCGTTGATAAATGCCGACTGGAGTTGGATATGAACCGTTCGCTGGCACATGGAGCCTGACGAGGATGGTGGCTCGATGCGAAACTGTGAGACCCCATAGCAATCGGCTCGTTGAATGTGGACGTCCGTGTTGTGTGGGCCATCATTGTAAGTACGCTCAATGGGACAACTTATGATCAGCTTACGGCCCCCTATTGCGCTTATTGAGGCCGTATTTACTATCGGGCAAAGACGTGCTCTTAGATCTGCCTTTAGAACCCATTATAAATGTTTATGGGGGCCTGCCTGAAATAAATGACACCGTAACGTCGCAATGGCAAGACGCATCGATCTGTTGACCATGAAGAAATGAAGTTTATGGCTGCGCAGAATGCCTTAGCGGGTCGATAATGCTATTGTGGACCGATAATTCCCTTCTAGAAAATCGTGATCAACGAGCAGTGCAGCTGAAAACGGAGCCCACCCGACAAGCTGGGCACTGAGGATATGTACGTAGACACCAATCTTGCAATGTGACTCTAGCACGGCCATGTTCCATTCGGATCGTCGATATCGTGATGCAAAGACCAGAACAAAGCGTGCCGATGCGGGCAGTCTAAACTTTGCGTACTTCTGGTTGCAGATCAATTGAGTTTGCATCTCTTTCAGCTCTTTAAGCTGTCAAGCTGAAGCCTAATCCAACTTTTGCTCGGTACGGTTCGTTCGCGGAGTCCACGGGCGTGCCGCCACCCGCAGAAGGCCCTTGAGAGGTTTTGACTGGCGCCTGGATGACGCCGAGGCGGCTTTGTAAGCTTAAGTTACCTAGTGGATGGTGGGCAGTGCAAACGTTTGACGTCGTGGGACGGCCAGCATCATCATCATGTACAAGCCAAGCGCTTGTGCATCCCAACCTCTTCAACATCAGATTGTTTGCAGGATTCGCAACCTGCCAGCTTGAGCTTACATACGGTAACGTGAACGAGAGGTGCTGGGCGAGTTGATCATCGCCGAGTGTGGAGAAGATCAAATGTATGCATATCGATTTGTTTTGGTTCAATGTTGTAATGTAGGTAGTATGTTCTGCCCAAACGCTCATGGTGGTTGGTTGGTTACCTTGCTCTGTACCAGCAACCAGACATGCCACTACAGAGGTACTGTAGGTCTCCATGGGAATATCGAACGGGTCCACCGATTGAACGATAGTGCGATTGATCATGCATCGCATCTCGTACCTTCAACCTCACTCTCAGGTAGGTAACGGACAAGTACTGGCGTGGACTGCGAACAGGTGCCATGGAATCCACGCGGCGACTCCATGGCAATGGGGCCGCCCGTATCGTATCGTACGTGCATGGTCCGAAAACCTAAGGCGTGTCTTACATGCATCGCACGGCTGGCAGTTCGTATAACGAGGCCGGTATTAGTACACGATGGGTACGAAATGTAAAAGGGTGGCTGTGTCTTGTCATCACCTTCTAATATCGTCAGGCCCGGCCCCATCAGTTAGAGCTTTCAGTGGTTCGCTTATTTAGTCACTGGTCAACCACATTCTTCCCGAGACCCGAGCTTTCCATGTTTGGCGACAGCACCGGGACAGGCGCTGACCACACACAACCCACACTCGGAGAGCCCAGTAACTGCCCAGGACCCCTACCACCTCGTAACCAGGATCTGCAGCCAGTTGGCCAAGCGTCCAAAACACGCGCGCCTTATTATGACGCTCCCCTCTTCGTCCGAAGCATGATTCCCATCCCTCCCTGGCCTGTTGTTTTCCTGGATGGCTGGCGTCTCTGACACAAATCAAGACATCATCGCTTTTCCTCCATCCCCGACACTCGTTCACCTCACAACAACAACCCGATCCGAGTCAGGTGTTTGCATTCAATACACCATCTGGTTTCTTGGGAGAATTCGCGCCTTGGTCTCCTCGGTCGTTTTATTTTATTTTTCATTGAGCTCTTAATCCTAATTTCCCAGTCTGTCTACTCGGACATGTTCGGGCCTGCTCCATTCGCCGGTTCCGCCATCTAAGTTTGGAATATTCAGCATTTACACATACGTCGATCAATCGAGGCCGACGACTTTTAACACACGAAATAATCAGCAAAGGAGGAGTTTTTACAGGTGGCCGGTCGCGCTACCTTATTTCACCAGCATGGTGTCATTCGGCTCAACACTCGTTCTTCTCTCCAGCCTGGTTGGGCTTACCACCGCCCAGGCCAACGCACAGCCCACCAAATTGCCGTCTCGCGTCTTGGAGTCGACGTCGCTCGTCACTTGCCAGGAGAACTCCGGATTTCAAGCGTCCAAGTTTCACGTCATTTTCAACCCCGAGTCCGGCAAAATCAACGTGGACCTGATCGCAACGTCGTCCATCGAAGGAAATGCCGTCTTTGATGTTCAAGTTTCCGCCTACGGATATCCCATCCAGACCCTGGTCGTCGACCCTTGCGATGTTGGCTTCCGAGGTCTCTGTCCCATGGTGTCCGGCAGATTTGGAGACAACCCTTTCAGTGTAGACGTTCCTGGGGATGCCCTCAGCAAGATTCCCGGAATTGCATACACATTCCCGGATTTGGACGCTAAGGTCAGAATCTTGGTCAACATGACTAGTGGTGACCGCAATGGTCAAACTGTTGCGTGCCTCGACGCTCGTATCTCCAATGGCAAGACGGTTGATTTGATCGGCGTGAAGTGGGCATCGGCCGTCGTTGCCTTCCTTGCGCTTATCTCGTCTGCTGTGATTTCTGGCCTGGGTTACACCAATGCGGCATCTCACGTTGCTGCCAACGCTGTGTCCCTGTTCGGATACTTCCAGGCCCAAGCCATGGCTGGCCTTTGTGGCATGCCGCTCCCACCTATTGTACAGGCGTAAGTGCACTTGTAACCTCATCGCTACGACAAATATGATGTCTTATTTTAAAGCGGCTACGTGTGAATGCACGCTGACAATTCTTTTAGATGGACCCAAGACTTCCAATGGAGTATGGGCCTTGTAAAACTTGGTTTCATGCAAGATATCTTCACATGGTATCAGCGTTCCACCGGCGGAGAAGCATCGCGACTACTTGACACGCTACGCTCGGTGTCCGTGGCAGTTCAAAAGAAGAAGCGATCTCTAGATGAATTTGCGGAACCTGCTGCAAAGGTCATGACCCGCGCTGCTGCCATGATGCCTCGCACCGCAGGAAACGCTGCTCAAAAGATAACCAAGCGCGCCAATGTTGCTACTGCCTCGGGCAGTTACGTTGTCTATGGTATCCAGAGAGCCGGATTCCAGGCCAAGATCGAGTCGACCAATATCTTCATGACCTCTTTGATCATGTTCTGCGTCATCATGGCCTTGACAATCATTGCTGTTCTTGCCTGGAAAGGTATCTGCGAAGTCCTCTTCAAAAAGAGTAATAAGTTCAGTGACTTCAGGAACGGCTGGCGTGTTGTTTTGAAGGGAATCCTTTTCCGCATTACCCTGCTAGGATATCCTTTGATTGCGGTTTTCTGCCTGTGGGAGCTGACCCAGAACGACTCGCCCGCAGAAATGGTGCTTGCGGTGGCATTCTTCCTACTCATCACTGCCAGTCTTATATGGGCCACTTGGACCGTCATGCGGATCGCGAAGCGCTCAGTAGCACTCTTCAAGAACCCGGCCTACACCCTCTTTTCTGACCTCACAACACTCAACAAATGGGGATTCCTGTACATCCAATATCGCGCATCGGCCTATTACTTCACTTTCCCTACCATGGGATACATCTTTCTAAAGGCTTGCTTTGTCGCCTTTGGTCAGAAGAACGGCGTAGCTCAGGCGGTTGGTCTGCTTTTGATCGAGGCCGGTGCTCTCATCGCCAACTCCGTCCTACGACCTTGGATGGACAAGACAACAAATTCGTTCAACATTGCCATCTCGTTCTTCAACTTCTTGAACGCCATCTTCCTGCTCATTTTCACATCTGTCTTCGACCAGCCACCTCTGATGACTGGCATTGTCGGCATCATCTTCTGGATCTTCAATGCGGCTTTCACTCTTATCCTCCTTCTAATGATCATCATTACAACTGGTATACTTCTGTTCAAGAACAACCCCGACGCTCGATACCAATTCATGGCCGATGACCGCACTTCATTCATGAAGTCTGGCACCAACCTGCACACCTACAATGAGCTCGATGCTCTGGCCGCCACCGCCCGCGGTGGTGAGAAACCGAAGGCAGGATCTGGCTTGGACCTGGACGATGATTCGTACGAGCCCACTCAGTCCGATGGGCTCCGCCACAGTGCAAACAGTCCGAGCGAGGGTGGTCGCCCGTCTATGGATGCGAGGGCGCACCAGCAACACGGTCTTCTGCAGCATGAAGAAGACCGCAGTGCACACAATGCCAGCCCAGCTGGCCCAGGAGTTGCAAAAACCTCCTCGTGAGTATAACCCAGCGTGGAACATTGATAGGGGTGTCCTATTAACGTTGACATTGCAGCCCTTGGCAACGTGGAGCTGGCTATGAGCATTAAACCCAAATCAATGTAAAAAGGAACAAATCGAGAAGGAAAAAAAACTACAAAAATGCTCGCGCCTGTCCACATCCGTTTACATCAGCCCACATCTTGTGTTTAAAGATACTGGCTTTCTTATTGATGCGGATGTCTTGCACGGTTCTTTATAAACTACGAGGATGTTGGGAATCTGTAATGTCATAAGAGGTCAAGCAAAGCAGAAAGGCTGCAGTCAGGTAAGATCGGCGAAACAAACTTACTGTTTCACGCCTGACGTTCGGCCACAGCCTACAGTCCATGATGGCTGTATAGGCATATGGGTAGTCATGATAGTAGGATATCAAATTCATCATTAAGCTTATGATCGTAATGAATGGGCATGTTGGCAGGCAGTTAGCGAGCAAGATTCGTCATATTCATGGATGGCGTTACCCGTGGCAACGGAAAAGGAGGAATATATCATCATAGATTTCGGAGGAAGGAGTTTTCGCTTTTCAATGTTCAATACTAGGATAATTGTTAACCGACAGTACCGAATTATTAAAACGCATCCTAATTATTATGAATAAAACCACTAGAGGTCGTTGATTATCTACGTGTACGGAGTACCGAAACCGATTACGTATCTTGGTGTGCACCGCGAGGTTTCATTCTATGGTTCCTATATATTGCTGCAGACTTCAGGGGACTACCACCATGTACGAATAACTGTATATGACGCGGTACTTAGCAGGTAGTGGTAGATGAAGAGCTAAATGAGCTATTGCCAATAAGGCACCGCGCAACGAGCCCTTGGTATCTGACCCACGAAGATCTGGGGTATACTGGCTGGCGGAGGGCGGTGAAAGGATAAGAAAAGCAAGATGGAAAGGGGGCTGGGACAGTGCTCATCACCGTTTATCTCATCACAGAATGTCATTGCCTGATGGAAAAGGTGGCTAACTTTCGGAACCAGGTATTCATACATCTAGACATCGTCTAAGCTATTGACTTCACGACCTCGCGAGATGCCTCCTTGACCTTTTAGGTCCCTGCTACACTAAGTACATACCTCGCTGGCACTGAAGGATTTTGGGGTAGCAAAAGGCTCATGGGGTGTTGATAGGTTTAACACACGTACTAGGATTATGAGAAGTGAATGACATGTGGTGGTTATCAACCAAGCGGCTACTATTACTAAAATATTGAAAACGATTGCTAGGCCGCTAGACAGAATGTTCAAACTCGGCTCTTAACGCTCGGATAATATAAGCCGGGTTTCCTTGCCGCTGATCTCTCATCGTATGTGTTAGGTTGATAGTCTTCCTCAACAACCCGAAGACACATCCCAAAGCACCTGCAACTAATTGTGTCCATTCATGTGCTTATATAAGTAAGCAACCTTCCCACGCACCAGTGAATGGAAGCAACAAACCCCTCAAATTCCTTCCCTCGCCCGTCACGAACTGTTGCTCTCCTTACGGAGCATCTCCGAGACATCGGCATCGAGACCGTCGTCCTCGCCCAAGTCCGGGAAGTCATCGCTCGTATCAAGCCTTCGTTTCTTAGACCCATCGGGACCTGTAGGGACTGACTTGAACTGAGACGCGAGGCTCGACAACATCTCGATGCCCGGGGCAGCGGGTGGTTGCGTTGGCTGTGGTTGATGTTCCTGGAACGCGGGCTCTTGAGAGGGGAAGTCGGGCGACCATTCTGGGATAGGCGCCGCTGGAGCCTGCTGCAGTGCTGCCTCGGGTTCCGGAGTAAGCTCTTCGATCTCAGGGCGATCTGGCTCCGGCATTAACTGGTCATGATTGCCATTCGAGGGGGCAATCTCCTCGTTAGAAGAAAGACCCTGCATAATGGCAAACTCGACATCCGTCTTCTTCGTCTCCACCTCAATCTTGCGTCTCTTGAACGTTTGTAGTTGTTCTTCTTCGGCGGCCAGAGCAGCCTTATTAGAGTCCAGTATCTTCTGGAGCTCGTCAACCAGCGACTTACGGGCCTCGACGCATTGTCCCACTGCACCCTCGGCATTAGCGAGAGTCCTGACTAGGCCATTCAGTCTGGCGGCGTAGACAGGCGCAGATGGGACACTGGCGCCAGGCTCCATCAACTTGCTGTATTCAGAGTTGGCGGTGGTAATAGATGTCTTAGTTGACAGAAGCAACTTGGAAACATCTGCCTGGGGTTTGGCAAGTGATGCCAGTTCCGACGGTAAAGATGCAGAACCGCCAAAGATAGAGCCCCCAAGAGCGGGTCGTCCGCTCCCGCGGGCCTTCTCGAGCTCTGTATCAAACAGTCAGTTGGGTATTACTTGATCTCTGAGAGCAACATGTTGAGACTTACCTTGTATACGGGCTTCTACCGCGGCCTGGATAGGCTCTTCAAAGACGCCACGGTCTCTCCAAACTGCTACTACTCTCTGGATTCTTTGCTGGACCTCAGAAGGAGCCCCCTTGTAAGCCGCAGAGGCAGCCTCAGCGAGGACAGGTGCGAAGGCAACAAGGAAATCCTCCTTGTGGCGGACTTTTGATTGCTGGCAGACCTCTGCAAACCATATATGTCAGTACCCACATTCGTAACGGTATGGCACAGAAACCAGGCCAAACGAAGGAGACCAACGATCAGGAAACACATTAATTGAACGCGGACTTACCATTAGCCAGATAGATCAGGTTGAGTCTCTTATGACTGGTCGAGTCCTTGAGGCGCTGCAACCATATCTGCACAGTGCGCTCAGCATGTCGTCTAGGTAGGGTAAGGTCAGTTGTTTGGCCGCATATCAAGGACTAAGCGATATCACGCAGTGGTTTGGTGCTTACCTATGGAACATAATCCATTGGGCTACAGTGACTATACTGTCCTGGGTCTCGCACAACGTCGAGAGCTTGGCAAGAACGGCGTCGTCGGTGTAGGACATGATGGTGGTGTTATGGAGATGTTACGCAGATCCGTTGTCAAGTGGTCTGATTCCAGGTTGGGAGTGTGGGCGATATCAGGTAGAGTGGCGCAGTCAAACAGCAGTGGAATGTGAAGAGGAATCCAGGAACTGCAGTCGTGGGTTGTGTGCTGCTGTTGTTGGTTTCTACTTGTGTGTCGGCCTGATATTGTTGGTGGTTTTTGGTGTGGACTTCAGTTCAGACAGATCAAGATCAATCATCTACGTGCGGAGCTAGCTGCAACAATCTGCGCTGAATGCCGGGTCTGAGCTAGGTAGACTGGCTGGCAAGATATTTGTGATGTTGATGTGAGCCAGCTAGAGGCGTCCACGTCCAAAACACACACAAACACCTGACCTAGGTTTGAGTGTGTAGTAAGAAGATGTGATGTAGGATCCTGATGCTATCAATCACTCCAACTTCACAGATTTTGCAGATATTAAGATGACCGATTATTCCGATTCTGAAGGGAGGGATTGAATGGGGAAGGGCCTTCTTGATACTGGAATGAGAATTGGGAAGTTGCACCAACAAATGCCAAATGTGCTGAAGCTGGCTACGTCGATTGGATTGGGACACACGACACACGCGTAGGAGCTCCCATCCAACCTTAGCAAACAGATAGCTTGTGCTAGGGCCCAGTTTGGTCTATCTTATCGCCCAATCAGTTTATCTGCCTACAAGTACTGTTGCATTATCACGACTTATGCAACTCTGTGGTACGGGATAAGGAGAATTATTCGGCCGACAGTCCATCACCAATTACAGGCCCCCGCTCATGCGCAATGGGCAATTAACAATCAATAGGAGCTAAGGAGGTAGGTACCTGGAGTTTGTTAGCAGCAGCTTAGGCCAAGCAACCAGTCGCAGCGGTAAACTGGCCTTGCGACGACAGCGCATTTGTGCACCTGTAGGTACCTTGTCATTCAATGCCTTGAGGTAGCAGCAACCCGGAATAGTCGACCTTCATATTCAATTCAAGATTGTTCCTTCCTACCATCAATTGCCCCGATCTCCAATAAGAAAGGAAGCAGGTAAATTCTATTACACTTTACGTGCAACGCTCATTACAACCACCTTGCCATTCCCCTTTCTATCTACCACAGCAACCATGGCCGATAGATTCCCGTCGCTGGACGACTTCGACTCGGGTGGTAAGGCATCACCACAACTTCTTCAGTCCAATGCGATGCAGTACTAAACTTTCACATTGCAGCCCAGACCGACGTCAAGGGAGATGCCGAATCTCCATCAACCGACGACTTCTTAGCACGCGAACGGGCCCTTCTCGGTGACGATGCGACGCAATTCGCGACCAGCGGCGACTCGGCCGCCTTCCAAGACGCATCCGACGACTTGCTGGGTGGAGGTGACGATGGTGAGGGCGCCCAATTCGAGAGCCAGTTTCCCGATCTCAGCGCCAGCAACGAGGTAAGCCTAGACGTATTGGACCGTGAAAGGCACCGCGAAGACCAACTGACCGGGTCATCCTCCAAATAGCAAGTTGCCCCTGGCGGTGCGATCACTGCCCCTTCCGTAAACTACAGCTCAGGATACGCCGCCGCCACCGCTGAGGAGGAGGAAGAGCCCGAGGTTATCAAGCAATGGCGCGAGAAGCGCGATGCTTCCAACGCCAAGCGGGCCGAGCAGTTTGCCGCCCAGAAGGCCGAGACCGTCAAGGAGGCTCAGCAGAACATCGACGACTTCTATGAGAACTACAATAACAAGAAAGAGAAGACCGTTTCCCAGACGCGCAAGGAGGCTGAGCAATTCATGGCCAGCAGGGACGACACCACCTCGGGCGGCACCAGCTGGGAGCGCATCTCCAAACTGGTTGATGTGAGCGGGAAGGGCCAGAAGGGAGGTGCTTCTGGTTCAGGCAAGGAGCGCTTCCGCGAGATGCTGATGAGCTTGCGAAAGGACGAAAAGGCACCTGGAGCCGAGGGTTATTAATGAACGGCCCTTGACACCAATGCTGATGCTAGCCCTGCACATATTCGACCTTACCAGTCCGAGGAATGATCTGTTGGCATTTGGCCTAGATCATACGGATCATCTTTCTTGACTTGACCGAGACGTCACCCTGTATTTTAGATACACCAACAATTGGTGCAGAATTCATTTAGTAGTGCAGGCGTAATGAGATATGGCTCGGATTCTACATGCCCAGGTTCGTCCCGAGGTCGATGCTACGTTTGATGCAAGGTATGGCTTATGATAATTGATTCGTTCGTGTGATTGTAGTCTATTTGGTCCTCCTATCGACACAAAACAGTCGCCTCTTTCCCCTTCCTCTGTGAACAAACGCCCTCTATGCACAATTTCTATGCGAATTTGCTCTAGTTCTTGCCGAACCAGGTGTTGTAACCGGCAGCCTTGCGGCCCATCATGTACAGGGTGGCTATATTCGAATTAGTACCAAATGTCAATCTTGCTCGGGAGCGTTAGGACATACCGCCGAAGGTACCCCAAAGGGCGGCCTGGTAGGGAAGGAACAAGATGTTGCTTCGGGTGCCCTAAGTACTGTGTCAACCTGCGCGTTCCTTTTTGCACATTGGCGGCCCGCGGCATCTGAATGCGCGCATATATATAACGTACGATCCTCCAGAGACGGGTGTGCTGCTTGTAGGCAGACTGGTAAAACTTCTGGTGCTCGGGCACACGGTTAGGAGCGTCGACCATACTATGAAGCGACTTGGGTTAGCCTGGGAACATAACAATGCTAAAGAGGGCCTCGAGTTCGCAGAGGGTGAGACCACGGTCGGGCGGCTACGATTGCGAAGAGTCGGGCGACGGCGAGACCGGGGTACGCCATTGGGCAGTGAACTCTCGATAAATCAATCGAGCGTAGGGGCTCCTCGCTACTCACCCCATCTTGACGGTTATTGCGGTAGTGTGTGACTGGAGAAGGGCTTAATTCGGCGATTGAAGGTGGTTGTTGCTATGAGCTGCTACGGAGGAAGCTTGAATCACTGAACTCGAAGTGGTTCGATGGACCCACTCTCGTTGAATGACTAAGCTGGAAGAATAGCCGAGTTGTTACCGACAAGGCCGTAGCTGATTTTAGGGAGGGACCAATATGACGGCACGCTTGGCAAGTTCAAAAAGAAGTAACAGGGGTGTGTGCTAAGGATAGCAGCTAGTGCCAATTGCAGTTCGCTGTACGGAGATAGATCCAAAAATTTGGAGAGAGAGCTCCAGACTGGACCGGCATGCGATTTGACTTGCAGAGACACAACAACGCATCTTTATCCTTCTTTTATTTTTTTCCCACGGTGCTATGCGATGATAGCTACGTGATTAAATCTGGTTCCACGCCCGGTGGCACACGTAATGGAACGCAGTAATGCGATCGGTGAACCGAACCCTTCGAGATGTGAAGCTTCGACGTCCAGTTCACAGCTTGCAGCCAACCCGCAACCACGCACCACTTTCACTTCTGGTGCGACCAGTTTACCGCCACCATGATGCACTCTCGACACTATGGAAGCGGGATCTTGCGATAGTACCAGCGACGCTGGATATGACCGTGTTCGGACCGTCTCCCCCGCCCAGTGACAGACATGCTTCTCGAAATATAAACTCCAACGACACCAGCAGTCCGTTGCAGCAGAGTGCATCGTTTGGAAAATGGCAGTGGCTTTCACTAAAGCCTAGTCGACTGGCCATAGAGTCGGACTTTTCCCGGAATGGGCCAGCCAAGAATTATAGTTGGCCACTACAGGTGGACAACCTCGAGAATCAGAACGACTTCGGACTATGGTACTGCCTCTTGGACTATCTTCAGAGGCATCACGGCGACGATGGTGTGTACAGACTGTGGAATGGCATGTGGGGTCGCAAGGTACTCTACAAGACCGACCAGATGTCGGCACTAGTCTTCTGGCAGACTATTCTCGAGACGGCCCTCCGGCACGGCAATGAGCAATTCCTCGATAATATTCTTGTTTATGCGGAATGGATGAAGAAAACCCACAATAGCGAATGGCCGAACCTCTACATGGGCATTGTGTCACACTATCTACGCTTGCACCAACATAGCAAAGCTATTCAATGGCATTTGCGCCTCACTACGAGTTTTCGGCCTCCCTCGAGCGAGTTCATAAGCCTGATAAAACAATACTGTACAGACGAGGTTCTCAATGAGTCGGGGACACTGCCACGCTTATATACCACAAGCCATGAGCGACGCCTATACGACTCGGTGGTGCCTTACTTGTATGCCCATGGTTGTTCTCGGTTGGCACGACTGTGGCACAAGACATGCTTGCGCGTTGGGGATGGGCCGACGCTCTATGCACCGGCTAGACCATTCCTGAGATATTTTGCGGGCTACTATCCCGAGAACCTGGAATTGTGGTCCGAAAAGGAGCTGGCTGCTATGGGTACGTTGGATCAGCATAGCTCCCAGCAGAAGGCGGACGACGCTGAGGCCGGCGAATCTGAGCAACTCGAAGTTTCCCGAGAGTTCATGAACCGCGTCCATGGGAGCACGTTTGGGTTTACTTCCAAGTCGTACAATGACAGACTCGGTGCTAGGTGGTTTGCCAGTTCCTGGGTCAGCCTTGATACCGCCATTTCTGTCGTCTCGGCTTTGGGCATCCAGCAGATTGGGCCCCTCTCACTACAATCGATTGCTCTAAGGGATCCAACCCCGGAAGGGGTTTTGAAGAGGATCGGCCATCTCCGGGACCTGGGCATCTCACTCCCTGAATCAAATTACGTGAAATCGATACAATATCTTGCCAAGATTCACGACACCGAGCTTCTTCTCGACCTCCTCCAATGCGATCTGCATCCGGATGTCTTTGACGACATTGTGCTGCATTCCAAGTTGATGGACTCCAGTAGAGCGTCTGGCGACCTGCGAACCTACAACTTGTTACTTGCCACCAGGCTTGCCACTTTTGCGAGTTCAAGTCACGCATCCGCGAACACAATGTTGGCGGTTTCTATTACTATAGAGGATCACTGGAACATTATACGCGTCCTTGGTGATATGTATCACTGGAGAATCAGCTTGGATCCAGAACATGTGTGGAAGCTGTTTAATTTGATGAAGGACAATGCGCCTTTGCATCCATTTAATGAGGACAAGCAGCATCACTCGCCCAGTCGCTTAAACAGCCTACCGTCACCGGACGATGCGAGGTTCTGCCAGGCTTTGCTGTGGGTATTGCGCCGGATGGATGTTCCGATCCCTGCCAGTGTCAATAAGCAACTCATTATCTCCCTCGGCCGTCAGGGCAAGATGCAGTTTCTGCTTCCCATCATGCGCGATGTCATCAACTACTACACAAAATGGCGCGGTGCTCGGCCTGGTTTTATACCCGTCTCTGTCCGCGATTTGCCTGAGGCCATGACCCGGCCGCTTCATGGTGTACCGAAGCTCTTGGGTGTCTACATACCAATAGATACGCCAGCTTCAAGGCCCAATCACCCACTCACGCAGATCTTTACTCCCAGAATTATATCATCGTTGATTCGGTGGTCGTTCCGCAAAATTCCAGATGGCCATGTCGCAGCCCCTCTGCTGCAGCTGCAAAAGAAGCGCCTGTCCCGTGGTTTCGAGTTTGTCCGTGTTATCTCCGTCGTGCGCACACTGAAGGACGTAGGCGTCAAGATCGAGGAGGACAACGTTCGAAAGGCCATTATTCTTCGACTTGCTGAAATGTACGGTAGCGTGGAGCCCTTGAAAAGGTCCACGAAGTCAGTGCGGCACCGGAATCATCTGAGCTTGGCCCAGGTCAAGGAGCTATGCGACCAGGCCTGGGGGGGATGAGGAGCAGCCGCTACTCCCCAGTCTCGTGGAAATGCAACAGAGAATCCGGAAGCTGGATGTGTATAATGAGAACTGGAACGAGGAGCTGCGGACGAATATCGAACAGCGTGTAAGGAGCAAACAGATGCTCCGACGCAAGAGACCGATCCATCATAATAATGTACCATATTAGAATATATACCCCTACTTTTTTGCTTCTGAACAACATGTAAAATATCCTGCGAAGTACCCCCTTGCCTTCCTGCGAAGAAGAGTAGTTAGGCTTGGTGCAAATACATACGTGCCGAAAAGACCTCCCTCTAGCTAATCTGCTTCACACCGAGACATTCTGCGGCCACCAACTATATCATCGATGGTCTTCTGTCCAGTGAAGTGATGTGGCCACTCGGCTGCGTGCCTTTGGCTGAGTTGGGACTATCAAAAAGGATGATCCGGAGAGAATTGGAGTTGGTAGGTGGTGGTGTGCAGGCGATTGAGATTTCGTGGAGCTTGACTGCTCTACCACACATACATGGGGTGGTTCCGCTTTGAGCATGAGATATCATTTCTTGGGGCTCACTCCGCTCCTCTCGGGCAAAGGTTTCCTGCAGCAAGCGACTCGAGTCCCACAAGGCTCGCGTACTACGTGGGGGCCTGTTTTCCATTGTCATATATCCTGGAACCGTCCCTATTGGCTATTTGGCGGCTAAACCACCTGGGGGTTAAAGGACGGCGCTACTCACGCCACCGACTGAATGGTTGGAGGTGCAGGGGGTGTTTAGCTATAAGGGCTGCTGCAGAGCGGCACAGTGCCTGCCGGATCACACGAGAGGGAGCTTGCCCCTTCGGATCCGGCGGCGCTGGGGTCTCGGGGGGAGGGACGCATCTCTCCCAGGCCTGTCCGCTATAAGCAGGAGCGCGCGTGTTCCGGTTTCCTGTCAAGGGCAGTCCCATCGGTCTAAGCGACTGACCGGGCTTGCCCCGTGCCATCATGCTCCCATCATTATTCTGTAATGGGCGTTCGTATGGTGCTATTTTGGACCTCTTAAAAGGGGAGAAGCTCGTTTAGACCATGGCCAAGTGCATTCTTGCTCCATGCAGAGCCGCAATCTGCTCTCCCGTCTCCCTCATCGTGGTTGCGTCCCGATGACACGGCATCACTGCTTGCTTCTCAAAAGCAATCTGAGACTCTGCCGTGTCATCCTCGCAATTGGAGTTCAGCTTCTGGTCCTTCGAGATGATCAAATATGGCGGGGCGGAATTGGACGAGGACGGTGGTGTATAAAGTCGCTATCGTCCTCCGATGTGAAGCATTACAGAGATTTCATCAGATATCTGAGAGTAGGAAAAGAACCGAAGACGCATTCCGATATTCACAGTGTACCTATCTCTCTTTCTCCTTCTTGTGTGTGTGAAAACGGGCTTGTGACAATGTCTTCGACAGTCTGCCAGCGGGACGGGTAGGTCAATATCCAATATGTCACGAAGGAGATATGACGATGACTGGGTACTGATAGTGCATCTATCGTGTCTCATATAGGCAATTACCACGCAAGCACTCTCACAAGATATCCAGAATGACTTCCTCTTCCTTTTCCTCCAACTCTACGAAGAAGAGCAAGAGCAGCAGCAGCAGCAACAAGAACAAGAACAAGCCGAAACGTAACTCGACCAAAAGCCCCTGCCTCCGTGCATATCTTCAACAATCGCCTACCAAAGAGACCCCGCTCATGGCCAAATCAAACGCAGGAACTGCAGCAGCGGAAGCGTCTGCTGCGAGATCCATGGCTTCAGAGGAGAAGATGAGCATGGATATCGAGAAGATCATGGCGCCATTCGAGAATGAGGATACAGGGATCGGTGGATAGGCATGTGTATGGGCTTGCCGACAACCGATACAGTCCACGTGCATCAAGCATCAAAAGGCGGCGGAGAAGGCAACCGAACTAGCAATTTGGCTACATTAGACCTTGTATACTGCTGCATCAAGAGGGTTGCATGGAATCGGTAGAAACATAGCTAGCATACCCGGTCATCGGGATCGACGGGTGTAGCAAACTCTTGCCTCTGCCCGTCGAGTTCATATCAGCCATTTTCCCAACCAAACTTACTTACAAGTATGCTTGTGAATACATTCTCCGTCTTTTCTTTTCCAGGAAGAAAACTTGATCTCATCACATACCATATAAATAGAAAGTACACAATACTTACCGAGTCAGATAGTCGAATGACAAGGATCTATAAATGTGCGGTATCAGGAGTTGCCGCCAGCTGTATGCGTCTAGATCGGATTGCCCCCACGCCTTTCTCAGTAAGTGCAGACCGATGGGCCCAACCAAGTAGTACATACATATGACATTCTCATGCTGATGTTAATCAGCATGCGCGTACTTGTATGCATTGGCAAATACCCAGGTAGTCTGGATCGATAGCGCGAACTGGCGTTACACAAGGAGCGCCACCAGACTCTGCAGGCCTACCACTTGCCTCCTGGAGAAATGCCGAGCCCTTGCGTACGTCTTGTTGATTCGACAATATGCATCTGTCTAATTTAGGCTGATCCTTTAACTTTCTTTCTTTTCCTTCTGCCCTATCCTCACCTTGGCTCTGCAAAGAAAGGCCGTTGAGACATGGGCCATATCATACCAAGATTGGTCCCTCACTGCACAGCGCTATACACACGCCACCCCCAAGTAAGTTATCTGTGAGAATCCCCAAACTTTCTTGTTGACGCACAAGCGGGCGGCGGACGCGGCGGAAAAATACTAGTGGAAAATGCCACCAGGTCCTGACGGTATATACCTGATTCCTCCCACCCTTGTAGGATATGCAGAGGCAATGGCACACCTGTCCAATTAATCAGTTTACTCGCTGGGGCGCTCTGTGCCAAGAAGAAGCTACCAGGACTCGGTATCGTGCGAAGTCCAGTACCTACCAGCAGCTACTGGGTTTAATCTGCGCGCGTGCTTGCACCCTGAGCCGGCGGCCTTTTATACGAGGGCTGGCCGCCATGACGGCGCTGCTGGCTGCTGCTGCTTTCCAGACATATGTCTACCAACTCCCCTCTTACCCGGGGAAGTTCCCGCCCCAATAAGAATTTCGTATCCTGGTTTGATCCAGTTCCGTATCGTACGATGAACAACTCGAAAGAGAAATAAGGCAGTACTTGCAGTCTTACCACGGGGGGGTAGGTACATCGAGCTGCTTGGATAGCCAACGATATAGTGCCCCCCAACAGTCGGTGAAGCATTCCTGGAACCTCCACGATGATTCAAACCCCCAAACACCCTTGATATGACTTACACGCCGACATGACCCCTGAGGTGATTCATGACGAACAATGACGAAACGGCCATACCCTCGATGGCTAGCAGGTGGCTGAAGATCGCCCAAGCCTCAGATTACTGGACAACGAACTTATCTTCCAGTCTACCACGACATCCTTCCTTACTTAGCTAATGACTTATTAACCAGGTGAGACATATCTAAAATTCTCAAACCGAGCTCCCATACACCGCGACTCACCGGTTTGGTGACCGGGCTTCTTTGACGATGACTTGATGTCGATGCACGAAGCAGATGCTGGGACTACTGAAGCTATCTCATGGTGCCCAAGCCGAATACGTGCATTGTCGCCCGCCCGGTCAGCGATGGAGATGGTCTAGTTGGTCAGTTCCTCACCGGTATCTGCTCTCTACAAGTGTCCTACTTGCGTGGAAGGACTTAGTAGGGATGGACTGTATCAGGGCTTCACTGAGGCTTACATCGAGTTTTGGCAATTGGCCTCCTAGCTACCTAGACTGCAGCAGCAGCCCCAGATGAAGTCAGATCCCCACGACGAAGGGCACCCTCGGAAACACGGAAGCGCAGTGAAATCACGACAAGAGGGGATGCAGCAGTGATGATGTTTGCCGTAGGATCGGCGGCTCCAGGGGTGGGTTCGGCCAAGCGATCGGGATGCCGAGGTGGTATGCCGAGACGACATGCTGCAGTCGCCGCTGCCCAGCACTATGACTTGGTCTGGAATAATCGATTGGAGCCAGTGTCATTTACCCGTGCCGATCCGACGCATCATCAATTCATCCGGGACCCTCCCTGCCTACTTATTCTACATACCTACATGTACTTATGCGCGAAGCGACAGCTGATGGCATTATCCAGAGTTCAGCGAGGTATATGAAACGGCCAGCGGCATAGACAACCGTGTGTGTGTGTGTGGTGTGTGCCGCGGCAACTACAAGAGTTCCAGCTTCCCGCTATTACAAGTCCGCGCAACCCCGACCCCAGCGGACATTAGTGTGTCTGTGTGCGGAGAGCGATTGGGGAAGCTGCGGGGGGATTTCGCGGGGGAGGTTAGAAGCTCACTTAGGCCCGCCCACTCGCCCACTCACCAACTCGCATCACGGACAAACAAGACCCAAGTCAAATGGAAGTTCGTTGAACGTGAACGTAAGCGTGGCCGGAGGAGGTGTGGGTTTCGTGGTTGTTTTCAATTCCGTGTCAATGCCAATGTTAATCCGTGACAGGAAAATATGTACCGAGGTGTTTATGGTTCCTTTTCGTCTCTTCTTTTCTTCTTATCCTTCCCGCGTCTTTCATTTGCTGTCATTTCAAAGTCAAGGGGGCTGGGTGTGGTTTGATTAGCATCATCTCTTATCAATATACGGTAGAACCACAATCACCACAGTGCTGACCTGCATAAGTGTGTGACCCTATCCTCTATTGGCGGAACCGTCGGATCTCAGTATTTCTTCTAGCGATAAGTGTACACGCCTATATCCCTGAGCCCAAACCCAAGGATAGTCTTCGCATCAGGTCACTGGACCTCGAGATATATCCGACGACATCATGGGAGAAGTTATGCCGCGGAAGCTCTGGGAGCACTCGAACCCCCGGGAGACGGAAATGTACAAGTTCATGCAGGAGGTTAACCGAAAGCACAATCTCAACCTCCAGGTAATCCTTCTAATCTATACACTACTTTGGCTCTACCTCGACACAGCTGCTGACCTCCCTTCCAATAGACATTCTGGGACTTGTATCAGTTCTCTATCAAGAAGCGTTCCGACTTCTGGTCCGACGTGCTAAGCTACTCATCCGTCATCTATACGGGCTCGTACCGGCGCGCCGTTGACGAGAGCCGGCCAATAGACAGCGTCCCGCACTGGTTCGAGGGGGTCCACCTCAACTTCGCCGAGAACCTATTGTGGTCTCGTAGTAACACGGGCGACCCCACCGACCACCACGGCACCGTCGGCAAGGAGGATGCCAAGATCGCCGCAACTGAGATCCGCGAGGGCAACTCGGAGACCCGCCAGCTGACCTGGCACATGTTCCGCAAGCTGACAGCCGCCTACGCCGCCGCCCTGCACGCCGGCGGCGTCCGCAAGGGCGACCGCGTCGTCATTGTCGCCGCCAACAGCATCGAGACGCTCATTGTCTTTGCTGCTACCACCTGGCTCGGTGCCATCTTCAGCAGCTCCTCCACCGACATGGGCGTCCAGGGCATTCTGCAACGCACAGTGCAGATCAACCCTCGAGTAGGTGCTGTTCTTCTTGGCGGCTGTTTATGTATATATTAGGCGTGCATATGGAGGCTAACCAAGCAAACGCGGGCAGTACATTTTCATGGATGATGCCGCGCTATACAACGGCAAGCGGGTGGACCTTCGTGAGAAAATGACGGAAATCGAAGCAGGGATGAAAGGATGCGATCTCTTCAAGGGCATCGTCTCTGTCCGCCGGTTCCAGGATCCGCTAGACATCAGCAAGGTCCCACGGGCTCAGACCCTGGACGACTTCCTCCAGAAACGCGCTCCTCAGACGCCGCCCATCGAGAGGGTCGCGTTCCACGACCCGTTCCTCATCTGCTACTCGTCGGGTACCACGGGCATCCCCAAGGCTATCACGCACTCGGTCGGCGGCGTGGTGCTCAACTTCTTCAAGGAGGGCAAACTGCACGAGGGCGTGACCGCGGACTCGGTAGGGCTCCAGTACACCACCACCGGCTGGATTATGTACCTCTCGAGCATCGGGTACCTCATCGCCGGTGCCAGGGTGGTGCTCTACGACGGATCGCCGTTCCAGCCGGACCTGCAGACCTTCGTCAAGCTGGTCGGCGACCAGAAAGTCACCAAGCTGGGCATCAGCCCGCGATGGATGCACGAGCTCGCCAAGGCAGGCATATCGCCCCAGGATCTTACCGACCTGTCGAGTCTGCGCATAGTCACCTCCACCGGTATGGTTCTGTCGGATCAGCTATTTGAATGGTTCTACGAAAAGGGGTTCCCCGCGCACACGCAGCTTGGTAACATATCTGGAGGAACCGATATTGTGAGTACCGCCTGCATGTTTATTATCCATATATATCTCTTTTTGAGAATCCGCTAATAATGTTCACAGGCTGGATGTTTCGGTATCTGCAACCCTTTGACGCCCGTCTACGTGGGCGGGACCCAGGGTCCAAGCCTTGGGACAGAAGTCGCCATCTACGACTCCATGCTACCCAACGGCCCTGGCAAGGAAGTTCCCGATGGAACCCCAGGCGAGCTCGTGGCCATCTCTTCCTTCCCCAACGTGCCCGTCTGCCTCTGGGGCGACAAGACCCCGGTCGGTGTCAAGGGGTCCCGGTACCACGCGGCCTACTTCGGGCGCTTCGACCACGTGTGGGCGCACGGCGACTTCGTCGTAATCCACCCGACAACCAAGAACTTAACCTTCATGGGCCGCGCCGACGGCGTCCTCAACCCCAGCGGTGTCCGCTTTGGGTCCGCCGAGGTCTACTCGGTCCTCGAGAAGCACTTTGCAGACCGCCTCGCCGATTCTGTCTGCGTCGGGCAGCGGAGACCCCAGGATGCCGATGAGAGCGTTATGCTCTTCTTGCTCATGAGGCCGGGCCAGAAATTCGACAAGAAGCTGGTCTACGACGTGAAGGGGGCTATCAAGCAGGACTTGTCGAAGCGGCATGTGCCCAAGTACGTCTTTGAGACGCCCGAAATACCCGTAAGTGTATCCGGATATTTCTGTCAGCTATGGGCGCTAACCTTGTGTCAGACGACAATCAATATGAAGAAGGTCGAGTTGCCGGTCAAGCAGATCGTCTCAGGCCAAACAATCAAGCCCAGCGGTACGCTCTTGAACCCACAGAGCTTGGACTTTTACTACCAATTCGCCAAGGACGAGGTTCTGAAGGCTGGAAGGGAAAAGCTTTAAAGAGACAGGCGTATATGATACCAATGCAGAGATCGCTTGTTGTCTCAGTGAGTAGATATCGACACACGTCGTTGGCATAAAGAAGTGATGTATAGATAGCGAAAAGGTTAAAATCAATATTAAATTTACCGGGATTTCAAATGATACGAACATTAATTCAGTATCCTTTTTCAATCTTACATGGCCCAAACTCATCATGACGGGACCTTTATAGCAACCCCTTTCCCCTCTTTCTCCTCAAACGCGCCCCCATTCATGCCAAACCGATACCCCATCCGCGCCGCCACGCCCACCATGCTCCCCACGCTGACGGCGCCCAGGACGCCGACCCAAGACGGCCCCGGCCTCACGGCCCGTGCCGCCACCGCGACCGCCCCCGCGACCATGCCGCCGTACGTCCAATCGTCCGTCTCGAGCTGGCCCTGGTGCTCCAGGAGCCGCCAGCTGCGGTCCTGCCACTCGATCTCCTCCCGGCCCCACATGTGCGCCACGGTGCCGAGCCCGACGATGCCCAGGGTCCAGAGGGTGCTTACGCCCGTGACGCGGAAGAAGCGCTGCTGGAACGAAGCCGACATGGCGAGTTTCGTTGCTGGCGTCGCTGTGGCGGGACTTGGTTTGGAGGAGGAGAGAATAAGCGGGAGGAGGCCTTGCCGCACGCCGTACATGCCCGCGCCGAGCACGGCGCCCGTCGTCACGGCCCGCGTCAGGACGTGAACGGTTAGGATGGTGTGGGAGAGGGGTTGGTCCTCGGCGTAGGCCGTGTGTGGGAAGTGGCGGGACATCTTGGCTGTTGGCAACTTGCTTCCCCGATGAACACACGCAAGGCCTCAGGGAACAAGGGGGTGATGAGACAACCAGTCGATACACCCTTTCGAGCTGGTATGGTGAGTTGTCTGTATGTCTGCCGTGGTGGAATCTGGTGGTCGTTGACTGTTATTCTAAGCAAATGACTAAGTGAGATGCCAAGCCAAGATTCCGTTAATTCTCTTTTATATATGCTGACAGCATTCGAGAGCGGGGGCACGGGAAAGGAACGCTTGTCACATCTTCCCGTGGGGCAAGGGTGTGAAGTGGAGAATGCGAATGCGAGCTGGGGCGCGCCGGCGCCTCAGTAGCTCTTCGGGTCCGGGTCGTTCATTACCACGTCTACTCAATCATATGCGGTCCTATTAATGCGAAATCGCGTAATCCTTCCTTGCTATGATACATTCCCTAACTGAATAGACACATAGGTAGACTCGGCTTAGCCTGCAATTGCACATACACAAGCGACAACATGTCAAATGTGAGAATATAGACGGGTCCCCATCAGCTCTCTAGGCTGAGAATGCAAGCTGAGCGATGCCTAGCTTAGCTACCCTATCGACTATTAGTGCTGACGCTGACCCTCGGGTTAGCCTGAGGCGAGTGTTGGACTGCTCTTCGATCAGTCACGAAACCTCTTGTTTCAACTTCAAGTACAAGTAGCAGCTTTGGCCGCGACTATGCGCAAACCAGATATCATCTCAAAGAGCTTCTAGTGCTCAGAGACCAGTCGAATATGTGGATTTAGAGGGGAATGCGACCCTGGCATTTAAGCGACATGCTGGGATCCCGGGGACATGTTATGTGTGTAGGGGTTTTTTTTTTTGACAGCCCTCGCCGGCTTCCGAGACCATGAGTTTCTCCCATCAGAAACTCCCCGTTGGCCCATCTATTCGGGATATATGGCAACTTGGAGGCACGGTCCGCCTTACTGTGTCGTTTATCCGAGAACTTGGTCTCAATCGGTCAGTGTGCCTCAACGATGACAAGAGTCTGGGCGCTTAACCACGAACTCCTAATGCAGAGCTTGTATGGAATCAACGAACAGGTTCGCTCTCTGGATGCAACGAGATACTGACCTAGTACGGCGCAGCTTCGAGCAACATGATCCCGTGCCGAAATGATAAAGTCAGGCAGAGGAAGAAAGGAAAGGGCAGGAGAGGACTAGAGGGATGGCCATTCCCATTGCCAGACTCGATACCAGCAATTGAATCTTACTTGTTGTCGCAAAAGCATAAGACATTCAGCTGATAGGAGTGGCTTATCCAGTGTGCCTCTCTGTTGTTGGATCGATGGGACAAAGCTCGATGCCCAACACTAGTGGGCTGTATGCAGAATCCGTCACTCTTTCCAATCAGAAGAACCCATAGTCATTCCTCCGATAGGAGTTGAAGTACTCCCTACCCAAGTGGTTGAAGGAGGGACTTGGAGGAAGAAACATGAACCGATCACACAAGCAAGTCATCCGCAGAGAAGTGCCAAGGAGATAATTCATGAAGAAAGTATTTCAATCTGCACATGACTGTATGTGACTGGTGAGCCAAGAGAAGCTGAGCGTAATCGTGTATCTTTCCAACTGTGTTATGTTTGTCTGAAAGACGCGAGAGAGAGAGAGAGAGAGAGAGAGATCTGGATCGCAAGCCATCGTCAGAACCGCCACAAATGCCAATAGCAGCTTGGCTGGCTAGCCTTTGGAGGCGTGAGTGTTCCAATTCCCACTCGCGCTGTCTAGAAGAAGCTGGAAAGCGTCGTCTCCCTTCGCCAGCAGCAAACATGCTTTCAGCTTCCAGGCGTGTTTTCGGCCTTTCTCGTAGTAAATTTCTCAGAGGCTTTGGCGGGTTTCTTGGCACAGGTAGCCACATCGTATAAATGGAATCTTGACCTCGACCGCTGCGGTTCAGCCCAACGTCTCCCCGAAGCGAATCGCGATTGATTGCCCTGATTATGTATGGTGTGTGGCTCTTTCAACCCTCGAAAGAGGGATTATGAAATACCGACATGGCCAGGGTCTGGAAGGCATGCAATGTTTGCCAGTTTTTGCCAGGGTCTGGAAAAGTGATCGGCAATCAATATGCCAACATGTCTATAACGACGTTGAAGGAGGAGTAATATGTGAGGTGTTAAGGTGGGAAGCTGTCAGCACGGATGTCGGCTCCATGCACGTTGGAAATTGCCAGCACAGGCTGGGTAGGATGCTTGCCTACACGTGGGGGGGGATAATCCAGGCACCTGCCCGATCTCATTGGTGGGAGTTTCTTTCCTTCTTGCGTGTTATCCCTTCCCCCATACTCGCCCCCCTTTAGACAGCTTGACAGAAGAACGGCTGGCACTTGATTGCCGAGGCATGCAGAGGGTTCAAATGCCGTTGCATACGCATGTATGTCCATAATGCCTACCTACCGACCTAGCAATGAAAGGTGGCTTGCAGGCTTGCCCCTTTGAAATAGACGGCAAGAACATCTTTCTATAAGAATTCCTAAGGCTTTATCTATAATTACCATTAACGTGGTTTCTCGTGTAACTTCAATAACTTCGACCTGATCGCAACGGCGAGAAACCCAAAATGTGGAGGAGGCGCTCTTTGTGATACCTGATCGTATCTTGGCAGTGTATGCATGCGCCCACAAGTCATCACGGCCAGGTCCCATCGCTAGTCTCCTCTCCCCCAGCTGCGCGCCCGCCGCTTTGGGAGCGCCGAGGCCGCCACTAATTTCCCATGCATCGCCTACAACCCGCGACAGAAGGAAGGTCTGTTGATCATGCCGCACCGTGCCGGGGCAAGACTTCTAACGGGATTTCCAACAATGTAATACATATGCCCAATGCCGCTGATGTTGGCTCACGAGATTTCAAGTCAGGGAGGCCAGGATTGACGTATATTCCCCATCTGTAATACCTTCCGTCGTTCGTCGCCATCGAGGTCGTCGACGACAGTCCATCACTTGTTACTAGACTTACACTTTGATTGGGATATTCTATCCCGTGACATTCATTGCAATAATGCGCATCCAGTCCGTCATTTCGACTTGCTTCATCGCTTCGGCGTCTACCACTTTGGCCAAGTGTATTCCAAAGCACTCCTCGTCGTCTATCCCGACCGGGATATCCGATGGGAATGCATATCCCACCGCCATCTCTTCACAAGGTGTGTCCGTGAGCACTGCCTCGGACACAGCTCCGGCCACAACCCCTCAGATTGATTCGGCCACTGCAAGATCTGCCCTTAGCGTGTCCAGCCCCTATTCGAGCTCTTCGTATAGCGAAAGCATCTCAAGCTCTGAGTCTATCACCTGGTCAACTGCATCGCCCACGATTTCCAACACCGCCAGCAGCTCGTCAGCAACAAGCTCGGCGTCGTCCGCACCTTCGGCCTGCGCCTACTGGCTCGGTAAGTTGTCCAAGTGTTCACAATTCTATGAGGCGCCTCCTGAGCAGTGTACATCGAAAAAAGCAACACTGACCTTAGATTATCACAGAGGACTTGAAGGCCCAGGGCATCGCAGCTTTCAACGCGAATCCGGCGGACTACAAGGTCTTCCGCAATGTCATGGACTACGGCGCCAAGGGCGACGGTGTGACCGACGACACCGAAGCCATCAACCGCGCCATCAGCGACGGAAACAGGTGCGCCCCCGGGAAGTGTGCCTCCACGACTACCAGTCCCGCCCTGGTCTACTTCCCCAACGGCACTTACATCGTTTCGGACTCCATCGTCAACTACTACTACACCCAGATCGTGGGGAACCCCAACTGCATGCCCGTCATCAAGGGAAGCTCCGGGTTCAAAGCTCGCTGGGTCATCGACGGGAACCAGTACGGGTCGAACGGTCAGCTCGGATGGGGCGCCACCGACGTCTTCTGGACACAAGTTCGCAACGTCATCATCGACACGACCGAGGTCCGGTCGTCGTTGCAAGTGGCTGGTGTTCACTGGACGGTCTCGCAAGCCACCCTGCTCCAGAACATCATTTTCAGGTTGTCGCAGGCTTCTGACACCCAGCACCAAGGTGTCTTCATTGCTGAGGGCTCCGGTGGCTTCATGAGCGACCTCTCCTTCACCGGAGGCGCTCAGGGCATGGCCATTGGCAACCAGCAGTTCACCATGCGCAACCTGACCTTCAACAACGTCGTCACCGCCATCGACCAGCTCTGGGACTGGGGCTGGACGTACTACGGGCTCAAGATCAACAACTGCACCGTAGGCCTGAACCTCACCGCCGTCACCGACAAGGGCGAACCCAACGTTGCTTCGGTCGTTCTCTTCGATAGCGAGTTCTCCAACACTGATAAGGCGGTTATCACCGCTCGTACCACCCCGAGCAAGTCCGCCGGCGGCGCCCTCATCCTCGAGAACGTGTCTCTCAACAATGTCCGTGTAGCCGTCGAAGGTCCTTCGGGCACAACGCTCCTTGAGGGGTCGTCTGGAACTAAGAACATCGCTGCGTGGGGTCAAGGAAGCCAATACAGCGCCAAGGGCCAACGCGACGTGTTCCAAGGAGAAATCGCCCCTAACAGCCGACCGGGTACCCTGACAAGTGGGACTGGGTTCTACCAGCGCTCCATGCCCAAGTATGAGAATTTGCCCATCTCGCAGTTTGTTGTTGCTCGTGATGAGGGTGCCACCGGCGATGGCCATACCGATGATACAGAGGCTCTCCAGGCTGCTATCCTCAAAGCAGCGAAGAGTGGCAAGGTGCTGCTAGTTGATGCAGGCTATTACAAGGTGTCCAAAACTCTGTACGTTCCCCCGGGTTCCAAGATCATTGGCGAGGCTCTGCCTGTCATCATGTCATCCGGAGAAATTTTCAACAACATGAAGGATCCGAAGCCTGTGGTGCAAGTCGGTGCTGCAGGTGGTGAAGTTGGTCAGGTTGAGTGGTCGGACATGTTCGTCAGCACCCAGGGTGCTCAAGCCGGTGCCATACTCATCGAGTGGAACATCTTGTCCAAGCCCAGTGACGCCTCGGGCATGTGGAATGTCCATGTGCGCGTAGGAGGCTTCACCGGATCGCAACTCCAAGTTGAGCAGTGCATCAAGACACCCGAAGTGCTCGTCGCCTCCGCTGTGAAGGAAGAGTGTGTTGGCGCTTTCATGTCTGTCCATGTGACTCCGTTCGCCTCAGGCCTTTACATGGAGAACTGCTGGATTTGGATTGCCGACCATGATGTCGATGATGCCAACAAAACCCAGATCACCGTGTATGCTGGGAGAGGAATGCTGATCGAGAGCGTTCTAGGTGGCGTTTGGGTCGTGGGGTCTGGGGTCGAGCACCATGCCCTCTATGAGTACAATCTCGTGAGCACCAGAGATGTGTTCATGGGCCAGATCCAGACCGAAACAGCGTATTACCAGTCCAACCCAGATGCCCTGGTCCCATTCCCGCGAGTATCCAAATACAATGACCCCGAGTTCAAGCAGGGCGAGGACGGCTGGGGCCTTCGTGTCATGGACAGCAAAGACATTTTGGTCTACGGCGCCGGAAGTAAGTTGCTATTTCCCCTGCGATGAACTGATACGATATGATCAGGCATCCATCCCGTCGCCGTATCTTGGAACATGACACTAACGGGGTCTTGCAGTGTACTCCTTCTTCAACAACAATAATGTGCACTGCTCCGATCAAGGCAACAGCACCAAGTGCCAGTCGCGCATCTTCAGCATCGAGTCGAGTGACGTATCTGTGTACAATCTCAACACAGTAGGGACGGCGTACATGATCACTCAGGACAACACAAACATCGCCAGTTGGGAGGATAACCAGGCTGGGTTCATCTCAAACGTGGCGCTATTCAGAAGCTAGTTAGGGCGAGGAAGGTGGGCGTAGGTGGGATGACGCCGCTATGGACTCCATGATGTGACGAAAAACAGGGACCTGAAGTTATTTGGAAAGAAAATATGTAATGATAACGAGAAGTTGCCGCCACTGCCGGGCGGCCACGATCGTTAGCAATGAGTAGCCTCGGTAGGCTATCGGCAGATCGCAGATACCGGGTCGGCTTGTGAGGCCTCTGTCTATTCGTTCCTTCGTTCGCTTTCATTGCCCAAAAGAGTCGACCAGTGCGACGAAAGATCTTCTTACATAACTAGGTGGTCCGGTGAAGCAACAAAACCTCCGGACCCCGGGGGCGATCGCCTACAAAACGCATCCAGCATGAGTACGCGATGGGTTTGATACCTTGCCAGGAACTGGAAGCTCGTCATTCGAGCGGAGCATGCCCCGTTTGCCAGGTTGGCAGGTGGCAGTGCAGATAGCTGTAGCAAAAGATGCAGGTTCCAAACAAGGTTGTTCTGAGCACAGATCTGCTGCCGGGGCTTTTTTATGGGGGGGTATGGAAGATCGGCAAACACGATTGCCCTGGCTGCTTCATCGCGCTACCTCGGTCAGGGCCAGGGGCTGAAGAGGAAACTCCACCCAGGGAGCCCCTCTAAAGGTTGACCAACTAGAAGGCGCACACCAAACCAATTGGGCCCACCTAAGACCTGAGACTCTCGAAATGTTTGTGATCTCTGCCAAGACGGTAATACGTTCCGTTTCCACTGCAGAACACTGTCTCCGTTCCCAAACCGGGGTTCGTCTTCCTGTGATGCGATTCGTTCAGCAGCCTGTCAACGATGGACTGCTACGGTAACTCCAGCCTCCACCTGCGGCCAGGAGCTCGCTGTCACCCGCTGTTTCCACCTGTTCGTGACTTGCGATTCGCTCGCTGGATCTAGCTTGGCCACGTTTGAGACTGCCTGTCTTGCTTCTGTGCCGGGCTTCACTTCCCCATCATTCCACCACCACAGTCACCCTACCTTAAGCTTACTTACCTTGACGTCCCAGGTAGGCTGTATTTTAACTATCTCACAATCTGTATCGTGGCGCATCTCCCACATGGTGGAGTTGCGAGCATGGACGCAAAGAAGAAACCCCAAACATCATCCCTTGCCTTGCGCCGAAAACAACACTAGCCAACCTCCTTCCATCCCATCGGTTGCGACCATGGTCCGGAGGTTAGCTCGTCCGGTGAGAATAGTGATGACTTCCATCCCTTCAAGCTGGGTGTAGGTAGTATCAGACGGAGTTGTCATCGGACACTTGCTGTATAAAGGGAGCCTATTCCTCTCGAGAATAAGGGTTTTATTTTCCTCCTCATCATCAAACATCATCACCATCAAAGCAGTGCCTTTTCGATCTTCTTCCTCTTCCTCCCTTTCTATTCACTTCATCACACAGGCCCCGGTGGCATTTTAAGCTTATATCCTTTCCACTTTTATATTCCCCTTTCACCTTTTCAACCCACCCAACAACCCACATACCAACCATCAAGATGCGTTACTCTATCGTCTTCGCTGCTGCCGGCCTCGTTGCCTCCGTTTCTGGTCACGGCCTTGTCACCAAGGTGGTTGGTGCCAACGGAGTCGAGATGCCCGGTCTCACAGTCGCCGATGGCACTCCCCGAGACTGCTCCAGCAACGGCTGCGGTTCGCAGGCTGACACTGCCATCATCCGAGACCGCGAGATCCAGTCCGGCAAGGCCAGTCCCCTTGGCCGCACCCAAGGAAACGGCCCCGTCGATGCTGCCGTCATGATCGCCAGCTTCATGGGTGGCGGTGCCGCCCCTACCAACAACGGCACCGGTGTCGGTGTTGAGGACAACATCCCCTCCGACGTCGGCCAGAGCTCCAAGAGCTCCACCAAGAGCTCCAAGAACACCCGCACCGTCAACAGTGCCAAGTTCCGCCGCCAAGCAAAGGGTCTCCTGAGCGGTCTTCTGGGCGGCGGTGCAGGCGGCGCTGCCAAGGCCAAGGGCGTCCAGACCAAGACCGCTGCCGAGACCAACGTCGCGTCGACTGCTGGCCAGGGTTCCTCCAAGGGCCTCCCCACCGCCGACGATAACGGCGAGGTCACTCTCCAGTTCCGCCAGATCAACCAGGATGGCGCTGGTCCCCTTGAGGCTATGGTCGATGGCACTTCCGGCGGCAAAGACATGGCCGCCTTCAAGACGGCCGAGGTGACCCAGGATGTCCCCGGACGTATTCTCGGTCTCTCCGCCGCTACCATGACCGACTTCGACGTCAAGGTTGCCATGCCTCAGGGTATGACCTGCGACGCCAGCGTTGGCGGTGCCAACAACGTCTGCGTCGTCCGTGTTCGCAACAACACTCCCGCCGGCCCCTTCGGTGGCTCCGCCGCCTTCACCCAGTCGACTGCGGCCCGCAAGCGAGCCATCGCCTACCGCATCAAGAAGCGAGCTGAGGAGGCCCGCCAGAACCTCGAATAAGCGGTTCCTTGTGTGCGCTCATTGGTTCGGATTTCCTTTTGGTCATGGGACTATAGACCGGATATGATTGTGAATATACCTATGGTGGGGAGAAGGCGGCACGGGCGCTGGGAGTACTTATCATTTCTTATCACACTGCGCTCCGACGGTTGAAAAGAAAACAGGAAGAGGCGGGGATTTGGATTTTGGGCAACAGATCGATTTGTTTTTGTACACTGCTTTGATGGATGGTTGATGGATGGTTGATGGATGTACATGCACGATGGATCAGCATATGGCCCCTCCTCTGGTTACCAGCAGGCGACTTAACTGTCGCCTGGGATGGAATAGGAGGGGTTCGGGACATTCCTTATAGATCTTTGTAGATATACAGTTATATATACCCGTCGACGAAACCCTTTTGTCTTGAATGCTTGCTCTTGACTTTGGCCCCTTTTCTGCTCTTTTCCGCAACTGTCAAATTACTCCTCATTCACCTTCCTAGTTGATTATTAACATGTCTCAAATATTATTGGATGGCATCCCATCCAATCATTCAAGGTGGTAAAGTCGATAAACTGAATAATTATGCTTAGATAATCGACCAAGTGGCAGGAATTGTGCGCCTGCCAAGGTATGGCAGGCGAGGTTAAATTTGGATGACAAGACCTGAGGTCTACTATTTCCCGATTGGGACGGACCCCTTCTCATGCGCTGTATTGAACATTATCTGGGAGTCGGGGCAATTTCTCATTTCGAGGCCAGTGTATGGATTGCACACTGTGAAGCCGTCTCGATTTCAGCTAAAGTTACCTTGGTCTTATTCATACTTTATGTTATCTATTCTACCTATGTAGCTGCGTTTCCCAGTGTTTCCCACGTCCGATACATATCAGCGGCCGAAGTTTGGTTTCCTGAAAGCGTGTATTACCAGGGGCTTGACGAAACCCTAACAAAAGTGTCCATATGTGACGTCCCTCGACTTATGAGCTCAGTTCTCAGCCATGTTGACCAGGGGGGGCGGACTCGTATTACTCTGGGAGGAACCTCTCTGTCTCTGTTTTACTCCCGTCCTTTTGATTTCGACGCTGTTCTCTCGCCCTCCGCTGTCTGGTAAACGATATCAGGGATATCCAGAGCAAGCAAAGACTTATGATTAGTGCGGCAGGGACGAGGGAGGCCTGGATAATATTGGAGTTGTAAAGGCCGCTGTGCAACAAGTTAACGTCAGGAAAAACAAATCAGACACGTAGGCAGTAACAAGGGTCCCCTACAGAATCCCGTTGTTTGGGCCACACACGGTAACAGCGGCTCCCAACCATTTGTGACATTTCGAGAAACTGGTGGGCGCACGAGTCCGTAGATAAATGCTGTGATGTCGGATGCCCAGGAAGATCTGGACCATGATGCCAGCCATTACTATGCAGCCGATATATATGTGGGCAGAGACAGCTGTGTCCAAAGACTGGTGGCTCAGGTTTAGCGGCCCAAGGGTTTGGCATCTCAGCAGTGGCACATATATATCACTTACCAATCCCGAAAGCGTCAAGTGTCTGAGTTTCAGAAACACGCCTACCAAAGCAGATGCGGTAGCGAGAGACTGCAAGCTGGCGTGGACCCAGACTGCGTAACTCCCGCCTATGGTCATGGCGAGAATGCCCTGGGGATAGAGCAATATGAAAGAGCACAGCATGAAAGCCCCATGGGCCGTGACCCTTGTGATGGAAGAATAAACTTCCTCTGCCTTCGCCGTCTGCCCGAGATATGAGCTGCGGTCGCTAGTGATGGTCAGGGGTGCCCCGCGTAGCTCTTCGTCACTCAATATAGTCATGTCAAACCTGCCTTCAACTCATCAGCGGAAAACTCTCCCATTAGGTAACGGCATATTCATATTCTTACCATAATCTATGTGCATTTGCAATTTGGCATCGACATCATTCGATTGCATTTTTTGGTTTGTATTGCCGGACCAGATCCACTGTTCAGGCGAAGGTCTCTCGTCGTGCGTCGTCCATGACTGCTCCTGGCATGAAATGGCAGAGTGTTTCCGCCGTGTAATAACCTGTTTTACTCACAGATGTGTTGAGAACAGACAGCCTTGCATGTGTGTCGTGTATGGCTGGTGGATAGTGCCCCCTAATCCTCACGAACTTCAGTATTCGTTCCCGTGCATGGAATAGAGCTCTTACTCACGTCGTTGATCTGACGCCTACGGTCAACCCTACGCAAGTAACCTTAGCGAGAGAACAAAACATGGAAGTCCGTACGACGTACCGTCAAGCTTGCTATTCGGGTAGAATAGGAACATGAGCGCGCCATCCATGGCCGAGCCGCGTCCAAAAGCAGCCCATCCCAAACTTCTGGGAAAGTGGCCTGAGAATGACAGGTGGTAGGTGGACGCCTCGTTACCTAGGACCGAAAAGCTCATGCAAATATCCAAGTCGCGTACATTGTCAAGTTGACAGAACTGAGTCAGACGCGCATGGCAGGATGAGAAGATAACAGATACTATGACGAAAACTAAGGTAATTGGAGGCGCCATGATCGGGTATGAAACGCGGATGGCAGGCAAAGATTCGGTGATGAGCAGCACGCTCTTTTTTGAGAGCAATTAGGAAGCAGTAAGACAGTCCTTGGTAGCGATTATGACACAAAACTACACTGACTTGCTGCACAACTTCACTGTAATGACGGGAATTGGAAGCGGAAGCTGTCCTTCTGCTTAGATGCGAATGCATACCGTTCACGGCGGTAATCGGGGTTCGAAAGTTGAGAGCGAAGAAGCGAATCCCGGCGATGCTCCGTACAGACGTACTTACAGGACGTGAGGGGCTCACGATCTGCATGCAGGTCTAGGTGTTGGGCTTGGACAGACCGAAACAGTCGACCCTTAAGCAATGATGACAATGCATGAGAGAAGGGTTGGCATGCATGAGATAGGGGAAGCGGGCGGGGTGCCGTTCGCCTTGCGCAGATCGGCACTCGTGCTCCGGGTTGGCACTCATGTTCCGAAAACGGTGGCCCGCTTCTCAGTCCACTGATGAAACCAGCACCGTCGGTTCTCTGTCCTTATTTCGACTATGTGGAATGAAGGGAGGCCTTGCTGCTTGAGTTTGCCTCCTGTCGAACCATTTCCTGTGTTGAGTTTCACTTCTGGCGATCAACGCATTCACCATGTCTCCTATACAGAAGGCAAATAAAATAATGGGTGGTCTGTTCTTGGGCCCCAGTTACAGTCCTCTTCATATAGAGACTCTCGATTCACCTGAAGCGCAAGAGAACAAGTATTCCCATACTTCTTCAAAGGCGGGAGCCGGACACTTTAGAAAGCTAGCATGGGCCATCGTTTTTGTTATATGGACTGCTGCTTGCCTGGCTGTTGGATTACATTTCAGAAGTACCACAATTGCATCGCTGAGACTGCCACTTGGTGTAGGTGTGCTTTTCTTCATGTAATACATTGTTCCTTATCCGGCTGACCAGTCTCTAGCCCCTGCGCTCAACGTCATAAAATATCAAGATACCCGAATTGAGGGTGACTTCTTCAGACCATCTCCTTTCCGCGGTGCCGGAGAAGCTGTTGACGAAGCATGGGACGAGTTGTGGATGAGTATGAACCATATTATCCCTGTTCATCTCGTACAGACCATCTGAATGGTAACATGATGCAGTTGGAGGAGTGCCCATTCGCATTGACGACAGCGAGTTGTCCTTCTTAAACAAAAGCACCCATCGCCAATGGACGCGTATTCCTGAGTCCCGAGGCGGCGGCGTTGCTGGCTACCCCGAGGTATTCCATCAGCTTCATTGGCTGGCAAGTGTCCGTCTGTAGTCGTTGGTTCTTGAGAGTCTTTCTGCTAATTATTGACACTGCGCAGAACATGCTCCGCATGGCCACTTACCCTGAACAATATGCGAACCATACCCTGTTCAGCGACCATTCTGAAGACATCGTCAGAGCGCATATTGGTAAGTACTTGGTTCTATATCGACACACTTGTCAGTCTCTTGTAAACAGCTTTCGCTGACGTGAGTATATCAGACCACTGCGTCGAGATTTTGCGTATGCAGCTTCAGTGTACAGCAGAAATGACGCCCATCCTGACCGAAGAGATTCCCGGGCATGAGTTCCCGGTGCCAGACTTGAATGTGATACACAAGTGCAGAAACTTTGACGATCTCGTTGAGTGGACTAAAGCAAAAGTCTTGCATGGTGCAGGGAATTGGGATATTCCAAAGTTCCCCCACAGGCACTGAAGGCTAGAGACACTGATTTCGAGTTTTCCAAATCTTATTCACAGCTAGAGTTGGACATCGATCGTAAACGAATCATTGCGTGCGTAAATGCGTCGAGTTTTGAATAGGGGATTTGCTCGTGTCATACAAGCGAGTGACTAAACGATTGATACGGTGTTTTCGGGTGAAAAGTATGAGCAGTGTATTGGGTAGAATTGAGTTTTACAAGCTTATAAGCATGGACTTCATTGCATCAGTGACTTAGGAAAGAACTATGTTTTTCAGAACGTACCTGGCCATAATTTACGTGACCACATGCAAGATGCAGAGCTCAAAGGAAACAAGATAAAGACACACTCACTCCGGCATCTTCAGTAAGGTTTTCAGAAATGCAACTCAATTGGTAAACACCTTTTTAAGCTACCAAAGTCAACAATTACTTCGCTTCTTGCATGCTCATCAGCGATAATGTCCTACATTTCATCAAAGCAAACTTTGGTTCGCCAAACTAGTCGAGTCTCATCTGAGCTGTCAATCCAAAACTTCTCGCCTTCCACAACGTCTACATCTCGTCCGTGATTCATACTAGCAGGTGTGAATGGTAGTGAGCGTCGAGGCCCCTCGGGAAAGGCCCACATGTCCAGCGCATCGAGACAATGTTTTGCATGCTTGTAGTCAATATCTCTGGGGCAAACATGTTTTCTGCTTTCTCGGGCTGTCCAGTAGCGTCGCAAGGCTAGAACGCAATGAGCCATGTGAAACGTCTTGTCTGCGGGGACCTGAATGGCATTTGGGTCGCCGAGGAAACTCTCGGCGAGGTAGTCGCCGCGAATGCGGATCTGGTCGGCGTCTGGATACCGCTCTTGAAACCAGCGTTGGTAACGGAGCTCTTGGTCATCGACGGTGCCAATGGGGATCATGGCTTGGTCGTACGAACCACTGCTGGTTTGGAGTGGGATAACGCTTGGCCCATTCGGACACGTTATGGTGGTCGAATTGCAACTGGAACCGTGGCCCCTCGCTTCCGGTGGTGTCGTACCGTTGCCAGAAGTCGGGGCTCGGGCCGTAGTTGGCGTCTGGATGGAGATCCAACGTGACAACGCTGATCGCCACCAGCATAATCAGCACCAGAAGGCCCGCCACCTTCGCGGAAGAACTCTTTGCGATGCGAGCCACAAACTTCTGCGCATAAGACTCACGCGAGAGGATGCGTGATATGTCCCCTGCGAAGCGAGACGCCTGTATAGATTCCGATCCGTTGCTTGTCGTCTTGAGGATTGACAAGATTATGTACTTCACAGGTTCATTTTCGCCGAGGTTCTTCTCCCCTGCTAAAGTGAAGAGACAGACCCCGTAGGCTTTTGATTTGGCGAGAGTGTGGCGGCAGAATTCCACGGCGTCCGAAGCGTCCTACTCGGCCACAGCACTGGAAGTGGGCGTCAGGAACAAGTGGTAGCTGTTTCCAGATCGAACAATGAAGTGCTCTGCGTCGCCATCGCTCTGGATCAAATCTGACAACAGGGTTGGTCCACAACAGACACGAGAGGTTGAAGATTGGTCTACTCGTACTTGACAATCTTGAACGGACGACATTGCCATCAGGGTTTGGTGAGGAAAGAAGGGCAATGGATACAATCAGTGACCTGGTTAGGAGTGAAAGCTATGTCAAAGAGAGCATGTATCGAAAGAAGTCAGATGACCCGTGGATGTGCCTTCTTATCTCACGACCCCCTCTTACCTTGTCACGTCATGTTGATATGTGTAGTAGGGGTAATCTATCTGTATTACCCACCCACTCTGGAACATGGCATGTATATCATATTCACTTTACGTAAAAGCCACTTCCAATAACGTAGATAACAGAAATGGGGGTAGCTCGGGTAGAAGGAAAACATAGACGGATATCAAGTGCATGTGTGGAATTCCTTTTGACTTGCCAGCCTACATACTTGGTACATATGGCTACCGAGTATGTTATGCATGTGTACTGATAGCATGGTGAGCTTGGCCGCACTAGCCGGCCATTGGTTTCAAGGCAACTACTCCGTACGACGTGCTTATACGGAAGGGGTGCGGCGAACTTGCAGGTGATATGATATGCCTATACTCCGCCAGGTTTAGCTTCCGAGTTCGAGGCGCCCATATCTCATATTACATTGGCCCTTTCTCGAGGAGCCGTGTAAGAGCGAAGTCCCAGTACCAAGCAATAGCGCCAATCATCAGTTACAACCGACCAATGCGTATGCATAGGTCAATCTGCAGGACTTTCCCGCTCGAATTCACACTGCAGCTCCACGTAAGCTTCGAGATAGAGGGTGAGGAGCAAGAAAAATAAACGTTGTCGATGTGGAGATTCAGGTCAGAGAATGGAGAGCGAAGGCAACGAACGGACATTCGATTTTGACTATTCACTTTGTAGGCAACCCCCAGGTTCTTGATCAGCAAAGGACCAGCTGTTCGTGTATATAAACAGAATGATATCCTTTGCATCAAGCGATGGATCACAGCGAATCAGCTAGACACTCAAATCAAGCCTCTTCGTTACTTCTCCTAAGCCCTTGAAATAAAACCTCATCGTCAGAACATCGCCCACTGCTTCATCTGCAAAGACTCTACAAAATGAAGATTACCCAGATCACTCTTCTAACTCTTTCCGCCTGCATTAGCGCTACCCCGGTGCCAAAACTTCAAGGCGCGGCACTGGAGCGAGCCCTGGCGAAGCTTAACGCCCCTGAGCCATGGGAGAAGCGCAGCCTTCAGTTCATGATCGATGGTTACGAGGACGCCGCGTCTTCAGAGAAACGAAGTCCTCAATTCATGATCGACGGCTATGAAGACACTTCCGAGTCTTCGAAGAAGCGCAGCCCTCAGTTCATGATTGACGGCTATGAGGAGACTGCTGCCGACGCTTGAATGGATCATCCACTCATCGGTCAGAATCGTCACTGTTAAGAGTGTTGGGGGCGTTTTCTTTGCGGGTGATGTGAAGTCGGTTCTGTCGTTGCCGAGGTGGTACAATCATTTCAGATGAAAGCTGCGTTGCAGACGTTGGGGTAGCCACTCTTGGGGCGCGGCTTGGCTATCTCTACGACTATTTGGTGCTTGTTCTGGTGCTGCTTCCGCCAAGTGTGGAGAAGGCCGTTACGCTCATTGCGGGAGGCGTGGGTCTCTATATGTAGGTACTAATGCAGGTGACACAGTATATCTCACATCCATCATAGATACTTAGTGAGGCTCGGGCCGTCAGGCTTGATTTGAGCTTACCTCATATCCTCCACATTGAATGTATCTGTTATGTACCTGCAGAACTCGATTAAAGTACCCTGGGTCCTTTGCTTATCGTGCATCAATACCTACCTACCGGGTACCCTTTTTGCATCACTTGCATAACTCGGTGACTAGAAAATACCGTCTTGTTCCCACACACACTTCAAACCAATTCGACCGTCAACTCTTCTCCTTCATTTCCACTTTCCTTTCCTTTATTCCCCAACTTGCGTACCAACCGCCCCGCCCAACCGGCTTCATCATTGCACTTATACCACGTCGTCAGCTCTGCCCGCCCCTCCTCTTCAGACGTACAATGCAAACTGCCACTGCGGTGCGGTCAGGTTCTCTGTATCGGTTCCCGATCTGACCACGACCAAGATTGTCCAGTGCAACTGCTCCATCTGCACAAAGAACGGGTACCTTTTCGTGTATCCCAAGTGCAAAGACGTCGTATTTCATTCGGGTGAACATCACTTGTCGTCCTACCGCTTCGGCGGCAAGAAAAAGCCGCACAAGTTTTGTCCTTCCTGTGGAACAAGCGTTCTCATCGACTTCTCCGAGAGTGCTCGAGACGTAGAGCGGGAGGTCACTGCGATCAATGTGAGTTTCATACAAAGATAAGGAATACGCATAGTATAAATCCCAGACCTGTCTAACGCACGTCAAGATTAGGACATTTGTTGATATCGAGGATATTCTGGGTGGCTTGGAACTCAAGCCAGTTGATGGAAAGAGCAAGCTTGGTCCGGCATATTCTATCCCTGTTCTTCCCAAAGACTAATTCGTAATGGCTGAAGGTGGACGGTTGCTCTAGTGACATCTTCAAAAGCCGTAGCAGGCCTGAGTCCAAGGTTTTGGTGATGACATCACCGCATCCAGAGGGCTGCTCAGCATAGACTAGATTTCGAGGCCGCCTTGTGCCTTGTCATACATAATAAAAGCAGTACTGGCTTCACACATTACAGATAATACAAGACCAATGAGTGTCACGATAGTTAGAGTACAAATGCACTAGCCATAAACTATACCAATCAGGTGCCAAAGATCAGCATATTGTCCCGGATTTCATTTAGGCATTGGGTCTTTGATTTGTGTATATTGATTGCTGCGGATTCGATGCCTGGATCCGCCTGGGAAAGCACCAAAGCAGAAACAGCCTCCTCCCTCAAAGGATTCTTCTCTTCTGAATGCAAGACTCTTGGCATTTCTCGATAACGACAGCAGAAAGGGGAAAACTAAACCTCATCGTGGACTTGGGGACAAAACGTCTTCTGACAGGAATACAAACGAATGTGCAACACCAACAAAACGTCCCAATCCGGACTTTAACATTTAGTTTTGGTAGCACTTGAACGAGGTGGCCTTGTTTCTCATGCCACCAGGGAGGTTGGAGTTACCCGGGCCGTAGAGATCGGGGGTACTGTCGCCATTGCAGTTGTTGGAGCTACCATTAGAGAGAAGAAAGATGAGTTAGTTTCCATCTACCACGGAGCCAGTGATTGCACGAGCGAGAGGATTTGGGGGAAGGTACCCACCCACTCCCAGAATCGGCAGCGGAAGTGGTCAGGAATCTGGATGGACCGCATGTTGTTGTCCCATTCGGTCTTGGAGTAGCCCAGGCATTGCTGCTGGGTGTTGATACTAGGGCTCATGCAGTTCCCCTGGAGGTTCTGATCCGTGCATATCTTGACGGTGACGGCGACATTAGTCGCGAGTGTGCCGGTGGCGGCAAGGCCGACAATGGCGATGATGTTGACCAGAGAAAGCATGGCTGGAGATTTTAAGAACAAATAGAGGAAAGAGAGATAAGATTCAGAGACTGTGTGGACGGAGTTGCTCGATGTCTTGGGGTTTGAATGTTGGGAAAGCATCGGGACTCCAGGCTGTTTTTATATTAGGTAACCAAGCTCTTCATTCAGGGGCGATCTACTTATCCGAGCCATCACTGCGAGATCCGAACCAGAAGTACGAGCTCTGACGGGCTGACCCGAATGGTTATTTCTTTTTCCTTTGCTTTTTAATGATCTACATCACGCCAGCTCAGCAAAAAGAGCCACAATTATAGTCGTTGGACAAGGCTTACTACACTAAGCTATATCACACCCATGCCTTACAACTGCCTTATATGGAAGGATGCTGCGTCGATGACATCGTCTTTCCTACAAGTTTGATACGGAAACGCCTGCAGGGGGGTGCTAGGCGCTGTGCTGCTCACAGCTAAGCACAGAATACGCCCCGTGGCATATGGATGTAAGCGGCCATCATAGCCCGGCTCATGACGCCGAAGAAGGCAGGTCTCTGTCCCAAGCACATTTTGTTGGTCCGCTTACTTGTAACACTCGGGATGGAGCTGGGATGCAGTCGCTCGGTATTATCAAAGAGTCCGACTCCCTACGTCTTGTGCCTCCGGACAATCCGGAAACAGGCCGCTCACTTTCCGCCTCTAGAGGTTCAACCTTCGGTCAATTTCTTACTCAGGTACAGAGCATACCAGTGGTTTCATTGTTGGAGTCATGCTGACGCACATGGACTAGTTCCAGGGGCTACTCGTCGAACAGCGACTTTCAATCCCCCTGGACTCCCCGACCGGCCAGTCCGGAGTCTGCTGGAGACATGACTCTTTCTTTTCTGTCAGGCAATGTGGTTCAGTTTTATACGCGCGCCGAGGACGATTGGTATCGAGCGATCGTCCCCGCCACGAATATTCAACGAGGCGACTTCACGAGTGCAAAGGTCTGGTATTATCCTGACGAAGCAGCATCGCCACTGGGCTGCTTCGAACAGTATCAATGGTGCCGTGACCCATCCCAGGGCCAATATGGCAAGTTGGCCGGTCAGGTCGATGCGCTTCGCAGTGCTGGTCCGTTGTTCGGGCTGACAGACAAGGACTTAGGCCTCGATAGGCCAATGTCGCAGTCCAAGCTTGGGTCCCTTCTTATATGGGCATACCTGATACTGAGCGCCCAAAATCTCGACGGCGTCGTCGATGGCCTTGGATCATCCGCGCTCTCATCCGCGAACTCATTGGGCCAAGCCAATACGCCTACCTCGAGTGGCGGGGCGAGACGGCGATCCAGCTTCACCGTGTAGCCCAGGACCAACTTGGCCATGGGGAGTGGCGCCAATGCGACGAAAACATACCCATCACGCGGCCGGACGATCTGCTAGCCCCCTTTGACATTACGGATCCCAAGCATCCGGTGCTGGCCCACGAGAAGGCCTCGGTCGAGGACGCCCCCCCTCGGGAAGCTTGGCCACGATATGCCCGATAGCCAGTCCCAGGGGCCGGCTCTCGAGAACACTACCGCAGAGGACGCCCCGGACGTGATAGTAGCAGAGGAGCCTAGCCACGATGTGTCCGATGGCCAGTCCCAGCCGCTCGCTCTCGAAAACACCAACACGAAGAGTACTTCGGGCGTGCTGGCAACACAGAAATCGAAGGAGAGATAACGATGGGCTGCTGTTAGCGCCCGATATCCCAGGGCGAAAAGTCCTGCCGCCCACCACGCTTGAAGACCATAATAAGTACGGACACTCGCGGGGATATATCAAAGCCGTCGAAGCCAGAACGCAACTGCGGCGCCACGACTCCGCGTGGTTCAAAATCGCGGCCCGGGTTGTGACGAAGGCTCAGAGATGGGTGTCTCGGCTTGTGCTGACGGAGATGTGCGAGATCAGACGACTGTTCTCAGTTTTGCTATGCATTTTTCCTATTGGCTCTAATTGTAAGGGATTCCTTTTAGATTTAAACCAATAAAATAATAGCATTCGCTGACTCGCACTTGTGGGCTGATCATCTTGATCAAAAGAGTGCCCGCCGGCAAGACCACCCCTACGTACTATGGAAAGCAAAAGGCGAAGGAGCAGCAAACGAAATCGCTACGCTCACGCCCGGTCAAGTCAAATTACAATCCAGGGAATGATTAGAGCGCATACCTTAAGACTAGGGGAAAAGGATAAGGATTTATGGGAGTGGAAATGGAGAGGAGAGTAGGTAGATATAAGGCGAGGGCAGTAAAAAGGAAAGGCAAAAACATACAACACCGAGGATTCCCAGGTCGTCACCGACCCTAGTACTAGTTCGGCTCTCTGCTGCTTATATATGGGAGAGCGGACGGGATCCCTAGCTTTCAGCAGGATATGGTCGTATGTACTAAAACAGCCAGTTTTAAGGGTATATGTTGCAGTATCCATCGGCTCGTACTTCGTAGATTGTGGCATCTCTATCAGACATCAAATTCCAGACACTGGTAGCTTTCATTTTTGAAGTCCATTAGCCAGGCCGCAATATAAAGATCGAGCCTTTCATTTTGCATCCAACGAGGAAGATTGATGCGTGCCCATAGCAACGTACAAACAACTCTCACAGCTGCAATTCGTCCTGATTGGCATCCTTCGACAGAGTATCTCCAGTTTAGGTCATTGACGGCTGCGGGAGATTTGGAACAGCATTGTCAAAACTACCGCCAGCCGATGTTTAGAAATCTTGGCACACGAGAGATTTATCAACAGGTTGACAGCATCATCCATATGTGCAGTCAATCTATCTAGACAACAATCACAGACACAAATAAGGATAATCCAATTTCGATATGTAGATCACAGAATGAAACGAGCTCGTGATGGTGTAACGCGAGGCCGAGATTAACGAAGGATCCTACTTTCCCAAGTATGTTTGCTCTCCGAGCGTCCATACAGCCAAAAAGGCCGTCAGTTGACCGAGTAGCAACACCCAAGGAAAGGGCGTTGCACGATCTGGACACTCGGTTCTATCTGGAGAGGAAAAGAGAGGAAAGGAAGAAAGCTCGAAGCTCAGAGTCTGCTTTTGATAAACAGTCGGCTGGAGCCCCCATAAGCTAGGCCAGTCACGTGCGAGCGGAAGGTGGGTGTTGGGCCACGAGCCGCATGCAAGAGATGCAAAGAGAGCTCTGAGAAATTGAAGATGTCCCATTGGCCAGCCAAAAGCCGAGGATGGCAGGCATGTGGGGCCACCTTTAGTCTGAGGTCGTCGTTTGATTGATCGTCCCGATGATGCAGGCTGTTGTTGCTCGCGATTGAATGTTCATTTGAAGAGACAGCTGCTCCAATTTACGACTTCGACTTGACTTGCGCCAGACATTGAGGGACCGATACGAACAGGAGCCATAGCAGCAGTCGGAAACACCCATCACAACACCATGAACGTATCACGAGTCGGCGTACGGGCCCTGCAACAGGGTAAGTGATTGGCACTGGTCGCGGACCTCTCTTCTTTGGAATTGGGCGGTTGTCGGACGACAAATTGGATGGCGGCAATCTTGGGGCTCAGTGGAACTGTAGAAGCATTATATGTCGCAATCTGCTCATGCCAGCTGAGCCTACGAGATCACTGCTTACATACAAAACCGCACGACCCGAGAACCAGCGCTGATCCGTGTTAACAGGAGCCAAGCCCAATGTCTTCTTCTCCCAGAACCTCCCTCGCGCCGCGATGGCCGCCAAGGCAACCACCACCATCCAGACCCGGTAAGCCCGACAATCTTCTCTCGCTCGTTCGCGCGGGCGGACTTCAATACCCCACGAGATCGACCACAAGCTAATCTGCGATTGCCTCCAACATCTAGCCCCGCCTCCACGAACAAGATAACCGAGACCGACGGCCACTCCATCCTCGCCGCCCAGCGCCGGCAGCGCCCCATCTCCCCCCACCTGCAGGTGTACGACCCGGCGCAGACGTGGTTCGGCGGCTCGATCTGGAACCGCATCACGGGCGGCGCCTTCAGCGGCGGCCTGTACGTCTTCGGCGCGGCGTACCTGGCCGCCCCCCTGTTCGGCTGGCACATCGAGTCGGCCTCGATGGCCGCCGCCTTCGGCTCCTTGCCCCTCGCCATCAAGGGCTCCCTCAAGTTCCTCATGGCCTGGCCCTTCGCCTTCCACGGCATCAACAGCATGCGCCATCTCACCTGGGACACCGCCAAGGGCTTCTCCAAGAAGTCGGTCCAATCTGGCGGCTACGCCATCCTGGGCGCCAGTGTGGTCTCCGCTCTGGGCCTGGTGCTCTTCATGTAAAGAAGGAAACGAAAGGCGTGTTGGAATGGGAGGCAGCAAGCCGAATAGGAGGCAGCAGGTTTAAATTCGGTGTTCGATGAGGCCAGCCAGGGATTACTTGGTCCTGGGACGTGTAGAATCAGTCTGCCGCCAGGCTGCAGTCCTCCATGAGATGAAAGAAAGCTCAGGATGATAGCTAGGTCTGGAGACGGCTTGAGTAAGGAGGAAACAACACTTAAGAAGGCGTAGAAGGGGTCGAGTGACACGATAGGTGTTCCCACATGATTAGATACACCATTGTGCCCAATGTACACTTTCAACTGTTTACAAGTAACTAAGTCTTTCCTGTGTCCCGTGGCAAATCTACCTAGGTAGCAAAACAACTCCCCCACCAAGCGGCTTAGCATTGTCAAGTAATGTATGTTGTACAGACCGCAGGTGGCCGGGCATTTCTGGTCGCCAGGTCAATACCACACGTCTACAACCACGTTACAATTTTCACGAAAGAGACAAGCCCATTGGTTATTAATATTTTAATCTCAATTTCTGGCCCTTTGGGCAGATGCTGAAGGGAACTACTGAGCAGCCCCGAGTCCTTCCTGGGTTTTCCCCACGCATCGATAGTGACAAGGACCACGCTGTCCCGGCTTTGCTTCGCATCTTTTTGGTTGCTGGCAAGCAAACCAACTCCCCTTATGCATATTGTTTCCAACTCAAAGCAACCCATCTCATTCAGTTTATGCGGTGGTGGGTGCGTACGCCAAAACGCCATGTCTCCCCTGATGCGCCAATGCCATACATAATTACAAGCTGGGGGTCTTTTCCTCTCCCCTCCCCACTCCCCTTTCACTCTCTCTCTCTCTTCCCCTCCACCTCTTCATCTGACGCGTTTTGAGGTTGGCTATCGATATACTAACGCGATTCCTTCTTCAATTGAACGACTTGGCTTCTAGCACAGCCTGTATCAACCTATGATCACCCAACACGGCCAATCGCCCGCCAACCGCGTCGCCCAGGAACTCCTTGACGCCTTGAATATCGCGTTCGCTGCCGGCACCATTGACGCCATTGGTCATGGCGAGGTCGCTGTCCGGGACAAGAGTGCGGATAGCCTTGATGATGGCGCCGATGATGGCCTCGTACTCAAGACGGCTGTTCTCATTACCCTCCTTGAGCTTCTGCAGCATGTTGGTATCGAAGTCCTTCATATTAGGCAGCAGCAAGACGCGCACGCCCTCGGGGCCGCTCACGGCCGACACTCCTAGGATGCTACCGTACCAGACCGCCGACGGCACGTTGGGGTCCAGGAACTGCTTCAGGCACGTCCGCGTCGTCTTAGGCCGCAGCATCTTGTTGGAACGCGCGAACTTGCGCACGATCGTCCCCGCCAGACTCGCAGCCAGCTCGCGCAGCTGGTATTGCTCCTTGAGGGCATCGGTGCCATTCTCCGATCCCAGTCTGCGACCCATTAGGCAGGTGAGGACCGGGATGATTAGGGAGTTTGCATAAGGGTCGAGGTGCAGCTCCGGGTTATTTACGAGAGCACCAGTCGCCGCAAGCACTTGGCGGAGGATGAACACATCATCCAAATGGTTGGTAACTTCGTTAGAGAAGAAAGTCACGAAATACGGAATCAGCTGATGGATACCAGGTGATGAGGATATGGAACCAAGCGCAGCTTCGCGAAGACGCTCAACTTCTGGATCTGGGTCGTCATTCAGGATAGCATTCTGCACCTTCTCGAAGTAGAGGATCAGCTCTTGGCTGAGATGGTGTTTAACAGCCGGTCGGAAGTTAGCCGACTGAGCTCCGGCAAGGGCAGGGAGCGCAGGGTTGGCGCCAGGACCCTTGGGCAGCATATCTTGCGAACGCGCCTCCGAGGTGCTGGGGTTCTGTGCGATGGAAGGTTGGACACCTTCGATGGCAAGCCAATGGGCGGTGAATGTCATATCTCTGGGGACCTTGGGCAGCGGCGCGTTGATGAGCTTCTCGAAGTCCACCTCTTCGTCCTCGATGTAGAACAGCGGCTGGCCGGGACCGAGGCTGGCTTCGCCGTACTTGAGCGGCCGCGTGGAGTCGTATCCGTACAAGGGCTCGACGTCCAAGACGCGTAACGCCTGGGACATATCTTGGACCGTCATGTTGGTGCGCTTGGCCGCCCGCATGAAGCGCAGTGCCTCGACAATGACTTGACCGATTCGGTACTCGACGTCTTGCGACAGCACGCGAAGGGCCTCGTCACCCAGCGCGCCAATGCCCACCGACTCGGCTACATCCTTCACGTTCTCTGGGTTCCAGAGCAGGCGCGGCTCATTTGGCTTGTGTGCTGCGTCTTGGGGAGCCGACGCGCGGGCTGCAGTCGTTGACGCCATCGTGGGAGCTTCAGACTCCCTCGAGGAGTTTCGTTCTTGATCAAAATTGCGATGCGGATGCTATTGGATGGTACGGATTATTTTTATTCGTGTGCAAGCGATGAATCGATTGCTGCCTTCTCTATGTGGTACGAAAGTTTGGTGAGAGGTAAAGCTTTTAAGCCTTTACGTTCGAAGCGAATGTCAATCGGTTAATTCGTTTCGGAGGTGCAAACAAGTCGCACGTCGCGCATCCTCGAGGATGGTTTGCGAGTTCCCAAACGGAAACAACGAGTCTGGATGTAAACGAGAGCCTCCGCTGGAAAATTCTCCGATGCAGGAAGGAAGCGAAAATGGATGCTCGTTGATGATGATGACAATGCGCCTGAACTGTCCAAAGACGACAGTTGACGAAGGGAAAGTTGATATTGAGCAACAAGGCTGATCCATGGATGGAGGATGCCAGAAAGAGGTTCAGCCTTATTTTACGATAGACGGTAAAAACATGGTGGGGTAGGCCGGAGCACCGTGGCTGGTTATGTGGCTGCTCCGTCCCCGGTTGATTGTTCTTTGGGATTGTCTTTTCGGCAAACAAACGGAACAATCTCGATCTTTCGAAAAGTCGAAGCTCTAAGATGGAAGGAAGCTCTCCCATTGACAAGCTGTAGCTAAGCTCCTCCAACTATTGATGAGTCACCACGTTATTGCGAGTCTTGTACAAGGTGTGTATCTTGCCTTGATAAGTTCGTGGGCAGAAAACCAGATTTAAAACGTCACAGGGAAAGAAGAGAAGGAAAATGAGCTTGAACCTGCATTTAAGAATCATTTCGTTACTTACTTTTATTTTCTTGACCAATTTTTGCACAAGAAATCGGGGGTTCAATTCGTATGCGACTTGACAAAATCGGCATTTTTCCCATAAGAAAGTAGCAATCGAGAGTTGGTCCTTACCTCCTACCGAAGTCGACAGCAGGTCTCATCTAGCACATGTATGTACGAGTATGCATCTCTTTCAGACATATCTGCTGCAACATATGCGAGGGACCGAAATTTAGGTACGATGCAAGGAACCCACCCCTTTCTCCCATTCAATCATGAACTGGGCCATCAACGTCCATTTTTGAGTGACACCACTCTGCCTACCTACATGTACACAGCGAAGTCTCATTTCGTTTCAAATGGCAGACACGAGAGTCTGGAACCCTGCCAAGACAAAGCCGTTGATTGTCCAGACAATTCTGTTTATTTATTAGTGCTCCTGGAGGCTTGAATATCCCTGAAACCTATCCCCTTTTACAACATCACAGTATTAGGTTAAACTATCTTTTCCCAATGCCGTATTGCTGCTGATCTGAGTTTGAGTCGCGGGCAATGAATCGAGCAGCGCCACAACACCGGACCAGATCTTACGATGCTGGTAGTCTTACTTACCAGAATGACATTTCAAACTCTAATTGAAGCTAGGTATTGTCATCTATCTCGTACGGTGTCATCGTATGTATGGGTCGTGCCTGGCACTACTTGGCAAGGGGGCAGAGTGAACGATGTCCGCTGATGCGGCATGTACATGCAATTAGCCATTCCATCCCTTAACCTTTACCCCTCCAATCCTTGCCCCTGGGCTTGGCCTACCGCCCGGAAATTAAGCTGCGGGGGTTGCATACTATGACTGCCTACTTACCGAAACGGCATATTAACGACGTCGACTGCCCAGTTTGTTATCATGGAACCTTCCTATTTGGGAGTCAGTGTCATGAGGCAATGCTGTGATTCTCAATCACTCAGATAGGCTTTCAGGAGGAACTTGGAAGCGTCCTTCCCACACGTCTTGTGTTCCCCTGCCTGACATTGACCCTCCGAAAGCGTCTCTCAGTGGCATTTTTTAACTGCCAAACACGGACATACACGATGCGAGGCTCTGTGGTACAAGGTCTAGCGACCGCCTTTGTAGGTCTACTGGTCCCGAAAGTCGCCGCTCAAGATCGATGGCAAGTTACTGTTTTGGACCCAAATTCAGCGCTGCTACCTATGTTGAACAGCATACACTGGCCAGCTTTTTGATCAAATTGCTAACAGATGGTTCAGGTGTGGCAAGGCGTACCAGGCTAGGTAAGCAAAACGAATACCGTTACTCACACCCGCGAGTATGTGGGATTCTACAGCACGCCAAACTTCGTGAGACTGACAGTTCCGTGCAGCTCGCCCTTGGTCATTCCTGGGGGCCGGTTGGAGCCCCCAAGCCGGTCTTCTACGCCCCTCCTGGATCTCAAGATCACCCCAAGACACAGTATCTACGTGGCCAGCGAGGAGGGCGGGGAGTTCATTGTCGACGCTGCCATTTCCTATTTTCACGGTTCACCTTTGAGCTGTTCTACCAATAGCCCGACCGGACAGCAACACCCAGACAGGTTGAAGGTGGCGATAACATGGCAGAACCAGACCTTGGCGATGGGCACCGTGATGCCCAACACGACGGACAACATATTCCCTGTTGATCTGAAAACCATGGAGCCGCGAATGGAGGGGTATCCCATCACCCTTACTGCGACCTCGCGCAACAGCGAAACCACGTACTCCGTGACTACCGAGCTCTTTCTCCTCCCCGAGAAGAGCACCGGCAGTGTGGTCAAAGTCGATAACCTATTTGGTTCTCTTCTGTATCGTAACCCCACCACCAACGGTATCTTCCTACCCGTCTTTCCTTACGGCTTCTACGGCGATTACTCTGGCTACTTGAACAAGAGTGCGTCGAATATTGAGAAATATGCCTCGCTGGGGTTCAATGCTGTAAACGTCGTCTCCTCTTTCGTGGAAGACGACATGTCGGCCACGATCAAAACCATGGACAATCTCAACCTGCTCTTCCAGTACGACATGCGGGGCTCGTACAAGAACCTGAGCTCGATCGCGTGGCAGGTGCCGCTCGTCAAGGACCACCCGTCGCTGCTGACGTGGTACACGGCCGACGAGCCCGACGGCTGGCAAGACCCGCTGGACGCGCCGAAGCAGGCCTACGACCTAATCGCGTCGCTGGACCGATACCACCCGACGGCGCTGGTGCTCAACTGCCAAAACTACCACTTCGAGGAGTACTCGGCGGGCGCCGACATCATCATGGAGGACGCCTACCCGATCGGCATCAACGCGACGTACTCGCAGAAGTGGAAGACGGCGTGCAACGAGACGTTTGGCGACTGCGGGTGCGACAACTGCGCCGGGTCGGTGCTGGACGTGGCGAGCCGCATTGACGATTTGCACAACTACCAGGCCTGGCTCGGCGGTACGGCGACGCGCAAGCCGATCTGGGCCGTCCCGCAGTCGTTCAGCATTCCCGAGGACTACTGGAGCCGCGACCCGACCTCGGACGAGGCCTGGGTCATGGACATGCTGGCGCTCAACCATGGGGCCAAGGCGCGGCTCGCGTGGATCTACCCGACCTCGGACTCGTTGGGCAACGCGCTCTCGCGCATCGCCAAGTTGGTGACGGCCTCGCCCGTCATGGACTTTTTGACGGGCGCGAACCCCGTGCTGTTGCAGGATGGGAAGGAAGAGGGGCTCGACGTCGCGTACTGGAAGAACGGCGACCAGGTCCTGGTCGGCGTCGTGGCGCCCGGCGACTCGGTCGCGAATGTGGGGATCCCCTTGCCGGCGGGTGTGCAGGTGACGCGGGTCGTGTCCAGTCCCTGGGGCGGAATTGGGTGGACGATCGATGGGAATACGTTGAGGGCGAAAGGCGGGCTTCCGTCTTTCGCTACCAGTTTCGTGATATTGCAGTAAAGCACCTCGTTCTTGGTAATTGTAATAACCAGTTCTATTAGCAGTGTATTTACTCAACAATATATTTATCCGTTCTATAAGCACCTTTTAAGATTTAACCCGAAAGCAGAAAAAATACAACCATTTCACTGCGCATCGTTCAGGATGGCCTCCAAGTCGCCCGACTCCTCACACAAGCGACGAAATAGCGCATTCGCCTTGCCACAACTGTCGCACCTTTCGCTGTCCTTCTTCGCCTCCAACAAAAATTCCCGGACCCGACCTTCCTCCGCCACGCGCCCACCATCCAGCACAACAACTCGGTCGTAGTCCGCAATGGTCCGCAGCCGGTGAGCGATGGTGATGACGGTGGTGCCCGTGTCCGCGGCGTGGGACCGCAGCCCGGCCTGGATGGCGGCGTCGGCCGCGTGGTCCACGGACGCCGTCGCTATCGCTGTGTTGGTTCAGGGGGTCGGTCGGGGTGGTCTGGAAAGGCTAAAGGCAACAGGACGGCGGTGCAGACGATACGGCGGCGGCGGTGACGGTGACGGACATCGCGGTAGAGTCTGGTGCCAATGACTGCGAGCGACAGAAGGCACAATGCTGGTGGAACAAGCAGGTCCAGCAATCTCTTCGTAACACACTTAGAGGCGCTGTATTGGTCGCCTGGCCATCCCGGCCCTGAACACGAAATGATATCCATTCTCGGATATCGTCCTCATTGCTATAGTCGATTCGTACTGATAGATATAGGCGTTACAGCTGGATACAAAAGTAATAATAAGTTGTTGAAAGTGCTATCGCGGCGGCGGGATGCGGACGAGTTATATCAGCCACAGTTTCCACGGCGCAGCAACGTGGCTAACTATCGTCGCAATAGGCAACAGTAATTATAGATACAGTCTTTATTCAACAACACCCTATTCGGTAAAGTTGCAGTATACAACTGTACCTCTTCCAATTAAAGCTCATGATCTCCAAGGCTCCAGCATAACGAATAACTGTAGCCTGAAAGCAAAGTATGGGGGCTCGCCTGGAGAAGGCAGCCATTTACCAATTGGCCGGCCCAGAGTTGCATACCTATTATATTGGTCGTTCTTGCAGTATATTAGATGCACATACGTTTAGATGTTGCAGCGGTTTCGACTCGTTGCTAGGTAGTTATCCTCATACCCTTTACAAGAAAGCTATAAGCCGTGTCGAATCCACAATAGAGCCACAATAACCTTAAAAGGGGGGATCGTACCTCATTGCTCGGCGCAGTCAATATATCAAGTGGTTCAAGGTGGGATAAGGGTGAAAGCAGCTCGCGCTGTTACAACCCTGAGCTAGCACACGAGGCAAAGGCAGGCCACTCTGAGCTTAATAGTTACATAAATACGTACTTGCTGTAAGGGTTAACTATAGTAGAGAGCTACAATTGTATACTAATTATCAATACCTGGTGTAATAAAGCATCGAGGCCCTAAGGTGCAGTATTTCCATGTAATGCAATACGCGATCACGTTAGATGCACTTGTGGCCCATATGCTTGCTACCCTTATCCATGGCGTGAGACGGGAGATCTAGTTAAGATTCTAATTAGTACTCAGACGTATCGTTTTCTGGAGTTCAGGAGAAATAAGGATTTCCAAGATCGAAACTAGTATACTTCTCCCAACGCTAGGTGCTTTTGCTAGTATTAGAATGAATAAACGTAGTTGACAGAAGTTAGCTATCTCCTTGAACGCCATAACGCTGCCCTCAGTGCAATACTTTCTGTCAATAATCGACGAGCCCATGCGAGCCGGTACAAGTTCAATTTATCCAATAGGAGCGCGTCCCTCGCATGTCGGACGTTTGAAAACGGAACACCGATCGCACTAAACCATCCCTGGTCCGTACAGTACGCGAATTTTGGTGAAGGGCAGCGTTATGGCGTTTAAGGAGATAAAGGGACAGTCTGAATTATTAAAGATGCATTGCATTCAACTGCCGGAAAGAAGTGGTATTTGACCAGTGTCGCACGCAAAAGTGGAACTCCTCTAGAGCGTGCGTCTAGTGGCATACATATACTCCGTGCAACAACCAGTATTTGAACGCGGTGTTGCGGCCAATCTAAGCCAGCATTGGTAAGCAGACCTATTTCTCTGCTATGTGCTCGTTGCGTAGTTCATCTTGTCTCAATTATGCCAAGAACAAGAGTTGAGGGTGGTCATGCTGCCACTGCAGGTGATGGCAATTTCGGTTGAGCTGTGTAAGATTACGTGCATGCCGAGACAGTCCGGAAACAGCAGGGACCCGACGTTGTGACACCTTCCAAGGAACTCTGGTGTGCTGAGAGTGCCTAGGTATGACGAGATACGGTGCGGGGGACCCACCTTTGTCTCTTTGACGGGTAAGATCGTGTTAGTGAGATCGATAGTCTATAAAGCTATAACGAAGTTGCATTGCCGATCCTTTCCCCATCCTGGCACACACCCTAGCGGGATACGTCCCGCTCAGCTGCTGATGTGAGGCGGCACACAGCCGCCACCAGCGGAAGAAGAAGAAATGATTAACTTTGACAGACAGGAAAAGAACGCTATGTATAGATAAACACGCTGTAGAATCCACTTAGATGGCGAGACGTTGGTTCCTTCCTCAACAGTCTCCCACTTTGTTTTTAAGCAGGATGTACGTGCTGCAAGTCGTGGTTTCCTTCTTTTTGGCCGTTGGCTACTGCCGACACAACCCCATCCTACCCAGACAGGCCGAGCTTGCCTCCGACTACGAATATGTCGTAGTAGGCTCCGGGCCCGGCGGTGGCCCCCTCGCTGCCAACCTAGCAGCGGCCGGCCACAAAGTACTGCTCATTGACGCGGGGGGCGACACGGGCGACGAGCTTGTCGAGTCCGTACCCGCCATGTTCCCTTTCTCAACCGAATACATCGAGACCAAGTGGGATTTCTTCGCGACGCGGAGCCTGGACCCGGCTGTCGAGGCGCAGAACCGCATCACCTCGTACCGTCTCCCCGACGGCACTGTCTACACGGGGCTCGACCCCCTGCGGATGCCGTGCCCATCGGCACCCTCTACCCCCGGGCGGGCACGTTGGGCGGGTGCTCGCAGCACAACGCGCTCATCGCCATTCGCGCCTTCGACAGCGACTGGGACGTCGTGGCCGACAAGACGGGCGACGCCTCGTGGAACGGCAAGACGTTCCAGGACCTCTATCAGAAGATCGAGAACTGCGACTACCTGCCCAATAGCATCCTCGGTCACGGCTTCACTGGCTGGTTCCACACGGCGCTGACTTCGCTTCTGACGGCGGTGCAGGACCTCAAGGTCGTCAGCATCATTGTGTCGGCCGGTTCCGCGCTCGGCGTAGGCATCACGACTTCGTTGATTGGTACAGTGGCTGGGCTCGCAGAAATCCTGTTGAAGGATGTCAATGCACCCGGGCGGACCATCAGCAAGGGGCCCTACCAGGTTCCGCTGTCCATGAAGAATACGAAGCGCGGTGGAGCCCGGGACAGGATTATGGAAGTGGCCAACGCCGTCGATATCCTGGGCAACAGAAGATACCATCTTGATATCAAGCTGGAGACTCTGGTCACAAAGGTGAATCTGGATGATGATCTGAGAGCCACAGGCGTAAGATATATGGAAGGCAAGAGTTTGTATCGTGCGGATCCCCGCTCTGGATCTGCGTCCGTTGCAGGAGAGGGCACTGTAAACGCCACCAAGGAGGTCATTGTCGCTGGTGGTGCATTCAACACCCCCCCAGATTCTCAAGTTGAGCGGGATCGGGCCTCGAGATGAGCTATCTAGCTTGGGCATCCCGGTCAAGGTGAACTTACCCGGTGTCGGTGCCAATCTCCGCGACCACATCGAGATCTCCACCATCAGCAAGTCCAACAAGGACTTCTCCCTCCTGAGCGGCTGCACCTTTATGCAAGGCTACCCCGAAGTCCCGGACCCGTGCCTGGAGCAGTACCTCAACGGCCTCACCCAGACGGGCAAGGGTGTCTACGCGACCAACGGTCTCGCCATCGGCGTAGCCCTGCAATCCTCGGCCGCCACCCAAAACGACCCGGACCTATGGGTCTACGGCGGCCCAGCCAAGTTCCCGGGTTTCTACCCGGGCTGGGCCGCGGACGCCGTGGCCGACCATAGCCACTGGGTGTGGGTCACGCTGAAAGCCAGCACGCAGAACCGGGCGGGCACCGTGAAGCTGACCTCGGCGGACCCGCGCGACGTGCCCCGCATCGCCTTCAACACGTTCCAGGACGACCTGTCCAAAGACCAGGACCTGCAGGCCGCGTACGAGGGGATCCGGTACGCGCGCGATGCCATGGACAAGCTGATACCGCTCGACGGGTCGTTTGTCGAGGAGACGCCCGGGCGGGGCAACGTCTCGACCGAGGCCGAGATCAAGGACTGGGTCTACACTAACAGCTTTGGGCACCATGCTTGCTGCACGGCGGCGATTGGCGGGGATGGTGAGGAAGGGGCGGTGTTGGACTCGAACTTCTCGGTTAGGGGGACCAAGGGGTTGAGGGTGGTGGATGCTAGTGCGTTTCCCGTGGTGCCGGGGTTCTTTATTCAGTTGCCGACGTATTTGTTGGCGGAGAAGGCGACGAGGGCGATTTTGGATGCGGCATGATAGGTTGGGTGGTTATGGCTCGTTTGCATTCATAAGTAGTTACTGGAAGTGAAATTCTAAAACGACCAACTAAGGAAAACAACTAATCGTGTACATACACGCGCCGCTGCAGCTCCATCTTTGACCTGGCACCTCCTTGCCGTCTCTTTTTAGCAACTCGGTCTAGAGCAAGCTATACCCCAAAGTGTGGCCAGTAAACTGTCCAATCTGACGCCGGCTTTTCGTAGATTCCAGGAGATCCCGCTCGAAATGCAACAAAACACTGGATAATGAAGTACAACCTCAGTACTGCGTAAGGAATGAAATATACTCGATCGGCCAGCTTGTGTGCCCAGCAAGTCCATAGAAACCAAAGGATTATGGAATAAACTGGGAATATGAAGTTTGTAACCTTCCATAAAAGCTGTTCAAGCGGAGATGGAAATTGTGTGTTCCAGGCAAACCCGATGTGTATAGCCGCAGTTCCAGACACAATTACTAGAGACACTAAGAAGTTCCACAGTCCACGCATTATGGGGTTAGACTCCTTCTTAGTGTCTTCCTGCAGTCGATCCTCCAGACGCTGTTGGTCGTACTGGGATTGCAGATTTATCTTGAATGGATCCTCGATTCCCTACGGTTTGGGATAAACCACGAAAAACGTGATAAGCGCACGGAAAAGGTAGCCCAGTGTCGCAACCTCAAGCAGGGAAATCTCGAGCTTTAATATCTTGCGCCAGATGATGTTCTTGAAGAAAAACTCGAGAGCCTAGAAGAGGGCCACTACCTTCAGGAACCTATCGGTTTTCGATCGTTTGTCAAGATCTTTGTCGTCTGGTATTTTCTCCCACTGCTTGTCGAGAAGTTCCAAGATATAATCATTTGACTCGTGGATTGCTGGGTTGGAGCCCTGCGATAGAACGGTGGCAAGGGATCGATCGCTGATTTCCAGCCCATGCCTCTTAATATCGGATTCAGAAGGGAGGATGTGCAAAGTTCTTAAAGATTTAAGAACCCATTTGTTCTTAATAGATGACTCCTGGTTTTATAGTGACTGGTTCGATGAAACCACAACAGCACCCATCAGAATGGCAAAGGATCGTTGCATAGTCCACTCATTGCGTTTGCGTTGCATGAATTGCATGTGTTCTGTAAGTCGACGCGCGATAAACCACTCGTTTAAGGCGTGCAGGATGTTTGCTTCTGGGAACAAGAACACTTCGGCGGAGTTCTGGAGTTTGGAACGCAGGTCGGTTTTGCTAACCCTGGGGTGCATGACTGTCTAAATTGAGAATACGATGGTAAGGATATAATTCAGAACAATACTGTAAGTCCCTCGCCCACAATTAGGCTCAGGAATCCAGATATCCACAGTCATGGTAAAAAACTAGTTTAGGGGGTATGTGATTATAGTGTACACTGATAACAAAGAAGAAGTGAGATTTCGATCTTGTTGCAGGACAGGTATTAATAAGCTATTTAACAAGTCCCTTGTACACAGCTGCCTACTGGAGGCTGGAACTAAGCCATGGCCCAGCCCTCTTTCCTCCGAAACGCCTTTGCATGTTGGATGCATGTATATATGGGCCGTTTATTAAACGTGCCACTAAATTTTAATAACACCATAACATCGCGTTTATAAAAGTATATGGTGCAGGGGTAGCTGGGCAGGGAGCAACGACTGGGAGTAATGACTGGGAGGGAAATGCACTTTTAATGTGCCGTGGCTTGGATGCCTGCCGCTTGAAACATTTCCTGCAAGCTACTTACAAGGAGACATGTACCCAACTTCTGAGGGTAGCAATGTTGTTTTAATAAGTGTTTAGATCGTGGTGACAAAATGGCTACATAACCTGCAGCTCCTGGCATATGACTGGGTATTGCAAGTGCTCACAAGGTTATATTACTGGTTCTGGGGCTTTGTTCCTATCAGGCTGGCTTAAGGGTTGTTTGAGGCTGAGGTAGAAACAAAACGCGTTGGGACGCTTTCAGTAGCGGTGTACAACGCCATGGCGTAGGAAGTATTGCAGCAAGCAAGGGAACAAATGCCGTACTGGTGTGTTTGCCTTGTCTACCGAAGCAGGGCTGATGTGGCTGAGCATATAAATAGTCATAATAAAGTGGTAAAAGTACAGGGATGATTGTGCGTCACAAGGGGGCTTTAAAAGCACTAAAAACAGCCATAACCACGTGGAACATAACTGTTTCCTCGCTCTAGCCCACCAAACCAGGATATGCTAATGGGAGCAAACAGTGTGGAGAGGTCGGCATATTGTTATTCAGCCAGTCACGGCTTTTAAGAACCAATATGGCCGTAAGGCAGCTGGTTTGCAAACTTTCCCTGACTTAGACTGTACTCGACTGGATTTGGCGTTGTTGAGGCGGCTCGAGGGTAAGCCACTCACCGCGAGAAAGCCGAGGCGAACAAAGAAGGCAACTCGCTGGGAATCTGCTTCGGCCGAGGCACAGGGCTCAACCGTCCGCCTACGCCGGATCAGTCTGGCGTGGCAAAAACAGAACATCGAGTATCGTTACAACAATCACGATGTGTTTGGTTCGATATTATATACGAGGTCTTAACCTCTGGAGTTCTTAATATGCAGTACATATACCTAGGGGAACGTATTATTTACTTTTTATAGCTCTCTAACAAGTCCATCGGCTTAAAGTGGATATAAAGCCTTAGATTAGAAAATGAGTTAAGTATCTTAATAAAAGGAATAAAGTCTTAAACCTTAACTAGTAAGAAATCAATCCTATAGTAGGTAATACGATTATTTAAACCTTTAACTTATATAATAAAGAATAAAGGTTACCTTAAAGTTAATAAATATATAAGCTATATATTTTATATATTTTATATATTTTATATATTTTATATATTTTATATATTTTATATATTTTATATATTTTATATATTTTATATATTTTATATATTTTATATATTTTATATATTTTATATATTTTATATATTTTATATATTTTATATATTTTATATATTTTATATATTTTATATATTTTATATATTTTATATATTTTATATATTTTATATATTTTATATATTTTATATATTTTATATATTTTATATATTTTATATATTTTATATATTTTATATATTTTAAATATTTTATATAATAAATATCGATTACTTAAGCTTTTATATAAACCATTTATAATTTAATCCCTTAATATCTTATAATCTTAAGAGTTAACCTATCTTAAAATTTTAATTACTTTAAAAAATTAATAACGTTCTTTTAAATAATATTAGTTTTAAATTATAAAATATCTTAAATTAAAAGTAACGTGGTTTATTATATATTTAGTTATATTATATAATCGGTTACCTTTTTCCTTATATAAAAAACATTTATACGTAAATTATAACTCTTTTAATTCTTTATTAAATTTTATAAAATTTTGACCTATTATATTTAATTATATATGAATATTAAATTTATTTTCTTTAATTTTATAATTATTTTATTTAATAAGTTAGAGCGGAAAATAGAAACTATAGGGATTAATTTAATGTATTTTTTATTTAAAGGTATAATAAAATATATATAAATTTTAAAAAATCATTTTTATTTATTTTATTTAAAATATACTTTAATTTTAAAACTACGGTTTAAATTTAATTAGAATTAATTAAAGTGTATAGTTATATACGGACACTTTTTATATAGGGAAAAAGGTAATTAACTATATAATATAATTAAGTATATAGTAAACCACGTTAGCTTATTATAAAGTAAAACTTAAATAAGGAATTTAATTAATTAAAAAGCTTAGATTTTAAATCTAATTAATTATAAATTTTATAAAACTTTTAATATCTTTAATATAATATTTAAACCTCTTTTAAAGATTATACCTTTATTAATATATAAGAACTTTATTTTAATTATATTATATAATAAGATTATTAAGCTTAACATAGCCTATAAGCGAAATAACTATATAAATAAATTAATTACTTTCGTTAAATTTTATATAAATAACTTTTATAACTTAATTCCTTTATTACCTATTATAATTAATATTTAAGAAGAAGGATAAATAATTCTAACGCTTTAAACGTTTAAAAATAACCTAAAATTAAATCTCCGATACGTAACCCGAATATATAAAGTCCTTTATACGACCCTTTATAACCGATAGCTTAATATTCCTATAAAACACGAAATATCCATTAATTCTCGAAAATTAATGGATTTTAAAGAAGATATAATCGTATAATATATAATCGAATTAAATTTATAATTATTTCCTCCTTAGATAAATAGCGTTAAAGATATAATAAATCGATTACTTTATTAACGCGATATAAAACGTATTAGCGTTAACTAAGCCTTTAACTTTATACGATAATAATTAAACCTCCGGACATATTTTAATTAAAGAATCGATTATTAAAGAATCTTTTATAAAAATCCCGATATATATTATATATAATTTATCCTTATATAAAATATAATTTATAAATATAAGATTTAAAAGGAGGATATTTATAATTTTAATAAGACCGGCTTTCTTATAAATTAAATCTTATTTAAAATAATTATTACTACTTCCGATAGATATAAAAGGTTTAAAACAATATAATAAAAGAACCGGGAATAGGTTATAATTATTTAAGATATCGGATCGTCCGGTTACGTTATCCCTTTATATATTATATTTATTGGAAAAACGTACCTCTTTTTTTAATATAAAAATAACCTATTACCGAAAGATTAAATAATTATAATTATTAAAAATAATTAAATTATAAATAAAAAAGGTAAAAATTAAATTCGGTACTTTAATAAATATATAAAGTTTTATAAAAAAGGTGTTTATCGCCTATTAATTTTAAACAGTTATAAAAATTATTATTTAATAACTTTTAAGCTTTATTATAAAAAGAACTTAATTATTATACTTTATATACCTTCTTATTCGTCGTATAAGCTTTAACCTCTTAATATTAGCTATTTTTATATATTAAAAAAATCGTATAAGAAAGAAATCGAAGGTTTTATATAAATGTATATTATTTAACGTAGTTTATTACCGAGTAGGCTATATTACCGAATAAGCCACCTTTTTTATATTTTATTACTTTTATATAAATTAATTTAATTATAACGCTTTAAATTAATTAAAATTACTCGTTATCCGATTTATTACTCGATTTTATATTTTTTTTATATATTCGTATATTATAATTTATCTCGTTATAAATATTATAATACCTACCGCCCGTCGCGCGCCTCTTTAATAAATTATTACTTTCGCCTTTATTAATTATTAAATATTTCCCTTTTACTTTCTCGTTTTATAATTCTTAAGATTCCTATATAATAAAGGCCCCTTTAAGCTAGATATATACCTTTTTAATTCTTTAACGTTTAAAAAGTATTAAATTAACCTCTTTTAATATATATATTTAATTATATATAAAGGTTATTTTATAAATTATTTTATTTATACCTTTCGTTATTTAATTTATAATATTTAAAATAAGTATTAAGGAGCTTCCTTAATAAATAAAGACCTTACTTTTAATAAAAATAAAGTGTTTAATTGTTTATTAAGAGTTAGACGGCGTTTAAGGGTTGTAAATATTAACTATCCCCGGACACAACGGGTTAGGTATAGGTATCCGAAAATATATATTTAACTTATTAATTATCTCGTTTAGATAATAAGGTATTAAATTAAATATATTAAATTTAAATTTAATATTATTTTCTATAAAAATAATAAAATATATAGCTTTAAAGGCGATAAAGAATTTTAATTTTATAATATAATTTATCGACGCTTTAATAAATAGCTCGATTTATTTCGAATATATACGCTTTAACGCCGAATAAAGTATTATATTTAAAGGTTAGAGTAAATAAAATAAATAAGGAGGTATATTAATTATAATAATATTATTATCTTTATAATATACTTTAAATTTAATTAAAATATAGCTCTCATAGCTATCTAAGATTAAGAGGCAATAACGATCTTTTATTCGCGATTTAATATATTTATTAAAATATTTAATCTAATCTAAACCTGTCTCGTTATCGGTCCAGCCATTAGAAGTCGGTTTAATTACTTAATCGCCCGGTAAATTATATTTAATAACCTAATTCGAAAAGTAATATTAATCTTAAACGATTAAGAACGGCGGAATACATTAACTTTAAGAATTAATATATTTAATAACTGTTAACTATTCCCGATTATTAAATTAAACCGATTTCGCTTTTCTATACCGATCGATATATATTATTATAAATATCGACCCGATTATACTTATTATAAAGCCGGTTTTATTAAAATTCTATATATCTTCGTTTAAAATACCGTATTTAACTTTAATATTAACGATTAACGCGAATTAATTAGAAATAATATTAATATCCTTATAAAAAGCTTTTTAATAATTATATCGACGGTTTATTCGGGTTTTAAAGTCCGGGTCGCAATTAATAAAACGCCTAACTTAATATTTATTAACGCGATCGCTATTACACGATTTTAAAAGGAGATTAATTATATTTCTTATAATATTAATATTAAAGGGTATCCCTCGGGTATTTAAATTAAATATATAATTACGAAATACCTCCTTTTCTATTAAATTTAATTTCCGATCGTTTAATCGGGTTTTACGTTAAGGTTCCATACCGCGGAATCGGTTATTTAAAGTAACTTAAGGGACGTCGTATACTTTCGTAATAATTCTTTAATTAATTCGATTTAAACCTTTTCGCGTCGCTTAAATTATTAAAATAATATAATCTTCTTTAAATTAAATTAATATAATAATAATAAAGATATTACGTATTAAAGTTTAATAAAGTAGGTTAAAGGGAAAGGTAGCCTATTTAATAATATAGCTTATTTAATAATAAACCACGTTATATCTTAAAGGAGGACTTTTTATTAATGTTTTTAGAAATATTCTAGGCGACTTTTATTATTTTAAATATTTAAAGAAGTTTCTAAGGGATAGGACTTATATTATATAATTTAAAATCTATTGTTTTATAATTAAATATAAAACTATATACGCTAATACCGCCGGCGACCTTTTCCGGCTTACCTATACCTTAGGAATTAAAGACCTTAAATAACGTAATTAAAGCCTAATCCTAAACCGAATACGTTAAAAATCGAATCGCGCGATATTAAAATAACTCTCCGATATTAATTTTTATTAAACTTAATTAAATCGTGAAAAGTATAATATAAATAATATACCAGCTCGCTTTATTAAAGGATAAAATAACCGTATTACGAGAAGTAAATAAGATATTTAACCGGCGCTACTATACGAAAAAGAAATAATTATAGGATAGAGGATTATTTTATATATAAATTAAAGAAGATTTATAATTTTAAAGAGATATTAATAAATAATTATAAAATAAATCGCGTTAAAGTAATAATCGTATAAAAAGGCTTAAGACGCACCCGTAACGTTATAGAATCTACGGGGAGCCCGGGTATAATACGCGTACCTATTAAAACGATATAAATATATTTAAAGATAAAGATTCCGATTAATTTTAATATATTAAATACGTTATAGCGGAATTAATTTATACTTTTTTATATAAAGTATTAAAAAGTAATTAATTTGCTTATATAGTTATTTTATTTATAGACTACGTTATAAAGTATTAGTTTTATTATTAATTATACTTATTTATATTTATTATTTAAATTATTATAAGTTATTATTAATTATTCCCTTATAATAGTAAATAATAATATATAAAGATATAATATTAGCTATAACTATATAAAATTTTATTAATAGGAGTATCTCCACATTTTCCAGATGTACCATAACGCAGGTCCCAGTTGAATTCAGGGGGTCCTAATCGTACGACAAGTTCATTAGTATATCTGCTTTTTTCTCCGTATGGTAACACGTATAAGCTATAGTATAAGGTAACTTAAAAATCAATACTGAGCTCTGATAGGCGCGGGTTGTCAGCGGTGACAGGGTCCGCAATCTACCTAGCATGACTGGGGTATTTCTCCGGGGAACATCGGCACTGGGCCTGTTTTGGTAGGCTCGGAGCCAGGCTGCCGAAGAGGAGGCAGCAAACCACGACGACCCAGGCGACGGAAAAAAGACGGTCGAAAGATAACCGAAAGCAATAGTGCATTGGCCCTGCCGATTGCAACCACGGATTATGCCGTGTGATCGCGCGTGGATCGAACCATGGCCCCGCAACTCCTCCCATTGACGCAAAATATCTGGGGATACGAGCTTCTTGCCCATCTCGGCCAAGTAAACCATCACATGGGTGGTGACCGCGGGATTCGCCATGGGTAGATTTAAGTACATAAGTCTAGGTTAATCCCGACCCATCTCGAGATGGTTCTTGGTAGCACCAATCGCTAAGGCACCAACGAGACCTTGGGACAACTTGCTGCTGCCGCTGCCATCATCATGAGATGCGCGACTCCCTGGGCGTCCCGCGCCCTGCTGCTGCTCGGCGCCGTGCTGAGCGGCGTGGGCGTCACCCGGGCCGACAACCCCATTGTGCAGACCATCTTCAGCACCGACCCGGCGCCCATGATCTACAATGACCGGGTGTACGTCTTCACCGGCCGCGACCAGGACGGTGCGACGGGCTACGACATGCGCGAGTGGCACCTGTACTCGTCGGCCGACATGCAGAACTGGCAGGACCACGGTGTACCCGCGAACCTGGCCACTTTCAGCTGGGCCAACGCCAACGCCTGGGCCGGGCAGACGGTGCAGCGCAACGGCAAGTTCTATTTCTACGTGCCGATCCGGGCCAACAGCGGCGCCATGTCCATTGGCGTCGGCGTGAGCGACAAGATCGAGGGGCCCTACAAGGACGCGCTGGGCAAACCGCTGGTCTCGAACAACGAGATCGACCCGACTGTCTTCATCGACACCGACGGCCAGGCCTACCTCTACTGGGGCAACCCGAACCTGTCGTACGTCAAGCTGAACGCCGACATGATCTCGTACAGCGGCGGCGTCAACAAGGTGCAGCTGACCACCGCCGGCTTCGGCCAGCGCAACGGCAACGCCCAGCGTCCGACCACCTTCGAGGAGGGCCCCTGGCTCTACAAGCGCAACAGCACCTACTACATGATCTACGCCGCCAACTGCTGCTCCGAGGACATCCGGTACTCGACGGGCCCCAGCGTCACGGGCCCCTGGACTTACAAGGGGGTTATCATGGCGTCGGCCGGCGCCAGCTTCACGAACCATCCGGGCATAATCGACTACAAGGGCAAGTCGTACTTCTTCTACCACAACGGCGCCCTGCCCGGCGGCAGCGGTTACCAGCGGTCCGTCGCGGTGGAGGAGTTCACGTACAACTCCGACGGCACCATCCCGACCATCAAGATGTCGACGGCCGGTCCCGCACAGGTCGGCACCCTCGACCCCTACGTGCGGGTCGAAGCCGAGACCATGGCCTGGTCGCAGGGCATCAAGACCGAGACCGCCAGCGAGGGCGGGATCGCCGTGTCCTTCATCAACAACGGCGACTACATCAAGGTCAAGGGCGTCAACTTCGGCAGCGCCGGCGCCACCTCGTTCAGCGCGCGCGTCTCCTCGGCCACGAGCGGCGGCAAGATCGAGCTGCGCCTTGGCAGCGCGACGGGTACCCTCGTCGGCACCTGCACGGTGGCCGGCACGGGCAGCTGGAGCACATGGGCGACGGTGACGTGCCCCGTGAGCGGCGCGGCGGGCACCAAGGACCTGTTCCTGCGCTTCACGGGCGGGTCGGACAACCTGTTCAACTTCAACTGGTGGCAGTTCAGCACCGCGTAAATAAAAATCTTCAATTCTATTGTTTCGTTTTATGATTTTTAACCTTTTGAGTTGCCTTTGAACTAATCTTCTCGTCGTCCAGCGGGACGTCGCCGCAGCCGACTACAACGGCCGGAGGAGGAGGCGCGCCGGTCGAGACGACGACGCAGGCGCCCGCGCCTACTACGACTGTGAGCAACTCGGCGCCGAACTGTCAGGCGCTCTACGCGCAGTGTGGTGGGTCGGGGTGGAGCGGTGCTACGTGCTGCTCGCAGGGCACTTGCAAGGTCTCCAATGAGTGGTACTCGCAGTGTGTGTAGGGAGACGGAGAGCAGGCTTCGACCATCTGTACATAGTCCCTGAAGCATATACATGCTGTGCACATACTCGTATCAATATCTTGTAACACGAAGAACATCTGTAAAATGGGCATTCGACTTCATATTTCAGCTATAAAATTGCTTTACCCACAGTCAGTCTCTATAGTGATACACCAAAGAAGCATGAGTACACGCCCCGTATATAACCACATGCGGCCCACACACCCGAATAATAGCCTGGGCTCTGATAGCCATGGTGCGAGCCGAAGACACGCAAAGCGACACTAATCTCGCATCATAGTCGCTAGACAGCTCCCTATAATATACTGCAGCCTCTCTCATCTATTTCAGTTCCTCGTCTTTCTTCTCCTCGGTGCTATCCTCCCGCTTGACCTTCTCCTCCCGGCGCGTGAGGATCTCATCGATGATGCCGATCTCCTTGGCCTCCTGGGAGCTCAGGTACCTGTCGCGGTCCATCATGTCCTCAACGTCCTTGAGGCCGTACTTCTCGTGGCCGTGAGCCTGGTTGAGGTGCTTGCGGTAGATCTCGTTGAGCTGCTCGCGCGTGCGCTGGATCTGGTTCGCGTAGATGAGGATGTCGCTGGTCTGGCCTTGCGTGCCGCCCAGGGGCTGGTGCACCATGATGCTGCTGTGCGGCAGCGCGTACCGCTTGCCCTTCTCGCCGCCGGCCAGCAGCAGCGACCCCATCGACGCCGCCTGCCCCAGGCATACCGTCGATACGGGAGACCGGATGTACGACATCGTGTCGTAGATCGAAAGGCCGGCCACCACCGAGCCGCCGGGCGACTGGATGTACATCGTGATCGGCTTGTCCGGGTTGTCCGACTCGAGCCATAGGAGCTGCGCGACGACGGAGGCGGACACGGTGTCGTTGATGACGCCGTTCAAGCAGATGATCCGCTCCTATTTAAGACACCATCAGGGTCAATTGATCGAATTCCCAAGGCTTTCGGCTAGGAGGTGGAGGAAGAGGGGACTGTTCGTACCTGAAGGAGCTTCGAGAAGATGTCATCTGCAATTGGAAATTCGTCAACATAGCTGGCCTTTAGATGATCGCGTAGTCCTTCCGGGGTAACTGACATGTTCTCCAGCCTCCGGTCTATCCAATTAGCAAAGTTAAACACACGTTTTCTCTTGCGGCTTGCCCTCAGCTTACTGTGACTTCTGTTATAAATGGCAACGGGATGGCTCCCGTGGGTGTCTGGAAGCCGCCACCGGGAAACCCTCCAAAAGAACGGACTTGCCTTAAAGGCAATGTCCTCAATGCCCGCCACAGCGGTCTTTGAACGTTCATTTCGACAGCAGAGCGCGAGTGTGCGTTGCTCGGTGCTTAGTAGGTTGTCGAAGTTGTGTTGGTTCTAAACGTGCAGCTATTTCGAGCTTCCCGACGCGGGCGCACTAGAGAGCGCTGACGTCGGCGGGCGGTGGAGCTCCTGCCGACAGCTAAGGAAAACAGCCGATTAGCGTCATTGCGACTAACCGCTGGCTGAAGGTTAATGTCAATAATTGGTCGTTTTTCAAGACAAGTTGGAAGCCACACCCGACAGACTTCAGCACACATGCGGCTATGAGACGATGCCCGGCGTCGCGAGGTAGCAGTGCTATTTTCAACCGCATTTGCCAGGCCCAACAGCAATGCCGACCATACGCATCCAAAGCGCCTAGCAACAGGGACCACGCCAATCGTAGTAGTAGTGCCCAACGACCACCAGCGCCGCCGTCCACGAAAGGCGACGACGACGACAGCGATAGTCTCTTCAACGACTGGGACCAAGCCTTCCAGATTGACTCCGATGCGAAGACGATAGAGACGCCTGCGGGCAGCCTGCCGCTGTCGCCCGTCATGGACCCGTCCTTCTGGGCGCGGCGCGAGCAGTACACGAAGCGCAAGCCCAAAAAGCCGCCGCCTACCGCCTCCAAGCCCCAGAGCCTGTTCGAGCGCCAATTCGCTGCCAACGCCTTTGCGCAGTCCCTCGCAACACCCGTGCGCTACGAGTCTTTGACCAGAATACGGCTGCCGAGCTTCTTCCTCCAGGACTTCCAACTGGTCACGCACCCCGAGACGGGGCAGCCGTGGTGGGTGCCGCGGAGCTTGGCGCTGGACGAGAGCAAGCAGGAGAAGAACAAGAACAAGAACAAGAAGAGCGCTAAGGAAGAGGGTGCGGCCTCATCTACGGCCGGGGAGACCGATGGTGCAAAGAAATCGTCGTCTTCGAGAGAAAAGCTCCGCGGACCGAACGCGTACGCTCCGGCGCGCAAAGATATCCTGGCCTCTATGAGCACAGACAAGTCAGGGTTCTATATGCAGTGGCGTTTCTTGTTCGGGCCCTCGAGTTCTCAATACAAAACATTTGGCCAGAAGGCCGTGTGGCGGCAGGACATGGACGAGTTCGTGCTGGGCATGATGCGCCAGCACGTCGAGCGGGACCTGCTGTACCTCTCGCGGCTATGCGTGGAGCAGGGCCGATACTTCCTCACTAAGTGCTTCGGCTGGGACGACGTTCAGTTCAAGCACAAGGGCGCTGTCTTGTGGTTCGGCGACGAGACGAAGGAGAATGAAAGCTCGCCTGGCCCGTTTGCCACTTTTGAGTTTTCTGACAAGGAGGGAGTAAAGACGGCTGTAGCTGTTCACAACATGCCTATGTTGATGGGCGAGGAGACTGCGGCTCGGGTTCGGAAAGAGGTCGGGGCTCTCCAAGATGGTGCGATATTCATGTTGGCCGGAAGGCGGACTACAGATCTACAGTTGAAGCTTTGGAAGCTGCAGGGCTACTTGTCAGATCATAGATGATTCACTTATAGGGAAAGTAACAATACGAAAAATGCATATGAAAAATATCCACATCATTGCCGCCCACGTCGTGATGAACACCATTTCCCATGTACCAAGCGATTATGTTGGTGGTCCTCAGAATATGTATTACTATTACCCACTCTCATGCCAAATAACGAATTGCCGAAGGTGCAGGCTGCACGGAGCAACAGACTTCCAGGAGTGTGGAACACTACCCCGATGCTCCTGCGCTTGCATCTGTAGATGGATGTCCCCATATTTCATGCATTGCAGCATCTAAGCAACGTTGCTGTACTGTAGATCTGGTCATCGCATCTCAAACAAACAGCATCTATGCTTACTTAAGCGCGACAACTTCTTTCTTACAAGAGAAATCGTGTATGTGGCGCACAACGTCTGGCTGTGAAGTATAAGAGATGTGAAGCCAATCGTTTTCCCTATCCTATATATGTCGTCGTCATGTACGTATTCAAACCTAAAACAAAACTCCATTCGCCTATACCCGTGACAGAGGCTTTTCTATGACGCTACCCAAATGCAAATATCGAAGACGTTTTATGAAAGAAGGAATGTTCCCACTCGAAGGGCGAGCCCCCCTTTGTTTTTGTTTTCGTGGTAATTACCAAGCAAACCTGACACCTTGTCAGCTGGGGGTACGTGTCCCGAGGGCACTCGCACTTCTTCAATATGAAACTTACCTCCACTCATCTTTTTTTATATACTTCTTTTCCTTCCGGGTAGAGGAACTAGATTTCCTTTTCCACGTAGACGGCCGTGCCGTACACGGAGACCTGGGCGAAGCCCAAGATCTCGCTCTCGCCGTAGCCCACGCCGACAACGGCGTTGCCGCCGCGGGCGAGGCAGTCGACGACGAGGCGGGCGGTGGCCTGTTCGCGCGCGTTGTAAAGCAGGTGGGTCAGGCTCTTGGCCTCGGACCCGAAGCCCGTGACGGACTTGAGGAGCGACTTGGTGTCCTTGCGGGCGCACGTCGTGCTGCCGTACACGGCGCCCAGCGTCCGCACCACGCGGTACCCGGGCAAGGTCGGCGTGGTAGAGGTCGGCACGGAGGGAGTCTGGCTGTGCGGCTCCGACTCCGGGTGCGACACGCTGAAGGGGTGTGTTTGCTGGTACTGCGGCGGCGCTGCGTTGCTGAAGGTCGAGGCGCGGTTGGGCGCCGGGACGGCCAGCATGGACTTGCGGTTGGACAGCATTTTGGGAAAAGGAGAGGAAGGTTTGTATGTGGATGTAATAGCTGCAGCAGGGGTGGGTTGCGCTGATGTTCTTTGCTATGAGCCCAGCCGGATGGTACACGTATGTAACTTGGGACAGGGGGCGCAGAAAGTCTTGTATAATATGGGGAGGGATGATCGCGGAGTGTGTGCAAAAGTGTAAAAGGTAGGATGAAGGCGAATCGCAATGGCATTGCATTCCCATGAGATCTATATGTACTCACTTCCCCAAGCCCCTAGTCAAAGTTAACGTCTTCAATGAATGACGGCCTACAGGCTGCCAACCTTGATTGTTGGCCTCTTTTCGCGCATATCGCCTGTCTGCCGTGTGCCATTTTCTTGGAAATGTTTCCCGAATGCTTCAAGGCATGAGATCCATGAGAGCCAGGAGTTGTTCCTGAAACGGAGGTTGCGCCAGCAGACCCCAAGAATCGCGTGCCAATGCTCATGCCGTCTGCGCTTGTTTCTTTGGGGCCTGGGGCCTGGGCCGGATTTAGGGATCCTGGGCAGCGGAACGCCCGCTGATTGGGCTAGCCACGAACAACTCGTGTATTCTTGCACCAAGATCGCACTCGATCAAACGGAGACCGCCAACCGCCAAGATCAACCCTGTCAACCCCCTGGTCTTATGCCCACCAAAACTGCCACCTTCGCCGTTTAAGGTATCTTGATTTTTGTTTTTCGATGTCCGACCAGTTCGTCGGGCGGCCTGGCGGCCTCTGATAGATGGATGACTTCATGATGAAACCGGCATGGCCATATTGCATTGCTATCCGATCGGTACGCATTGAAGCTATATGCAAACTCTATTGCTCGGCGCGCACGATAGGCACGGAGAATATTGACAATTGGGCAAAATGCCCGAGACGGAAGTCCAGGTGGCCCGGCCACTCTCGTCAACTTAAGTTTAACGACTAGCACAAGCCAAAAAGGGGCTTGAAGAGAGGCGTGTATGTTTAGCCGATGCTCGGTAAATGGCAGGTTCCATCAGAGACAGCCTTGCTGGAGTAGGCCGGAGGCCTGCCTACAAAAGTAGATCAGAGGCCACTTCTGTAATCCTCGAATTGATTGTCGTAGGCCTGCGTGGAAGGTCATGCTGACACCTACTCAATTATCTTATAAACTCCATAATATCGTCTTTTAAAGTTTGGCAGTCTTAGTCGAGAGTATGCAGCAAACATCGTGGGTTTTCACCCTAATACTTTGGACATGGCAGACTCACTCGAATTGCGAGTTTCACCTAGAGCGGAGCCCCTGCTGAATTCAACCATCATTTATGTGTGAGAACAAGCAATGGGCCAATCCTAGCCGAGCAAGCGGTTCATTGAGAAAGGTAGGTTGTTGAATCCGAGCCCCATATGACCTATTAAAGCAGCTCCATAACTTTGTACGTGACATTGCCTGTTTCTATGCCATTTGGAGACGGTCAGCCCCCCAGAGTTGAAGACACCGCTTCCTAATCGCGAAAAACAACCTTATATCTCAACGGTACCACCCTAATGAATGCACACTCAGACATCTTCGTGGTCTATCATTATGTTCTCTCCTGACATATCAAGCTACGATATCCTTCAAAATCGACACCATGTATATTTAGAGGAATGATTGGTCACAAGGCTTGGAAAGGCAGTCAATGACAGACAAAATCCAGCTTCACAGAGCCAGCGTCTCTCTCTCTCTGCTAACAGAGGGCAATATCAAAGAACCGGTCAATAGCGCCAAACTCGATCGCGATCGGCATTGACAGATCCGGCCCCAGCCTGGGTCCGAACCGGCTTTCTAATGCATCTAGGCCGGGTAGATGTGAACGACGCTCTGTGGTGGTCTATTCATCTGAAGATAAGAGGGAGAGAATGATAAATCATATGGAGTTGAAATTGTGGTAGGACATCAACGGCGATGACCAGAAGGCCAATGCCCCCCGAGAGTCAGTCCACGGACTGTGTTGGAAAATACACTCAACGGCTTGACTGTGGAGAAAATCTGGAAGCAATAGGCGATATAAACATTTTCTCGTGAAAATTGGCACTGACTTGATTTTAAGATAACGTAGAGAGTCCAAACCAGCATGAGCTCCGGTTTTTAAATCCTGGCCCGAATACCGGGTTTAACCTGCTTGAAAGCCAACGGCCAGAATTAACCTCTTACCTATTTATCTGGGCGTTACCCTAGATCTGAAATGATGGTTGAGAGACACCGGGATTTATACATTGAAATGAGTCGGTGTTAGGCGACAAGCCGCAATTCATGATGGGTGGCATGGAATGCTTGGCAACATGAGCGGGACATGAGAACAGCGTTGAACTGACTTAACACCACAACCCCGCCAACCCCGCTATCAATAACGTGCTGAACGATGGCGGGGCTTTCTACCATTGCTGGGCCAGCGATTGCTTAGGAGCAACACAACGAATGCAGAAACAGATTTCAGTAGTAGATATGAGGTGCGCAGTAGGTATCAAACGGTCCAGTCACGTCACACAGATCAATGTGAGGTCGAATTGAGTCGTAGACTTACACTGCAGATAGCGGGCAGGCGGGCTAGCTAAAGCGGACAATACGCACTAGTACCTTATCTTATCTGTCCGTGGAGTGGGCGAGAAAAGCTTCATGGGTTCTCCGCAGAGGCAAAAGGCGGGATCCACTTGGAACTCACTTCAGCCTCATAGGAACGAGGATGCAAACAGGCAGCCAGAAATCTACGAGAGCCAACGGGCCTAGAATTTGGGAATGGATGATTGGTTACCAGACAGATTAGACCAGCTCTTCAGAGCACAGCTGAGAGTTAAATCTAGGTAGATGGCCCTCATGGAAGAAGTCATGAGAATGCCTTGAGGCTGGGGCTGCATTCCAGGCAATGCCGTTTCCATCATGGCATTTTGCTTAGCTCGTCGTCAGTTCTGGAACTTTGGAGAAGGTCTGCCTTGTAGTTGGGGCCCGTGCTTGCCGCTTGGCCTGCTCTCCGGCCAATCAGGTTCTCAGGCTGGCCGAGGCTGCGATGCGGTTGCTCCCCAGTTGCCCCACTAACAGAGGCTCATGGAAATGGAATCGCATCGAATTCTTTGGTCTTTCAGAGCCCGGGAGGGAAAAACAGAGTCTGAGAGTGTGCCTAGCACAGCAAAAGCAGGGGACCGTGCTAGTGCTGCAAGTTCCAGCGCCTAAGAAGGTTCCTTTTTTTTCTTCTCTTGACTGAAGGCGATAGAAACAAGTCGTGCCATTATAACTTCTACTCCTCCCACCTCCACCGCACCGAAGTCTGCTCTTCGATCTTTTCTACTCATTCCTCATTCATCCAAACCCATCCTCTCTTCTATTCCTTCCTGCGTCCCGTAGAAAGAAGACTCTCATCGCAGAGTAACATTTTGTGATACCCCTCCATCGTCTTCAGAGCCCATTTCCCACTTGGTAAGTCCCGGTCCCAGTCACCACCTTCCCCTCCATCCTCCACCACCGCCTCTTCACCACAAGTCCCCTCCCCGCTCCTCAGCCTTGTCTACCCAGCGCCTCGAGCCTTTTTGCAGTTATTCTGGCCATCACTGCACCTTCAACGAGAAGAAGCAGTTACAACCAATTGGCATAAACTCTCTGAATTCCGCTTGCCGCGCCTACGTCACCAGAGGCCGGAAAAGAGTGTTGGCCCGAATTGAATACCAAAATTCTCTTCTCCCAGGGCAACCAGGGTCCCCCACTATTCTCCGTCACTGCAAATCAATCAAGCCCGATTCTTCGCCTTGAATACACCCTACTAACGTAATTGCGCTCTTCTGCAGAAGTCGAATCATTCCGCAATCATGTCTGAGACTTTCGAGTTCCAGGCTGAGATTTCTCAGCTGTTGTCTCTCATCATCAACACTGTCTACTCCAACAAGGAGATTTTCCTGCGTGAGCTGGTGTCCAACGCCTCTGATGCTCTCGACAAGATCCGATATGAGGCCCTTTCCGACCCCAGCAAGCTCGATTCGTGCAAGGATCTGCGCATCGACATCATCCCCGATAAGGAGAACAAGACACTCACAATCCGCGATACCGGTATCGGTATGACCAAGGCCGTAAGTAACGCCTATACTTCTGTAAATCATTTTGCAATCAGATAGACTGACATACATTCATAGGACTTGGTCAACAACCTGGGTACCATTGCCCGCTCTGGTACCAAGCAATTCATGGAGGCTCTCACCGCTGGTGCCGATATCTCCATGATTGGTCAGTTCGGTGTCGGTTTCTACTCCGCATACCTGGTCGCCGACCGTGTCACGGTGGTCTCCAAGCACAACGATGATGAGCAATACATCTGGGAGTCCTCCGCTGGAGGCACTTTCAGCATCAAGGCCGACACCGAGGGCGAGCAGATCGGCCGCGGCTCCAAGATGATCCTGCACCTCAAGGACGAGCAGAGTGACTACCTTAACGAGAGCAAGATCAAGGAGGTTATCAAGAAGCACTCCGAGTTCATCTCATACCCCATCTACCTTCACGTTCAGAAGGAGACTGAGACCGAGGTCCCCGATGAGGATGCCGAGGAGACCACCGAAGAGGGTGATGACAAGAAGCCCAAGGTCGAGGAGGTCGATGATGAGGAGGAAGAGAAGGAAAAGAAGAAGAAGACCAAGAAGGTCAAGGAGACTACCATCGAAGAGGAGGAACTCAACAAGCAGAAGCCCATCTGGACTCGCAACCCCCAGGACATCACCACTGAGGAGTACGCTGCTTTCTACAAGTCCCTCTCTAACGACTGGGAGGACCACCTTGCCGTCAAGCACTTCTCCGTTGAGGGTCAGCTCGAGTTCCGTGCTGTCCTCTTCGTTCCTAAGCGCGCCCCCTTCGATCTCTTCGAGACCAAGAAGACGAAGAACAACATCAAGCTCTACGTCCGCCGCGTCTTCATCACTGACGATGCCACCGACCTCATTCCCGAGTGGCTCAGCTTCGTCAAGGGTGTTGTCGACTCTGAGGATCTGCCCCTCAACCTGTCTCGTGAGACTCTTCAGCAGAACAAGATCATGAAGGTGATCAAGAAGAACATTGTCAAGAAGGCCCTTGAGCTGTTCCAGGAGATCGCCGAGGACAAGGAGCAGTTCGACAAGTTCTACAGCGCTTTCGCCAAGAACCTGAAGCTCGGCATCCACGAGGACTCCCAGAACCGTTCCATTCTGGCCAAGCTTCTGCGCTTCAGCTCCACCAAGTCTGGCGATGAGCTGACTTCGCTGACCGACTACGTCACCCGCATGCCTGAGCACCAGAAGAACATGTACTACATCACTGGCGAGTCTATCAAGGGCGTCCAGAAGTCTCCCTTCCTTGACGCCCTCAAGGAGAAGAACTTCGAGGTCTTGTTCCTGGTCGACCCCATTGATGAGTACGCCATGACTCAGCTCAAGGAGTTCGAGGGCAAGAAGCTCGTTGACATCACCAAGGACTTTGAGCTTGAGGAGACTGAGGAGGAGAAGACTGCCCGTGAGGCCGAGGAGAAGGAGTACGAGGAGCTTGCTAAGGCTCTCAAGAACGTCCTCGGTGACAAGGTCGAGAAGGTTGTCGTCAGCCAGAAGCTGTTCGGCTCACCTTGCGCTATCCGTACTGGCCAGTTCGGCTGGTCCGCAAACATGGAGCGTATCATGAAGGCCCAGGCTCTCCGTGACACCTCCATGAGCTCTTACATGAGCTCCAAGAAGACTTTCGAGATCTCCCCTAAGTCTTCCATCATCAAGGAGTTGAAGAAGAAGGTCGAGACCGATGGCGAGAACGACCGCACCGTCAAGTCGATCGTCCAGCTTCTGTTCGAGACCTCTCTGCTGGTCTCTGGCTTCACCATTGACGAGCCTGCTGGCTTTGCTGACCGCATCCACAAGCTCGTCTCTCTTGGCCTGAACTTGGAGGAGGAGCCCGAGGCTGAGGCCACCGAGGCCCCCGCCACCGCTGACGCCGTTGCCGCCGAGACCGGTGACAGTGCCATGGAGGAGGTCGACTAAGTGCCTTGGAACCTGGACAACTGGGATTGAAAAGTTCTATCGGAGTTGGCTGGTTTTGGGCTTGCTTTTGTTGATCCATTTTCCGTTCATGCATCTCTCTTCCCCCCATAATACCTACTTCATACCCTCACGAGATGTATTCTAGTATGATGCCGTCATGATGCTACAGGCCGGACAAAGAATCCGTAGACGAATTGAAATGTGTTTTAGATGTTAATCATCAATGTCTTCGTTGCATGCAAGTGCCAACGTATGTGTCTTTATGTGTTATCCCATGCTCATCGAGTCCACTAATGCTGTCACCAAAAACTGCGTCTCAAGGTGGTAATCCGACCCGCCAGTAATGTGCATGTCAATGTCTTGTCAGTGTCTAGGTTGTCAGTGTCACTTTGGGTGATATTATTGGTCGCGGCCGGGTCGGTTGCCTGTCAAGGCAAAGTCTTCGCCACCAGGCCATAGCATAAGACATTAAATTGAGTCTGGTATAGTTGGCGGAAGCTCGGCATAGTCTGCCTCGCTTATCAAAGAACTCAGGACAGAGCACTCACTTCCTTGCTATATATGCAGGCATCCTAACCAACCCGAAATGCTTCAAGTGGTGAGTGCTCGGACATACCATTGTTTGAAGGGACATGCCCAAGGCGGGTCTAATTAGAGGTGCACACGATGCGGCGGGTCCTTGTGCAGGCACGGCGCGTGGGAAAGCAACGTTTTTAGGGGATGCGAGATTTGGACTTATATCAACATCACTGATATTACCGTTCAACGACCGTCGGAGAAATAAATCGACGTTTCCCGCCGTGGCCCTTCTTCCACAGGGGGCAATATTGTTTTGGCTAATCCTTTCCAACCGATTTACGAGGCTGCTCGGCTCATTTGTTAGTGTACTCGAAGGGCGTGCAGCAGCAAAGGTGGGCAAGGCAGCCTGTGATGCGGTATTTGATCGTAGAGCAGTATTAGGCAAGTGCCGTAGCAAGGTTATCCCTCTTGACTTGCAGGTTAGGGGGAGGGAAGGAGGCTGAGATGGAGATGTGATGGAGAGAAGTGAAGTCACCGAGCGGGTCGGCTGTGCTGGCTTGGTGTGTGACTGGGCGAGATGAGCGAGGCAGCGAGATACCAATCGCGATGCCTATGTATGACCCCGTATATCTATGTGTATACCCCAGGACCCAGCTAGAAGTTTGGAAGAACTAGAAGAAGGGATGACGGGGATGAGGAAAGGCTATGCGCCTGCCTTTTCCTGTCGTCTTTCACAAGCCATTGAGTCATCTGTCTCCAATCTGGCCTCAAATAGATTGAAGATCGAGCCATCTACGGTGGTTATTGGAGTGGAATATGTTTGATGTGGCACGTCGATGCCTGTGGGTCGCTCGATGGAATACCACGCTGCTGCACCGTAGCGGGCGGCTCGGTGATCACAAGTGGGGGCGGAGGAGGGATCCAGGAGAAGCAATCCAAAGGACTCACCAACAAGAGAAGAGCGGCGGTTACGAGGCGGGGATAATGATGCGGTTGCATGCGGTGATAGGGAGGGGATGGCGGACAGCAGACAGCAAGATAGCAAGACAACAAGACAGCAGATGGCAGATAGCCGGGATATCGTGTTTAAGGAACGAGGTGCATGAACTGAAACCTGGGAGCCACGGCCCCTCAGCTCGTTTTGATACATCGTACTTGGATGGAATGGGAAGGACTTTCCCACATTTTGAACGTTGTTATCCATTGCTATCTGTGCGGCACATCTCCCGCCTCCCCCTTTGGCTGCGATTTCCCAGGAACCATGATCTTCTGCCGGGTTTGACATGCGGCTGGGACTATCGAGCGGCCCTGGGCAGGCATTAGGGGTTCCAGGGGGGGTGGACAAGAAGGACGGTTTTCCGTCGAACCACATGGCTGGAGGGGAGGGTGGTGGATTGGTTTTACTGGTTCTATTAACACTTTTTTTTCCGATGTAGCATCCTGAGCGTGTTCCACGATCTTCTCGAATTGACGAGGGTGTCGCTGGATGGCTCCAATCATGTCGTGATGCCGCTTGCGTCGGCAGAGGGTGGCGTGCAATACACTGGTTTGGTGTTTCATGGCATGGGTAGTGGGGGCTGTTAGTGGGTGTCGGGACGCTGGAGTGGGTAGCAGTAGCAGCAACAGTGGCAGTCTCGTTTCCTTCAACTTCTTATTTGCAACCCACCCAGGCCATCAAACCCGACAATCGAAGTCAGTGTCGGGGCTTTTTTTTTTTTTTTTAACTCGTCCAGTGCCTCGCCCAACGGGCACACATGGCTGCTGTCTTCTGCCCAGCCCGATCTGTTAGTTCAGCAGCAGTCTCGATTGACTTTTTGGCGTTGGGACGATCAGACCGGCTGGTGCAATGAAGTCGTGCCGGCCCGTCATCCGAAGTCGATTGAAGTCAAAAAGAGAGTTCGGCGTCCTGGGGTGGTACTTGGGCGTCGGGCTTAAGCTGAAGCAACCAAGACGTTCTGGACGGAACGGGGTCGAGTTCACCGGGATCAGGCAAGTAGTTCGTCTCGGCTGCTGGGTGAGTTGCTGGATTGGGCCAAGCACTGGCGCGCAAGGTGACGATGGGACGGGTTTCAGCTCAACCGCCTGCTCCACCACCAACACGCACCACCCTTGTTCATTCCAAGTCTTGGCGATGGAGTAGAATGCCAGCTACCTCGACTGTCAATGTGAGACTACCACGCTGCTTCACGATGGCACATTTCGTCCTAACTCTCCAGGTTTAATCCGGTGAGTGAGTTTCTGAAGGAGCCTAGCCCGCGCTGGTCGTGTCGTTTGCGTGTCGTTGCACTGCGTGCGTGTTCCCTCAGGCCTGCCTTGGTCTCCGCAATCCAGAATCCAGAATCCCCCGTCGTGTATTCGTGTCTATTAAAAGCAGATCGGACTGCCCATATTGCAGATCATCCTGTTCAGTTCCCGCAAATCGCATCTCCTTCTCTTGCGACCAATCACTCTCGTTCTTTTTGGCCCGACTCTCTTTCTTTCTTTGCTTGCTTTTGCTTGACTGCTATTTTACCTGTTGCCGCCGCTCCTTCAAGTTGTCCTCTTCTCTCGCACTGCACGTCGACGTCGATCCTTCTGGCCCGGCGAAGTAAAAAGACAAAACTCCAGGAACTCACCATCGCCAGCTTCCAATCAACTCGACAGACTGGTCGTCGCTCCCTCTCAAGATGTATACTTCTACCTTTGCGGCCTTCGCCTTGGCCCTGTTCTCCGTTGTCGCTGCCGTGCCCACCAACAGCTACAGCAACGGCAACAACAGCAACGGCAACGGCAACGGCAACAACGGCAACGGCAACGGCAACAACGGCAACGGCAACGGCAACAACGGCACCTCGCCCGTGCCCATGAGCAGCGCCCAGGCCGACCCTCGCAACAAGTGCAGCCCAAACCGGGTCAAGTCCACCGTCTACACCTGCGCGGCTCACGGCGAGATGACTCCCGTGCAATGCTTCGCCAAGGTCTGCGCAAACATGGACATCCCGCCTCACAACGGAAACGCCAAGCGGGCAGACGTCAACATCCAATGTACCGATCAGAACCTGTTCCAATGCACAATCGTGGAATGGCGGGATGCCGGTGACTGCATCCGCACATTCTGCCCTTAAGTGGCGGGCATACGTCTGCCTGGTCCGCTGAGTCGGCGGGCAACCAAGGCACCCGGGTGGATATGGTGGCTCCGGCAGTCGACGACCACGACAAGGTCAAGAGCTATAAACCGACTTCAACTCTCGCGGTTTTGCCAGTGGTGGTCTGGCTGTCGGACTCGACATTGAGGCTCTGTGCGGCAACTTCTATTCTTATTATGAGCTAGACTCGAAATGTTATGCTATTTTTACCATCTCCTCTGGGCCGGGACCTACTGAGCTTTGAGCGCATTCGGACATCTCAAGACCTGGCGTCGCATGAGGCCCGCTGTGCTCATCACCCCGCCAGACTGGCATCTGGAACGACCGAGAACGATATATATTGGTGTTTTCTTTTTTCTTTTGGCAAGATTTCGATCAACCTTGCGGTTTACGATACCAGTTCCGACTGGCTTTTACGACATTTGTACAATGAGAGATTCAGGGGGTGGGCGTATGGTAGATGGGGGAGTGCTTCAAAACCACAATGATACCAATATCCTTAGAAGCACCTACCAGCACCACAACAAAAGCAACCGAAAAAGACAAAAAATACGACAAGACTAGACAAGCAAAGGTATGGGAGAACGGAAATTGCCATTGGGTTACGCAAGATGGCAATGCGGCGGGTAGCTTCCTTTCTTGGTATTGTTCTCTCTCTCGAGATCAAGCCGGCATCAAGCACGGTTTATGTATCTTCTCCAGATAGGCAGGCACACGCTCTCACGGACTTGTATGAATATTGTACTTTTCCAAAATTCTAACCTATACCTTTTGGGCCACAGCCTGTTCAATAAATCTTTCCTGTCGGTCCACATTATTAGCCTGACTCTCTGCCCCTGCTTCCCCGTGATAGTGACGATCTTCTTCTGGGGTCCTGTGAGAGCCGATTGGCGAAGACTTTGATACTGCCACACTGCCTCGTTTGCATCTCCTGACAAGCGCTGTATCTCGGCAGTTTCAGGTCTTCGAGTAATGGCCCATGTCCACATTTAAAAGTCCATCTGGTCTTGCAGAAGCCGCCAATCTGGTTCTCTCGGCAGCCCGCCGCATAGACGACACAGGGGCAACAAATATGATGAGTTATTGACTGACACGGGCTAACTAATAATACGTTAGGTGGTAAGCCTTGTCGTAATGAGCCGGAATTTTCACTCTCACCCCGTCTGGGGGCCTGTCTTTACTTTCCTGGACTATGCTCACTATAGCAAGCCACCTTGGTTGGGATCGACTTGTACGTCAGAACAAGTCGGCTCTGCGCCTGGGTTTTCGAAGCCGGACTCCACACGAAAGGAGGCGAGAGAAGAGAAGGCCTGTGTTGTTATATACCGGACGATTGGAAGACTCGTTTCTCCCTGGTTTGGTCCTTCTCGTGTAGGCTCCTAACTTTCAAGCGCAATCGACATGGATATAATGAAATCACGTTTGGGAGAAATAGCAAAGAGTAACATGGTTGATGTAGTGTGATGGTTAGACGAGTATATCGACCCCGATACCGTGCTAGATGCCGGATTCAAATCAACACAGTTGAGCGTGCTCATGATTGCTTGCAGAGTCTCTGGGCGATTACAAGGAGACCCTGTTGATGACGATCCACGTTACGGGGGTGATAATCGAAAAATAGGGGTAATGGGTTCACGGATCTGATGGTCACCACTGACCCCGTCCCCCCTCCCCCGATCTAATGCAGTGATTTGTTTCTTCTTCTTCTTTTGGTTCAGTGGCTTTATAAGGATATATATCACTTCAGAGGTGGCAATGCAAGATACTCGCTGGTTAGCCCTGCGAAACACTGTTGGAGCTGTTATCTAAAGAAATGATACTGGCCCAGTCAGTATCTTTACCAGCGCATTATATGCCCGCTTCTGTGCGAACATGGAAGGCCTTGGGCCCACTCAAGGGGGTACGCTGCTCGCGGAAGCTGGGTTCTTATAGTGTTTTGTAAAAAGATGAAGAAAGGCCAGTCTTGAATTTTGGTATTGGTTTTGTGTTGCTTCCATAATTCGAAGTGTGGGTGGTCCCTCATTGCCTATTTGTTACCTCTAACTATCTGCGAAGGATGGCTTGAACGGAAGTGGCTATGTGGCTATTGGCTGCTTACCTGTTGTGATCTAAGACGAATCGGCAGCTATATATACACCTTTTGAATACGGCCACCGTCGTGTGTAAAGGGTCCTGCGATGCCAATTGGATACGAGATTTGTGACATTGGGCTGGGATGTTAGTGGCCGAGGCTAACTTCATACTACAAGGCTAAAATATTAGCTTATAGGATGTAACTGTGTGGTATAACTAAGCTTCAAGATACCAATAGACTCTTCCTTCCCGTATTCGTATACTCCAGGATAACATTCTCACATTTGCATATTTAACAGGTCAAAGGATATCCTATCACTCTTCCTCCTGTTCCTCACTTTTATCTAGTTTCCTTGCTTTTTGTTTTTCGTCAGAGTGCCTACTGGCTCTGGTCTTTGCGGTGTACATGCTCGTATTTCGAACTATAACCCTATACAGATCACAGTCTTACAGTTTTCGCTCGACAACTGATGCCGTCGCGCAGAGCTATGCCCAGGAAATTGCAATATCTAACGTGTTGCCCAAGGCGAACACACCTTACCTCATGCTGTGTCTATGACCTCTCAGCAAGCTTTATCCACATGTCCTTCTGGATCCAAACATTGTGGTTCGCGACTTCCCAGGGCATGGCAGGGTTGACGGATTCCAGTTCAAAGTTCCTCAACATCTAGACAAAACCCATATGGTTAGCCGATTATACCTTCCATCGGTAGTGGAGTGAGAGGAAGAAGAGGAATCAACATACCTGAACAAGAATCTTATTCAGCTCAAGCATTGCCACGGTCTTGCCGGAGCACTGCCAGCGTCCGTAGCCGAAAACGAGCTCAGCCGCCCTCACCATTTGCGCTCTCTTTTCAGAGTCGGGCTGCTCCTCTTCCAGCCAGCGCTCGGGCCGGAACATGTCGGCATCGGTGCCGAAGATGTCCTGGTTCCGCATAACGGCCCAGGTGCTGTGGGCAACGCGCGTCCCGCCCGGAAGGAAGACGCCCTTGAACGTGTCGCCGCCCTTGGGAACCTGTTTCATGACCAGGCCCGTGAAAGGAGGCCAGATGCGCAGACCCTCTTGGATCACAGCCTGCAAATACGGCAGAGCCTTGGCCTCCTGGGCGGTGATTTCTTCGGATATTCTGCCTTCCTTGATACCTGCGTCGATCTCTGCTTGGAGGCGATAGTAGACTCGCGGGATCCCGACAATGTGTAGCAAAGTCGATCGAACAGCCGTGGCAGTTGTGTCAGCGCCCGCGATGATTTGGAAGACGACTTCCGCATTGCAGTCTTCCTGGTCCAGACCATTTCGAACAAAGGAGCCCTAAAAAAAAGACAGGGTTAGAATGCGAAGACTACTCAATTATCTACTGACAAAGATATTCTTACCAGCATGTCTTGACGGTCCACGGCCTTGGGACCGAAGCGAGTTGCTACGACTTTCTTTGTGATGCTAAAAAAAAGGGATATGAGTGAGAGTGGCATTTTCGATTTGGGCGTGGAACTAACCTCAAGAGCTTTCCGATACCGCTCGCGTCAGTCTCCTTGGGTCCCATCAATCTCCGCGGCCAGGGAGCGAGCACGACGTTCCTCAACCAGGGCACGTCGCCGCACATGGCGAGGAACGGGATGTTTTCGCTCGTGACGGGGCCGTAGTCCAAGACGTCGCGGTCCTCCTTGACGCAGCCGAACTCCTCGCCAAACGCCAGCTTGGCGATACTGTCGAGGGTGAAGTACTGCGCCAGCTTGCCCATGTCGACGTTCTGGCCGGCCCGGCATTTGGCGCGGAGCGAAGCGATGACGTTGGCGACTTGACCGTCGAGGTCCGGGTGGAGGAGGGAGTTGTCCTTGCCTGCGTAGGCCTTGGCCGTGAGCGCCTTGAAGCGGTCGTGCACCGCCGTGTCCAGGGTACCGATGCCGTTCTCGCGGTCCGGGTCCAGGTTCATGATGTTGTACCACCCGCTCTTGACGTAGGGGCTGCGCGTGCCCGACATGTGCCGGATCCGGTCCGGGTCCGCCGTCAATACGTCGTTGGGCCCGATGCGGGCCAGGTTGTCGAAGCCGTACCGCGCGCTGATGGCCGTGTACTGCAGGTTCATCCGGCCCGACGTTTGGCGGGACATCATCGGGAGGTGGGAGAGGGCAGAGAACCATGGCCCGGGAATGTGCGAGAGGCGGCGATAGTTGAGGATGGTGGAGAGGACATAGGCGACGACCACTGCCGCCAGTCCGAGGACTGGCAGCGAGAGGTTGAATGGAATCGCCAGCTGCTCCATGGTTGGCTTCCTTCTGCACTGAGAGAAAGAGAGCGAGGAATCTGGTTATGCGCCTCTTGCTGCGACACAACCTTAGGGGAGAGAGATCACCCCGCGGCGCAGGGTTAGGGCCCGGCTTATATATACGTGCCTATCTATATACCTTGTCTTCGATCTGCGATGGACCCTTGGGGGTTTACCTTGACCCGAGGCATTGTTCGTGTATCCATCCAGCCAATGTTCCCACTTCCTGCATGCTATATGACGCTACCGGGTAGTATCTATGGCCCCTTCAGTGGCAGGGTACGTATGTAGTCGACAGCATGTTAATGGGGACATGCAGCTCGCTCACAACCTCCCTTGCAGGACAGCCAATGGATTCTATTACCGTGACATTCATAAGCAAGGAGCTATCCAACACGGGATGGCAGCATGCCGCTCGCCAATTTCCCACCCTCATTAGATGCACACTCGTTTTGAACGATATAATGCAAGAGCTTGAGCACCGTCAATCTCCAGACAGGCAGGTAACTCTCTGTGTGTGTTACCTACCTTGTATTGTTAAAGGCCCACATGAAAGTTTTGCATATGCGGTTGGCTTACTGTACAGTCTAGATTCAAGGGGGGGCTACCATTTGTGCCTAGGAGCGTCCTGCAGCGAATTGCCATGCGCGCAATGACAATCCCCACTAGTAATCATCGGCATTCATAGCTAATACGTGCTGGCGCGCCTTCGAGGCTGAGGGTTGATACTCGAAACGGCGCGTTCGCCGTGGTGGTGCGCTGTTTTAATGAGGACAAGTCTCCATCTCCATTGCCCAGGTGGGGTGAGTGCAGGATGCGGAATAAGTGCGACTTTGGTTGCGCATATCAATCTCTCGGTAGGGCATAGTTGCTAATCCATCACCAAGGATAGTGGCAGTCCAACGCAGCAACATTTTTGTGTCGGCCGGGCGGCTAAGGACCAAGAGGGATATGGTCGTATGCACAACCCGTATATTATACATAGGCTAGGTCCCATGTAGGTAGCTGTCCATGGCCGAGCCGTCCTAGTGAATAGCTTTCTCAAGGAGGAGCCGGAGGGCCTTAAACAGGACTCCGGGACAGCCAGATTCGGCTCTAAGGCTCGTATGATATTCGAATTACAATACTGATTAGTAATGAACGCTTAAATAAACAACTGAACTAATAAAATAAAGGCCGGCGTGGCTGTTTTTAGCCAGTCTGGTGTCTCGTCAATGTCCCAACTGCCTCGATGCCGATGGATCATGTGACATCAATCGGAGTGGAGCACCAATCATGTTGCTAAGAATAGAAGAAGCCAAGTTCGACTTAACTATGACTCTGTGCAACGAGCGAGTGGATAGGTTGGGTACCATACATACTTCATGTGGTGTCGGATAGGGCTAAAATTACAGAAGGGAATGCCATGATTGCCTTACCACTAGCAAGTAGGCGTTTGTGAGGCTAGACGGAAAACAACATCGTGACTTCACAAGCAAGTCGGTAGGGGTGGTGGCCGTGCTCAGCGTACGTACCGCGCATTTCGGGCACGTGAAACAATATGGTGAAACAAAAATGTGCAGGCCCAACCACCAGCACCGGGGTTGCCTTCGAAGACGGTATTGAGAGGTAGTCTCTTCCAACCTACTACCTATTCGATGTACATGATTCAATATTGTTGAATACTGCCCAACATCGAGTGGATTGCACAAATCGGGGCTGTGGCTATGGGATTTGAAGGCCAGTTGAGGCGGGTGGAGGCGGTTGGAATGGGTTCTGTCACAGGCGCACAGGTGGGCACTTGCGCACCAGACCAAGGCTTAAATCTGTCAAGTTCGCTTCAGGCTGTTGTTAGTGGTAACGCAGTGACCTAAAAAGGAGACGCCTTGGCTTACATACCTGGTTAGGTCCCTGCCAGCATCTGGCGTACCCCCTAGGCAACGGGACCTTTGGAGTACCAACCAACAGCAACAATTTTCTTGTTCCCAATTTCCTTTGCGACAACTTGAAGCAGGACGTCGTGTGTCTATCGATTAGAGGCGATGGTGAATGTTGTGTATTGAATAGTCGCATCTCTATTTTTCCTCGGTTGTTTTTCTTGTACTATAAGTAAGTTGTCGAGAGCCCCAGTCAACCCAATCCAGCACGTGGGAGGTCGGTGTCCGGAGTATTACTTTGAGCTGGTTTGACCTAGTTCCGAGATATGCATGGACGTTGATGACACCATTGCTGATTCCGTCCTTCCAACCTCACACCAACCATCTCAACCACGGCCGTTAACCACAATGCTTTCCTCTATCTAGTAACCTATTTCAACGGTACCCCGGGCTTCACGGCTTCGATATCTGTTTAATTTGCGATAATCATGGAGTCAGATACCCCCTCAGCGTCATGGCATCCTGCCATGATGCCAAACTACCATACCGAAGAACACGTCGCGTGGTCTTCACAGCCAGAGGTGCCGCGCGAAGACGCAACACATTCTCCAGAGCCGAGCTCGGAAATTGCGCCAATGCAGCAACACGAAGAAACAGCCGCCTCCGAAACGATACCCGAGTCCGCCACGGACCAAGCAAACGTCAATGAGGCGTCGGCCTCGAATTACTTCGATGACGATGATCCCGAATCCGGGGCTTGGAATATCGGAGGCGAGGCGCCCGACCACGAAGCTCCAACATCTCAGCACACATCCGATCCCGAACAGGCGACTAGTCACGACCAAGAAGTTACGTTTGAGTCCACTCCCGAGCTGGATTCGCCTGCGGCTATCAAATCAACCAAGCACTCGAGTACTATGTCATTTACCCGCACCGCACACGAGGTTATCTGGAGCGACGACGACGGCGAATCGGAATTTAGCCTTCAGCGCACCGAGACCGACCCTTTCAAGTTTATGTCCCCAAGCGACAGGACAAATTCATTCCCGCCGGTGCCGCCGATTGAGAGTGCACATGAGGCTAGGTTGGAAGAGCCACCTCCGGCAACGCAGGCAGAAGATATCTTGCACGAAATTGAGCAACAAGACGACCAGGACGAGACCGTTGCACTGTCCGACTTTCCAAGCTCATTTGATCATGACGCTGGGGCTGACCAACCCTCCGATGAGACTTTTCAACACACAATGGGTGGGGAGCTGCCAAGCGCAGGGGAGGAACCGTCTGAAACTCGGTTCGAAGAGGGTTTGCCATTGATCCCGCACAGCCAGAACAATGGGACCTCCAATGAACAAGCGGAGGAAGCGCCTGCCCTAGACAGCACTTTCGCTGACGACGGAGATGATTTCTTCAGCAATATCCAGGATAGCACCCGTCAGGAGGTCGACGATTTGGGCATTGGCAACCTTTCTCTTCAGCGAAAGGATACAAGCTTGTTCACGGATGTCTCTTCAAGCCATCAAGCAACTTCAACCAAATTCGAACCCGAAACACCAACTATTGCCGAGGCAGATGATCCTATAGACAATACAACAGCAGTTGATACCCAGGAAGCCGCCAATGAAGGGACAACTGGGACGGGCGAGACGAAGCAAGACGAACCTATTAATTTGGATGCGAAATGGGCAGAAGCATTTGCTGAAGATGAAGACGAGGAATTCCTCCTGGAAGACCCCGGTACCGAGTCAAAAGAGTTGGATCCTGCTGACTTCTTCGGGAGTGACGATGAAGGTTTCTTAGAAGATCTCGAGGAACCAGAGCCGCAACCAGCAGCCTCGCAAGGTGTCGCCCCAGCACCTTCAGGTGCCAACGGACGGTATATGCCTAGCAACCCTCAACAGCCGGTGCCCCAGATGCTCAATACGTTCAACTCATCGCCTGCTGTACCGCAGCTTCAACAAAACTATGCGCCTGGATTTGCACACCCGAGCACGGCACCACCGACTGGACCCGGCTATGGAGCCCCTCCCCCTAAGCCTGAATTATCCAAGGCGCAAAGCTTTGCGGACAAGGCCAAAGGCGGCTACTCTTCTCCGTACGACTTGCCGATGGACGTAGTGAAGCCTATACAGAAACGCGCTAGCATGCAACCGGCACCACGCAGCAACCAGGCTCCATCTGCACCTCCGGTTGCCCCCCTAGATCCACGAGCATGTATAATCAAGCTCCCACTTTACCTCCGCCGGGGACCTCAGTTGCCGGCCAATCCCCGACGTCCTTGAGTCACGGCATCCAACAGGCGCCTCCAGCGGCGAAGACCACACCTCAACTCAAATCGAATTCAAGCTTCTTTGAAGACCTACCTATGGTATCGCGGCCTCGGCCTGGTTCCCGCCACAGTGCTGTCACATCGCCTGGCCATAACCCCTACGCTCAGCCACCTGGCCGGCCGGCCGGTCCTCCGTCTGGCGCAGCTCCGCCCGGGCAACAACTCATGTCGCCACCACCAATGTCATCCCCTTTACTGTCGCCACCTGGCCAGAATGGTGTATCTCAAGCTTCTCCAGGTGTTGCAGGCTTGGTTGCCCCTGAACGTGTTAGCCCGTATCTTTCGTTGCAATCAAATACTGCTCCGAAGCCGAGTGCTCCTGCAAACAGTCGATACTCGCCAGCACCACCTACGAACGGTGCTGCGCCTGTGCCCGCGCCTGTAGCAGCTAGCCGATACTCTCCAGCTCCTCCAGCTGCCCCAGTTCGCTCTGCAAGCGCCTCTTATGTAGCGCCACCGTCTCTGGCTCACCAGCCGCGAACATCAAGCCCGCTTGCTCATTTTGAAGTATCGCATGATCGGCAAGCAGGTAAACTGCCCAGCCCTGCTGGCAGTGACAGTTTCCAGTTGTCACGGAGCGCATCGTCTCAGTTTGACCCTCGTCTGCACCGGTTATCATCTCTCCCTACTACCCAGGAAGTTGATGAAGACGTAACTGCGTCGCAACAACCTCCCATAGCTCGATCAGTCTCGGGGGTACCGCCTGCTTCTGCACGTTACAGTCCCCAGGAGGTTCGAAGGACACCCCTCCACCAATGAGTCCCTCAATGTCCAGTACTCTATCTCCTCCTAAACGCCAATTGTCGAATTATGCTCCTCAACCTCATTCTACGGGGCTTATGCCAAGCGTTGGCCCCCCGCCTCGCTCTCAGACTCAATCTCCAGGGGCGATGAGTGGCAATAGGACTGCGGCCATCCCCAGGCCTTCTTCTGTACACGGGGTTACTCCGCCTCGCTCGATATCGGCTACACAGCAAGCACAGAAATCACCACCGACAACGCGTGTCCGGGGCATGTCCCAGTCTGTAAACCTTGTTGCCCCTACCGATGGGCGGGAGAAGGACCCACTCCGCAGATGGAGAGGCGCCCCTCTTATTTCTTGGGGTGTAGGTGGAACTATTGTGACATCTTTCCCCAAGGATGTTCCTCGCTATGGCATGGCGGGTAATGCCCCCATGGTCGTTCGCAGCCCCGGAGAAGTTACGATCAAGCATGTAAAGGACATTCAGCCGCTTGACGACCTCCTGGCGAAGTTCCCCGGGCCCTTGAAGGGCAAATCGAAGAAAAAGGGAGACTGTTGCTTGGTTAACAAGCGGTATCGATTTAATGGACGCAGCCCTCCCCCATGTGACATATCATCAACATCTATCACATGAGGACAAGAGAGCTGTAGAGAGGGTTTTGCTACTCAAGATATTGCGAGTTCTCGTTGAACACGATGGTTTGCTCGACGGCAACCCGGCTGTCGAGAAGGCCGTCAGGCAAATCTTGCTTCCTGACCTCGAAGGCGAAATTGAACCTGTGTCAGCTTTGGCTGGGGCTACCTTGCAAGGTGCGGTGTCGGCTGCTACTGCTTTGCAGTCGGATTCTGTCGATTCCTCGGCCGTGGAGCAGATCAAGCGGTCTTTGTTGATGGGTGAACGCGAAAAAGCAGTCTGGGCTGCTGCCGACAAGAGACTTTGGGGGCATGCGATGTTAATCGCGAACACGGTAACTGGAGACCTTTACAAGCAAGTTGCTCAAGAATTTGTCAAGAAGGAGGTCAACCAGCCTGGACACAGCAACGAGTCCCTTGCCGCCCTCTACGGCGTCCTGTCCGGCAACCACGAAGAATCTGTTGACGAACTGGTGCCTAGTCATGCTCGGGCCGGTTTGAAGTTGATGTCGACGTCTGCTTCCATTGAACCTTCCAAGGATGAGCTAGATGGCTTGGACAAGTGGCGAGAGACACTGGGACTTATTCTGGGAAACCGGAGTAACGCTGATGTTGCTGCTATCACATCGCTTGGAAACTTGCTTGGTAGCTATGGGCGAGCCGAAGCAGCCCATATCTGCTTCATGTTTGCCCGTCAGCATGCCGTGTTTGGCGGACTGGATGATCCCAAGGCCAACTTTGTGCTTGTCGGTGCAGACCACAAACGCCAAGCCGACCAGTTCACAAAAGAGACCGAGGCTTTGCTCTTGAGCGAAGTTTACGAGTACGGACTTTCTCTAACAGGTAGTGCCAACTTTGCCCACGGCTGCCCGCATCTGGCTGCATACAAGTATCAACATGCCATGACTTTGGCTGAATACGGCATCAGGGATAAGGCTCTGCAGTATTGCGACAACATCATTGCTTCCATTTCGTCACAGACCAGACGATCGCCCTACTATCATCCTATGCTTGAAAGCGCTGTTGACGACCTGTCGAAGAGACTGAAGCTGGCGCCAAAGGAGGAGTCGTCTTCATGGATTCCCAAGCCTAGTATGAACCAGGTGTCCAACTCTATGTGGAGCAAGTTCAACAAGTTCGTTGCAGGTGACGAGAATGATGGCGACGCAGATGGCGCACCTGTTGAGGGTGAAGCTGGACCTTTCTCTCGGATCACCCCTACAATGAGCCGCTCTCCATCGCTGTCCAACTTCGGAGAGGTTTATGGAAGCGCAACACCAGCAGCTGCCTACGGGACTCCTGCTCCTGTTCCTACAAACCGGGCTGGATCTCGCTATGCCCCTGCCGCAGGCCGACCATCATCATCGTATGAACCTAATGCTGGCTACCACCCAGTGCCCCGCTCTTCAATGGAGCGCACTTCTGGTGAATACAGTCGCACTTCTCTCGACCTTCCCTCGCAACTTGGACCAAGTCTTATGCATGGTGGTTATGCTCCAGAGACCAACTCGGCTGCCACATATGGTGGTTACCAGCCCATCTCTGCCGCGCCTCCCTCAAACTCTCCTTATGCACCTCAAACCCCTGCATCTGCGCCTGTAGCTACATCTGCACCTGCAACTGCTGCGCCATCCAGCAATCCGTACGCATCATTTGAACCATATGGTTCTCAGAGTGCTTCTGCGGTGCCAGAAACCCCGGTTACTGAAGCCAAAGAAGAGGTACCCAGCGGAGAAACCACTGGAAAGTCGGGTTACGAGCCGCCTTCATACGGCTACGAGCCTCCTACGCTCAACACGTTTGATGCGACGGCAAAGGAGCCCGCCACTAACGGTGGTGGATACGAGCCACCTTCGTACGGCTTCGAACCCCCATCGTATGATCCGGGTCAAGACAATACTGAGGAAGCTGATGAGAAGCCTAAGAAGAAGAGTTTCATGGACGATGATGACGACATCCCTGCCTTGAACAACCAGGCAGAAAAGAGCAAGGCTGAGAAGGACCGAGAGAACCAGGAGCTGTTCCGAAAAGCGGCCGAGGAAGATGGTAAGTTACTTATTGACAACACCCAACGTTAAGTTCTAGCGGTTCGCTAACATACATCACAGCCAAACGTGCCGAGGCAGCCAAGTCCCAAAAGAAGGGCTGGTTTGGCGGATTGTTTGGTGGCGGCGGTGCCAAGAAGGAACAGGCTGAGGCCCCCAAGGCTATAAAGGCCAAACTGGGAGAAGACAGTTCCTTTGTCTACGACCCCGACGCCAAGCGCTGGGTGAACAAGAAGGCCGGTGCTGAAAACACTCCCGCTAAGAGCGCAACACCTCCCCCGCCGCGTTCGGCATCGCGCAATGGCACACCACCTCCGCCTGGTGGCGGCCTTGCCCCTCCTATGGGAAGGGGCACGCCGCCGCCTCCTGGTGGTCCTCCCATGAGAAGTGTGAGCGGGCTCAAACAACAGATGTCGAGCGACAGCTTGCACATTCCTGGTCCCGCCATGGGTGGTGCGCCACCCATGGGTCGCAGTGTTAGCAACATGAGCAACATGAGTGCCGTGAGCAACGCCAGCGGCGAAGGCCTTACTATGGCACCCCCGAGTCGGCCGGCCACTTCCCTTAGCAATGCTAGCAGCATCGACGACCTCCTGGGCGCTGCTGGGCCACGCAAGGCCGGTGCGAAGAAGGCTCGCAAGGGCCGTTACGTGGATGTCATGGCCAAATAACGAATTTTACTATTGATCTGATTATATATGATATGAGAGAGGTGTGGGTGAGGTAGCTGGAGACGAAGAGACGACAGACGACTTTTCGGGGAATGAGGGGCGACGACGACGACACTTATTACAACACGCGACATGATACATGGCGTGTGCCAGAAGAAGAACAAGATGTAGAAGATGGAAACAACCTTACGAACGAACAGCAACGATCAGACGTTGCTGAACCTGCCCCTCATTGACTGATGGAAAGGGTACTTTGGACCCCAAGGGTGTTTTACGTGTATATTGATTGCTTTCGGATCCGAAACTTGTAGATTAGAATTTAGCGAGTCTTGTAATAACCTGGGCGCCTCGGAGGGCCATGTTTCTTTCTCTTATTCATATTGCTTCTGTCTGTGTCTACAGATTCCACTGCTTGCTATCTTTCTCTCCTTCTCCAAACTCATAATATCCGCCGTTGCTTTTGGCTATCCAGGCCTTTGCTCTTTCCCCAAAAGCATGTTCCTAACCCAGAGGCATTCGCACCAGCTTATTTCTTCAGCTCTGCAATCGGATATGTATTAGTAACTTGCAATTATTACTGTTGAGGATTATCTTAGGTAGGATAATTAACACTTACACTGTGCGTTCTCCAACTTCTTCTTCAGGGCAAGAAAATTGATCACGTGTTGCTTGGTGGCATCCAGGTGCATCTGTCTGGCCTCAAGCTTAGCGGCGAGATGGTCCTTCATAACTGCCTGGGTGTTGCGGTGCTTGGCAAGATAAGCGGCGGCCTCGTCGAAACAATTCTGGTCTTCATCCTCTTCGCCTTCCTTGGGAGGGGGGTGGACGTAGTTGTAGCGGCGGACGCGGCGCTCGAGGTCAGCGTGGTCCATAAGGGCGCGCTCAGCCAGGGAGGTCAGGTAGACGGCGTCGAGGTAGGAGTCGCTGCCAGACTCCTCCAGGTCCTCGAGCACCTTGGCCTCGTCGCGCAGCAGGGCCATGTGCTGCTCGAACAGGTCGTGCAGCTCGGACGAGTGGACGGCGGCGAGGGCGGAGTCGGACCACTCCTTCTTGCGGGCCTGGCCGTCGATGATGATCTGGATGTCCTTGATGAGTTTCTCGCGGCGGGCGGCGTGCTCTTCGGCGCTGACGTAGTCTTCCTCCTTTAACTTGAAGCTTTGCTGCTCGGCGGCGGCAAGGGGGGTCGGCGGCGGTGGTAGCTTCAGGGGCGGCAGAGGCAGGGACGTCGTCCTTGATACCGCCCTTCTTGTTGCCCTTCTTCTTCTGGCTATTAGAGCCCTTCTTGTTGTTCTTCTTTTTGTTGAAGGGTGCCATGGTGACAGTTCTGCTTGCTTGCGATGTAAATGGGTGTGGTCTTGTAAGTGAGGTTCAAGACTGGTCGCGACAAGGACCTGATACAAGTGGTTGATGAAATGTGACGGGGTAGAGTTGAGGGTATTGGGTTCAGTTCTCTGGCAAGAGAAACGAAACAAAACAGATGCTTTGCCCGTGACGAGAGAGTGAAAGACAAGATGGAAAGAGGAATCACGCTAGTACTGCCGGATTTAATGCAGACCGAGGGCGGTGTTTTCTTACCTGGGGGCGCGATTGTTGTTATTGCCTTGCCTAAGACTCGCCTATTATTGTGATATTCAGAATCGGGCTTTGTTGGCAGACCATCGATTCATAGATGGAGAAGTCTTTCTGATATGAAGGAAAGAACGCGCTTCAAGGGAAGACTTGACTGGATGAGAGAGGGCGATAAGAGATACGGCGATTGTTGCCAGTTGCTTGGACTACTTGCCCGCCCACGAGTTGGCGTAGTGATATTCTCGGTGAAAGAAGCTATCCATACTGATATCTGCACCAGATATGTTCACTGTTTGGATATTTCGAGCTACGCCTGCAGCTATTATCGCTTCCCGCCTAGGCATCATCATGCCGATCATATTATCTGTAGTAATGACGGCCAGGGATAATCTGGGAGAATATGCCAGCATGGATACCTTATGTTACCTTTGATATAAAACTAAATGTAGGCATCTTGCTGTGAGAATTACTCACTAACACCTTGCTTCACCTGGTGGCTCTTATTCACATCCCATAGTTTAGTCATTGCCGACCATACAGACGCTGACAGTCAGCCAACTATCGTCGTTTTAGATGACTCATGACTGACTAGCTGTTGTTGTTGCCAGGTGACTTTCCAGATAGCCTTATAGCGGCTGCAATAGATTAACAAAGGAGCTTTTGTATGCCCTATATAATAGTCCCGGAAGGGCTTAGCAACAGCGAAGTTTCCAGAGTGTAGACACGGCCAAGCCCCTGCGAGATTCAACTGGCCAGTCTTTGATATCTCGAGAAGCTACCATTCCAATCAAACAGTTGTTACAGCAAAGAATAAAACCAAAAAATCATACTGGATTCTACATAGGCTTAACAATATTGGTTCTTTGGTTCAACCGGGGCTTAATAGAATAATAAAAGGTGCTGTCTGTAGGCGAAGTACGGTTGATTAGAGCGGTCGCTTGACGGCCATGTCATGTCAATAGCAAACACCATCGAAGACATGGCCTGATACGAAGGCATCACTCGAAATGGCCATTGCGCACGTACTCACTAGATATATCAGTCACTTCACAAAGAGCAGAACACGGTAGTGAGTTGGGTTTTCTGAGGTTTTCTTGATCTATGGATCATTCATCAAGCACCTATCTACTGTACAAACATGAATCGTGTATCTAGCCCCAAGCCAGATCATCGGGAAATCATCGCTGTGTATCATCATCTGCTCATTATCATCTCTGCTGATGAGTCTCTCTCCAATTCTTTCACGATGGCGCATGCTCTTTGTCCGCGTTTCGCAAGTCGCAGCCCTCCGGGCACGACAAAAACACCATCTCAGAGACACTGCGGAATGCCTGTATTTTCTCAAGCCTACCACCAACTCCGAGTGGGAGTAGCAACCTTTCCAGCCTCCTGGACGAGGTTAGAAGTAGGCTCGACCCATATGTCCTTAGAAGTTCTAGTTGAAGCTTGCCAGAGATCCTCAGTGGTCGTGATCTTCTCGGCAGGGGCCTCCTCTTGACGACTCTTATTCGCAACGAACCAACTCGGCATGGAGCTGTCGGACTGCTCCGAGGATGTGGGCGTTTGACCGATGATAGAGAACCCGGAGCTCTGGCTGGACTCGCGGCCAGCAGACGTGGTAGCAAGGGCTTTACGGGCACACTGGAGCTCGTGGGTCAGGGCATTGATCTTGGCCTGTTTGGCAACCAGGATCTGAGCCTGTGATACGGTCCCGGCTTTCTCACGATTAAGTTGATGCTTCAGCTCGTCGATCTCAATCTCTTGATCTTTGACCTTGATTCTGTATCGATCGTCGTCATAATTGTCGTGGGTAGTTGTGCTGGATTCACCGGATTCCTTGGCCACGGAGTTGGCAGCCCATTGAGCATACCAAATATCTTGCGTATCCCAATCCAAGGCCCAATAGCGCTTAGGGGCCCATTCCATGGATTCTGCAATGTCCTCGTCTGAGGGAGGCTTATGTCCGAAGGCGTACTTGCCGCGGTGCTTGCCGCTGACGACGAGACCCAGCCAAGGCCCATTGTTGACGTACGTGAAGACATCACCAGAGTCGTCATCGCCACCCTTACGGAACCCCGTTTCATACACCTCTGCGAACTTTTTGAACTGCGTGGGCAGTCCGGATTCGTCTACCTCCTCGCTCCGAAACCGGCAGGGCTTCTTGGGGAGTTTCCATGGCTGCAAGATCGGACTGTGCGCCATTCCCCAGGAAGGGCTATCATGAATGGGAAGGTCAGATCGGTTACCATCCTTGGGGGCATCTTCAGACTTGATGAGGTTATCAGAGCAGTGATCGTTCCAAGCATCTTGGACATTGGGGCTGGCGGGTGGCTTGCCCTCCCAATCTTTGTAGGACTGGATCACGTCTTCGGTAGGAGGACCAAATCCGGCACGGTACTTTCCCCTATGCGGGCCGCTGATTATCAACCCTTCCCAAGGCCCATTGGTGACATATGTGAAGTGGTCATCACCAAACTCATCACCCCAGATCGAATGATTCACGTCGTATTCGGCCGAATATTGCCGCTCGTATTCCCAAAAGGCCTTGGGCAGCCCGCTCTCATCCAACTCCTCGCCCTCAAAGAACTCTGGCTCAAAGGTATTGATGTTCTTGGGACAGTCCTGCTTCTCGGTGTCATCGCGCGAACTGCAGTTCGATGTCATCTCGCCAATCGGAACTAAGAATGGGTCCTCGGGCTGTCGGAGTGTCGATCTGGCTATGCTCTCGACGATTTGCGTCGCAGTTGGAGGCTTACATCCGTGGATGTATTTTCCGACATGCGCGCCCGAGACGATGAGACCTTCCCAGAGACCACTGCAGACGTACGTGAAGGGCTGGTCACAATCCTTGAGCGAGTCAGACTCGAACATAACCACGTAGTTCTCGACGTACTGCATGAAAGCTTTGGGCAGTCCATTGGCAGCCAGCTCCGCACCCCCGAAGAACTTCGGCTCATCCTCCCGGTCTTCCTCAGCTTCGGAACCCCACTCCGTAGCCGCGTCGCCCTCGAGATTATCATAGACCCGCTTTCTGGCATTAATGGAGTCGCCAGGCTTATAGTTGGACTTCACGCTGTCCTGCTCGGTATCCGACAGGGAAGCGCTACAACCAAAGCTCTCGTTAGCATTTGAGGCTGAGCCCCAGCCGCAGCCCCAGCCCCAGCCGCCATTGCCGCCGTTCGTAGCACCACGGACAGAAGTCTTCTCGCTACGCCAATCTTGTCCAATGTACTCTTTGTAGAGCTCGTTGTTGTCGTGGCGGGAAGGATAATGAATAGGCCCACTGCTCGCAACAGACGCATTGCCCCTGTGACGTTCGCTATTAGAGCCGTTGGCGGATTTGTGCCACTCACACTGTTCGTTGATTCCGCAATCCCAACAGTTGTTATGCTGGCTCCAATTGAAATCCATCGTGGCACCCCATCCCATCTGATTATTGTTATGCTGGCCCAGGGAGTCGTCGCTGTTGCTCATCGCATCCTCAACGTAGGCCTGGTAGGGATGCTCAGAATGAGCCTGGGAGGAGGAGTGGTCCTCGTCGTTGACGATGTGCTTGGCAGCCTCCGAGGATGTCGAGCCAAATGATCTGTCACTGGTCTCCGAACTCCCATCATCACTATCAAAGCCTTGGCCGATCTCCATGTTGTCCTCGTACTTTCGGACATCGTTATTCAGCTGGATTTTGACCGTACCCCCGTACTTTCGTATGGCGTTATTCAGCTGCTCAAGTTTTTTGGATAAGGTCTTGACCTTCTGGGAAGCTTCCATGCCACGGTCAAGCATAGCCTGGAAATCCTCATCTCGGGCGTCGTCCTGGGCCATACGAGCCATGTCATCCTTCTTGAGGACTGTAGCCTGCTCCTTGAGATAACCCCACATAATCTGCTCTCGGTTCAGATGCTCGATTAAAGCACTCTGATCCTTGATATGCGCCTTGTAGCTATCAATCAAGGCCTCGGTCTGACCTGTGAACGCGCAGTTGTTGCATGTGACGCTGGGGCGCTCCTCGTGGTAGCCGGGGTTGCGATGAGCAGCAACACTCTTGGTGCTTTGCTCTTCACTGGCTTGGGTGCTGGCATAAGCGAGCCCTGAAGAAGGAGTAGCAGCGGCAGTGGGCGAGTTCATGATGAGGTTGATGACCTCGAATGCTTTGCGCTGGGCTGGGGTAGACTCATTGGCGGCGCTGAAGCCATGAACAACCATGGCAGCAAGCTCGAGGGCCGGACCCTCGAATGAAAGTTTTTTGACACCATTTCTAGTATCACTAATTGCGTCGGCCATGGTGATGGTTGGCAGTGACAAATAAGAGATGGTTGCTATTTATTGAGGGAAGACGTGTGGCAGTTGGCGATTTGCTGTCCCTCCCTAGTGTGGCGCAAGTCAGCGAGGCTCTTATTATTCATGGAGACTAGAGAAAGATGTGTAGTTGGGAGGGAGACAAATTGAGGTAGGGGCAAGAACTTGTATGTCTGGGAGAGGTAGTTGAACTGATAGCGGTGTTGGTGTTGGTGTTGGCGATGTGAAGTTGAACAAGCCTGTATCTCTGACTGCGGGCCAAGTACATGAGTATGTACAAGAGTTGTTTGGACAGCGACAAGAGGGAAGGTTTGGTATTGATGTTGACTTACCTAGCAACAGAAAGGGAATGTAGGTTGTGTGAGGGTGCAGAAAGTCTGGACCTTTTGATGGGGTCAATCCTCACCCGTAACACTGCCTGTTATGCAATGTTAAAAATTGATCGAGCATATATGGTCGTGCACAGGATCTGATGTAGCTGGGACTAGGATAACCAGTGACAGTGGGATACAGGTGATGGCGGAATGGTGAAAGGCGGAACAGTTGTGACCTACAGAGTCGTTTTGCTGGTCATCTGCAGTGGCTTCACCATGTGCTTAAAGTTCTTGAAGAACCGTCTTACTCAAGGGGCAATATGAGAAGGTGATATGAGAAGGCAAAATGAAATGGTAGGATGAGGTGAGTGATTCTTAATATTTGGATGACAACTTACCTTTTCAAGAAAAAAGAATGCAAATGGCAGAAGAGAGAAACGATCAAGCCTCAACAACTCGAGAAACCTATGCTGGGTATGTAGGTGGGTTGGTGTTTGCGGAACAGGAAGGCAAGTGTGTGCAAAGCAAAAAAGATTTGCCTGTATTTATGTATGGGTTAGTGAGAGAATTCGTCCCAGGGCTTAAGGATGGAGAGGGAAAATTGCATTGATTCGCATTGAATGCAAGGCAAGACGGAGAAGAGTAGGTAGGTAGATGGAGGGGGGATTTTGAGGGCTTCCCTTAAGCAGAAGCCTGGGTGCTAGTAAATACAAGATTGAATGCAATGGTGGGAACATTTAACATATTTTATGCGTATGAGAAGGAAGGTTGCAGAGGCAGTAAACACAGATCAGTTGTGACCTGCCTAAGTGCGAGACTTAGGAGGCCATCGTCAGAATTTACACTACAAGAACAGCACCTTGGTGGCCAACCTAGTAGTGGTGACTATGCATGTCGTTTTTCAAGCAAATAACGATGCAGGGCCTATTGTCTCTGTTCGTTCTATATGGATATATAACATTATCCAGCTAATCGTTCCTCTTTTATGAGAATCAGGTATCTATCTTGCTGGTATGAAGTGATGCCTCTCTATGCTGTGTCATTCCGTCATGTGCTCGTTGCCAATAGTCTCATCTCATTCGTTTCTAATGCCATATTCACAGTGTTCTATCCATCCATGCCCATCTACATGTTCTCTGCCTGCAAAGACACCACAAGAAGCGGACCTGTAATTGCGCTCATGCGCTGTATGACGATACGTAGTACTGCAGGTTTGATTAGCCTCGTGGACAGCAAGCTGCCAGTCCAGTAGAAAACAAGGTAGAAGAAGCACTCACTGTAACAACACAGTCTTCTCCTTGTACGTCATCATACTGCGGTACATAGACGTACAGAATTAGAGCATGCTCATCTGCAAAGCACGCAATGACCCGTCCCTCAAGCCGGCCGACGCTGAGGACCTTACTCCAGTCCTTGCCGTCTACTCTTACCGAGGCCCACTTATCGGGACCGGCCTCCCGGAATATAGTCGAAGGGTGTTCTTCCAGGGGGCAATGGAGTTGCGATGGGTCAAGTTCTGGGTTCTCGAGAGAATCCCATTGCGAGGTCACATCGAGAGTATCGGTGGTCAGAGACAGACGTAGGGACCCGTGCATGTTGGCCGACAATTCCAATTTCGGGTTGGACGCCGCCGCCGTGGCGACCGCCGAATTGGAAGCTCGCGTTGATGCCGCGGCGAGTTTCGTGAAACGGTCAGAAATGGCCTTGAGCTGTAGAAGAGGGGGCAACTGAATATGCACATCCGGCTCGCGGACTTTGGGTTGCATAATCATCTCGACATTATCTGGATGTAGAACGCGCACCGGTATGTCTTGCGTGATGATCTTCTCCCTCTCCCGGTGCAAATGTGTCTCTAGGGGTTCGATGTTGAAAATGCCATCGTCATCGTCGCCAAACCCGCCAGCAACATGTCCAGGACCGTTATCTCCGCGCGAGAAGCGTGAGTACGATCCCAGCCCTCCACCTTGATTGCCCTGAGCGACTGTCGATGTCTGGATGGTCATGGAAAGTATGGGAATGCCGTCTTTCTTCGTCAAGCGCAAACTGGCCGAGGTTGCATTGAGTGCGGATCTGAGGGCCCGTTGCAGTGGGACAAGAGGAAGCTCAAGGTTGATCGTATTCTGGGCCTCGGCAGATTGCAGTTGAACATTGTCGAAGATGAATTCCATGGGGAGGAGACTATGCAAGAAGAGGCAAAGAGGTCAGCAATGCATGCATCGTGGGAGGCAGTTGCTTCGCAGCAAGGGGGTAATAACATACGCCCATACTTGGGATCCAGTATCTGGTATCACGGTGAATCGCACATGCTCATCATCAAGGCGAAGCCAGGCGATCTTCTCGAGTGACGAAAGTGCTGCCACAAGTTCTGGGAGCGTTGCATTAGACTCGTTTTCAATCACAGACCAGAAACTGGCACCAATGCACGGATGCGGCGACTGTACTTGAGAAGGTGCGAATATTTTTCAAATTGGTCTTGAACCTCATTTTGGATCAATGGATAGAGGACTCGAAGTCTCCAAGTCCAATGTATCGGGCGCGATTTTATTGGTACAAAGTACTGATTGATGGCGGGTTTGCAGTTTTGGTACTGCTGGTCACGATCTTCCCAGACGCGTCCTGCGATCCAGAGACGCGATGGCCAAAGTGGAAGATAGCGTCACATCGATCAGTCCAACTAATTCGGTACGCTACCCGTAGTCGCGTAGATCGATAAGTGCTGTGGCCTCTTCCCTGTAGCGATCGCTTGGCCTTGGGTTCTGGGGCACTTCCTAGGCAAGTGGGGTTCGCAATTGGGGTAGCCAGGGCCTAGCTAGCCCCCTTGCCCCTCCTCCCAAGCTTACCTACAGTACCTAGCTTGGAGTAAGATCTTTACTATCTGCTTGTCTGATAATGAGCGCATACCCCGCCATGGAGATCGATTTGATCGTTTAAGTTATATTGATAATGATGGTAGCGAGGTGGTGACAATATCACCACAGCAAAGCAATTATAGATAGAGACACCAAAACGCCTAGTGTATCAAAGAAACCATCCCTCAGCCTGGAACAAAGAACAACATTGGTATAGCCATAGCACACGTGCACGCCAACAATGTCCGGGAAATCTTCCATCCTCGGACAGCACTTCGACTAGATTCCTGTAATATGCCTTGCTTGACTTGACCACCATGGTCAGAGCCGGCAAGGTCCATCCATCATCGTGATATTCGTTGGCCCAGCAAGATTCTCTAGAACCCAAGACATTACCCCTATAAGGCAGTATACCCTTAAAACTCCCAAGTCCTGCTTTCATACCGTCCATGTCCCATTCATCCTCTGTGTAACGCCGAAATCAAGGTAACATAACAGTGCCGAACCCGCTTAGATGCTGTCCCGTCTTGTAAATGGAAAGGCAGTTTCGGGGGCTGGTGTCGGGCTTCGACTCGGTCGGGCCAGTTCCTGCATGTTGCAGATGACGCTTCGGACGCGGCTCTGTCGCTCCTCGCGGCTCACCACTGGAGAGCTGATAGACGTTTCCCCACTGTTGCCACCCGATCGCATACTACGGATCTGGGCGGGTAGGTAGGACTTGACGCGCCGCGACGCTCCTACGGCCTCAGTCGACGCCTCTCGCTCACTCTGCACGGCCGCGCGCGCATCTGCGATCCTCTTCAAGCGGGCCTCGTTCAGTTTGCAGATCCCACACTCGCCCACCTTCTCGGCCGTTCGTCTCGGGGGCGAGGGAGCTCGCGGCTGGCCTGATCGGCGCTGCAGTCGATTCCGTGGTCGCCGCCCGCTCAATAGCTGGCGCTCTCTCTCCTGGTGCTGTGCGAGCTGCAGCCGCATCTGGTACTGAGTCCATATCTGGGCATCCAGGCTCGGAGGGCAAATGGCGTGGCCACAGCCTGGGTGCTTAGCTACCGCCCGACACACGGGGCATGACGGAGTGCCGTTGGGGTCTCGGTCTATTGAGTCCTGGAGCCAGGTCTGGATGCACACGGTGCCGAACTTGTGGTTGCAATTTAAAGAGGTCCACGCTTCTATTGTTCCCTCCGGGTTGGGAATACCGACCGGATCCTGGCAGATGGGGCACTCTTCGGGTGGAGGTGGGGCAGGTTTCGTCTTGGTCATAGAAGCTCTCGACTTGGCCGATTTGAAGGAAATAATGTCGCCTTTGCTGCGATGTGTTGTGGGATTTGAGTCGGGCGCAGCATATTCAACCGACGAGGTTTCCAGCGCTCCTTCATCATGTGATTGGGTACGGCGGCGTGACTTGGGTAACACTTTCTTGATTAATTGCATGGGGCTCTTGAAAGTGAGAGCCCTCACCTTGTCAAGCCGCGACATGTTCGGGTCTTGGGCATGCAAGTGATATGGTGTTTGGCTGTATAGATATTAAGAGAAACGAAACCTGAACCAGAATGAAAGGAACGAACGATTGTCGCAGCTGCTCAGTTGGGATACAAGACACACACTCTCTCTCTGGTCAGGCTCGGCCAATACTGGGATGTTAGGGTAGGTAAGGTGCTTCTTCGTCCAGTCGTCAGGTAACCCACAAAATCCGCTGGTAGGTCAGACGTGCAACAACGCCTAGGTCGGAAGTCTGCAGCTAGGCGGGTGGGGAGAGCGGATATGGGTGTAGTAGTATGAATGTGAAGATGGAGGCCAAATGTAAGTGGTCGGTGGTTGCTATCAGGTTGTGTTGGCATGCAACAAAGGGTACATGTGTGGGTTGGATCAATGGGTAGGTAGGAGATAGGACTACTGCCGGTGCTGGGTGGGCAACCCGGTAGCTCTCTCGTTATGTCGTCGGGCTGAATGATGAAATGAAAACCCTCACACAACAACATGCCTAGATCCGTTGCCGGCCAATGATCATGTATTGCAGCAGCATGGTTGAGAAGGAAATCCCAGAAGCGCGTGCAGTAACCGACCCGGTTGATGACGATGAAATGGAACACGGACAAAAAGTATGAGGAAAGGTGTCAGAAAATCAAAAAACCGAAGAATGAACGCAGAAGGCCGTAACAGAAACTGACTCGGGGAAACAGGTCAAGATGCACGAATGAACATGACCTCACAGAGGGATTGGGTTGAGTTGAGGTCATCTAGGTACTTTAGGGAACCAAAACTTCTCAGGAAGCTCATGCAATCGAAACCTTGGACTAAAGCAAAAAATCCCGAGCGAAGCGGCCAACCATAGGCCGCTTAGGCATCCCTCTACCCCTCGACTTTGCAAGTTGAATATCGCTGTGCTTGATTCGACTGGCGCCGGGACTTTTGCCAAGCAACCAAGTAATTGATGGCTTCCAGGTTACGGCAGGGAGACGGACTGACTGAGCGAGCGAGCGAGCGAGCGCTTCAACATGTTTTTAGGTACTAAAGTTAGAGGGCCAAAGTGAGAAAGCTTGCTTGCCTGGCTTGGCCCCTGGTCTCGTGAACCGCCGAGAGCAGTAAAAACGTGAGAGAACCAATACGACTCATGGGCAGAGGAATGATGATGGATGTCAAAGAATCCTGCAGGGGAAAAGGTACATCTCCTAGTAACCTCCTACGAGTCCTATGTATCAACCTAAAGAGGGCGGCCCCTCCCAAATCCCATCAGCTATTGGCCTCATGTCTTAACGTAGGCGTTGCAAATAGAAGGGAGATAGTTCCGCGTGGCGTTTCCTCTACCCTCCGAACGAGTTGAGAGGGGCAGTACGATACATCGTTGGTCAAGACATATCACTTACACCCTCCTGGTCACAACCGCACTGGGCAACACATGTGCAGGCTTTCCCGCTAGGCATGTGGATAAGAGCAGGCAGACTGGCTCGTGGAATGTATGTGGGATGTTTTGCCGCGAACGTCTAACCTACTAGCTAAAACGAGGGGAAGAGAGGGGGATAATTGACGAGGTAGGAACTACTCTTCCGCTTGCCCTTCTCAGCCTTACCCGGCAAACTGCTATCCAGCCCCCGGGCTATACATGGGTATCATGTGCATGGTCGGGGTGGCATCACGCGAACAATTGCATACAGCGATGAGACACATCCCGTGCCAATCAAAACCAAATGTATAAAGTGATAAGGGGCATTTATAGTCGCCCCATATACGCTTCCTACAAGAAGACCCTTATCTAAGGGAAGAGGTGACTGCTTCCTACCAAATGCATCTAATCTCCAACTACCTACATGCACCTACCGATGTATTCACCTCACTTCCGGCTTTATCATGCTCACGTGCATACACTGATCCGTGTTTGTCTACCCGGGTACAGTCCCGCACCATGGCTGTGGCGACCGTAATGGGCAAGGGGCTATTTTGAGGGAGTTCACATGCGAGAAACCGACGAGCAGTATTAGCAGTTAGTTAGTAAGTACATAAGGTAGGTAATCGGAATGCAGCACAATGTTCTGTGACCACTACCAAAATGGTCTCTTTGGCCATAAAGGTGCAAAATGCAAACCGGGCCTGGCAAGGTCAATAAATGTTCGTCATTTGCCTTTGAACGAGGGGATGATATTGGTTACTCCCGTAGAATGAATATACGCTATGAATGATGCTCTCCTTCCAATATTACCGACTACGGTTCCGTGTGTCCGCTTCGTCGTCGCTGTCGTCTCTAAAGCCTTCCTCAAGGCTGGATGAAATGTCAGCTTAAGTTGATCCAAAGTCATGGTTCTGTGCTCGAGTTGCTCTCTCTCAGACTTACTCTCTGCTCAGCCTCCTGATGCTGTCCGTATGGTCCATATTTGCATCCAACGATAGCGCGTGCCTCCTATCGGCGCCCAAGTTATCCAGCACGTCCTCCAGCTCCTCCCCGTCCGATTCGAACCCGGCGTCTGATTCTTCTTCCGCTTGGACAAGCCGGTCGCGGATTCCCAAGCGCCACTGCGACGGCATGAGCCATCTCGCTATCGCATCCTGTAGTCTGCTTCGGAAGGACGACGTGTGGTTCGAGATCGAATCGAGGGGCAGGTAGTGACTGTAGCGGCTGCGATATTGGCGCCAGAGCGGGACCAGTACGTAGCTCATAACGACGAAGAGAAGGAGCGAGATGACGGCTGGAATAACCAGGGTCTGCCTCACTTGTTAGTACAGCACCGCGAGACGCGCGCGCATACGCACTAGGGGACATCTCGTTGGACAGAGGAAGCTGTTCGTTACCTTTGCGGCAGCTACTTTCTCGCCCATCCTGTCTGTTTCTCCCGGACAGCACTTGGCGTGCTCTCCAAAGACGGTAAATGTAGAGATCAAGGTACACAAGTCTGCAGTAGGTGTGATCAAGGCATCGTCTGCCCGGCGGAGGATAGGTTCGCGATGCAATATATGGTCAGAATCTCTGTCAGACAGACAGGTAAGACGGGTGGCTTAGCAGAGGGTTTCAACGTCAGGCTGAACGTCTTATCACCTGGTAACGAGGCTGAATGCTTGGATACAAAATGTCGTCGCCGTGCTATTATCAAAATGGCAATGCGCTGCTGGCTGCGGTACAACGAAACATATGAGGCTACGAAGGCTACGTAAGACCCCCAAGTGAAAAAGATGGAGTCCGTCATTTCCAAGCGTCGGTCGCGATGCTGGTTCGGGGCGGCCCCCAAAAGCAATCAACGGGCATGGGCCCACCCCTGAGCTCTGGGACTGCGGGCGATTGACTATTGGCTCTATTGGCTCAGGCCCCCACACCTTCAATTAGTGAAGTTGTCCTAACTGACTGTGCTCGCTCCCATTGCAGCTCGCGTGCCTATTTAAAACCTGTCTATTGCCCCCTTATCCTTTCGGGGGAGAGGGATACGAATTGCCTAGAACGACGCGTACGTATGTACACCTTTTGCTGTGCTGGGTAGCAGCGCATATTCTTTTCAAAGTGCTACCTTCTATCCAAAAGGGGCTCTGCTGCATGTGCAATCGTTATATTTCACGCTTTGTTGCCTGCCTGATGTTTGCTTGATAAAAGGAATGAGCTCTGCCAAGCTTATACGCTTCGAGAACGTGCCTTTTGACCTTACTCGTTCTCAAGAGGCGCCCCTATGTGTTCCATATGGAAATGGTTACAGTATCAACCCGATGATATGGGTTGCGTCCCAATAATGCATGGTTCCTGATCATGTCAAAAGTCAAGCGCATACTAGGGGCTAGCCGTGACAAGTTTCAAAGATGGCACATTACCTTACGATCCGTAACTAATTTATGCATTACTGAATGCAAGAGACTGCAGAATTCATAAGCAGCTCGTCGCGCATGTAACATCGCAAAATTGCATCTCATGTTCATGATGGATCTGGATGCTCGATAGAACATGGCAATTAAACGTGAATTGGCCATTTGTTGGCATGGGCGGCTCGTGGGAGGACGCATATCCATAAATTGCACAATCAGCGCTGGGATTCGGAGGGAAGTGGTATTTGATCGCAGCACCGACGAAAAGAGAGACCCTTGAGCTGCGGGCCGGTTTAAGCAAAGGAGGGCTCGCTCTATCAGTACGTACCCAAGACTGCCCACCACCCCAAGGCTCCCAGGAACAAAGATTGGAAGCCGTCGTTTTTAGGATAGGTGGCGGCGGCGGTATGCGACACAACATGCCCTCCATTCATGATATGTAATTATTGATTAATCGCCTGGCTTGTATGGAAAGAAGAGAACTACATACAACTAGTTGATCACATCACGAGACGGCTCCAGGCCCAAAGAAAGCAACGTGGAATTGAACTTTAATAGTCCGGCGCTGGCTGGCTGGCCTGAAGGAGAGATTGGCCCCCCTGCATGGATGATAATTGACGTGCGGTGCGGCACAGAAGGGCTGATCTTTTGCGCACTCCTCTCGACTCCTCCCTGATTTGCGCGGAGAGAGGGTCTCTGGCGCTTGCTTGTTAGGTTAGCATACATCCCCCAGTACAGGTCCCCATTCAATTCTTCTCTCGCAGTGCCCTGGCTTGATGTTCACGATCTTGCTTCTCCAAGGTTTCTTTACAAAGGCGACTCTGTTTTCTCGGGAACCCTACCTTTGGCCTCCTAGTCGGAAACTCAATGCTAATACGGGTGTGGAAGTGGTAAATGGTTGTTTCATGCAGGCGCTGCATGTTGGACCTGATCCAGGATAACCGTAATTCCCTCCTTTGACATCACGAAACGATAACGGGTCCCGTCCAAGAACAGAGACGACGATTCTTGTGGTGCATGATGCGATCCAATTTGAAACCGAGATAGCTCGATCTCGCCGCGACACACAAAGGACAGGGAAACAAGATACCTGCCACCGTCCTTCAACACTCTCATCATCCCACCGAAACATCCCATCAATTCGCTACAGACTGGAAGACACACACTAGCTGGCTCCAGCCGCTCCACGTCGCTCGGTAGTCCACCAGTGCACCAAAACCCGATCTGTACCTGGAAACTTAAAGCCTAGAAGCTCACAAAGTAACGTCTATCCGTGCGACTTGTCAAGATTTGGGAGGACTGTGGGTTCTTGGCGCCGTACCTCTCTCGATCTGGTACCCCGTTCTGTATACCTGCCACAGTTCAACTTGCTTGGGAACTTATTGGCGACTGCATACTCTGCACATTGATTGATCCCTCCCACCTTGGACGAAACCACGATATTGCAAAACCCCTCCCCACGCTGCGTGCTGCGTCTTTTCGAATCCACCCCTCGATTCTGCATAGCGTCGTCTGCCACAGGCAACCTCCGCATTGAATACTATTGAAACGAGTCAAATCATACGGCAATTGGACGGGGGAGGATCGCTTGGAGCATCGGCGTTTCACCGCGCCTGGGTTTCCCACCCTCGCTACCACCGCCGACATGTCCGCCGCCGACAAGTCCAGAGGCTTCTTCTCCCGAAGCAAGCACAAAAACACTGGCGACAAGCGCATTGAGGACGACGCTGCCTCACACCTATCACGATCATCACACCAGTCGCGGCATGTCAGAGAGTCCTCCGTCGTGTCCGTTGATCGTCCCAGCACACCGGAGACGGGCATAAACCACATGGCCGGTCCCATCACAGCTATCCCCTACAACGATATCCACGCCGATCGCCGAAGTCCTATAGCCATCAATTATCTCCCAGGCCCTGATCAAATGTCGCAGCGAAGAGAGCCGCTGCCACATCAGCTTAATAAGTCTACCAGTGATTTTCACCAGTACCCCTCCTTCGACGCTAACTCCCCTGCAAATGCTGCCGGGTCTCACTTATCGGCGCGCCCGCCGCAGGGCACGCACAACATTACAATGGCCAGCACCGGCCGGGCCGCCCAATTGCAGCAATGGGGCCCGGGGGTCCTCCGGCTGGCTACCCGCGGGGAAGCTACGCTACTTCCACGCACTCGAGCAGATACGATCCGTATGCGCCATCAAATGGAAGGGCTTCACGAGAAAGCGACCAGTCCAGTATATTTTCAGGTAATACCAAAGACCCTGATTTACTATCGACACCACGCTTATCCAGAGTTCCAGCACTGCCGAGTGCTACATCTCAAAGCTCCTTCGCCTCGCACATTTCCAACCGAGAATCTCAGCGTACCACCAAATTCCCCGGCGGTTCGTACTCGCCCAATACCGTCGGGCCGGATGGCTTCAACCTTACGAGACCCGACGATGATAGAATCACCGAGCAGATGTTTTACGAGCTTATGCAGAAACGAGGCTGGCACAACTTACCTGAACAGGCGCGGCGACAGATGACGGCATACCCGTCCTCGAAGAAGTGGACTCTTATCTACCAGGATCGTTTAGCAGAGTGGCAGGGCGAACAGAGGAGGAGGCAGACCGCAAAGATCGGGCAGTATTCGAACGTCGACTTTAATGCCGGCAGCAGCAGCACTCCCTTTGCGGATGAAGAGGGCTCGCCGGAATGGTACGTACGGAAAGTCATGGATAACACCCTGGATACGAAAGGTCTTGGAAGCTTGGAGGTCAATCTCAGAACTCAGCAAATTGGTTGGGTGAAGCGTTTCATTGAGTGCCAAGGTCAAGTGGCTTTGACCAATGTGCTCCTGAAGATCAACCGCAAGACTGCCACGGGCCCTGCGCAACCGCAAGACGCAAAGGGCAGCGACAAGAACCTCGATAAGGAGTACGACATCGTGAAGTGCTTGAAGGCCCTCCTCAACAACAAATATGGTGCCGACGATGCGCTCGCGCATCAGCAGGTTGTCGTGGCGCTTGCGACATCTCTTATTTCGCCAAGGCTTACAACCAGGAAGTTGGTCAGCGATGTCCTCACTTTCCTCTGCCATTGGGAGGAGGGGGACGGCCATATGAAGGTCATCCAGGCCATGGATGTGGTGAAGAACCAGCAAAATGAGAATGGTCGCTTCGACGCCTGGATGCGTCTCGTCGAGGTCACCATCGACGGTCGTGGCAAGATGGGCAGTCTCGTCGGCGCAAGCGATGAGCTGCGAAGTGGTGGTATCGGCATGGAGAACCTCCTTATGGAATATGCGGTGGCAACCCTGATTCTTATCAACATGATCATCGATGCTCCGGAGCGAGATCTTCAGCTCCGAATGCACCTGCGGGCGCAGTTCGGCGCCTGTGGGATCAAGCGGGTTCTCACCAAGATGGAGGCGTTCCAGTACGATCTGATCGACAAGCAGATCGAGCATTACCGCACCAATGAAGCTATTGACTACGAGGACATGCTCGAGCGGGAGAACAGTAGCATCAAGGACAACTTCGAGGGTGAAGTCAAAGATCTCAACGATCCAGCCCAGATTGTCGACGCCATCCAACAACGATTGGAAGGTACCAAGACCCAGGACTACTTCGTCTCGGCCTTGCAGCACCTGCTGCTCATCCGGGATAACGATGGCGAAGAGCGCCTACGCATGTTTCAACTTGTGGACTCCATGCTTAGCTACGTGGCTATGGATAGGAGGTTACCTAATATGGACCTCAAGCAAAGCCTGAACTTCACCGTTCAGAGTCTCCTCGACAAGCTACACACGGACTCGGAAGCTCGACAAGCCCTCGATGAAGCTCTTGAAAGCCGGCAGATTGCCGACGCCGCTATGGCCGAGCGCGACGAGATGAGGGAGAAGCTGGAGCTGGGTGCTGATGGTCTTGTAGCCAAGCTTCAGAGACAACTAGAAGAGCAGTCGAGGTTCATTGAAGCCCAGAAACGTCACGCCGATGGTCTGAAAGCCGAGATCGAGAGCATGCAGACAGTGCGCGCCAAGGAGGCACAGCGCTACGAACTGGAGACTCGTGAGCTGTATCTTATGCTGCGAGACGCACAAGATGTTGCCGCTTCTCAAGCTGTTAAGCAGAGCTCAGGTGGTGCTACCAAACTTGCTGACGAGGACCCAGTCCGTATGCAAGGTATCATGGACCGGGAGAGACTCATGGAGCGGCTGCAGATGCAAATCGAGCGGCAAAAAACGCAGTACAAGCTCGAAGGAAGAGTCTGGGGCGAGACCGTTGGTCCCTCGGATCGTCTGCGAGCCCTGCGTGAAGAAATGGATGGTTATTCTGCCCCTGAAGGCTCTGGCCTACCGCCGGACGGCATTACCAACTCTATGTTGGGCACAGTCACCCGCCACACCAAGATACCAAGGAAGCCTGTCAACGCCCAGGGTGAGCCTATTGAATATGGCGAGGATGATGATGAGGATGGCGACATCATCTACGAGAAACCACGACTTGTCATGATGAAGAGGCCTGTTATGGATCCACGACAGGCAAGCAACCTGTTGAGTGAGATTCAGGCCAAGGGCAAGAGGTACGGCGACAGTGATTCGGAGGATGGTGATGATGCATCTGGCACCACCCCCAAGATCCAAATTACCGGTGCCTCTGGCGGTATCCCCGGAGGCGTCCCTGGAGAGACTGGCGGTATCCCCGGAGGCGTTCCTGGAGAGGCCGGCGGTTTCCCTGGAGGTGTTCCTGGGGAAATCGGTGGCATCCCTGGCGGTGTTCCCGGTGGTGGCCCCCCTCCCCCACCCCCGCCTCCTCCTATGCCGGGTCAAGGTGGAATGCCACCACCGCCGCCGCCACCTCCTCCCCCTCCTCCTATGCCAGGTCAATTGCCTGGAGGTCCTCCTCCACCACCCCCTCCTCCGCCGCCGCCTCCTATGCCTGGTCAAGGTGGCCCGCCGCCGCCGCCGCCGCCGCCACCTCCCGGTGCTCCTGGTGCTCCGCCGCCTCCACCCATGCCTGGCGCTATGTCCGGCCGATTCCTTTCTGCACAAAATGACTTCGCGCCTGCTCCCACTATCGGCCTGCCTGTTGTCCGTCCCAAAAAGAAGCTCAAGGCTTTCCATTGGGAGAAGGTCGATACCCCTGAAGCAAGTCATTGGGCCGCGCATGATCCTTCTGCCCAAGAAAGGGAAGAAAAGTATCTCGAGCTTAGCAAAAAGGGTATTCTCGATGAGGTCGAGAAGCTGTTCATGGCCAGAGAGATTAAGAAGCTGGGTGCGGGTGCCTCCAAGAAAGATGACAAGAAGCAACTTATTTCGGGTGATTTGCGAAAAGCTTATCGTACGTACATTCCCATCTTTATCCCAACACTGATTGTATACTGACTATTTCCCACCCTCTAGATATTGCTCTTGCCAAATTCTCCCAACATCCTGTTGAGAAGATTGTGCAGATGATCATCCACTGTGACACGGCGGTATTAGATAACCCTGTCGTCATGGATTTCCTTCAAAAGGATGACCTTTGCAACATCCCAGACAATCTATCAAAGCAGCTCGCACCATACAGCAAGGATTGGACAAGCTCTGGAGCGGCCGACGACAAACGCGACATGGACCCGAGCGAGCTTACTCGAGAAGATCAGCTCTTCTTGTTTACGGCATATGAATTGCATCACTACTGGAAGAGTAGGATGCGGGCTCTCTCACTTACGAGGACGTTCGAGTCGGATTACGATGAGATCAACGAAAAGATTCGGCAAGTGGTCGATGTATCCGAGTCGCTCCGAGACTCGGTGTCGCTGATGAACGTCCTGGGCTTGATTCTCGACATCGGTAATTACATGAACGATGCCAACAAGCAAGCACGAGGTTTCAAGCTGAGCTCGCTTGCTCGTCTCGGCATGGTCAAGGATGACAAGAATGAGTCTACTCTGGCCGACTTGGTCGAACGTATCGTGCGCAACCAGTACCCAGAATGGGAGATTTTTGCCACCGATATAGCACCAGTTATCGCGGTGCAGAAGATCAACATCGAGCAACTGCAACTCGACGCCAAGAAGTACATCGATAACATCAAGAATGTGCAGATGACCCTCGACAGCGGCAGTCTGTCCGATCCCAAGAAGTTCCACCCGCAAGACCGTGTTAGTCCCATCGTTCAGCGGTGTATGAAGGATGCCCGCCGCAAGGCAGAGCAGATGTCACTATACCTCGAAGAGATGATTCGTACCTACAACGACATCATGGTCTTCTACGGTGAAGACCCTGCAGATGAGAACGCCCGCCGTGATTTCTTCGCCAAGCTTGCTTTCTTCTTACAAGAGTGGAAGAAGTCACGTGAGAAGAACATCCAGTACGAGGACCAACGTCGTCGCAACGAGGCTTCTATGAAGCGCAAGCATGCCAACCAGCTCAAGATCAACGCAGTTGCCGAGGCAACAGGCCACCATTCGCCGGCATCGCCTGCGAGCGCCGGTGCAATGGACAGTCTGCTCGAGAAACTGCGTGCCGCGGCTCCTCAGGCAAGAGACCAGCGCGACCGCAGACGAAGAGCGAGACTCCGAGATCGACACCAGGTCCGAGTTGCCAGTGGCCAAAAGCCACCCGATGCCTCGGAGGAGAACCCCGACATCGAGAACGGTCTCCGTTCCGATGGTACAAGTGTAGCCGACACGAACGGCGAGGGACCGATGAGCCCCTCGTTGCTATCCCCCAGCATCGCCAGTGAAGGCGGCGAAGACAGCCTAGCTAGCCGAGCCGAGATGCTGCTCCGAGACATGAGGAGCGCCGATGGTGCTGAAGACGGCGAGGGCGAACCCAGAGATAGCAGTATACGGAGAAGCGCTGCCGAAGAGAGGCGCTCGCGTAGAAGGAGGCTTAAGGGAGGAAGCGTGGCAAGCACGACCAGTGCTGCTGCTGCTCTAGCTGAAGGAGAAGATGGCGAGGGCATGAAGAGCCCTGTGACGGACGAGTCTGTTCCTCCAGTCCCGGCTTTGCCTCCTTCATCTCCCAAGGCATCCGAAACAGAAGAGACCAAGACCTCGTCGTACACTCCTGAAGCACCTGCCGAGCCACAGCCAACTTCACCCCACTGAGTGGCAAGGTGCCAATGGGCTTGGTGAACAAGTCCTGTCGGAGTACATGTCACGTTATATCAGAGTTATGACGGGTTAGACCGTAACGTAATGTCTACACACTTCACACCATTATATATCAATCACTGCGAGAAAGCAGGGGCGTCCAGCCGACACTTTTCAACCCTGATTAAATATCACCACTCCCGAAGAGCTTGGCGCATCTCGTGGGCCCTGCTTACCACCCAAGTACGGTTTCTAGCGAGCTGCGGCCTTTTCAAGACAATTTTAACCCCAGTATCGAGAGGTTTGGTTATAGCATCTCTCGCGCTGCCATCAGTTATGACCTATACTGTACGTACGGCAAGGCTGACCCCCTGGAGCGCGGGCATGTAACCTATTATCACAACCCATGTCGGTTCTGGGATGAGACAACCTGGGGCTGTGGTGACAGCCCAGCTTACACGCAATAACGGCTTCGAAGATGGTAGTTGCAAGCTAGTAAGGCGGGCCCAGACAAGAAGCTTCACGTCCAGTCGGGGGCTCTTTGGAGCACAGGGAGTGAGTGTGGGATGATGAATATGGACATGAGAAGACTCTGGGATCGATATATGTCTTATAGTACTTGAGTATATATGAAGTTGTATCAATGAACACACCTCTATTTCACCTTCACCTTCACAGCTGCCAGGCATCCTCGGAGTATCGGGATACCCTTCCTAGACTTCAGATAGCATAGTGTCCGGGGCTAGGCGGCACGTCGCCCTTCTCCCACTGGACCGGCTCGTCGCCCACTTCGAACTCGATGGTACCGCCCTCGGCCATGACGCTGTCGTGGAGGAGCCAGTTGCGGTCCCAGCTCTCGCCGTTGACCTTGACCGCCTGGACGTAGAAGCCGCTTTGCCCCAACTTGGTCAAATCGCCGCCACCGTTTTGGGTCCGGCTGGTTATGCGCAGCGTGCGGTTCTCGTTGACGGTGACGTTGATGTCGGCGAACCAGGGGGACGCCAGCAAGTACACGGGCTGCGTGACGACGGGGTACAGACCGAGCATCTGCCAGACCAGCCATGAGTTCAGGGCGCCGGCGTCGCTGTTGCCGGGGACGCCGTACAGGGCGTCGTGGAAGTACTGGTTCGCGAGCTGGCGCGACTGGTGGACGGATTTGTGCTGCTTGTTGAGGTAGTTGTAGAGGTACGGGGTGGCGAAGTCGGGCTCGTTGCTATGGTCTCGGGTCAGTGGCTGTGTGTTCGCCGGGAGTGGACTGATACGCTAATGGGCTAATGAGGTAATGGGGTAATGGGGTAAACAGGGTGGGTTACCCGATGTTCATGATGGTGGTGATGGCGGCGCCGTTGGCATCGAGGTTTTGTTCGCTTGTGTTTGGTTGAAACTATCACGAACCGCCCCATTAGTCAACCTTGGGCGGTTTAGAACAGATGCATATGTACTGACAATGTAATCTAGCCTCCTCTCGAATTCGATCTCTCCGCCCATATATTGAATCAGGCTCTGCATGTCGTGGGGGACGGTGAACGAGTACTCCCACGGCGTTGCCTCATACGTGATGGAGCTCCATTCACAATTGCCGCACAGCGCCGGGTTGTACCCCGTCGCATTCCAGGAACCGTTAGCTAGTCGCGGCGTTAAGAACCCGCTGAACCCCCGGCTCGTCACGTTGTGGTTCCACGTTCGCTGCCAGCCCGCCGACCGGTTCAGGTACTTTAGTGCGTCGCCAGGAGCTGCTCCTACATCGTCGCCTCCCTGCACCGCCACCACGCTGAGGCCATAATCGTTGAGGGAGTACTCGACGGTCCGCGAGAGGCACCGCGTGTTCCCATCGGCCGATACGTAGCCCAGCCGGATCCAGTCGTCGAGAGCGCCGCGGCCCTCCTTGACGCTCGCCGTCGGGTCCGTCAGACTAAAAGTGTTGTACGGTGTCACCTCGGCGTTCTTGCGCATGGCCTCGTACCCGGCCGTCCAGTTGATGCCGCCCCGCAGGCCCTTGACGTACGCGTCGGCCAGCACGTTGTCTGCGTTGCTGCCGCCCTGCACCAGCCCGTTGAAGTTGCCCGATCGGCCGTCCGGCATGTAGCCCTCGTGCCTCCAAATGTCGATGAGGGACCGGATCTGCCCTTCGTAGGCTTCGGGCTGGATCAGGTGATAGAGGCTCACTGTGCAGCGGAACGTGTCCCTGTCAAAAGGTTTTAGGGGTTTGAATGTCAGACAAACTTGTGTTTGCGTGGGATTGGTGCCAGATCTCTTACCAGAGCGTGTAAAAGTCATCCCATGATGGCTCACCGGAATCCCACAATGGGTTTTCCCCCGTCCGATCCGAGGGCATCAGATGCATAAAGTAGAGCGATGAGTACAACAGCACCAGGTTTGTCCTGTTGACTGAGTCGCCGTTCGTGGCCACTCGGATCTTGCTGAAGACGTCCCGGTTCCACTCCGCGACCGCGGCGTCGACTGTATCGTTCAAGTTCCACGTCGGGATCTCCTCGTCCTTGAACTTGCATGCCCTACTTGCAGAGATAAAGGAAATGCCAACACGCGAGTTTATTACCCGGGTTTCCGCGCCCCAACTGAACACGGCCCCGACACGGTCGTTCATCGGTCCCGAGGCAGCAGTCCTGGCAGCGGTGTCGTTGGAACCAAACACATTGGAGCTCAATACGGCCTGCCCGACGACTCCATTGCTGAACACGTGATGTCTCGCTATGGGGTCAGTATTGCTGCCTCGAAACGTCTTGGCTTCGTCGGGCGCCGTGTCGAACTCGCCGCAGAAATAGATGGTAAATGGGGCCCCGTCGTTCCATCCCCCCTCATAGGTGGCATGACCCTGGTACATCGCGCCGTCGAGGTTGATCTCGCCGCCCAGATAGGCCTGGCTATCATGACCTCCCATCTCCTGGGGAAGGTAGTGCGACAGATCCACGAGGACGTGCCTCTGCACATCACCGGCAGGGAAGGCATACCGCATAATCCCCGCATGGCGCGCGCCCGAGAGTTCGACCACGACGCCGCTCTCGAGCTGTGTCTTGAAGTACCCGACCCGCGCCACGTCGTCGCCGACGCGCGGCTGCCAGTACGTGCGGTTGTCGAGGATGTTGATAGCAGCCCCGCCGCCTCTGACCACCCCTTCGCCCGCAGAAAGGCTCCCGACGAGCGGCATCTGCGACACGACGCCGTACTTGGGCGCGCCCCCCGTCCCGCTCTCGTGCAGCATGCTGACGCCTGTCACGAGTCCCTTGGGTGTCCATCCCCCGTTGATGGTGGAGAATGACGCGTTCAGTTCGTACGTGTCGAGGCCGACCTTGGCGACGCCGAAGGGGAGGGCGCCGCCGACGAAGATGTCCCCGCCGCCGACTGGATATTTACTCGGTTAGTAGTGGATCGTCGTGGTCTCATCGTACCCCAGGCACGTTGAGTGGCTGACTTTCTAATGAACCCTTCACTTACAAACGAGGCCATCAAAGGGGCCGGAGCCTCCGATAAGAGGATTCACATATTGCGAATAGTCCTCGGCTTCGGCCAGGTATGATAGAGAGGCAATAAGATAAAACAACGCCGGTACCAATGATAACTTGAGGGTCATGGTGACGTTTGATGTCTCTTTTGGGTCGTTCCAAGATATGGGGCGTGCTCTTACGATGCGTAACGATTCAGGAACCCTGGGTAACGCTGGGACAAGTGTTAACGGAAGATTTTGAGAATAGTGTCTTCCCACCTCGTGCCAAGTATCTTCTACCCCGGATGATGAGGAGCCCGATCTTGCATATCGACCCCCGATGCGAGTTGTCCCCCTCCCCGCATACGACTTGTCTTACTCGAGCAAATGCGGAGAACACTAGCCAAGTGGCACACACTACCATCGTTAATGAACCATTCGTTCCCCGCAGGGAATAAGCTGCAGTAAACCATGTTTTCTTACAGGATTGCGGGGGAAAGACATCGGCAGTATTAACTATATTCTCTGTGAAGCTAATGCATACTATGACGTCGTATTCAGCTTCCCGATTTTCTACTCTGAAGCAATGCCGTATATGGCGTCCACCTCGACGCCTATAAAAAAAGAGAAGGGATCGATTTGATATTTGTTTACGTTGGCATCGATGGGTCAATTCTGCATAGCACAGCACCCGATCGACAGCGCAGTCCTCGTGACATCATGAAGCCCCCGATTATCCTTGACCACGGCAACGAGATGATGTTTTGCCAAGTTGGGCATACTTACCTTGTCCACCGACGCATGTTCCTTTTCCACAAACAGAGTATGCATAGTCAACTCCAGGCCTATCGCAGTGAAGGGGGTATGTAGACAAATGATTCAAGGTTAATCTCCTAGAACAGAGAATCGAGAGCTGCCAGTCTTCTCCAGGTTACGTTCTTTTGGCCCATCCAGTATTCTCTTCGGCATGTCTAAATTCCTTGGAGTCCATGCTACTGGCGACAGGCGTGGGCAAATACGCTGTTAAGTGGCGTCCCCTCGAGGTCCAGGCTCTCGAGGGTCGATTTCGTTGTGCACATGATCTCCTGTCTGATATACTCGGAGCAGTGTCCAGTATGAAGCCTAGGCATACCGCTCTCCCCCGCAGCCAAGTTAGTAGGACCAAGCGTAGTACATATCATCTCCAGAGAAGCTAAATGTAGCCTCTTAAGGCAATGAAGCTGGCGATATATCATGAGCATGTAGGTGGGCATGTTGGTGCTGTGCGACCCGGAGATTAGGCAGCCGCTGGGTTAGGGATCAAACCAAAAGTCTCTCGTTTTGAAGAAAAATCGAGTTATGACAATAAGAGTTCAGCACTTCAGAGCTCAACCATGGGAAAGCCCGCAGAATCTCGCAGCCAAAGTATCAGAGAAGCTCAAGGCACAGATCAGAAGCACAATAGCGCTTCGGGCTGCATTGCAGCCTCGGGACGAGAGGTGAGCCGGGGACGTATAAAACCTTCCTTCCCATCTACCCATCAGTTCAACGCAGTCTTGACCAGGCAGCGGCTTTCAACGTCAGTGCTTAAGCCCGATGGCCCCAAATCCCCCCAAGAGGTAGCATCATTAGAGCATAACATGCGGTAGTTAGCCTAATGGAAAAACAAAGCGTTTGGATGTGGATGCACCGTTCCCACAGCCACCTCATATACTTTTTTTCCTCTTTTCCTTTTGGTAGGTTCGCATATTCGAGTCCCACAAGGAGCAACATGAACTTTGCAAGCGAGTTAGTTTGCGTATAAGGTTTGGAAGACGCCCGTGACTGTTGCCTAATCATTGGATAATGTGTGATCCGGGGTTAGAAATATAGCAAACACGTCAAGCACGAGAAAAGAGATGAAGGAGTTTACCTTTTTCTACGAGGCAATGTGTTGAAAATTGTCACACGCCACACGCAGTCAGGCAGAGCTGGGGAAAAGGGGTTGTCGGGCATACGCCGACTTGGTTCTTGCTATACATAGTTCTATAGTCATACCCACTCCATCTTCAGGAGGCGGTAGGACTGAACCCAGTATCCAGATAAGAGTCAAAAAATTGGAGCTCGCAGATCCAGCATCCGGCCGTGTAGGAATGTACCACACTTTTCCCGGTTGGCAGACAGAACCTGTTTTAATTATAGCATCTTGATTATTCCATTTACTCCCGATTACAACAGGGGAATAATCGATTTACAAAAACATTATTCAAACTCCTTCTTTTCGAAGATACTTGATCGTTCTATTGTCGTAGGGCCGTGCTATCGTCACATTTCGACGCCTGCGAGGTGCAATGCAGAGTGACTGGATTCCATATGATATAACCCGTGTATTAGGTGTTGAATCGTGATAGATCAGAATCGCCCATCGCCGCGAATACTCCGCAACAAGTTTTCGTATTGTGCCCAGTAGTATATCCGAAACATGAGATTATACGGTTAAGGCCCTGCCTAGTGTATCCACCCCCTGACATAATCTGGGAGATCGTCACTGGTAGTAGGCTGCCCATGTGGACAAAGGCTTTGGTGGCTTTATGTTTCATTTGGCTTTACGAACGACCTCGACACAGTCTAGTGAGCACTTGACGTGACCCTTGTCACGGGAGAGAAGTTGCACTATTTCTTCCGTGTCTGTTTGAAGGCATTGAGCCTGGCTGAAGTTCGGTTCAACTCTATTAAGGGTTTTCACTTGCAGAAGCGGGGCACTGATATATAAAATATTGAGATGTGTGGTGAGTGGTGAGTAGTGGTGAGGACTGCGATTACCGTAGCGGAAGGCTGTGCACACCCGCCATTACTCGGCGTACGGTCGAGGATCCTAGTCAGGAGCAGGGGTGTGATGAAGCCGGGGTATACGAGCTTGCGGCGGAGACAACCGGATTTCCTCTTCTCACGGTATTTTAGATTAGGATGATTATGTACAAGTGTCGGTGGGGTGGCTATGGCTAAGGCTAAGTGCATCTTTGCTTTTCATCTAGATCATCACTCCTGATCAACAGATCACAGGTGGCCAGTGGGGACGGGGGGGGCCAGATCGCGGCTGCAACTGCGCGCCATCACCGATGCAGCTATAGCAGAGCCATCGCGGTGATGTCTGATATCGTAAGACCAACGTGCTATCGTGAGCGGTTCCCGTCAACGGAGGTCGATCATGGACCGCGCCAAGGTCTATCAATTCGGCAGGTCGCTTCGAACTGCTTGAACTTGAGATTAGCGGTTGGCCTGTGTTTATCTGATAAGTTTCAGGCGATCCCGTATCAAGGGCTGCACTGCGAAGACTGCCATTTGCTGGTCCAGGGCGCACATATCTGCATACTGCAAGGCAAGCCGAAGCCTCCTTCGATTATGACGCAAGACGGCTTGGCAGGAGTAAGAACTACACACCCTGGACTTGACCATCGTGCGTTCGTCGGTTGATAAGAAGAAAAAATAGACCAGAGACCCCTGACGACGTTGTTTTGCGTGTCACTCCCCTCCCCCCTCCCCCACAAACATCCACTAGTTTTGATATTTAAGTGGGCTGCTTTGCACTGCAGTGTGGCCACAATAAATTCGAGACGTCTCGAAGGTCTAGGCAGTCTAACCTGTAAAGGGTCTTGGCACGACTGACAGCGGGTAACCGGGCTACATAAGCCACCAATCCACCAATGGGAGCGCCAGGACTTACACGAATAGGCATGGTCCACCGGGGAATAACAGAGCCTCATCCTTCCTCCAATTTCGCTGGCCCAACACCCACACCATGCGCGCCAAGGCTAATCTCATCTAAGCGCTTCCTCCATCGTCTGAACTCACGGCATTTATTCCCAGGACGTTGGGCGTGGGTGGGTATTGCCGTTGATTTTCTGCATGGTATCCCGGGGGTCATGAGCCGACAAGGCCCACCCGTCGCCCATGGCCGTAGGGCTTGGCAGGTTTGCAGTTGCCATGTTTCTCCCGTGCCAACTGTGGGATACGACTTTCCAACGGCGGCACACTCGCCATGCAAACCCCTGCAGGGGAACCCAGCCAGGGGAGGTGGAAGGGGTGTTGAGTCGCACTGACCGACAGAGGCCACAAGGAGCCTCACGAGAGTGACAGGACGTCGATATAAGATGTCTGTTGTTCGCCGCTCTCTTGCTTTGGAGATGCTTCACCACCACGATCATCGCATCTAAGCTTCGTTTTACTTTACATTCATTCGTTCACTTCAAACACTTCAGACCTGTGGTCTTTTACATTCTTTCCAGGCATACCAGTTATCCTCTTCAACTAAACTTTGCTCTCTTCCAACTACACCACATTCCACGCACACACGCATACACAAACAAACAAACCCCACCGACAACATGAAGACCACTGCTACTCTCTCTGCTCTCATCGGCCTGGCCAGCTTGACCAGCGCCCACTACACCTTCGACAAGCTGCTTGTCAACGATGTCAAGCAGGGCGGTGACAACACCTACATCCGCAAGCACACCCGAGGCTACATGCCCACCAAGGGCACCGAGATCCTCGCCAAGGACTTCACTTGCAACACCAACGCTCAGGCCGCCCCTCAGGTCATGACCGTCAAGCCCGGTGACAAGATCGGCTTCCAGCAAGCCTTCGGTGCCAACGGCATCGAGCACCCCGGGCCTACCCAGGTCTACATGACCCTGGCCAAGAACGGCGACTCCAAGAAGGAGGACGGCAGCGGTGACTGGTTCAAGGTCGCCCAGAGTCTGATTTGCAAGGCCGGCAACGCCGAGTCCCTGCGCAACGACGCCTGGTGCTCCTGGAAGGAGAACAACGTCAACTTCGTCATGCCCGAGTCCGTTCCCGATGGCGAGTACCTCGTCCGCGCTGAGCACATCGCCCTCCACGGCGCCCACGCCGGCGCTGCCGAGTTCTACTACGCCTGTGCCCAGATCAAGGTCCAGGGCTCCAAGGCCACCGCCGCCCCCGGCCCCACCACCAAGATCCCCGGTGTCTACGCCGTTAAGGACAAGGCCATCAACTTCTCCCTCTGGGGCAGCTCTACTTCTTACCCCGAGATCCCAGGTATCCCCGTCATCGCTGGTGGCGAGATGCGCGGTAGCGCCGATGGCAAGTCTGGCGACAAGCGCGTCGCCGCCGCTGGTGCCTCCGGCTCTTCTTCTGCTCCCGCCACCAACAACAACGCTGCTGCTGCCCCTGCTGCTCCTTCCGGTGGCAACGCTGCCCCTGCTCCCTCCAACAACGGCGGCAACAAGGGCTTCGGCGGTAACACTAGTGCTGCTGCCGCTGCCGGCGCTCCCGCTTCTTCTTGCAAGGCTCGCCGCGTTAAGCGCTCGCAGTCTTAGAGTGTCTGTTAGCAGATAGCTTACCTCCCTGTTCACTTCTTAAGACATCTCAAGCACTCAAATGCCTTGTCCGATGTTAAACAGCTGTTGTCATTCCTGTGTATATACTTCTAAGTCTGGGCGCCGCTTTTAGGTGCGAATACATATGATCGTATTGATATAACTTCTCGTTCCCTTTGCTGTGACGACCCGTATAACCTGATTTTCCACCAGAATGAACTGGAAACTTGTGGCATCTGATACGTACTGTGTGGAAACAAATATGTATGTTGTTAAAACGAACTTTGACCTAAAATAATATCCGATGCTGGCATATGACGTAAATGGATACTATAGCTTCCCAATCGATTTTGGTTAAATATCAGTGAGTTATCTGAGGGTCTTGGTATCATTTGATCAGGAGCAGCTTGCCTCAGCGGTCGAACAGCGAGGTTAGGGAGCCGCAGATGATGGGCATCTGACTGAAACAACTGTATCTGCAACATATGGTGAAATTGGGTGACCTTGGAATTCCATAATACATTCTTCGTTTTAGTTGAACTTTGAACCACTCGTCTGATACACTGCTGCTGTCTGTCACCCATATCCATTGTGATTGTTGAAGGACTCTCATGAAATTAGTTCCATTCAAAGAGTGGACAATAAGACACCTTAGCCCAGGCGGGCACACATGTCCATCTGTGAGTGTGAGTAAGAGATGAATGATGCGCACTTGCTTTCTGATGGACGAATATAACAAATGTGACACGAATACATGTGTTTTCTTAATGCATTCAATCGCCGACAATAGGGGTTGTTTATTGGCTATATCTAAACAGCCCATTGCCATTCATTACTTGCTTAACCGCGCTCTCCTTCTTCCTTCCAACTGTGATCAACTTAGATATTTCTACTGACCAACTCAGGTATCTAGTGTAAGTGAAAAGATTCATTCACGTTTTCCTGCTGGGCGGTTTCTCGAATAGCTGCTTGCCCTGCGACGATTGGTTATTGGTGGAGTACCTACACTATCGGCAAGATACCGAACAACAATCAAATGTTATCAATGACACGTCCAGAGAGAGAGAAAAAACTATCCGGTTATCTAACAAGGCAGTAGTGATTGTTGGGCGTGTTGGCCATGCTGTCTATTGTTGTTGCCAGTTGCCTCTTCATTGGACTGCTTTCCAGTGCTGGACTGGAAACAACATCATTCCATTTCGCCTGGATCTTTCTTTCACCGCCAACTCTTTTCACCAATATCAAGTACTGGATATTCACTGATTTTCTATGATCGCCTGATACCGGTCTAATTTTCTACTTTTCATTTCCCTTTTTGAAGCGAATAGCGTTCTGCATTCTTACTTTTGTCATTTGCCCTAGGCTAACCAGCGCTGTGGCTAGTGTACTTCAGTGGAAGCGAACATAGCGCGTCAGCCACCCACCCGCTGCAGATCCCTGTCTTACGGAAACCACTTGCCCATTAGCTCTTTTCGGACGACGGTAAGTGAGCCCCATTTGCACGACACGATCGCGTCCCGCGAAACACGAGTGCGCGACGAGCGTCTTCTGGGTCGCGACCCCCCTCCCCCTAACCCCCTGAAATTCGAATATCAACCACGAGCTCGGAGGTCTGACCATGATATCGCTTGGCTCTGCAGCGCGCGTTGTTCGGAAGCAATAGAGGTGGCCGTCAATGAGTACTCGAAGCTCGACCCCCTGCAGTCGCCCAACCCCAACCGAAAGCGGCCGTCGAACAGAGCGTCGGAGGCGCCTGTTAGCAGCAAGAAGGCGAAGATCAAACGCGATCCCGTCGCAGATTTGGATACGGTCTATTATGAGATCCAAGGAATATTGAAAGAGCGCAAGAAAAACGGCCGAGTTTGGAAGTACCTGATAGCTTGGGAAGGCTTGGACCCGGAGACCGGACAGCCATACGAGCCGACTTGGGTATTGTTGCCCCATTCCTCGCGAAATGCGCGCACTATGTGTGTTGCGACAAGCTTTATTTACTGACGACCTGCATTAGGAGCCCGTTTCTTTCGTGACCCAAGAGGCTATAGACGAGTGGGAGAGAGAGAAGCTGCGCGCCGGCGTCGCTACAGGCAACGCGCATCGGAGAAAGTCCTCGGTTCGGTCGTTAGGGGTCTCATCGCGCGGTAGTAGCCCGTCGTCTCGCGAGGATAATCGTATGCGCCGGGGAGCACAGCCGGACGACTCAGACTTTGGTGGCGTAACCGGGAATAGGAGCAGGGGAACTCCTGGTAGTAGGCGCACAGGAGGCACCGCCAGCAGATTACGGCAGAGCGCGCATTTCGATTCTGATCAGGAGGTCTCGACTTCGAGCGTTGCGCAGAGTTCTGTTGTTGAGCGGACAGGCATCGCTGCAAACAGTACGAGCATTGCCATCCTATTGCCTGCGCAACCCCCTTTTGATACCTCTGAATACCTAAGGATTTCGCAGTCGCAGTCGCAGTCGCAAAGCACCCAGGCTACTCAGCAAGCCAGTCAACCAATCTCTGAGGGGAATCCTGAGGGAGCGCGATCTCTGATTCATCAGTCTGCGGTTATTCCAGATTCCCAGGAACTCTCAGGTTATTCACTTTCAGGCACAACAAATAGTGGCCCACGTACTGGTCAGTCGCAGTCACAACTCGCCAGCCAGTCTTCTTCTGGGCGAGCAAAGCAGCAGTCTACAATATCAATTCCTTCTCATCAGGTTGAGCTTCACGTGCCACAGCCCAGCCAAAGTGAACAGGGGCGGGTTGACTTTGGATCTACGAACGGCGGCCAGAAACCAGCACATTCATACCAGGCTGCGTCTGTCAACAACCTGTATTCACAGTCAGAACTTGAGATATTGGGCCGTAATTCATTCCAAATTTCCCAAGGCGCAAACTCGTCCGGAGGGGATCCCGTGTTCCTGACCCAGCTCGAGTACGAGCCACCCGCGAAGGAAAGTGGGGCAAAGCGGACCAGCCTCGAGCAACTGGCAGTTTCGCAGGCGGCGTCAGGCCACTCACAACACCATCAACACCTACACCAATCATTGCAGCATCAATCATCGCAGGAAGCACAGTCACACCACCCGCCGTCCTTTTCTGTAAGAGACGCGACCGCTTCCCACGTTTCCTCTCAGAACGCCCAGATTGTGCCCAATTCCTCCGTCAACTCGGTCGAGGATATTTCCAGCCAATCCCAGTCGCAAGCTGAAACTCGACGCGCCTTTGACGTCTACAACGACCAATACCAGGCCGGAGTCATCCCCGAGTCAAATCTGCATAATTCACAGGACTCCAGCCAAGCTTTGAGTGAATTGGATGGTAATACTAGACTTTCTTCCAATCTTGCTGCTGGAATCTCTCAATCGCTGCTGCCTCTACCAGAGAAGTCTTCTGGCGGAAATAACTCGGCGAATTTACACCACCACCCACTGCCTTCCCAGTCTGTTCGGGAATCATCAGCACAGGCTCCTGCTAACTTACAGTTAAGTCCTTCTTCATCCCATCTGAGTCGGCCAAGTCCGTCAGCTACCATGGATGGTGCACCGGGCTCAGACAAGCCGCTGTCGGCTCTGGAGTCGTTCCGCCAGATTCAGGAGCAGGCCTTTAGTGCATTCCAGCTGGACGATTTCGATGCACCTCAGGAATCCTCCCCGGCTGCTCATGACTCGGCTGACAATGCTGAGCATGACCACTTGAAGGACCTATCAGCCGATTTCTCTATGCCCCATGCATCTGCTTCGCTGCCTGTACCGTCAGTCGAGATGGAGGCGGCACACCTACACTCATCTCCGGTCTTTGAGCATAGACACGCCGAGTTCCCGATATCAGCAGCGCCTGTATTCAATGCTACGTCTGCTCCCATGGGTTTCCATGAGCCTGTACACGAACAGCCTGCGACCCTTGACCCATCCGCGTTGACTTTGTCGATAGAGCATGAGGTAGCTCGGAGTCCCTCCATCCCCACCGACGACGGCTTTGTTCCTAGCCACTTGGATGAGGTGCCGATTATAGCTCCTGATGAGACATCCAAGCCAATCGGTCAGGCCGAATCGCAAGAGTATCCCAGGAATATTCTCCCCTATGTGAGAACGGGGCCAAACGAGCATCTGATTACCCTGCCATTGGCGAATAACATGCGAAATCCGTATTATGACGAGATGCGCAAGCACATGAATGAGATTGATACATTCATCAAAATGTTTACCTCTGCTGCCAGCACGCCCATGTCACCTGCGTTGGTTTACAAGGTCAACCGCATGCTGACAAACATGAAGGACATCTGTGACCTTCCCCCGTTCATGGAAACGGTCGGCCACAATGGTGTCAGCGCCGAGCAAATCTCGAAACACGCACGCGGCTCAAACAGCAAATTTGCATTTATCGGAGAATTCGTGGACGAGCTGAGACGATTGCAATCCGAGAAGAAGGTCCTTATTCTGGCACAGACGGGAAAGCCTGTTGAGCTTCTGAACACCCTTGTTCGGGTCGAGCTCGAGAGATCACTCAAGGACGATGATGGAAACCCGGTCGAGATGGACGGGCCGGAGCCAATTATTGTGGTGAAATCGACGATCGCTGATCTGTCGTCGCTTCCCAATGACTTCGATGCAGTGATTGCTTTCGACCATACTTTCCATGCTAGTCAACTCCGACAGAGAGACGATGGCGTCGTCCCGATTACAATGGCTCTCGTTATTAGCGCGAGCGCACAGCATATCGACCTACGAATCTCCGAGAAGCCGGCTTCCATAGAGCGTACTTACATGCTCCTTCTGGCCCTGCTGCGCGCGAGGCAGTTGATCGAGAGTCCGGACCATGGGTTCTCGGAACCTCATGCCATCGCCAAATCATTTGCTACCTATATTGAGGCACCGGATGATGATTTCTACTGGACGCCCCAGGAGCTACCCGAAACCGTCTTCGAGGACATACCCTCTAATTCACAGAGTGACTTATCACAGAGCAGTCGTGAGGTCAATAGCCAAGGACAACTCACGTTCCGAAAACGTCCCAACGTAAGATTCCTCCTCTTCAGACCCCTCAAATACCCTACTAAAACAAGGAACAGGACAACGCGGACGAGCCATTACCTAAGCGTCAAAGGACGTCCCAGCCGCCACTGACAACTGACCTCACCCATATCAGCGACTCCCTGAGAAGTATGATAGGAGATGACAGCCTGGTCCATTCCGAGAAGCCCACAATGCCAATGTCGGTGGAGAGAATGGAAGCCATAGCTGCCAAGGTAAGAAATAATCACCCTGTGAAATAGCAATTTTTAGAAGCTTCGTACTAATATCTTTATTCTAGGTGGCCAAATTGGAGGCAGACTTGGTAGGAATGCGTACCCAAAGAGACGAATTTCGAGATCTGAGTGATCGATCTAAGAAGGAAGTCGATAGTTGGGATGCATGGGTCAAGCGAATGCAGCCCAGGTATATGGCAGCCATGAGGGACCGTGGCATTATGAAGAAAGACCGGGATGACGCGCGTAACGAGGCTAAGACACTCTCTTTCAAGCTCTCCCAGGCAACGAAAGAGAACACAACGCTTACGACGGCAAACACTGAACTCAAGGAAAAACTCGGCGAAGCTACAACGTCCCTTCTCAACTCTGATAATCCGGAAACCGCTAAAATCGCTAAGCTGGAGAAGGACCTCCAAGAAGCGACCGACAAGCTTGCCTCTCTGGAAAAACGACTCGCACTGCGCGATAACGATTACTGTTACTTACAGGACCGCTATCAAGAAGCCTCGGAATCCGCGGCTGGGCTAGCTAACGAAAAGCTGGCCCTGGAACGACGGAATGAAGAGCTTGCACGCAAGGCTGATAACAATATTCTGCTCATCAATCAGACCCAGTCACGTAACGAGAACAAGGAGCTATCTCGCCAGGTTAAGGAGCAAAGAACTATTGTGCGCGAACGGGAAATGGAGCTGGGCCGCGTCCGAGAGCAGTTGGCGGCTTATAAGAATACACGTCGCGAGACTCGTCAGAGCCCTGTGCCCCGTAGCCCTAGGCTCGGTGTTCTGAGTCCCAGGAACGCGGGAGGAAGTCGGGCGCATAGCCACAGTGCCGTCATGGGTACCGGTAGTCGCGGCACGAGTCCGGCAGCTCCCTCCGGCGCATATGAAGGTGGTGGTGGTAACGGCCCGCAATTTTTCGGCCAGAATGGTGGCAACGGCCGCTATTCGCACCTGAGAGAGTGAGCAGCATGAAGCTACCTTGGATCGGATGACCCAGCCGTTAGTCAGTTGGATGGTTTCTGAGAGAGCGTTGATTCATCTTTCTTTTCACGGTATCCATTGAGACATACATACAAGACAGAGACAGAGGCAGAGAGAGAAGAAGACAGGCAGGCAGAGGCAAACGTCTGATATACCCAGCGGAATGTTGTTTTCCCCCTTTCCCCATATCGACCGACCTATCTGCTTCCTTGCTAGCAGATCTCGGGGGTGGGGGGGTTAGGGGATGATTTGGCAAGCGGACTTGACACGGAGTTCAAAGTCTACGAGAGCGAGCTCATCGATAGACTTGCGCGTTTGTAAACTCAAGCAATCATTTTACGTAAATATACTGAATCTCGTTTTGGTGATATTTGGTGACGACGTTCGCGTTTTGCCCATTTGCCATTGTTGATTGTATGTGGTGTGATGTAGTAGGGTGAGTAAAACCCGTATTCAAGTATTGGATGATTGCCTGTGACACCGGGTAAATGACTGTATAATTGGTGATGGGTTAAGCATCTTGAATTTGTACATGATTGTAACATTTGAGGCGAGTAGGTCGGCAGGATCATCTAGGGCAATTGAAAAGAACTGCGCGCAAGATGGAGGCTTTGATGACAGGTCCTTTCCATTGTGCAGACACGGCCGACTGCCAAACGCTTGGAAAGGGGCGTGATCGTAGGCAGATCGCAACTTTCCGAGTCTAATGCGAATACAGAGTGCAAGGGCGACAGGTTGCGGGTGATTGCTGGTGTATGGTGGGCGAAGATGAACTTGTGCGGGGAGAAGTGTTGATAGAAGTTTAAGGGAAGAGTTGAGTACTGGGGAGAAAAGGGGGAGACAACATGACGACCAACTTCTCTCCCTTTCGGTTTCTCCCTCTCTCTCTCCTCACCTGTTTGACAAGCGCACCCATAGCTTTAACATATATGGTCATGTCGTTTACCACCGGGGGCCACAAACCCCTTCTCCTCTTCTTTCCGTACTACGCAGATCATTTCCGTGCCGCTCGCTTAATCCCCTCGGCTGTAAACCGCACGCAGCCAGACGAAACTCGCCAAAGCGTTGGCGAGAGCGAGGGAGACGGGTGAGCGGATGGATGTTGGGTTTTCCCAACAAATCGATCAGGGACCGGGGCCAGCAGGCGGTCAGTTCGACTAGACTACCGGTCTCGTATGTCATCATGCGCTGTGGGTGGCCGAACCAAACTGTGCCCGAACGCGTATAACTCGAAGCCGGAGGGGGTCCCCAAGTCAAGCGAGCGCACTCGATACATCCAAAGTCTTGATCGAGGCTGCAGTAATACCGGTCCGTCCCTCGGCCTTGCTTGTGCCGGATGGAAACGTCCAACTAGGATGCTGAGAGTAGCCGCGTATGTTCGTGTCAGTAGTTAATAGGGGTGCAGGGACGTAAAAAAGGATCTCTCTCATTGATGCTTAACACGGGAGAACAAAAGGGATCGTATTCCACGCCTCTAGGAAGTCTTCGCGCCCACCCACGTTTCTCAAAAAACAATTGCTCTGCCACCAAAAGTCCATCTTGAGGGAACTTCTTGCTGCTCTAAAGGTACCAAATAGTAGACATATACACAAGCTGCCGTTTCATCCGGAAGGGGGAGGTGGACGAAACAAACAGTCTTTTAACTCGGCCGTCTGGTGGTGGGCTTATCCCCGTTGCTTTACCCAAGTTTTGACTCCCCCATGCCATTAATCTCCCCTTGTATCTTCTTTTTCTTCGAGGTATCCTGCCGGGGGGTTGCTGACTCGGGCTCATGCAAATTCTAAAGGTCGTTCGCTCGCTCTCTATTTGGCCTCCTCGGGAAAGAGGTCCTCCTTCAGCAGAACGCCAAGCTCCTCACGGAGGGGCTTGAGCTCCTCGAGGTACTGCTCGTACTGGCCCTTGTTCTCAACCTTGGCCTTGATACCCTCGAAGATGCGGACGGCAGTGGGGTAGTCGTTCACGCGGCGGGCGGCCTTAAGGGCAGCGACGACGACGGAGGGAGAGGGGACGAGATCGTAGGCGAAAGCGTTGTTCAGGTTGCGCTGAAGGGTGGGGAAACTATGCGTTAGTTGAAAGGAACGATATATTGCACTGAGAATGCGGTCGTCGTGCATTGTGTGTAAGAGAAGACGAGCTCGGTCTGACATGACGCATTTGGTGATCGGTTGGGCGATCCCTGTGATGTGTCGTACGATGCCGAGGATGCAAAGTCTGGAGGAAAAGTAGAACTAACCTGGAGCTCGAAAACGTCTTGCACACCATCGAATTCCTTTTCGTAACTATGGGAAAGCTTAAGCGTCAGCCATTGAGATCCCTAGGGGTAGTGTTGCATCCCAATTGAGTGGGTTGAAGCTTTTTTGGTGCTGTCGTGTCGCTGGGGTGGTTCGATTATGAATATGGCGCGTCATATTTCACTCCGCCCGCGAGAGTCAGAGTGTTTCGCTGCGGTCCATCCAGCCGGCCATACGCCGGCCTTACTTCTTGTCGCAATTGGACAATTGAAGCAAGAAAAAGGTTTATCGACTCACCGGGAAGTGAACTCCTCGAAGGTCTCCTCGTGGGCATCGCTGCGGCGGGCGATGGATGTGCTGAAGTTGAGGCTGGATCCGGCCATCAAACCCGGGACGAAGGCACCGGCTCGGCTGGGGGCAGCGATAGGTCGGTATGCGCGGAAGAAGGTATTGGCGGGCCCGCGGGCGATTGTGCGCAGAAGAGAGGCCGACATGGCGACGGAGGTTTGGTAGAGCGGAGAGTGGTGGTGAATTGGCTGAGTGAGGGTGGTTGTCGTGAGATGGTGGTTAGCACGAATTGGGGGGGGAATTGGATTGAAGCAAAGAATTATCGTGGCAGAGCCCGAGAGTTAACCTTAGGCCTTTGGCTGGCTGGAAAGAACCGAAACTCACACCACCAGGCTGGCCCAGCACCAGTAAACCATAGCCGTTCCAGCGCCCAGAAGGATGCCCACGGGAGGAAAAAGCTGCCGATTTCTTCAATCGCTCCCTCCTGATTGGTGCAGCCCCAGCTTTTCAGCGGAGCTTGCTCCCAATGTTGCAATGGAGCTTCCCAAGCAAAGCCAGCTGAGCTTCGGTTAAGGCTGCCCACTGCACTTTTGGTGGCTTGCGATAAGCTGTGGCTGATGTGGCTATGTAAAGAGTACCCGATAGTGGGCGCTCGAACGTCAATGTGGCTGACGATTTCTTACTAAGTGACAGGTGGTTTATTCTACAGCCCAAACAAAACGTCATGGCAGATGCGATGCGATGCAGTTGCATTAGCATGGAACGTTGACAGAACTTGGCAATAGGCGCGCGCGCATACTCCCGCCTCAATCATTACTCGCATCCAATATTTCCATACCTACTTAGTAAGATAGGCATTCAGTTTCCTGTTAGCATTCGAAATTCCCAGACCCTGTGGCGGTCTGTGAGATGTATCGCAAAGTGCTAGTGACAACACAGTATACATGTTGCTTTGCACGATAGTGATAGGAGGAAGGAAGTGTACACAGCAGATGTCTGAAATATTTCACTACTTTTTTGATGATTCTCGTTGATCCATTATTTCGCTTTCTCTTGCAAAGTTCAAGACAGTTGTCAAAATCTCGAACCTTCAATCTCCGGATGCCCCTCAAAGCCCACCCAGTCTTGTATGCAGGTTCACGCATCTTCCGATACGGATGCTGGCCCGAGGCACACAAATGGCAGCAACATCTGCTTTTGGGGCCATTGGCCAATCAGCTTGTCCAACACTACTTTGTGGTTGTCTTTGCTGCCCGCTCAGGGGGCCGTAGTATTAGGTATTCGAAAGGCCGCACTAGGGACTATGTGGCCTAAGTCATGTCCCAATTCAACTAACTGAAGGCAGGTAGCAACGCCGAATGCTACCAGGCATCTTGGGCGTCAGCTGGCAGAGCCGCATTGCACATGCTTCTGCTATCAAATGTATCAGCATAGCGTACGACATATGGAGTGAAATGCTTGTTCTCTTCTTCCCCCTAGAGATGCATATCCAAGACTTTTCCTATTGAAGCCGGGGCCATTGAGGGTCTTGAAGAACGGAGAGCTCGGAAGTCGATCCTGTCTGTACAACACAAGACGGCATTTCACGTGCACACGGAAATTGGGCATGTACAGTCTTGGATGCCATTGGTTCAGTAAAGGTTCCTAGCAACAACCCACCCGCCAGCAAATTAGATCAATTCTACTCGGACAGGGATCTCACACCCTGCTGGAGCTGACGCGCGACACCGCTATCATGAAGGCTATCAACTGTTAAGCAAAGGCCTGCCGAACACAAGTAAATGCATAACAGCAGCCCAGCGAAAAGACGGTACAGGCGGTATGTATCGGCGCGGGGCGTACGGACCCCGGCAGTCTCTTTTTCTGGCGAATGCTGTCTCTTGCGACAACAGACAGGGACCGTCCATCGTGGAGAACAAGACAGATGCTCCTTAGATCAGAGCACTCAGAAAAAGTGCTTGTGCTTCCGTCCAGGCTTGCGCTGGCCTGGCGCCCTGTCCGACTAGCCGATTGGTACCTTAGCTAACAGATCACTACTCCAGCCCAGCTCCGGGGCCTGAGCCAGCTGCCAGCGAAGTACATCAGGTACCGCCGCTATCAAGAAAAATAGAGTTTCCCGAGGTTCCATCCCTTTTGTTGAGACAGCTGCGAGAAGGAAAGAAAAACAACAAGCCACCACTATCTAAGATAGACATCTATCTACACCCATCTTTCTTTATTGACAACGCAAAGTCAAACTTGTGTTTCTTCTTCCTGTCGATCGCGACGCCTGCCCCAGCTACATATAATTGTCTAGACAGAAGGGCAATTCTTGATTGAATTGTTCATGAGTGCTCCCCTTTTCTCCTTCTAGCTTATTTTTTCCTGTCGCTCCTTCAGACCACGTTTGTTGTTTTCTTCTTCTACAAAGTGCTAAACCACTTCCAACACCACCACCACCACCCGCCCAAAACGTTCTACCTCCTTGCGCCATCGCGTGCCACGAGAGCCCGACCGTTCGCGCCAACTCTTCTGGCAGTTTGGTTCTGAACTTTGACACCGCCATCCGTCCGATCACAACCGCATAAACAATGGCGAGTTCTTCGCAGGCGGCTCTTTACGAGTCTTGGCCTGTGCCTACCCTCGACAGGCCCTTTGGCATTCACCTATGGCCTATCTTCAACAAGGCATTCGAGCTCGTCGTGGGCTATCCCGCCGACGACTTCCGCTTCGAGGCCGGCCGCACGCCCATGTCGACTCTGAGGGAGACCTCCATCTTCGTCGTCATCTACTATATTATAATCTTTGGTGGACGCGAGGTGATGCGCAAGAGAGATCCTCTTAAGCTGAAGACTCTCTTCATCATTCACAACTTCTACTTGACCGCTATCAGCGCAATCCTCTTGGCCCTGTTCATTGAGCAACTGCTCCCTACCGTTGTTCGCAAGGGCATCTTCTTCGCCATCTGCGACCATGAGGGTGGTTGGACCCAGCCCTTGGTTGTGTTGTACTACGTAAGTTGCGACGAAACGCATTGCGCCCCTGTGTGTAGCCCGACTAACATGCGCGGCAGCTCAACTACCTGACCAAGTACCTCGAGCTTTTGGACACCGTCTTCCTGTTCCTCAAGAAGAAGCCATTGAGTAAGTTTTCTCGCGTCTCTATAATACCCTAGCTTCCCGTGATGCAGATGCTAATTGTTTCTCCAGCCTTCCTGCACACCTACCACCATGGCGCTACCGCTGTCCTCTGCTACACCCAGCTTCTCGGCCACACCTCGGTCTCGTGGGTCGTTATCACGCTCAACCTCACTGTCCACGTTGTCATGTACTGGTACTACTTCCAGAGCGCCCGAGGCGTCCGCATCTGGTGGAAGGAGTGGGTCACTCGCTTCCAAATCATCCAGTTCTTCATTGATCTTGGTACGGCCTCCGCCCCCTTTCTGCTCACTGTTTCGCTCTGCTAACGCCCGACTTAGGCTTCGTTTACTACGCGTCCTACACGTACTTCACCTCGACCTACTTCACCTGGATGCCCAACCACGGAAAGTGCGCCGGAGAGGAGTTCGCGGCTTTCTCTGGTCTTATCGTTCTCAGCTCGTACCTGGTCCTCTTCATCTCATTCTACTTCGCTACCTATTCCAAGGACGGCAAGGCCCCTAGTGCGCGCAAGGCTGTTCGACGTATGTCGCAAGCCCCGGTCCCGGATGCCCACACCGTGGCCGCTGCGTCGCACGGAAGCATTAAGGCTACTGGTGTTAAGGCCAACGGTGGTTCGACCCGGTCCCGCAAGGCCTAAACGCCCCTTCGAGTACAATAGGCTGCAGCTGTCCTGGTTGCTTGACTTAAGCAACGGCCATAACAGCGACTGCTTGCACCAAAAAATATGGATGCAGTATACGTACGGCCACCAGGTCGGCGATGGTGGATCCCTCCTACTCTCTTGAGGCGGTCCCGACTTTCCCATCAATGTATTACTGACTTTTCGCATTGCGATGAACAGGCACATAAACTATGTGCCCATGATGATACACGTCAACAATTCGGCATGCGGTGGAGCTTTGTATGTGTAGATAAGATATATATGTATGACAAGACGACCTTAATCTGGAAGGCTACGAGAAAAGGAGCGGTAGTCAATCAGTGTGGTCGCGGAAAACAGGAGGGGCGGACGTGGTTGAGAACAGGGGTGTAATCAATCACACGGTTTGGGATTGCATCTGTCCCGGTTCTTGACCACCTGTTACATGGTAATCTTCCTTATTTGTTATATAAAACTGTTGTAATAAGCCTTTTTCGCTACCAGTCGAAATTGGCTATTAGAACTAATAGAAGATTCGGTTGTAATAGAAGAAGTGAAGGATGCATTATGGTCCAATTGATGTGTCTTGTCCCGACGTTACTAAATAACTCCCTTAACCATGTCCTCCAATACGTACATGTAGCCAGGACTATTGAATGACAGCACCATGGCACACATGCATACTCCTGGTGTCATCGATATTGGTGAGCTACTTAGTCCCTTACATCTCTAGCCCAATACCTCAATAAGACTACGGTACCGCTCGCGCTGCAAGTACAACAGATAGCGTTTACAGGATGATGGCAAACTGATGGCTACCTAATCCTTCGATAGCTCGTGGTCCTGCAACTCTTTTCCCCCAAATCGGCCAAAGTACGGAAGGGTCGGAACGGTTTCGCGTGACTGATCAAGAAATTCGCGTCTTCAGCCACGTTATGTAGATTGGCAAGGTCAGTGTTGTCGTCAACATTGGTTCCGACATCGCTGCGGCCTTCTTCTGGCTTTGACCGAACTGCCGGTGGATTGCTGCTACCTGCGTCAGAACTGTTGCCTTTGATTGCTTGATGTTGCTTAGTCTCGATGGCTCTCTGAAGCATGCTGGCACAGCCCTGCTGTTTGTGTAAGTCGCGAAGTGACAACCTTGCTCGAAGATAGTGAATATATTTGACAGGGGACCGGGGTGCGGGATGACCTGTTACGGTACGGTAGGCATCAGGATTCAGGATATGAATGGGAATTGAGATCGTCTAGTCAAACTCCCACCCATTTGGTCCGAACCAGTCTTTCATGATTTGTTGCTTGATCACCCCGCCTGCTGCCACGTTCACGGAACGTTCGTTCTCTTGAAAGCTTGCACATTTATCACCGCCGCGTGTGAGAAGCATGATGGGGTCGCCCTCAAACATGATTGTGTTAATAATTTGCATATTGGGCATCTCACACCACCACTATACGTACAGTTTGGTGCTGGTAGTTAGACAAGGTTTTATCTGCAGTCATAGGTAGTCAGCACATCCATCAGTCTTGTCTTGGACTCGATGCAAACTTGCCGTCGTCGAGTTTGTTGCCTTGGTATACAAGGCGTTGTTTATTATAGGGTATGCCGATTTTCCTTTTAGTCATGTATGTGACCGACGGAACCTTGTCACTTGAAGCGCAACTCATGGGAAGCCCAGTGCTTTCCTTCTCATTTGCCACCTTCATTACTCTGAGTAGAAAGTCGTGGTCTATTGCGGCGACTTGTTCTGCTCTTTCGCCCTGGCGGGGACCGGCGGGGGCGACAGGATGGGTTTTCGCGGAGTAATCTCAAGTATGAGATCGCTGACGAAAGACTCTCTCTGCCCTGGGGACGACTCCGCGCGATGGTCTTCGCCCAGGGGCAGGGCTTCAAACTGGCGAGCCACCCCTGGCGAAATTGTAACTCCATCAAGCCACAGACAGCTGTTTCGGCGCCGCGACGTAGTCTTGAACACGCTTTTGGGAATGGTACCGAAGGCGGAGGCGGGCCTCCGTCTCTGATCCCTCATATTTGTGCTCGCCAGACACTACGTTGACATCGCCAGCATAGACTTTGATCATGTACGGGTCCTGGGACTTGAAAGAAATCCACATAGACTCCTCAGCTATAAAACCATAAGGAAAATTACGTTGATGGTGAGCCCCTCAAGCACTTCTTTGTGCACGGTATAAATAGGGCTGGCTGGATGCTACTTACGATACATAGGAAAGAATACTCCGCCGCCTCCGCGGCTGATTTCCCCTGGGGAACATGCCAGGGTAGTCGTGGACCTTGTCAAGGGGAAACTGGCCTAGGCCTGGAGGGAGCGTTGAGTCTGCTGGTGCATTAGCGGGGACACGGAGGGTGCGCATGAACTGAATTTTCAAGGACGAGTCTCCTTGTGTGGCTGCCACGCTTCTAGAGATCTTGATCGCGTCGTTCTTGATGCTGCAGGAAAACTGGGATTTAGGGGCCGCCATAGTGGATAAACCTGTGTGTGTTGATAGCTCTTTCTCGAAAGTATGTCGGCGGCTGCCAGAATTTATACGAGTACCTAGGTAGATATTCAGGGATACCACCATATACATAAAGACAAATGGCACCACAGCTGAAAAGGGACTCAGACGTGACAGCAATTGAAGGATGGGTTTGACAACTTTTGCCAGCAGGATGAACTTGAAGGTGGTGAAACAGCTTTCAACGCTCATTGAAAGAAAGCGCTGCTAATATGGGACAAAAAGTGCCAACGTAAGAAACATGGGCCTGAATGGTACGCCAAGCTGATACCTTCTGCTTCCAGAGTACAGCCCATTCGTTTCAATAGGTACTGTTATATCGTTAACGCGGCATTATAGCGAAGCAAAGCTTCCCTTAAGAATAAGAAGTGATATACCTACCGTATAATTTTTTAGCTATACCTACCGTGACCTGCTAATAGCTAATAATATACGGACTTATACTATACTTATTTTTAAATATATATTTAAAAACTTTTAATATAACGTGGTTTACTATATACCCGGACATATTATATAGTCGAATACCTTTTTCCTTATATAAAAAACGTTTATATATAAATTATAACTCTTTTAATTTTTTATTAAATTTTATAAAATTTTAACCTATAACGTGGTTTATTACTTCGCGGACTATATTACCTCGCGAATTACTTTTTCTATTTTTTAATACTTTTATATAAATTAATTCAATTATAATACTTTAAATTAATTTAAATTACTTATTATCCGATTTATTATTCGATTCTATATCCTTTTTATAGGTTCACGTATTATAACCTATCTCGTCATAAATACCGTAATACCTATTACCCGTTATACGCCGCTTCGATAAATTATTATTTTTATTTTCGTTAATTATAGGACGTTTCCCTTTTACCTTCTTATCCTATAATTATTAAGATTCTTTAATAATAAAGGCTCTTTTAAATTAAATACGTAACTTTTTAACCTTCCGGTACTTTAAAAGGATTAAATTAACCGTTTTTAAAGTTTATACCCGTTTACATAAAATTATAACTTTATATATTATTAGCTTTATATATTTAATTAATTTATTTATAATATTTAAAATCGGCATCGAAGAGCTTTTTTAATAGTTAAAGATCCTACTTTTAATAAAAATAAAGTATTTTATTATTTATTAAGGGTTAGAAGGCGTTAAGGTGTTATAAGTATTAGCGGTCCCTAAATATAATAACTCCGGTATAGGCGTCCGAACTTATATATTTAATTTATTAATTACTTTATTTAAATTATAAAGTATTAAACTAAATATATTAAATTTAAATTTAATATTATATTTTATAGAAATAATAAAATACGCGGTTTTAAAGGTAATAAAGAACTCGAGTTTCGTAATATAATTTATCGAGGTTTTTATAAATAGCTCGATTTCTTTTAAATACGTATACTTTAACGGCGAATAAAGTATAATATTTAATAATTAAAATAAGTAAAATAAATAGGGAAGTATATTAAATATAATAATACCATTATCCTTATAATATACCTCGAATTCGGCCGAAATATAACTCTCGTAACCGTTAATAATTAAAAGGCGATAATAACCCGTTACTCGCGTTTTAATATATTTATTAAAATATTTAATTTAATTTAAGCTTATCTTATTATTAATTTAGCCGTTAAAGGTCGGTTTAATTATTTAATCGCCCGATAAATTATATTTATATACCTAATTTATAAAATAATATTAACCTTAAACGATTAAAAATAACGGAATATATTAACCTTATAAATTAATATATTTTATTATTATTAATTATTCCCGATTATTAAGTTAAACCGTTTTCGCCTTCTTACGCCGATCGGCGTATATTATAATATATATTAAATCGATAACGCTTATTATAAAGCTAATTTTATTAAAATTCTATATATCTTTATTTAAAATACCGTATTTAACTTTCGTATTCGTTATTAACGTAAATTAATTAGAAATAACTTTTATATCTTTATAAAGAGCTTTTTAATAATTATATTTCCGATTTATTTTAATTTTAAAGTTTAAATTATAATTAATAAAGCGCCTAATTTAATATTTATTAACGCGTTCGCCGTTATACGCTCCTACGAGAAAGTTAATTATATCTTTTATATTAACGATATTAAAAGGTATTCCTTAGGTATTTAAATCGATTATATACTTTTATAATACTTCCTTTTTAATAAGATTTAATTTATATTATCGTTATTAAATTTCGTATTATAAGGTTCGGCTATTAATTCGGTAATATAAAGTTATATAAAGGACGTTATATATTTTTATAATAGCTCTTTTATTTAAAGGATTTATTAGGTTTCGCGTTATTTAAATTATTAAAATAATTCGATTTTCTTTAAATTAATTAGGTATTATAGTTATAGAACTATTATATATTAAAATTTAATTAAGTTATAGAATTAAAAAAGTAGTCTACGAGGTAATATAATCCGCGAGGTAATAAACCACGTTATATTTATATATATAAAAATATTAAATTTAATTTTTTTAATTTTATAATTATTTTATTTAATAAGTTAAAGCGGAAAATAGAAATTATAAGGATTAATTTAATATATATTTTATTTAAAGGTATAATAAAATAAATATAAATTTTAAAATATCTTTTTATTTATTTTATTTAAATTAGATTTTAATTTTACAATTACGGTTTAAATTTAATTAAAATTAATTAAAATATATAATTATATATAGACATTTTTTATATAAGGAAAAAAGTATCCGATTATATAATATATTCGAGTATATAATAAACTATATTATTAGCTTTATAATATTGTTTAATATTAATATATATATTATATCGGCCGGCGTATTATATTAACCGGTGGTATTATATTAATATCGATTAATATAATATATAAATTAATATTAAATAATATTATAACTTATACTAGCGTATTGTATTAATTAATATTAATATAATCGTCTAATTAATTTAATATATTAATATAGGTTATAATGTTTTCTTAATATTATAAAACGTTATAAAGCGTTATTAATATAAATAAAACGAAAATATTAAAATCTTTAAATATATATTTAAAAATATATATAACGTAATTTATTATATACTCGGATATATTATATAATTAAATACATTTTTCCCTATATATAAAGTATTTATATATAATTATATATTTTAATTAATTTCAATTAAATTTAAACCGTAATTTTAAAATTAAAATTAAATTTAAATGAAATAAATAAAAAGATTTTTTAAAATTTATATTTATTTTATTATACCCTTAAATAAAAAGTATATTAAATTAACCCTTATAATTTCTATTTTCCGCTTTAATTTATTAAATAAAATAATTATAAAATTTTAAAAAATAAATTTAATATTCTTATATAATTAAATATAATAGGTAAAAAGTTTATAAAATTTAATAAAAACTTAAAAGAATTATAATTTATATACGGACGTTTTTTATATAAGGAAAAAAATGTCCGATTATATAATATATCCGGGTATATAATAAACCACGTTAATATAAAATTTATATAACGTAATTTATTACCTCGCGGATTATATTACCTTACGGACTATTCTTTCTACTTTTTAATACTTTTATATAAATTAATTTAATTATAACGTTTTAAATTAATTTAAATTACTCATTATTTAATTTATTATTTAATTCTATATCCTTTTTATAGGTTTATATATTATAATTTATCTCGCCGTAAATACCGTAATACCTATTACCCGTTACGCGCCGTTTTAACGAATTATTATTTTTACCTTTATCGGTTATAAAACGCTTCCCTTTTACCTTTTCGTCCTATAATTATTAAAACTCTTTAATAATAAAGGCTCCTTTAAATTAAATATATAACTTTTTAACCCTTCGGCGCTTTAAAAGGATTAAATTAACCGCTTTTAAAATCCGTACCCGTTTACGTAAAATTATAGCTTTATACATTATTAACTTTATATACTTAATTAATTTATTTATAATATTTAAAATTAACGTCGGAAAGCTTCTTTAATAATTAAAGATCCTACTTTTAATAAAAATAAAATATCTTTTTATTTATTAAAGGTTAAAAGGCGTTAAAGGGTTATAAGTACTAGCGGTCCTTAAATATAATAACTCCGATATAAATATCCGAATTTATATATTTAGTTTATTAATTACTTTATTTAAATTATAAAATATTAAATTAAATACATTAAATTTAAATTTAATATTATATTCTATAAAAATAATAAAATACGCGACTTTAAAGGTAATAAAGAACTCGAGCTTCGTAATATAATTTATTAAAGCTTTTATAAATTACTTAATTTCTTTCGAATATATATATTTTAATAGCGAATAAAGTATAATATTTAATAATTAAAATAAATAAAATAAATAAGGAGGTATATTAAATATAATAATACCGTTATCCTTATAATATACCTCAAATTCGGCCGAAATATAACTTTTATAACTATTAATAATTAAAAAGCGATAATAACCCGTCGTTCGCGTTTTAATATATTTATTAAAATATTTAACCTAGTTTAAGCCCGTTTTATTATCGGTTTAGCCGTTAAAAGTCGGTTTAATTATTTAATCGCTTAATAAGTTATATTCGCGCGCTTAATTTATAAGGTAATATTAGCTTTAAATAATTAAAAACGGCGGAATATATTAACTTTACGAATTAATATATTTTATTATTATTAATTATTCCCAATTATTAGGTTAAACCGTTTTTACCTTCCTACGTCGATCGGCGCGTATTATAATATATATTAAACTAATAATATTTATTATAAAGTTAATTTTATTAAAACTCTATATATCTTTATTTAAAATACCGTATTTAACCTTTATATTTATTATTAATATAAATTAACCGGAAATAACCTTCGTATTTTTATAAAAAGCTTTTTAATAATTATATTTCCGATTTATTTTAATTTTAAAGTTTAAATTACAATCGATAAAACGCCTAACTTAATATTTATTAACGCGCTCGCCGTTACGCGCTCCCGTAAAAAGATTAATTATATTTTCTATATTAACGATATTAAAAGGTATTCCTTAAATATTTAAATTAATTATATACTTTTATAATACCTCCTTTTTAATAAAATTTAATTTATATTATTATTATCGGATTTTATATTATAAGGTTCAGTCGTTAATTCGATAATATAGAGTTATATAAAGGACGTTATATATTTTTATAATAATTCTTTTATTTAAAAGATTTATTAGGTTTTATATTGTTTAAATTATTAAAACGATTTAATCTTTTTTAAATTAATTAAATATTATAATTATAGAATTATTATATATTAAAGTTTAATTAGATTATAGAATTAAAAAAGTGGTCCGCGAGGTAATATAGTCCGCGAGGTAATATAATCCGCGAAGTAGTAAACCACGTTATTATAAGTATTAATAAATATAATAAGTATAAATTAAAAAACTTTATAATAAATATATTATTTCTTTTAAAAAGGCCCTTTAAAACTTTTAAAATATTAATTAAGATTAAAATAACGTATTCCTTAAGTTTTTTATTTAAATTAATAAATATATTTTATATTTTAATAGATAATTTATATATATATAACGTAATATAATCTATAAACGAAATAACTATATAAACGAATTAATTACTTTTATTAAATTTTATATAAATAACTTTTATAATTTAATTCCTTTATTATTTATTATAATTAATATTTAGGAAAAAGGATAAATAATTCTAACGCTTTAAACGTTTAAGAATAACCTAAAATTAAATCTCCGATATATAGCCCGAATATATAAAATCCTTTATATAACCTTTTATAACCGATAGCTTAATATTCCTACGAAATATAAAATATTTATTAATTCTCGGAAATTAATAGATTCCGAAGAAAATATAATTATATAATATATAATTAAATTAAATTTATAATTATTTTCTCCTTAAATAAATAATATTAAAGATATAACGAATCGACTACTCTATTAACGCGACGCGGGATACGTTAACGTTAATTAAGCCTTTAACTTTATATAATAATAATTAAACCTCCGGATACATTTTAATCGAAAAATCGATTATTAAAGAGTCCTTTATAAAGATCCCGATATATATTATATATAATTTATCTTTATATAAAATATAATTTATAAATATAGAATTTAAAAGGAAGATATTTATAATTTCGATAAAACCAGCTTTTTTATAAATTAAATCTCGTTTAAAATAATTATTATTACCTCCGATTAACGCGGAAGGCTTAGGATAATATAATAAAGGAACCGGGAATAAGTTACAATTATTTAAGGCGTTGAATTATCCGGTTACGCTATCTTTCTATATATTATATTTATTAAAAAAACGTACCTCTTTTCTTAATATAAAAACAGCCTATTATTAAAGGATTAGGTAATTATAATTATTAAAAACGGCTAAATTATAAATAAAAGAGGCGAAAATTAAATTTAATACTTTAATAAATATATAAAGTTTTATAAGAAAAGTATTTATCGTTTATTAATTTTAAACGGTTATAAAAGTTATTATTTAATAACTTTTAAGTTTTATTATAAAGAGAACTCGATTATTATATTTTATATATTTTTTTATTCGTTATATAAATTTTAACCTCTTAATATCGGTTATTTTTATATATTAAAAAAGTTATATAAGAAAGAAATTAAAGGTTTTATATAAGCGTATATTATTTATATTTTAAAAGAGGATTTTTTATTAACGTTTTTAAAAACGTTTTAAACGATTTTTATTATTTTAAATATTTAAGGAGGTTTCCGAGGGATAGGATTTATATTATATAATCCGGAATCTATTATTTTATAATTAAATATAAAATTATATATATCGACGCCGCCGGCGACCTCTTCCGGTTTATTTATATTTTAAGAATTAAAGACTTTAAATAACGTAATTAAAGCCTAATCCTAAACCGAGTATATTAAAAATCGAATTATATAATATTAAAATAGCTTTCCGATATTAATTTTTATTAAATTTAATTAAATCGCGAAAGGTACGATATAGGTAATATACCGGCTCGCTTTATTAAAGGGTAAGGTAATTATATTATAAGAGGTAAATAAAATATTTAATTAACGTTATTATATAAAAAAGAAACGGTTATAAGATAAAGGATTACTTTATATATAAACTAAAGAAGATTTATAATTTTAAAGAGATATTAATAAATAGTTATAAGATAAATCGCGCCGGAATAATAATTATACGAGAAGGCTTAAGACGCGCCCGCGGCGTTATAAAATCTACGGGGAGCCCGGGTATAATATACGTACTTATTAAAACGATATAAATATATTTAGAGATAAGGATTTTAATTAATTTTAATATATTAAATATATTATAACGGAATTAATTTATACTTTTTTATATAAAGTATTAAAAAGTAATTAATTCGCTTATATAATTATTTCGTTTATAGACTACGTTATACTTAATTAATATATTATATTTAAATATAAGATATACGCTATTTCTTAAAATTAAAGTAGCTCTGCTACTTCTGTTCTAATTCGGCTCCTTTTTCGTTGACCGCCATCAAGCTTCGAACAAGTTTTGTTTCTTCCATCGAGATGGAGAAAGAGCGGAAGCTACAGTTTTGCAAAATCAGGGTCGGGGAGATCCACATGTGAACTGAGAATAGAAGGAATGCATGTTGGGAGAGGATTACTTCGGGCACCGGTTGAAAGAGGTGCACTGCGCCCTCCGTACTTGCCGCTCACAGCTGACGGGTACCAAGGTAGCATAATATCCAGCTTTGACCGCTTATCTTATCTAACATCATATATTTACATGGTACATAAGAGTAGCCACCATCTACTTAATCACTTCGCGGTTATGCCACTAAAACTTATGATTCCACGCTTCCAATTTTGAACACTCATGACAACGTTTTCTCTCTTTAATTTGTAACACATTCCTGACTATCAGGCTGGTTTTCCCTGCATGGAGACCAGTTGAAATACGTCTTACAGTCACAGTACCACGATATCCTCACTGGAGCGTCAACAGACCAGGACGATAGGGTAGCAAGTTGTAACCGCCGTTGTTCGAGCTGGGGTCCCGGCCCTGGTAGAGGAGCTGGATGTTGCACGGGTTGATGGGGAACGTCTGGTCGGCGCTGGTACGGACGAGCTCGCCGTGGCTGATATCGTTGGTCCAGGTGGCGCCGCTGTTGGCCTTACCGGCGAAGGGGCTGCTCTCGGACCCGGCCTGGACGGTCCAGGTGCCGCCCAAGTCGCTGGCGGTAAAGGAGCGGAAGAAGCGGCCCTGGGCCCCGATAGCCTCGACGATCATGAGGTAACCCTGGCCGGGCACGCTGTAGACCTGCACGGCCTCGAACAGGTTGTTGCGCGTGTCGGTCAGGATGGTCTCGTACTGGGAGCCGAAGCTGCCGGGGAAGTTGCCGATGGGCATGCTGGCGCGGTAGATGTTGCCGTTGTCGCCGCAGAAGAAGAGGTACATTTTGGTGTCGTCGCCGATGATGGTCTGGTCGATGGCGCCCGTGTCGGACTGGATATGGCCCTCAAACAGCGGGTTGGGCCCCTGCCAGCTGCTGGCGTCGGTCGGGTCCGACGACGTCAGGTACGAGAAGGCCGTGGGCCCCCACTGGTACGCCATGATCCAGACGTCCTTGGGCTCGAAGTGGAACAGCGTGGGCGCCACTGTGCCCCTGTTCATGGCGTTCTGCGGCGCCGAGCCCATCTGGCTGAAGTCGGAGAAGAGCCCGAAGTTCATGGAGCCCCACGCCGTCCCCGCGTCGTGCGTCGTCGCGTACACGAGGTGCTGCCCGTTGTACGGCGCAATGGTGAAGTCCTTGAGCGCCACCCAGCCGTTCTTGGGCTGGGCCAGCGCGCCGCTGTCGGTCCATTTGTAGGACGACGGCAAAGAACATTGCTGCCCCAGCGTGCCTGCCACCGAAGTGAGGAAGATGGTCGTGGCTTGAAGTCTCATCGTGCAAAGATGGATATCTCAGGTATGCTAAAGATGAGATGAATGAATCTGGACTACGAGCCAACGGAATTGCCGAGTTTACATATGGATTTCGGGCCTTGCAGCTGCCACGGACGTATCGACAATTGCAGGTATTCCGGCCGAGTAGGACTCTCGGCAGTCTCTCAAATCCATGGTTTTCCACCCACGATGCGTTGGACTAGAGGACGGAAAATTGCTCCCCAGCCGGACCTTCATATCACCGTGCGCATATTCTCCATAGATGCGGGGAGTGCCCCCTGACCCCGGACCTGAACACCCCACAACTTGCCTATATCAATCCATCTCTCCGCGGCGGTCCTGGCTGAATCGATGGAAACCAGGTTGGCACCCGGGGGGCCATCTCGCAAATGTATTGGATTCGACTTGGCCACTATGCACTGACGCATTTCTCAGGCTCGTACCCTGGTTCGACACTACCTCGCCAAGATCCGATCGGCATCGTGATGCACGTTTCGGTACGGCCGGCACAAGGATCGTCACGCTTGTTCAGGTATCACGCCCAACTCGGCCTGCAGGGATACGCTGACCAAAGCTGCTCGGCCAGCCGCTCGAATGAAGACACACCGCCTAGCTTCGGTCATTATTTAATTGACTTGCCTAAGCAGCTTTGTGGGTTTGGGTTTGATTCGCTTGCTTCTATAACGGGACAAAAGAGAACGATACGTGCCGTGCCCAGCTGACATCCAACAACGACCATGACGTACTAGGGCTTACGATGATACCCCTGTCGCTGGTTAAGCAGGGGCCCGGCCACGCTTCCAGATCACTATCACAAACTTTGAAATGAGCACCCATCGGATGCGATGAGTTCCCAAGAAATGGAATTGACAGAAAATGCAAACCCAAGCTAACCTGTTGGCCTGTCTAACCCATGAGATGTGGTCCACACACAATCAACGGTTCGGCCCGGGCTTAGTCAATCACACTCATCATCAAACAGCCAATGCCTGCTGACTCTTGAATGGTCGACGATGCGGACTTCGCGCCACTCACCGTCGGATTTCGAGTGGGTGCCGACCATAGGGCTGACCCTTTCGGGCATGTAAGACAGTTCGCTCCCGTCCAAGCTGGTCTCGTACTCGTCCGGGGCCAGGAGGTAATCCCTGGGGACATCGACACTCGCCCCGCTAACCGAGGCTTGGTCGATTGGGATGTGCTCAGTTAGCAGCGCCTTGCCCGTGGGGTCTTGGGAGTGGATATCGAGGTCTCCCGCCTGCGATGAGCCTCCCATCCACACCACCTCGATTATGGACAGAGCCGAGTGCAGCGGTGTGGTTACTGATCGGAGCTTGAAGCGTGGATCGACCTTGGCAAAAAGCGAAGCCCAATCATCGTATGTACGTTCCTTAGCGTTTGCACACGACTGCATGTGGGTGTCGCATGCCCTATTCTTGGTGGTTAGCTATCGTGGACACACACGTTTGACACAACAGTGGGAATCCGTAAAAAGAAACATACCGAGCAAACTGCTCCTGGACGTGGTCACGTGCCTTTGGGGCCGCGAGGCAGCGCTCGTTGAAGATGAGACGCGCGCCAGGCTTGAGGGCCGGGATCTGGTTCCGCAGGATGGTCTCGGCGTAGCTGTCGGGCCAATCGTGTAACACGCACCGCCAGACATAGACGTCGGCGTTCTTGACCGACTGCTCGGTGAAGAAGCTGTAAGGCTGAAACCTCAGGCGGCCCTTGTGCTTGGCGAGGACGGCCTTCTCGCCCTGAGCCGCCACCTCGGGCAGGTCCTCGACGATGGCGGTCTCGATGCTGGGGTACTTGTCCAGCATGGCCTTGCACAGGTCGCCCATGCCGCCCCCGACGTCCACGACGACCCTGGGGCAGTTGGCCTCCCACCCGAGGTTGTCGACGGTGTACCTGGGCTCCATGCCGGGCACCTTCATGCTCCACGCCATGGCCTTGGCAAAGCGCTCCATGCGGGCAGGCTGGTCGCTCACGATGCCGAAGAGGTCCTTGTCACCCTTTCCGCCGTTGGCTAGGGAAAAGGGGCTCTTGGTGGGGTCGTCGCAGGCCGGGTACTTCTCCGTGCTCTCGGCGATCTTCAGTGCTGCCGGTGCCAGCTCTTCCGTGGCCATGCCCAGCCAGTCGTGGAGCGTTGTGGTCCCCAGGGCCAGCGAAGCGGCATTGTGCTGGACGAGGCCGGTCGGCGTCTCGTCGAAGATGCGGAGCGATATCGCGGCACGTATCCGCCGTTGCGTGGACGACTCACTGAGCCCGCAGCGGGCTGCGAGGTCGGCATAGGAGATGGGCCCGTCTAGGGGCACATGCTTTGCAATCTCGAATTTGTATAAGGTGTGTAGGGTGGCAGTGTGTGCGGGCTAAAGACTTTGTATCAGATCAGGAAACCCCAAATGGTGAGGGAGATTCGAGTGAACAACCAGGGGCTACAAATGATACACACCCAGCAGCAGTCTAATGCTTACAATGAGGAAGGACAAGAAGAAGACATGGCCGGCGGGACCGACTATCAGCGCCCGGAGCTCGTCCAGGGCCTCTAGGAGCTTGACACGGCTGGTCTCGATGGCGGGAGTGAAGGGGCCGCTGAAGTGGTCCGCCCCTGCGTCGAAGGAGGGCTGAGGGATGCCCTCATCATCGTATGCGTCATATATGCGGTTTGTGCAAGACGAGATGACATGTGCGAGCTCAGGGAGCGACCGACTCAACGCCATGGCTGAGATGATGGCCGACGTGGGAAGGCAAAGTCTAATGCTCATAGGCGTCTTTGGTTCGGCGTATAGCAAGGTGGCATCTAAGTCAGGATCAAAAAGGAGGGTAAGAGGACAAGAAGAAAGTTTACAGGGAACGGCAGGTGAACGCCTAGCTAAGTACTGACAAAAGTCCTAAGAGTGTGTACGCCATGTGGTACTGGATCCTCCCCGATTTAGAAATCATGGCCCTATGGCTCTTCGTGATGGACAGGGAGGCCTGACTGGATGGAGCAATGGAGCAACCCAGCCCAGGCAATGGTCGGTAAAGCTGAAACTATCAGCTGATTCCTCCAAGAATTTTGCTCTGCCTCCTCACTTCGTCGCCCAACTCGTGTTCCCGGCGAAAGGCTGCATCAGGATGTGTTGGGGTGAGCAGGCAGACCCCGCCGAGGGCTCCGCTCAAACACCATAAGATGCAAGTTATATCACACACAGGGCTGTCATGCATGGCTACATACGCATTTACACACACATACACACGACACATTTGATCCAGAAGCGGGACATACGTGCAGTTGCGTGGCTACCTCCTTGGCGGTCACGGCGGGGCCGCGTTTGTAACTATCTATATAACAATAGGAGAGGACGCCTCTTGGGGGCTGTTCGTCAGTACACCGGTTCGCAGGTGTGGGTGTCAGCGATCCTTCCAACCTGCGGGTTTGCTACGCCACATAGCTTCTGCGCTCCCGTCCCGTGGCTCCTCATTGGCCGCTAGCGGGCTTGGTGGCGTCGGCGCTATCGTAATCACGTATATATATTATGTACATGTAGGGAATCCCTTCTCAGCCCTAGTGCTAGCTGAAACTAGGGGCCGAGTTCCCTCTCTCTCTCTCTTAAGGCTTATCTTGTCAGCAATTGGTCAGGCACACACGTGGGTAGGGTTTGCGCGGCTTGGCGGGCTGCCGATAATCCAACCCTATTGAGAGTAGAACTACCAAATGTCTCGGAAGGAAGCAGGCCACCCCGGAAGGGCTTTCCCACTTCTTTCACTCCAACCTCGCCGATAAGTAATCACCCCTGCTCCGGGACACCCACCTACGCCACACGGAGTGTGTGGCCGGGGAACAACATTTCAGTCACCTTCTGGAAGAGAAGTTCCGGGTCACCGATATGCGTGACTGGCATGCGACGATCGATAAGCGAGGGGGATCTTGTTTGACTTTCGAAACCCCAATAGCATTCGCGGCTGGCGAACACAATTCGCCCCAGGATGCGATATTTCATGCAAAACTATGATATGAAACGTTTGCGTTCAAGGATTGCAGGATCTTTTGGTACCTATTGCACGAGTTGGTGGTTCATCGATGAGGACTTCATTGATCAGACAATCGAGGGGTGGATGCTGTATGCAGAGATATGGTGACGGCTGGACGTTGGGTCTCGCTTGAGCAGTATACTCGTGCCCTGTGTGTCCGGGATCGACAATCCGAAAACGATGGGATGTTGATGAAATTCGACCTCGAGCCCCTCTCTACTTTCTAACCCCTGATTGGGACAGGTACCTACCCAACCAAGCTGCAGCCTGGTATGCATGCCACTCTATTTCATGAAGTTGGAAACACGATGATACCTCGTAACAAACAAATGGGGGACAAAGAAAACCGGGACAAATACGAGTGCCTCATAATTACTACTGGAAAGACCTGCCGGGGACCCTCTTTTCGTTGAGTACACTGGGTCTAGGCTTCGAATCGACTTTTTGCGGTGGTGTTGCACAATGACGATAGCTCCCAAGCCCCCGTCAGGGCTGAATCTCGCTGTGCGACTTCATCTTTGTCACTCATCGATGCGCATGCGCGAGCGGGGAGGGGACAAGATATTAAGGACAAGGTGGGCATTATCAGATGCTACCCCACGTTGCATCATGATGCCTTCCTTTCACACCGCTCATATATTGCTCTTGCGTCCCAGAGCACCTTGGGGTTGGTTCCGACTGGACGAATACAATTCAATAGAGGCTGTGCATCGCATGAGATTTGTCTCGAACAGTGCAGCATCGGATGATGATCTGAGATCGCTGTGCCTTTCCGCGCTACCCCTGTGATCACGGGTAATCGCATGCATATTTGTTTCGGGTCCTTACAGGAACGAACACACGCGTACACACACCCTGACCTCATCCCCGACAAAAGAATCAAGAAAAAGTTTGATTCGCATTCTGGTAGTAAAGTAAGTAAACAGAATTATTGTCCACAGCCTTGCCCCATAGCAGTGGTTGATCATTAGTTATGGAAAAATCCCATCCCCAAGCGATGGTAATCAAAGTCGGTATTGATGACGCATCTCGCCGGGCGTGTGGTAATCGGGCACCCTCATCTCCAAAGCCTTTCCCGAGTAGCCGAGGTCTTCAGCTACAAGCATGGCGCACTTCTCGCCAATGAGAAGGGCGGTCGAGTACCTGCATCATACGAGTTAGCAAGATCTAATCATCATATGACAAGGGTAAAATAAGTAGTGATGAGGAGTAAGGGGTGCGTACGTGTTGCATCCGACGTTGTCGGGGCAGATGCTGAGATCTGCCACCTTGAGTCCCTTGACATCGTGGACGTTGAGGCGTTCGTCCAGTACACCGTGCTTGACGATGCTGTTTCCTTCCTTGGGGGCCATGGAGCAGGTCTGTGATTAGAAATCCTCAGTATTAGCAAATCTGCATTCGTCACATCTGAGAAATCATTGGTCACTCACCCCCAGACTGTGCCAAGTCGACTCGACATGACGCTTGGTCCACTCCTCTATGGCTTTGATGTCCTCGGTATTGTACTTGAGCTCGTTACGGACGTGGGCCTTGTTACTGTTGAGAATGTCGACCTCGGGCCTCTTGTCGGCCTCGGGCAGGAACTTGCTCCAGCTGCCGTGCTGGAGACCCGCGCTCAGGTTCCCGGGCAGGGCGTAGCGCTTCGTGGTCTCGAGGTCCATGTCGTGCGTGCGGGCCGGGCTGTCGTAGCCGAACCACGGGTGCATGGCCTGCACCTCGCCCGCGTACGCGTCCATGCGCCGCGCCGTCTCGCGCGACTTGATGTAGCCCCATACCATGGGCGCCATGTCGCGCTCGTCGTTCATGAAGCCCGTGTCGAAGTCGGGCGACGCGTACGGGTCCACCGACTTGATGTGCGTGAAGCCTCGCGAGAAGGGATACTCGAGGAAGTGGAACATCTGGTAGATGCGCATTAGTTTGTGACTAGTAGTAGTAACCATGTCACTTGGCAATTAAGGGGTAGAAAGGGTGACGTAAGTTGGGGGAGATGTGTCACTAGCCATCCGGCCGATAGAAAACTGTCTAAATCGGCCGGGCTATGAACCGGCCCCTTGCTTAGATAGACAATGGCGTATCGTGGTATGGGCAGATGTAAGGGAGACGGCGTATATGCCGCGAATTACTTACCGTGAAGAAGTTGCCGGGGGGCCTGTGACGTTCGTTAGTATTATAATTTCTTCGGCCGTATGTGACTCGATCAAAACTTACATGAGCATGTGGTCGCCGAACCAACCGGCAATCACTGAGTAGTGCATGACCGGCTTGTCAGGCTTGTTCTTGAAGTAAGACTCCCATCCATCTTTGAAGTGAGGGGTCGGCCACGACGCCATCTCCTTGAGCTCCTCCTCAGTCGGTCGGATCTTGACCCCGGCGTCGATGCCGTTGGTGGCCAGGGGGCCGGTACCCTTGAGCGCCCACTCGTCAAAAACTCCTGCATTGGGCATTAGTACGATGGTCACAATTACTCATTTCGCAGGGTTGGCCAGGCTGGATAAGTATCGAAAGAAACTTACTCTTCTGTACTTCGGGTACACCTCGGACGAAGTCGTCGAAGCTCTCCGTCTCGGGCTTAGCTCGGAAGACGGAGAAGGTCAAGTAGTGATCCTGGAAGTTGAGGCCAACTCCTGGTAGGTTGACCTTGGGCTCGACACCGGCCGCCTTGAGCTTCTCGGGGTCACCTATGCATCACTGTAAGCCCAATCCCCTTAGCTTCTTGCATCCCCTGACACTCACCAATACCGGACCGCTGAAGGATCAGTGGGGACGACAGAGTACCGCCAGACACCACGATCTGCTTGCGCGCCCTGAAGGTCCGGGTCTTCAACTGGTTCGGCGCCAGGGGCTTAGTTGGCCTTGCAAGCTGGTCAGCCTCAAAATTTCGAAGAACGGTCATGGTTATGTACTTACACTGTCTGCACAGCAACTGCGCGGCCATTCTCCATAATGATCTTGTCGACCTTGGTGTTGCAGGCAAGGTAAAGGTTCGAGTGGACCGCCCGGGTCGAGTGGATGTAGGCGTGTGCACTATCGCTTCGTCGACCGGTCTACCTGTTTGTTAGATGGACAGCGTCCTCTTCGTCTCTGTATCTTAAACTTACGTCGCGGTTGATCCACTTGAGCCAGTGCTCGGCGCCATGGCCTGTGCCCAGATCCTGAAGGTCATCCACGGTCGGGATGTCTTGGGACTCTGTCGCTCGTAGGAAGTCGTCCTTGATTGGGTAGGTGCTATTGATAGTTGGCTGGGGTTCCCATGTGGCGTGGAGGAGATTCGTTTACTTACTAGTTGCCGAACGAAACCTTGATCGGCCCCTCAAAGCCGTGGACGTCCCTGTGCCTGTCGGTCAGTTTTGTATAAAGCTGGTAGGCAGATGGGTTTGAATGCTGACTTGTTATGCGATGCTCGCTGATAAGTCTCATGCTTCTTCATGAGCGGCAGCAGATCCTTCGTCTTCCAGCCCTCTGCTTGGAAGTCGTCATAGTCGGAGGCCGAAGCGCGCGTGTACATCTGCCAGATGTAAGACAAAAGTCAAAACGACATGCTGGTGTTGGGAGAGATCTCACCAAGAAGTTGATGGACGATCCACCTCCCAGAATATGCGCGCAAGGGACGACGGCCTTCCGTCCAGCGAGCCATGGCGACGGGCGAGATTCGTAGAACGAAGCGGTCTTCGAGTCCAGCTTCATGTTCTTGGGGTAGATACCCGGTCGGTACACCCATGGGTTGTTCAAGTTGCTCTCCCCAGCCTCAATCAAGAGAACCTTGAGGTTGTGGTCCAAGTTGGCCAACCTAGCTGGTTAGCATCTTAAGCGCAATACATGCTGCTGCCCAAAGGGGTGAATACCTTCCGGCCACCACACAGCCACAACTACCGCCACCACATACGATGATATCGAACTCCTCTGGGAGTGAACCCATCTTCGCGACCAAGTATGCCAATGATGTGGAACAATGTTATGAGAGGCGTATGTGACACAAAACGCTGAAGCTATGACTGTTGTTATGGTATCCAAGGAACATTCCGTGGTGAGGGTGCCCCGTAGGGTCTATATAGGCGGATAACCCTTCATGGTTCAATGGCTTTGTATGATGCGAAGACTACGCGCCCCGCGTAAGCGCACAGGGATCAAAGAACCCAGCATCATGCGCAACCCACGTTACCTTTCTCCGCACAGTAAGACTCTCACCCAGTCACAGCTACCATCAGACACCCGGTGATCTGACAGCAGTAACGAAGCCGGTTTGCGCATGGGGGTATTCCTCTCCTTGACGAGGGAGGGCACCAATAGGGTAACGGTCCATTACCAGCGCCATGGAAGAAGATGCACGGCCTCCTCACTTCGAGGATATATCCCGACAGGCTAACCGATGCCAAATGAGGAGGGGTAATGAACAGACCATTCGAGATGCCAACGTGGTGTGGGGTGTCGTGTATCGTCCCCGACCTATCATCGCTGGTACGACTACGGCATCGGATGGACACGGACACCATCCAAAGAACTAAGCGATCTTGAGACGAATCATCTTCTGGCGTGAAACAAGCGCCCATCCGCTGCTTACGATCTCGTTGCCGCAACTATATCTGGACTTATGCTGGAGCCGGTGCCCCTGAGGAGAGCAAGCATGGTGCGTGTCTAGCAGCAATTTACTCGGCCAAAACATTGCAGATAAGAACACACCCTCCTTCGAAGGAGCATCGTATCTCAACGTCAGTAGCTCAAGAAATCTACTGGCAGGATCCTTGGGATGTTGTCTCCGGCCTCCACTATCCTGCATCGTTGATGTTATACGACTGGACGGGACAAAGGGGTGTTGACCGTGGTTCACACCACTCCGACAGCAACGCTAGACTAGTGTATTGCGGGGGTGGAGTCGGCATGCAGGCCGGTAAAAAGCTGACAAGGGGTCGGATATCAGTGTCCTGTGTGGGATCGCACCAAGGAGAGTGGATGGGGTTGATATGTTGTGATAGAAGAAGCATCCTTTCAGTTGGCAGTTCAACAGGCAGGGTTTACCGGAAAACAGGAATCAATGCTTCGTTTGACTTTGGTTGAAAATACGTCAGCTGAGGATGGCGCCCCAGAAATCATCTCCATCGGGGCTGGGCGTATATCTGGGCCGCATACGAAAAGTTGGGGAAAGCTGGGGCAAAGCTGGGGCAAAGCTACCATCGATCCCTTGATTGGGGTCGTCCCCGGACGCCAATTGCCGAAATGGCTACGCGTCGTGGGCCCAACAGCGATCTTGGAATGAACCGTTGTTCGTCATATTACATGCCGGACATGGTCAGGTTGGGGTTCTCCAGGTAGCTGCGGGGAGATCATGAAAGCAAACGAAGCCAAGAGTAAGCTGTTGAGCCCGAAGCAAGTCCGAGCCAATGCCCAGGCTAACCGCACCCACTCCCTCGGAAAGTTGGAGACCAAATCGCCCGGGCATGTGCGACAGATGTTTGTGAAACGGTCTGGCGGCCCCGATATTCGCCAGGCTATTCACGGTAGTTATGTCTGGCCGGGGGATTGAAAATAACCGAAGAGGAGTGGGGTCAGTCATAATCCAGAAGGAAAAGAGAGGTGATGCAAGCGGGATATCTGAAGTATTTACAGTGATATAATTTTATGCACATAAATGTGAAACAGGCAGTCATGGAAGTTCAAGACTGCCCTTCTAGAAAGAAAGAGAGGGAAAATGGACCCAACCTGCCCGTAGATAATGTGAAGGGTTCGTCGGGAGCGTGGCCGCTGCAGTAAAACCCCAAGTAGCTACTACACTGCACGTTATGTCGACTTGGGGTATGTGCATGCCAGGGAAGTGGACGACTTGTGTTACACAAATCACGGCTCCGCTTTTAGTTGAGACCAGCAACGACGTAGTTGAAGTTGCAGTAGCCGGTAGCCTGTGCCTTGACGTCGACGCTGCCCTGGCCTTTCATGAGAATCTTGTAGTCGTTGGCGATGTCGACGACCTCAAAGTACTGGGGTCCCGTGGCAAGCCCTGGCTCGCTGCCGTAGTTCAAGCCGGGCTGCAGGGCGACACTCCGGATCATATTGCCGCCGCTCCAGATCTGTACACGCAGATTCTCAAGACCGTAATCGGCAGCGACAACTGCCCAATTGACGGCGTCTTGGGCCGCGCCGGCGCCGCTGGGTCGGCCCATGGCATCGGATTGGCACGAGGCGTCCTTCTTGATGGCACGGTACCACATGGAGCCGACGAGCTGCTTGCCGATGGGCGGACGCATGCCGCTGGCTTTCAGGTTGTTGTTAAAGGCGTAGATAAACGAGGTGAAGACGGGTTGCCATGCCACGTGGGTGTAGTTGTCGTTGTTGGCGTACTCGACCATGCTCTTGTCGATGCCCTCCATGCGCAGCGTGCCAATGTAGTGAGACTCGCCAGCGTCGTTCCAGGTGATGATCTCGACGTAGTCGGTACGGTCGCCCAAGTCCAGGATCTCGGTCATGCGCTGCGGCATGTTGACCTCGCCGGGGCGGTACCAGTGCGAGCCACTCCAGTGCTTGTACTGCAGCGTCGAGAGTGGCATCATGTAGGCCTTGTTCTTGGCATGCGCCGCCTTGAGCACACTCTCGTCTTGTACCGAAGAGACATTGGAGGGTGTGTTGCTGTTGCGAGGCCACGCTGTCTCCCAGCTGAAGGCACCGTCGATAGCCTTACCCCAGTCATTCATCCAAGTGCCGGGCTTGTCGAAGTAGTTTGGCGTATCGTCAAAGTTGGGCACAAAGTAGAACTTGGTCGTGCCAAAAGAGCCCAGGAAGCTGGTCCAGTAGTTGGCATCGGTCCCCTGCGCGCTGAAGGTGCTGAGGAAGGGGAGCTTGTTGGGCCCGGCCTTGAAATATGTGTCGTTTCCCGCGTACTGCTTGAGCAGGTCGCTGTAGGCGTAGGCTTCCTTGTTCTGCGCTAGGTCCAGACTGAAGAAGAGCTTGAAGTTGTTGGCCTTGGCGGCCGTGAACAGTTGGTTGATGGCGTCGAGAGCCCAGTCCGCACTGGGCTGTCCAATGTTGAGAGCGAAAGCTGTGAAGCCCATGTTCTTTGCATCGAGAACATCTTGCACGGCATGGTTGGTTCTGCCATCCAGTCCTTGGACCTGTTGTAAACATTAGTCTGGCTTCGTGATGGGGTGGGGAGTCAGTAATTAACGAACCATGTAATGAGCAAACACATCTTTCGCTGCAGCCAGGTGTGCCAATGCGGTCACCGCAGCTACGAAGGCTCCCTTTAGCATACTGAATTTTTGGAGGTAAAATGGATTGGTGGTAGATGATAGAATATCGCAATGGGAAGGTGACATCAAAATCTAGACATAATACCTGGCCACTATATACCTAGCCAAAGAAAAACAGCCTAACTATATATGCCTCTGCTGACAAGAAGTATGGGGCCACCATATAATATGTAGTAAGCACAATGCCATTTGCAGCGCATCGGCCGCACGTGGGGGTACTCGGTGATCATTTAGTCGGTGATTGTAGGATCGAGTGTCAAAATCCCTAGCCTTACCACTAGTAACTTGAAGCATGAGCGGCGCGAAGCTCGGCATTAGACCGCATTAGTTTCAGGGGTCAGATCGTATTAAGCCAGCAAGTCTGCAGGATCCCGGTCGACTAGCTCCAACAAACGACCCGCTCATCTGCTTGGGTGCCCCTGTGACTTTCCGGGGCAGGTTATTTCTGGAGTATCAACTCCGAATGGGAAACAGAAACAAGAAGGTGGATTCGAGACATTGGCAAATATGCAGCTTCGATCAGATAAGGACTCGAGGTCACGCTTTCCCCGAAGCCCGAAGGTGACCAAGTACACGCATTTTACGGATACCCGGAAGGTGCGACCAACGATGCTTGATTCGATTGTTCCCTCTCGAGGGATCGAGAGGGATCCTCTCTCGAGGAGGTTTTCCCCCTCCCTCTGCGGTTCCAAGCCGCATGGAGGAAGGGTTTTTCCCCTCCTCCCTCCGCTGTGAGAGTTTAAGAGTTACAGTCACACATGTAGTCTAGTTACCTTTAAGAGTAGTCGTTTTCTGGCGTCCAGTCTCTCAATCGATCGCCGCAAGAGCTGGTGCTATAGAAACCCTGATACACATATTAAATGCTTGATTCGATATTATGAAAATATTTGGGTTTCCGTGTGACCATCATGGCGCATAGAGCTCTTCTGCTAACCGGCCCCTCACGATTTCGCGCCAAATGTAGCTTCCTGCTCAAGCTCATGATGGTATGCAGTGACTTCTTTCAAATCAGCCTGGTTGAATTCTGCCTCGGTGGCCGACACATTACGTCATGTGACACCCTTGGCTGCAGAAGCTGAAAATAATAGAATAAGGCTGCAAGAGGGTGGGGGCAAGCCCCTGCGAGAATAAACCGGCCAAGTCCAACATATCGAGATGCTGTTATTCCAGTTGAACGATTAATATAGCATGTAATAGTTACCTACGTACTTAATATTTATATCGGAATGAGTAAACCCATTTTTGTTTACTTCACTATGTACCGTAATAGGGAATAAGTGGAATAATCAATGTGGATAGGTTCTATTACTTGGGGGCAGTGTACGGTTTATTCCAGCGGTCGCTTGGCGGCCAACGCAAAAGAGAAATAATAATGAAGTTTGTATGTAGGCAGGCTAATCAACAAAAGCAACGTTTGGTGCATACTCCGCCACCTATGCACACGATGTGTCAAGTTCATGCATTGTCAGCCGTATTTCTGCGGATGCTCTCTTCCAGACCTCACTCATTCATCCACTTTTGCCCATGGCATGCAACAACTCTTTAGCGCTCTTGCGAGGCACAAATTTGCTCAAGCCCTTCTCGCTCTGGAAACCGGCAGGGAAGCTGTGGGCAGGATACACCCCACGGGAAATAGCCAAATGTTTTTGCGGTCAAGTGGTTCCGCGAAGGCGAAGATGCGCTCAGACACGACAGTCGAATGGATGGCGGCGACGACGTGTGGTAGCGCTACATGCTGTATATCAACGAAGTTTTCTGCCCCGAAGTAAGGGGGAGCCCAACTGTTAGCTTGTCTGCATCAGGAAAAACACACCAGTGATTCTATTTGCTTCATGCGTTCGGGGTTCAAACACTAAGCCAAGGGACGGCTCACTACACCACCCCCTCAATGCACCGGCTTTTCTCACTAAAAACACCATTTTCAGCCTATTCGTAGAAAATCGAAATAAAATCGTAAAAATAAAAGGGAAATATATTTAAAAATGCGATTTAAATTTATCGGTAAAATATTTATTCTAATAAAATAAGAAAATATTTAACGTAGAGTATTTTAACCTTAAATATTTCTTTTTAAAAATATACGTAAAACATACGTAATATTTAAATTTTAAAATTCTTCGAATAAAAAAGTATTTAATAATAGAAATTAACGGCTTTTTATATAATTAAGATTTAATTAAAAAAGAGATATAAAAAATATATTTAAAAGTTATTTTAAAAATAATTCTTTAAGTTATTACGTTATTAAATTTCTCTCGCTTAGATTTCATTAAAGAAAAGTCTTTATCGATAAAATAAAAATAATCCGGATTTTTTAAATTTTTAAAAAGACTTTCTTTCGATATTTTAAAATATTTTAAATTTAATTATTATTTAAGTTTTTAGGTTATTATATAATTTTATTTTAATATAAAATATCGATTTTAAGGCGGTATTTTTAAAGTAATATTTAACGTTATTTCTAATTTATTAAATTATTTTATAAAAACAATATTATTAAACTTAATTTTTAGTATTTTAATCCGAATTTTATTTTATTATTGTATTATGAAATCGTGGAGATAATACTAGTCGAAAATGGGTGGTTTTGGTGGTAAAACGTGGTGCATTGAGGGGGTGGTGCAGTGAGCCGTCCCTTGGCTTATTTCGAGCCAAAGTATCATATCCGAGAAAATGAAGCTCAAGATACGGTTTTGTATCAATCCAAGAGTTCAGAATCTTCTACAAAGGAAACTCGGCATAGGGGAAGACACATGCAAATTATTGACCCAACCTTACCAACTCCATTGTTCTCCATCCACGAAACAAAGAAAGCCATCGCTCCGCTCAACATCGTCGCGTTTAGAGTCCTGGGATTGCATGTCAGGGGGTGGTGCAATATCTCTTCTGTAGACTCTCTAGGTCGGTCATCCGTCATTGTTTGGCGGACTTCCACAGAGTAAGTTCCAGTATAGTCGTCACCGTAGATGAAAGAGTTTTCTTGGGACGCCTGCTCGTCAGTCGAGTGCTGGCTTGAGTTGCCTGGTTTGACCTTTTCTGCGACATTGTGTTCAACAGTGCGGAGCAATATCGGATGTCCAGGGTTGGATATGGTATCAACTCTATCGACGAAAACGATGCTGCCTGATTGGTGGTGCAAAAGGGTGTGGCTTTGCCCGCGCTCGGTCCGCGTCATGCGCGTTTAAACCGTATGCTCGACCTCCCGGAACGTAACTTCTTTATTTCGACGGCAAGCATGCAAGTGGGGACAGTATGGTCGATGGCCGACAGCGGTTCACCCAGATCCGAATAATTGCCGAGTGATTTGGCTAAGACAGGTCGCCCGGCGGGGACAGGAGCCATCAGACTAGCGAATGAAACCATATCACTCAGTGCCTTCAGTCAAGTTTTACTATCGTCTACTTCTCAAAGACACCGGCAGCAAACAAGAACCATGGACCGCAATTTGGACACTGCCTCGCCTGGGCCCAGCAAAGGGGGTTACAGCTGGCAGTTTTGGGTCATCTTCCTTGCTCTTGCCATTACTTCCCTTCTGGTATCCGTCGAAAGCACTGTCGTATCAACTGCTCTTCCATCCATTTCTGGCTACTTGGATGCTGGCGAGAACTATGTCTGGTTCGTCAATGCCTACTTTCTGACGAGGTAAGTTGGGGTTCTGTGTCGTTCCCTCATGCCGCCCTCTGCCTCAGCTTTTCTCACTTATGGAACCCACACGACAGCACTGCATGCCTGCCCCTTTTTGGTCAGCTGGCCGACATGTTTGGCCGAAGGGGGCTGACCCTCTGCATCGTGGCCATCTTCGGCGTGGGAAGTGGCATCTGCGGCGGCGCGAGCTCCACTGCCATGCTGATCGGGGGTCGGGCCGTTCAGGGCATTGGCGGCGGCGGCGTCAACCTGATGGTCCAGATGATTGTGTGCGACTTGGTCCCCCTACGTGACCGTGGCCGCTTCATGGGTGTCATCCTGGCTGTCTTCGCCGTCGGCACCTCGATTGGTCCTTTCCTCGGCGGCGCCATCGTTGAGCACACCACCTGGCGCTGGGTCTTCTACATCAACCTGCCAATCTCCGGCGTGGCCCTGGCTCTCCTGGGGGCCTTCCTGCGCGTCAGCCATCAACGTGGCCCTTCGGCTCTCCAACGTCTCCGCCGCATCGACTACGTGGGCAATCTCATTCTCGTCAGCTCGGTTACTGCCGTCCTCATTGCTCTGTCATACGGAGGCGCCGTTTACCCGTGGTCCGCGTGGCAGGTCTTGCTTCCGCTGATCCTAGGGTTTGTCGGGATGGGCGGGTTTCATCTCCTCGAGATGTCCCCGTGGTGCTCCGAGCCAATGACCCCCAAACGCCTCTTCAGCAACCGGACGTCGGCCGCCGCCTTCTACCTCACTTTTATCCAGGCGTTGTTTGCCTTCTGGGTCATCTATTTCATGCCCGTCTATTTCCAAGCCGTGTTGCTCAAGGGGCCCACTCGGTCTGGTATTCTCCTACTGCCCACCGTGGTGACCGTTGTGCCGGGCGGCGTGATTAGCGGTATCGTCTTATCCAAGTTTGGCCGATACCGCCGCCTCCACCTTGTCGGATTTGCCATGATGACGTTCGGCATGGGCCTTTTCATCATGCTCGATCAACACAGCCACCTCGCCCTCCCCGTGGTCTTCCAGATCATCGCCGGCCTCGGTACCGGGTTCGCCATGACGTCGCTTTTGCCGGCCGCTCAGGCAGCACTGTCCGAAAAAGACACGGCGTCGTCCACGGCGGTCTGGTCCTTTATACGGAGCTTTGGGACCGTATGGGGCGTCGCGGTACCGGCCGCCATTTTCAACAACCGGGCTGACGCGCTGGCCCACAAGATCACGGACCCGGCCGTCCGCGCCCTCATGGTCAATGGGCAGGCGTACTCGCACGCCACCAGCCGCCTTTTGCGCAATCTCTCTGCTAATACGAGGGATCAAGTTGTTGGTGTGTTCAATGAAAGCCTCCGCATCGTCTGGATCGTTGCGGTCGTCATCACGGCAGTTTCGTTCTTCATCGTTTTTGCTGAGAAGGAAATCAAATTGAGAGATAATCTCGAGACGGAATATGGTCTTCAAGGCCCAGAGGAATTTGCCGGTGCAAAAAATGTCGATCCACCTGAGACTAAAGATGAGCCAATGACAGTCCAAGAGAGTATAACTGTGTAGACAATTGCAATATCAGGGTCAGGTCCGGTGCATCAAGATAAGACATGTTTATACTAGTAGAATAATCCGGATTAATCTCGAAGTATTATACCAGGGCTTGCAGTAATCTCACTGCCCCTTGGATCTCAACTAGCCCCGTCATGATTTTTACAATGTTGCAACCATACAGTAGTGCTGTTGAAATAATTGGCAATCCCAGTCTCGCGGAAAAGTCCATCCCATAGAACTGAGCAAGCTTATATGCCACAGCTCGGGATATATCAGCTGATTCGATAGATTGGCTGGCGTAGTGTCTGTTGAGAAAATCATGAAGATTCCAAATCTTCCTGTATAGATTGCAAACCCTGACTTCCCGAAGACTCGATCCTATGCAAGTCACTTGTGTGGTCATCAAGAATAGTTTCAGGTGTGGTCGTCACAGACAGAGCCTTGGTGCGAGTCAGCTCGCCTAACACCTTGAATATATCTCGTGCCGGGTTGTAAGCCGCTACATCCCCAACTCTGCTGCGAAGAATGCGCACACGGCGGCGGCGATTCTTCGACTGTACGGCTTCCATGAAGCGCCGCTCGAAGTAACAAATAAATTGTTCCTCTGATGCATAATCGAATTCCTCTTCAGGAAACCCCCGATTCTTCACAACGCTTCGAATAAACTCTTCTGGGGGAGCAAGGTTAAACCACTCCCCCCAACAGATCTACCTTTGTAAAAAGGAGGATGAAACTGGAGGTTTCGAACCATGGACTGTTGGAAAATGACTCCCATATCATCAATCCTTCACGCATCTGGTTGCCTTCTTCGTCTTCGACCAAAGCCTTGGCGTAACCGGTAACGTCTACTGTAAATATCACTGTATCGACATGCGCCATGACGTGTATCCATTTCTTCCTCTCGGAACGGGCTCCACCCATGTCAAACACAGCGTATGTGGTATCCTTGAATCTGAATCTCATTTCGTGCGTGCCGGATGTCTTAATGCTGGCATATATTAGGTCCTGGTCGGAAGGTATGTACTCAGGAGCCATCATCCGTTTTGCATGCTGAACGAAATAGGAATAGCCTTCGTTTAGACGGTACATGGGTCTCTCACGGTAAGCCTCCAGAGATCCAGTGTTCTTCCAAAGAGCTTCGATGAGCCAGGCATCATCCTGTGTAATGGCTTTGCTCGCGTATGACTCGAGGGCATCATCATTGAACAGTACATCTGAGCGTTGCATATGTCCCAGGATTTTCCTTGTGCCGTCTATGAGGTTATCTCGAATGACGTCGGTAAGTAGTTTCCGAAATCTGTCAGAAAACTCCTCCCGATCGAGAACCATAGATCGATGCAGTGCGGACTTCCCACTTTCCGAAGCGCCAGCGATCAGCACTCGTTGAAGACCAGGGCTTGGTTCAAACGCAACAAGGTTTTCGCTGTCAATCTTCGGTAGCTGCGGGCTCTTCCTCCGTTGACGCGTGAGTGTTGCTCGAAGTTGCCCATATACCCTCTTTGGGATGGGCCCGGCAGAGTATCGAGATTCGCTATCGTCGTCTTCGGTTGCCAAGATATTGGAGGAGGAATCGGGAAGGGATGATCCACGCTTCGTGAAAGCAGTTTTTAGTGGCCCGGTTTTCAGTCCCCTAATAGCTTGTCTTAAATGGGATCTTTCGGCCAGTTGGTAAACCCTGGAGCCGAGAATAACAGCATCAAATTCGAACTTGATGCTTATAAGCTCAGTACCTTCGGAGACTATGCTTCGCGAGTCGTTGTCGAGGCCGATAATGGAAGATGAACAGTCTTGAGCATCTCTCAGCACCTCTTGGTTATCGGGCTGGGACACCAATGCGTCTTGTTGCGACCATGATGAGCTAATGTTATAGTTAGCGACGATTAATGTCTTTTAAAAACGACAATATCATATACTCACCACTCCAAAGCTTTCAATAACAGAGTAAGGGCGTTAACCTGTCGATCCAATAGGATTGAGTACTCGGACATGTCCTTCTCATTCCAGAGAAACTTGAGCTTTTCTTTGGCGTCCATTTCCACCGATCTTTTGGCTTCGAAGCAACCCAGCTGTTGGTGAAGCGCCAAGACCAGCGTGCTAAAGCTGTCAAGCGAATTGCCGATCTGTATTCCTAGCTGTTGGTACCGCGGGTCCTGAGCCTGTTCCGGTCTGTTCCAGGCCGATAACCGGTCTAGAGCCGACTGAACAGTGTATAATTGGCCGATCATGGTAGAGAGTAGCAAAGGGCATTTATGGTATCTCGTTCGGATCGAGTTCAGCTTTATGAGGCTCTTGAACACAACCTCGCTCAAAGACACAGCAGCGCCCACCACCTGGAAGACGGAAAAGGGGTCCATGGCGGCTGTAGAGGATGGATACAGGAGTAAAAGTATGAGAACGTCTCGTTTCAAAATAGGCGTAATCAGAGGGTGCGGAGAGGGGGAAGGAAGGTATTCAGAAGCCATGAGGCGGTTGTAGAAACGAGAATACACGTTTTGTGGAGAACAAGATCGCAAAGGCTAAGTGAAATTAACCTTGCACATAAAGGAAGAAGCCTCGATGCTCAGTCATTTGTTCCTAAGCAGTCAGCCCAAAGTGGCGAGTTGCTCAAGAACCGATTATGCCTTGACTGGGCGCCAATATGCCCGGCGTAGGTCAGGATGGTGGGGAATATTACCTTGGCAACAGGTTTTACTTGCTGCTAAAGAAGTCTGCCACATGCAGGAGCTCTGGTTGGGCGTACAACTTTTGAAGGCAGTTGGAGCTGGTTGGTGGCCTGCTATTGCTGACCACCCTTTTCTTGTGAAGAGAAATGCTCAGCCCACCCCCCTTAATGCAGAGGACGGCTGATTACCCCCACCATGCCCCCGTAAACGGCGCCTGCTCAGTCGATATTGTGCCAGCCTTACAGTCTTGAACACTAAGAAGATGTTGAATTTCAGACGTGGTTTAATCGATACATTGGTCCGGGCAGTTGCGCCCATCCCTTCAGTTCCGACATTGCGGGGGCCAGGAAGGGGCAATATCAGATAACTGCTTACTTGCACTGTGACCATTGCAGGGTTAAGCCATGTCGGTGTTCGGCATCCGAACACCGCTTGGTTTGGTAAGGCCGGCAAGGGCTTTCTCAATTGAACGGCGGTTGTCGGTTCGAATTCCGCATCAACAAGTTCCCGAGTGACCGGAAATAGCAATACCCACAACCGCATTCTTGGGCTTATAGCGACAGTACAGCAATAGTTTGTCTCGATGGAGCTGAACTCGGACCCGACAGATATACAACCGTACGGGAGGGCAAACCAGACCGCCCATCCCTTGGGCTTCAGCACCCCTAAACGCGTTGCTGCTGACGGATACTGCTGCAGCTACTTCTACGTCTACATCTGTGGATGCCTTCCCTCCTACTTTAGCGGCACACAACGCCCCTGTAAGCCCGGCACATGAAGCCCTAGCAACTGACCTGTTGGCCCAGGACCTCCCAGCCGACGTCGAAGAGTGTCTCCATATCTTCTGCCATCAGATGCTTAGGTACTTTCCGTTCATGCATCTTCCAGCCGACTTGGGTTTGGTGCGATCCGAAAGGCCATTCTTACTCATCTGCATATTATGTGCTGCAACTTTTCGACTCAACAGGCAGCCTACCGACGAGACCAACATGCTCTCGATCGGTAGCACACACGGCGCACCGTCGGCCATACATGGGAAAGAACACACCCAGGCCCTTGAGAAGAGAAGAGCTGTTCTAGGATGCTTTTGTCTGTCTACCGTGCTAGTGCCTCCCCATTCCCGTGCCGAATAAGTCACTAACTTGGGCAGAATATCCTCACACTTCGGACACATAGATGCCTTGCAAGGGACACCTTATATGGTAGAGACTCTCACCATCCTCAGTCGTCGCAAAGAATACGTCACGGATGAGTCTTTTGTCCACCAGATTCGACTACAGCTTATTTCCAGGGAGATGGAAACAGACCGGCATCCAACGATGCCACCATACTTTTACTTCAAGGTATTACAAGCAAAGCTGGACGGCGTTAAATGCTCCATATCACCGGAGCTCCTGGAAGATGGTGAGTTACTTGCTGCGAACCACCTGCATGTACGGATGATTAACTTAATGGGGTACTCCTTGTCGGACACGTGTACTTCGCCAAACTAAATATCCTCGAGCCAGCAATTTCTCCCGATACACCGACTACCCAGCGAGTCGAGTACCTGTATACATGCTTACAGGTGGTCAAAGCCGCAATGGATAATTTCTTCAAGCTGCCCCCAGCCGAGTACCCAGTGGCTCCCTTTTCCCTCTGCGTGCAGCTGGCGCGATACATAAAGGTCCTCGTGGTCCTCTCGACCCTCAACGATCCTTCGTGGGACAAAAGCGTGGCGCGGCAGACCGTAGGTGTGATTCAGTTTGTTGACCAAATACTCTCCAACATCCAGGTCGCCTCCGGTGGTAACCAGAGGTCGGGGGATGGGTTTCTGGCGGGTCCGTCCAGAGTGTTTACAGCTGTGAGGGCTTGGTGCGTCTCGAAACTGGGCGAGAGTCCTGTATTATTTGACTCTTTCGACCCCAATGGTACGTGGACAGGAAACATGTTCAGCGCGTTTGCTTTCGAGGGCTTGGATTTCTTCACTTGACTTTCTACCTGCCCGGGCCCGGCAGATTCGGCTCGGACATGAAAATGACGGAACAATACATAACGACCTTGTCTGAGAGCTGAGACGTGGCGGTCTCGCCAATCAAACTACCTATGCATGGCAATCTCCCTTTTTCATCCATACATCCGACCCGCCCGTATGCCTAGGCAGATATCATAGGCTAGGTTGCCAGTACCCGAGGTACCTACATACTCAACCCAAGTTCCTTTTACCCTGATAAGGACCCCTACTCCTACTGGAGCCTGGTACTTAGAGCAATAAGGTACAGGCTACCAGAGGCTAGCTCGGCCTAGCTGTACACCTGTGTGCGCTCACTGGAAGCTGAACTGACCTAGTTGCCGATGACCTGTATCTAATTTAGGTTTAACTGTCTACCTAGGCAGACGTCTTCTCCAATGTGCCTGGTGGCGTTCGTTTGAAGATTTGCAGTGCACCTCTGATTTGTGGTACATTCACTGAAGACGAAGACAAGGGGAGACGATTGGAGACCAAGAAGTACTTATGCAGGTTATAAAGTCGCCCAGCCGTCATTGCTGCCCAATACTGCAACTGTATGTACTTAGTACCCATGCGCTTTACATCAAAGACCTGCACGCAGCACACCCTACCAGTTCCAACAATGCTCCCAATAACCCCGCTCACAAGAAGCCTGGGCAGTGGCTGGATAGCGCCACCGGCGGCGCGCACATTTCCAAGACTCCGGACTTTGCCAAGGCTGGAAAGTATTCCATCACCGAATACACATACGGCACATACTGCCTCGCGGGGATTCCCACACGGCCTGGCCATGGCTTGCCCCCACACAAACCCTTCCTTCTGGCTTTCTCCGAATCCATTCACTGCTTGATCCAGGATTGCTGCAGCGAGTCCCGTCCGACCAATGTTAGGGATGGCACGGGTGACCACGTTAGTGACCCGAAACAAGTTGGCCTGCACGCCGCGCCAGAAACTGATATGTGACCAGACCATCCCGGGGCGGACAATGTAAGTATCAACCTGCTCATGCTCCTGTCCAAACACCTGAACTATCTTCTCTGTTCTGCCCTGTTGAAGCGTATGCTGGTTAGTATCGTGGCCGAAGCACTGGATTCGCTGTTGTCAAACATACGCGCATGAGCTTGTAGTCCCCCAAGATGAATGCCTTCCTGGTAAGGTCTTCGGGGGTACCCTCGGTAATCATGTAGATGAAGGCGGTGGGCTTAGCAGCGGTATTCACTTCGGTGACTGCCTGCAATCCGGCTACCGTGAAATCCTGACACTCGTTTCACTTCGGCGAAATCAAACTTGCTGAGACGGAATGGGGTCACTCACAGCTACCGTTCTGGAAATACACTTGGTTACATAAGCGGGGGGACCCCGAGTTTAAACATATATAGACACTATATTAATATTATATAGAGCTGAAAATAAATATATATTAATTTAAGTTATAATATAAGTATTTCCCCCTTAGTCTTATATTAGCCCATTACTCATCCCAGACGCAGGCAAGGACTCCCACCTTCCTTAGAATATATCCATCCCACCAGACGTCATCAAACGGATTGTCAATTCTCCAGTCAATCCGGGAGTCAGCCAACTCTTCTATCTTCTCTTTGAGGTCGCGATATAAGGTATGAACATGGTGGCAAGTGCCTGCTGGCTGGGGATAATATCGTGATCTCGTATCCCAGTAGTCCAAGCTCGAGGAGGCTTCAACAAATTTGCAGCCATTTCCACGAAAGACATGACGGCCTGGTTCGAGAGTCCAAGGCTTTTCCACTTCCGGCTTCCATTCATTTCGCCGTAGTCGATAGTCAATGAACCAAAGGTGAGAACCGTCTCTAGCGTCTTGCTCAAGGAGGTCAAGAATTAAGCAAGGGAACCCCACCATTGGGCCAGTATAGCCCCATTTAGATTTCAGATCAAGATTCCAGGAGGGGTCAAACTCGAGGGCAATGCGTTTCGTCTCGCTGAAGGGGATTTCCAAGTGGAAAAACGCTTCGTGACTTTTGGGGTAATCGCAAAGATGGGCTTGGTCCAAGGGGATCTGGAGACAAACCAAGTCTCTTTCGGGATAAAGTGTAAATGACATTTGCTCTTTGTCGTTCCGAAGAAAGGTTCCACCCACTTCCATCACCGTCTGATGGCTATATCGCTGTGGACCATTGGCCGCAGCTTGTATTTGTCGTCTCACTGAGCGCCGAACCTTCTGCATGCGGTGACGCAATGCTTGATGCGAGTCCCGGCATGCGGCCCATAGACCACCATGGATCATGTATGTAGACGGGTTCCTCGTAGGGCTGTTTGACGGTCCTTGAGTATGATCCCAGTGCGGCGCCATTAGGTGCCAGCTCTCTGTTTCGGGAGGGATCTACTATGAAGATGCCAGTTGTCACCCTTGTTGGCTTGATATGAAAGCTGCCAGTCGACCTTTGTAGCCTTCTCAAGCTCAGCAAATGACAAGCTTTGGAGGGCAAAGAAGTAGGCTCCTCGCTTGGTGCGTAGAGACCGCGCAGCCCATCCCCATATCATGAACCGCACCTCCGGCGGAAGTCGAGTAAAGTAGTGAAATACTCCAGGTGGGCCAGTGGAAGTTAGTTCGACCATCTTTCCAAGCTTCTATAGATATTGTTGTTGGTTATTTCGTGCAATACCTTATTGTGAGGGCTGGGTCGGGTAGAAGGTGTTGCGAGCGATATTGCTGAGTATTGAACAATGCGAATGACAGAACAAGAGTAGCAGGAGGCGAAACACAAAAACATATAAAATATAGCCCTGACGCTTGACAATGAACTTTCGGAGTTACAAGTTGCTTTAGGCCAATCTGACTCACTGGCATCTACTTGGGTTTTAAGTTTCCAGTTCCCCTGGAACCATACCGGTCAAATGTTGGAATTCTTCCAAAAGAATATGTTAATTCCTTTCCCCTACTATGAACCAATGAGTTTCTCCAGATACGCAAGCCAGTTCAGTCCCAATACCTTGCGCCTTTTCTCCTCGGACCAGCCCTTCCGCGCCATCGCACAAGCCAGCTCAGCACGATCAGCCAAGGGACCCAGAGGCTTGACGACCTTCTGGCTTCCCCACGGAGTGAGCTGCCGCGCGTAGCCCTTGTCTTTGTTACACCACGCCATGAATTCGCTCGGTGTCCCGTGGCCCTCGCTCGCGTCAGAGCCGATCCCTACGAGGTCCTCGCCGACCAAACCGATGACGTAGTCGAGCGCGTCCACGTAGTCATCGACTGTACTGTCGTTACCCTTGGCCATATGCGGCCCAAACTGTGACAGGCCGACAAATCCACCCTTGGAGCCAATTAACTTGATCAGATGGTCCGACTTGTTGCGCGTGTGCTCCTTGAGGCCGGCAGGCAGCACATGGGAGAAGCATGGCGGCTTGCCCTCAGGCGCGAACAAGATGGAGTCCTCGCTCGTCTTGGGCCCGACGTGGCTCAGGTCCAGAACCATGCCTAACCGAGCCATCTCAGTGACGACCTCGCGCCCGAACCCCGTCAGCCCGGAGTCGTTTAGCTCGGTATAGCCGGCGCCCGAGTAGTTTTGTGTGTTGTAGGTGAGCTGCATCTTGCGGACGCCGAGGTCGCGGAACACGCGCTGGTAGTTGAGCCGGTCTTCGATTCCCGCTGTGTTCTGCCATGAGAGTAGCACGGCCGTCTTGCCCACCTCCTTGGCCGCGCGGATGTCGGCCGCGCTGTGGGCTTGAACGATGAGGTCGGCGTGCTCCTCGAACCACCGCTTCCATTGCACCACGTTGGCAAGGCTGCCGCGAAGCCCCGCCCACAGCCCACACGTGCACGAGACGCCTTTGATGCCGCCCTTGTGCCAAGCCTCGAAGATGTCGCGAGACCAGTTGCAGATGTTCAGTCCATCGAAGTGAATGGACGAGGCGTAGATTTCTCGCGCTTCCGTTTCGATGACCATTTTGATTGCTGCCTGATGTGTATTACTGATATAACTAAAGAAAACTCGATATGAAATTACAGGTTTTCACGTATTGGTCCCAATCATGGCGACGGCGTGGGAGCACGCCTTGTGTCTAATCCTGACATAGGGGAGAGTCGGAATCCTTTCCGATGGCGGGGCGGGGCGCGGCCCGGTTACTGTTCCTGGTAATTGTCGGGGGCAGCCCGACGGATCAAGATCTTGACAATCTGCTAACTGATATCAAGGCCGTATCTGACTGGACTACGCTGGCATTATATCCACGTTAACTTACATCACATCAGCCCGGGACGCAATCACGTTATTTGACAAATCCTAACCGACTGGTTTGCGGTGCATGGTGTGGTAGGATGCGTGCAGTTGACATTAATATGGCTTAAATAGGCATGCATTTCATGTCGAATCAACCTTTCAATATGGAGAGCAGCATCGACAAAGAGCTCCGTCTAGTCCAGCGTCAACATGGATAGCAAGGGCATCTTACGCAAGGTCGACTCAGACCAGGGCCAAAGTGAACCAGGAGTGGCGGAAACCCCGGCAGGACTGCCACTCAGAAAAACATTGTGGTCTGTTCTCTGGGACTCGCTCGACAAGACACCTGAGGAGCGCAAGTTCATCGCAAAGATTGACTGGTGGATTTTGAGCTATTGTTGCGTCTCCTATTTCGTCAAGCATCTTGATCAAACCAATGTTAGCCCCCTTTTACTCTAATCTGTCACGAGGTGAGAGGCACTGACACCCCCTGCGCCGAGACAGATCAGCAATGCATACGTCTCGGGCATGAAGGAGGACTTATTCCTGACCGGCAATGACCTCAATCTTCTTACCACATTTGGAACATTGGGTACATCATAGGCCAACTACCTTCCCAGCTGATTCTGACCAATATTCAACCCTCTATCTGGCTTCCCACGCTCGAATTGATGTGGAGTGTGATAGTCATGGGCATGGCTGGTGCGAAGAATGTTGAGACACTCCATGCACTGCGGTTCTTCACCGGGCTGCTTGAGGCGTCAGCTTACCCTGGGATCATGACGCTCTTGGGCAACTTTTATACCCCTTCCGAGCTGGGAAAACGCGCATGCATCTTCCAAGCATCCTTCAGCGCTGCCCAAATGTTCTCGGGATATCTCCAGGCCGCGTTGTTCATTGGAATGAACGGAAAGCATGGTGTGGCTGCCTGGAGATGGTTATTCATCTTCGATGGCATAATTGGTGTCCCAGTGGCGCTGTACGGCTACTTCGCAGTCTCCGATTCGCCCACTACATCTCGGGCATCTTGGTTAAAGCCCAAGGAACGCGAGACAGCCATTGCCCGAATGGAGCGCGTCGGCCGCAAGCCGATGAAGAAGCTGACGTGGAGAATTATCCGCGAGATCGTGACCTCGTGGCCCGTCTATCTCTTTTGCGCCATCTTCATCGTGCACGTCCTTGGCATCCGCATCTACTCCTACATGAATCTGTGGCTCAAGGCAACCAAGCTCTACACGACCGAGGAAATCAACATCATCCCCACCGCCGGCTACGGCCTGCAGATTTCTTCACCCTGTCCTATGCCTGGACCAGTGACGCCCTGGGCCTAAGGTGGCCCGTCATCATCTTCGCGTGCCTCGTCGCGCTCGTGGGGACCGCCATCCTGTCCGTGTACCCGGAGCACGACCACGCGGCCATGATGGCCGGCTGGCTGCTGACCTTCTGCGAGACGGGCGCTGGCGCGCTCATCGTCACTTGGATCAACGGAATCTGCTCGCACTCGGCCGATCAGCGCGCCATCATCATCGGCGTCGTTGAGACCGCCGCCTTTACCTTCCAGGCCTGGGTCCCCCCTATTGATCTACAACACGGGGGAGGCGCCCAAGTTCAGGATCGGGTATCAGATGGCGTCGGCGTTTTTCGCGCTCGAGATTGTATTCACCTTGGTGATTTTATATTGCTCCAAAAAGTGGCCTCAAGGGGCACGACCAGAGCCGCAAAGGGGTGAGGGTGACAATGGAGAGGCATCCCGTGTGGTTTAAATATATTTTAGTTAGTGTATGTGTTATACATCGAAAAGCGACCCGACTTGGTCACGTGAAACGCCTCCTTTTGTAGACCTACTAGTTGACGACTGTCGTTTCGCTATCGCCTTTATGACGATAGCGCTGCTTTTGGTACAATTCTTTATATGACTGATCGCCAGCAAGAGAATGGTAGGTACTCCAGAGAAGGTTTGGGCAACAGAAGCCGGCGCTGCAACCGGGCCGGAACTTGTTAGCACCACACGTGATGCGGGCAGGGGGCCACAACCAACAAGATGACCACGCGGGTTCCTTGCCGCCAAGCAGTCCCAAGGGATGATAAGCTGGTATAACGAAATAGCAATGGGAATCCTACAAATCAATTCTCGTCAGCAGTCAATAATTGCTACCGTTGGGATCAAAGAACTAAACTAGGGGGGGTCATGATCGGCCCAAAACCATGCAGCACACAGCGATGAGGATGCCCGAAAAGGAAGTTCTCCTGAGTTCTTGGGCTTTGGTTATGCAAGAAAATGTTGGCTCATGGATGACTTTAGCAGTTGCATGACTCCTCTGTGAACGTTTATATACATGATGTTAGCCTTCCCCCAATCTGATTTTGGTATTGTCTGGCTTCAATCCTCTCTCACCACCTACTGGATCACTGCCACAAGGCCGACTATCGTAAGTCAAAGCACCCCTCGACGGCCACACCCCTCAACGGTCACTATAATAAAACACAGTTATAATAATATAATAAAATAATAATAAATTAATTAAAAATTAACGAAAAATTATAAAATTATAAAATTAATTAAGATTTATTTCAATTAAGCTTTAAACCTTAAATTCCTTATGAAATTCCTTTTTTATAATCTCCTTTATCGATTTAGATTAAATTATAATAAAGCGCGCTTACGTTAGCTTTACCGCCTCCTTTATATTAATTACTATTTCTATTATATAAATATATTTCCTATTTAATATTAAAATAAATCTTTTTTTTCTTTTCTTTTTTTTAAGGTTTACTTTTAATTAAACTATTTTATATATTATTTAATTAATTTAATTATTTAAATCGTGGAGATTTTTTTTAACCTTTTAAAATAATACCCTTTTAATTATTCTATCGAATTATATTAAATTATTAATTAATTTCTTAAATAATTCTATTAATTACTTAAAACTTTTTAAAATAGGAATCGAGATAATTAAAAATTAAACTTTTAAATTTAAAGAGGGGGGCTTAAGGGTTAAGGTATTTTATTAAACCTCGAACCTTTTAAGTCGGTTATTTAAGGGTTTATTAATATCGCGAAGGAATATATTAAATACTTTCTATTTATTATAAATAACCTTAAGCTTAAATATAAAGGTCCTAACCTTTTTATAATATCGAAGGAACTCCTTTTTATTTAACGTAGTTTATTATATACTTAGATATATTATATAGTCGGACACTTTTTTTCTTATAGAAAATAAGTCCGTATATAACTGTATACTTTAATTAATTTTAATTAAATTTAAATCGTAATTTTAAAATTAAAGTATAATTTAAATAAAATAAATAAAAAAGATTTTTTAAAATTTATATCTATTTTATTATATTTTTAAATAAAAAGTACGTTAAATTAATCCCTGTAATTTCTATTTTCCGCTTTAACTTATTAAATAAAATAATTATAAAAGTAACATGAATAAATTTAATATTCTTATATAATTAAATATAATAGGTTAACATTTTAAAAAATTTAATAAAGAATTAAAAAAGTTATAATTTATATACGGACGTTTTTTATATAGGGTAAAAGGTGTCCGATTATATAATATATCCGGGTATATAATAAACCACGTTATCTTTATATTATTAAACCTTAAATAATAGAAAATTACCTCGTAACGATACCTCCCTTTTAATATATTAAATATATTAATATTTAAAGGTTAAAGGAGGTACGATATATAAACTAATAAAAAAAGGAATTATACTTTAATTTCTGAATAAATTAATATAAACTTCTTAATATTATAAGAGGAGTAGCTATTAAGGATAAATAACTGTTACTATTTTTTATCTTCTAGCTTAATTTATAATAAAAATACCTTTTTAAATTAAAGTAAAGTTAATTTATAATTAATTTAACCTTTAAGAAATATAATAAAAATTTAATTTTTTATAACCTTGTTTAAAGTATCCTCTTCCTTTAAAAACTATTAAAACTAGAGTTATTAATTTTTAAAAATATATATTAGAATAATAAACCGGTTATTTATATTAATTATTTCTATTATAATTATTCACTTTTAATTAATAGAATCCTTTATAGTAATCCTTCTTATACCTATTAATTTAATTATTATTTAATTATTTTTAATATTTAATTATATATCGACCTCGTTATAATTTTAAATATATTAATAGGGGATAGATTAAATAGATTCATAATTAAATCGATTAAAGAAATCTTAAATATTTTCCTCGAAAGTATCCGTGATACGTTTAAAATTTATTTTAAAAGAAAGAGAAGATTCGATTACCTTATACTTATTAAGAAATTTCTATATTTAACGTTTATTAAATATATAAGGGTTATCGTTAGCTTTAAATATATATTAAACGAATATCTTTAAAATTATATATAAAAGAGAATAACCGAGTTTAATTTAAGTAATTATTTATTAAATAATATACTTTTTATTATTGTTATATAATACCTATTAAAACGAGTTATAACGTTTTTTAATTTACCGGCCTTTTATTTAAGCTTTTAAAGTAATATAATTAACCCCCTCTTTTAATACAGCTTGTTTTAAGTTTTTATTATTAATAATATATTAAATCGCGCGTTAGAGCTTTAATTTATCGATTATAATATTATAATAAAAGAGTAAAAGAAAAGGGTGTAATTAAACTAATTTAAATGAAAATATAACGAAAACTAATTTATATATTATTAAATCGGTATGTAAGCGCGATTTAGGGGTAATTTATTAATAGGTGACCGTTAAGGGGTGTGGCCGTCGAGGGGTGCTTTGACTTACTCCTTATTATGCCCATGAGAGAGATCACCAAGCCTGTACCACTTCTTCTTAAACGCGCATATCACACAGTATTATTCAAACTCAACATCTAATATGCGCTCTTCATATGCGTTGATCTATCCCATCACCGGAAGCTTGGCTGTTGCTGTTCCGCCGCCAGGCCTTTCCTTCAGACCAATCAATGAGCGGGACCAATATGTTGGTATATCGGCCGTCGATGTTCCAGTTCCGGTCCCAGGCCTTCCAGATGAATCTGTCGGGGCCTTGACCGTTGGCGCTGGCCCACCACCACGCCATGTGAGCTGGTGGTATGAACAATCCAAGGGACCCGACAAGCTCGATACTAGAAAAGTTGCTGCTACATGTGCAAGCTATATCACCGTATCTGTCCCACAGTCGATGGTAACAGCGGTAAGTGCGGGCACCACGATGAACAACTCCTCCCGCTTTGTCGATCAATAGGCAGACATTTTACTGATAGGTAGGGGTCAATTCCAATAAGACCAGCGCCGTTACGAGCAGCGAGAATCCAGTGGTCAACACAGCTGCTTCCGCCGTTTCTAGTCTCATGACTGAAACCGCGACCCCCGAGATCATGCCTTCGGAATGCACGATCGCGACGACGACAGCGGCCGCCCCTGGCAAGCCCGGAGCGACTCCTGATGCCAGCAACTTCTACATAGTAGGCTACTGGCAGGAAGGCTCGAATGAGATTTGGCCCAACACGGGTTGGCTGGGCGCAACAACTAACAAAGGGGAACTGTCCTACCAACGCATTACCAACTCCACCGTATCGCCGGAGGGTTGGTGGATTTGGGTGCTAGATCCCACCAACGGCGCCCTGAAGATCGATCATTCCGACTACTACGCCATGTACGACCCCCGAACCGAGCACGCCGCGGGGACGGATGAGGCCTGGGTCGTGGTTGGGCGGTGGCCCGATAAGTCGCAACCCCCGGTCCTTCCGCTGGTCCACTGTGATGAGGGAGCCCGTTATGGTGAAAATGTTCGGGCTATGACATGCACAGGCGATGGCGGCTACTCGACCTTGGGTTGGTGCCTGTACACCTATGGGGAGGGCAATGCGTTGGTATTGGGGAAAACCGGCAAGCCGAGTTGCGGGCCAGCCTTGACCATGCGCCAGGACAGAGACTTGAAGACGACAGGTTGAAAAGGGACGAAGTTTTCTTTTATAGGGTTGTTTTGGACTGGTTCTCTTCTTTCCTCATTCAGCCATCCTGTTTCTAAGTTGCAAAAAGAGACATATGGGTTAGTGCACGGTAGCTTGGCGCAGGACCCCAGGACCCCTTTCTGGAAGTTGCGTCGAGAGTCTTGGTGAAGCTGAAGTGACAGATGGTGGATATTTAGTAGCCAATGATATGCCGCGAAGCCGTGCAATAAGACACGGTGCAGTTGGCGGTTGAGTTTCAAGCTTGACCGACTTCGACGCGACCAGCCATCAACCATGCAGAAAGCGGTAGCGTCAAGGACCCGAAATGTGACAGATCATAACTTGACCGCCTAATTGCAGAGCGCGAGAAGTGATATGATGTTTGAATGATAGTAATCACGCGCTGCGAGCAATACCCTATCAGTCGTGGGAATTGTTAGCTGCATGACTCCCCGCATGTTCGGAGGGTTGCATCCCTGATGTGGTTTGCCGGCGAGCCCAAGTGGGCAGAAAAAGGTCACGCATGCCACCACGATTATAAACAATGCAAAGACCGGACGGTAAGACGGGCATATGCCTACCCGTCTGTGTGCCCCGACATTTGAAGAGCTTGGGTATTTCACCAATTGCTTGTATGACTCGGGCAATTAAGCGGTGCCGGAAGGGGGTGTTGTTTGGTTGGTCTGTTGCATCGATGTGTGCCGAGACTGAAAACGGAAGGTCTACGATTTTTTTGGGCGGCAAGCGGGGCTGGACCCAGTCAGAGCGGATCGATTACATTCCAAGTGTGCAGGACACGACTGCAGCAACCAATTCTGATAGGCAGAAGCTCGAGAACCCCCAACGCTGGACAGGGACCATGCAGAAGCAGCGTCGATTGGGAGTATGGGGTACGAGATACGCCTTTCGCTTGAAGAATGGCGGTGATATGTCTTAAGGGAGGAGGAATCCGTCTGTTGCATTCGTTTCGTCACAAAAGATACAGAGCAGCGGTTTGAAACCAATCTACGACATGACGTAGCGCAGGAGCTACCTATGGGATGATTATTGTGATTAGATTCCGGCCATCTGATTAGATAGCAATATTAAATGACCTCCTTCAATCAATGCAAGTGCTGTATAAACGGCCTGTTACGAGCCTTCTCCGAGTGGAGTCGCTGTTTCCGTTCTTTTGCAAGATTGAGAAACGCTGTTGACGGCGAACGACATGGCGAGTTCCTGCAGCAACCCAGGTAACCGGAGCACGCGCTAATATCGTCGGTGGGGTACTTTATCGCTGGACCTTGTGTTCTGTACAGTGTCTGCTCCATATGCACCTAGCGATTCGGGCAGCAAACATTATGTAGGTGATGCAGGAAGTCACCTCTGAAAACACTGGTTAAGAGGAACATTAGCCTCGCGATATCTCTGTGGTTACTGCAACTAGGCAAAAGAGGCGCGCCGGGTCAAGATCAGCAGCCGCGGTACCCAGTCGGCAGTCGGAGCGAAGCAGGCTCCAATTTAATGTCGTTATCTTTCTTTTCCTCCCCACCTTTCAACGTTGCTCCTGTTGCTCTTTTCGTCACCACTCACGGCACCTTGTCCGGCCTCATCTCCCCAATAAACTTTTCCCGCCTCTTCCAATACCGGCAATTAACTTTCCTACACGCTGCACCCCAGACCACATCGTTCGGACTGAAGTGCCTGGCTTCGACTACGTCTAATCTGAGCCGCATCTCCAACCATTGTCTTTGTTCAGGCAGCTTTTTCCCCCCGGTTCCAGCAAAAGTGATACTGGTTTGGCTTACCGACCCGTCGCGCGCCATTTCGGGCCAATACTTTCCCCTAGGTGTATCCCCTGATATAGAGGTACTTTTACCCCCCTGGCAACGCAACAACCAGAAGTAGGGCAATTGGGTGTCGCCTTCGATACTGTCTTGCCCGCAGGGCGTCGCCACTGGGCTGCTGTGATGTCGCAAATGAAGATGGCTTCCACTGCGGACTTCGCTTCTTGCGGTTGGCCTATCTGGCGTGTCGATGACTTCACCACCTGCTTCCAATCAGAGTATGTCTCTCCTCAGATCTCCTTCCCCAGTATCTTAACAGACGTGTTCTAACGGAGGACATTTTGTTGCAGCTACTTAAAGATTCTTTTCCCCTTGATTGTGTTCGGTCTCTCCGTCACGACCCTGGCCTACCAGGGTATTTTGCAGCGCATTCGATCTAAACGAGCACGCGACTACGAACATATCCCCGATCACCGTGACCATACTGAACTCCCGCCCGCCGAAGAGGAAGATCCCGCGAGTACCGACGACGATGAAGAAGGTCTTTCTATTGCCCAAAACGGCGGCGGCCGGTTGGCCCTCGTCAAGACGACTACGAAGGGCTCCATTGTCCAAGCCGATACGCCGCCGGGCCAACAACTGTCCGTGATCATCGAGGAGCTGTGCGTGATCGGCCTCGTGGCCATCAACGTTACTGCCCTCATCACCAACACCTATACTGGACGCGGTCGCATTGCTGCCGCGGTTGGCGTTTTGACGTGGCTCTACGTGCTTGTGTTGGCGACTCTGCGACTCTTCCTCGGTAATACCAAGTGGCGGGTGCCCCGGATATGGAATCATACGGCGACCATCTATGGATTCCAATGGTTGTTCACTCTTCTCATCTTCCGCTCGGTCATCATCCACCCGAGCTCCCAGCTGGTCCAGATCTTGGTCGTTGCCGAATTCTGCCTGACTACAGTCCTTTTCATAATGACCATGTCGATTAGGAAAGGCAACAAGACGGTTATGTTGGAGTGGGAGGGTGACATTGAGCCTTCGCGGGAACCCCTGGCCTCTGTATTTTCTCTCTTGACTTTCTCCTGGGTGGACGGAGTACTCTGGGAAGGTTATAAGTCACCTTTGGTCATGGAAAAGGTCTGGAATCTACTTCCCAAAGACAAGGCTGGGTATGTTCTGGCCGACTACCGCCAATTCAAGAAGAACACTAGACTTATCTTCCATCTGGCCAAATACTTCAAGAGCGATCTCATCTTGCAGTGCTTATGGGCACTCGCGTCTGGAGTGCTTACCTTTGCCCCGACTCTCCTACTGAAGGCTATTTTGGAGTATGTCGAGAAGCCTGAGATTGCTCCTGTGAACGTTCTTTGGCTTTATGTCATCTTGCTTCCAATTGCCGACATCATTCGCTCTATTGCCGATGGCCAAGCTTTGTGGATCGGTCGAAGGATCTGCATCCGTATCCGAGCTATCATCATCGGTGATATATACGCCAAGGCTCTGCGCCGCAAAGCAGCCAGTGGCAAGGACACCACCCTCGGGGCAAGCAACGGAAAGGAGGCAGTCAAGGAATCGCGCCTCGACAAGCTGAAGAGAATGATTGGTCTCAAGCGGAAGAGTGCCAGCGACACCAGCGACGGAGCCGCGAACACCTCTAGCAACGGGGAAATTTCTAAGAAAGAGGACCCTAGCAAGGACGCGGACGAGCAGGCAAACCTGGGCACCATCATCAACTTGATGTCCGTCGACAGCTTCAAGATCTCCGAAGTCACTTCTTACCTCCATTTCCTGTTAGCCAGTGCGCCCTCCCAGCTTGTTATGTCCATCATTTTGCTGTGGCAGGTCATGGGCCTCAGTGCTATCCCGGGCCTGGTGATCATGGTCTTCCTTCTGCCAATCAACATCCTTCTCGCCAAGGGATTCCAATACACCCAGAAAAAGATCATGACAGCTACGGATAAGCGCATCCATACGACCAACGAAGTCCTGCAAAACATTCGTATCATCAAGTACTTTGCCTGGGAGCAACGCTTTGGCGACATTGTCGACGAAAAGCGACGCGCTGAGCTGAAGGCGCTGCGAAACCGATACATGATCTGGGCGCTGGCCGTTGCTATCTGGAACACCGTCCCGGTCCTGATCACGTTCTGCTCTTTCTTGGTATACACTAAGGTCGAGAAGAAGCCTCTGTACCCATCTGTCGCATTCACTGCCATGTCCTTATTCATGTTGCTTCGGGTACCTCTCGACCAGCTTGGCGACATGATCGCACACGTACAGGAGGCCCAGGTGTCCATTGACCGTGTCGAGGAGTTCTTACTCGAGGAGGAAACCGAAAAGTACCAGCAGCTTAGCGAGGAGAATGTCGACGACCAGGGCAACCGTGTCATCGGCTTCCGCGATGCTACCTTCATCTGGGGCAGCAAAGACGCAGTCGCGGCAGATGGTTCCATGGCTTTCCGTCTCATGGACTTGACCAGCGACTTCAAAATTGGCCAGCTGAACGTTATCGCAGGCCCCACTGGATCCGGCAAGACCTCGATGCTTATGGCGCTGCTCGGCGAAATGACCTTGATGAAGGGTCAAGTATACCTGCCGGGTGGGCGGAGCCGTGAGGACGTCCACGTGGATCCCGAGACTGGACTTGCCGAGACTTGTGCATACGTCGCCCAGAGTGCCTGGTTAGTCAACGCCAACATCAAGGAAAACATTCTGTTCTCTGCGCCCTACGATGAGAAGCGATACCGAGATGTCATCGTAGCCTGCGCCCTGGAACGCGACCTCGAGATTTTGGACAATGGTGACGAGACGCTTGTTGGTGAAAAGGGAATTACTCTTTCCGGAGGTCAGAAGCAACGCATCTCCTTGGCTAGAGCCGTCTACTCTAACTCACGGCACTTGCTTCTCGACGATTGTCTCAGCGCTGTGGACTCCCACACTGCCCAATGGATTTTCACCAACTGCATTCGAGGGCCTCTTATGCGCGATCGCACCTGCATCCTTGTTACTCATAACATCACCCTCTGCGTTCCTTCTTCTGAGTATGTCGTCGTCCTGGAAAACGGTAGGGTTTCGGCTCAAGGTCCTCCTTCCGAAGTGATCGCGTCTGGTGCTCTAGGCGAGGACATTCAAAACAGATCTCGTCCCAGTTCGGCCCACGCTTCGCGCATCCCATCTCGAGTCCCATCAAGTGTTGGCGAAGGCAGTGACGAAACTCTTATCGACGGTGCCCCCAATGGCAATGGCAACGGCAAAGCCAAGGATAAAAAGAAGAAGAAGCAGGACTCTATGGAAGAGACCAAGGCTACTGGCGCTGTGAAGTGGCCTGTCGTGAAGCTATACCTCAACGCCATGGGATCCTGGTGGTTCTGGATGCTCACCATCTTCGTCTTTGGTGGACAGCAACTCTCTGGCGTCGCGCAAAATTTGTGGATCAAGCAATGGGCCGAGCAGTACACGACCGAGGCGGAAAGCATCAACACCTTCACTGTTGGCGCCGTAAGCCAGAACTCCGTTGGCCACTTTGCCTCGCCCAACGCGTTCTCGACTGTTGCTAGCCATGTCCAATCTGGTGCCTTCTTCAGCCCTGCACAGTACTCAGCTGCCAATGCACCCGATGAGGTTAATGTCAATTATTACCTCCTCGTCCTTGCGTTGATCGGCTTGGCTGGTGCCGTCCTTGCACTCGTCCGCGATTTGTGGCTCTTCTTCGGCTCGCTTACTGCATCTTGGAAGATTCACAACCGCTTGATGGGCTCAGTCGCTAGGGCCAAGTTCAAGTTCTTTGACGTCACTCCACTCGGGCAGATCATGAACCGTTTCAGCAAGGATCTCGAGGCCATTGACCAGGAAGTTGCACCCGTTGCCATTGGTGTTATGAGCTGCGTTCTGGGCATCCTCGTGACGATCGTTCTCATTGGCTTTGTCACCCCCGGCTTCTTGATAGCAGGAGGCTTCATCACCGGAGCATACGTCTTCGTGGGCTTGTTCTACCTTCGCGCATCTCGTGACCTCAAGCGTCTGGAGTCAGTCAACCGAAGCCCGCTGTTCCAGCAATTCGGCGAGACCTTGTCCGGTGTCACTACCATTCGTGCGTACGGTGATGAGCGCCGTTTCATCCGTGAAAACCTCACCAAGATCAACACCCAAGCCCGTCCGTTCATCTACCTTTGGGCCGCTAACAGATGGCTGGCATTCCGCACGGATTGCCTGGGTGACCTCGTTGCCTTCTTCGCAGGTGTGTTCGTCATTCTCAGTCTGGGCAAGATCCAAGCAGGTGCTGCTGGTATCTCACTCAGCTACGCCATCACCTTCTCAGAGAACATGCTCTGGCTTGTTAGACTGTACGCCATGAACGAGCAAAACATGAACTCAGTGGAGCGAGTCAAAGAATATCTCGACGTCGAACAAGAGGCGGACCCCATCAACGAGAAGAACCGACCTCCAGCAAACTGGCCTGCCCATGGATCGGTCGAATTCATCTCGTACTCCACCAGATATCGGTCCGACCTAGACCCTGTTCTGCGCAAGGTCACTTTCAAGATCAACCCTCTGGAGAAGGTTGGCGTTGTTGGCCGCACTGGTGCAGGCAAGAGTTCTTTAACATTGGCGCTGTTCCGGGCCCTCGAGGCCGAGGAGGGCAAGATTCTTCTCGATGACATCGATATCGGCATGATAGGCCTCAAGGATCTCCGTGAGGCTATTACCATCGTACCCCAAGACCCCACCTTATTCACAGGCACTATCCGCACCAACTTGGACCCCTTCGACCTGTATACTGACGAACAAATTTTCAATGCGTTGCGCCGCGTGCAGTTGATTGGCCCCAATGAGACTCCCATCACCCCCGTCACAACAAGCGCTCTGGCTTCTGAGCCGGCTGCAGCCGATGAGGCTGCCGGGCCCCCGCCATCTCCTACTGCCACCAACAAGAACCTCTTCCTTGATCTGTCGTCTGCTGTGTCTGAATCCGGGTCGAACCTATCCCAAGGCCAGCGGCAACTGCTTTGCCTGGCTCGGGCCATGCTTAAGAACCCAAAGCTCCTCATCATGGACGAGGCCACGGCGTCCATCGACTACGCGACCGACTCCAAGATTCAGGGCACTATCCGTCAACTCCAGAGCACCACCATTACTATCGCTCACAGGCTGGCCACCATTGTAGACTATGATAAGGTGCTTGTGCTGGACCACGGTGAGCTGGTCGAGTATGGCGACCCGTACGAGCTGCTTAAGAAGACGGACGGCAGCTTCCGGTCCATGTGCGAGACGAGCGGCGACATGGACACGCTGATGAAGGCTGCGAAGAAGGCTTTCGAGGCCAAGAGACTCGTTGATGACGAGTAGTGTGGTGCCTACGACGAGTGGCACCACGACAGTAGAGAGAGGAAGAAGGTGTTACCTACCAGGGTCTAGAGAAGCCCTGTTGCATAATCTTGTATAGCATAACCTAGATATACAGTGCGCGTATATTTCCGCATTGGCATAGAGGCGTTGGGCTATTGTGTTGCCGTCCTGTGTCTTATCAGACCGTTAGACGTTTAGCAAATTAGAATTTTCTTTAGTTATTCGGAATTACTTCCTAGCCCTGGATTAGTAGACGCAACTTCTGGTTTTGTTCTTTTTCTCGGCAAGGAGTCCCAGTAAACGTTATGTACACAATGGCTGCATGGTAGTTTTTGTCATCCCCGCCCTTCAAGGCTATCTACACGACAGGGTCCTACATAGACTGTCTCCATCCATGAGTCAAACAGATGTGCCCAATTGCAATGGCAGGCGTTGAACTCGCTTGCAGTTTCGAAACAACAGAGGCAATGCATCGTAACGATCCAATACGGGGCGAGCGCCGCCTCCGCCAATCGTATGCTTGGGCATTGAGCTTTCTCCACCAAAGTCATGTTCCGGATCGACTCAAGGGGTGTTTGAAGATCTGCTGAGTTTAATGGCTGTGGTTGACGTCGGGTAACTTTCAGATCCTACTATGAGAACCCTCAGCTCTTATTAATTAGGCGATAGCTTGCGTAATAACAATTCGGATGAACCATGTCTGTAGCAGAGCCGCACTCCATATCGGATGAATTGGTCATATCGACGCACTTGAAACAGATTGACGTGGTCTTGTTTTAACGACTTCCAACCTCCATAGTGCATGCGATCCCCAGCCTCTTCTCCATCATCTTCCTCAACTGCATCAGCAAAGCCTTATAGGCCACCAGCTTCGCATACCAAGTAACTTCACCATGCGCGCCACTTACGCCACCACCCGTGCGGCACCGCTGACCGCACTGGTCTGGGTCCTCTGCCTGCTGATCGCCGCCGCCGTCGCCGCGCCCACTCCGGAGCCCTTCAACATCAACATCAACATCGACCTGGGCGACCTGGCTAACCTCACCGCACGCCCGCTGTGCGACCAGTACTCCTTCATCGCCAACTACTCGGCCATCGGCGCCAACTCGACGATGCGCGACGCGCTGCAGAACGCCTCGCCGCAGGGGGCCGACATCGTGGCCCACGTCGTCAACGCCGCCATGAAGGTGGCCGACTACTTTGCGCGCGACACGATCATCAACAAGGTTTGCGGGAACCTGACCGCGGTCGCGGGGCAGGAGGCGGCCAACAACTTCTCCAACGGCATCGTGGCGGATCAGGTGGTGGGCGGAAAGGGGCTCGGGGCCGGCGCCCGGGCGGGAGGGTCTTTGGTGTTGGCTGTGTCGCTTGCGTTGTTGGTGCTGGCGATATGAAGTGGGCCGCGGCGAGGGTTGCTTTGGAAGATAGCATTCGCGGGCGGATGTTTCGAGTTGGTAGATCTGCTATCGAATTGGACTGGGCTGGTTATCCAAGCATATTAATGGATCAATAATGTATGTGATTGAGGTCAATCTGGCATGATGTTGCATCACCGTGCAGATACGATGCAGTGTGTCCTGGTGATAAGGTTAACGTTCATGACTTGCCGTAATTAGTTGGAATGCCATGACGAGAACAGGGGTTACGTGGTAACCCTGGCACCATTTGCACATGTGGAATGACTGTTCGCAAGTCTGATAGTTATTCCACCTGTCTCATTCAATGCCAGCTCTTCTCTGTTTCTAGTGTTGCATTGCACCCGATGTCGGAACATTGAGTGCCGATATGGCAACATCGCTGCTTCCTTTTCCTGCTAAGCTTGGCAGCCGGGTGGTTCGCCGAAGTCTCCTTCCTAATCTGCCGTTGGGGTAGACAGGGATGTTGGGCACGAGGGGTGCTGAGATACGGGTATCAATCAAGCGGCAAAATACGCTTATCACGCCCCTCAGAGCGATGTTACTCAGACTGATAGGGTCAATATGGCATGTACGCGTCCTAGACCAGAAATCATATATGTCGAGGCTATGGCTTCCCAATCAGGGGTATTGGGTTTGGTTTTACTTAGGCTTCCGTTAGTACGGCAAGGCCCTCCGAGACTCTGCGTGTGGAAACCCTGATATGCCGCGGTGCACGATGTCTTCGTTCAATTTGCGGCGGCTTCTCCAGCTAGTCGGCATAACGGCGATGGCTGGTGCCACACATGTCTTGTCAGATGTTCCTGCAGATCCAGGTCCCGGTGGTACAGCGCCAGTGCGGCCCTTCCGCCTTGACCAGGTTCACCTGGGCGATGGTCTGCTACAAGAGAAGCGCGACCGGATGAAAGATTTCCTGCGCGAGTACGATGAGCGTCGGTTCCTGGTCCTCTTCAACAACCAAGCAGGTCGGCCCAATGCAGGCGGCGTCGAGGTACCCGGCGGCTGGGAGGATGGCGGACTGCTTAGTGGCCACTGGACCGGCCATTACATGACGGCACTTTCCCAAGCCTATGCCGACCAGGGTGAGGAGATCTTCAGGACCAAGCTCGACTGGATGGTCAACGAGCTGGCCGCCTGCCAAGATGCCATCACCTCGAGGATGGGCGGCGACGGAACCGGGGGACAGCAACCCGGCAACAATACGGTCGGCCGCGTGTCCGGCAAATTTGGAAACGCGCTTCAGCTGAACCAAGGCGATCAGGAGCAGTACGTGACTCTCCCGCAGGAGACGATCAACCAACTGCGCGACTTCACTTTCGCCACCTGGGTGAACTTGGCCTCGAACCAAACCTGGACTCGCCTGTTCGACTTCGGCAAGGACACCGCGGTGAACATGTTTCTCACGCCACGCGCGGACACATCCCAACACGCACCACGGTTCGCTATCACGATCGGGGGCTCCGGCCAGGAGCAACAAATCAACGGCGAAACAGCTATACCCGTGAATGAGTGGGTGCACATTGCCGTCACCCTCGAGGGTACGAGTGGTACTCTGTACGTGAACGGGCAAGTCGACGGCACGAACACCGACATGACCCTGAACCCGACCAGCCTCGACAACCCGGGCAATCGGTGGATTGGCCGGTCTCAATACGGAGATGCACCGCTCAAAGCCACGATCGATGAGTGCCACCTCTTCAACCGGGCGCTGAGTGCAGCTGAGATTCAGTCTCTGCAGGATTCCGCGGCAGGCTCCACGGATGGAGGCAATATCGCATGGTACAAATTCGACGAGACGAACGGTACTAGCCTGAAAGACTCTTCGCCGAATGGCCGAGACGCAGGCGTAGTTAGTGACGGAGGATCTGGTACCGTCGACTGGGTTCCCACACATGCCGGCTACGTGGGTGCGCTTCCGGAAGATACAGTTCTGAGGCTCGGCCCGCCCCGTTGGGCCATCTATGGAGGTGATGCCGCAACCAACACTTGGGCACCCTGGTATACACAACACAAGATCATTCGAGGGCTGCTGGATGCTTACTACAACACCAACAACTCCCAGGCACTTGATGTGGTGGTCAAGATGGCAGACTGGGCGCACCTCGCTCTGACTGTCGGTGACAAGAACCAGCCCGGCTACAAGGGCAATCTGACCAGGGACGATCTTAACTACATGTGGGATCTCTATATCGCCGGCGAGTTTGGTGGAGCAAACGAGGTGTTCCCAGAGATCTACGAGCTAACCGGCGATGCCCGACACCTCGAGACTGCCACGGCCTTTGATAACCGGGCTTCCCTGTTCGGTGCCGCTGTACAAGACCGAGATATCTTGGTTCTGACACACGGTCACAACCCGGGCCCGCGTCGCACAGACCGACTGCACGCCAACACGCACGTTCCCCAGTTCATCGGCTACCTCCGGATCTTCGAGCAGAACGGGGACCAGGACTACTTCGATGCGGCCAAGAACTTCTACGGCTGGGTGGTCCCGCACCGCGAGTTTGCCCACGGCGGTACCGGTGGCAACTACCCGGGATCCAACGACAACGCCGAGATGTTCCAGAACCGGGACAACATTGCAAACGCCATTGCCGGCAACGGCGCCGAGACGTGCACGACATACAATCTGCTCAAACTGGCCCGTAACTTGTTTATGCACGAGCACAATGCTACATATATGGACAACTACGAGCGTGGCCTGTTTAACATGATCACTGGATCCCGCGCCGACACGGCGAGCAATGCGGACCCGCAGTTGACCTACTTCCAACCCCTGACGCCGGGCTCCACCCGCGACTATGGCAATACCGGGACTTGCTGCGGCGGTACTGGCATGGAGAGCCACACCAAGTATCAGGAGAATGTGTACCTGCGCTCGGCTGACGGCTCTGCACTCTGGGTGAACCTGTACGTGCCCTCGACGCTGACTTGGGAAGAGAAGGGCTTCGAGGTCAAACAGGAGACGACCTTCCCCCGCGGCGACAAGACCAAGCTCACCATCACCGCCGGACAAGGCCCGCTCGACATCAAGCTGCGCGTACCCGCCTGGGCGAAGAGTAGGGTCGCGGTGACCGTCAACGGCAAGAAGGACGAGCAGATTCCAGAACCAGGTACGTACCTCACCCTAAGCCGCACCTGGCAGACAGGCGACACCATCGAGATGCAGATGCCCTTCAGCGTCCGTATTGAGCGCGCCCTCGACCGCCCCGACACCCAGGCCATCATGTGGGGCCCCGTGCACCTCCAGACCGTCGGCCAGCCTACGGGCAGCAGCGGCTACTGGGAATTGTCCCTGTACAAATACCTCAAGCTTGACGGCGACTACGCCCGGGCCGCCGTCGCGCCCACGGGCAACAAGACTCCGGCGGGCGATCCCCTGTTCCGCGTCAAGGCGGTCGGCAGTAGTAAGGACTCGACGGTGCGGCCCTACTACATCAGTGACACGCAGCCCGTCTCGTCGTACTTCCGACGCGTGGAACCGCGCGTCGTCTTTGGCACGCTCGACTCTGGGATCGCGAACCGGAAGCGCAACGATGCGCTGCCTCGATACGACGTGCCGGTCGAGGGGGTCGCGTCGCCGGGCACGGACGGGCCGACCTTTTTGGACGTGGTGTGGGACCGGGCGCCGTTCGCCTCGCACGACGCGTTCGTGGCGGCGGTGACGGAGGTCGCGGGGGCGTTTGTGAAGGCGGGCGTGTACTCGAGCAAGGAGCGGGATGTCATTTTGGGAAAGGTTAGGGAGGCGGAGGCGGAGTTGGCGGTGTGAAAAATGGTAATAGTCAAATAGGGGTGACTAGTCACCTTGTTTTATTCCACTTGATTATTCGGGTTTGTTCCATGGCAGACGCAGTACTAATATTGCCCAATCTTTTTATTACTTCAGGGTGAGCTCTGTCTATATGATCGATAGTATAAGCATGCATACATTAAAAGCCAGGGTGGAGTAGCGTCGTTTCAAGGGTCTTCCATCATTGGCAGCTGGCTTCAAGATGGGGATTGGGGTTGTTAACAATATTGGCCGTGAAACTACTATGCTGGTTAAAATAGTACGGCTCTGGTACAGCGTTGCTTTTGCGCCAAGGACTGTTAGCTCTTGGTGGGTCGGCGATACCCGCCGATTCGGAACTTCCCTTCGGCCTGTATCGGAACAAGTGCCGGTAGCCCATCGGAGGGATGCCGGAGGAGTACGAGATATGCCAAAATGGGCACCAGTAGCCATATTTAACTACCGATTTCCACCCACTTCTACTTCTGTATTGTGAAGTCGGTAATAACAACCGGGACTCGTCAACATGGCGCTCAAAAGCACGTTACTACTAGTCCTCCAGGCGGCAAGCGTAAGCGGGTTATCGCAGCTCGCTTCAACAACAGCCAAGGTAGTTAAATTCATTTCGATATATGATGACGCTAATATGGGCCTAGTCAGTGCAGCTTGATCTTGGGCCGTTTTACAACAACAAAGCCTTTGGCACATATCCAGGAGAGGCAGCTTTCGACGCGTTCAACCAGTCATACCCCTCACCAAACCTCGAAAAGCCCTACTACACGTCCAAAGAGACTGGAATCGTGTACTCCCTCCCGGGCTACACCGGCCCCGATAAACCCGACAATGTGATCTGCAGTGGCCAGACGATTCCCATCCCGGCGGGCTCCTACTTCTCCGCCTCCTTCCTCGTCGCGGCGGATGTCGACCAAGCGACCGTGGCCGCCGACGTCGTCTTCACGTACGAAGACGAGAGCACGTCGGCCTACGAGCTGCGCGCCCTCAACTTTTACGAGTACTTGACCATCAACCGCGGCGAGATCGTGTTGCCCAGCCGCTTCACCGGCAACGGCACCAACTTCAACACGAGCCACATCTTTGAGCGCACATCGGCTTTGTCTGTCGGTAAGAAGTTGACTTCCATCACTCTGCCGACCACGACGAATGCGACGGCGGGCCGGCAGCACATCTTCGCTATCTCGCTGTGGCAAGGTGCCTCGTTGGGGGTGCAGTCGGTGAGGCCAACCCAGAAATGGCTTGAAAGTGGTGCCCAGGCAGTCGAAGTCACTGTGAACAATGCCGGTACCGAATGTGTCTCTGGGAACGAGAAGATGCTATCTATCGAGGGACCGGGGTTTCAGACGACAAGCCTGGGGCGGCTGAAGCGTCTCTGTCCTGGAGACCAGAACGTCGTGACCGTCGGAGTCCAGGGCTCCTCTAATGGATCGATACCGGTTGAAGTCGTCATCGATGATGGCAAGAACCAAGAAAGGGTGTCGTTCAAGGATGTGTCCATTGGTCTCACAGACTGGACGCAGGATCTCGACAACCTGGCCCGGCATGAGAGCCCGGACTGGTTCAACGACGGAAAGTTTGGCATCTTCATCCATTGGGGTCCCTATTCCGTGACTGGTGGGTTAGAAATCGATCAGTTCCCAACACAGTTTACTTACATATGGTCAAGGCTGGGGCAACTCGTCTCCGTACGAGAGCTATGCCGAATGGTTCTGGTGGTACTCGACCCACCACCCCGATGCTGACAAGTCCGACTTTTATGACTACCGACTTCGGACATATGGACCTGATTGGGTGTATGATGACACCTTCCCGGACTTCAGCGCGTCAAAGTTCGACCCTAAAATGTCAGTCTTGATGCGGCCCCGATACACCTGCAACATTGAATGATCTAACCTTTTTCGCTTTAGGTGGGTCGACTTATTCGCCGAAGCGGGAGCAAAGTACTTTGTATTCACCAGCAAACACCATGACGGATTTGCTCTCTTCGATAGTGGTACCGTCTCGAATCGCACCTCGTTGCACTACGGGCCCAAGCGCGACCTCCTTGGCGAACTCTTCGAGGCAGCCGAGACGTACCAGCCGGCACTGAAGCGTGGTACTTACTTCTCTCTGCCGGAATGGTTCAACCCCGCTTGGGAGAAGTACGGCTTCACTCAGTTTGACAGACCATCCTCGACATCCTGGACAGGGGGCCTAGCAACGAACCCGTATACCGGCGAAAAGGAGCCGTACACCGGGTACGTCCCAGTCGATGATTTCGTCACCGACCTGATGCTCCCCAGATGGAGACGCTAGCCTACAAGTACGGCACCGACATCATGTGGTGCGACACGGGCGCCGCCAACGCCAGCGCCGAGTTCGCGGCGCGGTGGTGGAACACCGCCAAGCAGGAGGGCCGGCAGGTGGCCATGAACTCGCGGTGCGGCGTGGCGCAGGCGGCCGACTTCGACACGCCCGAGTACGAGACCTTTTCGATAGCCCAGCACCGCAAGTGGGAGTCCAACCAGGGGATGGACCCCTACAGCTACGGCTACAACCGCGCGACGCCCGACGGGGCCTACATGAACGCGTCCACCGTCGTCCGCACGCTCGTCGACATGGTCGCCAAGAACGGCAACCTGCTGCTCGACATCGGGCCCCGCGCCGACGGGTCCCTCGTCCAGGCCGAGGTCGACAACCTGCGCGAGGCGGGCCGGTGGATCCATGCGCACGGGGAGGCTATCTTCAACACCACGTACTGGTTCGTCCAGAGTGAGATCGCGGGCGGGGGTCCGGAGGTGCGCTTCACTCAGACAGAATCGGCTTTCTATATCCTGTTCTTGGAGAGGCCGCCTGTATCGGAAGGCGGCGTGGTGAAAGTGTCGGCCCCTGTACCGATACTGCCAGGCGATCAAGTCAGCTTGCTGGCCGTTGAGGGTGGTGAGTCGCTTCTTTGGTCAGCGTCTGGCGAGGGAGGCGATTCCCAGCTCAGTATCACAGTGGAGGAGAACCTCCTCGATAGCGAAGAGTTCTGTTGGGTCTTCAGAGTCGCATATGCCTAGGCAGACTACGCTGTGGACACAAGATAATGCAAGTAACCGCATGACTATATTTTCTGTGTGCATCAGTCCACTGATCACTTCTGCCGCGGCACTCCATATCGAGAAACCAAGCAAGAGTTTCAACGGTCGGGTGTCAACCCTCACATGATACTCACCAATCATCACAAGCATAAATAGACGTGGACTTGAATAATCATGCACGTTTATGTGAATAAAATAGTTGTCTCCAATAGCCATGGCTGACTGGTTGTTTTGGTGAGGAGATTGGTTAGTCCGGAGTCTTGTCAACATGGCCTTGGTTACCCCAACTGAAATCACAGGATCGTGGTACGTTGCGCGCCACTCGTGGCTCGGCTGTGGCCGTGTTTTGTCTGTCCCGGTGCTTTTCCTTGGAGGCGCAGGGATAATGGTCGGATTTCCCCTCCCAACCCGAACATCTTCTCATCTCGCCGTTAATCGGTTCTCTCGCTCTCTCGAGGAAGTTTGATGACAACCTACGGGATGGGGACACTGCCCCATGCGACATTCCAGTGGCCCGCTCTCAATCCTTCAAGATGATATACCAGTCCACTTTTGTGCGACTTACAGCGACGACGCTGCAACGCTGGCTGCAGCCCGTCCTAAGACAGTCCCAAGCGCCTTCCTGGAGATTTCGCGTGTCTTACTGGACTACCAGAGGCATACGGTATACCGCTAAGCACGTTGTGCCATATGACGAGCCAGTCATCCCCGCCGAACAGGGTGGTCTGGCACGTATTGGCTTGTCCAAGCTGTCTTCCGACCGTGCTAGTCTGGGTTTTGCAGTCGACTTGAAGCACCTCGAGGTCGAGGCATGAAAAAATGATGGAACGCACGCTCTCGATGTTCTTGATCGTCTTTGTCTGGAGCCCCATGAGGATCTAGTCATCCCCAAAGCCATCGTTTGTCTACAGGCCTACAAATATTCGATTGAACATCTCTCCATCGACGATGCCAAGGTTACCCTTGCGAACGACGAGGCAGGCAACAGGGTGGTGCATTGCTTTGAAACGGAGGGCGTCAACCAACAGATCAAGCGTAATCATCCAGAAAATGGGTACGATACCCTGTCTACCTGATACAAAGATTAGCTGCCTGACCAAACCGCAGGACACTTCTCGAGCTCATAAGCGACATTCTCATTGGCGCTGGTCGCCTAAAGAAGATCGAGTCATGGTTAGCTGAACCACTCCAACTTCCCAGAGGACTGTCCGATAATCGCAGTATACGTTCAGCCGGCCGGTGGAAAAGCGACCTATACGTATCCATATTGCACTCGCTCATATGGTGGCACCCGCAGGGTGCCATGGACGACGCTTTGGACTACTTTTCCAACACATATGATCAATGGCTGGCCTCTGGCTTTAAAAGGGTTGGTGTTTCACAAGTTCGAGCCAGTGTTACCATCGGCAAGATTATGACCAATCGCGAACTGCTCTGTATCAGCAGCAGTTGTTACGACAGGTGCCTCGCCACCACGGAGCGATTCTTAGATTTGGTGATGGATTGCTTTCCTCAGCGTGATTTCGAATTAGCACGGATCAAGCTCAACCATCCCTTTAATCCAGACCCAGATCCTTTTCTCAACTTTGTGCGGGAAGTCGAATCAGATCCACTTCATAATTTTAGGTTCTCTGCACGAATGGACGGAAAGTACAAACCACAAGCTCTGTACTATGCTATGGTCCGTGATTGCCAAGTCATTCTGAAGAGTCGGGGGCGTGCCGGAGATGGTTTATGGTTATATCGCGCTTTCGATAAATTATGGGGCTCGGATTCGGGATATCTGGATACGGAAGATCCACTATCCAAAGAGGCCCGGCAACGGTGGCTTGACCACTGGGCAGAAAAGCACTATCCCGATCTTTGGAAAAAGCACTACACTCATCTTTGCAAACTGAGAGAGATGCGAAAACAGGCTGGAGTGGCAAGCCACAACTAATTAGGGCATGTAAGTACATATTCGCCTTGTCTTGGCCTCAGTTTGGTATTGTTACCTGGAACCACATTTCGATACTATACTTCGTGGTTCCAAGAGTCCGACGTTTCAGAAGTCCAGACGACGATGATGCGCCGCCGTGACAGCTGCTTGTCCCCACGACAGGTGCATCTAGAATCAGTGCAGACCCAGACCCCGAGGCTCTTGTTTCGTTCGATCTTTCCACACGTCATTGTCCTCAGCCCGGGCCACAACTCCAGACCACCGTTCGACGAACCTCTACCAAAAAGCCAATTCCAACCAAGGCTTTCCTGGGAAACCAATCAACTTGCGTGTTTGCTGGCGGTGGGAATAGGGCTAGAGTCTAGGCCAGGGTCTTCGCCCGCCATCTTAGTGTCGCGGTTTGGTCCGATCTACCAGTCTAGGGCCCTGTCAAGTGTCAGATCCGGGAAAAGTTGCCTTGATATGTTCTAGGCCCTCGTCCGTTGACGACCCCGTCTGCGCCTTCGTATCAAATGGTGGCATGATTGATGTTTATTTCGCTTCTTCTGGATCGGGAAAGGGTTCAGATGTCAATGTCGTCAACGTCTCTTCCTCGAGATCTCTCCTGGCTCGCGCCTGGTAGATAAAACATATGTTGCACCCACTATCAGTGAGCCAGAAACTGTTCTTATCTAGCAAGTCTTCTGCCTTCAATTCAATCTAATCTTTCGGGTGCCTGACGCCAAGTCCTGCGAGAACTGCTTGTCTCCCTCTATTGTTTCTACCTGTATACCGAGACAGCGAAGCTCCACCCCTCCTACTTCCAGCAAACCATGCAGCTTCCTCTGGCGACTCTCGTCCTCGGCCTCGCCGGCCTGGGCTATGCCGCCGTCGCCCGCGACGACCTCGCCCTCGCGAACCGCGCCAACGGCGGAGCGAACGGCAACCGGCCCACGCCCTCGGGCCAGTGCTGCGTGGCCAACACGTCGCTGAACGAGGACACCTGCAAGGCCGCCAACGGACAGCAGGGCCGCTGCGTCCCCGGCGGGAACAACTGTAAGCCGGCCCCTTCCTTGCCACCCTACGTCGTATTTCTCTTTTTTCGGGACCATCCACCCCCATCGCCTTCTTATGTCGTGCGGCACGTGGCTAACGTGAGTGACCGTTGTTCGATATGTGTACACAGGCGGCGGCACCCTCAGCTGCGTTCCCCAGTCCAATCTGGGCTGCACCAACAACATCCAGGAGCGAGGCAAGAACCTGTGCCGTGCCAAGGTCGGGAACGACCGCTACCAGGACGGTACCCGTGTCATCTCCAACTTGAACCAGGCCAAGGTCAATTAGAGGTGTGGGATGTGGGTTCATACTGCTGTTCAGTCAAGGGTCTAGGATGCCTGTTTTATGTCTCGGGTGATGGAGGAATATGGATCATGGACTGTGAGAAGGAGCCTGGGGTGTTCTTCCCATTTCTTTTTATTTGTCTCGGTATGATGTTTGTTATCCGTCCTTCCAGCCAACATAGGTATTACTACTTTTTTCAAATCACATGTTATTTCCAATACTATACAGGCCAGAAACGCTCATTTTGATCCAAGAAAACAGGTATTCTTGAAGTGTCAGCCACAGCCACAATAGTGTCCAGTCTTACGTGGAAATGCGGCATCGGCCATTGGATCAGGTGCCGCCTTTATCGTATCCTACGACTTCTGCCGATGTAGTTGGGCAGTAGCCCCGCTCGGTCCAGTCGTTTGTAAAAGATGATCTGTCTTTCGCTTTCGAGACGGGCCGGGCCACGAATGTGGGGGCTCACTTTCAAGGTTTCCCCAAGTTAACAGCCCCCAAAGTCAATGTGCCTATCAGGGTCCCATATCGAGCAGGGAGCTATCGGGCTCCTGCTGCATAAATGTCGTTGTCAGCCAGCAGCACTCGCGAGAGTAGTTCGTTGCTAGCGAAAAGATGTCGCATCAACCTAAAGTTCACAGTCAGGCAAGGTAAAAAAAAGGCAGACTCAGCCACCACAACATGGTTATAATCACTTATGAATAATATGCTACCATCTTTGGGCGATCGACTGTAAGACCCGTAGCATGCCTACTTTGTCAAGTTGATGCATGAGGAAGAAATGCGTAATCGCCTATAACGTAAAGCGTTTAATTTCATGTCTTCCCAATCGCATTGTATGCTGCATCGCCCTCCTAAGTTTCCCTTGGGCTCCCAGCAGGCCAGCTTGGGAAGCATCATACGAAGGCCGCCTCGTGGGGGTATAGCTTCCTGAAACTGCAAGTGTGTTTTCTGGGGCCCACGGTCCCAGTGGCGGTGGCTGGCGCCGTTGGGAGACGTAGCCCAATCGGAGATTTGTGAAGAAAGGGAAGGTGGCATAGTGTTGCTGTTGGGCCATATAGGGGCCATATAGGCAGTAGTACCGCAAACTTTCGTAATCACCGTTTCAAGTTCATGTATGTAAGATATTTGCTGAGACCCCACGAGCCCCTGCACATCCGGCTTGAACTCAGCCTTGCGTAACCAATGGTGCTCTTACCCGGTGGATGGGATAAGGATGGATTTACTACAAGGGTCGACTTGAAAAGATTTGTGATCGTTGACTGCTTGCAAGTATGGAAAAACTCACACGTGTAAGTAGATCGAGCAGTTTCGCCCAAAGGGGACATTTGCTAACTTTGAACCACAGCAGCCGCGTGGTTTTCTCGACCACTTCGCCCGTATAGTATTCAGAAACACGGGCATCCCTACCCTATGGAGGAAAGAGGAGTCTCCGAAGATAATTGTTTCCCGAAGTTTGCTTACCGCACTCTTGAGATGCTGTGTCCATGTCATCCCCGTCGGCATTACCGCTTTCTTGACCTGGCTTAATATAACCGGCTACTTCCTCGGGGACCAGTTGGCCGGCGGTGCGGCCAACCACGACAGGGACCTCTTGCTGTTACAGATTGCGGCGAAGATAACGGTGAGTATATCTCCTTTCCATTTGAAGCTCTTTGACCAGATCACATCCAACTGATGCTTGTCCGTGACTGGTATTCACAGGAGATTGCCATTGTAGCGTCCCTCTCGACAACCGTCATGTACGTGATCCGCGCTGAAGCCATGTCGCAACAAGGCATCCCCCTCGGCCTGCTGAGCTCCCCCTTCCGCTTCAACAGCATCAACTACTTCTGGTCCACGGCCTTCCTGTCGGGCGTGACGACCAAGCCCAAGCTCTGGCTGCTGCGAAGAGTGTTGGTGGTGCTGTTGGTTTTCGCCTGCGGCGTCCTGGCCGTCGTGGTGGGGCCAAGTGTCGCCCTGCTGATGATCCCCAACACCGAGAACGCCTGGCCGGCGGGCGGGACCGACTTCTGGCTCGTCGGCACCCACGACACGCTGTGGCCCGACACGCTCAACGTCAGCCACGCGGGCGGCGACTTCTGCCTCGACCCGACCGAGGCCAACGTCACGGCGGCGCCCCTGTTCCAGTCCAGCTGCCCCTGGAACGGGTACACGCAGCTGGCCGAGGGCCTCAAGGACCGCCACTTCGACTGGCAGAGCAACATGACCTTCAACGACGGCGTCGTGAAGCGCCAGTTCACTCGTCACCAGGCCGGCGCGGATCTTCACGGCGGCGAGGGTGAGACTTGGGCTTTCGGTCCCCACGTCGCGACCGCGAGCCTGGTGCGCCTCATTGCCGACGAGTGGGTCGTTGCCACCAAGAACGCCTCGAGCGCGCAAAAGTCCGGCTCCAACGCCAACCTGAAGAACGCCACGAACGGACTGGGAGAGGCCCACGTGAGTTCCTGGCTCCCCGCTAGTAGAGTGCTGTGCCGTTACGAAAGGTACCAAAACATCAAAGATTCCTTCCAGGCCGAGGTTGTTGTAAGTTTCGATTGCTGTTTTCATCGGTTCCATGATGGCATAGAATATGTAGATGCTAACGACACCTGGGTGCGATAGTTTCCCCGGCTGCCCGAATTTGAGGACAGCCCTGGCCGCTATAATTCTTCTTGGAACACAACTTTCACCCTCGCAAGGAGATACGGCAAAAAGACAGTAGCCACGCATTGGGTCGACGCGCCGGCCCCCAACGCCCAGAACCGTCCGAGTGCCGCCATGGTCGTCGAAATTTCCACCAACGAGCGCCGCGGATGGCGGGACCTCCACGTCTACTCGTGCTCCATCGACACGCGCTGGGCCGCAGGGTCGCACATTGGGTCGGGCTTGCCCGAGACCGACAACATGGTCGTCTACGGCGCCCTCAAGACCCAGGACCCGAACCGCAACTCATCATCATCGTGGGCGCCGGTACCGGGACCCGACTGGCGCTTCGTCGCGACCGACCGCGCCTGGCTCGAGACCCTACTTCCATTAATGGGCGGCAGCGGTAGTGGTAGTTACAGCCGCAAAAGCACCCGCGAGCAGGGCTGGACGACGGCCGCCGCCATGTTCGCCTACGCCGGCCTCGACAACTCGACGGGCGGCATCGACGGCTGCTTCGCCTCGCTGTACCACACCATCGAGAGCACCGTCGCGACCGTCATGGTGGACGGCCTGTCGCGCGTCGGGCTCGCGGCCAACCACGGCAACATGCGCCACGTCATGCCGGACCGGTACCAGTGGCTGCGCACCCTGCCGCTGCGCCAGACCGACCCGGGCGCCTTCTACGACCGGTTTCTGCGCGGGCAGCAGACCGTAGTCCTGCCGCCCCTTGTCGGTGGTTGGGGCAGCGCCGAGGTCGATGCCGGCGCGTTGACGCGTCTGCGCTGGGACGTGCAGGTGTCCGGGCTCGCGTACAGTGCCAACAGCACCGCCGCCTACCTGGCCCTCCTGGTCCTGCTGGCCTGCAGCGCCGTCGCCATCTGCCAGAGCGCGTACGTCCTCGTCACGCGGCGGTCGTCCGAGGCCTGGGACTGCATCGAGGAGCTGGTCCTGTTGGGTCAATTGAGCCGGCCCTCGTCGTCCAGAAAGCTCTTCCACACGTCCGGCGGCATCCACCGCCGCGCGGCCTACCGCGTCGGTGCACACATAATGGCCCGTGAGGCGGAAAAGGGTTACACGGACTGTGGCGAGGAGGAGGTCCAGTTGTTGTTGGAACCAGCTCACCATGAGCAGCTCAGGCGTATCCGTGACGGGCGTGCCTATGGACGCGCCGAAGAGGGCGATTCGTTTTGAGAAACAGGTAGGGTTGTTGCGGGTACAAACATTGGGATAATCAGATCTCACCCGCGATTAGTCGGTGCTGTTGAGGCGATGCATTCATTCGTCCAACACGATGGAATTTACAATGACACTACGACTCCTTTCTAAGATCAAGTTGATTAATCCACAACCAAGTACTTCTTAAGCTGAGCACGTCCTATTCCTGTCCATGTCCACCCATTCTCCTTGGGTGGTCGGTAATAATCAGTTGTTCAGCAAGGACCACGTCCCATTCTCGCGGACTGCGCTCGCGAGCCGCGGCGCCCTCCTGTTGACCAAGCTCACCGTGACCTTGGGGATGTTGTACGGGACTCCCGGCTGCAAAGTCGCGAGATTGTCGTACCAGTAGCAGTTGAGGTTGTTGTTGGGCGTCGAGCACCGCGAGTTGGGGTCCATGTTCCAATCGTAGGTGCCCTGTCCGTCAAAGTACAGTCTGTCATCCACAATTGTAAGCAAATGTTCATCGTACGAAACAAGAGGACATATTATAGTACTTACGGCTGGGCAGCGCTTTTGTCCTTGCACACCCACTCCTTGTCCAGGGTGAGCATTCTATTGGGCGCATCGAAGCTGTAGCTGCAGCCCAACTGGTTAGAGCCACAGTCGTACCTAGATAGCCACGAATAATGTCAGTAAATGTCCTACAGTATTGTCTCTACTTTCATGTTCGTTGTGTCTGCTTTTTGGGTAGACTTACACTGCACCAATTCCTGCTCCTGAGAGTGGCGCCTTCTCGTAGAAGAAGTAATCGGCAAACCCGGGGCCTGTCAGGCCGCAGGTGAAGCGGGAGAGCTCCGCATTGGACGGGTCTTCGAACGGTGTAGTCTCGAAGAACATGCCGCGCATGTAAAAAGTCGGGCTCACGACGCTGTCGAAGGTGCACCCTCCCTGCACGGGGTACGCTGTGTTCAGCGACAAGGCCGGTAGCGTCTCCTTGGCCTTCTGGGTCCCCTCCACGGTGTGCGAGTCGGCAGGGTCCGTGCAAATGGTCACAATGTCGTCGTCGGTACCTGTGGTGCCCTTATGGGACTCGCAGGCCAGGGCGATGGGCTCGCTCCCAGATGCCACAATGGCAGTCCTGTTAACGATGTATTTGTTAAGTAGGAGCGATCTAATTAGAACACGTTTGATAAGCAACATGGAACTTACGGCTCGACATTGGTCGCCGGGTTCTCAAGGCAGTACCACAGCTCTTCTATCTTCAGAGTGAAGTCAGGGGCTGTGCCAGACCACGATACATCCAGGGCGATTTCGTTGAAACCTCCACCGGTGCATCGTAGCGGGCTAGGTACGTCGAAATCATTGTATTTGGGAGTGTGAGAACACCCTACCTCGTACTCGATGGCGTTGTTGGTGACGTTGAGACTGAGGTATTGGCCCTTGGATGTGAAACTACCAGTCTTGCTGTCCAAGCAAACACGGTCCTCTAGGTACCACTGTTTGCATTGGCCCTTCGCGTAATTCTTGTAGGACACTGTACAACGTTTATGTTGGCGGTCAGAACTCGAGAATAGGCCGTACACTTTTGCCCGTAGCTTGTCAGATCATTCAGTTCATACCTCCGGTGACAGTCCACTGGTCCCTGCCGACATTGGCGCATGTAGACGCCTTGTATCCGGGCGGAGGCGTTGGTTGCGCCGGTGTAAGCGGTACAGGCAGTTTCAGCGATCCTGCAACCAGATACGGGATAGGCGAGACACAATCGTTTCCGCCACACTGAGTAATGGTTGTATTACCACTAGCCTGGAAGAACACCCTAGTGACACGATGGTTAGCCACTTTTACTTCACTACTACCTAACTACACTTTGGGATAGATGGAGCATGACATCCTTACTTGTCGCTGTTATCGCCGCAGACCCACGTTTCGGTCAAGCCGACGACGGGGTTGCCATCGTTGCCCACAGTGATGGTCTCGCGGAGGGCCTCTGCGCCAATCCCACTGCCCTGGCAGACCCCCGCGGACGTGCATTCGACGTCGGCCGCATACGGCGTCTTCTCCGAGGCACGGTTGCGGACCTTGAATGTGGTGGTGCCGCCGGCGACCTTGTAGTCCGATACAACCCAGCTGGGGATGGTCAGCGACTTGTCCGTGCAGCGGCCCGCCTCGGGCCAAATGGGGACGGCGGGTATGTCGAGGGCAAGGGCGCCGGCGGCCAAAGCGGCCGTGAGGATCTGGGCTCGGGCCATGTTGTGTTTGAACTGGAGATGAGATGAGGGCAGTCTTGGCCACGATGACTGGGTCAGGGAGCTGGAAGGAGGTCCTGGTCGAGACTGAAGATCCTCCCATCCAGGACAGGATGGTGACGATCATGTTGCAGCTATTTGTAGTCATCGAGAGCTCACAGCGTTTGTCCGTCTGTTGCTCTAGTGGGGTGGTAGTGGTTCCCGTCCGTTCGGAGAATTTGTTGACATGGACTGACAGCAAGGCCTTGGCGCGGCAGCAATGTCGCTTGCCGCTGATGGGTTGGGTTTGAAGTCGATTTCCAATCGCTGACAGATAATCGTGCATGAGTCGCCGTTGCAGCTGCAACGGGGAGGTTGCAATATTTCTGCACGCAAATGGATTGGGTCATGCGGAGGAATCCGATCGTGCAGCAAGAGGGTCGCATCGGAAACGGGCCAATCAAGGGCGCCCCCTCGTCCCCCTTTTCCCCCTCCCAATAGCAATACTTGCCTCATTGGGTTCCCGGTGTATAGTACACCGCAATATCGAGTCAACACCACTTCCTTGTCGGGATTTCTCCCATTGACGGGAGCAGCATCGCTCGGGTCCTCGTTGTGTCACATCGCCGAGCCTCCTATGCCATCGTGCCGGAAGAGACTGTTCCCGTCCGAGGCCACTATTATACCCGCGATGACTCCGCTAGCACGTTGCGACGGCTTTGTTCGTATTTCCCGGCATCGATTGTGGCACGTGAACCACAGTAAAGTCCATTGGCAACCGTCTGGGTTACACTCGGTGGAATACCTCACTACCCGGACAAGCTGCACAAGGGAAGCGAGGAGCGGGGAGCGGGGAGCGGCGTGGTGTCGAATGATCATATGACCGAGAAGGATTTCAATCGTGCTCGAAAGGGAGAGCTCGACTGCCATGTTAGGTAAATGAGAAAAGGATTGTCGGTTCTGACGTGCATGGGTTTGCTGGTGAGCGGGGTGCAGGGTAATAATTTTGACCAGGAATTAATATAACCGCGCGCAGCTGACTTAGCCGTCAGCCTGCATTGCAGATTGCATGGCCATCCGTTGATAGGCAATCAACCACTTTGCAATACCAGGCTGTCCTTCTTGCTGAGGATCAGAGAGTTGACCGGAATCATAAAATCACGCTGCTGTTGGTTGTAACTTCACGTGTGCTATCAAGCTACCTTGAAAACCCTTGAGAAAACGTTTAGGCCTTCGGTCCAACTGTTCGGCTTAAAGGAAATCAACGAGAATATGTCAAAGTGCAGGGCATGTAGAGATACATATGATATCCCCAACCATGCCAAGATTTAACGATAATGTGCAAGTCCCGATCCACACACACACACGCGCGCATGTATAAGCTACCCCCCCTCAGTATTCAAGAACAAGCGATTTATTTATCCATCAATATAATATACACGTGGCCCACGCATATGGCTTTGCTCCCATCCTATTTATAGAATTCCGTGACGCAGCTAATATCACGTCCCCGGTAACTGGGAGGAGTTCCCAATTCGCGTGAAAGACATTAGCTAAAGTGGCAGAAAGGCAGCGGTATGTTAAAGACACTTCTTACATCGTGGATACTAGAAATAGAATATTTGTATACTCGTGTATTACTGGAGCATGGTTCAAATAACCGACATCTCTAACCGCGGCATCGAGATCTAGATTTGTCCCTCTATGGAAATATAATACTCTTGAGGACTCCTCCGCGTAGATCTAAGTACAGACTATTATTGTATGCTTCATAATACAAATATAAATAAATATCACACACCGCTATCAAGGCAGACATATAGAAGCCTTGCTTGCATCAGGCGATGAACTGATCATCCGGTTAGCAACGGAACGCGGCGTCGCACATGCTTGGAAAGCTGTCGAAACCCCCCACCGATCGAGTTATGGTATACCTGTGTATTGTACATATTGAGACAGCAGCAAATAACGGAATCAACACGAGTGAGGGAAGGAATGAGATCTGAGTGTTGTTTCCTACTCGACCCAAAATTTGCACGACAATAACATGGTTGCCTGCCTATGAGTTGTTGTACTGGTGGCTCTTGTGGAAGGGCCCCGTGGTTCCGAAGTTTTTGTTTCTTGGACCGCCAAGTATACCGCTTCACAGATGATTCCCGTAGTAAAGTAGGCCGGATGAAATTAAGCGTTGAACTGCAGTCAGTTCGTGCGTTACTCGTTTGGCGATCGAGCGCAAGCGGGACTAATTTAAAGACCCTAAAGGCCAAGAAGTTCATGAACGACAGACACTACAAGTAGCAAGAGGTTTGATATGATTTAGATGCTAACAAATTAAATCTGGTGTCTTAGTGAGAATGGCAAGATGGCAGCTTCGGCCGAGAGCTTTGCTCCATCGCCGCGAGCTGCCAGTTGTGTGATGCGGGCAAACATCCCAGGTTTCCCACATACTTGTTTCCAGTTTCCCTCTTCTACTCCCGCATGAACGATCTCCCGCCCTTGCCCATCAAAACAACCATGGCGCGACTCCAGTTCTGAGTCTTCTAAGAAACCAACGAACGCCCTTCCCTACAAACAGAGAATTTGAGACAAGAAGAAGAAAAGAAAAGGAGAAGAAGAATAAATAGTACGCAGTAGGAGAGGTTCCCATGTCATCTGATCATCAATCGGCATGAAAGAAATGCGGCCGTGTCTCGGATTCTCGTCGCAGCCGCCCGTATTATAGCCGATTGTTCGATAGTGGCGTAGGATATGGTGAGGGCTGGTATGAGGGCGGATACCAGCGTATATTAGGCTTGTGGACGTAGAAGGAGGAGAGAGACGCTGTCTGAAACAGTTCATATTACAATGCGATATGTGTAGGATATAGATGTATCGATGGAAAACCAGTCATCAACTTCGTCGAATTCCAGGGGTATTTCATTCGCGGCAACGATGCAACAAACAGCAGATTCGATAACAAAGGAGACGTGCCACGCAGAGCGAGTTCGACATAGTGCTTCAGTGCCGATGCGTCCTCCACGAAAATCAAACTTCTCCGCCGCGGGCCTTGCCCCGTCTCCTGAAGAAGTCCATCACTCTCTTCGCGGCACCGCTACTGCCGGCGTGATCGTGTGGCTTTCCATATTCTTCGCCGTCATAGGAGTCAACAAATCTCTTGTTCTTTTGAAGCATGCCACGACCGCCCCGACTCGCAGAGCGCCGCTGATCCGTGCTCTCCGAATCATATCCGCCTTGGTACGGTGCAGAACTCGGCGTCCGCCGTTGGGGACGATCGATGGACGACTCAGAACCAGAGTTGAGGACAGCGCCCTGCTGCATATGAGATGGGACCGCATTTGGGCGCGAGGAAGAGGCGTGACGTTGGTGGTAACTGGGGCTCTCGGGATGTTGGGTAGACGCGTCGCGTTGGTGGGAATCATCGTACGAGCCATCGGCGGCGTACTGATGGTGACTGGGGCTCAGCCGAGCATCGGTTTGACGTCCGTATTCGTCCCCATGGTAATCCTGATTTTGCTGGGATGGATCAGGTGATGGCGTGTGGGCATCTCTGGCGAGACCCATGGCCTTCATCAAAGAGAAGCGCCTGGGATTTAGGGGTTTCTCGAGGGAGACCTGGGACCCGGCTATGCTGCCACTACGCTTCTTGCCGAGACCCAGAGCCTGCGAGAAGGAACGACGCGAGGCGCGAGAATCGATGGAAGGCCGACCACTCTCGACTGGTCCCATGTTGCCCATGCTGACAGGGGGGTATTTCCTGTTGTTGGGCTTGTCGACTGGTTGTTGCTGCTCGGGACGCTTCTTACGGCCGCCAAACAGGGAACCGCTGCGCCCAAACAGCTTGTCTCCGATCCCACCAATAGTGTTCGATCTTCTGTGGCCTTTGACTTCGGGCGCAAAGGTCGCTGATTGCGGCGTATGCTGCCGCTGTGGGTCCGCTTCATTTTCATAGCCTGATACCCGAGCGAACTTATCAGGAACAGTAACGCTTGGCTTGCCAAATTCCATATCTGGAGTTTCATGGGAGGCCGAATTGGAAACGGGGTGGTTCTTGGCTCCGCCCTTTGGCTGCGGCTGAGACATCCGCCCTTGAGCATTCGTGCCAGCGACCGTAGGTGGGATGGGCTGACCGTACGAGGCTCGTGATGAGCCAAGACCATGCCGTGATCCTGATCCTGTCGAGTGCATAGAGCCACGAGTGGCTGGCCTCGGGACCGAGTGTCCAGGTGTGCCGGTTGTCATATAAGCAGTCTCGGAAGCAGACCGTGTCGATTCCCGGTGAGGCCGAGCAACCGGCGCATTCTGGTTTCTGTGAGCGCTTGGTGGCCGGGTGGACCTGTTCTGACTTGGGGACCCGGTGTAAGCTTCCTTCGCGACTGGCGGATCTCTTGGCAACGGCTTGTCCTGGGGAGAAGTGTGCACCTCGACCGGTACCGGGCCTTGGCTAGAGGAGCGGGCCTTGGTGCCCTTTCCACGGGGACTGGCACTTTCACCTCCACGCTGCGTCTGCGTGGTTGGAGCGACATATTCGACCTGCACAGTGCGGCGCTTGTTGTCCTTGTGTGTCTTGGTGTATGCTTGCGCTTCCTCGGGGTCAACAGGACCTTGTTTCCTGGCAAGATCGCCAACAGCGGTGGCCTGTGGCTTCGCTTTGGTAGGCTCCCGAACCGAGGCACTCCGAGCCAAACCTGAATCGTCTTCTTCGTCGGGCACGGTGGTATTTTGTATCTCGCTCGTGGTGGTGGTGGTGCTCGTGATGAGCTCAACCACGTGTGCGTATTCTGCCAACCAGCTGTGCCTGGCCACTTCGAAAAGATCTGCTCTTTTCCGCGGGCTGGGTACCAATATGCGGCGCAATAGGTCTCGGGCATGCGGTGTGACGTATTCGGGGAAGGTCAGAGGGGTGTTGACAATGTACTTGTAAAGCAAGTTGATGTTGTCTCCTTCTGGATTGGCCGGGTCGTCGTCGAAGGGGAGGTAGCCAGCAAGCATGGCGTAAAGGATAACACCACAGCTCCAAACATCTACTTTGCGACCCGTGTATAGCGAATCGCTAACCACCAGTTCCGGCGCGGCATAACATGGACTACCACAGCTGGTCTGCATCAGGTCGCCTCTCCGCAACCCATTAGGCTTCGTCTTGTCCAACCCGGTGCTCTTGACGTAATCACGATCGCCAAGTCCCAACTCTTCCTGTTCTGTCAGCTCGTCATTTGCATCGAAGGTGTTGGCGAATCCGAAATCAGTAATAATGATGTTCCTGTTGCGATCCAACAGCAGGTTCTCGAGCTTCAAGTCTCGATGAACGATACCCTTCTTGTGCAGGTACCCAACGCCAGACACCAACTGTGCGAACAGTCGCCGGGCGGCGTTGTCTTTCAAATAGCGATGGTTGAGGATATAGTCGAAGAGCTCGCCACCAGAAGCGTACTCCAAGACAATGCCAATGTGGCGTTCAGTCTCTGACATTTCGTGCAGCCTAACAATGTTGGGATGGGAGACACCTCGAAGAATCGACACCTCGCGGTAAATCTTGTTGAGTCTGGAGGGATTGCTTCCAACGCTATCCCTGCGTATAAGCTTGATAGCAACCTGAGAGCAAGATATGCATATTAGCGAAATTGGCCGTGAGTGAATTGGCGGGGCAAGTAAATACGCACCTGTACGCCGCCATCTTGTTTCCAACCTAATTTGACTTTACCAAATTCTCCCTCTCCGATGGTGCTTCCTAAATAATAGTCGCCAAACTTTGTGGCCTTCTCCCGCTTAGAGTGATCATGGCGGCTGCGGCCGCCTCTCCTGCTGGGCTCCTCCGCTGCATCTCGCGAGGCGACGATCGGTGGGGGAACGGCGTCGTCGTAATCCTCATGCGCGGCAGCCGAAGCCGCTGCAAGAGCGTGGGCTTCGTCCTGTCGTTCCTGTTCCCTAGCCAAATCCACTTCCGGCTGCGAAACGACAATTTGGTTCAATACCTCGCTTGCTTCTCGAGATGGTTGTTTCGATGAGCTGCGAGTGGATGGTGTGGGATTGGTACGGATCGGCATTGCGGTCGAAATTGTGGCTGAGTCTTGTCGGCCCCTTTCTTGCTGCTGCGCGCGGCGGGTTCTGGAATCATCGTATCCGTTCTGGCTATGGCGGCTGCTACTCGGTTCGCCGTTGGGGGCTCTTGAGGAAGAAGAGGCTCTTTCTTCCGCCCGTGCAGCTCTCCGAGAGCTATGCTGTGTAGAGGAGGTTCGAGGGGGCGCGGTCGGCGGTTCGTGTCGTCGACGGTTGGAAGGGGGGGAATGCTGGTATTCGACTGCAGCCACGGGGACTGGCGAAGCCATTGCTGTACGTGAAGTCATTGGCGAGGACTGTGTCTGGTCTGGGTAGCCGGTGACGGTGCTGGTTGCGCTCGGCCTTCGAGAAGGACGGGTCGACGATGCAGGTGAAGCAGAAGGAAGGTTTTCTCTCGCATAATAGCCCTCCGGGCCGGATGCTGGTAAGGACGTTGGCTGATGTGGAGCGGCCTGCAGTGCAGCAGACGACATCTTCCACGCGATGGACGCGCAGAAAGATGGAGTAGCTCCCGGGAATGCGGGATGTCCTAGGGGCAGGGATCACTGCCCTGCGGACAGGCTGTTGTATTGAAGTTCGGTTTTCCTTGGTTTTGCTTTCGATTGTTGATGCGAATGCAAGTCGCTTCGACAGCAAACGGTCGGGGAGAAAAGAAGGAGGGAAAGCAGGGAATCGCCTAGAGACGATTACTGCTTACTTGCTGGTTTAGATAGCTACACCAGACGAATTGCGCCGCCTCAGACTGGTCAGACTTTGGCTAGACGGAAGGCCGTTAAACCAGAACTTTGGATTGAAAACTCAAATGCCCGGTCAGGCTCGTCCGAGATGAATCTGAGAAAATGCAATGGGCGTCAGGTTTCAGAATAAACGGCCTGGCGGATGTTTCGACGAAGCGTGGAAATAAGCAAATAGTAACGAGTAGTTTGAAATAGGTCCTAGATTGGGCCAATGTTAATTGGGCTGGTGTATTTTTCCCTCTTCGCCCAAGGCCGGTTGTTGGCGAGAAATGCAAGAACGTGCGGTCTGGGGCCAACGAAGGTGGTTTTTGCTTATTCGCGATGGTCCAGTGATCCGGTTCAGCATATCATCATGCAGAAATGATGCGAGGCGGAGGTCTAATTACTGGTCGCGTCTTGCTTGTTGTTTGGGTGCCCAAAGGGATTCCCCAATTATTCCTCTGCGGCCACAAGGAACGCTCTGCGTCAGACTCCAGCTAAGAGGACACGCCTAGCCTGTAGCAACGAATTGGCGGGATGGACCAGGAAGTGGCAGCAGCGCGAGATTGTACTATTTCTCGAAGGCAGTTGTCGTCCGTGTATTTCAATTGTGGCCAAATTGGATTCTGGAGGGCCAAATTGTCGACAAGTGTCGAAATGTGTCCGTGGGTAAGGCGTTGCGCGCGTGTCGAGAAACTGGAATGGGTGAAATGAGACGAGCTGGCACCGGCGTCGAAAGTAGCGCGTTTGGAATCCGGGCCTGCAATGGACAAGACGGTCGATTCACAGGTTGCCGAGTTCAAACGCTCGAAGAAGGCGGCAAGGCTGCACTGGGAATCGCTCAAGTCGCCGGCGAGAAACTGCAATTGAGACAAATGGAAAGAAGAAAAGAAATTCCCAATTTGCCGATCTCCCGAAATACCGTCTTCCTTACGAGAATTCGGGGTGCGCAGGTGGTGTTGATGTTTTGGGGATGTTGCCAGTAGTAGCGGTTTTATTAATATTAAGGGGCGCTCAGGTCGAGCGTCCTGCGTCAAAAGCTGCTGCTGCGCTGGTGCCGGCGTTGGTGCTGGTACTGGACTGGGCTGCAAATGGAGCGGGCTTAGCGTCAATTTGGTTGTCCCCGTTCGGGTTCCCTTGGTTTTCTACGCCCGTAGTCTCCGTTAGATACTGTCCGCGTAAAAACGACGCCAAAACACAAACAATGCAATTGCAAAACAAGCCCAGATAGATGATTGATTGTTGCAAAAGAGCAGACAAAGCAGGTTGGATGCGCATCGAGCAACCAACTCGGATATGTCATGCGACTTTTCAGAGGACAATTTGCTGCTGAAACTGACAGCAATTCCAAGGGGTGGGATATTGGACAGTGAGCTCGGATGACTCTGGACGATCTCGCCTTGGCAAGGGTTTCTCGACACACGTCCGGTTCGCCCTCGCGTACAGGAGGGGGATGGTCTAGGTAGAGTCGCTGCCGGTGCTGTTTGTTCGCTCGTTTCGTCCAATGGTCAATGGCAATTCCAACGTACCGTGTGAAATGATCTCCCGTATCCCTTGGTAACAATGTTCCTCTACAGGCTCTGCAAGGCTGGCCTTGCTCGTCTTGTGTAAAAAAACAAGAAAGATGGCGGACCGACCAGAGGCTCCGAACGCAAGATGCTGCGTTGCGTTGCGATGGTGGTATTGGAGGTGGGATAAGGAAGGCAGAAGAGCCAAGATAGTGTGGGAATATCAGGCGGCGGACGAGGTGAAGGACATCTATCTATCTAATGTATCTACGATACAGCACCTGAACCCACCGACCAGGCGGCACTAAACAAATCGGCTGGAGCTACGGAGAGGAGAGATGGAGAGCAGGCAGGTATCGTCCAAGACAGCATAGCCCATACAGTACATGACCGTCGGGCTCTTAACCGCGGAAGCAGAGACGAGGAAGAAGAAAACACACGGCGAGACGGCTGGGTCACCCCATTCATTCTATCAAAGCCAAGTATCAAGTTCCCAGACCACTGCAACCTGCGAGAGACAATCCTGGACAGGGTGGGTTTGGGGAAATTATGGCAAATGCACTTTCTTCTACCTTTCAATGTAACTTTGTACCCGAACCCAAGCACGACGGGGCCCTGACTGATCAGTCCATTAGCCAAAACGGTTCGACCAACTTCTGCAGGGGGATTCCTGCACCTGCAACCGCATGTACCGCCGTACCCGGGATCGGTGCGTTTTGTGGATTTCTCGCGAGCTGCGTGTCGACTCCTGTACCTGTCTACGACGACGGCCGCGAAGAACGATTCGACTGCCACTAGAAGCTGGAGGGGAGGGTCGTGAGCATGAAGAGATTCAACTGCTTGCCTGTACGTGAGAGAAGGCCAAGGCCGCGAATGGAGATAGCTGCGTGCGGGCTGGAAAGTAAACATAGCCGTCCAGGTCTTACGAGTACTGTACTGTAGATATCCCCCATTTTACAGGGGTGCTCTTATGAGATTGACTGATCAAATGGCATTGAAGGTGATGATGCAGGTACCGCACCAGACAAGAAACCATCAAGTCGCGTACGACTCACGGCATGCTACCTACCATCGCAGCGCATCGCTTTGCATCGCATCTAAGGCATCAACCAACCTCATTGCCTATCATTTCCGCATTGCTGGGTACTTTTCGATTCGGAAAGGCCAAACCAAACCCTTCCTACCTAGCGAAAAGGAAAGAAAACGGAATGCCCCGCGGTAGCCGTAGTAGGCTGTCCTGTCTTACAGTCATTCTAACCACAGCTTCGCACCTCGTTTCAATCAACCAGCTAATCAAACCACCCACTCTACCCGCACTTTACTTTTGAATGCGACAACCCTCCAAAAGTGTCCTATGTTTCGTATGGCTTGAGCCCACATGATCTGGTCTTTCGTTGCCTATGCACCAGCACATTACACACGCCCATTAAACTATGTAGTCGCACCTTGTTGACGTTCTGGCTTGGCTTCGGATTCGAGAGAGAGAGAGAGAGAGAGAGCCTCGGCGCTATTGAACTATGGTTGACTTCCAAAACAGAAGCAACGGTGCCTCACCACAAATCGCCGATAGACAAGTGCACATAGCCTTATTGGCTTTGCCCACCCAGTATGATGGTGTTTGTTTTTACATTTTCATATTATCCATTATCGGGAATCAGCAGCTGAAAGGATCAAGGGGCTTGTCGCCGACTGCCCGCTCCGCAGTCCCTCTACATACTTGTATGGACACCACTATGCAAATCCACCATGATTTGATTTGCACACGGACCAACGCTGTCAACCCTGATACATGAAAATGAGATACGAGACACATCACTTTAGCCATGTGCCCATCATTGCCACGGCCGAGAACCTAATAATAAAGTCGAGAAACAAAAAGGTCTGTCATGACTCTGGAGGGTGGGCAAAAGGCTCTCCGACCACATCGGAAGCTTAAACCAACCCTCGGCGGCCATACGAACGACGTAGAGTACAATAAGCCTGATACATCCCGACTGCCTAGACACTTTCTCGAGATGGCAATTACTCTTCCCGAGAGTCAAGCTCGGACGGGCCTCAGAGTTTATTTGACACGCTTCCCGTTGTATTATTGTTGATGTTGACAGACGCGGCCGGCACACCTCGACGAGAAGCAAGACGTCCAGCTGGATCGTAACTCGTCACTGATTGGATTGCCGTGATATTCGAGAAAAGTCGCTCATCAGACAGACTCGGGCATATATTGCACGGATGCACTTTTCCATCTCCATATCCACTCCACTGGGTGGTTCTCAACCCGATGTGAACAAGGGCATTACATTGTACGCCAGGAACATTACCTCTAAGAGGCTTTAGCTGCTTGGCGTTTCTGGAGACGCCGAAAAAAGTGGCTGGGGTCTGGCAACCTCCGTCATTTTGTTTGAATTGCTGACTGGATTGGCCTGGTTTGGAAAAGCATGCGATTCCTATTTGAACCACCTACGGAGTACATACACGAAAAAGGGAAACAGGAGCGGCGGCTGATGGATTAGCTGCAGAAGCAAGGCCGGTACATGTATCATCTGTCCGTTCAAGGTTCAATCCTGGATATAGAATTTGTCCCTCGTCCAATGTCTCTAGGCCACATGCCTGTCATGTCAGCTTATGTCATTCACGTCTATGCTTCAAAACCCTGCAAGGTCGTTGTTGACAAGTCGGTCTTTGATTTGACGCGCCCCCTTTGAGACATGAAAAGAAGTTGATATTCATTCTGCGCATTGACCGGCCCCACATTGATGCTCTGATATTGGCATATTGGGACTTGTACACACCATTGTCGTCAACCTTATATTTCGTACAGCCACAACATCACTGTCTCGCAGCCTACAATACTATTCTAGTTGATTACAATATGATGGGGGGGGGTTATCTTCCAGCCGATATACATATCTAACCTGTTCGCGAGATGTCCACTACCCATGCACCACGTGGACAAGTCAACAGAATTGGGACGGCTTAACGGGTGATACTACTGTCCAGCCAGCCCAGGCATTCCAAAAGCACCAAGGAAATAAACAAACAAAAAAACTTCATCGGGCTTTCGTTTTCGTTGCCTCCAGACAACCCTGATTTTTCCTTCTTCTCTCACTCTCTCGGGATCACGGCGTTTCGAGAAGCTACTTGTCAGCTGTAAGTAACAGTTTACGACATGGTGATGCATTCTCCTTCCCCGTCAATCATCATATCCCCCATATCGCATTGACGCCGGAGATGAACGGCTGACGGGGCCTCCATTTTCGGCATCCAGGATGAGCCCTTCAGCCCTTCGCTTCCAAGCCACCAGAAGACTTCTGGGGCCAAGTTGCCTTTGTGTTCTCCGACGTCAAGCCTACCTGCCTAGCTAGCTAGCTCTGGCTAGGACAGGACCAGCAAGAGTTTTTTGCCGGTCTGCCCTAGGATGATGATGGAATCCGATCTCTTGATCAATGCCCTTTTTCCGCTTCGGCATGAACGACAACCCTCGACACACGCACACCGGCGGCTAGCAAAGAGGCTAACCGCTTCCCTTCCCTGGCCCTATTCATGGCATCACAAAAACCACCCCCACCCCAACCCCGGCCGCTCTTAAATCTGCAGGTCAAATCCTTGCATGAAACATGTGGTTCCACCGAGCCGAACTTCGAGAACAAACAAAAGAGCGCTGAGGAGCTCTGATTTCCCGCCTCCTCTCCAGGAATTGCCAATACCCGAGTCAATTTTACTGGCTAGCTGTTGCAAGGTTTGGACGAAATATCGCGAGATCGCCGAGGTGGGGACTCGTTCTTCAATGCCGCAAACCACCGCACAGTCCATACCAGGCACGCCGCACTCAATACGGCGCTGCCGCGCTGGGGACCGGGCGCTTCGGGCGATGTTCCCAAGGTTCCCCATCCCTCACCCAGCATGATGTTCATGCCGTCTCCAAACCCAACCCAGGAAGTGATGTAACCGCATGCCGGCTCTCTCTATTTCGCATTCAGGGGGGAGCTCTCTTGCCCATCGGCCCCCTAGCCTCCCTACCTACTGGTCTGCCTTCTGGCCCCTTTATGCATGCACGAAGCTGAATCAGTACCTAGACGGGAGCCGATTTGTTTCCATTGTCGCATGGCCTCGGCATGCATCCGTCAGTCAGTCAAACTCAAGCACTCATGTCCAGTCCTGCCCGTACTGTGTGCCCTAATATGTCTATTTTCGTATCCATCAATGCGATGTCAAAGATATAGTAGTTCCTTCTGCCCTATCGCCGCCTCAGTATAGTTGCCCCCCATCCACCGTCCCAGTATCAAGTCAGACTTCTTGCTGGCCCGTCGTCCTATGCAGGTTACTTTATGTATGTATATATGTAGCGCGAACCTCCAAAAATGATTCTCTAACGCGGGAAGCATGCAGCATGGGCGTTTTGGGGGATATTCAGCTTGCCGGGAGAGGGACGGATAGCGGGAGCGCGCAGGTAGGTTGCAATAAATGGGCTGCATGGCGCACCATTTCTAGCCCAGTTGTCTCAGAAAAACCATGCATACTTCATGACCCCAGGCGTCGATTGTGTCACCCGAAAGAGCGAGCACCTCACCCACCATACGTACCTGCATGCGTGCATGTAACTCGCCTGCATGCAGCGCAGCTCCCTCTTTTATTCATTTTTTCTTCTCTGGTTTCGGTTGTTACGAACCAATTACAGAACTCGAGATGAACGATCTGGACACAGTGGGCGTGCTTGGCCCATGAATCTGTACGTAGACGTTTATGAATACGACCACGTGATCCCCAAGTGAGGCTGTTGTTCATCATGGCCATCCGAATCAAGTCGTCGTTGAGACCAGCGCACACGGCGGTGTCTGCTTCGTGCGCTCTGCTGATCTCGTCATGGTTTGAAAATTCCCTTCTCCGTCGATCTACTTCAATAATCATGTTCTCGTGGGCCTGTCCCAAGACTTCAGAGGTGCGGCACGAGCTCGTGGTGCTGCCAGTTTTGAGAGCGTCGGCGTTCATGGTCCGATCTGCTGCAACAGTGCCGTCAAAATATCCCACGACACAGCCGCATTCCGGAAATAACGGAATCTCAAAGTACTTTGATGGACGCACATGTAACATTCGTTTAATGCAAAATTTTGCAGAGCCTGTCCGCCAACTACTTACCCCTTTTGTAATTTTACCCGGGCCCCTCCTGGCGCCATCGCGTCTGCGTTGGGAGCGGCGCAAGGCACGTGGTTGCTTCAGAAGACAATTCAGCAGGTAGTAATAATAATGTTTGGATTGATTCTTGATGGTTGTGAAACGTTGGTGTGTCTGTGGCTATAATTTGATACTGACATCCATCCAATCTAAGCCCAGGGCGATACCAGTAACCGTAGCGGCATACCCCAAGAGAATACCCATTGTAGCCACCGGCCCAACATGTAATGTCGGTACGGTCAGGTTCACCAGTCCAGTCAACAGATTCGCTACAAGGAATACGGCCAACCCGTTGCGGTTGTACGCACGCAGGACACGGCTCGTGGCCGTCAGGTAGGCTTCGCGTTCTGTCCTCGCATCGTTGGAATTGTAGAATGCGGGGAAGCAGAAACTATCGATGGCGCAGAACGCGAAGATCGTGACGTTGTTGGTAGCTGCGACCCAGAGGATATAGGGCAGGTTGGCCAAGCGGCGAGAGACGTCGAGGCCAGCCCCTCGAACTGGGTTGGTCACGAAGTAGTACATCGCCGCCCAGACACCGGTCCAAACCGCCATGTTCAACAAGAGGGAGTTTCTCTGTGCGCCAGGGGTCGAGGCACTATGTCTGTTGATCTTGCGGGGTAGCATGTACATGCCGGCGTCCTGGCCAGCAAGGAAGATGGCTAGGTACCCAATGAAACTGCATATGCCCTCGCGATTCTTAGACAGCAGATCCGTTCGCGGCGCGAGCAGGATATAGGCCTTCAGATGAGTACTCTCGAGTACGGCTTGGTATATAACTCCTAGCAAGACGGAAAGGGCTGCGTAGCTGGGCACATAGTTGAGCACGCTCTGAAACAAGGCCACGAAGGGCGGAAGAAATCCCAGCGTGAAGAAGAAGTTCCAGTGCACGCCGTACTCGGACACGTGTTCCGCATAATCCAAGCCCTTGACGCTCAACAGCCGAATAACACCTAGAACCAACAAGGGTAGCGAATGGCGCATTGAGTCTAGAAGCCGTTGGGTTAAGGAAGTAGTACGCCCTGCGGCGCGCTCCTTCAACAGCGGTCTCGCGCCGACGACGCCGGCGGAGAAGACGAAGCTTCCGACACCGCCGTCCATCAGGGAGGTGCCCCACGTCTCGACCTTGGCGAAGCGCCGCGGGAACAGGCGGAAGTCCACCGCAAGGATAGCCAGGCACGTCATGATCATCAGAGACCCGCGGTAGTGTGTGAGGAAGGGCTTGACCGAGAGCGCGCTCAGCTCGCCCCGTCCCGCGGCGCCTCCCGCATCTTTCCCGTTCTTGTTCTTGGACTGCGCGTTCGGGGGCAGCTTCGGCTTTCGCTTGGGGGCTGCAATGTTTGGCGGTAGGGCGTAAACCAAGATCGCCGGCGCTATCAGCAGTCCCGAGAGCAAGAACGGTCTGTCGGCGTATATTGTGATGGCGAGCAGGAAGGCGCATACGCTAAGCAGGAAATCGACGAGGAGGGCCAGCGGGCCGTAGGACTTGAAGAAGGATTGTCGGGTCTGGAGGACGGACCAAAGTAGCACCGCCACGAAGCTAACAGCGGTCACGTAGTTCACCTCGGAAGCTTCGCCGCCGGAGAGGTTCGAAACGAAGTCCTCCTTCAGCTGTTTGTAGCTCGTCGTATTGGAAGCGTTACTCGTCATCGTGTCGATCAATCGTGCTCGCAAGCCGGACAAAACAGCTGTGATCGAGAGAGGGGAAAGAACATAAATATATTCGGTTGATTGCCAATTCATGCGCTGGTTACCTAACCACAGGCATGTCGCCAGTTTTATAGTGATAGTAAAGGCAACGTGTCGCGATACGTTGCAATGACTGATTGACAAAAGTTGCAGCTTCAATTCAGTTCTAATCGACGTGGCGATGCTCGGCCTTCAAGAGGAAAGCAGCACGCGATAACGGCCAATCAAAACATGCGAGTATGGCATTAGTGGAGCATAGACCTACCAACATCTGATTCCCACACAATGAGGCTCTGCTTTTCGTGACTTCAATAACCTTAGCAATTGCCAATCCCAGCCTTCACGTAAGATGCATTACTATTGAAGTATTTCAAAATATAAATTCGTGCAGTTGCTTGTGTGTCAACTCACACAAGTCGGTAAGCCATTACATTACTTCATCGATGACTGGCTGCTCGTCCAATCTGAAATCTCCTTGTTCAGTGCACAATGGCCGTATAAGATCTTGCGATCGGGAGATCAGCACTGGTTTCAACTGATGTCTTGGCAGACTAGGAAAGACACAAGGCCCTAACATTCAATATAGTATATGATTGCTTGTGGTCAGAAAGATGATAAACTCAAATTGCGACCAGGTGTCTGGTATCTTGTACTAACCACCAGCTCAAAAAGTCTGGCTAAGCTATGTTGCACCAAGCAGAGGGTGTACAGCTGTCACATATATTGGAGGGCGCTCATGTGTAACACCGAATCCAAAGCTCTGTATTTGCTCTGGTGACATGTGTACATCAAACTCGCAGCATCACAGCTCGGACAGTTTGGTGCAAAGGGTGGATATTGTGTTATTTGACCGAGGATAGCAGCCATCCATTCACAGCCATTCTCTACACCCGCAGTATATAATACACAGCATATCCTTCGCTTCAAAGAGGGGGTCCCTTTGGGCTTCAAACTGTCGGTTGCTGACCATATGATCTAATTACATCACCATCCCGAGAACGTCACACAGGTTTCTAGCAACATGGCACCTAAAGCCCAGCTATTCAAGCAGTATCCGTACCTGGAAACCCATTTGAATTATTATAAGACCGTACTCTATAGCATTTCCAGCCTATATATTAACTGTACTACCCTTAAGAACTTATAAGAAAGGGGCAAGCTTTTAAAATATAATAGGTAAATATATATTTATTTAATATTAATATTAAGCTTATATTATAATAAAGGTTAATTTAAATAAATACTTTAAAGGAATAATTATATGTAAATAAATATTTATTTATAAATATTAAAAATTAAATTATAAAATAAATAATAATAATATAAATAAAGTAAAAGGCTTTATATTTATATAAAATAGAGAAATTAAAGTTATTAATAAAAGCGTTATTAATAATAATATTCTATTATTTAAGTTACGTAGCTACCTTACTACTAGGTATATACTTAATTTAATTAATTATAAAAGGATCGGCTCTATTTTAAGCTATACTAGCTTTAATATTAAGACCTTATTACTTTCTAATTCGATCGATCTAGTTACTTTAATTTCTTTTCTATTCTTTAATTTAATATATTTTTAATTTAATTAATTACTAGATTATATATTTTTTACGTTATACTACGTAATTATATTACGTTCCTTTAGCTATCGATCGAAGGGTAGAGTATTTATTATTAAAAGTATAATTAATTAATTTAATAGAACGGTAAGGTAAGAAATATTTATTAATAAAATAATTTCGTTTAAATTATTTTATTATAATAATATACTTTTATATTTAATATTTAACGAAAAACGTGTAATTATATAATATTCTTATAATTAAAGTATTCGATTTTACGATTTGTTTTATTTATATCGATACCCCCGGAGGTTTAATTAAATTTATTATAGCCGGCTTTATAACTTTATTTATTACCTTTACCTCTCCTTTAATTTAATTTAATTTTTATTTATTTATATATTAAAATTAATTAGTAGATTAAAGCTTTATTTCTTTAAGCGTTATATCGTTAAAGTTATCTCTTTTTAATCGCGATTAAGTTATAAACTTTAAACCGAACTTAATAATATTAACGTAATTCTTTCGTTAATTTATAGCTTAGTTTTATTTTATTATTTCTTATCGATTTTATTATAAATCGATTATATATTAGAAATATAATAAAACCGAGATTTTTAGGTTTAATTAATTTAAAAACTTTATTTAAGCTATATATATTTATCTTTTCCTTTCCTTTAAATCCGCCTTATTAAACTATTAATTTTTTTTATTAAAATCGATCCTTTTAATAAAATCTAATAAAATGGATTCGAATTATTAAATTTAATAAAACATTTATTAAAAGTTATATATAAATAACGCTAGTATATAAGATTTAATTATTAATTAAATTAGAATTTATTAAGTTAAAGAATAAAAGAGAAAAGAGTAATTAGATTAAATTAAAAAAGAGATAAAGTTTAAAATATTAGATTTAAAGTGGAGCCTTATCCTTTTAAAGCTAATTAAATCGTATATATCTATCGATTAATAAGCTAGCTAGGTCTAATTATATAACTATCCCCCCTTTCGAAAAAAGCACGCCTTAAGCCTTTTCCATTTTATAATTTAACGTTATTTATAACATGGTTTATTACCTCGCGGACTATATTACCTCGCGGATTATTCTTTCTATTTCCTAATACTTTTATATAAATTAATTTAATTATAACGTTTTAAATTAATTTAAATTACTTATTATCCGATTTATTATTTAATTCTATATCCTTTTTATAAGTTCGTATATTATAACCTATTTTATTATAAATACCGTAACGTTTATTACCCGTTACGCGCCATTTTAACGAATTATTATTTTTACTTTCGTTAATTATAGGACGTTTCCTTTTTATCTTCTCGTCCTATAATTATTAAAATTCTTTAATAATAAAGGCTCCTTTAAATTAAATATATAACTTTCTAACCCTCTAATATTTTAAAAAGGTTAAATTAATTACCTTTAAAATCCGTACCCGTTTATATAAAATTATAACTTTATATATTATTAATTCTATACGTTTAATTAACTTATTTATAATATTTAAAATTAACGTCGGAGAGCTTCTTTAATAATTAAAAATCCTATTTTTAATAAAAATAAAGTATTTCGTTATTTATTAAGGGTTAAAAGGCATTAAGGGGTTATAAATATTAACAGTCCTTAAGCGTAATAATTCTAATATAAATATCTGAATTTATATATTTAATTTATTAATTACTTTATTTAAATTATAAAGTATTAAATTAAATATATTAAATTTAAATTTAATATTATATTATATAAAAATAACGAAATACGCGACCTTAAAGGTAATAAAGAATTCGAGCTTCGTAATATAATTTATCGAGGCTTTTATAAACAGCTCGATTTCTTTTAAATACGCACGCTTTAACGGCGAATAAAGTATAATATTTAATAATTAAAATAAGTAAAATAAATAAAAAGGTATATTAAATATAATAATACTATTATCCTTATAATATATTTCGAATTTAATTGAAATATAGCTTTTATAATTATTAATAATTAAGAGGCGATAATAACCCGTCGCTCGCATTTTAATATATTTATTAAAATATTTAACTTAATTTAAACCTATTTTATTATTAATTTAATTATTAAAAGTTAATTTAATTACTTAATCGCCCGATAAATTATATTTATACGTTTAATTTATAAAGTAATATTGACTTTAAATAATTAAGAATAGCGGAATATATTAGCTTTATAAATTAATATATTTTATTATTATTAATTATTCCCGATTATTAAATTAAACCGTTTTCGCTTTCTTATACCGATTAACGTATATTACGATATATATTAAGCTAATAACGTTTATTATAAAACTAATTTCGTCGAAATTCTATATATCTTTATTTAAAATACCGTATTTAACCTTCGTATTTATTACTAATATAAATTAATTAGAAATAACCTTTATATCCTTATAAAAAGCTTTTTAATAATTATATTTCCGATTTATTTTAATTTTAAAGTTTAAATTACGGTTAATAAAGCGCCTAATTTAATATTTATCGATACGCTCGTTATTATACGTTCCCGTAAGAAGATTAATTATATCTTTTATATTAACGATATTAAAAAGTATTTCTCGGGTATTTAAATCGATTATATACTTTCGTAATATCTCCTTTTTAATAAAATTTAATTTATATTATCGTTATTAGATTTCGTATTATAAGGTTTAGCCGTTAATTCGATAATATAAAGTTATATAAAGGACGTTATATATTTTTATAATAACTCTTTTATTTAAAGGATTTATTAAATTTCGCGTCGCTTAAATTATTAAAACGATTTATTCTTCTTTAAATTAATTAAATATTATAATTATAGAATTATTATATATTAAAGTTTAATTAAGCTATAGAATTAAAAAAATAGTCCGCGAGGTAATATAATCCGCGAGGTGGTAAACCACGTTATTTTATTTTTAATTAATTAAATTATATATATCGGCCGTTAAATCTATTAAATACGTTATTAATTAAACTTAATTTAATAAATTTTCTTTATCGAAATAATAATATTCTAAATATCTAATAAATTTAAAAAGAATAAGTATATTATATAATAAATTATTAAGGTTTATAATCTACTTTAATATAAGCTTACTTTTAATATTATTTAAATCTAGTTTATTAAAAAGCTTTAAATTAACCTTATTTTATTATTAAAGTATCGGGTTAAGGCCCGTTTTAATAATTATTTTATAATAAAGCTTAATAAAGTTATTATATTTCTCGGGGAATAAGTTAAATTATATTTTATATTCGTTAAAGGAATTTTAAATCCGAAAATTAAAAACATAATATAAAATATAAATATAAATATTATTAATAATTAATAAATAATTAAATTCTTTTATTAAAATCTCCTATCTATTTAAAAAAAGGTTAAATTATATTTATTTTAATATAAATCCTAAATTTATTTTTAAATATATTAAGTTTTTATAAAATTAATATAAATATATATTAAAATCTTTTTTATTCATTTATAATCCTATTTTTTAATAAAGGTATAATAATCGAGGTATAATTAAATTATTTAATAAAGTTTATTCTCTATATAAAAATATAAATATCGGGTTTTAACCTTATTATTACTAATTATATTATTATTTATAAATATTTTACTATTTATCTCCTAAAGTTAATATTTAAAATCAGCTTAATTACTATTAAATTTAATAAAATCTAAAAGATAAAGCTTCGGTCGAGCAGTTTACTTCTAAGTTAATATTAAAACTTAAAGCTTAAGTTAATTAATATAATTAAGAAGGGTTTAAAAAATATCTTATTACATTTATTAATTTAAATCCATTTTATCGAAAAGGTCGATTTTAATCGGAAACTCGATAAAATCGTAAAATTAATTAAAAACAAATATATATATAGCTTAAATAAAGTTTTTAAGTCGGTTAAGCTTAAAAACCTTAGTTCTATTATATTTAAATCGAGGTATAAGATTTGGTTCGGGCGGTAAAATCGGTAAAAGACGGTAAAATAAGACTAAGTTATAAACTAACGAAAAAAGATTATATTAATATTACTAGGTTCGGTTCGGGGTTTATAACTTAATCGCGATCGAAGAGAGATAGCTTTAATAAATATTAACGACGGACGCTTTAAAGAGATAAGCTTTAATCTACTAGCTAATTTTAATGTATAGGTAAGGTAGATTAAATTAAATTAAAGCTAAAATAAAGGTAATAAAGTAAGGCTATAAAGCCGGCTATAATAAATCTAATTAAATTATTAAAGGTATTAATATAAATAAAACAATTATAAAATTAAATATTCTAATTATAAGAGCATTATATAATTACGTATTTCCGTTAAATATTAAATATAAAGGTATATTATAATAATATATAATTTAAACGAGATTCTCTTATTAATAAGTCTTTTTATAAAGATATTTATTTTATCTTTCTATTAAATTAATATAGGGTAATAAGGGAAATAAAATATAATAACGACGACGTTAATTAATTACGCTTTTAATAATAAATATTTTACCCTTTAATTAATAGTTAAAAGAACTTAATAAAATTACGCGAAAGTAACGTTAATACGTAGAATCTAGTAATTAATTAAATTACAATTTATTAAATTAAATAGTAAAAAAAAAAGCAGCTGGATCGAGCTAGAAAAGATATAAGGTTTTAAATATTAAACTTAAAGTAAAGCCCTATCCTTTTAAAATTAATTAAATCGCGTGTATCTATCGATTAATAAGCTAACCAGGCTTAGTTATATAACTTTAAGCCTTTTTTAACCATATTAATTAGTTCAAGCTTTAGGTTTTAATATTAAATTAAAAATAGATTACCCGACCGAAACCCTATCTTTTAAACCCTATTAAATTTAATAATAATTAAATTAATTTTAAATATTAACTTTAAGAAATGGATAATAAAATATTTATAAATAATAATATAATTAATAATAACGAGGTTTAAACCCGATATTAATACTTTTATATAAAGAATCAACCTTATTAAATAATTTAATTATATTTTAATTATTATATTTTTACTGGAAATTAAGACTATAATTTAAAAAAGAAAATTTAATATATATTTATATTAATTTTATAAAAACCCGATATATTTAAAAGGATCTTTAGGATTTATATTAGAATAAATATAATTTAACCTTTTTTTTAAATAAATAGGAGATTTTAATAGGAGAATTTAGTTATTTATTAATTAATAATAATATTTAAATTTATACTTTATATTATATTTTTAATCTTTAAATTTAAAATTATTTTAATAAGTATAAGATATAATTTAACTCGTTTCCTAAGAAATATAATAATTGTATTAAGTTTTATTATATAATAACCGTTAAAACATGCCTTAACCCGATATTTTAATAATAGAATAAGATTAAATTAGGGCCTTTTAATAAAATAGATTTTAATAACGTTAAAATTAAAATTATATTAAAATAGATTACGAACTTTAAAGGTATATTATATAATCCTTTCGCTCTTTTTAAGCCTATTAGATATCCGGAATATTATTACTTTAATAAAGAGGACCTATTAGATTAGTTTTAATTAACGGTATTATTTAATAGACTTAATAGCCGATATCTATAGTTTAATTTATAAAGATAAGATATAGATAATATTAGATTATAGAATAAAAGGTTCGGGATACGCCTTTTTTAAAGGGGGGGATAGTTATATAGCTACCTTATTATTAGGTATATATTTCATTTAATTAATTATAAATGGATCGATTTTATTCTAGGTTATATTAGCTTTAATATTAAGACCTTATTACTTTTTAATTCGATCGATTTAATTGCTTTAATTTCTCTTTTATTCTTTAATTTAATATAACGTGGTTTATTATATATTGAAACATATTATATAATCGAACACTTTTCTTATATCTTATTATTTCTATATAAATTAATTTAATTATAATATTTTAAATTAATAAAACTTATTTATTATCCGATTTATTATTTAATTCTATATCTTTTTTATATATTTATATATTATAATTTATTTCATTATAAATATTATAACGCCTTTTACCAGCCGTCCTCTATTTCGACGGACCCTTTATTTTATTTTTATTAATTATTAAATACTTTCCTTTTACTTTCTTATTTTATAGTTTTTAAAATTCTTATATAATAAAAACCTCTTTAAATTATATATATACCTTTTTAACTTTTCGATATTTAAAAAATATTAAATTAATCTTTTTAATATATATATCCGGTTATATATAAAGGTTATTCTATAAATTATTTTATTTATACCTTTTATTATTTAATTTATGATATTTAAAATAGGTATTAAGGAACTTCCTTAATAAATAAAACCCTTATTTCTAATATAAATAAAATATTTAATTATTTATTAAGGGTTAAATGATATTTAAGGATTATAAATATTAACCGTCCCCGGACGCGACGGGCTAGGTATAAGCGTTTAAAAATATATATCTAATTTATTAATTATTTTATTTAAATAATAAGGGATTAAATTAAATATATTAAATCTAAATTTAATATTATTTTTTATAAAAATAATAAAATATATAGCTTTAAAATTAATAGAGAATTTAAACTTTATAATATAACTTATTAATATTTTAATAAATAGCTTAATTTATTTTAAATATATATACTTTAATATCGAATAAAATATTATATTTAAAGGTTAAAACAAATATAATAAATAAAAAGGTATATTAAATATAATAATACCGTTATTCTTATAATATTCCTCGAATTTAACCGAAATATAGCTTTTATAATTATTTAAAATTGAAAAGCGATAGGAACCCTTTTTCTATTCCTTTATATATTTATTAAAATACCGGATTTAATTTAAACCCGTTTTATTATCGGCTTAACTATTAAAAGTCGGTTTAATTATTTAATTATTTAATTATTTAATTATTTAATAAATTATATTTATAAAACTAATTCGCGAAATAATATTAATTTTAAATAATTAAGAACGATAAAATATATTAACTTTATAAATTAATATATTCAATAGGCGTTAATTATTTCTAATTATTAAATTAAACCGATTTCGCTTTCCTATATTAATTAATATATATTATTATAAATCTTAACCCGATTATATTTATTATAAAACCGGTTTTATCGAAATTTAATATATCTTTATTTAAGATACTATATTTAGCTTTAATATTTATAATTAATACGAATTAATTAAAAATAATGTTTAAATCCTTATAAAAAGCTTTTTAATAATTATATTAACGGTTTATTCGAGTTTTAAAGTCCGGCTTATAATCGATAAAGTACCTAATTTAATATTTATTAATATATTCGTTATCGTATAATATTATCAAGAGATTAATTATATTTCCTATAATATTAATATTAAGAGGTATCCTTTTAATATTTAAATTAATTATATAATTACGAGATACCTCCTTTTCTATTATATTTAATTTATATCGTTATTATTGGATTTTATATTAAAATTCGGTATTACGGAATCGATCGTTTAATATAGCTCGGGGGATATTATATATTTTTATAATAGTTCGTTAATTAATTCGATTCGAACCTCCTTATATCGCTTAAATTATTAAAATAATATAATCTTCTTTCGATTAAATCGGTATTATAGTTATGAAGATATTATATATTAAAGTTTAATTAAATATATTAAGGGGGAAAGTATTTAATTATATAATATATCCGAGTATATAAGAAACCACGTTATTTTTAATTTAATTAATTATAAAATTATATGCTTTTTATATTACACTATATAATTATTTACTTATTCTTTTATATTTTAAAAGAAACTCTTAAATATTAAGATTTTATATAGAATTAAGAATATTATATTTTAATTAAAGTAATAAACTTTGAAATTAAATAATACTTAATTATAAAATACCCTATTTATAAATAGAATAATAAAGGTTAAACTTAAACTAATATAAGTTATACTAAACTTATAAATAATAAAATATCTAATAGGAATAAAAGAAGCATGGACGAAGTGCTTACCTTAGGCTATACCTAATGTTCGGTATATATAAGGGGTTGAGCATATAAAGCACTTAGGAGCCAGAGGCCAAAACGAAAAGAAAAGGCCTTCAGCACACATGAGTCAACAAGGGACATTCTCAGTCACAAGAAAATGGAGTCAGGCTGATATGGAGCAAGACTGTCATGCTGCTCGTTGTCTCAAACACATTGACGGATGCAGGCCCTTTTTCATAATATCCTTGGCTTTTGGCTTTGGGCACGATTCTCCTAAAGAAAGAGCACTGGATTGCCCAACCACACCCCAGTTATAGGGGGCGTACAGATATAGTATAACCACTATTCATCTGTTATATATATAGTTATTGCTATATTAATATAAACCTATAAGCCCCTAACCCCTAATCCTAGTTCTTATATCGTAACGTGGCATATCCCTGTTGGCAACTCCACTTCCACCACTAAGGTTTGCCCTTCCCGACTTCAAGTAAACCAAAGACCATCATTTGGCACACCATAACTTCGTCACCCACCAACACAATGGTGCCCTCTCTTGCTTTCTGGGCCAACCACTGTGACCGGCTTAGACTGCCCAACATAGGTTGTGATATGATCATAACTATCATAAGCAAAACAGGTCCGTTGGCCCAATGGTAAGGCGTCTGACTACGAATCAGGAGATTCTGGGTTCGAGCCCCAGGCGGACCTACAGTGCTCAAATGTCCAGGGGTATTCACCTTTGAACACCTCTTTTTGTTGACCGTTGGTCCAACCAAAAAGGTTTTGTGATTCTCTTGGTACGCTACAGGGTACCAACATTGCGGAGTGTCGCATCTCATATCATGTGATAGGCAACATAGTCGTGGTTCTATACACGCGATCAATCAGGATATAACATGGATGCGGGCAGGGTTGAATGCACCATGTCGAAGCTCGGACGAACCCTGAATTTTTGGCATCAGATCTGGGTTTTGGACAGTACTAGCCATATTGAGCACAATATTCCTCGGGTGCATATAAGAGACGTTATGCATATCTCCCCGAGGGCGCAGTCGAATGAAGTTGGGCACGACATCCTGAGCCTAACCAATGAACCAATGCCTCTGTCGCATCTTGAGCCGACTGGGTTTTTTCTCCGACAATTACCCACTGGGTCAAACTAGATCTGTCAAGGCAAGGCACCGTTTTGTCATGCATGCTGCATGAAGCGTGTGGCTATCTAGGTGGAAGGCTTGCAGACATGTATCACAAACATGCATGGCGTGGGCAGCAGAGGGAGTCGGAGAGACTCTTCAGGGGCTCAACATGAAGGGCAGTCTGAAAACAAGGCGGTCAAGCCTAGGAGGTCGCATTGGTAATACGTTGTGTCGTTCCTGTGGTGTGGCCCGGCATGTGGGAAAAAGCGATTCGCATGTTTTTGGTTACTTGTTTTGGGCACGATTCTTAAAAAGTCGTTGCAGTACTTACATAGGAGTTGGGCAGACCGCGGCTAATGCTGCTACATGTAATATGGGACCCATAGATCTTGGAATACACGAACCACGGTGGTCCAAAAGGAGATAAGCGCTAGTTGCTTTCAACTGTTTCCCGTTCCACGTCTCCTTTGCTATCTTGCATTGCGAGCCTATCGTCTTTTTCGCATGAATCGGGCGGTTTGTCCATGGCCGCTCGACGAAAAGCGACTTTGGCGGTGTGGTGCAAAGTAATTTCCCATCTTCAAGTGACTGCGGGGGTGCCAGAATGAGCCGAATGCCCGAAAATCCTTTAGCTCAGCTTTCAAGGGTTCAGTTACTGTGACGTAAGCGAACAATTTACGAGAGCCACCTAATCGACGACCTTCCATTGGAGTTGGCGAATTAAGGGAAGAGTGCCAGAGGGAAGCAGTTTAGAATGCTGCATAGTGCATAGGAAGAGGCGAGAAGAGGTCTCATATAATCAACCCCTCCTAATCACAGTCACGATATGCAGGCCGAGTCAGTTGGGCGACCGCCTTGATTCAAGCCCGTCGCGCAGTGGTAGGGCGCACAAACGGAAAGAAGGCACGGAGCCACCAACCGCGGGTGCCAACGCCCGCGAGCGAACGAGGTTGACGGGAGTCAATGGGAAATGAATAAATACGGATACACTTTTGTCCAGTACATACATGTAGTCAGTAGGGTGGTGTTACCCCCGCAGTTTCGAATGAGAGACATGTACGCTTGACATACGATCCTCTTGTGACTTTGAGGATAGCCTCCTGTGATAGTCATCCAAGTCTACTACGTAGAAGATGCGGGCGGAAATGATTCCTCAGCAATAAGCATGCCTTTCGGAGACTTCGCTCCGACGCTGGGTTCATGCACCCTATCTCGGGAAACATCTCTTATGGACCAGCTGTAGTAGTGTATGCCACTGTATGGCATGCTACCAGAGGTCGGTAGACCGACTGGACCGTTCACTAGAGGTTATGATGGCTACTGTAATGGCTATCCTGATGGCGGATCTACCGTCGGCAATAGTGCGGGAGATAGCGGGACGTACATAATCAGGTCAACATAGACAAGACGGGACGGAGGATGCTCTAGAGGGCCTTCGATGAATTGTATTGCATATGCTCGATCCATACGGAGTATGTATAATAGTTCCGAATATACCCTGTTGATACGAAGCTTGGTGGTTCTTAGACTGCTTCTTTGTGACAACAAAACTGCGGTACTGTGTGTGTACTGACCGGCGATCAGAGCGGCGACGATATTTCATGCTTAAAGCTAGCTAGACAGACTCTACGAATACCCACAACATAGACATAAACCATACCGCAGTCGTACAGGCGGCAGAATCGAAGAGCCTCATACGTACTACGCGATACTACATGTAGGAAAGGCTTCTGGACTGTCAAATCAAAACGCGGAGAAAGTACCCAGAGCGGCACATGGGGACGGATGGGCGGCGATAATCCCGATTTTAACCTACGTAATGTTGTGGTTTATTTAGAGTCACTTATGAACGAATGCGTCAAATGAGAGGGATGGGATGCTGATTTTGGCAAAGGGGATTGGGAGGGGTGCGGTGTCGCGAAGGAGAGGAAACATAAGGAAGACAGATGACGATTGCAGGGCTGCGAGCCGTTGACGTCCATGGCCAGGGGTGGCTTGACGCATCAGGGAATTGCTTGGCCAGCCTGGCCAATAGCAGAGCGTCCAGTGATCATTCTGCCCATTTAGCCATCGATCTGGGCCATCATCAGTGCGGAGGCATCCCTGGAAATGACGCTCTTTCCTACGTCATGCCGTACCCCTCGCTAAACAATCAAGGCCCAAACAGAGTCAAGGATTGCCCATGCGGCCACTGAGATGATGGCATGGCTGTCTGTGGAATGTGCTTATTGATTGACACCTGCATAATCGCAGTGGTAGCAGGGCCATTTGAGAACAAAGACACCTGCTGTAGGCTGAAGGATTCGCACCCGTCGCAGAACCCAGGGTAGCTTTCAGGCGATCCTCTCTGCTGGCAGAGGCTGGCAAAGGGTTCGTTGATGTTATGGCCGCGCCTGCCTGGAGACAGAGCAGTACATCTTGGGTATCACAGAGGCAGCAGTCGTAGATTCGGTATGTATCTAGCATAGATCGTGAATCGTGAACATAACGTAGTGAGTTGGTGTCTCTGGCGATGTTGGTAGCTTCGGGTCCGTCTGCGTCTCCCATTGTCCATTCACAGTAGTATTCAGCAGCTACTGGCGCGTTCCACCTCCAATTCGATTATGGCATACACATAGGTATGTAAGGTACATGTAGGTGTCAGAAGTGCCGATTCGACGCAATCTCCTGTATCTATCTACAATATGAGGGATGTGTTCCGGTAGAAGGCTTCAACACATGCAAATAACATGACATCAAATCTGCAACGCGTTTGGTTGCCAAGCCACGGCCCACGAGAAAAGGGTATTGTTCGTCTCTCTCGGTCTCTCCCTTGCTCGATCCTGTCACTAGCAACGGTTCGCTGTAACTTGCAAGCTTCCGTGATGAATAAGCGGATGAACCACTTGAACATGTTTCGGGCACCTGCTGCCCTTTCTAATGTTATCAACATCTGAACTCCTTGTAAGTTAGTTGTAACCTAGCAAAGGGCACTACCCGCCATCGGCCGGACCCGCTGCTTGCTTGGCCCATTTCCAATCTGGATTACAACATTTGAGTTGGGGCGCCAAAAAAGCTGGCAAGGTGACATCGCAAAGGGTACTTGTAGGGTACAAGGTTGATGTCGCCAATCCCTGCTGCGCTTGATGCCAGTTGGATACCAAGGCAAGGTATCAGTAGTAGTACATAGACCCTCTGACCTTTTCATGATCGGTTCCAGTAATGCTGGGAAGCCAGGACAGCAAAACCCTGCCGTCGCTCATCTGCTGCAGCACAGGCTGGCCACTGCACCACACTCAATGTTCAGCTGTCAATTCAGGCACACCTATTTCCATATTCTGACTCTGGCCAGCGTCAACGACACTCGTCATTCGTCGCTCTGTCTAAAATTCATTACATGGATTGATTCACCACGTTGTTTGTCATCATCATCAACCGGAGCGGATTCCAATCAGCCCTTGGTATCACGATTCACCCATCCCATCAAACCTTCCGGGTTGCATTTGCATATCTGATACACGCCGACACTGACCTGCTTGTTTTCTTTCCCGCCGGGTACCGTTCGTAGCGTTCGCTCCCAGCCCAGTCGCAGATGCAGACACCTCCTCGGCCTAATCGACTGGAAGTAGCAACGACATCATCGCTCCCGGCTACGTACAATTTCGGCTACAGGTACCCAAAGGTACTTTGTCGCTACCTGACCTGACACTGACCCCTCCAAGCCCGTCCAGTCCAGTCCAACCTATGAGGTACCAAGTCTCCGGTTCCAGTTCCTGTCCCAGTCCCTGTCCAAATCCCAGTCCCAATTTGAGCCGGTTCCAGGGCATTTGGCATCTTTTGCGCGCCTGGCACTGAACTGAGCTGGATTGTTGTGCAAGTGTATGAACCACCATCGTCACTTCAAGCACTTGGTTTTGGCCTTACCCTCCGCTCTGTAAGCTTGCTTGAACCTTAGCACGGGTCGCCGGCATTCCACTTTAAAGCTTTCCTGGCATATCCTGTTTGAGCCTTGAATAATTATCTCTTTTCTTTTCAATTCGGGCATAGACAATCACAACTATCATCATCTCTTTTTCGGATTTCTTATTTGCCTTGTAGCATATCCTAAGATCTGACTTTCCCGCCTAAATCCGATTCTAGAAGAGACGGCCAGGAGCACAGAGAGACAGACAGAGAGAGACCGAGAGAATTAAATTAACAAAGCAACCACTCAACCCACCCACAAACCCGTTTGTTCCAGTCAGTCAGTCCCCCGACTGCTTAGCGACTTGCCGCCACTTCTTCACAGCCCGCTCAGCATCTGCGTCATACCCAACTAGACGTTTTGCCCGCACTCTTTGGATTGGATTGCTTTGATCAAAAGGTCGCTTCCCCATCAGCGCCAGACTTCGCCCAACCCAAATTTCGACGTTACAGCAGTTTCGACTCGTTTTTCATCCCAAGAGCAACGCAACGCCAGTTCAAATCAACCCGAAACCCCCCAAAAACTCATCTGCAGAGACGCAGCAACTACCCGCGACACGTACCCTTTGTTGTGTGTTTCTTCTTGATCATCACCGACATTTACACTCACGCTAGAGTGGGTTTGCTAGAGGGTGTACCTTCATTCGAGAGAGACATTATTATTTTTCACCGAGTTTGCTTCTCAGAACCGAAACTTTGGCGAGCGTCGGAGCGGACTGTTATTGATTTCCCTGAGGCTTGCACCTCTCTCGCGCGCAAAGGCAAAGAAGCAGCGAACGAAAAGGTTGGAAGCGGTTTTTCCCCTGGTGACGTCTTCAAAATGTCAACAATCCAGCAACTCAAGAATTTTATCCGTCATGGTAAGCCGCCGCCCATCTCGTTTTCGTTCTTTTTTTGTTTTGATTATTCAATCACCCTCTTACCCTGGTCCTATTTTCCCGTGTTTCTTCATACCGGAAGGGGGATCGAGTGCCAATGCGGCAGCACCCCGATGGCGATCGGCCTGAATTATTCCTTTCTCTGGTACTTTTCCTGGGGTCTCATATCGACGTAGCTCGTGTCATCTCCCAGGGTACATGTTGCAGGCGTACTGTCCACTCTTTCTTCCTACTGTGCGCCCACTGACATCATCTTTTTCTTTTCCCCCAAATAGGCAAGCAAGCCAGGGCAAACAACGACGACACACAACAGCGAAAGCAACATGACCATTCACCACAACAAGCTCCACCACCACAGAAGGCCATGGCTCACATAACAGAACCCCTTGGGGCCGGTCACCATAACGGCCAGATGCCCCAGCCCATACCGGATGCCTACAGTGCTCAGCCCGGCGCTGGACAGCAGAATCGCGTTGCCCAGGCCAACGATGTCGCGGCCCACGCAGCAGAGAAATCTGTCGATGGCAGAACGAAAAGTGGACACGAGCAACACGTCGCCAAGATGGTCCAGGAGGAGAACGAGACCCGCGGCAAGTTCCCTCAGTATCCCGGCCTGGAGCGATGGCAGCTTCTCGAGAAGATGGGCGACGGCGCCTTCAGCAACGTTTACAGAGCGAAGGACCTGACAGGTGATGCCGGAGAGTGTGCCATCAAGGTCGTCCGCAAATTCGAAATGAACAGTATGCAGGTGAGTGAGGCTACTGGTTGAGCTCTGCCATCGACCACTTTAACTTTCCTTGGTCGACGCTTGCTCGTCTGTTCCTTTCCATGCGCTGCCCGTTTTCTTTTGTCCTTTGAACCTGGCCGAGGAGCTTTCATATCCCGCCGTCTCCTTTTACCAACCATGGGGTCTCGATAGGGCAACAACCATTTACATCCGGACTTCAAGAAGGTGCCGAAGGCTGCAGAGGTGCGAGAAATTTCTTTTCCTATGTTGAAACGTTCACATCATGCTCAGCCTTGTCTTCCTTGGCTCCCTTCCTCCGCCCGTACTGGTTGGGTTGTCCTTTGGGCTTACGCAATATTCATCAAAATGTCAATGCAGCCTCGACTAACCATATTCTGCAGCGCGCAAATATTCTTAAGGAAGTACAAATCATGCGACAGCTTGATCACCCCAATATCATTAAATTGATCGATTTCTCCGAGTCTCGGCAATACTACTACATCATTCTCGAGCTGGCACCCGGTGGCGAGCTGTTCCACCAAATTGTGCGACTCACGTACTTCAGCGAGGACCTGTCGCGACATGTCATCACGCAGGTTGCCAACGCCCTGGAATACCTCCACGAGGAACGCGGAGTTGTCCATCGGTAAGTCCCGAATATCATTTACCTCGACCGCGTCGCTGTTGAGGTGAATGTCGAGTGATGACGTCATATCATCCTCTCGTGGCTACCCTTGCTAATTCCTGTTGCAGCGATATTAAACCCGAAAACATTCTATTTGAAGCTACTCCTTTCGTCCCGGCCAAGGTTCCGAAGCCAAAGCAACCAGGTGATGAGGATAAGGTTGACGAGGGCGAATTTATTCCGGGCGTCGGTGCTGGCGGCATTGGCCGCATCAAGATCGCCGATTTCGGCTTGTCAAAGATTGTGTGGGATAACCAGACCATGACACCTTGCGGTACTGTCGGTTACACCGCCCCGGAGATCGTGAAGGATGAACGTTACTCGAAATCCGTCGACATGTGGGCGTTAGGCTGTGTACTGTACACACTGCTTTGTGGATTTCCGCCATTCTACGATGAGAGCATTGAAGTCCTTACGGAGAAGGTGGCCAAGGGCCAATTTACCTTCTTGTCTCCTTGGTGGGACGACATTTCCAAATCCGCTCAGGATTTGATCTCCCACCTTCTTTGTGTCGACCCCGAGCAGCGATACACAATCACGGAGTTCTTGGCTCACCCGTGGGTCCGTGGATCCGGTCCGACACCACGCGAGGAGAAGAAGAAGGATGCCGATACGCTCCAAGCTTTCGATGCTGCCCGCTTTGTCGATGGCGGGAAGCGCATGGACTTCCGTTCGCCAGGTGCCGTCAACCTTCGAGAGATTTTTGATGTTGGATACTCTGTTCACCGTCAAGAGGAGGAGGCCAAGAGACGGAAGCAGGTCGGTACCAAGGGTGCCGCTCCATCCCGACTTGCCAACCTCAACGAAGAATCGGACGACGGCGAGAAATCCGACCCCGAGTACGTACACAAGGCAGATGGCTCGTCGCAACTCGAGCAGCGCATGCGCGATACGAACTTGGGTAAGGGTCAAGACCGCGGCCGTGAACGAGAGCGTGCCGAAAAGGAACAGAAGGGTTACGGCCAGCACAGCGCGACTGTGACAAACGCTGCCCGGCAACAAGTTCGTGCCAGCCACAAGCAAAAAGGTGCATTTGAGCTCAGCCTTGACGGGGCTACACTACTCGGACGTCGTGCTGGCAAGCCCGCCACTAGAGTTGGCGGTGGCCTGTAAGCGGTTCTCTGTTGTTTTTCTTAATTCTCAAGGATGGAGACGGAGGTTTTGTGTGTGTTATTGATTGAATGAGCGGTCTCGGTGGTTTGGCGTAAACGTACATTTTTCCAGGTCATTTTGGGCTTGCTGTCACTTGCGGTAGTGGTTTGTTGAGCAGGATGGTTCGCACATAAGGATGAGGACATGACAGCGATCAAACGAGGACATGGCGCCTATTGGTTTTGATACTCGGCACTACTCATGGTCTCGTACACTTCACACATAGGCATGGCGTTTTTGGAATTGACGTCATCAACTTTCAATGCATTTCAATCTGTGGCGTGCTTCTTTCTTTTCGTGACACAGTATTGCCCTCATCCCTGGGAAGGGTTTGTTATGCCTTGTGTGTGGCGTATCTATCTAAGCCATGAGCGCCAAGACACCCAACCTCTTCCAGCAACAACCGACTCCTTGGGAGGTCCAGAACCTTGGTGTTTCTAAACCGAGCGCCCTCTGACGCTGTAATATAGGTGAAATCGCTTGGTGAAGTTCTTTTGGGGCAGGAGTGGGTTCTGGATCAAAGGAGGCTTCCAAGGGGGTTGAATCCGATAGTTCGACAAAAGTAAATGCCCATCCCATCCCTGGGATGGCTACTATAGTAGGAGAACCATACGAACAAGATTCCAATATAAGTATCGCTCATTTCTCACGATGTAGGTCAATTCTATCATCAGGCTCAACAACAAACTCAAACACACAGTCTTTAATTCTTCCTAATACTAGCTGCCTCACACCTCAGCTCAAGCACCTTTCACTCGCTTCCCATCTTTGCAACAGAGATACAACTCTCGCTTAATCATTCATTTAGTTTGGGTTTGACCTCAACACTCTTTTTTCCCTCCTCTCTTCTCCCCAGAAAGACCTCGAACACAGACAGCCAAACAGGCATTTACCATGTCGAACGCGCCCCAGATTATTAGTAGCGTGGGTGTTGGGCTCTTGCCCAACTTCGGCGGCTGCGTGATCGACATTGCGGCGGTCGTCAACCTCGCCCAATGCCCCAGCGTGAAAATCAGCAGATCCGAGGATTACCACGTCGAAGTCTTGCCCGACGAGATCTGCGTAACGCCCTCTTCGCCGCCTCGCCACCACCCTTATCCCCCGAGACCTTTCCCCCCTGCGCCGCCTGGCCTACGACCTATCTCCGATCCGCGACCTGGCGGAAACGGAGATAACGGCGGCAAGGGGGGCGATGGTGGCAACGGAGGCAACGGAGGTTTCGGCGCTGGTAAGGGAGGTAATGGCGGAGACGGCGGCGACGGTGGCGATGGCGGCAATGCTGGCTTCGGCCGTGCTGGTGGCAAGGCTGGTGATGGTGGCAATGGTGGCCACGGTGGAAATGGCGGCAACTCCGGAAACAGCTTCATCGGTCGGGGAGCTGGTAACGGTGGAAATGGCGGTAATGGAGGTAACGGCGGTAACGGTGGAAGCGGATACTTCGGCGGCAGTGGAGGTAACGGCGGTAACGGAGGCAACGGCGGCGGCATTTCCCACGTTGGCCCTGATCACCAGCCTAGTCTCCCTTACCCTGGCCACGACCACGACCACGACAATGACTACCCGACTGATCCGTTGGGGCCCCCAACCACGGCCCGCAGCCGCAGACGCAGCCGCAGCCATCGGTGAACTACCCAACCGATCCTCACCCTGGCCACGGCTCGTACCCGTACCCGCCTCCGCCTCACGATCACGGCGACGTGTCTCCTCCTCCTCCTCCTCCCGCTCATCAACCTCGCCCTCAACAGCCTCGTCCTCAACCCAACCCCCAGTCCCCGCCGCACCCCCAGTTCCCCTTGCCGCCCTTCTGCAGCCAGAGCACCGTCGAGGTCGACAGCAGCCAGATCCCCGCCATTAGCCACCACGACATCGAGGTGCACTTGAACTTGCTCGGCCTCATCGATCTCAACCTTGACCTCGATGTTGGTTCCATTCTCAAGGGCGTCCTGGGTGGTAAGCGCCGTCGCGATATTATTAGTGATCTTACCAGTGGCCTCACCGGCGGCAAAGGCAACGGCAAGGGCAGCGGCAACCCCATCGACTCCGGCTCCCTTCCCATTGTCGGACCCATCATCAACGCCCCCGGCAAGAAGGAAGAAAACCCCAAGCCCATTGGCCCCAAGCCCATTGGCCCCAAGCCCGTCAAGAGTACCGGCCCGGAGCTGCCCCCGGGTGCCGACCCCGAGGCCATCCGTCGCGCGTTGATCCACCAGTACACCGTCCAGTGTGGCTTCTCGTACCGCAGCCACCACGACGTCCAGACGACGACCGTTACCTCGTACACCGAATGCTTGCACACTTGCACAACTCACGCCTTCTCGTCCTCGACCCCTGGCGGCGCCCACGAGTGTCTCGGTGCTTCGTTCGAGCGCGCCGGCTCCGGCAAGTGCTGGTACGTCGTCGGCACTGAGCATTCCACGCTGGACGAGAGCTACCGCGTCCAGGACGACAGCTGCGACTCGTTCTCCCTGGATTCATACTAAATGGAGGCATGATGCTACACTATACTCTTTCCCCCTTTTCTATCTCGAGTCAGGGGAGAACGGAGTCGATTCGGAATTACGATGGACTGACCATCAGGATGGTCGTCGAGGAGGAACGGGGTACATTCATTTACTAATACAGGGCCACATCGCGTGGTACATACGCTCGCTGATGTCTTTAAGCAATCTTGGGTTGTTATTACACTGGGCTGGCTGTTTTGTTAATACTAGGCACGGAACGATGGATTAATCAGGGGTTTTGAGGAAGTGGTCTGCTTGCTGGCTCATCGGAGTTTGTTTTCATACAACTAGACATCAGTAACATACACAAAACAATACAGTATTCTTGTTTGCTTGGGCAAAAATCATAAAAGGGTTCGAGGAGATTGCATTTGACTGACATTTCCGTGCTGCGTATATACTTTTGCCCCTTTCTTGCTACTTACCAACAGAGAGGCAGTCAAATAACGGGGCTGTTACGAGTGTAGTTTAGGTATAATCACGTGGCAGTTAAGATGCACATTGGTGTCAAGTCACGTGTAGGGAAGTCACCTGCTGCCGCCTGTGAACAATTATATATAGATAATATACTACACAAAAGTTCAAGTACTGTACAATTCACTGTATCGCCCCAGAGGTCCAAGGTATTAGCGGTCAGCTCTTTACTTGAGTCTCAACGCGTTAGTCGTGGGCTGCCATATGCTTGGGTAGTAACCCGATGACTCATATTTGGAACGTAAAATATTGACATTGAAAGCCAAAGGCCCCCCTTTACATTAGATATATGTTTTCAAATACTTCATTCGCAGTGTGCGTTTAAGCTAACGACAAAGTCAAGTAGCTAAAGCCCGTCTCTGCCAGCGGCTGTCCTTCGTACTCCGCTACAACACCCATACTCCAATATCCCATAAGTCCCAGCCAAAACCCATTGGCGAATCCAAGAAATGAAAATAATGGAAAAGGTACGTGGAGGAACCCCAGCCCCCAGAAAGACGTGAAAGAAGCGCACCGAGCTGCCAAATTAGGCAGCCAAGAGTGACAATCCTACTGGAAAGACCAGCTGACCTGGACTCGGCCAGCATCGAGGGACTCAAGGCTCTGGAAGACGGAAGGCGAGACATCGATAGAATCCGGGGCGCACCCGGGACACTTGTCCGCGACTTTGGCAATGGCCGTCTTGCCGCCATAGTTGATGACAATGTTCTTGCCGCAGGCGTCGGGGTGGTCGGCATATTGCGATGGCGACAGGGCCACGACGGCGTCGCCGTCCGAGTTGGTCAGGCCACAGCTGCCCAGACCCGGGTTGTAGTAGGTCATGTCGCCGGAGCTGCTGCGGGCGGCCACGGCGGGGGCGGGGGCGGGGGCGTCCATGGGCAGAGCTGCCGCGAGGCCGACTGCGCAGACGGTGGTCATGACGACGTCGGTGAAAGAAGGCATGGTGATGATGGTGATTGTGGTGGCTTGTATAAGTGTCTTGGACAGAGTGTGTGTGCGTGAGAAGAACGATGGTAGTTCGTCTGAAATTGAGAAGAGAATGTACTTGTGTGGGACAGCTAGTGTCTGAAACGAATTGTATAAGACTCCTGGTCTTGAAAGAATGTGGGTGGGTTGGATGTGATGTTGCTGGATGAAGATTTGGGATCGTGAATAGGATGTGGGAAAGGGGGGGACTATATATTTGCGAGTCCTAGGCCATGTCCCGTCCTCGCCCCGTCTTACCTGAATCGTTTGCCGACACCAAACACGATGGAGCAAGGCACGGGGTACGAAGCCAAGGATGCATTGTCCAAGACGGCGAACGAAGGGAAGTGGAGGAGGTGCTGCATGTTTCGTTCCTGCCAAACCGTCTCCCACCAAACAAAGTACATCGACGGTCGCTGGTGGCTGCTCCGGTTTTGCAGACTGGCTTGCGAGTCAAGTCGTGCAACCAGCCACGACTAGTAGGTCCTACTGAGCTTGTTTAGTTAGAGTGGAAACCCTTCTTCGAATCAGGTACCCAGATGGCTTTGCTGTGTAGTGCATCTTCCCTTGATTACTTGACTTTGCTCATATAGATATTGGTACGCAGTCTGCCTCCTCGCATAATGTTCCCCCTGGAGAACGCCACTGGTATGCTGGTACTTCGCCGCGCGGGCTGAAATGTTTCCAGTGTTTGACTGTAGCGAGCGCTCGGGAATTTCATGTTCGCTAGAATAGCAAATGGAAAATCCGTTCGTTCTAGCGCATCTCGAAAAAGATATGGATCAATGGTGGTTCTTGAAGGATGATACTTTGATCTGGGCCCAGGCAGGTACAGTGGAGTTGGCAGTCGGTCCCGCAAAGTTCAAGCGTGAACCGTTGGCTGGGGCGCTGAAGCACTTTTACTTGTAATACGAACCCCAAGAACACACTAATTTACGCGGGGGGACTTGAGAAGGCGGCTCTATCTGGGAGCTCCCCGCTACAACCCTGAGGCTGGTGCCGATCAGTAAAGATCAGCCAAAGTCAATTCGGCTGTCAGAGCAAGCTGTACAACATGAGTAAATAGGGATTTAATCAAATGAAAACCGCCCATAGGGGGTTGCTTACGCGGCCATCCGGCCCTAATGTAGATGCGTACTTACCTATTTGATGGGCTCTTAGTGCACGCCCTGCTGTGGTGTGCAAAATCGCCTTTCAGTTGATCGGAGTTCCAGCCTAAGGACAAGATCCGTTGTGCGAGAGTACAAGTAAGTAACGGCACCGTTGATTCAGATGAGACTCTAGCGGGAAACCCCAGTTGATCTACCTTTTTAGCTGCCGACCAACGGCTCGGATCTATGTATGCGGCCTGTCAAGATCATTGACTCGATGACAGCGTTCGAGGCCCCTGCCTGCCCTCACGCTCCCCACAAGTGACTTACGCAGGTCCGCCGCAGCTCCATCGCTTGCCAAGCAAACGGAACGAACGCCATTAGCAAATAGCGCCGCCCGACAACATGAGATGAATCGTGGCATGGGGAAAAACGAGCACATGAGGCGAGACACATGGCTCCGAAGGCCTGCAGCCACACGACTAGCTAAAGTTATAGCTCCGCCATCACCCGCCATCGGAACGTCTCCCGCCTCGAATCGAATGCCTAGAGACCCCGGTTAGACTTCCCTTGTTTATACTACGGCGATATGAACGATTCGCATGGTTGCCAACACCGCACATGGCTTCTGGCAGCGACCTACTATTCGCTCGTTTCTCGGAATCTCGTCTACTTCCCGTCACACATACATGCACTGTAAACGCATGCATCCAGTTCGGCGACATAGTGCGGGGTTGACCAATGGCACCGATCCCTGTTTCCGGGAAGCAACCACAACTTCTGCTGCAGAAGTTCTGCAGCCACATTGAACAAGACAAGACGCAGCGGTGATAATGATGACACCAGGCTGGCTGGCTCCCAGTATCAACGAACCGCCCGCGATGAAACACGCACACCCTTCTACTAGTTGATCCAGCACTGAGCCCGGATCCGTCTTCCGATAGCTCATCTCGGCCATCGTTGCACGCGATACAGGTCGGCAACGAAACTCCCTGGTGCTCTCTGCAACCAAGGCTCGAACCCACCCGGCCTTGAACTGTCTGTGGTTACACATGTTTACAGGGAGACGCTCGAGTAATAGAGAAACGATCGAACTGGTGGATCGCCAGCCAACCTCCCAGTCTCTGGAGCCACACAGTTACGGTTGACAGTACGGCCGATCCTACACTGTGTCATACGCAGACGCATTCTTCCAACCGTCCCATTCTACCTCTGCACCCCTCTACACCAGGGTCACTGTCTTATGCTGTTGCCTCGTACCAGACTTTTCACTTCTCGCTCGAATCTTCGACTCACTTCGTCCGCCGCATTGCAAACTCTGGTCAAGAGTCATACATCAAAATTTTCTGGAGGCGCCGTCTGCTCGTATCTTCCTTTGAAGGGGGCTGGGAATACCCATATTGACTTGTGTTCAATTTCAGGCCACCCATCGAAAAAACTTGCTCTCCTGGAGGCAACAGCAAAGGGACCAGTAGTCATACCGAAAATATTGTATTGGAAAATTCGCAGAGATACGCCAGGTTATTGAACAAAAGAACAGAGCAGCCTGTCTCTATACCCGTTGGGAAATAATCAAGTGTTTCTTTCACCTTGATTTCACAACATATACGACCCTCTAATATGGGCAGCCTACAAAATCAAGAGCAGATCAAACAGATGGACCGCGTTGGGAGGTAATGGTTGATATTGTGTGATAAAGGCATATGGGCTAACTATTCAGGTGGCTGGCTATCCAGCTTCGGGCCAGCCAAAACTTGCTCAGCTCTCAGACGTCGCAGGGCCTTGATTTGTCAATTTGCTCCCCTGACCCGACTCCACGCCCTTGGAAACCTTCGAGTTGTGCGTCAAAGCTTAATCCGACTGCAGTGCGGCTCAGCAAAACAACCAACATTGTTGTTGTTGTCGTACATGACCCGATGGCACATTTGATTCATGATTGTATCCTCTATACGGCTGCGAATGTTTTATTGATATTGATTTATACGTGTTGGACATATGCCTAGGAGACAGGAGGATATAAACCGGCATGTTTTTAGAATCGATCCTCTTGGGAACCAAGAAGTCGTTATCTCACATCTTGGTGGCTTCATATTCAAACCAGCATATGGTTCTATTCCAATTCCTTCCAACGTGTCTGGAACTCTGGATCTCGAGGATGAGTCAGTCCTGTCCGAGGCAAACAAAGGCATTCTTTCTCAAACTGATCGAGTTTTCAAGCTTCCTGCTGCAGTACCAAGTTATTTTGGGAGTGTAGAATACTGCTGCCTCACAGAGAGGCTGTTGTCTGATCACTTAAGTAACAAGCTTTCTGTTAACCAGTATTCGGGCCCTCTACGGCATGAATCATCGGCATCGGACCCCCTTTCGACTCATAATATCATGCTCAATACACATTCTAGAGCACATACAGTCCAAGGCAACCACTTTCTGGCAAGATTCCCGCCCTCGATGGCCTCATTCTGGCCCGATATGGCAGAGAAACCTTATTTTCCTACAGATATAAAAGAAATCCCCCCTTCCCGCCAAAGAATTCGAATTCTTCTGGTGAATCGTGCACTTCTACTCTGAAGCCATTGATACTCAAGTCCAAACTCAACTTCACACACTTGACTCTTCACACTCTTAAGTCTTTACATACTCTACTCTTCACACTCTATTCTTCACACTCTACTCTTCACACTTCTGTCTTTACAGACTACACTCTTCACACTATACTCCTTGACTGTTTGATCAATCACTCATACTTCACCACCTTTCGGTCTTGCAAGTATCTTCTCTCAGTCTTTAGTTGATACTCTCTACATCAACCATCTACAACATGGCTTTCTCCTCAGCAAACATCGATTCCATTACTTTTGGTCTCGAAGGAGTGGCTGTCGGGGCTGCGGACCGTTGTGTCCCCTTCCTCAACAAAGAGATGAGCAGCATGAGCATCGCTGATTCTCAGGATGCTTTCGATGAACTCCGCGAGGAGCGATTCGCATGTCTCTCACAATCGGATGAAATGGACTGGGAAGAGACTACTGAAGTCACTATTCCCTTCATCCCTGCCAAGGTCAACCCATTCTTGGGGGCCGAAGCAGCGTCCAAGCCTGTCAACCCTTTCGTCACTGCTAAGGTCAATCCTTTCTTGGATGCCAAGGCCGTGTCGAAGCCTGCCAATCCCGTCAATCCTTTTCTTCCTCAGCCCGCAGCTACCAGCCTGCCAGTGGAAATGGAAATTGACGAATGGTCTATCAATGACCCAGACAACACCAACGCCAACGCCCAACCTGCTCGCCAGCGAAACACTCGCAACAAGCAACGCAATAACCAGCGTCAGAGCAAGGGCAGCGGCAACACCACCAAATCCAACAACGGTGGTTCCAACAGCACTTCCCACAAACCCAAGGGGGTGCTGCTGGAATGCTTGGTAACTACAAGATTTCCAAGCCTGCTGGAGGTCGTAAAGACCACAGCAACAACAACTCAAACTCGGAGACTCGACGTGGAGGCAACAACCAGAACAACAACTCCTCGCGTCGACGATCCAACAATGGCAACAAGAACCGCAGCCAGCGTGAGTGAACGCCTCGGTCTCTTGCTTGTCAAGGTGTTTTTCCAACATTTTTTTTCCTCCCAACAATCTGCTGGGAGGTTTTTATGTTTTTGGTTTTTTTACACCGCAACTAGTGGACAACCATGATATTTGATCCAGCGAGACAACAATCAGCGAGCTTTCATCACGACCGTTTCGTTTGATTTCGTCTATTCAGCGTTGCATCATTTACCATCCACTGCTTCGTCCTGGGACGACTATAAACTCACCAAACAATCTACAAACGAACTCGGCTTCAACTTCAATCGATTCACTGTCAACGTGGAAACCATCTTGGTATTGCACTCAATTCTCTGGAACTGGAACTCTCTCTCTCCTCCTGAGTTCCTCGTGTACTGGCCAACCTGCACATCGCGGGGGCAGCCAGCGGCGGGGTTCTCTCTCTTTCTCTCTCACACACACTCTATCTCACACACACACACAACCTCCTACCCTTCTCTCTCTCCTCCTTTCTCTTTCTCTCTCTCACAACTTCTCCTGTGGCACTTCGAACAACCAACTTAACCACAAATGCTCTGCTCTGATCCGTTGAAATGCAAACATACGCTGGCGCATCAGGGCACGGGAACGCTTGAATATCGACGAACCTTGGACGATCATCAAACAACTTCTGGGAACTTACGTCGACCCAGGTCATGACTCAGAGCCCGACGTCTCACGCCGCAGCTCCTTTATGGTTGACTCAATCCTGATCCTTCAGCAGATCGCGTGAAGGGGCGAGCTTCCATAAAGGTCGGTATTGGCCAAGGGTGATGGGGCTTCTTTGCTCTACGTCTCACGCCGCAATCCATTGGGGGGCGTCCAATCCTGATCCTTCAGCAAGTCGCGTGAAGGGGCGGATTCCCTGCCGTGGTCGGTATTGGCCTAGAGTCATTGAACTTATGTGGCAGTCTTTGGTGAAAAGGGCTCTGGTTTCCCAATTAAAAAAGGATCTCCATCCCATAATATACCCATCGACTAGGCGTTACATCCACTGGTGATCTTTCAAGCTAGAAGATGTTCTTGCCTTCTCAAGGAGCGAAAACCCAGGTGTACCGGTCAACCTGCAGATCGCGGGGGCAGCCGGCGACCAGAAGTGTTCACAGACTTCCGCCCACCTCAACTTCTTCTTCTTCTCTCTCTCTTCCGAGTTCCTCGTGTACTGGCCAACCTGCACATCGCGGGGGCAGTCAGCGGCGGGGTTCTCACTCTACTCCTTTCTCTCTCGAGTTCCTCGTGTACCGGTCAACCTGCACATCGCGGGGGCAGCCGGCGGCGGGGTTCTCAACTATCTACACGTGTGTGTGTGTGTTATACTCTCGAGTTCCTCATGTACCGGTCAACCTGCACATCGCGGGGGCAGCCGGCGATGGGGTTCTCAATCTCCTCTTTTCTCTCTCTCTCACGCTCCCGAGTTCCTTCACGTACTGGCCAACCTGCACATCGTGGGGGCAGTCAGCGGCGGAGTTCTCAACCACCTCCAGTTTCCAGACACAATGCCAAGCCCACAAGACAGCGCAATGGATCTTTCAACCTGCCACTCAGACAACGAATCGATTTTTGACCTGTCAAACTACATCTCAACTCCTCCTTCAGTGACAAACAATCTCGTCTCTGGGGAGCCAAGGGCCAAACTACAAGCCAGTTCACCAAACAAATCAGCGTTGCTTCTCTCTACAACAGCGTTTGATTTGACTCGAGTTCACCAAATAAATCAGCGTTGCTTCTCTCTACAACAGCGTTTGATTTGGCTCGACTTCTTTTCTTTTTCTTTTCTTTTCTTTTTTTTTTTTTTTTTTAACTTTTTGAATGAAATCCTTCTTCACTCTTCACCTGCTCTCTTACCATTGATCGTGATCGTGATTGTGATTGTCTGTGACTTTGTAAACTGCCATGTCTCCACTAAGTACATTTCCTAGTAGCCGTAGTTCGAACATCATCTTGTAGACCTGTGGCCTACCTCACTTTTGTCGTATCCCTGTAGCCCTCCGCGATGGGTGGAAGTTCCAACGCATGCATTCTAGTAAGGTGATTTGTGTGGTTTGTCTTGCGGATGAGGCTATCACCAAAGTTGCTGCCCTAGTGGGATGGGCATGCTCTTAAGACTACATACCTACTTAAGTTATTATGTAAATAAAGTAATCAAGCTACTGCCTATGTTTTATGGTTACATAACATTTTGCCATGACGATTTATGCAGGAAAGTGCTGGTGCGGCACTAGGCTAGGCATCGTCCAGTCTTGGCGGGCCCTCCGGCGCAGGCAGCATCGCGCTAGTTCTCCTCACAGTCCATCCATCGTTCGCATAAAAGCCATGCAATTCCCCAAGTTGTTTGTCTTGATTGCTTTCAAATATCAGCTTTCCTCGCATATGCAGTGCCTGCCTTCTCAGCTCGGACACACCCTGCTCCTACACAATGGCTCCTACCACACTCGAGGACCTCGCCCCCGAGATCGTCGCCAACATCATCAGCTGTGCAAGCGGTACCCAGGATCTTAAGAACATCCGCCTCGCAAGCAAGAACCTAAACAACCAAGCTGTCCGCGAACTGTTCAGGGAGGCCTTCATCTGCCCAAAGGAAGATGCCGTTGAGCATTGGAATGCTGTTGCCGGAGCCGAATCCCTTGCCCAATTAGCTCGTCGTGCCGTGATCCACACGGTAGAAGACATCACCGATGATGATCGCTACGCGGAACAAGATGTGGAAGAAGAGGTAGAGGAGAGTTTCCAGAAAGCCGTGTCTGCACTAGCTAAGTTCCCCAATCTGGACTCGTTGCTTGTAGGATTTAGCGCCCAATGCCTTGGCAACGGAGAGGACAATTCCTGGGACGATGTCATGGAACCGGTCGAGGCCCGAGTGGAACGATTGCGGCTTATCTTCAACGCCATCAAAGCCCGGCATGATGCCGGCAGCTCCCGACTCCACAAGCTGACGTTCATCAACCTGCAAAATCAACCCATCCCCGAGTTCACGGCAAGCGAGGAGTTCCGCGACGTCATGGGCCAGCTCGATGAGTTGCATATCCAAATGGTCCAGGAGTCCAACGAGCATGGGCCGGACCACGACTACACCAGGATCGAGCTGCGAACGTTCCCTAAGCATCTCTGCTCCGCCTGGCTTTCTCCTATCGCTGCCAATCTCCGGGAGTTGTCGTTGTACGCGAGAAGCGACAACTGGGGCCCCTTTCCGGGATACTTTGAACTTTCCGACATTTCTTTCCCCAAACTGGAGACACTTTCGCTGGGGTACTATACGATTGCATACGACGATCAGCTGGACTGGGTACTGTCCATTAAGTCTCTCAAGAAGCTCGTCATGCACAGGTGTATGGTTGCCCGCCGTATTCGCATAGCCCGGGAGAACATGGAAGTGTGGAAGACCAGTACGCGAGACTGGGAGCTGCTGAAGGATGACGAGGAAGAATGGTGCATCGCTTATAGCTTCCACAAACACTGGAGCTCCCTGTTTGACGCGCTGGCCACCGGGCTGCCGAATTTGCAGGCATTTGCGTTCGACTACCCCCGCCGCACATATAACCAGAGTGATGTGCGAGAGTACAGCGTGGAGAGCCGATGTAGAATGCTTTCCAGCATCTTTCCGGAGCGCTATGTGGTGTTCGACAACGGCATCCTGCCCACGCATTGGCCCGAAGCCAACGCTCAGGGGTCCATATATTGGGCGGACGAGGTTCCAAACTTCCACACGGATCACCTCGAAGAAGACCAAAAGGCCCTCGACAACCTCTTAGAGGTTTGCCGGACCAGGTGCTGAGTGGATCTAGATTTTCATTTGGACAAATGCCATATATCCCCCTGATGGCGAGCGATAGCGCTACTTTTAGTATAATACTTGCTGTGGATGTTTGACGGGCCAGCTTATCCCAGTTTATCCAGGTATTATAACAATATATAAACATTATGCCAATATCATCAAGTGATACCTGAGATATACAGTACACCATAATCTGGTGGGAGCACGACTTTCGACATCAAAAGGTGGGTTAAGCAATGTGTCGCATAGGCACTAACACAGCATTCCAGAATCCGGCCGTCATTGCTGCAGACCACAAGTCACGGGATGCGCTCGCGGCTGTTTCATGAACATGAGTCGATTTATCGTCCTATCTTCAACCAATGCTGGTCCTTGTCATTGCAGTATGCTTATGCTCTTCTACTTATATCCCTACAAAGGAGGAAATGGCTCAGTGCGGCCTTGGTAGAATCGGCCGATAAAAGACAAATTGGCCGTGATACGGATGAGAGTGCAGGATTAGAAGGATTGTCAGATATATTATTGAGATTCAAGCTGCTGGTCGCCAGCCCCTATCTCGGGGTTTATCTACGTCAAAGGTCGACCAGCTACCATCCATTACCATACGGTATCTATTTAGGCTATTAATTATCGTCGTCCTCCCCGTCATCGTCGTTACCGTCCTCTTCCGCGCTCTCATCACCAAAACCGCTCGGCCGAGCCTTGCTACTGAATATCACTCTACCCGAGTATGTGGCCCTCTTCAGAACCGGGAACTCGGCAAATGACGCCTGGGTAAGCTCGTCGGCGTCTTCATTGTCCTCACCGTCGTCGTCGTCGTCGTCGTCGAGTTCGCGGTAGGAATGCTCAAAATTCAGCTCTACCCGCCTCAGCGTGGCCTTGGCGGGGGCCAGGGAAGCTACGAGTTGCCGATTGCTGACCTCGCGGTTTGCGTCGTCGACGATGGAGCCGCCGGAATAGTAGTGGAAGCGCTCGAGGTGCGGACAGTTGGCTAGTAACGCCCGCAAGTCCCGGTGCTCGAGGTTGCAGCAGTCGAGGTCGAGAGTTTTGAGACCGGTGGGCATGCACCGCTGCAGCGCGTTCGTCAAGACCACCGCTTTTTGTTCCTCGCTGTCGGCACCGCCGTCGTCGGAGCTCACGCCGCGGCATTGCATCAGGTGCAGCGTCGTCACGTTGGGGGTCAGGGCCAGCAGGGGGCCGCAGTCCAGCAGGGTGAAGCCCATTTCCGTGTCGCCGTGGCGTAGTGTCAGGTGCTCCAGGGACGCGAAGGGCTTGAGGACGCCGGCCTTGCGAAGGTCGCCTAGCAGCTCCAGCGCGTCATCCTCGTGGCGCGTAGTGACGGACAGGTATCGGAGGTTAGGCAGGAGCGCCGGGAGCAGCTGTATGATGGCCGGCACGCGCGTTGGGAGACCGTGCTCGTTCTCCTCGAAATCCAACTCCACCGCGAAGGCGCCGGCGTCGAACCCGAGACGGGCGGCGATGCGGCCGTAGACCTCGACCAGCTCGTCTTTGTGCGGCTCGATGTCACAGACCCAGTGATCCAGCATCACAATACGGACAGCCGCTGCCAGGCGCGGGTTGTCCAGGATGCTGCGCAGAAAGCGCAGGTGCTTCTTGCCGTTGTTCATGCCCTCGCCAAAGTCGTACGTGCGAAATAGGACCGGCTGAGCCACTTGCGCGACGCCCTTGGAGACCCGGCATAGAGCCAGCAGGGTGTCCCGACGACTGGCAGGGTTGTCCATAAGCATGCTTGTGGGGTTGCCGGGCTGACGGTAATTCTCATCAGCGAGCTGCTCGCACACGATACCCCATATCTCAAGTGGTAATTGGAGCGTCTTCATGATCGCGGTTGAAACTCATCAGTCGTACTTAGTTGCAGGGCGGATGTATTTACTCTTGAGTAACCGAGGTACTTGAAGGAGAGTTTCTCTTGCGTGCTTCCTTTTACTTATTTGATGGGGTTCCCGCAGCGTGCCAAGACCCGTGCCGTCACCATGGCGCTGTTCTGCCTAAAGAGGATCGGGAGCCTAGATGGATCGCCACGCTAAATGTCCCCCGGTTCAAGCCAATGGGACATTAATGAAACAAGCATCCATGACCACCGATCTGAAGCGCCATCAATTGATTAACCCGATAATCGAGGCATGTGGGCACACAAGCCGGCTGGTGCTCGACCTGGGCCGCATCGAAACTCACGAGTTACCCTGTCCCTACCCTGTAGTCGCATTACACAAGTCTCATAACTGCTACCCTGCAGGCGTTACCCTGTAGCTATTCTACAAGCAGATAGCTGAAGGTGCACGGGTTTTCATTCTCGTGCCTATGGCGTGCAAATGAAGAAATTATATTCAAAGAAGCTTATTGGACATCATCACCGTCATCTATTTACATCGAACATCGCAACAATATAACAAAACAGCTATGAGACATAAGGGAACGTTTCAAGACGCGCGATCCTGTTCCTCCCGCTTTGCAAGACCGTTTGATAATCGCGTACATCAGCAGTGGGAAGTGGGCTTTGCCAGTTTAGGCGCCGTTGTTGATGATGCGGTTGGGGCTGCCGCTGCTGATGCCGCTGATCTTACCGGTGGTGGCGAGAGAACGGATGCGGGCGGCGACCTGAGAGGCACTGAGGTTCTCGAGACCCATGAGGTAGAGAGCAAGACCAGCCTGTAGCGGGGATGTTAGCTGCTGTCACCTTTGATTCACATAATGGGCGATGGCGGCGGCCGAGGTGGTAATAACTTACAACGTGGGGAGTGGCCATGGATGTACCCGAGATGGTGTTGGTGGCGCTGTTGCCGCCGATCCACGAGGACAGGATGTTGGTACCGGGAGCGTAGACGGAGAGGATGGAGCCGTAGTTGGAGAAGGCGGACTGGCGCCAGCTGGAGTCAATGGCGCCGACGACGAAGGCGTTGGTGGCGGAAGCGGGGGGAGACATTGGCGGCGTTCTGGGCCTCGTTACCGGCGGCGATGATGGACAAAACACCGGAGTTGTAGGCCTGGCTGACGAGGTTGTTGAAAGCGGTAGACTTGGGGCCGCCGAGGGACATGCTGATGACGGCCTTGTTGGTGCGGCTCTTGCTTACGATGTCGTTGACGGCCCACGAGAAGCCGTCCATGATGACCGAGGTGGCGGCCGAGTTGCCGGTGAAGACCTTGACGGCGACGATGTTGGCGCGCTTGGCGACACCGTAGGTGGAACCAGCGACGGTGCCGGCGCAGTGGGTGCCGTGGCCGGCGGTGTCGACGTTGGAGCCACCAGCGGCGTTGTAGCCGTACGAGGCACGGCCGCCGAACTGGCTGTGGGTCTGGAGGACGCCACTGTCGACGATGTAGGCGTATGTTCCCTCGCCAGCTGAGGTGTCATAGCGGTAGGTAGTGGAGCCGGCACTCTTAGACGAGACGGTTCCGAGACCCCAGGTGGCGCCCGACTGGGACGTGACAGCACGGTCTTGCACCTCGGCGGGCATATCGAAGAGATACCAGATCTGGTCCTCCTCAACCTCGGCGACCTGCAGTGCTTAGGATCAGTGATCGGTGCGTTTATGATCAGTGAGTAATTGACTTACATCAGGGTTGTTCCGAATCTGCTCCAATGTCGCGGCATCGAATTCTCCCGCGTAAGCTTCAAAGTCCTTGATCTTGTAGGTCTTCTCGATGCCGACAGTCTCACGCTTGGAAAGCGAGCGCTTGTGGACAGAGTCGACCCAGCTCATGTGAGACTCGGTGTTGACGCCGTTCTTCAGCGAGACAATGTACTTTCCAGGGATGACATCGCGCTTCACCTGCTGCTCCTCAGGCACCGGGGCGGCGGCGGCAAGGGGGCAGGAGAGCTGTCAAAGAGACAGCGAGCTGGCGGAAGTTGACCATTTTGGTGATGCCGGGAATGTGCAAAGACTGACTGAGGTGCGAGGACGGGCTGGGAGAGAACGAAGGACTGATGAGCAGATGAGGATATCTTTGAACTGAAGATGTCCCCTGGACTTATATATAGGCAAACGACTTCAACATCGCAAGGCCAAGTTTCCCATCGTGAGAAGGCGATGGCTCCGTTACGTCCATTGTCACCGCAGCTCTCCACAAGGCGACGTTGCGAGCTTCCGAATCAGCCTTAGACGCGAAATCGGAGCCCATCTGAAGTGCCTGCCAATTTCATAGCGCCGTCCGAAATGGCAGGAGAAACTTGACGTTTCATTCATATGTGCCCAGGCACACGAGAGCTCGTGCTCACGACAGTTGGGCGGATACTTGCTGCTCTATTGTGGCCATGGCATGAAGATTCCGGAAAGAGATTCGGAGGACGGAGACTTGGCAATGCAACCTACTGGACAAGCGCCATACTTTTATTCTAGGCCGAGCTTGCTGAGTCGACACCTTGTGTGTGTAAGAGGGGAGCTCTGCTTCCACGGGAGGGACAGTGGAGAGTGACAAGTCGCATTAGGACCGGGCGAGGGTCCAGAGTCGGTCGACTAGCTGGGATGGCAGGCGATAGCCGTGCTCGTGCTGTGCAGGCTGCCGCTGAAAATGCAAGGCTTGAATCAGCGGGACAGTAATATTTGGCGAGACCAGTCAGAGATCGGCAGCCATACTATCCTCTTACCGATAGAAGAGCCGGAAGCAGCCAAGAATCTTACGCCGCCGGAAAAGGAATGTGTATCGGGGGACATGCTTTTGGGGGCTCCCAACGTCTCGTATAACGTGTCTGGCAGTCGCAGCGCGGAAGAAAAAGTCTGGTTAGTCCATCATCATGGCTCCGCGATGGATCACATGTATGCATGCATGTGTGATGTCCTGTGATATGCCGCGATGTGTCCGAGCGATGCCCGCTCAAGCTACCATTGGAAGAGGAGCACGGCGGCACGCGAGAAGAAGTGCCTATCGTGCATTCTGGGGTAAGCCAGCATAGCTAGCACGTAGGCGCCTGGCGTGTAGGGATGCTTGATTACATGGTGCCACTACAATAGCAAGTGTACATATTGGAGACGAGTTGATGCTTATTACGGTAGAGCGTTGTAGAGGGTCTCTTGGCGCTTTGGCAGGTCGAGCGGGAACGCAGAGCTTTCCCCACAACCCTTTACCAACGTCTACGAGGATCTTTGGCCTTTACTAAGGATAAGATGGGATGAGAGGTTGGCGGGTTCATTACTCTCGGCTATAGCAGCGCCGAGCCCGCCTCGCGGCACGGCTATAGCAGACAATGGCACTCCAATGTCTCCGAGAGCGACCAGTAAAGCCTGTCTTGATCGAGAGAGGGCCACGCGCTCAATACCGAAAGAAGCACCGCCATGGTGAAGCTCAATCGACCGATCTCAGGCTGGGTTGGAATGGGTGTAGCGCCGAGATCGCATCATAGCCCCTCGTCGGAGAGCGCGTTACAGCAACGGCCTGTCTCTATCGGCTTTTCTTTTTTTTTTTTTTTTGCTTTTCGCACCTGCAAAAATCGAGGTGCGGACACGGAGACGAGAGAAGTACATACATGACTGGATCTCCGCCCATGCAAGGGCCGACCAGGGCACATGATCGAGCACCTCATACGGCGAAGGGCTTGCGAGGTTGCCGATACAAGATTAGGCCGTCAACCAAGCACGGGGCAAAGGGACAAAACGGGAAGCTGTAGAGAATGGCCCCGGGCATTCTGTTGCATTGTGTCAATGCCTAAAAGTTTGGCGGCTCGGCGGCAGGCTTGGCCCCCATTTTCGGGCTCTACAGCCTCGGAGGTTACTATGAAATAAGCTTCAATACAGTACCACTCTGTTATCAGTCGGCCCCCTCTGTTGCATTGGCGCGTCATAACTGGGTTGAAGTAAGCCTTGCGCCGGTACTGTATTTTGGGGTCGTCCGCTATTAACCACCGCTTCGGCATACTTGCGCTTCCCAAAATGACTGACCTATCAGTTGTCGGTTTCAACAAATCGACGAGCCTCATCGCGTTCAACCCCTCTTGGCGTGGCTGTGATTGCCTGCATTTGGCAGGTAATGCTTTGCTGAAGACCTTGGCATCTAAGGACTGTCGGCTTTGGATGCACGGCTGCGATCTCGGCCTGCCTAGTCGGGCATAACGATCCTGGGCACAACGCGGCTTCTTTTCCATGCAAGACTGGTTCTCATCAACATGTGGATCTTTAATTGCACCATCGTTTACGAATCGCAATCGCATCTTTGGGGCTGGTGCCAGTCATTCGAAAATATTGGTGGCAGTAATATGATGGATGGACTGCTAATCGTGGTCACAAGGTGTAAGCCTGTTTTTGGCTGCATTGCGAGTCTGGGAAGTCTAAGCCAGGGAGTTTGCGAGGAAAGTAATACCATCTCTCTTTGACATCAAGCAGCAAAGCATCGCATTGACTACCCCTGTCTACAGACGGTCAAGAAGTCGCGGCCACGATGGCTGGACTGATCGACGCTGGTCGTCGTCAGTCCTTCGATTTGAATGTCAATTTATCCACCTGCTGAAAACCCGGCCGCTTCTGCTCTCTCCAGCATCATATCCCAACCCGGCGCCCACCTCTCGCAGCCCTCTCACCAAGGACATGAGAGATAACGATACACTGAAGACAGACGCCTCTTCAGCCCGGCGGTCCGCTTTCGTGGTCTTGGTGCCAATGCAGGTCCAAGAGAACGTATCCTATGCCGGGAAACTACTAGAGATTGCAGTGGTTTCAGACGACCTTGACTGTGGAGTGAAGCACCTGACACTGAACAATTGGATGCAGTCACCACACTAGACTTAACTCGATATACGGCCAGGACAGGAACAGATTGTAATGTATACATATGGGGCGGACTCTACCATGAACCTGCCAACTCGAACAGGCACACATCAGATTCTTCATTACCAGGATGCTCGATCAATCATGATTGATAATCGGACTATAGAGGGACCTGCTTCATGGATTAATCTCGTGATTTTTCATGGGGGCGTCAGACTGATCTCTTGAGATTCGGCAACAACTCAAAACAACAGAGCGAGCGAGCTTTGGCGCACAGGTTCAAACTTCGTAAGTACGAAGCAACCAGTCTTCAGCTCCGTCGTGGTCTGGTGCACCAACTTCTGGCCGTACTTGGTATCGCGCTGGCAATTCCCATGGTCCCTTTTGGTAGGTCACGGGTTGCCATGGCTGCAATGGGGCTAAGTAGACTAACTAGAACTGCTGTCTCATCCCACTGCGATGGTTCCCATGGTTATGTAAGTTTCGTGACACCTGCCAATGTGTCGAAACTGGGCAGGTCAGACTGCCGCAGTAGTCCCTGAGTGCAGCAAGCAGGCGGGAAACGTGGAAAGGCGATTTCGACGATTCAATGCACGCCCATAAACCATCTATCTGGCGATAATGAAGATCATATTCCCCCCGGTGTAACGAGAATCTCACGATGCTAGTTCCCACCGAGTCTCGAAATCGATCTGATAGGGTGGTGCGTGTCGGGAAATGGCAGGGTGGCGCACCGTTGACAGGGGACGCTAATGATTCGGCTAATGCAGATGCAATGTAGCTCAAGCTAGAAGCCGAGGAAGAAGCCCCAAAAGCCCATGCCATCAGCGTTCCCCGACACGCCCCTGTACCCCGTTTTTGGCAAACGTCCCTGAGAGAGCTGACCCCAGCTACCGGGCTGTGCGCGAGCTACAGAGTGCTACGTGTGCTACCTACAACAACGGCACAATGGGATTGATTTGGCCTTTGACATCAAGGACATCATTTCCCGACTCCCTTTGTTCAAGGGGGAATTCCTCACGCATCGATCAACTGTATCTACAGCCATCATGCCAACTACTTTGAAATAAAATATCCAATCGGCATGAACACCTCTATAGATCTCTCGGGTCTCGACGGCCGAGGTAAGTGCACTTGATCGCTTGGACCCTGAAAGCTGCATTGAACCCCACGCGCTAACCTCGAGGCCTGCCAGATATATCTTGGTCGACGATACCGACAGACTTGCTCCTTGCCGAAATATCCAGACGACAAGATGCCGGACCCCCGAGAATAAAAAGCCGGTCTGCGGCTCGGGCGAAAAGGGCTCCTACGACACGCCATTACACGTCTTCGCCCTCGTCCTGATATTGGTGTTGTCCACTCTAGGTATGCAAGAGCTATAAACACGCGTGGATATGCTCTCTGTATGCTAATATATTTACGTATGGCAGCATGCGGGTTCCCTCTATTCTCGCGCCGCGCTTCGTCGAGCCGCCGATCGCACCGAATCATCTTCCTCTGTCAACACTTCGGCACGGGCGTACTCCTAGCAACTGCATTCGTGCATCTCTTACCGACCGCCTTCTTATCGTTGACAGATCCGTGTCTTCCGCATATATTCAGCAAGGGGTACCGGCCCATGGCGGGCTTGATTGCGATGGTATCGGTTCTCATTGTGGTGTCGATCGAGTCGTACCTCACGACCCGAGGTGCTGGCCATTCACATTCCCACGGACACGGGTGGGAGTCGGAGGAAGAGGAGGAACTACAAGAGTTTACCAACGGGGCGGCCCATGCGCCACCAAATGGAAGCTTGGCAGCGAAACGAGCTTCTAATCATCGACCGGCAGAGCTGAGTCTCAACGACTTGGGGGACCGAGAGGGGCTCATGGCCGGCGCGTCGCCACTGCCCGAGGCAACTCCGACTTCAGTACCACCCAACAGCGCGAGGCCGGGGGCCGCGAACCACCGCAGGGATGACGACGAAGATGACGATCTCGACCTGAACCTCGACGAGCTTGACCCGGTGAACGGCGACGATTCTCGACCACTTGCCGGCGGTCGCCGCCACGGGCACAAGCGTCAGACTTCGGAGACGAGCATGCCCCATGTTCCCAACCCTGAGGAGCAGAAACGCCTTATGATTCAATGTTTACTCTTGGAAGCCGGTATCCTCTTCCACAGCGTCTTTATAGGCATGGCCGTTTCGGTCGCGACGGGACCCCCCTTTGTGGTATTTTTGGTGGCCATCGCGTTCCACCAGACCTTCGAGGGTCTTGCGCTGGGGTCGCGCATCGCCGCTATCCACTTCTCAAAGCACTCAGTTCGGCCGTGGCTTATGGTCCTGGCGTACGGGACCACGACTCCATTCGGTCAGGCGATCGGCCTCGTCATCCACCGGATGTACGACCCCATGAGCCAGACGGGCCTGCTGATGGTGGGATTCATGAACGCCATCTCGAGCGGCCTGCTGCTGTTCGCCGGCCTGGTGCAGCTGCTGGCCGAGGATTTCCTGACGGAGAAAAGCTACAAGACGCTCAAGGGCAAGAAGAGGACGCACGCCTTCTTGGCTGTCATCGCGGGGGCTACCCTGATGGCTGCCGTGGGTGCTCTCGCGTAGCGGGATTGATGCACACTCAATTTGATTATTTAGCGACTTAAGTGTATACAGTAGGGGAGAGAATATATTGTATCGAGTTTACTCATTTTCTTCCTTGCGTGAATCCGTTCTGGGCGCTGGACATGACCCAAGACTCACGGGATGATGCCAGGGGTTAGAACCTGGAGGATTCCGAGGTTCTTGTCGTCCTGCTAGGCGATCGCAACGCCACACATTATTGTACATACCTAGGTTAAGATGTTCGCCCTACATCCATCATCTCCTTTACACAGCCAGTTCAAGAGAGGGACTGTCTCTGTTATTGGCGAGAAAATATGTAGGGAGGGAATCTATCTCTTTCTATGTACATGACGATGATGATGATGTAACACCCCATCTTCCTGCGCACACATATCCGAGCATCTCTACCATCCTTCCCCTCTATCCTACGTACGAGTTATCGTAGAAGCCACCGTCGACGTACCACTCCTGCTTGGTCACGTAGGCGGACTCGTCGCTCAGGAGGAAGGCGATCGGGGCCGCGACCTCCTCGGGCTTCGCGAAGCGCTTCATGAGGGCCGGGAAGTTGGCGTCCTCGGTGCATGTGAAGGACTCGCCGCTGGGCAGGATGAGCGGCTGCCGCACCATGTCTGTATCCGTCGCGCCGCTGGCCGCACGGTGAGTTACGGGCGTCAGGGAAAGGGTAACGGCAGGGAACAAGGGGGTGGGCTAAGAAACTCACGGGCAGACGATGTTGACGCGGATCTTGCGGGCGATGGCCTCGAAGGCGGCGGCGCGGGTGAGGCCGACAATGGCCATCTTGGAGGCGATGTAGGCCGACATGCCGGGCTGGGCGTACTTGGTGACCTGGCTGCCGACATTGACGAGCGAGCCGCCGTCCTTCATGGCCTTGAGCTCGTGCTGCATGCAGTTGAAGGAGCCGACGACGTTGTTCTGCAGCATGTCTTGAAGGTCCTCGAGGGGAAAGTCCTCGATTGGAAACACCTTGGAGTGCATCCGGGCGGCCACGTTGGCGGCGCCGTCCAGCTTGCCCCACCGGGCCACCGTGGCGTCGATCCAGGTCTTGACCGAGGCGTTCTGGCTGATGTCCACGACGGTGGTCATAAGGCGGTCTTTGGAGGCCAGCTCGGGCATCTCCTCCTCGAGGCCGGCGACGGCGGTTGCTAGATTCGTCGCCGAGGTGGCACACGTCGACACCTTGGCGCCGCGCTGCAGGAGGTAGCGCACCACCGCCAGGCCCGCGCCGCGGCTGCCTCCGGTCACCGCGATGACCTTGTCTTGGAAAGGGGTCAGGGTAGGCGGTGCCATTGTGCCTGTCGTATTACTGTGTAGGGAGGGAAAAGAAAGTTTCAAACAATGGCCGCCGCAGAGTATTGGCAGGGAGAGGGTCCAGACAGGGAGGTGCGAGAAAGGGTTACATTACAATGTTCTCGAACAAATGTGAAAGAAAGGATGATGATATGCAGGCCGAATGACGATGAATGCGAGGTTTGATTAAAATGCAACACGCCCGCACGACAGCTTCTTATTGTGATAGTATTATTTATGCATTTCTGTTATGCTCTCTTCCCCTCCAATCTTTCCATCCAAGACGTTCTCCTCTCTAGCTCCCCCTCTCGCCGAGCCCAGTCTGTCGTTCGCTACCCCGGCCCACGACTGGGACAGCCCAATCGGACACCTGCTGGCGATCTTGTCGTTCCCCCTCGGGTCCCGTAGTTGGTGCATTCCCAACTTACGATGGCGGGCCCAGTTATGATCCGGGGTCGCTTCCCTTCCGCCCAATACCGTTCCGTCGGCCCATACGCCACGCCTGCGCTATTACCAAATTCGCGACGCTGTGCCGCACTTGGTCGGTTTCAATGCGTATTTCTGCATCGGAATGCAGCAAATTTTCACCAGAGCAAGTGGTACGGTCCCCATTCCATCTCCTGAGAGATTCCGCGGTATTGAACCCAAATAAGAGTGCAACCCCTCCTTCAACTTGAGGCCAGCAGTGTGGTCTCGCGGAAACATTCTGCATCTCTTCCGCAGACCTTGTCCATAGACACAAGTACCATTCTTTCGACAGTCACCACAAGACACTTTTCCTGTCTTGTGTCCCTGTTTCTCGCTTGCTAGCCTAGAGGTGAGCAGGAAGAGGTAAAACGATGATGGTCAAGCGGTGGTCTCTTTTTGGCGATGCCAATATGGGTCTCGGTAAGGAATGGGGTACCTTTTAATGGGCCCCCTAGCGGGTCTTTGGCTCTTTCAGGCTCCTCGTAAGAGTTCCGACCCTGACTAGTGGCCCTATGCCATCCCATGTTCGTCTGCGCATTGGATCGCATGAGGAGCCTGCTCGGCGATCCTGTTCAACCTGATTTCGGCTGCAGCCGGCAAGCGGCGACGCGAGGACCAGCCAAAGGCATGGGAGGACTACAAGTATATTCTCCATGATAAAGCAACGACAGCCGAGCCTTGTAGTACTAGACACGGGACGTTGGAAGAGACAGGGGAGCGAGCAGTTCAGAACATCCGTTGGCTTTGAGGTAGCAACGGCCCGTGGCCGGCACGTCGGCTGACCTTGGCTAACCCATCGCTCGTCTTGTGCAGTGCCGCTGCAGAACTCCGCCCCTGATCTTATGAGGCGACACCAACCATTCGCTTGTCGCTTCGAGAACGGCCAAATGGAAGCCTGTGGTGATCCCGGCCGTTTGGTAACCACTCACCGGTTGCGGCGTGTCATGTGCTAACCCTCGTTTCATATACACAGCCATGGCCCTTTCGAACCTTAGTTCGCCAAGGGGTGAGATTTTTACTTCGTGCAGTCCAGTTATTAATGACAGTTCTTTGGTCCTCGTTGCCGCATTGATGAGCCCAGGGATCATTTCCCGCCTCGCCTACCCTGTGCCGTCAGCACGCCCATTGGGTGGAAGGGGGAAGTCACCGAACACTGACATTCCATTTTGCTTTTTTCTCCATCATCAGCATAACCCGCTCCCTTCTCCAGGTTTTACTACTCTGATTCCATATCCCACTAAAGCTCCAACTGTCGCCGTGGTCAGTTGCTGTTGTCGTTCTCCCCTTCTCCCAGTCTCCAGTTTCCTTTCCGAAAACAGGGTGATTGGTAGTCGCCATGGCCAACGCAACGGTGATCTATATGGGCGAGCCGCCAAAGGATGAGGACCGCTGGGCCGCCTGGAGTCGCGAGGGTCTGATGCAAGGCATTGGAGCGCTTACCATGACGCTGGCCACGATCGCGTGTGTTCTTCGAGTCTACGCGCGCACGCGCCTGATCCAACAAAAGCTTTTACTTGACGACTGTACGCGGGATTGAACGCCCCCTTTTCCCTGACGAAGTGTTTTGGGCTAACCAGGGACCCGTCATCCCCCCCCCTTCCAGATCTCGTCTGCATGTCGACCATCGCATGCTGGGCCTTCTATGCACTCTCTCTGTGCAGTAAGTCGAACTTCGAACAGCTCTCGGGGTCTATTTGATTACTAGCCCCTGATACTGCCGGTGCTGACTTCCCTCCTCATAGTGGCCAGGTATGGCGGAGCGGGCCGACACATGTGGCAAACGACGATGGAGGAATACACCACACTGTTGAAGGTTAGCACACAAAGCCGTTTGGGTGGTTAACATCACCTCAACATACGACCTAGACTCACACATTCGGGGACAGTTCACGCTTGGACTGGCAGCGTCCTACATCTTGTCGTCGGAAGTCGCCAAGATATCGATCCTCATGTTCTACTTCCGGATATCCCCAGACAAGAGGTTCCATATCGCCGTAGGGGGTATGATCGGCATCCTTAGCACCTACTCTGCGCTGTATATACTGCTCAACATATTCGGCTGTACGCCCGTCTCCGATGCTTGGAATGTGGCGAGTATGTTTACACTCTCACCCCTGAGCTTCTTCTATACTCATTAAATCGGACAAGAAGCGTTATCGACTGGTATCTTTGCTAATGTGTGCTGGGGGATGCGATAGAGCAAGCAGCAGGCGAGGCGAAATGCATCGACAAGGGCAAATTCTATCTTGCCGCGGTTGCCGTCAACGTGGCCATCGACTTCATCATTCTTCTGCTCCCGATCCCCGTCATTGCGCCTCTGCAGATGCCACTTCGGCGCAAGATATCCCTGTGTCTCCTTTTCGCGACAGGTGGCTTGTATGTCTCCAATACTTTATACACCCTTGAATACGCTGAGAGACACAATACGCCAACTCTTTCATTTCTTCTCCCAAAAAGTACCATCTTTGCAGCCACATACAACAGCGTCCTCACGATCAAGCTCTTCGCCAGCAACGATTACAACTGGGAGCTATCCAAGGAGCTGTTATGGATGTATGCCGAGCTAGCGAGCTGTGTCATCTGCGCCTCGGGGCCGACCCTGACGCCCGTCTTCACCCTGGTCATCTTCCCGCGGCTGGGGATCCGGAGCTCCTCGTCTCGGGTGGGCTACCGCGAGCACCAAGACGAATCGGACCCGTCCTACAAGAAGGGAAACAGCGACCTCAGGACAATCGGCTCCATCACGTCCAAGCCCAAGCCCAAGCAGGGCAGGAGAGCCCCCACGAGGGCGCAATCGAGCTGGAATCCGACGACGATCTATCGACCCACCGGGAGCAGTTGCGCCAAGCAGACGCGGGCGGGACGACGGACGACCAGGCCCGGCTCTGGTCGCGCGTGGCAAACCACGGGCGTGACCAATCAAGCCAGAACTTCGAGGTCACCTCGGCCGGCCACAACATCGACGCGCTGGACCCCGAGGACGGACGGTGGAAGGGCAGCGGACTGGACCGGAGGAACTCGACCGGCATCAACGTCACTCGCGAGGTGAACGTCGCGTACGACTCGACGGAACCACTGAGCCATGTCTAGATGGTGACCTGAGGGGGGAGGGGGCCCGCTGGTCTCTAGACAAAAGGGAGAGGGAAAACAACGAAGTTCTCAGATGTGTCAGTGGACACCGACACATGAATAATAATAACCTTCAATGATACGTCTGTCCAGAGTGGACTGCCGAACTCGTCACGATTACCAGCGCGGCAACGGTGAGAGGATGCGCATCATCTGGTAGTGCCTTGGCGCCGATCATCTAGGGATCAGGGCTGTCCACCGGCCGAAAGACTGCGGGCGGCGAGCAAACCGGGGCTATTGACGGGACCAATCACCTACCTCGAGCGACCGGGCGACCCTATCATATACGAAGAGGATTCTCATTATTTCTTCTTCTTCTTCTCTACCGTGGTGCAACACACCCAGCCGCTAACGGTCACTCGTGCCGTGCGATGCGCCCTAACTACACATTCGGCACATTGCGTTTGCCGAGTTCCCTTCAGCTTTCATTTCTGATGCAGTTGATTGTGGTGTATCCGCAAACCAGACTTTCGAGCGCATATTATACATGACGAGCCCCTCTTCATTGGTCACAGCTCCCTGGTCAACGACGTAGCGTTGTGATAGATTAAAATCCGGGGTATCAACATATGGCTTGGGGCTTCCCGTTGGAGGGGCTAGGATTTAGCCACAGTAGGCAATCTTAGTAATGGCCTCCACCCTCCGGCGCTGCCTTGTTCTGGGGCCCCTGATCCTTGGCAAGACAATGGCCTCATCCGGATAAAGGCGCACATGGTATGGGCATACATCCAGGTCCGCAGTGCCAAGGTTTTTATAGCGAGCCGATCGCATGCTCATCTAGCCACGCACCAACCCGATTCCCTGTCTGCCGCTCCCACTGAGGGGAACTGTATGCGTCTGCCGATCCCCAAGGTCTTGGCGGCCATGCCTCAGGAGTCCCGAGAAGGAATGTGGAATGGGACAATATTCCTACGGAGGACCGACAGCTTCTTGGTAGTATCTTGGGTCTCTTCGCTTCGTGGGGCTCGGATAGCGTCTGGGGCGATGAAATGGTCGAAATATGGGATAAGAACAGTAACAGTTCGCTCTTCTGCTCCCGCCAAGTCTGTCTTCTACTCTACCCATCAGTACGAGTAGTTCTGCAAGACGACTCCACGAGCCCCTCATCACATTCACTATGGCGTTCAAGCTGCTCACCACATTGGCGGTGGGCCTGTCCCTGACCTCGATAGTCGCCTCACATCCAGGCGAGAAGTTCGACAAGCGCGCTCACATGGAAGAACTGGCCAACGGCCATGCCGTCGCCGATGTGAACTCCCGCGCTCTCGAGGCTTGTCAGAACAGGCCCGAGGTCAAGGCAAGAAAGGAGAGAGCCATCGCGCGACGGGCAGCCACATTCGACCGTCTCCGTCAGGAACGAGACCTCAGTGACGGTAAGAAGAAGTGTCTGAGCCTTTCTCCTTTGCTCGTTCATCATCGAATCCCACACTGACAACACTTTACACATAGCCACCTTCCTCCACCGCCGCGACGCTGCCTCGTTTCGCAAATGGGCAGGGCAGTCGCACGACTTTACGGGCAAGCTCAACTACGACAAGAACACGCCGATCGAGGAAGTCTTCGGGGCCAACACGAGTTGCACGCTCGCTCCTGACAATGCTAATGGACCCTACTTCGTGTACCAGGAGCACATCCGGCAGGACGTGGTCGAGGACCTGAAGGGCGTGCCGATGCATCTGGAGCTGCAGTTCATCGACGTCAACACGTGCGAGCCGGCGGACCTGCTGATCGACATCTGGTCCTGCAACGGGACGGGCAAGTACAGCGGCGTCAGCGCGGCGACGCAGGGCGGGCTGGCCACGACTTGGCTGCGCGGGGTGCAACCGACTGATAAAGACGGAGTGGTCAACTTCGAGACACTGTTCCCGGGCCACTACGAGGGTCGTGCTACTCATCAACACATTATTGCACACGCCAACTCGACCGTGCTTGATAATGGTACTTATTCGGGCGGGCACGTGGCACATTTGTCCCAGCTCTTCTTCGACCAGGCGCTGCGCGACGCGGTCGAGGCCACGGCGCCCTACAACGCGAACCGCATCCCCAAGACGACCAACCTCCGCGACATGTACACGGGCTACTCGGCCAGCCCCAACTATGACCCATTCGCCAACTATGTCGCGCTGGGCGGAGGGCTCGACAAGGGCCTCTTCGTCTGGGCCGAGCTCGGCATCAACACCAAGGCCAACTGGGACGCCTACGCCGCAGCCGCGTCCATCTGGAAGGAGGGGGGTGGCTACAACAACCCCAAGTTTAACTTTTTCGTCGTCGGCACCCCGCCGCCCACGCACGGATGAGAGTTGGTCATGGTGTATTGCGCCGTTCCAAGGGAGACGTGTTCTCGTACAGTGGTGGGGATGTCAAACTAGCAAGAGGTTCCTACTATTTATAGACATCTTGAACAGTATCAGTAATAGCATCAAAGTGACCTTCCTTAGTGATCGAGTGAGCTCAGCCCCGCGAAGTAATTGATAATGGCATTATGTTAAGCTCATATATACGTCTTGCTGCCTGCGAGAGTTTCGGTGCCAAGCTGCCAAAGTTCATTTGGCCCGAGATGTCGATCAGGTTGAGTTGCGACCTGGCCGGTTCGCATCGACCAATTTTCATAGTAATCCAGAGGGAACGATCAATTGGATACGAATTGAATTGAATAAGGTCGATCGAACAGGCAAAAAAGAAAGTTGCAAATTGGCGGAAGAGGCAAAAGGAAAACTGATGGGGTCTTGCCGGGGATCGAACCCGGGACCTCTCGCATGAAAGCTGTAGGGTGAACCCTAAGCGAGAATTATACCACTAAACCACAAGACCGAAACCCGATTATCAGATGACTTGGTGATAGGCCAGCCCGATTTTAGCGTATATGTAGACTGCCTAGAGCTAACTAGCGAGCGACGCAGATTGCTTAGGCTGTGGGGTGCGCTGATCCTACCACCTTGCAAGCAATGGCTCTTTACAATCAAAGACACGTCAACAACTAAGACAATAACTGTTGCCTTTTAGTTACCCACAACAGGGAAATAGTGTATTCAATAGTGAACTCTCATTCGATCAGTATATCATCCTTGAACACGTTGCCACCTATTCGCTTTTACCAGTTTGTTGGACGGATTGAGCGAGCAAGGGAGCCATCCGCAGGCGGTGGGTCTCTGGGGATGTTCAAGATTTCGTCCTCGTCAAACAGATCTTCAAGAAACCCGGATCGCGTAGGGCTGCTGAAGATGAATTTCGCCGTCGCACGTATCTTGCCGTGGAATGCTTCCACCAAGCGCCCCACTAGCTCTCGCATTTCATCCTTCCGTTGCTGTGGGAGCGCGAAGTGCGCTATCCCATCGACCACCACGCAGACCAGTACGTCGGGGGGAGTTCCTCGAGAAGGCGACGCAGCGAGTCACATATGCTCGAAATATCTTGCGGATCAGTCCGATCGAGGCAGTCTTGAAGAGTCGCACTTGGGAAGTTGGGGTATCTGTCGATCAGCTGCAGGAGCAGGCTCATCGCTAGCTCGCTGGGGCTCGCCGCGGCGTCGCGATAGTAGTTCCGGTGCTGGCGACAGAAATAAGCGAGTCCGATTACTTTCATTCCAAATGAGTCGCTCCCCGGTTGTTGATGGTTTTGATGATAATGATGATGATGCTGCTGCTGCTCCAGTAAGGTGCCTGCGATCTTCGCCATGACAAACGAGGTTGTGGCATCTGTTGCTTCCTGAGAACCACCATTAAGCAGGTAAAGATACGGTGCGTGATCAGATAGCCAGACACCTATGCGAGGGTTCCACAGGATCGCATGAGCACGGTTCGCGTCAATGGGACTAATGGTATTTGACGGTCGAGATAGGCGTAGCAATGCTTTGATGTCTTGTGGCACTAAAGCTTGGTCGTACTGGAACTCTGCAAGAATGTCCTTGGTGCTGATCGAAGGGCTCACCAGCAATTTTGTTTGGGAGTTCTCCAAGTAAAGACCTGTTCGAGTTTTAACATCTTGAATTTCCAAGTGTCTTCAATACCACTTACGCTTCGAGACATCTTGCAAAAGCCGCTCAATACCCCCCTGAGATATACTCTGGATGGCTTCGTATGATGCACGGCGGTATAAACGCCGCTTGATATCTTTGATCTCCTTGATATCTGCAGCCAATTCACCGAGCTGATATTCTATCTTGATGGTTTCTGTGTGTGTCAACCCCTGGGTATCATGAATACTGTTCACTTTGCCCCACAGGGCTTGGAGTGCCTTGGATTCTAGATCGTTCGCAGCCAAGGTAACTTGGGCCACGCGGTCTTGTAACTTGGTGTTCATTGCGGACGGGTTCAGAAAGCGCTTTGCCCCAGCAACTGAATAGCAAGACAAGTTGTCAGCCACCATATAATGTCACCAACACTGATCCTGTACCAAGAAATAGCTGTGCAGGACTTACTCAAGGAGTTCAGTACGAACCAATGGAGAATATGGTCCAAAGTGAGGCAAATTTCAGTATACAGTATGGCCATATGCTGGTGGACATCGGTATCCTGACTTGCGAGCGTTGTCCAGCCCAGACTGGCCTCAATGACTCGCGGCAGCCTGTCAAGCGCTTTGTAGACGCTGTCACGGTGTGTCCCAGTCTGTTCCATACAAGTGAGGATGAAGTTGAGCCCACCACCCAAGACCGAGCCGAACATGTCGCCAGGGATCAGTTGCGTAAAGGCCTTTCCCGCTCCAGCCTTATTGCACAAGGAACGAAACGCCGTTTTCATCTTGCCTGTGACTCCCTTCACATTTTTGTCATGGGTGGATATCTTTTCGAGCGCAGCGCAAGCTGTGTCCATGGATGCCTGGATGCCGTCCCATCCAGTGGCGTCGGAGACTTCCATAGGTTGCAGTTTGAGTTTCATCAGGCATTTGTTGGCCGTCTGGAAAAACGTCTTCTGTACTGCCCTATAGGTTTCGTATATGCCGTCATAGTCTCTATTGCTGGTTAGAATGATGCGGATGGATGAGGAAGGCCGCCCTATATATGACTCACAAGTCAATCCTACGCTCTTGGTCCCTGAATACCAGTGTCTCGTGAGTCTCATCATTCAAAGTCTCCATAAATTCAAATACTTCATTGTCGACGGCTGCTACTGAGCTGGAATCGGTTCGTGTCGCCATATTTCCATCGATGTTGATGGCACAGTTGGTTTGAAAAATCGAGGCTTATCTAATCAACACAAGCAAAACGCTCAAACATCAATCAACCAGGCTTGAAATGTATTCAGGTATCAGGCGATGGGATGATTTGTTATATCCCAAAAGAGAGCAAATTACATGAATGGAATTCGTAAGAATAATATGCAGCAGGCTGTGCAGGAAGGATGACCACAGCTTGACGTGTGGTCTTGCAGATCCAGTTTCGAGAGTTGTGCAATGACCAACAAATTAGATTATAGCAACATGGTACTGGATGCAACCATGTCAGATATTCTTGCGCGTTGGATGCCTAGAGCACTCGACAGTAGGTTGGGGGCTGAAAACGGTTTCCCGACCTTGAGTCCTACCAGTCCTCAACCATTTCCGCTCCGCATCTGGGCTGGAATCTTTACCCTTTTGCTCTTTCAGAAATCCCAAGTGGGGAATTGAAGATGTCTCAAGTTGGGCAGCTAGTTCAAGAAGGCAGAACGACAACAATGTCCGCCCAAGGGCAGGATGAGCCGAGAGTCGCGGGAACACCAGTCTCTATAGGTGACCTGACTCCGTCTAGCCATCCAGTATCTGACGTCGATGCTCCCCAGAAGCAGCCATCCGCAAGTCTTACGGGGGGTCAGAACGAGAAAGAGACCGCAGCCAGAGCGGCTCTTCAAGATGCGGCTCTCAAACTACGGGAGCTGGCAGCCACAACCTCTTATGACATTGTGCGGGACATTGGAGATATCGACAAAGCCATTTCGGAACTGGTGGGGGAGCGTGGGTGGAAACAAAAACAGCCAGCTCCAACCGCACCTGGCCAAGTCCCTCGCCGTCCGGCAAAGAGGGCCCGCCCTCGGTACAGAAACACCGTGGAGTATGTGCACCCGGCTTGGTAACGTTGAGTCTGGTCTAACTAACATCTCTCGTCCTTAGCGTGGAACGCAAGCGACCATGCAAAATACAGAGAGCCGCCATGGAAGACTGGCCACCAGAATACTTCTCAGATAGTGATATGGATGAGAATGATGATGAGGATGACAGTCGATATGTTCCCCATCTCGATAAGCTCCCGGTCCTCCAGGTTTTCTACCGAAGCGCCCCTTCTAGCCTGCCAAATCCCGACACCATTTTGTCGGAGAAGGACTTCAAAGACGCCCACGCCACATCGAACGAACGAGAGAAGCCCCAGAGAGTTGTGATAAACTCGGCACTCATGGTCAAAGACCTGGAGAGTATCTGTGGTTTGCAACTTCTGAATAGACCCCACGAGTAAGTGACTGGTTATTTCATTGCAACTCCATTGTTGTATCGTTTAATTAGTCTTTGGCTATTCTAACATGTTCAAATAGAATAATCCCACCATTCAAGGTATGCTTAACCAGTCTGATGTTAATAATCCGTGACTGACAAGCACCGTGGAAAGCTGCTCGTTAATAACTGGCGTGGTATATATGATGCCCTTGAATCCATGGAGAAGGTACTGAAGGCCGTGATGTCAGCAGAACGAAACACCACAATTGACAGCCAACAGCCAAGACCAAGGGATGATCATCCCCAAGGGGTAAGAGAAGGGCAGGATGCGAGCGACATTAAGATAGAGACCGGACCTAAAAACGATGCAGATGATATTACGAAGGCTGATAAAGAGAAGCTTTCCCTTCGCATCAATCATCTGAAGCTCCTCGTCGACTTCATCAAGACGGACCTCGCCCACCTGATTGGGCTGGGGATGAAGATTCGGGATGCGACCCTGGTCTCGATTCTCTTCGAAGAGCTTTACCATCTGTATGCTCCAGGAGACCTTATCATTAACAGAAGAGCCAGCGTCGATCATCTTCATCAGGTTTATGCGGTAACTGGTGGCCGCATACGATTAAGCCGCAATTCTGGCCCACAGCCTATTCGAGCGGACGAAGCAGACGACTCTCCGGATGCTGGGATTGGCACATGGACAGATGTCGTGATAGACTGCTTTCGCATGCGTTGGGATGGAACACATATTGGGCCCTTTCGTCTCACCCATCGGGTTCGTCATTATGTTGGCGAAAAGAATATCCTCGACTTGGACTTCTACCCAGTTCGCTTCCGAGATAACTACACCGATATCTGCAAAACTTTAGAAGCGCGCGGCAAGAGAGTGGTGGGATGCGATGGCCACATGAAGTATGAGGGGCTGACCGTGGACGACACTGGCAAGCAGCCACGTCCAGAACCATCGCCGTATTTTGGTGGTCACGGATTACCCCCTTCCCTGACTTACCAATCGATTGCTGGAGTCTCACAAGGTGGGCAGGAGATCGAAGGTGACGTGTACGTTGACATGAAGACGTACTATCAGACCCTTCCTCCGACGCTGCGAGCTTTCAATAAGCTCAGAAGAGTCCAGCCAAGTTCCAGAGAGGTGACTGAAGACGTGCCAGGGTTCTACCGACCCCGTGATTACCATGCGGGCGACCACGATGTCGACGAGGCGAGGTCAGATGAGTTCATGAACAAGCACTTCCACCTAATCAATCCGAAGACTACCGAAGAGCTGGCGAGAAGAACAATGTACTTATCGTTGTTATCCCATGCTGTACCCGCTTATGAGTTCCGCTCTCGGGAATGGAGTAAGACGAAATTAAACGCACACTTTAGACTTCGGGAACTGACATTATGCATGCAGTATGGGTCGACATCACCAAAGTCGAACCTATCGACAAAAGCGACAAAACACGCAAACGCGGTTGGGACGACCTAGTGATTGACGATGCGCACAGGCGTCTGCTGGAGTCTCTTGTCAATAACCACATGTCTCCGGCCGAACAGAAGAGATTACAATCGCGTGTGGGTGAGGGTGCACCAACAGCCCAGATTGACCTTATCCAGGGAAAAGGACGAGGCCTGATTATTCTGCTTCATGGCCCTCCAGGGACTGGCAAGACTTCGACAGCCGAGGCGATTGCCGCATACACAGGGAAGCCTCTCTATGCCATCACATGTGGAGACATCGGTGAGCATTTCAAGCCGGATGCCACACATGAACTCACTGCTAATGGTTGGCAGGCCTGGTTGCTGATGAGGTCGAGAAGAATCTCTTGAAGCACACCCGCTTGGCGGAGAAATGTAAGTCTTACACTTGTGCATCGATACCGTAGGGTCTGGAGCATCAATGCTAAGTCAAACGCTCAGGGGGCTGTGTGCTCTTGCTTGACGAAGCCGACGTCTTCCTTGCGCGTCGCAATTGGACCGACGTACACCGAAACGCGCTGGTATCGGTGTTCCTGCGCCGCCTGGAGTACTACTCTGGTATCCTGTTCATGACGACCAATATCGTGGGTCTCATTGATGAGGCATTCAAGTCGCGCATCCACGTAGTGCTGCGATACGACATGATAGATAAGGGCACAACAGGACAAATTTGGAAAAACCTGCTGCAGCGTATCGAGCGCGACAACGAGGAATCCAACGTGCAGATCACATTTGACAAGGGAAAGTTGCTGGAGTTTGCCACGGAGCATTTCAAGGAGCACACAGATTGTCATCGCACATGGAACGCGCGACAGATCCGCAATGCGTTCTCGACAGCCATCGCCATGGGTCAGTTCGACCGGCTTGAACGAATACATGATGCGGACTTGAGCCCCGAAGAAGTCTTGACGTCGGGCAAAAAGAGCTTGACGACGATTATGCTGACGAGGGACAACTTCCGCCGGATCGCATCCATCACGGACGACTTTGAGCGCTACATGCACTCGGTGCGTGGAGACGACACCCAGAAGGCTCTCGAGAACGAACAGCGCGACGACAACTTTCTGCAGCAGCGGACGCCGCAGAGGAAGGACTACAAGCGCACCGCCGCTTACGATGGCGACTATGGTTCTTAGTCGGGTTGACGTAGTTGGTTTCCAGAGATCCTCCTACACGCCTCGAGCTGCTTACAGCGGCAGACTAGCCGTCAAGAAGCTGTCCACCTGACGGAACTGACGATAAAAGCTTTGAGGACGGTGTGGTTGTGCATGATTCGTTGAAGTTGTAAATCATCGCTGGGTGACGGATCGAATCTGTTTGAGGAAGAAGTAGAGCTTTGGGCGGATTGACAGCCAAGTTGGCTTCCGCTGTGAACGTTGCGGGCACTGGCTGGCTGGCACTGGATGAGAAGCAGGAACACTCCCAAACCAACCGCTAGATTAGTGCGATTTGTAACTTACATGTCACTCGTTCAGAATTATTGATGGATTGAATACATACATGAAGGAGAACCCAGCTACCCCAGGAGAGGTCATGACTCTGCAATTGGGCGCCTATTGGTTCCGTGTAGGGTAACGCGGTTCATAAATATGTATTTGTCACGGCGACCTGTGGCCTGCTGTCCCAGGCCTTCAAGTGCATGCAGTCAGTGTGAGAGAGCGGGATGGAGGGGAGTCGCAAACGCCTAAGAAGCTTCCAGTTAGCCCAATCACTCGCCTGCGTTCCAAGTTCAAGCTACATGTATGTACCCAACACCTCAATGACTCGTTGCTTTTTATTTTAGCACCAACACAAACAGCCTCACTTCGTTAGGATCGCAAAAGACGCGCATCGATTTTGGGTGTCACCGCAATTCTATTGATCAGTCGATTCTGCTATGGAACGACGAGAGAAAAAAAAATAGGGAAGAGTATCTAAGCATATGCAGAAAACTCATCCAGCCGCAACCGCTAAACGCCGTGCCTTATTTGGGTCGTCATATTCTTCGTTCTAGTCGTGTGAAGTGGGTAGAGGGTAAAAACAAACAGGTATAGAGCCTTCTTTCTTTTTGTTTTCATTTATACACTCTGGAATCCGCAACGGATTTGAATGCACTTAATGCAGGTGATAAATATGGAAAAAATATAAGGGTGAAAACGTGGATGGAAAGAAAGAGAAGAATTTCGTCATTATCATCATCAGTCGTGTTGCTCGTGCTGATAGCCGGCCAAGGCAACGTCGTGCATCGATCGTATGTCGTAATTCGAGTTCTTCTGAGCGCCTTGTCGGAGAACGGCGATGGATGACGGAACTGCATTCGAGTCGGTGTTGGCATATTTGGACTTTCGACTGCTGGAGGAGCGTGGCAGTGGCGGTCTCGAGAACTCCTTCCTTCTCTCCTGTTCCGCATAACTCAGCCGGTACGCTTCCTGGTCGGCGTTTGCCATGCGGTACGATGTGCCTGCTCCTTCCTCGCGAATTGTGTCCCTTGACCTCGACCTTGAACTGTCGCGTCCTCGGTCCCTTTCCCGTTGCTTCTGGTGGCGCCGCTCTGGGTCATGCGACGATCTGCGATCGGGTCCAGCTCTTGATGCTCGCGACCGAATCGAGGCTGTCGGACTGCGCGACCTGTGCAATTTCGCGCCACCGCGCAAATTGAGGCTGAGCTGCGATTCGTTCGGCTGCTTGTAGATTTGCTTGGCGTATTCGGGGCGACGGTTCTCGTCGATTGGGGGAGTCGGAGGAGGTGGGGCGTCCGTATCATCTCCCGACATTGCCGCCACGGCTGCTTCGTCTCCGTTCTTCTTGGCGCGGTACGCCTCGAGGGCCTTGATGAGTGTCTTGCGCATGGTCGCCTTGTTGACGTTTCGGCGGACGCGGTCAAAGTAGCGCGCGACGTCGCCCACTACCATGACCTGCGAGTCGTGGTCGATTTCGAGGATGTCGGCGTAGTTGGCCCGCGAGTCCTCCTTGACGCGCAGCTTGCCCGGCTTCAACTCGATGGAAATCGGCGAGTACGGCAGTCGGTGGCGGTCGCCTTCGTTGGGCACCTCGCCCTCGGCGTAGACATAGCCCTGTTGGTGGTTGTCGATTCCTGGCTTGGCGAATTCCGTCTTGCCGCCATTGGAAATCGGACTGTTGCGCGCATTGGTCAGCTCACGACAAATGCGTAGATCAATGGGGGTCGCCGCATTTCGACTTACATGCAGACGCAGTGGTGGGGGAACGTGTCGCTGTGGCGGAGAACAATGAAGCGGTTGTATCCAAGACACTTCCACTCCCACTCGAACTCGTGCGTATCTGCCCACAGAAACTCAAACACCTGCAATTGGGATCTATCAGCATTCTCGCCGGGCGCATGATGGGGTTTGAATTGGTGCGCAGTCAAACTTACGTCTCCTATCTGCAGACCCGATGCCGGACCAATCTCGTACCCTTTCTTGGCTGGAGTTTGCGAGAGGTTAGCAATTTGCTCCTTCCTGACGCCTTTCTCGCCAAAGAGACTTTACTCACCTAAAGGGTGGTTCGCAAGCTCATCTTGCGGCGTGTGTACTGAGGGCGTATGCACAGAGGGCGCGTGCAAAGAGGCCGCATCATCTCCGTACCCGGAGTCACTCTTCGGCCCAGTATGTATTGAAGATTCACTTTTCCCCATCTCTTTGCGAGACAGATCAAACTCAGAGCAGACAGGAGAAAGAGAGAGACAGACTACTACTATTGACAAACACTAGGTAAATGCAGGCGCAAGGACTTAGGGGTGGGAACAAAGTTGGCCCTCTTCCGATCTAACAACTGGGTTTACTTGCTATGATTCTGCTATGATGAGCTGATCCTGCTTGTCGGGAGGGGTACCTACTAAATTCCTAGCAATGCATTCTGATGCATTGCTACGGAAAGCCTCATCTCGAAATGGCTAAAGGGCACGCGAAACGACCATGTGTCAAATCGAGGTCGAAGCTGTAGTGGTGCCCAAACCCACCTCTCCACAGCGCATGCATCGGATTTCCTATCCAGGCTGTCAATGGTTGTGATCGCGGTCAGGACCCACTCACGGCCCGCCGACCAGGCGGTGTGTTTGTTGTCAGCGCCACCGCCATTCGTCGCAAAATGGTCTCTTCGCAAAGGCCCTTGGTCACAAGCCAAGCGAGGGAGTCGCTTTTTTCCTCTGTGTTCGCCCTGGTTCTGCGAAAACTGCCCTAAAGCAGGAATCGACCCAGCAAGCCCAGCTAGCCAGGCAGAGCTAGCAAATTGGCTTTCCCGGTTCTGCTTGCCCCCTCTCTCTTGCTCGTGTGCTCCTCTCCTTATGTGGATAGCCCGTGATGCCGCTAATTGATATCCTCTTCACCCCTCCAAAGCCCCTCTGTCCCCAGGTCCCTTTCCGCTGTCCAGCTCTGAACCCATGACGATGGTTCAATCAACAGATCGATCACCTCAACGACAGTCGTGGGAAAGTGGACAATGGGTCTTCGATTGAATGAACCACTGCTCCGAGCCGTCCAAAAATCTCCATTGCATCTGCATATGGTCTCCAAGCGGCTCTGTGGATGTCTGGCTGTCATTCGCCAGATGCATCGTTCTACCGAGACTCTCCCTGCCAATCACGCACGGTTGCCCAGGTCAATCCTTACCGGTTGAACAAAACAGACACCAACTTCGGCGATAAGCTACTCGGTATGCATTTTCTGCACTATCTTGCCGCTCTTGTCGTGGACTAGGTGCAGGCCATTGACGAATTCTCATGCGCTGCACCCTGCTTTAGCAGACTGGCATATATGGACGGCTATTGGGCTTGGAAGCATATCGGTTCCCTGCAGATGCTCACGAATTTTTCCTGCTTTTCGAAGGTTGCCTTGGCACCAACAATTCCTCCCCGAGAAAATGTCGTGCTCTGCCATGACCATGGAAAGGGAACCGAGATGCCATTCGGTCATTTCGTGCATCCCTTATTACGACACCAGCTTGTGCAGCTCACTGATACCCAACGACTTCTTGTCGTACAGGCCGCGCACAGACATATTGACCGTCGTGATAGTCAATTCTCCGATGACACCCATAACCGGGCATATCATGTCATGCACGATTTGAGGCATGAAAAATTCGCACAACATGATATCGGGACAACGATATGCCGCTCGCTGCTCAACCCGTGCAGCTTGTGAAAGATAGGCAAGCTCCGTCCCCTTGAGGGTAGAGCACTACAGTGCGAGAAGTCACGTACATGGGTGGCATACTGTACAGCAACTCGACGCCACCATTCTATCTTCTGGTACACACTGACACCCTACTATTTTCAGACCTTCATAGGATCCTTCTTTGTGGACCTTCTTTGCGGTCCACGTCGGTCGTTTCTTCTCGCCAGGCCCTTCCCCATCAGACCCTGAGGCTCCGGGTATTCTCTGTTGCGGGGTGCCGACTCCAGGCTGTCAAGCTATGCCATGCTACTCGTTCACGGCGCCGTCTGTTAGTGTTCTCGGCATTCCGGGTATGCAGCACGTAGATCCAGTGCCCCATTGCGTCCCCATGGCCCCCCATGGAGCCTCAGGCCGCAAATGGTTTTTTTTTTTTTTTGAACATAACAGCACATAATATTGGTCTTGGCAAGGGGAGTATCCCATACGACGGGACACTAGAACCCGTCTTTCTGCACACTGTCAAACGCTCACCTGGTAAGAACTCTATCTCGCCGTAACTAACGGATTCTCTCAGCGCGGCAAGCGCTGTGGCATGGGGCAAGTGCGTTAGTGGGCTTTGGGACTGTCACGGACAGTATCCGCGTTGAATAACCCCCACTGCCATCAGGAGAGTGTTGACCATTTCGACTGGAAGCTTCCATTCCGCTATATCGGCTCAAGGGTACGCGACGTTGCTTCGTGATCAGTCTAGCACATCGCTGTCTATATACAGCACTCAACGAGGTCTGGCAAACCCGGACCGGAGATCATGGTTTCGGAGGCTACTGTTTGACGCCTTCGATGTCTCTTTTGGCTAGGCTGAAGGCGAGAGCCTCTCTTCGCCACACACTTTACTCGTTGGTCTGTGCCAAGAGACGAGACTGTCAAGCAGACGGAGATAGTGATATTCCTGTTGAGAATCGTGAATCGTGATCATCATGTCGAGCCAATGATATTTGATAAGCATAGATGTGGGTTTCAGTTGGGCCCGACTCTCTCGTATCAGAGACGGCGTGGCACCCATATGGTGTTGACTGATCAACTGGAGGAGGTAGACTCACCCACTTACGACAAACTAAGAGACAGTTTGAGTGGGGATCGCGTTGCCAAAAAATACCATAGGCCTGTCGACTATGCCTTTCCACGAGAAGATCTTCGACTCTACGTAATTATGAAGACACTGTCAAAAGTCTTGCCTAGTAGGCTCAAGAGGTTATGCTACGATGATCTTGCCCAACCCATTGACCAGGGGCTTTGATGACTTGGTCGAGGGTGCGTGGGCCATGCTCGAAGACGAAGACCCGACCTGCCTGTTCGAACATCATTCAACCCTTAAGCCTAGCTTGGTGTTGTGACTCTACTGCATTGTGGTTCCTTGAAGACAGCGGCGAAGCGATGGGTACTTGGCTTCGGAGTAAACAGTCCGGAGAATTCGTACACTTTCCGCACATTGTTTTACCAAGGATGACTGCGTGACGGTATCTGTGTCTTCTTTTGGCTTAAGCCAACACGAACTGCGGTCCCAAAGGACATTTATATATTCAAAGTCAAAAGACAGGGGTCGTTCGAATACATTTTCGTTCTGGCAGTCAAAGGGGCTACGCTAGCATACAAGAAACTGCATCGACACTTTGACCGCAGCCGATGTTACTAGGCTCAACTTGTCTCGTATTTCCCAGGTTGGCTGGAGATATCCATAGTATCCGGTTACTGGTCTCTCTCTGGGTACGTATTGCCTACCGATACGTGTCTATCAACAGTACATTCCTACGGCCCCCAGTACCTGGGTACGTATGAGCTGGGCCCCCTGAGTACGAATAGGGGGGATACATATACGCTGGCGAACCGTAGCTACCCGAGTTGAACCCATAGCCCCGCGGATTGTACATGCCGAGGGCTGGGAGTGTGTTGTACGTGCCTGCTATGTTCTGACCGGGCTGGAAGCGGTTTGTCCCACAACCGCGGAAGCCGGAATACCTGATACCGATGGTGTTTAGTGTGAATTCTCTTGATGACCGACTCCAGGGGCTACTACAGTCTCCTGCACACAAAACAGGGGAACCCTGAGCCGCTTACCACGATGGCAGATTCCGGTTACCGCCGGCTCCATTACAACCTGCGTACATTGTTGCTGTTACTACGATCTTATTTGGTGTTTGGGGGAATACTAATGCTTGAATTCGGTGGTGATCTTATTGCTGGGTGTTTTCATGGGTTTAGGAAAGAGAACTTAGCCTCTAGCTTGATTGGTGGTGGAATAAATACTATGCTATCTACAGCATACTTGTCCAATATGACTCCCAATGATGCGGTCTATCTGTTGAGTCCAAGACCGTCAAGATGATCCTTAGTCTTCTCACAAGATGGTAAAGGGAAGCGGTATTGTTTAGGAACATACATAGATGGACTCACTAAACATCCACCAGTAGTCAGCGGTACAGCCTCCTCGTGCTGTATCTCAGTGCAGTTGAATCATGTTGAGCTCATCTCCTTTGAACACTCTCCAGACCTTTTCAAGTGGGCTAAACAATGAGTTGACAGGAATATGGACGAGGACGAGCCGCACGAAATGATGCGAATGTTGACAATGGTTGACGGTCAGTCCTACCCGACATGTAACCCAAATCCTCCCATTAAGGCTGAAGTATTATACGGACTTTGACGACAGGCCGGTCGGGAGGGTATTGCTGATATGTCGCCGCACCTGTAACCCCGTGGGATGGCGATGATGGCCATGTACCTCATGCCAACAAATCGGCTGGCTGGCAGCCCGGCCAAATTTCTCGGAGCTTACCATTACAATAGTAACGTCACGCCTTCAGCCCGTGGCCACTCTAATCGAGATAGAATTAGGATTTGTCCCGGAGGCTCGAGCTTCACAGGGCCGGCGTCGAGTGGGGGGGCGAGCGCAAGCCATATCATTATGTTACGCTCGCATTATCATGCGCACGCTAACGTAAAAGGGGAGAACGGCGGAGGGACGAGCGCAGATATCAACGGGTTACGGGTTACGGACCAGATCGGGAAGCACCGCCACACTTCGAGGCCACGGGCGTAGCCGCAGAGCTAGACCCTGAAACGGTCACCAAACGAGGAAACGTGGGATACAGGCCTTTGGCTTCTGGATGACACTGGAAATCTGGAACATGCCTGATTCCCAACAATATCCCGCGGTAGTCGTGCCGGGTGTCGGTCATTAGCAGCTTTCCGGGTAACCTAATACCAGCCCTTTTTTCGTGTGCACAAGACGCGTGCCACAGGCCGAGGCATCAAATCCAGTTCACTCCCACCTTGCATATGCCGTGGGCTTGCTTGCTCGGCGGCTCGGGACTCGGCAGCACTTGGTTAACCACAAAAACGTCGCAAACCATCTTCCGCAACGACGGCGCCAAGGAGATCGTCCTGGCCTTCCCGGGCACCATTGACCTCCAGCACATCGCCACCGATCTCAACTTCCCGCAGACGCCACATCCTGCTTGCGACGGCTGCGCCGTCCACCAGGGCGTATACGAGACCTGGCTCAGCATTGCCAACAATACCACGACGCAGGTGAAGGAGGCCCAGCAGGCCAATCCCGACTACCAGTTTGTCATTGTCGGCCACAGTCTCGGAGGAGGCCTGGCGAACAATGCGTATGTCGATATGCAACGTGGCGGAATCAAGGTGGATCGCGTCGTTACTTTCGGGGAGTTGGCCGTTGGCAATCAAAAGTACGCCGACCACGTCGACTCGATCGCGGGCGCCACCGACGACCCTTCTAAGCCCGGCATGTTCATGAGGGTGACCCACGCTAACGGTAAGAGGCAGTCAATGAAACTCCCATCCCCAGGACGGGCCCAACGGGGCTGCAGCAACCGTCTCGACGACTTTCAGGTGCTATGGACAGGGGTCCAAAGCGTGCAATACGGGACAGGGCGGGATTGCGATTAACAGTGCTCATGTCTTTTATCCGTAAGTGGCTGGACCATCAATACCCTTTCTAATTCACGTGCTTCTTTGCAAATCACACACTGACCTTGATGTGTCAGGGGTTTGAATGTACTCGCCTGCGGTCTCTGAAGCAAGATTTCAAGACCGGTTATTGGATCATTACGTAAGGCAGGCCGGGTCGGAATCTAATGGGAATGATGACGGAGGCTAAGAAGAAGACGAGGAAGGAGGAACACGAAAGGGAGGAGCCGACGACCTAATGACGACTAGATCGGATTAGCCAATGGAAGCTGTCGCGAGCGACAGTGAACAAGAAATGACGAATGATGACTAGATAGATACCTAGCTGGGCAATACACGGGCTTATTATTAAGGATCGAAATCATCACACTTGACTACATGTAATTGATGGGATTTGTGATCTCGCTGCGTGACTGGGCCATTATCACGCTAGTTACCCCTATTTTTGGAACGGCCTCGTACCGGCTGTCGAAGCGGGTGCAAGATAGCCCAACTGTGAGACCAAAACCATGTCTATGTCCCTGTTGAAGCCATTAATAGTACCTGTGAGTCTTTCTTCGTAGAATTAGTCTTCCAGGAGGCAATTACTTGAATTCATGGTGACTACAGCCCCATCAACGACACACCAGGGATGAGTCCAATATACTTGTATGTCAGCTGTCTTCAGACTTACTACCGTTAGTTCTTTACCTTATCGTTGCAATTCAGTGTGAATGTATGCATGTACTACGATGCTCATGCAAGAAGTGCGGGATTGCAGTACTAATCTGTCACGCTGATTGCATACAACGAAAACAGTGGACTATAAGTTCTCAAGCCCGTCGGGGCCGAAGCTACACATCCGCTTTCCTATACGAAAACAGTACCAAGCAACAACAATAACAGCAGACTATTCCACCACAAAGTGCTAGCTCACAAAAGTCACCATGTATGGGTACTCGTATGCAGGACGGGCCGGAGCTGGCGGCGGATGCAATCTGCCGCATTGGTAAGTGCCTACACACTCCCATTTCTCCTTTTCGGGGAGACCAACTACCGCAACACGTATTGGAAATGAAGGATCTCGGCAATCTTCAGCACCAAGGAGTCAGATACCACTAACAGTAACCGCGGGGGCTTGATAGGTCATGGGACATGCCCGGCTGTGGAACGAATCACCAATACCAGCACTTGAACATGGCCAACAACATGCGACGGACCCTTCCCTATCCTTACTCGTATAACCAAGCCGGCACGGGGTTTGATTCGGGCGCATACCAATCGCCATCGTACATGTATCCATCAACGCAGGGATATCTCAATATGTATACTTATCCATCACAATGGGGACCTCGCGGATGGCAACTTGTATTTACTGTCACGCAAACGTCACGAAGCTTGGCACTTGGTGATTGTTTACGGACTAAGAGGCCGGTTGGCGAGTATGATTGTCATGTGGTCTAGGTAGTACAGTAAATACATGCATACCTCGTCTAATCCTCCTAGACCTGTGGCATAAGCTGGTTGATCGCATTATGATATGTCAGAAAGGTGGTTATCCGACTGGCGCTTCAGGACCCCACTCGCGCCGTTTCAAGACCCCACTCACGCCGTATGTGGTTCTTTGCACCAACGATATCAGCATCCAAACGTGCATGACTATACATATTCCGCGTGGCATATAGCAAGTGGTCTGTCCTTTACGAGGGTCTTTTTGACGAGGGGCCACCGGCGCAAATACATGTATGCAGGGACCTACCGGAACCTGAGGAGCATGCGGCCCCCATTTTTTCCCATCGGACATCTTACTTCAATCGGGCGACGTCCACCGGGGAATCCACTCTCTAAAAAAGCTCCGCTGCAGAACACTGGCAAGGTATCAGGATCTCAGCTGGCCTCAAGGTAGCCTCTAAACATAGTGCCGGACGCGTTGTCGCTTAGTGCCCGGCCCTTGAACCAATCGTAACCGGCGTATTCGCCCGAGCTGGCTAGGATCTCCGCCACATTTTCACACCGCCGCTCCGCCCCTTGGTGCAAACGCCAGGGACACACGCATCTCTGACAGCAAAAGAAGCTTCTTTTCCGCGCCAACGCATGAACTACCGAGGCATCGTTCCCGACTTATCGAACCACCTTCTTCTTCTTCTTGGAACCCCATCTTCTTCTTCTTGGAACCCCATCTATTTCTGCAGGTACAAAAAGCAACGTCGGACTCCAAGACGACGATACCATACCACCACCAACCACAACAACCATTTCACGATTATACCCCCTCAAATTCAGTCAAGATGCAGGCCCTCATGGATGCTACGGCCACCTACACCATCCCGGCGCGGCCGCTGACTTGGCTCATCACGGGCTGCTCGTCGGGCTTCGGCCTGGCCCTGGCTCGCGTCGTGCGGTCGCAGGGCCACCGGGTCATCGCCACCTCCCGCAACCCGTCCAAGACGCCGGAGCTCGTGTCCGAGTTCAGCGGCGCCGAGGGCTGCCGCTGGGAGACGCTCGACATCGACGCGCCCGACAGCGGGTCCCTGATCAAGAAGCTCGAGGACGAGGGCGTCCCGATCGACGTCCTGGTCAACAACGCCGGTAAGTGAAGACCACCTACCTGTTCTATCCCACAAGGAGCAAACACTGACGCCGAGAATCGATAGGCTGGGCCCTGTACGGCGCCGCTGAGCACTTCACCGAGGAGGAGGTTCGTCGCCAGTTCGACACATTGCTGTTCGCGCCCTTCCGCCTCACCCGCGCCGTCATGCCCTACATGCGCGCCCGCCAGTTCGGCATCATCGTCAACATCAGCTCCGCCTCGAGCTTGGCCTCTCTCCCGGCCATGTCGATCTACGGAGGCGCCAAGGCCGGCCTGGATGGTAAGCCCCCCCTGACTGTGTGATTTGTGAAGCATGAAAAGCTGACATTGAAACACCTTCCAGCCGTCATGAAGACCTTCGCCCTCGAGGTCAAGGACTTCAACGTCCGCATGCTCAACGTGAACCCCGGCACCTTCGACACAGGCATGGACAAGTCGCTGCAGTACCAGGCCGCGAGCGTGGACGCCAGCTACGAGCAGAAGGCCGTGGGCAAGATGCTGGGCTACATGAAGTCGGGCACCGCCGTGCTCAACGGCGACGTCCAGAAGGGCGTCCAGGCCATGTACGACGTCATCATGGGCGTCGGCCCCGGCGAGGGCCACCTCAACGAGCCGCACCTGCCCCTCGGCGTCGGTGCCGCCTACTTCGTCCAGGGCCAGGCGGCGGCGGCCCAGCGCACCTACGCGGCCTTTGGCGAGCTGAGCAAGAGCGTCGACAAGACGCCGGCCGCTTAGAGTTCGTAAACCATCGGGCTTCATGGGGAAATAAACACTGGATAAATAGCCATCATATAGTATTATATCTTAGTTCAAGAAAGTAAAAACAGTTACACAAACAATGACCGTCTAGACCCTCGTCTCCGCGAGAAAGCAAATGCAATGCTAGTCCCTCGTTGACGGTATTCACAAGCATTGCGAGTACCCTGGTTAGGATCAGCAAAGAGTACGGATGGGGGCAATTCGAGGTAACTTACACTCGTTCGACACCTTGCAAGTGAATGGCGCAGCGCAAGTCTTGCAGCCAGTGTATCCCTACCATTTTGATTAGCGACCGGAAAGCTCCCGCCTATGCATTTCTTCAATACTTACTGATCCGCCACACTGGGAGTACTGCGCTGCCGAACAGCCGCCGCCGCCGCCGCCGTTCCCGTTCGTAGGGCTGGGTGCAGCAGTCGTAGTCGTTGGGGTACCGGGGTTCGAGCCGCCACCTCCACCGCCACCGCCGCCGCCTCCCTGTATAGCCACACACGTTTAGCATACAACTCCGGTCTTTCGGCCGACTTGGTAAGGACAAGGGAGTCAACGTACGATGATGCCGAACCACTTGAGGTCCTCCTCACCCTGAACGGGGACCGTGTGCCCGATCCTGGGGCAGTAGATGCCCTGCAGGCGCTCCCCGAAGATGTACTTCGTGCAGGCCGATATCGGGGTACTACCGAGGGTTTGTGTGGGTGTCTGGTAGTTGTAACCGTCGACGCCGGCCCACTCCTTGATGGTCTCGTTGTAGTTCGGGGGTAGAGGGTGGTGTCGCTGCCGCCGTGGTAGATCTGCAGGCGCGGGTAGCTCCCAGAGTAACCCGGGTACATCTTGCGCACGGTGGCCGCCCACTGCTCGGGCGTGGCACGCGAGTTGCCCTGCGAGCACGTCGAGTTCCACCCGTTCACCGTCCCCGTGTAAAAGCAGCCCGCGGGCACCCCGTTGTACACGCTGCCGGCGGCGAACATGTCCGGGTAGGTCGCGGCCATGACGTTCTAGCACAAAGAGCACCAGGATCAGCGATTATTTCTATCATCAATGGAAGATTGAGATTAAAGACTTACAGTCATCATAGCTCCCGAAGAGCTGCCCGTTACGTACACACGACTCGCATCGGCACTGTACTTGCTCAGGGTGTACGTGACCATGTTGGCGATGGAGTTGCTGTTGGCGCCACCATTGTGGGTGAGGGTGGCCGTCGACGAGACGTCCCAGCAGGTGCCCGAGTAGGGGGACTCCGGGTAGATGACGATGAAGCCGTATTGGTCGGCCAGGCGCGCGTAGGGCGTCGACTGGTAGTAGCTGGTGCCGGTGCCTTGGCAGTGGTGGATGGCGACGACGACGGCGGGCTTGGACGCCACGTTGTTGGGCACGTAGATGAACATCTTGGCGCCCGACGGGTTCGAGCCGAAGCCCGACACCTGCTGGAGCGACGCGCGCTTGGCCAGCTGCTGGGGCTCCTCCTCGGCCGCGGTGAGCCGGCAGAGGGCCAGCAGCGACGTGCTGAGCACCGAGAGGAACTTCATCTTGGAGAGGTTGATCGGCGCGATAATGAGCTCGGGATGGCGAAGGATGGGCGACCAAAGAAGATCTCGCGCCGATCAGTGGCCGGGGCTGCCACTCTTATAGATGCATCATGCCCGGTTTATGGTGCTAACTCGGATGGCATGCCTCCGTGTCCCACTCTCACGGAGCTGGGGATTACAGGGGTGGGGCTCCGCATTTGCTCAGTGACTGTTCAAATTGGAGGCGCCCGATGCCCGACTGCTGGGCCGGAGCATCCCTTCTCGTCCGTCAGCTGTAGTTGGGTTCCTCGTCGACCATACTATCTGGGTTGAGCTTGCTATTCCACGCATGCCTGGCAAATGATAAACAAACATCGAGAGACCGCATGATCCCTCAAGATTGACCGGACAATCTCCCTTGCCGTTTTCGGCGTCGCGGAGATTTAATGTTTCTGGCTCCGTGGGTAGTTGTATGGTTCGGCCGTGGCGCTACATGGGGATTTTCCGCCAATGGTCGCTTAGGTAACTGGCACCCTGGGAGAACCCACTTTGCACCAACAGAACTCCCCTGTGAATTCCATGGCTGCATAGTTGGAATCATGAGCTGACCAAGTAGACCAAGACCAGAACCAGAAGTCTTGAGTGGTCTGATGGACAGCAGAGCAAACGCTGCGCGTCCGGGCGAACGGCCGAATCGATGCCGTGCCAATAGCGTATGCATGTACATTCAGCTGGGCTTGACCAACATCATTTAATCACACCACACTCGTATCAAGAACGAAAGATGGAAAGGCCAAGAAATACTCGAGTAGGGGGTATCATTATATATATATGCTCTAATATCCAATATACGTATTCCATGCCCGTATTCGTAAATGCTCAATGTAGTTAAATGACAATAGATAAATGTTCGAACGATGTAAGTAGTCAACGGCCTAGACAGTCTCCTTCTCACTGTTAGCGCCTTGGGTGGCTGCTGCGCCGTCACGCTCCGCGGGCTTGAGGGACTTCAAGCCCGTCTTGTGTTCCGTATGCTCCTTGCTCAGTTTCTTCTGGCCGATCAGGGGACTGAGGAGGAGACCCACGGCGGCGAAGCAAGTGTACATGATGTACATCGTCTGCAGGCTGTTCCAGTACGCACCCTTCGCAACAGCGCCCTGCTCGCCCTGGAGCGCAGCCACGACGCCGACGTTGCCGCCAGCCGAGCCACCCGAGAGCTGGTCGGCCAGCTTGGGGCCCAAGGCCGCGAGGAGTTGCGGGTGCTGCTTCTGCATCTGGTTCTGGAAGACGACGCCGCCGATGACGACCGAGATGGACGTGGCGAGCTGGCGGACGAAACCAAAGGCCGACGTGGCGGATGCGATGCTATGGGGTTCCACGGACGACTGCAGCGCAATGAGCGGCGCCTGGAAGTTCGGACCCGTACCAATGCCTGCGACAATTTGAAAGATGATGATCTTGGCCCAATTGTAGCTGGTGTCAAGGTCAATTAAGAGGCCGAAGCCCAGAGTCATGACGGCCATGCCGAAGATGATGGGCGGCAAGTATTGGCCAGTCTTCTTCATCCATACACCAGTTCCAGCCGACATGAAGGACAGCGAAAGCGCGTAGGGCAGAATGTAGACACCCGAAAGAAGCGCGTTGGCGCCGAGCACGGCCTGGAAGTAGAGCGGGAGGTAGTAAGATCCCGAAATGAAGCAGAAGCCGTGGCAGAAGCTGACGGCGAACACGGCGACGTTGGCGCGGTTCTTGAAGAGTGATAGTGGGATGACCGGGTACTTGGCGACCCGCGTCTCGACGATGAAGAAGAGGCCAATGGTGAAGATGCCAAAGACAAGGAGGCATATAACCGCGGCGGAGTTCCAGGGGTAAATGACGTCGCCGAATTCCAGACCGAAGAGGAACATGAGCGTGCCGCCGATGATTAACAGACTGCCCAGCCAGTCAATGGCGACAAGGCCTTCGCGCAGTGGCGTCTTGGGGTTGTGCAGCTTTAGTACGAATACGAGAATTAAAAAGCCAACAGCAGAAATCGGAAGGTTAACGTAGAAGCACCAACGCCAGGTGACTTTAGAGGTGAAGACACCACCCTAACGAATGTCAGTCATGAATTATTAACGGAGCAAGTGGATCCATGAATAAACATACCAAGACGGGCCCTATTGCGCTCGCTATCGCCCACACCATCCCAAGGATGCCGTAGTAGATACCACGAGTGCGCATGGAGAAGAGGTCGCTGATGCAGATGTTGACAAGGACGATAATGCCACCGCCCCCGGCACCCTGGATTGCCCGAGCTGCAATGAGCATCCCCATTGATGTCGACAATGCACAGATGAGCGACCCTATCCAGAATATCGCGACAGCGCCCAGCAGCAGGGCCTTGCGGCCAAAGATGTCGCTTAGCTTACCCCATGACGGCACGAGTGCTGCGTTGGAAATCAGGTAGCTCGCTCCAACCCAGGTATACCCCTGGGGAGACGCGAACTCCTCGACAATGGTTGGGATCGCCGTCGCCACAATAGTCACGTCCAGCGCCGCGAGGAACAGCGCCGAGCAGAGCGCCGCCATGATCAATGTCGTCTCAAGCTTGGTCCGTCCGGCCTCGGGCGCGTCGGCCAGCTTCGGCGGCTGTGGAACGCCACCGTCACCATGCGCCGGCGCTGTGTCATCCTTCGGCGAGACATAGTTGGGCCCGGCAGCAGCACCTGTCGCCGGGACGTCCGTGCTCACATTCTGCGCCGAACGGTTGTGGTTATGGTTCGCGCCGGGCTCTTGTTTGATGCTTGGCGAGGAATTCGCTGTGTCGGTTGTTGTTGGTTCTGCCCCACCTCGCTCTACCTCGTGCAGCGTGTCGGAAGTATCCGACGCTGCCATAATCTCCTTTGAAGTTAGATTCTGGTTGTAGTGGAAAGCTTGCTTAGGGGTCGCAGTGGCTTAATACACCAAAAAGGGGGAGACGTATATGCAGAATTAAAAAAAGTAATATTAGAGATATGTAGTTGATGCAAGGATCGAAGTTAACTGAAGTCGGATTCTGGCATGTAGGGAAATATTATTTTAAAAGATTTTCGGGCTCCTTTTTCTGACTAATTCTCATGAGCGGTCGGAACGTAACGATAGTCCAGGAGATAGTGGATTTAGTACCCTTGTCTAGTGAACGCGCCCCCCCGGGGTTTTCTAGATTTGCGGCGGTCTAACTCACATTCCAGTGGGTAGCTCGCGTCGGAATCGATGATGCGATGACCTGCAATGCGCTGGGCGTGACGATGCCGTTCTATATTAACCATTCCACCCCTGCCTGCACGATTGGTTTGAGATGATTGATGCAGCACCGAATGAGACGAAGCCTTCTTTCGGCAGATAATGACTGTTATATTCACTCGAGCATCCAGAACAGATACTGCGTACCGGGTTTGCTTTTGACCATGCAATAGTACCCACACCCAATGCATCATGCATCTCGGTTACTAACGTATCTGATCTATCATCTCATCTGCTGAGCGGGAGCCGAGTCAGACAATGAGGCGCGGTCCAGGCATCTGCCTAGTCCTACGTTCTCGAAACGCGATCTCTTCTGCTCTCAGCCTACAGCGATGCACCCGTCAACTCTTCTAACTCACAATCGGAGAGAAATCACCTCCTCCACATACACATGCTGGCGTCGATTTACTCAGACCGGATTTCTCACCCTGCGATGGCGTCTACACTAAGGCGTTAATAGCGTCGGAGACAAGCTATGCGAAGAGCCGAGTGCGACACGCCGAGCTCCGAAGCGCCCGGCTTTCTTGTGGCTGATTGAAGCTCGCCCGATTACGTGCATGACAATAGCACTAATAAGCAGCGCCCAACAGCACCGACTTTAGGGCAGTCGACATGGGGATGGATTTAGGATTTCGAGATGCCAAATGCGCTGCCACACGATAACACGGCGCTAAACGCCGAGGGCGAATGGCCACCGCAATACACCAATGTTCTGCACGGTTGATCGCTGCGCCAAACCACACTGGCATCGTGATACGATCGCAGCACTGCCTATCGCCGAGCTCACATCAATATAATTGGTGGACTCACTAATCAAAACAGATATCTGAAAAAGTATATTTCTAATTTGCATACAGATTGTCTTGCTTCATACTCTTCCACGTTTCTTTTCTATCCGCTTCTTCATGATGAGGCTTGTCAGGCCAGCCAATCGACCTTGAAGCACCCTGTCAGTCGCCAGCGCTGAACTGGTGTAGAGAGCATTTAATTACTACAATTCTATCACCATGGGAAAGACCACGAATTTTTCCTCTTCTAATACACCACTACATCATGCACAAGACAAAGGTAAGACACGCGGCAAGCCACTTTGCCGGCACAACGGACCGCGAAGAAGCAATGCTCGGTGTAGAACTAGCATGACGCTCAGCACTCCCCGTCCCAGACCCCGGTCGGCTCACCAGCCTTCCCCGGCCCCATCAACGCCCCCAAAGACCCCATTGCCAGGGTGCTAGACATGGACGTTGACGCTGCTGCCGCCGTTAACGCACAAGCCGTCCTCGTAACGCCGACGATACCCGCCCCGTGATCGTCGACGTTGCACCGCGCCTTGGCCGGCCGTCTCGTTACGGACCTTGAACTCAGTCGCAGTTCACCTTGATCGTGCTGTAGGCCCAGACGCCCGCGATCTGCCAGAATCGAGGCATGCGCAGCGTGTTCCTAGCGCCGGAAAGATACTCGACCAGCTCCGAGGTCTGCCGCCAGACGTGCAGTCTCGCGTTGCGGACCTTGCCCGACTCCACCACGTCGGGCCGCCGCCAGCCCCTGTTGGAACCCACCAGCGTGACGTTGCCTAGCGACACAGTGCCGTTGGTCTGGGTCCAGGGGAATGTGGAGACAGCAGTGTCGAGAGAGTCGAGCACGGGCACAAGCGATATCTGGAAGGAGGGGCAATGGGGCGCATTGTCTTTGTCGGATGCCGGTGTTCAAGGCGCCGGGTCGGCGAAGCTGACCAGCGGCACGTCGTAAAGGGCGTCTCGGAGGGAGAGCACGTCCCTCGGTGGCTTGGAGGTGGAGAAGGACAGGCCAGAAGGGTACATTAGGCTGAAGTCAAAATTGTGCCCTTGGATTCCGGAAGTGGTGCCCTGGACGCCATGCGCGAACATGGCCGCCGCCACTGCCGCCGAAGCCAGGGAGGTATACAAGCTAGACGGATAGGTAGCGATCCTCCCACAATCTTGGAACATCACCAGTATTATTGGAAGAGGGGGTTTTCGGCTAGATATTAGCGACGCACCTAATCGCGATAATAACGTTACTCTCGCCGTTGGCAACTTGACCATTTGCCTCGTGACTCGATCTCAAAGCCACTGATGGCATGAAGTATTAAGCGCGTGTTTTCATGCTCGGCAGTAGCATCATCTGGTCTTCCCACTACTGCGGGAGTATAGTCCACAGGAGTCGCTGCCGTGCCGTACCAGACCAGATTCTCTCTCAAGATTGCTCCTTTCTCTCTCTCTCAAGCCTCCAATCCAAGTGGCGAGGAAGGAGTTCTTCCACGTACCTACTACACCATGTTACGCACCAGAAGGCAGTAGCAATCTGCTTCCCCTCTCTAACCCCACATAGGTTGACGAGAAGGTAGGCATGTTGCATGACAACCTGCACTGTTCGAACATTGATTGGGTAGAAAGACGGATCTTTCATGCAAGTTTGCTTGCACATAGACTTGTACATCCTCGGCTCGGAATCCCTGACTGGATTGAAGATGACATCTAGGAGTTCGAGTATAATAAGTAGGTAGGTTTGATGGACTGTTGGAACAAAGGGGTGCCCTTCGTGGCCATAGCGCTGCTTTTAGTAGAATACTTCCTAGGTAAATATAATTAATCGAGAGGCCAGTTTATCCAATCGGATATCATATCAATGAGATAAACACTCTACTAATATCAATAAGTGATCCCTGATATGTGAAGTACATCATAACTTGGTGGAAGCAGCGCTTTCGCCATTAAGGGGATAATTGGATTTTCCGTTTACGCGATTTGCCTTTCTGGTACCTTTAAACATAGCTAATTCATGTACTATGGCCCTTCGAATAATACATAAAGTCTAGTGTCCAATCATAAAAACCCTCCTCGCCAGCTAACGCCAGGTAATTACATATGCCCGTTTATTCTCCGCTACTTGACGTCTTCTTGGACTAATCGGCCACATAGGCTACTTGACTCCTAGTAATATTTATTTCAGGCACCATAACAGACATGCCAGAACTAGGAACCGGCAGTACCACAGTTGATGACAGGAATTATAACCCGGGCTTGAGCTTTCTGAGTACCCTGGTCCGGACGGCGTCCTTCATCTTCTTGGCCTCCAAGCAAGTCCTTGATGGCTGAGACATGGTGTAGATGCAACTGTTCAGAGCCCTAGAGTGCCATCGACATGAAACCAATCGGGGCAACTTGTGGGGGGTCTCAGACCTCAGTAGGGGCTCAGGGAATGGCAAGATCACGCAGTTCAGCTCTGAGAGTGGAGGTCGTGATCTTGTTTGAGGCAATTGGTATTAGGCTGGCCAGCTACACCACTCTCTTAGCAAATGTTTTCTAGTTACAAAATGCCTCCTTCTAAGATCTTCATCGGTTTCCCTGGTTGTCATTTATTTCAGAGTTGATTGGTATATCCATAGCAGGCATGACCTCGGAGTCCTTGGGATCCATTCGTGCCGTATTTCGAGTCCACTTGCACCCAATCAGGAAAGGGTACGTCAACGACCCCTGCGCACAATGGGGCAGCTTGCACTACCACCACAGAGTACATGTAGTCACCGAATCAGCCCAGCGATTAGCCCAATAGGCAGCTGAAGCAGGGTAAGCGCCAGTCATTTAAGGAAAAGAAACCCCCATCCCGGCCGGGGCATCCAAAGGTCGGGAACCTCCTGGGTTTCTCGCCAAAGAGTGACTGTATTTTCTGGAATCTCGGCTCGAAGCCGATTCGCCAATGGACCCTGCCTCGATAGTCGGGCTGGTGTCGGCTTGCGCCTCCATTGGCCAACTGCTCATCCAGATACAGCAGACGCTCAACAGCATTCAGGAAAAATACAAGAATGCCAAGTTCGCCATCACATCCCTCCTATCGCAACTCTCCATTCTGGAGACCGCCACCTCACGACTTCAGGCCGTGCTCGCAGTGCGGCAACATCGCGGCGCCGACAAAAATGGCGAAAATCTTTTGCCGCAGCTCAATCAGTCTCTCGTCGCTTGCGCGACCTCCATAGAGCTACTGGCAAGCCACGTGGCAAGCGCAAAGACCGCCTTAGATGCTGAGCTGACAATCGGCAGACGCGCAAGAGCTAGGTATATCTTCAACGAAGAAGGCATCGCGCCCATCCGGGAAGCGCTGCGCGATCAAATTCAAGCCATCCATTTTCTTCTTTATGTCGTTTCACTGTAGGTATCGCCTCTAACCCGTTTGCGATATTACTTACACGCCCACTTACCAATGAGCCGAACTGCAGGGAAACCAAGGACTAGAAATCTACAGCCCTTCTCGACACTGAGAACTCTGAGATGCTCCAACGTGTGGCCAGTCGAAGTTCGTCCTTGATGTGGCTTCGTGATCCAGCCTCCGTGGCATCCATTGCCAGCAGGGCGACCGACAGCATGTCGCGAGCCAGCATCATATTTGGGTTTGACGCCCAGCTTCTAGATACCAAACTGTATCGTGGAGCTGTGATCACGGCCTGGAGGAAACTTCGTCGCCCATCCCACAACGATTATCAGCTCAGCAATGACGAAGACGAAGCCCGTATTCTAGCGCCTATTCCACGAGTATTGGATATGTAGATAACGGGCCACGACGCTGTTCGGGATTCTGAGCGGCCATTGACACGGTTGGTGAAATGGGATTTCCAGGCTGAACATTCAAGCGAACTTTGCTGTGTTGCTGGGGACGTTATTGTACCAATAAGGATTGTCGACAAAGACTGGGTGGTGGCCAGGCCGGCAGACAACTCAAGTCCACCGGGAATGGTCCCAATCAGTTACTTGTCTGTCCTATCGATGGATGGTACTGAATGCTCAAGTGTGGAAGAAGCCCGCGACATTTTACTCGATGTCCTACGTATCCAAGAAATCTCTCTGGAACCGCAGGATCAAACCGAACCGTCCACTGTCGATTCACCAACATTCGCTCCAATGCCACCAACTCCACGGGATTCAAATGAGAAAATTATGCCTAACGGTGATATATTCAAGACCTTTAGAGTAGACATGGATGATCCGTGCTTTAAGGTCCTTCCTGTCGCCCTTCGCAAATACATACCCAGTGGGTCCCCACACGAATTTGACCTAACTGTCATTTGTGAGGGGACGGAGCAGGTTCTAAAGGAAGACGATAAGCCGCTGCGCATCTTCCGAAAGTTGAAAGGAGAAGGTAAAAGCCCCGTTTTCATGATCAGGAAGAAAGGCAGTGTGGGCGACAGCAGATCAGGGACTTCGCTTGCCGGTAGCATGATTTGACGCATGGCCCGGAGGATGTGATGTGATCAATGCTTGCTGGATGCCCATATTAACCTCTGGCATGTGATATGGAGGGATGGACGGTAAATAGATAATTTTGGATCCCTGTGAGATGGGCAACTGCAATCTAGAGCTTCCAAGGCGCGACACTGGGCACGGCACTGGGCACGGCACTTTGCGCAGTTGCGTGCAACTTTCACGGCTGAAGAGGAAACGAAATGACGTCAATTCCCGACTCTGTGGTTCGTCATCCCTATGTGGCACATGGCAGTAGGTTAGGGCGAGAGTATTTGTGTGTGTTTGTGTGTGTTGTGGCACTGCCAGTCAGTTACCGTACAGTAAGGACGGGCGCGCGGGGACGCCGTCTGGGGAAATCGGTTTGGGGGTGGTCTAGAGCCAAGACCCCTGACCCTCTGACCCACCGCCCCCAAAGACCCCTGGTTACCTCCCTCAAAAAGGGCGTGTGGTGCCATAAATAGCATCAGCCCTGAACAAGCTGAAGCTGAATGCAGGTGGACCCCTGGCTCAGACTCAATAGCGAGACAACATTGGCTGCTGGCGAGATGGCAAAGTGATAGATAACACTGCTTCAATAGTTTGCTTTTATTTATCGTTCGACTATGCAGGTCGCGCAGGCGGGCAGGGAAGAGCACGAGGCCGCATCAATGCTTGGCTGACTGGGGGAGGTATATCAAACAATTGATTGATATCGTCGGAGACTCCCTCCCCGCATGGAAATACGCCATCTCTTTCTCTCTCCTGACCTCAGGCCTATCGTCTTTGGGAAACTGTCGTTACAGGCACAGTTTATCTGGATAGTAGACGCATTTGTTTGAAATAAGGGATCAAGCCAATTGATACGCCCTCCCGAGATGGAAGGAACGCCCGATCACGCCAAACCACGCGCCAGGCCGCCCCTAATCGCAACGCTAGATCAATCGGCCCTGGCAGGTGCCAAACCGCCGCCAGCAAGCAGCAGCAGCAGCACCTACAAATACTCGCTCGACGCTGAAACGCTCCGGTTGGAGTCGCTGCGTCTACTGAAGGGGCAACCGCCAACGACCAAGGACCGGTTTATCTGCTACCTGCTCGATGGCGCCGACGCGCTGTCCAACATCGGGCGGTACTGCGAGCGCGAGTCGTTCGAGGAGAAATTCCGCCTCGACGACGCCCTGATGCATAAGATGTACGGCGCGCACGAGGCGGCCAGCATCTTCTTTTTGGTTATGGACCAGCAGGACGCCGCGCCCGTGGGCGTCATCCGCATCATCCGCAACGCGCCCGGCGGGGCGGGGCTGCTGACGCTCAACGATTGCCACGAGATGCTCGGGGTGACGCTCGAGCAGTTCCGCGCCCACCACGGCGTGCGCAGCCTCGACGACGTGTGGGATATCGGATCCGTCGTGGTGCGCAAGAAATACCGCTCAGCAGACCGCAACCTGGCGAGCAACCTGCTGTTCCGGGCGATGCACGTGCGCGCCGCGCACGAGGGGATCGCGCACTACATCGGCACCGTGGACCGCGACATCCGGCGCATGATCATGCGCGTCGGGTTCTGGGGAGGCACCATCTGCGACACGGGCCCCGTGAGTCACAGCGGCTCCGACGACAGCCTCTTCAGCTACGGACACTGGGCCACCATCAACGCCAACGTCTCGAGGTTGGCGCGCGAGGCGCCGGCCGAGCTCCGGCCCGTGGTCGAGCTCTTTGCGCGCCGGTGCATTGACGGCGAGGATATGGATCATCGGCTGATGTTCGACATCTCCAAAGCTCCGACGGGGGACAAGAAGTAGGTGGGTTTTCTCAATTGAGAAAAGCACCACACGCTAACGTTTTGATAGATTTCGTGCACGCCTTTGATTTGCACTTGATTGTCCTTACTTTGAGTTGGGACAGATCGCTCCCAAAACATGGGCTAGGGCCGATGCACAAGCCCGAAGCAGCACTTTGGCTTCGTCAAGGTGCAGCGGAGTTGTGTACGATACATCTTGTACGATTGAACATGCTAGCGGGCTTTATTGGAACAGTTATTGCACGGTAGGGAAGCGTTTTGCTTTGGGATTTTCGCGAGCATCTGGGGTGCATGGGCAGTGGCAGAGTTGTGAGAGATTGGTGTGGTTGGCTGCAGCGCAAGTCAGAGTGCCAAATTTCCTTTCTAGCAATCTAGCTAGCAATTCTACAAAAGCCTATATGTTATCCTGACAGTCTAGAGATCAGTCCCAGCAAGTATTACGGTATCGGCAAATTGCCTAGTAAGGTACTCTAGGCGCAACATCTCTCCAGAACGAGCACCGTTCGCCCCGCCCTCCTTCCCAACTGGTCCCATTGACGAGACGAAAGTTGTTGACAATGCCGCTTCCGTTCCGCACGTAGTAACTTAGATCTGGAGTTACCGTGATCAAGGTAATGTCTCCTCCCGTCGTGTTAAGGTCCATCTGGTACGGTTCCGAGAGGGTATACGCCGGCCAATTGATGTTATCGCCATCTACAGGCGCCGTGGCGTTGCTGTATCCGGCCGTGGCGTCCGCCATGGATATGACTGGCGAGCCCGACATGATAAAGTTGCCCCATATCTTCTGGAGGGCGCGGCTGAAGTCGTCGTTGGGCATCTCGCCGCCGTTGACGGAGAAGTAGGACGTCAGGTCGGCCCCGTGGTTGGCCGGCGTCACAGAGTATTGGTACCTCCAGGCCTGAAGCGAGCTATTGCTGGTACAGCTAAAGGCTTCGGCGAGCCACTGGGCGGGGCAATCGAAGAGGGACTCGGCCGCGATGTTGAAGACGCTCTGTTGCAGGCCCGTGGCCATTTCCGAAACGGTCAAAGCAGTGGGATCTTGGTCGCCGAGGGTGTCGTAGCGAATTTCATTATTGCCCGGCTCAGACTGGTCGATCTGATAGATAGAGTCAAGGTTTGCCTTGTCTTCCGCCGTAAAGTTTGGGAACGTGCTGGATATAAATTGGCCGTAGGCATCTCTTGTATACACCTCGGGATTGGTCAAGGGGACTCCCTCGTTGGCATTGTTCTGCAATAATTGGTTAGAAGTGGTTCCACTTGGGGGGCGATGGCAACTTACACCAACGAGGATGCGCTTCCCAGCAACTCTACCTGATTGTAGCTGCTTCGATGGCAGGTCCTGGATGTAGTCGTCGTCGACCACCGGTCCAAACGCAAACGTCCCGAAGTAGCCACGAGTGGTAGAAACCAGACCGCTTGCATTCTGCAAGGTCATAGTATCCAAAGATACCAGGCAACCGAACACATCAGAACGGGCCTCGAACTCCGAAGCTCTAGCGCCACCACATCCTGCCAGGTTAGCAAACGCCTCATAGTTCCCGGTGGAGAAGCTATCATCATATCTGTAAGCAGGAGGGGTCCAAGGGCTAGCAGCGATTATCTAACGAAATGAAAGGTTAGAGTCAGCGTGAGTGCAACCTATGTAGGCCAGGAGATAACATACGTTATTGAAGAGGTTGGTCCCATTGCTGCCGTAGGCCATCGCATGGTACATGACCGATCCAGCTCCCGAAGACTCGCCACCGATGGTGACATTGTTCTTGTCACCCCCAAACTTCGATATATATTTATTGACCCATTGCATAGCGAACCTCTGATCCAAAAGGCCAGCATTCAGGGCCCCTTTGTCCTTGATCTCTGGCGAGGCCAAATATCCGAAGGCACCCAGACGATATTGAATCATCACTACGATAAACCCCTTGTTGTTTGTGTTGATGAGTGCACTCGGGTCGTACAGCGAGGCCGAAAAGACCGAGTTGCCACCTCCGTCTAAAAAGCGTTGTTAGTGTCAACAAGCAAACAGCAGGGAATACAAGCTTACGTATCCATAGAAAGACGGGTAAGTTCGTGGCGTTCGGCGGTGCATAGACGTTGAGATAAAGACAGTCTTCGGTTCCGGGGCCTGAGTTGAAGCCGTAGACGGCAGGGACGCCGAAGGCACCGGTCTGCGGACAGGCTGGCGGGTTGTTGCTGGCCGGCGTGACCTTACTGTTGTTCAAGAGCGGGGGCTGGGGCGCCTGCCACCGCAGCTTGCCCACTGGTGGTGCCGCGTAGCGTATCCCCTTCCAGACATTCAGATCAGAGTCGGCGTCATGGTACCCTCCGTACTTTGCGTAGCCGAGATTGACAACGGGACCGGTGGAGTTGGATTCCGCCCAAGCCGGTACTGCCAAGATGGCAATAGCAATGGCCAGTACAAAGCGCATGATCCCGCGTTCCATAATGAATAGAGATGTTTGCAACTGCGAGGCCCCGAAGTATCACGGAGCAACAGGTAACATGCGGTAAAACGTAACAATCCGGTACGACTGGAGCGGTGAGAGATGTGTTCGGTGAAACTAGAGGTGCTGTTTGTGTCAGCAAGATCTCGTGACACAGATCTGTCTCGGCTCGGAGGTAAACAAGAAAAAGCAATGTTGATGTGGGGCTTCTATTCACTTGCCCCCTGTTTTCCCGATATCGTGGGTCCCGGGACAGTCTATACGACGCCTGCATATGGGATAGTCAAGGAATACATGAACCTGCAGGGATCTTGAATTCATCTCGATTGCTGATCCAACTCTATGTTCAAAGCAGCGGGAATCGCCAAAGGCAATACCTACACTGCATCTGGTGTCGTGTCACCTACACCACGAGCTTGAGCGACTTCGCCTTTCCGTTCCATGAATTTTACATGATAATGTTAGTTCTACATGATAATTTTTGTCAAGTTACACACATTAAAATTTCCATCAATTCATTATAAATTGAATCCATTGGTGATGGCTGACCTAAAGTTGATCAGTGATAGTGGCGTTCCCTGCACCCCGGGATCTTACGAAGACGGGCTAACAATGTGCATTTTAGCCTGAATATCGAGCAAACGATAGAACAACTCTTTCTATCGATATGTAAAGTAATGTTTTACATCTTGAATCCGTGCCTTCTTAAAATCTGGAACTTGTTTTTGGCGGCACTTTTACTTTTACCCCTTTTTGCCCCTTTCGCATATTCCTTTTTGAATGACAGGGCCAAACTTCATAGTCGTGATAGGACGGCTACAGCTTCGTGTATATACCTCGTCTAAACATATTTAGTCGGCAATGACCTGCGTGGTCGGTAAAAACATGCTATCTCGAGTATCAACACACCGTGTATCACCAAGAAGTAAAGCCTTCTAGAAATACAGTGCTAGCATCCCTTGACAGAGCTTGCCATACACGTGAGACAACATGTGTTTTGCCAAGTTATATGGAGTCGTGTCAGGTGCTTTTCCATTGTGACTCATTGCTATATCGGATGACTTAGACTCTGCCTTGCACTGATTACCGGCTTGGGTGGAAATTGGTTGCTTGTTCTTGATAGAAAAGAATTCTTGCGCGCCTCTGCGCCTGCCGTACTCCATTGGTAGCATTTTAATTCGATCGCGCCGACACCCTCAGCCATTCCAACATCGACCATGAGCGCCAACACATCAGATCCCGAGTATCTCGCTCAGTCCCGAGCAACCGAGCTCAATGTCTTCTACTCCATCCCCATCCCACTTGTTGTCCTCACTACGGCCCTGCGACTCTACGTCAGAACGGCGACTACACCCAAGGCCAGCCTTGCCACCGACGACTACTTGATGATATGCGCCACGGTAGGTGTTGTATATGTACTTACTTAAGTTTGACTGTGAATCGATCAAGCTGACTCGTCGCACAGGTCGCGGCAGTCGCAGTCAGTGCAGTGGGGCTTGGTTTTGGTACGAATAGCTCCTTCCTGATGCTGCCATGGTTCAAAGATAGGGGCGTCTAAAGTTGACTTTACTACATAAAGGGCCGCCTTACGGATTTGGACGCCACAGGGAAGTCCTTTCTCCGGCCGAGTTTGAGACATTTATGATGGTTGGTGTCTGGCTGATGCCGTGATCCATGATCTGGTTGGTTGTGGGTCGTGCTAACAGCGGAGCACCTCAGGGCAATTACATCTTCAGTCACTGCTACGATATGGCCATAGCCACGACCAAGCTGTCCGTCTTGGCCCTCTACTACCACATCTTCATCGTGCCATGGTTCCGGCGGCTCGTGGTCCTCACCGCCGTCTTCGTCCTGCTTTGGCTCCTCGCAATGGAGGTGGTGCTGCTAGTCGGCTGGCATCCCATCCAGAGCTGGTGGTCTGAGCCCGGCTCCGGCCTCGTGCAGATGCTCGCGTTTGCCTACTTCACCAACATCACCAACATGATCGCCGACTTATGGATTTTTGTCATGCCGATCCCCGTCCTCCTCAATCTCCAAACCGGACTCAACAAGAGAATCGGGCTATGCTTCTTGTTCTCGTTTGGACTGGGCACATGTGCTATCAGTGCGGTCCGGCTGAAATGGATATTCTCAATGGATTCCAAAGATACCACGTGTAAGTCTCTGGCACATAGCCCTCTCATTTAAACCAGTTGTTTGTACACATATCCAGAATATGCAAGTTACCATACTGACCTGAGAGGTTTCAGGGGAAGAGGTACCGCTCGGCATACTCTCAGCCTAGGAGGCTTGCATGGGCGTGCTATGCGGTAACCTGCCCGTGGTGTACAAGGCTCTTAAGGACGCCTTCATTAAGCTCCTCACCGTCCACCGAGGCCAATCCCAAGAGCAAATCTCACTACGACACCGGGAAAGTTCGCAGAGCTCGCCTCCCGAGTCCCACGAGGAGAGACATCATATGGGCGAATGGTTTCGTTTGCGAGGTGGCGTAACAGACATGGAAATCGTCTAGGACGCTTTCCAAGAGCTCTATGTAAAATGGGCGGGAGGGGGGCTTTTAAGCATATCCTGATTCTACACACTTAGACTATTAGCGCCTTTTATTAACTTTAATACACTATATGCTATTGTTTGTTGCAACGGTTATATGTGCTCTGACTCTGCCCTCACAATACTTGTCCTTCCAATGCGGCCGAACGGCATGGGTCGGCAAGAATGGCATTTTTTTTGTTATACATGTCGATTATGGCCTAGTTGAAGTGATTTCAATGTTGAGAGTCAGATACGAGGTTTCTAAGAAGGTGGACTCTTCAAGGCCCGTCTTGATGATTTCGAGTCCGGTTTTGAGGTCGGACATGCCTTGGGGGACGTAGCCACCAGCCCCAAGGGGAGGCCCGGTGATTCTACCGAGCATCCTGACAATGGACTGCCTAGAGAGCAGATCCATGAGATTGGGGTTGGAGCTGTCCAAAGTTTGGCCTCGCAACCGTGGGTAAGGGAATATCTTTTCCGCCGTGATGGGCCAGCAGCGCACGGTATCCGACAACGGGCCATAGCCCACGATACCGCAGAGGATGGCGCAGCGGTACTGTCGAACCTCGTCTTCCAAGGTGGATAACCAGATGATGGAGCGTATCTCCATTCCAGGCCGTAGGAAAACGCTTCCGGTCCCATTGTCAGGAACGGACTCGGTGTCGTGCTGATGTGAGCCAAGATAGACTGGTCGTATGAGCTCTTCAGGATCTCCTCCTGCAGCCTGCGAAAGGCCTTGGCCCGCCCCTCGCCGTATATGAGTGCCATGCTGACGCCGAAGATGCCGATCATACTATAAGCCAGGTCTTCTGCGCGGGTCGTCACCCTCTTGGCGGCCCAGCTCATCTTCTTCGGCGCTGCTTTTCTTGTCAATACAGCAGGAGTCAATCCAGATGTAGCGATGGCCCCGGGTCAAGGCCGTGACGGAGCCCTGCAGAATCTTGGAAGCCCCCGCCTTGTGCCGCCACTCAAACAGCGGCCTCTCCACGTCTTCGAATAGCACTTCATCTTCCGTCCACCTATGCGACAGAATAGCGTACGGCGGGGGCTTGATAAAGAACTCCAACTCCAGAGTCGGCGTGTTGACCAGTCGCATCAGAACGACTTTGTTGTTGTGCAGTTCAAGATTCGGGGGGGGCGAACTCGGAGGCAGCCTGTGATAATTACAGCATCGATCAATCGAGACTAATTGTCGGCTGTGCCGACATTGGTGGTTGGTGTGACAAATTTCCACCAATGGAACCTGCAGAACACCGACGTCTGCCATTAGTCGATTGAATCAACACTACGTCATTTCATCGAGCACATTAAGGATAAGCAGGGTATACGTGGAAAGCTGTCGGGGAGGTCACGTAGAACGGGTCATAAAGAAGCCTTGCACTTGGACTAACGACAACTTGATACTATACAAAACAGAACCCGAAAGCAATCGCAATATATCCCACACATTCTCATGGTCAAACCTGGCGATCTCATTTGCATCCAAATACATCATCATCGAGCGGCAACCCAAACACGTAGCCCAGATCATTCGGTAACTCGTCGTCAACTCCCGCGCTCGACGTTGCTCGGGACTCGCATTCCATGTTTGCACCATCCCCAATGGTAGCTGGACGAGACATGCCGGGCTTCTTTAGACTGTCGATCGCTGGCCACGAGAGAGCACACAGCGTAGCTGACAGCTTTATCTCATTGATCATGGCGATGACCCAGACAGCCATGGCATAATAAGGGACGGTAAGGACGTTCGGCAGCGGCAACACCAGGAACGCTATGACGAAAAGCTCGACGACGGCAGTCGTGCGCCAGATGCCACGATCCTGCAGCTTCCGCATCGACGTTGCAATATCGTACCAAACTGCATCCAGCAGTATCGCATGCACGAACCTGTCCCACTGCTTCCTCCTTTCCGTCATGTCGAGGTCGGCGCGCAGTTTCTGCTGGCGGTCCATGTCTCTCAGCCGGTCCTCCCAGAAGGGCTGCAGCTTGCCCTTGGCGTCGTACGGCTCCCGCATGCAGAACGTCCGCCAGCGATGGATGACCTCGAGCGCCAGCTGCGGGTCCACGTCGAAATATTCCCTGTGGTCGATGACGCTGCACTCACAGTCGAAGTGGTACCTGTGCCGGGCCAGCTCGGCGTGTGTCAAAGTCTCTGCACGTCTGCAGAGCCGAATAGCCACGTGCCCGGGATCGTACTGCCCCCGGATGGAGCGGTGGCGGCAGTCGTTGAAGATGGTCTTCTGTCGCTTGTCATTAGGCCCCGTGGTGAACCCGATCTTCCAGATCGTCTTCTCGGGGAACTGCGATGGCTTGACCTCGAATAGGTAGTTGTTGCCATGGTCTTGTTGTCTTCGTTGCTTCTTGGTGAGTGGCTTGCGCATAGCCCCCTTGATGTTGTCGTCCAGGCTGGTAGGGCTCTCTGATAGGTGCAGAGTCCGATCGCTTGAGGGCCGCGATGACAGGGACGGACGAGTGGGCTTCCGCCTGCGAGGCCTATTGACAACGGGGTCAGCGAAGGCCAATTCGGGGGCCGATGCAGAGACGGTCTTGAGTGCGGGCCTCGAAGACGGACTCGGTGAAGGAGAGTCTTCTTCGGCCTCGACCTCAACTGTGATCGAGTCTTCCAAACGATCCTTATGGCTCTCGGGCAACGCCGCACGCGCAGCAGACTCCTTGCTGCGAACAAGATCTGGCACAGGCGCAGTCACGCATCGTCGCTCTGATCCACGCGATGGTCTATTTCGCCTTGTCGATGGAGACGTGCTCTGAGGTTGAGGACAAGCTTCTCCTGCGGGGAGATTCGCGGTCTTCTTCGAACTGCTTCGCGTTTTGGGGGGTGTAGGGAGTGATGCCAGGCTCTTGGCTGGTGTGTTTGGTAGGTTCTCCATGATGACTGTTGAATTGGTTCAAGTATGTTAGAAGTATTGCAGAATGAGAATTGGTATGGCGATGACGCGGAAATGGGGCATCGTAATGAAGAATTCGGGCGGCTTATATGCTCGTAGGCAGTCTCGTAGGTCTGGGGAACGAGCGTTGGCTAGCCGCCCAGACGCCGTTGATTACAAGGGTGCCGCTGCAGGCACAGCCCGAGCAGGTTGCAGGTAACAGCGACCAACCGGCAGGCATGGCCCCGTTTCAGTTACCTCGACCTCAGCTCTTGGGGAAAATGCAACCGTAAATGCACACACGTTTATGCATCTTACATACATTGTCACTACGCATTGGTTGGTTAGGAGGCTTATCCCATGGCCGGGCTTGCAACTTGGTCCCGACAACGATTGACCAGCCGGTCGGCGGCCTCCGCGGCCAGTCCTGCAACACTTCGGCAATGGACACTGCCCTGCTGCATCAACCATGGATAATACTACATTTCCGTAATGGATCAACTTGAAAATCACTGGGGCGGCTGGCTCTTTCGCGAGAACCACAACTGATGACGATTCAATAGGGTCAGACACAGCGATCATATAAATGATAACGGGGACACCATTATGCCTGAATTATTTACCACTTTGCGACGGACTGTTTGATTTAGTTGAACCTTGTCGTCTTGGGCGTTTCCCTGGACAACAAATGACTTCTCACGAACTACATGTAGGTAGGTAGATAATTCGTTTACTGGAACTTACTCCGGCAAGTATCTGATTATCCCATTGGCAAGCCCTGCATGGATGTGGGCGTACCAATTATGTATAATGTGGTTATTCAAGTTGCCGTATAAAATCCCATCCTAAGCCCCCCACTGGCAGACGAATATTATCAGTCCCAACCGAAAGTATCGAATTACTGGGAAAGTGTCTTGATGTCCCTAAGAAATCCGACATATGATATACAATCAAGTGCTTTGATAGTCGCTCTGCTTGTAGTTCCGCTCTCGAACGGAGGAGTTTGACCAGTAATCTACATGATCCAGTGCAAAGACAAATTGAGCAAGCTAGCCCCAAACGTGTCGGCGTGACTCGATCTGCTCATATTCGGGAGGCGGTTCTTCCGGGTGTTGAACGTTTTGGTAAGACGGAGGGGCAGGCTCGCCGAGGTTCGAGTCTGCGATATCCATATCCGATGGTGGTGGTGGCGGAGGGCAGCCAGCCGGATCACGTTCGGGAATCCCCCGCTCCACGTCTCGTTCTGCGGGCGAGGAGGTATGGGTAGCAGCAGTATTGCCAGGGCCCTCGTTCGGAGAAGAAGCAGCCCGTGCGCGGTGTAGTGTCTCCATCCTTGCGCTGGTGGATTGCTGGGGTCCGACAGGCCCCTTCCGCACGGTCTCGTCCTTGTCCCAGTCCTCAGGCACCCACCAATCCCATTTCAACCTGACCACCTTGAAGACCGCCTCCTTTGGACCCTGGCAGTTGCAGCACTCGCTCAGGACGAGTGCCGGCGGCAGGGCGACGACCGTGGCGACTATCTTAAACGCCAGCCATATCGCTGTCCAGGCGGCAGCTAGCGCGATGGCGAGCGCGAACACCACCGCAAATAGGATGATGAAGCCTATCACCTGGCCCGGAAACATTGTTGATAGACTCGTGGGACACCAGATCGTGAGACCTGATCTGTTCAAATGTGGGTTCTGGGAGTATTCGTAGGTAATAGCAAGAATATTCCGGAGCGTTTGTTGTGGCTACTCGTACAAAAACGAGATTATTCCAGCAGGTACTTATGGCAAATCTGCGTAGAAGGCAGGCCGTACTTCTTCCCTTAATACCGGCTCCGGAAACGGCCTGAACTTTATGGAACTATCCGGAGAAATCGTGTTGTCAACGAAGTTAATCGCCAACCAGGTAATCCCGCGCCTCTTATCAGCTCAGATAGCGTTCCTCTAACTGGTTATTCCCTCAATTCTGGCGAAACTAGTCTCGGTGTCTCCATTAGAAATGTTTATTCAAGTTTGGTAAGGTTAATAGCTACTCGAGTCTCCTTCATCTCAGTTTAGTAATTTTATATAGAATAACCGCCTTAGCCACAGAAACCCAAGGCAGACGAGGGATCCACCAGACCGAGCTCCAGAAGGTCCTTGTAGCTCCAGTAGTCGTGCTTCGTTCCTTCACCTGCAACGGCCGTGGTGCTCACCACCTTCCCCGTCCAGTACGCGCTCCCTTTGGTGTGCTTCCCAAACGCCGCGAGGCCCGCGTTCAAGATTTCCTTGCGGGCGTCGAGCGAGTTGTTGTAGAAGGTCTCGATGGCCCACTCGCCCATGAAGACGGGAAACTTGTCGCCGATTTCCGCCGTCGCACTCCGAGCGTCCGCGCATATCATCTCAGTCACGTTGTTGGACCCGGCAGGCCGCCCGTTGAAGTAGTATTGGTGCACGTCGAAGACAATGTTCTGGTCCGCGGTGAAGTTGTCCATCCAAAATCCAGGACCCTTGAAGCCATCGTTGAGCATGACGGGGATCTGGGGGTTCACAGCCGCCACACGGTCAAGGACGGCGCGGTAGTACTTGAGCAGCCAGGCCGACGCCTTCTCGCTCAGGGATGATGGCTGCCCAATGTCGTCGGGCTTGTCCATGGGCTCGTTGACCGGTTCGATTGTGTAGGACTGCGGCTGTCCGGACTTCTGGATGAAGTCGAGCACGGCGTCCACCGTCTTCATCGACCAGTCCAGGGCTGTCTCGTTGTACCACCAGTCTAGTCCCCCTCGCGCTCACCGATGGTCATATTGTTGACACCGCCCGGCAACCCGTGGAGGTCGAGAATGATGTGCATTCCGTGCTTGTCAATAGCGTGGGATGCAATCTCCTGGATGCGGGCGGTCTGCTGGCCGTGGTACAGCTGGCTGCCGGGAAGGTCGATCCAGGCCTGGTACGTAGTCGGGATGCGCAGGACCTTCAGGCCGCCGGAAGCCAGGACATCAATGTCGGCCGTGGTGAACCAGGATGAGTAGCGTTTCTCAAACGCGGGGCCGCACTGGTCGCCGAGGTTGGCACAACATGTCCACTCGTCCACCACCTCATCGCCGCAGTTGACCGACCACCATTCGGTATCGATGAAGGGTTCTTGTACCAGCCAGCCGCCGAGGTTCACGCCATCGCCCTTGAATGTCTTCCAGTCCAAGTAGCTCACAGGCGGCTTGGTGGCTGCTGCTCGAGCCACGCCGGCAAAGCAAATGGACCCGGCTAAGAGAGCGGAAAGTTGCATGTTGACCAGCGAAAAGCTACCGTTGAGAAGGGGACGAACAAGATCTTGGAATCTTTGGCTGAGGACCATGGGCTTGCTGAATTGCTGCAGCAGCCTGTGTTACAACGCCCTTCTTGTACTTGATCACCATCAAATCGTGCGGGTCCCCCACCGGCCCCACGACCAACTACCTGAGGAATTGAGGGTCGACATATACCCCGGAAGAGCTGGGGCCCCGGATTTTCTTGCCAACGAATGCGGAGACTTGGTGGGTCGTCAGCTGATGCGAGGTCGACATGGGTACGGGTTTGGACCTGTGGAGGGCCAGCCCGACGAACTACTAAGAAATTACGGTATAAGATTACGATCTATCTATCGGCCGTCCTTGGCGATTGGGAGTCATGCAGGCGAGCCTACCAAGATGACGAAAATCAAAAACAGGAAAGCTCGTCGCAGTGCAATTCTTCATTGACCCCCACTTACCGCATCAACGGACTTCCTCACGTGGTGTCGGCATCATTTATCACCAAACCCTGCCTTTAACGTGCGGACTTGCGGGCGCTACGGTAGAAACAGGAACAAACTGGGACGCTCTTGTCGTTGCGACATTTTGGTGTCGGAGAGCGCCACCTGTCTGTGAAGCTGCTGGGTGGGCCGCAACGAAGAGTGTTTGGCTTTCACGGACCCAACACCACCGAACTGTTATTCGCCGCCTTGAATGTCTCGCCATCATCAAGATCCAGGTTGTCAGCATAAGCAAATCTAAAAATTGGGATGGCATGCTGTTTGACACAAAAGTATGCAGCCACTGACGGCGGATTCTATCGGATGAAACATCTGTGCGCGTTTCTTCTACTGACTGGAATAGCAAATCGCGTTCGGCCGCTTCTGGGACGGAGATAACTTTATTAAGTCATCGGATATACGCACTGACTGAAACCGTTTTAGGAGCTCGTACTCGGCGGCGGCGGCACATTCCGGGACAAGCACACGGTCCGTCTCGGGGCCGTGAGTCAAGTCACTGGCTCATCAGTTGCCCCTGAGCTGCGGCCAGCAATGCAGGACGGTGGGCTACATGATGTAGGCTTCGTGAATACGACCCAAGGGGCTGAACCCCAACCACTATCCCCGAAGCCATTGGATGTCGAATACAAATGCCAGCTGAAGCCCGACTGGAAAACCTTTTCATGAGAGCGCAACCACATTTTCAACTACATTCTTACAAGAATCTGAATAGCTTTACCCAAAGAATTAGCACATCCGTTACACAAACATTCAAGATGGAGAAGGTCCGGGCAAACCTCGACGCTCTCGAGCGCAAGCTGACCAAGGCCAACAAGATCGCCGCCAAGGGCGAGAAGATGAAGGTTGGCGATGCCATCAAGCTCGGCCGCAAGTCGTCGTCGATGGCCGCGACCATCAACAAGGGCATGAGGGAGTACGATGTAAGCCGACTCGACCTCTCTCAGACTGATCCACGCCTTGATCCACGTCACTGACAACACCTCCAGGACACTGACCCTACACCTCAAGAGAGCCAGGAGATGCTCGCGCAGATGACGCGCATCGTCGAGTTGACCGAGGAGCAGGTCAACTCGCTGATTGGCTGCTCGGGCTATCTCAAGGACAAGCTTCACGTCGGTGGTATGTTTCTCTGCTTTGAACATTTAACACTGTGATCGAATCAGGAAACCGTTGCTGATTTTTCATGCGATACCAGGCTTGGTCAAGCGAGACCTCGTCAAGACCGCTGAAGCAAGTGAAGCACTGTCGCACTTGATGGTGTCGAAGGCGCCCCCGGAGCTGAAGCAGGAGGGCCAGGCCTTGGCCAAGAGACGCAACATGGCGTTCGACAAGGCGTTGGCCGTGTATGGCAATGCGACTGGGGGTGACGAGCTTGACGACAAGACGGCTGATGACTCCGATTAGGCAGACTGGCTGAATCGTTTGCCGTCCGCCTTTTGAGTCTGTCAGGACTAGCACTACGCAAAGGAGCTGAAATTTCCCCTCCTTCATGATAGTGCCAATTGGCGGAAAACCTTGTCTGCTTTATGGGATAGCTGGTATATATCAATTTCATACATTCGCTTCTCGTGCAATTTCCGTTCCGGAATCCAACGAAGCACGTATGCCAATCATTTCTATACTTTGGTGCAAATCATGTTAAATATCAACTCAGGAGATGCATTGTACCTTTTATTACTTACAACAATGTGCAATGTACCTTCTGAGTATATTATGATGTAAAACCCCTGAAAAGAGGCCAAAACGGTCTACATAAAATGCAGAACTACCAATAGGAACAAAGAAACGCAAACGCACCTTTTCTGGATACTCCATTCTCGTCATTGTTTTTCATCAGGCCACGGCTGCGCCTGCACAAAGTGCCACTCGATGGTGTCGGCATGGTGATCGATCAACCACCGGAGCTCCGCGGTTAAGGACGACCGTTCCAACCCATCGGTACACGCACGTATCTCGGCTGCATACCCGGCCGCCTCCTCCATGTGCCACAGGATTCCGTCTGCGTGTCGTACCAGCCGCACCCACTCCCTCTCGCGCTGGAGGATCGCGGACTCGGTGCCGCCTGGCAGGCCCCGCATCGCTTTCACCTGTTGCCTGAGATGCCGCAGCTGCGCGGCGACGAGGTCGGGCTCCTGGGCGAAGACGTCGAGTGATCGCTGGTAGCATTGGCGGTCCTTTTGTTGCTTCTTCCGTAGTCCCTTTACGGTTTCATCTTCGTCTGTGACGGTGGACCAGTAGAGTGTATCCGTAAACAGCCCCGTGAGGCCCCAGGCCTCGCGTACATGGACCATGGCGTGGCTACTGATACGTTTCCGCAGCTTCTCCATCCGGATGTTGAAGGATTCTACCCTTTGGATCTCGACGGCGATCCTGGATAAGAACATGTCACAATATCTTCCCCATTTGGGCTCGGGGATTACCTTGACTGCGACAGTGCTGGTCGCGGGTGAAGCCTCCAGGGGCATACACGACTTTTCTGGGTTGTGTGCCTTTTTCGGAGTATGGGAGGTTCGGTATCTCGAGGACGGATGCCAACTGGCCGGTCTCGACTTCGATCGTGGTTCGGGTGTGCCCTGTTCTCATCAAGTAAGCGTGATGTCTCGCGAGGCTTGGTCAGTGCTGCCCGTCGGCCAGATATACATCCAGCAGAAGGTATCGAAGCCTGTTGGTTAAGAATGCATTGCATACCTTTTCCAAGTGGACGACGGCACCCATAGCGTCGAGGTCCGTTCGTATGATGGGATTCAAGAATCCAGTACCGGCGACCCTGACCGGGTATCTTGAGCCTGTTTTGTTTAATAATGGTGAGAACATTGTGATGGATAGGTGGGTAGTGTGATGATGTTTGTGATCTGGTCTGTAAAGTGAGTGACGGCACTCTGATTGTTCAAAGGCTGCGCAAGGGTTTAATAGAGCTTCATTGGATAAAGACCACGACTATAGCATTGTGTCAGTGCCACCATTCAATGACAACAATGGGCACGACAAGTGACAAAGCAACGGGCCTAGAGGAATCCAGGCCGTACGGTATCCGTCCGCTCATTTCTTGAGCCTCATTTCAATTTTGACAGACTAGAACAAAGGTTCAGACATACGACGCAGCCATTAGCAGGTACATCATAATTCCAAATTCATCTCTCATCATCCAGTTCGTATCTCAACGTCGTTTCGAAATTGCGGACATCTCAATTCCATAGAAAACAAACATCACGCCAAAGTCAGGGTAAATCAGCCCCTGGTCCTGAAGATATCTCAGATTCCCAAATCGTCTGCCCCCGGAGAACCCAGGCGGTCCTGAACGACCTCGTGTTGTGCCGGCAGCTCGATCTCCCCGTCCGAAGCCAGGGACGCACGACCCGCATGGCTCGTGTCCATCTCCCCGTACATGTCCAGCCCGCCACTGTCTTTCTCAGTCTGCTTTCCCTTACCGGCATCTCGTCCCACGGTACGGCCCTTTGAAGCAGCAGCAGCACCAGATGCCGTCCCTCGAAGTCGCGGATCGGGCGATGACAAGGGGTTGTTCCCCGTCCCGTACGGGTCCAACAGCCACGCCTCGCCATTGAAGACCTTGGACGGCAGCGCCGCGGCGGTGATGTGGGGCGCGGCATGGTGACCGGCGGCGGTCCGAGCTTGCTGCTGCTGCTTTCCCTTCTCCTTCTGCTTCTGCTTCTGCCTCTGCTGCTTCACCTCCGCGATCTTGGCGGCAAAGGGGTGCAGATCCCCCTCGGCCTGGCTGTCGTCGGACACGGTCGGGGCCTCGCTGCCCATGGGCGTGGAGCCGACGCTGCTGCCGCCGGCGGCCTGGACGACGCCGGCCGCGAGCGGGTAGGGACGAAGGAGGCCGTTGTCGTTGACGTCCTTGCGGATCTTGTGGGCCATGGACAGCGGGAGGCCCTCCGCCGCCAGGGTCCCGGACGACGACAGCCCTTCCATGGCGTCGCCGCCGCCGCCGCCGAACTGCCGCCCGTGGAGGGCGAAGTGCGTGGGGTCGTGGCTGTCCTGGGGCTTCGGGACCTCGTCGGACATCTGCATGCCCGAGCTGGACCGGGGGACGGCCGGGTCGGCTGCTGCTCCTCCTTGCTGTCGTTGGGCCTGCTGGCGCTGGCCAGAGCTGCTCGCTTCAGTCTTGGGATTGTTCATCTTGTCTTCCTTTTGTATCCCTTTTTATTGTTGGATATTGCAAGATGAGGGGGAAAGGATGTAGAGGCCATCTCGTTGTGTCACTGGCAGTGCGAATGATTAATATTGTCGGCTGTTAAGGTTCTGACGACATCCAAGCCCATTGGCGGTTGACGGGAAGTGACGTTTGGAGCCCGTCACTCCCTCGTAACGAATGGGCTATAAGTTTGGACTCATCCCAACTAGGCACATCTAGTCGCAACATAGAGTTTCGCGTGAACCTGCGTTCCCTAATCCGGATGGACCGTGTCTCTTCCCCGCGCGCAGTTGAAGGTCAGCTTTGTGGGTACTGCGGATATTGCCGGTTGTCTTTTTCTTGGTTCGACTACGTAGATGAGGAAAGAGTGAGAGGAAGTCATGGTGATGAGAAGTAGGAGGGATGGGTATCAATTAATTATTAGAGACTGGGATGTTGGCGATTAACCCATCTATAGTATGTTTCTATCCGACTGTTACTCATTATATGTAGACAAAGCCAGAACACATATTTCGACTTAAGGTCGTTTCTCAAACGATCTCCAGGTCGTATCTTTCCTTGGTCCGACTGCCCTCTTCCATTGTCGGGCCCACCACGACACCATTGTCCTCACCTCTGACTTCCTTCATGGCCTGCCTCTCCCACTCCTCCTGGCTGTGCATGTCGGCCCGGATCGTCTCAAGGCTGTCGGCGGGACCGAAGGCCTCCTCTTCGGTGGCGATCTGAAGACCGCCACGCTTCTGCTGCTGCTGGTAATCGCCGGGGCCCTTGGCGCCGTTGGGGATATGGAAGCGGCGGTCGAAGCGCACGGCGGCGTAGAGGGCCGACACGATGATCTCGATACCATAGTTGAGTGTGTAGTAACAGGCCTTGTGGTGGAACCAAGCGGGCGCGTTGGCGGGCCGCAGGTCGAAGTTGACACCGATGCGGAACCCGGCACCCAGCGTCAGCAGCAGCGAAGTGAAGAGCAGCAGCTGCACCTTGGAGTGGAAGCGCCCCGCCCCGAACTTCTCGATGGGCTGGCTGTCGCGCCGGGGGGTCAAGGAGGCGATCAGCACGACCGGTGCCGGGATGAAGGCGAGGAATGCGAAGAAGGTGCCCGCGACCAGCTGGACGTCGCGATCCATGCGGCGCGCGTTCATGTCCAAGGTATAGAACGAGTGAACCGTGCAGATGATGACCATGATCAGGCAGATGACGACGCTAGAAACGAGGAAGCGGAAGACGAGGCGCGTGGCTCGGTGCCAGCCGAAGGCCGGGTGGTAGGCGCGCACCATGCGCTGGGCGAAGAAGAGGTTGGCGATGAATAGGATGATGACACCGGCTTGCGTCAGAATGTTGGCAGCGATGGCGATCTGTACATTGTTTGGCCGCGTTGCCCACACAATACGCATCGTGAGTGCAGCGGTGCGCGCCATTGAGAGACCAAACAGCATGGCGGAGAAGACGAACTTGTGATCTCGCCTGCGGTTCTTCTGGAAGATGGTCATGTGCACAACGGCGAGGCAGAGGAAGATGGCTAATAGCACGGCCGAGACTGGAACGTCGAGCGGAATTGTGGGTCTACCACCTAGCGAGGCATTGTTTGGTAGATATGGCGGACCGGACATCTAAGACACGCAAGTCAGTTGAGCTTCATGAAAATTATAAAGTTTCGGGGTGGGTTGCCCTGCCGAGACATGGAAGCTGAATGAGACAGCCGTGCCAAGCCAGCAAGGGATGGCATATGTCAACGTACCTGAGGCGGTCCGCCTGGTTGGGAGGCTCCGGATGACATGTTCGCCAAGTGTTGGTAAGGCTTGTTTGTGATGCGCCACCGTACAGGGGTTGCGGGATAAGCAAGGTTGGCTCAGTCGTGTGAAATGCTTTCTGGTCTGTTCCTCTGATGAACAAGGCCAAGAACTTTCTGTCCCGAGCTTACTGCTCGTAAGTCTCTTCTTTGACTTGCGTGATGTGGTGACGGGCCTGTATGGATAGGTTGTGATAGCAAGCAGCACACCTAATCGTGGAGGACTGCTATTGCAAACAATGAAAGACAGGAATGTTGTAGCAAAGGAGTCCTTTCCCCAAGTAGGTAAAGTTTCGCAGTATTCTTTGATCGACACAGGCCAAAGATCTAAGAATAACCAGAGATGGGATGAGGCAAAGTGAGATGGGATGCAAGATTCAGTTGATAGAGTTACAGTTTCCGGGAACCAGGGAGCTGGGCCCAGAACACACTGCAGCCGCTATATATCCCCAAACCCCCAATTCCCCATCCTGCAAGACGAAATCAGGCCCGGGACTTAGACTGGTCCATGTTATCAGATCTGGTCATTAGCGCCGCCCGATCTGATGGTTAAGCGAAGAATGTCGGAACTTCATCGTGCGAGAATCACCGGTCGATGGGGCCGTAATGGGGTGCATGGCAGGGGTGATGCGGGCTGATTGTTCCTCCAGTGCTGTCGTTTGCTGCTGTAAGCAGGCAAGCCACATCGGCGGTCGGAGTTTAACTGGTTATCCGTAGGCGCGAACTTGCAAGTGCTAGCATTTAGTGGCCAGGAAGTGGCCTGTCCGTCTGCGACGATCTCCGGATCGGTCATGACGAAAGTGGCTCTTTGAAAATCGGGAATTCCTGACTGACAATGCGATGCATTCATCAGTTCTGCATCAGTCAGTCATTTGACCAACTGAATACCTAGTTGAAGTGTCAACATGACTCGCTACTAATTAGCTGGAAACTCGGCCGATGGACGACGGGCTGCAAGCTGGTCGCACTTTACGACGCGGTAACCTGCCAATCACTCAATTCCTTACTAAAGTTTTGCCGCACAACTGTTTATGTCCGAGGCCGAGCCCCGACTCCGAAACGGGCGGCCACCACGATACGGCCCTGCAATTTTCGTCGAAAGGAGGTAACGTAACCACTTGAAACGGGGCATGATAAAGCAATGTGGTACAGATGCAAGGAGAAACTCCATTCTTTTGTGGGCGAAGATGATGGGTTCTTTGACCGGTCGGCATCGGTCCCGAGCATTGCATATTCCGGGAGATTCATCATCGTCGCCATGGGTTCCTGCATTGCATTGCACCATATCTTTTTCATTGTTTTCTAAAATTAATCAACTTTGCGTACGTGAGCCTTGTGTCACGATACACAACATTTGCAGGTCGGACCAAACCTCTCCGTGGGCCGTTCTCCCGCGATTTTGACTGCCCCCCCATGAACACTCCCTATCGCAAGACGAAAAGTCATCAAGCCGCCAGGCACCCCTTCTTGTAAGGATAGACCGACTTGAAGTGGTCTGCAATCTCAGACCGCATCGCCACCCAGACGCCTTCCTTGCTAGCGACGTACTCGGCGAACTGCTTTAAGGCTTGAAATCTCCCCGGGCGCCCCACGATGCGGCAGTGCAGGCCTATGGTCATCATCTTGGCCGTGCCCTCGGTCTCGCCCTCCTCGTAAAGCACGTCGAAGGCGTTCTTGAGGTGCGTGAAGAAGCCCTGCGGGTCCCGGAACCTATCGACTCTCGGTGTCAGTATTTACTCTTCTTGGATTAAACAGGATGTCTCAAGAGGGAATAATGGAAATATCTTAAATAAGCGGTTATTCAATCCCTTATGAGACACTGGAATAGCGTGGAATAAATATTGGAATAGGAAGGAATAAACACCGAAAGTCGCTTACCCGGACCCGGCCACGTGGAACTTGAAATCGTTGCAGTCGTACGAGTAGGGCACCATGAGGCAGCCCTTGGGGTCCGGGGAGTCACGTTCGTGGGCGAGGTCGATCCACTGGGCAGTACTGAGGTAAGCTTATATTCTGTCCTTCGAAGGGTGTCGACTTCCCACGGTGGGACGGGACGGGATGGGGAAAAAAGACTCACGTAGGGCACGTCATCGGCGTAAGTGTCACTCATCCACTCGAGCTTCTCTCCCATCTCCTCGTAGACCTGGGGCACCAAGGTCCGCGAGTGGGGGCTATTGCGCCCGTAGTACCATCCTCTCGGCGCATATCCCGTGAGGGCTTTCAGCGACGTGATGCCTTTCCGGATATACTCCTTCTCCTGTTCGACGGGCATGTCGTGGTACTCAATCCACCGATATGCGCTGGGTTCAAGTCAGATAGGCTCCCTATGGAAAAGAAGTAACACCCTCAATACGACTTACTGAGACGCGACGTCATGCCCTTCCTCGACGCACCGCGTGGCCACCTCCGGCTGTTCCTCGACCGCTTGCGCGACGGCGTAGAGGGTGAACTTCATCCGCAACTTGTTGAACAGGCGGAACATCCGCCAGAACCCGGCGCGGCTACCGTACTCGTACTCGGACTCGGCGTTGTAGTTGCGCTCGTTGACCCGGTAATGGCCCGGCTGCTCCTTGAGCATGGGCTCGCTCATGCCGTCGCCGTGCATTACGCTGCGCTCCGCGCCCTGGTTTTACGACTCAATGTGAGCACGAGCGTTTAGTGAAGGCAGGGATTTCTCAGTACCTCTTCATAGTTGATCACGAAACTGACGGCAATCTTGGCGTTGTTGGGCCATTGGAGTCAATCCCTTCTCGCCATAGCCCTTGAAGTCACGGGGGTAACCGTAGTCCGGGTGCGAGTAGTACGCTTCCGGCATTGTGCTCGTAACTTTCGGATTTCAAATCTCGGGTTCTGCAATGACGAAGGCCAACTCGGGTTCCGAGAGGGAAGCTTTCTTATGTAATTTGATGTCCTGCACTCTACCATGTTGGCCATCTTGGATCGAGCCTCAACAGGATGGCCGGCTTTATAACGGGCTCCCATCAATTTCACTGATTGGGATGCTCCGCCTTATCATGCAGCTGCCTCCACATGTTGCCGTGCCAAGACATCTATCTGCCTTCTGTAAAATTTGGGGCAACCTGGGGAGGTATCTTGACATAGCGATGCACTATCGGAGATCACCCGACGCTTGATCGGCAAACATATTGCATTTCGGATCAGACTGGAGATAATCGTTTTCCGGGTGGATCTACACGTGTAGGAGCCACCGGCTCATCGGTCTTGTTCGGGACTCTACGACCGCCGCATCTTTCGGATGTGCTCCGAGATCGTGCTTCGAGACGCTACTCCCCCGCACAAACTACCCGGGTCAAATGGCATCATACGTCAAGCGACTGCTGGAATAAACCGTACACTGCCCACAGGTGATAGCAGCCTATCCACGTTCATTATTCTACTTACTCCATATTACGACATTGGAGTAAACGGCATAAACCTACACTCACCTGCTGTAATAATCGTTCAACTGGAATGATAGCGTCTCGATCTGTTGGACTTGACCGGTTTGTTCTCGCAGGGGCTTAACTTTCAGTCAAATGGCTATTGTCGATCACCTCTAGCATAGACTTTTTCATACTTCACGTGCCACGTTGCTCGAGTATCAAATTGCCACCCACTGTTCCATGTAAAGGAGCCAATCTTCCTTTCTTGTCAACCTTCACGCGCGCAATGTATACGATATACTAGTTCGCGGCTTAAAGCCTTGTTCGCTTCGACCTGATGGCCTTAGGGAAAGGCAGCTTCATGATCCTCTCAGCAGCATTCTCTGCAGCCGAAAGGATCATGGCCGACGGATTGCCCGTCATCATTCCCGGGAATATCGAAGCGTCCACCACAAACAGGTTAGCCGTGCCGTACACCTTGGTATCGATGTCCACCACGGCCGTGCCGTTTAGCTCCCGCCCATCATCAAGACCAATCTTGGCCGAACCGATCCAGTGATTGGAGCCACGCGAAGCCGGTGTTGCGGGTATCTTCGATGGTTAATCATGACGAGTCAGCGGAAATCGTCGCTTTAAGTGATGTTGGGGCGAGGCATAAGAAAGACGGGATTCCTGGAAGAGGATTGTTTTGATAAAACTGCTTATTACTCACCGAGTTGACGTAGTGCGTCGCCGTCTCATTCGGAGCGGGACGGATCCAGGTCAGATTGGAGATCGATTTGAAGTAACCCTGCACTTTCTCGAGACCGGCGATGATGGCAGCCTTGTCTGCATCGTTATGCAAGTAGGGCGAGGTCGTGGCTTGCATGTTGAGCAGCTTGTTGATGGACAAGCGGCCTCGCGACTGCGCTCCCGTACCAAGATACTGGGTGATGGTCATAGAGGCTTTTCAGTAACACAAATGATCAGTTGAGCCGTCTGCTAGAACGATTCCATCTCAATCTTTAGTGTGACTCACTATTCGTTACCCCTTCGACGCGCGACTGCCAGTGCAGGTGCCGATCGATGCCATCGGTACCGTGGATGATTTCCCAGAACTGCATGGGCATGAGCCTCGTCTACTACGAAACGCTTCTGACATGGGCTTTCACTCACAATTGGCCCGAGATTGGGCGCAGCCTGGGTCAAGATACCAGTCCGGTTTTCTTGGGATGTTAGCCAAGACTCCAAGAATTGCTCCTCGCTGTTGCTCGGGCCTCACCTAGATACTGTGCTTTGTCATCTGCATTTGGCTTATCCCAAGCGGCGTAAAAGTCGTAGAATACGACCTCGGGATGAGCAATTTCGATATCGGTCTAGGCCATTTGTTAGAAAGGAGCAGCACGTATGGATTGTGCACTGATTGCGCTTGGCGCACTCACTCCGACATGGTCATCCAGGTTGTACCCGACAGGCAAATTAATCCACTGGTCCGATGAAATCATGGTGTCGCCATCCGTCGAGTTCTTTACCACGTTCAACTGGTCTGTCGGGCCAATGCCACCTGTTCGCCCTCGTCAGACATGAACACTCTCCTACAGGGAATATAAGTGCAGTAGCGTTGCTCGAGATTTCTTACTCCTGAAAAGGACCTTTGCGGAGCCATAAGTGCCAGCTGACACGATCACGCGGCCTGTCTTATTCTTCACTTTGATGGTGCCAACATTCTCAGAAGGGCCTCCGCACTCGATCTGCACCCCGGTGGCGTAGTCACCGATGCGCGTCACCCGGCGCACAGTGGTATTCATCCACAGCGTGAACTCCTTCCGGCGACTTGCGGTGACCAGGTAGGTAGCCAGGGGCCCACCGCGCTCGGCATGTTCAAACATGTTGGTAGCATGGCCGAAGGTCCAGTTCTTGCGATCCGGGTGGTCATTGGGCACGATAGAGGTCCAGCCGTTGGCCGTCAGCCCCTTGCTCAGTACGTCAAAGCCTTGCTGCAGGTATAGCTTCCCGTCCAAGCTCGGGACCGTGGTGCCGGGGATGCGAGCGAACACCCTGTCGGTGGCGCTGGCAAGATCGGACGACTTCCATCCCGCCGGCCACGCATAGTCCCAGTCATCTGGGTGTGGCTTCCACCACAACCCGGAGTTCACAGCAGTTCCTCCTCCCAGAACACAGCCGCTCATGTAGGGGAAGTCGGCGCAGGTGATGTTGGTAGGATCATGCCAGATCTGATTGCTGAGCCCTGGGACGTCGAAGCGAGTGAGGTTGGTTCCTTCGAGCCATGGCGCTTTCATCGTACCACCCCAGAGCCCGGTTGAGGGCGGCCCTTTCTCAAGCATAAGGACGGCATGGCCTGCTTCAGTAAGTCGGTCAGCCATTGGAATGCCCCCTGCTCCGGAGCCGATTACGATGTAGTCGTAAGTCTTGTTCCATACGGCAATGTCCGAGCAAACCTCGGCGGGGTGGGAGAAGGCAACATCGGCCAAGCTCGACCGTGTGTACAGTACTAGAGTAGGTTAGCAGGCGGATATCATACAATGATGGACTGTAGCGGTTCGACCGTACGGAGCACCACGGCGCCGAGGAGCCGGCATGTTGATGTGATCCCCATGGCGAGATCTGGGATCTGATGATATTGAAGTATGCCTTGTAAACTCAATCTGGCTCTCTCGCAGGCGCCAATCTCGTGTGTCTGTGGATGAGTCACGCCCGGCATACTCTGAACTCATCAGATATATGTAGTTGACTGGCGAATCGTGCACGGCAATATTTATATAGCCTACCTGGACAGTCGCCCCTCGACGTCGGGGACTGAGACGCAGTATATATTACCTCGGGGGTCGCCAGTCTGGGTTCACCGTGCATGCAGCAAGGGCTGTATGCAGTTTCCCACGTGCCATAGGGGAAGAGAGCTCTGATTAGTCCAATAGGGTATGAATTGAGGCATCAGGTAATATGCAATACGTTGGCCTGATATACTTTTAATCTGGGCCGATCCAATGAACAGGGAACGGACGCATCCGCATCCCCGGACCCAGTGGCTCCTCAGTTATTAGCCGACATGTCCAAATTCTGGGGTGCAGCAAAGCCACGCGCGCACGGCTGATCCAGGAGCTCGGCTTGCTGATGTCCAACAGAAGTGCCGACGACACACTCCAGTTGATGCTGCTGCAATGGGCACAGCAGTGGTTGGCTATACCGGCGACCCAGACCAATGTGTATGGTTGGATCATGTCACACTTGGTCAGGCGAGGAAGCCCGCCGTCGACCCCATCTTTTATCCCTTCGATGGCGATAACACTACTTTTGGTATAATACTTCCTGTAAATGATCAGGCTGCAGACCAGATTATCCCAGTTTATTCCAGTATATCCCAGTTTATCCTAGATATCGCATTAATAGAATAAACGTTATGCCAATAGCACCAAGTGATCCATAGCATGTACAGTAAGCATAATCTGGTGGGAGCAGCGCTTTCGCCATTAAGGGGATAGCGAGGAAGTCACTGGTGATTGAGATAATCGCATCAAGGACCGACCCAACTTCCAGGGCGACTTCAGTAGCCACTTCGACATGTATTGCCAGGAGCACGAGTTTTATTTTATGCACCTTGCGCGAAAGGCGGGCAAATCGCCTCGTCGGCCGATTAGGTTGATCAGCGTGCGACGAAACGAGCCAATGCACGTCGGCATCATGCACCGTCGATTGCCCAACGTAGGCGTTGGCGTGCATGCAGTGGAAGCAAAAAGCGGGAATCCAGGACCGTACATGTAGTTTCTTTTTAACAGCTGGCATGGAGGAGACTTGATTGGAATGCTGTTCAATTGGCCTAATCCGCTGAGTTGTCGCGCATGTCTTCAAGACATTCACAAGTACGTTGCCGGCTTTTCCACAATTGGTTATTTGGCGGTTTCATGTAACCGAGCGATTCGGGACCAAATACCATTTTGACTAAATGTCAAGAGGACGGGAGCTCGAATGGCTCATGCCATGTGGTGACGATTGACGCGGGATGGAGTGGCCTGGAAGACAAATAGCGGGACGGGTGTCAGGTACTAAGCCTTGATTATAAGGGGACGTCCCGGTAGCCGCGGTGCCAGCGGTGAGCCCCTAAAAAAACAAGACCTTAGCAGCTTGCTAACCTAAGCAGCCGCCGCCTCGCCGCACTTCAGAATCTTTCCCAATGGCCGACGGGAGGCCCACTGTTTCATTCACCGAAACTTTCGACCTCGAGCACTCAGTCTGAGACACGTTAAACGGAACTTCACACAGGGGACATTGTTTCTGTTCGACCGGGGAGAAAGACAAGGAAAACCAAGAGAGAGAAAAAAAAGGTGGCTGCTTCTAAACATCAATCAATTACTTCTAGACTTGCGTGTGCCACACACACCGCTCCATTCGTCAATTGCGTTTTATCCGATCCCTCCCCAATCTGATCGCCGGAGCCAGAAAGCCTTGTCACTCACTATTTGGCCCCCCCGAAAAAGCTTGTGTTCGGTCACTGGCGGTTGTTGCATCCGAACTAGCGGGTCATCTCATCCTTAGACTCCCTCGCTCCAATGGGAATGAGCATGACAGTGACGCTGAGCGAGCTAGACGTGCTTCGTGAGTTCGATCAGCGCGTCTCCAAGGGTGTCATATTTTACGACAATGACCCCAAGATCCAGGCCCAAGAAGTGGACGGGTACAAGGTCGGTGGTCATGACAATTGGGAAACTACTTCCCACGAACCCGCGAGTTTCTGTTACTAATATTGTACATAGTTTGAATTTGCCGTGACGGACGCCATAAGTAAAAAGCCGTACATCAAGAACAACGAAGATGAGCCCAGCAGGCAATGCCATGCGAGGAGGCCGTCGCGGCCGGGCTACTTTCCCGGGTCGGACATCGACGTCTCGGGCTACGAGATGGCCGATGTCAGCGACACGCACTGCGTCGCCTTCAACAAGTTCTGCATGTACCGACCGCACCTGCTGCTGCTGACCTTGGACGGTTACCGCCGCCAGTACGACCCGCTGAGCCTGGACGATATGCAGGCGGCGCGGCTGATGCTCGAGACCATGAACTGGCACCACTTCATGTTCTTCAACTGCGGCAAGGAGGGTGGCTGTTCGCGCCTCCACAAGCACATGCAACTGGCTCCCTTATGCAAAAACCGCCTCAAGCCCTGGCCCGAAACGACTGCGGGCGACACCGTCGTCAAGACGCCGTACCAGTACATCCTGCGACGGTTTGAGAACGACTTGGGCCCCAAGCAGATACACGACCTGTACGCCCAGATGATGGTCGAGGCACGAAGGATCCTGAAGATCGACCCGCGCTCGTCTGAGCACATCCCACACAACGTCGCCCTGGGCCGGAACTGGATATTGGTGATCCCGCGGCGGAAGGCCGGCTTTAACGGTGCTTACGCCAACACACTTGGCTTACTAGGCATGATCTCCGTAGCCAACGAAGCAGAGCTGCACTGCTGGCTCGACCAGGGCGCCGTCGAGGTTCTGAAACAGCTGGGTGTGCCCAGATAGACCCAATTTGGCACTAACGGGGGAAAATAGAGGATGCGCGTTTTTCTTGTAGATGAATTGCTGTGTATGTACTTACTTTGGCGGGTGCTGGCTCATGATATCCCATAGACAAGAATGTGTAATAGATCTGGTTCTTCATGGCGACATGCGATTTTGGGACGGTTTGCGACGATCGCAAGATGCTGATTGTTGATGTCTCATTTTAGCTTGGGAGTGGCGAATGGATCGGCAAGTCGTTAGATGGTGGACGCAAATGAATGTATGGCTGAGCCTGGAATGCGCCAAATGAAATCTGCATCATCGTCAAAATGGACGAGGTATATAGATGCTGGTAACGATTGAAAGCGCGATGGATTGGGTCGATCAACCGACACCGTCTATTCAGTCTTAGGCGAGGTTGTTGACCGAGAGTCATCAGCATGCACCGCCATGGAGTGCTCGCCACTCTACTATCTAGCCTTGCCGGCACCCTCGCGGCCTCGTGCTATTCTGATCGATGCCTGAAATGCATGTATCCAGCCGCTCAGAATTGCTATTATCTGGCAACTAACAGTCTCACATCAGGGGTCAATTGCGGAGAGGGCTGCGTCGCCGATTGCACTCGGCATCTGGCGGTTACAGTTACGCCTCCACCAGTGTAAGCTCTCTACCATACTCTCAGTATACTACCACCCAAGATCGAATGATATTGACCTATCTGGTCTAGAACCATCACAAGCACTGTAACCATTGACCTCCAACTCGCTGCAAATGTTTCTCCAAATGGTCCCGAGAGCACCGACGTGGACGCTGCACCAGACTGTCAGGCGATAGTCGGCTTTCCATACTGGGCTGCAGTTTGCGACACGAAGAAACGCTTTAGTAGTGCATGTTCATGCATTGGGGCTTCTATCATTACGACGGCCACCGCTACAACACCCACATCTATCGTCATTGAGACGATATTGGCGTCGCCATCAATCCTCGGTCCCTCCAGGAGCTTCACATCATCTGTTCCCATAAGCAACGGTAACAGCTTTCCCACAGAGACAGTCTCTTTCATCCCTAACCCAATCGGTGCAGTTTCGTCCACTGTTCCGCTTTTTACACCAACCGGCGGGCCAAGTAGCACAACTGGTCAAACTGTTTGCATCCACGACGACAGACAACGTACCAGTGCTCCTGGCCGTCGTACCCGCCATACCCGTACCACCGACCAACAAGAAAAGACGCTTGAGAGGAAAAGGGGCCAAGAGACAAGATGTGAATGGAGGCTTCATCGATGTTGAGGGTACCGTCGAGACCTGTAGCGACGGCACCCCATTCAATATTACCACAGAGGGGCAGCTGATCAGCGATGGTCGAGCTGTCGGCACGCGCTTCGGTGATAAATTCATTTTATTACCGCCAAATTATGATGTAGAAGACATATATACGTCCTTCGTGGTCGTTGATTCGGTTCTTCACTGGCAGAATACGGCATTTGATGGCGGTGAGGCGGGATTTTGCCAGGTCGGTGGCTCTGGCCAGGTTTATGCTACTTTCGCTGAGCGGGCAACATGGCCGCCAGGCTGTGACTCAATATCGATTATCGTATACAGGGGTGAGTCGGCCTATACAACTATAATAAAGGTTCTCTGTCGAGCTGGGCTAACGTTTTTGGAATAGCTCGACAGTGCCGCAACGGGGTGATTGTACCAGAACTACCCGGAGATGTCATTTCCTCAACGCAATCATTTTCTCCCACAGCTACTGTGCCTTCGACAGCAGACACAGAGACAGGAACTAGCAATATTACTTTCGCGTCCGCTATTGGCATCGTTACTGAATCTATGATCCCTTTGGATGGTATGACATCTACGATTGACCGCGGGCATTCGATGGAAACGTCTATTCCCGCAAGATCTACCGCTGGAACGACGTCAACCCAATCTTTCGATTCTACTGAGGTGTCAAACACGACGCCGACGACATCAAGCAGTCGGATCCCATCAGCTGCTAGCGACCTTTCTTCAACTACTACCCCTAGGTCTCCCGAGCTTTCTTCCTCGTCAATGGGCACATTTCAGGCTCCTGTTTCGACTGAGTCGTCCAATACGCCTTCAATTCTAATGTCGGGGGAGGAAACCGGTGTAACAGCATCCCCAACGTCGGTGGAAGCGTCCGCATCTTCATCTTCGCTGTTCAACGGTCTTACAAAACTGGGCTCGCTCACATATATGGTATCATCTGGTAATATGGTTACTTCTCTGTCTTTGGACTTATTCACAGAAATTCCGATGCAGGTAAGCACTACAAGCTCAGCTTCGAGTTCACCCAGCTCTCTGGGACCAATTTCATCTAGCCAACTCGATGCAGTCCTCGGACTCTGCACCGACGTCTTCGAGCGCCATGTCCCGATCAATGTCAGTCCATCCATCGACATCAATCTCCTCTACATCGGTCCCCTTCAAATCAACGCCCACCAGCACCAGCAGTATGGTGGCAATGAGCGTAGGCTCGTCGGCGCCGGACACCATGGCATTTTCGGCGGCATCGTCTTCCACTTCGGCAAGTGTTTCTACAGCATCATTTACTTCTGTAAATGTTGTTGCATCATCATCCACAATGGAATCCGAAACGATCAGTGCGAGTAAGAGTCAGCCTACCGCCAGCACGAGCACATCCGGGATGTATGAGGCGGCATCTTCTCCCTCCTTTTCATCAACGCCATCAATATCTACAACAGTGACAACATCATCACCCACTTCAGAGACATACATTAGCTCCTCAACTGAATCACTTACACCCTCTACCGACACCTTTCCCGTCTCAGCCACGTCGTCCATCTCCACCGATCTCCCATCCATGACCGAAAGCACCACAGCTTCGTCTTCCTCTTCTTCTTTAATCGGCGTCCGCATCGGCATCCGCTAACCCCCCACCGCCTCCAACCCCAAGCGGCCGCAGTTTCTGCCTCGTAGCAAACTTACCATTACAACCCAGCGTCGACGGCCGCATCGTCTACAGGGGCGTCAGCAACATCAGCCCCGGTGCGCTATACCTTAAGGACCAGAACGACGGTAACACGCCCGCGGCCCTCTGGGACTTATACCTGACCACAGGCCGGCTGGTGCTTTCGTCCTCCATATCGTCGCCCCCGCCGCTAGCACCGGTGTTGCTCCCGCCGCACGGCTCAACCTCGTGGGTTCAGCTCGCTGGCACCAATGACATCGCCAACGATCCCATTACCTTCGCCGAGATGACCTGCTTCTTGCCCGCTAGCAGCAGTGGCACTGCCACAGACCCTGTCACAGGCAATCTAGTGTCGGAAACCCCTCTCGAGTGCATGGCGACCGCGCCAGACACTAAACAACATTACAGCCACGGTTTCCTTCCAGGCGCCGGAGGTTACATAGTAATATTGGGAGACGGCTTCCCAAATCGCGGGTTCCAATTCAAAGTTGGATTTGGCGATACTTGCGACCCGCCCAGTTAAGTCTATGGATGTACCCCGTAATAATATCTACGGATTTGGGCCCTTATGTATAAATAGCAACATTAGTGTTTTAAGCTGCGCTGATGGATACCACCTCGAAAGATATTCCCACTACATACCTACATGCTTTTGAGCGGGCAGTAGAATATTTGCGCGGTGTTCAACGCTCTTATGTATATAATGTTGGATTTATATTTCATATAAACATAATCGACGTTTTGATGCATGCCCGACATAAACCAAGATGTCGGTGATATGATTTCCTATTGTGTGACAATCGCAGAAAGTGATATCTCGTCAAGAGTCGATACATCGTAATAGTACATCGCAGTGTTCAAGTCCCCCTGATCAACGATAGACGGATTGGTCAACTCCCGCGCCCGCGCCTCCCAAACTGTTCAGTATGGCCCCGCCGTAGTCGTTGTTGTCATAGAAGAAGTTCTGGTCAAGGCCCAGCTCGTCGAACAGGTTGTTCGCCAGCATATTGCTATCGTACATCCAGGCCTCGGTGTGGATCAGGCCAGGGGTGTGAGGCGGCTGCGGCCATGCCCCAGTACCGACACTAGCACCATTATTACCAGTGCCCATTTCGACTCCCTCCATAGCAGCAGGGCCATCTGCAGTAGCAGTGGAAATAGCAGAGGGAAGAGGTCTTCTAGATACCGAATCGAGCTCTTCTTCCCTGCTTTGCCCTTCTCCGCTCTCCACCTCCTCGTCAGACGCTGACCCATCGTGCTCGTGCCTCCGCGTCAGTAGCCCTTCCATGCCCATAGTAGAAACAATTTCGGCCCAGCGCTCAAGCTTGAGGCGGGTGATACCGATCTTCTTGGCTGCGAGGTCCCAGATGTTGTTTTCCACGCCGCCCTGGGTCTCGTCCAGGGCGCTCCGGGCACCCTCAAGGCGGGCGACAAGCGCGCGCAGGATCCCAACGATGTCAAGGTTCAACTCTGGCTGTGCAAGGATGTGCGACTTGATGGTCAACGCGGCAGCAGGTACGCCAGGGCGATCCGCGTCCTCCCTGTCAATCATATCGCTTAGGTCGCGATGATCTTGCAGCGACGGCTGCTGCGGCGGGTTTGGAGGGCACGCGTTAGGTGGGTCCATGCTGGAGAGTTTGAACCAACGGGACAGTAGCATGACGGCATTGATGAGCTGCCCACAGAGCGGCATGGTGAGATAGAAGTACTCGGAAACTTCGATGGATAGCCAGCACTCAAACCAAGCTTTGAGGGCAGCGTTGGAACGATAGAGGAAATCCAGGGTTGACGGAGCTCCAAGGGAAAGCGAGGTCAGTGAGTTAGAGAGGTCTTCTAATACGGTTGCATCCATCTTGGGTGGCTCCCAGAGGCGCAGAGTCGCAGTACACATGTGGATGGTTAGTACTCCTGTTTGTATCGTATTAGCTCACAGTTTCTATGCAGTACCGAGATGCACGACACGACTCACGATTGGTCCTCAAGTGCCGCGGAATATGAGCTTTGAACTTGTCCAATTCCGCCTGGAAAGCACCTAGGTAAGCGCTGGTGGGAGCCCTTGGAATAGCGGGCAGCTCGATCTCGTTCTCCGCTTTGTTGTGCAGACAGGATATCTTATCTGAAAGGCGCTGGATGCGCATCAACTGCACAAGCAGCGAGTCCGTTTCATACTCATTGGCTGCTTCTAGCTCCTTTACGCATCGTTCAATATAGCTGGTATACTTGCCTTGCTCGACTCTCTGATAAGACAGCGCGATGCAAGAGTTGACGTACCAAGCGCCACAGAGAGCCCTCCGCTCGTCATTGGTCCTTGCTTTGGGCTGTTCTGGGTTTAGCACGTGCAGTCGCGTACGTTCGTGTAGCCCAGGCGGCCTATTGATGCCCAGGTCGGCGCATAAACTCGTCGCCAGATGGGAAAGGTTGCTCATCTGGCTGTGCATCATACAGTGATAGTGGTACCACCCGAGGACGAGGAGGATGGCTTGGAGCATCTCGAGCGATCTCTCGGAGCGCACCAGCATGTAGTCAGCAATGTGCTTCATGATGCGGAAGCTCTGCGCTCTCATGGACCTCAAGTGGCGGACCGAGGCCACCATCCTCAGCACGATGAAAAGAAACGGCTTGGTGGCTTTGAGCTCCTGGGCTGAAATGCCTGGCGGTAAAACCACAAAGGGATAACTCTGACTAAGCTTGGTCACGAAGATGGATAGCAAGACATCGTCGTCCTCAACGCTGTCAACGCTCTCGCCGACGGGGGCGCGACATATGCAGCGCGGCGGGGCATACTGGTTGTAATAGGAGGGGACTGTCTGATAGGTTTCACTGAAGTCGGTGCCGGCCGGGGTAGAGCTGGAGCTGGGTGAGACAGTAGCTCTCTGGGGTTCCGATGGCCTGGGAAAGGTCTCAGAGGGGATGCAGTGGGGATCATCAGCAGGGTTGGGGGGGGTTCTTGAAGGAGGCGGGCACTTCGCCGGCGTTGCTGGCCCGAAGAATCTCAACCAGGCTGTTGAGCCTTTCTTCTAATTGGGCGGTTCTCCTAGAAAACAGAACTTGGTTAAGAATGGGGAAAGCGTGGCCTCGAGGGTCTTTTCCCTCCACTGGATGTGCACTCACGAGGGCTTGCTCTGCCTTTTTTTTCTGGGGCGATGAACCTGGTCCAGACAATCCTTTTCTAGACGTTCACATCTACGATAGAAATCAGCACTTGCTTGCGAGGTGGTGTAGCAAGTCTAGTTTTGTCATCATGAATAAATGGGCGTAACGTTGAACCCCTCTCGTCTTACCTGTCGCATTTGGACCCTGATCGTTCATTTGAACGCAAACATTTGGCTTTGGCAGTTGCACACGGAGAGCAGGCGGCGCCCCACTTTGCGACTGCCGCACTTTTGGGCCTGTCCATCCTGGGACGCTGGGTCGCCTTAGTTGGGTAACCCAGTACTAGGTCATGTAAGGCAAGGCACGACTTTCAAGAAGCGGCGATATGGGATGATGATGGAAACAGCAGGTGGTGTAGAAGCAGGAACGGGGAATACAGATGAGGTCCGTTTCTTGTCAAAGAGGGATTGCAGAACAACTTGGATCCTTCGAAGGGGCATCGGGTAGATGCAGGAGCTGACCGGACTTTGAGAAGATTCTCCGCTGCTGACGCCCGACTTACGACCAAAGCACTGAACCCCTGAACGGGCAAGATCCTCAGCTAGCCCAGAGACTTGTAACGATATATGGGCCCATCCCCAATTGCAGTACTTGAATAAGGCAATGCGACAGGTTCAAGTGGCTGGTGAGAAATATTGTCAAGCCATATTCACCAGCTCCGTATCGTGTGAATCAACTGCTAATTCTGTAAATAACCATATTTCGAATGGCAGGTCTCATAGCGAAAATACCAGGCTACTTTCGTAGTGTTTGCACCCCCTGATGTGCTAGGTAGCGCAGAATTACCGATAAGATGGTCGGCCACGGACTTTAACCAAACCTCCGGCCCCCGTTTAATCTAAACCACCTAAACGAGATGTGTAATCGCTTCCTATTGGCCAACAACGCAATATGTGTTGGTGTTGGTGTACACCTGGGATTCAAAACAGCATTGTGCTACTTGAGAAGCGCAAAGCCGCATCGTGTTCGCGTTCTGAAGAAAAAAAAATTAGCCATGATGTGTCCTCCACTAGCTTTAGTTACGCAATCAAGTGCAGGAAATCGCAAGCTAGCAGCCCTCAACTGGTCTTAGACAAAGGCTTCATTGGTCAGCAAAGAGGATAACTCCTCTCGGGGCACCGAAATGACCGAAGACGAAATCGCTGCCGAATCGGCGCCGCCCGCCTCTCCAGCTCGGCCGCACCATGGGGAGGTGAGATCTGGCGAGGTGGAGAAGCAAGACTCGGCGACCAATTCCACGGTAGACAACAGCGCAGCCGTGAAGTCTAGCAGCAAGCAACAACCTAGTCTCACCGGATTGCCTTTCATACTACTGTTATTTTCCATATTCCTGGCAATTCTCCAGATTGCCCTTAATGCCACCATCACCTCCACAGTGCGTAACCCCCTGATTTGGGCCGTGATTGTTCATCTAACGCCGAGTCCTCCAAGGTGATACCCATCATCACAGATGAGTTCCATAGCGCCGCCGACGTGGGCTGGTATGCCTCGTCATTTTTTGTCACGACGTACGTGGACCAGAGTGACCCCTATCTGATGCTTACCAGATCGCCCTGGCGAAAGTACTTGCTGACGAAGCGGAATCTTGGCGTGGAAAAGATGCGCCGTGTCGCCTTTAACGGGAAAGCTATTCCGATTCTTCAATGCCAAAGCGACGTTCATCACGTTCTTGGCCATCTACTTCGTTGGCTCACTCCTGGCCGGTCTAGCGCGCTCCTCGGCCATGTTCATCGGTGCCCGCGCCGTCGCCGGTGTGGGTGGCTCCGGCCTCTTGACCGGCAGCATGACCTTGATCGCCATGTCTGTCCCGATCGCGAAGCGATCCGTCGTCAACGGCATCTTGTTGGGTCTGTTTGCCACGTTCCAGGCGGTCGGTCCCGTTATCGGTGGCGCTCTGACAGCTGGCGCTTCCTGGCGGTGGTGCTTTTACATGTTCGTCCAAGTTTCACCCCATCGTTTTTGCACTAGAACTGCCCCTGAACTGAAAGAAGTATAGCAATTTACCACTGGGCGGCGCCGTCATGATCTTCATCGGTCTCTTCGTAAAGATCCCCAATATCGGGACGCCAGCGCAGCCGACGACTGAAAGTGCCCCCGCCCCGCTGACTCTCTATGAGAAGCTGCTTCAGATCGACCTAGTGGGTCTGTTCACCTTTGCGCTAGCCACAGCATTATTCCTCGTCGGCCTGCAGTGGGGCGGTACTACGTACGCCTGGAACTCGGGCATGGTGCTTGGCTTCATGATCGGCGGGATCGTCTGCTTCGGCCTGTTGGGTGTCTGGTTCTGGCACGAAGGCGAGGCCGCGCTGATCCCCACCAAGTTCTTCAAGGTGCGCGTCCTCAATATGATCAGCCTCACGGCCGTCGTCCAGGCTGGCGGCACCTTCACCGCGCTCTACTGGTACCCCATCTGGTTCCAGGCCGTCAAGGGGGCCAGCACCCTGCAAAGTGGTACCATGCTGCTGCCCATGATCCTATCACCACTAATCTTTTCCGTTCTCAGCGGGGGCTCGTGCAGAAGACCGGTTACTACTTGCCCGAGCTCATAGCAGGCAACGTCTTCATAGCCCTCGGCTCCGGCCTTACCACCATGTTCAGCCCGTCCACGAAGGCCGGCGAGTGGATCGGGTATCAGATCCTTGTGGGTGCGGGTAGAGGACTAGCGCTTCAAGTGGTGAGTCAAGATCTAAGCTCAACTGCTGTGTATTGAGAATAAGTAACTAACCAACGTGACTGATGGGATAGCTCGTGACTGCCATGCAGGCGAATGTACCCAGCGAGGATGCGTCCATCGCCTCAGCGTACGCCATGTTCGCCCAGTTCTTCGGCGGGGCACTGTTCAACTGCGTGGCCAAGACCATCATGACCTCGTCTCTTCCCCCAGCCCTTGCCAAATATGCACCGGACGTCGACCCGAGAGTCTTTTCAAGCATCGGGATTACCGAGGCGCACGAGATCGTGTCGGCCGAGCAGCTCCCAGGAGTGTTACTCGCATACAACAGAGCGATCGTCAACGTATTCGTTAGTATAAGGGGCAAAACATTTACTAAATATGGCTTGAATACAGTATCTGCAGCTGGCAGCGTCATGTGTATCGCTTTTAACAGGCCTTGGCGTGGGTTGGAAGAACCTCAAGCAGGTGGACAAAGAGAGGGCCAAGGACGAAGCAGGTGCGGCTCCAGTCACCGAACAATACCAAAGCAAGGAATCGTTGAAAGTGTAGGCCAGCGATTCAAGTTCCATATCCAGTAGTAATGTATGGTATTCAAAAAACGTATCCCCCTCAAATACATTTACTGGAAATCAGACATTCTTCTTTGACGGGATAGTATACTTCATACCCTTCGTGATGCTGCCGAACCATAGCTGCCAGTAATCGAACACTGGGCTGATGCGCCCATACCACGGCGAGTCCCCGGTGGTCATCGGCAGTCGATCCTTCGCAGCTTTGAAATACGTGGAACTGTGAGATACAACCGGTTTCGCGCGCGCCTTGTCGGCCTCGTTGAACACGGGCACTACTGACGTCGCCCCGACGCGCTTCATGTGCTTGTAGACGCGTATGATGAGCCGCACGGTCGCGTCGGCGCCGAGCGTCCACGAAGACGTCGTGTACCCTGTCACGGAGCCGGCGTTGGGGAGGTTGGTCACCATGGCCCCTTTCCAGACATACTGCTCCGAGATCTTGACCGGGACGCCGTCGACAACGGGGGTCCTCCCGCCCAGGAGTTCCACGTGGAGTCCTGATTACCATGAGCGACTTAGCAATCAGAGATATTTGCATATTTACGTGTCAGAATAGCAATTATAGAAGGGACTCACCTGTCGCTGTAACGATAATGTCTGCCTCGATCTTCTGTCCCGACTTGGTCACGATGCCATCCTCTACCACTGTCTCGATCTTGTCCGTCACGATATCGCAGTTGTCCCGATAGAACGCCTTGAAGAACTCGTTGTCGGGCGTCAGGCAGAGGCGCTGGTCGAACGGCGGGTAGCTGGGGTTGAAATGGACATCGGCGGGCACCGACTCGGGCAGCTGCCTCTTCATCATCGCCCTGATTAGCCTCCGGCTGGCGTTGGGGAAGTTGAGGCTGAACGTGACGAAGAGCTGCTCCATGACGAAAGCCCGCCACCAGTTCACCGGATGCGCCAGCCACGCGGGGAAGTACCGCTTGATGATGGAGCCCGTGGGGCTGACCGAGTCGAGGCTCAGCACATACGACGGGCTGCGCTGCAGCATGGTGACGTGCGCCGCCGTCTTGGCCAGCACCGGTACGATGGTGATGGTGGTGGCGCCGGACCCGACGACCACGATGCGCTTACGGGCATAATCGAGGTCCTCGGGCCAGAACTGGGGATGGGCGACGACGCCCTGAAACCGGTCGATGTCCGGGATTTCCGTCTGCAGGGGCTTCTCGTAGTTGTAGTATCCCGTGCAGTTCAGCAAGAACTTGGCCTTGAGCGTCTTGCACTGCTTCTGCTGCTGCTGCTTGCCTGCCACCTCGACTCCCAGCGTCCAGAGCTGCTCCTCGGACGACCAGTTGACAGTGGTGACCTGGTGCTTGAACTGGATCTTCTTGTCGATCCCCTCATCGCGCGCGGCGGACTCGATGTACTCCAAGATCAACGACGCGCTGGCCATGTCCTTCTCGTTTAGCCACGGGCGCCAAGGAAACCCGAAGAGCGTGAGCTGCGAGTCGGAACGGATACCGGGGAACTTGAAGAAGGACCATGTCCCCCCAATCTTATCGCGGCCCTCGAGTATAGTCCACGACGCATCAGGAACCTCTGTCTTCAGGCGATATCCCGTATTGATCCCTGAGAGCCCAGCTCCCACTACAATGAAGTCATGAATCTCTGTCATTTTGCTTCACTCTTCGCAGTACTACTTGAGAAGCAGGCGAGAGCGGAAAGCGAATTGGCCATGAGGAGCCCAGAGACATTATGTGCAAGAGAAAATTTCAAAAAAGAAAATCATCCCAACATGTCTCGCTTTCGCAATCGCTCGAGGTCGAAACGATCGACTAGTGCCCACACCCGCAAAACCCCCCTGATCCACAAACTCTTTTCATTGTATTCGCGAATTGCCCGTGCTTCTAAAGACGTTTGTGCTTAAACTTTTGATGCTCCGCTCACGAATACATCCTACGTAGAGACTTGCCGAGTAAAAATTGACAGGTCTGGAGCCTCGGCAGCATGGGATGATGGATGACGCCAGAGAATGAACGGGATCTAGGCTAGCATAGTACCCCACAATGGGGCGGAGGATCAGTGGCTCCTGACGGGGTGATTGCTATTGTCAAGTATTGAGGAAGTGCGCCGATAGAACACACCAATGACCTCGACGCCTCAAATAGGCAAGCTGACAGCATCACCGACGTAGGACATCAGGCATGGATTTTCACCTTGTAGTAGAGGAATCGAACCCGATCAGCATCCTCCTTCAGCTTGCCATGTGCACTCCAACGCGCCGCCTTCGTCTCGCCGGTTTTCAGCCCATAATCCACCTGTCCAGTAAGCATGAATAGCCGTTCCCCTTTCTCAACAGGGCTGATATCCATACCCCCAGAGAAACTGTAAAGCGTATGCTTTCGCGAGGCTACTGTTTCCCACATTCCGTCTCGAAGTTGACGAATCTCTGGCAGTGCATCGAAACAGTCAGCCGGTAGGTCTCATCCGGGTTCATAATGAAACCCATGGGCATCAAGCACATTTATCTCTGCGGAGACGAAACTGTAGCTAGGACTCTACTACGGCATGTCTACTCACTCTCCGTTCCCTGTGCTTCGGCCTCTCCCATGACGACCGTGGCGTCTGGACAAAAGCACTCGACCCATTCCTCGTTCCTATTTGGGTCGTCAGAGAGCTTGAAGAAGTTGGTGAACTCCAGCTCGTAACCAGATGGTGCTGCCATGATTAGAGGCTCAGCAAACAGTTGGTGGATGAAATGGAGGAGGGGTAATGTTTTCGGGAGCAGATGCATTTAACAAGAACAGCGCCCCACCAACGTGGCGTAACGCACTGCAGAGATCACCAATATGATCATTGACGATTACGGAAAATCGTACATGCTTGGATAACTTGAGCACGCATGAATTATGTTATTCATTGCCTGACCCGAGCTTGTTGGCCCTGAAAGCTCGATCCATAATCTCCCTAATGACGGGCTCTTTGCGCGCATTGTACTCCTGCATCGTCTCGCCCGCACTGCAACTGGCCGACATGGCATTCCGCTTGGTCTGCGCATACAGATCTCGATCTTTTTCGTTGGCGCGCAGCCAGTCCCGGAAGATGCAATGGCGCGCGACCTCCGGACAGTTGGGGCCGTAAACGTGCAAGTTGACCCAGACGGGCGGACCGTCGCGGCCAAAAAAGCGGTGTTGATGCGAGTCCGGCGACAAGTCGCGGAAGTAGAAAACGAACCCGACCGTCTTCTCCAGACTACCCACGTATGCCGCCTCGTCGCCTGGGTCCGGCACCACCAGGTCGATGTCAACGACGTCCTTGGCGGGCAGGCCGGGCACGCTCGTAGAGCCCACGTGCTCGACGGCCAGGGCGTGGTCGTCGCCGAGGGCTTCGCGGATCTGCTGCGCCAGCACGGCGAAAGTCGAGGCCCAGGCCGGGCTGGGCTCGACGATTTGGAGGGCCTTCTTGTTCCGTGGGCCCGCTACCATTTGGACCCCGCTCATGTCGGCGTTGTGGTGGTGCTTTATCACTTCGGATGTTAATGGCTTCATCATACGATTGACTGCTCCACGATAGAGGATCTATGTTCGTGCTGCACATTCTTGGCAAATTCCTGAGAGCTGTCGGTCTTACTTGAGAAAACATATATCCTCATATTTTTGGTATGCATACACGTTCGATCGGTGTAAGGAAATCAGGTACGGAGTATAACCTCCCTGCCTCCCACAATCGTCGGAGTTACTGTAGGCGATGCCGATGGCAGTTACTACCGAATTCCGCTATCATTGCAAGCTAACGTCCACTGAAACCCCGCCATTTGGGGAGAACACCGACATCTTTCATCGATTCCGTTGCGAAGCCGTCTTGACTCAGTTGTAGTACCCTTGAGAAAATCGGCTCCATAGCTCTTCATTAAATACCCTCGAGATGTATTCTTGTGATTTAGCAGTTTGACCCCGGCTCGCATGTATTACGGGATGTGCTGTCGTTACCTGGCACCTTTTGCGGTGAGACTGTGGGGGAACTCCCAGGGCCTAGAACAACCTTGGAAGCGGATCCAGGTATTTGGTAACAGATCATTCGTTGTATAAGTAGACGATGCCACAGCATCTTTCCGCCCTATCTTCCAACGACGTCTCTATTGGTTCTCAAAATGGATGAAATTGAGGCTTTCATTCACCTGGCTGAACGCCAAGGCGTCCAATTATATGGAATCGAACCGGCCAGGATTCCCGGGAGGGGGGTTGGCGTCATTGCCACACGATCGTTAAAGGTACAGACAAAGCTCATTGGATACAGCCTCTTCCCGCTCCTCACCGACCATTCCTTATAGTAATTTGAACGGTTTACTGAAAATTGCTCTCCATCAGACGGGAGAGGCCATCCTCAATATCCCCATGCAAGCTGTCCGCAGCCTGCATTCGATATCAGAAACGGTATCGAGCCAGCTGCCTGCCGGGCTATCCTTCCACGGCGTGTTGGCTGCCGATCTCGCCCTGGATAAGAGCGCCTGCTTCGCATCTTGGAAGAAGCTGCTCCCCACCAGGGCCGATTTCGCGGCATCCATGCCCTTTACATGGCCGGAAGAGCTCCAGAAACTTCTTCCCCGAGGGGCGAGCGATATAGTACATGGGCAGCACGCCAAATTCAAGAGCCAGTGGGGCGTCGTCGCCGAGGCTTTCCCATCCCTGGCGAGGGACGAGTACATGTATTTCTGGCTGCTGGTCAACACCCGGACTTTCTACCTCGAAACCCCCGAGATGAAGGCGTTTCCGTGGGACGATCGGCTGGCGCTGCTCCCTATCGCTGACCTGTTCAATCACGCCGATCAGGGATGCCATGTCACCTACTCGGCTGAGGAAGGGTACACGATCACGGCCAGTCGCCGGTACAAAGCCGGGGAAGAGGTTTTGGTTTCGTATGGTGATCATTCCAACGACCTCTTGCTGGCTGAGTACGGCTTCGTGATGGCCGAGAACAAATGGGACTCTGTCTGCCTGGACGAGGTGATCATGCCAAGATTGAACCAAACCCAAAAGAAGGACCTGGAAAGCAACGGGCACGGAGGCCCTTATATGTTGGATTCCGGATCAGAGCCTTCTCGCCATTTGGTGGTAGTGTCACAAATGCTCGCTTCTTCAGGCGAATTCCCGACAGTGGAAGCCGGGGCCCAGGAACTGCTGAACGCGCTGCTCAGCGAAGCCTTGGAGACAACACAAGAGAGAATGAGTGAAGTGCATGACTCGCAGGTTGGGGAACCGATGCAGCGAGATATGCTTTACCATCGCTGGCAACAAATAGAAAGCATCATCTTACGGACGATAGATCGGTTCAATTGATCAATGTACTAATTTTCGTTCCTGGGTCCGTACTAGAGACTGTCCGACATGACCCCAGATTCAATGTTGTTTGCGGTCTGATTTGTATGCGGCACCCCCGCCCGCGTAAATAGGCGTGTATCACAGACAGTTGGTTGGTTACCAACTCGTTGGGTAACCTCATTGACAGCATGCATTTAGCCCTTTTTGGCAGTGTCACCTGATTGGCGAGAGTGTTTGACTCTAATATCCTATTTCGACCAGGCTCGAAACGATACTGACCAAAACTAGCAACACTACACTGATATGTGGAAGCTGAAGACCCCGATGCTCTCGTTGCAGCATAAGCAAGACTGGCTTGGATATGCATTATGTCCTCTCGGGCCAGATTTCGGTGGTCGGTACTACTCCAACTGCCAGCTTGTTCCCATTAGCATGTAGACACAAGTTGAGATCGATTTTGAGACGCAAAAACGATTGAAGGACCAGGTGGAAGCTGGGTCAAAGGACCAGTATAGGAATATTGTAGGTCCTCTGGAATCAGGATAATTTCGCCACCACTGTTGGGTGTGGATCCGCAGATATTGGGATTCGGCAATGATACTATGTACCTCATGGAGGAAAGAAGCTCCCGCGAATTCCGCTTTTTATTGGATTTTGTCCTGTCCTCTGGATTGAGGTGCAGGTTTTCGCTACACAGAATCGAGGCATCGAGGACATTATCTATCGCCAGGGTGTGTATGCGCATAACACGAGAAAGCACTAGTCAACTCATCAAGGTTCTCACTGATTCCAAAAATCAAACAGCTCCAAGTTGCCAAAACTTACCCAACGGCGAATGCAGGAAATCGACTATTCAACCTCCCTCCAGAGATTCGCGACAGGATCTTCGACTTGGCCACACCGGACAACGACTGGTTCATGGACCTCATCTGCAGAGACACGGAGTATCTTGGTAAATTTGGCGGGTTCTGCTTCCCCTTCTCCAGGGAAGAAGAGCCAGGTCACTCGGTCCTCCAAATGTGCAAGCAGATGCGCGCGGAGGCGCTGCCGTATGCCTTCCGGCACACCCACTTCGAGGTCTGGGGGCTGGACGAGCTGATGAAGTTTATTCCTCATGTTGGGCCGGATGGGACGCACCAATGTCGAAAGCCTCGCGTTCACCTGGCAGAGCAATCAGAACGTCGCGTATATTCTCCAAAGGTTTCCGGAAAAGCAGCTTGTGGGTGTTCTGGAAACGCCGCCTATCTTGCACGTGGCAGAGTGCGTGCGGCTCTTGGGAGAATGCACGAGGCTGCGCCGTGTCAAGATAACGCTGGAAAAGTGTTTGACCCGGAACCTGAGTCCGGAGGCTTTCCGGGCTGATCCGGGCATCATCGGGCTATGCTCGCTCCGTAGCTTCAAAGAGGTAACCATCCACAAGGGTACTCCTGGATCGGTTGAAGGGTCTTGCGAGAATGTGGACTGGCTGGTGCGAACTATGTTGAATCGTCCCATTGACAGACCAGAAGTTCAAAGAATCTGATTCAAGATTGCTATAAGGGAATATGGTTCGTATCATATATCCAGGCGCAGAGGTTGCTGCGCAATTGGCTTTTTAGCTATTGACTTCATGGCGTATAGTTTAACGGAGGGAAGCTTCTTGGACTCTCGGGGGCTGTCGATGTGTGTCCATTCGGGTTATCTACAAATCGGCTTGCTTGATCAAGCTTGAACTCGCTTTCGGTCCCAGAGTGATGAAATCAAAAAGTCAATACAATTGGGTAAGATCTTGAAACGCTTCTCAGTCGGCTAGCGAATTGGCTGCCGAACCTTGTGACGTTGCCATTCACTGGGTCAACATACATGTAGTCATGAGCTGTAGAGCCGAGATTCTCCCTCATAACGATAACGCCACCGTTTAGGCTTACTGCACTTACACTTATTCAGGTAATCGACCAGCTGCCTGTCGTCTAGGTAGCTGCCTCGCGCGTGTCGAAATAAAATACATACCAAGTATGGTGCGCACTTCGCTCTTCTCCTAAGTATCCGTGGTGAACGTGATGACTGGTTCGATCACCTCTATTTGTTCGGTGATGTTGGTCAATAATCCTTCGGTGACTCGGCCTATGCTGCAGTGTTCGCCGAAGGTATTAGTCGAAGATGTCCATATAATCCCCACGCACGGAATCGGAAGTCCACGAAAAGACGTAGCCATTAATGGAAATCTCCGGAGATTTATCCTATTTACTGTGCTTAGATACGTTCTTGTTGATCATAGCTAGATTGTTGAGCGTTCCAGCATTGCCGATATTCAAGTGTTAAAGCACATCAGCTTCAGCAGGTGCCTACAATCCACTGGTGACTTCTGTAAGATTGGTGCAACATGATGGAATGCAAACAAAGGATATGCCGCCAATGAACTTTACTTTTCAAAATACACTGTCCAGCCGTTTGAAGTGCGAGATTTCTCTGCATTCTGCAAGTCTGATGTGCATTTTGGTGGGTGGCTCTCCTAGTCAACTGCGCAATGGCCTAGATCGCCAAGTCACCATTTAGTTCCCATCATCGACGAGTGCAAGTTTGCAGATGGGTGGAGAACAAGGGCATTCAGCTCGGCGGCCTAGGTAGACCCCAGGTAATTATTTTCAGCCCTATCCCATCATGCAGGGGCATCAAGTTTTCTTGCATTCACGAGAAGGCCGGCGGGCATGTTTTCCAGCCTAACGTTCCCCTAGGGCGCCAATTTCCAGTCTAGAAGCAAGTGCGGGGGCGGGCACGTCGACTGCTTCACCTCAGAGCCAACTTATCATTATCTGGGACCGTTGAGGACGAGGCCGTCGTCAACGCCGTCGTCTGCCATCATGTGGCTAGTCAATACACGGACCGGCGAGCTCGTGTCTACCATTAACCCGGTTCCGGGCACGTACGTGATATTGTCGCACACATGGGGCGCCGCCGAGGAAGAGATCAGCTTCCAAGACTTTCAGCGCCATGAAATGGCGAGCTTTAGTTCTCCACAGGGAGCAAAGGCGAAAGGGTTCGCCAAGATCGAGCGCACATGTTCCATTGCCCGCCGCCGCGGCATCGACTTTGCCTGGATCGATACCTGCTGCATTGACAAGACGAGCAGTGCCGAGCTTTCCGAGGCCATAAACTCTATGTTTCAGTGGTACAAGGACGCAGCGTTCTGCATCGCGTATTTGCAAGACTTACCGCCAGAAACGGACTCATCGCCGCTCCAGACGGAGCTTCCGAAGTGTCGTTGGGTGACTCGGGGATGGACCCTGCAGGAACTGATTGCGCCCCGGGAAGTCGAGTTTTACGATGCGTCCTGGGAGTTCCGCGGGCTGAAGTCCACGCCGGCCACGACGCGGCTTCTGGCCGAGGTGACCGGCATTGATGCCGGTATCCTGGTGGATAGCACGGACCTAGACAAAGTGCCCATAGCCCGACGCATGTCCTGGGCGTCGACCCGCGAGACGACGAGAGTAGAAGACGAAGCGTACTGCCTGCTGGGAATCTTCAACGTGCACATGCCCATGATCTATGGCGAGGGGCGCAAGGCGTTCCTGCGCCTACAGGAGGAAATTGCCAAGGACAGCGGCGACCTCTCGCTCTTGGCGTGGACCACCTCCCCCTACGATGAAAGCGATGTCAACCGTGAGGTTCACCCGCAAGGACAGAATTACCAAGGGATTTTCGCCGCCTCGCCGCTCTATTTTCGATCCGCCCGCAATATAAAACACCGCATAAAGAACTTCTGCGTCGAAAAAGAGTTTATGGTGACGAATCGCGGCCTCAAGATCGAGACCGCCCTAGTCATGGACGAGTCCGGAAAAGTAGTCTTGAACTTGGGCGTCTCGCACAAGGATAACTGGAGCCCGACTAACTCGGACGGGTGGAAGGGTATATATCTCTCCAAAACAGCCGACGGGTATGTCCGTTCGAGACCGTGGACGCTCTATACGGCGCGGTACCGCCGGTACCTCGCAGACGCGCCACCCACCATCCACATCCGCAAACACGTCAGCCCCGCGGAGTCGCAGCGACTCGAGCAACGGTTTGCCGGTGGCATACGTGTACGCACACGGTCCCAAATCCAAAAGGTCGCACCAGTGCATCTATGGGATCAAACTCGTCGTACCTTCATGCACCAGGGCCGCGGTATTAACGCCTGGGTCGTCATTCAGCTCCCAAACCCAGCGTCTGAAAGCAGGAGCAGCAGCAGCGGTGCGCCAAAAGGGGGCCAGTCGAGCCCCCCCCACACGGGCCATCGTCGCTTGCTCAACGATGGGCTACGAAGTCGACCAGCCCGGCCGTCCCGTCTGCACCATCTGGATCGAAGGCCAGGGGGCATGGCGCCATGCGCTGGGGTTCTTAGAAACACGAAAAGAGATAGCGGACTACGTCATGGCTGATTACCTGGCCAATCTCGTTGCGGCCACGAGTTCAGACATGTCGTCCCGATCGATGAGTTGCCCGTTCTTCCTTGACGAGGCAGGCAACGAGCACGCAGTCGATGCCAGTTTAAGTGACTGCAATATCGAGGGCACCCAAGGGTACTTTCTCGACATAGCTGTAGTAGAGGTTCCTGCCAAACAGATACCCAAAGAAGATGAATTATGAAACGAAGTGTCGGTTGACCGGCCATCGACTTCTGGCAAAAATGGTCGGACTTGTACGGCATGAACCTGGTCAGTCTCCCAACCCTGGCGAACAGCAATGGCCAACGGATCATGATGAATACTTCACTCAACACCAACTAACCTCCCGATCGTTACGGAGGTTACCATTTAAGACATCCTTTCGGTTGCCGGGAACAGTAATCACCGGATCCGAGTTCAAGCTCTGAGCTATCAGTTTCAATATTTGGATTTAGGCGCAACGGCGTTGAGCCTACGTTTTAGCGTGACCCATCACTTCCATCATGCAGCGCTTCAAGACCATAATATATTGATATTCTCAAGCCATCACAGCTCTCTGAGAATATACTCTTCTTTTGCGGTGATCGATTTCACCTCGTCTAAGGCCAGATTGCCAACGGCAGATGTGGTGGAAATAAGATGTCCCACGCAGTATGTACTCCACGCCATACCTGATTATATGACTTTGGTTCTACACCAATCCCGTAACACACGATCGAGTTCAAGCATGCACCTACATGTGGAATTATCCATTTCCCTGCCAGCATCCTAAGCAAGGTAGAGTGTGGCACCTTCTCTAGTGTCGGTATTATACCCGAGAGCCGGTTTCACCACGGCTCTCTATTCGGACAACCACCATATCCCCATAATTATAAAGCTTAAGCTTACGCATACATGTTAGGCTCTGGCCAAGGCATCGGGCTTCCGGCACGAACACATGAATATTTATAGTGAAGCACCAATGGCACCCTACTCGGAGATCAATGCTTCTTCGAGCTCAACAAGTCCGGCGACGATCAGCCAAGCTGCGTAGTCTATGTCCTGTATCATTACTCTACCTGCGCCATCACCATATACAATGTGTTTCACCCTCTCCCTTGAGTTGCTCTCGTCGCGGATGAGTTTGTACCGTAACTCGATCGTTTCAGTCCGCTGCAGTCATCGCAGCCCCTGGCGCCAGGCGCGATAGTACAGGCCGCCCATTTTAGCCTTCAGAAGAAAGTGGATTGTTGTGATAGTAAGTCTCGCTGTTACCCTGGCCTTTACACGGCGTTCTTCTACTAACTGAGATACCGAGATACCGAGATACCGGGTCACCCTTAAAAGCATAAGACGCACAGATTGCCTCATCAAGATGCACGCGTTCTGTCTCCCATGTTTCCCAGAGATGGTTTTAACAGACATACAAGTTGCTGAGAAGACGTATGGATTTCGAGAGCCGATTACTAAGTGATCAGTTACCAAGCCATTAGTCCCTCAAAGCCATGGTCAAATGAGGAAACTTCTCTGAATAATACCAATTTTTGATCATTCACGTATGGGTAAAAGTCGTGCTCCCTGTTGTAATAAGGCCACTGCAATGTAATAGCGGTTGTATCAAGTCTAACTCACTACTTGATAGAGCTCTAGCGCTGCTACCCACCTGTCTTACTTCAGCCAGGCCACTAAAGCTTCCATCCCATCCCAAACTGCCAAAACTGTAGTTGCACCAGATGCAGAGCAATGTCCCAAAGCCATATTGAGCGATTGAACTCATGACTGGAATATATAATGATAGGGATTACCAGACAGCCATAGGATTCCCCAGTTCACCACCAGTATTAGTACCAATTGGTGATTCGTGGTCTCTTTCATAGATCCCCAGCCGTCGAACGACGATAGAAGGTATTAAGTGGAAGCTAGTGCCTTCGTTGGAGTCTCCGTGACTGTTGAAATGATATACGGCATTGTTGCATCTCACCACGATCAATGCAAGCAAGAATACCTGAGAATTTGAGGGTGTGTAGCACCCAACTGGTCAATTGGTAAGGTTGTTCAGGGGACAATACGCACTCAAAGTACCTCACATTGCTAAAAGGAATTGCGGACAAAATCACCCCAAACCTTGCTTCCAAATAGTAATTGAAATCCCGTAGTGACTGAAACATGGTATCTATGATATATGCCGAATCCAGTCGGCCATATACCGGTCCCTTAATTAAGCCCTCGATCATAATCTCATCAATAACGCTCATATCGCCATTCTCGCTTGGTCGCTCTTCGTGAGTCATAAACTATTTCTCGGTGGGATAGAACTTTGGGAAAAATAGGATGGACAGAGTTGCCATTGACTGTTCGTCGCTGTATAACTGGTTAGTTACCACTCGAGGCATCTGAGGAGGATGAACTTGCCTCCTGTTCTGTAGGAGCGATCCAATATGTATTCAGATTGGACTGGTGTGTCGCATGGAGAAGATCAGTAACATCGTTGGCGCTAGCGTTACGTGGTTGGCACATTCTCTCCCGCCGTGATCTCACACATTCCCTTTGAGCCGTTGCAATTCACTTTTAGCCTCCTCTGATCGTCGCTGTCCATCTTCTAAATAGGACTCGAAGTGCTTTATAACGGCCATCGAGCTCTTCATCAGCCCGGTGTTTTCCCTGTTCAGCTTGGTGTTTTCCCCTTTCAGCTTGGTGTTTTTCCTTTTCAGCTTCTTGACCATGGCCATTGCATTTCTAATAAACACTTCTGGGCTCGAACTCGGTGGGTTGGAAGTCGAAGACAAAGCGGAAGAATCTGAAGACGTTGGATTCGAAGGCCTGGTAGAGAGATCGGGAGGTTCGGAAGTGGCAGGCGCTATTGTGCTGCTGTTGGTTTCCGAAGGACCTGGGGAACTTTCTGGACCGGGATACACTGACTGCGTCCTCGAAGATGCCGCTACCGGAGAGGGGGAAATGGCCCCTGGTCCAGTCGACGACAGTCTGCCTGGTGGTTGCGCTTTTGTCTGGGGCGTTTTGGTGACGAATAGGTCCATTGGTCCCGGCTGCTTCTGTTCCCCGCACCGCGTGCGTTTCCCACGTGGTTCGTCGTTTGCTTGTTTACCAGGAAACTTTCGTTTTTGGCCATTCTTGGTGAGTCCCTGGTCGCTGTCCGACCATCTCTGGTATTCCGTATTGTTGGGTTTGGGCTTTTCCAGCGATTGTATCATGCCTGAAGCGTCAGTTCCCGAAGAAACGTAGGAGGGAAGAAGAGCAGGCGCCAATGTCGTAAGAAACGAATCATTCTTGTCCTTCCAACCAAAGTGTTCCCGCGTAAACTCTCTGAGGGCCAACACGTCTACCTCGCCTCCCCATTCATCTTCCCACTTGCTTTTCTCTTGATCCATCTCTGAAATTTTCGGCAGGATCCCTTGAATGAACCAAGAGATAGTCTCGGGGTATGAAGATGTTGCTGTCTTGGAAAGGAATCTAGGAGTGGCGATGGGCCCATTTGTGGCAAACTGACCCTCGGAGTTCGTCTTCATATCATCATCGACAGATGTTTTCCATTCCGACAATAGGGAGCCCAAATTGTGCTCTTTGTGCGCCGTAGATATGTCCCAGAGCTTATTACCGTGAGGAGACTTGCCAATTTGGATGGCGAGATCTGTCCGACGATGCCTATCGACGCCCTTCAGTCCATCCCCTCTACCAGCAAGTAGAGCCACGGTGAGGAGGACCTTCTGGTTCAAGTGCTTTTCGGGTGCTGACGTTTCGTGGTCGCCCGGAATGAATTCATGGACTAGAACAACCTTATTGGCGGTCGTCTCATACTTCAATACAGTCTTGGCTCCGAACAAGAAGGCATTGATATCGGTTGACATCACCGCGTCCACAAGACCAGTCTTGTTCATCGCGGAGCATTCCGCGATGGTGTCGGCCTGGGCGACATAATAAGGGATGCATAACTTCTGGAGCGCTTCTTTGAATTCATTGCAAGGGCGTTCGGTCGGCAGGATGTTTGGGTGTCGCTGCGCAGGGACTGGTTTTAGCAGCCGAGGGCTTAGGTTTGGTAGGCCGACCTTGACCACGCTTGGGGGCGATCGTGGCCGGGTCAGCTGCGGCTCGATCCTTGGCTGGCCTGCCTCGACTACGCTTGGGGAGTGCGCCTTCGGATGGATCCCCTCCTGTCGACCTCCTCTTACATGTAGTTATACTAGTTGGGGTCTCAGTCGGCTGGAACATTGCACGACATGATTTCTCCACGAGCCAGTACGGAAGCCACTCCATATCCTCATCGATCTCCTTCTTCTTGAGGTTCCCCTTGTATGTCTCAACGATTGGCTCGGCCGGGACGTTCACATGAACTACGCTGACATGGCCGGGCTTGACTTGAATTTCTTTCGCCGCCCCTTCTCCCTTGGTCTTTATCTTCTTGACGGTTACCCATTTTGACCCGTCCGTCCCCGACGCCAAACAGCGGAGAAGCGTACGGACTAGGAGACAAAGGACTGTAGTCCTCACGAACTTGACAGCAAAGTGCCGATATTTCCAGTCGAAGTAGACCCGGGTGAACACCCTCAAACGCGGGACATCAATGTCCTTTCTCCAATCAATTGCTCGGGTCGTCGTGTTCTTCTTTATTTCCCCCATGTAGTATCCGATGACGGCCTGGTCTGGAAAGTTGTTGTCCAAACCGTCAGCAAGTGCAAGTTCCCTCCTTCCAAATTTGCCTCCCTTTAAGTCCTTTGCGAGGCCATTCTTCCAAACTGGGAACTTCTCCTCCCACAGAGCTTCCCTTTCGGCCAGGGTCCAGAGGAAACCGCCGTGATTGGATACCCCAATCTTGAGAGCAAGATCCGGGCCGCAGCCAGAAAGTCCGGAGCTGTAATCGCCACCGGCGAGGATAGCCATGGCAAAGATGACTCTTGGTGTCAGAGGAGGCTTCGCCATTTTCAGGTCCTCCATCTTGAAAACTTGCACCATGCAATCCTGGTTCTCTGCATTCAGTCCTCGCAGCACGGTTTGGGCCCCGAACAAAAAGGCGTCTCCGTCGGTCGACATGACCGCGTCCACGAGCCCAGCCTTCTCCAACGCCGCGCATTCTGCCTCGGCTTCCCCGGGCGCTTCGAGGGTCGGGACGCCCAGGTAGCCGAGAAACATCTTGGACAGGTACGTAATGTGCCTGAAGTCGCCCTCCTGCTTTTTCTCGGTTTCGGATCGCAGCTGGCACGAGGACGACGGCGTGTAGGGCTGGTAGGGCGGCGCGCTCGTGTTCTTGCGGCGCTTGATCGAGGGCTTACCTGGCCCGTCATACACATACACTGGCTGGACTCCGGCAGCGAGGAGGTGGAGGACGTGGTAGAAGAGCGTGCGGGTCGGATTGTTCATCCCTCCATACTTGCTCGCGGTGACATGGTCGGTGGCGGTCTTGTACTTGTAGACATCGATTGGGGCGTCGACAGCGATTCGCATCGGTCTGCCAGTTTTCTCGACGTGTTCAGCGTTGAGTTCCCACAGGCGCACCGTCCGACCGGGATAGTCCTTAGACACGGCGTCCCAAAATCTGGGGATATGGACCGGTTAGCGATCATTAGCATCAGCGCGGTCAGTAGACCGACTACGTAGCCTAACGGGGGGGTAGTGGAGAGCGCGATATGGTGCATGTGCTCACCCTTTAACTCCCATGGCACGAGAGACGGGCGCAAGATCTGCTATCACGTATTTGGAGAGCTTATGTTAGGGATTGTAATTCACAGAAAACAGACTTCGCAGACAGTACATCTCCAGATAGCAAGGAACTGGAAAGAAGGCAAACCGGAGAGAGAATGTTGTGGAAGGCTACGGATCTGTACACGCAGCTCGCTCAGTGCCTTCCGGGTACTCGATGTCGTACGACTATCTCTGCATGTAACCCGCCGTGACGAGACGAGGAATCGCCCCTCGAGGGTTGATGCACGAAATCTAATGTGTTACAAGACATTACGATGTACCCGCACATTGGTTTACTTCAGTTCAACTGCAGACATGGACAGTAAAGATGACCCTAGACTTCCAATGCCATTCACTCTGCCAGCCATCAGTGACATTGGCAATGCATTAATCTTGGTAGGCGAAGGACGCGATCGAGAATTGCCAAGCATCTAGCGCGTCGCGTCCCAGATCTCAACTTCTGTAGGGCAGCGGTCCCCTGTAATGTCACAATTTGCCCCTTGCATAAGCGGAAACCACTCATACGCTGTGCTGCTCATTACTGTTTCGCTCTTATGCATACAAACCCCTTCTGCGCGATTCATAGAATCGTGGAAGATATGGGTTCTGATGAACCGGTTCTCCTCAGGTAGGCTCTGGCATTTTCGAATCTATGCGACGACGTACCAGCACTATGAAGTGTGTACTTCATAAACTGAACTAACATCACCAAGTGTTATATAAACTATGTTTCGTGAGATATGGTATTAAAACGTTTGCATCCATCCTTTAGCATTATAACCTTCTGCAAAGCTCCTCTAAGAACAATATCTCTTCCGGGGTCATGTAGATATCATCTGGCATCACAACCCGATCGGCCTCGATGAGAATCCTGCGGCCCTCAGGAATATATGCGCCCCTGCCCCGCTCCGTGTCCATGTCGAGCGTACTGCCGCTGTCAGCCGTCGCTGTTGCTTCCGATGGCGCCACGCCGCTCACGTTTGATCCCAATTCCAGGTCGCCGGCGCCGGCGCCGTCGCAGCCGCCAACATCATTAGAAGGTTGCGATGATGTATGTGATGATTTCGCCTCGATATGCGGCCCCCAGTGCTCCTCTTGGCCGTTATTTTTCTTTTTTATGCTCCGCCAGCCTCCCACCTCGCCTGGTGTCCACCAGTAAACAGGGAACCGGCGCTGGAGGTTGTTGATCAGCAGCGCCACGCCGAACATGAGGGAGCAGCCAAGCAGTATGACGGGGATGAGGAGCCAGCCGAGGGCGCGGACGTCTGCGTCCACGACGGCGAGGAGGGCTGTCGCGCCAGCGGGTGGGTGCACCGTGCCCGTGAGGGCCATGACGGCCGTGGCCGACGCGCAGGCCAGCGCCCCGGCGAGCCAGGTCAGGTCATGGGCCGCGAAGCCAGACTCGGGCCCTCCAGCCGCCGGGAACAGCGTCGGGTCCAGCGCAAACAGCTTGGCCACGGCGACGCCCACGATACTGGCGAGTACCTGGCCCAGGATCGAATTGCGTGGCTGCGAGAGGGGCGACTCGATGGCGTAGAATTCCAGGACTGCGGCGGCTCCCTTTACAACACGCATTCATGTAAGTCTCTCTACAACGTTTTTGCCCATGGTCATGGATGGATGGATGGATGGAACGAGGATCACCTACAAAGCTCCCAATGATGAGTGGTGCACCTCCAGACCGAAAATTATCGATGTGGCGGCCGACAATCTCGATGGTACTGAGTGACGCAAATATGCCGACAAACGCCCACGCAATCATGGCCAGGTTACCGATGGGCTGCTGTGGTCTCGGCCGGTAGCCAACAAAGTGCGTCACGAATCGCGGCAGGTGTTTCCATGGCGGCGAGGGTAGGTATGGGTTGAGGTAGGCGTCGATGTCGAAGTGCCATTTGGACGGGCTGCCGAGGAGTGGCCGCTTCATCTGAGCGGTGCAAGTCGTTCTCCCCGGTCCCAGCAAGATTTACAGTTTGGTATCTGGGTTGTATTGGTTGCGTCAAAGGTTTCACAAAATCCAAGAGGCTGTCGAGCTTTGTCGAGCCAAAGTTATCAAGCAGTATTAGAAGATCTTCGAGAACAGGGCCGCAGAACACGGTCCTCTTTGATCGAAGCTGCTGGGAGTCGGCAAGTTGTAAGTCGGGCACGTCAAAACAGGAAATGGCACGGGCGTTTGTTCGGCTCGGGTGGCTTGCAGTAGGCGGCCAGAGAGGTGTCGAGATGCTCGGGAAGGCACGCCCAATAATAAAGTGTGCTGTGATAACCACGGGCATTTATGCAGAAGTCCCACGAACCACTGACGACGACAGCCAATGTCAGCCTTGGGGTTTATCTCTCTCGAAGAGCCGTGGGAGGGTGCATGAAACGTTCAAGCGAGGTCATCTCTGACTGAGCAGGCACACACTTTACATGACGAGATGCAAGATCCCCAGATCCGACCTAATATACTCGTACCACCCTCCCTCTCCGTCTTGGAAGAAAAAACAAACCTAGTCGGTCGTCCATTGATGGAAAGAGCCCGCCCCTCCATCCCGAGATGACCGAGACCCCCGAGAAAATAGAAAGATGCCACCCTCGTAGTAACATATCTACATATTGTGATGTTAACGCCAGACAACAGCGTCATGTGGCCCTTCGTTTAATCCTGGTTCTGGCAAGTTACAGGCAGGAAAGAAAGAGCGATCAGGCCGGGGGTCTTGGTTCTGACTAACACGCTTTGCTCCTATACGCTAGGTTTAGGGGCGATGACCAATTAATTGCCGGCATTGGCGTCATATGGAGTAACAGAAACCCGCCGCCAGCACATTGGTGGTAAGGCGGAAAGGCTGACGGTCGTTGGGGCCGGGTGCTTTGCTCAAGTGGGCCTTGCATCTCCGCGGAAGCTGAACCTTGGCAGGGGGTCCGGCAACCCGAGGGGACGGTCGTATCCCATTTACTGGTTTACCCAGCTCAGTTATTACATTGCCAGTGACCCAAACTAGACCACGTAAATAAACAATCACAACGTAGTCTAAATTCTGTAGATAGTTCATGCTCTACATCAGGTAAGCAACAGCAACAACTTCGTAGAGGCTAATGACCATCACCGACTCTCAATGTAGTAAACGCCAAAAGGGTATAATCCTCTATCCACCATAACGTATAATCTACTGGCGCATCATCCGGTAGAACCGCAAACGGTATAATCGCAAAGACGTTCTTCCCTCCTCACATCAACTCGTCCACGCCCTTCTCGGCAACCTTGATGCACTTTCCAATCTGCCACGAGAGGTCGGAAACGGCCAGCTTCTTCTCATCGTCCGGAAAGCCTTGCTTATCCATCTGGTGTATCTTGCTCTTGGTGACGGCTCTCAGCTTGCCGAGTTCCTCACAGATAGCTTTCACAAAGTCATGAGGCTGATATGCTAGCATTTCTGATAGATCGTCTCCTTTGGACACCAGAGTGGGTGCTGGAGTGGGAGGTGCAAGCGCATGCGGAGCGACCTGGTGGTATACCTGCAGCTGGTCCTGGATTGTGTTGAGCTGGGATTGGAGAGTCTCTAAGCTGGCAGTTGACTCATTGGCTTGAATCTCAAGTTTGTGGCTCATCTCCTCTTGCATTTCTCTCTGTCGTGCCTCCATTGCGTCGATCCGGGATCCATGTTCCTCTTGTATTCTCTCAGCTTTGCCCCTGGGATCATGACCACTGCTCGAGGTGGATCTCCTCGAGACGTCCTTTTCTAAGGCTGGTCTTTTGGGTGGGTCACCGCATATCGTGTCTGATGGGCCTCGTTTCACGCCGGAGATCTCGCCTTTGCTGCTAGAGACGTCAAAGAAAAAGGGCGGAGTCTCCTCACTCGAACCAAGCTCCCCCAGGACGACTTTTAAACGGTTACGCCAACCATCCACAAGTAGAGCCCAATCACCTAAAGTGCGTTTACTTCCCCGCTCCCGGATGCCGTTGATATTGTCGGCCAGCTCGGTCAACCGAGACAATGGGTCCGGACCATCCTGTCCTTGGGGTTGCTTCAGGGACGCCAGTCGCGCATCGCAGTACACCTCCGTCAGGTTCTGCAGCATTCCGGGGAACCCATAACCTAGGCACTTCGATAGCCGGCCCCAGAAGCCATCTTCCCCGTGGCCCCAGAATTCACCGAAGTGGCAGATGGCCTCGAATACTACTGTCAGGTTCACGGTGACACGGGCCTTAATGCACTTCGATGTAGTGGCGTGCTTCTGCTGACTGGGCATATAATGAGGCGTGTGCACAATAGCCTGGAAATAGTCGTTGGCCTGTCGAGGGTCGTTGGACGAGAAATAAAAGCCCGCGGGCGTAAATATCTTCTTCTGCTTAGGGCCTTTTGCCATATTGGCAGTGGTTGTACAAGTGATAGGTGGGTGAAGTAATTGTTTCGAGTGGTATGTTATTCCAGAAGTTATTCCGAGACTTGATTACTCTGTTAATAAAATCTGTAACTATCCCCGGTATAAATAGATATATAAGAGTGCTGGTTAATTAGTGTAACTGTGAATGTGAAGTGGGATGGTAGCTGTTATTAATGTTACTGGGAGTTAAAACCTCGAGTAGGAAATTGTGGGTCATCCATAACCTGCCAATGCCATATAGCAAGTGCTGGAATAAATAGTACTTTACCTACTAACTATACTTATGTTTTTTAATTATTCTAATTGCACCCAGTTATACTAAAGGAATAATATATAAAACTATAATATTTTTCTATAGTTATTTAGATAGAATAATAGCTTCCTATAATGTTAAAGACTTGGTCGATTATATCGCATGGGCTTGGCAGAAAGGAGAGAAGGTGCGGCTAGTTGCATAACACAACGCAAGCGGCGGGATCAAATGCGGTCCTGCCGCTTGTCACAGTGGACAGTTGGGTTACTCTGGTAATCACGTCTATTAAGTGCCTGTCTATTCAGTGCCTTTCAAGAATAATTGTTATCTAAACCCAGTATCCTGTAGATAACGCCGACGCTATGTAAAGAGAAAACTCCTATTCATGAGTTGCACCTCTTTCGCAGTGCTCTATAAACATTGAAGCCTGCCCTCAACCAAATATATCATTACTGACTTTTCTTGCTGCCCCAGTGGTGGTGTTTTTCTGAGCCGCGTGCTTGGCTCCGGCGGTACCCACCGCTCTTTGCGCACCAGCCTTCTCCTCGTCAATGACCACCCCAAGCCCAGCAAATGCCTCGAACATGGCACGGGTGACGTATTCCTGGACGCTGTAACCAGGTACACGATGGTCGTCCCTGGTTCTGGCAGGGTCCAGCCATGTGTTCTCGTAGCTCTCGTGGACCGTGTACCGAGTCGGATCCAGATCGGTAGCTCCAAATGGATCGTAAGGCTTGTTCCGGTCCTCCTCGTCTTCTGTGGGCCCATTCCGCTTCGCCTTGAGCCCACGGATCGAAAGCATGCTGGACGGGCCGCTGTCCAACGAAGAAGGGAAGTGCTGCCCGTTGATCTGCGCAATCCGTTTCCTTTTCTGTGCCAGTATGCGCTCCTGGATCTGGGCGGCGCTGCCTTGTTCGCCTCCCTGGAGAGCCTCCATGACCTCGCGGTTGATCGTTGCTTCCTCCTGGCGCGCTTCTTCCTCCTCCCTCAGCTCTTCCAATCTTCTCGCCTTGGAGGCCGCTTCCGCCTCGGCCTCGCGCCTCTTCCTCGCCGCCTCGGCCTCCCGGCCCTTCTTCCTGTTCCGGTCGATGTCGGCCTTGTTCTTCTCCTCGTACGATATCAGCTGGGCCTCGGCTTTCCGCCTCTCCTCGTCCGTGCCGCTGACGAGCGCAAACGTGAGATCCTCCACGTCCTGCAGGTAGTTGTTGTAGTCCCGTAACGTCTCGAAGTCGTCCTGTGTATTGTTGAAGACGGCGGCGACGCGCTTCCGTATGTCCACCTCGCGCTCGACGGACAGGTCACCAAACCAAGCTTCTCGGAAGCCACGCAATCGTAAGGTCTTGCTGCATGAAGCGTACGGACATTGCGCAGGACCCGACTTGAAAATGTTGTCGACGCATTGTGAGCACATGGCATGGTAGCACTCGGGGTTGATCAGAAACCTCATGTCGGTATTGAGGTAGCGGACACGCTTGCATACTGGGCAGATATCGGAGGGTAGGATGGCATTTGACGGCTGGGTAACCGTACTCGTTACCGCCTTGCGCGACATCTTAGCGGTTGAGGTAGGTATGGCTTGGGTATCAAGCAAAACAAGAACCCAGAAATCAGAAGTTGTTGGGGAGAGGTAGAGGATTGCGATTGGATCGAGAGGTTGGAATGAGAGCTGTCAAATAAATGTCGGGCCAGGGTCATCGGGGTTAGCTAGCATGGAATTCCTTCCGCACCCACTTACTCACTAGACCTGCGGGCAGGAGGCTGAACAATGGGGAGCCTCCCCCACTACCACAACGACCCCGCGCTAAGTTTAGCATCGAGGAGCTTTTTGTCATCCTTTCCAAATATTTCGGTAGAGCCATACTTCCTGCATATCACAAATCCGCAACCATGGCTGACAAAGGTGAGTACCTACCATAATTTGATTCCGAGCCCTTCCTTGGGTGCAGCAAACACTGCTGCTACCAGATGCCCACGTTGTTCAGAGTCTGGTTCCACGCTTTGCATCTGCTGTCCTCCCTATGCACATGTTCATCTCATGTGGCAGAAACAACCCCACCATAGCTACATAGCTGGCTGTTTGCTAACCTTCTGCCGCGCCCATCCTGCCAGACCCCCAAGCCGAAGCCGCCGCGATCGCAAAGGAGAAGGAGGAACAGGCCGCCCTGCCCTACAAATGGACCCAGACCATTGCCGAGCTTGACATTATCATCGAGGGCATCCCCGGCAACTACAAGGGCCGCGACCTCGTCGTCGACATCAAGAAGAACAAGCTGGTGGCCGGCGTCAAGGGCCAAACCCCCATCATCGATGTACGTTCCCTTACCTCAGCCAATATGACTTTCCCCCTTCCCACTTGCTCGTACTATGACTTACGACTCCTTTTATCGTGACAGGGCGACCTCCCCCACAACGTGAGCACGAGCGAGTCGACCTGGACCCTGTCGTCCAACGCCGACGGCACCAAGTCGGTCGAGATCCACCTAGACAAGCAGAACAAGATGGAGTGGTGGGCGCACGTCATCACGTCGGCCCCCAAGATCGACGTGTCGCGCATCACGCCCGAGAACTCGAACCTGTCGGACCTCGACGGCCCCACCCGCGGCATGGTCGAGAAGATGATGTTCGACCAGCGCCAGAAGGAGCAGGGCCTACCCACCAGCGACGAGCAGAAGAAGGCCGACATCCTCAAGAAGTTCCAGGACCAGCACCCCGAGATGGACTTTAGCAACGCCAAGATCAGCTAGAGAGGAAGGGACAAGGGGAAGCGATCGGGTGAGTAGCATGGATGGTTTCTACTATATATATGGGCATAGACGTGGGCGTGCTACTGGAATCCACGTGGAGGGACCGAAAATCGCATTACGAGCTACGGCAGGTATGAGTAATGAGAGATTTCGCCATGAGAAGAGTCGAACAAAACAAGTGTGGCTATATTGAACGAAAAACTGCAAAGAGTACATATTGATTCAAGAGGTGTATTGATCATCATTCAGGTGTATTTGGGATGTACAGGGTGAAACGAATTGCGCATAACCGCGAAGTAGGTGGTAAAAGAACCACAGGTTATGGCATCAGAGAGCCCTGTTGCAATGTTGCTCTTGGAACCGCGAGTAATGCCACGGCAGATTGAAGCTGCCGTACATCAATTGTCAGATAATAGCGATTCCGTGAGGTTTCTGCTGTTCTCTTCTCCTATTCCGACCAATGCATGTATATAGTTCGACATAAGAAACGAATATCGGTCACCGTTACTCACAGTATAGTATGTACCTGGATTGGATGGCAACCAACAATGAACAGCTGGATATAATAGCGTCCAGGTCATCCAAGGCGACAAATGCCCATGAGGGAGGTGTTATAAAGCTGTCACATATCATCAAGCTCAGGGCAGGACCGTGGTCAAGTTCACATAGTCAAGAACAACCAGAGTCTCGTCATTGAGCTACTGTAAATTGCTCCAGGCTTACGACTTTGCCAGCCTTGCTGCTCTAAAGCGACTCAAACGTTTGGGGCCGCCTTCCTCTTCGTCCAGAGGTTGGATTGGATTCTCGTCCTCCTTCATGAACCCACCTTGTTTCTGGATCAGTCGGTTTCGCATCTTGTAGTACTCAGTGGCTGCTTCTTGGCGCAAAAGTTTGGCATCGAGCTCATCGGGTTCCTTGGGGGTTGAGGAAGTGTCTCGCTCCAGTACCGCGTCGGCCATGGTTTTACCCTCTGGCCCCGACGGTGCGTAGGGGCTGTGCGTGGCAGGCGTCTCCGGGAGAATCGGGATACCACCCGCGCTGATAGGGCCGTGTGCAGGAGGTCCGGCGGCCCTACTCGACTTGAACCGCGATGCTTTCTTGGAAGGGGGTGGGTTCTGCGATGGGTTGGCAGTGGCGCTACTCTTTCTTTCCACAATCTCGGTGGATAGGGGTTCAACAAAGGGAATTGCAGCCGGTTCTTCAGCCGGCTTTTCAGCCGGCTTAGCCGGGCTAGCCTTCGCGGCGTCGGCAACATCAAGAGCTGGGGCGAATCGCACGCCCTTTGTCTTATACACTGGCAGCTCGCCGGTCGTAGCAGGAGACTCATCCTTCTTGACAGTAATGCGCCCAATTCCCTGAAGATCGCCATCGTTATCTTCTGCGTATAACTTCGTAGAAGGATCCTGTGGCGCCTTCTTGTCCCCCAGTAAGCGCTCTTGAATTTCGATCATTTTCTGCCGATAGTCGTCATCGATGAAGCTTTGGGTAGACCGGCCCCACTGGTCCTCGTCATCCTCATCTTCCTCGTCGTCGGAATACTCTTCACTATCAAAGTCGTCGCCACTGTAGTCACCTTCTTCGAGCGTCAGCTCCGCGACAACGGGGTTGAGCTCAGAAAGGTTGTAGCTCAGCATATCTCGTCGAAGTTGTGCTTCTTCCTCGGATTCGTCAGTCGGAATAACAGGTTTTGAGATGATCTCTTCTTGCGCCTTGGCTTGGCGCATCAGTTCCTCGATCTGGTCTGCGTTTTGCGTCCTCTCTACATCATCCTTGGGCTCTTCGCCCACAATTTCGGTGTCCTCAGCGAAGCTGACACCTTTCTTGGGCTTGTCTTTTGGTCCTGATTGTGCCGGCACCTTTGGCCTCATGGGTACCTTGATCTGCCTGTTCTTAAGAGCATTGGCGCGAGCTTCCGCCTCGTTCTTGATCGCAATTTCTCGAGCCTCGGCCTCGTCTTCTACAGGTTTCTCCGAGGGAAGTTGTCGACCTGGCGTAGCTTGGGCAGGTGCCTCAGCCAGACCTGCTTTCTTCAGGGCTTCCAGGAGCTTCCCCTGATTGTCGGCCGGTGTTTGCAGACTGTACGAGAGGACGTTGTCGTCGTCGTCAAGTTCCTCCATGATCTCGGTGATAGGAAGACCGCCCTCGTCCGCGGCGTTGGGGTTGCTGAAGACATCGGCGGCAGCGAACTTGTTCTGCGCCGCCTCCAATTGCATCTCGAGAGAATTGATATTCCTCGAGACGTAATCGATGCGGTTGGTCAGGACGCTGATAACTTGTTGGGCGCTTTTCGAGTCGTTCTTGCCGAAAATGTCCCGCAGTTCCTTATCGTCGACGAGATCGCCATGGTAGGCTTCTCGCGTGCTGGTCAGGCTCGGGTTGCTAGCCGGCAGTGAGCTGACTTGCTTCTTTAACGACTCATATTCGGATTTCCACTGGCGCCATTCGTCCAGGGCTTCTTCAAGCTTGACGAGATTCTGCTCGAGAGTCTGGCGATGACGCTCGACGTCGATAAAGCTGTTTGCAGTAGACATTTTGTAAGGTGGATGCAGTCAGAAGGAAAGTTTTGGGGGATCTGGCCGATCGTTTTATTGGACTACAAAGCAGCCAAAACTTTTTCGAAGCCATGCACGCTCGGACCACCCACGCGGAATAGCCTCCGCACAACTTGTATCCGTCCGTTAACTGTCATTTCATTTCAAAGTCAGACAGCGATCCATCACATTGAAGAACCAAATGGCAGAGCGGTAGTTACCAATCTCATGTTTGGGACAATGAGTATCACCCAGCCAACCTTTCATCAACTATCCGTTTGACAGTTTATTCTACTAATACCACAGGCGAGCGACGTACTAATCGCAATACAGTTTGATGAGATGGCTGGCAACAACTCAATTGTAGTAAACAAGAAATGAATACGAGATATTATCAGGGGGTCGCTAGCAGCAACCATTTTCTATATATCCCTATCTACTGTAGCTGCTGTGTGATTACGGCAAGTGGCTGTTGAAGATCCGCCGCATACGGAAGCAACTCCATAAAGCCAATTATGACGATACTTTCCAAGTTAGGGCGAGCTTGCTTCTCTCAATTTGTTGCTGGATTTAATGCAAGCTAGTCCATGTGGTACAGTATGAGACACTGCTACGCATATCAACACAGCCGCCGCCGCAATTGACCGATTAAAAAAATGTGCACTCTCAGGTGTTGTCGCCTCGTCCAATTCATCCGTCGTAACCAAACCCCCGGGGCAATTGATTTAAACTGCCGGTGCAGGTTTCCCCGTCTTTTCGGCTGACCGCAGTCGCGACCCCATCATCTGAAGCCGACTGGTGGAGCGGATGGGGCCGCTTTCCCCCACGAGCCCGTCATGAGACGTGCATGTTGCAGAGTCGGGCATGTACTAGCAAGGATCGTGGAAGTTGGGGTGCATATTTTGAGGGGTATCCAGGCTGACCTTTGTGGGAATGCCGAGGCAAGGTCCGGAGAATAGATATGCAGGCATCTCTGTCGTCGTTTACAAGATGCCGGGCAGTTGTTCTCTGGCCAGACATATCGTTACACATATACTGGCGAGCGAGTCAAGCTTGATCTACGACGTGAACTTCTTTGCTTGCGCGAAAGGGCGTTTAGTAGTACACAATTGACTGCCAAGCTTCTAAGAAGTGACGAAATATTCTGAACTCATCTGTCGATTCCGGGACCTCAATTGTCGTGACAAGTAGGCATGGCTCTCGGTATGTGATATTGTCGTCATACACGTATGCTTTCCGAAAACCCACTAACTAACAATACTATCTAGCTCTCGGTTCTGCCGCGCTGGCGGCAGCCGCCTACCTCGATGGCAAGTACCAACTTCGTCGGGACTGGAAGCTCGTCAGGAACCAGAAGGAAGGAGAGAGGTTACACGCCCAGCGAGGTTGGATAGCCCCCTTATCCCCGCCTCTCATTGTGGCCCTGTTAAAATTAATCCCAATCAGTGAAGGAGGGCAAGATGTCACCGTGGTTCGTTTTGGACGAGACGTGTAGAAAACGGGCCAGCGAGAGAGCCATCTGGTCTCGGGCCCGGACGGTGACGTTCCAGGAGTTGTATGAGATGTCCGCAAAGTACGCCCAATGGCTTCTCGAGCAGGGCATCAGGCCCGGCGACCTCGTGGCCGTCTATCTCCTGAACAGCGTCGAGTTCTTCGCCGTCATGTTCGCTTGCCACTGTATCGGGGCGTCGCCGGCCCTGGTCAACTCCAACCTGGAAGGCCGGCCTCTGCTCCATTGCCTCGGCGTCTGCGAATCAAAGGTTCTAATCGTGGATGGAGACGATAGCTGCCAAGCGAGGGTGGCCGGAAGCAGGAGCCATATCGAGTCGAACAATACGAGCATATTCATCCTGGATAATGGGCTCAAACAACAGATCGAGTCGAGGGCTCTGGTGGTCCCCGAGGAGAAGTGGAGGAAAGGCATGAAGGGGGACTTCCCATACTGCCTTATTTACACCAGCGGTACCACCGGACTCCCCAAAGGCTGTGCCTACAGTTTGAATCGTATGCATGGGGCTGCGTAAGTAAACAACGTCTGGTTATTGTACTGAGGGGTTTGTCTGAGCATGCGCTTACAAGATAAGATGTAGGACTTATGTCAATCTTCCGTTCGGCTGCAAGCCCGGCGTCGACTGCTGGTACAACTCCATGCCCTTGTACCACGGCACCGGCATCATATCCACCACCACGCTCTTACTAGGCGGCGTCGGGCTCGCCATCGCGCCGAAGTTCTCCGTGTCCGGCTTCTGGCCCGACGTCCGCGAATCTGGGGCTACCTTCTTTATTTATGTGGGCGAGACGATTCGATACCTCCTAAACGCACCGCCGCCGCCGCCGGAACAAAAGAGGCATCAGCTGCGAGGTGCCTACGGTAACGGCTTGCGGCCCGATGTCTGGACCAAGTTCCAGGAGCGGTTCGGCGTCCCCGAGATCGCCGAGTTCTTCAGCTCGAGCGAGGGGATGCTGCACCTCCTCGTTTGGGACCGCGGGCCCTACCTGCGCGACTGCGTCGGGCATCACGGCATGATACAGCGGTACCGCATGCGCGACACGTACGTGCCGGTGCGCATCGACCACGAGACAGGCGACGACATCTGGCGGGACCCCGAGACCGGGTTCGCCCAGCGCATGCCCTATGAGGAAGGTGGCGAGATCTTGGTCGCGGTCCCCGACCACAAGCCTTGGCAGGTCTACTGGAAGAACGAGTCGGCCAGCGCCAAGCGCTTCGCCCGCGATGTCTTCAAGAAGGGCGACCTGTGGTATCGGTCGGGCGACGCCCTGCGGCGCGACAAGGACGGCCACTGGTACTTTCTTGACCGCCTGGGTGACACATTCCGCTGGAAGTCGGAGAACGTCTCCACGGCCGAGGTGGCTGAGGTGCTGGGCCAGTTCCCGGGCATCGCCGAGGCCAACGTCTATGGTGTCACCGTGCCGCACCACGAGGGTCGAGCTGGCTGCGCGGCTATTCATCTTGATCCTACCGTGGCCCATCTAGACTACGAGAAGCTTGCGGTCTTTGCCAAGAGCGAGCTCCCCAAGTATGCGGTGCCCGTGTTCCTAAGGATGGTGAAAGCCAGCTCGCACATCCATAACCACAAGCAGAACAAGGTGCTTCTACGGAAAGAGGGCGTTGACCCGGACCTCATTGGAACAGAAGAGAAGGGAAATAAGCATGATACCATTTTGTGGCTGCAGGGCGATAGATATGTTCCTTTCCAAACGACGGACTGGGACTCGTTGCAGGAGTCAAGAGCGAGATTGTAAGAATATATTTTACTTGGCTATCTCGCATGAGTGATTGCCAATACCCCATACCTAGCTCGGGAGAAACCGAAGTATCCGCCTCAAAACAGGAAAGCAACATGTGAAATGCCCACCAATTTCACATTCTATCTACAATGTGTGATTGGTCCACTGTCTGATATCACCGCTTCGTCTTCACCCCAGAAGGAGCCGGCTGGGAGAAGGTACAAACTTGTCTAGAATAGCGACTTCCAGGCTTACGGTCCGTCACTTCCAGAGCCAGGAGATGGCTTTTTGATGAGTGAGTTGGGAATGGGGAGAGATAACTTAGACTGCGAAAATGGCGGAGATATGAAAAAGAAAGAAAAAAAGGATAAGTGTCTGCAGAGGGAGTCGAACCCTCTTGCCTTTGAGCATATTGATAATAATACTACCGCTAGGCTACACCGGCCCGGACATGGGAATCAGGGACCAATACGATATATAAAGATCGAAATCAACAGTGTTGTGTTGTTGCGAGTTCTGGAAACCTGGGCGTAGGCAAACTCAAACCTTGCGTATCGAACGACGCCAAGACCCTCGCCATATGAGCTGACCACGGACTGCACAGGCGAGCAATTTAACTGTGTACCTTGGCTGTCATGAAAAACAAGACAGTGTAACACTCAAGCCTTTAGATATAATAAAGAAACATTGCCCCCAACATATAACCTTGAGCGGTTGTCGCGACAGAAGATCATATGCGCCTGTATCATTGGCATTGCCTACCTCTTCTCGGCTCATAGAGGTTAGGAACTGTTGTTTTAATAAAATTGTTCTGGCACTGTGGCGGAAACCTCTCTCCTGTTAATGGAGCATCTCTAAAGTCCGATGGTAAGGTATGTAATCCTTATTGGGCGATTGACAATAAGCTCCTTCGTGGCATGGTACAAGATAGTTCAAGTCAGCAGTATGAGGCTTGCTTATAGTTCTTGGTGTTTTAGTTATAAATGAGGGTATCGTACTTGCAATTAGGACGCAGATCCTGTTCGGAAAGGGGTGTTAGGCAGGTCACGTTTCTTTTCATTTGGCCTTTGATTGTGTAGAAATAATCAGTTGATACTGGTTCGAGCCTTTACCCGCTGCTCTGCTGACTTTAGACTGTCGTCTTTGGTTGCAGCGTTGATATTCTCGTCAATGAGACTGCCATGCTTAGCTCGCGCCCATCGCGAAATCGGACCCGGAGGAGTGGGCGAGGCTTCTACAGTTTAACGTGGTGGAGCCTTATTTGTTGACTCGAGCCCTCCTGGCACTCATTGTCCGGAGTAGAGGCAACATCGTTTATAGGATCGTCGCCTTCATCGCCAGTGTGGCTGCACTTATAACCAACCCCGGTCTCAGTGCCTAACAGGCGTCCAAGCTGACGTTGGCGCGCCTGGCTGGGTTTAACAGGGTTGAGTACGGCAGCAAGGGCGTATTGGCCCTTCCAATACATTCAGAACACATCTCGACGACCATGACAGACTCACAAGGAAGCATCTTCGCAGATATGGTACGTAACACGCTCTCCACCCCCCTTTTTGTAATATAGACTGATCCACAACAGCCACCCCCTCTCGCCATATGTGTGTGCTAGTTTAGTAAGCTTCAAGACAGTCTTCATTGACAAGGATGACTTGAGTGCGCACTGGCTGGTGTACCTCACATCGAAGACGTCCGGATGGCTGGTATAGCGCCACTCCAACAAGGCGTGGAAACTTCCGGAGCTGATGACCAGAAAGTACGAAATTGTAGTTGGGGACAAGCCGAAGTTGAAACTAATGGTTTAGGCCATGAACAATTGCGAAAATGACTCAGTGCCAGTTTGTGTTTCCAGATGTAGAATCGCCCAAATGAAAATAGAGGGCATTCATGTTTTGAGCCTGCACGCATGATACTACGAATGTTGGCAGGTCAAACAAAACGAGATTTCTCACAAGAATTGAAGAGAAGTAATGTATAAGGCGGAAAAAGTGTCAAGAATGATGTCGGTTTCTACGACATCCTAAAGAAACATCTCGATTTCTTGCTCCAAAAGGCTTGTATAAACCATTTCTTACGCATCCTGACTCTTGTTTCCCAGATCCTACGTGCTTTCTTTACCCATCTCAATCGTACCTTATCCATACCAAATCAAGGCAGCCCATCAAGAAGGTCCGAGGAAGCTTCACAGACCTAAACTAGAAAGTCACCCAGCACTTCACGGACGTCGTAATAATACGACATGACCTAGGCAACGTTCTCATCGTTGCCGATCGCGCCAGCACGAGCGTCCTCAGTAGCACGAGCCTCGATGTTATCTAGGCGCTGGCCGAGGGTAGTGATATGATGGGTGATCACACGAATGGTCTGAGGATCCATGTCGTCTGGGCCGTCCTCGTGCTGATCGATAAAGATGTGAATCATCCGCAATTGAATGTGGATAAAAACCAGTGACAAGGATCGAATAACTAACGATGAAGATATCAGCTTTATGTCTCGGTACGCGGATAAAATGTATTGGCTGGAGCATGGATATCGATGTACTTACCAGCGTGCTGTTGCCAGATGAAGGGAGGACTTCCACCCAAGGCCTGGTCCCTCACGGTGTTGCTTTCCATGGTCATGGTGTTATTAATGGGAGCTGTTGATGGGAGCTGTTGATGGTAATTATTGTTTGCCTCTGTCCTTGTTGGGTTCTGACAGATAGATTCTGACAGGTGGTGGCCCGCAAGATCAGTCGCGAAGCAGAGATGGGATTGATGAAAGGGGGTTGCAAAAGGGATAGCGATAACCTGGAATCGGCGAGCTACTAGCCCTTTCTATGCTTCTCACAGACGTGATGGTGATTGACGTTTAATGTGTGATGCTCGGTGAGATGAGGGAAGAGTGAACAATCATAAAGAAAAACTTGTGCTTATTATTTTGGTGTATAATCGGCGAGAGCTAAGGAAGCTGTATTGAATACAATTGGCAATACAGCTTGCTTATCTAAACTGTGAACAATCAGATCAAGAAGCTTTCCTCCCAATCACTGAACAATCAATGCACGTAATTGATTTAACCATATTGAATTTAACTTGATCAACTGTTGTTTAACCTCCCCTCTCAACCAAACAAAAGCTTACGCCCTTCACTGAGCCCTCCTCCCCTGACTGTTCCGGGCCCTGGCACTACTTCACATTCTCATCCACCGTGCAGCGATGGGTCTCAAGGCCTCGCTAGCTATATTAAAAGTATATATGGCTTCATTGGGCTCATAAATAGAGCCTGCTCCTTATTGACCGTGGCCTTCCGGACGGAACCATGTAATGTTGATGTCTGGCGAAGTTGCGTTTTAGAGCCTGGTAAGAGGATCAACATAACTTTATGAGTTGGGTGTGTAGGATAGGGATTTTGGCCGTAAGCGGTTCAAAGAAGTCCTTAGTTACCACAACCCAGGGCTTGTATTCGGGTAACCTAATGGGTACCATGACTTATGCCATCGCACTCGTGACTGTCTGCAAACTCTTGGAGCAGAGAAGCAAAACGCTTCAGAAATGACGACCCAACTAGTAGCATAGTCAGCAGATGGAAAACGAGATGGAAACAGCAATCCTTTTCAGTGTTGAAGTCATTCACAAGGCGGTAAATTACATAAATGTCTGCATATCTATAACAACAATAGCCATCGAGTAGGCGCGACGACTTCTTCGCTCTCCCCTCCATCACCGTCGTCTATGCCCACTATCGGCCGGGCAGCCAAGCCGCCCTACGTAGCGACCATAAGTTGCTGCACCCAGTTCCGCTTGACCCTCATGGGTAAGGTCTACGTCACCGTTCCGGTTGTAAGTGGTGGCGCTGCCCGGCGAAGCGCTACCCGAGCAACAGCTCTCACAGATCCGTGGTCTGGGGCCAGGTCACGGTGGTCAGGACCAGAGCCCCATAATTAACTCGGACTTCGGTGATTCGTCGGAGCTCTGGCCGCCTCCACGAGCTGCATGGTATTGTCTTAGACCATGATTACCAAGCTTACATAAGTTCGATGATTACTGGTTACTCGGAGCACTCCACTAGCTGCGAAAACTACCTAAACTTCTCCTACCAGCCTACATTTTTTCAAGCAGCCTAGAATCGTCCAAGTGTAGATTGAATAACTGGTAATCTAGATGGCGTCCAGAGAGGGTTCAATCATACATATATTCCCCTGGAGCTAGGATAAGTGCCCATGCAATTCCCATGCAGTTGTGGCCGCAAGGTTGAAATCCCCATAAGGCCGAAGGCGAAAGTAAAATCTAGACCTGGGTACCGAGGGGCCCAGAACACCGTTCGCAAGCATTGTTCGCATAGCCACGCTGTCCCCCTGGAGCAGATCGTCCAGAAAGCGCCAGGCCCCGGATACTCCAGCCCCATTTGGACCTCTGTGCACTTCTGCTGGAACATTGCTAATGCAAGCGAGCCTGTTGCGGCTCGATAAGCCAGCTCAGTCCAGGTCGCACGCGGCAGCTACGGCTCCCAGGCACATCCAGGTTTGCCCGCACCGCACAGAGCACACGTCACAATCAAAGGTATCGGGTCGCCTTGCCATTCAAGCCGAAGGTTCTTGGGGAAAAAACCGGGAATCTGGTCTGGTGCATGAGGCAGATGCAGATGGCATCGCTAGCGGCAGGTTAAGGCCAGTCTAGACTCTAGGTTCCCCCTAAAAGCCGGCGCTAGATGCCCTAGCGGCGATGCCAAAGACATTACAGCTCGAGTATGCAGACACCAGGGAGGTTGCTTCTCCAGCTAGGGGAGGGCCTCAACGCCAATGGCTGGGGGCCGTTATTTTCCGCGTCTTCTGTTAGCGGGCTTCAGGCGCGATGGCAATCGGCTGCTAAAAAGAAAAACTGATTATCCCCTCCTTGGGTGCCCTGACGTACATACTTGCCTAGCTAGTAATCCCACATTTGGAAGTGCTTCGTCGTTTTTGTACTGACCCTCAAGTTTATACTGCCACGGAAACGCTGAACGAAAATCAAACTCTGACGCGAAGTGAATGACGCAAGAAACCGAACAGAAACCTCCGACTTCTTCACTTCACGAGAGCAGTCGATGTCCTGATGCCATAGCAATTGGGAGAATGGGCGGCCATTCTGGCAACCACACCGGTCGTGGTATGGGACGTGGGATGGGAACACCGCACAGCGCTTTCAGCTGCACCTCGAACCTCCTCAGGCAACCGATACAACAGCGCCCACGACAAGTCGATCCACCAGTAGATGTTGAGAATGCGGATTTGCCGCTGAAACCATTCGACCAAAAACTCCACGAAGAGCATTTTGGGACTTCAAATTCCCCGTCAGCAGACCCCCCTGCCGGATATGGCGAGCGATATCTCGCACCTTACCTCACCCAAAACGAGTCGTCGAGGTTGGCAGCATATTGGTATCACACCAGGTTGATTGAGCAAGATGATCTTTTGCTGGCCAAGATTGACACGCTCGTCAATGGCCTACAAAAGGCAATAGGCTGGGGCTATGCCATCGCAGGCCTTCTGAGCGAGTCAACCTTCACTCGGGTGGCTGCTGCCAACATGCCACTGGCCTCGCTTCCCCGGAGAGAGAGCCCCTGCTCCCATACCATCAACCAAACCTTTGGCAGTGTTTTCTCGGTGACAGATATGTCCCAGGACTGGCGCTTTAAGGACGCACCCCAAGTCTCAGCCTTGGGTCTCAAGAGTTATGCTGGCACGCACCTGCGATTGATGGCTGAAGACGGCGGAGATGTTGCTCTGGGTAGTCTTTGCGTAGCATCAGACCACCCACAAGAACCCTTATCATCGGACCAAAGGGATCTCCTTGTCCGATTTGCGGAGCTGATCAGCGCGTCCATTGCAAGCCACACGCGGCAGAGGCGCCTCAAACGGCGGCAGGAGATGAACGAGATGCTGGCGACCTTTAGAAGCGCCATCGGCGGCGACGACCATCACGAAACCGCTGCGCTGGCCATGGTTCAACAGGTTTACCCGGAAGCCCATGTCTCCCTACAATCCGCGAACGAGGGCAACATCAAGCTCATTGGTCGACCTGACATCGCCTATTCCGACATAAGCGAGGGCGTTTGGGAAGATACCGAGTTTATCGACTCGATCATCCAGACCTCCAACTATAAGGACCTTAAGACCACGCAGACTGTGCGGGCGATCGTCGCTCGATGCGGCAGTTTCGACAAGTACCTGGTCGTGGCGTCGAATGAGATCCAGCATGTACTAGACGACTTTGACGCATGGTTTGTTTCCAAGATTGCCGAAATCACAGCGACTACCATGCAAAATCACTTGCTTAAACAGGCATTGCATGCTCGAGAGACATTCATTCGAGGCATTACGCACCAGCTTCGAACACCCATCCACGGTGTGCTGGGTTCAGTAGAACTTCTCTCCGAGGAACTCACTGCCATGACACTGGCCGGTTCCCCGCCTGTGAACTGGGGCGAAAGCAGGCATGCACTCTCGCTGTGGGAGAATGTGGCAACAATCAGGAATTCGGGTCAGGAGCTCATGACCACCGTCAACAGTATAATCAAACATAACGTCTGGACAGAAAGTACTGCAACAAAAGTGCAGCTGAGCCCATACAATTTGGCCAGTATAGAACAAGATGTCATCGGAGACATAACATCATATCTTCAAAGATCGGAGCTCCAGGGTGTTTCAATAGACTTCATCGAAGATTTACCACGAGGTGGCCATACCATGCTCACAACCGATGCTCGCCTCCTCACCGAGTGTCTGCAGCAGCTTCTGATGAATGCGATCCATGCAGTCTCCGATGGACCAGCCGGCACGGTCTCATTGACCGTACGTTCGTCAAACGACTCCCCAAAGCTAACGTTTGATATCGTCGACAATGGGATTGGTATTGCTGAGGAAAACCACGCCAGGATTTTCGAGCCGTACGATAAAATCAACCCTCACAAAGCCGGTGCAGGGTTGGGGTTGACACTTGCAAGTAAGACGGTGAATCTACTTGGAGGGAGTGTCAAACTCCTGTCGTCGGCATTGGGAGCAGGATCGCATTTTCGGGTCGAAATGTCGGATCCTGTTCTGGAGTTTGTGGAGGATAAGAACCCGGAAACACACCTTGAAACGGCCCAAGAGTTATGTACATTCCACGACATAAGAAATGGGTCATCTTTCGACCACCTTGTTAGTCGCACCGTCAAACACTTGGAAGAAAAAGGGCTCAAGCGCAGCGACGCCGCATCTGCCCGGTACATTGTCACCGATGCAAACCATCATGACGTAGCCTGTATTCAGCTGCTATACCCAAGATGCGTCGTCTTGTGGCTGTCATCTTTGGATTCCTCACGAGAAGCCTGGATGAAGGAACGCCAGATGCAACGTCGAATCGAAGTAAACGGGCCATTGTACCGGTTGAAGCTCGATGAGGTGATGCGGCAGGCAGATATGCTACATAGTGCGATATCTCCCGGCACACCTAAAGATCGAGTGGTAATCGAAGAGGCGGCTACGATCCCGATTGTCAGCATGATTCAGGCCCAGACGTCAGACATTGCACTTGTGCCGGAAGCATCTCCGTTGGCAGAAAATCCCGAGGCCGAGGCTGGACGGTTTGCTGGGTACTGCCATCACTTAAAGCTCCGCGCACTTCTGGTGGACGACAATATTATCAACCTCAAAATCTTGCAGAATTTCTGCAAAAGGCGCAAAATTCCCTATGTCACAGCCGAGGACGGGAACCAAGCGCAAGATCAGTTTGTGCAGGCTGCCGAGAACGGGGAGCCCATCACGCTGGTGTTAATGGACCTGCAGATGCCGAATTGCGACGGCGTCGAAGCGACAGCGGCTATCCGCGCGTACGAAGAGAAGCACGGGTCCTGCAAGTCTCTTGTATTGATGGTTACAGGCCAGGATAGTGAAAGGGACAAGACGAACTCCGAGAACGCGGGTGCGGATGAGTTTCTGGTCAAGCCGGTCGGCCCGCGAGTTCTGGACAAGTACATTAGTGCTTGCTACTCGTCCTATGATCCGGCAGGAAAGGTGTTGCACGCCTGATGGAATGCTGGAAATTCCACCCGTGTCCGTATGTCTGAAGTACCGTAATTAACACTCGTTGAGGAAGCAGTCCAGGACATATATGCCCGGCTGTCGATGGTCCAGCGAGATATCACTTGGTTGCTCGGGCAAGCCAGGACGAGACGCCGCGGAGGCGCCAATACACCAAGAAGGTCGCCCCTTGGGGCAAAGAGCGGAGAAGGTTCATCTCCTATCGAGACGAAAGAGATAGTATTTCTTGACCGCCGCCTACCAGAATAGCTCGAGCCGGAGGTTCTGGTAGAGGTACCAAGGATGCCTAATATTGGAGGTTTAAGAGAGCTCCAACTTGCCGCGGGAAAATTACAACGGATTCAGTACACTGATGTAAGCTACGATAGGCGGTATCTGTTTGTTTTATAGCGACGCACGCATTATGAGGAGTACGAGCGAAGCGGGGGCTGAACAATGAGTAAGCACTGCGCATACCGTTTGTGTCGCTATGACTAGTTTTTAATCTACCGAAATACATACCTCGTAATAATATCAATCGCATCAATGATCACATGCTACATATTCCAAATCAATTGGCGAGGCCAAGGATCCATGGTAAGATGCATTTGAGGATGTGATTGTCAGTTGGGCACGATGAGTGAATAGCAAAGACCCTGAATCTGATCAAATTGATTCCAAACTGACTATTACACAAGGTACTGCTAGGGCGGACCCAACTCTGCTGCCTTGCTCAATCTGGCAAGCGACCCCTGGAATAAACCGTACACTGCCAAACTGCCCATATATATTAATAATAACCTTGATTATTCCACTTGCTTCCTATTACGACAGGGAAGTAAACGGAATATACGTACACTTATTCCGGTATAAACATTAAATAGATATATAGGTAAATAATACCTGCTATAATTATTAACTGGAATAATAGCGTCTCGATCTATTAGACATGGCCGGTTAATTCTCGCAGGGGGGGCTTGTCTGGCAGTGTTGGGATGCGCTCGCACGTGAACCGCCGCTAAACTAGTGCTATAGCCGATGACAAATCCCCGTAGGGCGCGCGGTGGGCACTCAGGCACTGCGCCCGCCTCTTGCTTGCCCCTCACACGTCACGACTTCCATGCCGAGTGCAGTTTGCGACTCCAAAAAGGGAGGGGCACTAATGTGGGAAGGGTTCAATGGCGCAATGGATTTTCTACATAGGTTGCTATTACGAGAAACATATATAATAGCAATTGCGACGAAATCCATAATTGGACGAATTTTCGCATCTCTCTCATCCCCCTCCTAATCCAATAACTACCTGCGTACTTACATGACCATCTCGACCCTCTTGAGCATCCTTAAAGATCTCGCCTTCTGGTCCCTCATCGCCTACCTGATCTTTCATATGGCCTTCTTCCAGAACGCGCCCAACTTCATCTCCCGACTCTTCCGCCCCCTCACCACCTCCACCCGTCTCGGCGTATCCGGCGCAACTGAAGGCGGCATGGCTTCCACCACGATCCCCGAAGGCGCCGAGAAGGCCACCGTCGCTGCCGGCTGCTTCTGGGGCGTCGAGCACATGTACCGCAAGCACTTTGCGGGCAAGGGCCTGTACGACGCGCGCGTCGGCTACATCGGCGGCGACGCGAGCAACCCCTCGTACCGCGAGGTATGCGGCGGGGACACTGGCCGTACGTAACATCACCTCCTCTATATCCTCGTCGTCGTTGCGACCATTTCTTTGAAGAAAGACTAACGTGCACACTCCTCCGCAGACGCCGAAGCTGCACAAATTATCTACGACCCCAAGCAGCTCACCTACCGCGAACTGCTCGAGTTCTTCTACAAGATGCACGACCCGACGACGGCCAACAGCCAGGGCCCCGACCGCGGTACGCAGTACCGGAGCGCCATCTTCACGCATGGCCCCGAACAGGAGAAGATTGCTAAGGAGGTTACCGCCCAGGCCAGCGAGCAATGGTGGAAGGGCGGCGTCGTCACCGACATCGTTCCCGCGGGCCAGTGGTGGGACGCTGAGAAGTACCACCAGCTGTACCTCGACAAGAACCCGGGCGGCTACGAGTGCCCCAGCCACTTCTTGCGTTCTTTCCCGCCCTTGAAGTAAGGTAGCGGCGGTGAAGATTACAAGAAGATGAAATCTATGAAGGAAGAATAAGAGAGGACAAAATCAACTTTTGGCAACGCGGCGGTGGACGCTGGCGATGGCTGCGTTTTAGTAGGCAAATGGTCACGCAACAAGTGAGTGGGAGGGCGTTCGTTACAGGTGGAATTCATCTCGCATCGTCGGGAACATGCATGTACACAGGTTGGGAATTTCGCATCGGCTCACTACATACCCCTTATTATTGGTTTTTTCAACATATTCGAACTGGGCCGGAGTAGCTAGCTTTGAAATCCATTATTTTGTTTCATACTTAGTAGATGAAATTTCCTCTCTGTGTGCAATAATTCCCGCTGTATCTCCTGCATGCCGTTGCGTGAAGGAATATCTAACTATACAACATAAACCGCTGATGCATCATCTCAAGGTATTATTTAAGCCCGACGATAACATCTAGCCCTGTGATAATCGGTCCACTGGTTTGGACATCTATGAGCATATGATTCGTAAAAGCACCGCAGACGAAGGTTGCCGTAATTGGCCTCCGCAACTCTAACCTTCATCGTACAGAACAAAACTCCAGACGTTTGCCCCCCGCAAAGAGGCTCAATGGTATCCGACCGTCAATCCCAATTTCAATCACCTCTCATGAACATGCGAAACAACATCAACTCGACAGCTCTGATTTCAACCCGTCAGGTCTTCATCGAACAGTGGATCGGGGTCTGCATACCACCCGGTGACTGGGTCGGCACAGTGTCCTGAGTTCCAGGCAACATATCGATCCCGAGCATTCGCTGCCCTTTCGGCCCAGCCATAATTCTTCATGCGCTCAAGATTGAGTTCATTGACGACCGGTACGTAGTTTTCCAACTGGGCCACATTCTCGAACTGCCGGCAGGCCGCGCCGAGTTCGTCGTTGGCTCTTACATATGGTCGCGGGGGACGTAGATCTCGATGTGAATCCCATTTGGGACAGAAATCGACATGGCCGAGGTCGAGCCACGTGGTGAGCGCAAAGCCCCATTGGAATGGCTCTGGAAGTCTGACAACGTCCAGGTGGAAGTCAGTTGTACAAGCAGCACATCCGCCACCACTTCCAAATGTATCTAGAGCGCTGTTGGGAGTATCCGTCGACAGCGGAGGCGTCACATGACCGGCGTCAATTTGTGAAAACCTGTCGAAGACGGTATTACCAGCATTGCCCGCGACGTCATACGGCTCGTGACTGAAGCATTCTGCCGAACACAAGCCTGCCGCAGGGATGCCAGTCACATCTCCTCTGTGTGCCTTTTTACATAGATGGGTCAAGAGCTGACCCAATAGCTTCCCGTACCGCGAGCGCCATGTTTGGTGTGGGCAGATGGTCAGCACCTTTGGATCGCACGTGGCAGATGGGTTGGGCAGATCAGCAAGCTGCTGGACAAACCGCCAAAGGGACAGCGGTGTCTTATCGACAGATGAAACGATGCGCTGCCGACGAAGGAGGAGGTTGTCGCCACGGTATCTCATCCGCAACGAGGTCTGGACCAAAATTCCGTTCTTGTACACCGTGGCGGTATTGTTCACTTGAGCCATAAGGTCGGCGTATTCGGCCCCTTGTTTGCGCCGCTTAGTGATAATTCGAAGCAGCTTCCGGTTTGCCCGCGATGGGATGTGATGATCCGGCGGATGATCAACGCATCGAACGGCCTTCTTGAGCGCAAATGCGCGGTCCTTGAAAGGGACAAAGGGGCCGTGGAGGCGCTTGCATTTGTAGCAGTACACCAGATCAAGTAGGTCATTGTCCAGCAAACTCAGAAGAGCACTACGGACCCGGTGTTTAGGCGAATCAACTTTCTTGACATAGTCGCCCAGCACTTTGGAGGCCAGAGGAGTCAGGACATTGGTAGCCTGGTCCGAGAGACCGGAGGAACTCGAGGCATCGGGATCTGACGTTTGGGGACTCTCTCCCGTTGGGGGCTGAGCAGCGGACTGTATGAATCGCCCGAGCAACTCCTTGTTGACGAGGGCAAGCACGACGATGTTTGCGGGAGATAGGTAGCTAGTGATGGAATCTAAGAGTTCTTGCGGCAGATCCAGAAGTTTTGACCTTGCTGGCTGTGGCTTGCTGCGCATCGTAATAGACGAGGGCGAAAGTGAGGTGAGGCCTGTTCCAAGGGTTCCGGACTTGGTGTCGGCAGCATCGCCGCCGAAGCTGGCGTTGGCGCCGGCGATTTCCACATCTTCATCCCCCGTCGATGTGTCATGGGTTGCGCCGGTCACGTCCATGGCCTGAGGAAACAGCTGGTTCCAGCTGTCCATGTTTGGCGGGGAGGATATGCGCAAAGACGAGACCCTCTTGACGAAGTGCGCCAGGCGCTTTGACTTGAGGCGCCTCACGGAATTGCTGTGGTGGGAAGAAAGAGAGGATCAGTTGTCAGCGGAGAGGTTCATGTCGCTTTGGTATGTCAAATATATGCGTGTACAATCAAACGGATGCTGGGATATGGTTCTCAAGGATTAAATTGGCATATAACCGTTTTTGCATGTTTTCCGGAGGGAGCGGGACGGGCAGGGAGGAAGAAGGAAGAGGGAAGGAAATGCATGAATTGTTGACCAAACTCAATGGTGGTTATACCACTTGTTCGAATTTGATTCCAGGCCGCCTGTGGAATAATCATGGGTTGCTCTCTTTTTCAGGTCCTTTCTCACTCGGGCGGGAAGTAGCTGCTGCTGCTGCATCTCAGAGCTGCAAATCATTCCTCTCCCATGCGATTGGCGGCTGCAGTCCCTTGTGCACCTTCCAGGTTTTTGCCATAGGGGAGAATGGGAATAAGAACAAAGTGCAGGCTGAGGTAGGCGCCTGACAGCCCAGCCCGGGGAATTGGGGATTGGACGGCAGGATGGGGAATTAATCAATCGAATCAACGCAATCGAGGGGGGTACCCGGCGTTAAGAGCCCTGTAAACTTCCGATCCAATGGAGGCTCCGTTCAACATGTGTTGTTGTAGTGTTGGCCGGGTCGGGAAACATGAACAAACCAGCGCAAGCACATGCAAATCGCACTTACATTGACCCATGCCTCTCCATAAACGTTCGCGACATGTTTTTTGGACGCCGAATAAAATAGTATGTGGTAGATATAGGTGGGTTGAAACGATATATCGGACTGAATTCAACTACTCGTCTCTCTGTCAAGGACGACCACCAGAACCAAAGGTCGGGAATCACAAAGACAGGAGAAGAGAAGAGATGTAATCATCGAATGGTTTGGATTTCCACATGATGCAGGCCATCAAATAAGTAAAGTACAGACATATAGATCAGAACATCAGTCGACAGATCAGGTGTATTACATAGTCATAGCCATTTCCATTTCCATCCCAGCCTTCGGGCGCCATGGCGTGTTCCGTGAGCATCTTTGATGCTAAGGAGGCACACGAGCTGCAGTTGATCTACTAAGCGTCTTGGTGTCAGACAATTTTGACTTTGGCAGGATGAGAAGAGCAGAGAGCGAGAAACTGCAGGTAATTAACCTACTTCGTACAGTGCGGCAAGCATCAAATGTAAGCAACATGACCCCGTAATGAGCCGGGCATTGTGCTAGTGCGGGCTCTCGACAGGCACTTACATCGAACCTGCAGATTCCCAATTTCCCTCTCCTCCCGAACTGACTCTGCAAAAGAAACAGAAATCCCGCCCTTGGTGGATGTCCATTGGCAAGACACGCCGTACTTCCGGCTTTAGTATGTTGTCAGGGTTCCCGTCTCAGCTAAGCATAACCTTTGACTCAGAATAAAAGAACGGCACACAGCACAGCACAGCACAGCACTGCACTGCACTGCACAGGCTCAGAAAAAATCAGAGCTTGAGTTAAAGGAGCGAATGGCTTACTAGAAAAGCTCTCGAAACCTTCTATCTACAGTTGAGATGGGCATAGATGGAACTTTGGACGGACGAAAAAAGGAACAATTTTCACCCAACCGCAGCAAAGAGGTTGGCTTGTTGGTTGAATCGACGACCGAAGTGGTTGGTATCCATAATACCTGCAAACACCATTCGAGAACATCTCAATGTTGGAACAAGTCAGTGGGTTCATGTATGTTTTACATTATTCTAGACACCATAATACACATCCCCACGCCAGCCATTTGGCAACTGGTAATAACTCGTCAAGAGAGGAGTTGCTTGCAGAGGGGAGTTTCGCTTTAAATAGTCTTCGGATGCTCGTAATTCGAAGCACCGAAGAGTGGCTTCCTTAACCGAAAATTTGTTTCTTCTGACGTAGACACCATCGAGATCTACCTCTGGCAGTCATATACCCCTGAGTCAGTCTTTACTTTCGTCGGTTCTGCTGCATCATCAAGATCTGCACCATTCTAATGAAGATGTTGAGGAAGTCGAGCTCAAGCGAGATGCTCTCGTTGACGGGATCCTTCTTCATGATTCCACGCTCTGCCATGCGAGCATGGTGAAGAACCTTTTGCACGTCGTACAGCGTGAAGCCGCCGAAGACAGCAAGACCACCGTACAGCCAGATGTTCTGAGTGAACGCCAGAGTCCTGGCGGCCGTGACGGGAAGCACAAGAGGGGCAAGGCCCGAGACCATTACGATACCAGCACCAGCCAGCAGAGGCCCACCAATGTACATATACTTCTCCTGCTTGGCGGTAGCGCCGACGAACGAAATGGAACCCATCATGGCCATGGTGTACAGACCAGCGCGGGCAATCAGGGCGGGCGGGGCCATTACGAGCAGAGGAGCGACGAAGGCCGCCTGGGTAGCATTGAAAGCTGTCCACAGGGCGTACTTGGGAACGTAGCTAGAAGTCAGATATTAGCAGCTGTCGGGGAAAAACACATGCCGGAGCAAAGAGGAGCCTACTTGTCAGGATCGGTCATGCGAGTGCCAATCATGGTGCCGAAGCTGAGGGCCAGACCACCGATCGCCACAGCCCAAGGGTTCGTCACCATTATACGGTAGACGAAGCCTGACATGACCATCTGTCGCGCGGTCAAACCAATGATACCAATGCCGAGACCGGTGTGCATGAATGTCGAGTTGAGGTATTCGCGCTCAAAAAGAGGCATGCCGCCATCCTCACGGGTCTCGCGGTTGAAGACGGTGTTAATGGCAATCAGGGTACCACCGAAGATGGCTCCACCGGTGAGCAGGCGACGCATCAGAGAGCCCGAGTCGGCCGCAGGCGCACTGGACTGGTACTGATACGAACGGGACTGCGAGAAGGCATTTCGGGAGGTGGTTCGGAGAACGGAGGCCGCCGTGAGCGTTCGCGACGTGAAGAAGGTCGGCGAAGGCTTGCTCGATGCGCGATGGAACGAGCGGATGGGCGCATTGGTGCGCAAGGCCGTCTTGGTGAGCTGCGGCAGCTTTGTCGCCAGGCACGCGGGGCCTGGGCGGACCGCAATGGTGAACGACATTTTTTGGAGGATGATATCCGGGTATCTCTGAACGCAAACAAACTGAATTGTAGAAGAAGGTTGTAGATTTAAGACCCGTTGGATGGGTTGAAGTATCCGCAACGGATGGTAAAAATCATAATGACGATGTTGGGCCCAGAGGAGCTAGAGAGGAGCTGAAGGGAGGGTCAAGAGTCATCGATTGATGCTCACTTAATAATTAGGAACCTGGTGGAACATTCTTCCGCTAAAAGCTGCCTACTAGGTTCTGGTTAACTCAGCTGTCGGGTCGGTGTTCGGAGGTAAGAGCTTTGGTGGGGGAATACACCAAGCAAAGCCTCGCTATCACTGAAGCGATGGCCATCAGAGCCTCGGTGCGATGTTAATTGCTATGTTATTTCCTTAATATCGAACCTCCTATAATTAATGTTTTCTTTATTTAAAAAGTTTTAAGAAGTTATAATTACTAGGACGTCTTAATATTACTATATTTAAGTAAAGTTAATAGGTTATAAGTTAACGTAGTTTATTATATACTCGGCTATATTATATAATTAAATACTTTTTTCCTTATATAAAAAACATTTATACGTAAATTATAACTCTTTTAATTCTTTCTTAAATTTTATAAAATTTTAACCTATTATATTTAATTATATAAGAATATTAAATCTGTTTTTTTAATTTTATAATTATTTTATTTAATAAGTTAAAGTGGAAAATAGAAATTATAAGGATTAATTTAACGTATTTTTTATTTAAGGGTATAATAAAATAGATATAAATTTTAAAAAATCTTTTTTATTTACTTTATTTAAATTGAACTTTAATTTTAAAATTACGGTTTAAATTTAATTAAAATTAATTAAAGTATACGGTTACGTATAAACACTTTTTATATAAGGAAAAAGGTGTTTAACTATATAATATATTCGAGTATATAGTAAACCACGTTATAATAATTAAGATTTAATATAATTCGTTAATTTATTAACTTATTATAAATATTTATACTTATAATATATTTATATTTACTTTAAAAGCTTAGATTATATTTAACTTAAGGGTATATAATTAATATAATTAATATAAGGTTTTTAAAGGTTATATTAATAGTAATTTAAATTAATAATTAATTTTTAAATATAACGTAATCTATAAACGAAATAACTATATAAACGAATTAATTACTTTTTAATACTTTATATAAAAAAATATAAATTAATTCCATTATAACGTATTTAATATATTAAAATTAATCGGAATCCTTATCTTTAAATATATCTATATTATTTTAATAAATATATATATTATACCCGGGCTCCCTATAGATTTTATAACGCCGCGGGCGTGTCTTAAGCCTTCTTATATAATTATTATTCCGGTACGATTTATTTTATAATTATTTATTAATATCTTTTTAAAATTATAAATCTTCTTTAATTTATATATAAAATAATCCTTTATTTTATAATTATTTCTTTTTTATATAACGGCGTCGGTTAAATATTTTATTTACTTTTTATAATATAATTACCTTACCCTTTAATAAAGCGAGCCGGTATATTACTTACGTCGTACCTTTCGTAATTTAATTAAATCTAATAAAAATTAATATTAAAGAGCTATTTTAATATTATGTAATTCGATTCCTAATATACTCGGTTTAAGATTAAGCTTTAATTACGTTATTTAAGGTTTTTAATTCCTAAGATATAGGTAAGCCGGAAAAGGTCGCCGGCGGCGTTAATATATATAATTTTATATTTAATAATAAAATAATAAATTCCGGATTATATAATATAAATCCTATCCTTCGGAAACCTCCTTAAATATTTAAAATAATAAAAGTCGTTTAAAATATTTCTAAAAATATTAATAAGAAATCCTTTTTTAAAATATAAATAATATATATTTATATAAAACCTTTAATTTCTTTCCCGTATAACCTTTTTAATATATAAAAATAACCGATATTAAAAAGTTAAAGCTTATATAATAAATAAAAACATATATAAAATATAATAATTAAATTCTTTTTATAATAAAGTTTAAAAACTATCGAATAATAGCTTTTATAACCGTTTAAAATTAATAAGCGATAAATACTTTTTTTACGAGACTTTATATATTTATTAAAATATTAAATTTAATTTTCGCTTTTTTTATTTATAATTTAATCGTTTTTAATAATTACGATTACCTAATCTTTTAATAATAAATTATTTTTATATTAAAAAGAGAAATACGTTTTTCCGATAAATATAATATATAGAGGGATAATATAATCGGATAATCTAACGCTTTAAATAACTATAACCTATTCCCGGTTCTTTTATTATATTATCTTAAACCTTCCGCGTTAATCGGAAGTAATAATAATTATTTTAAATAAGATTTAATTTATAAAAAAGTTAGTTTTATTGAAATTATAAATACCCTCCTTTTAAATCTTATATATATAAATTATATTTTATATAAAGGTAAATTATATATAATATATATCGGGATTTTTATAAAAGACTTTTTAATAATCGATTCTTTAATTAAAACGCGTCCGGAGGTTTAATTACCGTTATACGAAATTAGAAACTTAGTTAACGCCGACGTATCCCGCGTTATATTAATGGAGTAATCGATTCGCTATATCTTTAACGTTATTTATTTAAGGAAGAAATAATTATAAATTTAATTCGATTATATATTATATAATTATATTTTCTTTAAAATCTATTAATTTTCGAAAATTAATAGATATTTCGCGTTTTATAAAAATATCGAGCTATCGGTTACGAAAGGTTATATAAAGGACTTCGTATATTTAAGTTATATATTAGAAATTTAATTTTAGGTTATTCTTAAATATTTAAAGCGTTAGAATTATTTACCTTTTTTCCTAAATATTAATTATAATAAATAGTAAAGGAATTAAATTATAAAAGTTATTTATATGAAATTTAATAAAAGTAATTAATTCGTTTATATAGTTATTTCGTTTATAGGCTATATTAAATAAAGCGATAATTATATTATTTAAAAATTTAATTTAATTAGAAATTAAAAAATATTTAAAGATAACCTTTATTAACGGCTTTCTTTTAATATAAATTTAAGTTAAATTAAATATATATTAATAAAATATAAATTAAGTATTAATTAATTTAAAGGTATAACGTGGTTTATTACCGAGCCGGCTATATTATCGAGTCGGCTACCTTTTCTATATTTTATTACTTTAATATAAATTAATTTAATTATAATATTTTAAATTAATTAAAATTATTTATTATCCGATTTATTATTTAATTCTATATCTTTTTTATATATTCGCGTATTATAACCTATTTTACCGTAAATACTATAGCGCCTTTTATCGACCGCCCTCCGTTTTAACGGACCCTTTATTTTGTCTTTATTAATTATTAAACGCTTCCTTTTTACCTTTTAATCCTATAACTTTTAAAATTCCTATATAATAAAGGCTTTTTTAAATTAAATATATACCTTTTTAACTCTTTAATGTTTAAAAAGTATTAAATTAACCTTTTATAAAGTATATATTTAATCCTTTATAAAGGTTATTTTATATATTATTATATATATTCCCTTTATTATTTAATTTATAATATTTAAAATAAATATAAAGGAGCTTCTTTTATAAATAGAGATCCTACTTTTAATAAAGGTAAAGTATTTAATCGTTTATTAAGGGTTAAATAGCGTTTAAAAGTTATAAATATTAACCGTCCCCGGATATAATAGGTTAAGTATAAGTATCCGAAGACGTATATTTAATTTATTAATTACCTTATTTAAATAATAAAGTATTAAATTAAAGGCGTTAAATTTAAATTTAATATTATTTTCTATAAAAATAATAAAATACGTGGTTTTAAAGGTAATAAAGAATTCTAACTTTATAATATAGTTTATTAATGCTTTAATAAATAACTCGATTTTTTTCGAATATATTCGTTTTAATAATAAATAAAGTATTATATTTAAAGGTTAAAGTAAGTAGGAGGAATAAAGAGGTATATTAAACGTAATAATACCGTTATTCTTATAATATTCCTCGAATTCGGTTAAAATATAGCTTTTATAATTATTTAAAATTAAGAAGCGATAAAAGCCCTTTTTCCGTTCCTTTATATATTTATTAAAATACCGGATTTAATCTAGGCCTGTCTTATTATCGATCTAGCTATTAAAAGTCGGTTTAATTACTTAATCGCCCGATAAGTTATATTTACGAGATTAATTCGCGAAATAATATTAACTTTAAATAATTAAGAATAGCGGAATATATTAACTTTATAAATTAATATATTTAATAGCCGTTAACTATTCCCGATTATTAAGCTAGATCGACTTCGCTTTCCTATACCGATCGGCGCGTATTATTATAAGTATTAACCCGATTATATTTATTATAAAACCGGTTTTATCGAAATTCTATATATCTTTATTAAAGATATTATATTTAACCTTTTTATTCGCGATTAACGTAAATTAATTAGAAATAATATTTATATCTTTATAAATAACCCTTTAATAATTATATTAATAATTTATTCGGGTTTTAAAGTCCGGGTTATAATTAATAAAGCGCCTAACCTAATATTTATTAATATAGTTACCCCCGCGTAACGCGATAAAGAGATTAATTATATTTCCTATAATATTAATATTAAAAAGTATCCCTTAGGTATTTAAATTAATTATATAATTACGAAATATCTTTTTTTCTATTAAATTTAATTTCCGTTTATTCGGTCGGGTTTTACGTTAAGGATTAATATCGCGTAATCGATCGTTTAAAGTAATTCGGGGGATATCGTATACTTTCATAATAATTCGTTAATTAATTCGATTTAGACCTTTTCGTATTACTTAAATTATTAAAACGATACAATCTTCTTTTAATTAAATCGGTATTATAATTATAGAGATATTATATATTAAAGTTTAATTAAATAAATCGGATAAAAGAGTGGCCGACTCGGTAATATAGCCGGTTCGATGGTAAATCACGTTATACCTATTCTTTTAAAAATAAACTTACTTTAACCTTAAATAATATTAATTATATTAATTTAAAAATAAATATAATAAATTTATTATTTAATTTATATCTTTAATATATACTTTATATAACGTGGTTTACTACCGAGTAAGTTATATTACCGAATAGGCCACCTTTCCCTTTAACCTACCTTATTAAACTTTAATATATAATATCTTTATTATTATTATATTAATTTAATTTAAAGAAGATTATATCGTTTTAATAATTTAAATAATATAAAAAGGTTTAAATCGAATTAATTAAAGAATTATTACGAAAGTATATAATATCTTTTAAATTATTTTAAATAATTAACTCCGCGGTATCGAACTTTAATACGAAACCCGATTAAACGGTCGGAAATTAAATTTAATAGAAGAGGAGGTATTTCGTAATTATATATTTAATTTAAATACCCGAGGGATACCTTTTAATATTAATATTATAAGAGATATAATTAATCTCCTCTTAAAATTATATAATAGCGATTACGTCGGTAAGTATTAAGCAAGGCGTTTTATCGACCGCGACCCGGACTTTAAAACCCGAATAAACCGTTAATATAATTATTAAAAGGTTCTTTATAAAGATATTAATATTATTTCTAATTAATTCGCGTTAATCGTTAATATTAAAGTTAAATATAATATTTTAAACGAAGATATATAGAATTTCGACAAGACCGGCTTTATAATAAATATAATTAAATCGATATTTATAATAATATATATCGATCGATATAGGAAAGTGAAGTTAATTTAATTTAATAATCGGGAATAGTTAACGGCTATTAAATATATTAATTTTTAAAGTTAATATATTCTACTATTCCTAATTGTTTAAGGTTAATATTACCTTTCGAATTAAATTATTAAATACGACCTATCGGGCGATTAAGTAATTAAACCGACTTTTAATAGCTAGACCGATAATAAGATAAGCTTAGACTAAATTAAGTATTTTAATAAATATATTAAATCGCGAATAAAGGGTCGTTATTACCTTTTAATCCTAGACGGTTATAAGAGCTATATTTCGGCCGAATTCGAGGTATATTATAAAGATAACGATATTATTATAATTAATATACTTCCTTATTTATTTTATTTATTTTAACCTTTAAATATAATACTTTATTCGGCATTAAAGCGTGCGTATTCGAAGTAAATCGAACTATTTATTAAAGCGTTAATAAATTATATTACGAAGCTAGAGTTCTTTATCGCTTTTAAAACCGTATATTTTATTATTTTTATAGAAAATAATATTAAATTTAAATTTAATATATTTAATTTAATATTTTATTATTTAAATAAGGTAATTAATAAGTTAAATATATATTTTCGGATATTTATATTTAGCCTATTACGTCCGGGGATAGCTAATATTTATAACTTTAAATACCGTTTAACCTTTAATAAATAATTAAATATTCTACTTTTATTAAAAATAAAGTGTTTACCTATTAAGGAAACTCCTTAATACCTATTTTAAATATTATAAATTAAATAACGAAAGGTATAAATAAAATAATTTATAAAATAACCTTTATATATAATTAAATATATATATTAAAGGAGGTTAATTTAATACTTTTTAAATATCGGAGAGTTAAAAAGGTATATATTTAATTTAAAGGGGCCTTTATTATATAAGAATTTTAAAAACTATAAAACGAGAAAATAAAAGGGAAGTATTTAACGGTTAATAAAGGCGAAAATAATAATTTATTAAAGAGGTATACGACGGGTAATAAACGCTATAGTATTTACGGCGAGATAGGTTATAATACGCGAATATATAAAAAGGATATAAAATTAAGTAACGAATCGGATAACGAATAATTTTAATTAATTTAAAGCGTTATAATTAAATTAATTTATATAAAAGTAATAAAATATAAAAAAGGTGGCCTATTTAATAATATAGCTTATTCAATAGTAAACCACGTTATAATATAATTTAATTTTTATATTTTAATTAAGTAATATAATTATTAATATATTTAATTATATTTAATATCTAATTATTAGCTTAAATCTTAATTAAGAGCATTTTTTATTTTTTAACCTTACCAGCCCTATATTAGCCACACACTAGCCGCACTAGCTATTAAACGCACCACCGCACTATACACACACATACCTGGTCTGGTCTGGATTAAGATCTGAGCTTCTAAGGTAAGTCTACATTAGGCAGGCTTTTAATTAAAACAAGAAGAAAAAAACCAGATACTAGAATGGTAGGCACCCATACACACTACCTAGTCCTAGTAAATCATCTCGATTTTATGCCATTGGCCTGTTTCGGCCCAAGTGAGTACAAATCCATCCATAGCAGGTACTGTATGGTAAGTACACCCAAATTCAAACCAAATGATCTCTTGCGGAAAGGCGGGTGATCATCTTCAAGCCGCGGCAGCCGCCGCCACCAACTGCTCCGGCAAAGGTCCCTCCGGGAAATGGCTGGCCGCAATGTTGCACTGCCGAAACAGCCGGACCTCGTCCTCGGCAAACGCGCCGACCACCGAATGCAGCACGCCGCGGTTGTGAAACAGCACGAGGTCGCCCTCCCGCCAGTCGTGGGCGTAGACGCGCGAGGGCGCGATGCCGGGCCGCTGCATGCGATGCACGATCTCCCGCACGCGCTCGAGATCGTCCACCACGGTGCCGTCGCCGAGGTGCAGCCGCCGCACCGCTGAGGGGTGCACCTGCAGCGCGAGCCGGCCCGTGACCGGGTTGCGCCAGCACATGGGCAGGATCTGGAGCGCCTTGTCGTCGACGGGGGAGGGTAGGTCCTCGGGCCCCAGCTCGCGGCCCTCCGACACTAGGCCCAGCCCGTCGGACCGCGACCGCGCCGCCGACATCCAGACGTACGGGTGCGGCGCGTACTCGACTTTGGTGGTGCGCGCGAACTCCTTGTCGGCTTCGGACAGGGCGTCGTACATGGCGGCGCCGCTGACGAAGGCCGTGGTGCCGAGCGGGACGTCGAGTTCATCGTCAGAACCGTCCTCGTAGCGGCAGGTCTGGCGACGGCCCCCGCCGGGGACCTTGACGGCTAACAAGGTGGTGACGACGGGCGGGGCCAGGTCCGCGCCGTAAAGAGCGGCGTCGATGTGCCAGCGATAGAACCGCGTGAAGTCGTGATCTTCGTGCTCAGGTACCGCGGTCGCATGGAAGGTGCGGTGGTGCGGATGACGCAATCGCATGTCGCGAAGCCCCTCGTACTCGTCCACGCGGCCGTGGCCAATGACCTGCACCTGCGGCTGGTGGGGGATGGTTTTCAGGTCCGGGTGCAGGATGCTGCGTTTGTTGCCCGTGGCGGTGTCGCCATGACCGTACTTGGACGCGGCGGCCGGGTCAAAGCGGTGCGTGAGCTCGTACTGCGCCTTGGGCGTCACGTGGCTCTGGTTCTTGAACACGAGCACCTGATGTGTGAAGAGCGCTTCACGAATGACAGCGAAGTCCGCGTCTGTGTCGCGAGAGGTTGCCTGTCAGCGTCTCTCCTCTTTGCTGGGAATAAGGGATGGGGGTAGCTTACCGAGGAGGTTACCGATTGGTTACGGGTGTTCTCCCTTTTATCCACAGTATCCTCATTTCGAGGTCTCTTATTCATATCCCATTGGGATGAATGGTTAAGATCAAGGTGTTCTCTTTAATTCTTACCATTCAGGTGTTCAATGTCTACGTTGGAGACTGAAGCACCGAAGTCGATGCCCGACGACTCGGGGAAGACAACCGGTTCCACGTGGATGTTCGATGCCATATCCGTCGAATGCTTGGCAGGCGTAATTAGTATGAGATGTCGGGTGTTTTTCCAGTTAAGGAATCTTGTCTCCGGATTCTGGCCTCGGGTTTCGGTATGTCTAGTAATAGCTTCGTACTTGAGTGTTTGATTGAAGACTACCAGTTGAGCTACAGCGATGGGTTTCGTGTTAGTCTTTATGCTCCCAGCAGTTTGCTCCGGTGCTACCGCAAAGCGCCGCTTCACCCTTAGCGGCCCCTTCGGTGATGGCCGATGGTACCCGCCTTCGATAGTTTCTAGATAAGGCAATCTTGAATATCCAACCAGATTACATGATTGGATTCGGTCATGTGGAAGTTGCCAGCTGCGAGACTCTAACTTCGAACTATTAGTTACTCACAAGATCATTTGGCTGGCTTTGCAATTGGCGAAAGCCTATTATTATTTTTGCTGAAGACGCCCGGACTGCGCTCCGCAACGTGAAATTCAAGCATCCGCAAGTACTTACTTATTCTGGCTCGCAAAGGCATGTCGTCTTGAAGCACTGCTGCATCAATGCGCTTCCAGTGCATCACAGACGCACAACATATTCTCAGCGGCCAGTCGGAATGCATTCGGGTAAGGTGCAATCATCTACCGAAGAAGATCTCCGCGAACCGAGCTGATAACCGAGCTGATGACACGCCCGCATTCCACTTAATTTAAGCCCACAGCACTGCATAGAGGGATATCACGTCAAAAGAAGGAGAAATTATGGTTGGTATCAATGTGGTATTTTTTCATTAATTCATAGGATATACATGACTCGCTCGCTTATGTCTAGGTATAATCTTTAAATGTTGATTGCGATCTTGCCAAAGTGCTTCTGGGCCCACATGTAGTCGTAGGCATCACGCGCCTGCTCCAGAGAGAACTGCTGCTTGTCCACGACGGGGTGGATGTCGTTGGCCTCGATGGCGGCAACCATCTCCTCCATCTGGGCCTTGGAGCCGACGAAGACGCCGCGGGCGGTGCAGATGCTGCTGAGGACATCGATGAGAGTGTTCTTGGGCTTGGCGCCGCTGAGGAAGCCGATGATGCTGATGATGCCTTCCATCTTGATGGCGGCCAGCGAGTTCTCCATGGTGTTGGTACCGCCGACCTCGAGGACGTGGTCCACACCCTGGCCGTTGGTGGTCAGGCTCTTGGCCGTCTTGCCCCAGTTGGTGTCCTCCTTGTAGTTGATGACGTGGTCGGCACCGAGCTTCTTGAGTATCTCAGCCTTCTCCTTGGAGGAGGTGGTGGCGATGACGGTGGCGCCAGCGGCCTTGGCGAACTGCAGAGCAAAGATGCTCACGCCGCCAGTGCCTTGGGTCAGGACGTACTGGCCGGGCTTCAGGGGCTTGAGGCCGTACAGCGCGTTCCAGGCGGTCAGGGCTGCACAGGGAAGTGTGGAGCCCTCAGCGTGGTTCAGGTTCTTGGGAGCGCGAACCAAGCCGTTCTGTTTTCCATTAGAGTCAGCCAGGCGTCCGACATGTAAGATATATCAGGGGAGTGAACTGTTCACTTACCTCGCTGAAAGTGGCGTATTGACGAAGGGTTCCGTCCATGGTACCACCGAGACCGGTGGCAGCGGAAGCGGGGGTGATCTCACCGAACTGGTGGCCCTGGTTGAACAGAGTGAGGACCTTGTCGCCCTGCTTCCATTGCGTGACCTTGGAGCCGACCTCGACAACCTCACCGGATCCATCCGAGGCGGCGACGACGGGCGTCTTCAGGGGGAAAGGGTACATTCCCTTTTGAGTTCAAGTTAGCCCATCAGTTGATCTTACGAGCGGCTCATGAGAGCTAGATTCCAGCAACAAACATACCTTGGGGATAGCCAGATCACGGTAGTTAAGAGAGGCGGCGTGCAGCTTCACGAGAACCTCGGTCTCTCCGCACTTGGGAACTTCGGCATCGACAAACTCAAGACCGTCCAGGTCCTTCTCCTCGGACGCGATCACCCACTGCTTCTGGTTGGAGGGAGGAGCCATGATGTTTGTTGGTTTGAAAGATGTTGTGTCTAGTAACGGTAGAAGATGGTTGTTTGTATAAGATGGACAGGCGAAAAAGTTAGGATGGATCGATCAGAAAAGTAGGAGACGGCCAGCCTTCTTATCATGCATCGAAAATGGCACCCTAGCGAGGGGTCCTGGGAAAGAATGGATATAAACCCCGAAGTTCGTCGTCCCACGTGCATTGCTAAGCCGGGACTTTTTTCCCACGGGCTGCAATGCAAGTTTTGCCTGGCATTGCTAATTCGATCCGCTTTCTTCTGGAACCTCTTTGAGTAGTACGTGAAGTGTCAATAACAGTAACAGTACAAGTACATAGTGTGGTTGCACAGCCGTCCAGTCAGAGGCGAGAGAGGAGCGGAAGGCCGAGCGGGACATGGTCGACTAGCTCCGCTTCTTCTTACCTAATTCCCATGGCATGGCCCATAGTCATAGTACTGCTCGGCGTTGCCAGGTCCAGTAAGGTCGAACAACCCCGTTCATGCCGTCATGGATTCGCGGCTCCATCTTGGTCGTACTGCGACCCACTGGGGGGAGATACATGGGAGGCTTTGTCTTGCCAGCAACCCGTGGTCTTGCTGCTATCGATAGTAGTACGGCAGTTAACGGGTCGCCCGGTTGCCGGCAGTGAAGAGGTAACTGTGGGGGCGATCTGTCTTTATCGGTCACATTCCATCCGTTTCCCTGAATTGAGCCAGCAGATCTCATGTTCGCCATCGCAAAGTACAGTTGTACTTGACGAAGGTTCTTCTCTCACCAGTGCCAACTGCCAGTCTTGTCAGTCCGTCATTGTCTTACGAGAAAGTGGAGGCTAGTATGTAGCACGTCCTGAAGAAGCATCAGATCCGAGTCATTGCCGCATTCACAAGGTTGGACTGCGGTATCGTTGGGATATTGTCACATGAAAACGAGCACTCTGGCCTTGGAGACGGGCTGCAGTAACACGTCAGACGTCAGCAAAAGCGGAGGGGTAACGGTAACGCACCATGGAGGAGCCGCTAAGTTTTTTTCTTCACCATCGGCGTTAGGCTTTACCTAATACGGACTGGGGTGAGTGACTGCCTCATTACTTACTCAGCACTCAGCTCTCGGGAATAAGCCTCACTATCTGTTTCCCCTGAGGGGGGGCACACTTTCACCCGGCTCTAAGGAACAAGCGGTCAAATGAGAACTGCATTTGGGGATGGCACCTATCTTTTCAGTAGATCCTGCCCCTGGGTAGCTGGGTAGTTCCATCTAGATTACTTCTAACGAGCGGCGGCCAGTCCGACTTACCTATTTGCTATCAAGCGTGACTTGGCTCCATCCGCTCGGCCGGTTCGCTTGGCATGCTGGTGCCGGGATAAATTTGCCCTGCGCGGCTTTCCAACACCAGTATGTATCGGACTTAAGATTATCAATACTCATTATGGTGGTGTCTCACAAGAGGTACGAACATTGGACGTAAGTTCCAAACAGCGAAAGCGATCTACATATCCGATATCAAATTTCCCAGTTCGCCCAGGTATACATCCTCGGCAACACCCGTTACCCCTGCTTCACGACTGAGCAGCGTCAACATACGTCATAGCTATGTATGTGTTAAGGTATTGCAAGTACTTACCAGTTCCGTGATGCTTGGTGGCTATAGAAATTATCAACATGGCGACTTTACATTGGTACATATATACCAGCTACTAGATGTAACTACTAGCCGTGGGGTACTATTGTTGCTCAGCTGGCACGTTTCAAGAGGTATACATTTGCCAGTTTCATACCCAGTGTAGAAAGGAACAAAAGTTTGTCAAGTGTAGCCTGTTTGACGTATTCAGCATATCTGGAACCAACGCATCGGCTGATGTGTTTTTTGGTGGAAGGAATAGCTATCGTCGGCGTTGACTATCACAGTGAGGGCATAAACCAGCACAGTATCCACGATACTATTTTTGCGTATATTGTAAGAATATGCAATTTTTCCTCGTCGATGTCCTAAGAGACTCCAGCGCCAGTGGATAAGAGTAATCTAAAACTCCAGTAGCTCTACGGATGTAACGTTTAGGTTTCCATGTTTGGTCGCCTTTGACTAGACGACGACCTCCGGATCCCTTGAATATTCCGAATTCCAACCTGCAAAGTCTCTTGGTAGAGTAAAGACGTTATTGTGGAAGGATGAATGATTGTTATAGACTGACTGGCTAAAGCAGCCCAGATTTCAAGCAGGTCAATCAAATTTAACTTAACTACATTCGTGTAGTGTATTGGTCGAGAGACGGTTCGGTCAGTATGAACAGGCACCATAGTCATACGGAAATGCGCATGATCGTTGTCTACAGCCTTGAAATTCTCATGATAACATGCTGTGTATTTATAGAAATACAATAAGCTTCACTCTTCCAATGTATCCCTATTTTAATCGTGTTAACAACACTCACAGTTTACACGAGGTTTCCTTGAAACCTTGTAGTTCAAATGATATATGCAGTGTTATAAAATGAAGACACAGAAGAGATCTACCCAAGAAGAAGCATATATAATATACAGTAAAACCCAACTCAGTAGTTGTGACGGCTCTTATCCCGAGCCAAGTCTGAAATCGTCCTTCTAAACTATTTTCCAACTCCACAGAGATGCAGGAAATGTCGGTGATGAACAACCCTTAGATGCCAAGAATGGAGTCGGGGATCTCCTTGGCCTTGTTCCACATCTTCTTGACGTCGAACTTGTCGCAGGCGTCGCCCTTGGCCAGGTGCTCCTTGACGTACTTCTCGTAGCTGCTCTCCGACTTGCCCTGCTTGAAGAGCATCTTGGCGACCTTGAGCAGGGCCGCGCTGCCCGTCTCGGCGGCGCGGATGCCGTTCACGCTGGTCAGGATCTTGGCGGCGTCCTCGATGGCCTTGGTCCAGACGGCACAGGTGACCTGGCCGACGGCGGGGACTGTAAGGTCGATGTGTTAGCGTACCTAAACCTCGGCAAGAAAGGGGATATCAGATGATGGGGATAAAGAGGTTTCCACTTACGTGCTGCCACGAAGTTCTCGCCGGCCCAGTTGACAATGGGCAGGTCACACTTGCAGTCACCCTCGACGTAGTCGTGCTTCTCGGGGTCGGTCCAGGTCTTGGTGTCGCGGCTGAAGCAGGTGACGCTGTGAGTCTTGCCGTCCTTGGCAATCTCCTTGAGCTTGCCGCACTTGGGCTCGCACAGCTCCATGAACTGGTTCTTGTTCACGTTCAGCTGCTTGTAGATGCGGCATTTGCCTTGCTCCTTCATCCAGTTCGTCTCCAGGTCGTAGGCCTGCTGCGGCATGTTCTCCCGGGCCACAAGGCCGGTGAAAGTGCCATCATCGCGGGCGAGGTTGGCGGCCGAGACAGAGCTCGTGGCGGCGAGGAAGAGAGTGGCGGCGGAGAACTTCATTTTGGATGAGAATGGGGGTAACGGGATACGTGGATAAGTAGGTGGCAGAGTTGGTGAGGTCTGGGAAGATCGGCTGGATGATGCTGTTAATGATGAACAGAAGAAAACGACTTACAGCAAGTCGTTCTTTCCCTTTAAATATATCTGATCATTCATCCTACTCTGCGCAGTTGTTCGTTTTCCTTTTGGTTAATCTCGTCATCTTACTCTGACACCCCACCTGTTCTGTCGACGATCGTCTATTCAACATCGTGATAGTGCACCCAGACCCAGTAAGTGGCTATGGCGACTTCTGTGCGCGGTAGTAAGTTGCCGCCAGTGAGCTCTTGAGTTAACCTCATCTACATTAAGCTGACTAGGCCGATGCGTGGTGTCCAAAACTAGGTTAAGAACTGGGGCCGAATCTGGGGCCGTTACACAACCACAGTAAGCCGCCCGCTCAGACAAACACCAAGCCAATCACGTTGCCATACTGGGCTCAGGCCAATGCAGGCAGTCCATTATTATTAAGCCAGGGATATATAAATAGCCATGCTACAGCCTGGCGAATTGCATATATTATTACTGTAACATCTACATCAAACCAGGCTGGGAGATAGGTAACACGGCCGATCAGATCCTACTGCCTATAGTTCAGTTGTAGAGGCGTCAATTGCAATCATGCGCCAAGGATTTGCTCTCACCGATGACGTTATCTACAGTACTGTATACTGCCAGCCGGTTGTTGAAAGTCGGCAATAGTCCGATCCTCGTGTTGGAAGTTGCTCTAAGAGGTGAATGTTGTAGGTCCGCGAAGTTTGTACTTTGGTCGGACCCGCAATATGAGTAGCAAATGTCAACTTCGAGATCTGGCGCCATCAATCGCGCCTTTGGAGAGAGGTAAGTGCGCAACTTGACTGACTGCAGCTGTTGATTAACTTTCCTTGGTAATCTGCGTCCAGCAAAAGTAGCGACAATAGCAATAGCAACAGCAACAACAATGGCCTGAAGATTGAAGCAATCCCTTGACAACAGAGCAGAAACGAAATTCGCATTGCGGAAGTCCAGGCCAAGGGGGAAACGGTGCATCTTATACAATGGCCAAACGCCGCCTATGACTCGATTTCATTGCGTTTCCAGAGGTTGACGTTGCAACGCTGTTCCATGTCTTTTTCTGCTACTCAGGTAGGTACACGTACCTGGTAGGTAAGATGTAGGTAGGTGGTAGGTGACAGTTTGGATCCAGTTGCATGCACTCTTTAGCGAACATTGGTGCCCCCCCCCACTCATCTCATTGGAGGTGCGGAGCCAGCGTGCAGTCGGGAGCTTGTGCTCCAAATGGAAGACCCGGGCCTGATGAACATGGTGCTAGTTAATATATCCAAGGTGACGTTCCAAACTTGCGGTGCATGTCATGATAATTGACATTTGTTTGCTATCGTGACTTGTGATGGAATATGTCAGTCGAACTGGACGAGTTGGCTGTGGTCCATCTCTTTGGGTTAAGTAGAGAAAGCGCCTTCATTGTCCGGGCACGTGCATTTTGACACGAGTAATCAGTCAGCATGGAACCCGCGAGGTGTCGGAATTTGGCTCCAGGGGACAGCTAAGCTGTCCAATGCGCCCGATCTGCTTAATGCGAAATTGGACCTCGAATAATTTGACCCTTTCTCAACACTCGCTCCTGACACATATCAGCAAAGACGCGCTGGTGGTTGGAAGTCTCATTTGGCAGAGTATTTATCTGTTTTGTTTTGTTTGTGTCAATTGGTGCGTACTTTCCAGTATGGCTTGGTCGTACTCATTCGCCGAGATAAGCGATGCCGAGAAGCACGCTCGACGCCTATCGCTGGACAGTTACGGCCTCTATGCCCAGCTTTCTTCCCTGCTGCCGGTCTTCGTTGCTCTGATCGTGAGGCTCGCTGCTTGGTTATCTATGCGACGAACCCCTCACAGCATCACGTACAATGCCGTCCCGACTTCGCCAGGTGCCAAATACATTAGAGAGAGCACCACCAGCGGATCTGTGTCTCGAGTATTTCGCCGCATCTCCTGGTTTCTGGAGGATGATATCTATTTCGCTGGAACGAAATGGGGCAGAAGAGACCAGTTCATATTTGGCAGTCTATGGACGGCTTGGCTCGTGTTCTTGTGCTTTGTCGGCACCGGCAATGGTAAGTGGAGAATTGCTCGTTAAGTGACAACTTAAACGTGCCTCATATCTCGATTTCCAAATGTAAATAAGAAACTGACAACTCGAACAGACTATAACCACCTGACTAAGAAGTTTGCTGCTATTGGATGCTCCCAATTCCCTATCCAGTACCTGTTATCTTTGAAGTACTTGAACCCTGTTGCCTATGCATTCCGTTCCTCGCACGAAGAAGTAAATCGGTGGCACCGAACACTGGGCCGCATCGTGTACTTCCTTCTCGCGATGCATGCGGTACTTTACTCTAACAAGTTCGTTCAAATGGGTGTTGTACAGAAGATGAGTACCAACAAAACTGTGCTACTGGGTTTGGTCGGCATTATTAGCATGTCACTTTTGAACACAACGGCGTTGGCCAAAGTACGCGAGTACTCATACCGAGTATTCTTTGCCACCCATCTTGTGGTTGCAATGACTCTGCCGGTTGTCATCTTCTTCCACGTGCACCACGCCAGGTTGTACATGATTGAGGCCTTGGTGGTGATAGTGGTTGATATTGGCGTCCGCAAGTTCTACACCGTTACCGCGCAAGCTTCGCTGGAGTCCGTTCCGGGCACAAATCTCGTCAAAATCACCGCCACGGTATCACCCGAGATGGCGGCGCAGTTTAAGGAAAGCCCTGGTGCTCATGCCTATGTGAATATTCCTGCAACCTCACGCCCGAGTACCAACCCAGTCTCGCCTTCGCATTTGGTGTTTGAGTCTATTTATAGCCCATTTACCGTTGCTGGGGTCAACGAAGATTCGTGGGAACTCACCCTTGTTGCGCGTCAGCACCGTGGACCCATGACGCAGAATTTTGGCAGACTCGCCAGCCTGGGCGGTAGGGCAAATACAAGAGTTCCGTTGTGCATCGAGGGGCCGTACGGTGCCGCGAGATATTTTCCCCAAACCATTGGTTTCAAATTCGATAGGGTACTTCTCTTTGCAGGAGGCGTCGGCGCAACCTTTACGCTACCGATCTATCACTACCTCAACCGGGAACACCCCCTGACCCGCACCGAGATGATCTGGGCGGTTCGACAGCCGGGCGAGGCGACTTGGCCAACCTCTGAGCTCGAGAAGAGCATCATGGACGATGAGCGTGTTCATATCTACTTGACCGGGAACGATTTCGGGCCGGGCAGTAATGGTCGTTCTGACAGCGAGATCGAACTGAACCAGATACATGGGGGCGCCACGTACGCTGCTCTTAGCAACCGTAGACGTCCTGATCTGAAGAGGATCGTCGACGATGCATTTAGACAGGGCGTTGAAGACCGCGTGGCCATTTTGGTGTGCGGACCGGATGCTATGGCTCGGGAACTGCGGGAACATGTGGGTGCATGGGCGAAAAGGGGAAGAGATGTTTGGTGGCACAACGAAGGGTTTAAATGGTAATGTTGGACAGTCGTCCCTGTGAGCGGACAGCGAATATAATATAATATTAGTACGTCGGACGTATTTAACCGCTCCAAACTTATCTATTACATTTGTTGTTAATCGGGCTGGCTAATGAGATCACTACCACTTCTTGCTAGGGTGTTGGACCCTCAGGGCTTTGATTAGTCCTGCCTAAACACCGTTAAACCCGCAACTTCTAACTCCACCCGGCGGCTGTGTCACGTAAAGCCAGAAGCAATAATGCCAACCTGAATTCAGAACAAGCTCATCACGATAAGGTCCTGCACCAACTATTGTGATGAACTATTCATACGAACATGAGATCTTGAAGTAATTCAGTAACGGCTTCATTGACATGCCTTTCCAGTTCATTGACTCCACGAAAGTAGGAAGAAATGAGCGGCGACTGATCCGGTCGCATGTTAGTAAGTATACTCTCCTCTCTTTCCGCCAGCGCTGCTCCTGGGCAATATAGAGAGGACGGGAGGTAATAAGACCACACCGTGTGTTATGTACCCCTCTCCTGCTTGAAACCGAACTTGATTGTCTAAGTGCTGACGCCGAACGCCGGATCCCAGTGAAAGGCAAGAACGTTGGGAAAGTGCATCCGACCAGGAAGAGACATCCTTGCAACACGCCAGTAAAGTGTATCTTGGATCCGCCTTTTGCCTCAGTAGACAATACAAACCCCCGGCTTATGGTGTATGGCGAGACGAGAGTATTGGAGCTGATCAATCTCTACTGGTCCGACTTCTCGTCAGTATCGTTTCCTCATGAGCTTACGCCCGAGTCACGGCCGCTGATCCATCGATGTGAGACTGCCCGGATTTTCATGCCACGTGCGTCAATGCTGACGATGCCACAGGGTTCAAGATTGTGGCCGAGGCCCTATATCCATCGGAGTTCTGTCAGGAATACGATTTGGTTAACACTGTATGGTTCCAGCTTGCCCTCCAAGATGAAGCATGTGAGTTCGACGCACCATATACAACCACACTTACTAGTGCTTACGTTGACACTATCAGACTGCCATCTCATGTTAGCCATGTCGGCCAACTTGGCCTCCTTCAGCTTAGGTGGCTCTCGCTGGAGGTCTCTAGTAATGACCCATATGGCCAGGGCCTACCATATCATCAACAAAAGGCTATCGGGCCCCGAAGCACTGTACGATAGCTCAATAGCCGTGGTCACATCGCTGGCCATGAATGAGGACTTGAACCAACAACAGTCCACTGCGAAGCTTCACTTTGAAGGTCTACGTCGCATGATCGAACTACGAGGCGGCTTGAGGCAGCTATTCGTCATTAACCGCCATATTGGCCAAAAGGCCTGGAGGTACAGTTTGATATTCTTGCATATTTTGATATATTTTGGTAAGGTTAATTGTAACTAATTGTCTAAAAGGCTTGACGTCGCGTTTGCACTTCATTCGGGCTCAGCCATCCACTTCCGCGAAGACGGCACCCCAAACAGTACCGTGTTAGACGAGCTTCGAAGAGCCCGCACAACAGGCCAACGACAAGAGATTATGAAGTGGTTTCACGATACTTCTACGTGCCTTCTAGCCATCACTCTCGACATAATGGACTTTACGAAGTTACTCAACACCCGATCTACTGCTAACAAACTCTTCGCCTTGGACTACACGGATGTCCTCCTAGTACTCACCGGCTCACTGCTCCAAGTGGCGCCTGTGACCAGAGAACTTCACAGCGGCCGTGAAAACCTTGTGCACAAATCACTCCTAGCCTACATGGTTACCTTCCAGCCGGAGTACGGACGGCGTTTGGCGAAATATAACCTCCTAGGCCAGGGATTGAGGTCCAGCGCCCAATCATTTAGACCCAGCACTGCCGCAGACTGCGAGCTGCTTCTTTGGTGCCTATTCTGCGGGGGAATCCAGGTCTTTGGCGAAAGTGAGCATGAGGAGTGGTTATCACCGATGATGGCGCGTGTCTGTGAACGTCTTCGACTCCGAACCTGGGCAGAAACCAGGCATGTGCTAAGCAAGATTGCTTGGATCCCTTCGGTCCATGACCCATCTGGTGAGGCTCTATGGAAATTGATTGGAAAGAGCAGTCCGTAGAGATTCCTCTAATGTTCTGGGAACTCATGAAGGGGTCGGACACGTCTTGCAGATTGGCGGGCAATCTTAGCAGCCCTTGCAGGATGTACTACCCACACCAGCTGATACGATGGCATGAGCTATCAATAGCGAGCCTTTGGAAACTAGACCAGTGAGGCAGACATACCTAATCATATAACAAAAGCAGTCGGGTTCCGTCAACTATCCGTCACAGCTTTGCCACCTAGACCTTGCTAAGACACGATATCCCGATTAGGAAGTCAATCTCTGATTGGCCCGATGGCTTCTTCGGGGTTAAAAGTGGAGATCTTGCCGCTACGGGGCGTCGGGAACTGGTATGATAAGGTCATATACAACCCATATTGTCAACTTGTTGCTCAGTTCTAATCTACTTCCAGTGCTATTGAGTATCATTCAGCTTGAGCTATGGAGATGGTTGACCTCCATACTCCCAATAGACTCCACCACTCTTCCCCCGGTTCCTTCCAGGGCCGGTGTGATTGGCTTTGGATAGGTTGAGCTTGTTTACGGCACTTGACCTTACGCCGACGGAGATCAGCACGTACACGGATATAAAGCAGCCATGAGATCCCGGGTGGCCCATCCAATTTGACCCATTATTGACTCATCTCTTACACTTCCTCCCTCTCTCCAAGTCCTTCAGTTGGCAGTCTCTTCCCTTACTTGCCAAGTAGTTGTATCGCAAGATTGGCAACCCCTAGGCCGACCCAAATTCCTCGCCACAATGTCGATGTGGGAGATCATAAAAGAACAATGGGCCACCATGCCCCTCTCTATCTCGCCCGAGCTCTGCTCCGGCAAGACGTACATCGTGACCGGGAGCAACATCGGCCTAGGCCTGGAGACGGCCAAACACCTCGTCCGCGCCCAGTCGGCCCGCGTCATCCTGGCCGTCCGGTCCGCGCCCGCTGGTGAGCAGGCGCGGCGGGAGATCGAGGCCGAGACCGGCCGCCGGGGCGTCGCCGAGGTCTGGAGCCTCGACCTGGCCTCGTACGACTCGGCCCGGCTCTTCGCCAGGCGCGCGGTGGACGAGCTCGACCGCCTCGACGCCCTCGTCGCGAATGCCGCCGTTTATCTGGACCAGTGGACGACGGTGACGTCGTCGACGGGCGTCGAGGAGGAGACCTCGCTCGTCGTCAACGCCATTTCGACGTCCTTGCTGGGGCTGCTGCTGCTGCCCAAGCTCGCCGACACGGCGAGGCGCTTCCCGGACAGCAGGCCCCGTCTAGTCTTCGTGACCAGCGCGCTGGCGTTTTCGGTCCGCAACGACTTGGAAAGTATCAAGGACGATGTCTTTGACGGACTGAACGACCGGGAGAAGGCGAACATGCGGAATCGGTAGGTGACCAGGCGCCAACCTACCCACCCTTCCCCTGTATTCCTACTACCGCCCATTACCCAGTACGGAATAACTGACCCGCAAAACCTGCCATGTCTTCCCGCAGATACCCTCTCTCGAAGCTGGTGCAGATCCACATGATTCACAGACTGGCTCGCCTGTACCCGCCGGAGAAGACGGGTGTCGTCATCAATATGGTCAACCCGGGTCTCTGCCGGACCGGCCTCGCTCGGTACTCGACCTGGTACTACCAGCTCTACATAGACGCCATCCGCGTCCTCCTGGGCGCGAGAACGGCTGAGGCGGGCAGTCGAACCATTCTGCACGGCGTTGTCGCCGGGGAGGAGACGCATGGGAAGTTCCTGTCGGGGTGCGAGATCAAAGAGTAAGTCTTCATTGCCTGATCCGTATGTGAAAGAGAACGAATATGCTGACGAAACCCCGCACTGGTGAAGGGAATGGGTTCCGGCTTGGATCACGGACGAGGAAGGGGAACGCACTGAGGATCAGATCTGGAAGGAGCTGGTCGCCCGACTGGAGGAGATCCAAGCAGGGTGCATACCTAGGTTTACTTGAACGAACTTTGGTGATTCTTTGGCGTTGTTCTACATCACACCTTTCCTTTCCCTCTTCTCCTATTTCAGCTGCTGTTTATCAATCCATGTGGTCCAATATGTTCCAAGATGTCGTCATGAGATGGACCAACAGGCTGTATTGTTTAATCTAGCTAGTACGGTTTCATGTAGTGGTGACTGGCCACAATTCACCTCTTCACCTGCTGATATAGAACCTTTTCGTGGCCTGCCGTCGCCTGGAAATCTCAATTTTGTAGTACACCCCCCGCCTCGCAGGTCTGGGCCTTATCATCAGCGATGATTGCCTGAGCTGGAGCGGCGAGAAATATTTGTTCTGAACTAGCTGGCTCAATCAATGAACGTAACAAACAAGGCGTATGTATGTAGGTGTCTTGTTTGTGCATTGATAGTTAACTCACAATCACCACCCTAGATGATACATATCAGAGTTTGCCCGATCAACACTGAGTCTTGGTTTGCTTACAGAAGGGACCATTAAACCAGACGCTTAAAACAGTTTGCCCTATGATTAACTGATGGCCAGGATGCCCCCTGCCGCGCCCATTTAGCACAAGCCGAAACAAACATGACAGGGCTGAAAGACCCTCATCAGCTGCATGAACCGCCTGGCGCGCAACTCACTGCAGCCCCAGGGTCACTGCCCACCGATGACGAAGGAGCACGCTTCTCTGATTCACCCTCCCCTTCTTCCTTGACTTTGACGAAGGCTTCCATGAAAGCTTGTTCATCCTGCGCCCCATCAATGACGTGCTTTCCTTGCACAACAAAGCGGGGGACTCCCTTCATCTGCCCTTCCTCCCTTGCCCAACGGGCCTCCTCGTCCACCTCACTACCCCCTTCGCCGCCCTCTAGCCACTCCAACACGTCCGCCCGACGGCCCATACCCGCCTGCTCCGCCACATCCGCCAACATACTGCGGCTCGTGATGTCGGCCTCGTCCTCGAAAAAGTCGCGAAAGAGCTGCATGACCACCCGATCCTGCAGCCCCGTACCCTCACCAGTCCCTTCCTTTTTCTCCCTGCGGCCCGCGAGAGCGATCAGTCGGTGCGCGTCGCGCGTGCTGCCGATCTTGCCCCCGAAGCTGAACTCGATGCCGTGCTGTCGCCCCTTGGCCGCGAGCTGCTCCCGGAGGTGGCGGCCCCTCGTCTCGTCCTCGCCGTCGCCGCGACCGCCGAACTTCTGCGCGTGCCGGTTCGACCAGGGCACCCCCGGCGTACCGGCCGACGCGTCCGGCTCCAGGTAGAAGGCGTGCCAGACCACGCGGAAGGTGTCGTGGCGGCCGCCCGGGTAGACCTTCTGGTAGAGGGATATGGCTCGCTCCAGGCGAATCTTGCCCATGTAGCACTATATCGACAGCCCGCAATGTTCCTGGTTAGTCGTGACTACATTTTCCGTGACGTGTATGAAGTCTGGAAGCTTGCTTACCCAGGGGCACACGGGATCCGATGTGATGTCGATGGTGATGTTTGTCATTTTGGATTAGCAGCTCGGCGCAGAAGAACACCACAGTTGAAACACGTTGAAATCAATTTTCTCATCTGCTGCAAAACTATTTATTACATTGTCGGCCCCTTATATGCTAGGAAAGTCTCCGAGGTCATTCCTCCGAACGCCGCTATTCGGGCAACGCCAAAGATCTGACTGTGGGACTAACAACAGGCGGTACCTTCCCGGATATTCGCTTAGTGAATGCCATACTTTTTATAACTGAGTCTATAGAGCTATTAAGAAATTGGAAAAATACTATACGGTTCTTGTTGATCTACACGTATCTCGTATGGTGAGTAGCATGTGAACTGCATGCTCATGCTCTACATCTACAGATTGACGACCTTCAGCGATTCATCTGTGAAAAAGAGGGCCTAGAACAACTGTAAAGTGCCGGCTTACAGGGGGCTGATAAGCTATGTGCCCCACCTAGTGTGGGTCCAAAGTTTAACTGTCGTATAAACAGAAGTGGAGATAATCAATCTATCAATATATATAACAGCCGATTATTGAGATTACTCCAAATTCTAATCCCGAGGAGGTACCTCAGATAAAAGTAGCCGTGCAGCTTGAAATCCCAGAGCATCATATAATCTTGAGTTTTGATTTAATGTTGTGCATTTGGCCAAGACTGGACTTCCATTGAAGATTGGAGGGTGACACGGCATTGACCCGTGACGTCCGTGCGCTGGGGTTGATGGAACCACTCCCACTTGGGGATCGTTGTCGCGTCTGCCTGGCTGATAGGAACAAAGTCGCCTCTTGTGTCGCCAACGACGTCCTGGAAACAGAATAATAACACAGGTAATCGGTCCATCTGGTCGAGTGACACAGCATCTGCGGTTCTAGTCTTTTGCCACTTTGGTATAGTCACTTCCTTCTCGCTGCCCAAATTGGAAGCGCATCCAGGTCACTTCTGCAACCCGCCGTGCAACTGTCATTTTGACCGACTGCTCAAGTCGCGCTTCGCTTTGAAGTTTACAACGATTTCCTGAGACTGCCCTTGGAAACCATCTTTTCTGGAGCTCAACGGGATGCAATAGCGAGAACCACCCGCGAATGCAGCCCAAGGCCAGCTCGCACGACATCTGCATCCACTGTCTCTCTACTGCAATCTCAATCACTCGGACTTGACCCTCTCGTGGCCGGATACTCCTTCCGCCTTCGCCATGACAGCAATGACGTTGAAGTGGGTGCCGCTGCCGGCCTTTGAAAATGGCATCCCCGCGTTGATCGTCTCACCCAATTTCGGCACCAGTACTTACAAACTGCATGTGTCCGATTTGGCCAACGTATGGACCGAGTCTTTAGACCGAAAGGCTATTTTTGCCCGAAGCATACAGGAGGATACCAGCATCGATCTCACAGAAGGCCCCGATCAGATGACTATCCTTCTCAGCTACCTCCAGGCTGCGTTTGACACGTCAAGTCCGCAGCACCACCAGACCAAGCTCACTTTGGAAGCCGCCCCAAAAGGAGGACTTGTGCTACTCATTACCTGTACCCTCCCAGGCGGCCTGAAGCCCCTGAGATGGCCCGTCAATCTCGCAAGGCAGCCGCCCGCCTCACTCGCCTCGGAGCTTGTGCTCCCTCTGATCCAGTCACAGCATGCTCGGGCTCTTGAAATTGAGAATCTGATCAACACTCTTCAACAGAAGGATGCCATAATCACCAAGCTGGTGGATAAGCTTGAAGCCATGGGCATGGGGCTTGAAGATGTTTTCAACGCCCTGTCCGGGAAGCGCAAGGTATCGCGAGTGGCAGCGGATGCCAAGGTCAACGGCCTTGCGCCATTCGATGGCCCAGAATGGAGACAGGCTATGTTCCAACGTATTTCGGCCCCTGTTGATGCAGCATCTCTGGTTCAAGATGTTCTCGGAGGCCCCAATGCTGTTGGTCTGAAGGAGTCTGTGATTCGTGCATCTGATGACTTGAACAATTGGTGGGAGCACATGGGACCAGGACCTGTGTCTACACTTGTTCAAGAACCTGCAGATCCCGTAAATGATGAAGAGAAAGAAGAGACGCAGCAGAAAGCTGGAACCCCCACGGACGATGACGATGACTTCCAGGTTCAAGCCACGCCGCCCCATCTGGCTTCTAAGCGCAGGCAACAGCAAGGTACAGAAGATGATGATGTTACTACCGAGGGTGATGGATCCGATGGTAGTCCAAGTAATCACCCTACGCCGCGCAAGGACGCAAAGAAGCCACCTCCGCGGCGAATAGGTACAATAGGCAACAGAGGTCCCTCCCAACAGCCTCGATCGTCTTCAGGGAACCAATCGTCGCAAAGCGTCACCGCAGGAGACAACGATAATACAGCATCGGAATCTGATGCCGAGCCGGTGAAACCCTCGCCCAAGAAAGGCCCGGCCAAGAAAATAGGGCTCATCGGAAGGAAGCGAGGATCAACCCCACAGCCTGCCAAGTCGCCCACACCGACTCCGGCGCAACCGTCACGTCCAGACGATGATGCCACGGAATCAGACGATGGGTCCAAAAAGGTGCAATCACCCCCGCCCTCTTCACCGCCCAAGCCGGTTGCTTCTCAACGCAAGAGAGGCGGGCTAGGGACGATTGGGGGCAAGGTCAAATCTCAATCCGCAGCTAGGCATACGCGATCCCCTTCTCTAGAGCACAACGATGGTGCCACGACAACAAGCGCAACGAAACCTAAGGCTGGCCGGCTGGGAATGATCGGCAAGCGAGGTCAAGAAGGGCAAGCACAACAGAATAGTTCCAAACACGCAGGGCAAGAATTGTCCGAAGATTCGGAGACGGAAGAGCAGGTAGCCGAACGTAGGCGAGCTGAGCTGGCAAAGGAACTGGAGCGAAAAGCCGCGGCAGCGCCGGCCAAGAAGAAGCGGAAATTCTGATGATGGCCATATAGACCTTTTGCACCAACTACGCCAATTCAATTTATTCCATCATGTAGCCCATCATTCACTCAAGATCAACAATGGATAGTATGAGGGCAGTGTTACCTGTTCTACACCCCCCATACCAGGGGCCTTCGCGTTGTTATGTCGCTTCCCGATCCTACATGAAAAGTGCGGGTGGCCGCCGGGTCGGGCTCACAGTAGCCCATACACTACGGGCACTTGATTCAACGTGCGTAGTTGCCTCAATAGGCGAACGGTCGGACGGGGCAGGGTCCTGGCGGTAGCCTCATGTTGCACATATGCCGTTTACCTACAGCCAAAACCCCCATTCGGCATCCGTCAACGCCAGAGAAGGCAACGAGCCGCCCGATGATGCTGGGAGCTGCAGGGAGAGAGATCTGAGGCATCACATCGCAATGGTCGCTGCTGTGGCACACTCATAACGTTATAGATGTCGTGTTAGGTGACACCTCATACCTCACACCTCAAGCTATGCAATGCAGTCGTGATGTCTTGCGTATGGATATCGAGTGAGTCTCCCCCTGAGCTTGCGTCATGGCTGGCTGGGGCTGTCTCGGGGGTGCGTTGACACATCGTGGTGAGACACATCCTTCTCGCAGACTGAAGGGCGGTGGGCTGGTGATCTGTATCATGCATCTAGATGACCGGCTTATCGCATACCCATTCGACGGCAACCATTCGACGGCAAACGGCGACCGCATACCGTCGGGGGTTTCTATTGTTCTCTGCAGCACTAACTAACCCCCTTCCCTTCCTTTTTGCGTGCCTGCTGGTTTGAATTGTTCATGAGATCGGTCACAGGCGTGAGTGCATCTTCTCGTTGTCACGACGAATCGTCCTAGGTCTGTAGACGGCCCCGTACTCATACATACAGATCCTCACCGCCGCCAATCTCTGCGCCAAGGAAGTTGCGTGTTAAACGCAACTAAGGACCTGCAGATCCCCATGCTACTGAGAGTACCGTACTGTATAGCCCCTACGAAAGTCAATTGGCGTTTCCCTTTTCCCTTTTTCTCTCCTGTTGATCAGATGATCAGAGCAGTGCCGGGACAAAAACAGACGAGCTAAGAGCTGAATCAGAGTAACACAGATGCCACCACCACGCGGCATGCCACGTGGGTGCCAGCATCTGATGTCTTGTCGGTGATACGAGTCGCCTTGGATGAAACCAAAGTGGCTTGTTGACTTTGTAGAGAAGTCCTTTTCTTTTTCTTCAACACACACTATCATCCCCCCAAAATGCTCGTTCACTATTGGCCCATGAAGTTTCTTCATTCGCACGGTCGGCGGCGTTTGGGTGGCGTAGGGGGTCGCTCTTGGCTGGCTGGCTGCTTCTAGCCTGAAGTCAGGGCATGCGCGCTCAGCAGCCAACAGCCAGCTCTTCAGGCGCCGCCTGGCGGCTCTAGTGGTTTCTACACAGGCTGGGGAATCGGGAGTTAGGCCCTTTTCTGCAGTAACGATCAATGGTTCTTCTTTGCTTCTCGTGTAGCCGCCCCCCACCAGCCCAGCAGGCAATATCAGATTCGATGCCACATCAGCGCCTCTACCTCGTATCAATGGGCATTTCAGTAGCTTGCAGGCCCATAGCCAACCAGCAGCTACATAAAACCAGGCTTGGCAGCGAAAGACGAGAAGAGATACATAAGCTCACAGCAAGATAAGTCAGGGACCAATTTTCGGTTTCCCAATTACTCCCAGACGTTGGGATAGTCATGCAAGACCAGGGCGTACAGTGAATTAGTCTTGTATGTTAGATAGGTACATGAGCGACACGTAACGATGCGTCATGGGTGAGATAGATGCCTGCCGCGGCACTCTTTTAATGAGTGCAGCAGCAGCAGTAGCCTGGCCGCTAGCTAGCCTTTTCCCGATTTGACTATAGTTATTGTCGGCTGATCTTGCTATTCTACTTCCTAATAATAGCAACGGGGATGGGGCTCACATTATGTAGTGAATGGAGGGAGAGTCGAGCGAGGTGGTGAAATTAGCAGCTCGGCTACTTGACCAGGTCGCTTACCTCAGAAAAGACTCGCTGATCGGCATCCCGAATGAAGCCTGTTTAATCCCGGCTTTTGGAACAAGCCTTTCTGTAGGCGAGGACCTCCCCGCAGAACCCTGGTTCACCTCTGAAAGGAGACGCTGTCGGAAGCTCTCGCGATTTGCCTGTGATGGTGAACCGACTATGGGTAGATTCATATGCCATAATAAATTATGTTCCCGGCATCTACAGGGTCTAGTGCAAGGAGGTAAAGACCTAGAGTCCGTATCCCAGTCCGTATTTCTATCCAAAGACCTGGCAGCCACTCAGATGACTACTTGATTTACGCAAAGGCGGACACGGGCCTGGAGAAGGCATCTTTTCCTGGCCTATCTTCATCTTGCTTGGCCAGAAATTGATATTTTCTCGGGCCGAGCCACCGTCATCAACACGACGGCTACCGTGAAGAAAACCACACGGCCACTCCTCTCCGTCTGCTTCTCAGCTACAGAAAAGAAAGGAAAGAAGACGCAATTTCGAGACCGAGTATTGGGGGACCAGGGGCTGGGTGCCCAAGACGGGTAAGATCGGCGCCCGGCGGGGGAGGAGGAGGAGGAGGAGGAGGGGGGTAAGTTAGAGGCACAGACAGTGAATGCTGGAATCCTAGGTAGCTCTTCTTACTGGTGTACCTACTGCCTACTATTGGAGAAGCGATACCTAGAAGCTCATTCAATGCTCTTGGAACAGCCACATGATCTCGTCCAGCCAAAGAGAAGGAAGGATGCAACGATCGATATCTCGGTTTCCCCGCAGCCCGCAAGCCCGCCCTCCCCTCTTCCGACGAGAGCGACGCCCGTCGCTTCGCACCTGTGCACGTCGTCGGGTCGTATAAGCGGGAGCTTGGGTCTTAGTTGGCTTGGCCTTGCATATAAGTGTATGTCTATCCTGCTCTTGGGGGGGGGTAGGAATCCCAGGTGGTAACCCCCGTACGTTGAGGAGTGTTCCTGCGGTGTGTCAATCAATGTCAGCGGAAGCCGACAGGGCAGAAGGTAGGGATGCAGAGATGGAGAGACAGCGCGGCTCCCAGACTCCAGCCATACGGATATGACGCTGGCCGGGGGTCAAGGGTTTCCAACTCACCCCGGTTTCAAAAGGAGGAGATGATCGTCAGTTGCAGCATGAAGTGGGAAACGGTTAGTTGTTTGCACGCTTGTTCATATCCGTTTCATCTAAAGATGTGTATGGCCATTTGCCTACCGCCTGCCTATACGTATTCACTCCGACCGTTTGTCATGCGAGAGCACGAGGCAGAAAACGGCCTGCATTGTTGTCGATATTGTTGTTCTTCAAAAATCTGCGCATGTGTAGGCACGGCCGAGTTTCAGATTAGCCACCAGGTTTGCTTTGAATATGGGAAAGAGGGAAAAGAAGAAGAAGAAGCGACCCGCGCGATTGATACAGTTCCGCCGAACTGGTAGCATCTTTGCGGCATCCCGCCTGCCCGCCCCTAAGCTTCGATCCGTCGTCTCTATCTAGATTACGCAACGGACACATCTTATGAGGAGGCCCGATTTCTGGCTGCAGTGAATTTCGGATAAGATGGATAAAGACAGGAAAAGCATCAAGAATGCCCTTGCTTACTTGCTTACACCGGGGGGGGGGGTCGATCACCTGGTCCACTCCAAAGTGTCATCAAATGCCCAACATAGGCACGCACCAAACCAAGTGATGATCGTGAACTTTTAGACAGTGAGGACGGAGTAGAGGTGACTTGCCGCCGAAAGCGCCTCCCCAATGATACCCCGGTGCTCGCCCTTGCTTGGCATCGTATGATACATTTGATAAGGTAGAGAGGCTGGTCGGCGATAGCAAGCTTATTATTGTCGACCCAATGCGCAACCGTAAGCGAAAAGGTATTGCGACGATCACCGGTCCATCCTGAGTGGTTCCCGACTGTCTGGTTCGAGCTGATGAAGTGAGGTTGCAATGGGAGATCATGAACAGGAGAGCCCAGCGCCTAGGAAGGCCAGCCACTCTCTGTTAATGGGCAAGATAGCGGCGTGGCGGTCAAAGCATTAAGCATGTAAGCCTCAGGTCGTATTCAATGATGACGGCAGCTGGGGTTTTGGGGGAGAGGCCCGCAGATGACATCTGCCAGTGTGACAGAATTGCCAATGGGACGCCTGCCTCGCCCACCACTCGGGCCTAATCTGTGCCTTCTGTGACGCCCATCTACCACCTCGTGGGCCCAAATCGGACGTTGCTCCTGCTGCTAATCTCAACGCCCACCGCTCATCCTCAGTATTGACGTATGGATCGATTGAATGATGCATACATACCACCTCTACGGTACTTTTCACATATGATTCCAGAGTCCGAGGCAATGTAAACCAGGTGAGTCAAATCATGGCACGCACTGCAGGTACAAGAACATGAGGCTTATAGCAGCAACTTGTTCACTTGAACCAATCATGTCGGGGGCGGGCGCTATAGAGAAAAAGGACCACAGCTCCGTAAGCCACGGCAGCCGCGGCAGCCACGGTGGCCTATAACCCCGTATCTGCCATCTCTCCCACTCTCCCACACTGACGCTTGGCTGGACTTTAGAAGTACCCGCCCAGCTGTGGCGCTCAACAGTTCGTAGCCGCCCTGGACGCATCATGTCGCTGCAGGGCAAGCCACCAACCGCGGAATGAAGAGGGCCAAGAGGGTTTACGTGACATTAGCGTCTATCATTGCTCGTTTCCACAACATGTGAACGGGAAACTCCGTGAGAGATGGTGTAGACTACCTACGACATCCATCCTTCCAGAAGCCATCGACCCCAAGTCGCGGTCAAGCCAGGGTTACATTGTAGGCGCATCATCGCATCCTACCTAGCTGGCTCATACCTACCTGCTGTATCTACCTAACAACCTACAGCTGATATTCGAGCTAGCCCCCAGGCATGTGTGTCGGTCGGCACAGGTCAGTTGCCATCGGGAAGAGAGCAACTAACATGGACCGATCTCGCATATCGCCTACCCAGCACGGCTAGGCAAAGACCTTCCATACATATATGCATTGGTATCGTGATTCCATTCGTACACGTTTGCTACATTGCATGGGTGTACATACGAGAAAGGTAGCAGGTACAGAGTCCGCTAGGCCGACGACGACTACGACGATATTCCCAAGATTGGCTTCTATCGCCCCTGAAGCGTTTCACCCTCCTCCACGAAAGGCAAAATGGCCGATAGAAACCTGGGGAGAGGTAGGCGCACTGGAGTTTCTATTCTTGTTGATTCCTCAAGGGATGAGTACGACGATAAATAGCAGTCTGCTAGGTAATAGAACAGGCCGCGCAGGGCTGGATCAAGGGATAACTCGTGAACACGTGTGTGTCGCGGGTGCGCCCCTTTCTTCATCTGCAGTGTTCGGCATCACCGCGTGGGCGACTGCTGCTTAGTTGTCTCAGACTAGCACGCAGAGTCAACCTCTTGCTTGTGAGTGGACGACGATAATAGAGACGATGTTTATTTATATATCAAGCAAGAAAGAAGAAGAAGACCAAGACGAGGAAAAACAGCAATGATGATGCGTCTCTAGAGCCTTTCCTTGCAGCATCGGAGGCGGTCGAAAGCAAGCCGCCAACCTTGCATAGTTTGTGTTATGCAAAAAGAACGATGCGAGACGGACCGATTCCCCCCAGTGCTTCGTTAATAGCTATCGTTGATCTGGAAGGATTCCAGCCCTTGCTGCTTTTCCAGACATCTTCTCCCCCTCTTGGGGGCCACATTGCGCTGACGAGTAAGAGTAGAGCCATTAGATAGCAAGTGAACGGGTACATGGTTTCCTTTACAGGGCTTCCTTGCCCTCCGCCCTGTTCTGTCACTGTTTCAGTGCATCGCACAAGAAGACGTTGAGATAGGTAGGGGGGATTGGAACGGGAAAGACGTCGCCCCCCTGCTCCCACATCTCACCTTTCACAAGGGCGCATGCATGCATAGTAGTATCTCTTCTCACTATGGCTTTCGGAAAAGATGATCTATTTTCACTCGATGGTACTGCATGATGGGAAGTCAAAAGCTACTGACTGTACTTAGAATAGTATTGAGAATAGAGAGAGAGAGAGAACACTTCATGGTGCGCGCACGTCGGATAAGACCCATTTCCCTGCAGAGAGATGATTCGCCAGATACCCTTCCCCATCAATGCTAGCCGCCACCCTGGCCCAAATCGTCCCCCCTGCTGTGCCTCTTCATCAAAGCCAAGTAGCGTGGTGTGGGTCAAAGATTGACTGTGCATATGTCTAAATTCTAAAGCGTAGTTCTGACAGGAGCAGAAAAGAGGTCAAAGACCGAAAACCATTAGCGCTGTTAGGAATCGAACCTAACTCAGTTCATATACGACTCTTCCAGTGGAGCCACCCACACAGACAAAAAAGAGTTGCGCGTGTGGGTTGGTGGTGTACGAGAAGACAGCACCACCACCACCCCCAAACGCCATGGGCTTCCTCATCGGAAAGAGCGCGCGTACAGTCTGACAGCCACGGGCCGGAGATTATGAAGCCGCGTCACAGGACATCGTCGAGTTTTGGGTACTTTTCGGTCCCCCGAACGCCGGTCCGTGTCCCAGACATGGCGGCGACGATGACGACGACGACGACGATGCCGGGGGCCATATGCGATGCTACCCTCCTGCCTTCCCCATGATCCCATTACTACTTGATGGGTTTTTCCATCTCAAGCAATCCACGGGGCCTCATGCATTTCAGTGGGTGGTTGGCAAGAATATATACATAAGGACTAGAAGGATAAACCACCGCACAATACCTACTTTTATATTGTCGAGATGGATGGTAAGACGAGCCAGAACCGACGGCGCCAAGACGCTAGGGTCTCCCCGAGTACTCGGGACGCCATTGGGACACCCCTGTTGTCCCTGCTGTGCCGGGGGTATTAGGTACATTGGGGCCGGTAGCGGCCAATGAGCAGCCAGGAGTCATTCGCTCTTGTTCGCCAGTGGCCACGATAGCCCGGGACCATTCCAGTTCATATGCACCCCCTTGTCGCAGGGGCGCTAGCTACCCACAGAACCCCAGTACATACACACACTGAGACACACTGAGGGAGATTGTACTTCTCGGCCCAATATCCGGGGAAAGCTTGGGGGAAGGGGCCCCTAGCAGCTAGCTAAAGCCTAAAGTTCCCGCCCAATTGCCCTGCCGGTAGCGGAAAAGCAAGTTTATTGGGGGTGGTAGGTAAGTGAGGTAGAGAGACGGAACCAAGAACACCACCCCACGGAAACCCCAAAAGCAAAAACCAGAAAGCCGTCGTTGCTGCAGATTGCCCGACTTCACCCCGCTGGATATGTTGAAGAACGCGAGGAGACGACCCAGTAAGCGACGAAGAGACATAAAAATTGTTGTCCTCAGAGATCTACATACGTACATAAATACATACCCAACCTCTAGAGAATCAGGAGTGATACCACTACCAAATCAGTAATCGTCAGCCCAAACAGACACCGCAACATGCATGTTTATCCTGCCTGTCCGACTTGATGAATGATCATCCCGCTTTCAGTGACTGCGTAACCCGGCCCGAGGTGTTGTGTGTTGGTTCCGACCCCCCATCCATTCCCGAGAAACCATCGCTCACAGTCTCGTGCGTCCCCCTCTTTTTTGTTCTCTGGGTGTTTCTGTCTGACTGAATGGGAAAAACCATGTTGCAATTATTGGTATGCCTATTTCCCGTTTCCCACGCTCATGCTCCCCCTCCCCCTCCCCCGACTGTGACCGTGACCCCTCCCAAACGTGACACACTCTAACCCATGTCTTGATTCTTCTTCTTTTCTCTCATAACTGACACTCCCCTTTGTAATCGTGCAAATAGGAGGGGGATAGATTGATGCCAAGACAGAAACAAACCACATTTCTACACCAAAGAAACCCAAAGTGCAATTACCCAGAAATGGAAATGAGAAGACATAAGGAACATAAAAGAAATTCAAGCGAGTGGCCTCCCATCATGATTGGGTATCTCTAGTTGCATATTGCTATTACAGCGGCGGGACAGTGGCAGCAAGCAGCAGCAGAGGTTGCATCTTCTGTCAGTGTCCCGTCGCTCTTCTTGTGTCTAAACGAGTACTCAAGGAACATGGTAGCGAAAGAAAGAAAAAAGAAAAAAAGAGAAAAGCAACATGCCATCAAACGGGGAGAAGTCGGGACGAAGGATGATTGGGCGATCGACGAGGACCCGAAAGCAAGTCAGCCGGCGATGATGTTGTGGTTCTTTCGCATATCGGCAGATGAGGCAAGGCAAGGCCCAGATGGAGGGTACTGGAGGGGGCGACGGAGATCAGGAGGGAAGCGCATCATCATCGTCCATGGCAAAACACTCATTCGGAGAATACCAAAACGGCAATCGAGTCGTCGTTTGTCGCGTCACTTTTTTCCACAGCGGCCGGGTATCCTGCATCATCCGTTCCCAAAATTGGGTGTCATCTGGTTTGTGCATGGCACGGTGCCATTTCCAACACCCAATTCGCCGGTCGCCCGTTTGCAGGCTCGAGTCCTTATGTGTCAAGCGATTTGGAAAGTGGTACCATCCAAGATTCGAGAGAAATTGACAAGTGACAGCAGCAGGCTGCCCGAGGGAGGGAGAAGAAGGCGGCAGCAGCAGTGCAACAGTGAAAGCAGCACAGCAGGGAGGGGCGCTACTAACGTTGTTGCAGCGGGGGTGGGCCGGGACAATTCCCCGGCCAGTTGCGTTGCCGGGCGGCGTCCATCAGCTTGCGAATCGAGTCTCCCAGGATCCCAGTAGAATCCCAGGGAGGAGGGGCCACCTTATTCAGTGGGAATTGAGATAGACTTCCGACTGGAGTCTTTTGGCATTGCATTCCCTATGCTGATCCCCTCCACCCTCCCAACTTGCAACCCGGATTCTTGCTATCTCCCAATCCAGGCTAGGCTAGCCCGGGGGAAAAAAGAGCCGCGGAAGCTGAAGAGTGGCGCCGTCGTGCCAATGGCAGCGGAGCGGAGAGCCGAGCGTTTTTCTTTCCTTGGAGATAGAGGGGATTGAGGGAGGGCGAGGGAGGAGGGCGAGGACTCGGGTCAATTCTAGGGTACGTACTCCAAAAGAAAGTACTCTTGCAGCGGCACGTTGTTGGTTGGTCCAAGAGGAAGGCAGGAGGCATGTAAGTGGATAGATCGACCGGAGCCAAGCCTTTTCCCCCAAGCTAAGCACCCTTGTCCTGGTCGACGTTATTCTGACCCTCCTTGCAACTGCCTTGTCTCTATCGTCTATCTCGCTGGCTGTATGGCTGCTGCTGCCCAGGAGAATGGGAAATCGTACCATAGTTGCTTCCTTATGGGCTTCCCGTCCCGGCCGTGTTAGCCAGGCCATGCGCATGTGTATGTATGCCAATGCAAGAACCGGTTCGTTTTTCAAAGACCGAAAGAGGAGGTGCCTGCCTGGATTACCAAATTTGAAGATTGGAGAGAGGACCAAAGTGTAACCCCCTGTGCCTTCCGGTGACCATGATGATGCTGACGACGCTTTCTAGTAAAAGACTATGCCATGCCATGCCCATTCTTTTTTCTTTTGCCCGCCCTCCATTTGGGAAAACCTTGCCAAGATCCCAGTAACCAAAATATGCCAGTGACCAACGCCTGCTGCTTGGGCTTGTAGATGAACGATGTGAATGAGAAAAAAGAAAGAGACAAGAGAGAAAATAGATGTACTAGGTTATTACTGCAGCAGCCCCCACATCAGCCTGTCATCCCTGGCAGCTGCCATACGACCAACCAGAGCAGCTCATCTAGCATGCCCCAGCACCAGCGGCAGAAGGAAGCAAGTTCTTACAAGCAGGGGGGTAGGGGGGTGGAAGAGAGAGTTGAATGAGTGAGTGGTTGTTTTCTTTCTTCTCTTGTCACACAACCACCACCACCACCCACCCCCTCCCCTGTTCTGCGTACCTTCGATTGCTCACCCACACTATTACCAACTACGTACCCAATTAGCCAATTACCACCCGCCCATCCAGAACCCTGGTTGTGCTTTTTTATGACTGGGTGCTCTCGGCCCACCCACTGCCACTGGTTCTGTAGGGCAGGGTAGTGGGGCGCACCGGGTTTTCTGGCGTACCCTCCCCAATGTCGTTGGTGAAGACGCTGCCATACACGCCGTGGATGGCTGCTGACGATGGTGACGACGTCACCGGTGGTTCGTAGACGCTCGTCGCGTGCTCCACCTTGAAATGGCTCTCTGTTCGGGGTTGGAAGGGGTGAGCAGCGTGCGGCTGCGGCTGGTGCGAGTAGGTGTCGTGGGGATGGTGGTGAGAATACGGATGCTGTTGCGAGGCTTGGCTCGCCAGGTAGGGTTGGGGATGGTAGTAGCCTGACCCACTCCCGATGCTCGCCATGGACGAGGTCAACGGGTGGTGGCCCGCGTACTGTAGGAGGCTGCTGCCCTCGGAAGATTCCGACTCGTCATGATGGTGATGTGCTATCGACCTCGTATAATCCGGCTCGGGGAGGTGATGGCGCCCACCGTGCAAGTAGTCATGATGATTCATTCGCGATTGCTGCTGCTGCTGTTGCTGTTGTTGAAAAAAGGAGATGCTGTGATGACGCTGCTGGTGGTGGTAAGAGCTGCTACTGCCCGCGCCATGGTAATGGTGATGCTGGGGGACGATGCCCATGCTCTGTCGCTTGAGAAGGGCGCGGGTGTTCGCTGCCTTGGTCTTGCTGGCCGTCAGCCCGCCTTTGCGTCCCGACGCTGCTCGGGCCGAGACGCTGCCCTGTTGGTGGTGCGAGCGCGACGAGGGCCCCCGCCGGCCGCTGGTTGAGTTGCTCTTGCGATAGCGCGTGGTGCTTTGCACCCCGTCCCTTTCCGCCCAGTTCGTCAGCACCCATTCATTGGACTTCTTGGGCTCTCCCGACTCTGTTGTCGGGCCCCCTAGTGAATGACTCCTCTCTCGTTTTTCGAATGCCTATAGGTTTTCCAATTTGCAGATGATTAGTTACTCGGCCGAGCTTGAAAATGTTAAGAGCAAAAATAGGATTGAAAAACAAAGAAAAGAAATAAAAAGTAAAAATGACGTATTTCATATATGCATGATTAGTTGACCGAATAGATTGCCGTTGCTTACCTTGTTCATGCTTAGGTTGTGCCGGATGCTGTTCTGCCAACCTTTACCATCGGAGCGGCCCCTCTCAGTGTTTTCGCGGAACCACTGGTATAGCTCCTGTAATGTCATGGAGCGGCTGTCTTTGGACAAGAAGGCCTTCTCGATCAGCTTCGCGTAGGGCTCGTCGCCTTTCGCCAGCTCATCTTCTTCGGGCATCCCGTGGTGATCTGGCTGGTGGGAGTGAGGCATGTCACCCCCGTTGCCACCCTCGTCGTACGGGTAGGAGTTACTGTACTCATGTTTGGGCAGCGGCGAGTCTGCCGACATGACCGAGTCCGTGTGGTCTGGTGTCATATCCGGTGCGTCCTGGCCCATGGTCGTGTCCGGGTCATGCTTAATGTCACCAGGCAGAGGAAAGTCGGAGACGGAGACGGCGTAGGCACAGGTTTCCATCGGCTGTGCGGAAAAGGAGTCCTCGGTGGCGATGGCCGGCTGGGGTCCTCCGTAAGGGGGAAGTCGTGGCCCTTGGAGATCTGGTAGTAGCCCGGTGGGTAGTTGAGCTGCTGTAGATCCGGCGATGACCAGCTTCGCGGGCTCGTGTCGGATGACCTGGCGGAGAGGGCAGGAACATGCGCTGCACCACAGGACCCGGGAGATCCCTGGTAGGTATACTCTTCGTGGTCCACACCGGCGGTATTAGGTGGCGTGGCTAACATGCTAGGGGTGGAAGACGACGCCGAGTGGATTTGCGGGTACGTTTGAATAGCCGCAGCAGTGTTGAGGGTTGGTAGGATATGGGACGGGTGCTGTTGCTGTTGGACGGTTTCAGCAGCGTCCAGTGTCGGGGATGGAGTGTAGAAGCTGTCCAGATTGGGGAGGTCCCCGTCCGGTGATTGCGTTGTGCAAAGCCGCTTTGGATTGCCAGTGGAGTCCGAAGTGGGAGATGAGGTATAGTTGACGGGCACGCCGTCGCAAAGGCCAGCGTTCATCACGGAGTAGACTACGACCATGGCACACCGCCGTATTGGTTGTTGCCTTGACCAGGCCTTTTTGCTTATCTCTGGAGGGGACGGGAAGAATGCGAAACAAGAAGCTGATGCAACAAGCGAGATCACGGGCCGCCGAACCAGATTCAGGATAAGGCCAAGTAAACGTATAACAAGCCGAACAAGAACAACGACAGCAGCAGCAGCTAAAGGTATTGTCGAGAGGCGGCGGTGGTGACGATGTGTATTAGTCGGCGTTTGAGTGTTTCTTATGTACGGGAATAGTCGACGTCAAGTGACTTGAAGACAATGCAGCCGCCTGAGACCAGACAGCGAGTAGTCGGGATACTCGAGTAATTATGAATAAGAGTCAAGACAGAAAAACCAACACACGCACACACACAAAAAGATGGTCAAGTAACAGGAAGAAGAAGGGCAGGGCGGGTTAATGCTGACTTCCAGACGGCGACTTGCTTGGCCTTATGGGATGTTGTTCAACGTCTCGAGGTCAGAGGTTAAGATTATAGGGCCAGGTCCAAGTTGCTGGTTTAAAGACCGTGCTCTCGTCTGCTCTGTTCCTTTGATAAAATTGCGAATATGTATGGAACCCGGGAGCTCAATAACCAGGGTCGCTAAGTAGGTAGTCCTCAAAGGGCAAGGTAGGTACTTACTGACAGTACAGTACTCTAATAGTAGGCAGGGCCGCTCGTTACATATGCGCGAGAGATCAGATCCCTAATAGGTGAGGTATGGGGTGGAAGTGAGCAAGGGAAAACAGCACCGTACGTACCCTGGCCCGACAAGGGGCCCTGTAAAGGTGGTGGGCAGGGATCGGCTGCTAGACAGATGCGCCTAGATGCACCAGGAGAAGATCAAGGCGGATTGGGTAGCATGTGCCAAGACTCCCTCTCATAGGCCGCGCAGGTGGAAATGGGAGAAGACGGAACAGAACGAGTGAACAGAGACAGACGAGGTACACGGCTAACCTAACCGTTGCCAACACACAAGTTGGTTGGAAATAAAGCTTGAACAACCCTGCTCGAATAATTCAGCGAGTGCGATGCGTGCTTGTGGTATGGTATGATATGGTGCGTGCAAGGCTTCCAGCTATGTGGGAGTGTAGAGCAAGTAGCAGAGCAAGTAGCAGCCAAGTAAGTATGTGTACACTGTAGACAGGCTCTATCAGTCAGTTGATGTCAGTCTCTGCTGCGTGCGCCAGCGGAGCCTTTTCAGTCGGTAAACGACATACACTTGGCTATACGTACCCCGTACCCAGGCAACGGGTACATGACGGAGTACATGATAAACAGGGTGCATCCACTGTGCGCAAATGCATGTTTTCCTCTCTCACCATGTTGCAAACGCACATCGTGCAGTCTGTAGGGTATTTTAGACTAGCATCCCATTACACACACAAGTCGGCCCAGAACAAGCATACAGGCAGATACACATACACACACACACACACTTACGCACACACTCATGCTCCTCTAGGCAACTTCGGGATTTTGTTTCCCAATACAAGTTGAGAGGGGCGTGTATTCCCTACGGCTACACCACAAGTGGTTGACCTCTGGGTAACAGACGGTCTGTAACCTCAGAAAAATGAAGCAGCCCCACTGCTCCGCAGATGTGACCTGAGCTTGGAGTAGAAATTGGAGGTGTGAGTGTGTACGCATGTAAGCCTGTATGTGGGTGTGTGTGTGTGTCGTGAAGAGGCGGTCGTCGATGCTTTTCCCAGCGAACAGCAGCTATTGTACCGACCGTGTCCACAAAACCTTTGTATCCGGGGAGATGGCCCTCACTAAGATGACAGGAGTATGTAGGTGAGTGTGAGCGTGTAGGAGATATGTGAGCTGCCTATATTCGCTCCTTGCCCCCCTTCAGTCCTTTCATGCAGGTCATCGTGGGCCGCGATTCCGTTCCTTGATGCTACAAGCACTGCAGCGGGAATCCAGGGCACTATGCCGCTCCACTCCCGGTTGCTTGCATGCCAATAGAGCTCTGACAAGACTTCGCCAAATGGAACCAATCAGGGAAACTAGCTGCTAGCCCTACATCTGAGTTCTGATACAGCAGCTTCAACGCTATTGAGGGGGGCCCGTTCATTGTACTGTGCATTCGGCCATCGAGAGTGTCCAGATCAGCGCGACAGATCATCTCCTAGATTGGACGGGACCATCGCGACGCAAGGAGCACTTTCATGACCACATAACGGGAAGAGGAAGGATATATTCGAGTACTGCTGCCAGAGAATAACCATCGTATTGTGCTTTCTGAAACATGGCGGAGTCCTGCTTGATTGCTTCCTTGCATAAAAGCTGTTTTGCGCAAATACACCCACGTAGCCATCAGCGTCCGCAAGACCGCTGGTTGACCCGTGATTAGCGGTCCCATATACTCAGGCTGTCTGCCAAACTGCCCAAGACGCCGGACTTTTGCTGAACGAGGCAAGAAGGGCGGTATGGGCAAGTGGTATTGATGGCGAGAAGAGGCCATGGCATTCGCAGGCAGCTCTCTCCCCAACCAAGCGTGTCACAAGATCAAGGCGGAGCAGAAACATAGGCGCCTTACAGGAAGCCGAATATGCCTCTGAAAGACGAAGCTGATGTACCCTGTACATTACTAAGTGACCGCTACTAGTGCTCCAATTACTGGAGGCATGCAAGCTGTTGTAGATGTTGGGTCATCAGTGTGAAATGCGACATGACGATATGCTTGTCCGCTAGCCACGCAAACAGCCGTTTGTTGCAAACCAATTCGTCGAATGGGTAACCGCAACGACAGTGCAGAGCTTGCACACTATTTTCGGTAGTAAATCTGGACACACTAAATCAGTATATGATCGATCGAGACTGGGGGGGGGGATGGCTTGGCCGTACCTTTTTGAACTGAAAATGAAGCTGAAGGATGCCCTGCACGCGTGAGAGGTTAGTACAGACATGGAATAGGGTTGCAACCAGGCACGCGAAAAGGAAGAACACGAGGGGCGTTGGCTCGTGGGTGTGTAAAGTGCGCACGACTCAAAGAGCAGCGATAGGACCCGCGCGTCAAGCGGTTGTACAGCGAGAAGGGGCATGCGATGCCACCAGATGATGGCGACCAAAGAAAAGACGCGCGACAAGGAAGGCTGCTCGTATCGATACTAGTGAGTAGTAGGTGCATAAAGCAACAGGCCAGTCCCAACGAGATTCTCGAACCAGTTCGGGGTGTCCTAACCACGTGAAACACAACGCAAGGGAGGGGGATATATTTAGACATGCATACCTTGTCAAAGCTGCTCCTGAAGCCACGCTCTCTCTTGGCGCTGTAGTCCCATTCACGGTCGACAATTCGGAAGGCGATGTCCTCGTACGGCGGGCCGGCGATGAAGCGAATCAAGCAGGTGTCTTCCTCGCCCGCAGGAGCAAAGGACTCGCCCCGCCGCCTGCCATGTTCCCGGATGATTTTAAAGGTGGGTGCCTTGGTCTTGTCGATGAGGTCCGGGTAGAAGATGTTGAACTTGTAACCCTGCACGACCTTGGGTGGGGGGTTGTCATGATCGTAGTGTGTTTGGTTGTACTTGTTCCATTCATAACCCATCTGCACGCGGTTGAAGTAGCGTGGCTTTCGCGGGCGGTACTTGTCGGCCCACTGTGGTTGGGCCGTACCGGGCACAGTTTCCTCGGCCGTGAAGATTTCTTCGTTTTCACTGACACCCCTAGCAACCTCGCGCTCATAGAGAGCCCTTGTTGCCTGGGAAAAGTCCTCATCGCCCGTTGCAGAGAACCTAGCTGTTCCCGGCATACTGGCGGGAGCTGCTACTGTTGTTGTTGGCTTGGCGGTGCTGCCGCTGGTACCGGCGCTACCCACTGGCGCTGGAATGCCCTTTGCAGGCTGATTTGAAGGCGAGATAACCGTCGCAGGCCCATCCTGTGTGCTTGCTACGGTGGGAGGGCCAGAGGAGGCGAGAGCATCTGCCCTTTCTGGGTCCTGCTCACGTAATTGTCGGACCCTGCTCTCCTTGATTGCTTCATATACCTTTGTCAGGCGGGCCTTGGCCTTGTAGATCAGCAGGTTTCTGAGCAGCTGCTCCCAGTAGTCGGTATCAATTGCCTCGTCCGATTGCAGCTTGGCTTTGATCTGACTCTCGAGCTTCTCCAGCTGCTCCAAGGTCTTGGGTCCCAGGATCCTGTCGACATCGGAACTGACGGAGCTGACCGCGCGTTCCTCAGCGCCCATGGGCTTGATCTTACGCTTTCTGTCGGCGCAGAGGGTCTGCAAGGCCGTCCAGTAGTCCCGGTTCCTTGTATTTGTCTCAAGCGAGCGATACGAAGTTATTTCTCCTTCCAGCTCGTCAAGCTGTGCCTCGTTCAGACCCTCCATGACCGCAAGCGGAGCAGGCACGTTCATTTCCACATCGCCGTCATGGTCGTCAAAGACATCTCGTTCCTGGTCGATCCACCGCAGGTTGAAGGCAAGGAGATCGATGGGCTTTGCTCGACCCTCGCGCACGCGGATGTCGGCCTTCTTCTTGGACTGCCTCAGGACAAAGAGGTCCTCGTCGTTCATCCACTTCCTTGACGCTTCATCTTGGGTCATGTAGGCCGCATTCGGTTTGCTTGGGGGTCGTGCGGGTTGTTTTGTAATCCGAGTGTTTGTGTCTCGCCTGGGAGAAGTGATATCGCCTCGGGCAGGCGACTGGCGGCCACCACCACCATTTATCATAGCTCGTCGGGCTGGGTCCATCGTGCGGACGTAATGAGGATCAAAGGGAGATGTAGACGAAATTAGTAACGCTCTCGCAGGCCACAGAAATGGCAAGAATAGAAGATGGGCATAGCCTAGTCAATTGATGACATATGTATGCATGTATTTTTATTTTAGATTCAATCGTCGGGCGGCAGCGAAGCCTCGCGCGCTAAATGCAAGTGTGCTGGAAAGGCTGGGCCTCTGGGGGAGAAGCGGGGCTCTTCAAGCAGCCCACAGCGAACCTTAAGCTCTGACCCCACTGACGCCGCGCCTAAACACCATGGCAACGGACAGGGGCGGATATCTTCAACTCACCTAACTGCATAACGTTATGTACTCAACAACATCGAATTTACTACTGTCGAAAAGGTAATCATGCAAACTCTACTACTCTCCTCCCTTTATAAAGAAGACTTTGCCATCTGCTTGTTCACCCTCAATTACCTTTAAACGAAGATCGAGGCGTTTGCTTCTTGCTTCGAGTCTGGATGTCTACTCGTGAACCAAGAGCCTAGGTACCTACCTGCCGGCTTACCTCCTAGGCATCTTTGACCAAGCTGACGCCCAGAACTTGAGAGCTGGTCATCGGGCCCGGTTTCGCTCCCTTCGGCCCGCTGTTGCATTCGTTCCACGGGATTCTCGGAGATTTCCAGGAGAATAAGACCTCGTAAGGGGTGGCTTAATGCGGTGCGACCTCTGAAGGCGAACCTGAACCTTTCTTCCCATTGTTCTCTGGCCTCATGTGACCGGCATGACATGCAGGGCTACTACAACGGCGGCAATGGGGCGCTTCAGCGAGGTTACGTAAACCTCCATTCCAGACAAGGAGGCTTCATACCCGAATATGCCTGAAAACAGGCGTTGGGGTTTGTTGGTGCCGTCTGTTTGTCTGCCTGAGGCATCGCTGACATGAAATATGACTGATGACCAAACACATTCTCGTTGGAATCCCGAGCCAGATGAAACATCCTGCAATTCCTGCAGCTGACATCCCTCGCCTTTGAGGCTCTGCGTAGCCGCGATCACGACCTACCGTAAGCGGTGGGACACATTCCGCAATTACGAAGCGAGCGACCAACCCTTGGTATTATTTAATATAATATTACATGCAGATATGTATCTATGTGATGTTGCTACATGATTGTACCTCTAGCATACATGCGACGATGCTGCTATCACGCCAGTTTCGAACCCTGGATGTCTCTTTTGAGAATTTTCATAACCCTCCCAACAACCTGGTTTGGGATCCTGCATCCGCTCAGAACAGACAGACACGTGAAGTAGATGGGGCAGATTAATTACCGGAACCCAAGTGCTTCGTTCAAGAACCAATCTTACGTAGGACTCGGTTGAATGAAGATGCCTCCTGCTTAGACTCCTCGCCTTGAATGGCCTTGCTCCTGATGAAGATGGACATTGGGAACCTTCTTCGGGACCCAGGGCTTCAATCCGGATTTATCAGTGAAGCGCCGTGGTCTTTTCACCAAATACACATATTCCGTGCCTTTCTTTCTCCAACATGCTGATCTCCCCAGTAGTGCATCAAGATAATAGTAAAGAAGATCGTGGTGAGTCCCGAGCATAGCCAGCAGGCAAGTATGAGCCTGACCCGTCGAACCCCTGCTCACGAACGGAAATATATTAATTGACTGCCTGGTCCTGCCGGAAATACCAATTTGACCATACCGCTACTGTAGTCAAGGAGACCCTGAGAAATCTATATCGCAGAGGCAAGCGAACGGGTTCCAAAGGTGAGTCCAAGCACCCAGATAGCATACATACATGGGCTACACCAAAGTGGCCATTTATGATAGATGGGCCTTCCGAAAGGGCGCAGACGGGGCGGTTTGTTCTTCGGCAAGTTTTTGGCCAGTGTCTTACGGCTTCATAATAACGTAAAAGAATAGAGAAATGTCGGCTCTTATCATGGCGAGGCCACGTAGAATGCTCTCCTTGTCTATATACCCGTGATCAATAATAGCAATCTCCGCAATGGTCACCAAATACATCAATATAGTCCCCCAAACCCCAACACACCACTGAACGGACAAAGATTGCAGAGGAAGCGTACAGCAGATGGGGAATCATGACAAATCCAACCCAGCCCAAGGGGCTTTTGTTCACACCAAGATGCGCAACGCTGAGCCCATATCCGCGAATGATTATGAAGCGTGCCAACCTTTCTGGCCATCGACACAAACATGACCTAAAACAGATCGTCCCTCACCTTCTATGTATATATAACGAATAAATAGTACCTCATTCACCACATGTCCCTCCACAACCCCTTCTATATCCCACCAGTAAACCCACCGTGGAAATTTGGAATACCCGCGGCTGCGGCAGCATCCATCTCGAACCCGCGGATGCTCTGCTGCCAATCTTGCCAGTTGAAGTCCTCGTCCATGTTTACGTCGATGTCGTCCGGAAGCGCCACTGGTGCCGTCAGGTTTGCCGGCGGTCCGCTAGAACCCGGGCCCCAATTCCAGCCAGGATCTGGCCACACCCACGGCGGGGGGTTATTGTCTAGCTGAGGTGTGGTTTTCTCGCTATCAGACTGCGTTGCTGTTGCTTGCTGTTGTCGTCGCTGTTGCTGCTGCTGTGGCTGTTGCTGTTGCTGTCCTTGATGTTCATGTTGATGTTGCTGCTGCTGCTGCGACTGCGATGACATAACGGGCGTCGTGAAGGGGTCTCCAGAAAACACGCCTCCGGGAATGAGCCCAGAATTTCCATTGCTAACATAGCTCGGCATGGTCCGCGACGGTTGTGTTATCCGAGGCTGTGTTTCGTTGGGGAGGCCCTCTGCGATAGGGCCTCCAGCACCATAGGCTGCCCCCCATAAATTCTCAGAATTGAACAAAACCTGTGACATGGCTGCATCGAGATACGAGAACTGTGTAGGGGTGAAGTCCGCTTCCGGCTGTTTTTGATATGATGTTGTTGGCGGCGTAACCGTTTTGACCGAATTAGGGGGGTAGTCGCAGGCACGACGTCCATACACGACCTATGGGAAGGCTTGTCGGCTTTCGGCCTGCCCACCAGGGTCCGCCAGCGATCGAGGGCTATCGAAGTACGCACAGAGGCTGGCAGATGCTGAAATGTGATCATCGGTGCTGTCATGTTGTCCTCCGACATATCCAGTTTCTCGGCTGCCGCGGGGTCGTTGCGCAAACGTTCGATCTCCGACTCGCGATGCTTCTGTGCTTTTACGAATAGCTTGCGGATAGGAAACATGACTGCATTATTACCCTGTAGCTTGGCCAGTTCCGCAGGCTCCATTCGGAAAGTAGAGGCGAGCGCCATCCATGCCTTCTCCATGGGAGGTGCCCAGTCGCGTCGGCCCAACTCTAGCAAGAGGTAGGCCACTGCATACCAGTTGGTGTATGTCTGGAAAAGCCACCTGTACTGCTTGCATTTTTCTTCGTTGTTGAGTAGTCGGCTATACTCAACAACCTCAACGGAAGAGTTGAATATGCGATCACGGGCGTGCTGAGACACTTCTAGTCCTTGACCAGGAAAAAGGACTGATTGGTAGACGGTCAAGCTCATTTTGGCCATGATTAGCCGGGCGATTGCGGCCGCCACCCAGTGCAGTAACTCGCCTTTCGCGTCATCACACGGCTTCAGGTATTTGGCCTCAACACGGTTATACATTTCTAGAAGCATTTCTTCACGTTCTTGGAAGGTTAATTGGGTATCTTTTGGACACGGCGCCAATGCATTGACCGATGAGTGCAGTTTCCTCGCAAGGCTGCAGATCTCGTATCGGATGAGACAGAACGTCACATCCGTAGCACCTTGTCTCTCTGGTGGGAAGTCTTTCATGTCGGGGCCGAAGTCGTTATCGTTGATGTTCAGGGGGAATTCGGTGTCCCATGTCCGCTCGGCAATGACCAACTCGGTACCCTGGTCCTCGGCCGATCTGAGATCCACCACGACAAGAGTCCACCATAGGCGGCGGCGCATCTCAATCTCGAAGGGAGTTAAATCTGCAAACTGGGTGCCCTCTCTATGCATACCCAGAGACTGGGCTATGCGGATAACAAGTCCTGTGAGCGTCCAGGAGAATCGGGTGCTGTCGTTTCTACGGACGACTACGAGATAAAGGGTGACAGCCTGTACCACCACCGCGTCGGAAGTGTTGACAAAGTTGGCTTTGGCGAGGGCTTGTTCGGTACCAAACCGGTATTGGTCGAGCAGACGTGCCTTGTCCGTGTTGAAGTTGATTTGGACCTGGGTCGTTAGCAAACTGGGCTTAGGTCAGAAATCGAATCTCAAGCTCACTTCATTTTCTTCCATCGAGGTAATGGACGCATAGTATATTGCGAACATCAGGGCCTCCAGACCCGGTGTCAAGGTGTTCATATCAGCCCTTACTTGCCGAATGACGTTGTGCATTGTCGGTACATGGAGGATCTTGACGATTGGGTCGACGTTTTCCGTATATATTTGCCAGATGAAGGGGATCTGTGACGGCAAAGGGTGGAGCTTCCTCAGATCGACATCAGACGACCTATAACCGAATATGAAAGCATGGTGGTCTGCTTGTTGGTCCTTGGTAGAGGTAGATGTGGCCGGTGTGCTGCCGTCGTCGTCCGAATCATCAGACTCCTCGTCTGTAAACTTCTCTGTCTCCGCTCGAAGCGCTGAAAGCTGAGTCACATGCGTCAGTCCATCAAGCCAGCATTCGTCTTCAATAGCTGTCTTACCTCATCACTCATTCTTGACCAGAATGCATTACTGACGTATCGCCTCTTTCCATCATCGTTAAGTACTAGCCGTCCGAAATCTCGATGAACTTGACTACCACCAGGGCTCTGTATTGGGCTGTTCAAAGTCATTTGGCGAGCTCTCATCCCCCCGTAGTGGCGCTCCTCCCTAGTTCGGCTGGCTTCGTTGTGCGCCCAGAGGATGCGATAGAGGGTGAAGTCTCGGTGCTCTCTAGTCTCCTTTCGTCTCCAACAGGATGTGACGAATCTTCAGGGGAATTGCCTGAACTCGTGGGTTGTCGCGTGTCGACCTCGATCTGACCACTCAGCTCTTCTACAATGCCTTCCAGCTTCCGGAGCCGCTTCATCAACTCTACTTCACGCTCGCTCGTCTGTTTCGGTGGGGCGTTCGGATCTTTCGGACGAGGCCGTCTGGGTGCTCGGCCGGGAGCCGGGAAGATGCAGGAAATGTGCGCTTTGCGGCAATTGCCACATGGCATGTGCTTGTCGCAGCGAACCTTGCGACGGCGGCAGGTAACACACCTGTAAATGTCAAGATTTGCATTAGTCAAACGACAGTGGTGCTGCGCAACAAGCTAGCTTTGCTTACGATCGCGGGTTCATGGCAGACGAGGGTTCGACACTGGGGTCGATGATGGTGGCTCCAGCGGGCGCACCGCCGCCCATTCCGGTCATAGTGTGCATGGGGGCAACGGGCATGTTGTCACGGATCGTGGAATCTACGGAGGACCCTGGTGTATTTCCAGTCTGAGGGGCGGGCGAGAATCCCATAGTCATGGTGTTGTCCATGACAATGCGCCGGCGCAGTATTCACGGAAAGAGTGGATTGCGTTCTTTAGCCTTCGCAGCGGGTTTGGTGTTGATTGTTGTTGCTCGTTCCCGCTACGGAGGGCGGATAGCGCGCGAAAATCGTGCGCTGAGTCGAGGATATAGGATGAGGAAATCAGAAAATCTTTAGAGTGCTCGGGAAATGTGACGGAGTAGCAATACATGCACGCACAGCACGGGTTGCTTGGCATAGATGAATCGATTGGCTGGCTCGTTGTCGACTATGCCCGATTCTGCCGAGGGTCTTGCTGGTTTTCGGGGCAACTTTTGAGGTGATTACAGCTCAGGGTTAACCGATGTCGGATCGGCCGAGCTCATCGGTCGGCGGCGATGGTTCCTTGCAGTTTCATGGGAGAGAAAATTGCCGTAGAAATCTGGCGTTGCCGGTAGGTTGTCGTGGATGAAAACATACAGAGTTGAAGAAGGGTTGTCAGCCTGGCCATCAGGTGTCAGACCAGCATAGTCAACCGACAAGAATTCATCTCCATGGAACCATTCCCCATCGATTAGATGGAGAACAGGACAGGTAAACGGTGCTGGCCGGTGGGGTTCGCGCGGATGGAGATCCCATGGACTTGCTTCCGTAAGCAGGATTTCATCTTCAGCCCTGAAAGAGGGGAAGCCAGGGAGATGGTGTGAAGGGAAAGCAGCTCGGATCGCCCGCTACCATACGAGCCAATGTCAATGTCGTTAGTACCGCTCTGCTTACTCGGGGCAATAGCGTTTATACGGAAACATGACGACGCGTTAATGCTCGCCAGTAGTACAAAGCAGGATGATGGTGGCGGAGAGGAGACGATAATACCAGAAGAAAAACATAGGGCGCAGGCAGTATGACTTACCTCCTCCTCGCCCGAAAACAAAGGCGCACGTGAGACCATCATCATGACATGTTACCGGACTTTGGCGGTCATTAAATCCGAGCGCCCTAATGTGCGGCCGGCGGGTTGCAGGCTGGGGAGCAGCGGGGGTAGTACGTAGTCGCTCAGCATGATTCAAGAAGGATAATAATGGGGAGAATGTATCCGATGTTTATGTCGCTTCGATTAGCCTTTAATATAGATAATAGTACTGAACTCGCCGCGTTGGCTAGATCACCCGAAACCCGGAATGATATCTCACTACATCCATCTGATGCTGACCCAGAAGGATGGAAGCAAGTCGCGCGCCTCGGTTGATCGGGAACAGACAGGGGGCACTTGGCGTAGTCGCCGCATGGCTTGCTGGGACAAACTTTCTACATGTCTTTCCTTGTACACGCTCCCTCTTAAAGGATTGTTAATTTCCTAGATCAGACGTACTTATAGATCGATTACTTCTAATAAAAATATAATTTTTATATTACATTCGGTAAAAATATAATATTAGAGTTCTTATAGTTGTTTTAAATAATTAACTTCTAATTTTAATATTAAACATAAGAATTTTAAAAGATAAAAGAGTTAATTTATTAAATATATATAATTTATTACTTATTTTATTAAATAATACTTTTATATAATTATTAATTAATTATCTTTTAATCTTTATTTTTATATAATAATACCACTATCTAATATTAATTTAATATTAATCCGATATATTTCCTATTAATTAAATAAGAACGTATTATAGTTAACTTACCCTTACTTAACGTTAAGTATAAAATCGCAATATACCTACAGGGGTGAAAAACTAACAATCTTTCAAGGGGTCGACTGTATGCGCTGATGACAGGCATTACAATCGGGCTCCCTTTAATGCTGCAGGTGGTCTCATCCCCGCCAGATTACTGCTAGGTACAAGAACCCCGCCATTGCGGATCAATTGGAAGTTACCTAAATGTATAAGATCGCCAAGACCCTTCCCCCTGTACCTTTACGTCTTGGCAACTACTACTTTCCATATTGATTGTCGAGCAGATTTCGTGAGTTGTTTGCCCATAACTGACGATGTATATGAGAGACTCATTTCGAAGAAAATGTCCCCCTTGCCCAAGACGATGCGCGCAGTTGTCTGTGCCGAACCTGGGGACGTTGATGTCTTGCAAAATATCCCCATTCCCACCCCAGCCAAAGGACAAGTCATGATCAAGATCCTGGGTTTCGGTATAAACCGAGGGTAATTCTCACTTCCTTGTCTCTCCATTCGGGCGCGTTGTAGCCTACGGGGGTCCCGTAGAGGCTCCCCCGCACCCCATAGGATCTAGAGTCGGTATGTCAGTAGCGTCCTGATAGGTAGCGCATATTGATGGGTTTTGACATTTCGCGAAACTAGCTACACGCATGGGCGGGCCCGGTCGTGAGATCCCCGGATCCTACGCCGAGTACACAGCGTCGACGCCGGGAACATCCGGCCCATCCCACCAACCTCGCTGCCGGTCGGCGTGCTGGCATCCTTACCCGAGATGATGCAGACGACATGGGGCTCGCTGGTCAGCGGCCTCGACCTGAAACCGGGTGAGAGCCTACTCGTCCACGGCGCCACCAGCTCTATCGGCCTGTGCGCCCTACAGCTCGCCCGCACGCTCGGCGCGACCCGCGTCGCCGGCACCACGCGCAACGGCGCCCGGGAGCAGATGCTTCTTGACTGCGGCGCCAACGAGGTTTTTGTGGACTCTGGCGAGATTGCCGATCAAGTCGCCCAGAGTCACAAAGGCAGTTTCGACAAGGTCCTCGAGCTGAACGGGGCCACAGCTCTGAGAGACTCGCTGAGGTGCGCCGTGACGAAAGGCACGGTATGTATGACCGGAATCCAAGGCGGATGGTGGGAGCTCGATCAGTTTTGTCCGATGTCCGACCTTCCGAATCGTGTGCGGCTTTGCGCTTAGTAAGTGAATGATACACAGTGACTATATTAGCGACTGTGTGCATATCAAGTGATAATATTGATTTAGTGGTGGGGGAAGGGGGTGCGGAGGCTGCCACGAGATGCCATTCGAGCAGATCGTCAAGGATGTAGAAGAAGGCCGGGTCAAAATTACAGTGGAGCAGTTCAAGTTGGACGAGATCCAGGAAGGTCCATCGTACCCTTGAATCAAGGGGCGGGGGAGCGAAGATGGTTGTCGTCGTCTCTGATAAATAACTTGTGGCGGTCTGTCATCGATAACTATTTAATAAGTCCTACTTACATTATGGCCTTCATAGCGGATTACTGTTTCTACATCGTACTACATCAGCTTATCACTCGGTTCTGACACTTACTGTATTTGTCGTCAGTATAACTAATAGGATAAGACGTGCCTCCAAACTACATAGACAGAAAGTTGTACAAGCGCGAAAAGGCTTTTACGTACAACATGCGTATCTCATTTATGCGCCACGGAGTGATTGCGTTGCTTCAGCTTCTATCACAACGACCACACCCATGTGTACCGGCATTCGGCTGGAACAGGATACGGCCATGAGCTGTCATTCAGCAGCAGCGCGTTGCGATGATAGTTGTTGCTTCTTTCAAGGTATGGATAGAAATTCAAAACTTGCAATTATTAAAACAAAAGTCCTGGGTGACCTCTACTTATTTGCCCTATCTGTATGTCTCCTGGCGGTAAAAATACAACGAGCATTAATAATAGGTCGTTCGTTGACAGGAAGCGCTTGATCTCGACTCTTAAGACCGCTTGCTGTACTCTTCCAGGCCCTGCCACTTCCAGCGCCAGGGTGCAAAAACTATCTCGAAATGCACCTTTTCGAACACACCAACAGCGGCACAGAGATCTCGGAAACCATCCAAGCCCTTAACACCCCCATCCTGTACCATGTCTGTCTCTTCGTAGAGGTCCCACTCCCATTGCGTTTGGTGAACGCCGTCCCTGGTGAGGAAAATCTTCACACTGACGCCATCGCCTCCCGTTGGAACAAACTTCATGCCAATTCCCACAGTCTCTCCGCGCTTGAATGGTTGGACAAAGTCCTTGCCGCCCCAGCGGTCATTGATGTACTTGTGACCATCGTCGCCATGAACAGCCAAACTTCCACGGTGCCATCCTGGAAGGCGGAAGCCGGGATATGGTGGTACGGTGAAGCCAAGAGCCATGCTAATTTCCTGCCGGCTATCCTTCAAGAAGTTGACCTCGTAGTAAATGACCTTGGTGCGACCAGTCGCCCAAGGACCATGCGAGCTGACACTATATAGTGGAGGCCATGATATGATGCTTGTGTCAGTGGTGCCGTCCTTGCTGAAGCCTTTCCACACACCCAGGGCAACGGGAGCAATCTGGACCTTGTCATTCATCCACAAGAGTCGGAAATTGCTCTGTTGCTGAGCTTGTGCATTGGCCGGGTCAAGCGCTTCTGGTTTCAACATGGGATTGCTGTGGCAGAAAGCCTCGCCTGCTTCGGCCTCCTGTTCAGTGGCATTGTTTGTCGGCGAAAAATCATGCGCCGCGAAGAATGGCGGAGGCGGTGGCAACTCCGAGGTGTCGGGCACAGCTTCTTCCCATGCGTGCTTCTTACCCGATTGTGCCGGGAGAGGTGGGCCTGGGGGAGGTGCGGAATCTTCAAATCCGCCATGTCCCTTGGAGGGTGGCGGACCTGGCGGAGGTGCAAAGTCTTGACGAGGAGGCGGTCCCGGAGGGGGGGGCGTAGTCATCGTTGCGGCGGGCTGGCGGTGGACCCGGAGGCGGAGCAAAGTCATTAGCCTGTGAGTGGCTGGGAGGAGGGCCCGAGGGCGCTGCGTAATCCTCGGGTCTGTTGATGCGTTTGGACGGCGGCGGTCCAGCCGGGGGTGCAAAGTCCTGATTCATCTTCCCAGGTGCAGATGCTGGAAGGGCGCTGCTTGATGTGTTCTGCGGAACATGGGCCGGCTTTGGTGCTGGCTCGTTCGAACTATCCTTCTTGCTGCCGAAACACATGACGAATGGAAAGTGTTATGTTATGTTGTGCTGTAACTTGCGGAGGGATGGATGGGTTTATGACTTGAGTCAAGCAGACTGCGCCTCGCTGACTAGCTTATTTGAGTACTTTTCAAAGTCGTAGTGCTAGGCCTCCTGAAGCGAACTAGTGTAGGTCCGGAGGGCGCCTGATGTGATGTTAACTCACTCTTGCTTGCTCATGTTGCTACCCCTCATGGTTGATTGTTTAGGGCACCCAATGTGCAAGGCAGATTCAGCGCGTAGAAAGCAGACTGGGCCGTCGTATCTCTTCTACAAACGAACATTAACATTCCAAACATGTAGAAAGTTATTTTTGATTGGTCAGCAATTTTCGCAAAGAAACAGTCAGTGGGAATTAATGGGAAACATAACAGCAGGAGCAGAATGCATGAGGAACAGGCGGGCTGTGCTGAACTGCCAAGATGTTGCTACTTGTCTTGGCCTCGCTCTTGCGAAGTCCACCTGATCAGAAATACTTACCATTTGGAATCAACAGGTAATCCACGCATCACACAGGTATCTACATCAAGATTACTATCCACGTCTGACTGGGATCCTCTGCTTGTAATCCGAGGATGGTCAACATCCCATGTTGAATTGACCAGGCGTGCTGGAGGTACTCGCCTCCTACTTACATAGGTACCTACATACTAAGTGTATCGCTCAGCCACTCCATGGTCGTAGGCAGGTACGACGCAACTTGCTCCAGGGTGGCTGATAGCTACCCCGCATTCGGGTTATTCAAGGTGTAGGTAAGCAAGCTTTGGCAAGTGCTAGGTTGCATCAGGCGATCGGGAGGCCGTTGGAGGCTCAAAGGCTATTGAGTATTAGGCCGCAGATCTCCCGTCGACTAGGAGTCAAGCCAGGGTAGGCTCGAATGTTATGTATCTTAATCATTGTGGCATCATCGGTACTACCTTGTCGATCTATCTTATGACGGCAGTCGTTTCATCCGCCCCCATACATGGAGCGCCCTTAATCTTGAGGTCGTGTTCATTGACTGACTTCTACATACCTGGTAGGTAACGGGCACATTCAAATATCACAGCTTTGCGGTAGACGCAGACCCGGAAGAGAGAACGTTGCTTTATATTCTCTTCACGTTTGGGTCTAGCTGACACGGTCATACAACACCTACAGTGAGAGCTTGCGTCGTGAATCGCGGCAGTCTGCACATGATACCAAGTCGTGTGTAGTTCAAAACTTCCTGAGCACTTGGTGGGGAGCAGCAAGGCAGCTAACGCATCTGTAATTTGGATCTCGGAGGAAAATGAAACCCATGCTGCATGAAAACAGAAAGACGGGCTGATGAATGCATCTCGCGGTTTGCTCGAGTTGTTTTCCTGAAATGTAAAACCCACGTATGGCAAACCTGATGTGTGTGCACTACGTTGATATATCTAATATGTGCCTTTGATATGATTGATTATTGCTCAAGTCGACTGCGGGTGAATGGCCTGACAGGTCATTACATATTATCTCGATTCATACACCGCTACTGACATTTCGCAGTACAAAACAGGCGATAGCAGTGACGGAAGCTCGACAATTTATCGTCAAAGTACGGAGTACCGAGCGCCTTAATTCAGGTGACGTGGCTCTCGAATGGATTAGCTCCCAGCGTAATTACGTCATTTTTGGGTTGCGTTCTCGGGTTCCTGGACAATGAAGGCAGGAAGGTCAATCGAACATTCGAAATTGTCGGCTAATTACTTGATTGGGTCCGCCTTGGCATCGGGGGTACGCCCGCTCAATGTATGGTATTATACGATATGAATAGCTACTGCATAAAAGGATATTCTCCATCCCTAGTTCGCCGCCCACAAAACACCCATTGCAATAATGCGGTTATCCCCGTTATCCTATACTGTACCCCATGCTATATTATGCGATTATCCCGTTGACAGCACAGATGGTTAGGACGCCAAGCCTGTAACACTCATTTTATCAGGCCAAAACAAAAGCACCAACAAAAAGTCGAATAGACATCTGTAGCTATCTGGGTCCAGCCTACTTCACCGGACGATCGAAGCCCTTTCTGTTTCTCTTCATCTTCTTTTCTACCAGTCGATCCAGCGCCCGAGCTGTTGTTACCTACCTAATTCCATAATTTCCTTCTTCAGACCGACCAAGCCTCCTGAGATTCCAAAACAAGCCTCAACCAAGACTTGACAAGCATTAGCCAAGCACGATACCTAGTGTTGTCGCGGCGCGAAACATGCGTAAGTTGGTTCCCGTCCGATTTATCTTATCAATCCAATACCAAACGCCCGGGTGTACATACACACATACATTGGGGTTCGAAAACTTTATTCCTCTATCCTCCCAAGCCATCTCGCAGTGAGGCGAGAAGGTAAACAGTTGTCCATGGAAAGTTCCACTCGACGCACGCCTTACTTTGGATGCACGCCCTGAGCTACTACAAACTGGCGCTTGGAGGGCTGGTGCAGCGCCGTATACAGACCCGACAAGCTCTGAGGCTTCAAAACATCAGGCACAAGTTTCATGGGCAACGCTGCTGGTGGCAGAAGCCCATTTCGTGGGTTGGCATCATGATAATATAAAGGCGTGCTGGCTGTTCTCGCTGTCTTGGCGGCCAATGTTGTTTCTTCCAAAATGTACCTACCCCTGGATCCAAAAGTCCATCCACAAATCAGACAATCTGGTATGCAGAAGCGTATCAAGCTAGTGGCTAAATGATGTATGCTGGCGCACCCGCAAAAGCTGAGGAGACCCACGTCGTTCTCGCTCGCATCTCACCAGATGTCATGTCGAGACGTGACTGGCTCGGATGGCCACCGGTGGGAACTCTTCTCCGTATGTACTTACGCACTACGACGACGGCACTGCCCTGAGCCGTTACTCGCTCACAGGGAACCCCCATTCCCGTCAGATAAGCCCGGTGCCCCCCAACCCACAGCAGCCAGTGCTCTACTACTAATAATCAGATGCGCGGCTGCCTCTCGCCTCACACTTCCTCTTCTTACACATCTTCTTTCCTCTGCGTCTCTCTTTCTTGTTCTCTTTCAAGAATTGTTTGACCTTATCGTCACATCTGCCATTCCATCCACTATCGATGAAGAAAAGCTCCTCTAATTCACCTGCGTATATAGATCGCATACGCTCATGGGCTAGAGCACACGCGCATGGAGACCCCACATCATCCCCGACGCTTCCTATAAGCCATAATCGACAGACACAACGAGTAAATGAGAAAGATGGTAGCCGCAACAATCTTGATGGCAGCGCCGCTGCTCCCACCGTCCGCAGCAACAACGACAATCAAGCACACAGCGCCGATAATACACAGCCTGGCAACGCCGCAGCTGGTCAGGCATCTGAAGCTGAGGGGACGGGGACTGTCCTAGAAACAAAACCCCGACCCAATGTCTTTGTACGATTCTACCAAACCGCTATGAAAATCCTCTGTCATAGTTGGTTTAACCTCTTGCTGCTTGCCGTTCCCGTGGGAATCGCAGTGGCCAATGTGCCCGGCATGCCAGCAGGCGCCGTCTTCGCCATCAACGCTGTTGCTATTATCCCCCTGGCTGGCCTCTTGAGTCACGCTACGGAGTCTGTTGCTCGAAAGCTTGGTGATGCGGTCGGCGCCCTTCTCAACGTTACCTTTGGTAATGCTGTTGAATTGATCATCTTCATCATTGCTCTGGCGAAGAACGAGATTCGTATCGTCCAAGCCTCGCTTCTTGGGTCCATCCTTGCCAATCTCCTGTTGATTCTCGGTATGGCATTCTTCTTCGGAGGGCTGCGATTCCGGGAACAAATCTACAACAGCACCGTCACGCAAATGAGCGCATGTCTACTGAGCCTGAGCGTCTGCAGTCTTGTTCTGCCAACTGCATTCCATGCCTCGTTCGCCAACAACGACAAGGCAGACGCGGAGTCCTTGAAGATTAGCCGAGGAACCAGTGTCATTCTTCTGCTGGTTTATGTCATATATCTCCTTTTCCAGCTGAAGTCTCATGCCTACATGTATGAGTCGACTCCACAGCATATCATTGATGAAGAGTCCACCCCCGGCCCTGCTGCTGCTTGGCTTGATACCTCTAGTTCAGAATCAAGCGACTCGTCCGATTCCGACTCTGCAGGCTCTAGCCATTCGGGCAACACTATGTCTAAGCGCGTGAAGAGGGCTATCCGATCCAGGCGTCGCAGAAAGTCAAGCGCGGCATCTGTTGACACGGTTGACGAACAGACCCGCTCATCTTCATTCGGCACCAATCCCGCAAGTCCCTTAGCGGACAATGCATCGAAGTCCGGCGATTCTTCCAACGGACCAACTAAGCCCGTCTTCCCTCGCATGAACACCGAGGGTAGTGAAGAAGCTATCGAAGAAGAACCACCTAAGCGTCATGGAAAACATCGTCACCGCAAGCACAAGCATCGCAAACACCGAAAGACTGCATCTCCCGTCGAAGAGGATGGCAACATTCCTGGTACGACAGCGTCGAGTGCCGGTGACCTTGTGGCCGTGCAGGTGGATGGCACCGGGGTATCTGATTCCGAGCCTCGTCGTGTTGACTTTGCCGATACTGTTTCCAACATGGACGGTACTACAGATCTTGCTGGCCCCGGTACCCCTGGCAGGCGCCCGTTCACGAACCTCCGTGCGATATCCTTCAAGCCCGTAAAGAGCTTGGCGCCACCTGTATTCACCCAAGCTCCTACCCAGGGCCCAAATGCCCCTAATGGACGTGTACCCCGGGTACGCTACGGGATTCGCCGAACAAACTCGCTCCCTGATCGACTCAACGAGGTTCATCAATATCGGGCCCCTGGCTCCATGTTGCCCGCGCAGATACCTCACGCTGCCCTTGTTGAGGGAGCCGGCCCAGAGGCTGAAGAGCACGAGGAGGACCTCTCTAGAATCTCGGCTATTGTCCTTCTCCTGATTTCTACGGCGCTTGTGGCTGTATGCGCCGAGTTTATGGTTGATTCCATCCAAGCCGTCGTCGAAACTAGCTCCATCGGCGAGACTTTCATTGGACTCATCATCCTTCCTATTGTTGGCAACGCTGCGGAACATGTGACTGCTTTGACGGTCGCCATGAAGAACAAGATGGATCTGGCTATCGGTGTCGCTGTCGGCAGTTCTATTCAAATTGCCATCTTCATCACGCCGCTGGTTGTTATCCTAGGCTGGATCATGAACCGTGAAATGACACTGTACTTTACCCTGTTCGAGACGGTTTGTCTGTTCGTGTCCGCCTTCATTGTCAACTTCCTGGTTCTCGATGGCAGGAGCAACTACTTGGAGGGCGCGCTTCTTTGCGCTGTGTACATCATCATTGCAGTGGTGGCGTTTTTCTATCCAGAGGGCAAGGATGCCGGTGTTTGGGGCCAATAAGACTCCAATGGCGGCGAACGAGAGAATTTACACTTGAGACATCCAACCAACTTGGATCGTTAAAAGGAAGACTGATGAGAAATACGAAGTTCAACAATATACGATTAATTTCAGATAGTAATTTAATATACATTCTTTGGATGCGCATCTACCTTATTATATTACATGGTGGTAAGCTCTAGTAGCCAGTGAAGACGCTGGCTTGACAACGTCGTCCTTTTGCCAGGCTGGGGACAAGGGTCAGGCTGGCTTAGTTAGTTAAAGCACTGTCTGCAGCACCGTGACAGTCACTGGTGGCCCATCTCTTCAGGTGCAGCCCCTGAATCCCGAATTGTGTATCAATTGGCGTCTCTATATTTATCCGTCCTATATATTTATATATATATAGATATATTAATTAATACATTGGAAAACGGTTGATATACGGGCAAGATTATGTACACCTTGATAGCCGCTGCTGCAAGCCTGAACGTGTGGGGCCTTTCTTTTATACATGCTGCCATTCCACAAAGGCCACGGAAAAGGAATAGGGAACCCCAATCCATGCCGAGCCAGTCCAGAAATGCACGTGTAATTGGCCATGATGGCACCACTGTAGATATAATCTTGAGTACATGGGGCAACGTTTAGTGGTTGGTGGCTGAGTCCCACCGAGAAGGCGGGGAACTGCTTCATCGAGTGGATGGTGGATGCAGCTAAAACCTGCGGATGTCCACTGCGCACACTACCAATGCGTATCTGAGATCTGAGCACCCTTCTCACATCTCTCCGACTTGATTGCATCATACCCAATCTCCAACTTCACCTATGACGGGCAAGACAGCTTCTTCCGACGCCAACTACTTACGCGCGACGCTTCTTCAAACATCCTAATTGTCTAATATTCATTTTGCTCCAAGCTTGCCTGCTTCCCTCCAGACCATGTCCTCGCCTCAGTAGGCACTCCGTCATCTCTCTGTGGATTAGATTACTACCTTGCAAAATTCGGCTTTCTCTCGTCTCGCCCGGGAAATCTGTAACCATGGTAGCCAATCCGCTCGCCTTCCGCCCGTCGCAGGTGACTGTTATCACCACCGTCGTGTATATCGCCGTCATTGTCGCGTTGCTGGTTGTGCAGCATACTGTTCCGGCACCCCCATCGGAAACGCCCTATGCCGGCGTCAACATCACCGAAGCCTGGCTGGATCTCAAAAAGCTCAGCAATGGCTACCATCCCTATAATAGTCGCAAAAATGACAAAGTTCGTGATTGGCTATTGACCCGCATTCACGAGCTCCTCAAGGCCAATGGCGTCTCTTACGGAGTCGAGTCCGCCGTCATGCGCGTCTCCGCAGGCAACACTAACGCTCCTGTCATTGTCTTCAATGACATGACATCCAACCTCACCTTTTCTGCTGCGAGTGGTGTCGCTTCGACAGCCCCAAGCGTGAGCACCTATTTTGAGGGAACCAACATCATCGTCTATGTGAGGGGTTCCCAGGACGACGAAGGTGATTGGTGGCGACGCGCCGGCCAGCCTTCATCCGGCGGGTCTATGGTGAACGCCCACTACGACAGTGTCTCAACCGGTTACGGAGCTACGGACGACGGAGTGGGTGTTATTACCCTGCTCCAACTCATCAAGCACTTTACCACAGAAGGCAACAAGCCCACGAAAGGCTTTGTCGCACTCTTCAACAACGGTGAAGAGGACTACTTGAACGGAGCGCGAGTTTTCGGTCGGCACCCCGTTTCGGCATTTCCTCGTGTCTTCCTCAACCTCGAAGGGGCTGGTGCGGGAGGAAGAGCTACTCTGTTCCGTGCTACAGATCTTCAGGCGGCTGCAGCTTACAAGAAGTCGCCGCATCCCTTTGGCACCATCGTCAGCGGCGACGCCTTCAAGTCTGGTTTCATCCGAAGCCAAACGGACTATGTGGTGTTTAACGGGAATATGGGGATGCGCGGACTGGATGTTGCTTTCATGGAACCCCGGGCCCGTTACCATACCGAGGACGATGATGCGCGGCACACTAGCCCAAACTCCATCTGGCACATGCTTTCGGCCGCCGTCACCACCATGCAAGCCCTAACCTCCGACACAGGCACAACATTTGAAGGCGATGCCGCTGGGAAGCACCAGGTCCCCAGCGGACAAGGTAGCCCTGCCGTGTGGTTCGACGTTTTCGGAAAGGCTTTCCTAACTTTTGAGCTGCATTCCCTCTTTGCTGTCTCGGTTTCACTTCTGGTCGTAGCTCCCCTTGCTCTCATCCTTACTGGCGCCATTCTCAGCCACTTCGACAAGTTCTACCTCTTCAGTCACTGCTTACCACCGCATCCCGAAGCTGACCACGATCAGAGTATTTCACTGCACGCATTGCGCGGCATATTGCGGTTCCCTACCATTTTTGTCGCGTCCACTGCTATACTCGTGGGCTTTGCGTTCATGCTGAACAAGCTGAATCCATTCATAGTGTATAGTAGTCCCTACACTGTGTGGTCTATGATGGCATCAGCATGGATCTACTGTATGTGGTTCTTGGCGCGTGCTACCAACTTTATACGGCCGACCGCGCTCAACCGCCACTACGCGTTGCTGTGGCTGTTTGTTGTTGGCTGGATCCTTCTAGTAATTGAAACGGTGTATGAGGAAAGGTATCAACTGGCATTGGGCTACCCTGTCGTGTGGTACTTCCTGGCTGTTTCCGTGGCGACACTACTCGGTTTCCTGGAGCTTTTCAGCCTGCCAACGAAAAGCCAGTATGGTGAACACCAAAGTTTCGAGGCTGACGCCCAACGACCGCGATCGGCAGAAAGTGACACACAAGATAGGCCGCAATCCTCCGGCACGCAGCCCAATGTGACCACTAATGGCGACAATCAGCAAGATGCTGACGAGGCGACCGAGTCTACTTCCCTTCTCCGGGGATCGAAGACAACTTTTGCTAGATACAACCGCTCCGATCATCTTAACACGGGTAGCAACGTTGTTCTACAGGAACGGACCATTGGTTCGCAGTCGGTTTTCGGAGACGAGCAAATTTGGAGCCAGTACCTATCTGATTGGGTGTGGGTGTTCCAGTTCCTGATCTTGGCCCCTATCACGACCATCATCCTTGGTCAGATCGGTCTTTTGTTGATGGCTGCTACAAACCAAACGCTCGTCGACGGCAGTTCTGCTCTCCTCGTCTACATTTTGGTGGCCTTGATGAGCGTGCTAGTCTTCACCCCCTTGTCCCCATTTATCCACCGCCATTCTTACCATATACCCACGTTGCTGCTCTTTGTATTCATCGGAACGCTTATCTACAACCTTGCCGCCTTTCCATTCTCCCCAACAAGCCGCATGAAGTTTTTCTTCGTGCAGCGCCTCAATTTGGACACCGGCATAAATCAAGTATGCCTTGCGGGAGTGGAGTCGTCTTTCATGGATGATATTGTTAGCAGCCTTCCCAGTACTGCTGGGCAAGAGATAGTCAAGCAAACCAGCTCGGCACGCTCTGATCTGACGGAATATTCTTGGAAAGGCCTTGCTCCGCGGGTTGTCCCTACGAACGGGACCTTGCCGCCAGAGAAGACGTATTCGCAATGGCTCAGCCTCAACGTGACGCGCGCAAAGGGTCTAAATAACGCATCCATCCGGGTCAGCGGGCGGAACACGCGGTCTTGCCGGATATTATTTGACCGGCCCGTGGACGATATCGTCGTGAAGGGGTCCGACGAGGACCCCCGCTTCCCCCGGATCGGCGAGGCGGGTTCCAAAGAGCTCCGGCTGTGGAGCCGCCAGTGGGGGCAGCCTTGGGACGTGACATTCTCCTGGAAGTCTAGCAAGGGGAAGAATGTCGGCGAGGAGGGCATGGACGGCCGCGTCGTCTGCTTGTGGAACGATCAAGACGAGCGCACGGCGATTCCGGCGCTTAAGGAGATTCGGAGGTTCGCGCCGGATTGGTCCACGGTCACCAAGATGGGGGATGGCTTGGTTGAAGGGTCAAAGTCCTTCATGGTTTGAAAGGCTTCAGTACAACTTAATGGGTGTGCTTCTGGTGCATGATAATCACAGGCGTTCGAGGTTTGTTGGTCGGGTTATCGTCAGATTGGTTCTTAGGGGGTAGTGAGCAGTGTACGTTTTTGCTTTTCGGCAGCCCCAATGGTTACGGATTCGGAAAACTCCTGAGTTCTCTTGTTACATTTGCATGTAGTTTTTTAAATACCAACAACGGTTTTAGCACCATCAAAATAGCTCACCTGCGCGGGTTTGTTACGATATTGTCGATATGCCATTATGACTCGTTACAAGGATGTCGAGATTCTTCAGGTTTGTCTTTCTTGTCCCTCTCTCTGGCAATCCTGATGCTCCGTCCCATCCCACAGATACCAAACATTTCCCATGTTCTTGATCAATACAATTGCACTTCTTCAAAGCTTTGAGGTCGATGTCAAGCAACCGGGGGCTGCGCCCAATAGGCCAGCAGCTTCTTCCACCATCTCGTTGACGATCTCTGCCGCCGTCTGTCCGGGCTTGTTGACAGAACCTGCCACGATCCCGATGGGTCTAAACAATCCAATCCAGAGCAGTTAGAGACTGTCATATAAGATGCACCCTTTTCACATTTTTGGGATGGAGGGAAATGGCATAAACTCACCGAAGTGCAGCTTGTTCCTCGATTTCCTCCGTCAGCTTGCCTTGCCGATGCAGCTTGTCCAGCTCGTGCTCCAGGGGCACCAGCCCCCGCGCCGTCAGGTCCTGGATCTCGTGCTGCCGGTTCGCTTCCCAGTCGTCGACGTAAGGTGTCCGCAGGGCGCGCAGGGGGCGGCCGCTCCAGATCAGGCTGCGGACCCAGGAGTCGTAGCTAGCGTCGATGACCCTGCATGTGTGTGCCGGTTAGCGATTCTCGCCATTTTAAGAGGAGTAGAGGATGCATATTTTGTCTTGTTTAGGTGCATTACATGAGGCTCATCTTGCGGGTCTTCATCATCTTTGCTTACTGTTTCTTGGCCGACTCGGGATACTTGGACTCCACCGAGGCCGTGAATCGCGTGCCGACCCAGACGCCGCTTGCGCCGAGCATCAGTGCAGATGCGAGGCTTTCCTGTTAGTGGTGACTTGTACCGCTTCACGATATCGGCACATGCAGGAGTCAGGATGCTGCAATGCAGGTTAGTGGTAGTGGTTTTGGTCTAGGGATGAAAAGAACGGAGTTTACCTCGTCGGGATGTCACCGGTGTGCCCGCCAGCTTCGCCTCCCTGGGCGCAAATAATATCGGCGCCGGCCTGGCAGGCTTTATGAACGTGCTGCATGACGTTGTTTCTATCATCAGTATTCGCCAGTTGGGCTCTGCACGTTTGACCATCGTACCTTGGGGTGACCGATCATATTCTATCAGAATATTCCAGGCATTAGTTTCCACGGGATACACAATGGCAGGGAATTAGTTGTTTGTGACTGCTGAACCCTCTGGAATACTCCTCCTTGTTTGGTAGGACAAAGAGTATGCAGGCAACCGTAGGTTGCAGGATTAGGTAGTATTAGGTAGCATTGCAGATAGAGCCTATATTAGGAAGGCTCTTTCTACAGCAGAAGATGAATATACCAAGCTTCCTATCATCTTCATCTGAATTCGCATCTCACGCCTTTGTGGGTGCAGCAGACGTACCATGTAGAGTATACCGGCCTTGTGTAATTTCTCGACAGCCCACGTGGGCGGTACGCCGACGGCCGAGACGAAGAGCTTCGCCTTGCTCTCAATGATGATATCTAGGAGTTCTTCCAGCTGGCCCTTCGTGTAGTCATACTAGAATCGGCGCGGTCCGTCATACCGGAATTTTGTTAGCTGGTTTCCCCTGCACTTGCTATGAACCACTTCCCTCCTTTTTCCCTCGGATTTCCCCATCCCGCACTGACTAAGTAACTTACATTCGTCTTGCGCGCGCTCCCGCCCACCTGCGGCACCAGCAGGTCGACACCAAACGGCGCGTTCCGATCCACCAGGCGGGCCTTCATGTCGGCGATCATCTCGCGCAGCATGGTGGGGGTATACCGCGCCCCGCCGAGCGTGCCGAAGCCACCGGCGTTAGCCACGGCCGCCACGAGCTCCGGCCCGGCGACCATGTCCATGCCCGCGAGCATGATGGGGTGCTCGATGCCGAGCAGCGCCGTCAGCGGGGTGGCGAGCTTAGCGGTTGGAGACATATTGAAATTGATTGTGGTGACAATCAAAGAGGCTGATCACGATACTGGAAAGACTCCAAGTGAATACTTGCGGGATTGATGACAGGAAATAATGCGATATTTGCTTCTGTCACGCGGTGCTTCCCTGTTGATGCACGGGGATGAGTAAGGAATATTACATGGCGAAACCGGTTGGTTCTGGAACATATTCGGACCTCGGCTGCTCCAACTCTTTGGAGCCGAGGGGAAGGTACGTACCCTGGAAATGTTTGCTCACGTAGCAAACAATGACAGAGCCGCATCAATGTAAACATCATGGTTCTGTATGAACCTCATCAGATCCTCATGCAGGCGGTTTAGTTCGACTTCATTCAATATTACTCTTGATCCGCCCCCTTTCCCCTATGCTGAGGCAGCGATAACAATCCTGCTTCACATAGCATGGCTCGCACCCTCTTGCCGACCCCTACACCTGCATGGATTTGATGTCGTCCATGCTCGCAAATACTACCTCGTCGTACTTTATCACATTTCAAAGAGGAACTTGGCCATTCATCCGACCCCAAGGAGACCATGGCAACATGGCTGCCTCGCTTCCTGGCCGGCGGCTGCAGATTGCGTCTCGCATTGATCACGACGCCATGCCGATTGGACTGCCGTGCGGGGTCGCCAGTCTGGCAGTAATGCCACCCAATACAGACTGATAAATATTGCCCAAAGAGTGTCGTTTCGTCTTCACTCACCCAGAATCAACTACGCTGAAACCCGAAGTCTCCTCTGATCATCACACAACCAAAGCATCTTCCTATCATTGTAGGAGCCTTCAGTGACATATATGGTCCGTATCTTGTTGCTTTCCCTTCAAGAAAGGCTATGAGTTAACATAATGATAGCCGCTACGTCAACTAGAATTGAATTCGAGCACGGGATCTTCCAATAAGGCCCCTAAAGTCGAGTAAGAAGACGTCGTCCTTAGTAACTTACAGATGTGGGTTGACTGACTCTCTCGTCAGCGTCATTGCTGTTCACGGTTTGAACCCGGGCAACAAGAGCGACGCCGAACACGCTTTCGATACCTGGCGTGCACCCGACGGCCGCCTATGGCTTCAGGACGATCTTCCAAGATTTGTCCCCGGGGCAAGAGTCTTCATCCACGAATACAATGCGACGGTTCTTTATGGTAAAGACCGAGACGCTTTTATCGGCAAGGCGTCCGGGCTGCTAGAAGAGATACGAGCCGAGAGAGACGAGGAGGCGAAGCATGCCATCATCTTTCTTTGTCACAGCATGGGTGGCCTACTCGTCGAGCAGGCTTTGGTCAACGCTCATAATAACCCAATCTACAAGTCCACAAAAGACTATACCTCAGGCTTGATCTTCTTCGCAACGCCGCAGAGGGGTGGCAACCCCACGTTGGTGAGCTTTGGGAAAATGATAGAGTTGGTTGCACAGAAAGTCAGGGCTCAGAGAGGCCCAGGCGTAATGGATGTGCTGGCACATGGCAGCATGTATTCCGATATCTTACATGAGCATTTCAGGCATCAGCTGCTTGCATACGACATCATCTCATTCTGGGGTTCGGAAGACAACGTGAGTCTATAAACTTGGCCGGTAGGGGATCAATACAGCGGCTAATCATCAAAATAGGTCGTGTTGGAGGAGAGTTGCCAGATTGGGCTACCAGGCAATTGCGAGAATTAAGGTCAAACTGATCGCAGACCACGGAGATGTGTGCAAGTTTGGAGCGAGCCAAAGATGTAGAGATAACCTGAAGCTCGTGGGGCGCAATGTCAGCGACGTCTACAAGAAGGCGCTCAAGAAACGTGAGTTAGCTGCTTTGTCGATGTTGACCCATGGAGAGGACGTGGAGATGGACCTGGGAGAGGGCGAGGGAGTAGACCACGCTCTGCAGCACCGATTGGCAGGACTAAGAACTCAATGAAAAAAGTGCCTTTCATGTAATTTGGGGTATTTGCAAAAATGGTTACAGCACGCAAACACATGTTCCGTTGCCCAGATTTTGAAAGACTCCAAACGCTAATTTCTGTCGGTCTTGAAGGCTACCAAAAGCGACGTTACGGGAAAGTCCGCATTCCACAACACCACATCCCGTTTCCTAGGAACAGTAACTTCATCGGCCGAAGTAATGACCTTGAACGTATGAAGAGAAAGCTGTTTGGTGATAACGAGGGCGACGACAAGAGCAATGCTGGCGAAATTAGGTGCCAAACGCTTGCTATTGACGGGCTGGGTGGCGTTGGCAAAACCCAACTGGCATTGCAATTTGCCTACTGGGTCAAGGACAATCACCCCAAATGCTCCGTTCTCTGGGTACCTGTATTGACTTGCGAGAGTTTCTCAAAAGCGTACTACGAAATTGGGAAGAAGATCGGCATCGTTAAAAAGAGTCTTGATAAGGAAGATCCAAGAGGCCCAGTTCGGGACTTTCTGAACTCGGAAGAATCAGGGAAGTGGCTATTGATCCTCGACAATGCGGACCATGAGAAAATTGTGATGAACATCTCTGGCGGCATCCGTGCCTATTTGCCGCACAGTGACATGGGGCTGACGGTTCTTACAACGCGTAACAGGTTGGTCGGTACCGCGTTGGCCAGGAACAACCTCATCGCTATGTCGTGCCTGAGCCAAAACGATGCTGAGAACTTCTTGCGGGCATCGCTTTTGAAAGATTGGCCCCTCCGGGACAGACGTTCGACGATGAAGCTCCTGCGGAAACTCGAGTATCTACCTTTAGCCATTGCACAGGCCGCAGCATACATCAACAATACTAATGTGCCCATCAAGACATACTTGTCGCTCCTCGAACAAGAACAGGCCAGTTTGATGCAGCAGGACCTCCCCGACACCACGCGGTATGCAGAGTCTCCGAACGCCCTGACCCTGACCTGGATCGTTTCTTTCGAACAAATTTAGTGAATTGGATCCTTTTGCAGCCGAACTACTGAACTTCATTTCCTGTATCGAGCCCAAGGCAATTCCGTTCTCACTCTTGCCCTTGGAAGATTCCAAAGAGGGGAAATATAGAGCTCTTGGCACTCTTCGTTCATATGCATTTCTCACCAGTAGAGAAACGCAAGCGACAGAAGACTTTCCGGTACAAGGAGGAGACAAGATGGAAATCGATTGTATTCAAGATGAGGAGGTGCAAGATGTTCAGATGGAGGATGAAGATAATCCCGAAGTACTATACGATATGCACGGCCTTGTCCATGCTGCAGCGAGGCAATGGATGGAACTCAAGAACAAGACGGATGATGTTCTCATCAACGCGCTTGGGCAAGTCGAAGCGGCTTGGGAGGCAAGTGGAGGTGGTTTGTGGCGAGACTACCTACCACACACACGTCGTCTGCTTTCACACAGCGAGCCGTATGATGATGTCGAGGAGAAGCATGATCTGTACTTCAGATTAGGACAGTGTTTATCCGTGGACCACCGTTTCCATGAAGCCATAATCTGTTATGAACAGGTCTACGCTAAAAGAAATGTCACCGGAGGACACGGTAACCACAACCCGGACCGATCGTTAGATTTTGGTCTCGGAAAAGCATACCTGGCTGTCGGTAGGACCCGGGAAGCGGTTAGTCTATTGGAGCGCGTGGCAGAAGTACAGCGGTGGCATCGTTCTGAGCGCGATCCTAAGCGCCTATTGTGTGAGGGCGTTCTTGCAAGCGCGTACATTGATGGCGGGCAAGCCGCGGAAGCAATTGGTATTCTCGAATATATTATTGAGATACAGAGCGGAATTCTCGCCCCAGATAATCCCGGATTGCTGCAAAGCACACTGTTGCTTGGACGAGCCTACATTGAAGCCAGGTACGACGAGGGTGCCCTCCGAGTGCTTGAGGATACGGTGAGTATTTACGACGGTGTTAATTACGAAAAGCACGATGATTACGACGAGTACGGGACGAACCATCTGATGGCTCAACATTTCCTCGGACTTGCATACGTTAGGGCCGGACTGACTGACGACGCGGTCAAGATTCTCAAGCATGTTGTGAGCAAACACGCCGAGGTTCACGAAGAGGATGATGCCTATCGGTTATCGTCCGAGGAACTGCTAGCAGAGATATATCGCGAAATGGATGGTTACGAGGCTCTAGGAAATCAATTAATGGAACATGTCTGGAGTGTGAAGAATAGGCTGTCTAATCGGTATTCAGTACAGGGTCGGTAGAAGAAGAGAGGTAGAGAAGGCGGGCCATGATCCGGGACAGCCGGTACCGGGTGTTGACTTACACGCCTGAACTCCTCGCTACGATTCTACTGGCGCAAGGGAGGCACCAAGCACCATGGTATGGTGTTGCTAGTTCTTTCTAAATATGACGATTTTCCCAAGTAAGCCGCAGTTGCAAAGCCCAGTTAGTTTTCAGCTTAGGCTAAATCAGGCGGTAAATCTGGAGCCAACGGAGTTGAAGGAAATAATGAACGCTTATCTCCACCTCCGTATAAGACGAGGGGGAGTTTCGACGTCTGACTACAACTCTGCAGTAAATGATACTAGTTATGGAGGGAATACTTAAAGGGGACTTCTTCTTTTCATCCTAGAAGTGATGGCCTCACCGCAGTACTGACCTAGCCAGTACAACATCACCATTCCTACCTATGTATAACAACATTTGGATATATAAGAAACATAACAATAAAAAATACCAAAAACATGGCGTCATCCGTCAACGATATCACCAGCTCAGAGACCAAATCACCACTGACCTGGCTCATCACCGGCTGCTCCTCGGGCTTCGGCCTGCAGTTCGCACGCCACGCCTTAGCGGCCGGGCACCGCGTCATCGCGACGTCGCGGGACCCGAGCAAGACGCCCGCGCTCGTCTCCGAGATCGAGGGCGCCAAGCCGCCGGGTCGGGGCCGGTGGCTCCAGCTCGACACCAGCGCCGCCGACTGCGGTGCCCTCATCGACCGCCTCGAGACCGGCCAGGAGGAGGCGGACGGTCCGCATCCGCCGACCGCGGTCAACGTCCTGGTCAATTCGGCCGGGTTCGCCATCACGGGCCCCGTCGAGGGCTTCGCCGACCAGGAGGTCTGCGACGTCATGGAGACCAACTTCTTCGGCCCCTACCGCCTCATGCGCGCCGCGCTCCCGCACATGCGTCGGCGCCGGCGCGGCGTGATTGTCAATCTGAGCTCCGGGTCGGGGCTCGAGGCAAGGCATGCGCTGGGCGTTTATGGCGCGAGCAAGGCTGCCCTTGATGGTAAGTTAACTTGGTCTTTCTAAGTTCCTACTTGGCTACCTATGGTAGCCTAGAATCTGGAGGGAGACATATACCATCCTTCACCATTATTCCTCTATGCAAAAAGGGGACGGCTACAGACACTTCGTATTTTTTCGGGATCATCGAATGACTAATATCTTTATCATCTCAGGTATCAGCAAGACGCTGGCCAAGGAAGTCGCTGAATTTGGGATACGCGTGCTGCAGGTGTACATGGGTTCCTTCGACACGCCCATGGGGCACGCGACCAAGTTGGTGGAGCAGCCCCTGGATCCCGACTACGAGAACAGCATGGTGGGTAAGACGATTGGCGTCTTCCAGAGCGGCCAATTCCAAGCCCTGGGGGACCACAAAAAGGCCGTCCGGGCCATCTACGACGTCGTGGTGGGCGAGGGGGCCGGTGCGGGACTGGGGAGGGAGGTCCAGATGATGCTGGGCAAAGAATGCGCCGTGCGAGCCATCGAGGTCAGGGATGGGCTGAATCATATGTTGGAGACGTTTGGCGAGGTTTGTAACGGCGTCGATTTGGATTGAGCAGGGGAAATTGAGAAGGAAAAACCTGCGGGTTCCCAAAAGAGTGGCACGATGTGGGAACGTTGGTTCATGGGGGAATGCGGCCAAGTCTGGAACCCATGCTTGGCTTATATTGTAATTTGCAGTCCCCAATTGCACTTGCCAGACGCCACCAACCAAGTCCACAACACAATACTCTCCACCGACTTACTTGTATCATATCGGGCAAATATTCTCAGTTTTTTCTTGAAGCCTTGGCTATTCCTTGAACGCATCGTGTATGTATCATTTGACCGGATTGTTGGGTTAGGTAGTTACACGCCGGCGTCTAGGACGTTCCGTCCGCTGGTTTGCCTATTCTCGGCGCCCATCACCCATAGCCTTGGCATATTTCCCGGCTTGCGTCATACGGGGCGCGACCAAGAACGCCGAGATGCCATCCTTTCGTCAGCCGAGTCTCTGCGGTTCTTGGGTTTCCCCCGGAACCATGCTTACGGCCAGCCATTTGCGGCGTATTTGACCGTCTCACACCATGCCGCAGTGCCGACTTCATTCAGCGAGAACGCCAAAGTCGTCACATCATGCCATGGGGGCCGAGAAAATTTGCACGAAACCAAGAGATTCTCGGCGCATTCACGGCGCATCCTCGACAAAAGGATGGCGGTCCACTTTCCCCAGCTTCTTGGGCCCATGGGGATTTCCAGTTCAGTAGGCAGATATACTGTCACATGGGGTATGGCAAAGAAACACGGCCGATCGCCTACATGGAATGCGATCGGACGTTTGTGTGGTCCAGCAATTCGGCCAAGACTACCCCGTGTTCTGGTTATTTAAACACGCGCGCTCACCTGGACCCTGGTGGGAACGTGCCAATACTTCTCACCTTCTTCTTCTCGCTCACTCGTTTTGGGCGTGGAACCGCACAAGATATATAGGTCATTACCATAAGTTATATGCTACAGCAGAGACGCTGCCATGGCAGAGAAGCGTACAGACCCCGAGGCCCCCGAGCCACAGGTCAGCCACCGGAATGAGGCGTCCCTTGGCACTCTTCTGAACAACCCCCTTACTGGGATGAGCCGAGACGAGGTCATCGCCGATGTCGAAGGGTTCATCCAAGAAAGGGGCTTGACCGAACACCGGGAGGATTTCATCAGGGGCGCCTTGGTGGCACAAGTAACTAACCAGGATTACGCCTTCGAGCAGATCAAGGAGCTGCGAGAAGACGAAAAGAACCTACTCCGCCGGGAGATCACACACCGGTGGAGTCAGCCGTTCATGCTCTACTTCCTCTGCACTCTGTGTGCTGGGTCGGCCATCGTCCAGGGCATGGACCAGTCCGCAGTGAACGCTGCCCAGGTAAGTCGACCGAGCCTATAGTCTCAAGGCAAGGCCTTGACCAAGTAAAAAAGTACGAATATGTTGCTGACCCCTTTTTGTTCGTTATGACATAGGACTTCTACTTCAACGAGCTCAACATCACGAGATCTGAAATCCAGGGCCTCGTCAACGGCGCTCCCTACCTCTGCTCGGCCCTGCTCGGCTGCTGGAGCAACCCGGTACTGAACAAGTACCTGGGCCGGCGCGGGACCATCTTCTGGAGCTGTTTCATGTCGGTTATTACAGGCTTCTGGATGGCGGCGGCGGACTCGTGGTACAACCTGCTGGTGGCCCGCTTCTTCCTAGGCTTCGCCGTGGGCGCCAAGTCGAGCACGACGCCCGTCTACTCGGCCGAGTCGACGCCCAAGACGATCCGGGGCGCCCTGACCATGATGTGGCAGATGTGGACCGCCTTCGGCATCGCCCTGGGCACCATCATGGGCGTCGCCTTCAGCAAAGTGACCATCTTCGGCGAGGAGACGCAGTGGCGCTGGATCATGGCCTCGACGTCGGTGCCGCCCCTCATCGTCATGATGCAGGTCTACTTCTGCCCCGAGAGCCCCCGCTGGTACATGGAGAAGGGCCAGTACACCAAGGCCTTCGACTCCATCTCACGCCTGCGCTTCAGCCGCGTCCAGGCCGCCCGTGACATGTACTACGCGCACAAGCTGCTGCAGATCGAGGAGTCGCAGCGCGCGGGCCGCAAGTGGACCGACTTCTTCACGGTGCGGCGCAACCGGCGCGCGGCGCAGTCGTCGTGGTTCGTCATGTTCATGCAGCAGTTCTGCGGCGTCAACGTCATCGTTTACTACAGCATGAACATGTTCCAGCGCGCCAACTACACGCGCGACGAGGCCCTGCTCTTCACCATGGGCACCGGGCTTGTCAACTGGATATTCGCCATCCCCGCCATCTACACCATCGACACCTTCGGCCGCCGAAACCTGCTGCTCGTCACCTACCCGCTAATGGCCATCTTCATGTACTGGACCGGCTTCAGCTTCCTAATCTCGGATCCCGACCCGGCCAATCCCTCGCAGTTCAAGCTCGCCATGGTCGCGACGGGCTTGTTCGTCTTCATGGCTTGTTACTCCCCCGGCTCCGGTCCCGTGCCTTTCACCTACTCCGCTGAGGCTTTCCCGCTCCATATCCGAGACATTGGCATGTGCAGGTATGTTGTGTCACGGTTATCTGACCTTTACCATCATAGACCCCCCGTCACCCCTTTTTGCCCCATCCACACGTTATCTAAGAGAAGACCTCGCTAAAGACACATAACCAACAGTGCTACCGCGGTGACATGGGGCTTCAACTTCATCATCAGCTTCAGCTGGCTCCCCCTGGTCGACGCTTTCGGGGACACGGGCGCCTTCTGCTACTACGGCACGTGGAACCTGATCGGCTGGGTGTTATGCTACTTCTTCCTGCCTGAGACCAAGAACCTCACGCTCGAGGAGCTCGACGCCGTTTTCGAGGTCCGGAACCGCGACCACGCAGCGTATTACCTGAAGAAGCTACCATGGTATTTCAAGAAGTTCGTCCTATTCCAGGATCCGGCGCCGATGCCGCCCCTCTACCAGATGAACAATGCGTCGCCGTCGGGGTCCAATAACTACCAAATGGACAAGTCTGTTGCGCCGGCACAAGAGAAGAGCCGGGACTTGAGCGACAAGGGAGAGGCTACGCAGATGGAAAATGTATCTGATAAGAGCTTGTGAATCCCTTGATCCGGAATTGTAAGTTATGTTGGTATTGTGTTTAGATGCCAAGGCAGTTTGGAAATGATTGGTGTTATGCAAGATATTTTTGGGGCAACACGCTCCCTGATGTGGTTGCAAGATCATGTGTGTTTATTGAGAACAAATACCAGTTCGATACCCAATAGGTCTATAATTGGTTTTCGCGTCGTTTCTTCGTCTACTTTCGTGGCATTCTATTTAGGCGGTTCTGTTGAGCCTAGGTGTCTAGTACAGACGACCTGTGCGGGCTTCTGCTCCTCACCCTTTCGTTTTGGGCGGGCAACTGGAGTGAGACGCTTGCGCCCTCTTCCACCTTGTTTTTCTTCATCTTGATCTCCAAGCCTCCGCTATCCGTGCTGGAGGACGAAAGTCTTTCCAGCTCGACGGGCCGCTCTTCGTCCACCTGCCCGTCCGAGTTACTCCCGGGTTGAGTCTCGTGCTGATGGAGTTTGATGTTAATGAACATTGCATACAGACCGGAATCGTACGACAGCCGTGCAATACCAGCGACAACAAAGGCAACCCAGAACTGCTTGTTTGCCGCCAGTAGCCCAGTGAGAGTAGGTCCAATCATTGCTGCACAAGTTCGAACCAGACTAGTAATTCCCATGACAGCAGTGCGCTCCTCGGGCCGCACAACAGCTGCGATAAGTGCCGTGCGTGGGGCCTGATCCAGAGGATTCAGGGCACTCCGCACAAGCAGCAAGCCTGCCGTCATCCAGAACACGTTCGGGATAGGAAATAGCAGGACAGCAGCAGATGACGGGATATGGGTGAAGACCATTGTGTTCACTAAACCAATTCGCCGTGCCAGTGGGCTAGCAAGCATGGCAGAAATGGCGCCGAGGAAGTAGGCGACCGAGGTAACATCGCCCAGAGTTGATTTTGAGGGGTGGAAATTTTCGTCCATGTAATACGTCGTCCAAGAATAAGGCACCATCCCATCTGCGATCGAGTCGAGCGCAAGCAAGATCCATAGCTTATACATGACCCGGCGAGTTGGAACGGATATCTGAGACAAGCGACCGACGAGCCAAGTCGTACCCCGACGGAGCCAATTCTGTGGCACTTGGGGTGACAATGATGCAAAATCAGAGGGGCTTGCTATCACGGCAGCACCCCTGGTGGCTTCCTGTTGTTCAGTCTGTGGGATCTGGGTATAATCATCCTGCTGCCGCAGTTCGCAGGTGTCGGTCAAAAGAGCAGCCAGGATGACGTTAACCGTCCCCATGCCAACATAGAGCGAGAATAGCGCATGGTATGCGTTGGTCAGTGTCCACCCCCTCTGCTCTCGCAGTGTGTGAACGATACGACCACCTGCCTCGCTTCCAAGCGAAGATCCGAGTGTTGAAATTGCAACATACCAGCTCAGAACATCTGATCTCGTAGCAGGTGTAGTTAGCTGCGAAAGCATCGATCTAGAGAGAATGGTAAGCATAAAGTACATGAGGCCCATGGCCAACGGACGTGTCGGTGGGACTCACTCCTCGATGCTTCGAAAGGGCCCGAAGTCTCCACCGGTGACACTGACAACGCCAACAACGGCCGCGAACAGCAGGATCCAGAAGTTCTCGAATATTGCAAAGATGATTCCACTGAAGATCATGAGAAATGAGCCGCCCAGTAACACCTTGCGTCTCCCCACTCGGTCCGCAATCAGTGTGAGAAATGTGCCTAGAAAGACATCGCCAAGCAGTGTCAAGGTCATAAACAGTCCGATCTGGTGATCAGTAAACTTTAGTGCCGCGAAGTAGATGGCTATATGCCCTGTCAGTCTTTGAACCCACAGCGGCGCGTGGTCGTTCTGTCCGCTGACAAGTTGCAGCGTACGTACCTAGTATAAGTGATATAGCACCGTGAGAAAACATGCGACAGGCCCTTGCAAGGATGATAATCCAGGCATTACGGCCACTGTCGTGGATCGAGACAATTCCGAATTCATGATAGAACCAGCGGAAGGGTCGCAAGATGCTCTCCATGTTTGCTGATCAGAGAAAAATGCAAGTAGTTATTATAGAGGCACAACGATAGCCCAGACGCAATGAAAGAACGAGAGATACAGCATGGCTTCATCGGCAAGTCATTACTGCCATCCGAAGCGCTAACTGCAGTGCGGGCACACCCTCGGTCTAGTCGGCCGACTTAGTCGGTCGAGCCCTAGCCGAGATCGGCCAGGATGATGCAATCATCTCGGGCGTCGAGGATGGTGGGCGTATAGTGTCTAACAACAACATCTTGACCTGGTTCCTTCGGTATATGGGAAAAGCTGAAGATTTCGGGCGCTCTCACGATCAGTTGAGTGCGATATAAGTCGAACTAATCGCCGCATTGGGCAGCCGCGACCATGTGCGCTTAGCCTTAAGGTTTCCCCCGATGTCTCACTGCATTTTCAATGTCAGCCTCCATGTTAACTTAACGCCTCACTTTCTTCTTCTGCCACAACCCTCGAATTACCAGTCGCAAGTTGGCCACTTTTGGTGCGAATTTGAAGCCGCGTCATGACCATAATGGAAATGAAGGAGAATTATGTCGACATGAAGACGACTGCATGCAGGGTTGTTTGAATATGTCGCAAACAGAGGAAAGAGTATACGTACATTCGTCCCACATGCCACCAATCGGTATGTCTCCCCCCTTACCTTATCTCTTCATCCCAACAGGTCGGAGGAAACGAGTGCTAAAACGGTGCACTTCAGACGGTATACAATTGCTCCGGACCAGGATGAGATGATAGTTCTCATGATGCAGCTTACGCTCTCCCCAACCTCTTTCTCCACAATTTGGGGTCGGCTCCGTTTGTTATCTACTCCTTGCACGGATTCTCATTTGAACATCCGGATGGAGGTGCACTGCAACTGCGAGTGTACTTATACCTGAAGGGTTCCCAAAGACTGGGCTTTAGGTAGGCAAGGACCATTTGTAATACTCGAAGACAAACCAACCACTATAAACTTACCTACGATGCTTGAGTTCGACGGAATCTGCAAGTTACTCTGCTTGCTACTTGGTGGCTCGCACCTTGTTGCTGGCATATCCTCTGGCGGCAGTCAAACTGTGCTTGGCGGGTCTCACCAAATCACAGGATCTCGACCACTTCATGTCGTCGATGATACGATAACCGCCGCTTCGCCAAACACGCCGATCCAGTGGACGCCTTTGTCGCTCTTCGTCCCGAGGCAGCCAAGACGCTTGCAGAGCCAAGGCTACTGCATGTACAAGGCCAGGAGAGATCACGGTGGATGACGGAAGGCGAAAAATTGCGCTTGCGAAGACAGCGCAAGAAGTTTGTGGACATAACTGACCATCACAAATTTTACGCCCAACAGATAGATATACAGGCCAGTAAAGCCCGTAAGCACTTTTTAAATTTGCAGCAACCTGTCTCATCTAATAATATGGCAAATTATAGACCTTCCCAATCTCACAAATCAGCCCCTTGTCCAGCCGTTGTTGACTCAGATCTCGAAGCAGAGAATGTACGATGATCTACAACATTTGACTGGATACTATAATCGATGGTTCGGAGGTTCCACTGGCGAAGAGAGCGCGGGACGGATTCATGATCAAATAGCTCGGGTCATTGCGGAGGCGCCGTTTCACAGCCATATTTCACTGGAATACTTTACACACCCGTTTCCGCAACCTTCAATCATTGCGCGGTTTGAACCCAAAGTGCCCAACTGGAGCCTTCCTTTGACAGTCATAGGTGCACACCAGGACTCGGCCAACTATATGTTTCCACTTCTCCCGGCGCCAGGCGCCGGCGATGATGGCTCCGATACCGTAACCATCCTCGAGGCTTTCCGGTTCCACGCACTGAACGGCTTCACCCCAAAGGACGGCCCTGTCGAGTTCCACTGGTATGCGGGCGAAGAAGGTGGCAACCTAGGTAGCAACTTTGTGGCGCGCTACAAAAAGGAGTCGGGGGTACGCATTGGGGCCATGGTGGAATTTGACATGGTAGCGTTTGTGGGAAAGAACTCGATTGAATCCATTGCCCTCATCCAAAGCAAGGCAGATGACCCGCTGACGGAGTGGATCACGGGCTTGGGCGAAGAATACACGTCTCTTCCTTCTCTCATTGCGGAAATCGACCCGTAAGTGTTCACCCGTGTTAGGCGCCGATCCTATGACCTGACCCTTACTGCAGAAAAGCCGGTTCCGACTACTCGTCTTACACGAAGCTCGGTTATCCCTCGGCGTTTGTTACCGAAGGTGATCCCTCAGCCGGAGGAGGTTTCCCGGGTGATTTCGACTCGTACGTACATAGTGTACGAGGTACCATATACGTGGACGATGAGACGGGCAAATTCTCCTTTGATGTAAGTTAAAATCACTGCTACTATGCCGAGATGATCGCTAATAATGTATATCGATATTTAGCACATGGCCGAATTCTGTAAGCTGGCAATTGCTTTTGCTGTCGAACAGGCGGGTTGGGATAATGTCTGGAGATAGGAGGTTGCTCCGACGCCGCGCCAGTCCGAGCCGCTCCATGCAGGTTTACCACGTCATGTTCCGCAAGACGTAAAATATGGCTCTTCGAGGCGAACTCGATTGTCCACATCCGGAAGATATGCAGCCCGAGAAAGCAGTCAGCACTAGTTAGGCATCGTGACAAGGAAAATGAAGCAGTGGGTAACTCCACCCGGATCTCGTGTTTGTGCCTTGGTCCAGATTTGCTGCGTTGGCCCACCTGTCCCCCAGAAGAAGGAAAAACCCAAAAATCGATATGGAAGGATCCGGATGGGGAGAGTCGTTGTCAATATTGGCGGGGTTTTGCCGCCTTATTAATCCAACAATCAAATGGACGCAACACAAGGTATGCTTAGGTTCTCTGAGAGGGAGCACTTGAGGTTTAAATGCAGTGGTCTCGGTCTCCTTCAAAGAATGGAATAGTGCAACCAGCAAGTGTCCGAAAGAAAAAACACACACTAAGCACAGGGCGTTTCACGATGTGGACTTCAAGCCTTGAAGCGATCAGCCCTATAGCGCTAATCAAGATCCGGTCTCTACTTGCGTTTGCGATCCCGTTCTTCCTCATTGTGTTATTATGGCGTCGTTACTGGACTCTGAGAGACATACCTGGTCCATTACCAGCTGCTTTCACACGCCTTTGGCATGCGAGGATTATCAAGAACGGAACACACGCCAGAGACATCACCGCCCTGCATCTCCAACTGGGCCACTTCGTGCGAATTTCACCTGATGAAGTCAGTGTCGGCCATCCCGATGGACCAAGAAAACTATTGCTTGAAGCGCTGCCGAAGGTTGGTCCCTATTCCAGAAGACACGATACCTAACGCACTTTCTTCTAACGATGAGCCATTCTTTACATATGTAGGGCTACTGGTACAAGACCCTGACCTTCCCCGACTCTACATACAAGACTCCCATGGCTACAGTAGACCCCAAGGAGAAGATCGAGAGGTCTAGGCTGCTAGCGTCTGCTTACACCACCTCGAGCCTCCTGCAGTCGGAGCAAGCAATAAATACTCAGGTAGAGTTGCTAATGAGGTGGATGGATGAGCATGCGGCATCCTCCATGTCCATGGACCTGTCCAAGTTCTTTACTTTCATCGCTTACGATATCATGGGTGAGTTAGCGAAACCCCCCTGAATTAGCCCTGGTCGCCCCCCCCCTGCTCTCCTTCGGACTTCACTAGTGAACCACCAACCCCAACCTCTCGATTGGTATAACAAAATCGCTGACCAGTTCCAATAACGCTTTTTTTTTGCTGTAGGCGAGGTCATATTCTCCAAGAGCTTTGGTTTTCTGGAAAAAGGCGGCGATATCGAGAACTCGCTCCAGCAGGGGCTCGAGTTCGGCGCCTACGTGGCGGTACTGCCCTACTTCCCCTGGCTGCAGGGGCTACTCGTGAGCCCCCTTTTCGCCTCGTTCTTCCGACTTGTGATGCCTTCCAACTACGTCGTGGACCGTAGCATTAGGGCGCTAGAGCAGCGAAAGCAGAACCCAGATGCCCGATTTGACTACGTTGCTCACTGGCTCAGGACCCACGAGAGCCACCCGGATAAGTTGACAGCCAAGGACGTGCAGGCGGCCGCCACGTCCAATATCAGGTGCGTATTATGAACCCTTTCACAGTCCAGTAAACACCGTAGAAACTAATCCTGTTGACAGCGCCGGGGCAGATACCGTCACATGTGCCCTGCAGTCCTTCATATATCATACCATCCGCCACCCGACAGTTTGGAGGCGGCTTCAAGACGAGATTGATGAGGTTGCCGCAGAGAAACAGCAGCAAGAAGAAGAATCTGCATCTCAGGAACACCCCATCTTTTCCTTCGCGGTTGCCCAGAAGCTGCCATACCTGCAGGCCTGCATCAAGGAGTGCATGCGCATCTGTCCGCCCTCCACCATCGGCCTGCAGCGTGTGGCGCCACCCGAAGGTATCACCATCGGCGATCGGACCTTCAAGGCTGGTACTGTTTTATCTGTTCACCTGCCCAGCATGCTGCTGTCAGAGGAGCTGTGGGGAGCGGGCGCGCGCGATTTTGTGCCGGAGAGGTGGCTCGGGAACGACAAGAAAACGGCGGCCTTGGACAAGTACTTCATCCCTGTAAGTCTATTTGTTGGTTTTCTTACACCCTAAGCGGATATACTTCTCATTCCTACGATATTTTACGGCAACGGCTGACTGTCTATGTATAGTTCGGCTTAGGTTACAATTCCTGCGTGGGGCAGAACCTCGTGCGTATCGAACTATCCAAGATCTTGCCGACGATCGTGCGACGCTACGATATCTCTCTCGTCAACCCAGGACAGGAGTGGACTTACAAGACTTACGTGGCTGCGGTGCCGGGGAATTGGCCGGTGTACATCAAAAGAAGGGGTGTTGACCGAAATGCCGTTATTGGTTGCCATGTTTCGTGATCTTGTTGCGTGATAGCATATTGACTTGGGAATGTGTCAGTACGGCATTCGACTTTGCTTGCCATATTTTCATTTTAGCCCCTATGCCCCTTAACCGTTTCTAGTTATTATATATTGTACTTGTGCAGCATACCGATCAATGATAATCAAAGGTCTCTTCGTTGATCTGTCCAGTACTCCTTGGCCGATTGCTCCAGATCACGCTTAAGGCAGAAGTTGCTCTGGAGATGTGGGATCGCGTAACTGCCTTGTTGATTTTACCCATCCTAGTCCTTTCAGCACGTCCACCATTGTTGCTCCTTCCTGGATGGGAACATTGGCCAATACCAGCAAGATCTGGTATCATCTATCTTCCAACAGAAAAAAAATATCCTTATCACATGGACACACTCAGCGGTTTAGCTGGATTTGGCACAGCAGTTCTGTTTGTCGCCCGACCTCCCGTTTCTACCAGCACTTATCCGTGGACTCTAGTGTATTTTGGACGTCTGGTGAACCTCTGGTGAGGCAAACGTTATTCCACAGCTACCTATTGATACGAGTTCAGTTACCTCCACTCCTTCCGAACAAGCGGGAATGGTTATTCCATCATACCCGTGAGAGTATTGGAATCAACATTTTCGGCCAAACAAATGGGAGTAGTTATTCCATCCATTGTACCCACCAGAGTATTGGAACCAACATTGTTGGCCAAACTTCCATCTTCGCAAATTACATGCCAACGTACCTCGAGAGTGTTGTTTACCATCATTCGTCGCAATCATGACACTGGAGTCTCTGGCCGTTGAGCTCAAGGTGATGATTCTCAAGGAGTCGGATGCCGCATCGATCCTCTCCCTGATCTCGGCATCGCCCACTTTCCATCGCATCTTCTACAGGTACTACACCGATATTCTCGAGCATAGCGTCTCATGCAGCAGTGGCGTGCGCCCAGAAGTCCTCTATGACGCCTTGGCAGCAGCCTCGCTGCCTTACCCCCTTACATGAACAACGCCGACAAGGAAACCAGGAAGGACGAAGCCGCCGCCCTGAAGGCTGTTCAACTCTGGAGGGACAACAAGTTTGCCTTCGTTCCTGCCGCGCGGGGTAGCCCTCCCAGACACTATCCCCTCGGTTGTATAATGCCCGGTTTCGATCCTGATTTCCATCTTCACCATGGTGTTGTTCTCGCTAGATTGAGCTGCTGCGTGGGGGACTTCATCGAAGACTACGTAGCAAAGTCAAGATGTGACCCGCTGAAGGACTTCTACGTTTACAACAACGTCCCTGAATGGGCTGACGAAACCTTGAAATCATTGAAGCCGACTTCCCCGTTGAGGTCCTGGAAGAAGAAGGCTGTCCACTTGACCGACAACGAGCTCATCAAGTTCCAGCGCGCGTTCTTCCGATTCGAGTTCTACGCTCGCGTCCACGCCCACTCAGCGAACCATGCCGAATATAACGCGGACACAAACCCACTCATTAAGCTGGCCCCATCTCAAACCGAGGAAGTAGCCTGTGCCTATAGTTACCTCTACTCGCTTCAGATGTTAGCCTTCGAGGAGACGGACAAGGTGGACGAACTCAAAACGAGAATGGTCGATGGAAGAACCTTTCCCGTCTGTCATTTGTCGAACTCCTACTCGTTGAACCAATTAGATACAGACATTTTGCTCCGGGCCAAGCTCGCGAGTGGCATCAAGAGAGTATGGGATAGCGTCACGGAACCATACAAGAAGCGCCGAGAACTCATCTCTGATGATATTCACCGGCGGATTCAAGCTGGCAACCCCACACTTGGAAACAACGAGTTCATGAGAGGCGTCCTAAACGCCGATCCCCAATGCTGTCTTCGTAGCTGCTGCAGCAACCGTTGGGGCCTGGTAAGTAAATTTCAGGTTCATCTCCTCCTATTTTAATGGATATCCCAATGTCTTGAGAGGAAATCTTCGTTGCTTCTTGAATGAATCCACTCCCCAGATTTCCTCTCGAGACACTTCCTTGGACCAGCGGTTCTTGTGCAACAAAGTAGACATCATGTCTTGTGCCATTGACGACGCATTGTACCCCATATCGATGTGATGCTCAATGGGCATGGAGACGTCCAGTTCATACAGACGTATTTCCGACAGCGAGAGGGGTGGTGCCATTTCAGGCGAGAGGCGGTGATCCGGGAGCATGGTCTGGAAGTGCTTGGCTATGAGATATCCTGTTGATTCCAAACTAGTGATACTAACGTGGAGATTCGGTAGGTCTTCCACAGTCGGAACCACCGGCTCAGATCAAGAATCAACAATGCGATGCCCAACACCCGTCTTGACGAGGGCGGCGACCTAAGCTCGGGTATCACGCCTAACTATTCATGGGAGAAGTGGCGCAATCGCCAGATCCGCCACATCAAGGTCCCTCGCCGCCTCCAGGGTCCCGCCCCTGTCCAGCGAGAGGCCGAACGAGTCATCGCCACCCGTCGGATGTGCGCCTGGATCTTCTGGGACGATCAAACCCTGAAGCGGTCGTTGCACCGTCATCGGGCCTGCGACTTCAAGGAAGTCGATATGAAAGGATATCTTCTAGAAAACGAGAAGGACGTAAAGGAAGAGGAGGACGAGGATGGAGTTTGAGCCACTTGAGCCACTGGGCGACGGTAGATACCCGTCGATATACCGGTATGACCAGACAAATGGTATCATTAGCGAAGGTCCCAAATGGAATGCATACATGCTTTCTGATAGAATGATTCAGTGTTGATTCCGTCATAGAATAATTCAGTGATGTTTTCATTATGGGATAATATAGTATTGATTCCGTGATAACAAAGTCCGTCACATGCATGCTAAGTCATTATAAGTGATTAAGCCACGGGAATTATCCGTGGGGTGTATGGATTACTCTATAGGTATCGCCTATTGCGATGTCTCAATCTAATTAGTCTAATCTAATGTTATGTTATACCATGTCATTTCGGTCGTTACTTCGGGCACTGCCTCGGTCCATGCTCTGTCTAAGGGTCATTGTCCGATGGAATAACCCGCCACGGCTGCTCCCAGCCTTACTGGTCTTACTCGCGATCTTCTCGAGGTTCGCACCGCTCGCTATCGCCTCTTCTGGAATCCTGGGGGGATGGACGAAGGACGGGGTCTGTTTGCGAGCCGCAAAGACATCCTGGTAGAAGTCCATGTTTTGCATGTTGTCGAACCGCGAAGAGTTGGAGCGTTGCCGACGGGTCGCGGTCATCTTAGATTGATCGACTGAATGCTGACCGTACGAGTCGGTCCTCTGAGGGGGTTGAATATTAGTCTGGTAGACGGGGAAGTCTTGTCCAGCGATTTGCAGGTGTCTTCTTGGTTGCTGGATGCCTATAGCGGCTGTCTGCTTGGAGAGCTCCATGGCGAACTTGTTGTGACGGGTGAGGCGGATGAGTTCATTCTGGAAGCTGGACTTGTGGAATGTGATGAAATTGACAGCCACGGCGTAGGTGTCTTCAATCGTCGTCAACTCCGTAATAATCTTGCCGGTGTAGTCGCGACGGTTGGCCTGGACGAACTCGGTCATACGTGCCTGCAACTCCTCAATCACCTCCTTGGGAGTTCCGAATGCCATGCGCAGCTTAAAGACATCGGCCAGACTGCCGGATCTTCGGTGGTTCAGGATGAAAAGCGTATTGAGGACCGAGTTGGGCGCCTGGACAATGTGGCCCTCCATTTTCTTGAATTCAGTGTATAGAAGGGAAATCTCGGTGACGTAGTAGTCATCACCTGTTCCTGTGGCTCCAGTGTTTCCATAGACCGTAATACGGTCACCGACGTCGAAAGGATGCTTGACGAACACGAAAATGATTGACTGGAGGAACTCCTGTGCAGTCGCTTGAAGGACCCAGGCCAGACCCAGGACCGCAGTGCCGGCCGAGGCCAGAGCGGCACTGGCACTGGCAGAGATGATAGAGATGAACACGATGACGGTGATAATAATCACAATGATGAGGAACGTTTGATCCAGCTTCTTGATGACGGAATCCAGATCTTTCAGAGAAGCTGTAATAGCCTTCTTTTCGCGATGTACCTCGTCACAGAACGCCTCCAGCTCTTCGAGTGAAACATCGCCGTTCAGGTCGCGGTCGAATATGGAAAACGCAGCCTCGGCATCCTCTTCTGATGGGAAAGCAGGGCTCAGATCATCCGGGGTGAGAACGTCAGCGCCATCCTTGGCGTAAGTGCGGAAGAGACGGCGGGCTAGAACCTGAGCAGAGCTAGAGTTTCGGAGTAGTTCCGAAACGACCTTTCGGGGATGGTTGCTGAGACGCACTTCGCGACCCGTAAAGTCTCCGGCCACGCGGTTGGCCACATCACCGACCTTGTTGAACGCAGTTCCAACAGTCTGCTGGAATTGCCGCAGAGGCGTCTTTGTTCCAGAAGCGTTGTACCCCGAGACGGATTCTTCGGTGACGAGCCGGTCTCCCGAGTACTGGAACAAGTGAACCAAATAGGCAATGTACTGCTTGTTCGTGTCGATCCTGATCATATAGGTGCGCTTGTGGAATGTGTTTGTGATCCACTGCATCAGAATCTTCTCCACAAAGTTGCCGACCGCCAGGACGAAGAGAGCAATGATGACCTTCTGGACAATGTGAATCCACGCGATATCGGGGAACCGGTTCTTCTCGTCAGAAGCAGCAACCTTGTGGTTGTTCACGATCGGCTTGAAAGAGATCAAAACGGCCAACATCCAGAGGAAGAGCGCTGTATGGAGTTCCATCTGCTCGCCGATGACCTTCCACTTCTTGGGATTACCAGACCCAAGGATCTTAGCACCAAATCTGACCAGGTAGGGCAGAATTGCCGTACAAATTCGTGCAGCCCAGAGTGTCAGCCAGACGATTTCGAGCCAGATGCCAAACCACAACAGCTCAACACCTCCTTCTCCGCCTATTACAGGCTGGTATTCCTTTGGCAAGAAGATTCCCAGGAAGACGGGGATGAGGAGAATTAGAAAGATGGGTAGCAAGTAGAAGATGTACCGGGCGGCGCGTGGCAGCTTCTTCACACGCTTCAGTAACTTGAAGATCTTGCTAGGCTCTTCCTCATCGGCTGTTGTGGGTAGGTTGTTTGGGAGGTTGTTAGGATTAGTGGGGGCGTTAAAGACATCCTCCTTGATGATCTCTGAGCGGCGTGACTGCGACTTGTTCAGGGCATCCTCTTGATTCGAGATCTTTCGCTCGATGCCAAGCAGTGTGAGGTCGTCGTTAAGGCGGGCAGCATGGTCTCGCCGATCCTGTGTTTCTCTGTCCTGCGTTTCCCTGTCGCTCTCTGACATGACGTCGCCGCCGTCAGAGTATGCGGTAGGAGCTTGGGTCAACGTATTGGAGGAACCATCGTAGTGCTGCTGATTTTGGTGATTCTGGTGGTGGTGTCCCGAATCGACAGAGGGGTTGTGATTATGGTAAGGATTCTGTGATGATGATTCGGCCATTTCGAAAGATGTTTGATGATGAAGTTGAGGCTGTTGATGGTGATGAGCTGGTTGTTGATGGGAAGATTCCATCTCGTACGATTGAGATGCCATTTAGTCCAATGTTCAGTATTGGTTATTCCACGGGTATTGCCAGGATGGATGCCAGTCAATTATCCATAAGATTGGTTCGTTAGGAGACGTAGATTCCAGTGTCTTAAACTGTGAGCGACCGTTGATTCCAGTCTCCAATGGAAGCAGCAGTTGGGCGCAGCAACGTTGATGCCAGTTGCCAGTATCGTAATCCAATGGGTGAGCGGCAGCAGCTGAGGAGTGAAGATCGAAGAGGGAAGAGGCCGCAGGTAGGAATGTGCAGCCAGTGGTTTACTATAGCTGGAGAATAAACAATGGGGAGCTGCGATTGATTGCGTGCTGAAAACGAGTGTGATAAACCCCCAAAGAACAGACAGAACCAGAGATCCGGAAGGAACAGACGCCAGATGAGGAGACTGCTTAATCAATGGAGAAAAAGATGGAGAAAGAAGGTCTCGAATCTTGTGAAATATGTATGAATAGAGAAGCAGCCAGCCGCCATCGCCTTGGTTGGAGCGGACGCCGGTTGTTTTGGTGCTGCTTGCTGCTGCTTGCGCAACCACCACCCGATGCCAATGGAGTATTCACGAACCCTCGAACCCTGCAGCCCCTACACGTATATCCATTGACAAGCTCATCCCTGCTCGGGTATCCAGTTCGGTGCAGTAGGGAGTCAGAATTAGATATGACGCGGCAGGGCCGCCGGACAGGGCCTCTCATGGCTTGCCGATCCACAACTTGGTCAAATTTTTGATAGGCGGCTTCTGGATAAGCACCTAGTCTACCTCTCGAGCTCCCATGCCATTGCCTTCTCGAGATAAAAACCTAAGTACTCCATACCTACTCCGTACCTCTGCTTTCAAGCACATGTGTATATGCTTGTGCTCACACCCTCGAAAGTGTCTTATACCACCTAGTCAGGTAGTCTTCAATGTTCTAACTCGATGCTAAGAATATTCCAAGTTTGCTGTGTTGTGAATCTCGCCAACTGGAAATTGACTTCGCTACCCGAAAAGCTTTAAAAAACGGCGATTCGACCCACTGAGCTACAAAAGAAGGAGGCTTCCTGGATAAGCGATCGCATCCAAAAGCTGGGCGATCCACCACTGCATCCACCAGCAGATCTTGGCAGCGGGACCTGAACGCCACGCCTGGAATTAGCACAACCCACGCCGCCAATGGAAGCAAGAGCAAGCCGAATCCATGCGTTCCCTATCATTCCCGAGTCTGTACTGTGCATTGCATGCCGTAGCGCGGCTGGGCCGCCGGGCTGGAGCAAACCATCAATCAATCGCTCAATGCCCTCTCGTGGACGACGGGCCTAATTTTGCATGTGCTTTGGGGATGCCGCCTGCTGAGTGGACGTCATATCGCATCTGTGTCCCAAGTCGGTCTGATTGTAGATAGAGTTGTTTTGGCACGATGCCTAATAGTCGGGATGATGCAAACGCTCAGGTGGTAATTGCGATCAATGGCCTGAAGGTTTTGCGTGCACTGTGGTACAGCGATGATCCTTAAATGCAGGGGCCGCCGAGAAGCGTGAAATCTTGTTATCGCACCCGACGGTTGGCACCGATACATCGCGTCCTGCTCAAGGACCATGCTGCTCAGGGGTGACAGCAGTGGGGGTCATATTCTTCACGAACGGCTGGATCAACGGCGGTGGCTCATTCCAATTGCCATCGTGGGAGAGAAAAAGAAAGAAAAAAACCACCTAAAGCAACGTGCTCGAGACCACACCATACTACATACATACGATCCTCTTACCATTGATGTCTTTGGTCGGGCCGGAGTCCGACCAATGCGAAAGAGATTGATCACTCAGAAATGCTACCAAGAGGTTTCCAGGTTTTTTTTCTCTTCCGCCTCTCCATTCAGTTCTAAACACGAGCGAGCCTCAGATGATAAGGGGGTCCGTCATTGCGCGCTACTGCGAGGTCCCAACATACCAACACACCCTTCCATTTGGTTATTTACTCAGTGAACTGATAAAAAGCGCATCACCATCGAACATCAGTGCAATAGTTGAAACCAATTTAGGACATGCTCGTCGACGTCAGAAGTGTCGAGCGGTGAGTTCTGTTAGCCTAGCACGCCCGCTTGCCCGAAGGGTTTCCCACTTGGGCGTGCCTACGTTTAGTTCTGCGTAGAAAGCCGTCGGGCGGGTGGTTGGAAGTGCTTTTTTACAAGGGATGATCGCCCCACGGGAGATGGGATAACGTTGCGCCACACGACGCTGAGGAGCTCAGGGAATACTGGAGTTTGTTTTCAGCTGGCCAGCTGGGCTGACGTCACTTTTCCTCATCTGCGTTGTCTAGTTAGTCGCGCAAATGCCTCTTTCGTGATAGCCACTGACGAAATCGCCGAAACGAGATGCAAATCCTTCAAAGGATAGAAAGAAGGAAGTGAGGGGTCATGGTAGGTATGTCTTAACGAAAATGCGGTATCAAACGGAGCGGGTGTATTTCCGCGCAACAGGTAAGTATGGAAGCCCGTCCAGATCCAGTAATCCGAGCACATTTTATTAAAAAAGAACGATATTGATATACGGGTTTCGTAGACTTGGTCGGGGTCACTTCGTATGCGGTGTCCAAGTGCGTCTTTCTGCAATGTGCCGCCCTTCCCGATCCGACCCCACGAGAATATCTCCGGATCACCGCATGTATCTGGAAAGAAAGGGTCTCAAGGTTCACGGGGTAAACTGCAATCCCGACTGCAAACCTCCACTTCTCCTGCACGAGATCTGGTATGTATGTGTAAGCTGCAACCTGACCCGACAGGTCGGTTAGAATTCGCCGAGATAGACTCGAGAGCCAAGAGAAGAGGGTTTCTCTCGAGCACGAGAGATTTCAATTTCAGATGGCACGGCCGCCGACTCCAGCAACAATTCGCAGCGCAGCAAGCACACCCAACCCACCACGAAGAGCCTCTAGTAGTCAATACATGTCCACCCCACCCGCAACTTGTTCGCTTTGTCGGTCCGTAATGGACCGATTACTGGATGTCTTCTACCTAACTATGTAGAGCCCGTCTGTACGGTGGCGGTTGCAATCCTCGAATCATCAATCACCGATCACTTCTTTTTCTTCTTCTTTTTCTCTCTTTTTCTCCCCTCCCCCCCTTGCACACCCTTAACGTGCAGTAGTTGTAGTGTGCCACCCACTCGCGCAATCCGTCCGCGTCAACGCCGTCAGCCCACCAAGGCTTGGAAGGTACAAGCGTGGGGGGCCATGGCAGATGTTTGCATAATTGGCCTTGTGCAATTTGGGGGAAGGGCGATAATGAACGTGTTTCACGAAATAGACGATGGGTGGATCAACCAGCCAGCGACTCGGATAACCGCTTATCGCCGCAGCATCTAGGCCTGCTCAGTGGCCTGCTAAGTCAAGTAGCACGTTATACCTCTCTCTGCTATAGCACCACCTTCATTTCCCATGTTCCCACGCGGCTGTAACATGTGCGACAAGGCGGCTGTGACGAGTGGACATAACGCACCCCTTTTGCATCCGGACGCCCTCCAATCGGGACATGCAAACTGCAAATGTGTTTCCCAGAGTCGGTATTGCGTTCATCCGGCTTGGGTCTAGACGCCCATGGGCCTGACTCACGGGCACGCACACATCCGCACCATATTAAACTGCGAATGAGTCGAGAGGCAGCAATGTGGGCTGGTCTCGTATGGATTCAAGATTAGAAGAAGTTCACACACACAAGCGAACCTAGATTTTCACAAGCAAGCTCGCTCGATTGGCTTTCGAGGCTTTCTCACCAGGCATGAAATTCGCAAACAGGGAGAAATGTTTCCTATGCCATGTTGTGCTGTCTTTCGCTGGACGGCGCTACGATCTCGATCCCTTTGGAACAAGAACACCGTAATATAACAATTCACCCAAACAACAACACGTGATTGATACAAATACTCGTAAATTTGCATATCGACAATTTCGAAGAAACCTGGGAAACCCAGTGCCTTCTTAGGGTTCGAACTTACCTCTGACCCAATATTAAGGAACGAACACCATGCGATCTATTACTAGAGTCATCTGCTAATATCTAACTTGGTACCATATCACTATCCTTTACTGAACTTACCTATGCATGATTGGCTCATTCAATGCAGTAATCATCGTCATCGTCATCGTTGCCGATACCAATGAAACGCTTCAGGTCCCCATCGTCGCTATCGCCAAGATCGATGAGGCCGGACGTGTCCGGTGCGGGCGCCGGCTTCGAGAAGTCGAAAGTTGGGCGGCGCTCCGGCGACGGCGACGGCAGCAGCGCAACAATCTCGGCCAGAGTCAGCTTCTTGTTGTTGGCACCAGGGTCCTGGGCAGGGAAGGGTTCGAGGAACTTATCGCGGTCATCGCCCGCCACGTATTGCGGAACATTGAAAGGCAGAGTACTCGTACCCTCGCCGAATGCATTATTGACCGGCTTAAATGCTGCTTCTCTCTTGGCCTCTCGTCCGGGACTTTCCAGCATATCGATGCAGCGCTGCAGCAAGTCGGGGTCATCCAGCTGCATGATCGTTTCGTAGTGGCGCACCTCATCGGGCTCGTCGTGAAGATACTGCTGCATCGCAGCGTTGTCCTCGGCATCGTCAAGCATCAAGTCCTTGGAGCCATAGGCAGCGTCCGAAAATGGCGGCTGTGGCTGTTTCTGCTCCTGCTGACTGAGCATGGCGAGTGCTGCTGCTCCTACCTGCTCTCGCTTCTGATCATTGGCCTTTTCGGTCACCCTGCGGCTAACTCTGCCAGAAACCAAGGCTCTGAACAAGTCTGCACCTTGTCGTTTTCTCTGATCTTCAGCATTAGCATCAGGTCTCTTAGCCGGAAGTGGTCTTTCGGCCGCTCTGGCAGACGAAGAGTCCTTGGGGTCAACTTTCAAGTCGCCCAACCGATCCTTGCATGCCTGGCATTGCCGAAAGACCACGTGAGGCTTGGAGCAAGCCGGCGTATGGAGCTGCTCCGCATGCTCGATCTGGCAAACTTGGCACTTAGTAATACGGCACATGGCTACGTAGATAGATATGTATCTTGATCGATGTGTAATGGTAGTGAGTCTTATTTTCGTGAAGGTTCTGGTGAGAGATGGATGTGATATGATGAAGGTTACTCGACCAAGAGATTAGGCATCTTTATATACACCCCAAGATAATGCTGACAACAAAAGTGTCTTTGTTTCCACAAACATGTACTTTATGACTTAAAGAATACACGATCCTATTGTGAATAATAACAATACTGAAAAGGGTTACCTAGATTGGCCTTGTTTTCGGATCTTGCTTCAGTACATCGTTACTGGAGCGATCAGAGCACCACAGCTACGTAGGCATTGTCTGGGTTGCTTCCAAACAGCGCGCCTTGGTTTTTCCACTGGGAAATAACAGCACAAATGGCAGGTTCTCATCGTTCCCTTAACCCCTTTCCTCCCATCACATTCACCACAGCCTTCAGAACCCTTTCCACGACTAAGTCACCGCCAATCGTCTTGTATTACACCGTCTTCAACTATGTGCGAGCAAGTACATTGCTCGGTCTGCCTCGAACGCAGGGCCTGTCGCGTTGACCAGCTTCATACGCCTACTTGCGCCCCCCGAATTGTGCGCCGTCGTGTGGCAGAAGTGTGAGGCCTGCAGTAGAGCGATGGGAGAAACGGGTACTTATGACAGTTCTCTCGCCCCCGATCCGTTGATCGAAGCAGCTCCACACCATCAACTGCTGTCGAGCACGACCGTACAGAGCCAGGGCATGGATGAAGAGCTCATTCCGACGTCCGCCACCCGTGAGGAAGTGAACCGAATAATGGCAGGTGACTCTTCGTCGTCTTCATTGGGCGGCGGCCACAACAGCAGTAGCAACAGCAGCAGCAGCAACACAGGCAGTGGAAATATCAGCGCCAATTTGTACGAGGCGCGGCGGCAAGGCCAGCAGTCCGGCATGTACGAGGGCGTCCAGCCCACAAATCACGCAGCACAGCATGCACCATTTTTCCATATTCTCGCCGGGCATCAGAACGATGTGTCACCACTATCTATGAGTCTTGATCCGGCTCATACCGGGGTGAACCGCGGATTGGGCGCAATCGAAGCCATACAACAAGCCCAAGCCCAGGCACAAGCGGAAGGGGAGATAACAACAAATCATAGCCAGAAACAAACACAGAATAGAAGCAGGACGCCTATCCATCTACTCGAAGGCTTACTGAAGGTCCGTAGGATACGTGTTGGATTGGTAAATCAGGTTTCCTATTATCCATATACAGAACATAAACTACCATCCGTCGTCCATACACTTACTAACCCGGTGCTTACGAAATAGGCGTGGAAGTCTGGGGGGATCTTCCCCATTCAGTATACGTTCATTCAGTTAGAGGGGTTATCACGCCCCTATTCAATACTCGTATGCCGCCACTGTTTATAATTTGTGCGCTCCATCATTATCAACTCAATACCGTAATCTCATCATTCCGAGGACGGATAAGCTTTCTATATTCCAACTAACGCCATACGGGCGACCAAATACAATTATCATATAAGTTGAAAAAACCCTTGCCCAGAATCCCCTTAATGCAAGCATGTATCGTACGTTTATTCAAACACCGTCAGAGCCCAATTGTACAACGTTTGCCAGAAAGAGAGGCAAAAGCAATCAAGGCCATGCCCGCTAATACAATTCCACACATGCACACCCGATAGTACCGACTCCCCATTTCCATGTGTCTTGTCCTGTATACCCGAGAACAACCAGATCGCAAACCCGCCCCCGAAATGCTCATGGCTAGACCTTAGTCTACCCCCTCGTCTTCTTTCGCCCCGCCTACCGACGGAGTCGAATCCGTCCTCGATGGAGACTTTCGTAATAGCCCGCTGGCACCGCTCCTGGCCCAAGCCCCGTTCGTCACCAGGTTCATCGCGGTGTTCTCTTTGGCTTCGTCATTCTCACTGTCCGTATCATAATCATCCTGCTCGATATCGATGCCTTGGGAGCTCAGTTTTCTCATAGATACCGAGCCCGCCGGTTCGTCCACGTACAGGTCTGGATCACGCCCAAGCACACGATCGGCCTTAGAGAGTGTCCGTCGACCACCGCTTGGGCGAGGTGGCGTCGCAGGGGTGTTGAGGTAGTGCCGCGTCGCTCCATTCTGTTCTGGGTCGTATGGCTGGCTTTGAATGAAGTTGGGTGTCTCGACCCCCCCACCCGGCGGCTTCCTCTCGTCGTCGCTGTTCCTCCCTTTCGCTCGAAAGTCGCTCACGAGCTGCTATCCACTTCGGACTAGCCTCCCATGCCCACCCGTCACCAGTTGTGTTGATGATGGGAAGGAACCAGAGCAGCGGAGAGGGTCCAAAGAGATGCAGCAGGTTCCGCTTTGCGCCAAGATCGAATGCGTTGGGCAGCTTCTCCGAGTCCTGCTCGTCCAGGTATTCTTCGTACCGTTTGCGAGATCGCATTCGCTCCATCTCCTCGTACGACATGTGTGTCGGGCGCACATCGTTGTTCCCATCCAGGCTCACACGAACTTCCCCCTCTTCCGGTCGCGTTATTCCCGGAAGCGCGTTCGCGTGGATGTCGAGAAGCTGCTGTCCATATTTAGGGAGGGCCAGGCCTTCACCGTTGTGTTGCGCACTGTACTGGTTCTGCATCGATTTGCGCAGTGGCGACAAGTAGCGCGTCTTTTCCAAGCACTCGATGGTCGTCTGCCCCTTGCTTGCTAGTAAAATGTGCCATCCCGTGAATACGCCCACCACCAAGCCAATGATGCCTGAGATAACCGCCAGCATTATGTAGTTGACGGGCATGAGCGTGTCGACGTATTGTGTCTGTTTGACCAGCTCAGACCAGACCCAATCTCCGGACACGGCGAAACAGAAGAAGCAGAAGAACGTGGTGTACATCAGAAACAGCAAAAAGGCCTTGTGGTTTCGCAGTCCGATACAAGTCGCCAGCCAGGGGCAGTGGTGGTCCATCTTCAGAACGCATCTTCTGCAAGTACTGCAGTGGTGGGCGCGGTCGGGCTTGCGAGCCTGGCATTTCTTACAGAAGCGTAGCTCGCCATTTGACTTGACGGTGAATGAAGTAGCCGAAGGGGGTGCGACCGTTGGGAGAGTCGAGTAGCCGTAATCGTTGGTTGTACTGCCGGGCGGCGTGAAGACTGCCGTGGTGTAGGACCAGTTTAGGAGGACGTAGAGGATGACGCCTCCGATCGACGATGCCGTACCTGGATTTGCTTGAATTAGTACGAGTGCCCGAGAAGTAGCCAAATGCAAGGCATGAGAAGGGTTCGGGCAGGGATTCTCGAGGTGCGACTTACCAGTCCATGCGGTTGACGATTTCGAGGTGCTGCGCCCAATGCTAACAACGACCCATATGGCCCAAGTCGTGACGCCGTAGACGAAAGCCAGAGGGAAATACGTAATACAACTGCAGCAATACCGTTCAACCCGGCGAGCCCATCGTCGCGCCATGTTGGAGGATGCAAACGTAGGTGATAAGCTCCTCGTATCCATGAGGTACGGACAGGCCGGGAACGAAGAAGTGTTTGGATTTAAAAGGAGGGAGGTTGTAGGGAGAGAGGGCCGCGTATGGGTTCACCGCATGTTCTGGAATCTACAACAAGCAAGACAAGCTAGCCAGACTAACGATGCAGTGGTGGTAGGTTGCGCAAGGAAAGATGGGAGCAAGCACGGAAAGCAAAAAAACGACAAGTAGGACAGACAGTAGCTATCGACAGCGAGGTGGGAGAGTTGGATAGTAGGATTTGCAGTCCAGCTTAGGTTAGCCCAGGCAACTTTACGAGGCCTGAGTGGCCTGGGGGAACAAGGGGGTAGAGGGGCCTGTGGCGGTGCAATACCCCATAGCCACCCACTGAAGAGACTAAATATAGGGACCAACAGCTGACTATTGAACACAAGATCCTGGGCCACCGTCTTCTAGAGCACAGCCTAGAAGCGTCGCGTCACTTTCATTCTCACATAAAGGTACGAAATAGCTACGAATGATGGTTCACAGTAAACGCATAGTCAATATATCCCGTAGGTTTCGGTGTATCAAGATTGATTGATGGGTTAATTGCATTCGGTAGTGGGTATGAACGATGTAGTCCTCTGAGGCCAACTCACCGCAGAGAGAAATCGAAAGGGCAGACCACCTCCTTCCGGAAGAGATGTATGCAGGCCCCAGATGCAACTCCCTGTGGATGAGGGAGTCCTCTTGTCCATGTAACGCCTTAGGAAAATTTCGTCATATGCAATGCCATTGTCCGCTACACCGTTTTTTCTTCTTCTGATTTTCTGTCTCCTTCCATCCATGCAAATGCTGTAGCCTGCTCTTTCCACTATGGCATCCGTTTCCGTTCAGCTGAATCAAATATGCTTTGTTCCAAGAGCAGCACCAAAAAAAAGAAGTCATAGTATGCGGGCGAAATGAAATGAAGCCCAAACATCGCAATGCAATATCCGCCCTGTATGGCCGCTCCCTAGTATCTTCATCGAATTGAAATGGAATCTCTGCAAGCCTTTACGCACGGTGGCCACCGTGGCCATGACGGCGCATATGGCTGCTACGGCGCTCAGATCGGCCGGCAACACCGGAGTAGACAGTGGTTGTCGTGACGACATCCTCCGTCACATACTTAACAGCCTCCTCCCATACGACCTCCTGAACCTGGCCACCATTGGTGATGGTCTGAGTGCTCACAGCCTCGTACGAAACATTAGGGTCGGACGAGACAACAGGAGCGGGCGTAGTGGCTGGCGATGACACCGGTGTAGTGGTGTCAGGGGCGGGGGCAGCAAGGGCTTGCTTGAAGGTAGGCTGGACAGGGGCTGGGGCCGGGGCCTCTGAAGAGCTGGGGGCGGCCGGGACGGGTGCGGCTGCGGCTGGGGTGCTCGTGGCCTCGAGGAAGATGCCACCACCGGGATAAGAGGAAGACGTGCCGGGCTGGTACGTGAGGGTGGGTGCGCTGAACGAGGTGGACGGGGTCTTGCTGGGCTTTCCGCCACCGAAGAGGCTAGTGAAGAACCCACCGGCTCCGCCATCCTTGTAAGGGGTAGCAGACTCGGGGCCGGCCTGGATAGGGACGTTTCCGGGCAGAGCATTGAGGACCTTGTCGATCGCAGCACCAAACACGTTCTCCTTGGCAATGGATCCAGGGGGCTTGATCTTGCACTTGTTCTGCTCCTGCTCGCTCTGCAGGGTCAGGAGATGGCAGTCGGAAACCTCGCCGGAGGGGTTCGTGCAGTTGCCGATAACGTCTTGGAGGAAATCGGGTTGCCAGCCAGTAATGAAATCACCATGGAATCCGAATCCTGAGACCGTTAGCACGACGAGTTATTTGCCTAAAGGATATATATACTACTCACCAGTAGGATCGCCGTTAGAAACGACGAACTTGCCAGGCTGGCCCTTGAAGGCGTTGGTGGCCCAGATGATCTCGTAGAAGAGGGTAACTAGGCGAGTATCGAAGCCCTCGGGACAGTTGCCGTCCTGCACGAGATCAGGGTAGGCCATGTGGGACTGGTGGTCTCCGGAGTCGACGTCCTTGCCGTTCCAGCACGACGGGAAGGCCAGCTCAAGACGGATACCATCGGGGCAGTTGGCATCGAGGTAGTCCTTGGTGGGCATGAAGTGGCGGAACAGAGAAGCCTCGGGGGCCTTGGAGTAGTCCAGGCAGTTGAAGCCAACCGCGCGCTGCTGAAGGTCGGCCTGGTTGGTCTGACCCAACATTTTCCAGTTGGACTGAGGTGGGTCAGGCTGATCTGGGTTCCCGAGAGGGTAATCGCGGCGGAAGTTGGTTCCAGCGATCATCTGAAAGCCCTCGGGGAAAGCCTTGACGTTGTTCTTTGGATCGCGGAACAAGTAGTAACTGATTTCGCGTTAGCATGGCTGTTCAGCAGTGTCGCAAAGCAGGCATTGTTTGTCGGCCTCGAGGGTTTCAAGGCAACAGGTGGGGAGGAGCCACTTACGAGAGCATGCCTCCAATCTGATCGACGGCCTCAAAAGTGCCATCGTCATGCATGAAGTACATGGATGGAGTCCAATAGGCAGACATATCCTCCTTGGCAGCGCAAGAGGTGCAGGATCCGCCGCGAAGCTCGCTGTAGCCCGAGGACTCGGAGAAACCTAGTTCATAAGACCAATCAGCATCCAGTATTTCATTATGCAATAACACCAGAGGTAGGTTTGAACTTACCGTTTGAGCCATGAATAGCATGGACGTGGGAACCAGCAATACCATAATCGACCAGAGGATCCAGGCGGGCCATGGCAAGTCGGCCTCGGCATTCCATGCGGAAGAAGGCCGAGACGCCAGCAATGGCGTCAAGGCAGGCAACAAGAAGAACCAGGGATTTGGTCATCTTGGCGGTTGTATGGTTGATTGGGGGGGTGGGGAGTTCAATCAACGAAGAAGGGCGAAGGGGAACTGTTCGCCCGAATGAATAGAAAATGTCGACGATTTGGCGTGGGGTTGAGTTATGGATGATGTGAATCCAAGGACGTCAAGTCGGGTCAAGCTGGCGGTTGTGGTTTATGGAACCAAACCCCGTAGAATAATTGTTTCTGGGAGTATTCTCAAAAGGAGCGGAAGACCAATGAAAAATTGGTCGAGCAGTTATAGATGACAATCAAAATGTCGGCGTATTGTGCTTGAGGCGTGAGGGTTCTGTGAGAGACACCCAACGTTGCGCTTTCCTTCTTTGATCTACTGTCGTAGATTGCGGACAATGGCTCTTGCCGCAAGTTTAGAAAGGGTAATTCACAGATGCCAACTTCGTCAATGTCGCTGACCACCTTCTGATTGTGCTCCCGGTGTGGATGTTGCGGGTATCAACCGGTACTTGGGTTGAGATAGTATGCGACCGAGTCCTCAAACCATGAGAGACTTGCGCACGATTTAAGTGAGACGCCAACGACTGTAAAGGAGGCCCGAAGACTTTCCTGGAATGCGATCACTTGTAGTAGTAGCGGATACCAACCACGCAAAAGAAGGAGGGAAGAATGCCAAAAGAAGACTTGTCGTGTTCTATGGCTGGGCAGGTGGTAGGTAAAGAGAGAGGGAGAATGAGTGCGATCAACACAGGTTGAAGGAAATGAGTGTGGATGCCCGCGTCCTAGATATGAGGGTCCAGTCAACTGGGCGCGCTATCGAGAATGACTGGTGGCTACACAGAGAGTCGTGAGGAGGTGAGGTGAAAAATGAACGAATGCGTGGGTATGGTTGGGGAGGGAAAGAATGGAAAAGAGGACAGAAGAAGTGTAGTGTAATTCAATCGGTACCTAGGCGGAGGAGGTGGTGGTCCAGCAAAAGGGTTGCGGCACAAGGCCCCGCCCGTTAAACGGAACGAACAGGACTCAAGAGCGGGACAGGCACAGGCACAGACAGGCACAGGCGCACACACAAGCAGCCATCCAGCAACCAGGAGAGAAGGTTGGGCAAGCGAGAGACATGGGGGTCACCACCCATTGGCGCTTCCTATGCACATCAGTCCGACCCGATCCACAGCAATAATCTCCTTTTGCCTGTACGCGACACGTTCGTTTCCTGCCGCTGATGTACATAAGTACTGCTGTGCTGACATCCGCTGCCAACACTGAACGACCCACAGGGAGCAACACTGCACAGATATGTAGGGCAGAGAGGCAAGAGGGATGCACCGAGGCAAGAGGCGGAAACGGGCTACAGGGTGTTGCTCGGCATGGATCACGACGACCCCATGTCACCTACCCTGGGGGATCCTCATCTTGGCACACCAAGTTAATTAAGGCCTGCCCCCAAGCAATTGGGCAGATTCCCAGGGTTCGTCTGGTGTCTCGCATCCCAACCGTCCCAGGTCCTCTGGTTCTGCCAAACGGGCTCCGTAATCACAAATCGTCTTGGGAAATTTGAGAGGGGGTTTTGCCTTTTTCTTCTTTCCCTCCCCTTAACAACGTATGCCTGTAAGTTGCCAGGAAAGCCAAATGACGTCTTTTAGAGCCTACCTATCGTTCGCATGCTTTCTGTATGGCTGGGTTGAGGCAGGAACGGAATGACAGAGGCGTCACCTTATGCGCAGCCGTTGTCCAATCCTTTTGGGTGAGCTTGCGCCATCTCGTCCTGTACCTGCCTTAGTTCAATGTCAAAAGACCGCCCGGCAGAATCCAGTCTAGCCCCCCACACTGCATGGAGCTGACAAAAGTGACAGAAGTGGTCACATTTGCATCTTCTAGGTATTTCCTCCTACCTTTCTCCAAAAACGTAGGATGCTCATCATGCCAACGCACCTTTCCTGTCCACGAAGCTGTTTGCTAAGGCCAACACTCTTGTGTCCAGTCACAACATCTGGTGTGAGCAGAGGGGGTCAGCGATGGATGCCAGAGGATTGCGAGGTGCGAGGATAGACACCACATCTATTGCACACGGCCTGAGATGGCGAGCTAATTTGTGTCAGGGATGGAGGGTCCAGTTTAGCACTAACATCCAACACCGGACATCCTGCCAGGGACTTCATTGCCCCTCTCCATATTACTTACTAAGTGCTGTGTGTAGCAGCACTGCAATAGGCTGGGGCGATGTAGTAGCATGTATCTGCATGCATACATCCCTATTTCGGGGTGACTAGTGATCATGTGGGAGGATAACGTGGCTTTGCGGTCAGCATCGCCTATGTAATTATGTTTCCCAAGGGCCCTTGCTTGCCTAGGTCAGGGTAGTGCCTATCCTGATTTCAACAAACAGTCCAAACGGCGGCGGCGCAAAGTCGCTCTGTGGGGTTTTCACGTCTGTGCCCTATGATGCATATCCGCCCGCGAGCTGGCTACATACTACTAGGACTTGCGGGCGTACGATACAACGCTGCCGGGCGGATGCTGGCGTCTGTAAGATATCGCGTGGGTGCGCTGCAGTCAGTATTGGCTGCGCACCTCATGCTGCACATTGCGCACTATCTGCTGCATAACCTGGCTGTATTGTTCGTGTGCCATGTACATATATATCTAAGTACATACACACACGTACATACAGGTCCTATTGATGCAGATGCAGAAAGGGGCCAGGTTAGGTTAGCAAGTTAGATAGAAAAGGAAGGGTGGGTGGTAACCAAGATCGTTCCTTCCCACCATGTTGGGGTGGAACAGCCTAACAGAGGCAGGACTTTCAGGGGTACCTTGGCCATATCCTTGAAACTGGTTTCAGCAGCCTCTTAGCCAGGGAACTTCCAGCCAATCAGGCGAGCTGGACTAGGTGGATTATTTCTATCTCGGGAGGACTATTCAGGGGCATCCCTTTATCTATTCGATGCGCATTGCAGGTACCGGAGAGTCTGCCCTTGTTTGCCGTCTCAACCGGGGGCGCTGCCGCTGCCGGCCTCCGGCGCTTGTGACTCTGGTAGAGATGGCGCCAGACTTAACATATTAGCAGAGAGAGAGAAAGAGAGAAAGAGAGAGAGAGAGAGTTGCATTTCGCATCTAAGTATATCCATGGCACAAGCTGGGCGATTCAATGTTAGCGAGCTAATATCCAGGCCTGAATCGTCGGAGTGTTTCTATTTCGATCAGCCGTGACGCTATTCCGATTCTTAGCTCCCATTGTTCGCTAGCGTGGTCATTTCTTCTTGTTTGGAACAAACGCCCAGCCGGCCGGTAATGCCTAGGATGTTAACCTATCCTCCCCGTCTTGCTCCTCTCGTCGCTGGCCAGCAGTTCGTTCAGCAAATCCGCTTCTTCATTTTGCTGGTTGGAGATTGCAGATTAGAACATGCAAGGCAACGAAGCACGACTCATCATCTTTGTCACTGATCAATTAGGGGCAGTTTGACAAGATTGCCTGCTCATTTCCAGCTACGTCACACTGCCAGCATCAGATCTGGCTTATCCACAAAGTCCGGTGCTACCAAATCCAAAAGAGGCAGCTTTGCAGATCCAAATGACCGCTGCCGCTGATCGTCTTAATTGACACTCAAATTTATGTCACAAGAAAAGGAGCTTGTAATTAGTAATTATATATGCCCTCTTACTTCTAACTTCTTATCCCCTTAAGTATTAAAGTATTACTTTCTATATAATACTTTTAATAAATAATTAATATAGTTATATATATTATAATAAAGGTATATAACTTAATTAAATAATATATCGAGTATAACGGACGTTTAAAACATTACTTTAATTATTTCTAATTTATATAATACCTTATCTTTTAAAAAAAGCAGCGCTTTAATATTTAAAGGGATATATAGCTTAGTTAAATATATAATATACGCCTTATTTATTTAAATAAGTATAAAACCCTATAGTTAGTAAATAAATCCTATCTCTTTCTTATAAGTATAATTATAATTTACTTCTTATTATATTACTTCTCCTACACGTATAACGATTAGCTAAGCCGCCTATTGCTTTTTACTATTATATTAGTACGAAGTAGCTTAATAGGTAGGTATATTAATATATTTCATTATTAACTTAATAAGTTTTATTAAACCGTTAGGACTATTATTTAAAGTTATTCTTTTACTTATAATCCCTGTTTAAAATAATATTAAATCCGTCGGTATTTTTAAATAATAGGTTAAGTTATATAATATTATATAAGGTTTTAAACGGTTCTTATATTATTATTATCTATATAGATTTTATATTATCCCTTTAATAATTAAAACGTTACTTTTTATTATATTTATAACTATTATATAATTAGGAGGGGAATTTAAAGTTATTAACATAACGTTTAAAATAATGTAAATAAATTTATTATATTTAATTAATTTAATTAAGGTTAATCCGTTTAATATAAAATAATAATTATATAAAGAATATCTAATATAAAAAGTAACGTTTTAATTATTAAAGGGATATTATATATCTCTTTAAACGTTATAATATTACTTTTTATTAAATAGATTATATAATATAAATTAAAAATAGTTTAATATAAAAGGTTTAACGTTTTTTATTATATTTAATATTATTATACCCTTTAATTAACTTAAATAACCTTATATTATTTTATATAGCTTATTAATTATTTATAAAATATATTATACCTTAAATAACGTTATCCCTTTAATTATAATAATATTACTTTCTATTATATTTAAAGTATAATACTTATTAATAAATAATCTATATAATAATTATATATTATTTCTTTATTAGTTTTTAAAACATTTCTATTTTTATAGGAGATATTATTAAATTAAATAATAATATAAATATTAATTTTTTATTAACGTAAGCCTGAGGATTATAAAAGATTAATATATTTATTATAAAAGGAATAAATATAATAGATTAAAAAAATAAAAAAGGAAAGAAAGTTAATTAAATCGGTTAATAAATCGATCCTACTTTAAAATAATAATAATATATATATATATATATAGATTATGAAATTAAACTTAATTTAATAAATAACTTTATAAAAGCTTAATAAATTACCGGGGGCGGAAGACATTTATATTAATCTCGATATATTTACCTTTCCTTTTATTATAAATTTATAAAATTAATATATAATTACGAAATAAATATTAATCGTTATATTTATATTATATTTAATTTTATATTTATTTAACATATTCTTAAAGTTTATCGCGATCCCTTTTAACCAAGGCCGGGATTATATTTTCAGTTATTAAAATATCGTTCTTAATTATTAAAATAACTTTTTTAATTACCGGAATATTATTCTTAACTAGTAGAAATAAATATTTTTAAAAATAACTTTCTAAACGTTTTAAAATAAATTAAGTTTATTATTATAGTATTTATTCTTTTTAGAAAAGAGATTTTAAAATTAATCGGCCGTTATAATATTATTAATATTTTTCTATTAATTCTTTTAAATTATTTAACGCCTCTTTTTCTTATTATATATTTAAATTATTATTATATCCTTTTTATTTAATAATATATTTATATTTATTTTTAACTTTATTAATTTTATAATTCATAAATATTCTAATTTTATATTAAAAAGGTTTATTTAATATATTAGTTTATATTAGTTTTATTATATTATAAAATAATATTAATTATTAAAATAAATCGTTTCTATCGGCTATTGAATTAGATCATTAAATTAATATATTAAATATATTTTTAAACTTTAAAATAATCGAATTTATATATAAATAGTTTAATTTATTTAATAACTTTTTATAATTTTACATATTATTTAAAAAGTTTCTTTAAAAATCGGTTTAAAAGGTTATATCCATTATACAATTTAAAATAAACTATATCTTTAATTATAAAGTTAATTATATAATAGTAATTATTATATTAAAATCTTATTATAACTATTACGAAGTTTATTATTAATTTTACGTCCTCTTTATATATATAATTCCGTTATATCTTTAATTTATTAAGGAGTATTTATTATATTAACTTTTAATAAAATATAAATAGAATTTATAGCGATAGTTTTTATAAATAAAAGATTATTTAAACGAACTATAATACAATTATTAATATTCTAATTTAAATAATATATAATATAATTCTTTATTAAATACCTCTTAAATTTAATTAAAAAGAATTTTAAAGTTTAAAATATTTATTTCGAACTTTATCAATACTTATTACTATATATATATTATTTTAATTATTAATATTTTAAAATATATATAAATCGTTATTGGTTTTTAAAACTTTAAATCTATTTTATATATAATAAATTATATTATAATATATAGTTTATTTAGTTAAATTCTTATTAACTATTTATCTTTACTTTTTATCGTTTATAAAATATATTATTTTATACTTTTCTAGTAGGTCCGAAATCTTAATATAATATAATATAATATATTATAAAAGACTTATACTATTAAAATATTATTATAATACTTTTTAATTAATTAAAAGCGCGAGATTTTTATATACTTTTAATTTAATTTTAATAATATTTACTTTTATTATATTAATATAAAGTTTAAAAGACTTATAAAAAGATAAATTAAAAAGGATTTAATTAAGTTTATAAAAATATTTATTAATTAATAAGAAAGAGGATTATATATAATAATTAAGGTATTCTTTAATTATATTAAATAAAATAATAATATTATCGATACAGGTATAATAAAAGGATATATAAAGTTTTAATAATTAATTTATATTATTATATAAAGGATATTAATTTATTAAATATATTACGAAAGGAATTAGATAAAACCTTTACCTTTTATTTAATAAATTAAATAAATAAATATATAATTCTAAATTAATTAATTATATAACAATTAATAAATAGCTTAATTAATAATAGCTTATCTAATTAAAGGATTACTCGTTAACCGCGTATTAACTCCCGTTTATTAATACCGGCTTTTTAAAGGTAACTATTTTATAATTTTATTATACCTATATTTATTATAAACGTATAAAAGCTTTATATCCTTTATAATTTCTTTCTTATTTTATAAATATTTAAATATACTTTTTATTATTTAATAATTTTTATAACGGTTTTTAAAATTATATATTTTAAATTTAATATATAAATTATATATATAACGTGGTTTACTACCTCGCGGACTATATTACCTTACGGACTACTCTTTCCATTTCCTAACATTTTTATATAAATTAATTTAATTATAACGCTTTAAATCAATTTAAATTATTCGTTATCCGATTTATTACTCGATTTTATATCCTTTTTATAAATTCGCGTATTATAATCTATTTTACCGTAAATACCGTAACGCCTATTACCCGTTATATACTATTTTAATAAATTATTATTTTTACTTTTATCGGTTATAAAACGTTTCCCTTTTACTTTCTCGTTTTATAACTATTAAAATTCTTTAATAATAAAGGCTCCTTTAAATTAAATATATAACTTTTTAACCTTCCGGCGTTTTAAAAAGGTTAAATTAATCGCCTTTAAAGTCCGTACCCGTTTATATAAAATCGTAGCTTTATATGTTATTAACTTTATACGTTTAATTAGCTTATTTATAATATTTAAAATCAGCGTTAAAGAGCTTCTTTAATAATTAAAGATCCTACTTTTAATAAAAGTAAAATATTTTATTATTTATTAAAGATTAAAAGGTATTAAAGGGTTATAAATACTAACGGTCTTTAGGTATAATAACTCCGGTATAAGCGTCCGAATTTATATATCTAGCTTATTAATTACTTTATTTAAATTATAAAATATTAAACTAAATATATTAAATCTAAATTTAATATTATATTTTATAAAAATAACGAAATACGCGGCCTTAAAAGTAATAAAAAACTCGAATTTCGTAATATAATTTATCGAGGCTTTTATAAATAACTCGATTTCTTTTAAATACGTACGCTTTAATAGCGAATAAAATACGATATCTAATAATTAGAGTAAGTAAAATAAATAGGGAAGTATATTAAATATAATAATACTATTATCCTTATAATATACCTCGAATTCGGCCGAAATATAGCTCTTATAACCGTTAATAATTAAAAAGTAATAATAACTTATCGCTCGCGTTTTAATATATTTATTAAAATATTTAACCTAATTTAAGCCTATCTTATTATCGGTTTAGCCGTTAAAGGTCGGTTTAATTACTTAATCGCCCGGTAAATTATATTTATATATTTAATTTATAAAATAATATTAACTTTAAATAATTAAAAATAGCGGAATATATTAACTTTATAAATTAATATATTTTATTATTATTAATTATTCCCGATTATTAAATTAAACTATTTTCGCCTTTTTACGCTAATCGGCGTATATTATAATATATATTAAACCGATAATACCTATTATAAAGCTAGTCTCGTTAAAATTCTATATATCTTTATTTAAAATATTATATTTAATTTTCGTATTTATTATTAACGTAAATTAACCGGAAATAACCTTTATATCCTTATAAAAAGCCCTTTAATAATCGTATTTCCGATTTATTTTAATCTTAAGGTTTAGATTACGGTTAATAAAGCGCCTAATTTAATATTTATTAACGTACTCGTTATTACGCGCTCCCGCGAGAAAATTAATTATATTTTTTATATTAATAATATTAAAAGGTATTCCTCGGGTATTTAAATCGATTATATACTTTCGTAATACCTCCTCTTTAATAAAATTTAATTTATATTATTATTATCGGATTTCGTATTATAGGGTTCGGTTATTAATTCGGTAATATAAAGTTATATAAGAAATATTATATATTTTCGTAATAGCTCTTTTATTTAAAGGATTTATTAGGTTTCACGTTATTTAAATTATTAAAACGATTCGATTTTCTTTAAATTAATTAAATATTATAGTTATAGAATTATTATATTTTAAAGTTTAATTAAGTTATAAAATTAAAAAAGTGGTCCGCGAAATAATATAGTCCGTAAGGTAGTAAACCACGTTATATAATATAATTAAATATATAATAAATTACGTTATATAATAAATTATAAAATAGGTTATTTCGTATAATCTTTAATATTTTAAAATTAAATTTATTTAAAGCATTTACAATTTTCTAATTATAAAAGTAATTTATTTTAAGAAATTTAAATTTAATAATTATTAATAACGTGGTTTATTATATACTCGGACATATTATATAGTCGGATACTTTTTTTCTTATAAAAAATAAGTCCGTATATAACCGTATATTTTAATTAATTTTAATTAAATTTAAACCGTAAGTTTAAAACTAAAGTTTAATTTAAATAAAATAAATAAAAAAGATTTTTTAAAATTTATATCTATTTTATTATACCTTTAAATAAATAGTACGTTAAATTAATCTCTATAATTTCTATTTTCCGCTTTAATTTATTAAATAAAGTAGTTATGAAATTAAAAGAAAATAGATTTAATATTCTTTTATAATAAAATATAATAGGTTAAAATTTTATAAAATTTAATAAAGAATTAAAAGAGTTATAATTTATATATAGACGTTTTTTATATAAGGTAAAAGGTATCCGATTATATAATATATCCGGGTATATAATAAACTACGTTATAATAATACCGGATTCCTTAGAATTATTTAAAGCGTTTTTTATTAATATATATAATATAATATATATTAATAAATATATAAAGTTAAATAATTATATATATATACTTAATAATATATAGAAATATAAAATAAAGTTTAATAATAAATATAAATATATATTTATATAAAATAAGAAGGAGAAATATTATAAGTTTTTAAGAGCGTTTATAATATATTCTATTTAAGGTTAAATAATAAAGGGGTAGAATAATAAATTATTCCGGTCTCGTAAGGGCTAAATCGATAGATCTAGCTTAAATAAATAATTAATAAGCTAGTCCTATCAATAAGGAATTAAATAGAGCCTATACCTTTTAACGAGGCTTATTAAATACCGGCTTATATAAAATTTTTATCGTCTTTAATAAATTAATTACGGGCTGGAAAAATTAAGCTTTATTACCTATTCCCTTTTAAGCCTAGCGCTTTCTAATTTTATTTATTTAACATCGATAATATAATAGGTATTATAATAGGTAATATAATAATAATTATTATAAAAAAGTATAACAAACGCGTTTTTATTTTAATTAAATAGATTTAATAATTAATAATAAATCGATTAATTAAAATAAAAGAAAAGTAAGTTATTAGTTAATTATAATTAATTAAATTAATTAAATTAATAAATATAAAGGGTTTAATATTTAATAGGTAAGGGAGGGAGGGTATTAAGGTAATAAATAAATAACTTTTAATAAAAATAGATAATCTTCGAATTAGATCGATTTTTAATATAATTCGGGGTTAAATTAAAAGTTAAAGAGACCGGAATTAATTTTTTTTTAAATATTATATTAATCGATTAAATATATAACCCGGGTATAATATCGTATTAATTAATTTATTATATAGCTATTATTTAATTAATAAATTAATAAATTAATATATATAATTAATATAGTTTTATACCGGTTCTATATATAACGTTTTTATATAAATAACTTAATAATAAATAGTATAATAAGTTTATTGAGTTTTTAATTAATTTAATATATAATTTATAAATAATTAAAAATATTATTATAAATATTAAAAGGGCCGGCGTTATATTAATTTTATTTAAATTTTAAATCCGGTTTTAAATGTAGTTTTAAATCGGGATTTTTTAAGATCCGATTGTTAATTAGCTTTAATTTAACGTTAGAAATCTTTAAATTTATATATATAAGGCGTTATTATATAAAATCGATAAAAAGCTCTTCGAATTTATTAATAAAAGTAATACTTAAGTAAATAAATCGATTATAATAAATATTAAAAATAATATCGGCTTATATTATAATTTATATTTTAACCTTAATAATTATTAAATAAATAGTTAATAAAATCGATTAGTAATTTAGACTTTAAGTAATTAAAAGTCGGCGTTAATAAATATTATTTATTATATAAGTTATAAATTTATTACGATTTAAGTACGTTTTATTATACTTTTAATAAATTCTTTTAAAAGGGTTAGTTATATCTATTTAAAGATTTTTAATAACGCGTTTTAAATATTATAATTAATTAATAATATATTATTAATAATTAATATATATATTAAACCTTTTAACTTTATTTTCTAATTTTCTAATTCGATTTATAATAAATAATAGGCCGGTAAGTCGGTAAGTAAGTCGATTAATTAATCGGCTAAGAAATAAAAAAGAAAGTAATAAAAGGGTAAAAAGTAAATAAATATACCGGCGACGGGTTAAATCTTAATATTTTAATATAGATTTAATTAATAATTATAAATAAAAGCTCGTCTCGATTAATTAATCGGTTAAATAATAAAAAGAGAAAGGTTAAAGTTAAGGGATTTTAAATGGAATTAAGTTTCTTTAAATAAATGTCGATTTAATTATAAATCGAAATAGATTTAAAAAAATAAAGTCGGTTAATAAATCGGTAAGAGTTAATTTTAAATTTTAATAAGCTAGGATTTAGTTATTTTTATTAGATTTTAAATAAAGTATATAAATCGGTTATAATATATATATTTTAAGTCGGTTTTAATTAGTTTTAATTAGATTTTAACGTAAATTATAATAAATATATAAATAAAATCGTAAGATCGAAAATAAAGCGTCTATAAGAGCGCGTACTTTAAAATAAAAGATATTATTATTTAATATACTTTATTTAGGATTAAATAACAAAAGGGTAGAATAATAAATTATTCTAGTCTTATAAGGGCTAGATCGGGAAATCTAGTTTAAATAAATAACTAATAGGTTAGTCTTATTAATAAAGAATTAAGTAGAGCTTATACCCTTTAATAGGGCTTATTAGTTTATTTCGAGATTTTATATTTATATATAAAAGTGTTTCTTAATAATTTATATAAAACCAGTATTTCTATACTTTAATTTTAAGAACTTTATTATTTAAATATAAATAACTTTTAATAGTTTTTAACTTAATATAATATAAATAAATATAATAATTAGTTTCTCGATATTTAAATATAATATTATTATAAAACCTAGGTTTATTATAAATCCTATACTATAAGGGATAATATAATAGTTTTTAATACTTATTATCTATTATTATTAAAAGCTTAACTTTATTTTATTTACTTTTTAAATACCTTTTTATTTTGATATAGAGTTATTATTAATTTATATAACTTTCTATTTATCTTTTATTATTTATTTTAATTATTAAAAGCTTAAAAAGATATTAAATAAAAAATCAATTTATAAAACATTATATATATATATATATTAATAAATTATAAAATCTTATTAAAACTATTATTAATCTTTTTAATCCCGTCCTACGGAGGACGTTAATTTATTAATTATATTATAAAAGAAATTATATAAAACCCTTATTTCTAATTTAATAAATTAAATGAATAAATATATAATTATAAATTAATTAATTATATAATAATCGACGAATAGTTTAATTAATAATAACCTATTCGATTAAAGGATTATTTATTAATTATAATTCTATTAGCTCCCGTTTATCGGTACCGGCCTTTTAAAAGTAATTATCCTATAATTTTATTATACCGGCGCTTATTATAAATATATAAAAACTTTATATCCTTTAAAGTTTTTTTCCTAATTTATAAATATATAAATATATTTTCTATTATTTAATAATATTTATAATATTTTTTATCGCTATATATTTTAACTTTAATATATAAATTATATATATAAAGAATTATGTATTATAATAAATTGTAAAATAGGTTATTTCGCGTAATCTTTAATATTTCGGAATTAAATTTATTTAAAATATTTACGATTTTTTAATTATAAGAACAATTTATTTTAAGAAATTTAAATTTAATAATTATTAATATAATAATATCGGTTTCCTTAAAATTACCTAAAGCGCTTTTTATTAATATATATAATATAATATATATCGATAAATATTAAAATTTAAATAATTATATATATATTTAATAATATATAAAGGTATAAAATAAAGGATAATAATAAATATAAATATATATTTATATAAAATAAGAAAAAGAAAAAGAAATATTATAGGTTTTAAAAAATATCTATTTTAAAATTTTATATTTATATATAAAAGCTTTCTTTAATAATTTATATAGAATTAATATTTCCGTACCTTAATTTTAAGAATTTTATTATTTAAATATAAATAATTTCTAATAGATTTTAAATTTATATAATATAAATAAATAATTCCTTTTTTAATATTTAAATATAATATTATTACGGAACCCGGGTTTATTATAAATCATATATTATAAGGGATAATAAATAATTAAAGTCGATAGTTATAATAAAAAGGGTCTTAATATTTATTATCTATTATCGTTAAAGGCTTTAATTTTTTAATTTATTTTTAAAATACCTATTTATTTTAATATAGAGTTATTATTAAGTTATATAACCTTTTATTTTATTTTTCATCTTTTTTTAATTATAAAAAGTTTAATAAAATATTAAATAAATAAATAAATTATACCGTCTTACGGAGGACGTTAATTTATTAATTATATTATAAAAAAAAATATATAAAACCTTTACCTTTTATTTAATAGATTAAATAAATAAATATATAGTTATAAATTAATTAATTATATAATAACCGATAAATAATTTAATTAATAATAACTTATTCGATTAAAGGATTATTTATTAATCGTAGTTCCGTTAGTTCCCGTTTATCGATATTAACTTTTTAAGAATAGCTATTTTATAATTTTATTATATCGGTATTTATTATAAATATATAAAAGCTTTATATTCTCTGGAATCTCTTTCCCGTTTTATAAATATATAAATATATTTTTCGCCGTTTAATAATTTTTATAATATTTTTTATCGTTATATATTTTAAATTTAATATATAAATTATATATATAAAGAATTATATATTATAATAAATTATAAAATAGGTTATCTTATATAATTTTAAATATTTTAAAATTAAGTTTATTTAAAATATTTACGATTTTTTAATTATAAAAGCGGTTTATTTTAAAAAGCCTAAATCTAATAATTATTAATATAATAATATTAACCTCCTCGGAATTATTTAAAGCGCTGTTTATTAATATATATAATATAATATATATTAATAAATATTAAAATTTAAATAATTATATATATATTTAATAATATATGAAATAAAGAATAATAACGGATATAAATATATGAAATAAAGAATAATAACGGATATAAATATATATTTATATAAAATAGGAAGGAGAAATATTATAGGTCTTAAAGAGCGTTTATTTTAAGATTTTATATTTATATATAAAAGCTTTTTTTAATAATTTATATAGAATCTGTATTTTTATACCTTAATTTTAAGAATTTTATTATTTAAACATAAATAATCTTTAATAAATTTTAAATTTATATAACGCGAATAAATAATTCCTTTCTCGATATCTAAATATAATATTATCGCGAGACCCGGGTTTATTATAAATCCTATATTATAAGGGATAATAAAATAATAGTTAAGGTCGATAATTATAATAAAAAGGGGCTTAATATTTATTATCTATTATCGTTAAAGGCTTTAATTTTTTTATTTATTTTTAAAATATTTATTTATTTTACTACGGAGTTATTATTAATTTATATAACCTTTTATTTATTTTTTATTTTTTATTTTAGCTATAAGAAGCTTAATAAAATATTAAATAAATAAAATAAATAAATAAATTATATAATTATAAAATATTTTTTCTTCTATTAAATTTAATTCCCGTCCGTTCGGTCGGATTTTATATTAAAAATCGATATTATATAATCGGTTGTTTAAAATAACTCGGGGGACGTTATATATTTCTATAATAATTCGTTAATTAATTCGATTTAAACCTCCTCGCGTCGCTTAAATTATTAAAACGATATAATTTTTTTTCGATTAAATCGGTATTATAGTTATAAAGATATTATATATTAAAGTTTAATTAAGTAAATTGAATAAAAGAATAGTCGACTCGGTAATATAGCCGGCTTAATAATAAACCACGTTAATTAAATTTAATATTTTAATATTATAAACCCTTTATAAATAACCGGATTTATTTTTCTATTAAATTATAATATTAATAAATAAAAGCTTTAAAGTATTAAAAATGGATTATGAAATTAAATTAAATAAAAAGAATATAAAATATAAAGTTTATTTTAAAGTAATTATTAAAGACGTTCGACTAGTATTATTAACGTTAATTAAAAATAATAAAATCGTAATAAGTTAAGATAAATAATATTAAGTTCTATATAATATAATATAATAATATATAAATTTAATATTTATTAAAATAATCTTTATTATTTAAATTAATATAAAAAGGTTATATTTTATAAGTAATATATTTAATTATTTAATATATCTTTATTAATATTTATACGGACCTATCGATTAATTATAATTAATATTATATGAAAAGTAATATTATTATAATAATTAAAGGGATAGCGTTTAAGGAGATAAGTATAGGATTTTAAGCCGCTTTAACCTACTAGCTCCCTTCTTTTATTACTTAGGGAAATATATATTAAATTTAATTAAACGTTACTTATTAATTATAAGGTATTATATATTATTAAATTACTTATTCGGCTAAAAGGTAGGTATATAGTTATTAAAGAACTTTTTATTTATTATACTATATCTTTTAATATACCCCCTTAGCTTTTATATTATTTTAAAGGGTAAGTTAAATAATAAGTTTATATTTTAATAAAGATATTATAACCTAGGCTTAAATTCTTACCTTTTATATTATTATATTAAAGTTAATTTAATATCTTTTAGAGTTAATATACCTTATAAGGGCGACCGTATATATATTAAGTTTATAATTATTAAATTACTTATTTAATTAAAAGATAAGTATATAGTTATTAAAGAACTTTTTAATTATTATACTATATTTTTTAATATATATTATAGCTAGTAGTTAAATATAAATGTAATAGTATTTTTTAAAGGTAATTCTTAGCTTATGTCGTTAACGATATTAAGTCGTTTTATTAATTTTATTAAAAGATAGAAATTATAATAACTATTTAAATTATATTATTTACTTTTATTTAAGATAAGGAAGTAAATAAAATAATGTTAGAACTCTATATAAAATATATCTTATATTTATTAATTATATAATATTTTCGAATTACTATAATAATCTTTAAACTAGAATAACGGGCTAATATACCGTTTAAAAATCATCTTAGGTAACATTCCAGCCTGAATATGAACCTTAAGCGCCAGTTTTAGTGCTAATAATATACATGCTCTCGAGCTGGCCCATATTAATTGCCGATCTAGACCCCTCCAAAACCCCTGCTTACGTAACGCAAATCGGCGGCGCCACAGCCGACCTCAGAGTTCAAGCCACTTTAAGGAGGAGTTGTTGCATGTCGCGTATTGACAGTCGTCGGGTATCGCCAGCGCTCACAGCCCACTTAGAAACTCAACTCGCCGTCAACGACCTCCCTACGATCCTCATGATGATATGAAGTGTTAGATATCGGTGCAACCATGGACGATCTTTCAGGGCTCGATTGGTCGTCGACCAAGTCGGCGCAAGGCTCTAACAAGCCAACCCTAGCGACAATGAACAGCCAGGGCAGCAACTTTTACCCAACACTACGGCCGAGCCCGTCTCCTCAGGTATCCGGTAGAAACACGCCTATGTCAGCTCAGGGCTCGGGACTGGATGCGCCCAAACCCGCCGCCTCCAAATCTGGAATGGACAGCTTCAGCAACCTGGTCAACTTCGGCGGGGCAAAGAGCAATGCCAACCTCAGCCTACGGGAGCGACAGGAGCAGATGGAAGCGGAAAAGATACGGAAAGCGGAGGAGCAGAAAAAACAAATGCAGTCGCAATATGGGAATGGCCAATTCTGGGACAGTTTGGGTCAAGGCTCCGCCAATGCTTCACGAACCGCATCGCCAGCAACTTTGCCCCAGAACGGCCAAGCCAAGACCGGCGAGGACGACGACCTGTTTGCGGCCTTTAATAGGAATACTAAGGTCGATAATGCAAGCCATTACCCGCCGCCGCTTCAGCCAACTTCTGGCAAGAGCACGCCGGGAAATGCAGCCACACTGGACCTTGCCAATCCGAGTGCCTGGGCCCAGCCCTCAGCCTCCCCTGCGGGAGGTTTCGGCGACGATGACGACCCATTTGGTTTGAACGAAGTTCGGCCAAATCAGTCGCAGCATAAACCCGCTGCTCCTCCTGCCGATGATGATGATGATTTTTTGGGCGACCTCGCAAAACCGGTAGAAGAGGTGCGCCGAAAAGCACAAGCAGCTCAACCCGCCGCCCAGCCCGGCAAGCCTATAGAGGAATCCGACTCATCCTCCGACTCCGAACCAGAACCTCCCCAACGTCGCGGCGGGCGTGGTGGTGGCGATCCCTTCGATAAAGCAGTTGCAGAATTAGTCGATATGGGCTTTACCCCTGAAAATGCTCGACGTGGACTTACGGAGAACGGCGCAGGGCTTAATATCCAAGCAGCTGTCAGCTGGCTTCTAGACGATGCGCACAAGAAGTCCCGAGAGAAGCCTGGAGCGAAGGGCACACGTAACGAGCAAAGTAGAACACGCGACGAGACTGGGCGGTCCAGGAACAACGGCAGCCCGGCCTGGATGAGGGAGGATCAGCCTGGCTTCCCACCACGGTCTAGCAACACGTCGCCGGCCGAAGGATCAACCGATATTCAGCAACGCGCCGCTGCCATGGGGGCAAGCTTCTTCAAAACCGCAAACACCATCTGGAAGACAGGTCAGAAACAGGTTCAAAAAGCAGTGGCCGAGTTCAATCACGAAGGTGGCGGTGATCCAAACCAGCCGAAATGGATGCGTTCGGCCCAGCAGGAAATGCAGTCCGCGCCAGAAAAGCAACGCCCATCGGCGACGGACGAGGCCATGATGCTAGAGCCGGGCATGCGACCCGAACGAACTTCGCGTTCAAGGGAACCCCAAGCTGGCGCATCAAAGTTTGACTCGCCTCGGGATCGGTCTCCTGCGCTGCCTATGCGCTCTGGTAGTTCATCATCCAGTGCTCCTAAATGGCAACAGGCTTCGAAGCCGCCGATCAACCCTCAAACTCGTCTCAGCAAACAGGCCATTGAAGAACAAAGCGCTCAAGCGTATGTCAGCCCGTCCCGGCGAAAGAAAACGACACCGCAACCGCAAGCGGTGGCTGAAACTCGACCGGACCTGCTGTCCAACTCGACCGCCCCGACACCTCGAACACAACCTTCTCCAGCTACCGCGAAACCGGCAACGCCAATATCCCGTGCCATCACGCCCAGGCCAGTAGCACCTACTAGACAGGTCCCGTCAGTCTCGCCAGCTGTCCTGCAGGCGTCTACAAAACATCGGACAGAAGGCACCGCACATTTCAAACGCGGCGACTTTGACGCGGCGCATACTTCCTACACAAACTCCCTGCAAGGAATCCCCCAGACTCACCCAATATGTATCGTGTTGCTTACGAATCGTTCTCTTACTGCTCTCAAGACCGGTAGCCCTAAGCAGGCGGTTGAAGATGCAGACAATGCGATGAAGATCATCGGGCCCTCTCTCGGTGAAGGCGAGAAGGTTGCTTTAGGGGATGGCGAGAACCGGGACATGAAGGAGCTGTATGGCAAGGCATTGAGCCGCAAAGCTGAAGCACTTGAACAAATGGAAAAATGGAGCGACGCCGGAAATGTATGGCAGCTGTGTGTCGAGGCCGGCGTGGGTGGTCCTACTGCTATCGCTGGGCGCCAGCGCTGCCAGAAGGCTCTGGCGCCAAAGCCGAAGCCGAAGCCTACTCCCAAGCCTGCAGCGGTGGCCAAGCCACGGCCACCGCCTTCGGCATTGTCTGACATGGCGCCTCAGAAGAGCTACGAGGCAGTCCAGAGGCTTCGGGCTGCCAATCAGGCGGCCGAGGCAGCCGACGATGAGAAATTCGCGTTGAGCGAGAAGGTAGATGCCCGCATTTCGATGTGGCGAGACGGCAAGCGGGATAACCTACGCGCGCTGCTGGGCAGCATGGACCAGGTTTTGTGGGAGGGCAGCGGCTGGAAGAAGATCGGTCTACATGAACTTGTCATGGCCAATAAGGTCAAGATCAACTACATGAAGGCTATTTCGAAGACGCACCCTGACAAGGTAGGCGTTGCCCCCCTTTCCTTCATACTGCGGCTGGCAACAGTGATTTTGACTAACTTCTTGAACAACAGCTGCCACAGGACGCTTCTACTGAGGTGAAACTTATCGCCGCCACCGTTTTTGCTACCCTGAACGAGGCGTGGGACAAGTTCAAGGCCGAAAACGGGCTCTAATAACAGTATTCGGTGTTGAGAAACAGTTCATATGACATTCTCACTTTGTCGGTCCCTCTGACTCTCTCTGGCTTTGGTAAAAGGGAAGTTTAGAAGGGAGTATAGAGGGGGCGCTTTGCATGACGAACGAGATGAGGGTTACGAAGAGGCATGATGATATCTTTGTTGGCAAGAAGTGAATTCCCTAAATAGGGGAACTCGCCAGTGTGGTAGAAAAGAGACCCGTGGGCATTATTTATCTCTTATAATTGAATAAGTAACATAATGCTTACTTCCTATATGCCATGTCACGATGCTGGCGCCTTGGTATAATCTTGACGCGGGCTTACAGACCCCCTTGACTATACGCGCCCTGATACAGCACGGGTAATGTTACCTACTTAGTCCAGACTAGGACACCAAGCGAACAGGTGCTTGACGCTACTTGATTTTCTGGCAAGCAAGCACATACTCCAAACAGCCTGTTCTATCCAGCAGGTGGTTTTGATACTTGCTAGGTTGGAAACCGTGCCCTCTGCTTCGTTCGTCCGGCTCTGCCTCGGGGGTCGACTGAGTACGAAAACATGTTATGATAGCGAGAAGAGACTGCTCAGCTTCTCTTATTGTCGCCAGCCAGAAGGTTTGCCTCCTCGTCCTTCTATAGCGAGCTAGGTAGTTGCCGTATGGCTTGTTCTTTGGCCATTAATCGTAGCGAATACAAGCTGGAGTACCCAATAAAACACGTGAGAACACTGCACACATATGTTACTGCTGTTAGACTACATGGACACCTAGTTCGGCGTCTACTTGTTATAGAACTTGCCATGGTCTTGACCAGCTGTGAGAAGCTCCTGTGTATCATGTAGACTTTGTTGTCGTGTACGTGAGTGAGTATGTTTGATCCGCTAGGATATACCATGCCGCCCTTGGGCAAGACCCCTCTAGGGACATTGGCGATGGCCTCGCAGAAACTCTCCCTGTGTTTCTCGGTTCTCCAGTAGCATGGAATAAGTATGGAAGAGTGACAATTGGCTCGGGCGGGCAACCCCGCGACGGCCACAAGGGGGGTCCATGTCCCGATGACAGGTTGTCAAGGGTAGCCGATACCCCCTGGATTGGGACGATACAAACTCGGTACACGGCCACTTCACAACGCAGGATATCCACAAATATCCTCACGAGGGGATGCCAGCTGGTCTGTATACATAGCATGGTGCCAGCCAAACGACGTCTCCGGGAACCCTTATCTGGCCAAGACTGCGCTTCGTAACGGTAGAAGCCGCCCTCGATCAAGATAGTGTGTGTCTACCCTACCGCAGGAAGCAGGGGAGTGGGTGAGCTTCAGGGAGGGAGGGAGAGGGGGGGGGGGTGTTGACCTTTCCACGTCATTGGGTCGATCGTGGTCTGGGCCCTGCATGCGTATGCTTCTCGAAACAGAAAAACATCCCTTCTCTGCCGGTCCCAGCCAGTCGTTCTACTCCGGATCTGCAGAAGGGGCGTGTTTAATCACTCAATCTCTTACATTCCTTCGAGCCCGACCGTTTTATCTGTCCTTCTTCACTTTCTCATTCGTCTGCGCGTATGATAAGATGAGGGACGGCATGGCCACGTGTTGGCGAGTAACAGGAGCCGAACCCCCTCGCTTTACGCGGCTCAACAGACCCGACCGAGCCTGCACACACTGCAAGGAACATACATGCCCGTAAACACCCATCCTCCCTTCTCCTCCCCCGAGGAATCAAGGAGCAAGAGTTGCGGTATGCCTAACGATGCGGTGTTCATCTCTGATGAGGCGATGGCATGACCCCGCTGGTCCGATGCTGCAGCTACCCATATTGCGTGTGCCTCGTAGGACAGGCACGTAGGGGAGCAAGGGAGAATAGAGACAGAGGGACAGAAATAGTCGGAGCCACAGCGCCGAGTGCTCCTCGGGCTGCTGGGGCCGGAAACTCACGTAATCGGGGAATTGCACACCCCCATGGCTTTGCAGGGGGGGGTTCCATCTATCTTTCATCCACGGCAAGTGTGTGCGCTCCTCTTGGACTTGGGACCTTAAAGTACCTCGATGCGCTGGCTGCCTTGTTTCGTGCTCGAGTGGGCATATAGCTCGCAGTATTCCACGGGACGGCGGGGTGACGATTGGAAGCCGAGTCTGCGACTTTCGGAGATATGGGCCATGGAAGGGTAAGAATGGCGGAGGTTACACGGGTCGAGGGGCCACGATGTCTTACACAGCAGCTAACAGTGCATGTCAAACGTCTACAATCCTCGGTACATCCAGTACATTTGCAAACAGGGGAGATGGAAGATAGAGAGGGGGGAAAAAGGAAAAACAAGAATAACAGGAACAGAGACAGGCATGAATATCGATCGCGTCATCCGAGACTTGCTGCAAGGGAAACTAAATCTGTCTCTGCCTTATCACGCCTTGTACTACCTCGTCACGTTATCATCCCGATCTTGGTCTTGGAGTTGTCTCATGGCATAATTCCACAGCAGGATCACAGGGAGAATCTGAAGGAGGGAAAACAGTAGGCGGCCATAGCACGTGGTGAACTATCTCAAACTAGCCAAACATGCATTGGGAACACAAAACATCACCCTCACGCGATCTCATTGATTGGCCGGAGAAAGGTCGCGCGGCCACCGTCAAGGAAAAACGGAAATTGTACAGTATGATTCCAACCAGACTTCCCCTTTCCCTTCCCCTCCTCTTCTTATCTATATCGAACCAGATTCGAGCTGGAACTGGGTCGCTGCTGATCCAGGGTCCTTGCCTCACTGCCAAGAAGGTGACGAAGTCGTGACGTTGCAGGGTGCCACAAACCAAAGTGAAATAGAGCCAGCAGCAGTAGCAGCAGTAGCAGCAGTAGCAGCAGTAGCAGTAGCAGTAGCAACTCCAGCGGGCGGGCGGGCAGCCAGACGGCTTTTCACGGCCGGCACGGCCCTTCCTCTGTCCGTATGCCTGTCTGCCTCCAACGAATCGTGCGCCTACCCCTCCTCCCTCTCTGCCATCGTTGTCCCTCTTTCCCCTCTCAACCGCGGCCCATCGTTTCCCCCTCTACATGTATTCCATGTATGTCTCTTTTATACCTCTCCTGACGGAGGGGGCTCAGTTAGGCAGCTCGAAAGAAGACAAAAAAAGGAACAAGAGGCGCGCACGCCTACTCTGGTCCCGGGATATAGATAGATATACGCACAGGCCCCCCGTATCTCTCAGTGTGCATATACTCCATGCAAGGGGTGCACGCGGGCGGGCGGGCAAGTTGATAGATCGCGCGAGCGGGGGCAAGCCGACGAAAGTAGATCAACCAGAGGCCACCCCAGCGAGGCGGACAGAAAGAGGCAACCAGGCTGAGCTGCAGAAAAGCACACACCTATGCTTGTAAGCAAGCATGGCGTCTCACAGGCATCTCATTTCCAGTTGCTTGCGCCGGAGTCCAAGTCTCGGTCGGCGGCGGCTGATTGGCCTGGGCGGGTTGCGCTTGCTGCACATGTAGCGGCAATGTGAAATAGTGGCATCCTCTGCATATATGCACGCGTATGCAATCAAGACTACTTTGGCATCCTGCTCCAGCAGTCGCAAACCAGAACCAGTCTGGTCCCAGCGTTGCATTGCTGTTGTGTTTCGACCACGGCGAGTACATCTACCTCGCTCGAGGGGTGAGATGGAAGAAGGCCCTGCTCGAGATGTCCAGGGTACTTGAGATGTAGCTCATGGTGTACTCTGCGGTGTGTCAGTAGTCAAAAGAAGGGTCGATGATAAGACTGAACACCACGAATGAACAGTACCTACATGTCGACATCTTGATGACAATATACCATCAACTACTTCAACCTTCAAACGAGGACAGCTACCTATGCAAACACATCAATACCTGCTATCCCCATACACACTCTCTGTCGCTCTCTTACTCACACACACACACACATGCACACTCTTGCCAACGCATAATCTCACCCCAGCCGCACGCGCGAAGCTAGATCGGCCTCGGCCCAACTCGCCAGCTGACGAGAGCTGAAAAGGAGGACCACGGTATAGTGTGTGTGTGTTGACTGGCACCTCAGGTCAATTCGTCACGGAGGCCAGGGAAGCGCTGTCAGCGGAGAAAGGGGTGCCGGTTGAGACGAGAAGGAGGTTTAGATTGTCATCGCGAAATGAATATTGATGGCCTCAAGATATGGTGGGCATCAATGCTGCTTACTCGTTACCTTTCTGTCGTCGCTGATCACTCCTCAGTTGTTGCAATATTAACAATGGGTACACAATAATCCTCGGGCCATCGTCAGTATCAAAAACGCCACATGCCACCTCTCCCATTCTATCCAGGAGCACTCTGCTGCTAGTGCAGTGCCATATAGCACGCCACATTGGATTATTGGGTTCGCATGACGTTCAGCTGTATGCCAAAAGGTAGGATTCGGTGCTGTTTGCATTCGGTTGTAATGTTATGTACGTTGACGGGCACGTTGTATTGGCATTCTGCGGTCACTAGACAGTAACACAGCATTTGTTCTGACCTAGGGGAAATTGGTATGCATGTAAGTCCCCATTTACGCACATGGAGGTTGTCCTGCTGACCGCCCAAAAGGAGGCCCTGCCGTAGCTCCTCCAGGTCGCGGAGAGGTCGACTTGCCGTTCTGGGACGAAAGGTATATCAGCTCCAAGCCCGAAGGAGGTGTAGTCGATAAAAGGCATGGGATATTCATGGTAGCCGGAGATAAGGTAAGATGCTCTACATGCAAAAGTCATCATCATCATCAGATCATCCAATGCCAAGTTAGGTCAGCGACATATGTAATCTACCCAGATGGTAATCTAATAGTTCTTCTCCAAGGGCCGAAAGCAAGCCAAGTGCTTACTTACACAATAGCGACACAGGCTGACGTCGCACTGCATTACCCCAGAATGACTGCACCTGGGTGTAGTTGCAGTTGGTGGCTGGATTTCGATGCATAAATAGGGAGTGGAGGGGTAGGGGTCAAGGGGGCGGGGGGCAAGCACCATATTTAGGCGAAGGTGAGGCTTACCGTTGCCCTGCAGCAGTCGTGAAGAAGGATAGTAGGTACTTGGTTTGGCAGGTCATTTATGCTCCTCATCTTGGGTCATCTGTATCTGTGGGTGCAGCCGAGGTGGGCAAAAGTCGGTATAAGCATTTAGCGGAAGATATGTTGCAAAACCCATGTTACGCTCGTGCACGCTTTTTGTGCTGCAGATGGAGAAATAATTTGCGATCGGTCCTGATGAGCCTAGGAGAACAAGGAAGACAGATAGACTGCTTAATAATGTCGTGACTCCTCAAGCAGAAGGTTGACCCGAAGCTGTTGAGCGAAATTGTCATCAAGAGCGTAATATTTGCAAGCTGGCACTGCTTGAATGGCCCTGATACGATAGGGGGACCCATCATACTGGCCGGAACACGGTGAGCCAGGTCCATAGGTAGAGTCACCGGAAGCCGAGGTCCCGAACCAGGAGGGACCCGTGATGCTGTAGCTGTTGGGTGTAAGCTAAGACGGCCGACATGACATCTGCGGCGGTCTTGATATCTGGCCTAGCTATCCACATATCGTAGATGCCCCAGTCTAATCATGAATTGGCGGAAACAGCTCCTGGATTTTGCAGATACCGGATTGGGCCAGGTAACCATCCATTGGACCAGTCATATGCATGGAATCGTTGATGGAATGATGACCGCATCGCAGACCACGTTTCACACTTGCGCGTGTAAATCTGTATCGGGATGCGAAGTATGCGCAGCGCGTGACTTCCACAACCCACTTCATCGGTGGCATGCATCTACATGTAGCTCAAATATTGTTGACTGGCGATGCTTGCTTTGAGGAGCAGAGGAAGAAGGCCGCACGGCGTTTGACGAAGCGGTCAACGTTTTGTGAGAAGTGACAAAAGTTGGGCTAAGTGCCAATAATGATAGGATACCTAGATGTACAGCCGTTAGTAATTGGGCGCGCCGTTGCTCTCGCCAAAGGGTCAAAGGGTCAACCCCGGGTTAAACAAAGTGACCAGTCACCGTGGCTTTGCGGTGCCGTCGGCATTGAGTAACGCCTCGTATTGATCGCGGTACCAGCGAGCTGGTAAGTTAACCGACGCAATTATGTCTGTACACGGTTTCAGGAAAACATGACCCCAGGTACGAGGTACAGACCTGGGTTGTGGACTTTTGGCAGATTTAACGTCACGCCCATCCTGTGCCGCGTCAGTACATGAACGAGGCTGAGAAGCTCAGTGTATCCGAGGGACGCAGTGAATATGGCCATTCATTGGGCAAGCAACTTGTTCACGATTTACCTACTCCGGACAAAGTTGCACGCAGTTTGCGGCGCATTTTGAAGGCCCCAACGCGGTAATTTCACAGGGTTTGCTTATATCTTAGCCCGTGTTTTATTGTATATGTATTCGCCTGTGGGCAGCTCTGTCACCCAAGTCGCAGCAAGCCAAACATAGTCTACACCTGCGATGGGATCATCCGCATATATGTAGGGCTGGTTGGTCTTATGGGGTACAGGTACTACAAGATACCCTGATAGGTGCAACACAACAGCAGATTGTATTGACTGGCCGCCCCTGCCTGGCGATCAACCTGATCCCGGCTGAAGACACGAAGCTGCAGCAGACTGCAAGGGGCCTTGCTTAGTACACTTGTTCGTGGCGTACCACTGGCCGTACAATGGCCGATCATATCATGTTATCGCTCCTGCTGACTCACTTCGCTTGAGCCGGGCTGATGGCGATAATTGCATGTTGGCCAGGCAAGAGCTTTAGGCCCTTTTGCCACCAGCGCGTGCAGAGAGACAGACCAGGAACGGCGGCGTACTTGAACATGAAACAAAGACGGCGGGAAAAGGCCGGCCTGGACAGTTACACTGCATGCTGGCCAGGAGCCCCAACTGGACGCTGCTGGCGTTTGCCCTCTGCGGCGAAGGATGCGATAGTGTTGGAGAATTCCCGCGGCGATATGGGAGTGACTAGTCACGTAGGACAAGGACCTAGCGACGCGGCTCTCGGTGAAGATTGGTCAGGTTCACCGACGATTGGTACGACATTTCCCCGTTTGGGGCGGCGCGCAGTTCCAGAAGGAGCGTTGTGCAGTCTGCATGCTACTATCACCTCGCCATCGTCGAGCGATATCATGATCATTGAATAGCTGTTCTGCAGAGACGACACCGCCCCGGGAACCGTGCCCGGCAGTAGTCAGAGCGCAGATAACGACTGAAAAGGTTCGAATGCACCGGAGATCATGCATTATGCTCTCCTCACTGTCCACATGCCGCTCAACGCTGCAATCACCCCGCGACGTCGTAATATGCTCGGCACCCTCGCCAATTCACAAATCCACGCGACAACACCAATCCATTAAAATGCTGAAGTGATCAACACGGTAGGTAGTAGGCAGTAGATGCCGTCCACTCGGCACAGGGGGAAAGACAAACGAGCAGGGCCGGCGGGAGAGTCGCTTGCACAAAACAACCTTGGAGGAGATGGGAGGCGAGCCGGGCCTACCAAGTCCCCTTCCCCTCGGAAATGCTGTGTTGCCTGGCTCAGATTAACATCCATACTTGACCAATGCCAGTAGTAACACGCGTGCAAATGAGCCTAGACAAAGCGCATGTTGTATGCCGTTCACGTCTCAGCCAATTGGCTTCATACGGTCGGCAATGCTTCTCGTCGCTAGCCAGAGGAGGGAGGCTTCTGCTTCTGAGAGGCAGTGAAGGGGCAGGCCTAACCTAGCAGCTTGTTACATAATCCCCTGGTGTATGGAGGCTGCTGATTGGGGGTTTTTATCTGACGCGCGGGCCTAACTGCGTTGGTCGGCATTATATTAATCTAGGGGTATGATTCTGGGGGTAACATGTTGACGTGCAGGTATCGCAATGCCCACTTACCCTGGTTTTGGAGAGACAAGAAATGCATAGCAAGTGTTGGTGAACTGGATATTTCCGGCCATACAATTGTTGATCGCAGGATTGATCGGACCCGAGGAAAGCAAAAGACCCTTGCTAGTCGTCCAAAGAAGCAGCCCAACGCACCGTGCATGCCTCGGATTTGGAGGCCGTATGTAAGTAAGTAAACGACGAATCCCCCATCTGGGCAATGCAACATCAACGAACGAACTCCAACCTGCCCTTATTGGTTGGTCCTCGTAAGAATAGAATATCACCAACCCACCGCAGTGGTTTCCTCCATGGCTGTTACAGGGTCACGGCTGGTTGCTTGACGAACGCGGCTATGCAACTGAGGCTAGCGCTAGCCGGTATGGGCCGTGTACATGTCTATTAATACTTCCCAACCTGATAGCACCTACAAAAGTTGCCTAAGTTTAGTTCTCCCTTCATCAAAAAGTGAGGCGGAGCGCAACATCTAAGGCACCGGTTTCCTCACTTGAGAACCTTCGTTCGTTCGCTCGTATGGGCTTGCGGTCGCAACCCCCACCGCGCTTGCTATTTTTCTTTGGCATGCGCATCTACATCTTACCTACAGTAAGGTAGTAGGTACTTACTATACGGGGAGTGTAGTACGTCAGGTACAAGACCTAAGTCATGCTATGTCCTTGAGTTATGGACCTCATTCCACCAAAGATTTGAACAATACCCAGGTAGTGCCTATAGATGACTCTGCTAATACTGTCTGTCTGTCGCGTGGATGGAGGCGTGATATCACCTCTACATACATGCCTACCTACATATTACATATTCGATTGCATACAGGAATGCAGAGCAAAGCACCGATGGATCCGACGCGCTGGATAAGGGCCCCAGTTTTGGCTTCTAGAAGAACACCATCTTTTTCTTCGTGCTCCATGTTGCAACGTTCCCTTACCCCTGTCGGCCCCGGTGCATCATGTACACAGTCCGTAGAAACACAATGCACACGGTAGCATTGGAGATTGTAGATGAGCTCTTTGGACGTGCGTATGGGCCACAACAGCACATGGGTTGATAATATCTACCTAAACCCCCTGGCCATCTGCCCTGCCCTGCCCTCCTGCCTTTGGCCGGCCCTCCCCGTAAGGCGTGGAGTTTGGATTAGATAGAGATATGGAAATTCTAGATATGGGCGCGGCATACCCACATGGGCACCTATGAACTATACGTATGTACATACATATGTGTGTCCCGCCAGAGAAGGGCAGGTAGAGAGTCATTGGCGGTGGATCGTCTGTGGTTGTAGACACTTTTTTGCCGGTTACCCGTGGCCTGATGAGAAAGTTATGGAGCTCCAAGTCTTACTCGCGTGCCATGGACGTCACGGAGACAGGCTAAGAGGAATCGACGTAGCAGCACCAGGGGGAATCACAATCAGTACGGATTTTTCCTGGCGCTGGGTGTATCTCACCATTTCAAGATTTCATTGCTTCTGCTGCCCGATATGGGCTGGGGTAATTAAAACATAAACATGGGGGAAACGCGACATCTTCACTTCCAAGCTGATGGTCTGTATATCTTTCCTGCCAGGAAAAAAATCACCAGGAAAACCTGCTTTCTAGGTTTATCTCCCTCCTGTCAATCCCCCCTATCTCGCGCAATGACGAGCCGCGAGCCCGACTCGGAATATCGCTCGTCGGTGCTGAAACTGTAGTTGCTCCACCCACCATTTGTGATCGTGAGAGCCTGGTATTCGGATCGACTCTCCTTCCCCACAGCACATCAAATCGACAAGCATACCTCATACTGCGCACGAGTTTGGCGTAAACACTACAGTGGTGGATGATGTTGTGGTCAGGCCATTCTGTTCTCAACAGAGTACAGACCGTCGCCCGGCATATTTCCAGCAGTCCCGCGGCCCGCCTCATCATACGCAGCCTCCCGGCCACTCTCCCGGTATTTGCAAGTGATTGGCACCCTTGTCTTGCTCCCATGCTCCCTCGTGCCTCCCCTCACAGAGGTAGGGAAGAGGGAAGATGGCCGGCCAGATAGGCGACTGTTTCAGGATGTAGTATAGACCGGAGTATACAGCAGCAGATCGGCGCTTATATGGATATATGCCCAAAAAGGTGTAATGGGAATTCGGTATGTTCGGATCGCCAGAACCCCTCTGCCCTCTGCCCCTCATGAATACCTACATGTAATCTTCACCTACCTACTTTTATGTAGTACCTGAAAAAACATTAGACAGCATATGCCCCTCATGATTGGCCTGCGCTCTATTTTCCCAAAAGGCTTGTGGCTTGGAACAGCCAACCAGGTATTGCTTAGACGCAGCTCACGCATGACGTCTACATGGTGTTACGTTGCCATTACGAATCTTGTCACAGTCATCAATCAATCCACAGAGGCTGAGCCTGATATATTTGTGTGTGCATATTCAGCTGCACAAGGTATGTAGGCGCATGCAGATATCGGTTTGCGTGAAGTAGTAGTATTTGATGTATGTGGCTATTGTTGCATGTATCACAATGCGCATTAATCATGATTGAGCAGCTGCCGGGACTTAGGGTGATATGATACCAATGGCCCAATTGCCTGCCAGACGACAAACAGCCTTGATTGGAACTGGCAGGGACACCGGTTTTCATGTGAAGAAGAAAAGAAAAGGGAGGGAGGGGGATAACCTCACAGCCGCGCCTTGCGCCCGAGACTGTCTACTCTACCATAACAAATGAAGCGGCGTGGGTAATCTGCAGTCTATGGTAGGACACAATCGTTCGTACCAAGCGGGTGGTGACAGCGACTTGTTCACGATCGGAGCCTACAAAGGAGGGGTGATCCTGTTCGCTTAAGCAGGACCTGGAGGGTAATTTGTAGAGAACCACCACCAGTTTCCCCCTGATAGATCAGCCTTTGACAACTGGCCGACTAAGCCATATCCAGCGTTGAGATCACGAAGCTTCACACTGATCGACGAACCGGGGCTGCGCGCGATGCGACACTGCGAACCACCGTAATGGCCCCCAACCTGCCAACCCCCAAACCTTGTGCTGTGGCTCGCTGTCGCTGTCGCTGTGTTGTCGGCTGGCTGCTGGCTGCTGGCTGTTGTTGTGGGTGCTTCCGCATACTAATAAGTGGGATCCCCATGCGAGGGGGGACGTCAATCCATTCCTGTTCTCACGCTCTCAGCTCAATAGTAGAGCCGGCCGCTCGCCAACGGGCCATTCACGGAGGAGGTGGTTAGGCAATGATACGCATATCCCAGCAGCCCGATTGCAGCATGCGGCTGCAAGTCGAACGCGGAACAGCCGGGCGATGCCATCCCGCAGCGGATCTTTTCGCTTCGGAGGTTTGTATCCATCGGTACCTGTGCAGGCCATCGCGCCATCTGTCGGTACCACGACTTCTGGGACAGACGGCGTGCATGCAAAATCTGCGTTACCTACGCAAGGCGCGCGTTGGCGACGCTGAGAAGAAGAATGAGAAAGAAAGAGAAATTGAAATGAATCAAGTAGAGTAGAGCGCTGGTTGGCTGCCTGCCTTACCCGGTTCTTTCTGACAACTAAAATGAAGTTCCACACGCATGATGCATGCTTGTATGTTCGTGGTATCAGGCAGGAAGAGTAGGGCAAAAACTCGAGAGGAACATGCCTCCCGGGATGCCAGGATAGACGACGGGGCGATACTAGGTTCGGGCAAGTTCGTATGCAAGTCATCTGAGTCGGGCCTCTCAAGAGTCAACTTGAGCCTCACCGGTTTAAAATCAATTACGAGCGTAGGCTGCTGACCTCCGGGACCCTCATGATCAATATCTCATTCAGCGAGATATCGCTTGCACTTCTACATAGATTGGCAGCCTGTCATGGGCAGTTTGGGACCAAAAGAGTAGCTAAGTAGGATCAGAATAGTGTTGCGGTTCAGGTCGTGAGAGTTGCACGGTACTTTAGAAGGTATGCAGCATGACGAGTCTACTTCCCCAGGAAGTGTACTTTATGTATGTATGGGGGGATGCGGGATGCGGGGCCCTCCAACCCTTTCCCGCGAATGAGGTTGGTGCTGTGCCTGGCACACAAAAGCAAGCAAGCCCTCGACGATTGCGAGGCCCACTGATATTATGTGGTTTCCAATATTTGTCTTGACTATACGGTACTCCCTACTGCGATTTTATAGCGGTCAAGTTCGTGATATGATGTGTCGGCTCAGCAAGCTGCCGGATCGATATCTTGCAACTTCATGCCATCATCATCATCGCTATCTTCTTCTTCTCCTTCTCCACCTCTCTAGATGGCGGGTCAAGGGCCTCGTACGTATGGGGAATGCCATGCGCACCTTTGGCTTCGTGCCGTTAATTGGTGCAGCTTTCGGCGTTGCCCAAATGATGGGGAGCCGGCTGGCACGTTCGATGCAAGACGGAAACAGGTCCTATTGGTAGGTAAATAAGAGAGAGAGAGAAAGATGCATACCGCAGCTGTTGTGAACCATCTCGGTAAGCTTTCAAGAGAGAATACCGAAGGCGTGCCAAAGGTAAAACTACATGACAATCAACCGGCATTGCGCAAATATCAATAATACTATGTGGTGGTATGGGCCACTGGTCGCCTCGCAAAAGCCCACACTATGTCACAGTATGTCTCCTGGCGGCAGTAGCTGATTGGTCGAAACCCCTGACAAAGTGCAATGCTGCCCTGGCATGTAGCCATTCTGGGCATGGGAGAAACTGTCCTCGTGACACTTACCCCTGCCTTGCCTGGGGAACCGAAGACCAAAGAGTATAGACCAATCGCCTGGTGATATCGCGCACACGGCGGCTGTGTGGATTTCTTTTCCTGGCTATTGTGGTGGACGCCAACGAAACAGGTAGGGAAGGCATCAATTCAATATAAGCACGGTATCATATCACCAGCAGCACCTGGTGTGACCCAGCCCAAATTCGCGCAGACCGGAACACGAGGTATTTGATTTGTTTAGCCAAGAATAGAGACGTTTGGTTACTTCTTAAAATAAGTCTCAACACAGCCAGTTTCTCATGTGCTGTACAAGGCTTATTAGTTTCTCAGTGCCGTTAGGTGAGTTATACTCTTCATTGTAGTAGTTAGCCCTTTCGGATGATCTATTCTGCAAGTTTCTCCGACTAGACCGCTGTTGTTGAGCTTGATGCCGAACGCCGTCCTACGGTACTGGCATGTCGTGACAAGGAACCGAACAAGAAGGCTGGTTTGTCTAAAATTACAAACTGGTCAGCACTAGCTGTAGCGACGACTGTGTTGACGTGAAGCTTGGCGGTGAAGTCCACGCCTCCGTCTAGCTGTTTCTTAATGCAAGTCATCTGGCCAATCATCGCCCGCCCTGGCGCCTGCAATTATAGACATAATCCCTGCCGCTGTGCTTCATTATCCACTCGATGATGATGCGGAGTTGAAAAACAACTGTTCGGATAGGCTACAGTGATATGACGGCTCTATGTGCCTACCTACCGAAAACAGGCGCACTTGTGCTACCTCCAGGCCTGGGTATTAGGTAACTGTACCTGTGTGCTCAGGCAATTGCAAGTTTGCAATCAAGACAGACAGACATATAATTTGGGGGCATAATAGAGACGCCGGGTCCAGGGCGTGCGTTGTTCTGAGTCGTTACGAAACAGACGGCAAATAAGGATATGCGTGTGGATTGGAAATCACGGCAGATCGCTTTGATGGGTGGAGGGAAAGGCTGTCTCACCGTGCTAACGGAATCGCTGAAGACCTTGATAATTGTAGTGTTAAGACGAGCCCCCGGGGAAGTGATGGCTGGCCTTAATTGGATTCATGCACTGTTGGTAGAGCTTCGGTTCATACAAATGACTCTTTCAGAGACAGCAAGTTCGTTCCAGATCCACGACCACAAATATGGCTGTTGGCCTTGATCATACTTTTCTACTTTCCTTATATGGTGTTTAATACACAATGCACCTTAGGTAGTTTCAACCGCTGTTAGCTACCAGGACATAACATGACGTTCAACACGTCCAGGTGTCCACCACAATGAATGTGGCCTGTGACAGTGCCCTCAGGGTGTAAACCGAATTGATGTGGTTTAGGGCCCCGGCGAATACAGACGTGGACGGAATGGATGGCGAGCACTGACCGATACGGGTTCTCGGATGATGCCGTCACTACCGGCTCACTGTCAGCTGCTCCCCTAGTGCAGCACCTGTACTTATGTAGTAAGACGGCGCCCATTCCAGATTTCACCAACTGCGATGGCATGGCGTGGTGCAGTTCCCCGGTATGGTCTGCCCTGTCTGCGGAAGAACGGGCGATGAGCTCAGCCAGGCGCGATGGATTTCTTTTAGCAAAGTATCAAATTTACCTGCTGTGTCCCTGTGTCCCTGATAGAGTGCCAGCAATAAGGTTGGCGACCTAATAAAACAGTGGCACCATTTCTGCCCTTATTGACTGGAGATGGAGCCTCTCCGACGGCCGGATGATCGTCAGAGGAGCCCACTCCCCATATTGTTTCGCAATTAGCTTAGGTTACAAGAGGTAAGGTCACATTGTCCACTTCTTCTCGAAGCGACCGTACGGTTCCAGCTGCCCTAGGTGAGCAAATACGTAGTGTTCTTGTACATATCGTGATCTCTGAGGGCTGATAGGTATCCTGTTCGGTGGGTGGAATGGGCAATGCGCTCGCCTTTCTCACTGTGGTTTCACGAAAGGAACTTGCGCCTCGAGCTCTACAAGTCGGGTTTGGGTTTGAAGCCCAGGGGTTTTCTTTGTGGGGGATGTGATTCTGCGATTGGACAACTTGTGTTCTTCTTCGTCTTCTTACAGACGAGTCAACTGTGTGTTTTTCAACGATTTTGTCGATCAGAAACAATAACAGGGCATTCGTAATGTGCTGGCAGATATCAACCATGTATTACTCCTTTGGGCAAATTTTTGGGCCATAATTCCAACGTTGTGATTTTGCTTGATCCAATCTATCTCAGGACTGGGTACCGCGGTAGGGTTAGGTGCCTTTGGACCCACCTGCCACATGCATCTGGGTTAGGTTGGAATCACTTTTAATCTTGCAATCTCTCTCATCTCCCCCGGTCTCTCGGACCCAGGTTTAGAGAGCAGAGAGAAAGAAATATGCAATTGTAGTTGAGCGATCTGATACGGGCTCGTATAGATCATATTTGGTATGCATATACTTATCACCACGCCTGCATGTATAAGCCTAACGCATGCATAATTTTATCTTCACCCGGAATTTCAAGAGTGCATAACATTGAAGCCAATCGAGCATTATGCACAGCTCTGCTCTTCTGATGGTCTTTGCGGTTGTATTTTTCCATATCCCTCTCTCCTGGTCTGGGCTAGTAAATGTATATATTACGTAGGTGCATTGAGCTCGATAGTCCGCCTCGTTCCTTGCCTCGGTCGGGCCCTCAATTCTCAATTTTCTCTCACGACCAGCGAGAAAGCGAACTACGGCCGCATTATTGCCTCGGGAGACCTGTTACAGTGCATGCCCACGCGCTCGTCCGCTCGTCCGCTCGTCCTGTTCTTGTTCCTGTTTCTGCCCTTCCCTTGCCCTTGCCATTCTGTCACAGATGCTCTGGAATTTTGGCACAAGGAGCTGGCAAGCTGGCCGTGAAGACGCTACTACAAAAGGGCGCCAATGACGAACATGTCAATTCATCGGTTGGGTATGGGTATGTATGTACTTATAGGTAATTGCACTGTCACCCAATATAGGGTGGTGAAGTCATTGTTGGATGTCAGTGGGGTCTGGGCTGCCCGCAGGTACCTAGCACCACCTACATACCAACTACTATCAGCGTAGCCATGTACTTATTGAGAAGCCTGGCTTTCCACGATGCAGAGCATCAATCCCAGCATCCTTTGCCCAGAGTTTCGCTGTGTACCGTATTCTCTGAGAAAATACAGCGATTGGACCACTTTTATTTCCAAGCTCTAATTGGGTACAGCCTCTCTTTTAGTGGTCAGATTCTCTCGTCAAGCAATACCCCACGGAAACAGGCCAATTAGAGCGTTATAATAAAAGTGGTCCAATCGCTGTATTTTCTCAGAGAATACGGTACTCATTTGCATCTTTAGGAGGTTTGTTCCTGGAGCCGGCAGCGACCGTTCCACCCTCTAGTCATCGCCGAGCAGACGGCGATACGACAGGGGCAGGGCTCATCAGCACGTTTTCCAGAGTTTGTATTGTTTTTTGGAGCGGCTCGCCAAAATACGCATGCATACCGCCAGCAGCTGTAGTGGTGTCGTAGTGCGTAGTGCCATACCTAGTGCACCTGCTAGCCTAGCACAACGGTCGCGGTGGTTCCTCCCAACTCCTTCTAGCATACCTGTCATTGTCTCTCGTGCAGCTCAAATGCTCGCCCGGCGGGTTCCCATGGCCAGACAGCTGCCTCGCTCCATACGTTCGTGTGCCTGTCACATGTACCTGTATGCATACATACCTCATACGTACAGACTACGGCAGGAGGATCGACAATAATTGTTTACCTGCCTACATATCTTTGGTCAATCTCTCCATGAATTCTCCGCCCAATGCCTACATTGCATACAAGCTGGTGCTAACAACCTAGCTTTCGAACGAACCTTTCCGAGGATTATACAATTGGTCGAGCATGATCGTGGGATGGAATGTGAACTCTACTCTCGGCAGTAGCGGATTAGCATCGTCTCTTCCAAACATCGAAACTTTGTGCGTGCTTGATGAGATGTAGGTACATGCTTTCGCAGGGCGCAGGAGGGTTGAAGGAATGTACGAGGTAGGTATGCACAGTGTGATCATTGCCAGGGCACCGGAAGAAGCAATGTAGGTACGCAGCTGTCCTTCTACCCCTGGATCTGACCGGCATGCATGCTGAGAGAGTGGCCGGGCAGGCGCAGACAGAGGATGAGGGAACAAAGTACAGCACACGCCGTAGCGATACATTCTTGAATCAGCCCGACTCTGGGGTGCTCCCTGTAACGCATGGGCGACCGTAGCCAAGTAAAGAGTACGTACTGGCTGGTGCTGGGTGTGTCTCTGCTGGTTGATATTCGGATACGCCCCCATGTGCCATGCCCATTCAACCACCACTCAACTGAGGAACTGAGTTGGTGCCCGCAAAGAGTCATCGATCTGCTCCCGCTTCGCTCCCCCTCCAAGGGCCCAACTCACTTGAAGGCCTGTGCCGTACTCCTTTTTCTTTCTCTCTCTCTCTCTTTCCTCTTTTCTCGACTCCTCCCTGTACCTTTACCTTTGTTGCATGTACACGCTACAGGCAGGACTTACTGTACATACAACAGTGCAATGCGCCTCTCTCCACAACCGATATTTGCAAAGTTTCCTTTTTGTTGTTTGGTACTACACTGCTCACCAAATGCTCACCTGTCCATACCCAATCCTGTCCGCCCTCTGTTGTCTGCTGCACACACGCACAGTAATCTCTCTCCACCCCCTCCTTCTTTATTTCCCTTTTTTCCCCTTCTCTCTCTCAACCCTGGCTTCCCAAGCTAGCTACTTAGCTCACTGAACGACCTGTTTAGAGTCTTCAGTACGTACCTGTCGATCGTGCACCCCGGTTCCCTGTCCGGCCATGCCTTCTCATCCCTTCTCTGTTCCGTCACTAATAATCTCCCGACCCCGTCTACTGCACCACCATAAGTGAACTTCAAGTCCTGCCTTTGCCAGAGAAGCACTCAAAAGCCGCCTGGCGCCCAACGACTACAAATCGCCAGTATCGACACATCTCGATTCTTCCTCGCACCAATTGCCTCTGCATCGCATATACCCAACGCTGTGCTACACTGCTCAGTCCTGTCCGCGCATATTCTCTAACGCGCGCCAGCCTCGAACAACCAATTCTATATATTCCTCTTCGCTTGTCGCGCGCATTGCATCGCAGCGGCGTTCTTTGGGGCCCTGGACAGAAACAATTGCCGACTGTGCTCGCGGAACTAGTGTGAACATCGCCGTCATCTGCGACATACGAAATCGCTGTCAGGCGGCGCTCCTGGCCCCAGCTCTCTCCGCCGCGGTCCTCGAAAAAAAGGAAGAAAAAAAGTTGCAATCTCCCGGTAGCTCAAGGAGGATACGAAGAAAAGAACCAAACAGGACGTTTTGGGATAATCCCCTCGCGGCATAGGAAGCAACAATATCGATCGCCAGTGTGGGTTATCTGCATATCTGACTACACAGCTACCCTAGTCTCTCGTGGTTCCCGCCGAAAAAAGCGACCTGCATCCTGCAGCAGGACCAACACCACCTTCATCTCTCTCTAGCCCAGCAGAGCCAGCCACTGCACACCCTTCTACTGTTGTAGGCCACCTTCACGGTCCCAACCCGCGCAGCACGCATATGCTGTACGGCCAATCTGTGCGGTTGTTTGTACCTCGACGTACTGACCTCGAAAAGCCGTACCTGTACTCGCTCAGTACTTCGAGGCCTGCTGCTGCTCCGACACTGGTGGTTTGTAGGCCTACCCTCCACTTAGCTCCGGACCCCAATAGATATCGTGGGGTATCGACTTGCTGCCTCGAAGATTGTATATAAGGTATCTTGGTCCCGGATCAGCCAGTCCTCATCCCAGCTCCGGCAGTCACGGCCTCGTCCGTGTATGCTAAGATTCGCCTGCATCCTTATAAACCCTTGCTGCTCCTCTACCGCCTGCTTGCCCATGGGCCACTGAGCTTTTGATCTTTTCTTTCCCAAACTCGCAGAATCATGAGGCCCACGAAACCAACTGGACGATCCTCTTCATAGATGCTACGCCTCTTCGCCTAGCCCAGTCTGTCCTGCGCTGCTCTTCCATACCGAACAACCGCGTAGAAATTCGCGTTTCCTTGTGCCGGGCTGTATCCCGCACATACACAACCATACCATGCCTTCCCTTCCAACCTCACATCCACGGTCGAGCCCCGACCCAAATGCCAACTCTACCACTCCTCCCATGGCTATCCAGGGCTATTCCTCAGGCTCATTACAGCGGCGGCGGCGCCCCAGCCAGGTGCAGACAGCCGCGCTGGCGAATCCAAAACTTAGTGGGATACCCTCTTCGACCATGAGCGCCTCCTCTGTGGCCTCGAGCCTACCACGAGACTCGCCGCTCATGACGCCAGAGTACGCCGCGCTGATGGCGAGCAGCTCTGTCCAGGGTTCCCCGGAGCCCTTTCCTTTCCTTGGCCGCGACGTTGACCAGTTCCCGCCCACCCCCTTGATGCTGGGTGACCCCTTAATAATACGCGACCATCAGCTGTCACGCAAGCCGAGCGTCAACTCGATGAATCCCAGTGTGGCCCCCCAGTGCCAATTCCCTGGCTGAAGCCTTGCAAAGCAAGGAGAGGGACAGCAAAGGGGGCCTCATGCGAAGACTCTCAAGCCGAGCCAAGAAGCTCGCACCCACTCGCCGACAATCATCAGTCACTCCCGCCGGCCGAGATGGTACTATCGGCCCTGCTATCCTGCGCCGCAGAAGTGACAGCAACAACACCGCTCCGCCAGAGACGGTCTTTTACAGCGATTCAGATGACGCCTTCACGGACGAAAGGGACGAGTTCAACGCTCTAGGTCTAATGAATGGGTCGCTACGAGAAGTATCGTCGACGAGCAACCCAGGTTCCAACACAGGATCCTTGTCCCCGGTTGGTGCACACGCCGGACCCGTCATTCCGCTGGCTCTGATCAAAGGGACTTCCATCTTCAAGGTCTCCAAGAAGAGGAAATACAAGAAGATATTCCTTGTTTTGGACTCGGAAGCCGCCAAGATCACCTGGGATAAGAGCCGCCCATCCAAATCCATATACATTGACGATATCAAAGAGATCCGAGTAGGCTCGGACATTCGGCAATATCGTCTCGACTACGAAGTACCCGAGTCGGAGGAAGGTCGTTTCTTCTCGATCCTGTATGCCGTTGCCGACAAATCCAAGAGTAAGGTTATGCACCTGATTGCCGAGGATGAGGAAACCTTTGACAACTGGGTGAATGCCCTGGACGCCATCTCGAAGCACCGCCAAGACCTCATGACGTCCCTCATGTCTTTCAACGAGAAAGCCATTCGTGCCTACTGGACCAGCGAGATGACGAAACAGTTCGAGGGACGACCGCATTCTTTTGACGACGAAGAGATTGATCTCCCCGGCGTCGAACGCGTGTGTCGCAATCTTCATATTCATATCTCGCCAGAGCAACTGCAGAGCAAGTTTACCCTGGCGGACGCCACCAGGACGGGCCGTCTGAACTACGGCGAATTTCAACTCTTTGTCCGGGAGATGAAGCGCCGGGACGACATCCGCTCCGTTTATCGAGGAGCAGCCACTACGGACGTCGAAACCGGCATTACTTGGCCTGAGTTTGCATCATTCCTGCGTGAGACTCAGGGCGAGGATGTTGATGCCGACCCTCGTGGTTGGGAAGCCAAGTTCATGCGCTTCGCACGCCGGCCCAAGCCCACAGCTAGCGAGCTGGGAGATGGCGAGACCCCGCTGCCTCGGATGACGGAGCAGGCTTTTGCCGCCTACCTCACTTCCACTTACAACCTCCATCTCACTCGCGAGCCTGCTGAATATTCCCTCGACAGGCCACTGCATGAGTACTTCATATCTAGCTCCCACAATACGTACCTGTTGGGCCGCCAGGTAGCCGATTTGTCCAGCGTCGAGGGATACATCACAGCTCTTGTCAAGGGTTGCCGCAGCATCGAGATCGACTGCTGGGACGGCTCTGATGGGCAGCCCCAGGTCCAGCATGGGTACGCCATGACCAACGCCATCTCCTTCCGCGAAGTCATCAACATTGTCAACAAGTACGCCTTCGTCGCCAGCCCATTCCCTCTCTTGGTGTCTCTCGAGGTACACTGCAACAACGCGCAGCAAGTGCTCATGGCCGACATTATGAAGGAGATTTTCGGCATTCGTTTGGTCACGGCCCCACTGGATGCGTCTTCGGACAAATTGCCTTCACCCTCTGAGCTGAAGCACAGGGTCTTGATTAAGGTAAAGGCAGCAGCGCCAAGCGTCGATGATTCGCGAAAAGGAAGAACACCCTCCTCCACCGGACGTCGGCGTGGTAACAGTCTCACAAACAGCCTTACATCGCCGTACACCAAGCCGGTGGCAGCGGATAACGGAGCGGTTCCGGCCATGTACCTCTCAAACAGCCCGCTACTCAGCCCCAGAGAGTCCTCTCGGCTGAGAGTTGGCAAGCGATACAATACGATAACCGAAGGCGAGGTCCAAGAAACTGTGAGCAGCAACACGAGCGACAACGATAGCGGCAGTGAAGGCGCACCCAACAAGAAGAAGACGAGCAAGATCGTCCCGGCTCTCGGCGAACTGGGTGTTTACTGCATGGGCGTCAAATTCGATGGGTTTGCTGCACTCGACTGCAAGATGCCCTTTCACATATTGTCCTTTATGGAAGGGACGTTCAGCAAGCACACAAAGACGAAGGAGTACAAGGATGCTCTGTATCGGCACAACATGCGCTTCATGATGCGGGTGTACCCCCAGTTCAACCGTCTCACTTCGCACAATTTCAATCCTCTGATGTATTGGAGAAAGGGCGTCCAAATGGCGGCACTCAACTGGCAAACATTTGACCATGGTATGCAACTCAACCAGGCCATGTTCGAAGGCGGCACAGATCAGTCGGGCTACGTACTCAAGCCGCACTCGATGCGAGAGATTCGCATGCTGCGGGAAGGACTTCCGGATGAAGCCATTGGCAAACTGGAGCGAAAGAACGTCTCCTTTACCATCGACGTAATCTCGGCCCAGCAACTCATGCGCCCCGGCAACTTGCCAGCCAACCGCACCGTTGATCCGTATGTCGAAGTCGAGGTGTTCCATGCCAACGACAAACGAGACAAGCATGACAGCAGTGTGGGCATACCTACTCCTACCGACACCCCTTTGAAGTACACGACGAAAGTAGTCAGAGAGAACGGCTTCAATCCCGTCTTTGACTACAAGTGCCACTTCAAATTAACTACAAAGTACCCGGAGCTGGTATTTGTAAAATTCAGCGTGAAAATGTCACCCGACGGCGAGAAACGCAACGAGCGCGTCACCCCAATGGCGACATACACAGCTAAACTTAGCAACTTGAAGGAGGGATACCGGACCCTGCCTTTACTTGATCCGAATGGGGATCGCTACCTGTTTTCCACCCTGTTCTGTCGCATCGAACACGGCCCTGTCACCAACGTTTACGTCAACCCCGGGGACGAGAGCGAGCCGGTCGGCAGGATCAAGACGCTCGGGAACAAGGTCTTCAACCGATCATATAACAGCAACCCGAAGCTGGCGGCCGAGAAGACGGTGGAGAAGTCTAGTTTCGACAGCGGCTATTCGGACAGCTCACTGATTCGAACTGTATAACAGATATTCTGCCTGCGTTTGGTTAGGACATCCAGCATGTATCAACATATCACGCGCGACGGAAGATGGTTCGGCCTCTGTGAACTCTGGCCATTTTTGCAATGATTCCCCCAGCTTCGATTTTGATCTACGGCGAGAATACCCCTTTCGATCACACATGAGAACGGCGCATCAGGGGCATCAGCGGACATAGTGCTTTTACTTCTTTCCTCTTCTTCTTTTGTTTTCCGGGTTCACAACGGCGTTTTGAGGGATGCTTCTCAGAAGGATTTGGCCCGAGGCTGAATTGGCCAGGTGCGACTGGGAATGGGCACGCATAGCTGGCAAGGAATCGCATTTTAGGTGTTTGGCAGGGCTGGGACGATAGATACGGGGAACCACACAAAAAAAGTTTCATGTGTCATTTCTTCCAAGAGGACCATTACTCAGGCACATGGTCTCAACGGCGGCGGCAATTTCAGGGGGCGCTAGCATTGAAGGTCTGCACAATCGATCCCATTGGAGGACGAGGGTTACTTGAGGCATCTGGTTGCATGGAACGGCGAAGGTCAGGGATGCTGAGCATCTCCACGAAGACGGGCCGGAGAGTTCTTTCTTCTTGTTCACTTTGTAAGAGTTGGAGAAGGTCTAGGCAAGACCGCTGATACTCCTTGACTAGAAGAGTCATTACGAATTTTACGAATATGGGATCGCGTGCACAGCGCATATATTCCCTTCTCGATGACCTCCAGTTATTTCCAAGATACAGAGATACCAGTGGCTCGCGCTACGAACCTTGTATAAGTAAAACACTGAATTGGGAACATATTTCACCATGATGAAAGAAACTGCCGTGACTTGAGCCTCGGAGCTTCACTTCACACTCCGTCGCACAGTGTACCTTGAAGGCCAGTTTTCTTTTTCCACATGGTGCCCATCATGTAAAGTAACGTCACACTTGCACGACTAGGCAAAAAATAATGTATTCTTTCTAACCTTGAATCCTGGTTGATGAGTGCCGTAGCCGTAGATCCCGCTAGTAGCCGCCATGCATCTGCCCCTGCCAAGTCTCTGATGAAGGGTACAGGTACAGGTATGGGCTTTTTAAATATTTCCGATACATTCTCCCCTTTTTGAGGGGAAATGTCCCAATGTGTCCCTTACGAGTATTCCAGGGGCTCCAGGGTAGTCGAAAATCAGACCTGTACTCCTCGGGTAGCCGTAACGGACAACAAACCATATCACATGGCCCCTCTCGTGCGGAGTCGGGGCACCAGATGGAAGGAGGGCGGGCAGGGGTACAAGGGTAGAGGCAAACAGTGAGGGGACCCGACATCTTGGGACGTAACCCCCCAGCTTGCCAGGGGGTTGACGGGTTCAGCAGCCCTTCTGATTCGCCGGGGAAGCGCCCGGGGGCACCACTAAAATTGAAAGAAGCTACACTCCCGCGGGGACGGCTGTCAAAAAGGTAGTCGTCTAGACAGGCAGACGACGTCATCTCTCGTCAAGCCAGAGTCTTGTCTTTCATTTCACCTCCCATTGTTTTTGTTTTTGTTTGCTTTTTGTTTTTTATCTGCCGACCCACGTGGACGCTGTCGTACGGAAACACGCAGAGGTGACGGGGACGCTTCCTTGTCATGTCTCAAGAAAATGGCCTTAATTACATGACATTACATACGACGTGTTTGGAGCCCAAAAACAGAATAGGTGAGCAGGGGTCGTTGGGGGGGGTTCTTTTCTTTTTTTGACCGCTGCAGATCTCGCTCACCCCGTTGTTACAGTACATCCAACAAGGATGGGGAAGAGCAGAGGCCAGCCACCAGCCCTGCCGACGACAGCGGCCTGCCGATTTGGCGCGAAAAGCGGACTTGATTGGACGCAGCCATTTCCATCCAGCGCGCTTCCTCAGACACGGAAACTGCGGTGAGCAAATCAGGTAACCAACGAGGTCGTGCCGGACAGGCGGATGGCCTGACTCCTCTCAATGACTCTGACCTTGTTGGCCCCGAGCTCCCCAAGCAGGGCCTGGCGAACCTTGGGAGTTGCGACGCCGGGCAGGCTGTGCAATTACGCATCTTGCTCTCATTGCCAACCGATCCCTCCTCGCATCCATGCTCTGATCTGACCTCAGCTGATAATAATGCAGGTGCGGTGTGCGCCGCTCTCTCATCCTTCTCCCTCCACCTCTTCCTCTTCTATACCGCCTCGGGTACGGTCCGTCCCCTGCAACAGCCCTGCAACCAGCCCTGTGCTGCCTCTTCAACGACTGCTACAGCCGACGCATATCGTCAAGCCCCGATTGACCCAATAAACCCTGGCTTGTACATGTTTTTCAGCACCACTGACACACGTGCATGCAGGTATCCCGTCTGGTTAGGACGGAAAGGGAGAACAAAGTCGCCAAGGGAAACAAAAGGAAGTAAATCCCGCTACACTACTGCGTGCTACGATTCCCTGCATGCAAAACTCAGCTGTCAACTGCACGGGCTGACGGCGGTACGCGGCACGGCCTGAGAGGCAGAAGATGAGAAAGAAAAAGAAAAAAAATACAGTCGCAGTCTTAGATGTTATAGCTAGAAGCATGCTAATTGGCTGTCCGTGGTGCGAGACAGGGAGGGAGCGAAGGGGTCGGGGACCACTCTCGCGTGTTGCTTCCTTCTTCTCTCTGCCGGCTGCCACTCTCCTGCGTCCCCATGCCTGTGCATGTCCATCCCGCCCTCCCCGCCGCGGCCTCCACCGACTTTGACAGACGACGACATTGGGGGCCCTTCATCGGTCTCACTAGACGAGAGTTGAGTGGCCTGCCCTGCATACGTTGAAGAAGGGAGACAGGCCATGGACGTCCGTACCCTATACATGCGTCTGTTGTACCCGTGGGTTGGTCATGTACATGCAAGCAAGGAGGGAGGGTGAAACATGGCAGCGTCGCGTTGAAACTCCTGCCTTACTACCTAACCACGAGCCTGCCTCGTGACCTAAAAAGAAAATCCCGATACCAGGGCGTCCAGGAGCGTGGGGCCTACTCCCCTCTCCTCTCGCTTTACGCCGACGACAAGCCCTGAGAGAAGGTGAGATCTTGGTCCCATGTGCCCAGCATCCATGTTTCGGCCTTGAGGGGGGCTCCAACAGGGCCGTTTAGACAAACATTAACGGTCCCCAGTCTTGATCATTGTCGGGTTGGGCTCACTCGAAAGAGGAACCCGAGGAACTACTTGCCTGTTTCAGAATATCGCACACTCGTCATGTTCGCACGTGTTGATGCACAGTTCTGTACCGACGATGGCACTGGGTATGAATAGGTCGCTTCCATGGTTGGCGAGCTGGCACATTGATTCGTCATTTGACACCAGGAGGAGTGTACATGCGCTAATATTCCCAGGGATCCCAGGCCAAGCAGTGCATATGGTAAGTGGTGCTATTGTTGGCATACTTATGTGAGTTTCTCACTATGTCTTGTCGCATCAATGGTATACGATCTAGCAAGTTAAATATATATATATGCACATATTAGCATATTGTACATGAGGATCCCTCTGTCGCTGGAAGCGCATGCTTGGCCGCTGCTATATGGTGTACTGATTGTATCAGAGATTCTTGGAGCACAATATGAGTGAGGCCTCTATGGAACTGTCAGTGACTGTAGACTCAACCACCATGTTTTGGTACCCCTAGTAGCGCTCTACCTACCGACGCACTACTCTACTTGGCGATGTAGGAAAAATACCTTTCTTCGCTCTATGTCATAGTCTCACCCTGTTCAGGTCCAAATGCGGCCTCTTCGCAAATCCAAGCATACGACTTCGTTGGGCGGGTTTAATGTTCCATCCGTTGCGTTTGCAATCGTGAGATAGACAACCCATGAGACTCATGAGCATCTGGTCATACATTTCAGCGGCGATGCCAATTGGCAAAATCACTCATCCGAGAGGATGCTGTATTGTCTCTGACTCGTTCTAGTGGACGGTCAGAGCGCCGGTGCGAGAGATTTCGGCTGCTTGCGTGCTATGCCTCCGGCCTGCAATTCAGGGGGCTAGGTAGAACATATATATACTACATCCAAGGCAATCTGCCCTTTCACGTTGGCCTTCTCAGTATAGAGCCTGAGTACACCGCTGTCCGTGATGCACTTTCTTACTGAAACGACTGTGCTTGCTTCTGGCAGTGTCGATCGGCTCTTGCGACACCTTGTAGCCACCATTCGGGGGTTTTCTGGCTAGCACCTCGGCCGCGTTGTGCCGGTCCGCAATCTTCCCGTCGGCCTTTCAGATGAGCGCCTTATTGACAAGGTGCCCGTCCATCTCACTGATACCGGTACTGGGCCATATGCCAGGCTAATGGCTACATGGACATATATAGAAATAGACATCCTTGATCTGGCGGTATCCAAGAACACCATATTACAGTCTGGCCCTAGTCCATCCGTCATAGGGTTGGTTCATGCATCTTTCTATCTCCTATACGAAAACATACAAATGCTGAAACAACATGGGCAGGCCGGAGAATACCTATGAAGAAGTTAGTAGATGAAGACGTGGAGAACATGTATCTCAAAGCCGTACACAATGGGTGGTTCGCGGGGGACGGGCCAGTGTCGCGATCAGAATAGTACATCTTATTTACGTCCAAATTTATATCAACAGCACTCTCGATTTCGGTACTTTACACAACACTTGTGACCTTTCTTTATGGCCAGTCTTATGTAGAGGTACTATCTGATACACCTTCCCTTACGAGTGTGGAAGCTACCATTATAGTGCTAAAAAATGCATCAGAGTGGTTTCTAAAGTGAGTGTCCCAACTCACCATGACGGAGTGTGTATTGCCTCCACCCTCTAGGATACAGAGAGAACCATGTGAAAAAGACTCGGATATGTTCCCATACAAGCCCCTGATACAAGATCCAGAATAGACTACTGAAACGTGCAAAACGCGGAGGACAGCTTTGGTCACATTCGCGATAAAGTCAGTAAAATACCAACATGACAGCGCTGCTCTACCTCCACGAAAGTTGGCATCTACTGACCTGAGATCCACTGACCTTCCTTGACCCCAAGTGACATGACGAGAAGCCCATGCTAACCTTTAACAACTCGACACTCTTGGTGTCACGATTTCCCCCTGTTTCCTGTAGCGAGTACCTCGTTCACCCACTGAATGCGAGTTTTATCTGGCAGTGTACTGCACCAGCAACAAGTGGACGCCTATGAATACTACAAGACTTACAACTTACGGCCCAATATGGAAATATCATCCTCCCTATTGACTCATATTACCGCATGGGTTATGTCTTGAAACTGTACGCAAGGTTAGAGACTGGTTACAAGAATGCCCCCTTCCCACTGGCCTTCAGCGCGTACTGTTACCCACCTTGGTAGACGGACATGACGGTCCCTACACGAAGCGAGTCCCGTTACCCCCAGCTTCGAGAACGCATATTCTACCCGCCCTGGAGTGGGTAGAATGACAACAAACTTCAGTCTTCCGACAGGAAGCTCTGGGCAGATACCGCACAGGGAATCTCTCGTAAGCACAACTACAAGTAGTTCGGGCTTTGGCATCGTGGGGGTTGAGAACCTAGAATGGGGGGAAGGACGAGCGTTTCCATCTTGTCTGCGGTGTTTGTCCTATCTTGATCAGGGAGTGCAAGCGGAGAGGTCCTGGAACAACGTTATCTCCACGACGGTCTGTGTGATGCTTTCCCGAAAAGTCCAGCGCATCTCAAGTACTGCAGGGGCATCTTGGCTCGCAACCGATATCACCTTCTGGGCGCGGGCTTTAACAGTAGATATGAAAGCCTAACCATCATCCAGAGATCCTCCCCGTCCCTTGTGTGACAACCGCCATGGGGGACATTTCGAAACAAGTCGGAAAGCTGCAAAACATGAAGACGTGATTATGGTTGATTCAAATGTGCATGAGGACTGGTATGGGATTCTGCATATGGGGGTTGTGGCGCCAAACTTGGTTGAGCCAGTGCAAGTGTTGCCCTAAGAGGATGTGATGCCTGCCCATCAGTAAGGAAGGACAACATTTGGCTTTCTTCTTCGCATCTTCTTATTCTTTTAAATGGCACACCAATCATATTTTCGAATGACAAACGACGTACGAATATGTATGTTAGATTGAATCATTGGATTGCAAGTAAACAATGATGTGTAAGCTTTCGTACTCGCCAGTACTTGCATTCATCTGGCTTACACATGGTAGAGTAATGGTGGCTCTGTTGGTGGGTATAACAAGTTCAAGGCCATGCATACTTGGCCCTTTCGTACGAAGCAAACGAGGGGGCAATAGTCAAGCCTCCTTTGCAGAAAGCCAGGCACCTAGCGATAGAGCAAGTCTAGACTTCGCTCTGAGATCACAACATCGGCTCTGTTCTCGTGATCCCGGCAGTAGTCGTGCGCGTGAGCCGCTTCGCATTGTATCGGAGGCTCACCATGGCCCCTGTTGAATGCCCCCTTGAGGCGGCAAGGCCAGACTTCAAAGCATAAGCCGCATCTGTTTTTAACTTTGAGTTTGCTGAATTAAGAAACCGCGGATGCTCCGCACGGTTGAGGCAGATATCTGAGGTTTGTCTTAGCTTACCCGCTTGGGATCTGCGCTGTCAAGCTGAACATTTCAGCTTTGTGTCGGCTCCCAGACGGCTCCCAGACAGACGAGGGACGAAAAGGGGGAAAGGCTTGCACTTGGCCAACATAGACCAATGCGGATATTGACTCCTCCAAAGGCGTCAAAGCGCGCGATGGCCTCCGTAGAAGAAATGTGCAGAATTCTTGAGCATAGGCGAGCGGCGCGTTACTAGTAGCAATAAAGCAAAGGAGGGCTGAGAGTATAGTCGCCAGCCGCACCCTCCTTTGGGCTCCAGTGGAGGAATCTGCAAAAGATTGAAACCATGTGAAGGTCTAGACTGCTGCTTCTCCAGCTCCAAGCCACATGCTTTCGCTTACCTCCGCTAGCTCCCTGGCGGTCCGCTCTTGTATGCGGGCAACCAGCAGGCCATCAAGCCTTACCGAATGGCACCTGGGGCCGCCTGTAGCCGGACCAGAACCTTGTTGGTAGCGAGTTCCAGACCGTTGGGCCCTGCAGAGTTTCGCTAAAACGTGGCCGTTGCAGAATATCTGAACGCCACAGGACATTGCGAGCTGAAGAGGGAGAGCGACGCCACTGATCACGCGCAGCTGAGCTGAGCTGAGCGTCGCCGCAGGGAGATTTCATCACGGTCTAGATGCCTCTTTCGTCAAAGAAGAGGAGAATACGATGGTTTGACAGGGGAACTTTGGGGATAAGCCCTTGTGCAGAGGCGGAGATGGTGCGGACAAGCGTGCCACCCTGAGGCAATGGAGGCAGGTGCTATTGGGTGGAAGTACGTAGTAATTTCTTCAATCGATGGCCAAAACATGAGGACCACGTACCCAATGGCACAATGGGAGACCTTGAAGCCCAAGCTCGAGTATCCCCCAACAGAGCAAGCAAAATGAGCTTCATTGGTGAGAAAGATCATGAATGAGGCATAGTATCGTGCGGCACCCCCTTGCTTTTGCCGTACTTGCTTTTCCTTTCCATTGGCGTTCAGAAAGATGTGGAAGTTGGAGGCTGGTTGCTTCTTTTGTGTGCTGATGAAAGGTTTCTTCAGCTGTTGCCATTGATGGCAACCTGACTCGTCTATGACCAGAAATCAGGCCGGGCCCGAAAAGAAAGAGAAAGCCCTCCTCGCATATTCGTTCACTAATCACGGTCCCGAGAATGATGGCCGGGGGAGCGGGGCTCGAAGATTACGGCCGACCTCGAGTCGTCTTGACTCAGGTGAGCAGCAGAGCAATTCACTGTAACTCTGCCCGGTCGGGCATGTATGCACGTTGGCATTGCATTCGGCAGCTCATATGGCTGGCGTGTGCCGAGGAATCGAATCTACCTGAATCTCACGACATGCTCGATTATGGAGCATTTCCCTCAGGATCCCAAGGTTTTCTTCTTGTTCTTGTTGGAAGTGCTTCGGATCCGCTCTGTCATTTGTAATTGATCAAACGTGAGACTCGTGCAGGTCAAGTCAAACGTGCATTCACCAACCATGCAGACCTAAGCTTTTCGAAGTTGTCTGCCAAGGACTCCAGTCAGAAAATCAGCATGGGATACATAATGGGGCTGAAAGAAAATCCTGGTGCAGATCCGACGCTGGAAGTTCAACCGTCTTGCAGGGGGGGGTTAAACCGTCATTTGGATGCGGCTTGAGCCGACCCCATTAAAGCATGAAAGTGGGAACACATTTGGGAAAATGAGGGGTAGTATTCGATGTACTGTTGAAGTGCCGGGACAGACAGACAGACAGAGTAGAACATTGCATACAACAGATTACATACTACAGGGTTGAGGTTAAGCAGGCGAAGGAATCCTATTTGTATTTCAGGGTCTGATTCATGAGCTGGGCTGAACCTATTCCCCAGACTCGACATGCAGTCGTTTCTAGGCGCCCCGTACTCTAAAAAGGGGATCCTGATGCGCTTGAATGCTGAGGTCTCGTCTTCTATCATGTACAGTTTTACCCTTGAAAGTTTGTTAATTGATGGATACCGTTTCGGACTTCGGATGGATTTTCAACAGGGTATATACATATAGGCAGTACATTACCGTCCAACCCGAAACATAAAAATCGAGGGCATACGATAAAAGCTACATCGATTTAAATATACGTTTCAAATCGGTAGAAGTATTATGGGCGCATAAAATATAGGTGCAGGGCTCCCAAACGGTATCTATCAATTAACAAACTTTCAAGGGTAAAAGTGTAGACACTATCCAAAGGTAAGAGTCGGCCATGTCGGGTGCCACCCGTTTAGAACATGTCTTAAAGCAATCATGTTCAATAGCTTGGGTTGATGTTGGCCAACCAACACCCAATGCAGTACGACGTCCACGTCCAATTGTCGACGAATACAGGTACCTCGGTGGTTCTAAGCCAATCCAGGGCCAGTCAAAGGTCAGTTGGACACGGAGGAATGCGCCATGCATATATTATGTGTAATAGGTAAGTTTTCATATCCTGGCTAGGTAATATTAGTCTCGGCCGATCTTTTAGGGGTTATAGCGTTATAAAGGTAATATAAAGAGTTAATTAGGTTTTAAGCTATTTTATTATTAAAATCGATAAAATTAACCTATATTACTTTTATTATTAATTATAAGTTATTAAGATTATAAAATTCTTATAAATAATATTAATTTTAAAGGCTTTATTAAATTTAATATTATAAATTTATTACTATTTAATATATATTCTTTTAATATCGATAATATTTTAATAATGCTTTAATATATTAACGAGTAATTTAATAAATTACTTTTCTAAAATAATATTTTAAACTTCCTCTATATAAACTCTTAATTTATTATATTTAAAGGTTTTATAAAAGTTATAATAATGCTTAATATAATCCTTTACATAATTTTAAACGGCTTTAATAAGATTTAAATTTAATAAATTAATAAATTAAAAGATTATTATAATATTATATTAATCGAGTTTAATTTAAATAATTATAAATTTATATAAAAAGGTATTATTTTATATTAAGATTAATTACTCGTTATTATTAATATAATAGAGTTAAATCTAGTTATTAATAAAAAGAAGGATATATTATAAATAAGTAATTAATAAGATTATCCCTTATTCCTTCTCTTAGAATAAGCTAAGTTTTTAATTAATAATATTAAAAAAAATAACTTTAAAATATTTAACCTTTCTTTTTCTGAAACTGATTATTAATACATTTATTAAATAACGTTTCTTTAAGGTTTTAAATAATATATTATTAATAATATATTTTATTAATTTAAAGAATTTAATTCTATTATTTTATTATTTAATATCGGTATTTATAAGTTTAAATTAAGCGGCGTACTTTTAATTTTTTATCGATTAAGGGTTTTTTATAAGCGAATTAGCGAGAAAAGCTTATATAATAAAGCGTTAATCGGATTATATATATATTAAATAAACCTTAAAAAAAGTTAATAAAAAAAGCGAGGTAGGTTATAAATTAATTAATTTTAAAAGTAATAATAAAGGTTTTTAATTTAATCTTTTAATCGGTTAAAAAAGAATATAACCGGCTTATTTAAAGGTTAATAACTAACCTATTTATAATTATAATATATATTTAATTAATTAAATAATTAATTTATAATTTAATTTATAATTTATTTATATTAATATTAAAAATTTAATATAAACTCGTTATCGATTAACCTTTTTTAAATATAATATTTTAATATTTAAAGGGCGTGGTATTATAAGAAAAACATTAATTAATTAATAAATTAATAAGCTTAAAATAAAGAAAAAATTAATAAAATAAATAGATTTATTATAATATAAAAGAATCGGTACTATTTAATATATATAGATATATCAAAATTATAATTTAAGATTTCTATTTAAAATCTATTTAAAATTAATCCACTTGGTTTATTACCTTCTCGAGATACAAGGTATAGGTATTAAAACTTAAGCCTGACACCAAGTAGCCACCTCGGGCCCGAATCTCCACGTAACAAGATGACGGCCAGTAGAAATGCAAACATCGTGGCAATTTGATGGCCAAACCACGTACGTAGGACCAAAACATGACGACGACGACGTCGCCGTCGCAGATGTTCGTTTCAGTCAAGTCGTTACCCGTGGATGATATTACTTCCTGCAGGTAACCCAGTGATAAAAACATGGTAAATTTCGTCTCAGTCTGGTCAGATGTTTCAATCGAAGCTGCACTTGCTGTATTGGTTATTGGTCGTGATGTATGTAGCATTGTCTAGCCTAGCCTTGCCTTGTTTCTGTCCTGCATGAGAGTGGTGGGCGGATGGAAGGGCAGATTGGGGAGTGCAGTGCAGTGCCCAGCTGGGTGTCGACTTGCGACATGCGACATGCCCCGTTGGTCGTGATCAGCGCCGAAGAGCCGCGTTGGCCCGCCCGACGCGTCGTGGTCTACGTCAAGGATTCTCCAATTGCAGCAATGCCCATAGAGTAAGTAATTAATACGTATGTAAGGGAAGGAAACAAAGGGTAGCTAGCAACTCTCTTGCTGATCTGGTGATCATGCTTCGAATCATGACGCGGACGGCTCGCCTTGGCGGGAGCGAATGCAACGAAGTCAATCAGTCATCGGCGGGTCGGCGCCAGAACGAGTTCAACCCCCGACCGACAGCATTTTGAGTGTGTCTCTCGCTCTTGTAAAAATAGAACGCCATGACACAAAGCTGCCCCGGTTCTTGTCAAGCATGCGAGAGATGAACTCTGTTCAATCGGCTCGCCCTTGGGTGTGTTTGCACACTACCTAGTGTTATTATCTTCAGCTACAAATTGGCACATGAGGAGAGTCTTCGGCGTGCCCATCCATATTTTGCTTGATGATGATGATGAGGGATGCAAGATGGAATGCGTATAGCCACTCAGTAGAACCCCATACCTCTCTCACTTGACATGGACACTGCCACGCACACCGAGCCAGGTCAACAAACAAACAAGAGCACACCACCCATCCTCTACGGTACCCAGGGACACGACACACTATTTCTCATCTGATGCCATACTAGAGTTATCATGCACCTAGGAGAATACGGTTTACCGATTCTGTTGCTCCCGCCTCTCAAATAGCATGCCTGCAGAGAGACCAATGCGAACCCTGTATTACCTAAGGGGGCGGCAGTTGGTCGGAGGGAGGCGTCGCCGTTGACCGATATTGGCCGTTGATAGACTTCCCTCATATGTTCCTGTTTATGTTTGATCTGCAATCAGTACAGACGAATAACTGACTCGAAAGTGCCCATCAAGCTGTCATGGAAAACATCCCGACTCTCCACGTCAGTCACATCTCGCGTAGGCCTGAGATTGTGGAACGAAGGGGTAGGTTAGCAACATGAGTTAGGTATGTGTCGAGCCCGTATGGATACCGACATCCTGCTTCAACCCACGCCGCACGCACTTTCAACCTCCACACAGGACTCGTGACTGCCTACAAACCACGCATGCATTGCAGGCACTTTGTGGCGCAATAGATGCACAGTCGAACGCGCGTAAAAACCCCGTCGCTGAAAAAAATCATCAGAAAAGATCAAGATGCATACGTAGTATATGCATTTTGTCGCTGTGGCTATACAAACACAGCACACCTGCAAAGTCGGATTAGTGTCACATCGGCCTCAATCGGTACATAGGGAGTGCCGTTCGTCGTCGATAATCCAGTCCCACAAAACCATGGGCATCTCAAAGAACAACGCCAACACTGGCAACCGAAGTACGGAGCCAGTGAATACGACTTCAATGCTGGCTCCCTCCTTCGCCCTCACTCTCTTCCGAATTTGACACTTGTTCACAGCTCCACGGTTATCTTGCGAAGTCACGAAGCGAAGAGAGATCCAATGCAATTCGAGATGAACTCAGCCAATTCATTTGTCCAACTTCGCTTGAGTGGTAGTACCAGGCCGCGGGGGCTTTACACCGACATGCCTTGGCAGGGCTACCCCTGCCTCTGCATAACAAGTAGATCTGTGGGCTCGAGACTCGAGTGGTAGAGTGTCCACGGTGAGTCGGCCCCCAGCCGCCGCCTTTCATACGCACAACATGTTGTGTACGTAGAGCAATCAACCTTAGTCTCCTGTGGCGTCTCCCCGTTTATCTAACCACGTTCCAGTTCTGGCTAGAGATGGGTCAAAGTTAACCGGCTGACATGGCTTCCACCAAGGATCTCCTGGCCTCGCAACTAGCAGGGTCTGGCCTTGCCTTTCTCATGGCGAAAAGGCAGTCTAAAAGTAGCTGGTGACCAGCAGTCAGCTGTCTGTTGCTGTGGTCGTCAAGCAACGTTGTACATGATCCCGGACAAGGATGAGACCCCTCATTGCTCAATGCCCATGGCCAATATATAATTCTTTCAGATCCTCGAGGCGCAACTCATAATTCCTCCAGCACACAGCTGAATACCATCCAACCTTGGGGTCTAGATCACCGCTTTTACGTGAGCATAGCCCCTTGTTACCCTGAACGCCCACTCAGACCGGATCCCTGCACAGAGGATCTATACTTGCTTATCATTCGACCGTGGGGTCCTGGCCCATCAGAGCAACATCCCACTCTTACACTCAAAGCCTCTCTATACCACCATGACATCCACAAGGTCTCACACCATTACCATCGATGCGCAGGATGCGCCACTGGCCCTCGTTCCTGTTATAAACTCCCTTGGCCTCCTCACCAGATTCTACCAACGACAACGCTCTCAGTATCTTGACCTTGTCGACTCCCTACAGTCCAACATGGAACGCACACTTACATCCCTCTTTACCCCGACCAAGGGCCCACAAACATTCCACATGTTCGGCGAGCTCCCACCCGAACTGCGCATCAAAATATGGCAAGAGGCCATGCCGGCTGCACGGACGGTGGTTGTCCAGTCACCTTTCTCACGGCGCAGCAATGCGCCAACGTCTCTCGACGGGGTCCTGACACGCCACGACGACGGCGAGACATGGCACTCCAACACCCAGATTCCCGCCCTCCTGCATGTCAACTCTGAGGCACGGCACGAGGCCCTGAAGCACTACACGCTGGCACTCGGTGTTGGTGACTACGCGCCGAGAATCTACGTCGACTTTTCTCGCGACACCCTCTTCTTCGGCCAAGCCGAACTCAAGCCCGAGTGCTCCTCGCTGTGGGCTTCTACTCGGGACCTCGCCCGGGCCGAACGCCTGGCCGTTGTCCCCGAAGGTGCCTGGAGGGTGCTACGATGGGGCAAAGTCGACCTGAACTCGCTACAGAGGATGATCTTTGTCTACGACACACATAAGCTTCTTCTGGGCGCCAACTCCCAGCTCGTGGAGGATGTCCCCGAGGAGGAACTTGAGGAGCTCATCAAGCGCATCGAAGACGCGGACGAGGACCCAATGGCCTTACCGGAAGAAGAAAGCTCAGAAAAGCAGGAACCGCTCAAGATGCGCATGCAAGCAGCCCGCGAAGAGCTCGACACTCTTGCCATGGTCCTCCCGACTCAGTGGGAAAAGGAGCCACTGGTATCTACTGCTGTCTTCAAGAAGAGCCGCGGAGACAAGTGGGCTTAGACTAAAAGCCGGGAAGGATCGTGGGATTTTCAAACGGTTGGCGGTCATATTGTACTACCAAATCATTACCTCCTTACCTACAGGGCGCAGGGAGCTTGTATGCTAGCTGGAGGTTTCTTGATGTGTTTTTGGGGCGTTGTAACGACTGGAATGAGCGGCAAATGATACCATTTACTTTTGTAACACCACCTGCAAGAATTAACAAAAGAACAATTTCAAATTTAGCTGATGAAACACTGCAATCCGAGGCGATCATGTGTCTCTATGTCTGGCTGTCGCCGAGCAGCGATGCTATTCCATGTAACCACTTCACTGCTGCTCGGCAAGGCGAGGAGGATGATCAATTACCCCCATGCAACAAGTGAACGCGCCCCGCCATCGGACCCGGGGCAGCTTGGGCATCAGTTCTCGAAGTTGATCTGATCTCCCAGTCCCCTTTGAAATCCACGCACATACAATTGGTCTTTTAGGGCACGGTAAAAAGCAAGAGCGAAAATAAGCAAAGAGTTCGGAAGGGAGAAGACCAGGCGGTTTTCGCCCCTACTGCCTTCCATGAATCTACGCTGCGCAGAAAACAAACGCACATGCAAAGAGCTGCATGTGGTTTGTTGCAAGTCTTTCCATTATGAAAGATGTCAGAGCTTTCGTTCGGTGACGAACCAGCCAATCAGTATACCAAACCCCAAGCCGTCCTGTCGACACTCGCTGCTGAGTGGCCAGGACAGAAATGATCTTCGGGAGGGCCGCGCAGCCCACGCCGCTTGGCCATATGCGATATGCTTGCTTATGTTATGTGCTTGCTTTAATCGATTTGTTTGCTTAGGCGGTTCAACGGGGGAGGAGAGGCTTAGCTTTAGTGCCGTGGGATCCACCCAACCCCAGCCTGTCAACTACCGAGATCCATCTCCAGCCTTTTCCAGAATCCTCCTCCTCCTCGGCTTGTCATGTCTCTCAGCAGGTGGCAGCCCACCATGCCGTTCTCCACCCAACGCGCCCTTTCGGTCCCGTATCCTTCAAAAAGCAACGAATCGAAGGGGGGACGGAGCTATCACGTTGTCGGGTCGGCTTGCTTTTCCCCTAAGACGCGCCTAGCGATTCAAGTATGCTCTACCTAGTCGTCTACTTACTTAGTCAAGTCGGCGAGGAAACAACCGATCCTCCGGCCTTGGCGGCCTGACTCCTGATTGACATCCCACTGCCCGTTCTTTTTGACGGGTGTATGAAGGAGTCCCGGCCGCTCCAACATTATTGCCTTGTTAACCTAGCTGGCCCTCCCTTGCTTACCTAAGTACTTTTGTATTATTTTGGAGGGAGCCCTTTTCTACTGCATCTGCACTGTCATTTGCAACACGAACTGCCAACCTGCCCGTTTGCAGAGCACAACTGTCAGACCTGCATATCATGACACCCTTGTACACTTGGTCAATACATGACGTGATCTAACATCGAGTCGCCTGCAAGAAGGGACATAATTCATCACCGGCGGGTTTTTTCGTGCCACATGATCACGATTACTTGGGTTCATTGTCAGCCAAGCAAACCAATTACCGTCCCGGCTGACCCAGCTCAATCCCACTTACAGGAGAAGATGGAATTTATTTCGGTAGCTTTACCTGACTTGAATGACGATAGCCAGGTTGGCTTGCAACTTGAGATGACTGAATGGATGCCCCCTTGCGGGTCCCTTGGGGAACTTTACTACGTAGGTAGGTATTTACAGGGTAAGGTAAGGTTGGAACTTGGCAGACCCATACCCATTCGTACGTATGTATGCTAAATAAGTACAGACCCCGAGTTTCGTGTCGCTAAAAATAGGAAAACCAACGGTTAGTTACACACATGTTTACAATTTGGGCTGACTGGGTGTCGGCGTGATGTAATCCCTCCCTGTCTTGAGCATTTGCAGGGCCTCGTCCACCATCTCGCGTACAATCTCCCCTGCTGGCTGGATCATGGTGATGGCACCGGCAACCTGCCCCATCAGGTGCGGCGGGTCGACGTCGTTACCTTGGTCAAAGTCCCACTCGATAGGCGTGATGCCTTGGTCGCAGAGCTCCTTGATCTTCTGGGGCTGCGCGTGCCATTTGGCCACATACTCGTTGACACGCATCCGCAGCGGGCGGCCCGACAGCACGAGCGTGCGGTCCGTCTCGTCAAAGTTGCAGGCCACCACGGCTTTCTTGTGCTCCTCGCTGCAGCCGGCCTCGACGCTGGCCACGAAGCGCGTGCCGACCCACACGCCCACTGCGCCCTGCATCAGCGAGCTGGCCAGGCTGCGCCCGTTGTACATGCCGCCTGCCGCAACCACCATGGCTGGTTGCTGACCCCCAAGCATGGCCGGCCAGTAACGGCGCGCGACGTCAACGACGCTCGGGATAAGCACGCTGTTGGCGATGTCGCCCGTGTGGCCCCCGCCTTCCCCGCCCTGCGGACACACCATATCGACGCCCAGCTCTAGGGCTTTGACGGCGTGCTTCGGGTGGCCCACCATGTTCATGACGTAGATGCCAGCCCCGTGCAGCCGGTCGATGACGGGCTTGGGCGGGACGCCGACGGCGCTGATGAAGAGCCGCGCCCCACTCTCGATGGTGATGTCGATCAGCTCGTCCAGCTTTCCCGACGTGTAGTCGTGGTTCGTCTTGCGCGCGCCGCCGCCCACCTGGGGCAGCGCCAGGTCGATGCCGAACGGCAGGTCCGGCTTGTCGAACAGCGCCTTCATGTCCCGCACGATCTCGCGCAGCTGGTCCGGGGTGTACATGAAGCCACCGATGACGCCCAGGCCGCCCGCGTTGGAGACGGCGGCGGCGAGCTCGGCACCCGAGGTCCGGGCCATGCCGGCCAGGACGATGGGGTGCTGAATCCCGAGGAGCTTAGTCAGCGGCGTGCTTATGGGCCCTGTGGGCGTGAGCTCCGGGTGTGTAGCCGTCATGATTGTGCGACAGTTCAGTGTTGGCAAGTACGTGTCGCGTATTATGTGTCAGGTACCTGGTTGCAAGTTGCTCCAATTTGCTTGTAAGCCAGCTAAGTAAGTGGACAATACAGAAGTTGGGGTTGCGAAGTTTGGTTGAAAGAAATTGCAAATGTATACGCGCGCACACGGAAGGTCGCTCGGCAGCTCAAATTATGCTTGTGAAACATCAGCAATTGGGGGAATCAGTGGCCGCGGAACATCATCTCTTCAAGATCTATTGCCCACTGTAGGTACGCACCAGATCTCGGCCACAGACCCCGGTTCTCCACCACACCCGCAACCGTTGGGTCTAGCGCTTTGCGGGGAAAGGTGGGAAATGTGGACGTGGACCGAGGCACGACTTTTTGGTCTCCTCATGTCTTCCTACTTTCCCTTTCTGGGTATCCTTCATCGCCCAATGGACACGCTGGTTCTGAATTGCAAAGTTCTTGCCTTGAATGGCAGCTAAAGGATTTGCAGAGTATAGATCTTATCTATAGTTTACAGCGCCCAATTATTATCCAGACTCATGTCGAGCTTTGTCAAAGCCTTATGACATGACGTCAGGTGGTGACCTCGCTGCTTATCAGAGTTGCCAATCTAAAATTTACACATTCGATGTTGCTTTTAATGTAAATATATACTATTTAAATGACGAACTCGGTCTCAAATCAAAGTCATATCTCCTGTGGGCCGTTGTCTATGTCTCGGAATGCTTGCCATCTTGAATCGGCCCGGCCTCCAATGTCTATTGCCAATATGCTATGCTATCGTAATAATATCCCAATAATTATATACATGAAAAAGGTTAAAGGTCATCCTGTCATCTTCATAGCTCGGTCTGCTCTCTTGAAACGTGGCTCATGATGCTCATCTTGGCATTCTACATGGTCGTCCTCATGGGGATGAGATCCCATCTTAATCGTCAGGTGTTGATTGAGGTGTCTACATCCGTGATGATGCGGCCGCGGGATGAGTAGGCATGCCGGTAAAAGGACAATATCCAAGCCGGCAGTGTGCTTCTCGGCTACATCATCCTTCTGGTTGAACCCGACATTGGCTCATTACTCACATGATGAAGACCCCCGAGGTCGTGTTGATAAGCTTGCGCCTATAATCGCCTATCAAGGGGGTACGCAGTGCTGCTGCGATTTCGTATGTAGGTGTGTTTTGCAGTTGCAAAACGCTGCTTCTCTTCTATTTGAAATACGGCAACCGGGCGGGTACAAAATCATCATTCGGTGGCGAAGGCGATGGACTCCGTGGTTCTTGCTGTAGTTGCATTGAGTCGGGCTCGGGAGGAGGGGAGCCGACCATCATCACTTCCGCTGCTTGCGCCGGTGCATACACTTCGTCGACCTGTACGATTTCGGCCTTGGATTCCGCCACCGTCTCGACCTGCATGTTTTCCCGGCTGAGCCCACGCCTAAGAGCTAGCCGGGCGGCGGCTTGCCGTTTCCGCTCCACCTCCTCGTCTTCCTCCTGGCGCAGCTGCTCTTCCTCGTACTGCAAACCCTTTAGTATCGACGGGTCTGCTTCGTCTGCCGCGAACTCGGGAGTCGGAGGTAGCGAGGGCGGCCTCGAGTGCGTCGACCCGAGCGTCGTCCGCGACGCGCTGCGCTGCACGCTGTAGCTTGAGGACGCGGCCCTGCGTTTCCCCTTGCTGCTGCGCGTCTTATTGCTGGAGCGGTCGTCCATGCGGTCGAGCGTAATGTCGAAGTCGTCGGCGAATTCGTCGTCTAGGGGTATCGCATCCTCCTCCCCTTCTCCATCACTAGGGAAGAGATCGCCTCTCGACCGGTACGAATCGCTCGTGTCCCCGCTCCCTGTTGTCCCGCTCCGTTTCCTACTGTGCGTCGGGTGCACCATGAAGTGGGCTTCGTGGTCGTCGGACCCCAGCAACGGCTCGTGCTCTCCCTCCAGGCCGTGCCGGCCCGGGTGCTCCATCAGGTTGGCCGCGCTGGGCTTGTACCGCAGCGGCCCGCCCAGCTTGAACGGCAGACGCCCTAGGAAGCCAATGGGCGCCGTGCTGGGGATGATGGTTGGGTCCTCGGCCGTGCTCGACTTCCGCCGCACCCCTCTGGTGCCGTAGCTCATGCCCTTGGTCCGCCGCTGGGGCTGCTCGTCCACCTCGCCTGCGCCTTTCTTACTCGTGCCTGTACCTGCCAAGAGGCGATCCCAGTCTGTTTTGAATATGCCGCCGCCGCCACCGCCTTGCCCGGCGTCGCCTCCGGCTAAGTCGTCATCCCAGTCGTCGTAGAAGTCGAAACTATACTCGGCGTTCCCTCGCGCGCGCTCGCGCTCCCGCCTCCGCCGCGCTCTCTCCTCTGGATCGCCTAGGCAGCAGGTGGTACAGCCATCGAAGACGGAACAGAGAGACCCCAGACAGGGGTTGACGTAGGTGTGGCCAAAGGTCCAGATGCCCGCCGCAGCATTTTCCGTCACCGCCTCGGTCGTTTGCGATATCTGATTCCAGCGCTGGCGCAGTCGGGGATCTTCGAGAAATGCCATCTGAGGCTACGATGGGGAACGTATTTATATCAAGGAAGAGCTGGGGACGTGCCGCAGGCTGTTTAGTGGCTGACCTTATCGAGTTGCACTGCCCTGTTTCGGGGGGTTCTTCTCGGACGGACAAAGTAGGGGGAGGAAATGAGCTCAGCTCAGCCAGCTAACCGGGCTGTGTGGTTGCAGATCTCAATCGTACGTGCGTATGTGCACGCGAAGGGCAATTCAGGTGTTGTCGTGAGAGTGTCGAATGAGGGCGCGTAGTTTCTGGTTGTTTGCTTCTGGTTCTTGTCGTCGGACTTCCGGTCTGCTTGCTGCTGCTGGTATGTTGTGTCGTGCGAGGAAACCTCGTTCCATCAGCCGATCGTCTTAAGACATGGATGGTCGACTAAGGCGATGATGATGTGTCGAACGTGGACAAGTCCCCATCGGCGGGGCTGACAATAACAACAACGGGGGAGGAGGATAGATGGGGAGTTGTCTTCTTTTTTTCCTTTCTCCGATTGAGTCAAATGTAAATCCGCTCGTAGTCGCTCTGGGACCAAAAGAGCAGTTAAGCGTGCGAAAGGGCGGCAACTGGGTTACTTTTCCTTAGGTAAGAGGATGAATCGAAATTCTGCAAAGGTTACGGCGGAAAGATTGAGGTTTCTACAATTATTTGCGAGACGCACTCTCGACTGGGCCAAGTCGAGGCGTCAAGGGACTAACCTAGGGACTTCTGCTTTTTGGGGTTACAGTAGGGGAATCACAATGCAAGGAGCCTTAGTCGTGCTGCGTGCGTTGGGACCCAACCGGCAGTACCGTGCTGCAGCCAGTTAATAGTCTCCCTGCAGGCCAGGTAATAGCGCCCGGCCAGTTAGTTCCCAGTGATCATCGGCTCCTGTTCCTCTCTTCTTGCCTCCTGGCTGGCAGCGCTGTTAATTGTCATGGACGCTGAACCCCCTGAGTCAAGGAATTGGAATTGTTTGAGGGGTGATGCCGAGAAGGGCCTCTTGAAGTTCTGGACCATGAACCCACCGTATTTGGTCGACCGGAGACAGCCAGTCGGTCAATAAAAGAAGGTCTCAGAAAAGAAGTGCGGGTTAGCTCTAACGGGGGTAGTGGATGGATATGATGACCTCATTGCCAGCTCTCTTCTTTAACTGGCCGGTATGCATGCCTGCTGTATGGTTAGCATCGTGGCCTGGCCATGTGTTATACTAGCAGTAGGTGGTTAGTTATTTATATTATATATAAACTTTATATTAAGAATTATAATTTAATTTTATTAAAGTTATATAATAATAAGTTTAAATATAATAAATAAATTATATATTAAATTATATTTTAAATATTTTAATATAATTTATTATATACTTAAATATATTATATAATTAAATACTTTTCCTATATCTTATTATTTCTATATAAATTAATTTAATTATAATACTTTAAATTAATTAAACTTATTTATTATTCGATTTATTATTTAATTCTATATCTTTTTTATATATTTATATATTATAACTTATTTTATTATAAATATTATAACGCTTTTTATTAACCACCCTTTATTTTAACGAACCCCTCGTTTTATTTTTATTAATTATTAAACGCTTCCCTTTTACTTTTTCGTTTTATAATTCTTAAGATTTTTATATAATAAAAGCCCTTTTAAATTATATATATACCTTTTTAATTCTTTAATATTTAAAAAATATTAAGTTTTTTGTAATATATATATATATCTAATTATATATAAAGGTTATTTTATAAATTATTTTATTTTTACCTTTTATTATTTAATTTATAATATTTAAAATAGGTATTAAGGAACTTCCTTAATAAGTAAAGACTTTATTTATAATAAAAGTAAAGTATTTAATTATTTATTAAGGATTAAATAACGTTTAAAGGTTATAGGTATTAACCGTCCCCGAATATAATAAATTAGGTATAAACGTTTAAAAATATATATTAAATTTATTTATTTATTTATTTATTATTTTTTAAAGCTTATTATAGCTAATACAAGTAATAAAAAATAAATAGAAGGTTATATAAATTGGTAGTAATTCCGTACTAAGACAAATAGGTATCTTAAATAATAAGTTAAAAAATTAAACCTCCAATTATATAATAATAGATAATAAATATCAAGCCCCCTTTCTGCTATAACTATCGACCCTAGCTACTTATTATCCCTTACGGCATAGGATTTATAATAAACTTAGGTTTTATAATAACATTATATTTAAATATCGAGAAAGGAATTACTCGTTCGCGCTATATAAATTTAAAATCTATTGGAGATTATTTATACCTAGGTAATAAAGTTCTTAAAACTAAAATACGGAAATACCGGTTTTATATAAGCTATTAAAGAAAGCTTTTATATATAAATATAAAATCTCGAAATAAACGTTCTTTAAAATTTATAATATTTTTTTTTCTTATTATATATAAATATATATCTATATCTATTATTATCCCTTATTTAACGTTATACCTTTATATATTATTAAATATATATATAACTATTTAAATCTTAATATTTACTAATATATATTATATTATATACGTTAATAGAAAGCGCTTTAAATAATTTTAAAAAAGCCGGCGCGATTATACCGATAATTATTAAATTTATATTTTTTAAAAAGAATTATTTTTATAATATAGAAATTATAACTACTTTAAATAAACTCGACTTTAAAGTATTAAATATTATATATAATAATAAATTTCTTAAACTATTATAATATATAGCTCTTTATATATATAATCTTTATATTATATTTAATATAAATAACGGCGATAAACTTTATAAAAAATATTAAATAATAAAAAATATATTTATATATATATAAAACGGGAAAAAGGCCCCGGAGGATATAAAGTTTCTATATTAATATAATAAACGCCGGTATAATAATATCGCGAATTAATTAAATATATTAAAGGGGAGGAAGGGCTAATACCGATAAATAGGAGCTAATAGAATCGTAATTAATAAATAATTTTTTAATCGGATAGATTATTATCGATTAAGCTATTTATTAATTATTATATAATTAATTAAATTATATATTTATTTATTTAATTTATTGAATAAAAAGTAAAGGTTTTATATAATTCTTTTTTATAATATAATTAATAGATTAATATCTTTTATAGGACGGATATTAAATTTATTAATTACTTTATTTAAATAATAAAGGACTAAATTAAATATATTAAATTTAAATTTAATATTATTTTCTATTAAAACAATAAAATATATAGCTTTAAAAACGATAAAGAATTTAAACTTTATAATATAATTTATTAATACTTTAATAAATAGCTTAATTTATTTTAAATATAACGTACCCCACGGTTTAATTTCCTATACGGTCTAATTTCCTACTTTCTTAAACGTTATATAATAATATATAATTAATTCTATTATAATATTTAAAATTAATTAAAACTATTTAAAATCGTTTTTATTAAATACTTTTACGTTATTTTAATAGGTATATATATTATACCCGGGCTTCCTATAGATTTTATAACGTCGCGAGCGTATTTTAAGCTTTCTTATATAACTATTATTTTAACGCGATTTATTTTATAATTATTTATTAACGTCCTTTTAAAATTATAAGTCTTCTTTAGCTTATATATAAAATAATCCTCTATTTTATAACCATTTCTTTTTTATATAATAGCGTTAATTAAATATTTTATTTATTTCTTATAATATATTTATTTTATCCTTTAAAAAAGCGAGCCGGTATATAACTTACGTTATACCTTTTATAATTTAATTAAATTTAATTAAAATAAACGTCGGAGAGCTATTTTAATATTATATAATACGGTTCCGAATATATTTAATTTAAGATTAGGTTTTAATTAAGTTATTTAAAGTCTTTAATTCCTAAGGAATAAGTAGGCCGGAAAACGTTTTTAAAGGTATAGGAATATATAGCTTTATATTTAATTATAAAATAATATATTCCGGATTATATAAAACGAGTCCTATTTTTTAAAAACTTCTTTATATATTTAAAATGGTAAAAATTATTTAAAACGCTTTTAAAAACGCCGATAAGAAGTTTTCCTTTAAAATATAAATAATATATATTTATATAAAATTTTCGATTTCTTTCTTATATAACCTTTTTAATATATAAAAATAATTAATATTAAAAAGTTAAAGTTTATATAATAAATAAGAAGGTATATAAAATATAATAATCGAGTTCTTTTTATAATAAAGCTTAAAAATTATTAAATAATAATTTTTATAACCGTTAAAGATTAATAAATAATAAATACCTTTTATATAAGATTTCGTATATTTATTAAAATATTAAATTTAATCTTTACCTCTTTTATTTATAATTTAATTATTTTTAATAATTATAATTACCTAATCTTTCGATAATAAGTTATTTTTATATTAAAAAGAGAAATAGGTTTTCCTAATAAAGATAATATATAAAGGGATAATATAATTAAATAATATAATATTTTAAATAATTATAACCTATTCCCGGTTCCCTTATTATATTACTTTAAACCTTTCGCGTTAATCGGAAGTAATTATAATTATTTTAAATAAAATTTAATTTATAAAAAAGCCGGTCTCGTCGAAATTATAAATATCCTCTTTTTAAATCTTATATTTATTAATTATATTCCGTATAAAGGTAAATTATATATAATATATATCCGGATCTTTATAAAGGACCCTTTAATAATCGATTCTTTAATTAAAATACGTCCGGAGGTTTAATTATTATTATACGAAGTTCAAGGCTTAATTAATACCGATACGTCCCGCGTCGCGTTAATTAAATAATCGATTCGTTATATCTTCAACGTTATTTATATAAGGAGGAAACGATTACGAATTTAAATTAATTATATATTTTATAATTATTTCCTCCTTAAGAATAATAAGTTTTTATATTAATAATTAAATATTAAATTTTAAAGTTATACCGCGCCGATAATTAAAAAGGGTTTTTTATAAAATATCGTATATTTTAATTATACGTTATATATTTAATTTTAAATCGTTTTAAAGCGTTTATAATATTAGAATAACGTTACTTTCTTTTTAAAAGCCGATTATAATAATATAATAGAAGAACGCGGTAAAAATAAAGCGTTACGCGAAAATATAAGAAAGTTAGAAATTGGACCGTGCGGGAAATTAGACCGTGGGGTACGTTATATATTTTAATATTAAATAAAATATTATATTTAAAAGTTAGAATAAATATAATAAATAAGGAGTTATATTAATTATAATAATATTGTTATTTTTATAATATATTTCGAATTCGGCCGAAATATAGCTTTTATAATCGTTAAAGATTAAGAGGTAATAGCGACCCTTTATTCGTAATTTAAAATACTTATTAAAATATTTAATTTAATCTAAGCCTATTTTATTATTAATCTAATTATTAAAAATCGGTTTAATTATTTCATTACCCGGTAAGTTATATTTATAAAATTAATCTATAAAATAATATTAATTTTAAATAATTAAAAATAGCGGAATATATTAACTTTATAAATTAACGTAGCCTATAAGCGAAATAATTATATAAGCGAATTAACTACTTTCGTTAAATTTCGTACAAATAACTTTTATAACTTAATTCCTTTATTACTTATTATAGTTAATACTTAGGAAAAAGGGTTAAATAATTCTAACGCTTTAAGCGTTTAAGAATAACTTAAAATTAAGTCTTTAATATATAACCCGAACGTATAAAATCCTTTATATAACCCTTCGTAACCGATAACTTAATATTTTTACGAAATATAAAATATCCGCTAATTCTTAAAAATTAATAAGTTCTGAAAAAAATATAATTATATAATATATAATCGAATTAAATTTATAGTTATTTCCTCCCCGAATAAATAATATTAAAAATATAACGAATTAACTGCTCCGTTAATACGACGCGGGACGTATTAATATTAATTAAACCTTTAACTTTATACGACAATAATTAGACCTTTAGATATATTTTAATTAAAGAATCGATTATTAAAAAGTCCTTTATAAAAATCCCGACGTATATTATATATAATTTACCTTTATATAAAATATAATTTATAAATATAAGATTTAAAAGGAGGATATTTATAATTTCGATAAAACCGGCTTTTTTATAAATTAAATCTCGTTTAAAATAATTATTATTATCTTTAATTAATACGGAAGGCTTAAAATAATATAATAAAGGAACCGGGAATAAATTATAATTATTTAAAGCGTTAAATCGTCCGGTTACGCTATCCCTCCGTATATTATATTTATTAAAAAAATATACCTTTCTTTTTAATACGAAAATAGCTTATTATTAAAGGATTAAATAATCGTAATTATTAAAAATAATTAAATTATAAATAAGAGAGGTAAAGATTAAATTTAATATTTTAATAAATATATAAAATCTTATAAAAAAGGTATTTATTATTTATTAATTTTAAACGGCTATAAAAGCTATTATTCGATAACCTTTAAGCTTTATTATAAAAAGAATTTAATTATTATATTTTATATACTTTTTTATTTATTATATAAACTTTAACCTTTTAATATTAATTATTTTCGTATATTAAAAAGGTTATATAAAAAAAAATTAAGGGTTTTATATAAATATATATTATTTATATTTTAAAAAAGGACTTTTTATTAATATTTTTAAAAACGTTTTAAACGACTTTTATTATTTTAAATATTTAAAGAGGTTTTTAAGAAATAGGATTTATATTATATAATTTAGAATTTATTATTTTATAATTAAATATAAAATTATATATACCGATACCGCCGATAATTTTTTCTAGCTTATTTATACTTTAGGAATTAAAAACCTTAAATAATATAATTAAAGCCTAATCTTAAACCGAATATATTAGGAATTAAATTACGTAATATTAAAATAATTCTCTAATATTAATTTTTATTAAATTTAATTAAATTACGAAAGGTACGACGTAAGTAATATATTAGCTCGCTTTATTAAAGGGTAAGGTAATTATATTATAAAAAATAAATAAAATATTTAATTAACGTTATTATATAAAATAGAAATAATTATAAGATAAAGGATTATTTTATATATAAATTAAAGAAGATTTATAATTTTAAAGAAATATTAATAAATAATTATAAAATAAATTACGTCGGAATAATAATTATATAAAAAGGCTTAAAACGCGCTCGCGACGTTATAAAATCTATAGGGAGCCCGGGTATAATACGCGTACCTATTAAAACGATATAAATATATTTAGAAATAAGGATTCCGATTAATTTTAATATATTAAATACGTTATAATAAAATTAATTTATATTTTTTTATATAAAGTATTAAAAAGTGGTTAATTCGCTTATATAATTATTTCGTTTATAGATTACATTAATATATTTAATAATTATTAATTATTCCTAATTATTAAATTAAATTAATTACGCCTTTTTATATTAATTAGTATATATTATTATAAATATTAACTTAATTATATTTATTATAAAGTTAATCTTATTAAAATTCTGTATATTTTCGTTTAAAATACTATATTTAATTTTAATATTTATAATTAATATAAATTAATTGGAAATAATATTTAAATCCTTATAAAAAGCCTTTTAATAATTATATTAACGATTTATTCAAGTTTTAAAGTCCGGTTTATAATTAATAAAATATTTAGTTTAATACTTATCGATATATTCGCCGTTATATAATATTATAAAATATTTAATTTAATACTTATCGATATATTCGCCATTATATAATATTATAAAGAGATTAATTATATTTCCTATAATATTAATATTAAAAGGTCTCCCTTTAATATTTAAATTAATTATATAATTATAAAGTACCTCCTCTTTTATTATATTTAATTTATTAAGATAATATAATATTCTTTAAATTAAATTAGTATTATAATTATTAAATTATTATATATTAAAGTTTAATTAAATAAGTTAAAAGGGAAAGTATTCGATTATATAATATATTTAAGTATATAATAAACCACGTTATATTTAATTTATTAATAATTAATAAAATTTAAAAATAATTTAAAAATAATTTTATATATTTAATATAATATCTTTAAATTTATATTTTTTAATTTTATAATTTAAAATAATAACTTTTTTAATTAAAAATATAATATTAATAAGTATTATACCGTCCTACAAAGGATATTAATTTATTAATTATATTACGAAAAAGAATTATATAAAACCTTTACCTTTTATTTAATAAATTAAGTAAATAAGTATATAGTTTAATTAATTATATAATAATCGACGAATAACTTAATCGATAATAACCTATTTAATTAAAGGACTACTCGTTAACCGCGGTTCCGTTAGCTCCCGCTTATCGGTACCGGCCTTTCTTCCCCTTTAATATATTTAATTAATTCGCGATATTATCGTACCGGCGCTCGTCGTATTAATATAAAAGCTTTATATTCTTTAAGATTTCTTTCCCGTTTTATATATATATAAATATACCTTCCGTTATTTAATATTTTCTATAAAGCTCGTTATCGCCGTTTATATTAAATATAATATAAAAATTATATATATAAAAAGCTATATATTATAATAATTTAAGAAGCTTATTATTATATATAATATTTAATATTTTAAAATCGAGTTTATTTAAAGTAATTATAATTTTTATATTATAAAAGTAATTCTTTTTAAAAAATATAAATTTAATAATTATTAATATAATCGCGCCGGCCTTTTTAAAATTATTTAAGGCGCTCTTTATTAATATATATAATATAATATATATTAATAAATATCGAAATTTAAATAATTATATATATATTTAATAATATATAAAGGTATAACGTTAAATAAAGGATAATAACGGATATAAATATATATTTATATATAATAAAAAGGAGAAATATTATAAGTTTTAAAGAGCGTCTATTTCGAGATTTTATATTTATATATAAAAGTTTTTTTTAATAACTTATATAAAACCGGTATTTCTATACCTTAATTTTAAAAACTTTATTACTTAAATATAAATAATCTTTAATAGATTTTAAATCTATATAATATAAACGAATAATTCTTTTCTTAATATTTAAATATAATATTATTATAAAACTTAAATTTATTATAAATCCTATACCGTAAGGGATAATAAGTAGCTAAGGTTAATATTTATAGTAAAAAGGGGGCTTAATATTTATTATTTATTATCGCTAGAGGCTTAATTTTTTAACTTATTATTTAAAATATTTATTTATTTTAATACGGAGTTACTACTAATTTATATAACCTTCTATTTATTTTTTATTACTTATATTAATTGTAATAAGCTTAAAAAAATAATAAATAAATAAGTATTATATCTCTATTTAATTTATTAAAGATATTAAATATATTAATTATTAATTATTATCCTATTATTAATAATGCTTTAAAGCTGCTGCTAACCACCCATTCTCTAACCTTATTGTTCTGGCCAATGGAGTTAGCCCAATTCGGTCAAGGGCAAGGCGGTCAAAGTCCAGCTCCTGGTCAGAGCTCCCCATTCTTTCCGCTTTCACTTCCACAGTCCACTCGATCTGAAGATGGCATTTGGACCTGAACGAACGCGGCCAGACACAAGCAACTAGGTTAAGCAAACACACAAGGGACACCGCCATCACGATTCCAACACACTCGCCTCACTTCACAATTATTTCAGATATCTCAAATCAATCAAACAATCAGCGCCGGCAAAACGCGACATCCAACGAACCAAGCATCACTGACTGCAACACTTTTCCAACCACAACAACCACCATTACCATAACCGAAAACGAATCTTGTCGCGACTGCCATCACACTACGATTCGTTGTCAACCTAAAATTGTACCATCAAGCACAAGATCCGTCACTTAATACATCAGAGCTCTGCGACGCGTCCTCTTCAATGACCGATCATCACGCCTCATCACACCCTTGACCCTTCGGCGCAAGAGGCGAGAGCTGGGGATTGTCTACAGCCATGGCTGCACCGAACCGTGAGTCTTCGGATCTTTCCTACAACCACTACCACTCTCCATACATAGATATCGTGTTCACTCGGACTTGCGACCGCGCGATACATCCTTGAAGCAGCTGGGAGGCACGACGCCTACAGAGACTGGCTCTACCCTCATCGAAACCATCCGAGCCGAATTTGCCAGGGCGATGACGGATCGGCAAAGAAACTGGCGGTTACAGCGATGGGACAAGCTGGCAAAACCGGGCCGGCTGGCCACTGGGCAGTCTTCTGTGTCCGATCTGCGAAGCTCGCGACGGGCTTGTTTCGTCAGGCATCCCCAGGCAATCGGAGGATAGTTCGTGGCCGAAAGCAGTCACCCCTCAAAGGCATACACCATGTCTGATTCAATAGACTACCCTGGAAAACCCCAACCCACCGATTTGATGATGAGGATGTAGGTGTGTATTCGATCCACTAATGTTACTGAAAAACGCAGCTTTTGCTTCGGTTATGCCGCCTGCGAATGCACCTTTTGGCGCTCCTTCTCAGGGACCATTTAACCCATTCTCCGGCATAGAGACTGCACCGAAAGCGCCATCGCCAGCCCCCAACCCTTTTGCAGCGGCTGCGAAACCGAACCCATTTGGTGGTGCTGCTGCTGCGCCCGGGACAACCACCAAGCCAATCTCTGCATTTGGGCAAGCCCTGCAGTCACATCCGGCCCAGAAGCCAACAGGGCTAGCTCATGGCGACCCCAATGGCCAGGCTAACGGAAAACGCAAGGGGGGCCACGAGGAGCAAGGGCGGCCAAAGCAACAACGTATGACACCTGCCCAGCCGGCAAACCACATACACCCCAAAGATAATCGACAAGCGGTTTCAAATGGTCGCAGTACCCCAAAAGGCTCCGGACGTGAAGATTTTGCCAACACGATCAGGGCGCAGCTTGCTAGGGATGGAGTAAAGGCCCCGACTTGGCCATCCGACCCGGGGGCCCGTTCCTCAAGAGCTGCAATGGATGCCTTCCGCCAAGAGCACAAAGCCTACCGCGAAAAGGCACGCAGTTCGCTCGTGAAGGCTGACCTGGTTGACGAGGAAGGGAAACAAAGGCGTCTCGATGAGGCTCTGATATTCAAGGGCATATGCGAGGAGATGTGCCCAGAATGGGAGAAGATTATCCGGATTACCGAAAACGACGTGAAGCTGGCCGAGAAGGTGGATAGAAACGGGGACATGATACCGTGCCCAACGAAAATGGTAACGCGACTGGCTCGATCTGCAGCTGGGATAGAATTGCCCTTGCCAATGGACGTACGATCGCCCGCAGCGCTAAGACGATCACTGGACTATATGATAGATCAGCTGATACCGTCTGACGATCTGCTCACGACTCGGCATCATTTCCTTTGGGACCGCACGCGAGCTATCCGCAAAGACTTCATACCCCAAGGTCCTGCCATGAACGCGGAGGAGGTGCAGGATCATATATACTGCCTCGAGACCATCGCAAGGTTCCATGTGACCTCACTACATCTTCTTTCACGACCTGGCTTCGCTGCTGAAGATTTCAGTGAGCAGCAAGAACGCGAGCAGCTTAGTAAGACGTTGATGTCGTTGGACCAGGCATACGACTCTTGCGCCACGGCTGGGATCAAGTGCGAAAACGAAGCCGAGTTTCGTGGCTACTACGCCTTATTCTTCGCGACCGAGACAGGGTTGAAAGAGAAGGTTCAGAGATGGCCGGGATGGCTATGGGAATCAGACAGTATCAGGACCGCCATGTGCCTCGTTGAAGCCATCGAGAACACTACAATGCTTCGTGGGCCCCTCAGTCCATCCGCGCCCGCCGACATGGCCATCAATGTCGGTTCGATATTCTTTACTATTGTTGGATCCCCTCAGATATCCTACACTATGGCCTGCTTCGCCGAGATTCACTTCAGCATGGTCCGACAGTCAATGCTTCAGGTGATAAAAGGGGCATATTCAAGGCCCAGAGATGGGCCTAGAGACCTAACCCCCGAGTTTCTCCGGCGGAAGCTCTATTTCGACACCGAAGACGAAGCTGTTGCTTTCGCCGAGTTGCATGGGCTGCACTTCGAGGAGGACAATGACCGTCGCTATCTGGTCCTCAACCCACGGCAGCGTATGGACGAACCGCGTGTCCCTCATTCGTTTTCGAGGGGTATTGTCGAGCGAAAACGAAGCGATCGACCCCTTGCCGAGATCATCCACAAGACTGTCTACGAAACCACTGGGGTAGACTTGGCCGAGACGAGTCCTGACGAGGATAGCCTTTTTGTGGAAGAAATTCCAGGCAGCGGCGAAACACCCCAGCAACCTGATGAGATTGTCGAGTCGGAAACTGACAGTGAGGCATCTGCCCCGCCAATGCAGCCTGCTCCTGTTTCCTCACCATCGCCTTCCTCAGGCCTTGGTACTCAGACTTCACAGTCCAACCTTGGTGTGTCTCCAGGACAGTCTGTTTTTGCACAACCGAGCTCGACTGCTCCAGTGCCTTCTTTGTCGACCACAACTGCACAAAGCTCATCGTCGGCTGCCAACCCCTTTGCTCACCTGTTTGGTGCCTCAAAGCCCATATCACCAACACCTGACGAGACAGCAAAACCCAAGGCCGACAAAAAGGTTACATTTGGTGATAGCACATTCCTTGGGCCCCCCGACACACAGAAGTCGGCCCCAAGGATATTTGCATCCCCAAATCAGGACACCACATCAGGGTCAAACGAGACACCGTCCATATTTGCGAACGCCAAGTCTGCGTTCAGTTCTGCAAAGCAATCCGAAGCTTCGGACAGCGTCACAGGGAAAAGCTCCTCGATTCCGTCAATATTCGGTTCATCTGGACCTTCAACTGCTGGCATTGGGTCTCCCATCTTTGGCACGCCATCTACTTCGCTTGGAGATGCTTCGACGCCCAACTCGGCTCCCGCGTCCATATTTAGCACAATGGCCAGCCTACAGCCAACTAGCTCCGAGGCTCCAGGGGAAAACCGTCAATCACTATCAGCCAACACATCATCGCCGTTCCCTTCTGGTCCTGCACCAGCCACTACGATATGGACGCCGAGCACCGTGGGGCCACTTGTGTCCACGGTCTCATCTAGCATCACCCCTGCAACTCTGCCGCCTCCAGCCCCTGTCCGCAAAGACCCGTTGGGAAGCTTTACTGAATGGTTTGTTCTGGGAGATGGGGGGTTGATGAAGGACCATCTTGAAGAATGGGCGGTGGCAGAAACTCTTGGAGGAGTATGGGAGACATGGGTGGCCGAGGAAAACGAGCGCATACGCAAAGAGGAGGATGAACGGTCTTGGGCAGAAGCTAGGGCCTTCCGGATGTACAGTCTGAGCGTCACCTATTTCTATAGATGGCTGGATATATTCCGCAAGCGACGGGTGAAGAAGCGAATTCGGATGGAAAGAGAAAAGGCTCGTATCTGGAACTCACCGCAGAGTGTCGCAGCACGAGAGGCCGAAGAGGAAGCTGCGAAGCAGAAGAGGCACGAAGAGACTCTCAAGCTGGTCCGCGATCGTAAAGCACTGAACAAGTCTCGGAGGGAAAAGGACTTCAGGGAATCAATCCAAATGCAGGGCGAGGATGTGGAACAGGCCCTGCTCGCCAGTGGCATCTTCAAAGGGATGCGCGATGAGCAGGCTGCCGCTCGGGAGGCTGCCGCAGACGATGACGAGCCGCTCACGATGCTTCCGTCAGAGATGTTGCGGCGCACCGAAAACCGCCGACGGGAGAAGCACGGCCTCAGGCCCATCAGCCGCAACTCCACCACATCTTCCTCTGCCAAGCTGGGATCTAAAACCGCAAAGCTCTTGGCGTTGGCCAATGGCCGAGACACACTCTCCAACCCGGCCAGCAGTGTCCGAAACTCGACGTTCAGTTCCAGTTTCCGATCGAGTGTAGGGTTCAACACTAGCCGCGTCCTCAAGACCAAGAAAAGCCGTGTCAAGGATCCCTACTGGCAATACAAGGTCCATGGTCTTGTCCTCATGCCCGACGGCAAGTATGCCTACCAGCCGGAAGCCCTTGAGAAGTTCCGCAAAACCACCATGCTTGAGAGCGAGCCTAGCGATTCTTTGGCATCGACACCAATTGACGATACTCCCCGTCGCAGCCTGTTTGCAGTGGCCAACGATATGGGTGGTAGCCACAACAGCAGCCCGTCGCCGGCCGTTTCGCGGGTCTCTTCCATGAAACGCAAGCGTCCCGCCACTGTACTTCCCGATGAAGCTGAAGAAGATGAAGACCTGGCTGCCTACCGAAGCGAAGCGTCGGCGGCCCCCAGCCGTAAAAGGGCCAAGAGTGACGACGACTCGGATGCTGACTTCCTTGCCCAAATGAGCGGACTACTGCAGGAAGTGGAGGATGAGAGGAAGAAGTTAGAGTGAAACGATAATAGGAAGGAAATGTACATATTATAACGATTTTTGCCCCCAGGGAGAGGGGAGGGAGGCCTCATCACGCGAGAAGATTGTGACAGAGCATCATCAGCGGAATTTTGCATGGGACGGCGTTCTTGTAGATTCTTAGGGAGGTGCAGTGGCACCTAATGATACCCCGATTGTGCTGTGCTGTTGGAAATTCAACTAAGCATCGCCGACTGACAGTTCAACTGGTTTACCTTCCGTGCCTTGTGATGCTTGCTTCTGGGACAATGGCATACGATAAACATATGCCCGTTTCAGTGTACGCGCTGACGCGTACTAGCTATTGATGCGGTGTTTGTGTCGCGTCTAACAATGTCGAGGTAAAGCGTGTTGATTGGGTACGTTTCTGTGATGCTGGAACTGAGGACGGTAGCATCGATCGATTCTGGTATTGCTGGAAACATTGTAATGGTGCCCCACCACTGCCATATTTGATCCCGTGTTGCTGTCTTCTATGATTACAGTAGACTGGGAACGAGGGATTGCGAAACTAGAAGCAGGACTTATTATACTGTAAGAGGGCACAAGTCACCTCCTTTGGCTCACCGCACTGCTCCTAACTCTGATAGCAGTGGCTTATGAATATGAGACCAAGATAGGAGGACCTCGTATATCGTTTACTTAGGTACGTATGGCTTGGTTAAATAATTAATATGAATTCCCTGACTTTCCATTTATGTAAACGAAAAATAGTGCAAGTATGCAGTTTTATAATAGTCTGATGCATATGAGATGTGATGCTGTGATATTGTGAATGCAAACAACCTTCCCACCAATTGCCTCCTTACATATCCGCTGTATTGTGAGGTGATCAAACAGCTTCAAGCCAAGAACACGGGTGTCTTCTCTCCTGAAAACGATTAAGCACACGGGACATTCTTGCAGACCCGGTGATTTGCTGTTTCCTAACACTCGCGGGTCATTCCTTCTGGCCTAATCCCATCCTTTCGGATCGTGATAATAAGTACCTCGTTGCTTTTCCAGATTTTAGGAAGGTACACTCTCGAACCATTCAATACTTACCTTCTCCTCGATACAGTCACCCACTCAACTGTTAGACTGTAGGTAAACACCACCATTCTTCAGAACTTCTCGCCAGCCAGTGTGCGGGTCTGTTAACCCAACTCAAGTGGCTGCTGCGTTTCCTGTAAATATCACCCGCCCCCCCTCCACATAAGACACATTCGCCTTTCCCAAGTTCACTTCCGTGCCTCTTGCAACCCATCTCTTTCAACATTAGGTAGGATTTCCAGCAAAGCACACCGCCACCCTCTGACCAAAGGTTAGGTTGGGTGGTATTGCCTTTGCACCGGAACCATCGTTTCAATTTCCTTCTCTCTCGGTAACCACTCCTCCACCTCTTACCTACCGCCGCCACAATTATGGCAAGCAACAACGTCATTCCCTTCTCGGCGGCCAATTTGGCCGGGCATACCGCTCAAGCAGCAACCCAGTCCCAAACCCCTTCGCACCCATGCCCTCGGCCTGGATGTGTCGACACATTTGCTTCGGCCGCGGATCTCTACCAGCATCAGTACCGAAAGTCCCATTGGACATGTTCCAAATGCGAGATCAACTTCTACGATGGCACGAGCCTGCAAAAGCATGATGCCAAGGTAAGCTGAAGACGGCGTTCCCAGTGTTAGTGAATACGCTGCTGATATGCGACGTAGTGGCACGTACCCGAAGAAGAACTCGTATGCCCTGGCTGCAAATCGACTTTCCGCCTTCCTTCTGGTCTCATGAAGCATGTTGAGTTCGAGCAATGCCCCACCATCAAACCAGCGATGGTCAACGAGGCCCGCAAGAGACGAGTCGACTTTGTCAAGGGTTTGGGCAGTATGAACCCTGCCAACGAGGACAACTTATTCCGCTACATGGACGACAAGACTGTCAATGCCGATATCCGACCCTGGTGCCAGCCTGATAGGGCACATCACAACTTTGTCGAGTGGGAAGATGACTACGACTTTGAGCTGGTACGCGAGCCCGAGACTCCCAAGAATGAGCCCGATTTGTACCTCGGGGGTGTCAACAAAGCGCCCGACCTTCTCACCGGAGACAACCTTGCTGCCCTCGACCGTGCCTTGGAGGAGAGAGATACCGAGAGCAAAGCTTGCCCATGGTCATCGAATGAGGACAAGGTCCGGCCTACCCCCAAGCAACTCTTACGCGACCTGGAGCACGAGTATCATGACGTACCGGTCGACATGACCAAGCGGATTGACCATCGTGTGATCGATCCTGACAAGCAGGGTTACAACCCGGCTGTCTTCTACCAACCTTTCTTTGAGAGATACAAGTGTCCTCATCTCCGTTGCGGGTATGTCTACTATGAGTTGATGTGTCGTGCGTTCGGAAATACCCTTACTAACACCGTGACAGAAAGAAGTTTGTACGACCTGAGCGACTCACTTCCCACCTGAAGTCTCCAGAACACAAGGCCGGCATGCGAATTTCTTGTCCGTATTGCTCCCGGCTCTTTGCGACCATGACCGACGCCATCGGCCACGCCCAATCGACTAGCTCAAAATGCCAGATCCGCGGGTCAGACCTGTTCCGAGAATTCATCGCCAACGTTAGTGGAGGACTCATAGATGTCTTCATGACCAAGCCTGATGGTATTGCCTTCCACGTCCCTCGCTATATGGTTCCGCCGAACATCTTGGCCGAGTTCGTTCCTGGACTCCGCCCTAAGGCCGATGAGCAGCCTACCACACCTACTAGACATCACAGTGGTGGTGGTAGCATCGATGAACAGCCTGTCACACCTACCAGATATCACAGAAGCGATCGTAGCATCTCTCCGATGTCTGCAGCACGAGTGATCCCGGGAGGAGGATCCCGGGCAGACTGCTGGTAGGCTCCCAGGTGCCTATACCAGTCATTCTGCGGCATTTGGCGAAAAATAGATTTGGGGCATGATGAATGCTCGTATCGAGGATATGGTGGTTTATGTCGTTGTTTCCAGTTTTCTCTCTTTTTTCCTTCTCTTTTCCCCATGCGCATCTTCTTCGGGGCTACCAACATAGCCAGTGATGTTATGGCGACTTCAGGTATTCATTCACATGCATCGATGAAAGTGCATGCAGTGTTTGTTTGCATCCTGCTGGTTGATCGTTAATCAATGCAGTGATGCTTTTCTACCAGGAGCCAGATGGCCATTCCCCGCGGCATCATGTCAGATTCTTGTAGCTTTGTACAATAGAATAAACGCATTTAGTTTTCCGGAGCCGATCAAAGTGACACATCTGGACATGGCATGAATTGCTTATGAAACTCGGTAGGTGTTGAGTTACTAACATTACCTAGCGTTTGTTGGTCAAGCTTCAGTTTTTGGAGTTGGTAGTCCACAGGGGTCCTCTTAAGCCGCAGCGGGGTCCTTTTACAATGCCACCTCAGTCGTCGTCATTCTGTTAACGACCGTTGCGCGCACTTACTTTGGTACCTTCCTTAAGTATGTAACCAACACCTGGCTTTATATGACCATCCTCCATACTACAATCAGATTGGCACATCCTAACTCAACCAAACCAATCCACTGCATAACTCCCCAAGGACCTATGGAACTAACACCACACCTAAGCTGCCAATCATATCTATACTAGTAGTAGCTTCAGCTACTCTACCATCGAACTGAAGAATCGCCGCCTCTCTTCACCCTCACCAATCTCCATTGCTGCTTGTCGAAGGTCCCCTCAACTGCACGCTCTGTCGCTGCCATCATGACAACACCCAAGTTCAACTCCAAATCGCCCACCATACGGCGCATATGTAAGTCGGCTATAGTTCTCTCCCGCTTTCTCTTGGAAATGCATCGTCTGGCTGTTCGCTAACCAAATGGCCTTCCCGAAACCAGTGAAAGAAGCCGCTGAGCTGTCCTCCTCGCCCTCGCCCGACTACACGGCCACGCCCCTCGAGACGGACCTCTTCGAGTGGCATTTCACCCTGCGCGGCCCCCCGCACTCCGCCTTCGCCGAGGGCATCTACCATGGCCGCATCGTGCTGCCGCCGACGTACCCGCTGCGCCCGCCCATGTTTCGCTTCAGCACTCCCTCGGGCCGTTTCGAGGCCAACCGCGAGATCTGCCTGAGCATCTCGGGCCACCACGAGGAGACGTGGCAGCCCGCGTGGGGCGTCCGCACCGCCCTCGTCGCCCTGCGCGCCTTCATGGAGACGGACGCCGCGGGCCAGATCGGCGGGCTCAACTCGGCCGAGCCCGTCCGGAGGCGCCTCGCGTCCGAGTCCCGCGCCTGGACCTGCGCCGCCTGCGGCAAGAGCAACGAGAACATTATCCGGGACGTAGAGGCCGAGTGCCAGCGGCTTGACGAGGAGGGCGAGAAGCGGCGGAAGCGCGAGGAGGTGGAGATACCCGCGGAGCTCAGAATGGGGTTCCGCGACGAGATGATGGAGAAGACCAAGGCGCCCGAGGATGGTGCGGCTGCCAACGGCGGCAGCAGTGCAGCAGAGCGCGTAACGACGACGACGACGACAAACACGACCGGAGAGGAGACAGAGTCGGCGCACCTAGCCGAGGGCTTCGTGCAGACGGCGCCGATGCCCCCTGCGAGACCGGGACAGGGCGTGCCACAGCCAACGAGAACCATTCCGCTCCCTGGACCTGCGCCGGGCCAGGCACCGGTTGCCGCTGCCCAGCAGTGGCCGATGGCGCACAACCACAACAGAGGCGGTGCTAACGCCGACGTGCCCGTATGGATCGACTACGCCATCATGGTTCTCGTGGGCCTATTGATCGCTATGCTTCTCAAGATCCTGGTTGGCTACTGAGCGAGATAGAGTCTGGGAGGAAGAGAAAAAGAGACGGAGGCAGCACCACTGGGACGGGAGGAAATACGGAGCCGACGAAATGGACAGCTATAGTTGGAGCTTCGGCTAGCAGGGATGTGCTTCTATTGTTTACGGTATAGGCTGATTTGGCACGGCGTGGCGCCTGGCGTTTTGCACTTTCGGCAGGAGGATGAAGGGAGCTCATAGTTGCCCCTAAAATGCATTAGGCAGTGAGTGGGTGAGGTATTCTACCGATCATCGTTTCGAATCGCAGCTTGACTTTACCCCTCCCTCTACAAATATCAATACAGTTCATGGGATTATGCGCACTACGTGGTGTTTGTTTCTAAAGCCTTTTCTGATTTGGTTCTTAATGGGCCAGAGCTTGCAAAAGAGATGACTAATATTCACCTCTTTCACATTCGATCAATAGGCATGGTTGGGTCCAATTTCTTCATCTTACAATGTTGGTGCTCGAACAGAGAAATGATCAAACATTCATCCGTGTATAATGAAGGAAGGTAGTTGGGAGGTTCAAATGGAAGGCCACAAAGACACCGAATCACTAGCTTTCCTTTCCTTGCATATACACTCACAATGCAGATGGGGGCATGGACAAAGGTTTTCATCATGTACTGTACATATTATATTATAGTAGGTTGGTCAGAATTGCAATACATGCAGAGCAGATATGCCTGTAGCATCCTGCATTAGGGTATCTATCATATGGTTTGGTACCAAACCGGCACGCCCATTCAGAGCTTCACAGCCATCTTTCCCCTGCAATCTGCCCTTCATACCCATCGCCGAGTATGGCAATATTGATCATGCTGCCGCAAAACCTTTCCCTTTGAGGTCTACCATGTTTCCGATAATGAGCCACCACCATTCACCCACTGTCCAGCCATGGTCATCTGCCGTCGAGCTCAGGATTCCTAGGCTGTCGATCCACTGGACGATCAAGTTAACCTCGAAGACCTCGACCATCGGATGGAGCAGTGTCGCCGCGCTTTTAGCGTTGAGGGGTCCTTTGGTAGCGAGCGCAAACACAACCAAGCAAGCATACTGAACCCAGCGATCCGCTTCCAGGTTGCCGAAGAAGTCGCGCCAGATGGGAAGCTCGCCGACGGGTCCTCTCTCGGGAACCGGCAGGTGGTTGGCTTCGACTGCAATGGGTATGTCTTCGCTGTAGAGGTATTTCTCTGTGGGGTTGAGCCGTACATCAAAGCTGTAGTAGCTCTTGGGGAACATGCGGCCCTCGTAATTGCTGGGCTCGAAGCCGAAGGGCACGTCTGGGAAGTTGACGTGCTGGAGCCTGATCCTGCCTTGAGACTGGAGGTTGATGATGGCCATGATAGTGCCGGCGTTTGCGTCGAGGGGCACGAGCATGGTCTCGCCGCTGCGGAAACACATGTCCAGCTCCTTCTTGAACCTCGAAGCCTCGGCGAACTTTTCCATGTTGGCAAGCTTCTCAGCCTTTTTCTCAAAGTTGTTGTTGAGCTTGAAGACTTGTCCCATGAACTTGCCTTTCACCCTGGAAATCACTCGGTCGTGGATAAGACTCGACACAGCCCGTTCGAGCAGCGTGTTGAGTGACTTCTTGTCCATGTTGTCCCTCCCAAGCTTTGCCAGGCCATCTCGCACGTCCTCGCCCACTGTGCAACGCGACTTGCTGTTGCAGAGAGCCTTGATCCACGATATTGCGAGTTTCATGATTAAGTCACCGTCATCGGCGCTGCTCAAGGGAACCGTCAGAGGTTCGCCGCCCGAACCATCGATGCGTGCGTAGGCTGATGTTATTGGGCCGAACCATTCGTCTCGCCATTTGGCTTCGATCTCGGACGGTTCTTGAAGCATGTATCGGTCCTCGAGCACTTCTCGCCTTGGGGGAAGCTCAATCTGCTGGTGCGTCTTGAGCTTGGCGGCCCAGTTGATCAATGTCTTCCAATCATATGCTTCGAGATTCTCGTAGTCCATTGGAGGCAGTTTGCCCTGTTCATAAGCTTCCAAGAATGCGGCCGGGAATCGTGCATTGAACGCGTCAATGAAGCTCCTTCGCTCTTTGCCCATCTTGGACCAGAACCGCCTCAAGCCAGACAGGGACATCTGCGGAAAAAGTCTAATGAGCATACCCCAGTCGATAATCTTCTCGACACCACCAACCAGCGCTTTGAGTATGAGAAACGTGACTAATAGGTGGTGCTCTCCATCAAAGAGGCCGACTTCAGCAGCAGCTTCGCTACGCTGGTTCCAGCGACCCCTGGATAGCGGAGGTAGTTCGCTTAGCGGACGGGTCTTGTAAACAATATCACGGCGTATCGTTACTGGCCCGGTACGCCGTCTGTATTTTCTCCGCTTACGAGGGGGGGTCTCAGTCGTCCCTTGCTCGGGTGGTGGCACAGATTGCGCCTTGGCCTGACACATGGATTCACCCGCTCCTGCAGATTCGATCTGCGAGGGCACGCAGATCTCGTCATCCGAAGGGGCCTCGGCGATATCTTGTGGTATGTTGGTGGAGGTGTACTGCAAGTCGTCCTGCCATTCAAGCTTCGATGTTGCAGCTGGGCGTGTGTGCTTTCCATGTATACCAAGAGAGATGAAAACATAATCTGGCGCAGCTGTACCAGAAAACTGCAAGTATACACCTTCCGATGACAGTTCCCAAGCTTCAATGCTCGTGACATTTTGGATGAATTCCCCATAATCGGATTCTTGCGTGTTAAGGTCTCGTGGAGGTTTTTCGTTGGCGCCTGTTGCCATGTGCAGCAGTTCCTGGGCATTTTGCGGGAGGTTTTCCCTGAAGAACCATTGGGATGTCGGGAACTTGCCAATCATCTGGAAACTCTCACCAGGGCCACCAGGTTTGTAGCCTGTGGGGAGTTTCGCAGGCCAGATACCATCACCAAGAGCTTCGACTCGCCTCGTGCGAGCAAAACGCACAGTGAACTTGGGGTTTGTATGTGCCCCTGTCACTGCAATGCCACCTTGATCTGGCAGGGCGTCAATCTGTGGAGGTATTTCTGCAAGGAACCTATCCTCGTTGTCGTCGTAATCAGAGTCGTCTTGCTGCATTGATGTGAGTTCGAAGGGCTGGGGGTAAAGAACCCGAGCAGATTCCGAGAATTTGATTGCCCGCTGCACATTAGGTAGATCTGCATCGAGATTCCAGAGAACGCTGAGGTCGCCTTCTGCCGTCATGGTGTACCTAGGAGTCTTGGGCTGGCGGGCCGAAGAACTATCATCGAGGGCAACATTGGCACGCTTGCGACCACGGCCCCGGCCCGTGCCTTGGCCACCGCGCCCACTAACTGCAGTGCTGCTGCCGCGTCCGTGTCCGCGTCCCCGTCCCCGTCCCCTGCCTCGGCCACTTCCACGGCCACGGCCGCGCCCGCGACCAGCGGTATTAGAAGCTAGAGCGGTGGTGGTGCCAATTTCCATACCCTCAGTAAAATGGCCAAATGACCCAGTTCCTTTCCCCGTTGCCTGGGAAGTCAGACTAGGATCTATAGCGTAATCCGGGTTAGTAGGGAAGTGTTGTGGTTGAGGTATGGCGGGAATATAGCCGCCATCATCATATCCATCTACTCTCTGTCGTTTTACAAGCCTCGAAATTTCTTCATTAAGGTCCGTTGACTCCGGCTGGGACCTCTTGGTAGACTCGTACAACGAAACTCGGTCCACCGTAGGTACACCCCGTGGTAGTGTTGACGACTCCTGGGGCATATGATAATCGAGTGTGAGGACACTTTTTCGCACGGAGCCTTTGGCAATGCTAGTAAATGCAGTAGGAATCGATTCCGCCTCGCCAATGCCGGGGTTTTCGGCTTGGGGTGGTCCTCCAAGCAACATACTCAACCCAGGAGGAATATAAGGGTCGGGATACAACTCGATGGCCTTTGCTTTGATCCCCAGGATCTTCTCCGAAAACGCCTCTTCTCCCTGTCGATCGCTGGCTTTGGATATCACTGAGATGGAATTGACATTCCCCTCGTAGTCCCTGAATCCATAATGATCCTGCCTAAGGACCTTAGCCCCTATCATCTTCTTGACGATATTATCACAGGTTTTTTGATCGGGTGGATCAACGTTGTCGTTGAATCTACGGGGCCAAATGGATGCAATAACTACGTGCAGGGCCTGGTCACCAGGGAAAGCCCCTCCGTTGTCACGAAGGAGCTCTTCGATGAGACTTGTTGTGCGGATTCGTCTCTGCACACCCATCGCCTTAATAGTCCGCTTTGCATCGCGTTGAGCTGCCGGCGTAGGACAGGTTCCACCGACATTACTGCCGTTAGAAGGTGTCTCCTGTGGAGCTTGAGCTTGAGGGGTTATGTTGTGTCTAGGAATAGGTAAGGGATAATCAGGCGTTGCGCGATCCGGCAAACTGAGCAATGGTGTAGGTGTTGGCGTAGGTGTAGATGCAGCCCCTGTAAATTTCACGCCACCAGAAGGGTAAGGGGACGAGGGTGTAACATTGCTTCCCGGGAGCACAGCACCGGCATCTATCTCTGGTACTAGTGGGTTATCCGTGGCCATCGAAGGCTTCGAAGTCAGAGGCTGGACACGGGAGTTTTGTACAGTGCCATTGACGCTCCCATTTGCTCCAGAGGGGGCGCATCTTACTGCCGAATAAATATCAGGCCCGTTATGTATTTGGCCCACGCTAAGCAGGACAGTACTTTGATGCGACTTAGCCACTTTCACGGTGGGTGTTTCTTGCGGGGTATCAATCCGAGCACGATTCGGGCGTTTGGTGGGTAGCGCTACCTGGGAGTGTTGGCGGTCCGTCATGGAACTCTTGGAAGGTGTGGCCAACGTCTTTGGTAGGGGGATTTCCTTTGGCTTTGCACGCCGGACTGATAGGGTCTCAAGACTAGGGGGTGGTGGCACCCAGGAAGGGTTGCAAGCAGTTTGTGATTTCTTTATGTGGTATTCCAAGCCGTTGTTATTCTTCCAGCTGTTACCACACGTCTCACAGGTGAATCGCCCGCCGCCGCGTCTGGATGGTTTATTACGAGGCGTTACCCCATCGACCGGAGTAGAAGCAACATATTGGTTAGCTGGCCGAGTTGGCCCAGGGCCATCAGTCGGAGTTGAAGTGTCCTCCTGCTGATCTGGCAGAGACGTCCCTCGTATCGACTTGGGAACAGGGGTAGCAGGATGTTCAGTACTGTTTGGTTCACTTTCAGCGACCTTGCCCTTTTCGACAGCTGTTGATTCCTCCGCAGGATGCTTGGGCGTTGGCTCATGGTGTTCTGGTGTTGTGTCCAAAGGTCCATTGGTCGCTTCTTTCTGTTGGCCAGTCTCAATTGGTTTCTTGAGAGAAGGATACCTGATCATCAGCACCAACGACTTTCGTTTCCGACCTTTGGTTTTTCGGGGATCTAGCGAGTTCGGCTGACAGTAGAACACCCCTGAAGGTCGAGGTGGGGGCGGCATGGAGTTCGGCCTTGCTTGACTCGGCGATGCAACAGCATTGGTAGCTTCGGCTGCGTGAAGATTGTCTACATCCATGGGTTCGGGTTTCATCTCGTCCATTTGGTCAGTTAGAATTGGGGTCGAAGATTTCCTACCCCTTAGCAAAAGCCTCCGCTTTGTTGGTGTTTCGCTAAGTTGCTCAGAAGCTGAGTCTTCCTCTTCATGACGGAGTTGCGATTCTCTAGGCCGACGAGTCCAAGGCATTGACTGCTTGGCTGGTGTATTGAATGCCGAGTCTTTGACCGGCGGCATCAGCTCCCTTTTCTTTGGCATAGAAACAAACTTGGCTGAAGTATTTCTCATGAACATCTTAGTAAATGGACGTGAGAAGCCATATTTCGTGTTCAGGTCTGTGGGAAGAGGATCAGAGGCTGTTGCATTCTCAACAGTCTCTTGCTGTTCTCCACCAGGGACAAGCCCGGAACTGCCGTTTTCTGGCTTGATATTACTGGTCGCGAAAAAGCTGTATGTCATCGTCTTTCCGCGTCGGGCAAGTTGTGCAGTGACCGTGAACGGTTTCAGGTGTTCGGGGTGTACACGTTGTTGGCCAAGAAGAGTAGTCATGGAGAAAATCCATTTACGATAAGGCCAACCCAGCAGGAAGTATCCGATATTCAAGTTCGATGTACCCTCAGTCCCAGACCGCTTAATGATATCAAAAACGGTGTTGATGAGAGGCTTGTACGGGTTCCATGCCGAAAGTCTTATCATGTCTGGACTGGGAAGTTTGGCTATGAGTGCCTGCTCGTTTTTCAACTCATTCTGGGCCGATCGCGATAGCTTCGAACCTGTCTTTTTTGAATCGTGGTGCGATGAAGCAGACTTATCTTTGCGATGCGATGATGGGTCTTTCAGCCTCATTCTGGTCGTCGGGGTCTTTCTGAAGGCTTGCCATTCCTCTGCCGTTGGATCGCGGATGAACTCAACGCAATCCTTGAAGACTCGGGCGCTGTCAGGCGCTTTCATTGGCCTGAATTCGACGATGCCGCGGTGTGCGAACCATCTCGAGGATTTTCCCATCGCCCGCATCTGTGAAGTCTTTCCTACGATATCAAGCTTGATACGGATATCACAATACCGGATCTTGCCGAATGCTTTCACTATAGCCAAAAAACCCTGTGCGAGTGCAATGTGATCAACTCTTGCACCATTCCAGAAATGGCTGAAGGGAACCGGTTCCCAGTCTTTGGTCAACGTTTCCCTTGACAGATCAACTTTGGCAGATGCGAGTCCCTCGTTGATAGTTTCCTGCTTGGCATGGTCCGCAAATTGAGCCAACCAGATCTTGCTTGTTCGACAACCTCGGAGCATTACTGGCTGCTTCACGATATAGCCTTTCCGGGCAAGCGCGTCCGTCCGTGTGGGAAGTGAGCGTTTATCTTGGTTGGTGAGTCTGACCAAGTCGCCCTGAAGGATTCCGACCTCCCTAACAGAGGCAATGGCTACCAAAGCCTGCCATTCGAATTGAGGAACTTTCTTGAGGTCGGGTTGGTGCCCAGTTATTGCCTTCCATAACCTCTCCTCTGAAAGATGCAGCCGTGGCGGAACTTGGTGTGTTGATTTCCCGGATCTTCTATCGTCAGTGCCAGCACCATCGTTACTAGCTGAAGATCCTTGTGTTGCCGGCCCGGGGGTTGTATTTGCTGTGGACGAGTTTTGGTCGGGTTTTCCAGAACCGGGGGAGGTCTTAGAGGGGACATAGCCTGAAATATCGAGTGCCTCCTTGAGTGAGATTCCCCTGAAGCGATTATCGTCACCAACGATCACATCTTTCCGGGCTGTAAGCCAGTTCCAGACAACGCTTGCTTGAATGATATCGCCTTCGCCCACTTCCTGGCTATGAACAACCTCGGAAGATGGTAGCGGTGGCGGTGCATCCGTACTAGAACCTTCGGCTCCGAGAATACTTTGGCTGTAAAATGTCTTAACAGCTTTCACCAAATGAAGAGCCGAGAAACCTGGCGTACATACAGTTAGCAAGTGCGGCCTATGAGGACTGAGCTGGGTGGGCTTACCTTCCAAGCCAGAGAATCCGATCTCCGTGAGGAGCCATTCAACCAAGTCGTCGAGTCCCCGATCCATCGTCTCGTTCTCATTGGTACATCTATTTGGGGGGGGGATGAATGCAAGTATATTCGGTGCTGGGTTGCTTTTTCACCTCCCAAGCGTCTCTTACGGGAAGTAGCTGGGCACGCGGCTACGGCTGCACAATTACCATTGTCAGGCCAACTGCTGCCTCGAATATCATTCGGGGGACTCTTGAGAGGTTAATCAAATCCAAGTCCGGCCAGCCAAATGCAGGGGTATGTTAGGGTTAATAGGGTGGGCTATTGGGTTGCTTTCTCCGAAAAGCTGTAACAACGAAGAGTTGCTTGCAGACCGGTGTGAGGCGTAGTATCCGTTTGAAAATGCGATGTTCAGGCACGCGGCCTGACTTGAGGTTTTGTTCTGTGTTTCTGATTTCAGAAATGACCCTGTGCTATATTATGTCAATATGGGAACAAGTTAAAAAAAATTCGCGAGTAGAAAAGAGCCGGCAGCTGGGCTCGAAGTGTGGTGCTCTGGTAAATTTTTACCAGACCCAAGGCCAGAACGAAATCAATCTGACACCCACTGTACGCTATGGAGCTTCTCAAGCGTGGGGTAACCTAGGAGGGTGTGGGGCTGATACTTTGATCTGCCCCTCACACCTCACTTCAGACACCCCGTACCGTGCCGGAGCAACTTATCACTTACAACCACCTGCTTGCACCCAACAACAGCCCCGGTTAGCTGGATTGAGATCTTACATGTCAATCATCATGTCATCAATTTACATCGCAGACAACATATACAACCAACAGCATACAGCCACATTCAAAGTAGAAATTGACATAAAGGAAATCGGTTGATCGTTGTGACAATTCACCAAGCCAAGCCGCTGTCATAACTCGGCTCTGAGCAGTGCTATATTCGTCAAATCCGAGTTGGACAGAGTATGATGCTAGTAGTTTGCATTGTACCATTGAAGCCCCAGCCCAAGGGACTAGTTGCGCCGACTCAACTATTGCGCCGTTTTACTTTTGCCTTCCATCATCTTCCGGTAGGCTGCGATGACCTTCTCTCGCTCACCCTGTAGCTCCTCTCTCCTTCTCAGACTTCCCGCGGCTTTGGGTACGTTTTCCACCGAGACTCCTGCGCCCCGGACGGACAAGAGTTTGGCCGTGTTGATTTTGTGAAGCTCCGGGGGCGCTTTCGCGACGTCATGCAGCTTCGGCCTCGTCTCTCCTCGCTTGCGCTTCAACTCTGCCCACGGATCTTCCTCGTCATCATTGGCCTCGCCCAGAAGTCTGGCTCGCTTGCCCTTCTTGCCCTTCTTGCCCCCGGCCGCACTGAGCTCTGTGGGGATCTTCCAGCTTACACCCTGTTCCTCTTCCTCGGCCTCTCGCTCGGCCTGCTCCTCGAGCTCTTCCTCTCGTTGCTCCTTGATCTTCCTTTCCTCTTCGCGCCACTCGTCGTAGAGCTTGTGCATCTGCCGCTCCTTCTTCGTGCGCCACACCTTTCCTCCCAGCGGATCTTTGCCTTGTTTCGCCGTCTTACCGATCAAGCCCGAAATAGGCAGCGCTTGGTCGACACGGGCGGCATACTCTGACATGCGTTCTCCTGGCTTGATCTTTGGTATCTCGATAGCCTCCTTGGTCTCCTTCGGTGCCTTCGTCTCTGTGGCCTCAGTCTCGGTTGATGTCCCTGCAGTAGCTGCTGCCTTGGCCTTGGCCTTCTTCTTGTTCTTTGACTCGTGATCGTCACCATTATCCAGACCTGAGCGGGTTCTCTTTCCCCCAGAGAGGGCCATCAGCCTTCTGAAGGAGCGGGGCGCATCGTTTGCTTCTGATTCGCGCTTCCGCTTCGCATTCTTGGGCGGCGCATCTTTGCTGGACTCTTTTATCTCCTGGCGGGTGTTCTTCTTCTTGTCCTGCGGGTTGTTGTTCCTTTGCGACTTTGTTACGGGCAAGGACTTGGCGACTTGCGTAGGCGGTAGGTCAAAACTGTGCTCAGGATGCGACGATTAGCTTGGACCGAAGCGGTGGTTTCGCGCATTGAGGTGGAATAGCCACATACTCTTTGAGGTCCCTCTCTCTTCTTGTGTGTTTGTGAGGCATCGCGACGGTTTCCCGGTGGGTGTTTCGAGTCTTGGTTTGTGAGGATATCCGCTGCGAGTCACTGAAACTCTCGCCTAGGTTGAAGCCTCTCGCATTCGCTAGGCGGCCTCGAACTTTTTTCCTTCCAATCACAGCAACAGGGCCCACCCTCGGATAAGATAAGAGCTTACAGGGTTGGTTCAGGTCAGCGCTAGCAAGGCTTGTTTTATGCGTTTGCCAAGGAATCCGCTGTTCAAGCCCTTGTAAGAATACACCAGTCAAGTCTCTTCTAACAGACCGAGAAGCTTCGATTCCAAGTTCAACGACCAGCATAGCAAGTAGATATTTCTATATGTACTTTAAATAAGGATATTATATTAAAATAGATTCAACTACATTCGCTTACTTTGTGCTATTCAATAACTGGGAGGGCTTAGAATGGTTAAGGTAAGTGGTTGATAGGCAAAGTACCGTTTATTCTCTCGGCCGCCACTTTGGCGATTCCTCCAGCCCCAACTAGCTGCAAGCCACGCTCATCCCCCCCCTTGCCCCAACCACTAAAATACCGTGGATCTTCGCAGACCCCAGCACCTTCTGGCAGCTCTGCTTAGGTGTTGCGTTACAGGAGGGGATTTTGGAAATGAAACAGGCTGTTGTGTGACGCTTAAGAAGCTATTTTCGTATCGAAAGGAATGAAACTCCTCAGCTGGTCTTTTTTGACAGCCGACTCCGAGGCCCCCGGGAATCCAATGATCAGCACCGTTTGTTCATCGGAGAGCTGTCGGTTGCCTTGGCGAGGGGTTAGGTTAGGTAAAATGGGACTTTGTACCATGCAATGAGATGATGCCTCGAACCTTATTCTCGCTGGGTTTTTCAGCAGCATGTTATGATCTGGACTTCTCAATGAACTAATCTCCCGTACCTAAATTGCCTTAGGGACCTAGAAGGTGACGGTTGCTCTGTATAGTGGTACCTAGTATTGATAGTAATGTAGTACAAGTTGTAGCTTAGGTGCATGTGTGCCGCCCCCCCCGCTGCTGTCGCTGTACCCAATGAAAAAGCCACGGTCCCCCCCAGCTGGATGTCCCGCGGGGCCCTGGCTCCCTGGCGAGCCTGGGTTGTCTCATTCTACTGCTACTTCAGCACAAGTCTGATCTAGTCCCTCTGCTTGGGACCCAGCACTATGGCCGCTCCAGCACCCACAAGATGGGGTCCGCCAGGGTCCAGACGCATCTTATGGGAGGGGAAGATACCTGTATGCTTCTAGCTTAGTTTACATCACGCAACTTGATAGGTTAGGTATTGCAGTAGCAGTGAAACGGCATGCCGGCTGCGTGGGTGTGGGTGTGTGGGATAAGTACTCACTTAAGCCCATGTCAGCTGTATTGCCAGAGTTCCAATTTCTACCCTTTCTAGTAACACCTCCATTCCTTCGAATATCACACGATATAAGCTCTCTGGTATTTTACATGCACGCCGGGAAAGACGTCGATCGCCTGTTGCCAGGTCCACCTCTCATAGCCAAAACCACCACCACCCACGTCATCTGAGCACACCGGAGCAACTACCTGGCTGTCCTTACATAAACACGACACTTATAAGACCCCCCCTCCGTCCAACCTTTTTTGGTTTCCCGCGGTATCCCACTCATATGTATACCTCATATCGTTCGTTATAGCGGCAGAATCATCACCTGACAACATGGCTGAGCTTCCGCCGAGTGTATCGGGGAAGGAGAAGAGGTCTCTAAGCGAGTTCCTTAGCAGGATGGACAGGAAGGCAAATTTGTACACACGAACCCGGTCCAGGTCTGATAGTGAAAGTGTGACAGGGTCTTCAACAGTATCGTGCGATGAAGAGAACTCGATGGGTTCCGGGAGTAGGCGCTTTGTGCCCAAGCGGAGGAAAGGGCGGGCCATGGGCTATTTCATGTGCGGTACTATATGGTCTTTAACGATACTGTAAGTCGGAACCTTGTTTTCATCCCCCCACGCCCTTCGCCAGCACGGAACTGTGCTGATATGACGATCTATGCAGAGGCCTAGTCGCGATGGTTGATCTAGCTTTAATGATATCGCGAAGTTTATGGGGCCTTGAGGACGACCCCGACAAGATCTTTGCAAACTGGGGCAAGTCCGGCACTGGCACAGAAGGTTTGGCATGGTATCCCACAGATTTCCTCCGGGACGTGCAGCCGATACATTGCCACTCGCACAACGACTACTGGAGGAAGGTCCCTCTCTTCTCGGCCCTCCACGCGGGCTGCATAGGTGTCGAAGCCGATGTCTGGCTATACGACAACAGCAACTCGACCACCCTGTACGTCGGCCACAACCGAGCCTCCCTGACGGAGGCGCGGACGTTCCAGTCGCTTTACATGAACCCCATTGTCGACCTCCTGGAGCGCGCGAACCCGCAGACACGATTCACCACCGACAAGAACGAGACGACCCGCGGCGTCTTCGACGTCGACCCGGCGCAGTCGCTGACCCTCCTGGTCGACGTTAAGACGGACGGCGCCAAGACCTGGCCGGAGGTCTTGAAGCAGCTCGAGCCGCTGCGGTCCCGGGGCTGGCTGACGTATGTCGAAAACGGGACGGTGCACCCGGGTCAGGTGACGGTGGTCGGGACGGGCAATACGCCCTTCGATCTCCTCACCGCCAACGCGACGTACCGCGACGCCTTCTTCGACGCTCCCCTCGACAAAATGTGGGAGGACCCGGACTCCAATGTGCCCGTCACCACGCCCACCGTATACAACAGCACCAACTCGCACTACGCCAGCGTCAGTTTTGGCTCCGCAGTGGGCCGCGTATGGGCCGGGCTTAGCAAAGAGCAACTGCGCACCATCCGCGGCCACGTCAAGGGTGCCCACCGCAGGGGCCTGGCGGTGCGGTATTGGGACCTGCCCGCGTGGCCCATCGGCTTGCGCAACAGCGTCTGGCATGCCTTGACGACCGAGGGCGTCGATATGCTAAACGTGGACGATCTTCGAGGGGCAGCGAGGAAGTCATGGTAATATTGCGTCTAGAACTTTTGCATGTTTAGCGTCCTGGGTTTTTGAATAGCCATTGTATATAGAAAATCATAGCGTACAATACCATCCAGACTGATACACACACAGTCTCTCGTTTACTGTATTTTATGCTCACCCGTGAATGAGCCCCGAATTCTCAATGATGTCGCTCATGTTCGCCCGACCTCTTCGGCGTTATTCGCCTTCTCGAGGATAACGACGACCCTGACTGTGGCAGGGCGTTCAAGTAGCGCCCCTCATCACTGAATTCGATCCGGCACCATTCTTGCAGCAGGTCTCTCCTGGCCTGCATGCCGGTCTGCGGCGGTGGAGCACAGCTATCCGGGCCGCCCGAGGTCGGCAGCGGCGTGGTCTGATCTTTTTCGTCGTCGAAAGCCTGACAGGCGAGCTTAGCCATGACCTGTAGGTGATACCGCGCATCATGCTCTCCTTTGTGGAGCAACTTATGATTGTATGTACAGCACAGTCGGTTCATGACTTCCTTCAGAGTCCATTTAATCTTCTGGCTTCCAGATTCGTTATCGCTCGGAAGTATCTCATAGGCCATTTTGTGCGTGTCCAAAATCTCGTAGTTGATCTTGCAATCGTCGATATCCAGTCCCAGGTTCTTCAGTATCGTCAGGTCGGATTGCGGAGAGTGGCCGACCATAACAATGTTGCGCGGTCTGCCATCACAAGACATGCCGTCAGGGATCAGTATTTTATCTTGAATTTGAGCTTTGATGCGCAGTCTAACTTCAGCTTTGATGGAAGAAGACTCTCTATGGGCGTTACCGCGGACTCGGAAGCGTTTTATCAGCTCCCTTGGATTCGAGCTCGTATGGCCTGCGAGATCCCGAGAATCGAGAGTTGCAAATCCAATCTCTTCAACCTGTGGTTCATACTCTGGACTATTCCAGGCCTTTGTGCGCTCCTCCCGACCGGCCTCGATATCGAACCCAATGAAAATTGGCTCGAAGTCGTTGAAACCTTTGTCATATGAACGTAACCCAACAAGGCGCTGTGGACACAAATGAGTAAGTACATCGCTCACACTGACCAATATACGTAGTTGGGCTCTTTGTGAGTATTATATGCTTCGAAGGGGTACACCGGGATTCTCACCATTAGGCGATCTTTTGTGGCATATTTCTTTTTGCCCATTTCGTATTCAGGGGTTTCCAATTCCAGCTCGAGGTGACGGCGGGTAAGCAAGTAGAGGCAAGCCGCGCTATATCACTCAGAACACAGGCCGAATACCTCGGTTAGAAGTATGCAAAGTCGAGGCTGCTGAATAAACGGCTGCATTATGAAAGGGACTGAATAATTGTGTACTCCGTTGGAAGGTCTACGCGGTTTGGGTTTCGTCATTTCCAGGGCAGTGGCAACGTTTGTTTCGCATATAGCAACACTGTGGACGCCGCGACATTGGGCTTATCAGTAAAATTATACCAACAATTTCTATTAGAGGCTAACATAAGCTTCGTATTGCTGCCGAATTTAATCACGTGGGTACTTGTCGATTCTTGTAACATTTCCATGCATCTAGCCTATACTTGAGCTTGGTCAAGGCATTCTTGATGTACCACACTGAGTGTAGGTAACTCATTTTCTGAAGGCTCTCACCGACCATCTCCACCAGCCAATGAAGTCTTGAGTTACGACACTGATTCCCAGGTCCTTCAGAGCCTTCGTGCTCAAGTGACAGTCGTAGGGTCTCTGAACGGCTGCGTCGGGGTCGTTCCCTTCCGTGTTCGCCTCGATCCTTGTGATAGGAAGGCCCATGATGTCGGAGAAGACCTTGCAGATCTCATACTTTGTGAGCTTGTCCTTGGAAGAGAACTGCAGAATATTGGGCATGGAAGATCGATCCTGAGTCTCAAGGTACTTCACAGCAATATCTGCGGCATGCCGTTAGTTAAAGGAATGCCAAAAATTCGCATCTGGAACTTACCTTGGCAGACTCGTCCCACGTCCTCGGTGTTGGTAGGGTAGCGCAAGGCCCAGTGATCCATCTTTATCTTGGTATCCTCCTCCTGAGCCTTCCACACCGAGTCCATCAAAACGTTCACGGCACTCTCGGCCGGAGTCTCGGCATCGCCATAGAGGACGGGAACTCTCATCACGACTCCCAAGCCCGACTTTCCAACGGCCTTATATTCCTCCAGAGTAGCGAGCTCGCCATCCAATTTGGTTTGGCCGTACAGATTGGTGGGCCGAGGCTTGGAGTCTGCCTCGTACGGCGCATCTCCAGGCTTGCCAGGGAAAACATAATCAGTGGAGATGTAGATGAGGAATATGTTGCGCGCAGCACATAGGCCTGCCAGCGATTTGGTGGCAGCAACGTTCAGGGCACGCGTTCCTTCAGGATCATTATCGCACGTATCGGGAAAGCGGTTAGCGGCACCTTGAAGTCTCTATCAGCGATGAAGCCCAAGAAGGTACGGTGAAGTAAGAAAGCACAGCAAAACGCACAATGGACTACAGCCTGGGGCCTATTGCAATACGAATCGCGGTCAGCACATACAACAACAAGGAACATATGGAAGGTGGGGTATATCTTGCTTACTTGACATTGTCCAAAACTTTCTCGACCTCAGCAGCGTTGGTGAGGTCAACCTTCAGGATGTCGACACCATCGGCTCTGGAGAAGCCAGTACCCTTGACATTCCATTTGGCCCGCTCGAAGGCTCTCGTCACTTGCCGACCGAGCAGCCCGGTAGCACCAGTTACGATAGCCGTTCTACTTGTTTCTGATGACATTGTGTCGGGTGAAGATTGTACTTTGAAGCAAGCATTTACTAGTCAGGGCCGAAGCAATGAGCAAAACCGGTGACGTCGGGACTTTGTGTGCTAGCGGACTGCCTTCAGCAAGGATTAGTGGAGGGGAGGGGCAAGATGGGACTGTGCTTCTCTTAGTAATAAGAACACACATATTCACGGTCGTTTCAATGAGGCACTAGACGAAGAAACAAGCATTCTAAGAGTATGACTGAATGTAACCAAACCACTCGTCTCAATTTCTTCGTACGATATCTGTATTGTGAATAAGAGACATTCGTGATGGTTAGAAAATAACATTACTGAACCTAACGTTCCGTTGGTATATTCTCATTGTCCATATTGACATTACGGTCCTCTAGCTGTACCGTTCGACATGGTGACTTCTCAAACTATTGGTGGGAACGTAATGGGTTGGGATTCAAGCAAGTATGTAGGAAGTTATCATTATATTTTCACGGAATATTAGGTACAATGAATAGTCCCTATTGTCTTGCATGAGCCGCTCTAATAGACTGGAAATCTGATTACACATACTTACGTTCAATCAGTCTCGAACCAATATGACAGGTTCCGCACCTGCCTTCAAATACATATACCGCAGCCCCTATCAGCCGCGGTGCCTGAAACTCGGGTCTAGAACATTTGACGTGTCCTTGCATAAAGTGAGTGCGCCAGTGCTAGGACTGAGCGGGATCGCTGGCGGAGGCCTTAGGCGCAAGCTTGCTGCTTACATACACCCTACACACGTACACACTAAATTGGGCCATGTGCTTTCTTATCCGTTAGCCTTGGGGTTGCCTCTTCCAGGCCTCAACATCTTTCTCTGAATCATGTCCATCAAAGTTGCTGTTATCCATCCATATCCTCGATCGTGTATCCCCCAAAGCCCCTAGCATCGTTAATGGCTCTATCGTTACGTTGAGTAACTTGTAATGCAACGGGCGAAATGGGTGACATCCTGATGACATCACCTCGTTGCGAGGACCCGGCACAGTACCAATATACTACGCGCACCGTCTTTGAGACGTAAGCTTCATCTCTGTCCATCCTCCCATTCCCGTGAACAACTTCCAGATTGCTCATTGCATAAGCAGGTTGCTTTGGGTGATGGCTATCGCGGCGTATGTGCCACAGTTGGTTGGCATCAAGCGGGCCGGCACTAAGGGCATATCACCTTACTACGTCCTCAACCATGGCCTCTTCTCCACGACCACACTAGCCCTCCGGCTCAGCCATAGCGTCTTCTTCCCTGCCTTCACCTGTGTAGCGAGCCACCAACTATGGGGTTGGCAAGGCTACTCGGCGCTTCTGGGCTTTGTGGAGGTAGCGGTGCAATGGATCTGTTCAGTCATCCTGTAGGAAACTCCCCTTCCATTCGTGTTTGTCCTTGGCATTCGGTACATGCAGATTTACTGACAGCCGGGCGCCAAGCCTTGGGGTATATATCCGCTATCGGACTGTGCCTCTGGTCACGGTGCCGGGCCCGGACGAAGCCCGTGCCCGTAGGATGTCGGATTGGCTCCCAGAGGAGGCGCATGCACATAAATTAACATCCACCCGGATGCAACTTATACTTGGGATCTACGCTGCAGTTACTCTCCCCATTTCGCTGGCCTTCCTTTTTGTGGGTGCGATGCCTTCGTCCCCGGAGCTGATCCGTCACTCGGCCGCCTACACGCTACTCTGGAGTATATGGATCACGGTCCTGTGCGCGACGGATGCATTTCTGGTGGTGTTCCAATTCATCAAGCAGATGAAGACGGTGGGCCGCCTGGGGACCCGTGGGTCTCTCAGCATCACCTCGATTGCCATGCAATCTGTTGCACTGGTGTTCCTGTCCGTGTCACAGTTCTACAGGACGCGAGGGAGTTTCGCGCTGCACCGAGAGCACCCTCTAACCTTTGCAAGGTTTTTGGCGATCTTCTTCTATGTTTATGGATGCGTTAGCGTCGATGTCATGTATCTGGTGGCAGGTCTCGGCTATCTGGTTCTTTTCCAACTATGTCTCCTGTTTGACTGGAACGATCTATTTAGCAGGCGATTTGGCCGGATTAGGCTGTTATAGGACGGGAAAGAGACTCTTGTCCGGTACGATTGTTATCCCCTTGGCAGTGATAGCGCTGCTCTTGGTATAATACATGACTTCTCGTGGATGATGGGTAGGCCATGCGATCTTATCCACTCGGGTATTGTCTTTAACGGAATAAACAGTATGCCAAAAGTACCACCAAGTGATCCCATACAATACATTATAAGCTGGTGGGAGCAGGGGAAGTCTGGAAAAATATCGGTGCAACGAGATCCCAACGGGCATTAACCTAGACTACCTAGAAACTATGCATGCAGCTAGGGTCGCCCAACGTTGTCAAGATGCACTCTGTGCAGAAGGCGTCTTGAAACAAAATGTTGTGTTCTGCCTAAAGACGTCGCGTAACCCAGAGATAATGAATCCGTCGCGGCAGGATGATATATCATAAGACCATGAAGTGAGTGCTATCTTTGGCGACTTTGAAACCGTCTACAGACACGTACAACTGTGTCGTGTGCGTTGCAGATCGGAGAAAACGTTTCCCATTTTCATCGGCCAAGCGTTGGCGGGTCGAGTCAGACCTTCCGATCAGCTCCAGACTGACTGCCATGGGGCCCGGGCTCCACGGGCCAGCCAGTAGCGTTGTACAATAGGCGCATAGTATGCGAATAATGCATTATTCAACTATGCCCCCTGAATAGTTGAATATTCCATACAAATGGAATAATGGAATAGTATGATGTAATTGGAGCGTTTCATGAAATCTGATCTCGCGTTCCGCCAATCCGCCCTCTCGAAAGGGAAGGGGAAGTCACGGGGTCACCGTCGGACGATGCCAACGCTTAGAAGGGACGATGCCAATTTGTATAGCGAATTTACTGAAATCGTCATTAATTGCCCGAGCGTCTGCATACTATGCATCCATGCGAATAATGCATTTTGCATCGATGCGAATATTGAATATTCCAGCCTGAAATGACAACGCTACCAGCCAGATTGAAGAATTTAGGTTGCATGCAGGCTCTGTGCAGGCTAGTCTGTTCTGTCGCTGGCGTTGCTGGCCCGCCCTCCTAACCATGCCAACCTGCTTGCATGCTGGAAGCCCTGTCCATGTTTCAAAGCTCAGCCTCTGCCCGGAGCCATGATTGGCTGATTAGCCAATTCGCCGACCCCTGGCGATCACTTTTGCGCCCGGCCTGAAGGCGACGGCCGTTCCTGCTGGGACTGGGACGCATGCACTGTCGTGAGATGATGGCGCGTCATGTTCTCCATCTGAAGTAATTTGATTTCTAATTCAAGCCTTCGCACGTCAAACTGTCGCGACCTGTCAAACTCCCACGACTGACCTGCCAGGAACGGAGAAACCAGAACAGAACCACGTGGGAAAAAGCAAAATAGCTTTCAGACAGGAAATAAAAGATCTTCATAAGGGTCGATCCAAACGAAATACCCGTCAACCGTACCCCTTTGATCCTTGTTCCCGTCCTTGCTTGCTTGCCTGCTTGCCCTTTTCCTCCCTACTTTTTTTTATTGCTGCCGTTGATCATTGATCATGGTTTCGAGCCTTTGCCAGTAAACTACTGCCTGCACGCCATGTATAGCTCTGGTCCTAGATCCTATCGTCGACTGGCGCTCTCCGCTTGTCTTCTATCGCTCTTCCTCATATCCTGGCTCTATCTCCCTGCAACCCGCCTGGGCGGGCAGCACCTATCCACCGCCCTAGCTCACAAGAACCCCTTTGCACACCACTCGACCTCGACACAACCGCAGAGCCAGCAGGAGCAAACAAATACCCGCGTCGAACTTGTCGTCTCGTCGGTAAAGGCCGAAAATACGTCATGGATCACCGACAATTTTCCTCATTATCCAGCTCACATCTATGTGGCCGATGATGCCAATGCCCCGCTAACCGTAAAGCATAACATCGGCCATGAGAGCACCGTATACTTAACGTATGTGCCGAACCCCTCTCCACCGCTGATCGCATACTGAAGATGGTTTTTGAGACAATGGAAAAGTCCGTAAACTAACCTTCTTATACGTAGATACATAATTGATAATTACCATACGCTGCCTGATGTGGCTATCTTTATCCATGGGCGTAGATACCAGTGGCATAACGAAGACCCCCTGTACGGTGAGTAGTCCCTCTTGCTACCTGCCCCTGTGCATCTTTCTCCCTTTTTCCCCCAATTTACTCACACGCCCTCTTTTTTCTCAGACGGCATCCCCGTGCTGCAGAAGTTCCGGATCCCTTACGTCCTGAGCCACGGGTTCGCGACGCTGCGCTGCTCCTGGCTGCTGGGCTGCCCGCTCGAGATGAAGCCGAACCTGGACGCGGCGGCGCGCTGGGACGATCCGGACGCGGACCAGCGGCTCAAGACGGAGGCGGCTTACGCGCGGGCCTACACGCAGCTGTTCCCGGGCCAGCCGATCCCGGAGTCGGTGGGGACGCACTGCGGCGCCCAATTCGCGGCGACGCGCGAGCGCCTCCTCAACCGCACCCTCGACGAGTACAAGTCGTACCGGAAGTGGCTCTGGGAGACAGACCTGACCGACGAGTTCAGCGGCCGCGTCATGGAGTACTCGTGGCACCAGATCCTCGGCCAGCCTGCCGTCGACTGCCCCAACGCGGGCACCTGCTTCTGCGCCAAGTTCGGCCTGTGCGACCTCAAGTGCGAGGAGCACGGCTGCAAGGGCCGCTACTTCTTCAACTTTGGCGAGCTGCCTGCGAAGTGGCCGGAAGAAGGGACCGGCCAGAACGGGTGGCCGTCCAAATTCTGGCACTTGTATGATGTATAGATGAGCGATCGTTCTCTATAGGTAGTGTTTATTTTTCAAGGCGGAAAAGATGGGCAGATGGGTCACGACTGTTTCTCCAGATATCGTATATATATACATATGTAGGCAGCACGAAGATATAATCAACTAGATCCGCGGGTTTTAATCCCCAGACATTACGAAAAGTTCGCAGTGATTCGGCGGTAGTTGCAGATTTGCCGATGCTGCGTTGGCAGGATCTACATCGCTTGGGGAAAGAATGCGGGGATGCGATGCCGGTTCGGCTCATTGAACCGAGAACCGGCCTCCATTGCCGTCTAGACGTTCGGGTTTGCAATGCTTGGCTCTCTACGGCGAAGATGACGAAGCTACCTATTCGTCGCACGCATATATAACATAGCTGACCATGTGCACAACTTCATTTCTCCAGGTTCCATCGCCCACCGTGTGTTTGTCGTCGCTCATGTGAACCGTACATGTATAGTAGACTGCTAGTATGTCCCCGATGCTTGGCACTATACTTCTCAGCCTAGGATTGGCAGGCGCCCTAACCTACCTCGCCTTGCTATACCCTACGGTAAGCCCCTTCAATCAGGCGTCACCCTCCCTCCCCTCTTCCCTTTATAACAGCAGACAAATTTACATATCGTTACAAGCTCCACCAAACCCTCAAACTCCGCGCCCATCGTTCCCGCCTCCCGCCAGGCCCTAAGGCCGGCAAGACGGGCATCGCAAAGCCGTGGCTGTACTTCCGCGAGCTGAGCGCGCAGTATGGCGACGTGGTGTACATCCCCGGGCTGAGCAGCTCCGGGCCGACCATCGTGCTGGGCTCGGCGCGGGCAGCATGGGACCTGCTGGAGAGGCGGGGCGCCATCTACTCCTCGCGGCCGCGGTTCGTCGTGGGCGGCGAGCTTCTCTCAGGTGGGATGCGGGGCCTCATGGCACCCTACGGCGACTTCTGGCGCCGCTGGCGCAAGTTGTTGCACTCGGGCTTCATGCAGCGCAAGAGCGCATCCTACCGGCCCATCCAGCGCCTCGAAAGCGCCGTCCTCGTCGGGGATCTCCTCCGGGAGCCCGAGGGGTTCCGAGTCCACCTTGAACGGTACGCTGCTTCTGTCATCCTGCTCGTCACTTACGGGAGACGGGTGACGGACGTGGCGGGTGATGAGGTGGTGAGGCGGAATATAGAGGCAATGGGGAGGTTAACGACGGTCAAGTAAGTCCTCCGGGAATTATTTCAATCATACCCGAAGAAGAAGTTGAACAGTAAACAGTTGTTAATCCTATATACACAGCATCCCAGGAAAATACGCGGCAGAGAGGTATCCCGCACTCAAATACGTCCCGGCCATGTTCGCCCCCTGGAAAGCCGAAGTTCTCAAACAGCGCCAGAAGGACATACAGCTATACATGGACCTCTTGACCGACATCAAGGGCAATGTCGTGAGAGGCGTCGCCACGTCTTGTTTCGCGACGTACCTCCTGGAGGAACAGGAGGCGTTAGGCATGTCGGATCTGGAGCTCGCATACACTGCTGGCTCGCCATTCGGCGCGGGCATTGAAACGGTACCCAAAGCTAATGAGAACCTGGATGATGGGGTAAATTTTCTTCTAACTTCTCTACTGTAGACAGCAGGCACGCTCGCGAGTTTCTTCTTGGCATGTGTCAAATTCGGCCACAACTTCATCCCTCGCGCCCAGGAGGAGCTGGACAGAGTCGTTGGGCGGGACCGATTACCCGCGTTCGAGGATATGGAAGAACTGAAGTACGTCAGGGCCGTCGCCTCGGAGACGTTTCGATGGCGACCCGTAGCCGTACTCGGCGGCACTCCGCACGCGAGCACGGCCGACGACGTCTACAACGGCATGTTCATCCCCAAGGGGAGCACAGTCATTGCTCCTCTCTGGACCAGTAAGTCTATATCTATTTTGCTTTCTCGCCCACGGCCAGCCACAGGCATTCGTTAACCCTTCACTCCTCTGTAGTTCATCTCAACGAGAAGGACTTCCCGGGACCACACGAGTTCAAGCCGGAACGCTTTCTCGAAGATCGTGACTTCCCCGGTGCCCTCGGCCATAACGCATTTGGTTGGGGCCGCCGCATCTGTCCCGGCATGCATCTCGGGGCTGCGTCGGTCAACCTCAACATCGCTCGGGTATTGTGGGCTTTCAATGTGGGCCCGGCCAAAGATGAGAATGGACAGGATATCGATGTCGACATGTGAGTTGTAATCAAGAAAGGTTAATAGACAGCAAGTGTGCACTTGTTAACCATCTCTACCAGTTTCGCGTTCAGTGATGGGTTTAACTCGAGCCCGCTTCCGTTCTCATGCTACATCTTGCCAAGATCGCAACAGCATGCCGATGTGGTGAGAACAAGTTATGAAGAGGCCTTGAAAGATTTGAGGAAATTTGACAGTTCTCAAGTTGGGATGTAGGTAGTGTGGGTTTACAAGGGTAGAAAATGTTCACGGACGAGTATTATATAGTACCTGAAGACAATCTCTTGCTCAAGTCTTATGGAGATTCCCATATGCTTAGCACTACTGCTTCTATGGAGAGTTTCGATCCTTCGCTAATCTAACTGCCTGCCTCCTTGCTGCATCTTTTTGCTTCTGCTCATACTGTTGTATCAATCGTTTGGGAATATGTCTGATCATCTCCCTGAGATCTAGATAATACCAGTCCTCTGGTACACCATCATCTTCGGTGAAAGGGTGAGGTAGACCGAACCCCTCCCAGAGGCTTGCAGCGTCGAAGCCAGGCGGGTTGTCAGTAAGGGAGGCACCACCTGGTCACTGGGGGGGTGCTCGCCCCTGACTGGTATGCATCATCTTCGTTTGGGCCATCCTCATCAGATACGGGGGATTCCTCCTGTGGAGGTTGAGCAAACTAGCTATCTAGCTTAATCTACAGTTCCTCTAGGTCGAGTTTTGCTGCGGTCCTCCTCTGCCCCGTGAAGCTCCACCTCGCCCACCTCTTTGACCCCTGCCCTCTCCTCTCCCACGACCGCCGCGACCTCTTCCCCGTCCACGACTGCTGTCCTTAGCATTCAGATTTGGTGGAGGCGGCACTGCGCCGTAGAGGGCTCCATTGCTTTGCCCGGATGGTTGTCCTTGGCCATAGTTGTAGGCTTGGCCTCCATGATGCGCTTGGCCACTATGGCTGGCCGATTGCCAATCGTTGTTGTTGTTGGCCTGGTATCCTCCCTGGTGGCTCGGATGCTGTTGCTGAGGGTGTGCACCAGTTGGAGCCGGGCGATAAACCAGACTTGAATGTTGCAGCTGCGGTACTGCATTCCCGGCACCTCTGCCACGAGACCCGTACGTAGCACCGCGGAATGATCCATTCAGAGGTGCAGGAGCAGGTGCATCGCGGTATGTTCCTCCATTCCTGCCACGGAAACCTCCCGAGTTTCCGCGGGTCTTCTGGATCGAGTCGGCAATCCTGTGGCCTCCAGTGTTTCCCTGTTTGGGAATCGCCAGGAAGTACTTGCTGGTAGTGTTCAGGACAGTCTTTGCAGCGACTGTTGCTCCTCGGAATGGCGAGCAGCGTTCACCCAAAGAAGTACCGCTCATAAAGGGCTGGTCGAATACCACATCAAGCATGTGATGGTTTCCGACAGTGCTGATACCAACGACTGTTCCCTGGGCACCAGTCTTCACCTTGCCAGAACCAGCAGCGTAGATAATACGGTCGCCAAGAGAGAATTGCTGATCGCCAAGCCGTTGCTCAGCGTCCTCAATGCGCAGCAGCACATCTCGCGGGGCCTTACGTTTGATGAATAGGTCGTCTCCCATGCCGCCATCAAACTCCTCGATGAGATCACCGACCGCTTTCTCAATCGCTTTGACAACATTCGAGTCCAGTTGTTCCGCATCCAAGGGGACCTTCTCAAACTTGCTGGTCTCCACAGTCTTGAGCCATGCACCGATTTCCTTGACTTTGAGGGTGGCGTCCTCGGGTGTCATTCCTCGAAAAAGATCTGTTTCGCGCAGCTCATTGCCCTGGGAGTTTTGCATCATTCCAGCGAATAGATCGGGAAATTTACTGGCGTATTGCGCAATGAGAACTTGGGCAGCTTGGCTGTACTCCCATCCACGCGCGGATTTTCTAGTATAGCCCAGAACCTTCAGTTTTCGACCCTCGAACTTCAGATTGAGACCCAAGTTCACCTTCATGTTCCCAATAGTGTAAACAAATAGCGATGATGCGATTTTGCTGAGGACCAGGGGAGAGACACCAATGTTCCGTGCGACATTAACGGCAGTCTCGTAGTTACCGAGACTGTCTCCGTGTACCACAATTGGTTTAGCGACGGTAGAGAAGCGCGATGCGTACTTGGCCTCATGTGGGACGAAATCCTGGCCCTTTGCTTTCTGTTGCGGTTGGTTATTCTTTGGTTTGTGGAATACCATCACTGTTTCTACTAGGCCGTCCGCGTGTCCGAGGACTCTAGCAGGACGCCCGTAGTACAGGAAGTCTTGAACCGTCTGGCCGAGGAAGAATGCGTTGGAGCCCAATGGGAACTCCTCTTCGATAGGCAACGCTTCTCTTTCGATGAATCGCTGGTCCTCGCTCACGACCTCATCTACAATGACTTGGGCAGCATGGTCCTTCTGGGTCCCCGGTATGTCTCCATACTCCTTGATGAGCGCACCCTCCTTGGTCTTCACCAAGCCCTTCAGCATGTCGACTTGCACCATGACCTCGATGGGGCCGATGACGATTCCAAGTCGCTTGCTGTAGAAGTTGCCTGCATGAGCGGCCTTCTTCTGCCAGGTTTGCATCTCTGAACCGTCCAAGTGTCTCTGCACAGGCTGGTTGTCGGCACCCAACGAGTACTCGTAATCGCGATCTTGAACGCTGACGATCTTGGCCTCCTGTAGGAAGGGGTAGCCAACATGACATCTTTGTCCCAACTTCAGCTTGGCCGTTTCAATGCTGCTACGCATCTCTACGTCTGATAGTGTGACGACCATGCTCTGATTACGGCTGTCTTGCTGGAAGACATTGACTCCGTGGTAGTCAAGACTAGCAGAATAGGGCAAAGTTGCCAGACTGGGGAATCCGGCCAGAGCCTCGATGTTGAGCTTTGCATTATCCAAAAGGCCGCGGTACAGCTTTGCGCCATCTGCAGTGGGGAGATCATATATGTTTTCAACGCACTGACAGCCAGGAATGTCTGGGAATACGCCAACCATAGAGGACGGATATGTAACTGCCGGAGTTGTAGGATCGTAAGTAAACTTCAGCGACACACCAAAGTCGTTTCTTGCCTTCTCATCGGCTGAAAGCAAGTCGTTCTTAGTGGCCATGGCCGAAAGCAGTCGCTTCTCGTCAATGAAAGGAATCTTGACGACGGCCTCCCACTCCATCTTCTTACCGTTCATGTCAAGCTCGAAATCCCGTGGATAAAAGTCGATGATAGGCGACTTGGGATCTGTCATTAGCGGGTGATACACTGCGGGTACAATGCTTTTACTGCGGTCCGGCAGAACACCCATCAACTGCTCATAGGGTCGGAACGGTTGGCCGAGTTGGAAATCCACGTCTGCGTTGAAACCCTTGCAGACATCTAGACTGTGTTAGTTTCAAATAGATAAAAGCCATACTTTCGGGTCGAGTTACCTGATATCATAGGAGAGTAATGGTAGGCGTAGAACCAAGGCCATGAGGCTACTCCGCGATAGTAGTAGTACAAAACCCACTGCAAACCCTGGACATAGTTCTCACAGAGTAGGCGCAGCTCGGTTTCCTTGGAATCGGGCGACCACTCCTTGAACTTGGAGCTGTAGTACTCATTCTTCCATTCGCCAAACTTCTCCTTGTATTTAATTGCCATCGAGGCCTGCGACTCGGTGGCTGAAACGTCGATCACTTGTGCAGAGTCGTACTTTTTCATCACGCGGTTAAGAGCAAAGCCAGCCTCGACTTCGTCGTCATCTTCGTCGTCGGCATTGCCATTCGCCTTTCCAGGGAGCGAGACAACGAGATGGCGTTTACCTTCATCATCGTCGACTGTGCGCCACTCGAGTCGCATATCGCCAGCCAGATCCTGGATGAACTGGCGATCGGCAGCGACGAGTTCAGTACCAAGGTCCAGAGGGTCCGCGCGCGGCTTCTGGACGTACTTCTTAACTGTCTTCCACAGCTCCTTCTGAGCAGAGGTCATGATTACCTTGCCCTTGCTCTTGGGCATCTCTTCGCCCTTGGCTTCGGCCAGCTGCTTGCTCCTCAACCATTTCTGATCGGAATTTTCATGCTCAAAATGACGATTCTCCTCCTTGGACAGCTCATTCAAAAGCAGTCCAAGGCTCTTGAGATTGATAACGCCTCCCTCGTTGATGTAGCCCTCACACTGGGGCAAGACCTCCTTATATAACCTAAACATGGTGGCCAATGCACCCTCGTTGATGTGCAGATGGGGTAGATTGGGTAAGAAATCGTTTCCAACGAAAAATGCCATGAGAATGAAGTCGTCTATAACCCGCTCCATGTCGAAGGGGAACTTCGTAACTCCATCGGCCTTCAGCTCTTGGAATTCCAACTCCAGATACTCCCGGACAATGCAAAGATGCATCAAGTAGAAATTTTGATGCTCCAACTCCTTGGATGCCGATTTAGAAGCACGCCCAAATGTGACTTCCTCTCGAAGCAGACAGAAATGCGGGTCGTGGGTAAGCAAACCCAACATGATCAGATCAGCATCAAGACCGTACAAGCAATGCCGAACATTGTGGTCGTAGTCGGGCTGAGCCTTGGCATTGCGGATATACTCCATGATTTTGTGCTCTCCTTCTCCGGGTACTTCGTGACCCGACAGAACAATTTCACAGCCCTGCCAATCTGAGTCCTGAGTGACCTTCTTGTTGATGAAGTATTTCAAGTGTCGCGTCAGTTTCGCCATGAATTCTGTACCAGGCGTAATGCAGTTGCTGTCGAACGGAGCTTCCTTGGGCATTTCCACGCCCTCGGCGATAGCCTTGTCCCGAGCCTTCTCAGCATCGAGAGCTGTTCGAAAGCGACGGGCTCGCTGTTGGTTCATCTTGGCGCGTGGGGCAACACCATCAATTGCCATGAAGAAGAGCTTCTTCGGCTTGATCTTTCCGAACAAGTGTTCAATGTAGTTGAAGATGCGGATGAACATCTCCTCCTCGGTGAGACGAAAGGTTGCGTCATCTGAGTCCTTGTGTGTACAATTATGTATAATACCGTTCATATCCAGCTAATCACAACACGGTCAGTTTCCTAGCTCATCAAGGCGGATAGGCGTGCGGGCAGCATACGTATAGATTGTCGAACTCGGGAATGCGATTCTCGGCGATCAGTTGCGATATCGCCGGATATCGTTCCGACATCCATCGAAAGAACTTGGGAACACTGCGAGAGAGTCAGTCGCGGGGTTATACTGCGCAGGGTAATGTGTCTAATACGAACCCCATCTTCGCGAAGTCGCATGCAGTCGCAAGGTATAGAGGAAGCAATTCAAGTAGTAAAGAAGGTGTGCTTGAAGAAGCGCGTCAAACGAAGCTTGAAACGAAACAATCTTGCGCAGTCCAGCTGGGATACAGGAGGGTGGTGCAAAAGAATGAATTCTGTCAAAAATGCGAAGTCGACAAGACAAGGAAGGGTCTTAGCGGTACGGGACGGGACGGATCTGGCCAAAAACGCTGCGAAGCCAATTGAAAGATCTTATAGAACAAGACGAATGGTAAAGCGAAATCGCAAATCTAGGTGGTGTGCAAATGAAGCATTAAGAAGCCCAAAAGCAACAACACCAAAAAATGAGAAATGTAGAAAGTGTGTAATGAGGTCGCAGCCTCTGTGTCTGCCACACTCTGTCACTCTCTCGTATGACGACTGTGATCTGGCCGTGCTTTTCAGAGTCAGCCGGCGGGCGATTGGGGGGGGCTAACGTGGATCCTTGTAGCAGAGCAGCTAGGCTATCAACAATGACCTTTTGGGGTTCGGGTTCGGGTCGCGAGCGATGGGCTTTGGTGTACAAACTTGAATCGGGTACCATCTCCAGATTTCATTTCGGGAGCTTGGGCCATTGCGAGTTATGTTCAGCTTCACTGTTATGCAGCCTTGCATAAATAACTACGATAGGTACCTACATCACTTGATGTAAGAAACCAAAGTACCAGGTAGGTAACATAAAATATTCTGAGGTACCTGCTTACAGCCTGGCACTTTACGCGACTGGAAGCCGCGTTTTCTTCCTTAAGCTACGCGATCCATCACCCACCACCTTCTCTTTGGCGCGTTTGCCATTTCCACCGATTGGCAACATCAACCCACCGACGCAAAGTAAATCGTCTTCAACCTCACTTTTTCTGACCAAGTCGCAAAGCCACCAAATAAATTGGGTAGTCGCAAGTTTCAACAGCAATCAAATTGTTTCTCAACATGGCTCCCGCGCAGGTTGCCGAGGATCATGATGGTAAAATCCCACCACCCAAATGCAGATGACGAAAGCTGTGCCAGGATGAAGCTGACTCACCCTCACGAACAGTCAATATGACAGGCCAGGACTCCGAGGACGAGGAACAGAGATTGATTAACGAGGAGTACAAGACATGGAAGAAGAACGCGCCGTTTCTTTACGACATGATTCTCAGCACTGCGCTGACTTGGCCGACACTAACCGTACAATGGTTCCCTGACGTAAAGGAACCCGAGGGTAAGAATTGTCGCATTCACCGCGTCTTGATCGGCACACACACCGCCGACGAGAAGCCCAATCATGTCCAAATCGCCGAAGTGGAGATCCCCAAATCCATCAAGGCGAATCCTCGCGACTTCGATGAGGACCGGGGCGAGATTGGAGGCTATGGCAAATCCGACAAGGGCACCATGAAATGGAACATCGTCCAGCAGATCGACCACCCTGGCGAGGTCAACAAGGCCCGCTACTGCCCGCAGAACCCCGATCTGATCGCTACCCTCACTGTCGACGGTGAAATCCTCATCTTCGATCGCACCAAGCACAGCGTAAAGCCCGACGGAACGGTCAATCCGCAAATCACACTCAAGGGTCACCAGGACGAAGGGTTCGGTCTTTGCTGGAATCCTCATGTGGAAGGCTCGCTGGCTTCGGGCAGTCAAGATCAGACCGTCCGTTTGTGGGATTTGAAGTCCCTGGAAAGTGGCAAGACGACACTGAGTCCGACCCGCACCTACACCCATCACACCAACGTCGTCAACGACGTACAATACCACCCTATCTCGAAGAACTTCCTCGGCAGTGTGTCTGATGACTTGACACTGCAAATCCTCGACTTACGGCAGGACTCGACTAATCAGTCGTCACTTGTGGCCCGCCATGGCCATAGCGACGCCATCAATGCGCTCGCCTTCAATCCCACAACAGAAGTCATCGTTGCTACAGCTTCAGCCGACAAGACTATTGGCATCTGGGATCTGCGTAATGTCAAAGAGAAGGTGCACACACTCGAGGGCCACCAGGACGCCGTGACCTCCATCGCCTGGCACCCGCATGAGGCTGGTATCCTTGGCAGTGCCAGTTATGATCGGCGCATAATCTTCTGGGACTTGAGTCGCGTGGGTGACGAGCAACAGCCAGATGATCAGGAGGATGGACCTCCTGAGCTGTAAGTGTTTACCGATGATTGCGTCTTTTGGGCAAGTAACTAATTTACATGTTCACAGTTTGTTCATGCACGGAGGTCATACTAACCACTTGGCCGATTTCAGCTGGAACCTCAATGATCCTTGGCTCGTAGCCAGTGCTGCTGAAGACAACATGCTGCAGGTGTGGAAGGTCGCGGAATCCATCGTTGGCAAAGATGAAGCCGAGATCAATTTGGAGGAGATGGGCAGATAGGGGAAGCCCGCGATCTTGTCTCGTAAAAATCTCCGCAAAGCGGCTCGCGTGTCAGCTAGCAAAACAACGGAGAGGGTTCATGAATGTTACAACTGGAACCAAAAGGAGGGAACGGACTCCTCCTTAAGCAGTCTTGAATCGGAGGAACAACAAGTCCCTTCTGATAATGCCTCTGACGTCGATATGTAATTGCATATACGCCAGAGGTGCCATGCTATTTGGGATGCTTCGGGGATGATGCACAGCATCAGGCACGCATATGGTGTTGTTGTTTTTTGGTCCTTGACTACTCCGTAAGTAGCAATGGATCTCGTTGCTGGGTTTATTAGTGAGCCAAGCAGCAAATGAATACATGTACATTTCGATACCAATTTTGAGCTTCTTTTCGTCTTTTGCTTCCACCGCGCCCTCAAGTGCAACGTTATGCTGCCCGCTGGATAAAACAGGGCCCATTATCCGACAATAATTATTGGCCCCCTTTCCCAATCCCCCGTACCCTACCACGATTTGCAACACCCTCTGGCTTAGCCACAACTCCACCAACACTGCGCTCACCGCTAGATCCTCCAGTCATATCTGCTATTAACAGCTGACTCTTTCATCCAATCAATGACTATTTCAGATTATTTTATGAACAGCCCGCTTGGCTTAGTGGTAAAGCGCATCACTAGTAAATAGGAAGCCTAAATCCTCTCCTCACGAAGAGGTGCGACCTATCAACGGCATGATGAGATCACTGGTTCGATTCCAGTAGTGGGCAGCACTTTATTTCTTTTTTGACTTTTTTCCCCTTTTACATACACACTTTACATCTCCTTTTCTTTGTGATTCTGGTGGGCTCGGGAATGTTCACGTCCCCTTTTTGTAGGTGCAAACGGGCCAGGCCATCAAACCCATCCATGTCGCTTGGTTCCTGCTGAACTTCTCGGTTCATGATGCCAAGGGTTCCTAAACAACAAGTTCTGTACACATACAACACATTGGCTAAACGCAATGTACATACTCGGGTATGAGAATAATCTGTTCTTGTATTTTGCTGTGTCTCGCACTCTCTGCTGTGGGATTGTGGTGGTCATGTAGCCCGTCCATACAAGGTTTTACTCGAACACAAGGGGGCAGGTAGCAACTGTATGGATTGTCAGGTTTACAGGCGATGATTCTGAGCCTGATATGACTGTGGAAACCCTCCTAGATGGTCAACCATATGCTACAGATCCGGTCAAGCTGCTCACAAGGGCCGGCAGCACCAGGCATGCTATGCCTTGTCATTAGGATGATGGCGAGCTGCGCCATGAATGACTATCAACCACTATTATCTTGTTGTCACCAACTTTAATTGCTTGTAACAGATTTGGGAGCAGATTCCGTAGTTTACTTTGTCGGGGACTTGAGATCGAGGTATCTCAAAGGGGACGCTTTGCATGAATCGTTTCTGATTTTATGTCCACGTTACTTAACAGGGACACATTAGAAAATCCAACGGGTGAGGCATCAGTGTGCCCTTAGTGCTTGGTACTCTCCTCTGCCCAACTGCACTTGGAGATGATCAAACAAGAAACCACGGGGGCCGTGACCTTAGGGAGGATGCCGCAAATACGGGGCGTTGGCTGGGACCGGCAGAGGGCCGGCGGTGGTGGCCCCGGTCCCGGTCTCCCCCCGACATCACCCAGTGCTCACACGATTCATCGCCAGGGGGCGACGACACGGTTGGTGCTTGACAATCACTTTAAATTCTGATTGTTCCCAAGAAAAGGAAAGCGGGTCTCTTCTACGTTGCCCCATCATTGTTATTTTTCATAAACCCAACACCAACTCTTCCATTCCACCCATGCCTTTTCCTTTTTTTCCTGCCTTTCCACTTTGGAAGCAAGACAAGTCTGCAGGTGAATCTCGTTCGGATTTCTATCTTGCACTCCGGCTGTTTTGTGCAGCCAGTGTCCCCAGCACCCCGCACTGGCAAGACCCAGCTTTGCAAGTTGTAGGTTTCATCAAAACAACAACACCTTCTCATCAGGTCGACTTCGCCAGACAGACCTCTTGGACCGGATTCAACATCTCCCCCATTTGGTCCCCAGCCCATCCACATCCACACCCATCACCTCACAGACTGGCTCTACTTAATAGGAGTTCCGTTGCCACCATGTCTTCCCAAGATCAGGGAAAGACAGGCGGCGGAGGCGGCCACCCGTCTCCCACTGAGCCTCCATCCACCAAGAAGCCGGACATGGGCATAGTCATGAGCGAATTAATGGCCTTTGCACGCAAAAACCCTGAATCTAAGTTCACGATGGAGGAATTTGCCGATGCCCTTCGACAAGTGGCTAAGCGCAAACAGAAGGCAGAGCTGACGAAAGCCGTGATCGGTGTCACCGGTGACATTGCTTCTCCCCGGCTTCATAGCAACAGCAACACAAACATGGAGCCTAAGACACCTTCCTCCGATACTCATGAGCGCGCCACCGAGAATACGTCAGGCAGTAGTTCTTCAGCCGCTGCCCAAAGTTCATCAGCTATAACACCGGTCCCCTCCACAAAAGTCGGCCAGGCTGATCTCGGTACACATCAGGGGGGACAAGCCAGTCCAGCTATCACCATTACAGGCACAGATGGTCAAGAGCTTGATCCCTTGAACGAGGAGAAACATGCCAGCCGTGTTAATGAGACATCCAATGCAGGCGAGTTTGCCATGGCTACTAAGCAAGCTTCAGCACGGAGTACAGTCAACTCGGATGAGGCGACTCGGCTGGTTGAGTCTGTCAAAACCGCATCTTCCGATCCTGGTGTTGCACCTGCATGCGAAGCCGACCAGTCTGTCCTGTCAATCCGGCCCCGAATTGATGGGTCTGAACCTGCAGATTCTACTTCGAATCTGGTCTCGACCTTGTCTCTGGACCCGAACCGGATCCTGGCCCCGGGTCCTGGCTTCGCAGCCTCTTCCAGCGTTACTGGAAATCGGAAGGCGCCCCCTCCAGCTCTCAACCTTGAGCAGCCCTCCAGACCCGAACCTGGCTTGCCAGCCCCCAATCATTATGTCTCCGTGCTAGCCAAGTCTGCCAAAGCCATGACTTTGTCGCCCGAGAAGATAAAGCTACTCGAGGCCGCCCTCAACTGGAACAAGAGTACAGCGGAGCCGATCGTTTTGCTCAAGAGCCCCGTAGCAACTTCATTCTCAGGCGACAAGAAGAAGGAGGGAATACCATCCATCTCGGACTACACCGTGAACCCCATTCCCAAAGTCGATCAGGGAACCACCACCAATGTGGCGCCTGACTTCACTCTGGAGACCCCGCTCACAGCCACGTTCGCCAAAGAACAGGTCGAGCTCAAGAAGGAGGAGCCACCCAAGAGCGAGGGAGCTGAGTCTCTCTACAAACCAGATGTCAAAGCTCTCGTCGAGAACCAGACCGGCGGCTCTGATGCCAACGACAACAAGGAAGAGGGAGAGGGCAAGAAGGACAGAGACCTACAGGGACGCAGTTCCCAAGGCATCTCACGCTTCCACCGTATCCACCTAGCTCTCCAGACAGGCCGCAGCCGCGTCTCCCGGCGCATCGACCTGATTGCCCAGCTGTCGCTCCAGGTGGAACTGATCGTCGAGGTTGCCAAGCACCTGCCGCCTTCCGACCTGTTGAATCTCTACAGTATCCACCGCCCCTTTCACGAAAAGATCAACCTGTTCTTGCGCTCGTCCACCCTGGCCTGGACAAATTACAACTGCCCGGAGGCTGCGCTAGTCTACAACTGGCACAGCGCCGCATACCGGCACTTGACGATCCCCGACCCTGCTGGCCGACCCCTCGTGTCGCCCCTGACGCCCTACGGCTTCCATCCATGGCGCCCGGTCAAAAACCAGTACCAGCCGAAAAGCGTGGCTGACGACAAGGCCTATCTCGAAAGTAAGGGCATCGATACCAGCAGCCGTAAGGGAAAGGAGAAGGCTGCTCCTTGGGATGGTAGGACTGCCAAGTGCGATCACGACTGCGATAACCATGACCATGACCACGCAAAAGGAAAAGAGGACAACGATGATGTCCATCGCTTGGTTCCCTCTCTCAAGTGGTACGCCATGTGCTACACGCGCCAGGAGACCGTGGACGACATCCTCGCCCACCTGGCCCGCCGCGGCCACCGCACGCCCCCGCGCACCTCGATTTCGCTGCTGAAAATGTGGAAGCTAATGGCGACGCCCACCAACGCGGAGCGCCGGGAAATCATCCGCTGCTCGGCACGCAGTAAGATCGGCAACTGCAAGTGCTGGATCCTGGAAGCCAAGCAACGCATGGACGATGGCAAAGCCGTGCCATGCCTGAAGGTCCTCGAGCGGATGGTGAACATCGGTATGGAGAACCTTCCCGAGGGGGTTCAGGGCTTCACCGACCTCGACCTGCTGCGGATTCAGTGCTTTTTCCTCAAGCTGGACCTGCGCTGCAATGACCCCCTCTACGGGCCTGAGGATACGGACCTGTCGGAGCTCATGCTGGGCCAGCGCAGCCTCGTACCCCTACGACAGCTGCTGTACGGCGAGCGCTACCATAAGATCGACCAGCTGCTGGCGCTCAAGGTCCGCTACGATCTCGGTGCCACCTGGAGCGTCCTCCAGCCTGCCGCCCCCGCCGTTCTGTCCCGGCAAAACTTCAAGCTCGTAGGCGTGCCCTTCGACGATTGGGGTAAGGAGCACCTCGAGTACTGGGGCGAGCGCGCCTGCGGCTCCCTCGTGGAAGAACCCCGCGCTTCGTCCACCCCATACGACATCAATCGCACCCCCATGGTCCACGTTCAGCAGATCGTGGCCGAGGAGGCGGTGCGACGCAAGCTCAACCTGGATGCGCACCTGCTGCCTCTGCTCCTCTGGGGCTGCGTCGACTGGAAGACGGGCCGCAACCTGCACCCCACCGAGTCCGAGATCTACATACGCGACGCGGCCCACAAGACGCGGCACATGGACACGTCCGAGGAGTACACACGCATCGAGATCCTCAAAGCCCGCTGGCCCCGCCTCACCACCGCCGAGCAGGAGGAGGTTCTCGCCGCTCAGCTCAAGCGCGACGACCTGCTGCGCAAGTGGGACAACAACCAGATATGGGACCGCCAGGACCACGACGACCACGACGACCAGACGGTTCAGCTCTCGTACGCCGTCATGCAGCCCATCACCGGCCGTACCGGCCCTCCCAGCGACCCCACCCTCACTACCGACACCGGCGCCCCGCTCGACAACGACGACGACTCCGTCGAAACGCCCGGGCACGTCACGGCACTTCTGCTGGAGCTGGAGAACATGGCCGATTCGGATTTTGGCGATCAGTCGGACACAGATTCTGATATAGAAGAAGAAAATGGCAGTGACGATAATGAGAATGCTTGGAAGCCAAAGACCCGCCGCTCCGAAGACGTACAGTTGCCCCAGTCGTTCATCCAGAAAGCTGGAGACCATGCGGAGAAGCTGCACCGTGCCGCTTTGGCCTCGGCAAGCAGCAGATCGTCAGAGCAAACACCCTACTGGCCATATTCGGGACTGCCGCCCAGCTGGACGGCCCCGACCCCCAATCTCAACAACGGCAACAACGTCGACGAGGAGGGCCATCCAATTGTTGACCATGACTTCATCAACAATGTCCTGCAGGATTTGGATCAGGAGCTGTCGGACGGAGATCTCGAGAACGCCGTTAACGATGAGTGGGACGACTTCGAGTGGACATTTGCGCCCAAAATCTTGTGGAGCTTTTTGAACCGCAAGGATAACCCGGAGGCGCAGCCCGCCGCGGGATCTTCAACTACCACTACCAACAACCCTCCGATAACCACGGAGACCATGGAGGAGACAGTCGAGGCCGCCTGGGCTGCTCTTCAAGAGGCCGAAAAAGCGGCTCGCGCTGCCGGTTTCCGGAACATTCAGGCCCGCCCCCAGGAACAGCCAGCATGATGTGCGTTGCTCGGAAGCAACAGTACCTTAGAACTGCTTGTTCCCCCTTGTATTCCGTCCCCGTTGCCGACCTATCTCGATTTTGTTCTAGCAGCTGTTGGCCACATCGGGCTCTGCATGAGAAATGGCCTCTAATCGGCACGAAAGAATTGGCAGAGAAGATTACTGGAAAGATGTGTTGTACAATAGAATCTCATGGCTCTCTTGTGGGAGAAATTTTCATGGTTGACGTTCATTCAGACTTGATAGGTATCATAATGTGGGGAAGTTGTCAAGATGATGAAGCCATGAAATGCAAAGGGATAAGGGCTCTGCTTTTCGGGTCGTTTGAGACACATGCATGGATCATATGTAGGAGATACAAGCAGATCAGATTGGTAGCTTACAGCAGAACAATGCGAAACCAGGCAATATCAATCTGTCTAATATGTTGAGTTGAATATGGCCAGGGAAATGCATATGAGGACAATGATCACAGATGACTATGAGATGCCCAAACCTGAGTCTTTGCTTTATACCTACCTAATATATTAAAAAGATCCGCAGTACGAATTCTTGGGCCTTGGAAAAACCACTTGGTATCATGCTTACCCTCTTATCAAACCCCTCCTGGGGGTATCTATGTGCCCACAATGATGGCAACCAAGTGGCTCTGACACTGCCGACTGACAGCCTTGGAGCCTACATTCCCATCTTAGCAGCCAATGACACCTTCTGCTGTACCAAGCTGATTGCTGCCCGTGGGGGAAACCATGAATGCGAGAGAGAGAGAGAGAGAGAGAGAGAGAGAGAGAGAACGAAGACGAGTCTCGGAGAAAAGTAAAGATAAAAGGTGACTTGCATCAGTCCATATAAAAGGCAAAGTCCATAAATCTGAGGATTGAGACGGCGGTGCCTCAGCCTTCTTTCGATCTACATGTAGAGATAACCATCCAGCTGTGCGAGAACGAACTAATCCAACCTGCACTCCCCGACTCCTCCACTCCCTGGCTGTGCCCATTTTATGTAATTGATTCCTTTTGTGGGTGAGGAGTGACCATGAACATGAACAAGAATAGAGAGACATTAATGACAGGCCGCAATGGCAACAATGTGAACAAGATTCGAGGGAAGAAAAATAACAAACACGGTCAAGGAAACGAGAATGGAAAAATAACAGAAGCAGAGAAGACAAAAATTTGGACAACTAGTAAAAAGAGGCCAAGGATATACCCTTTACACTCCCCGCGCTATGCCACCAAATCCATACCACAAGAGTAACCATGTACAAAGTCGTTTTGTCCGATACCGAGGATATCTGGACTAGGCCCATGTATCGCAATAAAGTGCAGACCAAGGTGACTGACCTTCAGAGGACCAAAGTCTTTGATGACTCTCCAACTGTGTATCGAGTATGCTGCCGATGTTGTTGTGCTGAGACTCTACTCGATAATTCCACTTTTGTCTTTCCAGCGAACCCCTCCCCAAAAGTAAGTTTTGGTCATACGCAACCAACACCCCCTATCCGAATCACAACCTTGACTCCCCCCTTCCGGTACCAAGTTCTTCCAAGCCTGCCATATCATCGAAGGTCCGAGTCCAGAGAGATGTACTGCCAAGGGGTTAGATGCTTTACCATCTGCTCGTCATTCAAAGTACATCCCCCAAAATTAGTGACACTTTAGTATCAATGTCGTCAAAACATCGTGTATCTCCACAACCGCCTAACACCTGACAGTATCGATGAGAATAAGTGCGTACGGCCCCAGGTAGATTTAAAGACATACAATGGGCCACTGCAAGCCGATAACAGTGCCCTTAAGCGGGCGACTTGTTAGGAGGAGCACCGGCGCCGTTCTGGCGCGCATCGCCACCGCTAACAGAGAGACCACCAATACCAGTAGACAGGAACGAGAAGGGATCGCTCTCGTTCTGGTTCGAGTAGAAGTTATTGGACGGACCAGCAGATGCGGGGCCGTTGCTCGCCGACTGGAAAGCAGCCTCAGCCGCACGGCTGTCAAAGGGTCCGGCAGAGTGAGAACCAGGAGCAGGGCCGAAGTGGGTGTTCAAAGACGGGTAGGGAGCCGCACCGCCACCGATCCCAGAAGGAAGAGCGTAGGTGCTGGGAGGGCCGCCAAACTGCTGACCATAACCGCCGCCAGCACCGAAGGGGCCAGCAGCCGAGGCAAAAGGTCCGGGACCAGGAGTACCAGCCATGGAGTTGTTGCCGGGCATACCATAGCTTGAGCTGCTATCCATGGGCGAAGGGTAACCAGAATCGGCGACAACGGCTGCACCAGCTCTGCTTGCGCCGCAACGCAGGCAGCAAACGTTCTTAGCGAAGTTGTGGTATCCACAAACTTCGTTGCCACACTTCCAATCACCAGCACGGAAGGGAACGACGCCACCACCGCCCATACGTCCACCACCATGGCCCATGTTTCCGTGGTGACCACCACCGTGATGAGGTGGGGGCATCATGGGAGGAGCACCGTAACCTCCATAGCCATAGCCACTGCCACCTCCGCCGCCGCCAGTCATCTCACCGCCTTGTGCACCGGCGTTCATTGCGGGGAATGAGCATCGGAAGCATGCAGTGCGGCGCTGGAAGTTGGAGAAACCACACGAAGGACAGGTCCAATCACCAGGGCGGGGCCTGTTCTTGCTAGGAGGGAAAGGAGTCAGTATTTCGGCGGCACGGTCAAGTACGCGGCTTGACGAAGGCGAGACTTCAATGGCCTTTTCGTTGAGAGCGCGACCGTTCATGCACAAGCTCTCAGCAGCCTGAATCACATATACATATTAGCAAGGTGATTATACAATGGATGTCGCCGAGAACTACTAACCTCTTCGTGGGAGGAGAAGACGGCAAAGCCGGTACCAGTAGGCTTGTGTTGTTCAGGCGTGCGAAGAGTCCAGAACGCGATTGGGCGACCGCCAAACTGGGTGAACCAGCTCTCAAGCTCAGACTGGGTTGTATCATGAGGCAAACCAGACATGTGGAGGACCTTGCTACGCTCCGACAAGAAAGCGCGGACATCAGCCCGCGCGTCCATGGGCCTGGTGAGCACATCGGGGTGAGTCTCGCGAGGCTGCGACTTACGGATCAGCCCGCGAAGAACTCGAGCCAGTGTCACGGCTTCCTCCATGGCGCGGCGAGGAGAAGCAGGTGCCAGAGCCTGCAGATGGAAAGGCAGATTATGCTTAATGGGGGCACTAGACTGCACTGGTTCGACCTCGAGCGCAGCGCAGATGTTGGAGAGCATCGAAGGACCGAAGGGGAGAGACTCAGGGTGGTGTTGTTGCCAACGTTGGTATTCGGTGCGCAGATCGAAGGTACGCGAGTGCTGCAAGTAGGGAGGCAGGACAACGGCCTTGTCGCGGGCCTCGCGGGGCAGCTGTACTCGCAGGTCCCAGGCATCGAGGGTGACAAAAACGAAATCAAGGTTCTGCGAGGTCAAGTGCTCGGAAGCGAAAGCGTCGAAGCGGTTAATTGCGTCTCGGAAGGTGCCTGCATTGCGAACATGCTCCCACGTCAAGGTCGTCAGACTAGCTGCAGGTAGGCGAACACCAAGTCAGTTTTGTCCGTCCTAGAAGCGAGATCGGCTGTACACAGCACAGCATAGGGGATCGCCGAGCTCGGGTATCCTTGAACTGTACTTACTGCATAGCGGAGTAATGGGCGTGTTGATAGGCTTGACAAGAACGTTTTCGCGGTGAACCTGCCAGAAACCGAGTTAGTAACCATTTCTGAAGCAATTTGCAGCACCTCTGCAATTCTCATGCAAGGACTGGGGCCCGCAACAGCTCCATAACGCAGAATTGGGCGGAAAATCTCGTGCCATACCTCGTCTAGAGTCTTCGCGTCCAACAGAATCCATCCAAGCTCAATAACCTCGGCTGAATCTTTCGTAACGTAGACGCCGTGCTCATCGCAGGTGGTTGCTACGTGGATGACGACGTATCGGTCGAAGTGAGGCGACTGGGGCGGCTGGTTCGACATGGTGAACGTTGGTGCCGGGAGTATGGTGGCGGAGTGAATATAGGATCGAAATATGGTACAATAATTATAGTAATTGCAATGGGTTTTCGTGTCGGCTGGAGAACAATCCCTTCAAGTCTCGACGTGAGGTCGTCGTGACAATGGCGGCTGCGGTTGGTGTCCAGGTCCTTTTTTCCTCCCTCCTGGTTTTCTCCTTCGCCCGATGAAGAATCGAGTCAGCTAGCTGCCTGAGCGTATGGTAAATACGAATGATTGGTAAACAATGCAGAGCCTTCCAAGTAAATGGTAGAAGGATACGGTGCAGGACCAAGGACGAGTAAAACCGAAGGTCGGTGTGTGCTGAAGCTTCGGGTCGCTTCGAAGAAGGGGTACTTCAAGGGGAAATGGGAGAGTGGGAACACAGCAATGGGCTTGCTAGTCTAGTTTCCGCTTGATATCTTTCTCTACCACGCCTTTCCTTACAGCAAGAAATCTCTGCAGTTTCCTTGCGGTCCTTGGGGGTGAAAACCAAATACCAGAGAAGGAAAAGGGAAGGGGAGGAGAAAAGAATGGATGCAAGGGTTTGCGCGAGAGGAGGTCGAGCGATGATGATACTGTGGTGGAGAGACTACAGTCAAGAAAGAGAGTGGTGTGCGTGTGTTGTGTGTGTGCGTGTACAGTTTTGCGAGTCGAGTAGGTGAGAGCGAGGTGACCGACTCCCTGAGCCGAATTGGTAATTGCGTGTGGTGGTGCCAGCTCCAGTTTCAATGAGTCCAGCGTTCTGTTACCACTAAAACAACCGGCTTGTACACTTTCTGGGCTTGAACTGCTTGGTGTGGGTGGTGTGGTTTCGGCTGGAGGTGTTGGTTTCGGGCAGTTGTGAAAGCTGATCGCTGTCTTTTCGTGTGGGAGAGAGGGAAAAAGCGGATGTGCTGTTTGCTCAATGCGGTTTAGCCCCGTGTTTGACCTGGACGGTTGAACTCGAACTAACCTAGTAACAGACATATATGTAATGAATACCTACAGTACCTACTACTAGGCAGGGTGGATGCATTAACCGAAGAACTATCTTGACATGTCTCTTCAACAACCGGCCTGCTTTTGCTGTAGAAACTAGAAATCAGGCCGCTTGACTCGGGGCAGATGTGGATAGAAACCCCGATTCTCAAAGAACGAAGCATTCCACGTCGTCTTCGCAAGTGGCCCCTCGGTCCTTCGGTAGGCTGCTAGACCAACCAGGCCGAGAAGCAACTCAATTCCCAACTGGCAAATAGCCGTCAATTACATGTACCGACCACCATACTGGACGCTTGACACTTTTGCTTATTACATGTACTTACGGATATGTACAAGTCTTGTTCTCCTATCACACCCATTGCGTCGGGCCCAATAGAGTGGAGACCGGTACTTTTTCACTCCTCTGCATATTATACACGTACTCGTATGCAACCACATTAGACCTTGATTGTGGTGTGCATCTTTGCAATGCCAAAACCCCTACTGGACCTAAGTACTAAGCAATGATCAAGTGAATGAATAGCGTCATAGCTATGGAGTTGTTGGACAGCGCTGTCTCTACCGGAAGCGCCTCCAGTGCATGATGGAGTGGATATTGTCCGCCGCCATAACGTGTTGTCAAGCAGGGTCCCACAGACGTGGAAGGTTGGAAATAAACTTGTCACGGAAGCTTCGCAGAATACGCTTTTCCCACTGCATGTATGTGCTGTACTAGAAGATTGAAATATCATCCGACACACCTGCAGCGAACAATCTTTGGATGCTTAGATATCACGACTGTATTCCATTCTTATGTGGTCAATAAGTATGTACGGCGAGCTCATAGCACTGATGTACCAATCCTATATCGAAGGTAGCTCAAGCTCAAGGACAGCTTAAGTGAGTTACAGATACTGCGTGGCTGGTTCCATCTTAGGCCAAGCTACTGTCTGGTCGTATACTTCTTGTCTCTTGCATATACACATATTTAGTAAATATCCGCGTCAATATCGATTTACACTTATAGGTAACCAAAAGGTTCAGATTCATAAAAATGCGTTTCAACAAAACCAGCACTGGCCCAGCCTGCTGCGCCTTACCTTGGAGAGATTGTGATTTGATATTTCTCGTGGTTCCTGGTCGGGTAGCTCTCTTGGCAGGGATATATTGCACTTTGAGGTCCGGGCGTTTCAGCACTGGAGCGTCTGTGCTCCCGGTGGGTTGGTGGTGTTCCTTATCCGACTTGTAGGATGTCATCTCATGTAACGAAAGCAAAAACTACGACCGGAACAGCGACCTGTCATTGATGTCAGTGTCTGTCAGTTCTTGACAGAAGTCTAATAACGGAGCAATCATTCAGTGTCAGAACGGGTGTTGGCACCCTCAACGTCCCAAACTCCGCCCTGAAAATTAACGCCACGGCAATATACCTCAATGTTAAGTGTTCTAGATACTAATAGCTAGCATGTATCCGCCTATTAATAAGTAGCCGCAGGGGGTCTATCACGGTACGTTCAGCGCACAGCTATGTGTATTGAGTCGAATTAGGTCCCTTGGAGACTGCGAGAACGATTCGGCTGAAGTCCGACAGACGGGTTCCCTTGGCCAAAAGACTTTCATGTAGGTTAGATGGCGCAAGGGTCACCTCGACAGACAGGATAAGGAACCTTCCACGATCTATTGGTCGGGGTCGCAGCCAGCTTGGGTGTTCTCTGGCCATTACCCGGGTTTTGTCACCTGGTGCCGTAGCCTGTTGCTTGTGGCAAAGCCAACAGTTCCGTATCGTGGTAGATCTTCCTATTACGGCCAGATGGCGGCTGGTCGTTGCAGTGTCTAGAGTGTACGCACATACACCTGATACCTACCAGTAACTTGTCGAGTCACCGTCAGCAATCACTGTCGGATCGTGTATCAATAATGCATGCGGTTTATAGGGGCTAGCCTTAAGCGTGGCTCCCCTGTAAACAAACGTGCGGTCTTAGGTCCAATACTCCCCTTCGTGGTGTATTGGGAACCTCATTGAAGCCATCTGTCTGAGCTTCCCGGGTCCCACCCGTCGAAACACACATTGGCACTCTGGCCATTTTGCCGTGATAAGCGACCGCCATTCTTATCCCGGATACGGACGCCGTCCAGTTCCTTTCCTTTCCGTCACGACCGCCCGGCCGCAAGCCTTGTTCAAAAGTCGAGAATTCTGTATACAGTCACTATAAGTGCTCATTTCTCACCGACTATATACATCACGTAATGTGGGCAGCTTTGTTAAGGATACTCTCCATTCTTCACTCTGGGTCTTATCCTCAATCTTCCGTTTTCGACCTCATTGTGTTCAATATTGCTTCTTGCCGAATATATAGTAGTCCAGACGAAGTATTGCACATAGGCATTGGCCAAACTGCAAGCGAGGCATCGTAATGTTATGTACCGTGACCCACACGGGGACAGTCTTCCGTGGTCTCCGACCAGAGCACGTAGCATCATATATCATCAATGTCCATGACCGGAAATCCCGTTGCGGTATATACAAATGTGTTCCAAAATATCCATCGCACGGTCCGGGATGTCTCCACACGAGCGCTACAAGGATCCCCTCTGTAATGGGCGTTTCAGCTGTAAGTGTTCGCATCGAAATACCATAGCGCGCATCAACAAACAATCAATCATTAGATAGACATTGCTTTAGCTCAACAGCCTCATAGCTGTTGCCAAATTTAATAAGATGCACTGAGCTTTGTGATGATAGCCTTGCGTGGACTTTTCTTCTTCTTTTTTCTTTTAATAACATGCCTACGGAGTACATAGAAAGCTGATAGTGGCTGGAAAGACAGCGCAGGGACAAGGCCTCAAGGCTTCATTAATGAAATCAACTCCAGCAGGGAGCCGCGCTGCCAAACCTTACCTATTCTGCACTCTAGCATCGCCCCAGCAGGACGCGTAGCCCCTTGCTAGCCAGAACGGTCAACAAAAGCTATAATTGAGATTGGGTTTCTAGAACTGTTCTAGGCTCGATAGTTGAATTGCGACGGGCAAGGACAAAGAGTCAACATTACTTAAGATGTGTTCAATGTAACCTACTCAACGTTCAACGTACAATGTTAGAGACTTGGAATGTCGCTGAGTCCTCTTGTGTCGTGACGAGCCGGCAGATCTTGTGCGACTTGATACGTTAGGTTCAATATTCGTATTACATCCGAATGAATAACGATAAATGAGAAAAGATATGGCACACTGGCTTGACAATAACATCATGGGAATTCTGCGCGCGACCTATGCCCGGCTTTATATATCTGCATATGCATACTCATTACCTAAGTTATACGAAGCGCAAAGTTAAGTCGCCCTCCTCAGCCACCAAAACACGCGCCAAGGATGACCAATCGAGTACGTACCGGTCTGAGCCACAATCAGGATTATCATGCTCGCAAGCTCCCATGATATCCTGGTCATCTATCGCTGGTCCCCCACGTTTTGTGCTCGATAAAATGCTCAATAGAATTCACACGAACGGCTAAATCGGCCAATAAGTTTCGATGGTTGCGGTGTTCAGCACGTGCGCTAGAGACTCATACGTCATTGCATCAATCACTGATGGCGATTGCAGGCCAAGCCCATGTAACCCAAACATGGCAAGGCAATTTCTTCGTGAAACTTGGAAAATGCGCATAAACTTCCGGAGTCTGCGGTTGCAATACATATTGAAGCCACCATCCTTTCTTACCAACCAACCATCTTCGAGTCCAGGCTACTACCACACCAACTAACAACAACCGCCCGCGCAACACCAACAAGCATACATTCATACCCCCGACACCTACAAATCAAACACCAACTCATACAGCAATCAAGATGGGTGCCGTATCAGGAGTCCTTCTCATCCTCATCACGATCCTTTGTAAGTAGAAAGACGCGGGGAAAGGCTTTGGCCGCCATCATTAGTTTGGAAACTAACAGTAGAAATCCAGTCCCTCCGGCCGGAGTGTTTATGGTATCTGGCTGTGGCGCCGACTTGTTCGTCAACATCTGCCTCACGATCCTTGGGTAGGTCGCTTACTCCTGATACATACACCCTTCTTGGGCGCTTTCTGAACTCTAACCGTGAATGGTAGTGTCATCCCTGGTCATATTCATGCATTCTACCTCGAATACGTTTACCTCGATCGCCGAGAGCAGGCCCGCGAGGGTCGCTTCGCCGCCCGCCGAGCCCCTGGTATCTACAGCGACCGTGTGCAAACCGGCGGTCAGGGTTACGGTACGATGGCCCAGTCTACTGCTTAAAACACTCTGCGTTGTTTGAGAGTACAAGATGGACTGAGATGGCAGCAGCTTAATCAGGGAAAGGAGAGGGCGTTACGGGTGCGGTCGGAGCACGATATTGCGGAAGCAGCGCTAATGACATGATTTTGTGATATACCAAGCAACACGGCGTTTGACCAGGCGTGCAGTCCATGTATTGGTTGCCTACGGGTCTGAGAGGTTAGCAGCAGGGGAGACATCGAATATAGTAGTTGGCGTAATAGATGGCTCTGCCTCTCTGTCCAAGACTTTTTCCGAGTGCCGGTGGTGCGAGTATGACAGACAAGGGTGCTTGGTACGGTCTTGCTGTGACGTGCAAGTCACTGATTGCACGGAAAGCAGCTCTTTGTGAAACGGTGTCGTGACCACTCTGTACCAGGTATATAGGGCCATGCTATGGTGGCTCGTCGAGAAATGACAAGCCTTAGCACTGCCAGCTGATTCGCCCCGCGTCAGATGTGTAAGCGTGGGCAGTAAAGATGGGAAAAGGCAGTCTTTTATCCCCGTTGCGTGCAGCGATACTTTACTGGATCGTAGTCCAATAACGGCGTCTGGGGGTTAGTGGCATGGGATGGGGGAGCTAGACACGTCGCTAGCCAGCCTTGGGGCGCGTTCGGCTCATCCGAGTGATACCTTTTCCGGAATGAATGCGGTAGCCGGCCACAGCCGAGACGGGCAGTTGGATATCGATTTACATCCTACAGAAAAGGAAGAAGATGATGGCTCCAATTGATAAAAGATGATGATCTGACGACGGTCTAGCTGGTCTGGAAACCAGAAAAGGTGACTGGTTTTATGCAGTACAGTGTGGGTGACTTGTGCGTTGCTCCTTCCTTGTCCATCAATACCAAGAACGCGCCCCGCGTTCCCTTTGTCCTTCCTTCCAGTCCTTGCCTCCTTCCTTGCCTTTCCTGCCCTCCATGGTTCCTTCTTTCCTTGCTTCCTTGCCCTTCCTTTCCTCCATGATTCCTTCCTTCCGATGACGAGGCAGTCCTAATGCAAAGGTGCTTATCAAGCCAACCTTTCAAACGACGGTGATACTATACCGACGGCCCAGGAAACGTGAGGACGAGACATCCACCAAGTCTTCCCACGGACAAGAAGAGAAGTATGCGTACTAGGAAGCGGACGATGAATCTAAGGAAGGATGGTCCATAGTGGACGAGTGACTTGCGAGTGAAGAGATCGGATGGTGATGCATCTGGTCAGATCCGGATCGGTGACTGCAGCTGGTCGTACTGGTAATGTGGTCGGAGAGATGGTGACAGCATCGTATTGATAATGTGGTCGGAAAGATGATCAATGCAGCATCGTACTGATAATGCGAAGGGTCCAATTGGGCCTCATACTGAGCACCAGAAAAGGAAGAAGATGATGGCTCCAATTGATAAAAGATGATGATCTGACGACGGTCTAGCTGGTCTGGAAACCAGAAAAGGTGACTGGTTTTATGCAGTACAGTGTGGGTGACTTGTGCGTTGCTCCTTCCTCCTACCATGCATGGATAAGTACCCAAGGACTTGATGATATAGACTCTGAACATGTACCCAATCACACCACCAAGCACCCAACCTAACCAGTCGACAACAAATATGATATCGACTAGAAGACTACGACAAAACCTTCTTCTTGAGTGTAATATTAGAGTTCCTACACTTAGACATGTTATTGGAGTATCATATGCGAGAATTTGTAGTCTTGTCAAAGGCATGTCTGTCAAGAAGCTAACTGGTTAGACGAGTTGCTGGCAAGCCAATCCGAACAACTGCTGCATGGCAAGAGCTCCATAACTTCACTATGCTTTTTCCATGTTAGCAGGCCATCTGCTAGTGCCCTCAAAAGCCAATAAGGGAAATTTGAACAGCTTGCCAGATCGGCGGCAGAAAGTCAATTCATGCATACACTACTTCATTACCTAGAGATCTATGTTGCACTGGACGCTGTAGTAGACTGTAATATTTGCCTACATTTTTTGAAAGGCCCGATGCCGTTTTTGCAAAATGTTTAGAGGTGCAATGCTTCCCAGAGCTTTTTATATGCTTTCAATCACCATTGCTATATAAATTCCAATCAACACTTATATACAGCCAGCCATGCAATATTGATGTTTACGTGGCTCAGCCAGCAGATTCGAAGAATGAGGTGGTGAAAGAGCTGATGACAAGCGCCGATGAACGGTTGAGGTCAAGGTCCCCACATCAGCTTCCCCTCACCGACCCCCTGTCCGCCTTTGAACGACAGCCACGAGTTCGTGCATCCTGCCCCCACAAAATAGTCGCGCGGGCAATTCCTCCCACAACCACTCACCACGAGGCTCTGGATATGCCTGCATACAAGCGAGGAACAGCGAACAACGAACGAGACAAAGACGGGCAGGAAAGAAAGTTCAAATTGCTTTCCAGTCGACGGCCAGAGCATGAGATTGGGAAAAATCTCCTTTCTCATGCATCAGATCAGATTCATCCTTACAATCCTCAATACACACTTCTGCCGTACATGCCTGCTCTCTTCTACGTTGACCCCTCCAGTCGCATAGATCAGCCCATCCATCTGTCCATCTATCATTCGCCCGAAGCTGTTTTCCCAGTATAATCCATGATCGTTCGATGCTGCTGACCCTCCTCCTCATGCTCGTTCCGTTCCGGTCCCAAGAGCCAGCAAGCAACAAGCGAGACTGGCTTGATTGACTGCACTGACTGCACTGTTACCTCCATCTCAGACAAGGAGCCGCCGCCGGGCTGGGGTAATCTACGAGGACTAGATTTCCATCAGTCCTAGTCGTCCCCCCACCTCCACCAACCACACCATCTTCAATCCCGCGTTTTCTGGATTTGCGTGCCGCTCTCCTCATTCACTGTCCTCCATCTTCCCCAGAATTGAACAGGCATTACACCCCGTATCTGCTTGCCTGCTTGCCTGCACCGCGGGTGTGTCTAGCTGCAGTTGCTCCAAGACAGTGTCTTAATATCCTCTGTTTCGCGACCCCCTCCCTGGTCGAGCTGTAATTTGCCCTCGACTCGCCAGATACCAACCACGGCGCATTCGCCCATTGGCAAATCTGCAAGCGGTCTGCATACAGCAAAGGATCCACGATCACTAAACGTCTAGGCCATATACGTCGCATCCTTCTCGCCTACCTACATACAGATTACTGCATAATCAGCTTGTTTGGACGGGAATCCACTTGCTTTGACTTGTTTTTCTGCCCGTCAAATCTACTGCATTGTGTTGTCCATGCATGTAGGGAATGCAGTCCGCAGATATGTCGACCACTACCCCGATATCAGACACGCCACCTCCGATACAGCAACCACCCCGTACTCCCCGATACCTTCAAAGACGGCCTCCCTCCCTTTCTACTGCTTCTAACCCACCCCCACCTTCTTCTACTCACCACCATCAACCGCCGCCGCCGCCTTCAGCGCGGTCGTCTAGACATCGTCGACACTCTCTCCCCTTCTTCAGCTACCCTCTAGTCAGCCAGCCCAACGTCTCCAGCACGTCTCTGGTTCCTTCAACGGCTGAAGGGAAACCCATACCGCTGGATAATTCCACTGCCGCCGACCGCACTACGGCCTTGCGTGAGCTCAACCGTTCGCAGCCCTCTTCCCGCCATCGCTATACGAAGAGCACCGGCGCACCAAGCACGGCCACAAGGACCACCACCGGCACCTACTCCCAGCCCGTCATCGTTCGGACCTACTCTGGGCCTCCTCCCTCCTCCATCTCCAGTCGTCCCGCGAGCCGGCGCATTCCTCTTTCTTCAACCGCGGCCTCTTCGCAGACGTCAAGTTGGCGGCCTGGTCGGAATGGCATGGTGTTAAACATGGCGCGCCATCGGGGCACCAAGAAGGGGCAGTCTAGGAACGACGTCAAGCTCCCTCCCCTCGAGGCCTTTAGCTTCAAGAACATTATGGCGGATATACAGCAAGACATTGGAGCCGATCTGGATCGGATTGCTGAGATCTGCGCCAGATCTAAATACTCTTTGAGCAACCAGTACGAAGTCCACGTCGTACCGCACGGGAGTGGTACAGGCTTCCACTCGTCCGCTTCGGCATCGTCGGCTAGGGCACAACCACCAGTGGGACCCACGTTGCAGGCAATCCCGAGCGACGACGAGCAGTCCACCACGAGGCAGAAGAAGCGAAGGAGCGCGGCGCGGAGGAAGAGTGCGGCGCACTCCACGCTCGAGACTATCATGTCCTCAAGCCGGTCTTCAGAGGAAGACAAGAGCAAGAAAAAGTCGGCTCAAGAACTTACCGACGATGTGCGTGGAAGAGCATCGAGGAAGCGCAAGGACGGGAGTGCTTCGTCCTCTCGCAGCGGCGAGGAGCCATCCAGCCCCGCGAAACCAGAGAGCAGAAAGAGTGTCAGTCGCCGGAAATCAAATTCTTTCGCGACCGCTGTTATTGATAGTACGCGCCAGACCCAGGGAGAGTCGGCATCGCCGCGGGCATCGGGGGGTGCACTTGTCGGCGAGCCGGCCAAACCCGAGACCTCGCATAGCCATCTCGAGATAAGGACGTCACAGGAACCCGGCGCGGATTCACCAGAGACGCCGGCAGAACCGTCGAGGGCCGTGCTTTCCGCATCCGTGGCCGCTGCCGATATCACGGCCCCCGAGGAGCCCACTCGGGTACAACCTGGACTCTTGGCCGGTTTCAGCAACTGGATACCTTGGCGGGGGTCAGCCGTGACGGAAGTTGCTGCCTCTTCGGATACAAAAGCCGGGGCTAAGCCGAAGAGCTATGCAGAGGGCACCCTTAGAGAACTTCTCAGGTCTTCGGAGGCATCGCCCTCGGACGTTAAGGGGAAGGGGGTCGACGGGGGTATTTCCTAGTATACGAACGTATGAGCATGGTAGGAACTTACTGTTATCCACAGACGTCAAGACGGGTGGGTCATGCCGTGATAGACGAGGAGATGCTGACCCCTGAGTTCAGAAGGAACAACGCCTCAAAAAGCAAAAGAACTTGCGTATATGTACACTATTATGAACTAATGAACTTACGAGGTAATGGGCCGTGTCATAAACGAAGGGAGGAATATGAAAAAGACTGGTTGATAGCATCGCATTGATATCGTACAGGATGACTTGCCTCTTCATGACTTAGCAGGTCTCAAAACATAATTCACTTGTGTGAATCTATATAGGTACAGCTACTGCTACGTTGAGAAATTATGACCAAAAGTTATCTTCGCTCGACTTCCTTCTACTGGCCAAGCCTGTCCAGCAGCACTGCAAGAATCGAATCATTTTCTCATCAACCTTTGACGGTAGGATCAATGCCGTCGTCATCGCTGCTCTTGCTGCTTTCGACCGGCTGACCAGTGGTAGCAGGCAAAGCCCCTTTCTTCTCATTCTTGGCGGCGGCGTTCTCCTCGTCGCTGAGCTCGGAGTCGAGCTTCATGTCGTCAAAGTCGGTGTTGATGACGAACTCCTGGTTGTCGAGGTGGCGGAAGGTGAACCAAAAGGCCACGGTGATGAAGGCCCCGGCGATGGTGGGCGCGGCGAAGACCCAGGGCAGGTAGGGGTCGCGGATGGCGGCCGAGGTGGCGAGGGACAGGATGGACGAGATGGCCGACATGAAGAGGTTGATGGAAGCGACGAGGCCCTTCATGTTCTTGGGCGACTGTGTGTAGGCGATGCCGTACGCTGTCACGTTGATGAAGACCTCGGCCATGGCCGTCACCACCGTCGGGATCGCGTACAGGCCGATGTGCACCGTCGAGAAGCCCTGGTCGCCCAGGCCCGTCTCGGTGCACCGGCTCGCCTGGTCCCCGCACGGCGAGGTCTGGTACACCCGGTGCGCCAGGACCGAGTACGCGATCGAGCCCAGCGTCGTCATGGCGAAGCCGAAGGTCATGCGGGAGATGGGGCCGAAGCGAATGCCGGCACGTCGGAGGGCAGGGTAGACTAGAAAGTCAAATGCGGCATTAGCAAGTATGTGATGCATATATGGGATTAGTGCTGGGGTTTGTTGCAGCCAAAGTTTATGGAAGTAGACTGACTGAGGTGGTTCATAATGGGAACCAAAAAGACGATGGAAACGGGGTTCAAGTTGTCGAGCAAGTCGTTGGGCATGCCGTGAGCGTCCATACCGGCCGTCAAAGTGTTGGCGGCAGCGCCAATACCACCGTCATTTAAACCAATAATTGGCTTCAAGTGGTGTCAGTTTCCCTAACCAGAAACACCGGTGTCATCTATACGTACCTGGAACGCGAAGATGCCACATGCTTGGAATGTACGACGGACGTCGTTGACAAACTCATCGTCGTACGGGTACTCCTTGGTGACGCCCGCTGCTCTCCGTGCAGAGGGTTTTGCGGATTCCCAGAAACCTTTGCGTCCAATCATGCGGAAACCGCCATGGCTGAAGATGTCTGCCAGAACACGGAATACATTGCCAAGATCAGAGCCTCCGGCAGGTTGCTTAATGAGACGGGTGCTGAGGTACCACAGCAGAGGCGGGAGCATGAAATAGATGATAGTAGGGATCACTACATGTAGGTAGTGAGTGCATTGTTAGTTCACATTTTACACCCTAGTTCTCAGCTCGGTTAAAACTCACAGTATGCGGCCCAGTACCCAACAAGTTTTGCCAAATAACTGGTAGGAATCCCAAAGCAAGACCCGACGTTGATCAGAAGATAGAACCAGAGCATGATGGAGGCAATCGATTCTTCGGGGTCAACAACAACCTTCTCCCCGTTCTTTTCCTTGATAACATGGGCAACTTTATGAGGCGATTGGTCCATAATAGTGGGGGAGATGTTGGGCTTGAACTGCATCAAGGGGTAACCTATTAGCTTTTCATCGAATCCTACAGCACAATAAGGGTCCTGGTGTTACTTACCTGAGCTGCGCCAACAGCAAGCAAGTACAGCGAGAAAGCGAATGGGCCAACGGCCTTTCCAGAGGTAAGCACGGAAGGCAATGCAGAAACGATCATGATAACTATAATGTTTCATCAGTTACAACCCATTCAAGAGCGCAGGGCGTACTCGAGGTAAGCCAAACTCACCATGAGCAATACCGCAGATACCGACACCCCAGCAGATCATCTTGAAGCGTCCATACTTGGCGTCTGCCAGCCAACCAAAGAATACCGGCAATGCGTATGCCATGAACTTGAATGCCTCGGTCCTGGGTTAAGGTCAGCAAAAGGAACAGGGCATCCTTAGCCAGAGAGAGAAAAGCGGAGATAGACCGACATGGCAGTAGCAGCTTGGGAGCCCAGCCCGAGCGCCCCCGGGTTGTAGCGCGTGCCGGGAGGTGTCCGGCCGGTCTTTGAGCCGGGAGGAAGCGGGGCACGGATGAACTGCTTGTAAACCTGGAAGCAGCCGTAGTAGGAAGCGCGCTCAGCAAACTCTACGGCGCAGAGGTAGTAGCAGGATTTGGGCATCTTGCCGGCCACGCAGCGCAGGGTGCGCTTCTCCTCCTCGGTGGCGACGTACAGCCCGTGGAAGGTCTCCCGGTTGGCAAACTCGGGATCGTCTTCGAGGCCAGAAAGGGGCAGATGGGCCCGGTCGATGGCGTTGGTCATGGTCTCATTGTGGAGACCGTTCCGGTCGGGACCGACGTCGCCAACACCGGCAGCGACTGTGCCTAGGGTTTGCTGTGCGTCTGTTTCAGAGTGAGTAGGAGTATCCATGAGGCATTATTGGCAGGATCTAAATGTACCAGCCATTTATGAACAGGAGACTTGGCTATAAGATGCTGGTAGCCTTCTCGGAGCGATAGGGACGCGGTTGACACCTGCAGAGAACCTTGAGGTCCTCTCGAGCGATCGATCGTCTTCATGAATACTCCACCACCCGGCCCCTGTCACCTCTTAAAATAACGGCAGCTACCTCATACGAGTTTGCCACTACCCGAATATTGCAGTCCATATGCACCGACTGATAAGGCATTTCCTGCAGCTGCCTAATACAGACATTCATTGGATTACGCCCAGCACCAACGACAAACTTGGCAAGGATCTGGAAGCATGGTTGGCGGTGGTACTGGAGGTCTGTTCTCGTGCTCCTTGTCCGTTGCCGTGCTGCCGAAAAGTCGGCCGTATATCGCCATTTCCGTCTCTGTACATGACTTCACCATTCGTCACCCAAACCCGAGCTGTAGCAGATAAGCGTTTATCAAGCTTGCACCAAGACCTGTGATCAAGAAATTGGCGCTTCTCATTCTCTCTTGTCCTTATCTCGCCGAGAGTTTTGAGATGGGGCGGGGTTTGCTTTCCTCGCATACGTTGGAGAGTTGTATTGGCCAAGCCTCAGGCCACGCTGGGCGACCCTTGGCGACCCTGAGGACCACGATAACATCATGCTAGACAAGGGGTGAATCGGGAAGTCCAACCGATAAATTGATCAAGGTGCTTGATCTGCAGGCGGTTTGGATGAACGTATTGAGAAAAGAGACTGTGCGTGCCTTAGGGGTTTCGATGAAGCAAACCCGAAGAGGGAGCAGGGAGTTGGAGCACAAACATATCCATGTTGATTGATTGGCCGGTTCGCAAGGCGCATGTGCAGGCAGGGAAGGGCTACTCAGCTGGCAAACACGCCCCCTCACCTCGGAATAGCGCAGAAGGAAATAGCTGCATGGGTTCCGGATACCCAAGTCCGAATTAATCGCGTGGAAAAGCAAACATGAACCACGCTGTCGGAAAGGCACCGCCACCTTGTCTTATGTAAAGACAGCCCCCTGTAACCAATTTCATACACATGTTCACTGAATTGAGTCTTAACGGGGGCGGAGAAACTAGGATTGGTATTACTCAATGGTAAGCAGTAAGAGGCTTGTGTAACCTGCAATTTAAGCATTCGGCTTTCCCAAGATAGATGGCACTTAATATAGAGAAAATGCCTTGGTAGTAATTGTTAGTTCTCATCGTGATGCACTCACTCCATGTGTAAAGTGTAGGTAAGTATATCTGGTCCTAATACACACTCCAGTGTATATCAGGTCACTTTGAATTGAAATCCCGCCATTTGACAGATCGCGGCTATGGCTGGTGGCCACAATGCACCAACTTGACTTAACCTAAGTTACCGGCAGAAGGTTCAACGGGCTAAAGCATACCTACACTCACCCCTTGAAATATTGTTTATTTTCAACTTTTAAACGAGAGCCCTGGTAAGGTATCCCTATACGTGTATAACACCTCTATAATACTGAAACTTTATTATTTATCTTCGCGCGGCGTGATTTTAACCGTTATTCACTTAGTGTTTATATTTCGGATAAGAGTTTAATGTATTCTCTACCTAAATATTACTAGTCGATAATTTATCTAAAGCCTGAAACGGTGTCTATTAATTAATAAACTTTTAAGGGGTAACGTGTATAGCATGAGGAAGATTTACCTAAGGTACATGTCTACGGCTTCGCTATAAGTGAGAACATGCCCTGATAGATGCAGCGTCTGCATTGCCAATCGAACCCCCTTTTGCTGCCGTCAAAACCATACCGGCCGACTGGCTGTTTCGAAGTTGCCAAGGTTGGCCAGAGACCAGCGATGCTAAGATCTAATTAAAACGCCCGCTCGATGCAATTCTGGCCACAATCTGCATTATTCCACTGCACTTCATGGCATTGATAACGGGCAACGTCTGGCATTGTGGGATACCAATATACCAATTACAACCCCTCCCAATGATTCTCTACATCCAGTCATTACGCTGTTTGTCGTTGGTAGTGGCAACCAGGATTGGGGTGGAAAACGCCGGGTTCACTACTTAAGGAGAATAGACCCGTAGCTACAACAAAGTAAGAATCATAGGTAGCTCGCCTTGTTTAGCATGGCGTTCCAAAACCTGCTCTTGGCGGATTTGGACTATAAAAGCAATATCCTCATGCGCCATGGTCGAAACCTTCGCCTTCAACCTGAACGTGCATAAAAAGCCGGCCATCGACGGACGTCCGACCAAAGGGAACCCCCTTGTCAACGCTCATACCGAGAAAAAGAAAAGGAGGGGGTGCTTTTTTATCCAATCGCGCATCTTACCGCATAGGTGAGACATGCATGATAGGTAGCAAAAAGGCAGCCGCCTGTCTCGCCCCCGATCGTCGCACAGCATGCCTCGAAGCCGGTTTAGCATACACGGCGGAGTTCCCTTGACTGCGGCCACGCCTACAACAACCACCAAAACGGTTTCCACTTCCTCCTCCTCTTCGTCATTAGCACCACCTACGGCAACATACTCGCTATTCCCCAGTGACCCCTTCACGGGCCGAAGCTACTCGGCCAAACCGGCGCCCCGGACACGCCCACGAACCAACACCAAGAGCAAAGACCCGCGGCCACCATCCATATCGCTACCACCGCGTCCAGCATCGGTATCCCTGCCCCACATCGCCATGCTCCTGAACAAGCCCCTTCCCTCCTCCCCGACCCGAAAATCGGCGCCGGCAAGCAGTAGCGGCGGCGGCGACGGCAGCGAGAACGGTAGCAGCAGCAGCAGCAGCAAGGCCACCAACGACAGGCAGCCCTCTGCACCAGCACCGACATTTGCAAACAGCGACGACATGCTGCGCTGGCTCTACGCCGACCTGACGCGAATCTCGCAGATCGCGACCCCCGATATCATCCTGCACCGCGTACACGACCACAGCCGCCCACTGCGCGGCGCAGCGGCGGCGCAGGCGCACGAGGAGGGGCTCGTGGCCGCCGCGGGGGGCACGTTGGTCATGGAGGTGGACCAGGTGAGCTCCAACGAGCACTTCGGGACGGTCATGGGGACGCTGCGGGCGCAGAGCAGGCACAAGGGCGTCCCGGACCTGGCGGCGCCGTTCTGCGGAGTCTGGCGGTTCGACGGAAAGGGGAAGCTGGCGGAGCACTGGGAGAATGTGGCCGTGGACCCGGACCAGGTCGCGCAGTGGTTTGAGAACAACCCAAGGCAGCAACAATAAGCAGGATTGAGGCGAACAGAAGGTAGCGCTTTGCTACCCTGGCGACGCCATCGTGTTCCGAAATGTTTGTATTATATACCCATGGTGTTCCTGTAGAACAACCCTTTGGCGAAAAACAGATGCTTACCCAATAGCCGCCTCCTGACTGTGTACACCCAAACTCCAATTCCTCCAAATGCGTTGCGCTTCAATAAATTCATGCAGTCAATCATCCAGCGCCCATTACGACTCCTCCATCTTCACGTCTTGGCCGCCCTTTCCAAGATTCTTGAGAAGGTAGCTTCTCTTGAAGTACTCGTTCGGATGCACAATCGTCTCCAGCTGCGCCGATGTCATGATACCGTCATCCTTTGCTCGTTTGATCTCGTTCTTGTGTACATGTTCGAACACACTAGATTGTTTGTCAGTATTGGTAGCAATAAATAGTAAATAAAGCTGCATGTTGGAGACGTACCGATTGCAAGCCATGTGGAATTTTTGGGCCTCTTTATCCTCCTTGACGCCCTGTAATACTGACCGGTCGGCGATGCCGACCTGCTGCAGCAGTGCTGTCAAGTTCTCTAAGTTGAAATGCCGGTATGGGCATCCATGAGCCTCGCCTGGACCAGGTGGGTGCTCGGTCAGAATCTTCTGGCAGGAGAACGGCGAGTATCCTCCACCACGACGAATAGAATCACCGCCTACGTCACCGTATGCGTGCCTGACGTTGTACCGGTACTCCTTGTTGAAGGTGTCGTCGGTAATCTTGTGGAACGACGTTCGCCAGAAGATGAGGCACTCTTCCAGGTTCAGACCAAGGCCCTTCAGGAACAGAGTGTATTGCAAGCGGCCAAAATGCTTAAGATGAGCATCGCGCCGCAGCGAACGATGCAGGTGCTGCATGCAGGCAGGGAAACTGGAGGATAGGGCGTCCACGTTCTTCGCGGAAATGTCGGCACCCGGTACCGACGAGGTGCTGCTGCTGTAAGATGCGTCAGGGGTAATGAAGTTCTTCGACAGGTGATCCAGGATGGGCGTCAATCTGTCGTCTTCGTCCAGCCGGGGAGCGCACGCGCCGTGAGTTCCAGAGCACGCTCTAGGCGCTTTGTGAACTCCGCAATGACCATGCTCGTCGACTCTCGCGAGGGCACATAGGCCTTGCCGGCTCGGAGGAACACCCTGCGACCTTCCACCAAGTCTGGAACGCGATCCCAGTCCACCTTAAACCAATTCTCCTCTTCCTGGACCCCTTTCCGGAAACCGGTAAGTGCGGCCAGTTCGCTTGCGTATTCTCTCCGCTCTTCGTCGTTAATGGGATCCCACTCTAGGTTCAGGCTCTGAACAAATGCGTTGCGTTCCTTGGCCAAGGTAGACTCGTCGTTGAGGCGTAGGCGGAACAGCATCGTCTCAACTCGGGTGAACCTCCTCCGAAGATCCTCCGTCGAGGCGAAGGCCAGACGCAGGATGAAGTGGCTGTAATGGTCCTTCTGGCGCTCGGCAGACAGCTTGGACGAAGAGCTCGAGTTGGAGTCGAGGGGGAGGTACTTTTCGAGCAGAGGCTTCATGTGGGCGGCCGTTTCGGCGGGGGTCTTGTTCCGGAACGAGCATGCCTCCAGCTCGGCCAAGACGCGGAGACGGTCAATGGCCCATTGCTCAAACTGTTCCAGCGTGATATCGGCGGTGGGCGGGACGGCGTAGAAATTCAGTCGGTGGGGGTAGGCAGTCTCCTTGTATCCCGGGTCGGCGAATTGCTTCTTGCGATGGTCGACGACATTGCGCCGCTTGGGGTCAATTCGATTGAAGTCTTGTCGCAGCATCGTGGTTGCACTCTGCGGCTGTCGGAGAATTGCGGTCGTGGAAAGGAAGGGCTGGTGGGCAAAAACGTAGAATTGGCTTGCTATCGGATCTCTCCCACTTGCATGTCGGTCGCGTCTAGAAAGGACGTGGGAGACGCGTCGCGCAGGATAACCATTAGTTCAATCGAAAATCAATTAAAACCTACCAATCATAAGTGAATTGCATAGATTAAGTAGACATGAAGTATGCAATTGTACAAGGATGCGACCCCACTAAGTGGCATAATTACATATGTACACCAAATACCTGGTACTTCATACCTGGACCTTTGACTTCATTTCCTACGGCGATAACGTAACTACATAAATTCATGATGTTTCTACGAACACCCGGTTGCCCGGAACTATTCCTTTCAGATGCTGCCTCTCCTTCATGCAATCCGAGCCCCCTGGAGACGCATGTAGATCCTTGCAAGCGCTGAGCTTGTGCCTTTGTGTTTGTTGGTTTTCCGCGGTTTGTTCAAAGAGTTTATTTTGCCTTGTATTCCGGTTGAAGACTCATAGAAGAGCTTACTCGGAGGATCCTTAATTTGCCTTTATTTCTCTGGGTTATCTTATAAGAGGTGCATGCGCTGCTGATTGAGGCTCAACTTCAAAATACTTCCATAATCGTTCTCATCTTCAGGGTAAATCCGTCTACAGTCTTAACTCCACTAGAAGGATTATCTTAGATCCCCTCATCAGGACTTGCTGCCGAGTAGTAAGCACCAATCATAAAACACCAACAGCTAAACTACCTACTGCATTACGTACCCGGTCGCAACGCCTTCAATTCCCTGTTCCCATCAGCAGTCCTCCCCCTCGGCAGTCCTACCCCTCGGTCAGCCACTCTCCGAACATGGCTTCTACCGATGGCGGCGGCACCCAGGCCACCATTAGTTCAGAGAACGACGGCTCGTCAATCAAGAACCACGACAACAAAGCTACCATCGACGACCGCATCAAGGTCATCGTCGATACAGATATTGGCACTGACCCAGACGATGGTCTCACCCTAGCTTACCTGGCGCTTCATCCCCGCTGTAATCTGCTCGGCGTCACCATCGTAACAGGAGAGGTTCAGCAGCGCGCAGCCGTGGCGCAAGTGCTTCTTCGCGCATGCGGTCCCAAGGCAGCCGAAATCCCCATACACTGCGGACGTCGACTTCCCATACTAGAGGGAGAGGGCCAGAAGACATGTCAGCAGTACCCTTTCATCCAGAAAGAAGACCACGTGCTCAACCGGCTGGAAAACTCCGCTGTCGACTTCATGCGACGGACTATCCATGAGAATCTCAACGAGGTTGTATTACTGACCATTGGGCCCCTGAGCAACCTTGGCCTCCTATTCGCCCTCGAGCCCGAAATTGCATCCGCCTGTCGCGGCGTGGTGAGTATGGGCGGCAAGTTCTTCCCAGCCGGGGAACAGCACAAGGAATGGAACATCGCCGTCGACCGGACAGCTGCAGGCATCGTCTTGCAGACGCGGCGGCCTAGCCATTGCTTCGTCGGGCTCGACGTTACGCGCCAGGTGGTCTGGACGGAGGACCAGTACCTGGAGTTCGAGTGCAAGGTGCAAGGCGAGCTCAAGCCGGTCCTCGAGAAGTGCAGCAAGTGGTGGCTGGATATCAAGCACCGCATGACCTTCCATGACCCCCTGGCTGCGGCCGTCATATTCGCGCCAGAGCTGTGTAAATGGAAAGCAGGGCGCATAGAAGTCGTACCGAGAAACGGGCTAGTGACCTTTACCGAATACGAGGGTGGCCCTGATCAAGTTGCATCCGAGGTGGACGCGGATGCTTTCTTTAAGCACTACCTGTCCATACTTAAGGATGTATTAGAGTAGACTCGGCAGTTTACGATATATTTTAAGATACGTTAACTTAATATTAAAATGTAAAAATATAATAATATATAAAATATTCTTATAAATTAATATATTATTATTTATATATAATAAGATTAAATATTAATAAATATATATTTTATTATTTTATTTAAATAACGTGGTTTATTACTAAGCTAGTTATATTATTAAGTCGGCCACTTTTTTATCCGATTTATTTAATTAAATTTTAATATATAATATCTCTATAATTATAATATTAATTTAATTAAAAGAAAATCGTATTATTTTAATAATTTAAATAATATAAGGAGGTTCAAATCGAATTAATTAATAAATTATTATAAAAGTATATAACGTCTTTTAAATTACTTTAAACGACCGATTATACGGTATTAATCCTTAACGTAAAACCCGATCGAACGAATAAAAATTAAATTTAATAAAAGAAAAGGTATTTCGTAATTATATAATTAATTTAGATATTTAAAGGATGCTTTTTAATATTAATATTATAAGAGATATAATTAATCTCTTTATTATATTATCCGGGACGATTACGTTAATAAATATTAAGTTAAACGCTTTATCGATTATAACCCGGATTTTAAAACTTAAATAAACCGTTAATATAATTATTAAAAGGTTATTTATAAGGATATAAGTATTATTTTTAATTAATTTATATTAATCGCGAATATAAAGGTTAAATACGGTATTTTAAATAAAGATATAACGTAGTTTATTACCTCGCGGATTATATCACCTCGCGGACTACTTTTTTAATTCTATAACTTAATTAAACTTTAATACGTAATAATTCTATAATTATAATACCTAATTAATTTAAAAAGATTAAATCGTTTTAATAATTTAAATAATACGAAATCTAATAAATCCTTTAAACGAAAAAGTTATTACGAAGGTATACGACGTCCTTTATATAACTTTATATTACCGAATTAACGGCCGAACTTTATAACGTAAAATCTAATAATAATAATATAAATTAAATCTTATTAAAAAGGAGGTATTACGAAAGTATATAATCGATTTAAATACCCGAGGAATACTTTTTAATATCGTTAATATAGAAGATATAATTAATCTTCTTACGGGAGCGCGTAACGATAAGTATATCGATAAGTATTAAATTAAACGCTTTATTAACCGTAATCCAGACCTTAAAATTAAAATAAATTAGAAATACGATTATTAAAAGGCTCTTTATAAGGATATAAAGGTTATTTCTAATTAATTTATATTAATAATAAATACGAAGGTTAAATACGGTATTTTAAATAAAAATATATAAAATTTCGACGAAACTAGCTTTATAATAGGTATTATCGGTTTAATATATGTCGTAATACGCGTCGATCGGCGTAAGAAGGCGAAGACGGTTTAAATTAATAATCGGGAATAATTAATAATAATAAAATATATTAATTCGTAAAATTAATATATTCCGCCGTTCTTAATCGTTTAAGGTTAATATTACCTCGCGAATTAAACGTATAAATATAATTTATTAGGCGATTAAATAATTAAACCGACCTCTAACGATTAAACTAATAATAAAACAGGCCTAAATTAAATTAAATACTTCGATAAATATATTAAAGCGCGAGCGACGGGTTATTATCATTTCTTAATTATTAACGGTTACGAGAGCTATATTTCGGCCGAATTCGAGGTATATTATAAGGATAATAATATTATTATATTTAATATACCTCCTTATTTATTTTATTTACTTTAATTATTAGATATCGTACTTTATTCGCCGTTAAAGCGTATATATTCGAAAGAAATCGAGTTATTTATAAAAGCTTTAATAAATTATATTATAAAGTTCAAATTCTTTATTACCTTTAAAGCCGTATATTTCGCTATTTTTATAAAATATAATATTAAATCTAAATTTAACGTATTTAATTTAATACCTTATAATTTAAATAAAGTAATTAATAAATTAAATATATAAATTCGGATACTTATACTAGAATTATTATATTTAAAGACCGTTAATATTTATAACCTTTTAATACCTTTTAACCTTTAATAAATAACGAGATACTTTATTTTTATTAAAAATAGGATCTCTAATTATTAAAGAAGCTTTTTAATACCGATTTTAAATATTATAAATAAATTAATTAAATATATAAAGTTAATAACGTACGAAATTACGATTTTACGTAAACGGGTATAAACTTTAAAGGCGGTTAATTTAATCCTTTTAAAATATTAGAAAGTTAAAAAGTTATATATTTAATTTAAAGGAGCCCTTATTATTAAAGAATCTTAATAACTATAGGATAAGAAGGTAAAAGGGAAGCGTTTTACGACCGACGAAAGTAAAAGTAATAATTTATTAAAGCGGCGCGTAACGGGTAATAAGCGTTATAATATCTATAACGAGATAGGTTATAATACGCGAACTTATAAAAAGGATATAGAATTAAATAATAAATCGGATAATAAATAATTTAAATTAATTTAAAGCGTTATAATTAAATTAATTTATATAAAAGTATTAGGAAATAGAAAGAGTAGTTTATAAAGTAATATAATCCGTAAGGTAATAAACCACGTTATAGAATTTTATTAAGATTAATTTTATAATAAATATAATTAGGTTAATATTTATAGTAATATATACCGATCGGTATAGGAAGGCGAAATCGATTTAGTTTAATAATCGAGAATAATTAATAATTTTTAAATATATTAATTTATAAGGTTAATATATTCCGCTATTCTTAATCGTTTAAAGTTAATATTATTTTATAAATTAATTTTATAAATATAATTTATTAAGTAATTAAGTAATTAAATTAATTTTTAACGGCTAAACCGATAATAAAATAGGTTTAAATTAGATTAAGTATTTTAATAAATATATTAAGTTATAAATAAAGGGTCGTTATCGCCTTTTAATCTTTAATAATTATAAGAGTTATATTTTAATTAAATTCGAGGTATATTATAAAGATAACGATATTATTATAATTAATATATTTCTTTATTTATTATATTTACTTTAACCTTTAAATATAGTACTTTATTCGATATTAAAGTATATATATTTAAAGTAAATTAAGTTATTTATTAAAGTATTAATAAATTATATTATAAAGCTTAAATTCTTTATTACCTTTAAAGCCGTATATTTTATTATTTTTATAGAAAATAATAGTAAATCTAGATTTAATATATTTAATTTAATCCTTTATTATTTAAATAAAGTAATTAATAAGTTAAATATATATCTTTAAACGCTTATATTTAACCTGTCGCGTTTAAAGATAATTAATATTTATAACTTTTAAATACCGTTTAACCTTTAATAAATAATTAAATAGTTTATTTTTATTAAAAATAAGGTCTTTACTTATTAAGGAAGCTCCCCGACGCTTATTTTAAATATTATAGATTAAATAATAAAGGGTATAAATAGAATAACTTATAAAATAACCTTTATACGTAACCGAATATATTTATTTAAAAAGGTTAATTTAATATTTTTTAAATACCGGAGAATTAAAAAGGTATATATATAATTTAAAAAGGCTTTTATTATATAAGAATATTAAAAGCTATAAGATTAAAAAGTAAAAGGGAAACGTTTAATAATTAATAAAGGTGAAATAAAGGGTTTATTAAAACGGAGGGTAGTTAGTAGAAAGCGTTATAATATTTATAATAAAATAGGTTATAATATACGAATATATAAAAAGGATATAGAATTAAATAATAAATTAGATAATAAATAATTTTAATTAATTTAAAGTCTTATAATTAAATTAATTTATATTAAAGTAATAAAATATAAAAAAGGTGGCCGACTTAGTAATATAGCCGGCTCGGTGGTAAACCACGTTATTATAACGGTTTAAGAAGCTTATTATTACGTACGATATTTAATATTTTAAAGTCGAGTTTATTTAAAATAATTATAATTTCTATATTACGAAAATAATCTTTTTTAAGAAATATAAATTTAATAATTACCGGTATAATTACGCCGGCTTTCTTAAAATTATTAGAGGCGCTCTTTATTAATATATATAATATAATATAACGTAATCCATAAGCGAAATAATTATATAAACGAATTAATTACTTTCTAATACTTTATATAAAAAAATATAAATTAATTCCGTTATAATGTATTTAATATATTAAAATTAATTAGAATCCTTATCTTTAGATATATTTATATCGTTTTAATAAGTACGCGTATTATACCTAGGCTCCCCGTAGATTCTATAGCGCCGCGGGCGCGTTTTAAGCCTTTTTATATAATTATTACTTTAATATAATTTATTTTATAATTATTTATTAATATCTTTTTAAAATTATAAATCTTCTTTAGTTTATATACGAAATAATCCTTTATTTTATAACCGTTTCTTTTTTATATAGCGGTACCGGTTAAATATCTTATTTACCTCTCGTAATACGGTTACCTTACCCTTTAATAAAGCGAGCCGGTATATTATTTATATCGTACCTTTCGCGATTTAATTAAATTTAATAAAAATTAATATCGGAGAGCTATTTTAATATTACGCGATTTAATTCCTAATATATTTGGTTTAAGATTAACCTTTAATTATATTATTTAAGGTCTTTAATTCTTAAGGTATAAATAGGCTAGAAGAGGTCGCCGGCGGCGTCGGTATATATAGTTTTATATTTAATTATAAAATAATAGATTCCGGATTATATAATATAAATCCTATCCCTCGGAAACTTCCTTAAATATTTAAAATAATAAAAATCGCTTAAAATACTTTTAAAAACGTTAATAAAAAGTCCTCCTTTAAAATATAAATAATATACGCCCGTATAAAACTTTTAATTTCTTTTTTATATAACCTTTTTAATATATAAAAATAATCGATATTAAAAGGTTAAAGCTTATATAATAAATAAGAAAATATATAGAATATAATAATCGAATTCTTTTTATAATAAAATTTAAAAGTTATTAAATAATAATTTTTATAACTATTTAGGATTAATAAATAATAAATACCTTTTTTATAAAACTTTATATATTTATTAAAATATTAAATCTAATCTTCGCCTCTCTCGTTTATAATTTAATTATTTTTAATAATTATAATTATCTAATCCTTCGGTAATAAATTGTTTTCGTATTAAGAAGAGAGGTATATTTTTCCGATAAATATAATATACGGAGGGATAGCGTAATTAAACAATCCGATATTTTAAATAATTATAATTTATTCCCGGTTCCTTTATTATATTATTTTAAGCTTTCCGTATCGATTAGAAATAATAATAATTATTTTAAATAAGATTTAACTTATAAAAAAGTTAATTTTATTAAAATTATAAATATCCTCCTTTTAAATCCTATATTTATAAATTATATTCTATATAAAAGTAAATTATATATAATACGCGTCGGGATCTTTATAAAGGACTCTTTAATAATCGATTCTTTAATTAAAATGTGTCCGGAGGTTTAATTACCGTTATATAAAGTTAAAGGTTTAATTAATATTAACGCATCCTATATTATATTAATAGAGTAATCGATTCGTTATATCTTTAATATTATTTATTTAAGAAGGAAATAACCGCGAATTTAATTTAATTATATATTATATAATTATATCTTCTTTAGAATCCGTTAACTTTTAAGAATTAATAAATATTTTATATTTCGTAAGAATATTAAGCTATCGGTTATAAAGGGTCGTATAAGGGACTTTATATATTCGGGTTACGCGTCGGAGACTTAATTTTAGGTTATTCTTAAACGTTTAAAACGTTAGAACTATTTACCTTTCTTCTTAAGTATTAATTATAATAAATAATAAAGGAATTAAGTTATAAAAGTTATTTATATAAAATTTAACGAAAGTGGTTAATTCGCTTATATAATTATTTCGTTTATAGGCTACGTTATTATTAATTTATATAACGTTTTATTTATTTTTTATTATTTATTTTAATTATTAAAAGCTTAAAAAATATTAAATAAATAAATATTATAATTAATCCTTTAAAAATATTAAACTTTTAAAAACTTTATTAAATTTAATTAATAAATATAAAACACCTTTTATCCTAACCCCTAAGACCTATATTCCGAAACAGGTAATATGCACACCTACCAGCGATACACTACGGTACAAGACGCTTAAGCGGATGAGCCTCCGTATTGAAGACATACTCATCGAGGCTGACGAGATCAGGCTCGCTGAAGATGAGGTAAAAGTACTTCAGCGTCTCCCCCATCCAGAAGCTCTCCATCGAGTCCGTCTGGTGCGGCTTGAGCTCGGTGATGTCCCCGAGCGCCGAGTTCGCCAGCTTGGTCTTGGACACCTTCTGGATGGCCTGGAACATGGCCCAGGCGGACTCGAGCAGGCTCTTGTCGCCAGTCACCCGGTACAGCACGAAGACGCTCTCGATAGCCTCGGGCCGCAGGATGTAGCGCCGGTCCATGACGTCGGCAAACCCCTTTGGCAGCCTCTTGTCGGAGATGACTTGATCCGCGAGCGCGCGTATCTCCTCCTTCGTCAGGCGCGTCACATCTCTTTCGGCGCTGACGAGCAGAGCTTTTCGCCACGCGTATTCGTCCCACTCACAGGTTCCACTCTGGGACGGACACGGCACCATGAGGAATGTCTCGGGCATGATACCATGCGGCGTGTTCTTGTATGTCCATATGCATCCATCGGTGAGCTTGCGAGCTATATCCAGGTCGTCTGGCCGTTGTAGCAGTTTCGATCCGATAGCCAACATGCCTCCAACGAAACAGACTAAATGTTGTCCCACGTGATCTGACACTGGCAGTTCTTGCCCGCGAGCGTCCTTGTTGACGTGGACAGCAGATGCCAGCAGTATATCTGCGTTATCGGGTATCATAGGGCGGTAAAAGCTATGCTTCTTTGCGGTGTTTACCACATATTTGTACATCTCTCCATAGTCAGGTAGCAGCCCACCGGAAAGGGCGACCATTTTTGGTAAATATTCGAATACAGAATCAGCCATGGCGCCGAGGCTAAAAGTGTTGTCCCCATGGAAATTCTTGTCTTTGGGGTTGATGCTGATTGGCCACACTGTTTCAACTGTGAGCAGGCGTCTTGCGTACAAAAGTGGTAGTGGTGTAAGGCGAACGAGAAAGGGGCGAATACATACTTCCTGGAAGTTTGGTCTTACTCTGTTCAGCTTTTAGTACTCCTGTAATGCGTTCCGTGGCGTCAAACCATTTCGGATCGCCGGTGACAAATGACAGGCGAGTGAACTCCATACAGAGAGATCCGGTTTCTGCAATCAAGGCCCATGATGAAGCTTCTTGCAACTCCCCTTTCGCAGCCTTTCCCACCTCCCAGCGCGTGATTGGCATCCGGTTGGGTGTGTCGAAGGCGACATACAGCATGTCTCCGACTTCACGGGCCTTGCGTAGAAGCCTTTGGTCGCCGCTAAGGTCGTAAGCTGATAAGAATCCCCCAAGATACCGGATTGTCGTTTCAAAGACGTTGATTTCAGTAAGAGAGCTTGTCTCAAAGCTGATATTAGTAGCTGCAGCAACCGCTTCCTCAAACTCGACGTGCATGTTCATGATCCACAGCGTGTCCAGGTTGTCGACCAAGTTGGCACCCCTGAACAGAGTCAGCATTTCTGCAAGTGAACAACGGCATCGTTGCGATTGGTGAAGAATGGTGATGGGATATTGCAGGTACTGACCATCCACCAAACGTGTTTTTGGAGCCTCCGCTGACGGGCGCGAGCTCGTCCTGCAGCCACGCATGCTCGCGGTATGATTTCCACCCGCGCACAAATGCTTCGTGCACAGCACGCTGCCTTCCAAGGCGTTCCTCTTTCTCTGCGCTGGTCTCACGGCTGAAATGATGCTGGATCTTAGGGAGCTTCAATGGCTTCCCTCTGGGTAGTGGCCGGATTGTCTGCGGCAGGTAGTGCGTTGGCAGCTTCCTCCAGAAGTAGTCTGGGTCGTCCAAAACACCGGGCGCAATGGCGGACTCATACTGCCAATTCAGAGCTGGTATTGGACTGTGGACGCTGGAGGTATAGTAGAAGCCAACGGCCAGCAAAAAGGCCAGTGGGACTATCAGTCTGCGCGGGAATCTGGCCATAGTAGCTTCGCAAACTGGCTTGACGAGCTTGATGAAGTTGAAGAACTTGATTCTGGATTGGTTCAAGGTCCGAAGGTCCTAGAAGCACGCCGCCAAGCCCCCTCCCAGCCTTACCAGGATGTAAGGAGGCGGGGGCCTTGGGGGTTGTTGCTCTAGCGGAGACCGTGCAAATGGTTGAGGAATTGGAGTGCCGTTGTTTCCCGTCAGATGGACCTAATTTTAGAATTCAGGGCTCAAGATATGATATGTAGGTACGTACATCAATTGATGCACATCGTACATGTACTCATAGACATGTTCATAAATCACCCCATCTAAAACATGCAGGTGCAATGCAATGACACAAAACCGTTATTGGTATTACTGTAGAGACCTCTTATAGCTGGGTAGCGATATATATACCAGGAACATGCTGCATTGATTGTTGGTGGCCATTGTAGAGATTCTCAGCCCGGCAAAGTTATATGTTGTAATCATGGTGTGATGGTGTGATCAAAACCTGCTGGAGACTGACGATATCAGCCGAAGTTGCATTGGTACGACTGTAATATCACATCTCAGGAGCCAAGATTTTTTACAATGAAAAATAAGAAAAAGAAGCATTACTGCCTTACTAGCTGGTATCTTGTAGTCCGTACAGTAAATGTTCAAAGTCCCATAGCTTTGCGGCGCCCCTTTCTCCTGTGCAGGACCGGGTTAAACCTCTTCAAAATGTGTCGTATAATTAAATACAATATTAAAACCATCTCAGCGACAAGAATCGCCCTTTAAACAAAAGCTACTAGGCACCCGAATCCAGCTCTTCTCGCAGCTTATTATTGGGCCTACGTATCTCAGCCACACTGACCTGGTATTGATGCCACCATCGAGAAGAGTCGTCCACCATCGACGACTCTTCTCGATGGTTTCTACTCTGAGACGCTGCTACTTCCTAGGTATAATATGGAGAGAGTGGCGGATAGGGAGCCGATGACTCGAGGCTCGGTAGCTACAAAGAATAAAAAAGAAGTGAAAGGGGAGTACAGGTCATTGGAAAACCCGCCTCTACGTCGACTTCGCGAACTCCTTCGATGGAAGCAAGTCAACTCCCACAACAAGCCAGCACGTTCAATCACACTCTGATAGCTCATCGAGCTCCGACCTCTGGCTCATCAATTTTTGGTCTATTGGTTTTACAAGACACTGTATTAGCAAATACGCCGGCACAGCTAACAGCGAGCTCATCGTCAGTCACTAGTATCGGTGAGCTGGGGTTCTAATGCACATACTGTATGTAATGATGAGCACTGCAGAGCAAGTCGCATCTGAACTATATAAATATAAACCTGGAGAAATTGAACACATTGCCTAGATGTAATACTTGCAACGAAGTCACGGGCCATAGAAAAACGTCAGAAATCGCAATAGGTGGGGCCAAGGGAAAGAGTTTGATAGCGTTCGGGGGCGACTGGGTTATATGCAAGGCTTCAGCCAATCCCAGACGACTTGACGTTGGGAATGGGTCAACACCCCTGACGCCCCGAACCCTCATCCCTAGGTAGAAAAAGGGCTCGTGCGATTCTCTAACGGAAGCAGACTCCAGTTGTCGCTTCAAGCTCATCAAAGCTCACCTGAGTCCTCCCTCCGAGGTTGGATGCACAAGGAGTAAACCTTACCTAGCTGGAAAGAAGCACTGCATACCTGAATTACGTACTTTCTCTACCAATGCTTTCCCTAATATTTATTGAACCTCCCTGCTTTGCATTGAGTAATTCTTATGAGGCGCATTGCAGTGTTTGTTTTGAGGACTGGTGCAAAGGGGTTGATTCGCTTGCGACGGTGAATGCTTATCGTGATCTGGTTAGGTGTGTCTAGCGTTACACGTCGCATCAGCCTGGATAGGTCTGGGGCATACAGATGGGTGGGATTGGGGACTCCGGCTGTGTGTTCGCACAGATGATCAGTGAAGATTCTGCATTGCTAGCTGCAAGACACATCAGTTATTAATGGCTATTATACTATCACTTATTAAGGGTATAAATATGATATTTGCACTTATATTCACAGGTCGATAGAAGCTTTACAGCGTGAAAGGCATAGATTGAGAGATTTGCTAGGTTAGGAGGTAGGCAGTATAAACTTGAAGATCAGTGGTGGTCGGCATACCTACATACCTTACATGTAGTTTTAGATCTTAGCCCCATTTCTAGAGGATGGGAATTGATCGGATTGGACAAGAACGGGGAAACATAATCAGAATATCCACTTCCCTTCAATGAGGTCTGGTTTACCGTGTCCAGCAGCACAGCGCGCTCTGCCCAGCTCCCAGGCAACCCGACGTCGACTGATTTGGGACCTCCGTTCCTGCCGTTCCGTCGCCCCCCAGCTGCCAGCCTCGACGACCTCTCCCACCTCACCCGTCCACTGTCTCTGCTGACCTCATTTTCGGCCTAGCCGCAATGCAAACGCACCATTCTCCCGCGCCTGGTCGCACAACTCCAGAACTTACCATAAGAGCGCACATCTTCTCACCTTGGTCGCCCTGCACGAGCGAGGCCAATTAGCTGTGTTGGTAATGGCTATATAATTGGAGCTCTGAGCTAAACATAACGAACACATACAAAAATGGAAGCCATGAACTTTAAATAGATGTCGCCCACATCAATTTCTCTCTCAATAGACAATCTGTGCTGTGCCCTTGTGGTCATTTTGCCATAGACCTATTCAGATTTCCCACTGGATAGTGAGAAGTACAAATATATGCAAAGACAAAATATACCTTAGGTACTGAAAAGTAGTGGTTTGCCTGTCGCTGGTACCTACCTGCCTTATTTGTAGTTGGCTGTAGGCGTCGGCTACGGGGGTGGTCGAACGATTCAAGTTGAGCAATTCAGCCAGTGGGTCCAGGTATCTGGGCTGGTCCGCCTTTGCATGATCCATTCCCGTTCCGTCGCCGGCTCTTACTTTCTCCCAGTATTCCTCTCAACTTTCACTCCCCGTCCAGTAACCAGGAATAATCGCAAGCTTGGGACGAGCTCCTCCTCTCTTTTCTATACCATTCTCTCACTAATGAGGCGGGCTTAGCTGGTTAACTTCCACACACGCCAATCTCTAGAGGCTCCAGCCTACAATCGATACCCCGTCTTAATCAAATCAAGCTGCAACTCAGCTTCCTTCCTCACTACGATCCGAGTCAGTACCGGCTGGCACACAGGAACCTCTGCGACTTTGTCCTTGTTTCTCGACATTGCACCTACTGTGGAAACTGCGGTCTCTCCAAGAACCTTTTCCATCTCAACTATTGAAAAGCCTTTACTGGAAGGCGTGATCTGCTACATCTCTTGCAATGCGCCTGCACTGCGACTGAGCCGTTACTTCCCACTCCCCCATTGACTACCATTTCTATGCCGCCGGCCTCATAGACAGCATACATCAACCGAACTGCAAACCGACTTTTTGCCCGTTTCGTATTATTCTTTCGACAAGGTCTAGAGCCATCACACGGCGGCATGGCACCGACCGTCCCCATAGCCATGGCCGGCAGTGCTCCCGCCAGCGCTGCTGCGAGTTCTCGAGCATCGCCAGCAATCGGATCCTCCACTACCGCCAACGGAACGAAACCGAAAGCAACGACACAGATCCAAGGCAATGGATATCACCCCACCAGCTCGCAAATACCACTGAGCTCAATGCGCAGTGCTCCGCTAGACCTAGCATCAGTCGAGCGAAGAGGCCAACAACTTGCAGCGAATAGGGAGACGGTTAAACGAAGTCGACCGCATGGGCTTGAGGAGGCGCCCACGTACCGTCCAACAAAGGAAGAGTTTAAGGACCCTTTCCAGTATATCCGCAAAATCAGCTCCGAGGCAAAGAAATTTGGCATCTGCAAAATAATACCGCCAGACTCGTGGAACCCCGACTTTGCGATTGATACCGAGGTGAGAAACTGGCTCATGTTAGGTGGACACGACCACGACGAAGAACATTCACTAATGTATTTCACTAGAAATTCCATTTCAGAACAAGGAAGCAGGAATTGAACTCGGTTGAGGGCAGTGCGTTTCTCCATCTCCATTTCCAGAAGCCGTGACCACCGGTTATTGCAGCTACTGACATGAGCGAATCATAGGTACCCGGGCGAATATGAACTACATTGACCAGCTTGCCAAGTTCCACAAGCAGCAGGGTACTAATCTCAACCGGTTGCCGTATGTCGACAAGAAGCCTCTTGATCTTTACCGGCTGAAGAAGGCCGTGGAAGCACGTGGCGGTTTTGACAAGGTCTGCAAGATGAAAAAATGGGCCGAGATTGGCCGAGATCTAGGATATAGTGGGAAGATCATGTCGTCGCTGTCAACATCTCTCAAGAACTCCTTTGACAGATGGCTCAATCCTTACGAGAACTATCTCCGCCAAGCCAAACCCGGTGTCTACCAGCAGCTGGAGTACGAATATGGCGGTCCTTTTACGCCCAGCCCAGCCCCTAGCCCAGTGAAGCGCTCGAATGTCGCAACCCCATCAAGTCTTCGAGGGGATTCACCGGCACGGCATGCTAGTGATGCCTTGCAGGCCAGTCTCGGCGCCAATGGGCTCAAGCAAGAAGGAGATACATCCATGCCAGATGCAGCCCCTACATCTGGGGGATTCACGGCCATCAACTCAGGCGGTGGAGGCGGAGGGTTCACTGCTGTCAATTCCAGCTTTGCCAGTGTCAACCGTGCAACTCCTGTGGATGGCAAGAATTTCACACCCCCGAAGCAGTACGGCAGCCCGATGACGTCGGCAAAGAATACGCCCGACTTCAGACCTACTGCGACTGGTGCTGCGACTTCGCTCAAGCGGCAGCTGAGCTGTGATAGCCTGGATTCATCAAAGAAGGAACAAGGCACTGACAAGGATGATTCGGAGGCCGGAAGTCGCCGCAGTAAGCGACTGAAAAAGGGTGAGTCGTTTCCATCTCTTCTAACATTCATTGGCACATCTCCTATGAGATCGCTTGCTTTTGTTCTGTATAAGGTTACGGTTCACTACCAGTCAATCCTTCCATCATTTCAAGATGTGGACATGTGCGCATCGGTTTCCGGGTAGAAACGATGAACTATATGAATATCCCTTGCAGTCCATTACCGCCTGGTAGACTATCGAGGAGGATAGACCGGAGTTGGAGACGAGTTGTGGTTGCTTATTGTTAATGAGTGTTTTGGCTAATGCAGACGACTTGCAGATGCAGTACCGACTGTGGCTGGTTCACACATGTCTTTGTTCCGACCTTCGGCTCCCAGAATCCCTCGGGATGAAACCGGCAATATCAGTGACGTAAGTACTGGCCACGTCTACGCTGACAAAAGTCTCGTATTGGAATTCGTGCTGATACTAGTGGACTTGTAGCGATGCCATACCTGTGGCAAAGGTGAAGAAGTTGGCTACATCGCAGTCTGTGAGTCATGCGATCATGGCTACCATGGCGCTTGTCTCGACCCTCCCCTCAAGTCTAAGCCAGGCGACGAATGGAACTGTCCACGCTGCCTTGTGGGAGATGGCCAATTTGGGTTCGAGGAAGGCGGCCTCTACTCCTTGAGGCAATTCCAAGAGAAAGCTGCCGATTTCAAGCAAGGCTACTTCGAGAACCGGATGCCATACGACCCCGTCTTGAACTGTGCTCGCCCTGTTACTGAGGATGATGTTGAACGGGAGTTCTGGCGTCTGGTCGCTAGCATTGAGGAAACGGTCGAGGTTGAATACGGCGCCGATGTCCATTGCACCACCCATGGTTCTGGCTTTCCCACTCCAGAACGTAACCCGGATGATCCGTACTCGATTGATTGGTGGAACCTAAACGCTTTGCCGCTACACCCCGAGTCTCTGTTCAGACATATCAAGACGGATATATCAGGCATGACCGTACCTTGGGTATATGTCGGCATGATCTTCTCCACGTTCTGCTGGCACAACGAAGACCACTATGCCTACTCCGCGAACTATCAGCACTTTGGTGCCACCAAAACGTGGTACGGTATCCCTGGGGAGGATGCCGAGAGGTTTGAGAACGCTGTGAGAGAAGCTGTCCCTGAGCTTTTTGAGACCCAGCCGGACCTCCTGTTCCAACTTGTGACTCTATTCACCCCCGAACAACTGAAGAAAGCAGGCGTCCGAGTTTATGCCCTCGACCAGCGAGCCGGCCAAATGGTGATCACTTTCCCCCAGGCTTACCACGCCGGCTTTAACCACGGTTTCAACTTCAATGAGGCTGTCAATTTCGCCCCTTGCGATTGGGAACCGTTTGGTCTTGCCGGTGTAGAGCGGCTTCAGGAATTCCGCAAGCAGCCCTGTTTTTCCCACGACGAACTACTCTGGACCGCGGCCGAGGGAACGGCGAGTGTGCTGAGCATTCAAACCGCCAAATGGTTGGCACCGGCCCTGGAGCGGATACACAAACGAGAGTTGGCACAGCGCGAACAGTTCAAGCGCAGACACCTCGAAGGCAACCAGCACACTTGCATTCTCTCGGTAAAGACCGAGGAACCCCACGAACCTTGCCCATTGACCTACCAGCTACTTGACGAGGATGTTCCGGAAGAGGAGTACCAATGTTCGTATTGCAAGGCGTATGCTTACCTGTCGAGATTCAAGTGCAGAACGTCAGGCAAGGTCCTTTGCCTTCAACACGCAGGATCGCATGCCTGCTGCGATCTTCCCGAAGCCGACCGGCTTAATGGCAAGGACCATACCCTTTTCTACCGCAAGGAAAACGAGGACCTCGAGGCCATGTACCGCAAGGTCGCCGAAAAGGCCCACTTACCGGAGGCCTGGGAAGACAAATACGAAAAGACGCTAGACGAAGGTTCCGTACCCTCACTCAAGTCGCTTCGCGCTCTTCTCGCTGAGGGGGAGAAGATTCCGTACGACCTCCCCTCTTTGCCAACACTCAAGGAATTTGTTGACAATTGCAATGACTGGGTCGAAGAGGCGACTAATTATACGGTGCGCAAGCAGCAAAATCGGCGCAAGAGCGACAAACTCTTGCAAAGCGGCGGGCGCAAGTCCATAGGGAACTCCCATCACGACCAGAAGGAACGCGAAATGCGAAGCATCGAGAATATTGAGAAACTGATCGACCGAGCCACCACGATCGGGTTTGACTGCCCTGAAATCACCCAGCTGACGGAGCGAGCCGATGCTATCAAGGACTTCCGATCGCGTGCGCAGGCAGCTCTTGACCGACTAGTCGTTCACTCTGCCACTACCATTGAGGAATTGCTCGAGGAGGGCCGCGGATACAACGTCGATCTGCCCCAAATCGATCGACTGGCACACTTCCTCAAACAGATACAATGGAACACCAAGGCACGTGAAAGTCGGCTCGCCTTCATGACCCTCAGCGATGTGAAGGCGATCTTCAATGAGGGTGTCAAACTGGAAGTTCCGATGTACAACGACCATTACAAATACTACTCCGAGAAACTGGCAGCTGGCCAGCAGTGGGAGGCCAAGGCTCATGAGCTTATCAACGCGGAAATAATCCATTACCCTCAGCTAGAGGCCTTATCCAACCAGGTTTCGCACAACCAAATTCCTGTTACCCGAGAGACATTGGCAGCAGTAGACCAGATCCTACACAAACAGCGAGAGGCACATAAGCAAATCCTAGATATCACTGAACGCTCCAAGGATTCAGATTACACGAGGCGTCCAAAGTATGTTGAGGTCGCGGAGATAATGAAAAAGCTGGAAGACCTCAACTCGAAGCCAACTGGCACACTTGACCTGGAAAAGGAGCAGAAACGTCACGAGGACTGGATGCGAAAAGGCAAGAAGCTCTTCGGCAAGACGAATGCGCCATTGCACATCCTTAAGTCGCACATGGACTACGTACTTGACCGGAACATGGACTGCTTCGATATCACACACGACAAGCCTAGACTGCCAGCGGAGCCGTCCTCGCGAGCTCCCAGTGAGGAGCGGGATGCCAAAGCCAATCGGTCTTGGAACGACTCGTCCGAAGGCAGGGATGTGTTCTGTATCTGCCGCCGGAGCGAGGCGGGTATGATGATCGAATGTGAATTGTGTCACGAATGGTATCATGGTAAATGCCTGAAGATTGCACGTGGAAAGGTCAAGGAAGAGGACAAATACACGTGCCCGATTTGCGACTGGCGCGTCAAGATCCCTCGTGATGCAGCTCGACCGAAATTAGAGGATCTCCTGGCTTGGCAAGACGAGATTGCCGGCTTGCCTTTCCAGCCCGAGGAGGAAGAGGTTCTTCGAAAGATTATCGACAATGCCCAGGACTTTAGGCAAGCCATTTCGGTGTACTGCAACCCGATCATGATCACAGCCAATGAAGCCGAGACGCAGCGATTTTATCTGCGCAAAATCGAGGGCGCCGAGATCCTGCTCGCTGACGAGACCAACTTTTTCCGCCAAGAGTTGCACAAGTGGAGCCCCGTTGCACCCGAGGCGCCACCCATACTGGAAGTGTCCAAGAGCACCCGTAAACCACGACCCACCAAGCTACAAAGGATCTTGAACCAACACGGTGTCGAAGACCCCGAAGATCTGCCAGAGAGCATAAAGGGCAAGGCCCTAAGTCTGAAACGTAAGCAGATGAATGCCGAAGCTGCATTGGCTGCTCAGCACTCGCCCGGTGCCAATCCATCTGGGTACCCCCTAATGCCACGAGTCCGTCCACTCATTCCTATGGTTCGGGAAGTCAACATTTCTTTGGCCGCGGGTCGCAGCCATCGACCCCTGCGGCCTTGACCAGTACTGCGCATGGCCAACCCCCTCGTGGCCCGGACTCAACTTCGTCTAGTAGGCCTGGTTCCGCCCTTCGAGGGGGTGATCCCATGGACGTTGACGGTTCTGGGTCAGGTCTGCATCCCGACTTTTTCATGACCGCTGGTTCCAATGGGCCGGGCCCCCGGCTCATGGCAACTGACCGCGAGCCCCTGTCTTTGGAGGACCGTCTGTTGAGCGGCCATGACGATGCGCATAGTGACATCAGTAAGGCTAAGGCACTTGAGATCCTGAGCCGCACCGAGAACGGACGCCGTAAGGCCGAAGAGCTCTTTGGACCCGATGTCTGGAGTGCCGAGGGACTGAGGCGCGGGTCTGGTGGCATGGGACGTGGCATGACGCAAGTGCCAGATGAAGAGGACAATAAGGACGTCGATCGGATTATGCTGGACTTCACGAATGCTGATGATGACGACGGCGACGGCGCAAAGAGGGGAGCCATATCGGCCGAGAGTTTTGAGGCCGAAAGAGATGATATGGCCATGATGGATTCCGACTGAAAGTAGAAACGACTGAACGGACGGCGCTTGGAGTTTTGATTGTTTCGTGCATGGTCGGTCATTGTTAGACCACAAGGGGCGTTGCATTACTACATACCCATGTCCGCTATACCTGACTGCGGGCTGGTTTATTCAACTGCATATGGGAAGCGGAACTATATCTGTATGATTACATAGCTAGGCTGGACTGGAGGGCGACAGCAACACTCGGAGATCTTGTTCGAGTACATTGACAGCGACTGCGTATAGTTCTACAATACCAAGGACAAAGCTTATTATTCTGTACCGCGTTCTGTTTCTTCATGATTGGTTGTACCCCGGGTGATAACTGGTGACTTGGTCTGGGCCAACTGTGATTTAATCTTAAGGGTTCTACTGACATCGCTACGCGCTCCTTCTTCTCCATTTGGTAGAGATGGTAGAAGACGCACAAGTATGTACTATCATGGAGGCTTGAAGGAGTCTAACATTACCCCAGATTAGCGGTTGGGCGCAAGGGCTAGTTAGTGATGTGTTGGGCAATGATTGAGTGGCGGAACGTTCTAAGGAGGGAAGAGATGGACGGACGAGGAGTCCTCCATCCACATGGCAATGTATACGTCTTTTGATCTTGGTGCTGGAATACCCCTTTCTCTGTCGACTTCACGTTATGCCGCAATGTTAATCATATCAGTCGGATTCCTTCAAACAAGCCCAAGCCGACGAGCTCCGAGACAGAGGGTCCAGTGAGTACCGATCTATAATTATACATGTCTTACACCCCAGATTGCCCGCCGAGAAGGAATTCTTAAAGAATCCTTAAGGATCACTCACCGATCATGTAGCAACCCTGCATTCAATTAGATTCCCTGATGTATGCATCCATCATCTTGTTGGCCGCGTCCTTTGTGGAACTCGAGGGAACAGACAGCGGCCTGCCCCAGCCAATCCCCAAATGTTATACACCTCCCTACAAACATGCCAAAACTTGTCGTCGAACAAGCCACTTAAGGCTCTGTATGACATGTACATCCTTATTTCGGGAGTCGTTCATTGTGGCTTTCGACCCGCTATGGCTTGAGGCCGACGCGACCCTTGCGAGAATTGGACTCTCAAGCCGTGAATTGTGACAACTTCTCCGGTACCACAGCGGCATCCAATCCAAGAACCTGGCCAGCGCTGCCTCGGCCTATCAAAAGGCTAAAATTCACTTACCTCTGGTGAAGCCGACCGACCCAGACCTCTATTTTCTGATCTTAGATCCCAACGCTGTAAAACTGGTTGCGGTGGATGGCTTGTGGGATCTGGGCCCCCACTGCCCCCCCCCAATTAGGAGCATCGCGAAGCCACCGTGACGAGGAAGTGATTTTTTCGTTTCTCCGGAGACACTTTCATCCTGCTGTATGTGCAGGCTATGCACGAGCAGGACTTTTTCACAGTCATTCCGATCATCTCGGGGCATCCTGGATGTTTCCGGCACAGGCGCCCCCTGTTTCCCACCATAGAGCAGCCAACGTAGACCAAGGCATCACTGATATACAAGTACACATGCTTGAATTATTTCAGTATTATCACGCTCATTAACGATTTAATGCTAGTAACGGTGAATGATTTACCACCTTATCCCCAGTTTCCAGCTCAAATGTGGCATCACATGCATGCAGCGGGCAGACGCCGTGTGTTATGCATATATGCGGCATGCTACATACAGCATGCGTTAAGAGAGCCACCCGTGCACATGAAAGCCTTGCCCAGGTCCGCTGATTTTCATAGGTACGACATGGGTACAGCTTCCCTTCTCGTCGGAGTTGAGACCATTGCTTACGGAGCTGGAGGTGAAGTTCCCCCTGAGACGGCCGGATGATAATTACATTTGTGGTTAAAAAGATAATACCGCAGTGTAACACCTGTATTGTCTTTTAATAGCATCGAGATATAAATGTGGAGTAACATACAGTCGCACAGTGATTTTGCTCATTCTCTCCTACAGTAAAACATATCTCATCATCTACGCTTTGACTGACGGTGCCATAGAATCAAAATCATCATCACTTCGGTATTAAAACAGCAGCAACTGGCAAGACATAGTCCCATACTCTTATTCTTAAGTACCATTGTTGATACTGATCTTAATGACAACTGGAAGTCGTCACTGACATTGACGATTTCAACAACAGGGCATCATATCCACAGTCGCGGCGATGGCGGTACTGGATTAGGCAACCCGAAAACTCGAGCTTGAAGACAGTGGGAAGGATTTTTGGTTCTGGATACCGTCCTTTTTCGATAGTCGGAAATGGCCAGAGTGTAGAATCCGTGTTTCTCAAAGGTACAATACGAGGTGTGCTTCGCTGTAGAGAGAAAGGGGGAAAGGGGATTACACGAACAGTTGGTGGTTTACGCCAGTATGGTTTTAATTGCTCCTCAAATTTGAGATTAATTGACATCGAATTGATCTCTGCCTAACTAGGGAACTCATCACTTAGTTTTTAGGTGATGCATTCTCCAGAGAGTTGTTTTTGTTAGCCCCATATCAAAACTGGTGGTTGCTACTGCGCGTACATTTGATGGTCCCAATATTGCGTCCCCCTTCAATACCTAAATCAAGGTGTGACCACATTCCCACTGCCACCTGACAGAGCATTGGTTCGTTCACCTTGACCAAACAACAACCAGAGCCCATGTGCCGAGAATATATCAGCATCGCTATGAAAAGGCTAAGACACCCATCAAAATATCTAATCAAATCTACACAAGGTAAGCAAGATTCATATTTCACTCATCCCACGCAAGTATATGTGCCTTCTTCCTCACATATATTTCTTGTATTTTGGTAACCTCAGTCTGTCATTCTCCTGATTGATACAGTACCTCAATCGAATCAAAATTTCCTTTTGGTGACTGGCAAGTGAGTATCCCATCGTAAATGGGAGAACAGCAGTGGGTCACGCGTCGGAAATATACCGTCTGATTCCTTACGGCATCAACACAATATGGCAGGAACGGAAACGCACTTTCCTTGGACCCTCATAAACAAAAAAATTCAACGCGTTTGATCATTCCCCCACCCTTCAAAACTTCAGACAGCCCTGTCAAGTATTTCCTGTTCAACTTCATTTTGGACCACGCAGGATACTAATCAATATCCAGTGCTCGCCAACAACCATGGCGAGCCAGCAGCCAGACGCAGACCAGAATGGGGAGTCACCTAATCGGGAGACCGACAACTCGTTTGAGCCGAACCCAAACCCCATACTTGCCCGGTTTGGACACTTTCTGCGTGACGAAGATAATGGTGCAGCTGACGATGATGGCTCGGAGTCTTTCCTGAACGCGAATGATCAGGTTGATGCCTTGACCAACGCACCAGTGTTCACGACGGGCGTAGCCAACCATGTCAGCGACACCTTATCACTCGATCCTGGTGCCATGTCAATACTCATCCCGCAGTTCGCTCTGATTGGCAATGCCCAAAATATGCCAGAGTCAACGCCTACTACACTCGAGAACCGTCTGGTCATGACTAATCTCAACATCCCCTGGTCGGCATTCATCTGTGGGTCACAGGGAGCTGGCAAAAGCCACACTCTCAGCTGCCTTCTGGAAAACTCCGTCATGACCCAAAATGGCGCCGGTCAGCTGCCGTACCCCATGTCTGCTTTTGTCATGCATTATGACAACAACTCGGGTTACAATAACACCCAACTCTGCGAGGCGGCATACCTTTGTTCCCGCGATGTGCCTGTCAACGTGCTGGTCTCACCGTCCCATATATGGGCGATGAAGAAAATGTATACCGAGCTTCCGGGCCTGCCGTCGAATTTCCCTCGACCCAAGGCCTTCCCTCTCTATCTCGAGGAGGATCACCTTGATGTCTCCAACATGATGAAACTCATGGCTGTCGATCCAAAGGCAAGCAGCACCCCTCTGTATGTGGACGTTGTCAGAAATTTGATCCGAGAGTTGGCAATGGAGGGTCCTCAGAAATTCACGTACAGCACATTTCGCCAGCGCGTCGATCAATTCCCGTGGCTCCGGGGCCAGGAGACGCCACTCAAGATGCGACTGCAATTGATCGATAGTTTCATCGCTCCTGGACCTCATACCACGAGCACAAGACCTGCGCCTGCTGCCGAGGACATATGGGCATTCGAGCCGGGCACAGTCACAATCATTGATCTGAGTGACCCTCAAATCAGCTCGGATGATGCGTGCGTCCTCTTCGCCATTTGTCTCTCAATCTTCCTCAAGAGCCCCTCCAAGAGCGGCCGTGTTGTTGCTATGGACGAAGCTCACAAGGTAAATAATCGACAGGAAATATGATGAAAGGCGGTCATTACTAATGCGAGATACATGACAGTTTCTGGTTCAAAGTGGTGAGGCACGAGTACTTACTTCGGACCTTACATCAATCATCCGCCAGCAGCGTCACACGGGAACACGGGTGTTCATCGCTACACAGGAGCCTACCTTGTCGCCTGAGCTGATTGATTTGGCCAACGTTACGTTTGTCCACCGTTTCCTGTCACCTGCGTGGTACGAGATCTTGAAAAAGCACCTGGCCGGTGCCAACAAGCATGATTCCGGTGATTCCAATGAACTGTTCAAGACCATTGTCAAGCTGCGCACTGGCACAGCGCTCTTGTTCAGCCCCACCGCGCTGACCGAGTTACCGTACGCGTATAACCAGTCCGTACAACCGCTGGGCAACGGATATCTGAAGATCAGTGTAAGATACATCGGGTTAGCGTTGACCTGTATGGAAATACTAATTCGAGATGGCAGATCAGAAAGCGTTTGACTGCAGATGGAGGACGAAGCATGGCTTCTTCGGAATCGGCCACCCTCGGCTCAGGCCAGACGGTTGATGTTCAGGTTCCCATGCATGTTGTAGTCCGACCTCCACCACCATTGAGAACAAAGAGAGCCTGGGACGGCAATGGACCTCCGCAAGCACCTCAAGCACCTCGAGCACCGCAAGCACCGAAATCGAACAGGCCCCAGGACGGCAGCGAGAATCCATATAGAAAGAGACATAGGGCCCGTGGCACCCCCCGGGAACCCACCGGGGCATAAGGGTATGATGTTATTCGAGTGGGACTAGATCCGGATCTCCTTGCGATGCCGGATAGTAATTTTGACTGGAATGTAAAACATGCATTTCAAGGCCAAAAATTGCATAATCGGATGCAGACACTCATTCGTTGGTTGCCAAGTTGCTACTTGTACAATAGATCCGAGGCATAACAAAAACATCACAGGTTCCAGAGAAGTAAGGATAATGGGAAATGGATTGGCAGAAGGTGGTTGGGTTCCAATTGAGTTCCCGTTTCTCATGCCGTGACCCGATCTGGAGCAGACACACCGAGTTAAAGTGGCTCAAGGTCAATTGATGGTATTAGGTACTGCTAAGGGTATGCCGGCAACAAGTCCACTGAAATTAGCCCTGTCTTTTGCCGATCTAACCCCACTGAGTGCTGCTGTAACCTTGCTTTTTCCACTATCTAACCGCCTAAGAGAGAAAGACCAGCCTTGCGGGCCGAGCTTTGACGTCACCAATTGGCCTTTTCTCCAGCTAAGAACGCGTTCGTTTCATCAAAGGAAACATCGATTGACGATTCACAATTTACCGCTTCCCACTTATCATGACGAGAAAAGGCGGAGGTAATGGAGGCCCAGCAACATCTGCGGCCTGGGCAATACCTGCCCTCCACGATTCCCACACGCTGCCACGATGAAGACAGCTGCGTCACCCTCCCCTATGCGGCTCCCAGGCCAAGGTTTGTTGAATATGCAGACTCCATGCAGGCCAGGATAGCAGCTGGGATTGCAACATTGAACTATTCTTTCCCAAACTACCTACGCAATCGCAATCCTCAAGGAGCTATGAGTGGGGGACCTTGACACGGCCAAGTTTTGCGTTCTTTCTTTATTCGATGAGTAGGTGGGTTTTCTGCTTTCTGATACAATAATAATACCTGGGGAATCCGCCCGTCTTGACTTCTGATGATTCTGCTTCCTCACTTCCCTTGACTGTTCTTGTCTCTTGGGTATATTGCACGCGTGTGGCTCAGTCTAGAATTCCCATTCATTTCGCCTGCCCAAGCCCAAATTTTGCGGCTACACAACATCGCCATGTCGAAACTCGCTCGCACTCTGGTTGCAGGCCACTGCATGCTTTCGGCTTTAGCAAACAATGCCCTCCCTGTGACGGTCTCCGACACTTTGCCTCTGGGCGCATCGGCAAATGTCGATCCCTCGTTTGCCGGCTTCGGCATCGAGCCTTCCAATCTCTTCTCCTTCATGGGCCAGGACAAACCCAATGAGTTAACACAAAACCTCCTCGACAACCTCGTGAAACTCACGGGCCGGCCACCGCACTTCCGCATAGGCGGAAACACGGCAGACACTATGATCTACCGTGAAGATCAGGACAAATGGAACTGGGAAAAGAACCCCAACCCAAAGGGACAGGGAAACTTTCCCACGGACGAGTTCATCATTGGACCGCATTATTTCGATGTAGCCAATCGCTTACCAAAGGGGACACCCGTTACTTGGGGCCTGAGTTTGGCATATATGGAAGACGATTATATCGAGCAAATCACCACAACCGCGCAGCAGGTTATCGACAGGTGCAAGAACTTGAACCTGGTGTCATTCGAAATTGGCAATGAGCCTGATCTGTATGGCCAGAACGGCTTCCGCACAGGTGCCTGGGACGCCAAGGTCTACAGCGAACAGTGGTTGGACAGGGCGAAAGCCGTCTGGAAGCAGGTCTTGAAGCCCAACAACATCTCTAGCGACTTTTTTGAGACGTCTTGCACGGCGTCGACTATCGGCACCACGTTCGAGATCAAGGATATGTCCACCCACGGCATCACTTCCAACGCACCAGATTCTTCCGCGCCTTTTATCAAGAGCTGGAACCAGCACGACTACTACTATTACATCGGTGTTTCTACTTATGCGCTCACCATGGACCACTTCATGCAGCTGTCGACAACCGAGGATCAGTTTGAGGCTTGGGAAGAGCAGATCGATCAGGCCCATGCTACGGGCTACCCTTACGCCCTCCGTGAGATGGGTGTTGTCGGTCCCATTGGCATGGAAGGCATTACCAACACGTTTGGCGCCGCCCTTTGGTCCCTTAACTTCCTGCTCTATGCCACTACGCTGAACATCACCTCGGTTCAGTTTCACATGACGGACAACAGCAACGCCAGCGCTTGGCAGCCTGTTGAGAGATATGGACGTCAGCCCTTCGTGCGACCTCTGTACTACAGCTATGCTGCTTTCGACCAGATCATTGGGCCTAGCTGCAATGCCCAGGTCTACCAAGTTCAGCCTAAGGAATTCCCGGGTGGCTACAAGGGTTATGTCAAGGTCTACTCTGTATACCAGGGAGGCCAACTCGCCTCCGTTGTTGCCATTAACAGCAAGCCCGCCAACATCTCGGTTTCTGATAAGCCGAGCCTGGACATCAAGGTTTCGCTTCCCAAGTCCCTGTCGGGCAAGGAGATGCACCTTGCACGCCTCACTGCCGAAGGTGCTGACGCCACGGAGAAGACGGTCTGGAACGGCATTAGCTACGAAAAGAACAATGATGGCACGCCGAGCCAAGAGCACGATGATGACGAAACCGCGTCGATTGACTCCGATGGCACCCTCACTATCTCAGTCCGCGATTCCGAAGCGGTCGTGGCAAACCTCAACAACAAGGTTGGCACGGGCTTGAAGGCCGACGCCACAGCCTGTGCTGCCTTTGTGGAAAACTCCCCGGGCGTTGGCGCTTCGGTCCCGCCCGAGGGTTCGGGTAATGATGGCGACAAGGACGACAAGAACGCGGGCTCTGACATCAGTGCGCGCGGGGGGCTCGTGGTCGCGTTGGTGGGCTTCGTGGCCGGCACTTTGATGCTGTTCTAAGCTTGTCGTATTTTTCTCCTCATGATTATGAAGAACATGATCTTTTGATGAAGAAGAGGTCTAGAGACTAGACGAGGACGCTTGTTCTGCTAAAGTAATTAGAGAAGACGTGGGAAGGCTGCATACCGCATAATGTTTACTTAACTTGACGAACGAGGAAGGGATACCATACCATAGGCGTTACAGAGTTGGGTTTGAATTTGATGGATTACAAGAATATTATAAAACTACACATCCAACTACACAAAAGCCTTGTACTATTACCATGATAACCTGAGGCAATCATGAGAAACATGAATTCAACTACTTGAACATGTATACAAAGTGTGTCATCAATAGATGATGAAAACTCCTGAGAGCTATGTTTGTCCAGTGAGCCAGTTATTATAATTACAATGCCCCTTCGCCGCCCTATACACCCGATTTCCACCTCCGCTCTTTATATCACGCATGGCCTTTTGGTTCTGGTTAGAATCTGGGACACCTCATAAACTGACTATTCGGGACCACCTGGCTCGCATTTGTTGCTGTGTTAATGGGTCTTTGCTTGGCCCGTTGCGGCTGGTAGACTGGGAGTCGTCAGTACACTGCTGTGTCTAGTTATGTGTTGACCAAATCCTGATCCGAATACATCGCATCATCAAAGACCAGAGCATATGTTTGGAAGGCACAACATGAATATTCGCTTACAATTGCCATTATGGTGCGGGGGAGAACCTGGCCGAGCAAACCCAAAGGCCTGTTAACAGGTAACCAAATCAGTGGACTACAATTCCCAAGTTGAAATATGAAATTTAGCTGTATAATGATCTTAACATGGGATATATAGGGATATATGCATGGACTTGTCACCAGTCGGCCACCAAAGATTAGGGGTAAAAATGGATATATCATTGGTACACATACATCCCCTAAACTGCACCTGAATCACAGTGCCCTCTGATACGTTATCTCGCCGGTATAATTACAAGAGACCCTGCTTCTGCAAGTCATAGTACACCTTTTCAGGCATCACGTTACCATCGGCGTCCTCCATTTGCACCATGGCGCCATCATCAATCTTGTCCTTCTTCTTGTCCTTCTGGATCTTCTCCCACAGCCGCAACGCCTCGTCGATGCCCGTGATGTCCCTGAATAGCGATGTGTTCGTAATGCCGAGGCACTTGAGGCCGTAGATGTGACGTGCTTCATTGAAATGCTTGTCAAAGGCTCTCCGACCCATATAGACAAAGTTTCCGCAGACTTCGCAGGCGAACTCAACGCCAAGGCCGTGGAGCTTGTACAGCCAGTAGGGAATGGGCTTGCCGTCCCAGGCCAGGGGGAGCTTGAGGGGGTTGTAGAACCGGTCGTCGTCGTCGTCACCCTCCTCGCCCTCGCCGGGCTCGGCGGGTTGCGTCTCCACCGTGGCGCTGAACAGGTTTTCGAGCTCTTGTTGGCGCTCGCGCTCCGTCATGCCTTGTTTCCGCTCCACGTTGACCCGGGTGTCACTGCGCTCGGTGCTCATGGCTGATGCGAGACGCTTGACGCAGTGTTCTCGTTCGGCGATTGCACGTTCCTTGAGCCTTGTCGCAGATACGCCTCCTCGGCTCTCGCCGTCGTCGGTGCCGCCCATTTCTGTGTTCTCCTCTATCCTCTTCTTACGGTCGGCAGCAGCTCTGACGTGCTTCTTCCCCGGTAAGTGGCCCTTGTAAACATTCTCGTTCTTGAACTCCTTTTCGCAGTCCTCGCAATACACCGCCTCGGCCGAGTTGAGCTGGCGCGACACGCCAGAAGTCGAGACGGCTACAGTTTCTGATTTCCAGCCCTCGACATCGTCCTTTTCCCAGGCTTCGTCGAATTCCTTGTCAAAGTCCGCCAGGACCTTATCGACGTTCTCCAAAGGCCGCGTCCTCCGCATGAAATCTTCCAGGTATTGAGATACGAGCCCGGCATATCGGAAATACTGGTCCGTCAATTTCTCGCCGCGTTTTAAGCCCCCAGCTCCGGCCGAAAAATTGTCGAAGACATCAAGGTACTGTAGGTAACTCAAACGCTTTCCGTTGGTGAGGTTAAGGTAGGCCTCGTGGCAGGTGTGGAGATCAAAGAAGCGGCCAAATGCCTCCTCTCCGGTGAATAGCGAGTCCACGACGGTGGGCTGGGCCGCTTCCGCCTCGGTGGGTTTCCGGGGCCGGTAGGCGCGCTCGAGGTTCTCGACCGGCTCGTTGGGGTAGCGGGTGTGGAAGTTCTTGATCTCGGCTAGCTGCTTGTGGAACTCCTCCATAGGGTCGCCCGTGCCGATCTGCTGGATCTCTTTGGAGCGCGTCCCGTCGGCATCGCGGTAGATCTCGAGGAGCTTGCTGGACTGGGAGGCTATGCGATCTAGGAATTCGGAAACCTGGTGGTCTTGCGTGAGGCGATCTCGAATCTGAGCACAGATGTATGGTTAGATCTCGTTTCGCAATACGGCAAATGAGTATATGGACTGACTCACGTGTCTGGGCTCCTCGCCAATGCGATCTGCGATGCCTTGTTCCAGGCGCTCGAGATCCTCATGGAGGAAGCGCTGCTCTTCCAACAACATTGCGCGTCGGAAATCAGGAGTGGTCCGCTAGTCTCTATGTAATGCGCTGTTGACTCGACTAAAATCGCAAAGTCGGGCTGTTTTGATCGGTTATCGCGATGATACCAATGTTGATGAAGATGAGGCTGGAAATATCTGGAAACTCAAACCAATCACATCAGCTTCGCAGCACGGACTTAAAGATGGCAAAACATTAATGGGTCCGCAAGGTACGATAACTTTATTAGCGTCGACTCTCAGAAGAATTGCGGAGAGCCATCAGCAAAGACAAAGCTGCCACAGCGCTCGCGGCCAGCTCCACCTAAATTTTCCCAGCTACCTCATACAGCTTCTCAACCTTTGCCTGTACAAATTCATTTACGCGACAACATCCTTCATCGCCCTCAGCGCCAGTCGCCCCATCCAATTCCGGTTTCGATCAATAAAACACCATCATCATGGCCGAAGGAGGAGGTATCGACCGTCGCGCAGACGAGAAGATGGAGTTCTCTACCTCCAAAGAAGTCACAGTCCATCCGACCTTCGAATCCATGTCGCTGAAGGAAAACCTCCTGCGCGGTGTCTACGCCTATGGTTACGAGTCGCCATCCGCTGTTCAATCTCGTGCCATCGTGCAAGTCTGCAAGGGACGCGACACCATTGCCCAAGCCCAGTCTGGTACAGGAAAGACGGCCACCTTCTCCATCTCCATGCTGCAGGTCATCGACACCGCCGTTCGCGAAACCCAGGCCCTCGTCCTGTCCCCCACTCGCGAGTTGGCCACCCAGATTCAGTCCGTCGTCATGGCTCTTGGCGACTACATGAACGTACAATGCCATGCCTGCATCGGCGGAACCAACGTCGGCGAGGACATCCGAAAACTCGATTACGGCCAGCACATTGTATCTGGTACTCCTGGTCGCGTGGCCGACATGATCCGCCGCCGCCACTTGCGCACCCGTCACATCAAGATGCTAGTTCTCGACGAAGCCGACGAGCTCCTCAACCAAGGTTTCCGAGAGCAAATATACGATGTCTACCGATACCTCCCGCCTGCAACCCAGGTTGTTGTCGTGTCTGCTACCCTCCCCTACGATGTGCTCGACATGACCACCAAGTTCATGACCGACCCTGTCCGCATCCTGGTTAAGCGTGACGAACTGACGCTGGAGGGCCTAAAGCAGTACTTCATTGCCGTCGAGAAGGAGGACTGGAAGTTTGACACGCTTTGCGATCTCTACGATACCTTGACCATCACCCAAGCTGTTATCTTCTGCAACACCCGCAGAAAGGTCGACTGGCTGACCGACAAGATGCGTGAGGCCAACTTCACCGTCAGCAGCATGCACGGAGACATGCCGCAGAAGGAGAGAGACAGTATTATGCAGGACTTTAGACAGGGCAACAGCAGAGTTCTTATCTCGACGGATGTCTGGGCCCGTGGTATTGACGTCCAACAAGTCAGCTTGGTCATCAACTACGATCTTCCCAGCAACCGTGAGAACTACATTCACCGTATCGGTCGTAGTGGACGGTTCGGTCGAAAGGGTGTTGCTATCAACTTCGTTACTAGCGAAGACGTGCGCATTCTGCGCGACATTGAACGTAAGTATCTTCCCTTCAACCGGTTTTCCATACTTATTGCTAACTCCGGCACCAGTTTACTACTCGACGCAAATTGACGAAATGCCAATGAACGTTGCCGATCTCATTGCGTAGTTCTGTTCCCACGGCCATTGAGCCTTTGCGGAAAGACATGGACGCCCAGAAAACAACAGCAGATATAGTAGCGTTGAACAAAAAGAAACCGGGTCAATTGAGTGCGGAGGAAAGGGACATGTTCACTAAAAAGTGAGATTTCCACCTTCCCCTATTGGCAGCGTAACTTATGCTAATTCGACCGACACCAGTACCTTAATCAGATTGACATTTTGACATGATCATGCATGGCCGGATTCCAAGGCCTTTCGATGTGGTATTTGTATCACCGTGCTCATGCTACCCCCGGGGTTGGTCTCTGCTTATACGAGACTCGCGGTGTCAATGGTTGAGGTCTATTAACTGGTAAGGCTCGAGTCCATCTTTGAAATTTTGGTCATTCGTCTGCTACCAAACCCTTACACTCAAGACTGAACTCAGCTGAGTTATGGGGACGCCCTTGTCTGTTCTTTCCCGTGCTGATTCGATAAAAAACGGGTTTGCTGGTAGCGTCGAGCTCATGATACGATTTGTTGGACTACCTGGGCTGTCGCGCGGTAAGCCATGTGTTCTCGGGCTGTCCATGTGGTCCGAGAATACATCTGAGTTGTTATGGATGCTCTCTGGTCGGGGTGCTGTGTCCACGGAGCTAAGTAATCCCGAATCATTGTTCTGGCGCATTGGTTGTGCTCTCGCTGCGCCAACCGTTGGAGGAGGCTCGTAGGGCTCGGGCATGTCGTCTTCTAGTATCAACCTTGTTCTATGCGGGTGTAGCTTATGGTATAGCGGTTTTAACGTCATGAGAGAGGCACAGACGATTGCGGTGCTGAGTTCGATGCAGGACCACTCGGCAATCGACGCGCCCGTGTATGTAAAGTCGGGGTCGGTTGCCCTGTGGATCCAGACGATGCGCATGATCGAAATTAGGCAGACACTATCATAGGAGTACAGTTAGCTATCATCAGCACAATAATAGCAATCATTTAACAACCCCAGAAGAGGGGAGAGAGAGCCTTACAATAACCCGACTGCAAACACAGCAACTAGGCCCAGTTTCTGCCTTCTGGGCAGCCTCAGGCTGTAGATGGTCGGTAATGGCATCACAAATATGACCACATCGGAGAGCGCTTGGAATCCCGTGGCGGCCCACCAAACCCCTACTGGGTGGCAGTATCCGTCGATATGCTCGGTCGTCTGATCCCATTTCTTCCGGAGTGGGATGCATGCTGTTACCATCACTACCAGGGTGCCGCCAGCACCCATGGCGACCAGGGCGAGCACGATCCATGACGCGCGCCGGAGGTTGTCGTAGCCTTTCAACATGCGGATGTACAGGAACAAAATTGACGCCTTGATGAGGCACAGAGACAAATGGTAGAACAGCGCGGTATACCACACCGACTAAAGAGGAAAAGGGGGTTAGCACTTCCAGTCACACACGAAAGATTAAATATATTTCGGCATTGGCTCGTTCATGCTGGTCTTACTTACCCGGAAGTAGTGCGCCAACCTCTGGGGCCGAATCGTTACAAGATGCTTTCCCAGTGCAAAATATGCCTCTAAACCAAGGCAACTTTCGTCAGCCTTAACCGCGCGCTTCTCTCACTTATGTGGCTTGACGACTTACGTCTTCCAGTTCCGATGGAGGCACCGATGGACAAGAGCAGCGCGCTTAATGTAAACCAGTCCTCGAGTTGTATCTTCCGGAGGATGTAGTGTCGCGTATAGAAGCGCAAGGCCACGATTATTATTGCGACGGTACACGGGACTACGGCCCAGCTGATGACAGCGGGATCTAGCCAGTCTTCGTTGGAGTAGTCCGGCGGCGAGACTGCGGAAGGCGATGGGTGCGACATGGTGGGCTGGGCTTCGTGCTTATACCTATGGGCGGCCGCTATGGTTCGATGTATGCGCCTCGGTCAAAACATGAGACATCTCTGCGCCTGAGCTGTGACGAACATTGCAACGGGACAAGCTGTCAATGTCAATGTCAATGTCATGTCAGAGTTGATGCGGGGAGGGCCCAAAGATATAAGCCAGCAAGAGGGTTCCGGTTCTCCATTTTCAAGGTTAGAGGGATTGCTTGCTGAGGTGTACCGTAGATCGTGGGCCGCTGTGAACTCGACTGCCTGGGGTACGGCCGACAGTTGTGCCTACGCCATGGTTCGTCGCCTAGAGAACGCCCGTCATCATAGAAGCTCACTCTCACCTGCCCACCTACCTGCCTTCAGCCTCTCGACTCTTAGAAGCGGCAGTAGAGCTCTCAAGGAGGGCTTCTGGTGCACCGTAGCGGATCTGTGGCGCTATTCTCACCGTGGGCTACGTTCTAACCCCAGCTTGCTAATGTTGTTGACTGGCCCATGGAAAACCCATATTTTCTTACCCCCGAATGTTTCTGTACAGCGAGTGGGATGGACGGAACAAAAGTGATCAATATCTCGTACCCCTTTCTTTTATACTTGCTGGAGCTGGATTTTCGAAAAACGCGGTCGCCCGCGCGGAGTAAACACGATACAATGATAAGGGCAATAGATGAGCACATCATATGCCCCACTCATATAGAAAGAGAAGACTGACGGCTGCCTCATACATGTAGTTCACTTTCTCACACCAGGGAAGCAGACATGACTATTTTGGGGGCATCATCTCGGTTGGTGTTCGGCTAACCACCTACAATTATTCCATGGCGCGGGCCGTCTGAACCTTGCCGTATCGTGTCCAATCACCACCATATATGTTATTTTCTTCTGCCCAACCCACAGATGATCCGAACTTAATCTTCCTTCGCAAAGGGCTGAGATTGATTTGCGGAAGGAGGCCGCTCGTCTTTCGCACGTAGCGCTAGAATCTAACAAGATGACCTTCGACTGGTTGGAAAAAAGGGGGCAAGATGTCATGAACTTATAGAGGAGATTGGTCCTTGCTAAGCATGGTTACACTTCACGGACTCATCGGAAGGTGACTTCCGCTCTTGAGAACTGGGGGATGGTGGAATGCGGTCTCTACTTAAAGTACGTAGACAAATGTGCACTGGAGAACTGCTATCGTAGCTATATATTTAACTGCATAAGCAACAATACTGCCATTATCTTATGTCCTCTCCTTTTCTTAGGTATCTAAGTTGATGACCGGGTCTCTGCTAGAAAAGAAAACGCAGCAGAACGGTATTTAACACTCTGATATCATATGCTAGATATAAGTTGTATTCAATACTGCTTGGAGCCATGGTCCGTATCCTCGCTGACCAGACAGGAGTTAAGATCCCCTTGGCAAAAGGAAAACACTGCATTGATGATTCACGCCAGTAGCTCGGCGTACGAGATCAGCACGAGGTCTCACTGACAGAACCTTTGAGCGCAACCTGGCCGGTGTCCTCCAAATCCACTTCGTCTTCAACATTGATCACGATATCGAGCTCGGCCGGCAAAGACTTTGCAGTGTGCGTCGGAAGCGTTCAGTGCCTACGGCGCTGGAGTTCAAATGCAAGTGAGAGTCTTGACGACATCAGCTGGACTGCATATGTCGGTCTTGTCCGAAGCCGCAGAGGTCACTCATGTTGAGCTACGCAGTACTCACGTATGTTGTCTCCTATCCCATCGAGATTCTTCATCAGCTTGGCAATATCCGCCGTTTTGGCATCGGACACGGCCCATTTGTCCTGTCCTGGTGATGGAAAGATTCTGGCTTGGCAAGGCGGGGATCCCGGGTCATGAGTGCCAAGGGCCGTGCCGTTCTGATTATCGATCCAGCCAATGGCCAGGCATTTGGGATTCGATTGGAGGGTTCGAAGCACGGCCTTGCCGGGGATGGTCGCCGAAAGCCGGGTCCTGCAGGGCCCCCAGGTCGCCGGCCCCTGCGCCTATGGTAGATGTGCGGTAGTTGCCGATGGGTGGTGCATGAGACCGACGGGCGCCGACAGCCCGTGCCCCCCGAAGATATCTAGTTGCCGTCTCACGGCGGCTCGTATTTGCCCGCTGCCGCAGATATAGTGCGATGGTACCAGCAGTGGACAAGACGATTCATGTAGTGCAGTACCTCCAGGTCTAGCCTGCGTTACAAGAAGAAAACATGAGAACCCGCGGCTGTACGACGAATGGCCCATATGGTTGGCAAACCGACTCAGTATTCATTCATCCTGCTACTGCGGCTGTGTTTACCGTCGACGCAGGGCAGACATGTAACGCACCATCCGACTTTGCTGAGTCGTTCCGCATCAAGTACCTTCATCTGGTCTGCTGCACGACACAGCAGAGGACGACAGAGCGCTGATACGAACGCGTGTTCAGCGTCGGGTGCCTTTCTCCGTTATGTATGCTCTTATGCTCTCGAATTCGATGCCGAGGTTGTTTTACGTCACTAATGGCAATATGGACTACTGACACTGCATATCTCACTCAACCTTCCCCATCACGAGCGTCAATTTTGTAGAAACTGCCCCGCATGAATCAGTTTTGTCGGCAATGGGCCGGGTCGAGACAAATCGAGCATCGAGGGGCGCCCATGACGCTGGTAATTGCGCTCGGCAGTCACGGGCTGGGCGCATGAGTTGGTGGTTGGCGGGTAGATATGACATCAGGGCACATCGGAACATGGTCTTTATCGTCGTCATGCCTAGCGTACCGATTGGCTAAACCGACGTGACAAATGCCCGCCCGCACTGCTATCGGCCCTATGAATCATGCTGTAGTGAGATACACCAATCGGTCTTTTTCAAAGTGGCCACCCAGTTAAGCTCAACGACCAGTCGGCTCAGCTGCTGGCGCTGTGTGTATGTACGAAGGATCCGGAGAGGGGGTCTTTTAATAATTCAAAAGCATTAACAGTTAATACCCGACAGCGAGGATAGTGCCAAGGAGTCGGTGTGCATAGTCAGTGAGGGGAGGAGTGGGAGGGGCTGGGCCTGGCTAAATGTTCAACAGCGCAAGTTGCGATAACGGCAACGCAAAAGCAAAACTCAACGTAAACAACAGAAAACAATGCAACGGGCCCGACTGCAAAAGAATAAATAGAAATATCGATACTCGGATATGGAATATAATAATAGAGATAATAAAACCAAAAGTGAAACCCGGTTTTCCCCTGACGCGCAAGCTAAGCTAGAGCCTATCAGTGGCCCTCGTCTGAACTATTGCCGGCAGATTGCGTCCGGCTTGCGTCTAGTTCGCCACATGGTCTTTAATCCGTCTCGCACCGAGCACACGCAGCGCCAGATCGGTAACACCATATTAGCCTAGTGCATGCTCGCATCAAACCACATGGAGAAGTGCTACTGCCACATATCGTGGTAGCCCCAAACCCTTTTCCCCCAAATCGCGCGATGGCGAGAATACGACATCATGGTGAGGTGAGCTCAGCTGAGAGAGCTACAGCCCGTCGTTGCGTGGCCTGCCCGCCTAGCTGGGGCTGGACACATCAATTGCCCCTACACAGTCCATAATCATCCGTGGATTCCAGTCACTCATGCGTGCGCGGTTGCGGCGGTGAAAAAGTGGATGGAAAGTCTCCAGAAAGACCTACAGATTATCGCTCGAAAAAAATACATAATTGTACTTGTGTACGCAGATGCTAGCAAAAGAACAACGCACGGATAGCGGCACCGACCAATAGCCGACTAAAACCCCAGATTCGTGGGCGATGTGGAATCCGAAGTGAGGAGGTGGTGTTGTGGACTTGTGGTGCTTCTGGAGGTTCAAATTGTTATCGTCGTGTGTACAAGGTGTGACCGGCTGCAAGGCGATGGAGTTACAGGGCAATTGGCAGGTTAGGTGGTAGGTGCATTAATGTTCTAGAGTATGACTAAAACACAAGTGGTGGAAGATGGGCCAACCGTTCCCTGGTTGAGGTTCCTTCTCTCCTTTTTGCTTATGTGCGTCCGATGCACACTGCATAAGCGGACACAACTTAAGGACCTCCCACCACTGAAAACACCAAACCGCCAGGTTTTTTTTTTTGGTTTTTTTTGTGCAACTCACGATCCACCATCTGTCATCCCTTCTCCCCCCCCATTTACTGTCTTGCTGTAGGAATACAAGTTTGCGAAACCCCAAGGCCAAGAGGAGGTTACGTTCATTTTGCACCTCTCACATGTAAGATGAGATGAGGAGCCGAAATGCCCCTTGGGCTCTCGCTCGATATTAAGAATTTTTATTTTTCTGGCCGCGCACCTTGCGTTGGGCTGCAACCGCTGGGCGGCAGGGCCCATTGCTGAACAGAGTGCTTGCTTTGGTTGGCCCCGAACCTGACTCAATAAGGTAACCCGAGACGTTTCTTTACCTGGGTTGGGGTGATTGGTCCAGGGAGAAAAAAAGTCTGCCATCCCACGCATCACCCACGCACGCGCAGTACACGCGCAGCCATCACTTGCACTGTACCGTACCGTCCCATGCATCATGTGAAAATCTGCTCTTTCCCCCTGCGGCTCTGCTCATAGCCCGGCGCATCACCTGGGATCTTCCCTTTTGATCATTCAACGCAGTGGCCGCGGTAGTCGCAGTGACACGAGACGGCGCCAAACGGTGCAGACGGACTGCACACCGATTGCGATCGGTACGCCCGGGAAGCTCTGCCGGCTCTACTCTTTCAGCTTTCTGTGGGTACCTCCCACCCAGACATGGCCGGCCAGCATAGCCCTTCACGATAATTTCAATGGTGTTTTCCCAGTCTCCATCACACCCGTCCACGAGGGGACCTGGACTGCTCCTTTCCCAACAGGCGCCCCCACTTTCCAGGCTCTTTGCGTCACTGAACCAAACAGCAGGAAAACTCATCCATGGGCAACCCCCACCGCCAGGTTTCAACCACCGCTCCCACAGCTAACTGCCCAGAAGGACCCTTGATAGCCTTCTATCAGGGCAAGCCTAGATCTTTGTTCATCCTCTGGTGGGGTCGACAGATAAGCTGCTTCGTCGCCTGGTAGCTCTCCTGATTCCTCAACACACCGTGCTGGCCGCCTATAGCACGTTGATGTCCGTCGGCATCCCAAGAATGCCACTGCTCCACTGCAGATCGGCATCCGTCCGGTGTGAAGGTTCGTCCTTATCGTGGCGGCCAGGAACCCAGGACAACACGATGATACCATGCCTTCTCTGGCTTCTTTTTCTTGTCTGACGTCCGCCGTGCGGTGCCGTTGTAAGCGAGCACTTGTACCTGCTGCATCGGCCCGTTAATCACTTGGCTAGGCTAGCTCTCCGTCATTAAGCTCACAGCTTTGCCACCGTGGGCCACACCTTGAGCAGGTACATCGCACATTCTCAGGCCTTGAGTTTACGGTGGAGACAAATCTTGCGCAAATATGGGAACACAGTCAGTGTGACATCCCATCATGTTTCCGACATCTTCTATTCTAGGTACTCTGCGGTACGCAGTGCAAAAAGGTCCCGCTCACATGCTTGACGTCTCGTCTTTCGTTTCCCGTGTGGAACACCTCCATCCCGCCTCGTGGGTCTGATTCCAATATCAAGGTGATCCGGTGCTGATCTGAAGTGACTACCACCGCTCTCCTTTCCTTTTCACAAAACTCGGTCGTCTCCTTGCTCGCTAAGCCTCGAAGCTCGTACTCAAGTCAGCTATTCTCCATCGTATTGCTCGATGCTAGTCTTCCGTCTGTCTTTTTCCCTGTGCCGGTAGCCAGATTTGGGTTACTTTGATCTCCATTGTCCAGTTTTCCCGACGATCGTCGGTACCTGGCAAACGAACCAACCGATCGACATTGTAATAGGAGCACCTCCTTTATCTTTGGACTGCCTCTGGCCTTTGCGCGTCGACACCCCTTTGTCCCCATATCAGATACAATCCAACATCAACAACATTTGAGCCTTTGCTCTTGGTACCTGCTAATCCAGTGGTGCTCATTTGGTTCAGGTGGTGGTTGAACCACCCATACCTCAACCAATGTCGGACAAATCACCTCCCGCGGGAATCTCGCCGGCCACGAGTAATGGCGTCAAGAAAGAGAAAGGCCGCGTCCGCTTCAACAGCACGGCCGATGGTGAGCCGCCCCGTAACATACCGTCACCAGTCGACGACCATGAAGAAAAGCAGCGCAATCTGTCCCCCATCCGAAGGCCCCGGCCTTCTTTGCTACGGGGAAGCTCCTACAACTCTGTACTAGACGCCGACGTGATGACGCCGCAAGAACCGCTCTCACCGGCCGCCATCTCAGCCATTGCGGCTCACCAACGGGCGCAGGAAGTGGCAGCTAACATGCTTGGGTCGTCACACTCTGCTCCATCATCACGCCGGACATCACTTGATTCCGAAGCTACAGTCAACAGCTCTGGGGAGCTGATCCCCAGGATTAATTTACCATTAGAAGATATGGACCGGGACGGACAAGGGGCTGCTCTGGAACGTATGAACTCGGTGGAGCGACGTAATCACAACTCGGCTGCCTACGATCTTGTCAAATTCCATACACTCTCCCCGGACGCACTTTTGGAAACATCGGAGAAGTTACCAATGGCGCAAATTCCGGGCACAGTTTCTCCAGGCGGCTACGCTTCGGACTTCGAGACATCACTGCATCATGGTCATCCCCGCGAAGGTGTCCTGTCTCATCTATTAAAGCTATATCGTGTGCCGGACGGTCCAATGCAAGGCAAGACTCATAGTGGGTATACTACCCCTGGCTCTTCCGGAACCGCGACGCCGACTCGGCGCAAATGGTATGATCAACAAAAGAATGCTTCCCAGGACACATTGGCTACGCTGGCGAAAGCCTCTGCGATCTTGGCAAACCCCAACGAAAAGGCGCGCGACAACAGCCCTAGCCCATACGGCAAGCTGCCGCTACCCAAGCGCCCCAAGCACAGCCGAACCCATAGTGGCAAGATCAAGACACTGCTTAGCAAGAACCGGATGGCAGATGAGGCCAAGATAACAGTCCATGTGGCCGACATCCTGAAGCGTCAAGAATACATCATCAAGCTCTGTAGGGCTCTGATGCTGTACGGCGCACCGACCCATCGCCTGGAAGAGTACCTGCGAATGACAGCCAGAGTGTTGGAAATCGACTGCCAGTTCCTTTATTTGCCTGGCTGCATGCTTATCTCCTTCGACGACAAAGCTACACATACCGCCGAAGTTAGGTTCGTGCGACTGAACCAGGGCCTCGATTTGGGCAAGCTGAAGGACATCCACGAGATTTACAAGGAGGTTCTTCACGACATTGTCTCATTGGACGACGCTATCGGCCGACTGGACGAGATCAACAAGGGGAAGACCAAGTTTCCGGTCTGGGCCCGAATCATTGCCTACGGGTTTGCAAGTGCCTTTGTCGGCCCTTTCGCATTCCAGGCGCGCTTCATCGATATGCCCCTTGCGTTCGTGCTGGGCTGCATTGTTGGTTTCTTGCAGCTGGCTGTGGCGCCGAGATCGGACCTCTACGCCAATGTCTTCGAGATTACGGCCTCGGTCGTCACCAGTTTCTTGGCAAGAGCGTTTGGAAGCATCCAAGGCGGCAACTTATTCTGCTTTTCGGCTCTGGCGCAGAGCTCCATCGCCTTGATCTTACCGGGATACCTCTTCTTGACCGCGGCACTGGAATTGCAGTCAAGGGCTATTGTGTCGGGTTCTATTCGAATGGTGCATGCCATGCTCTATTCGCTCGTGCTTGGATTCGGAATTACAGTGGGCGTGACAATCTACGGCGCAATGGACCCCAACGCAGTGTCTTCCACAACATGCAGCAATCAGCTCAACTGGCGGTGGAATTTCTTCTTCGTTCCGTTGTTCGCCCTCTGTCTCTCGGTCGCCAACCAAGCCAAGTACAAGCAAATGCCTGTCATGGTCGTCGTCTCTGTGGCTGGTTACACGGTCAACTACTTCAGTGGACTGCGCTTTAAGGCCGCTCCTCAAATCAGCAATATGCTCGGATCTTTTACTGGTTAGTACATCTGTCGCGTTCATGTGGATGCTATCCGAATCTTGCTAACCGCTCTCACAGTCGGTATATTGGCCAATGGCTACAGCAGACTTCGTCACGGTGTAGCTGCGGCGTTTCTGCTGCCTTCCATCTTTGTTCAAGTCCCCAGTGGCCTGGCTGCAAGTAAGTAGACCCCGCTGTTCCCTCCACCGGACGTATCTCATAACTAACCACCGCGGCTTTCCAGCTGGTAGCATTTTGAGCGGTCTTAGCACGGCCAACCAAATCACCAACTCGACACAGGTAGTCAATGGTACCATGTCTGTACCAGTGGCTCAGCCCAACGACCTGCAGAACATTGTCTTCAACGTGGCTGCTAGCATGATCCAGATCGCCGTGGGCATCACAGTCGGTCTGTTCCTCGCGGCGCTCTGTATCTGGCCCATGGGCAAGAGGCGCAGCGGCCTGTTCACATTCTAGTAAGCTGAGTGTATAGAAGTCAAGCATCGATAGAAGGGGAGCATTTGCGGGAGTTGGGTATACACATCCTTCGACAAGGAACCTTTTTGTTTTGTTTTGTTTTGTTTGGTTGGTTTTTGGGATTGATGTTTGAGTTAGCAAGCGTGGGCACTGCATTGTTCGGAGCTTGTTAGGCGTTTTGCAGGGAGGGATTGCCACAATATTACACTGGTACCGGCTTCTGTAATTGGTAATAGAGGCGTCGGGTAGAGGCGTTCGGGTCCGGGGCCGCCGCCTAATGTTCTGAGGCCGGCTATAGTACAGGTAGAGATGGACATAAACAGTACAGGAGGGGAATAAAGGGAGGAGAACATCCTGGAGATGTATATTATAACTTATAGATTTATCCATTCGAAAGTTATATGTAATATTAGATGGAAGGGAACCAAAGAGTGAACCAGTGGTGTACAGGCGATTCTTGCCACAATTGATCGGGTGCTAAGTCAATTGTTAAGTGAGAAGAGGTGGTGTCTGTCTGATCGATCTTGAAGATACTTCATACTTTCTTATCCCTTTAATTGCGAGGTACTGCTATCCCCTTGACCGCTGAGTACAGTAATAAGAGTGGGGACAGTTTTTATCCAATTAAAGAGCGTGCATGCCACGGAAAGCACCAGCACGTACCGTACTCTGCTCCGTGGTATTGGTATGCAGCTAATCAAAATCCCGACCCATAACTATTACAGTAGTTAGCGGGCAAGGGGATAAGACTGGGGCGACCTTTTCAACCAATCGACCAGCGTGCACACCACGTAACTGCTCTAACACGTCCCTTCTTGCGATTGATGCCCCCAATGGGATGTGAAAGATTTAGACCGAGTCTTATAGCAGTACCTCGCAATCAAGGGGATAGAATGTACGAGCTGCAATCTGAGCAGGGATCTAAAAGCCAGCCGAGCCGAGCCAGCCGGTCTATTGGGGGTGAGGGGGCCGAAGGGCAAAGAGTTTTAAGACATTCCACAGCAGTGTTGCAAGATGGAAGAGCTAGGCTATATAAGGGAAGCTGTTATATAGGAACCGGCTGTCGGTCACGATGCATATTGTCTTGCAGCATATCTTCAGGCAGTTGGCAGCGGGATATGCGATAACTACCCTTCTTTCTGCTTTCCCCTCCATCGACGACCTGAAACGGTTGCAGGGATAGGTGATGCGCGAGCGGTATGATCTGCAACTTCTGAGCTCGAGCCAGTTGCCCAATCGAGCGACGGCTGCGGGGACTTAGGCGGTCTTGGGGGCTCTTGGGGGGCTCTTAGTGGCTCCTAGCCGTTATGCTCCCGTCCGTCCCCACTGCTTCGAGAAGCTTGGAAGCAACCAAATGACCTCCGACAATACCACTTCAGTGAAGCACTTTAAGGTTACATACCCGAGGTGCAACCTTCTGGTGGTTACATGGCAGTCAGCCAGCTCGCCGCCTTTTCCGAGAACCCCAGTGCCAAGCGCCAAGGGTCTCCTTCTGAGGGACCCTGGACCCAGCTGCACATCAACTTTGATTCGCCCTGACAGTTCAGATCCATCTCAGCGGAATCTCGAATAGAGTACGGTAACTTCAAGCTTAAACCACACCACCCGCAATGCCACCCCAATACCACCCCAATCGCTTAGGCCGGCAACTAATCTGCATCGTGAGAGAGGGCGTGCTGTATACGATGGCATTTGAAACCTCCAGGAGGGCGCAGCTCCGAACCGTTCAACTGCTCGCCCAACGTCCATGAATCTCCTCAAAAATGGAGAATGGCCAGCCGTCAAATGCTGCTATCCTGTTGTAAGGGGATAGGAATACAAATATTGTTTGGTCTCCCACCACTTACTTAACTACCCATTCGACAACACATGCAGATCTCGCAGCATCATCCCGTTCCCGCTCCCGCTTAAGTTTCCATCATAAACATCACAACTTCATTTGCTCTTTGCCTCACTTCTACAGATTCCATCCCAACCCCTGTTCGTCTCGTGTCCACCAGCCTCAACCTACTATCGGATCGACTTCTAGCCCTCGTCATTTCCCTCCAGCTGCCCCACCCACCAATACTCCTCACAAGATCTTCCTGTCCAAGCACGCCAGTATTATAACACTGCCCAATTTCGTTACCACTACATATCCCATTGTGCGCCACATCACATATACCTTTGCCACAACTAACTCGTCCCCGAACGTCGCACTCTACCCCCTCACGGCTCTTGCCCATCGCACCCTCCAGTCCAACCCTTTCTTTGCCATCCCTCGTCCTACCTAGCATATTCTACCTGACCTTTGCCTACCTACCCACTATCCATTACACAGCACCAGGCCCCTTGATCATCACATTCTTGCCCAAAGTTGCCGAATATATCATAATTTCTACCTGCCTCGACTAGGTAGCCCTTCAACCCTTGCTTCATAATTCGTCACAACCGCTATCCTTTCGCCTCCTTTCAGACCCACGCCAGCTTAATCCTAAGCCACTACCCCTTCACCCTCATCACCTCTCTATTTCGTCCGCTGTACTCATCACATATCATGAACAACCAAACATCCTCTCCTAAGCCTCTAATATACCGCTCCTCCAAGTTCAGACCCCAGTTCTCGTGCCCTTCCCACCTTCTTGCCTATCCAGCCTTTTCCCAAACCATAGCACCTTCAATACCATCACGCCCTCTCCCACCCAATTCCAGCCCGTAGTCACTTCACGTGATTCCCTCTAATGAATGTGATCTGTGTTTCTTGATTGAGGCGCAAGACGAATCGTCGCTTCTTTGGTGGCGTCATGGAAGCAGGGAGCATTAGCCCTCAGAGAAGGGCGGAGCCACACTACACTACTTACCTACTTAAACCCAATCACACTTACACTCTACCATGCTATACCTATTTGTACGACCCTTTACAACCACCCCAACATTACTTTTTACCTTACCACCTGCATCATATACTCCCTTATACCCCCTCACATAGCAGGTTCTTCTTAATCTCTTGCATCAATGCCCAGCTCAGCCATACTATATTACCCATCCCGCACCACATCACTCTTCATCATCTACCATCTCTCATCACATTCTCGTGTATCTCCAAACTCCATCACCACTTCGTAAGAGGAACATTTAGCACCACCATCGACTCTTCATTGCCACTTTAAGTCACAACCCAGTCCCCATCCTTGTCACTTCCACCTTTCACCTCCTACCTCGTACTCTCGTGAACTTTGACCCAAGCACAATATCCCATAGTCCATCAGGTCCTCTTACACGTGCCCCGTACCTCCAACTTCACTGCACTTTTCCCTCATACATATCGCTCCTCAGTTCGACCCCCCTTCGCCTCCATTCATTGCCGCTTTCCCCTACTCCTCCTTCTCCCCCTTTTATTTCTAACCCCTCTGCCGTATCCCGATACTCTGCGACAATGCCTGGGAAGGTTTTATTTGGGCAATAAGGATGGTACTTGCCAAAGATGACTAGCACCTTTTTGACACCACGGAGAAGTGGTAGGATGGACCTGTGGGACGGCACTAGGCATATTTAGGATGGCATGGGAGATCTGTGGTTTAACTGGCGATATCGGAATGACCGTCGCGTACGATGCTGCTGAAGGGATATTCTAGTAATGGGACGATTTTTTGAGTGCATGATATGGAATATATATGAGTTATTATATGTTTAATAACACATATGACCGATCCCCCTTTCTTTCCTAACTACTAAAACACTCGAAGCCTCCGCCCGAAGAAATATTCTGCTGTCGCCATTCACGGCCACTTTTGCTGTCCTGTCATACCCGGTTTATCCCATCGTCCCCCTTCAGAAAGCACCGCCGCCTTGAGCGTAGCCGTTGCGCGAAACACGCTTGGTGCCGGGAAACGTGCGGACCTCGTGGACCCAGCTCGCGGTCACGCCGTGGGCCCAGAGGTACGAGTCGAAGCGCGGCGGATTGCCCGGCTTAACGAGGACGTCGACAAGGCCGGCGTCGAGCGGCGCGCCGTACGTCTCCGTCATGAAGGCGTCGAGCGCCGCGTACGACGACTCTGGGAACAGAGCGATGATGTACTCGTCCGGGATGATGTGGGCGTCGGTGCTGTTCTCATTGGGAAATGGCGCCAGATATAGCGGGGCGGCGGCGTTGGCGGCGTTGGCGGCAGTGTCGGTGACTGACCCTACTGCTACTCCGGCGGCGGCGGTTAGGGATGAGGCGGTTCTGGGGACGCTGATGCTGAAGGGGTGGGCGGAGACGTGGAGGGTGGTGAAGAAGGTGGCGAACAGAAAGAAGAAGGCGAAGATGAGACCACCGCCACCGCGGGGGGTCGCGCTGGACACCATCTTGATTGGGGGGTGATGGTGATGGGTGGTAGCAATGGTGGTTAGTGGTGGTGGTGGTGGTGGTGAAGACTTCTGCTGCTGTATGGCTGGCGGCCGAAAGGGGATGAAGTAGGAATTGGGTTCTGTGAATCCGAGCCCAACAAGTTTCGGTTATTTGCTGTCAGGCCGAGGCATCTGATATTAATGCCTGCCGGAGCAATTCCCTGTACGGTGCCACGTCAAAGGGTTCCGGTCAAAAAAAAATATTATGGAGCGCGATGGGTTCTTGGGCGGTTTGTGGTGATCGTCATCTCCAGAAAACATCTAAGTCCCACGTACCGTACGACCTTCTTTTAAATACCTGAAGGCGCCGCGAGATTAGGTAAAAAAGAAAAAGGTTACACACCAACACACACCCACAAACGCTCAGTTGTAAGGCGGAATGCGATGATTAACAAGTATGATATGATAAGAGCTTGCATATTATTTTGACTCGAATACGGCCTCCCCTTGCATATACGCGTATATAGCCTAATTCCTCTCTCGGGTTGTGGGCTGTCATCTTTGTCAGGAGTTCGCATATTAATGGTTACACACCCAATCCGCGTGAACCTTAGATGCATATGCAGTTCCAGGAGAGGAAACCCGGCATCTTGGGATCCGACACGGCGGTCCAGGTGTAACACCTTTCCCCGGATTTCTGCAGGCGCATGCACCCCAAACATAGCACCCTGATTACCCGATGGAGGATCAGGCGTCGCATCCCAAATGGGGAAATGTTTTAGGTGGTAGTTGGTTGGTTGGTAGTGGGAGAAGCTTCTTTCCACTGCATTTGCTTACCTAACTTCACGGCCCAGTCCGCAGCTCCGAAGAGAGCGGGGGTTATCGCCGAAGACTTCAATAATAGAGTCCTGATATAGGTAGATCCTCAAATAAGCCCGGTCAACTTGTGTGTACAGTGGCATGGCTAAGTAGGGACGATGGATCTGAGCGTTGATATGTTAATTTGAGTCACTCGCAACGTATTTCCCAACAGTCATTCACCCCTTTTATCTTCTGTTAACGCTTCTGAGTTGTTACAACGCATCTTCCGCAAACAGCTAAACCTCGTGTATTATACATCTTTATCAGATGATATATATCTCTATAGGGGTATCTCATGTAGGCGAGGTTGCACATTTTACAGTGGCTCACAAGCCCAGCCCGGAAAATCCACCGGATTCGGTCCAGAAGAAGCGGCACAGTCGCGTGTCAGCTCGATCGCCCATGGGCTGGCTACAGGGCACCGCCCACCAGTTGCACGAACCACATCGCCATACGGACCTTGAAGCTCACCCTCCTTTCCGTCTTGGCCAGGTCGTCTATGGTGACGGGCGCCGCGTACTCTTGGAGCCACTTCTGCTCGTCGGCCAGGCGCTTCTTCAAGTCGTCGTTCTCGGTCACGACCAACGCCCCGGCCTCCAGGTCCAGGGAGTAGCTGCGCTTGGTGTAGTTGGAGCTTCCTACTACCGTCATCGAGGGGCTGCTCTCTTTCGGGAGCGTGACCCACAAGCCCTTGGCGTGGTAGGTCCAACCCTCGGGCTCGCCCACCGTGCCCTTTCGCCACTCCTTCAGAGTGATGGCGGATTCGCGCTTCTGTTGCTTGATTGCCATGAGAAAGCGCCGAGCCAGATAAGTGTAGGCATCAGGAAGCATGCCCGAGACGCCCTTGGATCCGTAGAATCCGTTGGCCTGTGGCGAAGCTGTTATGACGGTGCAATTGGTCGAGGCGCTCGACATAAGGAGCTGCGTCAGGGACGGCGCCGGGTTGAAGTATCCAGCGGTAAAGGTCCAGGAGGACCCAGCATACTGAGGCGCCGACAGCGTTTGCAACACGTGGGTTATTGCTGGCAGCTCAGTAGATGTATCTGGCTTGAGCAACTGGGATAGCTGTGCAAGCATGAATATCGTGGTGTCAGAGGCCTGGCCGTCCTTGGATCCAATGGGTTGAGTGGTCTTTTGCTGCGGGGTAATGAGGCTATTCACGACCTTGGTCGCTTTCGCGACGAATTGGCCAGGCTTCTCCAACGGGGACGGCGCAGCGTTCGTAGACGGCCATTGCAGAGTGAACCCCGCGGCCTCCTTAGATGGCTCGACTCGAAAACTGAGCGAGGTTACCCCCGCGTAGAGTCGTGCAAAGTATTCGGTGATTTCCTGGGACGAAATCAGGTGGTAGCGGTCCTGCCGATTGGTGAAGTAGTCGGATGACAAATTGGCACCAGACAAAATGATCTCGTCATCCACACCGTAAAGCTTCATGTGCTGTAGGCCCCATCCCTCGTTAATCCTCTTGGGGACGTACTTTTTTCGAAGTCCCGTCAGGTTCGGGGTGTGGTACATTCGAATCTCAACTCGCTCGGGCCCGAACTCGGTGATGAGGGGTGCGAGTAATGACGCACACGATGGATTCGGCGCTTCTCGAGTCCCCCGTAACGCATCAGTCAAGATGCTCACCGTGAGCTTCGGGTTGGCGCGCAAGGCTTCTTGCAGAGTCGAAATCAGTTCCTTCTCGGACTTTCCAATATATAGTGTGGACAAGAAGACGCGGGTTTTGGCCGATCGGATTTTGGCTTTTAAAGTCTCGTAGAAATCGGAGGGAGTCCGGATGACTTGGATTTGCGACCCGTGGATTCGAAAGGACGGCGCAATCTTGTCGAGTTCGTTGACGAAGGGCGCAAGCATACCTGCAGATCCTGGGGAACTACCGGCAGGCGCTGCACTGGACGGCATCGAGAACCGGCGGCATTGGGCCCTGTTATGACGAACCGTAGAGCGAAGGATCGTTGGCCGCAACGTCTGGCAGCATCGCGAGGTACCACGTATTATCATCTCCGCAAACGCTGTGTCGAGGGCGTCGGTATGTAGTTAAAAGACATGGCCGATTGGTAGCCTCCCAAATTCAATGCGACTTGCGACTTATTGGCAAGATTCCAGGCCCCCAGAGAGCTTTAAGAGAGCTTTGGCCAATCAGTGACTTCATATGACGCAGTGGGCTGGGCGCTGTAGGGGTTGGTTCAGGTACTTTTCAATTTCCAAACCGGCGGCCCGAGAAATTTCCGGTGGGCTTGCAACTGCATCCGCCAAACACCGATCTCCAACGCCGTCGACCTAAACCAAGCGATTCACGACAACGAGGCGTCACCAGACCAATTGAGCTTAGCCCACCATGTCGACCATTACGAGGACCGTCCGCAACCTGTGGAAGGTTGGCATCAGGGTATGCCTGCTCTAAAGACGTTGTGCGGGACATCTGCTAACTGTTTGCGACAGGACTACTTCCACCAGATGAACGTACGCGATTGACACCTTCCTACGACACCAATCGACTTTGACGACGGTGGTTCTGACATTTGATTTACAGGGTATCGGCGATACCAAGGCTGGAACTTTGATCGGCCAGGACCGATTTGGCAACAAGTACTTCGAGGACGAAAACGAATTGCCCCGTACGTGCAGACGAGACATTATGCGATGAGCAACGGCCCCCTACGAGTGAGAGCAACATAGCTAACATCCCGGGACAAGTGCGTACGCGATGGGTCGACTACAAGCTCCATGACTTTGATGCTGCCCAGATCGAGCCCGGCTGGCACGCGTGGATGTCATACGCCGTAGACAAGGCGCCCTCGCAAGACCCCAGCCTTGCATACAAGCGTCGGGCGTGGGAGGATACCGATTACAAGACCATCCCCAGCTACACCCAGACGAGGGGCGCCTACAAGCCCTACAACACGTATGCCGCCCAACCCCCAGGCAGCTGGTCTGCAAACTGATACAGTGCTGACATTTTCGTACAGGGTCAAGCCGAAGCATACCGCATGGGAGCCCGTCGCCGCACCCAGACAGTAAGCATAGACTAGGAAGAGGCGATACCGTATATACATTACGCTAGAAACCTAGCTTTGCTGCAAGAATCCGAACACTGGCTGCGTTCCTGCAGCAATATATGATCATCTTGACCAACCAATTCTCAGAAGGCTATTGTGCTAACCAATCGAGCCTTTCCGGCAATTGTGACTGGAATTTGGGCTCAACCCTCTTTACGAGGCCTCGATTTGAAGTACCTGACTTTGCGCATCTGTTCCTGCTATCTGTTCCTGCTACTTCTTCACAGTGCTCAGCCATATATATCCCCGACTCAGGATAGCTTTACTGGATAGCTATTCATTTGCCACGAGTCACAGTATTTCGGGATCTGTACAATTTTAGTCGTGTCAGACTTGGCAAAGGCCAAGCATAGCACGACTCTGGTTTAGCCATCAGCATATCACAAAACCTGCCTCCTGGTGAACGGGGAAACCGGGGATTAGAATTGAACACCGAGTCAAGAAGGGATGAGGGAGCAGGTTTGGCGCTCTCAGCTTTGGAAGCGCTCGCGCTTACAACTCGAGCTACTGTCGCATACGTCTCCAAGGGCAGTAGTAAGGCAGCCACATATGCGGTGAGCATCATGGCTTGCCGATGAAATGAGACCACGTACATACCACCAGTGACTTACAGGTCAATACCAAAAACCATGGCCAAATATGACGTGTGTGTAGTTGGTGTCGAAAAAGGACGTTACAAGTCCTTTGCTCGTAATAGCGATGTGAGACGGGTTGTCCCCGAACCGAGGGGGTGGGCCACAGCCTCCGGATATCATTGAATCCGGCGTAGACCGCCACCAACACCGCACACAGACGTGTGTCGATCCCGGCAATGTGTGTTCCGTTTCAAGCCTGTCAGCCCAGGCGGACGAATTGCAGTCAGGCAATTTCGTTTCTTTTTTCTTGGCGTGTTGTTAGCTAACTCTTATCTAATTCCACAATCGGCAACTGTGTAAACAAAGTCCTTGCGACATGAAAATGCAACCCAATAGTTAAGAGATGGAGGTCGCAACGACCTGGTAGCCTCTTTACTAGCAAGGCTACGAAGCGGCGGAATAAGCCAGACGCCATCGTCGATTTGACTGCTGTCGTCTCATGTCTTGTGCAGTTTTTCTCGCCCTGAAGGCTGAAGCCCGGGGAAACGGGCAGCCCGCCTTTGAAACATATGGCAGTTTTTGACTTCGGATGGCACCATGGAACTTCCCTTCACACATCACTACCTAGTCAGCTGGCCAGGTCTAACCCAGCCTGATGTGACATGACTGTTTTTAACCCTACATATATTGCTTTTTGATCATCCTGGACCAAGTCTAACGAGTTGGTTGTTGGTTGCCGTCAACCTTGCTCAATACGACAGATACATTCGTTCACTCAACCAGCCTGTCCCTGGCTTCCTTATAAAGTCCATCACTGCTATTTAATCAAACATGTCTTCTTACAGATCCTGGAGTTTCCCTCTCCTATCTTGGTTGCTGAATCGCGGGTGAAGAGCTGACGAGCACAAGACCAACACAATCATCGCAGGACTGGAACCAATTGAGCATAATGGCATTCCGGTCTCCCCTTTTCCAGAGCTTCATCGCGCTCTGTGCCTTGGTATCCTCGACGCTGTCCTCGCCATGCGCCATCAGGGACACCTGTACCACTCAATCCTCCCCGAACCCGATCGCTCAGCAGTACCCCAATCTGGTCTCGGGTACACTTAATGGAACAACACTCATTGTCCCCATTCCGCTGGAGCAGGCTCGGGTATTGATCCCCAAGGAGTATACCATCTTGGAGAATGCGTACCGAGGTCTCCTCCCCGCCTTCCCAGCTGACATGTACCCCCTCATGGTCACTGTCGCGTATGACCATGATCTCCAACTTCCTGCTTACAACACCACCGTCGGGGACTTCTCTGTACGTTTACAGTCGTGACCCCTACATTCGTGTCGTGCGTTGACTAACATGTTTACTACTGTAAGCGCTCTGCCTTGGAGTTTCCCTTCCTCGACATTCTTGGCAATGGCTACAGCAATTTCCGGTGGGCTGCCACCATGATGATCACATCCACCGCCCAGACGGCCATCTCCGGATCGGAAGGCCTCGGCCTGACCATCTATCCGTCTACCTTTGAGCCGGCGTGCGACCCCTACGCCCTTCAACCGGACGGCAGCATGCTCATGCAATCGACGTGCAATGCTGGAACCCCGGCGTCCGGCGGCAAGTTCATGACGGTGCAGACCATACCCTCGCCGGCCATGGTCCCGTACCCCCTGAACTTCATCCGCAACGTCACCAACCAGCCCACCTTCGCCAACACCAGCATCTGTGACAACTATATCCGGCTGTACAATACCACCAACGGCGCCGCCCCCCATGCGCCCCAGCCCGTCGTCGGCACCGTCGTGGCCAACATCGACCCGCTGGAGGGCAACATGACCTGGACTAGCGTGTTCGGCTGGAACTACGCGACGGCCTTCATCGAGCCGCCCGTGGGCGAGAAGTGCGCGGACCTGGCCAACTTTATAGACTCCTGAGTGAAGATGGAGTTTCCGAGTAGCTGCTATACGTGCTATAGGTATACAGGCTGTGGCGCGAGGCTCAGTCGGAGCCCGCGATTTTAATCGATCGCTGGTGAATCCCTTATTAGCAGATAATACACAGTGTTGTATATGTGACAGCTATAGTCCACCTGCGCTTTAGAGATACCTATTTTATATAAGTTTAAGTTTTAATTTATAATCCTTTAATTCTTATAAGTTAATTGCGATATATCTTTATCTTTTATTATAATATATTATTTTAATTTTATTAATAAAACTTTTAATTTAATTATTATTTTATTTTATTATATAATATAATTTATAATTTAAATAAAATATAAAATATACTATAATAATTTAATCTATATATATTTAATTTAATTTAATTATTTTAATAAAATCTTTCTTTAATAAAGTTCTTTTAACTATTTATTAATAAAAACGGGTAACATTTATATTAAAACACCGACTTACGGATCTAAAACGGTTATATAACCGTCTTCATCGGTCAATTCTGCCCCTTAACGGACTTGAACCCCCCCCTAAAACCGCGGTAAAGAACATTAAGATGTAGTTATGCAAGGGAGTGAGCAATTCCCTGTGAAAACAAAGCAAAAAACCTGACTCCATCGTTGCCCGTGTGTCCTTCCCAATAATTTTTACACCCAGTCAATTCAAGTCAATCGTACAACGGACGGCAGCGGGGGTGCTTGCTTCATTATATAAAACCGTTTTTCGTTCGGTTTTTGGTACTGCGACGCCGACTCGTACGTCAGCTGCACGTGCGTCTCCTGCCGGATGGCCGTGACCGGGATCTCGTCGTGGCTCGAGGCGTAGCCGATGCCGTCGCCACTGCCGCCGCTGGTGTCGCGGTTATGCGACACCGTGACCGAAACGTTGCCGCGGTGGGCGCCGTCAAAGGCGCGGATGCTGTTGTGGCTGGTGCCTAGGGGCGAGCGGATGCGGCCGCTGCCGAACTGGTGCACGCCGTCGTCGTCGATGACGCCGTATTTGTTTTCCTCGAGCGCGAGTGTCGCGCGTGGCTGCTGCCGCCGCCGATGGTCGCGACGCCGCCCGACTTCTTGGCGTACGACAAGCTGTTGCCGCCTCCCAGCTTGTTGCCGCTCAGGCCCCGCGACCGCAGCGTGCTCGGGTACACGGCCTTGAAGACGATGCGCACCAGCGGACCCAGCGTCGGCAGGCAGGCCGAGATGATGCCGCTGGCGATTTCGATGACGTTCCAGGCGATACCGTCGCCCAGCGTGTCTGAAGGCTATGCGTTAGCAGCTGCGTCGGTTCCGAGTGACTGGGGCAAGCCAGTAGAAGGAGGTGGCTTACAGGTGTTGTCATCGTTGTTGTACTGGAGGAAGATGACGAATCGGTAGATACTGGTGAAGACGACGTAGGAGCAGAGCAGGAAGATGATGGTCAGGAAGACGCGCTGGGTCAGGTTGGTTTTGAGGTTCCAGACGTGGCGCATGGGTAGACATAGGATGGCGATGTCGAGCATCATGCACGGCACCGAGATGGCCAGCTGGGTCAGGAAAAGGTCGATGCAGCCGCCCTGGATCCAGGGCTGCCACAGCTTCTCGCGGGGAAGGCACTGGAAGGTCGCGGCGAAGATGCAGCCCAGATTCCACACGCACGAGAAGCCACCCAAGATGTACGAGCCGATGCGGATGTCTCTGGTGGGGAACAATCGAAAGTACAGATACAGTAGCGCGATCTTGTACATGTTGACGCCCGTGACATAGAGGATCTCGGCCCCTACCAGAGTCTTATATGGGTGATATAAGGCAGCTTGGGTGGTCTCAGATGACTCGTGTTTGGGGGCCATAGAATGTTTCTTACCTCGTTCAACTTTTGAAGTTGTGCCGTGCTCAGGGCGCCGGTGTGTAGTCCCACGCCTTGATCAATCACTAACAGGGGGAAAAGGTCAGCATTGATTCTGAAGGTTTTATCGGGCCCCCTTTCCCCCTTTCTCCTTTATCCTTTCTCTTTTCTTTGCCTCTACCAGTAGGCATGCCACTTACAGACGATGTTCATGGCCATGTTGCCATAGCAAAGCACCAGTGTCACCACGATCAGCCAGTCGTCGATCAGGAGTTTGGCACCCTGCCGCCGGCGGGCCATGAAGCGCATGGCCACGACGGCGGTGGCGAACAAGGTGAAGCCGATGGTGAGCCACCGGGAGCGCTCCCTTATGTCCTCGCTCAGGTCCTGCGTCGCGGCCACTTCGGCCATGTGCTGCATGTAAGCGGCCTTGGCGACGGCTTCATCGTACCGGCGCGCCACGTACGAGCGAATCCAGAATGGGTTGTGCATGGCGGCGAGCAGGCGGTGTTGGCGTTGCGCTCTGTTCTTGTCTTGTTCAGGATCGACGACGAGGGGTCGAGAGGAGGTGGCACGATCTCCGGTACCAAACAACTGGGAGGATGAATCGACAATATAGGCAAGCCAGGGGGACTCGGAGATATGTTTAAACAAAAAGAGAACGAGGTGCTATTCGACAGTGTCTCATTGTGGATGGGGCCCGTTCGCTTACACGCAAATGAAGGGAACAAGAAGACCTTTCAAGATATCTGTGCGGCGCGCCGTAGTGGTGGTATATGCCAGAGGTAATATATCTACTCTTCAGACAGTGAGTGTGCCGCGGCACTGACTGCCTTGACGAACGGCCAGGCCTAGCGAAATAGCTCGACAAGTTGCAATGATGATCCTGTGGGGGGCCCTTCTCTTGTCCCATTCCCGGGAAACCTTGTTCTTCTACAAGACGTGCATTCGATGTCTAACAGCGCCCTCGAGCCCCTTTTATGGCGTGCTGCTTCTTTCCAAATACTCCCCCTTCCGCCTCCCCCTCCCTTGCATCTTATCTAGTAGGTAGTATCTGGTTTCTTCACAAGGTGCCCCCTCCCCCTTGCATATATGGCAGGTGTGGACCGGCACGGCTTGACGACCGAAAATGATTTGTCGAGCGCTGAGGATGACATCGAATTACCCTCGGGCCTTGTGTTGATATACGAGGCGTTCATTAGATGGTTCGTCATCTCATGAGCCTTTTGCCCGCATGATGGGTAGAAGCTGTTCCCTCTGACGAACCATCCTCCATTCTTCCCGTTGGGGACGATGGCATGTTGTGCGCATGCCGATCATCCTCCAAGAAGCTTCTATACTGCCGGCAAGTATAACAACGGCCAGCATTCTCAATTCGAATGAGACTAATCATAAAATAGTTTCGGAATCAACTCCCCGAATAGCGAAGAGACACCCCATTGCACACTCATTCACTTGCATACCACTACAACATAGCCCAATATGTCGAAGCCTGTTATTGTTGTCGTGCCTGGTGCCTGGCAGAAGCCAGTAGCCTTCACTGGCTTCGTCCAGAAGTTGCAGACTGCCGGCTACGAGGCCACCCACGTGGCATTGCCCACAGTCGGTGGTACAGAGCTGCCACTTGCCGGTTTGGCTGAGGACGTCGCCGCCGTGCGCACGGTGCTTCAGAAGATCGCCGGAGAGGGCAAGAATGCATTGGTAATAGGCCATTCCTCCGGCGGCCTTGTCGGCAGCAATGCCATTGCCGGCCAGGACAATGTCGTGGGCATCATCTATCTATCCGGCTTCATGATCCCCGCCGGAAAGGCCCTGCTCGACATGCTGGGCGGTCAACCTCTCCCGTGGATGGATGTTCAGGTGAGTGACCACCAGCTGACATATCATTTCCCCCTCGTCTTCCCCTTCCCAAGTCGGGATTTTGCTACCGAGATTCCTCCTCGATAAGCCAAAAGTTGATTGATTGCTGACCGTGCCGCGGGGTTGCAGGGAGACCGCGTGGTGGGAGTTCCTGAAATGATACCCCAGGTGGCTTACAACGATATGGAGGGTGAGGAGCAGACGAAATGGGCGAAGGAGATGACACACACGTCGGCGGCCCTGTTGGCTACACCCAGCGGCCACGAGCCGTGGGCTAGCGGCACAACTTGTGGGTACATTCACTGCTCGGATGACAACGCTTTGCCCTTCCTCATCCAGCAGCAGATGGTAGCCCAAATGGGCCCGTCGCCCAAGACCGTCACACTCGAGATCCCCCTCTATCTTCCTTCCCCACAGAGCTAGGCAAACGCCCATGTGTATCACCTCCGCAAGTGCCGGCTCGGCAGATGGTGGTCCCTGACGCCCATGACGTGCGCTCGACAGCCCGCCCGGCCCACTACCGAGAATTTCGGTGGGAATGCCCAACAATGCAAACCACTCAGCCAACCCCAACAGAGAAGGGGCCAGAGAGGACCAGAGAGGGCCCGGGAGCCGGGATGGGGGGTCTCTGTATATGTACAGTATGAGTGTGTCCCGGCTAGGCAGGTGCCGAGGACGTTCGACAGCAAAGTAGGTCAGGTCGCTTAGTCTCCCACACTCATAAGAGAAGGAGAGTCGTGAGAGTGTGGAGCGAAGCATCGTTCTAGAGTCTGACCACTGCAGTACGCCCAGCGTGTGGTGACGTGCGGGTGCGGGCTTTTACATAGGGCCCTCTCTATGTATGCTGAGGGCAATGGCTCCCAGCTATGACGGGCTTGGGCTTGGCGATTACGAAGGCGAGCAAAGAGGGGGTGGGTGCCTTTGACTGCGTCGTGCTCGTGATGGATAGACGACCGCCTGGGCCATGGCGTCGAGGGTCCTCGTGCCCACCCGCAGCTTCAGACGCTGAGATTGATCTTTTCGAAAAATGGGGAGGTGAGGCTACTTGCGCCCTGGAGCACGGCGTCGGCGACGTACCTCGCGAGCAAAACTCGGCTCAGGTACCCTCTACCTCCTATACGGCCTCGCCGCGGGCTTGCCCCTTTCCTGGATGTCCTGTGGCCCACTGACCGAATTTGACTCTCCGTTCTTTTTCTTCCATTCTTCGTTCTGCAGCCTCGGCATCCTCACTTAGTCATACGTATATTGGGTGCGCTTCACGATACCATCTCTTGCCCTTTTAGCGAGCGTCCAGCTGAAAGAGGTGTCTATCCTAATGATACGTTGCGCGGGGGTGAACTGCAACGTCATGATGCGAGTGGCGATACTGCTCAAGTGATTTCGTTTGAAAAGTCTAGATCAAGATGATGGGGTTAGATGCGTTTTATCGGAAAGGGCGTGAATTATATTTTAGGTCTAGGAATCCAATAACCAACTACATGCTAATCTAGATATAATAATATAACGTTACCTTTTATTCAATGTTTCTCCTTATCTTGAGTAGCTCAAGGTTTGCCGCCCTCTCCCTCCCCGGCGTCCGGCCGCGCGAGGCCGAGGCAGTTGGCCATCTTGTAGAAGACGTCGATGTTGGAGTAGGTGCCGCCGAAGGTGTCCTGGCAGGGCCCCATGGCGTAGACGGCGACGTCGGTCAGCGAGTGGACGCCCTGGGCCTCGGTCGTGGGTAGGGTGCCGTTGACGACGAAACCGTCGGTCGTCTCCTTGCCGTTGGCGAAGTAGTCGGCCGACGAGAAGCCCGGCGAGTTGGTTGCGGGGGTCCGCGGCGTCGGGCTCAGCCGGTAGTTCTCCCGGCGGTCCGGGTTGGCGCCGAAGCCGGCCGCGATGGCGTAGCGGGGATCCCACTGAGAGGAAGCGATGGTTAGTTAAAGTACTTGAAGCCACTAAACTACTAGTAGGACAATAGGGGAAGAAGAGAAAATGAAGGTGGTGGGTTTTATGGGTATGATGACAGAACTTACGTTTACGGGGAAGTTAGGGCCGGTTGAGTACGACACGCCAGGGGCCTCGACCTGGTAGTTGGATAGCCCCGAGTTCTGGTAGACGCCGACAGCCTTGCGGCGCTCGCGGTCGGTCTTCTGGTCGCGAAGGTACTGGGTATCGACGCCACCAAAAACGTCAAACCCGTGGCCATGGTCGGAGGTGACCAGGATCAAAGTGGACTCAAGCTCCCCAATGGACTTGAGGTGCTCAACGGTGGCGCGGACGGTGTCGTCTAGCTCCAAGAGGTCGCCCAGGGCACGGTCGTAGTCGAGGGTGTGCATCTGCTTGTCGATCGAGGCAGCCTCGGACATGAGGAAGAAGCCCTTGTCGCCACCGCGCTTGTGAAGGACGTCGATGGCCTTGAGGGTCATATCCTTGAGACCGGGCAGATCGGTAGCGGCTGACTTGGCACCGGAGGGGTCGTTGGTCAGGTTCTTGAGGTTGTCCGGGAGGATGTTGCGGTCGATCCAGACGGGCAGGTTGGAGCGGCAGAAGATGCCCAGAGCCTTCTCCTCGTTGGGCATGGCGGCAAGAGCCGTCTTGTTCCAGCTCACGGTATAGTTGGCCTTGGCGAACTCCTCATAGTAGTCCTTGCCCTGGTAGGATCCGGAACCGGCGATGAATTGCTCGGCACCACCGCCGACTACGAGCATGTTATCTCAGTACACGTTCGACTCGGATGAGGAAATAACAATATCTTGGATCCAACTTACAGTACACATCGGGGCCTCCATGGTTGGTCCAGGTGTAGTTGGTGACGCTATTCAGGGCCTGGTCAATAAGGGGGCCATATGCGCTGCGAGACCGAGTGTGGGCAGTCAGGGCAGTGGGTGTCGCATCCGCAATGAAGGCAGTGGAGACAGCACCCCACGCGGATCCCCAGATGCGCTTGAGCAGCTCCACAATGGTCTCGACTTTGGGATCGTCGTAGATATCCGGGGACGAGTCAGCGTAAACACTACGACAGTTAGCCTGCTGAGATATAACTAACGATCTACTCGCGATCACTCACCCCATGGCGTTCACGGTGGACTTGTGACCAGAGTAGAGGGCAGAAGCCGAATTGGCGCTGTCGGTGATGAAGGTATCAATCGAGTGGGTCTACGGCGAGAGAGAAAGTCAGCGGTGGTGGACGTATGGATTCACCTCTCATGTGCTGGTACATACCATCTGATGGCCAATAACGGGGAAGTGGTCGAGCTGCAGGTTCGACTGGTACTTTCCATTGATGGTCTTGTGGCCCAGAAGACGGGCGGCAGTAATCATGTTGGTAGTCATACCGTCACCTTCGCATCGTTAGCGCTCTCCGTGAAGTTACAGCATTCCCAAGCGTGTGGTGCTTACCGATGAAAAGGATGATGTTCTTGGCCTTCTTTTGGGTAGCAAGGTGGCGGACGACCCATTCGGCGGTGGTTTTCTGCCCATCATAGTAGTTGAGCGTGACGGTGTACTTTCCAGGCTCGTAAAGAGCCAGCCGCCGGTAGATCTTGGAGGCGACGTTGATAACAGAGGCCTGCTTGGCGTCTTCGGCGTAAAGATCCTCGTACCACTTGAACGTCCACTTCTCGATTTTGGGCTCGTCGAGCTTGAAGAACTTGGCAACATCCTCAGCGGCGCCGCTCTCCTTCGCAATGGTCACGGTGAACTTCTCATCCGGTATGCCATTGTTGAAAGCCTCTGAGCCGTTGACTGGGGCATGGACCTCGAGACGGAGGTCAAAGTACTGACCGGGCAGGAAATCCTGCTGATCCGGTGGCTGAAGCTCCGTGTTGGTTAATCGAGTCTTTTCTAGGCTACGGAGTTGCTGTCAAATCTTACCAGAACACAACCGAGGGCTGGACAGGTTCCAAGTCTCTGAAAATGTTGCTGTGAAAGTATGGATTAGCTATGCTTGGGCCAGGGTTGCATACGTGGATAAGCGCGACCTACACCAGAAACGACAGCCAATGAAGCTGCCAGTATGGCAAGAGTGTTCAGGCTAGCCACCATCTCGAAATGATTAAGCCAATCAAACTGATAGTGTCTGCCTGGCCACGCAATACTTGTGAACCTTAAGGGCAAGATGACACGCAGACACTTGCAGATAGAAGAATCCGGCTAGTTATATAGAAGGAACCTGGACGCAACGCAGCGGAACGCTATCACTGCCCAGATATACACAAGCAAGGTCTCCTAGTTGGGTGGGTATTTAGTACTATAGCAATATCAGCGGTCATTTGGAGTAAACGTGGTAAAGATTCCTCGGCTGGGGTGATGATGATGGCATGCCAAGAAGACTACGACTGCAACGTGCATATTCTGCGCGCGAGTGGCATTAGGTTCAGGGTACATAAAATGCTCACTCGGAATTGGCTGCGAACCGATGAGAGTTCACAGGAATCACGGTAGCTACAGAGCCCACGTGCGCTGATGAAAGCCAGGCACTCATGGCTACATAGGTATCAATCAGCACAGCAGACGCGCCGAAATTTGGACTTGGCGTCACTGACTTCAAGCTAGCAGCTTCTGCATGGCTGAGCGCGGGACATCATGAAAGACACAACGAAGGCAAGGCGTTCCTGGTTACCTGGTAACTTGGCAGCTTGGCAACCAGACGGCTGACGGACGAGGTTCAGACGGATTCCCAGGATTGAAAATGACGAGAGTCGAGGAAACGTGGGCGGGATCCGCCGATGTGACTGGCTAGTTGTCAAAGAGATGTTCGATGCATCTTCCTATCCCGCACAGTCTTGGCAGGTTGGCATAGCTTGGCCGCATTTGCGTAGCTTGGCAATGCGCCGCACACCTCGACACTTTCCCCCAGACCCGGCGCAACTACGAGATAATTGAAAAGACTGCATAGTATTACACTGGTTTGCTTGTTCGGTATTGAGATAATTGAAGCCATATTCCAGCTAAGGAATAAGAGAGGCGGCAAGAACCCAGACCACCGAGTCCATCAGAACTCCGCCTGTTGCGGCGCATCACACATACTGACACTTGCCCGAATGGGTACCGAGGCCTTCCCTGTAGGGCGGATTAGGCTTGTTGATTCAAAAAACATCAGGTGACGTTTAGCACGCAACCGGTTCCTCGGTCCCAACTATTCGGAACGGTAGCCGTGCTCGCAATAGGCACATAAGTCCGTGAGCCCACGTCGCAAGGCAACATGGTGGCACCGTTAATTGACTTCCAAGAACACGGTTGCAGTGGAGAAACATACTCCAATACCTCATAGGCCACTACGCTGAGGCTTGATGTCCACATGGGTATTGACAGAGCATTTTGCCTTTCTCGGCTTCTTGCAGCAGACCGTCATTCCAATACCACTGTTCAAGCCCAAGAGTGCCTTGCTGAGGATTGTTTTCAAACCCCATCGACTTTTGCAAACCCTTCTCTAACCAAAGCAGCGGTATCGGCGTCCGGAACTAATGGCGTCTCGCTTCCGCCTGCTGCCGGGCCCGTTACAACCAAACCTGCCGCTTCAGCAGCCGCTACTTGATCAGGAGTTCCTTCACCTTCCAGCTTACTCCAAGGGGCTTTGTTGATCCTAGGCTGCCCTGCTTCAGGTTTGAAGTGGTAGCCACGCGCACGAGGTCGCACCCCAGTACCTAGGGGGAATTCCGACTCGTAATACTTGGTGAACTCCCCGGCCTTTTGTTCGAAAGTTCCATCTGCTATTGCCAATCGAATATGCCGGAAGAACTCGCTCATGACATGGTGATTATGTATTTGCAGAAGGGTCCAGCCGAGCATCTCTCTGGCGTTCATCAAGTGCTGCAGGTATGCGCGGTGGTGCTTGGTGCAGGCGTAGCAGCCACAACCTTCCATAAACGGTGTCACAGAGACCTGATGCTCTTCGGACGACATATCGATGCCCAAAGGTTGAATTCCACTGGAACCTGCTGCGGGCGGGGGGAAGCTGAAGTTCAGCGCAACCCCTGCATCCGATATGTTGTTAACAAGAGGAGTAGCGAAAATGTCGACGCCTAGTCGAACCTGCTGCAGGATTTGCTGAGGCGACTCGGGCGAATCCATCGACAGGCGAGGCAGATCGAGCAACTGAGGATGGTTTTTCAGATCATGTAGTATCTTAGCATCATAGAGTGTCAAGCCGTTCAGCCGAGCAGCATGCACTTCTGATAAGTGGTTCAAGTACTTCCATTGCATGGGGTAAGATATCGGCAGAAGGGGTGCAAAGACATGAATGCCAGAGGGCTTCAGCGTCTTCTCTGAATCGAGGTGCAAGAAGAACTCATCCAGCCACTCCTGGGTTCTCTGCACCATAAAGACCTGTCGTTTTGCACCTGGCGTGGCGGAGCTGAAGGTTAGGTCAGCCGGGGCGACTACAATATCCGGCATGATCTGCTTGATTGCAGTGCAATAGTTTTCACAGGTCAGACGTTCAAAGCCTGTGGACGTGAGTACCGAAATATGCTTGGGACCATTGCCATTCGGAGCCACGACAGCAGGCGTCCTTCTAGGAGCCAGAATCGTGTATGTCGAGGACGGCGTGGCAGTGTAAGCGTGCAGAGGTCTGCATACATCTTCAGGCTGGCTGAAAATCGCAGGCGACTTCCTCTTGCTGGACTTCTCTGTGACTGTCAGGTCAGTACAATAGACATGGCCAATGGCGGGGGAAGCGAGATGTGCCTACAGTCCTCCAGGGCCATATACGCGACCCGGATATCGGTATGCTTGCTTATGACATCCGGGGTCAGGTGTGGAATAGCCCCTCTTGAGGTGACGCCCACAAAGGTAGGGGTGTCTATGGGAGTTCGGTTGGCAGCTGCAAGACGCCCAACCCTCGCGGCGAGGCCATGCTCGAGAGCAGGCTGTAGGATTTTGAACGACATATCGTCACCATTCACTGCCGGCACACTCATATTTTCGCCTGAAAGTTTGGCAGAAATCCTGCGAACCTAGTAGGGCTGTAATTTTGCTTGTGCGCAAGAGCGAACTGAACGCGTAAACAGACCCCTTGCAGAGTTTATCCCAAGAACGTAAAAATCGCGACAAGGATAGCGAACCCGATCAAACCACACAATTGCTCGTTGCGGCTGCACTATATCACCACCTGCTTATGGGTCGACGATGAAAATGTATTTTTGGACTCCACGCCTTCAAATCCAGAAACGAAAATTGGACTTGACCGCTTTTGGTTAATTGAGCCTTGTTGAGACAAAAACTGCTGCCATTGCGACCGCCCGGCAGGGCGGAGAGTTGATTGGCACAAACCCCCCAATCAAAATTGGTAGGACTCGACCGGTTCGCCCGGAAAGGACTGTCCCTGCCACTGTCAGTGCCTGCCATCCCCCAAGCTGAAACCTGGTCAGGCCAGGTTAAGTCTTTGCTCCACTGCCAGTCTGCCCCGTCATCCATCCGCCAACCAACTTGACCGTCATCCTTCGCGTGTTGCTTGCGTTGCCCTGCGTCGTACACTTTCAGTGTTTCTATGTTTGTAGTTGATGTTTATCTGTGATAGCAATCCTTCACTTGGCATATTCTCGTGTTTGATCCAACTATCCTTTCACCGCTTGTCCGCCATCTGTTGCACGTTTCGTCCCTACTTACTTGTGATAGACGCAATTCACTGCCTCTCCATCCTTCGTTTCGTTACCTTTGCGCCAGGTTGGGTGACTGTTTTCCTCGCCCTAGTCGAGTCTAGTCCGGGATCGCAAACGTTTGCCAATGCTACATTGCGTCGCAGGCTTGTCGCTTGTTGCTTGGCTGTGCACTTCAAAAGAGTAGAGAGATGGGCGGCGACAACCGAGGCGAGTCTGTTCAAGTCGTTTCCGACGTAGAATCTTCCGAGCCCTCCCGTTCCGACTCCCACATTCTCCATCCGGATGCCCCGATCGCCCAAGCTGGTCATTTAGATATCGACGATAACCCGAACCTACCAACACCGCGCTTCATGCAGGACGAAGGAGCATGGAAACGATGGAAATGGGTGCCATATCCAGCGCGGAAGCTCCTCACCAAGGTCGCTACTTGGTCGAGGGGCCCGGCCGAGCCGAAAGACTGGAAAATCAACCCCCTCTTTCCAGCAATACAGCACGCGCCGATTTGGCTGCTGGAACGATGCCTACCTAAAACGAAGTACAAGGCTTGGCTGTATATGGGCTATGTCGTCATCTGGATCCTTACATTCTGTCTTGTAATGCGACAAGGCCTCATGGCTAGCGAGGTCGCAGAGTATGGGGTGCCCAGTGACATCACCTGCGGCACGACGTACTGGATGTCTGGCAACCAATGCGGACTTGATGGAAGTGCATGTAGACCCTTCAGTGGTTCTGGCTTCGCATTCAAATGCCCCGCCAATTGCGCCAGCTACCGAGTCCTCAATCCCCGAGCTGTGGGAACCACGGAGGTTGTATACCAGCCACTGGTCGTAGGTGGCCCCGCCGATGGTGGCAATATCTCGGCGGCTCGGTATCGAGGCGACTCCTTCATATGCGGCTCAGCCATTCATGCCGGTGTTATCACCAACGGCGGTGGTGGCTGTGGTGTAGTGAAGCTCGACGGACAGCATACGGGCTTCCCGGCTTCCCCTCGCAATGGGATCGCCAGCATAGGCTTCGACTCCTACTTTCCATTGTCCTTCAGCTTCCCTGCCGGATTCGAATGCTCCTCCAAAGACGTCCGGTGGCCTCTACTTGCGGTATCTGTAACCTTCACAGCTGTGCTGTCTCTCTTTACAACTTCTGCGCCCCTTTTCTTCTTCTCCGTCTTTATCGGCATCTTCTGGCAAGTGGGTATGGCGTCTGATGCCCCCAGTCACACATCTATCGCCGGCCTCTTCTCGAATATTTTAGGCAAATTCCTGCCCGCGATGTTCTGCGCATGGGTAATGTACGACAAGATGGGCGTCAAGCGTACACTCCGTGGCTTGAATGCGCAAGTTGAGAAGACCGTGCTTTGGCTTGGTGGTTGTTGGGTGGGCGCTCTTACTAATTACACGTTCGACTTTATACCTATCCAGAGGCTGAACGCCCACGACCTTCAGCAGCAGCCCGGTGCCAAGGCTGCGCTTGCTATTATCATCATTGTGTTGGCTGTCATAATGGTCTCTCAGATCTGGTACTTCCGACAGGAGGGACGGCTCGTGAGGTTGATGAAACTTTACTTGCTGTTCATCATTGGCATCGTCATATGTCTTGTACTCCCGGATCTTAGTCTCCGCATACATCACTATATCCTAGCTCTCCTGCTGCTGCCAGGAACGAGCATGCAAACTCGTCCGTCGCTGCTTTACCAGGGTATCCTCATGGGACTGTTTATCAACGGAATTGCGAGGTGGGGCTTCGACTCTGTCCTACAGACATCCACCGCCTTGCAAGGAGACGGTCAATTCGAGTCACCGTTGCCGAACATCTTGGCACCCGTCATAGCGCTGAATGCGCCTCTGTGGAACGTCACTTTCAACTGGGGTCAGTCCCCTGGTCCCGAGTTTGATGGTATCAGTATTCTGGTCAATGATGTCGAGCGCTTCAGGAGCTACTTCGGCGACGAGGACGCCAAGTCCAGCTTCACGTGGACGCGCAACAGCAGCTTGAAAGTGGACGAGTACTTTAGGTTCGGCTACATGGATGGAAGCTCCAGTTGGGATTACTCCAAGGCGGGAACCTGGACCCCTGCCGGCGATTGGATCGAGATGGCCCCTGGTCCGTCCAAGGTCAAAATCAGGAGTTTGGACGAGGAATCCCATGTGAAGCGATGATACGATGAACTTGGCATGACTGTACAAACGATTTGTTAGAGCATAGCATATATGCTCTGTATAGACTTTCTATTTTCTTGGCTAACCATGTGTATCTTGATATGTATCTACTGCAGAGAATTTTTCGGTAGCAAACATTTTCTAAATGCGTGTTACGACGTGCTTGCCATTGAGAGCACCATGCCTGAGAGATTTATTTCGTAGATCGTTTCACTTACCTATGCTCTATTCCAACTCAACTTACTTACCTACCGCTCCCTCCGCGGCTCCTATACCTATGAACGCAGTGCCCTCAAATCACTGCTTTTCTTCTTTTTCTGGATGCCACGGCCGGACATCGCGGTCGACGAGGCAGAGATGTCGGACGCGGGATTGTCGCTGCGTTCTACGATACTGACCTGTTTCCGCGCCCCGACGATTTGTACAGGGAGGTTTTGCATCTGTTGGTACAACGACTTGTCTGCGGTCTCGGTCACGGGGGTGCTGGGCTCGTAGGTTCCTGCGCTCCACATGACGGCGCGGCGCTTTTCCTGCTTCGATGTGGTCGCGTGGTTGTTGTTGACGGGGGTGCTGTTCCTGCGCGCGGTGTCGGCTACCGCCGTATTAGAGGTAGATCCCGACAGCTCCAGTATCGCATTCCAGGCGCGCGTCGCGGCGTTGGGCGGTGGCACAGGCTCGCGGTGTCGTCGTACCGACCGCTTGACCGTCATGTTCGTCGTCATCGACGCCACCGGCGACGAAGAGGGGCGGGTTATCAGAGAGGGCCTGCGGGACGAGGACGAGGACGTTAAGGCCGCGTGAGCATCGTGCGGCGGGAAGTCGTCCGGGTACCGCGAGATGGCCTCGGTGTAGGCTTTGCGGGCCTCGGGGATGTCGTTGAGGGTGCGTAGGATGTCGCCGCGGAGCACGCTCGCCTCGGCGAGGCTTTGATTCAGAGAGCGGCGGCGGGGCGCCTTGGCGGTGGAAGAGAAGTAGCCGAGATCGTCTTCTTTCTCGTCTTCGTCGTCGTCCTGGAGACAATCTTTGGCCAGCAGGTCGACCTTGTCGAGGATTCTGAGGGCCTCTTCGTAGTCACAATCGGTGAGGTGGGGCGTCTGGGCGAGCTTATCGTGGGCTTCGGAAACGAGGGCGTCCACGTCGACTACCAGGCTGGACTTCTCCTCGAGGGTCAGTCCGAAGGAGGGGAAGTTGGCCATGTTGACTAGTAGTCGTCAAGGGTAAAAAGGAACGTGAGATAAGCGCAATAGAACAGAAAAGGGGGTTGAACGAGTGATGGAAGGTCTTGACTCTTCAAGGGAATCTTATGTCTTCGGGTGAGCTCTGAAAAGGGGGCTACTGGAGAGTCAAGACTTGGGAAAAGAGAAGAAACGCGATCAACGCTGTAGGCTGAAGAACAAACTTGTAGATGATGATGCCTAAGCCCATGGTTGTAGCAAACACTCTCCTATATAGATATTTCAAATATATTGTCATTGTCCCCCCCAGAACTGAATAGCTTTTGTGGCTTCTATGTCTTGGTTCTTTGTAAGTCATGACACTACTAAGTCTTGTGGATCATTATAAAGAAGACAAGCCTTCGAGTAACAAAGCACGCCAGTCGCTGGTATCTTCCAGGGTACGAGCATCAGTTTTGATTGTTGTTATACCAGCTTTTGATGTTGCTTGGTTGATTATTGGGGAAGCTCCTCGCCGCAGGAGTCGTGCATATGTATTTTTGCAGTTGAACTGTGGTATACTTATCATTCGCCAACAAAGTGGCGAGGAAAGGCGTGGTTTGACATATTTTGGCATAAAACCTTACCCTCTGCAATTGTAGTTGGTCTTATCTTAGCCATTTGCAGTTGTCGCAGTGAGTGGGACGGTTTTGCAAATTTTATAGTTTCTCTTCCCATGGTTACAAGCCTGTATCAAGATAAATTCCAGAATTTGCTCTCTATATCTTTATTTTTCTCTATCCATATCTGGGGCATCTGAGCTTCGCCTGTACAGTAATTTGAATTCTTTTCGAGTCAAAGTCAAGTCGGCCACCAAACAGCGGCAACGCCTTGTATAGTACGACCGCGATATCATCAAGCGGTTGGAACCCCCTCCTCCCCAAAATTCCAGAGGAACGTATATGGAGTCGCCGCTCCCAAGATGTCCCAATTCCACCCGTTCCTGCGCCTTCCCCTCGAGCCCCGCCAACAAATATGGCATATGAGCATGGAGCCCAGGGAACTCGTCATCTGCAGCATCAAGCGCCGCAGCACCGCCAAGTGGCCCGCGCCGCCCGCCGTCCTCCACGCCTGCCACGAGTCCCGGACCTACCTGCAGCAGCGCTCCAGGTCGTCCTCCTACTATGTCAAAGCCTTTCAGTTCTACCAGAGCCGCGCCGTCTACCTGTGGGTCAACTTCGACCTCGACTCCGTCTACGCGCACCCGTCCGCGCTGGACAATTTCACCAAAACCGACCTGGCGCAGATTCAACGTATTATCTTAGAAGGCGTGAGTTCCAGGCGTTTCATCGGACATCACGCCAGCACGCTTCGGTCGAAGATGCCGGCGCTGCGGGACGTGACCATCTTGTCCATGGATTGCGACCGGGACCGCGGCTGGTGGCAGCCCTGGTGGCGGCCCTTGGCTCCGCTGTTCGAGATGCTGTACTACCCCAAAGAGGAAGAGGAAGACCCGGCACCCTTCAATCTGCGCGTCCTCGGGCCGGAAGACGAACCGCCATCTACCAGGACGCCCGACTGGCTAAACCCGGACAACTACCACAAGCAGTGGCGCATACTGGGCCAAATGACGTTTTTTAGTCCAGGCATATGGATGGTCTGAGTCGAGTGAAGAGTCTACAGTAACTAGACGGTTGGACGAAAGGAAATGTCGAAGGTGGCGGTCAGTTATCTCTCCAGCCTTGACTCAATGCTGACCCAGGCAATCGGAGGCAAAGGACGAGGACTATCTCTCTCCAGTATCAAATGGACGCGAAGCAAAAGTACTGTAGGACGGCATTTCAATTCCATAGATGCGAACTTGTTTTACGACAGGAGCGGGAACATTCAAATGTACTCCTGAGGCTGGACAAGTACCCGTCCAGAAACTCGAGCAGGGGTTCAAAAGAGCTAGAATTTGTGTTAATCATGTGAAAGACAATTAGACAGTTGTGACGGGTCGGAGCTGGATAGCCATGCTCTGTGTGTGACATTTTGGGTGGCAAATTTCTTGATTTATTTTCAGTTCTGATCACGCTCGGCTTGACTTATAACACGAGCCGTCACTGGGGATACTAAGTTACATAACTTCTACTCATAAGACATACATGCCGAAACTCCAGCCCCAGCACGTGTAACGTCCTAGAATATCTCCCTCAGCCCCCCAACCAACGGCCAACACTCTAGCACCAAAGAAGCAGCTCATAGCGATGGCGTAGGACAAAGCCGAGAAGATAATGACGGCGGTCCACCCCGTCTCGGTCGCGCCAATGTCGCGCAGGGCGCCCCCTATCGGGAGACTGGTGAGAGTGCCGAAGCTGGCAACCATGAGCGCGGTCGAGAAGTACCGGCCGTAGCTCCGCGAATCGCACAGCTGCCCAAGGCAGACGGGGTAGAGGCCGAGGTTGCTGCCGCTCGCGAACCCGAAGGTGAGCACGAACACGATCAGCAGGGGCGAAGAGTCGCGCGCGGGCAGCCAGAAGGCCAGGATGGTGACGCTGCACATGGCGATGGTTGTGACGATAACGTTGAAGCGGCCCAGGCGGTCGGCGAAGAAGCCCGGAATGAAACGGCCAAAGAAGGAGCCCACGTTGAGCAGGGCGAGCAGCGTGTAGGATGAGTTGGCATCGTGGCCGTAGTCGGCGGCGTAAGAGACGATGAAGGTCAGGGGAATGAAAATGCCCCATTCCATGAACCAGATGCCCGCGCAGCTGAGGGTGAACTTGGGATCCCGGAAGACGGCAATGTCGGGTATTACTGACACGACCTTGTCGCTCGGAGGCAGGCGCGTATGGATCAGCATGTTGGCGGGTATCGCGAGCCCCAGCAGAATAAAGCCAATTATTCGCGTCGTCCAGGCGAAGCCCACCTTAGGAAGCAGGCCCTGCATGAGCAAGGGGAAAGCGATACCGCCGACCGACCCGGCCGTGGCGGCTATGCCCGTAGCAAAGCCGCGACGAGCCTTGAAGAAGTGCGCAATGGCTCCGTAGGCAGGTACGTTCAGTAATGCACCGCCAATGCCGGCCAGAACAGAGTACGTGAGCATGATTTGGTAGTAATCTGCGAGAGTTAGCCATACATAATTCTCCTCAGGGGAAAGGTTGGCGTTTGTAGCTTGTACTCACTTGTACACAGGCCGAGCAGCATTTGGCTGGCAACAGTAAGGAGGCTTCCAGCCGCCACGAGCGCTCTGGGTCCATGACGGTCAAAGATGGGCCCAGCCTGCATGCCGGCGAAGAAGACAATGAAGAGATAGACGCTGAAGATCCATCCTACGGTCGAAGGATCATACTCCTTCAGCTGGTGTTGGGAAAAGTATGACTCGAAAACGGCGGCGCTGTTGATGATACCAAACACGGACAGCATGGCACAGAAGGACCCAAAGACGACAGACCAGGCTTCCAGCCCGCCCTCGGGAAAGGTGTCCTCGTCATCATGGCATATAGTCTCGCTAGAGGAGTCGGAACTCACGAAAATAGGGTTCTGGGGATTGGAAGCGTCGCGCTGCGGCTGCCTCTTCTCCGAGTGCATGTCTGGTAGGTTCGGCTGAGCAGTCGAACCAACAGTTTGATTTACGAAGCAGCTGTCATCTGCATTTTGGTGGTTTGGTACCATGGAAGTCTTGCTGTTGATCTTCACACGAAAGAAAGGGGAGGAGGGGGAGCGAGCGAGCGACCGAGTCAACGAGGGAGTGAACGATTGACAAACGAACGAACGAACGCCGTCTTGCAAGAGGAACAGCCGATTCTCGACAGACGTGGCGGGGGCAGTGAATTGAACCGATCAACCAATCCGTAATGTATCAATGACTACCGTATTTAAGCATTGACTGATTGCGATATCCCAAACCCCAAGCAGGCGCAGCTGAGCAAAGCGAGCGAGCGACTGAAAATCCGCAGTAAACGAGCGCTGCAAAGTTTCACACGTCACTGACGTAAAGTTGTGTGACTGCAACTGCTGCAATTCGAAATGAGCGAAGAAGTCGAGCAGATTTTGTGCTTGCCGGCCAAGTCGGCCAAAGTGGGTCGTAGCATTCCCACACACCATATCAACTCGAACTGGAACCAACACCCAACACCACCACCACCACCGCACCGCATGCAGCTTGACCGCACTTCTAGAATCCCCAGGAATTCCGCGTCTTCATCCACTCCAAGATCGGTGTGCTTCAAAACGTCCACTGGGGCGCAATAGTCGACCTCGGGGACGGAGCCGGCCGCCGACGCGTTGCCATTACCTAATGGGCCCCATCCAACGTCTCCACCAACTCTCACCTACAGTACTAAAGTGCTGCGGGTATGTAGGATTCCCAGTACCTACTGTCTGTTGCGATTGTCCTCGAGGTGGAGTGACCCGATTCGCGCGTTTGCCACCCAGCTCGTATCCTTGGCGACCGCGTCAATCCACTCGAATTGGCGGCCAGATTCGACATGGCAATCAGCTACGCGATCCGAGATGTCTCGGGCAAATACTTCTCGCTTCGCCTCGCCAACATCGTTCGTCAATCGCTCCACATTACCTGTCCCGATCCCGGGGCTGGAACCAATCTGCCACACGTTGCGGCCGTTAGACATCCTCCTGAGCCGATAGTGCTCCTCCCACACAAACTTGCCAGAACGAGAGACGCCATCTCGGGGCCCCGAGCTATGCGTCAGAAAGGCTGGTAAGATCGGAAGAGGAGCACTGCCGCCGCGGATGATCGTGACGGACTCCAGAGTAGCACAATTAGCTAGCGCCCTTGCTACCTCGGCCTGATAGTTACTGGTCAGTAATAGCTCAAAGACGGTGCTTGTTATATACGAGAAAATATCATTGCCTGGGAATACATACCATCTGGCCATCCACCGGCGCAAACTTCAGCACCCGCAACCGTGGTAGGCCGGAGACTATGGCGCGAATGGTTTCAGCCGACTGGAACAGGCTTCTAAACCCGGGCTCGGTTCCGGTGCAGGATATATCCAACGTCTCTAAGTCCTTGTGCTTGAGGATAGCTTCCAATTGAGTGCTTGGTACCGCAGGATTGAGTGCGGTACCCTCCCTGCAACTACCACTATTTGGTATTATCAGGGTCGTGAGTGTGTCGAAAGAGGCGATGAAGCGTATCTTGGCCTTCCACCCCTCACCAAGCGGGTCAATCCATGAATATGAATGCATATTGACAACCAAGCTTCGTAATCTCGGTTTCATTCCCTTAGCCTGTGTCTTCAGGAAGGCCCTGGCAAGGCGATTTCATACGCCAATTGGAAGATAGTCGATAACCAGCTTCATGAGTTTTGAGAAGTCAATAGCCATGAACAAAGAGTCTATGATATCCGTGTCATCCGCATATTCACCCGGATCATGCTCGTATCTCAGGCCGAGAGACTGCAGATTCGGTAAGACAACTTTCTTAAATATGAATTCCGCATTGCCATGCGATTTGAACCACATAGTAAGACTCCGTAGTGTCTCCGCCGAGTTACCGAGGATGGATCGCTGGACCTCGCGCGGTATCTTACCCGTGTGGTTTATCAGGGTTAGGTGTTCCAAGCCCTTTACCATTGACAAAGGTTCGTATACAGCGTAGTCCACTTCGGGAGGCCACGAGTCCATGGCTCCGCACAGGTAGAAGGCCTTTAGTTCTCACCATAACGCAATGTTCTCTGCTAGAGTCCTGCCGTTGCCAAAAGGAAGTCTTCAGTCTTTTTCACACAAAGTCCTGGGTGAGCTCGAGCTAAGCCTCGTTTTCTCTACTTACGTGTTCATGCGATGCACCTCCACGATCTGTACGCGATCCCAATTTCGAGATGCCTCTTCAACGAATCGTTCAATAATCTCATCAAAACCGTGAGACCCATGGGGACAATTGCCAATGAGTACTTGGCGAACGTGATCGCAGCACCGAGGTTTCACATTTTCTTCGAGGCCGGTTAGAGACCATTGCTTTGAGAAGTCCGAATTAGCAACCTTCTTCAAAGACGGTCTGCTGGTACGGCCCTTGTCACAGACTGGCCAAGGGAAGTTGCATCAGAGCTCTCTCTGATAGAGGTAGGCAGAACAAGCCGTTTGGTCTCCGTATCTTCCCTCCCGCATCAGCTTCCTCTTTTGGGCGTTTGCGAGGTGCGGATCCAGCATTCGAATCAGGCCGGGTGGCTCTGCGACAGTTGTATGTGAATCCTCTTCGCTGCCTGCGAACAAGAGCGTGTCCTCGATTGCGACACGCCGATAAAGTCGGGGCATGACGATGGAATAGAATTCCCTGCTAGTCCGACCAAGCGCGCTCATCGTCCTCTGGTCCGCAATCTGTCTCTTAGTTAGCATGCGTGTACCCCGTTGTCAAAATCTCTCGGATCAAGCGAATAAAACCCGACCAACTTACGTTATCAAGAATAGAGCCGAGTACCTCGGTCGGTAGAGCGGATAGACATTTCGAGACCTCTGAGTCGGTCATATTGCCTTTATTGGAGAGCTTCTGGTTATCGTTGTATTGTTTGGTGCCGGGATGGCGGCTGGACTCTTCTCAGGATCGCCGCTCACTGTTGATGCGGGGAGCTGACTATAAGTAGCAGGTCTTCTTGCTTACTGGATTCTGGACATGTGCGTTTCTCCTGAAGATCAGTTGTGTTAGAAATTAATGGGTCTTCGCTACCCTTAGCGATGCAGGACGGCACACGACAAAAAAAACACGTAATGAGGGGGTTGGTGGTGGGTTGTGTAAAGTGACACCCGGGAAGATTGGTTTGAGGAGCAGAGATGTTGCATTGGGCTAACTGCAAAGAGCTAGCATCATGCATGTGATGCATCAATCAATTACAGGTAGTTTTGCTATAGATGGGACGATATAACTCTGCCCCTTAGCCCCCCTTGTCTTTTCTTTTTTCGATTCATGCTAAACCTCCCTGGTAGAAACGACAGATTGAGGTTCACGATGCTTCTAATAACTTTTATCCCTACCACGAGAAGGCAGTAAGCCCGCAATTGAAGCGATGTGTGGCTCCTCCGCTCTGATATACTGCACATTGTTACTTAGACTTCGTCCATACCAATCCATACCAATGATCAAGATAAAATATGAAAAGGGTGAGAGGAAATGATGATGTGAGTGAGGAAGTAAGGGGACACACGACTAGTTAGATATTGTGCAGAGGAAACATTCGAGACCTAATCTGTATATAAACGTTTCCGGCTGCTGATCTAATAAAAAACAACAACACTCTTAAGGCCCCCCTATGTTAAGTAATACTCCAAATGATTCATGTAGACTATACCGTCACCTCAAGCCTCCATATTACACCGCGGGGCCATGTCCTGGGTTTCTGCCGAAACTCAGGCTAAGCTGCTCACTGTAAGTGATGTAGACCGGCGCTATATGATAGCAGCGGCCAATAACCAATTTGTGACCTGAAGGACGTCTCAGTCTGATGTGGTACGGCGGTGACATTGCAGGCTCTCAGGAAGAGTCGTGTAGCCAGGGATCAACTATCCGCATATATCTTCTTTGTGTTCTGTTGTCACAGGTTTTTGATTAAGAATAGTGGATAGAAACTTCACCTAGAATTTAACAGATTTTCAAAGGACTGACTATCGCGACTGACCTTGACATAGTTGCCCACATGCGTATGTATCCCGCGATAGCCCGTCTCAGTTCACAGGAGTGTCCTTGGCTATCAAGTCGCCCCAATGTTCATTGCCAAGCCAGGATCGGAGATATGGGTCAGGCTTGGGTGCCAGTTGATCCAAAACAAACCCGTCCAGATTGCGGAAAGCATAGCGAAGTATCACCCCGAGCTTGCAGCTCAGCTCGGCCATCTTTCGAACCGTCTCTCGCTCGCCAGCATCTGTGATGGCGGTGCACCTCCAGAACTCGTCCCAAAACGCCGCCTCAGTCTCCGGGCGGAACGCACGGTCGGTCCAGCCGTCGCTGGACATGGCGCCGCTCAGCAACCGGAGAGCAGAGAGCTCGAGACCGAACGGCGCGATCTTGGCCAGCGACCAGTCGACGAGACCGGTGATGGCCAGAGTCTCCGGGCCCACCAGGATGTTGGTTTGCGAGAGATCCCCGTGAGTGACAACCTGCGGCCAGGCTTCGCTGTACAAGCATGCCAGGCCTTGAGGACCACGAAGCTGGACCACGGTGTTCTTGAGAAACTCGAATCCCGGAGCGTTTTCCAGGAGCGAGAGCTTCCGTGAGATGGACCTGCGCTTCGTTTCGAGTTGCTCTGGGTCAAGCTCTTGGGGCTGGTCCCAACATCGCGCAAAGTACCTGCTACAAGGTCAGTCATATTTGATCCTAACTCCTGTGCCAACATGGCATCGCTGACTTGGCTAGATCTTTGATGAAATTGATTTGCTTTCCAATGTCTTGGCTCTGGTTCCGGGGACCAAAGTAAACAGCTTCAAGATAGGGTTTGCCCTCGAGACAAGGCATACTATATACTCTCAAAGGTCGGTCATGGTATGTTGTCTTGTTCGGGACTCTCCCGTGGAACGTTGCTACAGGTACATGATTCCCGTGGATACGCTGAGCCACTTTCTCGATCGGGCCATTGAGCCTGCTCTGGGGGGGTGCGGAAAGATACAATAGTCTTGGAGTCCGCCTTGGCCGCTACGACGGTGTAGCTTAGAGACCCCTGCATCCCCACGGGACAAATGGTGGACCCTTCGATCAGGGAAGCCGCATACTCGTCTAAATCGTTCTGAGAAGGTGTGGGCCTGATGGCAAAAAAGTCGGCGATGGAGGCGTGCTTCCACCCCTCAACTCCTGATATGATCATCTCGAGAGGTTGTTGTGTTTCTGCACTTTACTGAATCTATGGTAGAATCTGGATATTGATGTTCTTACACAGAATTTCAAGGGTGCTGTCGCACGGGAACCCAGGGAGGGGGATGCGAGTATGGCATGTCATGTCTTTGTCTACACCTTAAAGAGCTTTCTTCGAGAGCCCGATCATCGGGGGCAAATCCAAGCCTACCAAGGAAGACCATCCGGAGCTCGAAAGGCCTGTCTCAGATGCATTCTTACTGACAGAATGTCTCAGATACGCAAGATGAAAGGGCGGACAGGAAGATGAAATGAGATCTGCGCCACCCAAACGCTGTCATTTCCCAATTGGCATGATGCATTGAGCTGCCACGTGCAAGACTCTTCATAATTCTTTAACAACCTTACACCCAGTGCTAACCCGTCGACGTTGATTTTACGAGAGAATGCTGCTTGCTTGATACCGATGGAAAGAAAATCGAAAAGCAATGGAAGGATGGAAGAAAGCTGCACATCCACTTGAACTTGCGGAACCATGGACAGGCCACCTAACCAGACACTCCAACTACATACCTAACGTGCCCGGCGAATTGAAGCCAGTAGGATCGCCAAGGCGAATAACGCAGCACTGAGTGTTGTTACATAGAACCGTACGGGGTATGGGCGGACAGTTGTTAACGGCGTGGTCGATCTGGACGGTTTTAGATCCGAGATTGCGAGGGCCAGCCCTGCAAAAACCATGGGTTTCATCAGATGAGAGAGCCAATCGGGTGTTAGGAGCTGGCCGGAGGTCGCCCAATGCGGTTATTCTGCTAGTGGCATCTTTGGACGTTTGGTGACATAACCCTGTTGGAAGGGCTCGTTGCCGTCATTGCCAGCTGCGCAGCTCGCGAAAAACCACAAGTATTGAACGACCGAAGGAGAAAACTGAACGGCCCTGGACAGAAACCGGTTATTTGGGTGGTAGCCACAATGTCCATGACGGAATCTGGTTGGCCTGGGCCGGATCGGGCGGGCTGTAAAAGGGCCACGATGTGACCCTACAGCCATGCTCGGGATCCCGGTCGCGAAAAGACGGACCCACCGCACCTGGGCAAATTAAACTGCCCTCAATGCACAATGCGATGAGGCTCGACGGTTGGCTTGCCCGATCTCTAGGCTCCGGACTAGATGCATATGTCGACAACTGGACAGGGGTACTTGATGTCATTATCTCCAGATCTCAACGTCCCGCACCCAAAAACCCATCCAAGTTTAACACCCCTTTTGATGGGCTGGGCTCACCGTCCTACAGTATATGAGCCTGGTATTATACGCTACGTCAGCCGAGATCGACAGTAGTAGCTGAAGTAATAAATATCGACGTTCCCCAAGCTGAATGTAGATCTTCTTTTTCTGGACAGCCAACATTGCCTTCTTCAATCAACTCAGTGTTAGCATCTGCCCACCTAAGCGCTTTCGAGGAAACCACCAGCACCGTCATCACCAGCACCGACCACCAACCGCCAACATGAAGTCCATCTTTGTTGCCGGCCTCCTCATGGCCACCAGCGTCTTCTCTGCTGCCGTACCTGTTGCCGTCGTAGGCAGCGCAGTCCCCGAGAAGCGCCAGCTCGAGTCGCAGGGTTCCATCCTCGACAACCTGCTCCAGCAGATCGTCGTTCAGACGACGCAGATCAGTAAGGATCCACCACGAGCAGATTGCATAATGTCCCCATAGGATCAGAACTAACAACGGTGCCCCCAGACGCCACCCGTGACGCCGCCGGTGAGAACCCATCGGTCCTCGAGATCCCCGGCATCGCCGACAAGATCAACACCAACTTCGCCGCCATGACCGAGGCCCTGAAGCAGGCCGCCACCAAGTCGGATTCGGCGCGCAAGTCGACCCGGGCTATCGTCGTCGCCCGTCAGGATAACAGCACCAGCCCCGCTGACGGCGACGCCGAGGACGGCGACAAGTGCGACGCCGCCTGCATCACGGAGAAGGTCCTCGCCATCGTCCAGGAGGTCGCGTCCACCATCCGCTCCGTCATCGAGAAGTTTGGTCTCGCGCCCTTCCTCCTTCGCATCAACCCGCTGCTGCTCGCCCTGAGCGCCCTCGTCATTGGACTCGACGTGCTCGTCTCCGGCCTGCTGCTGACCGTCACTGCCGTCGTCAACGTCATCCTCGGCGGGCTCGGCCTCAGCCTGCTCGCGCTCGGCTTTGCTGCCGTCTAAAGGTCTTATCTGGTGGGGCTATTTGGTCCAGTGTGAACAACATACGATGTAATGGGGCTTTCCTCGGGATGCATAGAAAGAAAAGCGTCTCCTTAGATCTTTTTGTACATATTTCCGTCATGTAATTAAAACATCCAAGTTGTACAAACAATATTGCTTTCAAATATTAAGTGGTCATGGCTCGTGCGAATCGTATGTACAAGCTCCGCGCGTGTAGTAATTAGTCTAAATCTCCTTCCAGCCCTTAATCTCACAATGGGTGGTTGATATCGCGCGATGAGGTCTTTAGACCTAAGTAGAAAATCGCAGATATTTGTGACCAACGAACCATGGAAGACATGCCCCCATTCAAATCGGCTATGGCCATCATTCAGCTGCATTTGGCGATTTTTTGGTGTTTGCTTATGTGCTGTGTCAGGGAATATTACAACGCCCAGCTATTGAGAGCAAAAGCATCGTAAAGCGTTTACCTCATCCTCTACACGGATCTGGGAGGGAACAACAGTTAATGTTAGATAGCATTGTAAGTGATCAGATATGGTACAAATCACGTACTCACCCTGCCAACTAGCATTGAGCTTTCACCAGACCAATCACCTAGTTCTTCTGATAGAAAATATTAGTGAGAACTCATATGTTTCACCATCCGTAATATTACAAGCTCTGAGTTGTTGCAAATTACGTGAGTCGTGTGATGATAGTAAACCATCAGGCATATCTCAAAGTCTATAGAGTGTACTGCCGGTATAAATATGATATGTAAGTTACGACGTTAGATGCCGTTGAAAATGTGTGATATATGTGTGGTTCACATTAGGACTTGACGTATTCCAGGTCGTGGTCTGGACTAACAGCTACGGAGGAAAAAAGAATAAAAAAAAGAGTTACCATGTGCATTACTCGGCGCCTACAAGCCCAAACTGGACTAACTGAGCACGTATGCCAGACCCTATAGAACATTGTTGAGTAATGGACACAGCCCCAGCCCTCCAGGAAGTCCCAAAGGGTAACGCTCACGAAGGGAATCGAACCCTTGAACTTAAGCAGACGAGTTAACTGTGCAGCTAACCACTGTACCATAATATGTTAAAGAATTTGTGGTCAATTTAGATTAATATGTAGGTAGGTATGTAGTGTATATGTTTCCTCATAGCTGAAGTACCTAGGTTCTTCCCTATTATTTGGGCCTACCTCCTACACGGTTCCTTCACATGCCCCTCGAAATAAAATTTCTCTTCCCTCCCATGCTCTTTCAAGAAGAGACGAACCATCCTCCCATCGGAACTTCGTTCTTGCCCTGTCCAGCCCTGTTCCAGTCTTCGTCCAACAAGAATCCAACCAAGTTCAGCACCAGATCAGTATCCAACCATGGCCCAATTCACCGTCGATCTGTATGAAATCCTGCCTCGCGCAGGTATGGTCGTCGACCATACCAAGCCCTTCCTGTCCTCGCAGCGCCGCGACAAGCTGCTGCTGAGGCGCCTCCGCCTTGCCGGCGTCGTCGGCAACGCCTTCTTCAAGCGGAACCAGTACCGCAAGCCCATGAACGAGGCCCTCACGGGCATGGTGAACGCCGCCGCCGAGAGCGAGCACCTCCGACCCTCGAGCAAGGAGAATACCGACGACGAGAAGGTCGTCCCGTTCCTGACCTTCGTCGAGGAGGTCCAGGCCCGCACCACCTGGGCCTCCTCGATGTCGGCGTCCCTGTTCGTCGACCTGTTCGCTGCGGTGCTGGGTGCCCGTGCCGCTTGGGTGAAGAACCCGACCCACCCTTACGCCCCGGAGCAACACTCCACCACCGCCCTCGCAGCCCAGCGGCTGCTCGACTCGGCTCCGGCCATCTAGGAAGCGGCGCAAGCCGAGATCGAGGTCTACAAGCTCGTTGGCGGATTCGACGAGGACGAGGACGAGAAGGAGGGAGAGGTAAGCATAAGAGACACTCGTCCGTTATATCTACTTCTGATACGGATGTACTAACCACGAACGTTGTTTAGGTGCCCGCAGCCGCCCAGCCCGACCCCACCAAGGAGGAGAACGCCGCCGAGGGCGCCGCCATGGAGCAGGAGGTGGCCCAAGGCTTCGAGAAGATGGAGGTCGACGAGGAGGGAGAGAAGATGGATGTCGACTAAAAACTCCAAACAGAAGAACCTGTTTTTTGGCCTTCGCTTAAGACGACGATGACAACGAAGAAGAGAATGAATATATGATGAAGCTGCCAAAGGCCAAGAGAAGCCGGCACGAGGAACCGAACACACAACCACGAACACTTGAACAGGGGCTTGGGAATGTGAATGAACTCGAAACGAGATTATGGAACCATGTGACAAACACTCTTTGATCTGATATGCTTACCCGAGATCTAGCTACTCGAAACCATTCGCAGTGGTGGATCACGGTTGTGATGCTGCTACTGGGGAATTGTGGAATCGGTCAAGATGGAATGGACTCGCGTGGATCGACCGGGCTATTCTCGCTCGGTTCTGACGCGACGATGTTCCCATCTTGTACCGGAACCAATGCGGTTCGGCTCTTGTGTTTTAAAACACGCCGATGACTGCGCCCTTTCAGGTGCTTATTCCATTGGTCCTCGGAGGTCAGCGTTACATTGCAGAGGTCGCAACGTCGGGCCTCGAAGACCGGTTTGGGCTTCATGTTCTCATCGTCGAATGCCGAGAGAATCTCTGCTGCGGTCTCGGAAACGCCAGCAGGCAGAGGCAGTTCTTGTCCATCGAGAAACAGCTTCGCGATCTCGCTGGCCGGGGATAGGACATTCTGTGAGAAGTTGGAGGCATCGGAGCTGTCCAATAGGTAGAAGTATCTCAAGGCGTCTCTTTCCTTCAGGGCTGGCGCGGTCTTTAACCGTATCCATCTCAGCTGGGACCGCGCGTATTGGCGCGTGGCTGTCTTCATATCCTCCAGCCCGGTAGCTCTTAGTTTCCCCAGCTCATCGGAGGGAACGCCATCCCGCTCTCCGTCGAGGAAGGGCTCAAACTGCTTGAACCCAATTGACTGCCAGATGCCGCGCGTTCGGTCAACGTCATTGCCAATGGCCGATTGATCTCTCAAATATTGGTGAAGCTCTTTGACTTCGTCCATCAACCCGGCCTTTTCCATCTTGTCGATGCGCTTGTCCAAGCGCTCTCTGAGTATGTCGGGTTTGGAATACACCCAGAACATGAGTGCTTCCCATGGACTAGACGACGGCGCGATTGCGGCAATGGCCTCCTGTTGTTCCGCGTATATATCAGAAGCCTTTCTGCCGGTTGTGAGAAAGATCTCCAATGATCTTTGGATCTTGCGCCTGTCATCGGGGTGCCATCGCGAAGCTATGACAGGGTCGACTTCGCGCAACCGTTGCAGCATCAAATCAGTTGGCCCCTCCAGAATAGCATGTTGCTGGCGCGTATCAGTCTGCGTTATGTGAGCCACATCCGGGTTATCGGACTTCTGCGAGTCCACGAGGCTGTTTTCGAAGATCAGGGCGCTGATGTAGTAGTGCGTACCGCCGACGATGATGGGCAGCTTACCCCTGCCGCGAATCTCGCTGATCAGCTTGGCCGCTTCGCGTGCGAAGACGCCGACCGTCCACGTGGGCTGGTCATGTCTAATCGTCGCCAGCAGATGATGCGGCACACCTCGTTGCTCCTCGGCCGAGATCTGGTTCGTGATGACGGGCAGACCCCTGTACATCTGCATGGCATCTGCATTTATGACTTCTCCATTGAATCGCACGGCCAGATCTACTGCAAGCTGCATTCATTTACTTAGTTACTACGTACTGGATTGCCTATGGTAAGAATGATTCTTGCTGAATGATGACTTACGTCCGATTTGCCAGTTCCTGTGGTGCCCATAATGGCCACCAGGGGCAGTCGGGGTTGAATTGCGACAGGCATGGTTGCGACATAGCGGACAGCGAATCTCGACGGAAAACTTCGCAGGGTCATGAACTGGCCTGAGTTCATTCGCAAATATCTCAGCCGTGGTTGCGCAGGTCCATCTAAGATCCAATTCGGTGTTGGTGGCACATACCATGTAAATGTATCACATCACACACACACAGCCGACGTAAACTGTATGCTGCCCTTTGCTTTTCGGCAAGCTCTCTGACTTTAATTGAGTTATTGTGCACTGACCATGCCATACCCGTCCCTTTCTAAAAAATTAAGGTTGTAATCCCCCGGTCCGGCACGGATTAACGTTCCCTAGCGAATGACATTCCCCCATCCCTTGCTTTCCAGCTAACGGGACGCTGCTTCCCCAAAATCGGGGTCCCAATTAACGGCCCAAGTTGATAGCTCCTGCCAGATTGCCGCAAATTGGAATGCGTCACGTGCACCTAGCTCCACCGAAGTCGAGCTCTTCTGGACACATATTCGCTGCCCAGGATTAGTTGGGGCAATTTTTAAAGCCAGATTGACTGACTAGACAGGCTCCGTCAACATATCGCGAAAGCTGGTGCGCTTCGATTCCGACCACGTCGACTTTCCCTCCTTCCTTCCTTATAGTTCTCCCCCTTCTTCAACCACCGCGACATCCCAGACTTCTTGGGACAACTGTCGCATTTCCATTCAGTTTTCCCTTCCGCTTCTTAATCCCGTTGGGATATTACCGTCACAATGAGTAGTTGTAAGTTTGGCGCTTCCACTCCCCACTCCCATGCCAACAATCCAGGGTCGGGTCGAAATCGACCTCGATCTCACGCACGAAGCTCAAGCATGCGCTGCGATCCGATGCGCAACGACATTGCCTGCAATTGGTGTCAGGTCTACATATGCTAAGGGACACTTCGCTAACAATGCCTTTTCTCCAATGTAGTACGGTTTCTCGATGTAAGTGTCACCTACCAGTGACCGTCCATACCGACGCGATCTTCCGCAATCCAGAGCGAAGCAACACCGCACTGCGCGAGAAGCTGAGGACGACTGCTGACAATGCCACAAACAGCTCGTGAAGCCCTTCGTGGCATTCTTGCCCGAGGTTCAGCAGCCCGAGACCAAGGTTCCCTTCAACCAAAAGTTGATGTGGACTGGTCTTACGCTGCTGATCTTCTTGGTCATGAGCCAAATGCCCTTGTACGGTATTGTCTCGTCCGACACCTCTGATCCGCTATACTGGCTTCGTATGATGATGGCCAGTAACCGTGGAACTCTGATGGAACTCGGTATCACTCCCATTATCTCCTCTGGTATGGTCTTCCAGGTATGTCTAGAGTCCCCCAAACCTCCAGCTCTTGAGCTTCAAGCACTGACATTGGGAAGCTCCTTGCTGGTACCCACATGATCGACGTCAACCTCGACCTCAAGTCCGATCGCGAACTCTACCAGACCGCCCAGAAGCTCTTCGCATTCATTCTTAGCGCTGGAACTGCCACTGTCTACGTCTTCACCGGTCTCTACGGACCCCCTAGCGACCTTGGTGCTGGTATCGTCTTCCTCCTTATCCTCCAGCTCGTTGTCGCCGGTATGATCGTTATTCTGCTCGACGAGCTCCTCCAGAAGGGCTACGGTCTCGGCAGCGGTATCTCTCTGTTCATTGCCACCAACATCTGCGAGTCCATCATGTGGAAGGCTTTCTCCCCCACTTCGATCAACACCGGCCGTGGTCCCGAGTTCGAGGGTGCCGTCATTGCCCTTTTCCACCTCCTGATGACCTGGCCGAACAAGCAGCGTGCTCTGCAGGAGGCTTTCTACAGACAGAACCTCCCCAACATCATGAACCTGTTGGCTACTCTGGCTGTCTTCGCCGCCGTCATCTACCTACAGGGATTCCGCGTCGAGATTCCCGTCAAGTCCTCGCGCCAGCGAGGTGCTCGCGGCTCGTACCCCGTCCGTCTGTTCTACACCTCCAACATGCCTATCATGCTGCAGTCTGCTCTGTCTTCCAACATCTTCTTGATCAGCCAGATGCTGTACTCGCGCTTCTCCGAGAACCTCCTTGTTCGCCTTTTCGGAGTTTGGGAGGCTAAGGAGGGCTCCGCCCAGCTGTCCGCCATCTCTGGTCTCGTCTACTACATGTCGCCCCCCCTGAACTTCAAGGATGCTCTTCTCGACCCCATCCACACCTTTGTCTACATCGCCTACATGCTCACTGCTTGCGCCATCTTCTCCAAGACCTGGATCGAGGTGTCCGGCTCCAGCCCTCGCGATGTCGCCAAGCAGCTGAAGGATCAGGGTCTTGTTATGGCTGGCCACCGTGACCAGAGCATGTACAAGGAGCTGAAGCGCATTATCCCCACTGCTGCCGCCTTCGGTGGTGCTTGCATTGGTGCGCTCTCTGTTGCCAGTGACCTAATGGGAGCCCTCGGCTCTGGCACTGGTACCCTTCTTGCTGTCACGTACGTTCTCACCCGACTTTCTCTTCGCTGATCGTATTTTACTAACAACATCACAGCATCATCTACGGTTACTTTGAAATCGCAGCTAAGGAAGGTGACCTGGCAGGCATGAAGGGCATGATCATGGGCTAAACAAAGCCCCCCTATTGGGTAATCATCAACATCACTTCCTCTGCTTGGCCAGTGCGTCAACGAGCTTGACCAACGACCATCGCGTGTATCATGGGCGGGTAAACAAAAGTTCTCTGAATTATTCAGCTAGGAGGACGAGCTTGGAAACGCGTTAGCGATGACCTGGCCTTGAACACCTTCCTGGGTCCCATTACGGAACTAGTGCTGGTCCAAGGGCAATGTGTATTTATTTACTATTACGTATTACACGAAGAAAAGACTTGTATAATACGATCCATTAAAATTTTTACCGAGTTGTTACGGCTTTTTTCTCTTCCCAATCCCCGCTCTCTAGTGATCTCCCGGAACTCTCGTGTTGTGAACAAGGCATTACCCTCGGCTACATTATGAGGAGTCTGGTATTCAAAGATACCTGCCCCAAGCGCGATCATCACCGGGCGTTAGGGTGCGCGGAAGCATTCATCCTTATGGTGACAGTACTTCAGGTTTCGATGTATTGGCCTCCGGATTAAAATTTGCGACATGGGATCTAATTGACCGGCCAGTGAAGCCAATTGCCCCTGATGTGGAAAACTTGGGTCCTCGACTGTGGCTGACTGATCCATCGACTTGCTTTCGATTTAACGACACCGCCTGTGATTTCAAACCCACCTAGCATGCGCCATGATTATGTGCTGGTTGATCGGGTCTCGGGTTCAAGCTTTTATGAGTATGCAGCTTGTGAAGAAGCCATTTTTTAATCGGCTTGGAGCTAATCAATCGGCCAGCTCATGTACGGTAAGACGGCACAACATCCAGCGAGGATGGAACCCCGTGCCTGCTGCCCACTCTTTCAGGCGAGACGCGGTCGGGGCTACTGCCCAGTCTGCACTAGAGAAATGATTATGATACTCCCATGGCTATCGTCACGGGGTCCTGGCTTCGTCGTAACCACAATCACATTACAGTCACACCCGGTGTTGTTTGTGTAAGCGCACATACCCAGTTAGGACATCATGCACAGCGATGACGGTATACGTGATGCCAGAAGACAGTCACCATTGTTGCCAGAAATGACGAGCTCCCCGGCCACCTTTTAGACTGATCCTGTGTGTTTTGATACGAGACAACGGTGTTGCGAGGTTTGGTGAGCAACGGTGCTGACTTGTGTGGATAGTCAAGTAGGTAGGGGTGACTCCCACAATCTTACTCCGTGGTATCTTGGACAAGAAACCTCCGACACAGTCAAACAGTCTACTGAGCTGGTCGTTGCTCTCTATGAAGTGCCTCTATATCACTAACATCTGGGAACTCGTGGGACAAGTGGGAGGGCCGAGTTCGACTAGTTGAATTCGCCCATAGATGGGAGGGACTTGAACACATGTCCAGGCTCCCGTCGTCGAAGATGCTGGTTTCTGCCCGGATACAAGCCTGGGAACTTGTCGTCTATTCGTTTGCGAGCTCCCCCTACTGGGATGAGATTTTACACTCAGGGCACCAGAATTGGTTGTGGTTTGGCTCAGGCAACCCACTCGGCCTGCTTATCCATTCAGACAGGCTCTTGAAATAGTTTGGGTTGATGACCTTCGTATTCTCCAGCGTTGCGCCTTTAAATGCAGATCCAGTAGGAGATTTCGATCATCGTACAGCCTTTCTCAGACGCCAGACCCGAGACCACAAGCGTATCCATTTCCTCCTTGATGACGTCGATATCGAGAGCAATGGTGGCGAAGTAGACTCGCATATCGTTCTCTTAACTGGTGGACTCCTTGTAGATACGCTTCTTGTACACAGCGCTGATATCGGCATCGTGTCTGCTAATCGTTCGCAGGGCCTGCCTGCTCATGGGTGTATCCGCGATCCTTGATGACCTGTATCAGGTAGCGGCGGGCGCGTCGAAGATCAAGTGTCACTACTATAATGCAACACAGTTACCCTGCTTCTCGAGAAATCACCTTTACCTGGTAAACTAGGACCTATATAATAGTGGTTTTCTATATTCAAATGGTGAACCTCATTATTTTAATTAGCCCCTTTTTTACTCGACCATTATTTTTATAACATAACGTACATCCGCCTTCAAGAAGAACTATAACCACACTGTACTCTTATTAGAAACTGAAGCTCTAGCCACTTGGTTGGCATTACGTGTCTTCCTGCTTAGGATCAGGACAGACAATCAGTCTTTGGTAGAGAAACGATACAGTCCAACGTTCAAGACATTTGGTAACTTACAGGCCTTTCTTTCCTGGTTTCGATACAACAGATAGCTCTGATAGATTTCATATTAATGCTTTGCTTTACACGGGGCTGTTAAACGATTGTTTACTTCTACTGCCTACCTACTTGAAATGACCAACGTTTCTACTAAAAGCATGATACCATTCGCAAGTCAAATTGCACTGAGACGTGATTCTTCAGTGACGCCAACCTCCAGGCCCTGTGTCAACTACAGCTGACAGCGCATGAGTTTTTGCTACTCTGTAGCTTACCTATTGCTCTAGCTGACCTGAACATTCTTCTATTCAATTTCTTAGGACAATCAGTACTGGACCTTTCTGGCTTCTAATCAGAACTGGTTCTATTTCTAGCTGGGGAATTCACCTTCCAGTTCTTTTTTCCTCCATCTCAACAACCTTTGCTTGCATCCTCCAGTTGCATTGCATCTTTCTCCAGACAACGATCTTTGTTTCCAATAGGCGACTTTGGTTATCCATAGGTGACTATCGGCAACCTCCACCCTCGCTTTGCATCTACCCTTGTTTTGCACAGAATTGTGATCACAATTGCGAAATAAGACTTTGCTTTCGCTTTTGCTTGGTTGCCTCGCTGCTTGCATACACGCCAAGCAGCTCATAAGTCAGACCCATAACGCAGTGCTCTTGCATCTCTGCTGTCAAAGGCCACAGAGACGCCATGGCCCGCAGCAGAGGTTGCAGGGCCGGCAAGGGTCGCAAGGGACCCCAGAAAGAGGCATCGGATGGCCAGCGCTCGACTAAAGAGCCTCGTCGCGCTCAAGCGCAGCCTCAATCGAACTCGCGTCGCGTTTCGCTGCCTCCCCGCCCTCTCCCAGGACACGAGTTGCCTCAAGCCAGACTGCACGGTGCCGATCATCGAACCAATGCACCGATGAAGCAACTGCCGCAGCGACCGTATGGATCCCACGAGAGTGATACCGATTATCACCTGCCTCCGTCTGAACCCGAGTCCTTCCACCAGGACTATAATCTACATAACCCCGTCCCGTCGCCGATCATGCCGAACCAGCCGAATGATCTATGGGCTAGACGTGGATACATTGAGATGCCTCGGGATGAGCGTCTCATGATTAATCCTCAGGGTCCCTCTGTTGCCAACTCACAAGTCAGTCCCCAAGATTACTATCGCCAACGCACGCCGGAGTATCATCGATACCAGCCTTCGGATATCATCCAGACGAGACCTTTCTTTGAAGATCGAGGTCCTCCCAGTAGCCGCATGTCATCGGATGCCCGACACCGACATAAACGATCGTTGTCTCCCGCAGCTGGTCCCGCCCGAAGCTCTGGCCACCCTGCCCCGGCTGTTCCCCCCGCCCCCAGTGCCACCTTCGCTCAGATCGGTGAGACCTGCCCCGACCACAACCAAGTCGGCGACAAACAGAAGAAGGAGGCCCAGCAGAGCAAGTGCGGAAACTGCAAGCGCGAGGGTCACGAGGTCAAGGACTGCGTGTCCAAGATCGGAGCCACCGGCTGCGTCATGGCTTGTCCCCGCTGTAACAGTAACAAACACTTGTACCCTCAGTGCCCGTCGCCCAACGCACCCACCGTCGGCACACGCGAGTGTGAGGAGGACGACCTATACTACCTCCTGACATGCCGCCAGAACAAGCCGCAGATCCGCGCCTTTACGGATCTGGCAGCGCTCGTGCGCTGGACGACGCCGAGCCTGGCCGCCTTCCCTTGGACCCCAGCCTTCGCTCTCCGCTACCATGCGGACCCCCAGCAGGCTGCCGCCGAGCTTGATTACGACTACAGCAAGCACGACTTCGGCCTTGGCGGGGAGGACGCCGCCCAGACCGCGAAGCTCTGACGCGCCGGTTTGACCCTTCGCATCCGGCCATCCCCAAGATTCCGGTCCCAACTTCGCTGATGGTTCCTGCGACGCCTGAGGAGATAGAGAATCACCAGCGGATTGTGCCTCATAACAGGCCTGCTTCCATAGACACCGTCTTGGACGATATCAATGCTCGTGCTGAAGCTATGGGCATTAAGTCCGGTAAGCCAACCTCTCATCCTATCTGGTGATATATTTAACCATGAAAGAAGAGCACTGTTCACTAATCGTTTTTACCCAGAAATAGGCAATAACAGAACTTTCGCAGCACAGCAGCGAACTGACAGCCATTCCAGCTCATCTGGTGCGGCACATGCACATACTTGGAACTCGGCCTCTACTACGGTGTCGCCGCCGGATAGAGGTTATAACAGCAACAGCTGGGCTGCTCCGGCTCCAACCCCAACTGTCAAACATGGCAGAGAGATGGAAGGATACTTGGGAACAGAGGGCGTCGGTGCCTCGAACAAAGCAGCACCAACAACAGCCACTTATGACGGGCACTCTGAAAATTGGGAGGCATATGTTGCGACCGAAATTGAGAGAATCGAGCGCAGGAAGGCGTCGAAGAAGAAGCAAGCGCCCGAGAGTTAAGGCTATTGCATTGAAGATGGCAAGCACATGTGTGGCTGCTAATTTGGATTTGGGCGCATAGGATTGCGCACCTTGAATGTCTCCACTTATGTGGTACTAATTTATGCAGAGTATGTATTACAGTCTGTTGGTTTAGTTTGGCCAACGATGTCTTCTTGCAAGGCTCAGCAATGTCTGTTTGTATCCTAGAGCCTGAAGACATCAAACCTTGGCAATGCTATGATTTCCCGCCAATCCACATCCGCTGCCGCCTCCTTTAGTGCATCATTCTTGTGACTACTGTTTCCTGCGCGGCGTAGCTGCCACACGTGAAGTATCAAGTCTTCCAGCACCACCAGATTCCTGAACCCCAATTTCTTCTGGCTCCGGAACCAGGCCCGGATTCTCTGCTGCACCGCGGGGTCGTCACACTCTGTGCCGAGCACCAGCACGGGCCAGAGCATCATGCAGCCCAGCTCCCCCTCCTTCCCAGCCCGGTCGATGGCCTCAAGTTCTGCGACGCCCAGCTCCGCGAGGACCTGCACCGACGCCACAGGCGCGCGCCGGATGCTGCGTTGGAAGTAAATCAGCCCCGCGTAGTAGTATGACGTCGAAGCGTGCTGGATGACGTCGTTATGCAGGTGCTGGCGGCCCCCACCTCCGCCCTGATGCTGCAAGGGGGACTGGGGAATGCGAGGTACAGCTGCAACTCGAACGCGTCAAGCTGTCTGGTAGTCCCCTCTGCGAGGTCAGAAATAGAAGCATCACCCTCTACAACAGCCAGGATGTTCATGCGATCGTGCGCTCTGAGAAACGCGCGCGAGACGCCGTAGTATGGGAAAGAGACCTCAAGGCTCTCGGCAGGCTGTTGCTGCTGCTCTGGCACGCAATCAGGATTATCCGCGTTCAAGAAGGCCTTCAGGTCCTCGGCCACCGAGAAGTCGCACAAGATGGCCATGAGAACCATGTGCCGCCGGAAGGGTGCCAGCACGGCCTCGTCGATGTTGCCGCGCGAGTGGAGCCGGGCCAGGTAGGCCAGCCCGCCCGAGACGTGGGTGCGCCAGCGCTGCGTGGTTCCCGAGACGGCCTCGACGGCGATGCAGGCCATGATGAGCATAGCAAAGGAGGCGTCACGGTGCTCGCCGGCGCGCGTCAGGTTGTGGCGCAGGTGGTGGATGGCCTGCTGGTCGTGGGCCAGCGCCAGGGACAAGTTGTCCTCGCTAGCGCGCCCACCGAGTTCATATATGTTATATGCGGCGCACGCGCACAGAGCGTGGAAGATGCCCACGTTGGAGTTGGACTCGGCGCTCCGCGACGTGAGGCCCGCCAGAGCCATGGGCAGCATCAGGGTGCGGCAGGGGTTGTGGGGCTCGTCGAGGAGCACGAGCTTGCGGCTCGTGAAGGTCACCCAGTGATGGATCAGTCGTTTCTGGTTCCTGGGCATGAAGAGCTCATCCAGATGGCGTGGTGGCTTTGGTTGTGATTGTGCAAGTTGATTGATGGGCTCACCGGTGGCGGCAAAATGTACGGGCTCGTGGGTTTCTGTAGGTTGAAACGATGAGAGACTTTGACCTAGTGGCTCTTCTGCGACAACGATCTCCAACGGCAATGTTGCATTACTGACAAGTTCAGTTGGCTGGAAGTTCGCGCCGGTACTGCCCCCCCTCGTCGGACTGGCTCGGTTCCCGCAAAGTGTGGTGGATGAAGGGGTTTCGTATACCTCCATCGACAGTCCATCTTCAATGCTGCCTCCGATCACTGGTGGGATAGGCGAGCAACGATGGCTTTGGTGGGAAGGCGACTCAGGCAAGGCGGTCGAGAACACGGAAAAGCCCAATCGCCTGAGTTCCGGAGAGTTATCTGGTAACCATGCATCAATCATTTCCAACGTTTTATCGATCTCAGCGGAAGAGAGATCTACAATCTTGTCGATGGTGTTGTCCCATGGTAGAGAACATCTGGAAAGCCTCACGTCTGAGCCAGTAGCATCGTCATCGTCATCTTGGCCATTGCTCTGAACCCAAGTCAGGCGTATCTCGTATCCTTCACAGTTAACTCTGAGCCTTTCGCAACGCTGGCATGATGGTTTCGTTCTGACGGCGGCAAGGAAATCATGGGCAGTCAGTAAAGTCAGATCAGGCCCACAAATCTGACAAGGATCAACTCACTCGTCGCATTTGACACGTCGCCGCTTGCACGTCCAGCACCCGGTGAACTTTTTGGATCGAGGAGGCTTCTTGGAATTAGGCCCGGTTCCGCAGCGTTCATGCGCCTTGTGGAACATGTTTATTGAAAAATTCATCGCTTTGAGTTGCCAGAACTAGAAGTTGCGTTGAATATTAGCAACCCAGCCCCTGGAAGAGATTGGCCCCATGGCCTCTAAAAAGGGTTAGCCCCTTGGCCCCTGAAAGTCATTAGCCTCTCAGCCCTTGAAAGCGACTAGCCCCTTTTTAATTCTCACCGATTGGGTCGCTTTCAATATCTTCATAGCGATTGGTTAGGCTTGGCTCCACAGAGAATCCATGTTCCGGCATCTATGAACTCTCACTGCAGTTCGTCGTCTAATGACAGTCACCTATCAGTATAAGATGAAGCTGTTCGCCCATCATGAGGATGCTTTTTTTTTCTCGTACCATTGACCGCTATCTATAGCAATAAAACCAACCAGACCCTAGAGAAAAGTTCTTCAGGATGGGCGTGCAACAAAGAAACCCTCTTCTCTCCGTGCCCCCGACGACCGAGGAACCGTCCACGACAACCCCAAAGTTCATTGATGGCGAGACTGACGAGTTCGAGTTTGGGGGCTCTCTTGGCGCTGCAGGCTTGATGATCGGCTTCCCGATACTGATGTGGTACATGTGGATCGGAGCGACCTACTACGACGGCCACATTCCCCTACCCGACAAGCATCAGTCCTGGCCTGAGTTTGGGCTCCATCTCTTCGATCTCGCTTGCGCTGGCGCCTTTCCGACCGCCAAGGCGTGGGCTATCTACTGGATATTCTTCGTTGTGGAAGCCGTCATGTACTGTTATATGCCCGGCGTGTACAACCAAGGCCGGCCACTTCGTCATGAAGGAGGCCGCCGCTTGCCTTACTACTGCTCGGCATACGCCAGCTTCTACGCCACGATCGCCCTCGCCGCCGTGTTACATATTACCAAGGTCTTTCCCTTGTATACACTGATCGATGAGTTCGGCCCCATCATGAGCGTCGCCATCTTTTCGGGGTATCTGAATAGCTTCATCGTCTATTTACAAGCCTTCCCCCGGGGGCGGACTCATAGGTTGACAGGGTATCACATTTATGACTTCTTTGTCGGGGCCGAACTCAACCCGCGCATCGGCATTCTGGACTTTAAGATGTTCTATGAAGTTCGCATTCCTTGGTTCATATTGTTCTTCGTCTCGTCTGCTGTTGCTGCGCGTCAGTACGAGATGTATGGATACGTCTCTGGAGAGGTCGTGTTCCTAATTATAGCACATTGGCTATATGCCAATGCTTGCAGCAAGGCGGAACAGTCCATCATCACCACCTGGTAAGATGCTTGTCTTGTTAGGAACAGTACGTTGGCTAATTCATGCGACATCTTCTAGGGATATGTACTATGAGAAGCTGGGCTTCATGCTTACGTTCTGGAATATGGCTGGTGTGCCCTTCAGCTATTGCCATTGCGCTTTGTACCTTGCCAACCACCATCCGAACGAGTACCACTGGAACCCCTATGCACTGGGTCTCCTCTTTGTCGCGTACCTTTTCATGTATTGGATGTGGGACAGCGCAAACGGCCAGAAGAACTCCTTTCGGCACCACGAAAAGGGCCAGCTCGTCAAGCGCAACACTTTTCCTCAAGTCCCATGGCAGTTCCTCGAGAACCCACGCGTCATTGATACAGACGTGGGTGATCAGATCCTGTGCGATGGCTGGTTTGCCATTGTCCGGAAGCCCAACTATGTGCCCGACATGTTCTTTTCCATGACGTGGGGCTTGATTACTGGCTTTAAGTGAGTCTCAACAAACATACCGTCTTGAATGGCCCAAAGATCATGATGCTAACCAGTGATGCCGACTCTTCATAGGAGCTTCTTCCCCTGGTTCTATTTCGTCTTCTTTATGGTCATGATGGCCCATAGGGTCAAAAGAGATATCGACCGCTCGCGGAGAAAGTACGGCGAGGCCTACAAGAGATACGAGAAGGAAGTGCCTTATTTGTTCATTCCGGTACGGTACCCCGAGCTCAATATAAACTGCCTGCCAATTTCGACCCACCGGCTAACAAATGTGCTTTAGTATGTCTTCTAGGTAGCTGCCTGCCCAATGTGCGATAAGCTTGCATACTGAGCAGAGTAACATTAATCTGTCTCGAGCATGGCAATTTCCGATACCAATCACCCGGAATAAGTGGAAGGTGATGAGATTAATAAGCGGTAGCTTCCTCCTGCCTGTGGAATGTCCTATGGAGAAACACCGTGGTGCGTAACCACACGGAAACCACTCCACAGTTTAAGACCCGAACTAGCGTTAAATAAAGATTGAATTATTCTGCGTTCCAAGTCCCTTACATGCAGCGAATCAGAGACGTATAGAAAATTTGAGTATTATACTTTTCGGAGTATAATTACAGCTGCTTACGGTCTTTAGAGAGAAGGTTTACCGACTATTCGCGGCATCCACGGATCAAGGAACGCTTTTTGGTAAGGCTCTAAACTGTATCGGAGAATACCTACTCACACCTTCGTTTCTTCGACTATATGAGGGTCCCCTTACTCTCTCTCATCTACTTCAACCATATCCCATAAAACCCACCACCATCACTTCCGCCATCATTACCAATATTAAACCTTGAATAACCCCTAAAAAGACGCACCAAATACACCATCATCACCACTCAAAATGCACGCTGCTACAGTTTTCCCGGCCGTCCTCGGCCTCGCTTCCAGGGCCTGGACCGCTCCAATCCCCGCAAACGAGACCACCGCGGTCGCTCCCGCGGAGAAGCGCTGGACCCACGGCAGTTGCGGCTTCCACGTCCATATCCGTTTGCAGGACGGCAAGCAAACCGCCAGCGTCAAACTTTATGACGGCCGGCAGGACCTGATAAACTCGGGCGACTTCGAGGCTAAAATGGGCGATAACCCATTTGGCGGCGCTACGGACGGCCTGGACGGGGAACTGGTAGTCATGGTGTTCCCCTCCAATGCCAACGTGGTCGAGTTCGAGTATGGCGGAGCCAGACGGGGCTCCGGCCACGAAGGTACCCAGAATGAGCACTGCAAAGTGGGCAATCGAGATCATAGCGGCATTGTCGGAACATGGGAACAAGTTGACCTGGACTGTGGTTTCGACTGCTAAGCTTACCTACCAGGCTGGTATGGCTTCCAAGTTACCGTGATAGCGCGGTATGAATGGCCTCGGATATCGTATCTAGGATGGTGCGAATATTATTAAGGTACATACTTAGGTACGCTGCTTTGGGTAGTCACTGTCACGCGGAGGTCTCACTAGTGCAGACATTGTATTGCCACTATATGGAATCGTGGCAAACTTGTACCACATCCGAGCGCTATGAGCCTCTAACAATGTGGAATTTCGCGAAGATCCTTCCCACTTCAACAGAAGATCTTGAACGATCCACGGTTACCGATCTCCCAACACTTGCTCTGATCCAAGTTGGCATTGTCACCCGACGAGCAGCCGTCCCCCTTGTAGACGGTGACTTTTGAACCCAACGTAGTATATGTCAGCACCATTTCTGTCTGTGTATGTGTGTGTGTGTGTGTCTCTCTCTCTCTCTCTCTCTGCATTCTCTGACGCAAGGGCGGTAGAACCCAGTACTCACGGTGGCAGTTGAAGTGCTTCTTGTTGATGATGTGCATCCCGCGGTTGCCTTGGGTCGAGTAGCACTGCTTCTCCTCGTACCAGCCCTCGAACTTGCCGCCGCTGCAGCCGCCGTCGTTGAAGAGGTCGACGGTGAGGCCCTTTGTGATGCTCTGGTCCGACGCGTCGGGGCTCCAGTAGCTGAGCACGAGCATAGCGGGGGTGATCCTCATGATTGCCGTCGGTGGGGATGATGCTTAGGTTTACACCCTAGTATATAACAGAGCTTGGGATCGAAGACAGCGACGGAAGAATAATGATGATACTGGTGCTGGGCTATAATAATTTGGACCTGTACTTGATGATTGTGCCTTTTGTATTCAATTCGATTGTCTCATCAATATTGACTGCCAACATGAAGACCTAACCTGAAGAATGGTATCCAATATTCGACAAACAGTATATTAGCCTATCAGCAACGACCTCGTAAAGAAATACGCCGCTGGGTTGGAGACACCTGGACAGTAGGAGACTCTGCATTGCTTCTGCATTGCGTGGCGCCGAACTGCAATTTGCATCAGCGACAAGTTCCGTTGGCAAACACTGTGGCGTCTCACCCACAGAAGCCATACGAGAGGCATCGTATGAGGACGGGAGGGCCCCAAGCAAGCCGACCACAGGGTGCGCCACATCCTGACCGCCGACCGAATCAAGATGCCGAAAAGCGTCGGTGTGGGGAAACTGCCAAGCCCGGCGGGAAGGGCCTGGACCAAAGGAGATGCATAATGCATGTCAGCGGCCTGAACCTTTGTCCGGTTCCCAACGTGTCTCCGCGGGTTGAAAGAAATGGATTCTACACCGACCGTACACCCATACACAGTCAATGATCCATGGACACCTGAAACAAGTGGGCATACCGATATTAACCTATTATTAACGCCAGGGTATACAGCACGCACTAAAATCTAAGATACACATACAACACATCATACATCGACAATTCATCCACCATAAGCCTCTTTTAGGAAGCGGGTGTGATAGAATATACCATCAGAGCCAGCCTGACTCTTCGGCTAATCGGCCCTGACATCTTTTCCTCGTCTGCTCCAACGCAAACTCGGCCTGCTCTGGCGTGATTGATTCAATGGCGCCCCACATAGCTGGCTTGGTCTTTGCTGACGGGCGGCGGGGGATGCAGCCCGCCTCCCACTCGTCCCGGACCGAGGCCTCGAGCGGGTCGGCCACGCCCTCGAGGCTGCGAGCGAGCAAGAACTGCAGCAGGTCCTCGCGTTGCCACGACAGGGCCACCAGGGCCGGCTTCTCGTACCGGCGCTGCGGGTAGGTCTTCAGGCGGTAGTCCAGCTCGTACGGGGTGCAGCAATCCTCGGCCCAGAGCGCGCGGTCCTGCAGGAGCCCGTGCGACGCCAAGACTTCCAGGACGTCGACGGTGAGTCGGGCGGTACCCGTTTGTGCACATGAAACAGTTGCGCGACCCCTCTACCCCGGCAACTTCTGCTGTTATATGACCCTGGCGAAGAAGGAATGAAACAAGGTCGGCTTTCCCAGAGCGGCAGGCGTACACGAGGGCGTTTCGTCGATGGTGCGGGTGCTGCTGGTCGAGTTCCGACTGCTGAATGGTGCGGTAAAAGAGCTCGACGGTCGCGAGGTCGCCGTTGCGGCAGGCCACCATCAATCCAATAGTGGTCACGAAACCCACGTCGGCTACACGCGCGCGGACCGGCACTCCATCACCCCGCGTCCACTGGTGCAGTCCGAACAGGTACTGTACCATGTCCCACCTCCGCAGGCGGATCGCCTCCACGACGGCGAGCTCGAACTTGGTCCCGAACGGCTTGTGCGGGCTGTGTCCCGGCCAGGTCACCAGGTATTGGACTTTGGCCAAATGCCCGCTCTGGACGGCCCACAAGAGGCAGTCCCAGCCCTCGTCGTTGAAGTCGAGGCCGCGGAGGGGGCCCAGGACGGCCATGAACCGCTCCATGCTCGACCCGATGATGAAGGCCTGCAGGCCGGCCCCGAGTGGCCGCGAACCGCGCTCCTTGCCCAGCAACAACGGGCTGGAACTGGCGTGCAAGTGGAATCTTGACTCCAAACCCCCTGAGGATGCATCGAGCACTGACTGGCAGGTGAGAAGATGGTGCTCGAGCGCTCCCGTGGTGCAGAGATGTTATGGTAATTACTGAATAGAATTAATAGAATATGAAGACGGCTTATATCATTGTTTTACAAAAAAGCGAAACAGAACGAATGAAAAGGCGCTTCGGATATTTATCAATAGTCTCGAATAACACAGTCTATACTCACTAGCGCCGTCCGGAACCGTCGGTAGTCGCAAAGGTCGGGATCGCGAACGCCGCCATCGGCGCGGGCTCAGACCGACCAACTACCGCTCTTGGCATCGAGCCAGCAGGTGGTCCCGTCCCCAAATGAGACAGCTGGGACGGCGACGAACTTCCACGGCAACGCCTGATGACAAGACCCAATAACCCGGAAAAGCCACTTGCCACGCCCATGCCATGAAGTGAATCGAGTCGGCCTGGCCGAACATGTGCACGTGTCAAAACATTGGTTACGACATGCAAAACATTCAACATGAGGTGGTAATACGAAAGGTGCAGGGACGAAAATATGTGTTGTGGAATCAAATTATTATTACGATATACGGATGGGTATCTCCTAGCTCCTCGAAAAAGCATTCGCCCCCAGATTGTGCAAACACCTAACTCCATTAGGCGCAGTGTCGTGATTTTCGTTAAAAGTCGTGTCCCTACATGCCGAATTTCTTCTTCTACGCCTCCGTAAAAGAGCTACATCCAAGCAAAACAGAGGGCACAGGTAAGCGCAACGATTACGTCACGCTTGGCGAACAGTGCGTGAATGGTCGCGCGCGGCGCTTAGACCATATCATCATTATGATGGGTGGGGACGCCAGCACCGTGGCCCACCGGCTTGCGCGAGTGCGACATGCCGGCGCCGTTGTGCGTGCCGTTGCTGTAGGCGCCGTCGTGGTGGCCGGCGAGCTTGTCGCTGCCGTGGTGGCCGCCAACCGCTCCGGCGCTGCCCCAGCCGGCCTTGCGGGTGAACATGGCGTGGGAGAGCTCGGCGCCGCCGGTGTAAGGGAAGGGGGTGCCGCGGTTCAGGGGGATGTGGTTGAAGCGGAAGTCCCAGACGGCGGCGTAGACCATGCGGTAAGAGGAGAAGGCCATGACGGTTCCGATCACGGCACCGGCGAACACGTCGTACCAGTTGTGGTATTCATCGATGGTCAAGGCACCTCCAATCAGGCAAGCACCCAGGACCGGCGCGTAGATGGCGACCAACTTCCACATGGCGGGATGGTAGTTGGAGAAGACCTTGAGCTTGGCGTTGAGGTAGAGGTAAAGGTAGATGAAGCCGGCAAAGGCGGCGGTGGTGTGGCCCGAGGGCATGGACTCGAGCGAGTCGTTGATCTCCTTGGGGTCACCGGTGCAGATCTCAGACGTGTAGTAGATACCGGTGAAACCGGCACCGTTGTAGCCGGCGCCCTTGACCCCCGGCGCGTTGCTGGCGCGGCTGATGTCGGGCTTGCAGACGTCGAGGAAATGGGGGCGCAGGCCGCCGATGAGCCACTTGACGAAGACCTGGAAGACGGCCGCGGTGATGAGCGAGTAGAGCAGGCCGATGACGCCGTTGTTGACGTCCCAGAACGAGCGGACGCGGATCTGGCAGATGAGGATCACGATGATGGGGATGAAGGCGGCCAGCAGCGCGGCGGCGACGATGGGGATGATCTCCTTGCGCAGGGGGTAGGCGAACTCGGGGTGGACGACCTCGCCGTCGGAGAACTGCACGGCGAAGGAGCGGGTCGGGGCGGGGTGGGCCATGTAGACACCAAGACCGATGGCGCCCATGGCGGCCATCGTGAGGATGTCCAGCCACGTGCACTTCAACCACTGGCCGAAGGTCGGACGCTGGGACATCGAGTAGTGGCTGCCGGCATGGTTGGCGGTGTTGTTCTTCTTGCCGCCACCAAAGAGGCCACCGCGCTTGGGCTTGGCAGCTCGGGGCTGCGCCGGCTCCTGGCGGGTTTGCTTGTTGAAGAGACCCATTTCTTTTTCGTGATATCCAAAATCACTGCTAAAAGATCGAATGTTCGGAAAAGGCGGAATGAGGCAGATGTAGCCCCTAGGCTAGCTGATCCTGAAGATAGCTAGGTAGAAAGAGTCGACGGAATAGAGATGCCGTGATGAGTGATGATGGTTCACAGAGCAGTAAAGTTTAGGGAAATGAAGCTGCGGTACCCCAAAGATATAAGCCACTGGCTGGGACGCAAAGTCAGAGTAAAGCAAGCTTGCACGCAGCAAGGAGCCGAATGGCTCTAGCGACTTGACGTCACCACATCTTTAGGATCGTCTTCTTCTACTTCCGGATGGACAGCGTTTGACAAATGTCGGCTGCCGGCACCTACATGCAATCCTATTTAGTCAGGCTTGTCGGGTAACACTGGGCCGCGCAGAATCGAGATCAATAGTCACCAGTTTGATGTTTTGGCATTTTACGCGATACGCATTGCGTTTAGCGTATTTTTCCCCAGCGTCGGCGGGGTGTCACAAAATGGGTGCAATTGGGTTTATTCTCCCTTGTTGGCGGCTGCAACCAACGTCATCGGGACCGCAAAACTTGGCAAAAGCTTGAACCACACTTGTTTCACCCTGTGGACAGCTCATCTTACTCATCACTCCCAGCCCGGAAACCCAGCCCTGTCCGCCGGAACAAGTCCTCCTCAGCCTATCAGCGCCGGCCAAAAGGGTAACTTTCAATTGAACCGAAGTAGCATGACGGCATACTTTTCCCATATTGCTTCTCCCTGGGTGCTCTAGAACACGCCTGGGACGTGCTGCTAAGACCTGACCTGACGGCTAAGCTATCCGTTGCGGGCTGTAGGCGGTGGGCTGAGGGCCACTGGGCACGCGCGTTCAGTTCGCCCAGTTGCCGTAACCCGTCTTGGCCCTTCGCTTGAGGGGTGTGATCCTGAAAACAATGAGCGGTGTTTTGTTTTCGTTCTTTTTTTCTTTTCTCTCCCCGGTACCAGCAAAGATTGTGATGTCAACATGAAGGTTTTGCAGGGTTTGAATCCTAGTGTAGTTCCAGAGTCCGCGGCGCAACTGTACTGTGACCAGCCACCAGCCGCCATAGAAGGTTTTGTTCGCGCGACACCATGGCCAGAACCAAGCAACTGTGCTAGTCATTCCTTTCCATGTGATACTGCTCTGAGCCCCCGGAATTGCACGAATACGAATATAGTATATTCAATTATCTACAGTATTTACATTAGGTAGATACATAACAGCGGGTCCAAGTAGATATGATCTACCGCGGAGAAGGAAGTGGAAGATTGTACTGTAAAAATGGAGGATTGGCATACAGCCAGCCCGCAATGCGAGGTCCGAAACGTGGAGTAAAAGCTTCTCTGCCAGGGTCATGGTTTTTAGTGGCTACAGCGCATCCATCGTTACCCCAAGTCTCAGCATTGCTTTTCCTGCATCCACCCTCCCATTTCGCACTTTACCATTTCACCACACTTGGACGACAGAAACGAACTGGGGAAGATTCCTGGGAGTATACGACCCATTATTATGGAAATTTGATCGAGTGCTGATTGTGTTAATCCAAGTGGTCTACCGCTGCCGTGCACTGCAAGCTGAGCAAAGGGAGCAAGGCTACCCATTTCACCTAGCCCAAGGCATGGGCTACTGGTATCTTACTTGAATCTACCCAATGTTGACGAGCCGATCAGCACCGTTGTACACCTTCATTGAGATATCGTCAAAGAGTATCTGATACTCGTAAGGCACGCCGGCGCCTGGTACCGGGCTGCTCCTCAGCGTGATCAAGATGGACGAGCTAAACGACCGCGGCCGATAAATGGGCGTCTCAAAGTACTGGAATCCGTCGGCGTCGGGCGGGCCTAGCGCGGGCACGTACTTGGTGGTGTCGCAGGAGCCCAGGCGCTGGCAGCCCGAGAAGTCGACAGCCAGGGCCAGGGACGTGTCGGATGGCTTGAAGTAGCCGACGATCTGGTACCCGAATCCGGGCTGGCCTTGGCACCCCGGAACGAACTGCTCCATCCCCACGCTGTACCTGGACTCAGGCCCAGGCATGGTGTCGAGGATGAAGCTGGCCGCAGCCGCCGTGCTGCCACCACGCCCGGCCCCCGGTGCCGCCCTAAGAACGCCATTGTACACGCCGTTGATGTCGTTCCCATCACTGCTAAGAAAGCCAACCCAAGGATACGTGCGATCGCTAGCTATGTCCGAATCCGGTGGGCCTTCCTCGAAATTGCCGTTGAGAATCTCCTGCAGACATGACAGACGCTGTGGCGTGTTGGTAACGGTGGCTGTTACGGCGGCGGCTGTCGGGCAGGTCGAGGTGCCAGCGTCGGCGGCGACTGTCGGACACGTTGAGGTGGCTGTCACAGTCTGTGTTGTCGTTGAGCCAAGGACGGCTGTCGACGTCTGCGTGATGGTCTCGGGTGTGGGGCAGATGGAAAGAACCGGGGCGCCAGTGGCAGACACGGTGATGGTCGAGATGGCGGCAGGAGTGCTGGAAGCAGAGCAGCTAGCCGCACTGGTCACGTAAACCGTCGCCGTCGTAGCCATGCAGGTGGCTCCTCCTGCAGTGGGCGTCAAGTAGCTGCACGTCGACGAGGCGGATGCGCTCTGCTTCTGCAGGCACGCACAACCGTGGCCGGCCTGCGCGGCAAAGTCCTTGAAGGTGGCACAGGGGCTGGCGAAAGTGGGCAATTGGGACAAGGCTGTGATGGGCGACAGGGCAATGCTCTGGCAGAAGGCTGCGGCAGCAAGCTGGTCCGTGGCGTTCAAGAAAGACAGGGAGCATTTGTTTTTACAGGAGCAAGAGGTGGCTGCCATGGCCGCCCCTCCCAAGGAGCCGGCCAGCAGTAGCTGGGTAAAGGAGTGTTTCATTTCAGCGAGTGTGCAGGTCTGTAAAGAATGAATATAGTGGGTGAGACCAGCATCAACGGGGTGCTATGCTCCAGACAATATGTCAACGGAGGCAGCTCGTCTTTTGTATAGAGTTGTTCCCCTTCTTTGATTGCCATCGACATATTCTGTCCCTGCCGAGCATCTACTTGCAGGACAAGCCTGGCGCTAGGTTCACATGTACTTGCCTAGGCCACTTAGCTTCAGCGCTTCGAGGTACGCTAGTCGGAAATGGTAGATGCACCTACATCGCTAGAATAGTGATTAGACCTGGCTGGACTCTTTTACAGCTCTGAACAATCTTATCTCCTTAACACTCATTTCGTTTCAGCCGTACTAAAAAGTCCCGTCAACGGCATCTGAGTTGACTAGTCTATATGGCATCATCCACCTTTAACATACGATGCGCCTGTGACTACAAAGAAGTCGAGTTTTGATTGAGATGGTGTCACACTCTGCTAGGTTATGCTGAAATGGTAGAGATCTTCGGCACGAAATATCGGCTCGTACTTTAAATAGCAGTTGTAGTACCAAATTATGCCCACAAGTAGTAGCTCCGGCCTAGATATCGAACTAGGCTGTCAGTTCATCAGCCCCTGTGGAGCATAGCCGCATCCGGTACCGCAACGCTAACATCAGAATCAGTGCGTACCTCCGCTACAGGTTAGGGGTCGCTTACAGGCAGTGAATATGCTAACTCGATTGGATGTTTCCATTTCGAAGAGTCTAGAGTTTGTAATCCAGCAGTTGGGGCTAGGAAATCCGAGTTGGAAGCAGGCTAGGCTAAGCGTGATGAAGAAAAGACCAATAAGCCCCGAGATGTAACGCGGAATACCACCTGTGTGTAAAGCACAGCCAAGGACTCTACAGGTATAAAATCAAAATATATTGTTTCAAATCACTGTATATTTGGACAGTTGACTATTAAAAAAATAGTATATTAAGTATTCCAAGACAAGGAATATATTGCCTGCTGAGGTAGGTACCTACTAATGTTTCTCCCTTTGCGTTGAAGGTCCCCGAGTCATCCTTGGCTTAGTTAGTAACTTGAGATGAAGCACACATTCCACAGCGGCTGCTGGGACTTGTATTTGAAACCAGAGGACCTCCACGAGTGAATATTCAGAAATGGCTATCACAAGATTCATAATGACTTGCAGTGATACTGAATTCACAGGAACTCCCCCGGTGTTCCGACTTGTATATAAACAGGGGCACCCGCCTATCCACCAATGCCTTCCGATGCCAAGTAAAAAAAAAAAGAAAAAACACAGAACACGCATACACTCATCGATACACAATGACTACCCTCACTTCCCTTATACAGGCTCTCCAGCAAAAGGCTGGAGGCCCAAATTCACCTTCGGCTCAACCACTGTCAGATGCGCAGTACAGCGATGGCTTTGATAGCATCTCGCAGGGCGCAGGATGGTCTACGTACCATAACTTCATCATCCCCCAATTGGAACAGGTGCTCATGCCCCTTCTCCGTTCACGTGATCGTATCTCGATCCTTGAAGTTGGACCTGGTCCGAAAAGCGTGCTTGGATGCCTACCGGGTTCGCAGAGACAGAAGATTACAAGATATACTGCTTTCGAGTCGAATGAACTTTTCGCCATGAGGCTGGAGAGCTGGCTTGGCCAGGTCCCTCAATCGTCATCGCCGCTGCCTGCCCTGGAAACCTCTCCCCTGATCCACCGCAGCCCGTTCCTTCTCGACAGCGACACGACAAGAAGCACCGCCCTCAAGGAGGAGCAGGAAGAGAAGTTCGACCTCATCCTATTCTGTCATAGCATGTACGGCATGCGACCCCAGCGAAGGTACATCGAAAAGGCACTGGGAATGCTCGTACCCCTACCTGTTCGTGGACTGGTGGTAAGTCAAAGCACCCCTCGACGGCCACACCCCTTAACGATTACCACAATAAAACAAAGTTACAACAATACAATAAAATAATAATAAATTAATTAAAAAATAACGAAAAATCGTAGAATTATAGAATTAATTAAGATTTATTTTAATTAAACTTTAAACTTTAAATTCCTCGTTAAATTCCTTTTTTATAATCTCCTTTATCGATTCCGATCGAATTATAATAGGGTGTATTTATATCGGTTCTACCGCCTTCCTTATATTAATTATTATTTTTATTATATAAATATATTTCTTATTCAGCGCCGGAATAAATTTCTTTTTCTTCTTTCCTTTTTTTCTTTTAAAGTTTATTTTTAATTAAACCTTCTTATATATTAATTAACCGATTTAATTATTTAAATTATCGAAACTCTTTTAAACCTTTTAAAATAATACCCTTTTAATTAATTTCTCGAATAATTCTATTAATTGCTTAAAGCTCTTTAAAATATAAATTAAAATAACCGAAAATTAAACTTTTAAATTTAAGGAGGGGGGCTCGGAGGTTAAGGTATTTTATTAAGTTTCGAATCTTTTAAATCGATTATTTAAAGGTTTATTAATATTATAAGGGAATATATCGAATACTTTTTACCTATTATAAATAACTTTAAATTTAAATATAAAGGTTTTAGCCTTTTTATAATATCGAAGGAACTCCTTTTTATTTATCCTTATATTATTAAACCTTAAATAATAAAGAATTACCTTACGACGGTACCTCCCCTTTAATATATTAAATATATCGATATTTAAAGGTTAAAAAAGGTATAATATATAAACCGATAAAAAATGATTTATACCTTAACCTTTAAATAAATTAATATAAACTCCTTAATATTATAAAAGGAATAGTTATTAAGGATAAAGAACCGTTATTATTCCTTATCCTCCGGTTTAATTTATAATAGGAATATCTCTTTAAATTAAAATAAAGTTAATTTATAATTAGTTTAGCTTTTAAAAGATATAGTAAAGATTTAATCCCTTATAATTTTAATTAAAATATCCTCCTCCTTTAGGAATTATTAAAATTAAAGCTATTAACCTTTAAAAATATATATTGGAACGATAGATTAATTATTTATATTAATTATTTATATTAATTACTTTTATTATAATTACTTAATTTTAATTAATAGAATCCTTTATAATAATCCTTTTTATATTTATTAGCCCGATTATTATTTAGTTACTTTAATACCTAATTATATACGGATTTTATTATAGTTTTAAATATATTAATAAGGGATAAATTAAATAAATTTATAATTAAATCGATTAAAAAAGTTTTAAATATTCTCCTTAAAGGTGCTCGTAACGTATTTAAAATTTATTTTAAAAGAAAAAGAAAATCCGATTACTTTATATCTATTAAGAAATTTCTATATTTAATATTTATTAAATATATAAGGGTTATCGTTAACTTTAAATATACGTTAAGCGAATATCTTTAAAATTATATATAGAGGAGAATAACCGAGTTTAATTTAAATAATTATTTATTAAATAATATACTTTTTATTATCGTTATATAATACTTATTAAAACGAATTATAACGTTTTTTAATTTACCAGCCCTTAATTTAAGCCTTTAAAATAATACGATTAACCCCTTTTTTTAACGCGGTTTATTTTAAGCTTTTATTATTAATAATATATTAAATTATATATTAAAGTTTTAACTCGTCGATTATAATATTATATTAAAAGAATAAAAGAAGAAGGTATAATTAAACTAATTTAAATGAAAATGTGACGAAACCTGATTTATATATTATTAAATCGGTATATAGGCGCGATTTAGGGATAATCTATTAATAGGTAACCGTTAAGGGGTGTGGCTGTCGAGGGGTGCTTTGATTTAACATTCCATTGGGAAGAGACCTTGGACATTGACGGCTTGGTATGCCACCGCACAGCCTCTTTCCCCGAGGCCTTCCTCAGCATAGAGGACGAAGACAAAACACTCGACAACTTTGCGGCTTTTGTCACAGGGTTCTCTATCCAGGACGGCACGACGATGAGTCAGGCCATCCAATCCGAGTGGCGTCAAGTCTGCCGGGACTTGGGCCGCCATGACAACATGACCCACCAAGGCAAGCTCATGTACAACACCCCAGAAGTGATGAAGGCCTTTACCAAGCATGCCGTCGCGCTGCCCGAGCTTATAGAGCGTGTCCCAACCGTAGAAAGCAGGGAGGCGGCTCAGCGTTGGGGGAAGGCCTCCGTCATCAACCTGCTGCCATAGTTCGACCGACCGAGATCCAACACATTCAAGAATGCGTCCGATGGGCCGTGAAGCAGAGCGTCGGGCTGACCATTCTCTATGGCGGCCACGGCAGGCAAGGCGTTTCGCCTGGCGTGGTGGCGCTCGACATGAGTGCATTTGATCAGGTAGAGATCATCGCGCCAGAAGAGGAGACTCACCAAGATCCCGGCTACTTAGGGGACTTTGGCTCCGTAGTCATCGCCGGCGCCGGGTGCACGACGGGGGACATCATTAACAACACAATGAAATCGGGTCTAACCGTGCCCCTGGGCCTCCGCAATCGCGATGGCGCAGGTCAGTGGCTACAAGGCGGCATAGGCCCTCTGGCAAGACAATACGGACTGTCCTGCGACGCCATCATCGGCGCCGTGCTGGTGCCCGTCGACTCGCCAGGCGAGGTGCGTTACATCGGCCACGTGCCAAGTCAACATCGACCGGCCGGTGCTGTGCGCCCAGACAACGAAGCCGATCTACTATGGGCGATCAAAGGGTCGGGGACGAATGTCGGTATCGTGCTGAGACTGACCTTCCGAGCGTATGCGGCACCGGGTTGCTCTATCCGAAACTGGACCGTCCCGCTCGGCAAGATTCCGGAAGAGGCGGCGTCCATGCTCCGTGAATTCGACGTGGCCACTAAAGCGCTTCCATGGAACTCCTCGGCAGATGCCCATGTGTGCGGGGACGTAGACAAACCGCACCTTAGTGTGACCATGTACGAAGTCTTCACGATAGCCGAAATAGACGCGGACAAACCATCAAGCATGCACCAGCTCCTGGGACCGGAGAATGGTCTGAGAATTCTAGATGGAGTCGGTCTGTTGAGCTCGGAGGCGTACATGTCGGATATACGCAGCGGGCATCGTCTCGCCGCCAAGACCTCGGCATTTGAGAGGTGCATGTTCCTCAGCTATATCATGTCGCCCAACATCGCCAGAGCATTGCTGACGGCGGTGGAGACGCGCCCGTCGCAAGACTGCTATCTCCACTTGCTACAAGGCGGAGGAGCAGTCCGCAATGCAGGCGCCAACACAACTGCCTTCGGCTGCCGAGACTGGCACTTTGCTTGTGTCGTGACTGGCGCCTGGCCACGTCATCAGAATGGAACTGAAACAGCCCGAGCCGCAGTTCGCTGGGTCTACCGAGTTGTGGAAGAACTGTTGCCCCTGAGTACCGGAGCACACGGTGCCAGCCTCGGACCGGATCTGCGAGACGCTGCGCTAGCGACTAGGGCCTTTGGCCCGAACAGGCCGCGCCTCGCCCGTCTCAAACGGGCCATGGATCCGCACAATGTACTGGCCCACACCTGCCCTCTCCTGAACAAGGCTCCGAGGGAACCCAAGCTCATCGTCCTGGTCACGGGCCAGCACGGGGCCGACACGGATCACTGTGCTGGCCTGTGGGCATGCGTCTTCAACCGGAAGCGGAACCTCAAGGCGCACGTGGCTCGCATCAGCGATGCCATGATGCGGGGATACGCCGACGCTTCCGGGACCGATCTGAACCGCCTGCTTCACGACCGTGCATGCCAAGAACAGCATCGCCTTGCCCTGTCGGAGTTTTTCGAGACTCAGGTGCGGAAACATCCCCAATTGCGCGAGAATCATTTCATGAATACGGTCTACGAGGCGGCGAATTTGGAGGTGGACGTGCTACTTATTACCGGCATGGAGGACGAGGCACCGGTTGCCGCCCTTTCGCACCTGGTTTCCGGTAGCAGAGTCGTCGAGGTCCGCGTACAGGCTAACAGAGAATCGCAAGAGATGCGCCGCGCCGAACCAAACCACGGTCGGCCCACTTTCGTCTTCGACAGCGACACGACGGGAGAGTACAAGATGCGGATAGAGCCCTTCGCCCTCGGAGGCGACTGGGCGAAGGTGGACACCATCGTCGCGCGCGAGCCTGGTGGCAGCGTGATTGCGGCGGCGCTGGCCGGTCGCGTCGGCGTGCCGCTGGTGTTGTTCCGCGAAGAGGGTAAGCAGCCCTCACCCACGGTCTCGGTGGACAAACCCCCTCCACTCTACCCCTCCTCCGCGCCGCCGGCCGTGAGCGCCAGTGCCGAGAGCAGCGACAACGACAACATCGCCCGGATGGAGAAGAACAAGAGTAACCTGGGGAGAATCGAAATGGGCCGTGATGCGGTTGCCCGAGGTGCGTCCGTGTTGGTGGTGCATAACGTGCTGGCCTCGGGGCGGTGCCTCTGCGCGGTGCTGGAGCTGCTGACCCGCGAAGCTGGCATTGACCAGGCGGGTGTGAGCGTTTTGGTCGTGGCCGAGGTCCCCGCCCGTCGGGGCCGGGAACTCCTGCGTCAGCGCGGTTTCGGGGGCGTACGTGTTCAAAGCCTTTTGGTACTCGGCGATAGCTAAGATAAGTAGGTAGGTAGAACATTAGAGTGAGATGCGGCGGCAACCCCTACCACCTACTACTTGGTAGAGCAAAGAGCAAAGAACTTAACAGTATTACGTAGTTGCTATGGGCTAAAGTTTCCCATTCCTTTGTTACCATTCTCTCTTTTTCTTTATTTTTTGATTCATACTAAGTGTCGCTGGCAGAAACCCAAGACCGGTCACAGTATCAAGAATACACGAACAGACTGTTTTAAGCTTACTCCACTCAAAATTGCTACGGATACGGTAGGTAAGTACCTAGGCAATCAGTATTGCCCGCTTGTTCGCCAGTTGTATTTCTAATCAGCCCCACTCGCATCTTCCCCCAACTTGGAATATCTCCCGTCTTGGCATCAGCAGTCCCCAGAAAACCGATCGAGTAAGCCAGATATGCCGCGCGGGTATTACTTTATCAGATTAGATTCTTCTAGGCTGGCAGATTATCAATCGAGCATCTACCTCATCTCATTGCTTGATTGCGAATCACAACAGCAGTGACCATGATGCTCAAACTTTCATGTGCGAAGACTTCCATTATAGCAATGAGTTATTTGCTGACCAACATGATGTTTCATGTCCAGGAGTCAATGTGGATTGGTTCAAATAGATATTGTGTAATCTAAAGTTGCGCGTATATAGTGCCAGCCTATCCACGCCTCTTTTCACCACGTTCCCATCCCACTATCACACAACAAAGCACACAATACACAGATCACAAATCCCCTGCCCAGCCGCACATCTTTCTATTTATCTGTTGATCTGAAAAAGAAACTCCTTCCACAATGGGTTCGACATCTCCTGTAGCTCTTATCCTAGGACAAGGCGCCAGAGTCGGCAAGTCCGTTGCCGCTGCTTTCGCCAACAAGGGATACCGGATTGCACTGGTCGCCAGGAGCCTCGATGAGGCTAACAGTACCGCCAATGAGCTCCATATCAAAGGGGACTTCGCCGATTCGAGTTCCATTCCCGCCATCTTCAGCAAGGTCGAGGCCAAGTTTGGCCCACCAGCAGTCGTCATCTACAACGGTAAGTCGTATTGCCCACATGTCAAAAAGACTGCCTCGTAAAGTAACCTGCTGCTGCGCATGTAGCCGGCGCCACGACCTTCAACGACAAGACCGACCCGCTCTCGGTGCCCCTGGAGAACTTCGAGCGCCACTTCGCCATCAACACGACCAGCGCCTTCATGGCGGCCAAGCACGCCGCGCTCGCCTTCGCCACGCTGCCGGCCTCGGCCTCGCGCACCTTCATCTTCACGGGGAACTGCACCAACGTGATGCCCATCGCCTCGTTGTTCGACCAGGGCGCCGGCAAGACCGCCAGCGCTTACGTGATGCGCGTCGCCGCGGAGGCGTACAAGGACAAGGGGTTCAAGTAGGTTGTTTTTTCCCACGCTTATTACCTAGCCCTGCATCTTTTTCTCTTCTTCGCATGAATTTGTACAACTACTAACCTGGAGTTCTTACAATGTACTTAGGTTCTACTATGCCGATGAAAGGAAGGCCGACGGCTCTCCGGCATATGGGGCCATCGATGGCGATGCGCATGGAGAAATGTACACGGAGCTGGCTGAAGGGACGGAACAAGGTCCTTGGTCCCAGACCTTCGTCAAGGGCTTCGGGTACAAGGAGTTTTGATAGCAAGACCGGATAGAGTTCCACTCGGGGTTGAGACTGCAGGGGATAAGGCATGGCAAATCAAGTATGATCTTTGAAACAACGTTCTAGCATTAGTTATACTACACATAGATTTGAATTTGTACAGAGCATCAATCAGACATCCTCCACATGCTGCGCCTTTTGGACCGATGGTTCTCCTCCAGCTGCTGCTGCCGCAACACTCGACGTCCTGCGCCTCTTCCGCGAGAGTCGTTCTTGGCGCGACCTCTCCAGCTCCTGGGCGAACTTGCTCCGGAGCCGAATCTGCGGACCCTTCCAGTAGAAGACATAGATGGGTATGATGAACACCACGCCCATACAGGCGAGGATGGTGGACGGGTAGACGAGGTGGTACTCCCTAGGTCCCACAGTCTCATAGACTGTATGTGGGTTTACTTATGTCAGTCCATGACTTCGTTAAAGTTGGCAGTGAAGAGAAATAAATATTTTGGACACGATGAACTTACAAGGATGCGCATAGAGCGCCGCGATACCGGCCAGGAAGTCCCGCGCAAAGTCGTTGCCGCCCGTGGCCGAGGCGCCAAAGGGCCCGTAGGCGGCGAGCATGTAGTCGATGGACGACTTGTACACGCCGTAGTTGGCGATGCCGATGACGGCGGCGAAGATGATGGGCGCGATCCAGTGCGACCTGTCGGGGCCGAAGCTCGTCCAGGCGAAGCCGAAGAGGCCGATGGGCAGCAGCGGGGCCAGCCAGAGAAGCCACCAGAGGCGGGACTCGGGGGACAGCCGGTCGGGGTCGATCTTGCGCGTCTTGTTGTGGTGCCAGATGACGGGGAGGAAGGTGAAGTAGGCGATGATGTAGGCGGCAATGGTTCTAGGTAGGTAGTAGGCATTAGTATTACGAATAGAAAAGAAGGGAGAAAAAGAAGAAGGACGGGGTTGGTTTGTGGAATTGAATCTTGATCACTTACCCCATGAAAGCCAAACCAATTTGGTGGGTCTCGAACCCGTACTGCTCGAAAATGGGCGTGAACGCCTCGAGGAAGACAAAGACCAACATGTCTGAGAAGCCACTGAGGAGCGACAGCCATATGACGATGGGCTCGGTGAGCAGCATGAAGTAGGGCCGCCACCAGATCTTGCCCGTCTCCTTGAGGGAGAAGCGCTTCTCCTTGACCTCGTTGGGACCGTAGACCTCCTCCTGCCCGTTCTTGCGGCGCTTCTTGGCCTCGCGGTCGAGCAGGATGAAGGGGTTCGTCTCGGGCACCAGAAAGAAGTGCGTCACTTGGACAATGCCACCCACTGCGGTCGTGCAACAATCAGAACACAATTTCCATCATCTCGGTCAAGGGGACTTTGGTCGAGGTCAGGTTGAACTTACTAATGAGAAGGGTCCAGAAGATCCACTCCACGGAGCGGTACTGGCCCACGAAGCCTCCTATGACAGCGCCGGCCGGGGAGCCGCCAACGCTGGACAAGATGACGAAGGCTACTGCATATTGGAAGCCGGTGTCTTCGGGACGGTACATGTCGGCAATCACGCCAAGGGTGACGGACCCGCCGGAGGTCGAAAGACCGCCCAGGATCCGGCTGACGAGGACACCGCCAAACGTGGGGCTCAGGGCCGACGAGATTTGCCAGATGTTGACGAGGAACAGAGACGCCTGCTGTGTTGGCCAGCGACCGATCTCCTCGGACCAAGGGGCCCAGAGCTCTGAGGATCACCAAATTGTCAGCTTTCTTTTAGTCACACATATTTGTTCGTTCTTGGTCTCCCATTTTTTTCCACCTGAGAACATTCATCCGGGTCACAATACCCCCAAGTTGTCCTACTCAGGGCCCACACGCAAGAAACAGGAATCTTTAAAAAAGAAACTCACCGCAGCCAAAAGCATACGCGACCAGGAACGCCATCTGCCCCAGCCGCGCCGTCTCGGGCGTGACGTCGTACTTGTCGGCCAGCGCGTCGACGGCGAAGCCGTACATGCTGGCGTTGGAGTTCATGCTGGTCTGGATGAAGAGGACGATGACGAGGATCATCCACTTGCGCCACTCGGGCAGGCCAAACGACAGCGCCTCCTCGGCGTCGTCCTCGCTGAGCACCCGCTTGCCGTCCGCCGTCCGCGTCTCCTTGGCTGGGTCCAGGGCGGCGGCTTGGTCAGCGCCAGGGAGGCCATCTCTCTTTTCATCATGAATATTGATATCATTATGGGTGTTATTGATGTGGGTCTTGTGGGAAGGGTGCGGTGCCGGTGCCGGTGTTGTATCACTGGAGGAAGAGGCCGAGGCCGAACCGTTGGAGTGTGCGTGTGCCTGATGATGAGACATGGCCGCGGAAGTGGGTTCGGAACGGAGATCCGACATGCTGGAGTCGGATTCAGGCACGTGCGACACACGGAACACACTATCTTATGAGACTGACCTATCTCAACACCTCAAAAGATGTAGTGCACTAGCGCTTCCTACCTAAATCAAAGGGCAAGATTGCATATTTATTACCTTTCAATTCATCAAGGTATGTTGACGTCATGCAAGCTGGGCACACCGTACATCAGACGGCTCTCACATCGCCCGATTCCTCTGGCAGTCTGGGGTAAGCGAGGCGAGGGTATAGCAAATACACGCGAGTAAGGAGTCTGGGGTAACGTGCAATCCGCCGCGCCTAGCTTGTAACTGTCGCCTGGCGTCCTCGGCGCGCTTGGCGGTAGGGTTGGTGCCGCCGTGGCTGACCTTGGCGAACGCCAGAACGACGTAGTCCAAGAAACTTCCAAGATTTTGGGTGGTCAGCGCCAAGGGGCACACCAGCAAACGTTTTGAACCCCAAGCAGAACTGCATAGAATCAAGTCGCGTATCGGCGAGCTTACGAGGGATTGATGAAGCGTGACCGATGACTTCATGATGGTCACTGGACGACTTTCTACGAATGGCCAAGGTCTTCTTGCTGAAATGGACATTGCCAGCAAGCGCCAGGTTTTATTCGTGTACTAATAGTTCTTGCATTTGGGATATCTAATTATCTATTAGAGGAGAGCAGGGTGTCTAATAAGACCAATCTGCTACCAAGATCCCAAAAGTCCAACAAGCAATCACCAAGCCAGCTCAAGCTATATCAAGCTCAGCGAAGAAAACGATACCCAAGCCGTGGCGGTACTTTGAGGGGACGTTTCTCCTCGCCAAGCCACATACGTAGCTTTGCCAAGTCTCTAGTGCCGTCCTCTGTTGGTTCCCGACATCCCAGCAGCAGTCCTGCTCATCTATGTCATATCATTCATGGCGGCGCGCATACACATCGTCTTTCACGCCTGGGCCTTCTTGCTGCTGCTACTACGCCTCGTCCACTCGACGACGGACGGGGCCTCGGGCTTGGAGAACATGGAGCTGTAGTCGGTCTCGGGGACGCCGTCGGCCCACTCCTCGCAGGTCCGGAACCGCATCTCGCGCACAAAGGTGGCGATGATGGTCTCGAGGTTGACAAAGGCGAACTTCTCGCCGATGCACCGATGACGGCCCGCCCCGAACGGCAGGTAGGGACTCCGGGTGCCGCGCGACGTCAGGCCGTAGCCGTAGTCGACCGTGTCCGCCGTGTCCGCCTGCGAGCTGGCCTCGGTCCGCACACCCCATTGCTGGCTGCCCGCGTCCCATCGGTGCGGGTTCCAGGCCAGAGGGTCGGGGAAGTAGGCTGGGTCGCAGTGCGTCATGAGTGGTGAGGCTCCCAACACCTTGTCGGGCGTGATCACGTAGTCGGTTCCTGGCACGGGCAGGGGTTGTGTCACTTTGCGCATGATGATGTGGATCGACCCGTGCAGCCGCAGCGTCTCCTTGATGACATTCTGCATCAGCGTGAGCTTGTCCAGGTCGGCGTACTGCAGCGGGGGAGGTCCTTGCTGCCGTTGCCGAGCTTGTTGACTTGCTCTTGGTACAGCTCCCCGACAATGTCGGGGCGCGAGGCGAGGCGAAGCATGATCCATGCGCTGCTGGACGAAGAGGAGTGCTGACCGGCCATCATCAAGGTAATCATCAGCTTGGCAATCTCCTTGTCGGGTACGGGCTGGCCATTCTTGTAGGTGCAGTTCATTAGGTTTCCAATCATGTCGTGGTCTTCGTTTTCAACATTGCCGCTCTTCCGCCGGTCATTGATAACATCCATGTAGATCGCGCACATCTTCTCGTGAGCCTTGTCTCGCCGCCGGTTCTGGGGAAGGGGCAACCAAGGGGCGATGAAGTTGATGGGTTGGAAGCCCTGCTCGAGGTCGTGGTACAGGTCGGCAAGCTCGGCCGTGAGCTTCTTTCGTACTTCTGCGCCTTGCAGGGTACGGCCGGCCGTGTAGAGGGTGATTTCGGACATGGCAGCGGAGACATCGAAGATTCCGTTGGTGCCTTGCAGGGTGGGGTGTGACTGGAGGTAATCCTTGACCTCCTTCTCGATCAGTGGGACATACGACTCGAGCGCCCTCTGCGTGAGCCCGAACTTGATGAACTTCTTCTGCTCCATGAGCTTGGAGTTGGGGCAGTCATAGACGACATCGGAGCCGAAAACAGGCGTGGTCAGGGGCCCGTAGATCTCCTCGGCGTTGAGGTCTCGGAGCTTGCCGTTGAAAATGAACTCGTTGCCTTCGATACCGAGGTACATGGTGATCTTCTTTCCGAAGAGGACGAAAGTGAAGACATCGCCATACTTGGCGCGGCAGCGCTCGTAGAAGCCTCGGGGGTCGGTGCCGTAAGCCACTGCATTGCCGATGTAGGGGACCAGGTGGAACGCGGTGGGGGTTGGGACTTGGACCGAGGGAGGAACTGGCGCAGGATATGAAGGGCAAACACAGATAGTAAAAAGCCGAAGGTGTACCAGACGGTATTGGATATGGAGAGGAGCTTGGTTTCCAACCAGTCCCCGGACGGGAAATGGAGGACAATGAGCGGCGAGTGGGCTTTGTCCATTGCCGCGGCTGGGATGGATGCAAGGCGCCAGGTAGAGAGATCTTGGGTAGCATCATACTTTCTCCAACTGGCGGGGGGCGTGATATCTATCTATATTGTGTTTAAAGTTGCATCGTATGACGATTGCCGTCATGACGATTACCGTCGGCCGGTGTTAGTCGCTGTAAGTCGCTGCAGAAAGGTACCGGCACGACGGTGAAAGGTTTGGCATCGCTTTCGTATTCGTATTTGTGGTCCTACAGGGGTGACTAATATCGTCGGGCCCACAATTGGTCCCTACACGCAGCCAAAAAATAAGGGGTACTTGGACTCTATCGATCCAGCTCGTGCGATCCGACAGCAATTCACATGTTTCATGGTATGTTGCACCCAGGCACATTGGCCGCTACCGCCAAACTACCCGGCGTAGCGCACCCCATCCGCCAGCTGTCGCTGCACCACCACCTACAAGCTTCACCCAATCGTCGCAACCTCATTGCTAACTACCGCCATCAGCTGTTCGGAGATACCAGGAAATTAGAAAATTATGAGTGGCCTCGGAAAGGCATGGCAACGACAATGTCGCCAGCAGGGGTGTTGTCCCATCTACCGGTGCTGCACCTGCCAGTGCACATCAATCTCATGCCGCCTACTTGCCTCTAATTCACCACCTCAAGATGTTTCTCAAGTACGGAGTACAACGCAAGTCGAATTTCGTCATCCTATTCTCCCGTCGTGTAATGACCAATATGTGATTAAGTGCATTGGCCATCTACATGTACACCTTATACTCAATCTTGCTATAATGGCTCGCGCTTCTGAAGATTGAATGCACTCTTAATACATTTTATATTTTTTTATATAAATGTTTTATAATAGATAATTCTTTAAAACTCTTATCAGAATTATTAAAACGGAATGCTATTTTATTTAACTTCTTATAAAACTTAAGGGTGTTTTTAATAGCTTAAGAATAGCGATTTCTATCGTCGAAGTGTTAATATAACTTGGAGGTGTGTGCATTTCATCGCGAGGGGCGCGCGGATGAGTATTAACGCCAGCCAACAGTGTCGCAAACGCTGTTATAGCATCATATCATACGCACTTCGCTGTCCATTTGGACTTGAAGGTACACCCTTCCTAGTGGCGTGATGGCCATTCCAAGTGGCAACCTCGAGGTGCTTTAAAACATCTGAGCCAGTAGAAGGGGCAGCCGCCGGCTGAGCTCCTTCTATCAATGATGACTTCCGGCTCTGTTAGTTGCATCGTACTTGTCGCTCCTTCCGTCCCAGTGGCCAAATCTGCTTGTGGTTAACAGGCCTAATTAACATGCCTCTTTCGCCAATTCAGCACTTCTCCTAAATTTTAGATCCCCAGAGGCCAACTTGACGCGTCAACCTTCACCCGCACCCGACGACCACTGTTGCGATTTCGGCAAGATTCCTGCGGAAATGGCGTCAAATCAACTTGCCTGCACAGGATGCTCGCTCACGTTCCCTAAAGAACAACACCTCGAACGTCATTTGAAGATGGACCCTCACAACGTTCCACTCAAGTGCCCCTTCCCAGACAAATCATGCGGAAAGGTCTACACTAAGTACTCCGTCATGCTCAATCATCTGAGAAAAGACGTACAAGACCACAAGGGCATGGGCCTTGACGAGATCCACAAGCTCGCGGCCTCGCAGGGGGACGAGGAGGCGAATGATGCGCCAACGCCCAACAAATGGATCTTGTGGATGTACCGCACTGCAAGGCGCGCAAAGCTGGGAAAACCTGCAAGAAGCTACAGCCTGAGGAACAAACGACGCGAAAACAATGGGCAGAGCGATCAGGTCGACAACATCCACGAGCGCGATGGCGGGAACGACGCAGCTGTCATTGCGAAGCCCAATCTCACCCACCAAGCAACGGAAGTGGTCGTAGAGGAGGATCTTATAGACCTTAGCAGCGAGGGCCATGGCGGTTACGAGAGCGAGCCTGAAGAATGGTGGATGCGATGAAAGGGATTACGATGAAGAGCTTACATGTTTACCAACCATTTCCTTACTGTAGCTCGTTTTCTCTCTAAGACAGTTCAGCAGAGGCAAAAGAATCACCAGGATCTGGTTATACGCAAAGATAATAGATCAAAAGAAGTTGATGTTATAGATGCAACTGAATTGCTCTCCTATCTGGCCACTAATCCGACTAGAATCCCTGAACCTCGTGAGAACCACCCAATTCACACCGACTATGAACCTTCTAGCAGGGCTTTCCGTTGGTGTTTCCGCAGGTGTTGCTGTCGTCGCAGCTGGAGCCGCAGCCGTAGTTGACCTTCTTGGTCGGGGTGCGCATGTTCCAGTCGGCCATGCACTGGGTCTCTTCGCCGTGGCCGTAGTTGCAGCGCTGGCGGCGGTAGCCCTTCTGCTCGACCATCTGCTGCTGGGTCCAGACGACGTGGCAGCCGCCGTCGTGCCAGGTGCACTGGGACGTGTCCGAGGCCGTGTTGCACTTGGACTTCTCGTTGGTGGTCGAGACGCCGATGCTGGCGGTGCCGAGGCCCTCGATGGCCAGGCCCACGTCGGCGCTGACCGTCGTCGACTTGCTCTGGCACGTCTGCTGCCCAGTCAGCGAAGACACGGCGCAGTCCCCGCCCTTGGCGCAGTACTGCTTGCCCGACGCGATCTGCCACGGGTCGTCCTGCGCTGCCGTGCTGACGAGGAAGTAGTCCCACCAGCACTTGCGGATGCGTCCGCCCTTCCACGGGTGCGAGACCTGGTCCGACTTGACGTAGGTGCCCGAGCCGTCGGCGTACGCGCCCCCGTAGTTGGTGTTGGTGTTGTCGCAGTTCTTCATGTCGCCGCGGGTCTCGAGCTGGGCTTCGGGGGCAGCCGGGGCAGCAGCGACGGTCAGGGCCATCAGGAAGATGGTGTTGAGGGTGTTGGACAGCATCTTGAAAGAGTGTGTGTTGGCTGTTTCTGCGTAGGAAATAGTGATGATATAAAGGATCGAGGATATCTTATTATTGCTGCTGCTTGATGGATCAGAGTGCTGGTGAAGAGATAATTGTAAGAGGGAAGAGACATCCAGACCTTATATATGCAATGGGAGCACGGTTGGAGGAACTGACCTCGACATCACATGCCGTCTACCCCTCCCCATCTCGCAACGCAGATCCCCAACCATATTGCTCATGGTAAGCATCGTACGAGGTTTTCCGTTGCCGAGATCCGCACCCAGGGATGCAAGGTGCGTGTGTTCCAGCCCGTCCAACTGCAAGATCTAAAGATAGCAAAGCCGATCAATGTGCCAAGTCACATTCTATAGTACAACACACTTTAAGGACCCCAAAAGTTGAAAGACAAGGCGGCATTAGCGCATTCAGATTCCACTAGTGGCCTAACGCTTACTCTAACTCGTTGAAGGATGTGCAAAAGTGGCATGTGTGCAAATCTACTATAGGCTGGCTACCATGGATGCTTACTGTTTCCCCTTAAATATGGACCTGGAAGCGGGATCACTCTGTCTTCTCCATCCAGTCTTAGTTACCCATGATATAGCAGTGAAGGGGGCCGGGACGGTGAGCGTTGATATCGCCAGTGTTGGATGCACAAACGAAGCTGGTGTGCGCGAGATTGCCTTACATCATTGCTGGTATCTAAAAATCAAGAATATATTAGCCAGTAGTGTAACCAAAATAGCCAGCAGCAATGCCACGATACTGTTCATCTATGCAGTAAGGCCATCATCTTAATCCAGGTATGGCCATAAGAAGTCTTATTGCGCTTTTCCCTAATGCCCAACAATGCCTCATTGTTCTGATGTTGGACACAGAACAAAATCAATGTGCAACCAGCATAGGACATAAGATACATGCAATTGCTTATCAGATTTACTCGCCTTGAACATCGAAATGGCGGGACTCAGCAAAAGCAATCACTATTGACCCGGCTTACTGGTCTTAGACAAATTGTAGTGCGCATGATCCTGAGCACGATCAGCATGCTGCCCGCGCGTCCCCTGGAAGCTAGCTAGCACTCCAACGAGATTCAATAGGGTTGGGACAGATCACGGCGTCACCGTTGCCGTGATCTCGGGTAACGGGCGAATCAGACACTAGATGGCCCTGATGACCCACCAGCACGGTATACCGACACGTGGGTTCGTTCCCCAGTGGCACGCCCGTCCCTGACTCTCTTTCTTGGGGAGAGCCCGGTCTAGTCATCTTAGTTTGGACGCTTTCCAAGAAGAGGAGGTGGCAGAACAAGTTCGAGGGCCTGATTGGACCGGAGCACTGCGCTAATGCATGCTAGACTTGCGCACGAATCCTTTCCGCACTGCGGGAAGCCTTGTAATTGGTGGGATACAGTCTACTCCACCTGGCAAATGTATAAATAGCTTAGTACGAAACATGAAGAACTCGGTGAAGGGACTCTATCTGGGAATAGGTGCACAGGCGGGTTACTATCTCAGCTTATCAGAATATCCTATACAACTCATCAGTTCGCCATACTTCTGCATATCTTGATCGCCCCTTGCGATGGGATCGTAACAACCGTAACAGCAAGGCAGGCAGCAGGCCATCTTTGCATAAGCCACACAGGAATTGTCTGTCCATATCTGGCCCGGCCCTGGTTAGGTAGTGGGTACTTTGGTCTTCTTATGACACCAGCCCTCTTATCAGGAGCTGAAGTAATCCAGCGCAGATAGAAGAGAACGATCTTACAGAGAGTTTCGCTTATCCGCGTCGCTGTCGTCTGCAGACACGGCAGACTTGGAGCTGGCACTCGACGCAGCGGTAGAGGTAACCTCCAAGCTCTAGCGAGTCGCATATTGGGCAGACGCCGGGTCCAGGAACTAGAGTCCAACGTGCGTGTTGTTGACATCTCTGGTTTTGTCTCTGTGCTTGGCGAGGAGAGGGAGCTCGGAGTTGGGCTCGAGGGAGATCAGGAGGCCGGGGGGCGTCTCTCTGACGCATCTGACGGATAGGATGGTCGTAGAGCCGCGCAAGGCGTCGAGGAGGATCTGACCTTGGTCGGTCATAGAGCGAACGACGAGCACGAGATCTTCGAGGGATGCTGCGACTGGAATTCTGAAAATATTGCTGTAATTGACGTGCTAGATCCCAATCCAGCCCGTCGAGCACTCGGCGTCCAATTGTCGCTATTGGACGTATATTGGCTTGAGGTCGTGCCATTACATGGTCATCGTCAATGATCCGGCATCCACAGGTCCGCCATGAGCGGCCACAACGGTAGCAGAACTGAGCCCCGCAATTGCATCTAGTTACGAATCGGCTCAGTGAATATCCCGTCGATGAGAATGGTTCAAGAAGGCAAAGTTGGGGGATTGGATGTCTACCTCATGTGGTTACAGCCCTCGGTCCGCTGAACGATGGCTTTGCAGGAATAGCACTGCTGCCAGCCTTACTCTCTGGCCATTCCGATGACTCGATCTCCTTCCTCGTCCCCGCTACAGTATCCATCGTGTGCCTCTCGCTTGCAGTCGACGCAGGTCTCGGTCTCGCAGGCTGGGCATCTGGCTTGCTTCTCCGTAATACGGGATCGGTCGATGAAAGCGGAGCAGGTGTTCATGCATCAATAGATGCGGGCGGCGACGGGAGTTTCGTACTCAAGTATTTTCTGCTGGAACTAGAGGATGGTGTGTGCGCATTAGTATTATTGTAGAAGGCATCCAGTTTTTGACTAACCTGCTCTTCAAGATCTTTCGAAATCAAGTCGGTCATTAGGGTCGAGGGAATGGGAGTATTGCAGCATGAGACAGGGTAGAGAGACTCGCTCTTGAGTGTTCTTATGACCCAACCTTCAAGACATTGGACACAGTACTCGTGTCCGCAATCAAGGCCTTTCAAGCCACCCCCAGTGTGGAGTTCGAGGCAAAACCTGCATGTCCAGGAGTCTGATGGACTCCAAGGCCTCTTCATCTAGAGTTTCCATCGTGGTGGTTACTGGTTCACTGTTGTTTACCTAGAAAGGATAGAATAGTAAGTTCAAACGATGTGTGTTCTTAGAAAAACAGTGGTTAATGGTTGAAGAATTACCACATATTAAATAAAATTGCGGTCTGGACGGAACACATCCTATGCCTGTTTTAAAGGCAAAAGAAAAAAGGAAAAGAGAAAAAAGAGAAAAGAGAAAAACAAGTCCCTTGAGTAGGAATAGAGCGCTTTGGGTGGTTTTCTTGATGGGTTAGAAAATAAATGCCCTGCATGTCTCGCCGACCTATCTTCCACAATGACAGAGCCTTGTATCTAGTACTGGTAAGCCTCAGCTACATTGCCCCTCCATCGGCGACCCCTTTTCAGCTGCTGATAACCCTACATACTGATGTATCGACTGATTACAGGCAGAGACAGCCTCAATATCCAAACTTCAAGGCTAAATACAGATAAGCTCAAGGTCGAAGTGAACGTCTGCCTTGTAGTGAGGGAAGCAAGCAATGTTATATCTGATCATAGGTTGGCAACGGCACTCGCTAATGTACAAGGCACTCAGATTGGTATTTGAAGAACAAATGAAATATGCTCTTTGCCATGTCCACAGATTCGGCTTTAAGGAAAGCGACAAACAATGTCTCAGGGATTCATCGATTCAACCCATGTACGAAAACAAAGGAAGCGAACATGTGTTCACTTTCCGAGTGATCTCTACCTAGACCAGATAAGACATGAACAGAGAAACCGAAAAACACAAAGCAAATCTGTGACCTGGGCCAGTAGGCTGATATGTGCGTTAAGCCATTAAAGCATGGCAAAAGCAACAAAGCTACCACTTCCAGGACCTAGTAGTTATATATGGTTGCTAAGCGTTAGAATGAGGCATCTGATGTTGCCGCTCTGAAGTACCTGCTGTAAAGGGTGACTGCTGGTTGCTGATCAGATTGGCTATTTAAGAAGTCATTGAGACGCGGGACACATCTGTCTTCCTACATGCTTCAGGCTTGATGGTAATGCTGTGCTGCTCTGGAGCTTTCCTGCGTTCTATCTCCCCTCAATCAGCAGTGGACGACATAGGCTCAACGCAGATGACAGAATAAATATTATCACACATCCTCTCATCGTATTCTCTTATGTAGGTAGCGATCGTGGTGTAACCATACTCTACCTTACACGTTTCCCCTGAAAGGGCTCCCACCATCGTTGATTCAGTAACCCTAAATCTATTTACATGATCTCATGACGTTTCACCTTTCCAAGGTGCCGGTAAGCCAGGCCCGGCTATACTCGCTATAAATCATAAATGCCGCTAAAAATGAAAGTACCGATAATATGTATGTTGAGTGCACAACTTCGAATGATTAGACATTAGTTCTTCTTCGAGAAGCCGCCCGAGGTCCAGCCGCGCAGGCGCTTGCCGGTGAAGAAGATGATGGGGATGCCGAGCGATGTGACCAGCAGCATGGTACCGAAACCGCCAGCGAAGACGGCGAGGTTGCCGTTCTGCTCGATCCAGGTCGTGACCTGGGACGAGAAGAAGAAGGAGACAAAGATGCGGAGCGACGAGACGTTGGTCAGCACGGGCCCAGCCCACTGCGGGTACGACTCGATGACGAAGGTGTTGACGAGGGTGAGCGAAGTGAGCGCGCCCGAAAGAATGAAGAACGAGCCCAGCAGCAGCACGGTGAAGTGCAGGTTGCTCTGCGCCGCCACGCCGAAGATGAAGCAGCCCGCGATGCCCAGAACGAAGGGCAGGATCAGGTTCGGCAGCGAGTACTCGGGCTCGCGCTTGCCCTTGCCAAGGACCTGCGACATCTTGATTGAGACCTTGTCGGCCAGGGGCCCGCCGAAGAAGTACACAATCACGGTCGCGAATATGGAGGGGATGACTGCGAGTCCGGTCCACTCAAAAGGAATCCTAGCAGGGACAGAGTTAGCTAGTTGCACTGCAGGATGCCGCACGTGGAACACTAGATCGTGGCTTCACTTACCCAGCTGCTAGCAGTGAGAACGAGATAATTTGGCCAATGGATTGCTGCACGATGCTAAATGCGGAGTTGACCAAGGTGCCGAAGATAACGGCAGGGAAAATGGTTGTTTTGAGGGTATCGATGAACTGCTTTCCGGCATCTGCCCACTCGAAGCCGAAGATGAAGAACCCAATGTTGTCTTTCATAGTCCTTTGCCCATAAGTGGTGTAGTCCAGCTCGGTCCGATCCGACCCTTTTGGGATCGGGTAAATCTTCTCGCCGGCTACAGAGGTTCGCAAGATCAGTATCACGAGCTGCACCCGAAGCAGGATTGTAACTTATTGGAGGTCTTACCAAGTTCCTGTGCAGATCTAGTCTTTCGCGTCTCGGGAACGAACAGGATCAGCAAGACCCAAGCGACGACGCCGAGGATTGAGGTGCTCCAATATATCCAACGCCATGTCGAGTTGGCAGAGATGTACGGAGCGAGGGTTCCAACCAGTACAATCAACGGTCCCTAGTCGCCCGTGTCAGCAAGAGTCGTCTCACGATAGAACATCCTGTAGGTCCATGACTTACTTGACTCGCAATGACTGCTGAGATCGCACGGTTGCGTTGGTGGAGGAAGACCATATCCTGGACGATCAAGGGAAGCAGGGCTTCGACGGCTCCAGAGCCTAGCCCGTGCAAGATACGAGCGGCCATATGCTGCTCGAGACTGGTGCTCGAGCCGGCCCAGAACCCTCCAATCCAAGAACATGTCGCGGTAAAGATGAGGACGGGCCGGCGTCCGATGGCGATTGAGAGCGGAATCAAGAAGTAACTCGATATGCCGTTAGCCAGCAGAGGCGTGGTGGCGAGGAGGGCGACGCGTGACAGCGGGAACGGCGTGACGCCTTCCGGCACGATGGAGAGCGGGTTGGCCGGGTCCGACTTGAAGTTGGGGTCTTTGAGCACCTTGGTCGGGTCTACGCCAGAATACTCGAGCAGGAAAACGGGGAGCAATCCAGCGATGGCCACCTCGGCCGAAAGGGACAAAGCACCAACTGATTTGGTTCATCAGAAAAGGGACGGGAACATATATTCAAGATCAATTGACTTACACAGGCACATAGAACCGATAGCTACCCATTTTCGCCAGTTGGGAAGGTTCAGAGGATCTACGCCAAGTGTGTTAGTGTCAATAAGCAATGCCCGTGCTTGTGAAGATGTGACGAACCCTTCGGATCTGGTGATGGAGTCTATCAAGAGCATGTTTAGCACACTGCGCACCAGGGGCGAAGGGGGTAGCATAAGGGGCAAAACCTACCGGCACCAGCCTAATCTTGCCGTTCTCGTCGTACAGGCTCGTGCTTCCTACCACATCGTCGCCTCCTGCCTTCTTTTCGGTGTAGTAGTTCTTCTCGAGATCCGCGCTCCGCACTTGGACCTTTCCCCTCTGGTTCTTCTTAACCAAATCGCTTCCCTTCATCTTCGTCACCGACTCGCTATCACTGTCATCCGACATCCAGGATTCGCTCGTATTCGGCGGGCGGTCGCGGTCCCGCATGTCCATCTGGACACCCTCGACCCGTTGAGGCCAATACGCTTTCGTCGTCATTATTATTAAAAGAGAAATTCGTCGACCCTAAGTCCAGCCCGGCTGGAAAGTTGAAGTGGAAGTGGAAGTGAAAGTGAAAGGGCAGGACAGTACGGAGTAGAGAATGAGTGTCTATAACCAGATAGTGCGCTGACTGGCAACGACATTTGCGCCATGCGACATCGAGCACGCGAGTCAAGTAGATATATTGACCACCAACCTTGTTTTATTAAATACCATCTTCTACTATCATCGAGGTCGATCATGGGTTGTAACAACGGCCTGACGTAGGCTGCGCAAGCTGCTTCGAAGTATTGTGGGGCCAACTTGTATCAGCAACCTACTTACCTAGGGCTGAGCATGCGAAGAAGTGTTATGGAAGGTTTCTTTTGGCAGCGGCAGTTCAAATGAGAAACATGATTGGCAACGAATGTTCTGCTTACGAACGTTTAAGCCCTCGAGCCATGGCACCATAATGTTCCTTTTCCAAGCCTTGTCGCGTTTTAAGGGATCCACGACTTTTGCTCCTCGTGGACTAGAAACCGCATATCGGGTTTGCGGGATGGTCAATGGCTGGGCACTCGTTGCACGCGCTTCATGCTTATTGTGTGGTTGATTATGCGAACTGGCACCCCAAACGCCCAAACACGCTTCTACAGTGGGTAGCTGTCCCCTAAACTTAGCGAGTCTGGGGTGCCGTAGGGGTGCGACTTTGGCCTACCAGATTTCCAGGCTAGCGTCCATCAGTGGAGCCAAAAGGCAAATAAAATGCCCTAGAGTGGCTTGAAACGACTTGTCCAGAGGTTCCCCTGACTGACCATGGCCACTGCTTTCAGTACCACACAGCCAAATACTGCACTACAGAAGTCTAGAGTGTTGAAACGTTCAGGGTGGCAGCTTGCTGGAATTCATGGTTCAACCCAGCCGGAACCCAACCGACTCCGAGCGAGCATGGTCTGACTTCCAGACAGATCAACAAAATCCTATGGTCAATCAGTTGGCGATCGCAGGTCTTAGGCGCGGCAGTTCAATTCGGCTAAACCAAAGCCAGGACACCATGAACTGATTTGTTTGTTTTGTTGGAAGATGCGCATCCTCCCGTTGGATCTGCCAAGAAGTTTTTCGTATCGAATATAACATAACGTTCATTGTCAGCATTCCGCAGCCGAATGGGGGGTTTTGACTTCTCTAGCTTCTCCATTGCCTGCTGACATCAGCTGTGTCCATTATAAAGGCAAGCAAGCCCCTGATGATTTCGCATCGAGGACCCCACAGCAAAACGGATGTTCAAGCTAACAATGAATCCAAAATCGACGACTGCTCAATATTCCATGAGTAGGTATCCATGTGCGCAGGAGAAGATGACCCCGAATAACATGAGAGCATGTAATGAAACTCGAAATATGAGGTTAATAACTCATCCGCATCTGCGACACGGACAGTCCTCCGCCATTGGCTCTAAACTTTCATTTGTCAAGAATGGATGCCATGCCAAAACACCAGACTACATGCCTTATGCTTACGTGCTTATGTACATGGCGAGAGCGTTTCCCCTCGTGGGCCTTACGGAACAGATATGGTCAGAATATGGTATGCTAGGGCCCATAATTATCCATCAAGCCGTCGGCATATGTTAAGTACCTAAATACTGAGGCATCAGCAACATCAACATCATCCCAGGCATCTCGTCGAGTTGCGCCACATTGACTGTCCACATGGCGTCATATCAGCCTGCGATTTGGCCATGGCGGTTGATGTAACTGTCTCAGCCCCTATCAGACTCACTGTCGCTAAGGTAACAACGGTAGACCGCGGCCGTCCAGTCTACTCAGAGAGACTACTGCATAGTATTGTACAAATTAGGAAATTCAGGAAGCTGGCCATTGAGAATGCGCAGTGATATAGAGTAAGTCTGCACGGCCTGTAAACGTCCTCACCGCAGACATAATCCTCACTGCCTCAGTCACGGATACGAAGCGGGTAAATCTGGGTTCACCTTCAATCAGGAACCCGTCTCCCATCTGGTAGTAGTTCACCACGCCAATCGGAACCAATCTGCATAGACTAAAGAGGCGTGCTGATAAGCGCAACCTGGTTTGGAGGTCGATTCGCCCGGAGCTTGGGGTCAGCACGGTAGAAACTAGTGCCAGGGGTCTCGGGATAGCTGAGGGCAGGGCTGCAAGGCTGGTAGAATATTCGCGTCAGCTGTACTACCCTATGTAAATTGTCAAAATGCGAGACCGAGAAGTCCCACCAATTGCCCATCATCTACTATGCAGGCAGCAGGAACACACATGTAACCTGAGCCCAGATGGGCGTATTTGGCGGAGTCGCCGACTTGCGCGTCTCGCGCGCGTTTGCGCAGCCGCCGACCCCAACCAACATCCCAGAAGCTGCCGGCCTTTTGAGCGTCATCATCAACCAGAGTGAACCAATTCTCAACCAACTGGATAGAGAGCGAGAGTGAGTCTAACATAATTCATAATGTAAGTTGGATTCATCTACCCTCCTCGTGGAGCGACTATCTGGAAGAGCCGCGATATTTGCCAAAAACTTTGATATGTTCTGCCTTGGGAACCACTAGCAAGGGTACAATGGGCGGCACAGTCAGCACTAGCAGGGTCGAAACGGCGCTTGCCACAGTCAGGGTTGCTTTCACCAACCGATTAAGAGCCTGCCCACCCAACACTGACTCGCCAACTCTCGCTTTTCTCCAAGACCTCGAGAACTGGTCGAATTAAGCACAACTGCTTGCTCAAAACTACACCAAGCTTACACATAGTGGTATAAACATTCTATCTCAAAAGGCTGCACTTGCTGGGCCCGAGCCGCCTGCACAAGTTATAATGGCTTGGGTAAGGTTAGTGGAGAAACCAAGCCATTTGACGATGTAGGTATCTTTATCAGTTGCGTTCGCGCGGGGGCGTCCTTTCAAAATTTGGACCCATCCCAGGTGCCCCCTCAATTGACGGGGCCTGACGCCAGACGCAAGGCCAACTTTTCCTTTCCTCTTTTCGTGTTCTGGGCGAAACAAGATGTCTAGAGCCAACTGCAAGCTCTATGTTTCACTTCAGCGACGACATTGTGGCTAAGGACAAATCTCCTGGCTATGCTTGGTTTTGGGTCTCACCACCGATGACCCGATCAGCGGCTATCGGCCTGGATTAAGTAAGACGAGGGTTGGACTGGGTGGGCATCGGCTCTAGCTGCTGCACCAGTTGCGCTGCTGCGCCGCCCGCGCGCGTGGTTTACGGTAGGTAGGATCGGTTTGCCTCCTTCCAAGTCGTGATGTTCAGCGACACGAGTATTTGCACCCCGAGATGTCGCAATGGAAGGAACGCGACTGTTCGGCCAGGGGGATTCATCGATATTTTACGTGTTGCCACGGCACACTGGCTTCAGGCAGTCAAGTAAGCCTTGCGATTGGGGGCTGCCAGGCTGCGGTCACAATGTCGCGATGGGGCCAACAGCCCCGGACAAGATCAACTGCAATATGCAGGAGACCATGTCGGGCGGCAACGTAGCCATACAAACCCATGTCGCCAATGGGCTAAGATACCCACTGCGGTATCTCTTTGCCAGGCTATACACCAGAAGCAAATGCCCAGGCTGGGCTGCATGCATCGCATTACGCTCTCTTTTGCTCTTTTGCTCTTTTGCTCTTTCTTCTTTCCTCTTACCCTCCAGTGCTGTGAGGCATTCGCATCGATCGACCATCTATTCCGCTTATCACTCTTCCATTTGATGTAGCCGAGCGCGTTATGAGATTCTCTGGTTGATCACACTTGCATTGAGTATCGCCATCATGCGTGCCTCCCTCTTCGCCTTTTCGGCGTGGCTGCCGCATGCTATGGCCGTAATGAACTTCATCGCTCCTCCAAGATACGGAAGCATGCACGACTACCAATCCAACGTCGAATACCCCATAGGCTATGACTTGCAGATATCCTGGACACCGGGCGTCGCGGGCAGGAAAGCTTCGCTGGAGCTTTACCAAGTGAACTTGACATCGGGTAGCATATTCTTTGGTAAAGGAGAGACAATTACCGGTAAGTGTCCCTGACATTCGACATTGTCACGTCGCCATTTACTCACAAGACGTCTCAGAGGGAACGATAGATTTGACTGCGTGGAAATGGCAAATATCCACCAGCAAGGACCTCAGTGTATCAAACGTATTTCAACTCGCTATTTGGGATGAAAGTAAAGAATCATACGATGATTGGTGTCACTATTTCAACATCACCGGCGGTAATGGCTCGGACACATCCTCTAAGCCTTCGGGTGGCGCAGTGCCAACTGCGACCACACCTCCGAATCGCCCGACTGACGGTCCACCCGCCGAAGCCGCAACATCAACGTCTGGCGCCGAACAGAAGAAGGACTGGACTGGAATGAGCACCGGTGCCAAAATTACGATGGCTGTCATAATACCGATCGTCGCTATCGCAGGATTCGCTGTAGGCTGGTGTGTGCTAGGGCGGCAGAGGAGGAGGCGGCTGGCAGCGGCAGCGCCCGCAAATATTAATTCACAGTGGCAACCTATACCACCGAAAGATGGAGCGCAACCAGAGCAGTGGCCGCAACAGGATCAATGGCAGCAGCGGCAACAAGGGGCATGGACACCGCAAGGGCAATGGCAGCAGCATGCATCATGGCAGCCGCCTAATGAGCAATGGCAGCAGCAAGAGCAATGGAAGCAACAACAAGAGCAATGGAAGCATCAGCGGCAGCCAGAGCAGTTGCCGCCTCAAGAACTTCCCTCAACACACGATAGGCACCAGATTGACGGCTCACCCCGGGAGACTGCACATGAGATGCCAAATGCAGCGTTATACGAGCTGCCCAGCGCAACACACCGCTGATAATTTATTATAATACCTCACGGTCCTTCATGACAAGGAGTCCGTAAATCCCACATAAACTTGTTCCATCGTATGCACATTTCATTGAAGACGTATATGGTCAAATGTCACAGATGCAACCGTGATGAGGGACGGCTGACAGACGCGGAGACACATCTAGGGACTTTTGAATTACTGGTGCTCCGGTGACATCATTCAAACTACAGTATTCAATCGCGTCTGAAATGATGATGACGATGCCGCTCCGTCGCTCCCAGGTTTACAACAGCGTGGTGTTTGCATGTTCGTCGCTGGGCTGGGCAATCTCAACCGGTCATTGCGATGCACACTTACCACGCCATTCCTATGGAGTTGCCTCTCATCCGGGCTGACCCCGATGGGACACGTCTTGCCCCAAAGAACCATGCACATAGAGTGGTCTGATGAGTTCTGATATCGTGGATGACGTTACAACTAGAATGGGGCGCATCAGTCAGGCCAAATTAGCGGATGCATGAATCAATTGACGTTTTCGAGACAGATCATCCCAAGCGACAGACAGAACTTGAAATATTGGAACTCAACGGGCCGATTATGTAATGTATCTATTTACAGGATTTGGGCGCGTTTCGCTATGTTCATTGTCTGATGACGCGCTGCTTATGTATGTATATGTATTGGCGCGCGGAAACTGGAAATCATTTTCGAATCGTAGTCGCCCGTCGATGCTGGAACGACCGCACACCTTTCAGGTGATGCTTTGTCATGCCGTCCTCGTACTAAGAGGACTGCGCAATAACGAAGTCCCGAATCTTGACGTTGGGCCCGGACCAGTTCTTCCTGGCCCACCCAAACCACATGCCCAGCGTGAAGATGAGGACGAAGCCGACCATGGGCGCGCAGTAGTTCATCCCGGCTGCGTCGGTGGGCGTGGACTGCGGGAACGGCAGCCAGACCATGATGTAAAGGGTGTAGACGAGGGCGAAGCAGTTGATGGGGAGGCCGAAGCGGCCGAGGTTCCATTGGCCGAGCTTGAACTCGGCGTGGTTGAAGCGCGCCGAGATGACGCTGACGAGGCAGATGGCATAGCTGAAGTAAAGCGCCCAGCAGGTGAGGCCCGTGATGGCGCCAAAGACGATGTAGGTGGTGCCGCCGATGTTGAGCAGGCACAGCAGGCTGACAAGGGCCACGGTCAGGCCGAGGGCCCGGACAGGGACGCGGAGCTTGGGGTCGATCTGGAGAAAACAAGAGGGGTTAGCCCAACAGGTACATCAATGGGTTTCAATGCACGTCATCCCCATTTGGGGGAGGTAGTTGTGCCACACAGCCGTGACTTCAAATTGGACTTACGTAAGAGAAGTATATCGGCAGCCCACCGTCTCGCGACCAGGCCCACGTGAGTCTCGAGACAGACGCGATACTAGCCATGTTACTGGCGATTCCGTTGAACCAATAGAGCGAGTACAGGGCATTTGTCGCTTGCTTGGACCGGACTGTCCTCATGATGACGTGAATCAAGGGCATGGGGGAAGCCATGACATCTTCGACCGGGCCCATGGCGACCAGGAAGACGGTTATGTACACTAGACCCATCAAGCTGTTCATGAAGATGGACCAGAAGATGGCGCGCGGCACGGCCGACTTGGCTTGCTTGGTTTCTTCACTCATATGAATGGCGCTATCGAAACCTGTCAAGGCCCAAGTCAAAGTGATCATGCCCAGGTTCCAAGACACGCCAGGCGTGTCTACCCAGCCGGACGCGGTGCTATCGAGGAAGAGGATGTCGGAGTTGTGCCGAGTCCCCATGACGGGGAAGAGAATGATGAAGACGATGAACATGGCGACGTGGAGTACACCGCCCGTCATCTCGACCCAGGGTACCAGCTTGAAGGCGAACATGTTGATCAGGCCCTCGCCAACGCAGAGCGCAATGACCATGAGCGAGGTGTGCCAGCCGCCAGGCGTGTAACTGGGGTGGTTGAAGGCGATAAGGGCCTCGAGTTGGATGACAACGCTGTTGGCGATGCTGGCGAGCAGCGCGACGTAGCCGAACCACGTCGCCCAGCCCTGCAGGTAGCACATGAATCGGCGCATGCGGCGGGGCGCCAGGTGATACGTCCAGTGGTATTGGGCGCCGGCCACGGGCTGCAGCGAGGCCATCTCGGCGACGGAAGAGGCCTGGGCCCAGGCGCCGGCGAGCGCAAGGAAGGCGCCGAAAAAGAGGGCACGGGGCCCGCCGTTGAGCAGCGCCGAGGTCATGTTGACGTTCCAACCCTCCCAGGTGCCCATGTAGGTCAGCGAGAAGGCGAACAGCTGGGACATGGAGAACAGCCGCCGCGTCCGCGTCTGGTTGTGCACCGCCTCGTCGGCGAGGGAGCCGCCTCCGCTCTTGTCATGGCTGTTGCTGTGGTCGGTGACGGCGTTGACCGAGGTCGAGGAGACGTCCTTGGCGCCCTTGTTGTTGCTGCCATCGTCCCGGGCTGCCCTCGAGCGCAACTCGATGAAGTCTTCTTTGTCCATGGCTGCAGAAAGAGTTGGAGGAGAGAAGGGAAAAGACGGATCGGCAGCGATGCCCACGCAATAGAGTTTGGCAGTTGGGCAGCAAGGGATCTAAGCGAGTGATGCTAGGGAGACGATCAGACAAGAAATCCTGAAATGCGACGCATAGAAGTTTTCTGTCGTTCCTGGATGCTGCCACTCCTGGTTGGGAGGGGGCAAGTCACGTGGGGGCTACTGCATATATTACTACAACGACAGATGCAATGCTACCCAGGGTATCTTGCGTCCTGCGGTCCCTTGATCATTTCCTCCCGCTGGACGGCAATGCTGTTATGGGTTCCAGGTGGGTGCAGGGTCTCATGTCGGCGGTGGTTTCTAAATAGGAAACATGTTCGGCCCTAGAGATAGAATCCGCCCGTGCAGTTCAGTCGTGAAGTTGGAGTCGAGCTTACGAGAGCGGCACAGCACGGGGGACATCCGGCGACAAGCTCGAGCAAAGTTCTCACAGGGCAGAGAGCGGTCGCCTCGTCGAGAGATGACCCATGTAACTGGGCGAAACGGTTGAGATGCGGGCGCCGAAGCCTGAAAACATATCCGGCTAAAATGCAGCACGAGTCAATCGTGCCTCCAGCCCATGTAGGCCGTACGAAGAAATGGTGTTAGTAATCGTGCCATGCTGGGCTGCTTTGGGAAGTTTCCCGAAAGGCGATACATAGCGGTCTACTAGTACCTAGCAAGAATTTGCAATGCCCTTGGCCCCAGTCCAGAACCCAGTCTGCCAGTTTGCCAGTCCCATTTTGTCCTGTGAGCCTGTCTGCGCCGCTGGACTGTCGCTCGGCGAATTCCACGACCCCCCTGTCGGGCCCCTTGGTAATCGGTTGTCGCTCACGTCTGTTTCTGGCCGTAGCTTAGCTGCCTTTCGGGCAAGAATATTGGGGCCGCCCAAATGGTCGTCTCCATAGAAAACGGCGTGACAGAAACCATGGAAACCATAAATGATGGACGTCTGGATGGTGAGCGATTAGCATGAGATACAGCCGATTAGGACCCGAGCTGTTTGCTAATCATTCCAGATCTCGAGATCGCACGCATTGGTGATGCTGCACACACATACATCATCTGGCAGGCGCCAAATTAACAAACAGGTGGCGTGACCGCTGCGCCCTGTGTAAAAAAAGAAACTTCTGACATGATGTGATCCCGCCCGCGGACCGCACGTCTGCCATGGAGCAGGGGCCCATAGGGCGCGGGGGTGGTGGAAATTGCAGCGGGCTGGCTAGGCTGGCAAGGCAAAACGAGGACAGGGGGTGCGGGATGGTTGGATTGGGGGTCCGGAAGGAGTCTAGACTCTGTCTGGGCAGGGGCTGTTTACGATGTTGGGTAGCGCCAGTACCGCTGTCTCATGCACTGCACATCTGCCAGGCTTCTCGACGGGAATGAAAAGGTCGTATGTACTTTTGTCAAGTCCAATACAGATATATCGCACAATTTCGGTACCAGCAGAAAGGACGTTGACCTTACATTATTATGTGCGGATGATACAATATGCCTGTATTTCGATAATTACATTCGATTGTCAATGGGGCTTCCAATCACCAGGTTACCGATGATCACGGTATCAGCCGTGCCCAATACACACAGTCAGCGTTGCCTTGGCAGCAGGCCGATTTCCGCGAGCTGATACACTTATGCAATGTGACTTGCGGCCGCAATTGTGAACCGAGAGAGCCTTGCCAGAGAACCAGACAGTCAAGCAACAATGACACCACCCCCTCCTCCCCTTCCTGGCGAGAGAACACACGAGGCGCCCAGCGCCCGGGCTCCGTTTGCAAATAGAAACATGACGGGCCGTACAAGATGCAAGCAAGCCAAGGAAGGGCACATGCATTAACCGATCGGAGTCCAAAGTGATCAACATAGATTAGGTCGACATGCTCCTCCTTCATACAACCGTCTTGATGGTTTTGCTTCCCCATCCCATCTGAATCTCTGCCTCCCTCCCGCTCCCGCTCACTCCCTGATTGATCAACCACGTCGCCATTGCAGCAACTCCGCCTTGCTGCCCTCGCCCCTCCTTAACTCGGCTTTGGCTTGACAGATCCAATTGGATTGGCATGGCTTGATGCCACCTACCATGGAGAAGCCACTCGATTTGCATGAGTACGAGCCACTCTATCCTGTCAACGACGACAACCATGCTGCATACGTCGTCGTGCCTTCGCTCATCTTCTTCGCCTACGCCGTCCTTGCCGTCATAGCCAAGAACGTCCTGCGGTTCAAATGGACCACCGTCAAGCTCCACGACATCGTCCTGATCGTGAGCACCTTGCTGCTCATTGCGCAGACAGCATGTGTCGTCCTATCTTGTGACTCAGGGCTTGGTAGCCATCTGGACAGCCTTTCGAAAGAGCAGGTCCGGCGCTTCAACCAGGTACGTACGGTGATCTGCTACTTAGTTACTCTTTCCGTATACTCTGTTGGGTGGATTGGGCCAGGGCCAGAACCGCCAGAAAAGGGGACAACGTCATAACCAGCTAAATCACTAGCGACATCACTAGCTACAGGAGCTTGCGTACTTGCTAACTTTGTTCTTAGCTCACGTTCGCCGCCGATCTCCTGTCCTTGCTGGCGCAAGCCTCCGCCAAGATCTCCGTGTCGCTCCTCATTAGCGTCATCTCGAATCAGGCGTATCCCTGGAGTCACAAGCTGACCGTGCACGGCATCAACCAGAACCACCTGTTCGACGCAAATAGATTCCTCTTCGGCCTCATCGTTGTGTGCTCCATAGCAGGCGTCCTCGGCCTGTCAGTGCAGTGCGGCTTGGGGGCTCTCACGGCGCCCTACTCGGCGGCGTCGTTGGGCCACTGCTCCTGGGGCGGCGAGGTCTGGATGTTCAACGCGGTGGCGGGCATCATCACGGATCTGGGGCTTTGTGTTCTGCCCATCGCCATGATGTGGAAGGTCCAGACCAGGTCGACTGTCAAGGCTACTGTAACAATTCTCTTCGGATCGCGCATCCTGTGAGTTGTCCCAATACATAACCCCCATCGCAATATTGCTTCGAGGCCCCTTGGGAACCCCAACCATTGAACATTTAACTAACCTCACCAAACGCAGCGTACCACTCCTCGCGCTCCCCGGTATCATGCTAGGACCCCAAGTCACAAACGGTAGCGACACCGACATCACCTGGCTGGCTGTCAACCCGACGGTCTGGCACCAGGTTTCTATCAACATGTCCGTATTGACCGCCTGCATCCCGAGTCTCAAGAGCTTCATCGACAGTCTGACCGGGTACACCTCGGGTATCCGCATCATGCTTCCCTACGAGTATCCGGACATCTCGAGCGGCAGTCACAATCACGGAGTCCGCTCGACCATTGCTGCCGTATACCGCGGCTCGCGGCCTGGCGTAAACACCACCCTAGTATCATCAAACCAAGGAGATAAACAACATAGGAGAAGTAGAGGGGATGGGTGTGACACGAATTCGAGGAGCCACGGACAGACCGAGAGCACACAGGATCTGACACAGGATCTGACAGAGGGCGTCATATATCGGAGTGACAAAGTCTCTATCACCTTTGAGAGAATGTCGAGCTATACCAAGCTCACCTAGAAGAGTAGGAAGGGGTTGAAAAGCTTTACAACAAGCAGTTGGGTATGTGTATACTATGCGACTTTATGGATTTACGAACAAGACTACGGCACAAAGATACCCAGAGCACACGCCGCGGCCCAATTGTTTGATATACTATAATACATATAATCAATACATCGATATATAATCTACTCCTACGGTTAACATGATCGTATTTGCTGTGACTTTTGAGCTTGTTGCAAGACAAAGGGCATATTTTGGAAAGTATTGCTGGTATCAAGGCAGGCAGGCATTTCCACTTCCTCATGGATGTAATGGTCCCAACCGCGATATCGGCTTGAGAGAAGAGTCTCGGACGTTGACGCTGCCGCCACTCAGGCGTCACACCACTGTAGTAGCCCTTTGATGAGACAACCCAATTTCCCATCCCACTCACTGAGCGATGGTCTCGGTCTGTCCAGTGCTGGCGATAGAGTATGCCGGTTCTGCCGTTTCGGCGGGGAGCCAACCCAGACCAACCATTCATTGAAAGCCTCTCTGCTCAAGTGAACAGGCGACACATGGCCGGATCGCATGGGAGTCCGCGGCGCCCATTCCGCAAGCCGCGATGATGCTCAACCCTGGCCGCGACTGCCTAAATCAGTAACAACAGCGCCGTGGTCAATCTATTCCATGCACAGTAACCCACATTACACACTTTGTTCCTCAAACCTTCAATCTTTGGGCACGATTGATTTTTCCCGCAGCGCGCAAGTCCCCTTCGTATTTCCTGACGTTGTGCGTTGCTGGTTCCGACCCCTGCGGGTGGGTGTTGCATCTAGGTACCAAGCTTACACTGTGGGTACACTTACACCGGGCCCCTCTGCAGTTGTCAACCTCGACGCCTCCAGTTTACTATTGGTGGTTGAATTGAGGAGCCGTCTCCGTGTAGCATCATTAGTCATGCACAATTTTTTTCCACTGACGGCAAAAGCGTCGCTCTTTATATACTCTTTCCCATACTCCTGATGTGACTGGTGTAGCGGTTTACCACCATCGCAAGACCGGCCTACACTCTGCTCTTATCGTTTCGGGACAACGGCATCACCTTTCTGCCGGAAATAATTAACAGTCCAGTTTATTCGAGTGGGTATATATAACGGGATAAATATTATCAAGGCGACACTGCGGATGTTCCACCCCGTCTCCACGGGCACGCCCAGGGTCACACCCAAGGACGGCATCGAGATTGGCGGGCGGTACTTCTCGGCCGGTTTGACGCTTTCGCTGAACACACACAGCATGAACTCATCCGAGGCGGTGTGGGCTCCCGACGAAGCAGTTCAAGCCGCTACTATTGTTCGCGACTATGATATCCGGCAGGTCGACCCCAAGCAGAAATGGACCTGTAGCGTCTATTCTACCGTGGTGCCCCAAGACTGGCCTGTGTACATCGGGAAGAGGAGACGGAAGGGTGGAATACCAAGGGGAAGTGTATCGTTGCATTGGCAGTAGCACTTCCAAAGGACTATCACCCGTAGCTAAACTTCCAATGTCCAGTTGGAATAAATGACTATTATCTGACTGCGCCTACACTGGCCCAATCTGAAGTAATTATTGGCATAATCAGTTGTATAAGTTTAGTAACTATAATCTCTAAGTACTTATTCAGTCTATTGTAAGGTTACTACGTTGTCAGAATCGTAACCCTTATAGTGATACCATGTTTCTATCGTCTAAGACGCTCAATTGCGTTGTGATTAGGTAGGTCGGTGACAACTCAACTGAGACCATCGTGGTAAAAGTCAAAGGAATTAGGGCAAATAAATTGTCCAATTTGCTACGGTACTACTATAATTTTCTGCCTTGAACAATGGAGCCCGTAATAGCCTTCGAATTATGACGGGCCACGTAATACAAGGGTTGACGGCTCTTGTGCATCGGGTATCAGACAAGTAATTAAACACGAATGATTGTCCTCTGTATAAGAGACATAATCATTGCTTTTTATTAACCTAAAACATCCACGTGGCTCTTATATAGCGAAATTCGGGTTATATATATAAGATACAAACCACTGCATATCGTAGCCTCTTGATACTTCTCATAGTTACAGTCGCCCAAACCTGATCAAAACCTGTTACCACCCCGTCGACATTACCTTATCAAGAAGCTCAGACGTGTTGCAAGAAGCACGCCATTCTTTTCCCCTTTCATATCATGGATCAATTTACTTTGTTTACTAGCCTCCCGCTGGAGCTACAAATCATGATCTGGCGCGAGGCAATACTGGATGAATTACCTACTGCATACCACTTCCAGCTGATGAGCTCGAAGGGGTCAGGTGAATCAACAGCGCTGGAGCATGTCAAAGGACCAGGGAGCGAAAAGCGCCCCTTGGTAGGCTTCTCGAAATGGTTCTTAACTTGCGGCATTGCGTCATACGAGGCCAAAAAGATCCTCAGGGAGTTCTTCGAGGGCTCCCGCCCTTTCTACTCGACCCCCATAGAGTTCCAGGGTCTATCTCACTGTATTGATGCGCATAGTGACGTCATCATCCTGAAAGACTACTTGGAGGTGTCATGGACGTATCGACACGTCGATGTTGTAAGCCAAATACGATACGTGGGCGTCAAATGGCCGGGGCCGCGTAGTCTCCTAAAACGTTCTAAAAGAAGCACACAAGATGGCGCAGAGAGGTTACTAGAGCTATTTCCAAATCTGGACGGTCTCTATGTTGTGGTACACCCGAACCATACGATTTCTGAAAATCTTTCTCAAACAAATACTGACCCAATGAATTGTCGGAAGTTTGTTCGAGCTTACCAGGCGTTCCTGAAGGATTACATATCCGCAACAGGTCAGAGGCCGCCGCTGCGGTTTCGATGTGGGAGCCGTGAGTATTACGACTTACCAGGTGGTAACATCATCCACATTAAAGGGCTCGAGCAGGTCAGTCCGTTTCTGGAGGCGGCAATGGATGTGATCTCAAAGCGAGACGTGGCTAGAAAAAAAGTTGCGTGTCTAATTATGTCATGGAGAGGGTGCGAATGAGTTAATGTTGCCCAATAGCTTCACACACGCATCCCCTTTTCCGTCGAAACCAACACCTCGAGAAATAAACAGGATGTGCTGGGAGGAGTAACAGCCAAGATAGGGATAAACGCCGAGAGTTGCCAACTACTGATCCTTGGCGTTAGCGTTACATTTCTTAAAATAATCAAAGTTCTCGGGGGAAAGAGCGGCAGGTTCTGGAGTAACCGGTGGAATAATCATTGGAAAGACATCAAATAGCAGTCGGAATGATATGTAATAAACGCCTATGCCAAGACTCCATCCCAGCAATAACCCATATTAACTTACAGAAAGCTTCTGTTTGGCAAGTAATCTCAGTGTCAAACTTCAACGTTTTAGCGCGTTGGCCTTTATAGCAAGGTCCTTTTCTATATCCCCAGCTGCGCGTTCTTCGCCGACAAGTACGTCACCTGGATTGACGCCCATCCGGGAAGCTTCAACCGGCGTGAATGTGCCATAGTAATCAATATCATCTGTCTCCGCTAAACCAGGCGGCGGGACCAGTTTGTTGATGCCCAAGTGGACCAAGAAGCTGACGGTAAAGCCTAGCGGAAAGGCTAGGCTATACAGATTGGTACATGCTTCGGGCACCTCGATGGATGGGTTGATGTTGTGCACGAAGCCGGGGATGAGATAGGACCACCCGACGACCCAAGAGGCAAAAGCGCGTAGGTTGACACCTGTGTGTTGGTTCTGGTCAGATAGGAAAGACCAAAGAAGACTGTAGAAAGGGGGCGCTTACCATTCCAATAGTAGTACAATCCACTCTTGCCAGGGTGGTAGAGATCTGACAGCTTGACCCTCCTTTTCCTCAGCACCCAATACTCACAAACCATGATGCCGACGATGGGCCCGAGGAACACACTGTAGGCAGACAGGACGCTGATGAACACGCTTGCCGACGACAAGAGCTCCCAGGGGCACATTGCGATGCTAAGGACCAAACCGATATAGGCCCCCCGACGAATGTCGATGTAGGACGGCAGTAAACCCGCCATATCCATACCGGCAGAGAACGCGTTGTCAATGGTATTGATGGCCAATTGACACACAACCAGCCCGAATCCCGCAAAGAACGCCGCAGCGCGTGCCCCGGGCGAGTAGGACGTGTCGAGCCACTTCTGCACCAAGTCGGGCGGGTTCCAGAAGGCCTCACCGTAGATCTCGCGCGAAGCGGAGGAGGCGAGGCAGCCGAAGAAGGGCATAATAATCCCGAGGACGACGATGCTCGAGTACTGGCCCAGGACCTGGTCGCCCGGCCGGCGCGCGAAACGGGAGTAGTCGGGCTGGTTCGTCAGCCCGACGGCGATGGAGCCGATGACGGCCGTGGTCGCCGACACGATGCCCCATCCGAGCTCGCCGCTGCCCTGCACCGTCGCGGGCGCGCTCAGCAGGGACCCGGCCCCATGCGCGGCGGAGAGGCACCAGATCATCATGCAGACGAGGGTGATGGCGGAGACGATGTTCATGTACAGGATGGCGAAGCGGAGGCGCTCAGGCTGTATCAAGGGATGGTTGTCAGTATTTACGTACGTGGAGTAGTGTGTGATGGACTGAGGGCTCACCTTGAACCACAGGATAGGAATCATCAAAAGATTGAAGAGAACCCAGCCGACGAACTGCTTGGTGTTCATATGCGCCGACTCCGGAAAATGATTAGGCATATTCTGATACGACGGAAAGATGGCGGCGAGGAAGTTTTGCACACAGAGACCGCCCGTCCAGGACTGGACCGAGAACCACACCAGCGAGAGGATGATGCGCTGGATGAGGATGAAGCACTGGCCGTAGACGCCCCACACGAACCGGCTCACGACGGGGAAGCCGATGTGCCACTCGGCGCCGACGTAGCCATTGAGGATGGCCACGGCCGCGGTGATGAGCTTACCGAGGACCAGAGCGATGACAGCCTGCCATACCGACAGGCCCAGGGCCACTAGCGAGGCGCCAAGCTGCCAGTTGGAGATGCAGATCTGGTTGATGGCCCAGAAGGACATGTAGGCCCAGCGGGTCCAGGTTCGCCGGTGCGGGGGTAGCGGGCGGATGTCATCGTTGATCCAGACGTTGGACACGGCGCGCGATTGCGACGGCACCTATGGACTCTCGGTGTCAGTTTTACTCTACTGTGACAATCTAATTAAACTGAAAGTGATGAGGTGGGCCTGTGTTTAATCCAATTGAGACTGCGGAGTAACCAGGATAAACAGTGGAATAAGAGTATCGAGAAATTGGAATGACAATTCATATGCAATGGAATATTGAGGAGTAAACCCCGAAGTCACTTACCCGCAAGCTTACGGCGAGTGACGAGAGAAACGCCATCGTGTTTCGAATTTCAAGGAAAAGAAAGACATATGTCACCAGAAGCCAAAAGTCGCGAAGAACCCCTTTGCCATCAATGTTAATTAGGATGAACGCTGCTACATATCAATTGAGCCTGACATGGTCAATGAACACCCGACAGAGATATGTAGATAAGATAAGCGCTGCTGATGCGATCTGTGTAACCTAGACCCTTGCTGCCGATGGATCAGGTTTCTTACGGACGCTGATCATGTCGTCTGCTGACCCAGATAGAGTTTGGTGGAATTGGCGGTATCGCGATATCCAAATGCAACCATACGCCGTAGGAAGAGCAGCAGCAGCAGTATGTTATCTAGGAGCAATGCTACTCATTTGTCATGTCGTAATTGCACTGCGAAGCGACATCGGCTTGATCCGATATCCTTGTCCAGTCCCTGGACCCCGCGATCTGCCCCATCTCCAACCCCCACTTGGCCCCGATCATACTCCAAAAAGACCAGATGACTGCCGGCCAGATCCCGACTCCTGCTTCGTTCGGTTAGCATCATCGTGCCTGGGTTTCTTATCAAGGTTCAAGGCGAAATGGACCGATTGCAACCTCCTCCCATTGAGATGGAATACTTATCACCATCTGCTAGTCTTACCGCAATACTGCGCCCACTGTGACGCACCCCCTTCCCCAGGTGTTTGTACTTCTGATTATAGATTTCCTTGAGTTTCCGACAACGATCAAGATGAGCAGCCAAGTTGACGAGCCGTCCAAGACGGTTCGAATTGGTGTAGATGTCGGTGGTGAGTTAATTGATCCCTCTAGTTACTAGGTTGGACCGGTAGCCCAGAGCTAACAGGGCCCGCGACGCAAGGCACCAACACGGACGCTGTGGCCATCAACCCCAGCCAGCAGTCGGAGCCAGGGCGTGGCGTCCTAGCCCACCACAAGACGCCCACCACCCCGGATGTCACGGCGGGGATTGAAGCCGCCGTCCGGACCGTGCTGGAGAAATCCCATCTGGCGGCCGACGCCATCGCGAGCGTGACGGTGGGCACCACCCACTTCATCAACGCCGTGGTCGAGCAAGACGCGCGCCGCCTGCGCCGCGTCGCCATCCTGCGCCTGTCCCGTAGCTTCCTCCGGGAGATCCCGCCCTTCTCCGAGTTCCCGCCGGCCCTGACCAAGATCATCAAGGGCTACGTGGGCTACTGCGACGGCGGCCTGCACATCGACGGCTCCGAGGAGGCGCCCATCGTCGAGTCGCAAGTGGTGGAGCGGTGTCGGGAGATCCGCTCCCTGGGGCTGACGGCTGTGGTGGTCGTCGGTGCCTTCTCGCCCATCGACGAGGTCTTCCATCAGGAGGACCGGGTGCGGGACATTGTGCTGCGCGAGATGCCCCCCGGGACCGACGTCGTCGTCTCCCACGAGGTTGCCAATATTGGATTGCTCGAGCGCGAGAACGCGAGCATCCTCAACGCGGCCATCCTGCAGTACGCCCGACGCACGGTGCGCGGGTTCCGCCGCGCCATGAAGGCGCTGGACCTCCACTGCCCCCTCTTCTTGACCCAGAACGACGGAACCCTGCTCGACGCTGCCGCCGCGGCAAAGATCCCCATCCGCACGTTCAACTCGGGCGCCACCAACTCCATGCGCGGGGCGGCCTACTTGGCGGGGCACGATGCGCAGGTCTCGTCCGCTATCGTCGCGGATATCGGCGGAACCACTACGGATGTTGGCGTGCTGCTCCCCTCGGGATTGCCGAGGCAGGCGTCCGCCTACGTGACGGTGGGGGGCGTTCGGGTCAATTATTCGATGCCGCATCTGCATTCCATCGGCTTGGGCGGCGGTTCCATTGTGAGACAGGCCGAAGATGGCAAGGTGACTGTCGGACCTGGTTCCGTGGGACATTATCTGACGCGGGAGGCGTTGGCCTTCAGCGGCAAGGTCGTGACCGCTTCCGACATCGCCGTCGCTGCGGGGAGGGTGAAGATGGGGACATCGGAAGTCAATCTCGATCCAAACTTGATAAGAGATGCCGAGGAACAGATCAAGAAGCTCCTTGAGGGCGTGGTAGACCTCATCAAGACTAGCCCGGAACCGCTACCCGTCCTTCTCGTCGGAGGCGGTGCCGTCTTGTCCCCATCGTCGCTGGAAGGGGCTTTGGAGCTACGGCTGCCCCCTTTCCACGACGTGGCCAATGCGGTGGGGGCTGCCATCTCCAATGTCGGAGGCACGGTGGATGTGATCCAAAGCGTCGCGGACCAGTCGATAAAAGAGGCGGTCGAGCGCGCCAAGGCCATGGCGATACAGCGCGCCGTAGACGCGGGGGCGGAGCGCGACAGTGTCCGGATTGCCGAGGAGGAGAGTTACCCCGTGACGTACGTGGCCAACAAGCTGCGGACGGTGGTCAAAGCGATTGGGAAGCTGGATATCAACCTGAAGACGGAGCCTTTGACTGAAGAGGATTTCGTTGACGAAATGACCGAGGAAGAGTCAGAAGTCGCGAAAGACTTCTCTGTCGTGGTGGTCGAGGAGCCAGAACCCGTCGACCCTGTCACGTACCGGCCCAAAGTGGCCCGCAACGGGACCACGGGGATCTTGGAATGGCACATCAACGAAACTGACATCAATTATTTAGCTGATGGCTGCTATGTCCTCGGCTGCGCCGGCGGTGGTAGTCCCGCCGCGTCCCGCATCCAGCTGCGCGACATGCTGCGCGCGGGCCACACCATGCGCGTCATCGACACCTCATCGCTTGACCCCAAGGCGGTGGTCTACTGGGGCGGACACATGGGCTCCCCGGCCACGTCCAACGAGCGACTACAGTCAATAGAGACGGTGTACGCGTTCCGGGCGCTGATGGAGTACCGCCGCGAAGAGTCCTTCGACGCCGTGGTCTCGCTCGAGATTGGCGGCGCCAATGGGCTCGAGCCGTTCCTCGTCGGATCTTCACGATTCTTTGATCGCCCTATCCTCGATTCTGACATGATGGGAAGGGCCTTTCCAACCTACGCAAGTGTTTTCTGACTTCTATTGCATTGGCGATCTTCAGTTTTGGTGTTTTGGCTCAAGGGGGTTGGTGGTGGTTCCCCCCGACTCAAACTCAACCACCCTAAACCTCAGTTTCTTAGAAATACTGAACGCACTAATTGCTCCACAGTTTCCTTATCTTCCTTTTGAACAGTTTAATTCATTTATTAGAAAAGTAACACTAACGTCCGCGCAGTGGCAGACTACCCTAGCAATACATTGTCCCAACGAGCTGGTGCCCTGCGCCATCGACAGCGGCGACGGCAAGACCATCCTCATGGTCCGTGCACCCGACGACGAGATCGTCGACCGGGCCCTGCGCGCCTCGTGTTCTGAGATGGGCTCACGGGTAGGCATGGCGTCCTGTCCTACGACGGCAGAGAAGGTGGGCAAGTTCGCGGTGCTAAAGACAGTTTCTTTGGCATGGCGCATCGGACGCTGCATCGCGCGTGCCGAGGCGACCAATACCCTATCTACGGTCGCCGAGTCAATTGTGCAGGAAGCCGGGGGCGTCAAAAGCGCCAAGATCTTGTTCAGAGGCAAGATCGTAGCCGTGGAGAGGCGGCTGTTCAAGGGCCACTCGCTGGGCTCCATCACCATCGCCGGCCTCAGCACGTCGGAGGAAGAGAACAGCAGCGCGGGTCCGCAAGGGTTCATGCCCGCCGTCAAGACGGGCGGGACGCTCATGATCCCCTTCAAGAACGAGAACCTCTTCGCCGAGCACACGGCCGAGGACGGGACCACCAAGACCATCGTCGCCTCCGTCCCGGACCTGATCTGCGTGCTCGACACCTCGAGCGGCCGGAACCTGGGCGTGCCCGAGTTCAAGTACGGGTTCCGCGTCACCGTGCTGGGCATCACGTGTTCCCCGCGGTGGACCGAGACGCCGGCGGGGTTGATGATTGGGGGCCCCAGAGCTTTTGGTTACGATATGGATTACCAGCCGATAGGAGAGTATGTGGAGCCGAGGAGTGTGATTGAGGAGTTCGCACCGGCGATCTAAGTTACGTCCTACCGAGCGGCAGGGTGCTACTGTACAAGTAGATTCTGTTACTGCACAAGTAGATCCAGCCAGCCAAGTCAATTGACTCTGAGCTTCGCTGTGGCTTGGAACGGGCATGGCCCCATTCTTTGCATCACAGCTGACACGAGACGAAAGCATTTCAACCAATGTCGTACGTACTGTATACTGCTTGCACATGCTCGTGGCTAGGTGTGGACCATTGATTCATGAGAGCGAGAGCTTCTGCCTAAGCGGTACTTAGTGTGACCCAGGTTCGTGATACTCAGGTCAAGAATAGACCAAACATAAGAACCGGACGACATTGTCCGGGTATGTCAAGGTGTGCGACAAGCTCGACAAGCTCTGCCAGCTCTTTCAGCCCTGCCGATAGGGACCAATACCAGTAAAGAGACGATTGGCCTCGACCTCCCTTACACTGGTTTAGTGGAACGGCATGGCCCAGACTCCCGTCTCGACCACAGCACTCTAGCCTCCGGATTGGGTTTGCCGGGTGAACTACCCCGCCTCACCCTTCCCAGCGACACCCCGCCTCGTCTTCCTCGTCGCTCTTCAAGACTTCACTTTGATATGACATGTGACAGTCTAACGTAGGAATTATCACATACAGATTCTGGCTATCTTCCATCTAGTATACAATGGCCGGGTATGCCAACCAAAGCATGGACCAGCCGCCTCACCAGCGTCATCAAGTCCGTCTGGGGTAGCACAAGTCCGTCAGCACCTAGCAAGACATTCGTAGCGCTGTGAAATTGGCGCTGGCTTGTTGAGAAAACAGTCCTGAGCTGCGCGGGGCTGGCCTGTAACCTTAGCCACTAAAAGTGGAATGGATCCTCGATGCAAGTGGGTTGGGGCTGCTGTCTGTCCCGCACCTCTGAACCTTCTCTAAGCCCCTCGCGTATGTCTGAATACAGGACCAATAAGATTTCGGTCTTGACATCTAGAATCAATACTGTCAAGAGATCCAACTACTGTAGAAATACAGACGCTATGAGTCTGGCTTTGTTGTCCATTAGTGCCTCGGGGCTGAATAGCTCTAGCCCGGGATTGCCTCAGGCCGAATGTTATTTTAAGCATAAATAGTGGACATTTGGCCCAGAACATTGAGAACTCGCCAAAGGATCTGACTTTGATTAGCGGCTCTCCAGTGCTTACATGAGAAGACATATTGGGTTGCGCTGGACCCGAAGACAGGGTCGATGTATCCTGCAGGGATTCTGAATGCCAACCCTTCAAAGTGAAAAGCCCATGATAGGATAGCAAGATATGGCCCTACTAATTAGCTACATGCAGTTGCCCGTCGTCAGGACTCATGCGTACACATGTGTGGGAGAGGCCAGCCCCCGCTCGCATATCGCAGCTTTCGCTAACTAAAGCACCCGCTGGGGACAATTGGATTCACTGTAGCAAGTGGCATGCACCCAGAATCTCGGTATGCATCGAAGTCTGGCACTGTACTGCAAGTATCAAAGCTTGGGTTTATTTCCCGTTACTTAACTTTTTGGTCATTCTAGAGAAGCGGGATCCGAACCGCAAGTGGAGACCGATCTCTGTGAGAGGTTATTTCTGAGAAATCGTCACTGTTTCCTCATATGTTCCATACGCTCCTTGGCGCTTTTCCCCAATAGTACGCCCAGCAAACCTACGAGCGAACAGTGACGATACATCGATGGATACGATCATAAACCCAGGCCACTCAGAGTATAGTCCTTGTTGATATACAGCGATAGAGCTGACAACCGGATTCCAAGGGCTGCCCATAAAGTTGAGGCCAATCACACGCCGTCTAGTCTTTGGTCTTCGTGTTTCATCACGCCTAGCCAACCCCCTCTCGTCGACTCGAGATCAGCACTTGCTCGGGTGCCATAGACCGGCGCCAACTTTGAAATTCAGAGGTCCAGAACCTGGCCATTAGTGTAGCCGTCTCTAGTCCATCCCTCTCACAAGGACTCGGCCTCGTTGAATCAGCCCTACAGACGGATCTAGACAAGTTAAAACGGGAGACATAGTTTGCAAAAAAAGCGCTGGGTGGACTGTTGCCGAAACCAACCCTTCCGATACTTGGATCCGTCGCGAGCTGTCCATTCAGGCGCCTCTGGAACGTTTCATTGTTGAAGACTGGAAATCACTAGTAACACGCAAGTGAAGCTGAGTTATCGTAATGATGAGGGGGAAATGCGTGCACACAGCTAGCACTTGGCTCATGGGACGCGGCCACTTCGGAATATTGAGATAATACTGAAGGGGGCTATACGCAGGTGATGATTTCCTCTAATACGTACCATTATTTGTCTAGATTCTGTTGCGTGGTTTGCACCTTTGAACTACATGGTGCCTCGTTTGTTCGATGTTCGGTGGAGCTGATCAAGTGGTTTCCACCGTTGGATATATGTGGCCATGGAAAGGGGTTTTTGGGTATAAGTAAATCGTGAGAAGCTCGTCTGAACTTCGATTTATCCTTCTTAAATCATCACCACACGAGATCCTACAGATCCTACACAGCCATCTTCACAAGCCCAAACCTGAGCACCCTCTTCTATCAACATGCAGTTCACCAAGCTTCTCATGATCGCAGGCCTAGCTGCCAACGCCGCCGCCGCCCCGGCTCCCGAGACCGCCCCTGACCTGGTGGAGCGGGCGACCGACGTTACCGACGCCGAGGCGAAACCTCCTAAGAGCAGCTCCAGCTCCGGCTCCGGCTCCAACACCAACGTCAACATCTGTATTGTGAGTCTCGCCCCGAGTCTACTTACCCGTATGCAAGCAAACAACATGGACTGATGGCAAACTACTTATCTAGACTATTACTGTCAACTCGGAATCGCCCCAGTGCTACGGCCACTACAAGCACCACTGCGGATGGAAGGACAAAAAGAACAAGAAGTACAGTTGCTGCGTATGTATCCCCTGATATGGATGTACCTTGGAGGGTTACGAGCATAATACTAATCATCTCTCTTCCATAGTCCTCTTCCAAGTGCATGTAGGCTGTCGAGGAGCAGCCGACATGACAAAAACGAATGGTGTAGCTGTCGTCCAGTCTTCTGTGTTGGAGGATTGGTTTCGTGGAAGTGGTCTACTTGCTAGGGACTATGGTGGCATAAATAATGGTAATCAGATTAGTAATACTACACATTCATTTATTATTGAGATGATATCCATTACATTGTATTACCCCCTAGGTCATGGTAACCTTGAATCTGTTTTGCTGTTAGGCGAGACTTGCACTCCCTGTTTAATTGAAATGTCCTGTAAATAAGTATGCCGGCCTTCTCTTGAAGTCTAGCTGGCCTCTATTTCCACCGGATCCTGCCTTATGTACGCTTCAAGTCATATTTGGCGAATATCGCCCGGAGCACAGGAATTACTTGGGCAAAAACGGTGACAGATGGCCCTCCAAGAATCAGAATGGATCGAAGAGCGAGTGAGTCTGGGTAGATATTAGCTTCAGGTGTGCTCATTCGTGGGTTAAGAACCGCCACGGTATCAACGTACATGCCGGGTTGTCTTTAGGTACCTTTTCCATGAAGGATTGTATGGTCATGACGAGTGGACCAATGGCACTGCCGGGAGGTTTAGCAAATGGCCAAACAGGAAGTTTCACGGAGTGGTAGATATCATAGATCACTTACCGTGCACCAAGACTCATACTCGTCGAGATGCCGATTTTGTGCCTCTTGTGCATATGAAGATTGCGCACTACCGCCCAGGGGCATAGAGCAAGAGTAATATCCATAACACCCGAGTAGACTGTTCGTGATAAGTCAGTTGGACGTTCTTTAGACACTGCCCAGGGAAAGAACTTACCCGAGGACATAAAGGTTATCCGGACCACATGTCGTTCTGGCCAACAGCTGCCCGGCAGATAACGACCCCCAGTGGAGGCTGTCCCCAACATCCAAGTCGGGCCCTCCTCACAGATCCTGGCCCATCCCGATATAGCGCCGAGCCACAGGACCAAGTTCCTGCTTGCGATGGAAATCCACAAGAGCCGCTGCGTCCACACCTCGTTTGTCAGGCGTAGCAGCGTCACGACGTACGCCGTCTTGGTAAGACCTGCAGCAACAGCGCCGCATGAGCCGGCCGCGAGGAACCAAACGACCGGGATCCCATGGGGAACGGGGTTTAGAGACCATCCGGCGTGGAACATGGCCGTGACGAAGACGGCTCCTAGTATTATGACCAACTGTACATTTTAGTATGGATATGATGATTCAGACAAGGTTTCAACCAATAGAGGAGATGCAGATGAGTATGCAAACACTGCAGATGGGGGGACAAAGGCTGATCAAAATTACCACAGATATACCCAAGACCAAATCGTCCCACCACAGACTACCCACGCGGTATAATCGGCACCAGAGACGAAGCCCGAACGAGAAGGTCGCAAGCGCTGCGAAAGTCCACGAGGCTCGAATGACGATATTGTCCAGTTTTGGCACTTGCTCCTCCATATTTCAACGATCCTTAGACTCACTATTATGAGGAGTTGAATAACAATAAGTAAGTGGCGATTAACTAGACAGGACTTCCACAAGCTTCACAGATACTGTTGTCAAGTGAACCAGGAATCATGGAACAGGACGCTGGGACATGACAATCCCCTGCTGGCATCTTGGGGTGTCAGCTTACCTTTTGTACCGAGAGAAACTACGAATGGCCCAAGTCTAATGTAGCCCTGCCGCCCTGCCGCCCTGAAGTTGGTGCTAAAGAAGCCTAGCCTGTAGACTCCCTTTAAAAACTGCCTGCAAAGAGTGCCAAGAGTGTAAGCAGGCAGTGTTGCATATGGGGGCCATACGGACATATGTCGGCGGAGGTTATCAGAGCCTGATTTGTCGTGTGTCGATGCAACTGTTCCATGCGAAATGATTCCCTCTTCGTAACGACCCATATCAGGCTGACATAAGATGTTTATCTTCAGGTGGTTTGTGGAGCATCTGCAAAATACCGCGTGGTATCTAGTCGTGGGATGCTTGTTCGAGATATGCCATTTCACTGATTAGACCAAACCGGTCAATGCAGTCATCCCCCTTCGGCGGGAAAGCCCTATGTTGATATTCTCCGAAGGCTAGTTGTTCAGCTTGTAAGCAACAGTTAAACAACTGCACCCAAGCACACGAGTATCTTCGAAATATTGGTATTCGGTCATAGGATCATTATGTACACAGGTATTTCAAGAACATGTAGATTTCGCGCTTTGTCGAATTAAGATGTACACACCTAAAGACCCGTTGGACCACCCACCTTTCTACGCCTTCCAAGGCGCCGTCGGTCTGCTTTAAAATCCTATTAAAAATTTAATACTTATCTATATTATTTCATAAACGTTTAATTAAACTTATTAAGCGGCCTTGCAAGAAAATCGCAGACATTATTATGATTAAACGTATATGCATTTCAATTCGACGTGGGCGTGGTAAGCATCGTGATACGGGTGGATTGAAATCCCAACATCTCAAGATACTACTTTGAAAAGTGGGATGCAAGAGGGACTGGCCAAGCTACATGTAATGACAGTTGAAGATAGAAGTCCAACCCATCCCTAAAGACTAGGCCCTTCGTTGATATACGCTTTTGAGATTAAATACAGATTCCAGATGATGCACACGGAGCCTTTACAAAATTGACGGCAGAGAATATCTCACCGACGCTGCGAACTGTATTGATTGGCCTAGGAAACCCTTGGGGATTTGTTGAAAGTGTCAAAGGGCTGCAAAGCGTTGGTGAATGAAGCGCTGGGCCGGGAGGGCTGACCGCACTGTGGAGAGCGGAATCCGAAGAGCTAAATCGCCGATCCAAGTCCGATCTAACAGGTATCGCTACCTAGTGGCCTCTAAGCTATTATTCTTAACTTTTCCCAGGTACTTGAAGAGCTGATAGACTGAATACAGATCCCATATATAAACTTGGTTTGAATGAATGGCGCATGCAGACACTTACCGAGTCTGCTACCAACCTGTACATGTATCAATGTCAATGGAGAGTCGTAGACCATAACGGCTGGTTTGTTTGTTGCAAGCCAACTTCAGGTGGTGTCTGTCCGACGCCTGCCCCGCACAGGGCAAGACAGGCAGCCATGGCAGCCTAGGACGAATTGACTGCTAAACACAGGCACTACCTTTTTAGCCCCGACGCCAAACGAGCCCCCTACTCCTATTTAATGAATCCAGTCCAACGCAGCTCAACCTCATTCATGTCCAAGTCTCCTCACCCTTTCAGCTTCCAACAAGAACCCCAATAGGACACATTAGCAGCCTAATTATCAATAAAGGATGAGTTTGGCTCAGATGGCTTCCACTGGAGAGCGTATTCGATTGCCTGGATTTGGGCTGCCAATGCAAGTTCTTCCAATCTCTACGCGTGCACTTGCTGACTTTGTCCTTGGCCTCGAACAGGCAACATCTACCATCATGGTCTAGGAGTCCTGGAATTTCTGAGAGGTTCCCCCATGCCATTGCCGACTACTTCGCTAGTAACGGTATTACTGAGCGAGAACTGCGAATGCTTGACTTCGTGAACCAGATCACAGACAAACCAGACTGGCACAAGAAAGTCTTCGATGAAGGGATCGTCCAGAAATGGAAGGTTGAAGGTGTGCGGTTTGACGAATCCCTGCACGACTTCTATCTCTCGGAGAAGATGTTCGAAGTGGTATGTATGCCTCTTGAACCTGGCCAAGTCTCGCCGTCCCACATGGACTGACGCCTCACTCAGTGCCTGGAAGAGTTACGCGAGAAAGCCGCTATCTTTGAGAGGACTCAAATGGTGCACGTTCTAGATTCAGAACTGACCGTCGTCAAATCCGACTCGATGATTACACCAGAGCTTCAACAGGCGCTCATTTCCGCCGTTCGGCCCCTTGAAGACGTCCCCGAGAACCAGAAAGACTGGCATCCGGGATCAAACAACCAGGTCCTCGACCTTGTGCATCCTTCGCTTTTCCCATTGGTGTACGGTCTCAGCAAAGTCTTGCCGGTGGGTAAGGTGCCGCTTGATGAATGTGCCAAGTATACTGGGCGCGGTGAAACAATCCCCGTAGATGACAGCCCTCGAGACCTGGTCAAGAAGACATCGTAAGTAATGCTGTGATACTGGAAAAGCCAGGCTGATACTTTAAAAGATGGAGTAATGAGGTTAGCCCCGAAGCCTGGGGTGAGTTCCAGTGGTTACCCGCCAACGTCGAGTTTCGTGGTGATGAAACGAAGATAACTAGCTATATCAACGGCCTCCACCCCCAAAATCACAAGGATCTCCACACAGTTCTAGAGCAGCTAGTGGGAAAGGCAGTGCCTCTCTGGAGCGACACACTCTCGTGGTTTCACACCAGGACCCGGATCAAGGTTGGGGGCACGGGAGCCGACGACTACGAGATTCCGGAAGGAATGGTATACGATGGACCAGATAACATGATCGGCGTAGAAGAATCCGATGACGAGTGGGACGAGCGTCTGGAGTTGCTGGAAGACTCGGATGACTACCGGGACTGGAGAGATGAGCATCAAGTTCTCATCGAACGAGAGCCGCATGACTACGTTCCATTCGAGAAGACAGTACCGGACGACCAGGGTCATATCGATCTGCGTGCCCGCTTTGCCGAATCCGGCCTGCAAGTTATCTTCAAGCTGGCCAACATCCACCTGACGCCTGAGAAGCCCAAGTACGAGGGTGGAACCTGGCACGTCGAGGGAGCGCTGAACGAGCACATATGCGCGACGGCCCTGTACTACTACGACCAAGAGAACATCACCGACTCCCACCTTTCCTTCCGACAAGAGTACAACATTGAAGAACTCGTCATGATCCCGGAGCAACACAACTTCCGGTCGTGTGAGGAGTACTTCGGCATTTCCAACGACGAAAGCGCGGTCAAGGAGCTCGGGAGCGTCCTGACTAGGACGGGCCGTCTCTTGACGTTCCCCAACGTCCTGCAGCATAAGGTTTCCGGGTTTAAGCTCGCAGACCCGACCAAGCCGGGCCACCGCAAGATCCTGGCCATGTTCCTGGTCGACCCACACATCCCCGTCATCTCGACGGCCAACGTGCCCCCGCAGGATAGGCGATGGTGGGCCGAGGAGGTGCGACATGCCCCGGGGCAGCGGCTCTCGAAGTTGCCGAAGGAGCTATTTGATGAGATTACCAAGGGAGTTGACGGCTTCCCCATCTCCTGGGATCAGGCGGTGGAAATCCGAGCGCGTCTAATGGATGAGAGAAAGGCCATCCATGAGAGTGTCAGTGAAGCCATGGAATCCGACCACTTCAGCTTTTGCGAGCATTGAAGACGTATTGGATACACTATATCAAGGAAGATGATCAGTTTCAACAGAGATATACCGCTAATTTTAGTTATGATGCGTTGGCAATAGATTGACAGGTCGGGATATCTTAACAATTCTGAACCAAGTGGAATGGTCCGTGAACCATCACACTATTCATCATTGATGCTCATAATATCTGCTATCACATCTAATCATTATCCATGGCGCATGATTGTTCCGCAAATCTGGCTTCCTAAGCTATAATTTCGACCATAGCCTTCCCCATGCTGGTCGCAATGGTGGGTATATATCTTCTTTGGGAGGAAGCATCCTATCCAGCTCGGAAGTGTTGAGCCAGCTCATGTCGCCACGAACCTGGGCAAGATCGGTAACGCCACACAAGCGCATGGCTGTTTCCAGCTCATCTTTCAGAACTAAAAGAGACAAGTGAGTTAGCTACTGGTTGCATGAGGGAATGCCTAGGCCATTGCGTCAACTTACTGCGTGCGCAATGCTCGACCCCTTCTGTGCCGTAGGCAATCGCGCACTGGAACGGTCTGCCGATGCCCACACCTCTGGCACCGAGACAGAACGCCTTCAATATATCGGAGCCCCGCCTTACCCCGCCGTCAACGTAGACCTCCATCTTCTCAAAAACTTCTGGGCAGTCTCTCCGGAGCTCGAGCAGGACGAGCACCGAGGAGGGCGCATTGTCCAGGGCGCGGCCGCCATGGTTCGAGACTACTATCCCCGCGCACCCCGCCAGCAGCGCCTTCTTCGCGTCGGCCGCGGACTGGATCCCTTTAAGAACGATGGGCAGCTTGGTGCACCGCCGGATCCACGGAAGGTCCTCCCACGTCGTGGTCGAGTCGATGAAGTTCCCGGTGCTGCTGGCCAATCCTGCCCCACGGCCTTTGGGCCCCTCCACGGGCTGCCCGCCGACGAGAATGGGACCCAGATCCGAAGCCCGCACGCGCTCGTCCGCCTCGCGCTTCGAGACCACGGGCAAGTCCACGGTGACGAGCACAGCCTTCACTTGTGGCAGCAGCTCCAGACGCCGCAGCGCCTCCTCCGACTTGGTGCGGTTGCGGTTCACGTACAGCTGGAACCAAAACGGCTGCTGCTTGTCGGGCACGGATGCGAGCGTCTCCTCGAGCGTCAGAGTTGCAACCGTTGACACGCAGTGGATGATGCCCACCGCCGCCGCTCCGCGTCCCAGGGCCGCCTCGGCTTCGGGCCCGCCCGTTTTGGCTACCCCCATTGGCGCGATCCACACGGGCATCGAGACGGGCTGGCCGAGCATGGTGGTTTCGGTCTTGACACTCCCCACGTTGCGCAGGATGCGCGGGCGGAACCACAGCCGTTGCCAGTCGCGCTCATTGGCCCGGAGCGTGAGCAGGTCGTTGGAGGCGCCCGAGATGTATGCATGGGACTTGGCGGAACCGTGCTTCTCGAAGGCCTCCTCGAAGTCGCGCAGGTTGATAAGGGCGCTCAATGGCGGGGGTCCCCTCTCCTCGTCGGATGGCGATGCGCGTGCGGCATCAGTGGTAGCGCTTGGAGCAACAGCTCCTGGGGATGGCGTCTGGGGCGAGGACCGCTGCCGCCATGTCTCAGTCACAGTGGATCCGTCCAGGTCGCCCAGCTTCTCCGAGGCGGGAAGCTCGCTTTCTATGCGCTGTGGCGTGTGGAACTCGTTGTAGATCCCCGACGCATCTTTGCCAGCCCACGTGTAGATGACTTGTGTGTTTCACGCGTTAGTCAGTTTTCCGTGTGCTGTGGTGATACGTAGGGCTTGGTTTGCAGAAAGAATATCACCCACTATCGGCGCCACCAGGGTGCTCGGGCGCGAACTTGGTCAAATCATAAACTCGGCCATTTACGACCACCCAACAGTCGTCGGGTGACGCATGTGTCTCAACGACGGCAGCATTAATTTTCGGAGACATGCTGATGATCGTTGCATTGGCGTCTGGAGGCGCTTGATCAACGGGCTTTTGACATTGACGATGGGGGCGAAAGACCTGACTTGCTGTGGAAGACAGCAGCGTGAGGCGCAGGACGTGACGAGTTGCGGCCCAGACTCGGGCATTATCAGACGGCACCAAACCACACAACCCCGAGGTGCTTGATGAGGCGACCTAACGTAACTCGCTCGGGATAACGTGGAGCGAGTTGCAGCGCGGGGCATCGGTGATCTCCACTACTTTTCTGAAGCTTGCCTGATCTTCCCCAGATTCTCCAAACCCCCTGCGACTCCTGACTCTGAATGCGTATTTACACTGGACTAGGAGAAATCTATATTCATTTCTGTTCTAAGTCTCATCGGTCGTGTCACGAGTATCTTAACCTGACAGATGCAGCCAAACTCAACATTCCTCTTGTCATCCCTCCATCAATTTCGAATGACAAAAATGATCGCCTATAGCCACATTGAGCTGGATTTCATCGATGAAATGCGATCGTGTTCCGCCAGCAGACAGCTGGAGATGACTACACACCTCACACATCCCCTATTTGGTATTCATATCGCGCCTCATCTGTACTGGTCTCGATCTTTGAACATATGGCACAGAATCCATGCCGTCGGGCGTCTCATATCATTCTGTGGTGATTTGTGTTTGGATGTTGAAGTCTTACTTGTGTGCCATGTAGGCCTGGCCAAAGCGCCCAAGCTGGCTAGCAATAAAATGCCTACATACTTAAGCTGGAGCTCTAGTCCGTCGTAGAGCGACTGCCAATCAGCAAGCCACCAAAATGAGAATTGCCAGATAAGTCCCTGTGGAAACGTCCAATCAGTCAAAAGATATATTGTTCCGTTTGATACCACTTGTGATGCCGCATCTAAGGCTGATAGAAACATAAAGAACAATCCGCCACTATGGAAGGATCGAAACCAGTTTTCTTTTTACCCAGGTTCCGCGATATGCTGGCTTTTTCAGACGTTGAACCTTCCCCCATAGGTCGCAGTTCGACTCCAACCCCCTTTCTCCGGTTCAATATCAGCCATGTCTCACTGCGTCCCCCGCATTGGTGTCTGTAGCAAACTGCTTTCTGCTTGCCCATGTCTCTTTTCGCCATTGGGGTCGATAAAGAGCCCAATTTCTTTGCTTGTATCCGTCGGCATTACAGCTTGTACCCGATCCACTGGTACACAGAACCGATTCGACAGCCTCGGGTCCTGTCAAACTTGCTTGAGGATTTTCGGAAGAACACCACGGGACGTTCCGCTTTTAGGGCTGCCTGTCAGGCGGGCCCCGCACTCAATGATATGACGTTTGAGCTCTGCTGTAGACCCACTAGTCGACATGCAACCCTCTCACCCACGCAGTTTGATCACAATGGCGGAAGTCCGCTCAGTAATAAGGAATGCCGTCCGGGTCGGATAGGCCATTGTTATTCAATTGACTGGACATTTTCCCGAATTTTGCCTACGCAGAAGGTAGGTCTTCAAACCCCGTGCCACTGTTTTAAACTTTCCGGTCTTTGCGCGTTGATGACAAACCTGTGGCCACCGGAAATGGGGAATCGTCCCGTGTGCTTGGTACTTGCACACAACCGCCGCATCTTAATTTGTCCCTTCCAAAAGGCCCCGTCATTCTCCCCGTAAGATACGTACTTGAATAAGACTGCTATTAGTGCCACAGACAATGTCAAGAATGTCTAAACAGACGTTCTGCCTTGTTCTATGCGCATCTCGAGTTCGCCCCTCAGCAAGAGGACAAGTCCCTGCCGCCCGCCGTGGAGCAGGAGTGGGAGCGCACTAGCCTGCGGCCAAGCAATTAACGGTCCTGTCATCCCAAGCTGCCGAGCTCCGAAACATATTTTCGTTGCTGTGATGGGGATGACAACAAGTCATTGCTGGCAGTGGACCGTCACTGGATACTGGTATTCGTTTCGAGTGTGCCAGTAGTGGTTAAGTTCTCGCTTACAATCTCGGGAACCTTTCGCCGCATCAGTTGTCTGACTGCGCACCACCCAGCCCTTTTAGGCATATCCAAGCAGTGGACATTGGACCCTGTGCCTGTAAGCACGCTGCTGAGATATGTATCCGCAATCGCGGGTAGTTGCATACGCCACCAACCACCATAGGTTCGCGAGTCACATCTGTCATACCACTCGAAGCGTTTTGTGATCATGCTCGCAAGGCTAGCCACCTCGAGACGAGGTCTGGACGAGTAGGTATTGGGTGTTTTGCAGTACACAGGTACAGGGGTGGCTGTCATTATTGACAGATGCCCCGGCAAGCCTGGTCGCCCTCTACGAGATCGGCAAAGGGGTTTCCTCTCCCGACATGGCCCTTCTCTTCAGCTCGCCCTTATCTAGCAACTAGCTCCGCTCATGTTCGTTCTGTTCAACCCAGACCATCAGTAACATATCACAAAAGCAACCACCATACACCTCGGCGTCGCGGTGTTAAATGCTTTCCATGCATAGCTATAACCGATTGGCTTATTTACAAGGTACGCAATGACCTATTTGTTCATCTTGCAATCAGCGCTCATTTCGAATTCTTCCCGTCAAGCTACCAAACAACTCGGTGTGGGTTTTTGACTGACACTTGCCACCACCACAAACAAAAAGAAAAAAACAAAGTCACCCAGCGACCCCTTTTGCAATGACGAGGCCAATGTACACAAACACCCGACTCGATTCAAGCGACTAATTTATTCCACCAGTTCAACGATCTACACGACTTTAACGAAACTTGTTTTTTTCAGAGGGGATCTTCACTGCCATACCATGCGGGGCTTCCGCCAAATACAGCCGGCCCGTCCGGCGAACGGGGATGTCGCGGAACAAAGAGGCAATGATCCCAACAAGCGCAATACGGTGGAAGCCTGCCACGACTGTCGGAGATTGAAGATAAAGGTTAGACCAATCAATTCGAGCCTTCGTGAGTACCGCAGCAAAATGCTGATAGGAGGATAACGCAGTGTGATGGTGGCAGGCCCAAATGTGGACATTGCACCAGCAAACGAAGGGCCTGTGGCTATATAGCCGACGAAAGAGAGTCTCGGAAGTCTCGTCTCAACGCTCTGGAGAAGTTTGTCGACAACCTCAGGGACTTGCCATCAGAACAGGCCGGCAAACTTTTACAGGGCTGGCGCAAAAGCCGTGGTCGACTGGATTCCGTCCCGAAGCTTGTGGAAGCCGCCCGGGAAGCCGCCGAGGATCCAAGCGGCTCATCCGACCCAAACTCATCTATATCCCCCGAAAGCGAAAATTCCAGGACGCAGCAAATCATGCCGCATGCAACAGCCATCACGGGTTCCAACCCAACCCACCCAACCTTTTCTCATATGTCACCGCCGTCCAACACATCCACGTTGGACTCTCCGTGGCGCCACGTTTTGCTCTGGCTGCCTCCACCTGAACTCACCAGGCGATTCGTCGAAACTTTCTTCAGTTGCAGCGGCAAACTGTTCCACGTCTTCTCCAAGGAGCAGATTTATCAATGCTTTGACACCACCTTCCAGTCGCCCAATAATCGCAGTTTGGAGTACAAAGCTGATGTCTGCTGCTTGATGACCGTCGCTGCCATTGGCGCCCAGTACGAACACGAGATCATCGACCTCGAGGCCCAACACACGTTCTATGACGTCGCCCGGCACCACCTCGAGGCCGTCATCCAGGCGCGACCTCTTGATGCTATTAAGATAACTACGTTATTCTGCTTGTATAACATCATGGATAAGACAACGGTAGCTGTTGCATATGTCGGTAAGTCTACCCCTTTAATTTAGTGACTCTTTCTATTCTCCCGATACAATGTTGCCATCTATTCTAAGCCACTTCTAGAAATTGGCCTTGGTACTTGCAGGCGCTACAACTTGGAATGCAAGAGACCACCCCAGGGGGTTTCGAGGAAGCCAAATGGGCTGAATACCGCAAGGCATGGCGGTCACTGATTTTCTTTTCAAGGTAAGACAGACTTTGCTAGCGGGTAACTTCCTAACTAACAGAATAACGTAGCTGGCTATCGGCCTCTCTGGGCTACGTACCAGGGAACGATAGCGTGCCTTTGGATACCCAGGTGAGTCGAATTAATATCTCAACATCTGGCAGAGTTTGTCTCTGACGGGCATAAAGCTTCCCGACCTTGAGATCAACACATCCGCTGATCTTGCGGAAAGTATTTCTACCCCTTTCAGTCACGATTGTAAACGATTACGCTAACATCCTGGGTAGTTGTCCAAAATGAGATGGCCAAGATCGCCTTGCTTAAGGCAAAGGTGATGCGGATGCACCTGGCCTTCAAGGAGCTGACACCGCGTTCGATACAATCCATCATGGGAGACCTGCAAACATGGTATACTAGACTGCCCTGGCAAATGCGCCTGGAAAACCTGATGCATTCGGAACACAGCGCCAGCATCCGCCGGTCTGGCTTTCACGTTCACCTTCTGTATCTGGGTGGCATGATGCTCTGCTACCGGCGCATTGCCGCCCAGATAACGCAGCCCATGCAGCAATCGCGGCAGATCCCCTTCCCAGAAGGCGAAATGACGTTGTTATTTGACCACTGTGAAGAGGCTGTGGTGGCAGCTGCTACATCGGCCCGGATATTGCGCTTGCTACTGGACGACAATGGTGTATTCAAACGCTGCTGGCTAATTATGTACGAGCCCCTCTTTTAGTTCTGTGCGATCATAGACATATCCCCTTAAACTAACATCACTTGCCAGTTTCCAATCCTACACGTCCTGCGTCATCCTCCTTCACTGCGTCGCGCAGAAGCAGGCCCACAACTTCGTGGTGCAGCAATGGCAGGAGGAGCTGATGAAGGCGGCGCACTGCCTGCGGGTTCTGGAGTTCTGCGGCACACTGGACCCAGTCGCGCGGCAATTCCACCACGAGCTTTCGGCGATTCACCGGCTGCTCGATCAGACATTGCCCGGGGTGAACCCGGAGGGCACGACGGCGGAGCTGGTGAACCTGCCGGCGGCGGAGCAGCCCCTGTCGCCGGCGTCGCAGGGGCGGTACCTCCTGACGATCCCGCCCAACGCGGACCCGGACCGGGCCCAGCTCAGCGCGGCGCTGCTGGGGATGCTCTGCAACCCGTTCGGGAACCACTCGTTCCGCAAGCTGGCCGAGGAGACGGTGCTCACGCGGCGCTGGACGGGCGGGTCCACCGACCCCACCCGGCACGAGGCCACCCAGATGATCGAGCGCCTCGACTGGGACTACGAGAGCGCCCAGCCCTTCCGCCTCAACGTCGGCAGCTTGGCGCTCGGTAGCGGCAACTGCGTGGCGCCGCCCATGATGGAGCTGAGCGGCGTGGAAGCCGTCGAGGCGGCGGCCATGATTCCGCCGCCGCTTCCCTTCATGGAGGGGGCGGGGACGCAGGGCTGGGTACAGGACGCGCTGGCGCCGCAACAACCCGGGGGCTCTGCCGCGGTGCCGGCGGAGATGGTGTTTGGTCGGATGCGGGTTCCGCAGCCGTGCGGGTGGGTTACGGATGAACAACTTCGACGTCCTCCTCGCAGTTAGTGGTGCGCTATTCGACGGGTTATTTTGTGGCGTGTTCTTTCGTATTGGCAAGGCGTTGGGATGTCTCTGTCTCATTTCAACAAAATGGGTGGCTCGTCTTGCAGCGTTCAAGCAAGATGCAACGTTTTTGTAATTTTGTTTATGTCATATATCAGGGTAATAAAAGTATTTTCAATCCAGAAATATCCAGATATTGCTTACTGAATCCCACCTAGCCTAAGGAAATCACTCAACTTCGTTTCTCATAGCATAAGCTGTGCTACTATTTCTTAGTGAACATATTTAAACGAAACCACGGCATCGCCACCATGCCCCTTCTTGGACCCCTGAATCTGGGCATACGCTGCCACCGCGTCATCCGGTTCCGCCTCCTCCCTCTCAAGACGGGCGTTCTGCTGGCGGAGATGGCGCTTGCTCCCCAATGCGACACCGGCGCACACGATGCAGCCCCCCGCCATCACAGCGCCGCCAGCATAGTAGCGCGGCTTCTGGCTGTCGGGGAACATGTAGGACGTGTAGAAGTGCGCGACGCCCGCGGACATGAAGTTGATAATGGCCAGCGCCGCTGCACGCTTCGCCCGTGGCCTGTGATAAAAAACTTGGTGTCAGACCAAGAGCCTCGACAGCGAGGCATATTCGGATTGGGCACTTCCTGTGGCAGAGAGGCGCTCGCTCAGGACATGCACAGGTTATACGGGCTGCAGGATCCGGACGTCATGAGGAACATGGAGAAGTAGCGTCCACCAACAGAGGGCACCAACATGGCCTAGATGATCTCATGTTATTGATAGGATTAACAGGGAGAGAGAAGCGGATGAACGCGCGAGTGGCGTGACTTACCAGAAGATTGCCCAGCAGGGCGAGGAACATCGATACGGCGATGTGGTAGCCACGTTCGTGCGTGTGGGCGGCGGGGAAGGACACGGCAAGCGAGACGAGGAAGGCGAAGAAGCAGGGCGGCGAGGTGAGCAGGAGCGTCTTTTCGCGGTCGTAGCCGAGGGTCCCGACAATGGAGGGGAAGAAGTTGTTGAAGGATTGGGTCGTGATGAGGGTCATTTCTATCGGATTTCTGGATTAGCACGTGGTACACCTTTGATATAGACAGTTGTTAATAATCACTTACGCATAACCACAAACATGTACAGCTTGGGTCAGCCATGGCAGGAACGGTCTAGGCGCATGGCTTGCCCATGCCGGTCTTCCAGCTGCTCCCTCCATGGGACTTGTGACGGCCATGTAGTCAGAACTAGACTTCCATTACTAGTTGTGAAGCGTTTGGTGAGTAATCATACTTCCCGCTGCGATGAGTCCGCTGAATGCTGTGGCAAGCATGTTGCCACCGTACAGGAAGGTAATCCGAAGAGGAAATTCGACTCGCGTATACCAAAAACTCATCTATATGAAATCTATTAGGAAGAGATCATGACTTGAGTCAATAGTGTTCGTTCATTGCATATGGTGGGCATACTGTTTGGTTTTGTTAGTTGCGAGTCGAACGAGGGTTGCAATCAAGATGGATCAGGCTATGTCAAACGTACCCAGAACCATAACGGCGGGAATAAACGGAGCTTCGACGAGTCCAAGGATAAACCTGACCGCAGCAAACTGACTGAAGCTATGGGTAAAGCCCTGTGAGATACTAAGAATGCCCCAGAGGGAAGTCACCAAGCAGATATAAAGAGCCGGTCGGACTTTACCGATGATCATGTTGGAAGGGATCTGATTGCGTTGTTATGTGGTGTCGCCCCACACAGTTTGACATGGGGTGGGCCTGCTTACCTGTGTAATACAATCTGCACCAGTGTTTAGTCAATGCGAATACTCTTCCAGGCTATCGTACCCAGAATAGGGGTCTCGCATACATCCCACATACAACATGAGCAGACAGGTATTATACCCTGAGTTGGTCATTCCCAGAGTCGTGTTCAGGCCAGATACCTTGGCTGAGGCGATGTTAGTGCGATTTCTACACGCTTGTGTCAGCGCGGTAACTGCCTGCAGGGGCTTGATACTGTCAGACATGTCGTATCTATTTCGTTGCGTTTGAAGGGAGATGGAGGATGAAGGTCACTTGGTTGATTTGGACGCAAGTTCTATTAATAGACTGCTAACCCGGTTTATTTCTACCATTTACCTCTGTAGTCAACTCGATTCTATCCCCGATGAGCTGGGCAGCGCCGTCTTCTACCCGACTTTGCACGGCCTGCTCGCCGTCGCGGACTGCGTGAGCCTGCACACTCCGCTCACGGCCGCGACGCGAGACCTTATGGACGACGCCGCCTTCGCCGCCATGGAGAACATTCTGGCGGTCGTGGGCGAGTTTGGGGAGGTCATTGGGAAACCACTGACTCCTGTGAACGAAGAGTTCATGCGTCAGCTCCATCGGTGATTGTGCAGGTATCGTAATGTCTAGAGGCTGTCAAGGTCTAAGGTGGCCATCCTGTTTTATTGATATATGCAAAAGCGAGTGGACCACTACAAATATACAACTCATAATCCAAAGAAGAGAATAAAGAAACGAAAAGAAAACAAACCCAGAAAACCCCATCGCAGACACCTGCCCATGTAACCCATTCCAAGTAATGCAAACAGACCCAACCATGCACCCCTTTCCCATCCAATGCTATCAGATATCCAGCAGATCCCCATGCCTAGGAAGCATGCCTATTCGTCGCCTAGTTGCGGCTCTTGAAGCTGGGGTCGCACTTGATCTCCTTGACGTTGAAGGTCTTGCCGTTCTGCGCCTTCCAGGGGCCCTTGCCAGCATCGCCAAATGTCACATCCACATTGGCCCCGCGGACGAGGGTGATGACCTTGTTCTGGGTGTCGATCAGCTGGCAACGGGCCTCCTTCCTGCCCGAGCCAACATTGAGGGTGACCTGGTTGTAAGGGCCGCGCGAGCCAACAGGTGCCTTGGCATCCTTCTCACCAATACCAGTTTGCGTAGCGAGCTCCGAGGGCCCGCTAAGCGTGACGCGCAGAGGCCCGTTGGCGCGCTCCTCGATCATCTCGACATCGCGCTTCTTGGGCGCGGCCACGAAGGCGGTGCTGCACTGGACCTTGCTGACGACGGTCTTCTTGAACGTCCACTCGCCCTTGCCGGCGTCGCTGAAGGTGGTGTCGACGTTGGCGCCGCGGGTGACGGTGATGGGCCGGCCCCGGGCGTCGAAAACGCGGCAGCGCAGGTCCTGGCCCTTGTCGTTCTTGAGCTTGTGCGCCGCGAGCTCGACCGAGGTGAAGTCGGACCCCGCGCCAATCGGCCTCTTCTGCTCGTTCTTGCCCAGCTGCGTCTGCGTGGCGAGCTCGCTGGGGCCGCGCAGGATGACGGTCACTTGGCTGTTGGCGCTGCTGGCGTCGGCGGCGGGGGCGGCAAGGGCGCCGGACGCGGCGAGGAGGCCGAGGAGGGCAGTGGAGAATTGCATGGTGATGGGTTTGGTACTTGGGCTTGGGGTTGCGAGGGGAGAAGGAGTGGGGGGGATATCAAGAGAGTGAATATCAATACTTAAGAAATGAGAAACGGATAAGGGATTTGTGTCGAGACTGGAGTTGATGCTGATGATGGTGGAAAAATACAGTCTTGTACCGAGATGGACTCGAAGCTTTTATATTCATTCGTGTCTTTCTTTCATCATCTAATAATACTGAGGATTTACGTTATAGCTTGCTATTGATCATCACCAACTCGCATTTTGATGCCCTACAACGGTCCTACAGTTGGGTGGTTGTGTTGAACACACGCTTGGCATAGCCCAAGCCTGCTGTTAGTTCAACGCCAGCAACATTGGTAATTTGCGCCGCTAAAAATATCAAATCAGTCACCGGTAGCCTATCCCAAAATAAGTCCGGGACTTGGCAGGCATGACGTGATTGGCTCTTGACAGCCGTTTATAACTAAATTCTCCGGCATGCGGCGCTAGCGCTGACGTTGCAACCGTACGGGCGCCCAGATTCCCGAGGGTGTTGGCTACGTGTATGTTGGCTGGCCCTCTGAGCCACACGGATGGACGTGTCTCCATTGCGTCCTTTCCCCGGTTTACCGGTGCAAGGGGTGACAGGCAGATGCCGAGCCGAGCGGCAACGCAAGATTGAGAAACTGGGTGGGAGGGCTGAGTGAGCCAGCTTACTCGCCCTGAGCAGCAAAAGGCCTAGATTGCGACCGCCTGAGCTTCCCCAACCCATTTGCCGGCTCATCTAAGGGTCAGCTTACCATAGCACCATCTGTCAATCGGGTCATGTGTTTGTTTCATAAATTGAGGCTGACTGGTGCTGCAGCTGAAAACTCCCCTCACTGCCTCTTTGGGAGTTTTTTCCAACTTCGCTTTCTATATGACTGTGTGCTAGATATATCATCCTTTTAATAGTCAATCTGACGCCAAGTAAACATCCAGCTCGTCATTGCCCAGGAGGACTATGCGTCACGTACGGCTGAGGGCGCTTCGTTCCATGGTCCGTCTGGTCCAACCCCTATTTTTGGACAAATATGCAGAGTGACCAGGTGCAAACCATTATAGCAGCTTCTGTGAGGCTCATTCAGCTATTTAATTCCCAGTTACGTAAAGAACTGTGGAGGCCTCACTCTTGGTATGACTTTCATCAGATTCCCCATTGCACCTTCCCTCACCCTCTGCCAGTCCCTCCCATAAGCGCCATCCCTTCTAATCGTCGTATCAATAAGCCTTCTGGCCTCTAAAATACCTCATAACGTTTCCCACATTAACCCCAACTTCATCATCAGACAAGAGCATCTTGGCGCAGGGGAAGCGCGCCGGGCTCATAACCCGGAGGTCCTTGGATCGAAACCAAGAGATGCTATCTTTTTTTTTTTTTTTCTTTTCTCTACGTATGCGTGTAATGGTATCAGGACATCGGCTGGCATGCTTTTAATTTGAATAGTGACGTGAATAATTACTTGCATATCGCGCTATATTGTATTTGGTCAGCAACTGCCTAACAGCCATGTCATCATGCAGCAGACCTTGACCTATAGGAGGCGCAGCTACTAAAAGTCCTGAGCTCAATTTTTAATATCATGGCATGTACGCTGCGCCAATGACGAAATTCTTGAACACGCTACTGCTCCGGATTATGCTAAGGCGATGAATGCTGAGGTGTCAACGACAGCATGCAATTTAGTTAATCCCTGCAATCTCAGGCTTGAGAGCACTTGGTATGAAGGACTATGGTAACCTGATTCAACACTGATCCTGAGATTCTGCAATTAATCAAGATAGGCTTCGAATGCGGCAGACCTATTGCATGGCAATAGTCTCTTAGACTCAAAGAAATCTTACAAAACACCAGTCACATGTGTGACCCGCCTGTCGCGAATTCTTCTTCAGAGATCTAGAATATAAGACAACATGACTGTCCGCAGTCTAGATCACCATCCGGGTACCAACTCCATCTTAGCCCGGCGTGGTAGGGAATGAACCGAAGCCCGGTTTTCCTGTGGAACATCGATATGGGTATTTGGTCCATACCTAACTTAGCCTGCATAATTCTCACCCACGATCCTTATCCCCGATCCCGACCACAGCCTATCCCTATTTCATTAGACAGCCCCAGTAAGGCTGTAATGAATATCACCAATGTTATCAGTCCCAACATCATAATCGCATCTATCGAACCTTGTAACCAAGTAGTGACAAATTCCCAAACTGTTTGAGGAACGCCAAATGGAAGGCTGTCAAACGTTCTGCTATTCCCCCTAACATCATGGGATGGTTTCCCGACAACGTTTCATCGACAATGCGACGATTTTAAGGTTTCGCTACGAATTTCCGGGGCGCCGGGTCATGGGATCGACCGTTTCCATCCGACTTTTCGGGGACACCTAGGCTGCATTCGCACTTGGGTTCCTCGGCGACCGTGGCCAATCCCGATTGACTTTTTGAGCCACCTCTTGTTCTTCTCCTGGTTGACATCGGAAACACGAAATCAGACCGCTCTAGAATATAGACTACCGGGCAGTGTTTGATCTGGACAGCCTACATGACTCGTGACCCTGCGCTGAAACATGGGGTAGACGCTGAAGTACATATGCGACCCTTCGTTTCAAACCCCCTTCCAGCCCTGCTTGGTCTCCACTCTAGACTCGCTCTGGCCGGGAAATCTTGCATAAACGTAGGTGATAGTCTTGACGGTTTCTTCTTTTGTAAATGTGTATTACATCTTGTACATCATCGACATCAGGCCTGTCATACGGCGACAATGAGGCTAACAACTGACTTGATCATCGTATTTCTTGCGTGTCGTATCGCGCAAGCTTGTCCGACCGAGAACTATGTCGTACACGAATCAAGAAGCCAAAGTCTGAGTTATCGCAATGGACGGGTCCAAAGACGAAGTCGTGCAAAGGGCGACGACATCATTCCTGTGCGTATCGGGCTTGCACAGAGCAACCTCGATGTTGGGTACCAGCGATTGATGGACGTGTCACACCCCTCCTCACTCAACTACGGCAAGCACCTGACGCACGAGGAGGTGATCGACTTGTTCGCCCCCGGGGAAGAGGCCGTGTCTTCCGTCAAGACATGGCTCGTGGCATCGGGCATCAGGACCGAACGTATCGCGCATTATGAGAATAAGGGCTGGCTATCAATCCATATGCGCATCAGCGAGGCCGAGAACCTCTTCCGGACCCAGTACCACGAGATTGATCGCCAGGGTGAAGTCCGGCTGGGCTGTGATGAGTACTCGGTGCCGAAGCGCCTCCGTCAGCACATCGACTACATAACCCCCGGGGTCAAGCCTTCGGGGCCGATGAGGAAGAGATCGGTTTCCAGGGCATTGCGACGGGGTATCAACACCAACTTCGCTCTGATCGAAGCCAATGAGAAGGTATCGAGCTTGTCGCTATCGCAATCCGCGGCATCGGAACTGGCTCCTGAGCTGCAAAAGTGCACCAGTGCCTTCACCCCTGCTTGCTTCCGAGCACTGTACGGCGTGCCGGCCAACAACACAGCCCTCCCGGGTAACTCGGTCGGCTTGTTTGAGCTCTTTGACACATACGCACAAGAGGATCTCGACGCCTTCTGGGCCAAGTTTGCCCCCGAGGTCCCCAAGGGAACCGCACCGCTACCTGCCTTCATTAATGGCGCCACCGCGCCCGTGCCGCTGAAGTCGAGCTTCAACGCGGGCGAGTCCCCCATTGACATGACCCTCATCCAGGCCCTCGTCCACCCGCAGACCATCACCCTTTACCAGGACGAAGACCGGCCCAGCAGCATCAAGGTCGTCCAGGGCCAGTTTCCGGGCTTCCTCAACACCTTCCTGGACGCCCTGGACGGGTCCTACTGCAACTCGACCGACTCTGGCATCACCGGCGACAGCCCCGGCATCGACGCAGTGTACCCCAACGCGGACCCGGGCGGTTTTCAAGGGCCCAAGATGTGCGGCGCTTACAAGCCTGCCAAGGTCATCTCCTTTTCGTACAGCACGGGCGAGGCGAACCTGCCGGCCAACTACGTCCGGAGGCAGTGCAATGAGTTTATGAAACTCGGTCTTCAGGGGACGACTTTCATCTTCTCGTCGGGCGACTTCGGCGTCGCCTCGACTCCAGGCGACATCTCGCCCTCGGGGTGCACGTCCGGATCGGGCCAGAATGGCACCATTTTCACACCACAGATGCCTATGGGCTGCCCATTTGTAAGTTGCTTCCTTGATATGTATTCCATATTTACAGGTGACGTTTTATCAACCATGGATTCCTTTTTTTTCTGACCTTTTCTCTTCGCCATGACAGGTGACTATTGCAGGAGCGACCCAGATCCAGGAAAACGGCACCATCAAAGACCCCGAGACGGTCATGCAGGGCATCCCCGGAAAGCCGCTCTTCACCAGCGGCGGCGGCTTCTCCAACTTCCACGCGCAGCCCGACTACCAAAAGGCCGCCGTGGAGAACTTCTTGGCGACGCACGACCCGGGCCACGCGTCGTACGTGGCCAACGCCGACGCCACCAACATCGGGGCCGGCGGGGGCTCTTCAACCGGGCGGGACGCGCGTACCCGGACGTGGCGGCGGTGGGCAAGCAGTACCAGACCTTCATCAAGGGGAAGCAGGCGTCGACGGCGGGCACGAGCGTCTCGGCCCCGTTCTGGGCCGCCCTCGTCACCCTCGTCAACCAGGAGCGCCAGGCCGTCGGCAAGGGGCCCGTCGGCTTCATCAACCCCGTGCTCTACGCCCACCCGGAGGTCTTCAATGATATCGTCAACGGCTCCAACCCCAACTGCGGGTCCTCGGGCTTCTCGGCCGCGCCTGGGTGGGATCCCGTCACGGGCCTGGGCACACCCAAGTACCCCGAACTGCTCAAGTTGTTCTTGAGTCTTCCCTGAGACCGTTGTGCGACATGAGCATCACGGGAACTATTAGTCAATTGTGTAATTTTATTTGAATGAAGATTCATATATTGTATGTAGGACAGTCATGGGTTATCGACTCGGGGCTCGATGGCTCCCGCAGACGATCAGGGTGCTGCTGGTCCTACGACAGAGCCTATGTCCGGATCCCCACTTTACTGCATACTGGTAGGAATCTGCATTGGTTCCTTCCTAATGTCCATGGATGTCTTCGTCATCTCCACCGTTAGTCAATCACCCCGATAAGTTTAGCTTAATCTTCTAATCTGTGCTCCCTAAACTAGGCCGTCCCGTCCATAACCGCCGAATTCCACGATACCGCACAAATAGCGTGGTACCCTGCCGCCTATTCACTTACGTCATGCGCGCTTCTTCCACTGGCAGGGAAGGCTGCGTCCATTTTCCCACTGCGTTGGGTCTACCAGGCATCATCCTGGCGCCCATCATCGGTGGGGCGTCGACAGATCGGGTTTCGTGGAGGTGGTGCTTTTGGGTTGTCAGTACATCCCTGCCTGCTTTCTCATCCTGGTCGCTATGCAATGGGGCGGCACAAAGTACCCGTGGAACTCGGGAACCGTCATCGGCTTGTTCGTCGGCGGCGGCGTCCTGTTCATCATCTTTGTCGCGTGGGAGTGGTACGTCGGCGAGACCGCGCTCATCCCCGGCGTCATCATGGGCCGGCGGCAGGTCGCGGTGGCGTGCCTGTTCGCTTTTCTCCAGCTTGGCAGTTTGGCCGTCATGTCGTACTACCTGCCGCTGTGTTTTCAGGCTGTGCAGGGAGTCAGTCCTCTGAATAGTGGCGTGCGCGTGCTGCCATCCGTGCTGCCACAGATCCTTGCTTTGGGCATCGTGGGCACTCTAGGTAAGACAATTCTTATTGGCCCAAACTTGTTTTCGTTTTTTTTCTTCTTCTTGAAAAGAAAGAAGAGGAAAAGAAGAATTGGTCCAAACCTGGCGAAGACAGAGATACTAACCAGGTACCTTACTCCGCAGCCAATAGAATGGCCTACTACAACCCTTGGTTCTTCGTCGGCAGCGCCATGATGTGCACTGCCGCCGGGCTCTACACCACGTTCAAGGCGTTCCATACCTCCATGGGACAGTGGGTCGGATTCCAAGTCCTCCAGGGGCTAGGTGTGGATCTGACTATGCAAGTTCCGACGCTGGTGTTGCAACAGGACCCCGAGAAGTCGCCTTTAATGTCCATTGGTGTCTCCATGGGGCTGTTCTCTCAGTACTTCGGGGCGTCTGTAGAACAGGTCATCGCCGGCAGCATTTTCAACACCTACCTCAAGAAGCGTCTCCGTGACATTTCACTGGGCGACTGTCAGATTGGGTTCCTGCTGACTTCGGGTACAGCGCACGTTCGACAAACTGCAGAGCAGAACTTTCCGGATCTCATTGATCCTATCTTGGAGGCGTACAACTACGCTTTTGCGAGGGTTTATGTAAGTTTTCCTAGACCACCCTGGCGCCCCTTTTGTTATTCGGTATTGATTGGTACTTTCGTTACTCATTGCATTTTTACTAATGATTCATGCCCTCGACAGTTTGTCCCTGTTGTAGCGTGCAGCATAGCATTTGCTGTAGCCATGGGTCTTGAATGGAGACGTATTGTGTTGGACAAGGTCACTGGGGTAAATGATGCCACAGTCGATCAGCAATTGCCTGGTAACGACGAAAAGTCCCAACGGCAGCAAGATGAGAGGCAGATGCTACAAGAATGAGAACCCTTCTCCATCTAACGAGTCGTCGACGTACAGTGGGCAAGCCGACCAACTGACGAGGTCTATCTAAGCTAGAGGGGTTGACACGTCCTCCAATTCTGGAATTGACACTGACAGCAAACTTCCAGAGACGAACGTTGTTTGCGCCATGGATGCTTGGTATGAATCGAAAAAAGAAAAAGAAGAGAGCAAGAGGATTTATGGGTGGACTGCGTATTACGTATTATATATTATTAATAAATTGCTCTACGATCTATTAGCTTTAAGGTCTGGCATTGTAGGTGGAAAATAGGTAAAGGTAAATATCGAATGGACATTCGTACAGTCGTACAGTGAATATATGTTCAACTGGTGTACATTTAGTTGTGCTACAGTCATGGGAGGGACTGGTGGACCGTGCACTGTGCCCACGTGACGCCCCTTTTCGGAGTGCACTAACAGTCTTTTTTAAGCATTAGCTCTACAGATAGATGTAGCAGAAGTTATCCCCATCGAGGGTGTTCATGACGTCGGCGATGGTCTTGGACTCGCCCAGGGCGCCCATGGGCAGCACGTCGGTGACCTGGGCGTCGTCGCTGGGCGGGCTGCCGCTGTTGCCCATGGTGCGGGTGCCCGAAATGGCGCGACTCTGGCACGAATGCACCCGTTGTGGGCAAAGTACTCGCCGTCGCCGCCCATACTGGTGTCGCTGCCGTCGAGCAGCGGGCTCTTGTGGAGGTTGTCCTGGTACGAGAGCCAGTTCCAGTACTATTTGTGAAGAAACACAGTGTCAGTCATGGGCATGTTCATGAATTCCGATAGCAATCGTCTTACAGGCTGGGCACCCTTGTAGCTGCACTCGTTGATCAAGGTGCTCTAGTACATGGCCACGAGCTGACGGTGGTAGGTCAGGAAGTTGCCGGTGGCGTGGATAATCCGGGTGTTGTTGATATACACGGCCACGAAGTCATCGTAGCGAGTGCGAGCACCCGGCGCAAATTCAGGGTCCGACCTGGACGACAGTCCTCTCAGGCACTGCACGGCCTTGATGTAGTCCTTGCGCTCCGGCTTCGACAGAGTTGACTTGGGCAGCTACAGTCAGCTTTTTGGTTGCGGGGTTGACGGGCGGGGGGGTTTCCCTACTCACCATTCACGACGGACGCGGGCGTTAGCGACGGAGCAACCGGTTCTCGCGGTGGTCTTGAGGCCCTTCTTGGTGTTGCCCTTGGTCTCGAGGATGGCGATGACTTTGTCCTGTAGAGCTTGGACAGCATCGGTGGTGATGTTGGACGAAACGGATGTGGGAGCCGCCAATACGTTGCCACTAGCAAGCAAACCCAAAATTGACGCTAATGTGGTGAACTGCATCTTTAATCGGCTTTGGTAGGTTCCGACCTGCTGGGAAATTAATTGATATGGAGCAAAGAGACAGTCTTGGCGACTTTACCACAACCAAACAAAAGAACGTGGTGGGAGAATGCGGTGCTCAAGATGGTGTATAATCCTCAAAGATCGGCGTTGTTTTATAGAGCTGTCACCTCCCTAAATGGACCTTGGTTCCAATATTAGGTCCCGTTGCAATTCGACCCATCTCCAGGGGTGCATCGGAAATGGGGCACCGAGTGGTGGGGGTCTTCGAGAAGGCTTCGGACCGGAGGGGTTCGTACAAACTAAGTCGCTTCGAGATCTTTGGCGGAAGGGGACCAGAACGCCTTTCCGCATTGCGTATCGTAGACGAGCCAGTAGATTCGCGGCACAGCGGAGATCGTATCATTTCGATATTGCTAACACGCTATGCCATGGGTGGGGAGCTTGGGCTTCATACTCACGCCTCGGGCCAATGCCGCCGCTCATTGAAGGGGCATTACTAAGAGGAAACAAATGAGCGGCAGTCTTGGAACCACTGGGGTATATGAAAGCGGTATTATCACTAATCCCTTGGCTCCCGCACAATACCACAGACTGCGAAAATGCAACCCTATTTCCTACTATAAAGCAAACCAATGCTACGTTTACCAGTCGAGTTACCACAATGGACGAGGTGTTGCAGCCAGGGTCGAACGTCTAATTACTCGGACGTAATGAAAGGGCTGACACAATTCACCGACAATGTTCAATGTGCACACTTCCCTTGTTCACTGTTCACCGGGCTGCCTGGCGGTTGTAGGGTTGAATCCAGGACGAGTCGGGTCCCGGTCCGGTGTAGAGGTTTTGCATCTTGAGAGGGCGACATGGGCATCTGTATAAGTCGGCGACGATCTGCACTCTTCCAAGACTAGGAGATCGCCGCCGTACCACTTGATTGCTTACCTTCTTTTGTTTTGTCAGAAGCGTATACTTGTGAAGCATGCCTGTCTGTGGTCCCTCCGCATTTCCTACCATTCACATGACGGTTGGTCACTCCTGTAATACCTCCGAAGTTGGTATCTTGATTCTAGTTTCTTGTCGAAAACTAATAGTGGTTACGTTTCCAAGAGAAAAAGAAGAACAAGAACAAGTTCACGTGACTCAACTCGATACTGAACCCGTTCGCAGCTGCAGCTATCAGGTCACGACTAACGTGATTTTGGCATTTTGATCCTTAGCAAACTTAGGGAACTCTTATGCTCTACCTTTTCTTGTTGGTGTTCGTGCCAATCATGTTGATTTGGGAGTTTAACTGTTCTGTCCATTTTATCTAGCGTAAATCATCAGCCGGTGTAAGCAAAATGTCGCCCCCAGTAGCCCGTCTCAATCTTCTCGCCGCATCTCAACACCTCCAGCAGCCTTCATAGAAGACTGCATTGCCTTGACCCGGCGCCAAAGCTGTTTGATCATAGCGGAATTCTCTCGCAGAGATTGTCGAGCGATGTTCTGCGAGTTGTCGATATTATGAAGGCGTCCGCGGATTGTATCTACCCAAGTTGGTTAGCTGCCTGCATGAATGCTGGACAATTAACTAGCATACCCAAGATTGGCTGAGCGAGCCGCGACTCATGACAGTCTGACATCTTTTCTTCCAGATGCCACAGATCTCGCTTCAGGGACTTGTAACTAGTGTCCAGCTTGGTCAAGGTCTGCTTCTGAGCTGCGGTGATTCTGGCTAGGCGCATGATCAACGTCCTGGTCTCTTCGAGATCCCGCTTGCACTTGAGCATCTTGTCCATGATGATTTTGTTGCTGATCAACTGCGGCTCAGAAAGGGCGAGCTAGGCGACAACCAAAGGTTTATGGGCAGACCGTATTCTTTTGTGGCCTGCAGAACAGACGAGCCAGATCTGAAGTGGTTGGCTTTTGTTGATGGTTTGCGATGACAGGCTCAAACAGCTTTGTCAGATCAAAAGTGGTCTTTGAGTGAAGGCTCGCCGCTCTAAGAAATGGAAAATGGAAATTTGATTCTGTGAATCTGCCGGTCGAAGTGAAGTAATCAGCACCAATCCTTGAGATGTAAGTGACGTGGTCGGGTGACAGCGAACAATTGTTGTCAGTGATGTTTCACGACGAGTTGTAGACGGCAAGGTTTGGTATGAGCTTGATGCAAGAAGAGGTGGATGGGGCTCAACAATCCAGTGGATTTAAAGATTAGATTTCATTGGTATGTCCAACGTCAAATCTACACAAATGCAGCAGTAAGTACGCATGATGTAATTAGGTGGGCAAATACTGTGAAACGAAGGGCAGGCACGACTTCTGCTATCGTCGCGAATTAGGGCAGGTACGACGAAGGAAATGAAACCCTTTAATTGAGACACTTTTTGTACAGTCTAAAAAAGAGATTTTGGTTGCCTTGGTTGGGTGCCTGATCAGTAGTATATCCATATTTGTTGTCTGACAACCGAATTCTGTTCTCCTTTTACCTTTGTAGAAAGAAACCCCCGAAGTCCAGGAATTGACCTGGACTGTTTGATATTTGTTTCCAGAAACACCAGGCCGTTATCTAGCGCTGATCGTAATATCAACTCTCACTGAATATCAGCTTCTAAGCTAATCGTTCAGTGGACGCCTTATTAAATGTTGCTCAATCCGACTTCCCCTGGTTGTGCATTTTCACAGCCACCTTGACTTTCTTCACAGTAGGTAACAGAACCCTCCGAAAATTACCTAATCTCTATTGTACCCTAGTTAACAACTCAGAACCCGAGTCTGGCCCTTGCTTTTCATACGGGTGCTATAATAGGTATGAATGTTGTATACCATTGTGACAATTCCCAAAAGTTGAACTCGAACTTGGTTTTAAATCATGATGTTACAGGGCAATGTATAACCTCCCCTTCCGGGTATTACGGAGGTATCTAATATGGATCAGTAAAGATACGGAAGCACATTGTAGGCCAACATTCTTTTAAAGGACCCTGTTATCTTCTCCTTTGTACTGAAGATAGTTTTCTGGTGTGAATATTCTATGCAAGTGTTTAACTAACGCTGGTAAGGTAGTAGTGCAAGTATTTCATGCAATAGTTAAACATAGCCTTGAAGGGTATTCAAGTCATAATTTCGTCGCAATGCAGACTTTTGTCCAATATTACGAAATTATCTTAAGAGACAACTTCCTGTTGAAAGGGAAACCCCACCACGACTTGAGATCGCATCGTCAGTAACATCGAACGCTGTGCGGCTTCACATTCAATGTCTTCCTTAATATTTACATTGAATTCCGTCTGAACTTTCGCCGTCACCCAGAACAATAAATTTGCCCGATTCGTTCAACAATTTGGTTTCAACCCACAACCACATCACCAACATCTTCTCACTCGACAATATCGCCTGCTACCACAACCACGTTTGATACCACAGCCTCGTCTCGAACCACAATTCCGTCTGATACCACCATTCCGCCTGATTGCACCATTCCGTCCGAACCACAGGTCCGACCGATACCACAGCTCCGTCCGATACCACAGCTCCGGCCGATACCACAGCTCCGGTCCGATAGCACAGCTCCGTCTGAACCACAGTTTCGTCCCATAACCACAGTTCTGTCCCATGACAATAACCACGTTTAATACAACAGCCTTGTCTCCAGACGCAAGCTCATCACCAATCACCTTTCCATTCCGTCTGATACCACAATTCCGTCTCATACCACAAATATTCCGTTTGATTTCACCATTCCGTCTGCTACCACAATTCCGTTTGATTTCACCATTCCGTCTGATACCATCATTCCGTCCCATATCCACGACCTGGTCCAACACTGCAACTTTGTCTTATTTCAGCGTATGTCAACTATATCGCAGCACGGCTCGCAATCCCGTATAAGCCAGAAGCCAAGATGCCTGGTCAAGCAAGACAAGCCACCAGACCTGAAGCCAATGCAGCTATGGCTTCTCTGGGTGCCATTTCCCAGCCCACACCCGTTCGCAACAGACAAAACCACCTGTTCTATTTCACCAACTTCAACGAAGATCAGCTCACAGCCTTAGCCAACGAGCTGGGAGAGTGGGAGACTGAGTCCCCATGCGTTCGCAAGGGTTGCACTCACCATCCCCGAAGCCTCTGCTGGGACCAAGACCCCGTCTACCCTATTCGCACGAAGCAACCTTCATTCTACTTGCCCCGAGTGGTCAACAACCTGCCCGACTCTCTCTCCCGCAACCGCAAGCAGTGGATGTACACTTGCCTACTTGCGAAGCATTACCGCATGCCTGTCAATCTCATCTTCTCTGCCATCAAGCCGTACAACAACATCATCTCGCCTGTCCATAAGGGTCGAAAGAAACAAATCGAACTCGATGCCTACTCTCTGTGCGTTCTCTACAGTGCGGGCCGCTTCATTGACAAGCGAAGACTTCTCATTGACCGCCTTGGCTTCCTCAACTCCTACCCCAAGAACAATCACCCGGGCTTCGACTGGAAGTTTGAGGACAAGAAGGACAGAGTCTTTCGATGGTATGATGACGGTCGTTGGGAAGAGTACCAACCTGATGAGAACCCCGATGACGCCGATGGTATCCCCCACGATGTGGTGGTCGAGTGTACGCTGGTTTACTCACGATTCTTGGGCATGACGAAGGCAGAACGCGGTAATACGAACGAATTCCAGAAGTCCGTTGGGCGGGCCCTCAAAAGCCTGCATCGCGCCAGTCCCGATAGAGCAGCTACCGAGGTGGCAAACTTGGAACATGGCCCAATGGACGAAGATCAGGAGGATGCATCGCAGGGAGTATCTTCTAGAGCCCAGTCCACGGTATTGCCTCGGGGAACTCCTTCGGAGCCTCAGGAGAACCGATTCCAGGAACAGCATGCACAGCAGACACCTGCCAGAGAGCTTTCGCTTCATCTTCAGGTATTTCAAGCTAAGATTAGCGACGCCTTGAAAGACCTGTTTGAAGCCGAGGGTGTTCAAGATAACCACGCCTTCCAACTTGAGGGTGTTGAGAGAAGCGAGCGGGTCGTCGACGTAGATGCTCAGCCCAGAGAGCATTCAGCTCCAGCTAGAAACCTCAACAACACCGACGGCAGCGAGCACGGTGTTCCCGAGAACGAGCTTGACCAGATCCCCTCGGTTGAAGCGGACAACACCAACGAAGGACACCGCCCCTTGGATCAGACTGCCGACATGGCTGAGTCGAAGTCTCTTCAGCCCAATCCGACCCCGCGCAGAATCAAGAACGAGACCGGAAGCCATGCCAACGCTTTGAAAGAGGAGAGCCCAGGTGTCGAGTCCAAGTTCACCCACAACGAGCATATCCGACTACGTGAGGTTGCTGAGCACCAGGCAGCGACCATGAAGAGGAAGTTCGAAGAGACTCTCGAGGAGCTCCATCAGCAGAAGCAGCAGTACCGTAAGTTGGAGCTGGATACCAAGAAGGAGAAAGCCAGAAGCAACAAGCGACAGAAGCTACTCCACGCACACGTCGAGGGGATCTACCGCAAATGGGACACGGCCAAGCTGCTGCAAGACGACTCGAACAGATTCGACGGTGCACTGGATCAGGTTCATGAGAATCTTGGCCTTTTGAAGCAGTCCAGGGCCAACGACCGAGCCCAACTTCGAAAGATTATCGAATCGGAAGACCAGGATGACATTCGCAAGCAGCTTCGGGACTGGATGGTCCGGGAGGAGGAGAATACGGGCGAGGGAGTGGACGCGTTGGAGAAGCTGCTCAGCAGCGATGGCGTCGCAAGACCTATTGATGTGGCAATGGAACTCAAGGAAAGCCACGCCGTTTGGGTTAATTCCGTCAAGCCGCGAGTCGAAGGAGAGCATCCCGGCGCCTAGGGGTGATTAAGACGATTTGAGATCGAGATCACTGAGAACTTGGCGAATTTTCGCTGCTTATGTACTTAGACATGTATCATGACGACGGAGATCCCAGCTATCTTGCCTAGAACAGGCTTAGATGAGGATCAATTCGCGAATACATTTATTTCCTATGTTCTTACACTTTTTCTTCTCTTGATCCGCCTTGTGAACCAAAGATGACAACCCTAGTGTGGTGAGAGGAGCCTTGCCCTGTCTAACTCTTTCCCCTCGTACCTCGCGCCCCGCGCCTGCAAAAGCTCCGCCATCGACTCCAACCCCTGCGCCTCGGCCGTCTTGAAGGCGACCCCCGTCCATAGTCGGTGCCGACCCCGAGGTCCAGCAGCAGCTCCACCATGGCCGTGTGCTCGCGCCGGACGGCCTGCCGCAACGTGAAGATCTGCTTGCCGGTGAGTCGGAGGGCGGCCCCGGCGTCCAACAGCTTGCGCAGCATGACCATGCTGCCCGCCTGCGCCGCCGCCGTGAGCGGCGTGCGGAGGCGCTCCCAGCCCATGGCGCTCGGGTCGGCCCCGCGCGCGAGCAGCAGGTCGACCGTGTCCAGGTGGGAGCCCCGCACCGCGTGCAGGAGCGCCGTGCCCTTGTTCGTCTTGGGGTGCGTCGGGTTCGCGCCCAGGTCCAGCAGGTGCCGCACCATGGTCGTGTGGCCCCTGGCCGCCATCCGGGCCAGCTCGTGGTGCTTGGGCTCTGGGTCGGCGTTGGCGGGGTCCAGGAAGCTGAGCAGGTACTGGTAGATCTCTGGCGACCGCGCGTGGCCCATTGCCCGTCTGATGAAATCGCCCAGTTCTGACGATGGCGGCACCGAACCGGGCTGTCTTCCGAGCATCGACTTCGAGTCGGGTTTGATTTCCTGGTCTCCACCTGCCTCTGCGTCCGTTGCACCACCAACTTCGATAGATGTCTGAGTGCTGCACATGGGTGGGTTTAGGGCCAGTCGCACCATATCCATGTCTCCTCGCCTGGCCGCCCCGTAGAGCGACCAAGGCCCGATTTTGGAGCGCCAAGAGTACCAGATTTGGCCAGACCGATGTTTTCTGTGGCGCTTAGCTTCATAGTCAGGTAGGTGCCCCTGCACGAGGCAGAGCATGTCGGCCTGCCCAGTGAAAGCGGCGATGTACATGGCTGGAGGGAAGAGGTGATACTCCATGGCGGGATCCAGGCCTTGGTCGAGCAGGTCCCTCACTAGCGGCTTGCATCCAAAGTAACTCGCTACCGAAAGCAGATCCTGGCCCGGGTTAGGCGGGTCTCTATCCTCCCGGTCCCACCCAAGCCAGCCAACGACTCCGGCACCATCCAGAACAAGCCAACAAATTCTGTCCAGTATTTCGTCTTGGCTCATGGAAAATGCAATTGGGCTTGATTGGCAGTATTGGTAGAAGGCATGGAAGACTGTCCACAGTTCGCCGAAGTAGGTGTCGGGCTCGTCTCTGGCATTGCGGGACCGGAAGACTAGGTAGTCGTGCCAGAGCACGTCGGCGCCATAATGTCTTCGGTGACCCCAGTGCGCAAAATCGTGAATGTAGTAAATGCTATCCAGCAATCGAGTGCGATACAGCATAGGCTTGAAAACGGCGCGAAAAGATTCTGTGGCGGTCAAAAGATGTCTCGACACAAATGCATGGGAGTTTGGCTTACTGCAAACAAGCTGGAGACGCAAGGCCCTCCGAAGATCCCGTGCTAAGATGCTGTAGTAGAGGATACTGTCTACTAATTCTCGCGGAAGGTCCAAGATATGCATGCCGTGGTATGACGGGAACCTGTTGGTGTTTGTTGGTGTGGGAAGGGGGCTGGCCGAACATTGGTGGTTACTACTTGGATAAGCATGGGCAAAGCGCTTAGCTATATATAATTGCTAGATGCCAGTCCGTGGTGCGCTTGGAGAATTAGTGCTTACATCCGATTTATTTGTGTGATTGGTTTGTTTCAGGAGCCGCCTTGCGCTGACGAATGCAAGGATAAGTAAGAAGAGGTGACAGGGATGCCGGTAAATTTAAACCCCCCTGCATTGAGCGTTACTCCAAGACTGCCTAAAGTTAGCCAGTTGCACACCACGCCCGAGATGAAAGAAGAACACTGCATATCTATACAAAGGTTTTACAGGCTCAATTTAGATTTCAACGAACTCCATCTGACTTGACTCGATGTCAGGCTTGATAAGTGGGACTTAATTGAGTAACCTCCTCAACTTGGGCGAGTCGTTCTGCCAGGGACACTTTGTGTGAATCAAAAGAAAGAAATTCAAAGGAAAAAGACCTAATTTGAGCTAGAGCAGATGCGTGGTTATGAAAGCACAGATTGTTATATTGATACATTGCCACAGTCTATCTCCTGAGATATCTGAATGGGAAAAGACAAACTGATAGGAAAAACAAGACAAAGAATTTGATCAGACCAACGCCATTGTCCCACCGCGATATACATCAACTTCAAGACCGGGCCAGCCCAGATGATGGCACGGACCTTGTTGAGAGGGCCCTCGCTCCCGTCCACTGCTCCAAAGAACAACTTTGGCGACGTTTATCAGAAGAAGAACTTGAGGTCCAAATCTTCAAGAGAGCCTGGACCGACTTCGATCCTGGTGATGTCCTTACCGACGGGCGAATTCCTGAGCAGGGTCTGGGTGCTTTTGCCAAGCTTGGTATCCATGAAGGCTTGGAAGTCGGTTTGGTCCTGCTCAACGGTAGAGGTGCGATCGATGCCAAAGCTTTCTCCCCTTCTTGCAACGACACTGTCGATGGTGGGCTTCGTGTTCGCCTCTGAGACGCCACCATACGAGATGCCCTTGAGATCGGACGGCGCCTGTCCGGACTGATGCACGAACAGGGACATTTCCACCTCCCAGAGCTTGGCACGGTTCGGGGTTGTGTCAAGGTCGTTTTGTAGGTCGTCGGAAAAGATGATCTTCTGCTTCTTGTCAATGCTGATGTTGTCAATCACATCGTCGCCGGCTTTAACTTCGTATATATCCAAATCATCGCCGGAGGTCTCTTTCCCAGCGGTGTAGCCTCTGGATTCGATATTGGTTACCCCAGAAGGATCAGCAGGAACATCCTATGAAGGTGAGATTGGGTCAGCTTGTACTATTTGCATCAAGGACCAAGGCAATAGAAAAAAGACAAAAAAGAAAAAGACCTACCGGAGAAGCGTCACCAGCAAGGGCATCATCAGCGGTGCCGGTGTTGGGAATCTTGGCCGGTGGCTCCGTAGGGGAGTCCAGGGGCCGCTTGCCGGTGCTACTCTGTCCCGTGCCAAATTCGCCCAACTGGCCGCCGGTCTGGGCACCCGAGGAGGATTCGCCCCCGCCGGCACTGCTGCCAGAGCCTATGCGAGGGGGGGAAGCACCACCCGCGGCCTCTCCCGCGGCTCGGCCGGCGCCTGACTCGGCGCCAGCGGCTGAGCCTGCCCTACCGGCTGCTCCCGCGACGGGGGCGCCGGCGCGCTTGTCGACGACGACGACGCCCAATGCTTGGCAACGGGCTATGCCGCAGCGAGTAAGGTCGGTCGCTGTAATACCTTCAGATTAGACAATATCCAGGCCAAAGGAGAGAAACAAGTGCAAGCGAACCATTGAGGGAAGAAGGGTTGAGATCGACGAAGCGCTGCTCCAGCCCCTTGCCGGGAATGACTCTCCCCTGTAGCAGTTCAGGGGCGCCAAGCAGCACGAGCAGAAGACGGGTGATGGCTGAGGTCTTCATCTTGGTTACTCGGGATGGACCTTTTCAAGCACAAGAGAGAAATTGCTGGTGAAAGACTTTGGGCAAAGTGTTGTAGAAACAAAAAGGAGTTGATGGCTTTTTGGGCTGAGATTGTTAGGGAGCTGAGTTTGGCTATGTAGAGTAGAGAAGAGTAGAGTGAATTGTGATGCTGGAGTTCAAGTCTAACAAGAGCGAGCGATGCCCATGGCTTATATAGTCTCGTCTGCGTTCTTCTTCCGGGCTTGGAAACACAGTCAACAGGGAGAGTGTTAGTCCCATGAGGCTTAGATCAGGATGAGTATGCTATTCTTCGTGCTCAGCCGAGTCCCATCCCAGGTTTACGGTAACAGACCCAACAATGAGGCATGGCCTCCATCACTAGTCTAAAGATGGAATTAGCAATAATTGCCTCGACTGCGTGGGTGAGATTCAGTTGACAGAGACATGGCATTCAGTCTACACGATGTCGGCAGCAGTATTTCCGGCAGTAGTATTGAACGTTACCAATTTAACACGGCGCCTAGCAAGTAGCTGTTTCATACCCTTGGGCTTGTTACTAATTGGGAATTCTCTCGTCAGCATGCAACACAAGACTTGATTGGCTGTTTGTTTCCCCATGTTGTTGGGAGCTCGCTTGATCAGGTTCGGCACAGTCAGCATGGGAGCCAAGAATAGACGGGCGGCATGCGACCGAAAGGGTGACCCACCACATGATGCAGCTCTGATAACGATAAATAGATCAGTCGTGATTGCATATTTGTTTCATCATATATAAACAGAATTCTGGACCTAGAATGTTTCTATCTCCCGAGATGGTTGCACGAAGATTAGTCGATATCCAATCTAGCCGACTGTTTCAAGTACTAAAAAGGGAAAAAGAGACGGATGACAAGACAGGGTCCTGGCAGCTGAATGGTCTACAGCAGTGCCAGCGACTGCTCGACGGAACGGCGACAGGCCGGCGGCAGTGCCTTTAGAGAGTGGCATACAACGGCAATGAGAACTAGCTTTAGAGGCGCAAGGGGGTAATTCCATGGGTTTCAGGTATCTGACTGACAACCTATCTGGAGCCTCACAGACCAGCATGTTGTCCCGGGGTTGAGGTCTTGAGTTCGACTCCGCTGGCCGTGACGTCTATAAAGCCCCAGTAAGGCCCGTGACAAGATAGCTACCTACTCAGTATCACCATCCTCCAGTACACCAACCAAGCCTCAAGCAACACCAGCAATCCCTTTCCTATCTTTCCGTTTCTCTCCCTTTCTCTCCCTTTCACTTTTCTTTCCTTATTTCCTTTCATCTCTTTGGCTGTCTTTGATCGCTCGACACATTCGCCCCCTTTTCGGAGCCTGTCCAATTCAATCCAAAATTTCCAATTTTCCTCCTTCGAATTTGATATTCAGTTGATATCATCTTTTCACCCCTGCTCTCAACAAGATGGCCGCCTCTAACGCTATTATCAACATCCTAGCCTTGGGAGTTGGCGGATTGCTGTCTGCTCCTGCTCTCGTCGACTTCTTCTCCAAACCTCTGCCGGAAAAGATCCAAGTCAACATCGGGATTGGCGCGACCAACAGCTCCGAGGCTCTGCCGGAGGGGCAGGATCTCAAGGGCAATGCCCCACGAGTGACCCTCTTCGACATCAACGGCGCCGAGATGGGCTCGGGAACCAACGACGCCATTGTCAGCGACGGCGGCTCCGTCACCGTGACCATCGAGGGCAAAGAGGGATCGGACGTCTCCAAGGTGCCGCAGTACATCCAGCTCTCGGCCTTTGGCGACGACCCGATCTGCGTCTCGTGGCTGACGACGTCGTCTTCCACCTCATCCGGCGCCGACTTCCGCAGCTGGAACGGCGCCGCGGCCAAGTTTTGCAACATCCCTTGGTACCCGAGTGTCGCGCCCATGCCGGGCGTGACGACGCTGTTCCAGCCTCCCTGCTTCTGGCTCGGCAACTCGGGCGAGTTCGTCGTGGGCATGAGCGTCCGCCTTGTCGACTTCTTCTTCCCCGGCACTGCCTCGGACCAGTCCAACCAGACGGCGACGCAATGGCAGCAGTTCCCCGACACCCTCTGCAATGCTCCCGGCCGGCAGCAGTTCTACCGGAACCTGGGCGTCTGCATCCCTTTCTACCCCTCGGGCCTCTCCGTCGTCAACCAGAAGGACCCCGAGACCGGGTTCGACGCCGACTTCAACGCCATCGAAAGCAGCCACACGCACAGCTGTTCTCTTGCCGGAGTCCCCTTCAACAACGTCGACCTCGGGGGCGGCAAGCCCACCCCCGCCTTCGAAGCGTCTCTGCTCGACGGGCTGACCCTCCAATCGAAACTCACCCTAGGCCTGGGCCGCCGCGCGGATTCCACGGGTTCTCTTGCCGCTGACCAAGGCCCGGCTGTCACCTCGGCCGCCGCCACTCAGCAGCCGCTCATCACCGAGTCCGCCAGGCTGCCCGAGAAGAAGCAACCCGAGAGGCGCCAGATGAAGGAGCCCGTGCTGGACCGCCGCGTCGAGCAGCGCCACGAGGAGGCCCACCGCTGGTGCCAGGAGCGACACCTCGTCATCAGCGAGCACACGGGGCACAGCGCCGTCGAGGTCTGCGAGAGCGAATCATCCTGGGGCCCGGACTTTGTGGCCGTCTCCGAGGGGGTCTTCTGTGACATGTGCACCCGGCAGCTGTACCCGCTCTGCGGCAGTGGCAGCGGCAGCGGCAACGGCAGCGGTAGCGGCAAAGGCAGCGGCAAAGGCAGCGGCAAAGGCAGCGGGATGGCCTTTGTCAATGGTACCACTAATGCCAAGGCTGTCACTGGAAGCAATTTGGGCGGCAGTGGAAAGACCTTTGCTAATGGCACTACTACGGCAGACGTGGTTATTGCTACGGCGGAACCGGACGCGTCCGAGGGCGTCAGAAAGGCTGTTCGGTCGGTCACGGGCTCCGGTCCCGTCACTTGCTTCAACATGCAGACCAAACAGCTGCGCGTCCCGGCCCGGCTCCGCCGCAGCACTGGCTCCGTTCCTGCCAAGAGCTACCAGGTTGTCAAGCATTGGAAATAAGCTACCTGTCATGTCACCTGGCACGGGACTTCTCGTCTGGAGTGAGGGTAGGGCTTGGTTGGGGATGGGATTTTTTCATGATGCAAGGAGAAAGGCAAAGTGTTCCGTCGGGCGCAGGGTTAGGGCAGTCAGGAGACGTATCATGTAGACGTAGTCAGTTTATTGGGGTAATTGTTTATTTCTATAATCTAAACACATTTGGTTGCATAATTCCCAGTCATCCAACATGTCACCTCGCAGACCGGCACAAGTTCACGAAGAGTCCATTGCGAGAATATCGTCAGGACCACAACAGGTTGTAGCTGACCCCAGAGTAATAAATGTTTCGACATACCAAAAATTAAGAGATAGCCCCTACCTTAGTTCAATTGCATTACCATTCACATTATGGTACTGTCTCGTCACGTTCGTCACACGCAATGGTGTGATAGGGGGCGCAGTTTGCAGTTTGCTTCCCCGCAGGAACTTCATACTCCTCATCACTTCGACAAACTTCGACTCGGTCTTGTTTTCAGTGCTTTCCATCGACAGTATGCGGCGCCGGGCTACCAAGATGTTCAGGGCCGGAAGGCAGGCACAGACCACCCCAATGGTGACTTCGGCGGTGCTAAAGAGAAATGTTAGACGTCGAGGTTGGCTAGAAAGACCCTAAGGAATTATATCAAAACGTTCATTGAGCGCGGACCGGGCGGGCTTGGACGGTGGGCGGCGGACGGAACGGAGCAAGAAGTAGGGAGGGAAGTGGGGGAATGACCACCTACCCAAGCAAGTTGAAGCGGACAAAGTCGACACTCTGGTCGTTGGAGTTCTGCAGCCGGATGACAATCACCATTCGCACGATACTGGCCATCGTCGCAATGCCGCCCAGTCCGAGCATGCACCAAATCTTGAGCTTTTGGGCCATGTGCATCCTCAGCGACACGATGGCCGGGATAGGGAGCAGCAACACGGCGAAGTCGCTGGCAGTGCTCATGGCGGTATCGGCGACGAATAAGGAGCGTTGGGTGATGAGGGTTTCCCCTTTGATGCTCAGGTCCCAGTAACTGTTGATGGGTCGGCAGACCTGAACCTTAATGATGAACACGGGGACGTAGTAGCAGAGCATGAGGATGATGATGACCCAGGCGCTGATGCGCGTCGCTCGGAACGCCCCAAAGACGCGTGCTATGACGAGCAACAGGGCGAACTAACGACCAACAACAGTATTAGCCAATGGCCGCGGGGGGGGGATCAAATGCCAAACAACTTTGCAAAGTGCATACTTTCGTGAACCATGCGTTAGGGCCATAGACTAAGGTGTCCGCGTAGAGCGCCTGTTGGATAAATGCGAGTTAGCAGCAACACGGGAAGCGGTCCAGTCTGAAAAGACGTGCCTTGAGAAACCCCTCGTAATTCTGGGCTGTTAAATCCCACGCATGATAACCTCCGCCAAAGTGCCCCACTGGTCATGATATGTATGAGCTCTCGAATATTCTTGTTCATTTTGGGCGAGGGCGGTCTACTCACTCATCACGGCCGTCATACTGTATCCCACTGCAAGCGCCTAAATGTTTCCAAGAACCGGTCAGGTCAGCTTCTGGACGACGACGAAAGATGGCAAATCGGGAGGATTCGATTCGAGTCAAACGCACCCATGCGATGCAGCAAGCCCCTATCATTGGTGCACCAGTGTCAGCATGTCCATTGGTCGCTTAGCACAGATCGAGCGGGCAGGTGAAGCGACTCACAGTCGTCGAGGAGGAACGGCGGGGCCACCCTCATCTTCACATAGACACGCAAGGCCATAAAGATGGTCATGATGACCATGGAGAGGATCTGCGACACCAAGTTGATGGTGTTTAGTACATCGGTAGGGTTCTCGAAGTTTGGCGTCACACCCGGAGGCGGTGGAATCGCTCCAACAGGACCGGGCGGCATCTTCGAGGCATCAGCGAGGGGCGATGTTGGCCAACAAAGAGGATCGGAGGAAAGCCTCATCCAAGATATTTCGGGGCCAAGGCGCGGATTTGTCTGTTTTGTTTCGTCGCAAGGGCCAAGAATAATCCCCGGACCGGCCAGCATCCAAGGTCGGGGGCCTCGACGTCCCAGTGAGGGAGGGGTCGCTGTCGACCAGCAATTCCTCAAACTCTGATCAATTTGAGCAATGGGACATCGCAGAAAAAGGAGCAATGTCGCAGGGCTCCAGGGAGACGGCGCTATCTTAAGGAGGGATGTGGTAATAACAGGAAACCTAAAAGTCGGTACCTTGCCCATCGCTTGGGAGATTGATGAGATTGGTGCATCTGTTGGCGAGTGGTCTGTCGAAGGCTTCTAGAAAATAACTAGCAGCTGCCTGGTCATATATCGGATACTCTAGAAGCGCCGGTAGAGCATCCATGACTCAAACGTGTTTTTCAAGACTTTGGAGGAAATTACCGGGCCAAGTCCAAGCACTCGGAGAAACCCATAGGCTGGGGTGCCCGGGCAAGAACGCTTCACGGGACCTGGACTTGGGACGTGACTTTCCCCGACGTGGCAGGATTGGGTCATCTCGATTCCCGGATGGGCCAATCTCTCACGCTACAAAGACGGCAAATTGCCTGACATTGCTGTCTGTCCCGACAACGACAACATGGGAATTTCTCCATGGGATAACAATCTTTGGCTCAGATGCTCGGCCAACAGCATGCTGTACTCAAATCTCGATGCAGAATTATCAACATAAAAGGGACCTCGATCCCCAGCGCTGAGCGAGGGATGTTCTCATCGAGCGGTTGAAGGGCACCACGACCACTCAGCTCTGATACCACCACCCGAGTCATCACCAAACCAAGCCAACCACAGCAACCATCCCCACGTGCCGCAATTGGGAGCCATTGCTTAATTGAACTTTCCGCCAGACCGGACTCTGATCCGTGAAAGCCGATTGCGCCGTCCCCCTGCTCCCGTCATATAGGTAGTTGCCCCTGCAGTCGAAAGTTTAGTACAAGGCCGGGTTTCTTGTCGCACTAATTGATTGGCATGCATATATTCCCTGGGCTATTGAACTGATCTAGCGACACAGAGGAACTGTGGTAGAAGAGAAGAAAAAAGTAACACAACCGTTTGGATTACAGAAGACTGGCGCCGCTTGTCACAATGCGAACGTCTGATGGTGGCACACTTCGTATGCCAGTGGACATTGGACAGCGCCCTGCAATCTGCCATTGTGCCCCGCTGGGAGCGGCCCCTATTCTCCCGCCCGACATCCGTGTGGAAGGGTGGTCAGCTAACTAATGAATAGCTGCCGGCACACTCACTGCCGATCGCGACGCTGGCCCTACCCGATGGGCCCCGGAAGGCAGTCTTGAATACGATACAACATTGCCGTAGGGGTAGGGGGGCCTGGTTTCAATGTTTCATCCTCATCTCAGCTCTGATGTCACACCAGTCGACCCCGGGGTTGAGTTGCTGGCTGATGCACAGACAGATATCCTCCTTATCCTTATCATACGGGCGCTGTATGGGGTTTGACCTTGGCATCCGATAACTAAACGAACTCGGGGCCTTCGCTCTCAGGTCGCCAAGACCTTCTTCGACAGCCGCACCTTCGAGAGATTTCGAAACGACATGTGTACGTCGATGCGATCTCCCTAAGCTTAGTCCCAGTGGGGATGGGAGCTGGGTGGTTTTATACACCAGGTAGGTATGCAACGAATCGACACAGGACCTGTTGCGGTTGAGGGGTTTAGCTCAGCTACAGCTACAGTTCCGCCGTTTCCGGGTACCAACTTGTTCAATATCGGCAGGCAGGCACAATGCTCGACCAACTAACTTGTGGGGAACCTCCCCGCGCCTAGAAGCTGAAGGCTCCGGCTGACTCCGGATTAATGGACTTTTGTTTATTTCGTGCGCGGCGACGTTTCAAACCAGGCTGGAAGCGGGCGACAGGCCACGGATAGGTCAATCAGAATGGAAGGTAGTAACGATCTTGGGCATCCCCCTCACCGCAGCGCCCATCGATAAAGACCACGACAGATCCCAACAACAAGCAATATGTAGGTAGGTATGCACTACTATATGATGGATGATTTTGACTTCTGATTTTCTGCGGTGTGCCAACTCATGCCCACCTACGCACGTCTTTACCCAAAAGTGCTTCAAGGAAATCAGTGAATGCGGGATCGAGTCCCACCTGAGAACCAAGACGATTTTAGGTTTGCCGGGAAAGCTAATTGAAATTGGCTGGCCTCCTCCTCTCTGCAGCTCTGCTAATAGCTTATCGCCGATGCTACCGATCACCCATAACAAAATATTACCAAGCAGAGTGGAGATCGAAAGAATGCGAAAAACGAAGGGCAATTGCACGTGCAACGATGACAACGACTTTGCAGGTGCGGATGCGGCATTTGCGGATCCCGCGATCTCGCAGAGAGAGAGATTCTCGCCAACGAGTAGCACAACTCCGTAATGTACACTGTTGTATGTCCTCCTAGATGCAAATACATGTACTTCTGGCGGTATCGATTGCAATGACTCGTGCCATGCTTAAGGCCCAAGGGTCGTGCCGCCGAGGGGTAAAGGGAGTCAGGCCGACCTGTGCCGTTTCCTTATTCCAGCACCCTGACCGCAACTTGAAATTATCTCTCTGGGCGCATCAATGCCTCGGCCGCAAAAGCTATGCTTTTCTTCTCAATGCCGCTTCCTGAGCGGCCAGCATCGTACCGGAAGCCCTCTCACCAAAGTTACTACCACCTTACTTTGAAGGTTGTTGTTACAATTACCGGCGATTGCAGGGACAGACCCACGGGGAGGAGCATCCAAGCCAAGCATCCTGGAGATTTCTTTCCCATCCGTGCAGCCCCGGCCTTATTCCGCGAGCTAAAAGCTGGGAATTAATACCCGACCTTATCTTGATTTGATGTCATCCAAACCTACCACCGCCAATGCGTCATGGATTCACCTCGATCAGGTCAATAGCCAGCAGAGAGGTGGAGTCAAGAGTCCCACGACTCCGTTGCTAGTCAATCCCACCCCTCCGCCTAATCCGAACTCCATGCCGCCATGATGCGTGCGAGTCCGGAAATCCTCTAATCCCTCGAGAGGGGCGAGGGGCAATCGTTCATGCGTCCAGCTATAGAAAATGCCGCTGCCCCCCGTGGACTTGCAGATGCAATAGAGACATTTCGAGGTGTATTGACTTCTATTCATAAACTCACCCGAACCCAAACTCCACGAACAACACTTCCACCATGGCACCCGAAGGCAAATTCGAGGGATGGCTGGGCCACGCCCCCGACGCTGTCGAGGGCAAGATGGTATGGGGCGAGTTCGAGCCTAAGAAGTGGGAGGAGGACGACGTCGACATTGAGATCAGCCACTGCGGTATCTGCGGTTCTGACCTTCACACGCTCAAGTCTGGCTGGGGCGAGACTCCCTACCGTGAGTTTGCATCTCTCCATCACATGACCGTGCCCCCTCAGGACCCTTCCCTGTCCCATCCCAATCAATCGAGTCCCACCTTGCACCGAAGCTGCCAGATCTTAGCTTACATTTCTCGCCTCTAGCCTGCTGCGTCGGTCACGAGATCGTCGGTAAGGCGGTGCGCGTCGGCAAGAACGTCAAGCACGTTAAGGTGGGCGACCGCGTCGGCGTCGGCGCCCAGGCCCGCTCGTGCCTGGAGGCTGACTGCCCCGAATGCTCGACCGGCCACGAGAACTACTGCGGCCGTGGCAATGTCGGCACTTATGGCAGCATCTACCCTAAGGGCGAGGGCAAGTCGTACGGTGGATACGCCAAGCACAACCGCACGAACGGCCACTTCGTGCTAGCGATCCCCGAGGGGATTGATTCGGCAGACGCTGCCCCGATGCTGTGCGGTGGCATCACTCTGTATTCTCCGCTCAAGAAGAACGGCTGCGGGCCCGGCAAGACGGTCGGCATTGTCGGCGTGGGTGGCCTCGGCCACTTCGGCGTCCTGTTTGCCAAGGCCCTCGGTGCCGACAAGGTCGTGGGCATTTCGCGAAAGGCGGACAAGCGTGAGGACGTCCTGAAGCTGGGCGCCGACTCGTACATTGCCACCGAGGAGGACCCTGACTGGGCCAAGAAGAACGCCCGGAGCATTGACCTGATCGTCTGCACCGTGTCGAGCGGCAAGATGCCCCTGACGGACTATCTGGGCCTGCTTAAGGTGGAGGGAACCTTTATCCAGGTCGGCGCGCCCGACGGCGGTGAGCTGCCCAACATCAACGCATTCACCATCATCTTCAGTGGCATCAAGGTCGGCGGCAGCGGCATTGGCGCGCCCCACGAGATCCGGGAAATGCTCCAGCTCGCGGCAGATAAGAAGATCAAGCCCTGGGTGCAAAAGCGTCCCATGGCGGATGCCAACAAGGCCATCGTGGACATGGAGGAGGGCAAGGCGAGGTATAGATATGTACTAGAGAACTAGGGTTGATCTGTTCGATGTTAACATTCATAAACATACCATTACTCGCTGTCCAGCCTGATCATGGTTGGATAAACTGCTACTGTACCCAATCGATGCTTCTCTATGTGACTCTACCGCTCCAATGAGGGCTCTAACCGCGCCTCCCATGCTCCGCGAGGCACCGCGCTCCTTTGACTCCCCAAACCCCCTCGCGCGCCGCGCCTCAGCATCCCGTTCGCCGCCCTTCGCCGCCTCGTATAAGCCCATGATCTCGTCGGTTACCGCCGCCTAGGCCGCTCACCGACCGCGTACGCGGCGCATTGAGATCCGCCTTTCGGAACTCCAGCTCAATGCGCGCAGGCGGGCTTGCGACTCGGTCCACTCCGCCGGGCTGGGGCACACGACAGACGCGGCGTCCGCCCGCTGCGACTCCAGCCGCTCGTGTCCCCGAAGGTCCGCGAACAGACCCTGCGCGAGCCGGTACTCGGCGTCGACCAGGTGCGCTGCTGCACTAGGTGAGTCGCGCCTTCCAGCCGACTTTAGTCAGACACATATAATGCCACTAGTGGGGTCGTAGGCCCGCCGACGCAGCGTCTCATCTAGGGTCCCCGGTCTCTCGCGGATGGCGCGGTAGCTGTACTGGCTGTTGCCCCCCCGCCAGACGCTCGCGATCGAAGCTGAGAGGGTGGAACCGGTCGGGCCAGCCGCAGCGAAAGTACAGAGCCCAGTAGTTGTCCTACCAGTTGTTTCCGCTGCCGTACAGTCCATCTGCGAGGCAGCGGAAGCGCCCGATGATGTCGCGGTGGAACTCGGCGGCCGAGCGGCTGTAGTATGGTTTTAGGTCGTTTTCGTTCTGCGTGTGTGGGGGTTTCCAGCTCTCGTCTCTTGGGCGTTCCAGGTCAGAAGAGGCACCGGTTTGCTCGACTAGCCATATGCGGTCTGACAAGTGGTGTGCTTGTGATGTTAGCAATCAAGAGCTGCATAGACAATCACGGATGGAGAATGAAGACTAGAATACAGTGCAGTATCCATATTTGTATCTGTATTCTGCGATCAAGAACTTCATGGCCTGAAACGTATAGAGTACGGCACCAAACCGGCCATGCTTATTATATATTGTAGACTACCACGCACTGCTACCGATGATGCGTTATACTCGAATCAGAAGAGGGTGTTCTTTCTCGTGGAGGGGTATATGGACCAAGGGTTGGGTGGCAACTGTACAATTGCGGCAGAATCCTGTTTCCACCCTAGGCATGAGATGCCGCGGTGTTGAGAAAGGAATCGCGAATGTAGGCATTCGTCTCCGGATCGATGTTGTACTTTTCGTGCTCCTGCTCAAAAGCCTTGATGACGTCGTGTTGGTACGCATTGTAATACAGAGACGGTGCGAACTTCGGGACGTCGTACTGGGTGTACAGCAGCTTCAGCGTACGATGCGGCTTGCGGTCCGGGTTTCTGGCTGCCAAGGCTCGAGCGTCGCGGTAGGCTTCGGGGTCGGTAAAGGGGTTGAACTCCTCCTCCCATTTGCCAGTGTCCTCGTACAAGTCAAACGTACGGTCTCGGCAATCCTCGGTCCTAAACTTCCAATCAAACTCGTCGGCCTTGTCGTAGGTCGGCAGGAAGCTGAACCGAGCCGGGAATGCTCCGCGATTGTCGATCAGGCGGCCAACGGTGTAGATGAGGCAGAATAGGTAGGCGTCAAACTCGACAGGCCGGGGTTCCCGCAAATTCAGATTGTTGCGGTATGGGGAGATCTCGCTATAGTGGAGGACGACCGACAGTCGGTACAGCTTGGCCAGCAGACAGATATGCATCCACTGTCGTCGGTTGTCGCTCAGGGGCTCTGGCAGAAGCTCCATCACCTTGTACTGATACAGGCAGGGCTGCAGGGTTGCAATGGGGTATGGGGCTGCCTGATTCCAGCAGACTTCACCGAGGCTGTGAGTACAACCCTTGCGGACGCAGGGTGTCTCGACAGGCCATCTTCCGAAAGCTTGCTGAATCCTGGCCATCTGCCCAGGAGTGGCATCACCCCAGTGGTCTTTGCCCGTCATATTCTTGACCCAAGGCCGGACTGTCTTCTCGTTGTTCGTTGCCATGATTCCTGACTAAAAGGTGAAATACTCAGCTGCTTGCACTGCTTGTACTGGTTGGACAGACTTGGACAGACTTGGGGAGTGGAAAGGGTAATAGCATACCTGGATGACGTCTACACTCTAGGTCTTGACTCCACGGATAGAGGGCGGACTGATTCTATCAATTACTCTTGAGTCGTGAGATTGCCGGTGGCTAGGTCTGCAATGGATTAGCCTGGCTTTGCTCGGTAATACGAAAAGGGGAAATATCCCGAACGGCAACAGGAAACTGATGAGTGCTGTAATGGCGGGTAGCAGCCGAGGCGAGGGGTAACAATGAGAATGTGGGTTGGGATATGCTACGGAGGTCGTCGTCGATCCAAGACGAAGGCAGCTCCAAGCCGAGTGAATAATGGAAAGGCTTACCTGCGGTATCAAAGTGTCCGAGATCGTGAATCTCGAGCCCAACCCGAAATAGATGCTCTCAGAACGTGCAAAATGTGAGTATAGTTATCGACTAACGTGGTTGTGCTCGCTGTAATTATGGGACACCAACGAATAAATGCTGGCGAGGAGGGCGGTGTGCTGAGAGGTTTGTGACAGAGACCAGAATTGCTATTATCGTGAATGCAGCCCTTTGCACTTTAGCAGTTCCTGCCCCGTTTTTAGATAAGGGTGCCCCGTATAAATGAAGGCCGCCGACGTGGGCTGTTATTGAGCAAAGTAGTGAAGCAGTTAGTATACGCCGACGTGGGGTGCTAGGTGGCGATGTAAATGAGTAGTCGGTATAGTCGGCGACGGGGCACATAAGCCCACAACTAGCATCCGAGGTAAACGGCAGCACTATAAAACATGAAACTCAACAGGATGCAATGGCATAATACAATGAAAGATGCGTGTCATATTGTGTGAAAGTGTTCCAGGACAAGCGCAGCCTTTTCACTCTAATACCTAGCTCGCCGAAAGGGGTTGACCAGGACTGACAAAGCTCGGCCAACCCCCATGGGCGCAGCAATAGAGACAGCCCAACACATACAGAACCTAGAGAGAGAATATCATCTTTGTTAATTAAAACTAGATGATAAGAAACACCCTGAGCTTCCTTATTAACGGTGTGGATTTTCAATATTACTAAAGAAATGTTACAGGTGCCTTGTCTATTGTATTCCGACCTGAAATATGTGATAATCATATATAGCCCTTGCCTGCCCGCCTATGTGATGTGCGGTTGATACTTTCGGATCTCTGACCGTGATACGCATCCTATGATGGATACATCACGGCCTGCTGACCCGAGCATCTTCGATCGTTTTGCTGCAGTCAATGCACCTGATCGGTTGAGTTGGCGGTTGCTGCTGCTTCGTTTGATTCCGCCTCAATTCGTCCCTAAAAAGTCCATCAACATTGCTTCCAGCGTGAAATTACCCTACATTCTAAGGGGCGTCGTGGTAACGTCAGATGGTACTTACTGCACCACATATTTCGCGATGAAATAGGAACCAGTTCCAAAAATGGCCAGTCGGAGTAGAGGGGTACCCCGGGCGTAAAAGCGCCGGTAGGGCATGTTTTGCAAGTTGGTACGATAGGCGTGCCAGGGGTGCTGGTGGCGGCGCATATCTGGATGCATGGTGGTGGTTGATGGTTTGGCTTTGGGCAGAGGCAAGTATGATAACAAAGAAAGAAGACAATTGGGTTGATAGATTACACGACGGACCCTTTCAATGACTGGATGCTTGGCTTTTTTATCGTTGCTCGGCCGGGGTTCGGTCTTGGCCTCGGTCTCGGTTTCGGAGGTCGGACATTGGAGCATTGGTTGAAGTCCGAGAGCACCGGGGTGTGATTGGCCCGGGCTTACTCTTTCTGGCATAGGTATTGCACAATCATTCCATGTAAATAGCACAACTTTATGTCCCATCTTGCTTTAGCCGTAGACGTTTGGTCTCGGGAGCAGCCTGAGCTAAGTGGGCGTCGTACTAAAGTTGCTTACTGCATCCATTAAATACAGACAGTACTGCCAACTACCGCTACGGGATGTCGGTTGGTGGGCCCGGGAACAAACCCCACGTTTCTACATAGGTTGCAATCTCAGAGGCGTATCTTTCGTCTGAAGTTTTATCTGCCCACGTTCCAGTGTTCGGAGCTTCAGCCTTCCAGGGACTAGAGCGTGGATTTGGCTTCAGTCGGACGAACTAAGATACGCGGTCTCAATCGTCACTGGCGAATCCCCAGTCGGAAGAAGCCCGAAGAGAGTTCAGTTGATGCAACCTCGCCATGATGAAAAAGTCTATGAGCCGCCCTAATTGATACCCAAGAAACAGGACTGCTGGTAGACCATCATGCCATCGAGATATTCTTGGGTGGCAATTGATCCTTTTCCCCAAGCCCCATCCCCCGTTTTCATGACATGCTAAGAGCAATAACAATCGCAACAATAACAACGGAATCAACATCGCGAGACCAGCGTTGATTGTACTGAACAACACCATGGGTTGTCGTTCGACGACTCCTCGACACTGTGACGATGTCGGCTGTCCTAGGGAATGCAAACACCACAGACCCCGGCCGTGAGAGCTATCTGGCCCAGGACCGGAGCACCACCACGCTGGTCTCGTGTTGGACGGTGACAGGAGTCGCATTCCTGGTGGCACTAGCGAGACTATACGTCCGAGCCATTATGCGTCGGAATGTGCGGAACGATGACTATTTCATCATCCTCTCAGTGGTATGTCCGGCTTGCGACCGTCCCCGCATTCGACGATTTCTCTGTGACTGACATTCGACATCGCCCCATCGCAGGCTGCCAGTATTACTTCGTGCGCGCTTACTTCCAAAGCTGTTTCCTACGGTCTCGGTCGCCATATGGAAGCCCTGTCCCGCGAAGACCAGATCGCAGTCACGACCTGGACATACATCGCCTTCTGCCCGGGTGTCATGTCCTTTGCGATCCCCAAACTCGCCGTCGTAGCCCTGCTGGTCCGACTCATGGCCCCCCGAAAGCTGCACTATTGGGTCCTATGGGCTCTGGGCATCACGGTGCAGCTGACTCTGCTCGCTACTGTTGGCATCTTGATCAGGGTCATCGACAAAAGGTGCCCGCCGTTCAACAATGTTGCCTTGGAACCTCCCGACCACTGTGTATCTATCAGTGTGCAGGTCAATTGGTGCTTGTTTGCTGGATGTACGTTGATCGCTCGCCACCACCCAGGTTGGGATAATGTAATGGTCTGATTTGTTCCACAGCGCTGTCCGCCTTTGTCGACTTCTATCTCGCCATCTACCCCTCGGTCGTTCTGTATCATCTTCAGATGCGTCGCAGAAAAAAGGTGGCCTTATCCATCGCTCTTGGTCTCGGGGTCTTGTAAGTTCCACGTGGGTGCTGCCGTTTAGTTGGCCCCCCGACAGATCTACATTGGAGCCGTCGTGTTACAGAAATATAGCTGATACAGAAAGCCAGGTCAGGCGCGGTGGCTGTCTACAAGACGACACACCTCCCAGCCCTTGAGGATCCCGACTTTACTTGTCAGTGTGCGCCTCCCTTTTATGGGTGATCTCTGAGAAATAACTTCTTTATTGAAAATAGGGGCCAACGCGGACTTGCAAACGTGGACAGTGTGCGTATAACGATCACTACTGCAGTTCCCCGTGTTTGTACTCCCAGTTTTTGGGGGGGTATAATGGAGCTGACAGGCAGACAATTTAGAGCCGAAGGCAGCACAATTGTGATAGCGTCGTCGATTCCCATCCTGCAACCGCTCCTGGAGAAGGCCATCGGAGTCAACTTTATAGAATGCCGACGGGGTAGGTTAAAATCATACATTGAGTTCATCGTTACCTCCCGCGGCAAATTAACAACGGCAATCCAGCGACGCGTGAACGACGTCAGCGACAGCGTCGTGCTGGCCGAGACGGACGTGGAGGCTGTCAACAGGCGGCGCCACTGAGAGACATTGCGCCGCCCATCACTACCCAGGACGACATGACGCCCACTCCAAACTTGATAGACGACTTCCAGGCTGTGCAACCAAAATAACGCCGGCGTGCACCATAGCTGTAGCAGAGTTTCGAAACGGATTATGTAGTAGAGAGAGGTCGATGGGAATCAAAACCGACAAGATGTAGTTTATGCTCGGGGGTCAAGTGGTGGAAACTTTGAAGAGAAACAGCAGTAACTCAATTGCCAAACAGAAATCAATGCTGCTATCTTCTATTGCTGTCCCCACTCCTACAGTTGTATTAACCCAATCGTCAAGGCCGCCGGGTTCGCCGCCAGCTTCTCCTTGACCACAACCAGCTCGTCCACGTCCCACTGCGCCAAGAGGAAGCGGCCATGCAGAAAATCGCCCTGAGGCCCCGCCAACCAGCGCGCAAAGTGTGCAGGCAGATCGATGTCGTCCCACTCGAGCGCGTCCTTGGCAAAGTGCTCCGCCGTGCCGGGGGTGTAGAGAGACCCTGGGTGGAACGAGAAGATGCGGGTCTTGGTCGTCTCCTCCCCATCGCTCTCCCCCTTCTGCTGCTGCTGCATCTTCTGCTTCCACTCTACCTCGGCGACAAACGCCTGCATGATTTGTACCCCGGCCGCCTTGCTCGGCCCATAAGCCGCGCGCATCGGGTTGCGCATCTGGGCCACGGCCGAGGAGACGTTGATGACGGTCTTGTCTTTCGGGGACGGCGACGCCAGGTAGGCCTGGGTCCAGTTGAAGGCGGCCGCGGCGTTGATGTCGAACGCGTCGCTGACCTCTTTGGGCGACACCTCGGCGGCGGCGACGCGGCGGTGTGCGACGCCGGCGCAAAGGACCAGGACATCGAGACCACCGCTAGTCTCCAGGTCGCGCAGGATCTCGGCTGTTCGCGCGCGGTCGGTGATGGAGGCCGCGTGCGTCACAACTTGCAGGCGCGGGTGCGCGACCTCGAGCTCGGCTTTCACTGCCGCTTGCGGGCCCTCGGATCGCGCCACGATGACGAGGCGCGACACGCCAGACTCGGCGAAGGCTTTCGAGATGGCGAGGCCCACGCCGCCGGCGCCGCCTGTGATCAAAACGGTCTTCCCTGCGCCCTCGAAGCCGTGGTCTCTGGGGAGGCGATCGTATGACTTCGTGTGATAAGTCTTGGTGGGGCGTGGTAGAGACTCCATGAAAGACATGATGGATAAGTAATGTATGGATGGATTTGGTAATACAGCTTATTGTCTGATTATGGTGGGAGGAATGAAGGTGGTAAAGTGATTGCCAAGTTGTTATCTTCTAGCAGTTCAAGTAATTCTTGATGTCGATTAATGTCGATTGTCTTTTCCCATGCTTCCATTGTGTTGGACGTCGTTGCACTTTATAATGCCAAGCGGATGCTCATGTTCAGGGGCTCTCAAAGGCCGAATTGGGAATTCGGACTTTTTGGCGGTTTAGTCCAACACTAACTAGGCAAGTGAAGCGCGCTTCGTATAATCCCGCTTCAAGCCACAGGCCTCATGCTGGAAAGCGCATTAGATGGTTATCTCCGTGGTGACAGGTTTGGTAATAACTGTTGCCTGCTGGAGCAAGGAGAATGTAACTAATTATTTCAACTGTATTGTGGCATGCATGGAATCGCATCTCAAGAATTAAGCAACATGTTGTTAGTGCCGTGCTAGTACACCTAGGGGGTTGCTCCCCCGTCCAACTACAGCAGCATGTGAAGCTAGGCAGCCGCTTCGACGTCGCCAAAGACCATTCGATGGTCGCTCGCATACACACCGTCGACCATATTGTCCACCACCTCGTACCGGCTTACTGTCCACCTCTTGTCGGCCGCCGGCCCCAGCCATGCGAAGTCGATGCGCGTGCCCTTCGTCCACGACGAGAAGCTGGTGTACGTCTCGTAGGGCCCGACCCGCTGCGACTCGTCGGCCAGCTCTCGCAGCTCCTCCAAGTAGCCCGACCCCGTGACGGCGGCGTACGCGTCTTGACCGGGCTCCGAATTGAAGTCGCCGGTCAGCGTGACGGGTAGCGGCGAGACCGCCTCTTGTCCTTCTGTGCTGTACTCGCGCTGGACGGCCTGGATGCGGTCGAGGGCCACCTTGACGCCCTCGCTGCGGGCGCGCGAGCTCAAGTTGTCGAGGTGCGTGTTGGCGGCGACGAAGCGGCGGCCCGTCCCGACATGCTCGAAGACGCCAATGGTCACGACGCGGCGGCTGCCGGCGCCCCAGCCGTACGACGGCTTGTCCGGCGTCGGGGACAGCCACTTGGTCTCGTTGAAGAGCAGGCGCAGCTCCGATGGCCGGTACAGGATAGGGCTGAACTCGCCCTTGTCTTTGCCGTCGTCGCGGCCGACGCCAATGTGCGACCACTCTTCATTTCCCAGGCCGACCTTGATATCGGCCAGTTGACTTGCAATCACCTCTTGCAATCCGATCACGACGGCGTTGGGGGTGTCCGCCACCGTCTTGGAGAGCGTCGAGACGACCAGGGGTGCGCGCGTGGACCACGGCTTCTCGTTGGTTTCACGCACTGGCGTGGCCCAGCGGATGTTCCAGGTAACGATGCGCAGAGGCAGCGTGCTTTGAGCCATGGCAGTGTCGGCAGCGAGCGCCAGGATGCTCAGCAAGTTAGCTAGATGCATTGCGGGCTAGAGATGGGCGAGCAGGCCCTGTTCTTCAGCGGGGTAAATTAGTGCTGCAGCAGTAGAGCAAGTGGTGGTTAAGAAAGCCCAGACTTCAATGCACTCCAAACCCAGTTCTACCGTTCGCTTCTCTTGAATATAAGTATTCGCAGTGGAATGTCTTGGACAACGTATATACTCCACGGATTGCCACGCTCATGACTCATTGGGTTATTGAACCCGTTATTTCATTTTACACTTACATTGCATCTGAAAAACGTGGTGGACTGATTGGTGTTTTCAGATCATGACCATAGCTGGGTGGAAGATGCAATGCAACGTTGTCCGGGGAGCATTACCGATTGAGATGCAGTATTCCAGGCTAAATTGCTTGGCTTTAGTGGGCGACCTACCCAAAACCTTTGTCCAGTCGAACAAACCGAAAGGCCATAATTGCAGCTAAATGAACATCACAACAGATAGGTATCTTATAAAATAGGAATTGGATAATTAAACAACTATACCGTAACATACAATTGTTCCACATGTATACCATTGTCTATAGTCCCCTGTTGTAATCGGAAGTAAGTGGAATAACTATCAGGGTATATAGTTGCTGTTAGGGGTGAAGGAGCGGTTGCTTGACCCCTCATGGTTGCTACCTTCAGAAGCCGCGGCACTAACGTGGATTTCTCGCAGTACAATCATTATCTGGGTATATCATATTGGTCATAAACTATACCATTCAACTGTGCATAATTCTTTTCTTCCAATACACAAGTAGTTATGGACCTCAATATATATTAATTCATCTTTTTAGATTACTGCGTAATGACTGACGAGGCAGGCTTTAGGAATGGGATAGTGGATTAGGTTAGACTCGCCTGAAGCCCCTAAAAGGACCCAGCCAGTCATCATTTACCTGCGGGCTGAGATTTGTGCTCGCCCTTTTCAGTATCCGGGGTTTCGCTACCTTTGCTTTTGCCCGTGTCCGCTTTGATGTTCCTACCTTTGATGAGCCAGGTCAATACGATCAGCAGCCCACCCATGGCCGTGTAGAATATCCACATGGTGCGCAGCGCCGACATGTACGTCTCGCGGTCCGGCCCCACCGCAGAATTGCCATCGCTCTGCCCGGCGCCTGCACTCAACCCTTCACCGCCGAGCGTCCGCTGGAGCATAACGCTTCCTATAACGATTGAAATGGACGTGCACATGTTCCGAATAAACGTCATGGCCGAGACCGAGGCGGCGATGTCGTGCGGATCAAGATGGCTCTGCAGCGCCAGCATGGGGGTCTGGAACATCGGGCCCGCGCCGAGGCCCGCGATGAATAGAAACACGATGATCTTCGCCCAGTTGGTCGTCGAGTCCAGGTAAACGAAGAGGCCTGTACCGATGGTCATGAAGATGGCGCCCGCGCGGATGGGAATGAGGTAGTCGCCGGTCCGCTTGACATAGAAGCCGGCCCCGATCGTCAAAGTGCTGAGCGGGACGACCATGGCGAAGAGGGTCACCCCAGAGATGATGGGCTCGAAGTGCAGGACGGCTTGGAAGTATAAAGGCATGAAATAGTCATAGCTGATAAATATAAAGCTGTGGCAGCAGAATGTCGAGAATGAGGCAATGTTGGTGACTGAGTTGAAAATGCGCATAGGAATCATGGGGTTCTTGGCCAGCTTGGCCTCGTACAAGAAGAAAGCGAAGAGCAGGACAATACCAAACACAAGAAGACATATGACTTGCGCAGAGGCCCAGGGCGCTTGGCCCCCGGAACCTGTCTCCAGACCGTATAAGAATATGATGGTACCACCCACGATCATCACAGAGCCGATCCAGTCTAGCGACTTGAGGCCCTCGAGAAAGCTCACATTCGGCCAATCAACTTTAAGGACGAGAAACAATACGACGAGCGAGATGCCTTCAAAAGGCAGATTGATCCAAACTAATTTGTCATGTCAGCACTGCCCAAACACATACGCGCCAATCACCAGCCTATTACCAAAAGAGATTAAGAACTTACAAGACCACCTCCAAGAGAGCTTCTGGGTGAACACTCCGCCGAGCACCGGGCCAAGGGCTGCGGCAACAGCCCAGACCATGCCCGTCATGCCGTAATACTTGGCGCGGTCCTTAAGCTCGAACAGGTCGCCTATGACAATACTGACGAGCACGGTCAGCCCGCCGCCGCCCAGCCCCTGGATCGCTCGTCCCGCAATCAACATGCCGACCGTGCGGGCGAGGGCGGCGACGATGCTGCCGGCCATAAAGAGCAGGTTGGCGGCCAGCAGGGCCGACTTGCGGCCGAAGACGTCGGACAGCTTGGCCCAGATGGGACCCGAGGCCGTCGAGGCCAACAGGTAGGAGCTGCCGATCCACGAGTATTCGCCCGCGTTGGCGCCCAGCTCGCGCGTGATGGTCGGCAGCGCCGTCGCCACGATGGTGATATCCAGCGCCGCCAGAAACAGCGCCAGACATAGCGAGAACATGAGTACGCGCCGCTTGAGGGCGCTCATATGAGAGCCCGGGTATTGGATCGTGGCGTTACTGGCAGTCTTTGTCATCTTGCTGCCGCCTGCATCGTGGGGTGAGCCGGCGGGTGCCGATGCGGCGATTTCGTCGTCATCATGAGCCAATGGGAAGGGAGAGGATGTTGCTGTCTTGTTGTATTCTGCGCTATCTGGATAACCCGAGACCTGTGAGGCCTTATTGTCTTGGGACATCACACCAAGGGGGTAGTGTACTTAGGATGAAATTAAGAGAAAATGTTAAGAAGGTTGATGGATGCAAGTGATTTGGGACGGTCATGATAATGCTGCGTCAAGTCCGTTACGCGACGTTGGATAAAAACCGGGTTTTGGTGGGACTCGAAATGCACAGGAAGAATAATCTGGGGTAGCAAGGGGGTAGTAAGGCAACAACACGCAACACTTGATGACCCCCGTGGTAAACTTATGGGAAGAAATTGCTCTTGGTTTTCTTCTTTTTCCTAAAGTCGGTATCCGGAACGGAGTCTCTGCCCGTAGGCGGGCCCGAGCCGAACCGAAATAGCGTGCCAATGTTCGGTTCAAGTGGATGGAATAGAAACCATCCGCCAAAGTCCACCTGAAGCGCTCACAGAAAACCCCACCTGCACATCTATCTCGCGCTCATCTCATCACGGTGATCGTGTCTATTTCAGAAACCTGACGCGTAGGTATTTGCACTACAAGGTTTTCTACAAAATCACAATCGCCGAGTCGTCTGCCATGATTTAAGAATATGCAATTGGTACGTAGAAGTATGCCGCTACCTGTCTCCTCTTGGCTATGTTTCAACACACAATTGAGTTGAGTGATGCTCATCGAACCATATCGGCGACTGCGAAAGTCAATCCATCGTACCATGATCGTTCTTTTCTTGCTTCGAAAATGCTACGATTAAATTCGTTGGTAGCTAATATGGCCAAGCGAGAAGCTTGGATCTGCCTGTACTTGTGAACAATGCGCAGCGAATCTCCGTTGCGCTAGGAGTGCGGCACAGCTACAGCTTACAACTCCTGATTTTGCTAAAGCATAAGAATAATACATCTACATGGATTTTCTCTCATTGGAACGTGTTTCTCACTAAGCAATATAAAATAGGCTATAGGATAACTTAACACCTTAAAGGAGGCGAAGTCGTCCCTGGAAGGGTGGATTGCGGAGTAAGTTACTGGCTCTTCCCAACTTGGATCGGCGTCTCGACAATCCTCCCTTGGTACTTGCTGCGCTCGCCTGCCCTTGCTGTTTCCCTGAGATCGGCGGCAAACGTGTGCATGCCGGTCCGCATAATGCGCCTCCGGGTGTTCACCAGTAAGATCGGGGGAGGAATTGGCCTTGGGGTTCCATGTATATATTTGACTTTCGTTATATGGGTGGGCTGCACACATGTTATTTTTTAGTGAGGTATTAATAAATCTCGTGCCTCATATCGTTATGAGCTTGTTAGGCACTATAGAGGGGTGGGAGAGACTGGCACTTCCCGCTTCGTCTGCATTTCAGCTGCGGGTTGGCTTATTTCGGGCCAGAGCCTGCCAAAAGAGAGGTGCTAACGAGTGGGGGTCCTTTAGCATGGGGCCATAGCGGCCGCGGTGCTAAATCGGTGGGCCCGACGCCTTGTGGGCAGTTATGGATGGGGTTCTGACGGCACCTGCAAATAGCATAAGTAAGTAAGTTAGGTGCATTCCTATAAAAACCTGTTATTAAGCATATGGCTTAGGCCACCTAGCAAAGGGGCATCTCTGTCGATGTCTTGCTTGTTTCCTGTCTCATATGTACATCATTGGATCTGGACCATTGTGCCTAGCTACTTGGCGACCATCAAGGGCCGGCGAGCCCCGAAGGATTCTCCCGCCGTGGCTGTGGGGCCAGCATAGCCATCAATTCCTGGCCGCCAACAGCGGCCCTGTCAGCCTGGCCAGGCTAGGCATCCATCCTCTACTGCGGCGTTGGTCACACTTGGCACTCACGGCTCTGTCTGTAACAATGGGATATAAACGTTCGAGTCTGCCCACGTGTATCCTCCTCCACCAGCTTGCCACGGTCATCGTCGCGATCAAGCTTACCTTGCCCAATACACACATCCGGTGGTAGCGAAGCAGGTACAAACACACCCCTTTTATCCCATATAAGCTGTACCTATTCTTCCACGACATCCACCCCCAGACACATAAACAGAGCCGATAAACGCAATCCAATCCCAAAACCAAACCACAATGCAGACCTACGAGGGCATCTGGCGCAAACGCCAATTCGTCCCCTCCTGGGTGATCCAGTGCCTGATCTCGGCCTTCTTCGTTGTCGCTGCCTGTCTCATACTCTGGGCCACTAGCCTACAACCAAGCAAATACGGTCTCGTGGGAGAAGACTACGAGATCTGGGACGACGACAACACGCGGGACTGGCTGATCGGCGAGGCAGTTTTCATCTTGATCCTGAGTCTCTTCACCATCGCGGCCAACTTCGTCGAGGCCGTGCTCTTCCACCGCCGCCGCCTGTCCCCCGCCACCGTCCTGGTCCTCGCCGTCATCCGCGTCGCGGGATGGCTCGTCTACCTCATCGTGTCGGCCGTCGCGACCGCTCGCGTGGCCGCCGCCGTCCTCGACGTGATTCTTGGGCTGGCCATGGTCGTCACCGCGTTCCTCCAGCTCTTCTACGCGGCCAAGTACACGCACCAGCAGCGCAAGGGAGTGCTGCCCCACCAGGGCGGTGGTGGTGCTAAGGCGGGAGATGCGGAGTACGGGATGAACACCTACAGCCACAACGCCAACACTGCCAATGGTTACTAGGTGCTTTGGGAGGAGACGGCGCACATGGAGCAGAGAGCGTAATGATTTGTTCCACTAAGATACCCCAAAACTAGCATAGACACTTCTATGAATAGACCAACAATTATCAAGCAAAACATCAACTGAGTCATTGTCGACTTTCCGTTCATGTGCCTCTCTAATTAACACATCATTCCAAGTAGCCATGTAAGACATTGTCCCACAATTTCTTAAGTCTGCTGCCCATTGTCCACCGCCTGATCGACAACCCGTGGGTCAAACTCAATCGCCATCCAGACGTCAACGTCCCCTTTCTGGTCGCCGCCTTCCCACTTGTGCCAGGGGTACCGGATGGTATCGACCTTCTTGCTCGTTCTCTTGGGTCGTCCGTCCGAGTCCCGGTCCCACAGGCCTCCGTGCTCTTCGAGCTGCTTCATCGGGAGCCAGTCGAACGCCTCCTTGGGCAACTTGTTGTACTCGCTGGGGTCGTGCGCGTCGGCGTACTCCTGCTTCAGCCGCGCCATCCCGCCGTTGCCGCTGCCGGGGGACAGGCACACGTGCAGCTCGCAGAAGGTGTCCTGGCCGTGGTTGTGCACGCCGCAGTTAACGCCAGGCGCCGCCGTCCAGAACTGGATGTGGGCTAGGGGCGACAGGGGAATCGGATCCGTCGGGCAACTTGAAGTCTCGGGCAGGAACCGGAAGTGGAACCCGCTCAGGTTGTAGAAGTCTACACCTTTGAACGGCTCGCCCCACCAGAGGGTATCGACCTTGTTGAACTGCAGGCTTGGAAGCTTCGATGGGAGGGGGTGGGGGGAGGGCCAATGTGGTCTTGACCGGGACTTTGTCGGCAGAGGGGAAGCTTCGCATGCTCGCCGCCTGGAAGAACGACGACTTGGGCTCCTTGAGGGGGCGGAAGCGCAGAAGCACGGCACCCAGCTTCTTATCCGCGATGGCGCGCTTGGCGTGCGTGGCGGTGGTCGCGACGGTGAACCCGGGGACGGAAAAGGGCTGACGCGTCTCGCCGTCGCCGCCGTCTTCCTTCGGGAACATCAGGGACCCGAAGAGCACTTTCAGGCCGTCGCCTTTCCCGATGTGCAGGGAGGTTCCGCGCGGGTAGACCTCGACGCTAATGGCGTAGTCGGCAATCTCGACCAGTTGGGCGATGGAGGGCGCAGTGATGGCGTTCTTGATAGCCGACGGGTTCTTGAGGTAAACCAACCCCTCGTTCTCCCATAGTGTGGGGATGATGGCTGGCTTGTCCGCCGGCGGTGGTAGGACAGTCTTGTTGAGATGGAGTGTGACCACAGGGTTTGGCTCCTCGTAGTATCTCTCGACGTTGTAGCTCATGGATACCAGGTCAAGTTTACCCTTGCCGGAGAAATCGCTGTTCAATCATGTAGCGTCAGTGTCCGTCTGCTGGTCACAACTGCTTGAGAGGGGGGAATGAGAGCATGCACGACCTACCCCAGCGCAATACGAGCGGATGATTCTTCGGCAACTCGCCACTTCGCGAAGATACCTGCATCGAGATCAATGGGCTTGTAGTACATAATTCCCTTGAGCGGATGTCGGCCTGGCGGTGGCGGAATCGATTGGTCGCTCTCATCTCGGTCAAGTGGGCCGAAAATGGAAACGAGGAACTCGTCGTCTCCATCGCCGTCAAAGTCGGCGCATACAACGAAGTGGCCCGGGCCGTCGCCGGTCTTTAAGAGCTGGTTCGGGGTTCTGTTAGGGTCAATGGTTAACATCGTGGCCTTTCATTACCCAAGTCCCGCCGGTGCAGAGAAAGAAGGGGATACTTACCCGAAGACATCAAGGCAATGCCTCTTCCATTGGATGTCACCATTGAGGACCTGATGGATTTTGGTGTAGACCGCCACAGTAGTGCCATGGAAGGGATCCATAGTCGCGATGTAAGCATACGGATCATTTCCCACCTTGCCGATGTCAGTTGCGCCAGCTCCCCAATGATCTCCACTTCCGGGTGACTCGGAGTCGGGCGTCTGCCAAGGTTCCTTCGGCTCGCCAATACCGACGAGCTTCCTGTTCCACAGTCTGCTCTTCTTGTCGAATGACAGAATGGTCGTCCCTTCGCGGCTCGACACGATCAACGAGTCAAGGCCATCGGGGCCATCGAGCTTGCGGGGGGTAAGCTCGTGGATGATGGTGAAGTTCTCGTCGTCGATGACCTCCGATGACCACTCGGTGGCCTCCGTGACCTTGTGCGGCTGCTGGAAACGGATGATCGGGATGGGGGTGGTCTTGTCGTGCTGGCCGTAGACGACAGAAGCTGCGACGATCTCGAGGAAGGACTTCTGCGTGAAATGGCCAATCTTTACTCTATGCATAGCAGGCCACCTGCCGACATAGTGCTCTTTCCACAGTTTTCCATCCTTGAGATTGTCTCGCCCTGGATTCTCGAGCCAGATGACATGCCCGCCCTTGGGGTCACATTCCAACATGAATGGGCCGTAGTCACAGCAGAGAATGATGTCATTCAAGCCGTTGCCAGTGATATCGTGGGCAACGAGGGCAACAGGTGACCGTTTGGTGTAATCGCCGATCAGGTACTTCGTCCATGCTGTGGTTTCGGTAAGGTTTATACATTCAGGGGCACTCAGGTTCCGGATGACTGACCTTTCTCGAGATTAGGCCCCTCCTTGGACTCCTCAACACCAGTCGACTTCTTCTTGTATTCTGCTTCAGCGATCGGGTTGTCGAGGAACTCAATCTGTCCAGAAACGAGACCAGAGCTTGGAAGAAAATTGATCAGTAATGCTCCCATCTGATTGGGAGGATCTTCAGCTCTTACACCATGACTCCAGGCACTCTGTCGTCCTTGGAGAACTAGAAGGTTTCTACCCAGTATCCATCTTTCCTGTCAGATTGGATGACGGCCGAGCCAAACGATGGCGGGGAGACGCTGCTCGAGGAGGGGGACATCTCTTCAGATTGGTGGATGGGTACTTTCATGATAGCAAAGATATCTGGAGGGTTTTGAATCGGTTATTGTTGTCTGCCTTATGGTAAATTCGTGGTGCTTACTGTCGGGCCTTATTCGTCTATATATGTTCAATGTCAAAGGGATAGACCAATCACCGAGATCTACGCAGCTCTCAGGACAGATAAGATACAATGATACCTAATGTTTGGAACTGCATCGACCGAGTCTGCCGGTCGGTACTATCAGGCTATCGTGGTCTGCTGCTGTCCATGCCACTGCCATATTTTAAAACCCATACTGAGAGGACCGACATGTACCTTGATTATTCCACTTCGCATTACATCAGAGACAAACGAAACTGGGTTAGTATTAGAGCACCTGGTATAGATGGGGTTACACAACATCAGCCCGCCGTAGTAGTCGTTGGACTGTAATCAAAGTCTATCGGTGTGTGAAAGGCTCGATGATTCATTCTCATAGTGGCTCGACGGACCAGCTGGCTCTAGACTTTCTGTAAGGGCGGGACGGGCGGACGGACGGAGGTGGGTTGCATTTCCCCACACGCATCGGTCTGTGCCGTGGCCAACAGACATTGGAGACATGGCAAAGCGACCTCATTGTGGTGTCGCCTTCAGTCAGCCCTTGAAGCTTAAAGAAAGACGCAGTGGAATCCTTTGATCTCAACCATTGGCCAGTTGCCGGCGTTACCGAGACAGATGTTGTTAGAATTATCTCCTGCATACGTAGTCCTGACTTTTCCCCAACTTCACCAACTTTGAGTTGCGGCTCGTCTGAGTTCATGCAAAGTGACGGGAAGGATATTTAGGTAGTTTCAACTTTGCCCATCTTTCCCCAATCCTGACGGAATGCTACCCGTCGTCAATTAGGTTTTGTGTCACCCCATATTCTGCAGCCCTGTAGGACCGAAATACACAATGGCCGACGTTGCATCCACACACTGATGTGAACAGTGGAAGTGCGTGTAATCTACTAAGCTTTGAAGAAAGGATTTCCGTCGGTGAAACTGTGCATTCATTTCAGCCTCACCTGCAGCACGGGGTCGCTCCGGGACGGCGAAATGCAGCTTATTCTTTCTCAATTTTCCTTCAATGCACGAATTGTTGACGAACACCTGGCCACTGTGATGCAACCATGATATGCATTGTCAAAGTAAAGCCAGAAAACAACATACTGGATACTACGGATACCAATATCGAAGTCGAGTCTGAATAGACAGAGACACAATGGGCCCCCTACTTGTATCAAGCGAGCGTCACCGCCGTTTCAATTCATCCTCAGTCCAACAGGTTCGACGTAAAAGACAGGAACTCGTTTGGTTGCCCAAGCTAATAGTGCCCCTATATTACCCTTTATATAACCCCCTCTTGTCTGTTCAACATGCCCCGCAACGACGATCCCAGCTACTCCCAGCATCCAAAGTCCCGGGACCCCTTCACCTTCAAGCCTGCGGATGACTTTTTCCCGATGTAATCAGCGGAAACTCGCAGACCCATCAACCCAACTCTGTTGAGTTCCATGCCGAGGATCAGAAGGGCAAAGATGGCAAGATCAATCCCGTCTGCGAGAAGTACGGCAAGATCTTCCGATTTGACGATGGGAAGCACTTGGTTGTCCAGTTCATTCGGCCACGCATCTGGAGAATCCGATTCAACCCCCGCTTCCAGGAAGCCTCGGATCACTCCGACTACAATACGCAAGTGTCTCCTGGTATGCCAACCGAATTTTGAAGATAAACTAACAGGAGTCCCCACTCAGACGCACGATTGTCCAAGATGACTTGACGGAGCTCATCGAAATCCTCGACACTGCCGAGGGTCTCGAGTGGACCGTCGAGTTCAAGTCCATCGGCAACCAGTTCTTCCTGCTCCAGTCGCTCCGCACCGAGGACGATGGCTCCCAGAAGATTATCGTGCAGCTCTGGATTCAGCGCAACCCTTTCAAAATCACTGCCGTACGCTCCATCGCTTCGACTGGCACCGTCGACTCGAGCCCCGCCCTCCAGCACCCGGCTCTAGACTCTCCCGACAGCATCCCCAAGCAGTACGGACGTGCCAATGCCATCATCTGGGAGACCAAGTCGCGTGCCCTCCTTTACCAGGAGGATGCCACCATTCTGAACGTCGATAAGCCCCTCACGGCCAAGTACCTGGGTTTCGGCGAACAGGGCGGCAAGCACCTGTTCAAGGACAAGACCTACATGAACTACTTCAACTTCGACAACATGAGGTACTTCAATGTCTATGATGAAGGCCCTACGTGTGATGCAGAGCCACTTTATCATAGTGAGCCGTGTGAGTCTTTCTATGTTTATTCGGTCCCTGTTATTCCAGTAGCTGCATTTCCTTCCCCCGGAACCTCCTGTTTGTTCCTGAAGAAAAGATTACTAACGCCGGGGGTCGATAGATTGGATCCAGGTCAACGCCCAGCCCGGCTACATGTCCCAGGTCGCTACCTTCATCGACAACTACTCGCACGTCCTGGTCGACCTTGGCAAGAATCAACCGGACCGACTGAGCATTGCCACCCGGTTCAACAGCTTCCAGGGTATCTTCATGGCGGGCGACGATATCGGCCAGGTCATCCAGATGTACACCTCCATCATTGGCAGGCCCTGGCTGCGACCTCGCTACATCCTGGGCCACCACCAAGGCTGCTACGGGTACGACACCCAGGAGCTCGTCGAGTACTACGCCGACGAGTACAAGAAGTGGGACTTCCCCCTTGACGGCATGCACATCGACGTCGACATGCAGCGAAACTACAAGACCTTCACCATCGACACGCGCGAGGGCCGCTTCCCGAACCCCAAGGGCATGTTTGACAAGCTGAGGGCCCAGGGTGTCAAGTGCAGCACCAACATCACGCCCGTCATCAGCATCAAAGAGGAGGAGGATTTCGTCTACGAGACCTACAACAGCGCGTGGCGCGGTTCCGGCAAAACGGGAGACCGCAAGGAGGACAACTACTTCGTCCGAGACGAGCGCGACAACGACCCCTCGGTCAACCCGGTCAACGACGAGCGCTACCTCGAGTTCGGCAAGGGGACGCGCTACCTCCAGAACCCCAACACGGACAGGCCCGAATACGGCGACAACTACGACTTCGCCGCCAACCGCAACAGCGGCTGGCCCTTCCACGGCGGCGTCGACTACGGCGGCGACAAGGGAAGCCCCGGGTTCTACCCCAACCTCAACCGCGGCCAGGTCCGCAAGTGGTGGGGCAAGCAGTACCAGTACCTCTTCGATCAGGGCCTCGAGTTCGTCTGGCAGGACATGACGTCGCCCTGCATGGCCCAGCAGTACGGCGACATGAAGTCCTGGCCCTTCCGCCTGATGCTCGACTCGGACGGCTGGCCCAACGACCCCATCGCCAAGACAAAGAAGAGGGCCATTGAGATCTGGTCCCTATACAGCTTGAACCTGCACAAGGCCACCTTCAAGGGTCTTCACGAGCTCAAGGGCCGCGAGGACAAGCGCAACTTCATCATCGGCCGCGGCAGTTTCGCCGGCGCCCAGCGGTAAGCAACCTTATTTCAGTGTTCAATCCTCTTAGCTTTGGTGCTTGATGCGTATCAGTACTAACGCGACAGTGAATAGGTATGCCGGTCTCTGGACGGGAGATAACAGCTCGACCTGGGAGTTCTTCAGCATCTCCGTGGCGCAGGTCCTTGCCCTGGGTCTCGGCGGTGTCGCCTTCTCGGGCGCTGATGTGGGAGGATTTGAGCCCGTAGATGACTGGGACAGATTCGCAGATCCCGAACTGATGATCCGTTGGTATGGTGCATACAGCTTGCTACCGTGGATGAGGAATCACTACGTGCGCAAGGGCAAGAAGTGGTTCCAGGAGCCGTTTGAGTACGAGAACTACCGTCTCACCAACGACGACAAGATCCCCGACGACCAGAAGGCCCTCTACCGTTCGGTCCTTCCCGTCACCAAGTACCTCGTCCGCCTTCGCTACAGTCTGATTCAGCTGCTCTACGACGCCATGTTCGAGAACGCCATCCGCGGACTGCCCATTGCCCGTTCCATGGTCATCAGCGATCCTCTCGACCCTTCGCTCTTTGCTAGCAACGAATGGTACACAGGCCACCAGTACACCGTCGGCAAGGACCTGCTCGTGGCGCCCGTGATGGATTCGCGGTCCGAAAAGGGCAACAGCATCACCAGCGTCTACCTGCCCTACCCGGACGCCTGGTACCCCATGAACCTTCGCCCCGACACCGACCCCAACTCGCCAGGAGAGGCGCTCGAGCCCAAGGTCCGCGGTGGATCCTACCTCGACTACGACGCCCGCATCGACTACAACGAGTCTCAGCTGCCCTTCGTCACGCCCATGTACATCCGCGAGGGCGCCATCATCCCGCAGCAGGAGGTCCGTCAGGCGGTGCCGGATCGCACCCGAACTGACATCCCTGGTCTGGCCCAGGAGCCGGCCATCCCTGTCACCATCCATGTCTACCCAGGCAAGGACAACGTAAGTCGTACCCCTTCTTCTGTGTCCCTGATGGGAAGGGAGCTAACACTACTCGCTCCAATACTAGAAATACAGCATGTACATCGATGATGGAGTTTCCCGCAGTTCAGCGCCAGGAAACGACTGGTTGGCCATGCAGCAAGCCGAGATCTCGGAGCAGGCCAGCCGTAAGCTGGTCAACGCGTACGGCGACAAGAAGGCCAAGAGCCACTTCCGCGAGGTCAAGATCCAGCAGAACTCGGTCCGCACCATCGAGCAGGCGGGAAACAGCACCACCTGGAGCGACATCCGCACCATCCGCGTCCACACGCCCGTCGGTTCCGGGTTCAACGACGACCTGGTGCGCCAGACCGTGGGCGACGAGTACCGCCTCGCCATCTGGCACGCCAAGGACGTCGACCTCGACTCCCTGCGCATCCACACCGAGCAGTGCAGCTCGTCGTACCGGCCCTGGACCAACCATGACAAGAGGTGCACTCTTGTCCGAATTCCCGTGGAGGAGTGGCGAGACGCGAAGGTGGTCATCACCACGACTGTTTGAGGTCTAGACCGAACCGCCTATCGAGGCACCTCCCTTACACAGGATGTGGGGGTAATCATGTTGTGATTTTATCAAAAAGTACAAAGATTGGTTCAGTGGATGGGCTTTAGTCCCATCATGATTGCTCATTTGGAAGTTGGACAAATGGAGGATCATCCTCGTAAGATGAGGATGGTCAGGACACTAGTTAATGGATCATTTCAAGATGCTAGTATTGCTCATCTAGTCCTAGATGAATACCACTCTTTAAACCTCGAAATGAAAAGGCGCAGCGAACGAGGTGACTTCATATATATTTCAGCTGACCAGATTCGGGGTAATGGTTTCGATAACTCCAATCCCCGCCCATGCTCGTAGTCTTAGTACCTAGTACTGGGGACGGCGTATACATTGATCGCAGAGGACCTTTGCGTGGGCTGGCCGCAGCTGGGCACCGGCATCCCCACACTTTCCACAGGTTTCGCTCTCCAGTAGATGGCGCATGGTCACATACGGGCTGATGCGAATGAGAGCGGACCAGATCCTCGTGTAATGCCCAGTCGAGCGAGCGAGGTTGTCCCTCAAAGCCGCGGTGAGGGGTACAAAGCCCGGGAGGTGCTTGACGATTGCATACGCCGCGTGGTTGACGCGCAGCACATGCGACAGAAGAGTCCGGACGGAGCAGTACTGCAGGATTGCGGTGATGACTTCGTTGGGCAACTGGTCGAGTGTCCCCAAGTGGGTGGCGCCGGCTACCTGGCTCGAACTTCTCGTGATCTTGGTGACATGAATATAGCTCGGGCGGCGGGAGACGAGGCATTTGCGGGACTCTCGCGCAGTGTCATAAAGGTTTGGGGTATCATAGTCTCGGCCGTAAAATGCCCGGTCCGGGGATAGGCTGTGGATGCCCGCTTGTTCTTGCTCGTTGTTTTGAAGCAGCTGCATGGTAAAGGAAACAGATCTGTGATTCCAAAGTTGATGGAGTCTTTGAAGGGCCTACTGATGACAGTCCTAACTGTTGTGTTATTTGAGGCCCAGAACGTGGCGACATTCTCGGCATTGGTGGTGCGTGTAACCAGTGCCGGTAGCTCTCACTCATGAATCGCTAGTATCAGACCATGTGATAGACCCAATGGGAGGGATCTATCCAATGACTAAAGTCGCGGATCTCTGTGTAAGTAAGTAGGTCGGTCTAGAGCCCTCATGATTCATACCACCTGGTCGCGTGTCCGAATTTTGTGTCAATCACCACTACGCCACCATCGGAATACTTCCGTCCATCAACTCTGAATTGTAATCACTTACAGTACATACCATCTTATGATATTCAGATCTCTAGGTGCTGGTTCCAGAGGCACCTGCCTACAATTGATTACCCATTGCCGTACCCTGTCTGGCAATTCGAAACCACCACTAAGCGACCGCTGAGATAAGCTTTACTTTACCCACAATAATTACAATTCAGTAACAGTACCTGTGTCCTTTAGTCATTCCAACTACTCGCGATTGCTGCAAGGAAGTGAATAAAATAGGATGATTTCAAGCACTGTCATGGCGGTCGTTGAACTGTGTTTATACATGGCATTTCTAGATGTTTTAGAAACTTGACCGGTTGATCCTCACAAGGCCACACAGTTGGCGCTGCTGCGCTGCTGAGCTCTTCCCCTCGCTGTAGTGGGGTGTCCTGGAGCAATCCCTATTAGGTAACCTAGCGTGGGTGTCCACTAGGGAAGTCGTAGCTTTTGGTCTCATTCCTTTGGCGAACTCCCACTGATGTGAGGAAACCTATAGATAACAAAATGGAGTCTTGCCGTCGTATATTAATGAACTCACCCCCATCAGGGTCTTCGGCCACATTGAGAAAGGCATCCTGTTTTGCGCGCAATAGTCAAGTGCAGGTTTCCCTACTACCTCATATGTATAAGCATGGGTCTTAAGCTCCTGTTATTCTCATAGCTCCCAGGTCGCCAGTATGTAACGAATGGCACAGGCAGTTGGCCCACGTGTCGCAGCAGCATCTGGCCCATATAGTACTGGATACAGGGAGTCTTCGCAGGTTTTGGGCGGATGCAAGACCCTGTACCATTTCTGGCAGTACATACAACCGGACTTTAGGAGTAGCTAAGCTGAACAGAGACCAAACGGTCATGGAGGTCAATGAATGTTTTGACATCACAAATCTAGCGATAAAGTGAGAGGTCCCCTGGAGAAATCAAAGATTGACCAAGCTGATCGGGTCCTTCTTCACCGGATATATCGCCACCATGGACTGTCCTACTCCCTTCCTCGTGTTCAATGTTGCGGGGGGCTCTCCTGGATGCCATTGTTTCCAATACAGGACAAGATTGACGAAGCTTGTACTGCGAGTACAATGTTTCCTAGGCATTTCCCTATTCTGTCTCTCAATATTGTCTGACATGGTGAGTAAAGTGGTCAGATGTGCCGAGTTATCATGCCAATGCTTATATTGGGACACTGGAATTAACGCAATTCGTTAAACAGTGACCCTATCTTCCATCTTTGCTTCGCAGGCCTCATTGGCCGTTCCCTTGTCCTTGTTCTTGTCCTCATCCTCGTCCTCATCCTCGTCCTCGTCCTCGTCCTCGTCCTCGTCCTCGTCCTCGTCCTCGTCTTCGCCTTCGTCAATCGTACAAACTCGATTTTCGTCGACTCTGCTGGAATGCCTGAAGTACAACTCCCAGTTCGGCCACCACTGCGCGCCAAGCCGGACCATGCGAGTGGCAAGGCCATCATCGTCTTGATCCGGCGACCGCGCAGTATCATGAGTGTTCGGCAGCCGGAGATGTTGAAGGTCCACGGCCGACGGGTCTCTGATCAATACGACGCCGCCGGTCGAGGGATAGGCGACAAGGTATCCGTCGCCGCCGAATATGTTGGATCTCCTACAGGCGTTGGGGATCCTGTGAGAGCCGCCGTCCATAGGGCTCATGTAGGCGATGTTCTGGTTGTGGCCTGACATCCAGCATCGTGGGGCATCGGAATGGATGTCGACGAAGCAAGCGTCTTCCTCACGCGGGGGCGAGTCTTGTTCATATCCGTATGCGCTGGATGTTCCAACGAGAAGGGCAGAGAACAGGAAACTGCAAGTTGTAGGTTTTGCTCTGATCATGACGGCGACTGTGAATCATGCTACGCCATCAGTGAACTCTTGATGGAAAACACTTGTTCGCAGCTGCGAGAAAACAACTTGTGCAGAACAGAGTTGGTTCGGGCGGTGTACGTGGTGGCGTTGCTGCCTTGCAGGCGAAAATTGGCCAGTAAATTGACGGCGGCGGCGGCACAGCGTATTTGGGTGCCTTGACAGTCCACTTTTAGAGGGGAATGGGGGTGTCAGTGGCTAAGAACCTGTGTTTGTTTGGCTGGGTTGGGATATCAGGGGCTGGTGAAGTATGTACCTTTACGACGTTGTTGATGCGGTGCTGGTCCAGCGTCCAGATGGCTTTGCCAAATCCATTGGCCACCCCTTTACGTCGCAGTCGTCAATTTTGTAACAATATCTCGCGTGTTGCATTGCTCAGGGGTAAATATGTTAGATTTCAGGGACTTGAGCGCACGAATCTACATCGTAGCATATTCATTACTCAGGGCGCCTCCTCTCCACATGTATATTCTATAGAGCATTTCCAGATGCCCTTGTAGCTTCATCTAGTGACTCCTCTATAGATCAGGAGATATCGCAAATACACAGTTTGACACAATGTCCTCCTTTTGCTTCATAGTAGGTAGCAATAAATCCAACAAAAGACATACTAAAAACTCAAAGACATCCATGGAGATGGATGAAGCTTAGTGTTGAGAATGCCGATTTAAAGTTGAGTTTCGTAGTTTTAAGACAAAGGAACATTGTAACTAATGGTTCCACAATACTAAAAAGACACAAGTACGAGATCACCAATAAGAAACATGAAGTAAGTCAGGCCGGCCTGCCAATACTGTTTTCTGTCGCACTAGATATTATATTCAGTTCTGGCTTTCTGTACAGGCCTTTATATTCTAGTTGTTATAGGCATATGGTTCATACCGGGCTTTAAATTCCAATATATTCTATTTCTTCTTAAATAATTCAAACTGCATCCTCAGACCTTTTCTTTCGTAATTTGGCAGGAAATGCTGCGCATAGAACTACGTACACCAGGAAACTTGAGCTCATTCCATACATATATCCGAGGGCATACATATTTCGAGCGCCCGTATTGACCGCGGCGGTAGGGGTAGTCTGATAAAGGTCAGCTGGGACTATACTTCTACACTCAATCCAGCAAAGGCGGGCCGTAAAAGAACAGACAGAGGCGGAATGATATGACTTACAGCAGCGACCAGCCCCGGCAGCAACGGGATCCACCCACAGCACCACGCCGTGACCGCCCGCCAGTTGGTCCCGATGCGGTTGAACCGGTAGCGGCCGTTTGGGTCGTACAGCTCGCGCACCTCGTACTGCTGCCGATGCACGACGTAGAAGTCGGCGAGCAGTGCGCCCGTGATGGGCGCCAGCCAGATAGCATAGCCGTTCATGAAGTTGAGCAGCGCGTCGGCAGATGCAAGGATGTTCCAGGGGGTCAGGACCCACGCCCCCACCACGGCGACGATGTAGGAGCCCCGACGCAGGTTGATGTAGCGCGGAAACATGGCGTTGAGATCGTTGGCGGCCGAGACGCAGTTGGCGCCCAGGTTGGTCCCGACCTGCGCCATGGCCATAGACCCCGCGGCCAGGACGGCGCCCGCCCGCGCCGCGCCGCTGTCGTTCCAGCGAGTCATGATGCTGAGCACGTCCCACTGCAGCTCGCCGTAGATGCGCTCCGCCGAACCGACAATGACGAGTCCGATGAACGCCATCAGCATGAACGAGGCCGGGATGACAAAGGTCTGCACATAGGTCCGCCGGCTGCTGCGGGCGTAGCGCGTGAAGTCGTTGATGTTGACCGCGAGGGTCCCGTAGTTGCCCATCATGGCGTTCAGGCCGCTCATGAAGGCCCAGCCGAGCTCGCTGCCCGAGAGCGTGTTGCCCCGGCGGAACACGGGGTTTTCCGTACCCCTACCTCCAGTGGCCACGCACGCCCAGATCAGCATGCCGAAGATGGCCGGCAGGCAAATGATGGACTTGATGGTGAAGAACCACCGGAGCTTCCGCGGATGGATCCAGTGGAACGGCAGGACGAACAGGAAGTAGACAATGTAGGCCGTCATCATCTGCGTGGTGATGTTGGCCGAGGCCGGGAGGTGGTTGGGCACCTGCGCGAACTGGGGCCAGATCGCCAGGATGATCACGTTGACGCATTGAGCCCCTGTGTATTGGTTTATCCCGTACCAGAAGGCGGCCACGACCATTCGGATGAGCACTATAGCGAAGGGGAAGAACATGCCAAACGACGCCCTGCTCTGTATCGTGAAGGGGATGTGGAACCGAGAGCCGACCACTCCGTTCAAGGTGAGCCCTATCGCCATCAGGAAATGCCCGAGGGTAATGATGACGATGCAAAGCTTCCAGGAGAGCCCCATGGTGTAGAGAGATGAGCCAAGCCGGAGGGTTCCCGGGGCAATTGCATCGTTGAGCCAGTAGAAGGTGTCTAGCTCATGTCAGCCATTACCCAAGAGTGAACATCAACCTTTCTAGAAGTATTCCTACAATTCAGACTGGTCCACGTTTGCTCTTCCACCGGGGTTGGATCCAGGTCTACAGAAGTCAGTCAAGCCCTTGTCCCGAGATACTCGTTGCTACTCACCTGCGTTACTCCATCTTCCAGGAGCAAAGCTACCATATTGGGGCTCGAGCTCGACTCTCTTCTTCAGTCGAGTGAAGATATTGTCAGACCGAATGGGGACGGAGCTCCCGCTAGAGGATTCCGTGTTTGAAGCGTCCACATTGATTCCAACGCCTGTCGACTTGGCTGTTTCGTTACGAAAATAGTCCATATTCCCATTGTGTGGCATCAAAGACGTTATAAGCGCCTTGGGTGCGCCTGGGGGAATTCCGGTATAAATGATGGTTTCGACAACAGATATAGACGATCGATAGAGTATTATAACCCCAGACTGCTATCTAGTACTAGGTAATAATACCCCGATCCTGGGCATGCAGCTCTGATCCATGCAGGCAGATAAGAAACATCCTGGGGGAATGCCAAGTTCGGAATGCCCAGTTCCGGCGGAAGTACTCCAGCCCTATCGTCTATTCCCCAAGGTTTCCCCACTAGCCAATTCGCTCCTCCGAGCTGCGAATGAGAGAAATTGACCATGGGGAAACGGCTCTCAAGCTTTGGTATACCCATGGAATTGTACGAGTTAGTATTTATATTAGGCTTACGAAGCATTAGGCATCAAACTTATTATTTATGACGCTCTTTAGGGCCACTAAGCACGGTATTCGATCGTATACAAATGCAATAAAGAAAAGACTTACACATAAAATAAGCAGAACACAAGGTGAGCCCTGCACGTCATCGACCAACGTGCCCCATATAAGCATCCTAGAAGGGGTGATAACCCAGAGATACATCGCATATTACGGGGTCCTCCGAAGGCGACGTGGACAGATTGCTTATCGCCGAATCCGGATTCTGAACCACAGTTTTAAATGTATCGGCCACACTCTTAAAAGAGTGTCCATTAATACATGATAGCTTACACGCCGGTATAACCACGTGACTAATGAGCGGGATGGACGAGCCAAACCCGGGAGTATTAACTGGAACCTGCAGGTTACGATCGCAGTCCAGGCTAGTGGCAGTGTGGCCAGAATACATAAAACAACTAATCACTATTTGAGGATTCCAAAGAGAAGAATAAGAACGTATGCATCAAGTCGCAATCTCCACGTGAGAACTTCAGATTAGCTCTGGCAACAACCTGGCAAAGTTGTGCAGCTAAACTTGTGGCAAGCACAAAATTCTTCTATCTCTGTCACACCCGATTTGCTCACCGTAGATAGATAACCGAACGAACAGCATGATTGGTGCTGTCCAGTCGAGCTCACTGATAAGCGGTCGGAGCCTCGGAGGCATGATCTTACCGTGAACCCCACCTCGGATGCGGCCGAAATTCGAGACAGGACAAGAGGCGAATGCTTGGCTCAGACAGCACACACGCCCTACGATACTGCAAGGTACATACTTGGGGGTGTTCTATCTATTCTGGCATTGCAAGCCATCTCAGTTTTCAACAGCCAGGGCACCATCAGAATGTCTCATGTAGTCGAGTCGCTGCGTGTCGTGCCTCTGAGAGCGGAGGTCCGAAGAACCTCTCAAATCGGGGCAGAAGTGATTCTTCCACCATCCATGAAACAATTGGACTTCGGAGGCCTGAGTGATGGAGAAAAGGCTACATTGCGAAGCGGGCTGTTTGATAGTGGCGTTCTCGTCGTCCGCAACCAGCAGGGCCTCGATCCCAACGTCATGCCACAGATTGGCAGGTTCTTCGACGAGACCGCCTGGGATACCCACTCCGGCGGGGAGAAGATGGTGACGGATTCGAAGAACATCTTATCCAAGAATCGCGGTACGTGACTTTTAGCATTTATGTGTTCTCCTTGTGCTATTACGCCTCCCAGCTTCACACATTTATTTCTCTTTAATACAAATTCCTACGGTATGAAATGCATCGTTTATATTTGAACCTGCCATCATTTCCTTCTCGCATATTCTGCCTATCCACAGAAGAGTGACTACTAACGCGTAGAAGGGGCCAGGGTGCCTAGGGCGCCGCAGGTCAGCATCATCGGGAAGGGACACTGGACGGGATACGAAGGACTGCCGGATTTGGATCTCAAACACGTAGTAAGTTTTTTTCTCTCTATCAACTAACAACTCAAAATGCCAACAAAGTGTGATACAGAGCCATACCGAGTTCCACGAGACACCATGTACGACGGGGAAACTTGACGAGGGCTTCACGCGTCCTTATAGGTAGCATAACCCCCTTTTTGTATCAATTTCGAGTCGATGCCTGTTAACCCTATTGTAGGTGGCATATGGATGCATCCCTTTACGAGCGCCTGCCAGGCTTCGTGACTTCGCTGCATTCTATCAAAAACCCGGTGCTGCCAGATCAGAAGCTGCGATTTCCCAGTGGCGAAGTGATGCCGATTTCTGCCGGTGCCACCGCATGTATGTCATACCCAAGAGTACATTATGACGAAACGTGGTGCAACTTTCTGATGAAGCAGTTCTCCAGTCTATTCCGGCGCCCGTGCCTTTGAGCTTCTCAGCACCGAGGAGAAAGAGTTCGCACTGAACACCACCGTGCAATATGCCCCGCGGGCGTACGAATGGATGCTCAACTGCAAGGCCACAGATGATGGCATGACCATCGCCAGGTCAGGCCAAGAGAAGAAGCTTGAGGACCTGCCAGAATGGAGCTGGGACAAAGTTCATGCTTTCCCGGTAAGATCAGCCATAGGCTTTTCATTTCTGTCTTTATACCCTCTAGCGACTTGGTAAAACGGGAAACTCTGCTGAAAATTTCCACCTCGCCCAGATGGTATGGCGCAATCACGGCAACGGGAAACCACACCTGCAAGTTCTTGGGTGCTGTGTGTACGCCCTCCGCACGACCAATCCCGCCACGGGCGAGGTGACCGTCACAGATAACCTTGACGAGGTCAGGGGCATATGCCACAAGTTGACGCGCAAGGTGTACACCCCGGAGAACATCTATGCCCATCGATGGCAGGAAGGCGACCTGGTCATCTTCCACAACAGGGGCGTGCTCCACTCCATCACCGGTGAGCTCAGCCGTCCCTCTGGGGACTCGGACCCGGAAAAGCGACTGTTTTGGCAGTGCACAATGGCGAGTGGAACAGCGCCAGTCGCGTACCAGGCCGCTGGTTGAAGACACCGATCTGATACATTGAATATCAGGTTTTCATTGCGCTGGGTACTTGCCGAGCATGTCCGCTACTGACTCCGAAAATCGGTCGGCCGAACATGGAAGGCATAAGATGCGCAGGCTACACTTTGATATACAGGCTCAGAGAAGAAGACACCGTGTGAGTTCGTGTGTAGCAGTGTTTCTTCTCATTGTGTGGTTTAGAAGTAAAATGTACCGCCGCTCGTGTCTCAAGGCCAACCTTCAGTGCAATGACAGGCTTGATATCCCAAAATGAACTAGTATAGGCGGAACTCGCATTGCTCAATATGATGGTTGAGATGGTACATTATATTTACATGACTGTCGTGTATGAAAATTAGTTGAGATCACCCACAGATCCAGGAACAACACCGTGACCCTATCGGACAGCAGTGTTGCTAGTGTCATCCTGGGCCGCCGAGCTGGCGGGCAGCGGCTCATCACCTGGGATAGGAACATCGGCAGGCGGTGGTGTGAACTCCGGCGACGATGAAACAGGCTCGAACGCCGTCGTCTTCCTACGCGGCGACAAGTGGTATTCCTTCATCTGCTCATCCGTCATCTTTGTGGGGCTCTTCACGAACAAGTCCTCGCCCTTCATGCTCTTAGGGAAGGCGATCACATCTCTCACACTGTCAACACCGCACAGGATGCTACAGAAACGGTCCCAACCAAAGGCAAACCCGGCGTGCGGCGGGCAGCCAGCACGGAGAGCTTCCAGCAAGTGGTCGAACTGCTTCACGCCAGCGTCGGTCATCTGCAAGATATCGCGCATGACATACTCTTGCATCTCGGAGACATGGATACGGCGGCTGCCACCGCCAATTTCCACGCCGCGGCAGACAAGATCGTAATGGTCTGCCTTGGCTTCCAGCGGGTTGGTGGCAAGGAGGTCGAAGTCTTCGGGACCGTACGGGGCAGTGAAAGGGTGGTGAGTAGAGGAAAAACCAGCCGCGCCTCCTTGGCCCTCGCCAGCGGCGATGGTTTCTGGCTCGTTCGGCGTAAACAGTGGGAATTTCGTGACCCAGCAGAAGCCCCAATTAAGCCTCTCCACTAGGAGATCCTGCGCCCTGGCGGCTTCATAGATAGCTGTTTGCAGTCTGCCCAGATCTGTCCAACCCTCGCCACGGAACGGTACGTTCTTCCGAGCCTGCACGACGATGATGTCACCCTGCGCCAGCTTAACCCAATAATTACCGTTAGTGTCGCGCGCTGCGAACTTCTCGGCAGCCTCATGGCCAAGAGCAGACAGTCCGTTAAGAGGCTTGCTTTCATCGAACACGAATATGCCAGGGGTGGCATCGCCGCTTAACTTGAGAGGCGTCTTGGGCAGATTGTCCATGAACTTATGAATGAACGCTTGGTTTTCTTGGGCTGTGCCCTTTAGTCGGATTTGAGCGGCCTCCACCGCAGGATGTTCGAGTTTGGTGATCATACTGACGAAGGAGGGTGGAAGGATTTTATCGATGCGCCAAAGCTGTTCATATTAGCCGGAGGCTCACATTTGGCGGTCCAGACCAGCTTACTTGAGACATCCGGAGGTCGGGCTTGTCACTGCCGTACCGACGCATGGCGTCGTCATAAGTTAAGATAGGAAAGCGCTCGGAAACCTTTGGCCAGGGATGAAGTGAGCCAGGTGGCAAAAGGGACGGACTTTCCGCCATTGCGGCCCGAGCATCTGCTATTTCCTCCTTGGAAGCTTTCACCGGATGACGTATGCCATCGATTTCCTTGTAGCCGTACGATTCGCTAATTCTTTTGGTCATGAGCCGAACCAAGTGCTCGACTGCTTCCATGACATCTTGACCAGTTGCGAATGACATCTCAAGATCTAGCTGCATAGTGTTAGCACACATCGTCGGCGCAGGCTGGAAGGGCATACTTGTGTAAATTCAGGTTGCCGATCGGCTCGGAGATCCTCGTCGCGGAAGCATCTGGCAAATTGGAAGTACTTCCGGAAACCACCGGCCATGAGCAACTGCTTGTATTGCTGGGGACTCTGTGGCAGGGCATACGCATAGCCAGCGCGCCGCGTGGGAACCAGAAACTCTCTAGCACCTTCAGGGGTGGATTTGAAGAGAATGGGTGTTTCGACCTCCCCAAATCCGGCATCGCGAAGAAAATGACGTGCACTGGCGGTTAGGAATTCGCGGAAACGGATCCTATCTCTGAGCATAGGGTCGAATCTCATTTGCATGTGCCTCTGCTTGGGGGGCCAAACCGCATTCTTGGAAACGATGATGTCTTTGGGAAACTCGTTGAGAGGTTTGATGGAAGTGAGCTTAAGATCCCACAACCTGCCCTCCGGATAGTCAGCCCCTTCTTTAGGCCGCCGGTTATCGCCAAACTCTTGAACAGCGTTGACTCGGCGAGGTCGCTCAACAAGTATGCCGGTGGCGGCAACAGGGCTGTAGTTGGGGATCGCGCGTAAAGAAGCATGGACAGCGGACTTGGTGGCTTCGTCCTCTCCATCAGTGACTTGAGAGACGATCTGAACATCGGGTTTGAAGAACGTGTCAAGCTGGCAAAAGCTCAAGCCGGACGATTGATCTCGTCGTTTGCCAAGGAAACCTAGGACTGTCACCTCCTCGCCCTTGTTTGCCTTGGGGGCATACTGGGGGATCTTGGTTTGCTTTGCAAATTGGACTGAACGCGCCCGAATTAGCAGAATAATCGCAATATCCTAAGGAAGCAATTAATCTTACAGAAGTCCTTGAAAGCCGAAATCTTGGGGTTTGGCGGCGTTGGAGTACCTGAAGTCGAATCCTCGACTTTTGCAGCTGGATTGGATGCATCATCGTGAGCATATCTGATGTTTCGTATCCGATAGCTACTCGGCTGCGGGGACCTGCGCCCAGGACGCAATGAGAGGTTGTGAGTGCATCTCTGGGCGCCAGACCTAGTCTTCAGCAACGAGAATCTGACCATTGAGTTTTCACTGTCTGGATCATCACTTGATGAAGGCAATTCAGCAACTAAGCGTCATACCGTTTACTGCTTGAAGCTCCCGATTCAAGCTTCTGCAGGTCCCTGGCCAGCTGGACCCACAGGAACCTAACTGACGGGCCAGTTTTAGCGGATAAACGCGATTCCGCCCCGGCGCAACCGGAAAAAAAGTTCTAGCTGCAATTGCATCAAAACAGCGGAGAGCTCTGGAAGTTTTGGATTTTCTTTCCTCTTTTCCTCTTCATCCTTCCAATTCAAAACAATATGATGAAAGCTACGTGTTCCAAATGATGCGTTCCACCTTCCGGACCGGCAAGAATTCTCCTCTTCGGAGGCTCAAGTGATTCTGTCGCAATGGAAGGAACGGAACCATGAAATAAGCGTTCGGCACAACTGGACCTTGTTAACACATCGGACGCGAGAAAAGCAACTCTGACTTACCTCAAGGATTGGAAGAAGTCATTTCAGCCCTTTGTGGCCAACTTTGTTTGTATCATGTCATGGGATTTTGGCGACAGGTCTGCAGCCAGCAGCGTCCATGTGCCCCGCCAGAAGATAATCGTCCGCGACACCTTCTGGAACCCATACTGCAAGTGCAAGTGTGGGCAGATTTCCAGATGATGGGCGAAATCGCCCATCTATGCTCCGCAGCCCGCTTGCTAGATAGATCCTTCCGCCTCTTTATTGCAAGTAGGTAGGGGGCATCTCCTACCGGAGTAATCCCTGGGCGGCCAGTGCTCCGATAGATAGGTTGCTCATTTCATTGGCAGGTGCCCAGAGTTTGGAAACTTTGCAGGTCAGGTGTCTTAGGCAGATCTGTCATATAAATTAAGAACAAATTGTTGAACAATGCCATTTCAGCTTCCAAGCATATAGGTAGCTTAAATCGGCATGCCGGTCTGTCGAGACTCAAAGTAGGAGATAGAGCAACATAATACGCTCCTAGGCTTCAACCCAAGCCCTTGCCCGTCGTGTCCGACACCATGGTTCCTAAGCGCCGACATGATTTAGCGAAAAGGTACCCCGAAGGGGTGCCGAAGGGGTGTCATAGTTGGCACGATTGATAGCATCCCGTTTCCTGTACTCCGTACGACGTTCATAAATGCATATCGGGATGATATGTCAATCCACAATGAATACCAACGAGGACCATGGCTAGCGTTCATTGGCCCCCTTTGCTGTGCCAACAAATCCGTCTTTGCCGTCCTTCCAGTAATCTTTTGCCCCCCGTGCCCCCAGCCGTCGGACCACATGCAGGCCCATTGCCCGACGTCCTACTTACCTAACTTGCGCTACAAGGTATAGGACCAAGAGTACTAATCTCTTGCCATTTGCTCACCACATACATGCTCCCAACCCCTACCGACTTACTCACATACCAATCCCTCCCCCAGATTCAGTTCCGTCATTCCGAAACGACTTGATCCTTTGCGGATGGGCTGTCTTGTCGCAGCACCTTTAGCGGTCTGTCAATAACCAACATTGACTCCCGTACCAGAGCCCGTTTCACCCACTGCGACGAACCGGTTTGTTCTGTTTCTAGCCAATAAACTCCGTCTGCGCGCCCATTGTAGCTGTTGCGATGGATTGATTTAGAATTCAGTTGCTGCCCTACCGCCCGACTTAGGCATAAACCTACCAATTTTACGTGTGCACCTGCTCGCGGGAACAGCCAGACTTGTCGTCGCCTTCCGGTCTCGACGTGGAAACCCCCAGGCATCCTCACCACATCGCTGCATCTTCGCGCCGAGCTCTGCTGTCTGCGCTCTCGGTGCGCTCCAAATCCGGTCACCCGGCTTGATCCGATTGATCGACTATTTCGACCTCTGACTACCATCGGCCTGTGCGTCAGACATCGATAACAGTAATGGCAAGCTCGTACGAGAAGTCGGTCAGGGGGGGCGACGAAAGTCAAGGTGAGGAATAGATAAGCCTCCTGTGCCCCAAGCAGGATCCCAACTGACGTGGTCTGGCAACTGCAGAACGCTCCCCCGAAAACCAAGTACATCGAACATATCCTTATTGCTACCCACGCCGGAGAGCATGCCGTCGCCGAAGTATTCAGAGCCCTCGAAACCAGAATCGAAATCCCGACTTGGACCGTCGTTTTCAAGGCCCTGATCACGATACACCTGATGATACGAGAGGGCGCGCTAAAACCGAATGCGACGTTGGAATATCTGGGCAGGCATCGAAGTATATTCAACAATATTACTGTCACCAAAGGTATGCTAGGTTGTATGCACCCACACGTTCACTGCAGGTCTGACGTACAACAGGTCAACTACAAGGGCGAAACATCTTCAACTATGCAAAATACATATCCGAGCGAGCCAAAGTCTACCACGACTCTAAAGCCTATCAGGATTCCAAAAGCCGTCGGGACCCCGAGGAACGGCCAGGAATCGACTGGGTGAGGCCCGAAGAAGAAAACCGTCTCGACAACACAACAGTAGGCGGTGGGTTATTGCGGAAGACGGAGATGGTCCAGAGGCTGCTTACTGCGCTGCTCAACTGCGATGTAAGTGAACGAGTGTGATGGCCAAGGAGATCCAGCCAGATGCTAACCATGCACCATAGATTCTCGACGAAGCCGAGAGTGAGATTAGCGTCACCGCCTTCCGGCTGCTGGTCCTTGATCTGCTGTCGCTATTCCAGGTGCTGAACCAGGCCATGATCAATCTTCTGGGCCACTTCTTCGAGATGTCCAAACCCGACGCCGAGCGAGCCATGGAGATTTATCGTACCTTTACTCGCCAAACCGATTATGTTGTGCAGTACCTGACGGTAGCGCGGCAATACGAACACCACACGCGCGTCGAGGTTCCTAAGTTGAAACACGCGCCGGTTAATCTTGGTCGTCAGCTTGAGGAGTACCTCAAAGACCCCGACTTTGAGGTTCATCGTTCGCAATATATCGCTGAGACTCAGGCGAAGAAGAACGGGGGCGGAAGCTCCTCCAGTGCAGCCAAGAGCGCTGCCAAGGCGTCCGCTGCAGGGTCGAATTCATTCCCAGAAGCAAGCACGAAGGGCTCCGCCTCGGCAACGGCGAAACCCGCCGAAGCGTCGAAGGGTGCCGACCAAGACCTAATCGACTTCTTTGATTCCATTGAGCAGAACCAGACTACTATGGCCGTCAATCCGCAACAACATGCGGCGCAAATGGACCCTGCAAACCAATGGCCGTCGAATGGACCCATGATGGGCCAGCCGACGGGCCAGATGCCAGGCGCAAACGGCTTTGCGCCTCAGCAGACTGGTTTCGCCAACAACAGTCCGTTCCAGCAACAAAACATGAACGCTTTCAACATGGCGCAACAGATGCCGCAGCAGATGCCGCAACAGATGCCGCAACAGATGCAACCGAACTTTACTGGTGCTCCTTTTGGCGGCTTCTCTCAGCAACAGCCCTTCAGCTCTGGCTTGGGCTCGATCCCACAAGACTCGGTGGCCAGTTTTCAGACCGGCAACTTCCAATCTAATAGCCTGTCTCCACCGATGCAGACTGGTCTTCAGCCTGGTCAGCAAATCACGAATCCGTTCCGCGCGTCAATGCTCATGGCAAACCCAACTGGCATGTCTAACAATGCTTCGCCATTTTCTAACACAACCAGTCCCCCGCCTGCGGCCCAGCTCAGCCGCCAGTCCACAAATCCCTTTGCGCGACCTGCGACATCGTCGAACAATTCGCCATTTGCTCAAAACACGGGTCCCCAGCAATCTGCACCAGCACCTTTGCAGCCCATGCAAACCGGGACAAATCCCTTCGCGAGGAACTTCAGTCCTCCAGCGCAGGGCCAAGATCAAAGACCTCAGACAAGTGGTGCTCTCATGCCTCAACCGACTGGTAGCACAAATCCTTTCCGGCATGGCGCCTTCACCAACCATCAGACGGGTACTGGCTGGCAGAATGGACAACAAATGATGGGTGGCGGCCTGGACCATCTGGAGACGACAGCGGTTTTTCCCCGCCCTACTACAAGTACACCTTGGCAAGGTTGAGTAGAGAATTCCAGGCGATGTTTTATATTGCTGGATTCATGGTGCAGTAAGCAGCAAGATGGTCGATCGGATGACCGTCCCGATATAACGGATACTGAATCCTTTATACAGCTTGCGCCCCGGGATTTGGACGCGAGAGAGCTTGGTGACAAGGAGGGGGTGTATGTATTATAGGGTTTGCGTCGGTGCGTTAATGGCTACTTCGGATGGTTACCATCATGATCGGGCCTGGCGAGGAAGGAAGGACACTGCATAAAGTCAGGCGTTTGCTCTCTTATTCTCTGGATTCCGTTGTGATTCAAGCCTTTTCCCAATTAATTTTACGACGGCGGTTTTTATCTGATAGATGTTACATCCATTAGTCAACAAGGAAGAAATAAGTAACATATCAATCTTGCGCTGATACCATCATCGCCGTTCCGCTTTTTGATATACTGCGTTATGCCGGTGTATCTATAGAAAGAAGACACGTCAAGCCAACTATCATTCCTCGCTCCATCTGATAGCAGTATGGGCTTTGCTGATGGGATGAGGCCCCAAATACTTGTGGCACCAGCACCGCCCTTATCAGCCATGTTATCGTTAGGTATCATGCCGATGATCGTCAACGAGATGCATGTCCCGGTTATATCTTGACATCCACTGGTGGAGCAGTGTCGATTCAACGCGAGATTTGAGGCTAGGGAGTATCCGCTATTAGGATAATGAAGGACAGAACAGGTGGGACCGGGCCCGTCCCTGCATGCGCTCGAGCCCGGTTTGCAGCTGCTCTGTCTGAACGAGAAGATAAACAGGCCGTGCTACCTTCATGTAGACGTTGGGATTCTGGTTCGAAAGCCCTCTAGGAATTTCCAGATACGAATTGCCGTTCGACCATCAGTTGTCTTGATCCGGTGGCGCCCATACGATCATAGGCGTATACGAGTTAGTAACCCCGTTTTGGGGTTAGGTTAGTGAAACTTGCACCCAGCGACAGATGGCTACAAGTAATTTCCATCAACCATGTCATGTCAGTCTTGTTCGAATGGGAAAGGGCCATGCAAAACCTCACAAGCTCGCCCTCTGATTGGGGGAATATTATCGTGACGAACCCCTGCTACCGTCCGAACTTCCAGATGCCCTTCAATTCCCGCCGCTAGTTGTGATAGTGCCCATCTGCTTACGTCGGCTCCTATGTCTGTTACCAACTGATCCCTGGGCTCTCACCAGCATCGCCGTATCTCGCACCAGATAGAGCAATACAAAGTTCCAAACCCCGGTGTGGTCGACTGGGGCCAACCAAAGAAGTGGTGTAAGCTCCGGTATTACGGCACCAGCTTCATTTTGTCTCCTCTTCCTCCCTCTCTCCCATGCTCCTCTCCCCAAAACGGGCAGCTCCGTTCACCTCCGCGATGTGTTAGGGCTAGTTATATAAGAGCACGGCTGCCGGTTGGGAACTTACACTGCGGCTTTTCTTCTACCAAGCTTTCTGATATAGTAGCTGTCCTTCCCTTCGTTACATCCCGTACCTGCCAAGACTTGGCTGAGCCAACCACGACTTTTCTCGCTTTCGTTTACTAGTATACTGCGTTGTACTCACTCTTTTCTCCACATCTTACCCGTCGCTGTAGACCCTGTCCACCACCACCATCATCATGTACGCCAAGACTGCCTTCGGCCTTTGCGCCGCCGCCGCCCTCCAAGCCGCCGCCATGCCCGCCGGCGTCTTGGAGAGTCGCGCCGACAGCTGCACCTTCACCGACGCCGCCGCCGCCATGAAGGGCAAGACATCGTGCTCCACCATTGTGCTCGACAGCATCTCTGTCCCCGCCGGCAAAACCCTGGACATGACCGGCCTCAAGGACGGCACCCACGTCACCTTCAAGGGCACCACGTCCTTCGGCTTCAAGGCCTGGGAGGGCCCGCTCCTGTCCTTCTCGGGCAACAACGTCTTGATTGACGGCGCCAGCGGCCACGTCATCGACGGCAACGGTGCCAAGTGGTGGGACGGCAAGGGCAGCAATAGTGGAACCAAGAAGCCCAAGTATGTCGCAACACTCAGATAACTGCCAGAGTAACACAGTGAAACTAACCGATTTGATAGGTTCTTCTTCGCACACAAGCTCACAGACTCCAACATCAAGGGGCTCAACGTGAAGAATACCCCCGTTCAGGGCTTCAGCATTAACGGTGCTAAGAACCTCGGCCTGTAAGTAGCTGCCCAGTGCCCTGCCACGACAGGTCTTCTTCTTAATGAAGAGAAATGGCATTGAGCTGACCACTACCTTTTCCAGGTACGACATCACCATCGACAACAGCGCTGGTGACACACAGGGTGGACACAACACGGACGCCTTTGACGTCGGCTCTTCAGACGGCGTGTACATCTCTGGCGCCAACATCCAGAACCAAGATGACTGCCTGGCCGTCAACAGCGGCACCAACATCACCTTCACGGGCGGCAAGTGCTCGGGTGGCCACGGTGTGTCGATCGGCTCGGTCGGCGGGCGCAGTGACAACGTGGTCAAGGGCGTGCACGTGCTGTCGACCTCGATCAGCAACTCGGACAACGGCGTGCGCATCAAGACGGTCTCGGGCGCCACCGGCTCCGTCTCGGACGTCGAGTACAAGGACATCACCCTGACCAACATTGCCAAGTACGGTATCGTCATCCAGCAGGACTACGAGAACGGCAAGCCCACCGGCAAGCCTACAGCCGGCGTCCCCATCACCGACATCAACATCTCGGGCGTCACCGGCTCCGTCGGCTCCAAGGCCACCGAGGTCTATATCCTCTGCGCTAAGGGCGCCTGCTCCAACTGGAAGTGGAGTGGCGTCAAGATCACCGGCGGCAAGGCCTCGGAAACCTGCACCAATGTGCCCAGCCCGGCTTCTTGCTGAATCCTACACTCACGTATACATCAGCGTAGTTCCTTAGCCGAGCTGTTGGAGTGTCCCCTTTGGGAGCCTCTATATCCCATTTCTTGTATATAGCTTGCTAGATGCGCAGCGAACATGAAAATATATCGTATATATATGTATACACCTGATTTACTGATTGTTTTACTTGGCCGCATGATCAATTGGGAATAATCTGACCAAGCAAACTGTGATAACAATAATGTTTCGTTACACTGACCACGTTACAAACATGCCGCACTATGTTTGGTAGTTTCAAGTCTAGACACGCCAAGAATAGAGAAGCCATTCCTAGTGGTGATGATAGTGGTGGTCATGGTGGTGGTGAGGTAGGGACCGCTCGGCCGGGACCGTCGGGGGTACGTGTAACATCGTGGGTGGACCCTGTAGCGGAGATTGAAATAGCTGCGACAAGCTAGAAACTCGCTTTAGCGTCATCGCGAATCGCGAGATGGGGCCGTCGGAGGACCCGGTCAAAAGGTGAAAGGGGCCTAAACCATCTGCACCATCACTCCACCTCAAAAATTTCACCGTCTTCCCGATCGAGCCGTTTGATTGACAAAATGCGCCCCTTGCCCAGATCAGATGTTCTGTCCGGCTCTGTGGAACGGCTGAACCCGTGTGAGTCCTGGCCCTCTTGTTAGTAACAGTCAAGACCGAAAGAAGGCAAGCATCAGGGTCATGTGGCACTACACCAAATCCACAGACAACCGCGTCGGCTGGGGCGAGCACTCGGGACTCAGTAAGGCCTTCTTCAAGATTGCCATCAAGAATTTTATCCTCCTACAGCTCCTCTTCCTTGGCCTCTTCGCGTATTGTTTTGGTTCCCTCTACCAGCAGACCGAGCACACGCACAACATCCACATCGCTTTCGTCGACTACGATGGCGGCGCTATCGGGGAAGCGGTCCGCACCGCTTACGAGTCATTGAAGGGTGACTCATTTCCCACGCTGGTCGATTCCGCCCCGGACGCCTTCCCGACCCCGGAAGATCTGCGATCGGCGGTCTGCCAGACGCGCTACTGGGGCGGCCTCTACCTTTCGCCCAACGCCTCTTCCCGGCTCCAGGACGCGCTAGGCGGCGGCCCTCCGGCCCTGAGCTACGATGCCACGGACGTCTTCACCCTCATCTGGAACGAAGCCCGCTACTCCACCCTCGCCGACACCGCCGTACTGTCCAACATGCAGACGCTCGTTGAGGCCTCGCGCGTCGCCTACTCCCGGACCAACGGGACGGGCCGGATCCAGGGCATCACGAGCGCCGAGGCCTTGACCGTCTTCGCGAACCCGTGGAAGCTGAGGCAGGACGACATCCAGCCCACGAGCCAGGGCTCGCGTGCCATCTACAACACGCTCGTCATCATTCTTATTCTCATACAGGAGTTCTTCTACCTGGGCGCCATCAACGGACTCTACGCCAACCTCAAGATATACGCACGCGTGCACCCGTCGAAGGTCATGGTCATCCGGTTCCTGCTGTCAGCGGCCTACTGCCTCGTCGGGTCCCTGTGCGTCACGGGCATGATCTGGGCGTTCCGGGCCGGCTGGAACGTCGAAGCGCTACAATTTGGCCAGAGCTGGATGGTGTTGTGGCTATTCGCTCACCTCAACTTCCATGTCATCGACGTTTTCACCATCTGGCTGCCGGTGCCGTACGTGCCCATGGCCCTCATCGCCTGGGTCATCATGAATGTTACTTCGATCCTGCTGCCGTTCGAGCTGTCGGCGGCCTTCTACCGCCTCGGCTACCTGTTCCCCTCGCACGAGGTCTACCAGACCCTGCTCGACATCTGGTCCCGCGGCTGTAACCCCCACCTCTACTACTCCCTGCCCGTCCTCTTCGTCTGGTGGATCGTCAGCTGCGGCCTCAGCGGCCTCGGCGTCTTCCGCCGCTCGCACTACGCCATGCTCGCCGAGGAGGCGCAGGCCAAGCAGTTCAGCGAGCGCGTCACCACGGCGCTGGCCTACGAGCGGGAGCGCCGCAATGAGAAGGCGGTCGGCGAAGGCGCGTCGACGACGGGCGAGGGCACGGTCGGGAGCTCCAGCACCAGCAACGTGGGCGGCGAGGACGAGGAACGGCGGCTCTCCCGGATCATCACGCAGGAGGCCAAGGAGGAGCAGAGGCTCCAGCGCAACCTGAGCAATAAGTGCAACTTCGGGCCCTCATTCGGCGTGCCGGCCGCGAGCGACACTAGCGACGACGCGGACGCCCGCAAATAAGGGAGAGACGGAAGAAGAGGGAGAGAGAGAGAGAGAGAGAGAGAGAGAGAGAGAGATGAAGATGGGGTTGAATGCCCGGTAACGACACGATAATCAACTGGGATACGAATCATGTTCTTGACGCGATGTAATACCACCGAATGGCGTTGAGTTACAACAATGGATTTAAGACATTTACATAATTAAGACAAATCATCGCGGATCTGGTTACTTTATTTCGGAAATTTGCGTTTTTCGCTTCTCGCTGTACCTAGCGCTTGCGTTTGAAAAAAAGCGCAGGGTGGCGCGCGATATTTCAATTCACCCCTGATCCAGGAGCCCACCACAACTACATAGACCTACCTAATATATTAGGTTCACGCGACAAAGCCCATTTCGAGCTTTTGGTTAGAGAGCAGAATGCCCTAACCGCCCTCACCCACGGGATTACAAGTCCACGAAAACTCGGCATCTATGTCCAGATTTTAAAGCTTAAGCAGGAATCTGGTCATTGCACGAGAGATCATCGTGGCTCCGGGTCATCTATGTCGCTCCGCCGCCACCAGCCCGCTCTGCGGCAGTTCGTGAGAAGCAATGGCCCAAAAGTCACATTAGAGAAATAAATACGATCGCTTCCTTTGCCTCTTTTCGTACACGAGGCATAGCTTAGCCTAGATACGGACATGGATACCCCCCCTGGCACCCCTCCACAAAGCCACCTCAAGCGGCTCGGGATGCAACCCCACCTAAAGCCTCGTTAGCCCACGAAAGTAACGGCGGTAATTGTTGTAGTTATTGATCGACGTTTTGTTATTAGTCCTGACAGCCGACTTGGTATATATATAATGGATGTCTAATCTATAGTTATCTATAGCTTCTTTTCTCTTTTTTATCCAGGACAGACGCCATGGCCTAATAGCCAACTATACCACGAGTCCTGCATCAACTCTCAGAGGGCTTCGTCCTCATCCATCTTGCATCTTGATCCAGACCGCAGTCTATTGCTCGTCTACCATCTCTAGTCGGTGTCCATGGCTCCGATAATATCCAGTCTCAGGTTCTGTGACTTGCACGCGTCGATGACGTCTTGGGACACTCCCTTCTCGCCTTCGACGACTATGAAATGCTTCCAGGTCGTGGCAACAATGCTCTTTGTCTGGAGCAAGTAGAGCAAGAGCTCGGTGACTTCATCATCGTGACCCAGTTCATTAAAGAGCTCCAGCACTTCTAGCTCGGGCGGGAGGCCCACGGAGTGGAGACGTGGCTTCTTGGAGGACCTCCCAAACAGTTGGTAATCCCAGTTCATGCGCAAAGTCTTCAGAGCGGTAAACTCCCTCATGCGCAAAGCTTTGCGGCAGCTGAGAGTCGGGGAGTCAATGATTAAGCTCTTCAGGGAATGACCCTGCGACCCCAAAGCGATTATGTAGTCGCCGAAGTTATCGGAGCTTTCTTCCAGCGCCGGTTCTGGCTCATCAGTCTGTGTCATAACGAATTCTTCCAAAGCCTCGGGAAACTCGAGGACGTCGGAAAGCGCATCGTCGTTGATATCGCATTCGATCAGACGGAGCTTTTTGAGACTGGTCTCGTGGGGACGCTCAAGGAAATCAAACCCCCGGTAATCCAGCTTGGCGCGCTTGATGGTTAGAGTTTCCAGAGTTGGGTGTGAGAAAATGTGGATGTTTTCTCGAAGATCCCAGTACTGGTCGTCGGGGGTCTGGTAGAACAAGGAACAATGCTTCAAACAGGCCAAGTCAAACGGTCCATTGAACAAGGTTCCGATACCATGAAGTAGCACGGCGGGCACGGCGATGTCCAGGGTCTCAAGGTTTGACATGATGGACAGAGTGCGCGACAGACCGTCGAAGCGCGACGGATCATAGTGAGAGCCATGGACGGGCGCATCGAGGGCTAACTGGGAGAGCTCGGAAGAGGGATAGGCCAGCTTGACCTCATAGATGGCAGAACCACGACGAGGCCTGCGTTGGAGGGAGTCGCTAAAGATGAGGTGCAATTCGGGTGTCTCGAAAAGAATGCTCTTGTAAAGAATGGCGTCGCTGAGTTTGTGGTACTTCTTGCTCAGACGAGAGACATTGCAGAGTTCGCGCTTGGAGATGCGACCTAGAATATCAAAAATGTGCAACAGAAGACTGTCGGGGAGCTGCGCAAGGCGATCACGATGAACATTGCCGTTTCTGGTATTGTCGCTATCCAACAAGTCCAGCGACATGCTCGAATGGCTGAACCGAGTCGAGTCGAGGCAAGTTGAAAGTGAGTCGCAAGTCGAGGGGGTGGAGTCCTTGAGCTCTGATAACGTGGGGAAAGCCAGGAGCCAGCACTGAACCAGCGGGGAAGGGCGATGGAAGGGCCGGGTTTAGTCAAAACGGAGGAAGATGATGGGAAATAGGCAGGCAAGGCAATGAGAACGCAGTCAAATACGAAGTTGAGCGCGTATAATAAGAGGTGGGCAGCTGAGACAGGAGATCTATGCGTTACAAAAGAGAGAATGAGTGAAAAATGTCGCCCGGATTTCTATTAACCTAAGCTTTTGTCATCCCGAATAAAAAAACTGTCTGGTTGCGACGGGACAGGCAAGAGTAGAAGAACTAAAAAAAGAAGTGGGACACAAGCCACATCTCACTACAGAGTGACAGTAGCAGCAGGGGATGTTTAAGGCTGGAAGCTACAGTACAGCTGAGACCAGTAACATCCATGCCCTGGAATACACTGGCAGGATGGAGTACTACATGTACACTGTGACTGACCAGCGCTTTGGGTGATTCAGTCACTTGATACGTGCTGCCTTCAACAAAACAAAGTGTTGTCTGACTTAATCCAATTCACCCCCACGTGCTTGCCTGTCAGTACTTACAGTAGCTTTGCTGATCGGCGGCGAATGCATCGCAAGCAGAAATTTCAATGTTCCCAACTCATCCCATCATTTTCGCCTTACATTCTTTACGCCAATAGTGCATGCCACTTTACAGCAACGCGATTTACACGATTTACAGAGAAACTTGTTATATTGTTTCCGCCACAATACTACCCTATTTACATGGCGAACCACAGTCGCAGCCAGTGAGCATGATGAGACGCTTGCACGTTGCTCCCCCGCACCCCGTCCCAATCCCACGGTGGTCTCCTACGCATCAGGTGCTTGCCGGATGTGGCTTGTTGTGTCGTACGATGCCGTGAGACACTGCATCACTCACGCTTTATCCTTATCAGTAGCCTCGCGTTCGGCGCGCAAGAAGCTACTCAAGACTTCGTCGAAGGTCCCCACAATGGGTCCTTTTTGAGGTTTCCAACCGAGCTTTGTCATTCCCGTTGCCCGGAGTCGCATGTTGATCCCGAACAAGATCGCTATGTGCATAGCCCAGGAATCCGCTGCAGGCGGCACCACCTCCTCGGTGTAGCTGTCGCCGTACATGCTTGCCTTTGCTGCGACCATCGCATCGACGCTCTGCATTTTCGTGCTGTCGATCACGCCGTGTTTGAGCAGTACCGGGGCGAGACTATGCATCGCGTCGGAGAAGGTAATGTTTTCCGCAGCTCCGAAGTAATAAGCTTCTTCACCCCAGCAGCTCTGGTCCGACGCAAGCGCTTTCTCCACGAGCAGCAAGTACATGTTGGCAAGGTCTTCAACGTGGATCCATGCGTGCTCGTTTTCTCCTTGCGCAATCAGGAACCCTGTCTTGAATGCCCGAGCCGTGAGAACAATGCCAGGCGTCGTGATCGGCGTCGGATGCTCAATAGATGGACTCATGCCGCCAACGAACCCAGGTGAGATGATAGCCACATTCACGTAGGCGGCTGCCTTTCGAACCAACTGTGGCAAAGTTCAGTCCATTTACAAGGTTGCTTGCTTGGTTTCCATGACATGTATGCTTACCTTGTCAGTAACACTATGCGTCTTGTTCAACTCCATCGTCGTGAGTTCCTGGATGTCCGCAACATCGTCCCATGTTCGAGCCTCTCTAGAACCCTCCGGCTCGTCCCAAATGATAGAAGCCCCCGAAGTGTGGATGTAGTAGCATTTTGCTGAACGGGCCGTCACTTAGTCCTTGTTAGCAAGATTGCCACTATATCTGCAATCCCCTCCCAAATTGCCACTTACATCCATTGATCGCAGATTCGATAGCCTTGTCGTGGGTGATATCAGGTGCGGTGTTTATCACAATATCGGCCTCAAGGGAAGCAGCTTCGATCAAGTCGAAACTCTGCAAATCGCCGATGAGTGGTTTGACTTGCGGATACTTGAAAACCAATCTCTGTGCCTTTCGATCATCACGAACAAGGACAATCACAGATGCATCTGGATGGTTTTCGACTAACTTTTGGAGTACTGCGCCTCCAATGTGCCCAGTACCACCAATACTATCGTCAAGTCAGCCACGTATTGCTTGCCAGTACAGCTAGTCTCATACAAGAATATTTGTGTCATCATGAAGTTGGTTTTAATTGCTCTTCGCTCTTCGTACGGGAGCCAGAGATACTTGCTGTGGAAACGAGCATGAGATTACAACTGCAGAATCTTGGGATGAACTCTTCACGGGGGATTAGCTACTAACGTTCAACTTCCTGCCCGCAGTATTTATAACCAAGCGACTAGATCGTTCCGCTCTCTTCCGTTCGCTATAACTCGTCAAGCGGAAAAAGTCATGGGTTATGGGGTTACATTCCTGTTGCTGACTGAGAGTCGCTACCTATGCGATCATGTATCGTGGGTCATGATGACTTGTCAAGCGGGGTATATGGCCTAGGCTTCGGCTTTTGGCAGATCTCGCACACTCTTGCCTTGCCAAGCTTATCATCGTTGCAGTGGCACAGGGGCAACTTCTGTGAAGCGACGATCTATGATTATATGCTCATCTATAACTTCGGCGCGAATGAGTGAAGGCGCTGCCTTGGCGTCCATAGTCTATCCCTGAAGGTATCAGGGGTCGTAGGGTGAGCGCGCCCGTCGCCCTGTCATAGGTTCGCCACCTTTGTCTGTGACCAGAATGGGGTCCTCTAGTCTGACTCCAAACCCGACAATCTTTCCAATGGTCTTTGCCTGCTCTGTGGTCACATAGATACCCTGAAGCGCAAATGTCAGTTTCGTGTCTTAAAAATGGAAGAAAGTGGCGATCGTCATGTACCGGTTCATTCGTAACAACTTCACCTAGCTTTAGTTTTTCGCTGTTCGCGCCGTTGAGGTAGGGGTGCTCATGCATTTCGAGACCAAGACCATGACCCAGCCGATGCGTGTAGAAAGGGCCGTAGCCGGCTTCTTTGACCACAACTCTAGAGGCCGCATCGACGTCGGAGCACGTCTCGTTGACGCGCATCCGATCGAAGCCCGCCGACTGCGCGGCAAAGATCGTATACCATATGCCCATCAGCTCGTCGCTGACCTCGACGCCCGAAGGGAGGATCGTACGCGTCACGTCGCTTCCGTAACCGTGCAACTTGGAGCCAATGTCGATGAGCGCGAACTCGCCCTCGCCCAGGGTCTTGCCGTGCTTGCCGCCGTGCGGGTACGCCGCCTGGTCGCCGAAAAGGACAATGGCCCAAAATCCCTCACCGACGCGGGCGCGGGAGAAGAGGTTCTGCGACGCCGCGACGACGGCCTCTTGCGCCATGCCGACGCGGATGCACTTCTGCAGGGACCGCACAAGCTCCAGCGTGAATGTGTTGATGCCTCGCAGGATGGCGATCTCGGCCTCCGTTTTGACGGCCCGCAGCGACTGCACCGTCTCACTCATCGGCACGACCTCGATCCCGGCGGACTGCAGGCCTGCAGCGATCATGTAGCGCGCATGCTCGTCGAGCATGACCTTCTTCCAGCCCGGTCGCGCGCGTGCCAGGACCTCGTACGGCGATTCCTCCTCGGCCCACGCCACCGCCACTTCGGTTTGGTTGGTGTTGCCCCGGTCGTTATTGTCGTACACCATATCCAGCCCTGCAATGCGCCCGGTCTCAAACCGGGGCACCAAGTACGAGAAGACGCCCGTCTCGGCCTCGAGCAGCATCAGGAACGGTCGCTCCGATAGATCAAAGGAAGTCGAGATATTGGCGTAGTATTCTGTCGAGGCCGAGGGCTCCGCCACAAAGGCGTCGGCGCCCGCCGCGGCGAGCGCCGACGCCAGCGTCTGCTGCCGGGCCAGGTACTCCTCGCGCGAGATGGCCGGCACGGACAGCAGCGAGACGTGGGGCTCCAGCAGGGGCCAGGCGCAGGCTTCGAGCGATGCGGCAGATAACGGCGGCACCTCTCCGCCTTTATCGGGTTCAGAGCCGACATCATCGCTGCCGCCGTTATGGTCGTGCAGCGACAGGTTGAGCAGAGCCAAGACACCTCCGATCGTGGCGACGGCCACGCCGAGACGTAAGACCCAGAGCCGCACTGCTCCATTTCGCGGCCGGGATGCACGTGGGAGCAGTGGCTCGGATGCCCCAGGCTCTTTCGGCGCATCGCTGTGGTTGAACAGCATGGCCATGGCTGTTCAAAGTGTCAACAAGTTCTGCGTCGCTCTTATGTTATAAGCGAGTGCACAATATAGAGCAGAGTGTGAAGAAGCAAGGTGAGCTCTGGAAGTTGAAGCTCTCAGCTCCTTAAGGCATCCTACGCGAACAGGTCCTTATCTCTTCGGCTAACCAAATCGCCTAAAAGCGGGGACTCCTCTGCACTGTTCGCAAAGTACCCTGCTGTGATGCACTAGAAGATCGACATTACAGTCTACGTCAATCCTTCTGAACCGATAACAACGCCTATCTAAATCAATCAAATGCTTCCTCGGATTTACCCACCTACTTTATAGCTCACCGAAAACGCGGGAGGCTCTGAAGCACCTATCAGGAATTGCGAATTTCCTCGAACTGTCTCATCTGCCTTTCCCAGACCCGCTGGTTCCGCTTCGAGGTCTTGACGCCAATTATCGTTTCGGGCCACAGCATCCAAAGTGTGATCACGGTAATGGTACTCTGGAAGGCTCTCTCGAGTGCAATATCGCGCCCGGCTCCCTCCCCATCACCGGGGCATGGTACCGCACCACCGCGCACGCCAAACGGTTCTTGGTGTGACAGACAGAATAGAACTGTTTAACAGAGACTACAAACTGATACAACACATGGGTGCACGCAGGATCACGTCCTGGCGGTGTCTCACGCTGTTCCTGGACGCGCTGGCCCTTCTCGGCGCAGTTTGGTGCTGGGTGGTGCTCGGAACGCCGCACGATTCCCGATGACTGAATGTGGAACATAAGCGCATGTCTCGCGCCCGTATTGTCGAGGACAAGCTTTGTGAGGAAAAAATACTGGAAATGATGGTCGGGGGCGCAGGTCCCGGAGTGCTTCTGGGATCCCCAGGTTTATCGTGGCTTCTTTAACACGTTCCTATGCAGTATTCCCGATACTGACACTGGTTGAGATTCTATCCTAATCCTGAGCCATAGGACAGAAGAGCATGTCCTTTGACTATCTACGGACATGCATCCCAGCCGTGATGCAAATTTTTGATGTTTATCAAATCTTGTCGGGATGGCAGACGCGCCTTGGCATCGTCGACCCCTGGAGAATCCCGGCAGATACCCCGGGGGCAGCCGTCTAGCGCACCTGCACAGCGCACTTTAGTGAGTGGGCCTGCCCCATCGAAGGCCTAGAGGTGCCAGCCGATAGCGGCATTACCCTGAAATGCTGCTGGGTATTTTCGAACCGGACAAGATAACACACATCGGTGAAGATTTCGTGCATATCTGCTCAGGGTCAATCTTTGCTCTCTCCCAATCTGTCTATAGGCTTATTAGCTACTTCACGGAGGCAGTGTTAAGTACCAATTAGCTCAGACTGCAGACCGAGGCCAAGAAAAGCTGCTCAGTACTTGACTCTCAACTAAGCTTGCTATTTTCCACCTACTTACTTGCCTAACTAGCCACTTTAGGTGTCATTGGAACCAATCAGTTCAGCCATGTCGCCTGAAGGCTTGCCAGTTCCCAACTCGACTCTACCGTTCTGGAGGACCGAGCCCCATAAACTGGACAATCACCGTACCACTCCCAATCTGCCGGCGGAATCTGATATTGTTATTATTGGTGCTGGTTTCTCCGGCTCCTCGCTGGCCCATTTCATATACGAAGACAACCCTTCACCCCCTTCAGTCACTATCTTGGAAGCGCGAGAGGCATGCTCGGGCGCCACAGGCAGGAATGGTAAGCCACCATATTGTCCGCTGCACCGTTCTCCCAACTTACGTGATGCGCAGGCGGTCACGTGAAACCCGATGTATACTTCAACGTGTCGAAGTACATCAAAAAGTACGGGGTAAAAGCCGCGGTCGAGGTGGCAGCGTATGAAGCTTCGCAGCTCTTCGCCATCAAGGAGCTGGTGGAAAAGGAGAACATTGATTGCGACTTCGTCATGACCAGAGCGTGTGACGCCATCCTGGATCCGAATTTGGCCAAAAGAATCCCACGAGGCTTTCATGGAGCTGCGGAAGTCTGTCGTTGCCAACTTGAAAGATGTGTATCATGCCTACGGCAAAGATGCCGAGCGGGTAAGTCCCTCTTATACATGTATTATGCTAAACGTATGGGATATTCTGATAAGCAAAACCTCAATAGATCTCGGGTGTAAAGGGGGCATTATCGTGCTTTACCTTCAGTGCCGCTCACTTGTGGCCTTACAAGCTGGTGCTGCATCTCCTGCAGGGTGCTGTGAGGAGGGGCGCCAACCTACAGACCCATACCCCCGTCACGCATGTGTCCGAGTCCCCGTTGCCGGATGGCCGCTGGCTCGTCACGACCGTCCGAGGCAGCATTAAGGCCAAGAAGGTTCTCCTGGCCACCAATGCCTACACGGCCAAGGTCGCCCCGCAGTTCAAGGACCACATTGTACCCGTCAGGGGGATCTGCAGCCGCATCGTGCCCGACAAGACCCTCCGGGCGCCATTCCTGCCATATTCGTACAGCATCCGTCACGGCCCCGCCATGTACGATTACCTGATCCCTCGGGCTGACGGGAGCATCATCGTCGGAGGTGCCCGAGTCAAGTTTTTGGAGGACGCTTCGCACTGGTACAACGTGGCTGACGATAGCAAGCTCATCGAGCCCGCCAAGTCGCATTTCGACGAGTTCATGCAGCGGACCTTCGTCGGTTGGGAGGACAGTGGCGCCAAGGTGGATAAGCTGTGGACAGGCAGTAAGTAATCAGACATCATTCCTCGGGTCCTATCTTCTAATTGATTCGCCCTGGCTAACACACTCGTCTCAGTCATGGGCTATAGTTCGGACTTCATGCCGCACGTCGGAGAAGTGCCGGGGAAGCCGGGCCATATGGTTCTTGCAGGCTTTTCCGGACACGGCATGCCCGTAATCTTCCGCTCTGCGAAGGGCATCGTGAGTATGCTACGGCACGGGACGAGATTTGAAGACACGGGCCTACCGGAAGTATACCGTGCTACTCAAAAGCGTCTTGACTCCACCAAGAACGAGATACTGCAGGGCGGGCAGGGGAATGTGAAAGCCAAGCTTTAGACCCGAGGGCCTGGGTCTACTTGTGAGTGGTGTCTTGATATGCACCGTTAGCAGGCTGTCTGTCAGCCTTTGGATATACCACGTGGCCGGCTTGATTCCGCTTGAGCAGCCGTAACGTAACGTCTTTGCACTCTTACATTAGTCACATCCGTTTTATTCATGTGTCAATCGGTGAGGATCCCTACTTTATCTACGCATTGTCAAGGGAAACCAGTCGACCCACCTGCTAGCAGCTAGGGTGCCCCTTGTTCAGGGTTACCTCAGGGCTGATAGACAGTCACTGACAACCCTGGCTATCCCTTGAACGCCACAATACCGTCGGCCATCTCCGGTAGACTATCGGCGACGACATCCATCTCCCCGAAGATCTCGGAGCACATTTCCTTTTCCCAAAGAGACACCCAGGCGCCCTTGAAGCTAGCCATGGGGACATTCATGAAGTGAGCGATTGTTACAACTAAGAGGAAAGTCCGTGTGCATAGGACAAAACGGTACTGCTCACCCAGTCCGTCGCGCAGCCGACGCATCCCACATGTGGCCCGCCGCAAACCAAGCCTCGAGGTTCTCGGCCGGAAACTTCTTGAGCACGTGCTCGTAGACGGCGGGCGCGGGCTTGCACACGCCAATGGTATCGCACGATACAAAGTTCTCGGGCGGGAAGTCGACGCCGCCGTTGCGGAGGTAGCCCGAGACCCTCACCACGTCGCCCGAGGTGAGAGCCCAGACGATGTAGCCGGCGTCGCGCAGCTTGCGAAAGCAGTCGGCGACGCCCGGGCGGGGCCGCAGCGCGCGGTAGGCCGCCAGGAGGAAGTCCCGGTCGTCGTCGGTGGCGAAATGGCGCGGGTCTTCTTCGGTGAGTCCCGCCTGCCACAGGGTGCGGTAGAAGATGGCGCCCAAGACGTCGAAGTAGGCGACGTACCCGCCCGACATGCTCAGGTAGGTGTACTCCTTCTCGCCGGCCTCCATCCAGGCGTAGCCGAAGATGCGGGCGCCGATGTTCTGGGCCCGGAGCTTGGCGCCCAGGCGGACCTCGATGGCTTCGTAGAAGGCTTCGTAGTCGACCAGGGTCCCTGGGAGGTAATTGGGCTCGGCATTAGCCGTCTGTCTTCACCGTCTAGTCCACATCCTTGCCTTGGATTATGTACTTACCCACTACGTCAAAGACAACATGTTTGCTCGAGCTAGCCATGGTAAGTTGTAAAATGATGCCTACAAGAACTTTGTTCTGTAAAGGTAACTGGCCGGCGACACTGCAGTTACGGTGGCAAGATTATCAAACTCAAGATATGCTTCTTGCACTCCCAAACCCGTCTCAATAGAGATTATAAGAACATGCCATCCCCCCCGTATCAATAGGCGAACTCGGTATTGTATCCCGCGTTCGTCATACCAAGACAATCCTCTGCGGCATGAGCCGGATACGTCGAAAGGAGGGGTCAGGGGAGTCGGTTAACCGAGCTGACCCCTCAAATGAACAGACCCCTAGTGAAACAGCTAAATCGGGCACATACCCCCTAAAACGCAACTTTTTAAAATTTATATAATAAAATAACGAAAAATATTAACAATTTACTTTTTATTAATGAAATAATTTAAATTATTAAATAACATTATTAAATAAGAGTTAGTTTATTAATTAATTTTAATATTATATTATTCTTAATTTAAAACGGTATTAAATATTATATTATAATGAATTTATTTATAATATTAATAATAAACTAAATAAAATAGATATATATTTAAATACTTTATATATTATAGTTTAATGTTTAAATATCCTATATATATAGTCTTTATATTTTATTATATTATTATAAAGTTAATACATTAATACTTTTTAATATAAAGTATAATTTAAAAATAATATTAAATTAAAGAATTATAACTTTACTAATATTTCATTTATTATTTAATCTTAAAACTTATATTAAAAGTTGAATTTATTTTATAATAAATATATATATTATAAAATTATATAACGTGGTTTACTATATACTCGGTTATATTATATAGTCGGTTACCTTTTTCCCTATATAAAAAACGTCCGTATATAAATTATAACTCTTTTAATTCTTTATTAAATTTTATAAAGTTTTAACCTATTATATTTAATTATATAAAAATATTAAATCGATTTTTTTTATTTTATAATTATTTTATTTAATTAGTTAAAGCGGAAAATAGAAATTATAGGGATTAATTTAACGTATTTTTTATTTAAAGGTATAATAAAATAGATATAAATTTTAAAAAATCTTTTTTATTTATTCTATTTAAATTGGACTTTAATTTTAAAACCACGGTTTAAATTTAATTATAATTAATTAAAATACACGGTTACGTACGGACTTATTTTATATAAGGAAAAAGGTAGCTGATTATATAATATAGCCGAGTATGTAATAAACTATATTATCTTTTTATATTAAGAATTTCTTTATATTAATAAAGTAAATCTTATTTTTAAAATAATAAAACGTGATTTCCTTTAATACGAGTTATTTATAATTATAATCCTTATTATAATTCTTTATATATTTAAATATTTAGTTTTATAAAAAGAATATATAAATATAATAATTATAAATATATCGCTTAATTATAAAAGTTATAAATTCTAGCTTCTTTTTAATTCTATTATACTTCTTTTTATATAATTCTCATTATATTAAATTAATAAAATCGAATTTATAATATTTTTTATAAATTATATTTTAATTATAAATAAAGTAAAAATAAAAGGAACCGTAATTAGAATTTAAATTTAAATCGAAAAAGTTTAATAAATCGAATATTAAAGATAATTCAGTATGAATAAAATTAACCTTCTTATTATCTTTCATATTATCCTTTTTATTAAATTTACCGTCGAATTTCTTAAAATTATCTCTTTTTTTAAAATCCTTTTTTTATAACTTTTCTCGGAATCGTTATAAAATTAAACTTTATTTTAATAATATTCCTTCTTTCCCTTTTACTTATTATATTAACTATATAAATATTTAATAGAATCTTCCTTTATTATATATTTATTAATCGGCTTTAATTTAATATAGCTCTGGGAAATATTTTACATTTATCGACTTTAGTCCTTTTATTATTATTTAATATAAGAATATAAAATATTATATACTTTATTAACTTTAAATACATATATAATAAAAATATTATTATTTTAAAGAGGTTATAGAAATTATTAAATCTTTATATTAATTTAATTATAAATTTATTTAAGAATCTTTATTACGTTAAAATTATTATATATTAATATTTATATAATTTGGAAATTCTTAATTATTCAATTAAAGAAACGTTTTAAAATATTAATATTATTAAATAAATCTTTTAAATATAAAAAAGCTTTTTAATATTTCTTTATTATAAAGGTATTATTAAGCTTAAAATAATTCTTTAAAGTTTTTATAATATAATACAATCCTTTAATTTTTAAAGTAGCTTTATTATAATTCGATATTTTATTATTATATTATATTAAAGCTTAACCGCCTAATAGAATTTAAAAGAAGTTTAAAATTTATTAAATTATTAAATTAGAATAATTACTTTTTATAAAGTTATTAATACAAAATATAAATAATATAATATTCATAAAGATAATTATTTTCCTTTCTTAAATCAAACTTTATTCCGTTAAATTAAAGTAATTTAAATTAAGAATATTAATATTATTACGCTTGAATTTATTACTTATTTATTAATCTATAATTTAAACGTTATAATAATAAGGGAATTAATTATATTAATTAATAGGAGGTTATAATAATTAACTTAAAGGATTAATAAATAATTAATTTAAAGGTATTATTAATAATTATTAAAAAGGTATAATAAATTAATATAAAGATTAAAATATTAATACTTAAAGCTAAAGTTAATTAATATTCTATTACTATAAATAAATAAATAAGTTATAAAGTTATTTATTTAAAAAAGTAATCGGCTATTAATTAATTAAGTAATTTAAAGGTCTAATTCCGGTATTAAATATATTTAATATCTTTCTTATAAATTTAAGTAATTTAAAGCGATAAATTTTATTAATATCCGGATTATTTTTATTAATATTGAAATTAAGGTTTCCTCCGTCTTTATTAATAATATATGTTAATTAAAATTATTATTTATAAAATTATAATTAAAAGAAGGTTAAAAAGAATTTATTATTAAATATAAATCTTTGCCCTTATTCTTATAATTTATAGTATAATAATATTAATATTAAACGTTAAATTAAAAGATAGAAAACCTAATATTATATAAAAAGATATAGGTTAAGATCGTTAAAATTCTTAACTTAATTTTATATAATAAGAAGTTATTTAGGAGGATATAAAGTAAAAAATGTTTTATTAAATATAATAAATAATTATTATATTTAAATATTTATAACGCTTTTTAAAAATTAAATAAAATCCTTTTTAATTGATTAAATATTTTTATAAATCTTATCTTATAATTATTCTTTTATTCTTTCTATAATTTATATAGATTTATTCTTAATACAGTATATAAATACTTTATTTTTATTAAACTTTATACAATTACTATTTATATGGATAATATATTTATTATTATTTTTATTTTCTTCTTTTTCGTCCTCGGTTTATAAAATTTCGAATCGCGTTAATTAACGATCCTTTTATTATTTAATATTAAAAGTATATTATATTAAATCGAATTTTTATATTAAAATGTTAAAGGGAGAGGCGAATTAGCGTTTTAATAACGTTAAAAGTTTAATTTCTTATTTTAATTTAATTGAAGTTTTTAAAAAGTTTATATTATAAATAATTAATAGTTTAAATTACCTGTATAATTATAATTAACGTGGTTTATTACATATTCGGACATATTATATAATTAGATATTTTCCCCCTAACCTATTTAATTAAACTTTAATATATAATAATTTAATAATTATAATACCGATTTAATCTAAAGAAAATCATATCGTTTTAATAATTTGAATTATATAAAAAAGCTCGAATTAAATTAATTAAAAAGCTATTATAAAAATATATAACGTCCCTCTATTTATATTAAATAACCGATTTTACGGTATCGAACCTTAATATAAAATCCGATAACGACGATATAAATAAAATACAATAGAAAAAGAGGTATTTCGTAATTATATAATTAATTTAAATATTAAAAGGATACCTCCTAATATTAATATTATAGGAAATATAACTAATCCTTTTATAACGTTACGTGGTGGTAAATATATCGATAAATACTAGGTTAAGCGCTTTATCGATTATAAACCGGACTTTAAAACCTGAATAAATTATCGATATAATTATTAAAGGGCTTTTTATAAGGATTTAAGCGTTATTTCTAGCTAATTTATATTAATCGCGAATATTAAAGTTAAATATAATATCTTAAATAAAGATATATAGAATTTTAATACGACCGGTTTTATAATAAATATAATTAAATTAATATTCGTAATAATACGCGTTAATTAATATAAAAAAGCGAAATCGGTTTAATTTAAAAATCGGGAATAACTAACGGTTATTAAATATATTAATTTATAAAGCTAATATATCCCGCTATTTTTAATTATTTAAAGCTAATATTACTTTATAAATTAGTTTCGCGAATATGACCTATTAAACGATTAAATAATTAAACCGATTTCTAATAGCTAGACCGATAATAGGATAAGCTTAAATTAAATTAAATATTTCGATAAATATATTAAATTATAAATAAAAAGTCGTTATTATCTTTTAGTCCTTAATAATTATAAAAGCTATATTTTAGCCGAATTTAAGGTAATATAGTCTATAAGCGAAATAACTATATAAGCGAATTAACTATTTTTATTAAATTTTATATAAATAACTTTTATAATTTAATTCCTTTATTACCTATTATAATTAATATTTAAGAAGAAAGGTAAATAATTCTAATATTTTAAACGTTTAAAAATAACTTAAAATTAAATCTCCGACGCGTAGCTTAAATATATAAAGTCCTTTATATAACCCTTTATAATCGATAGCTTAATATTTTTATGAAACGCGAAATATCCGTTAATTCTCGGAAGTTAATAGATTCCGAAGAAAATATAATTATATAATATATAATTAAATTAAATTCGCGGTTATTTCCTCCTCGGATAAATAACGTTAAAGATATAATAAATCGATTATTCCATTAATACGACGCGGGACGCGTCGGCGTTAATTAAACTTTTAACTTTATATAACGGTAATTAAACCTCCGGACGCGTTTTAATTAAAAAATCGATTATTAAAGAGTCCTTTATAAAGATCCTAATGGATATTATATATAATTTACCTTTATATAAAATATAATTTATAAATATAGGATTTAAAAAAAGGATATTTATAATTTTAATAAAATTAATTTTTTTATAAATTAAATCTCGTTTAAAATAATCGTTATTACCTCCGATTAACGCGGAAGGTTTAAGATAATATAATAAAGGAACCGGGAATAGGTTATAATTATTTAAAATATCGGATTGTTTAGTTATACTATCCCTTTATATATTATATTTATTAAAAAAACGTATCTTTTTTTTTAATATAAAAATAGCTTATTATTAAAGGATTAGGTAATTGTAATTATTAAAAACGGCTAAATTACGAACGAGAGAGGCGAAAATTAAATTCGATATTTTAATAAATATACGAAGTTTTATAAAAAGGGTATTTATCGTTTATTAATTCTAAATAATTACGAAAGCTATTATTCGATAATTTTTAAGTTTTATTATAAAAAGAATTTAATTATTATACTTTATATACTTTTTTATTTATTATATAAACTTTAACCTTTTAATATCGGCTATTTTCGTATATTAAAAAGGTCGTATAGGAAAGAAATCGAGGGTTTTATATAGATATATATTATTTATATTTTAAAGGAGGACTTTTTATTAACGTTTTTAAAAGCGTTTTAAACGACTTTTATTATTTTAAATATTTAAAGAGGTTTCCGAGGGATAGGATTTATACTATATAATCCGGAATTTATTATTTTATAATTAAATATAAAGTTATATATATCGATATCGCCGGCGACCTCTTTTAGCTTATTTATATTTTAAGAATTAAAGACTTTAAATAATATAATTAAAACCTAATCTTAAACCGAATATGTTAAGAATCGAATTACGGGATATTAAAATAACTCTTTAATATTAATTTTTATTAAATTTAATTAAATCGCGAAAAGTATAATATAAATAATATACCGGCTCGCTTTATTAAAAGGTAAGGTAACCGTATTATAAAAAGTAAATAAAATATTTAATTAACGTTATTATATAAAAAAGAAACGGTTATAAGATAGAGAATTACTTCGTATATAAATTAAAGAAGATTTATAATTTTAAAAAGATATTAATAAATAATTATAAAATAAATCGCGCCGGAATAATAATTATATAAAAAAGCTTAAAACGCGCTTATAATATTATAGAATCTATAAAGAGCCCGGGTATAATACGTGTATTTATTAAAACGATATAAATATATTTAAAGATAAAAATTCCGATTAATTTTAATATATTAAATATATTATAACGGAATTAATTTATACTTTTTTATATAAAATATTAAAAAGTAATAAATTCGTTTATATAGTTATTTCGTTTATAAACTACGTTATATTATAAAAATAAAAATATTATTATAATTAATATACCTCCTTATTTATTATATTTATTCTAACCTTTAAATATAATATTTTATTCGGTATTAAAGTATACGTATTTAAAATAATTCGAGTTATTTATTAAAATATTAATAAATTATATTATAAAATTTAAATTCTTTATTACCTTTAAAATTATATATTTTATTATTTTTATAGAAAATAATATTAAATTTAAATTTAATATATTCGGTTTAATCCTTTATTATTTAAATAAAGTAATTAATAAATTAAATATATATTTTTAAACGTTTATACCTAACCCGTTATATTCGGGGATAATTAATATTTATAACTTTTAAACGCCGTTTAACCTTTAATAAATAATTAAATATTCTATTTTTATTAAAAATAAAGTCTTTACTTATTAAAGAAGCTCCTTAATATTTATTTTAAATATTATAAATTAAATAATAAAGGGTATAAATAAAATAATTTATAAAATAACCTTTATATATAACTAAATAACGTAATTTATTACCTCGCGAATTATATTACCTCGTAGACTACTTTTTTTATTTCTTAATACTTTTATATAAATTAATTTAATTATAATACTTTAAATTAATTTAAATTACTCGCTATTTAATTTATTATTTAATTTTATATCTTTTTTATAAATTCGCGTATTATAACTTATTTTATCGTAAATACCGTAATACCTATTACCCGTTACGTGTCGTTTTAATAAATCATTATTTTTACTTTCGTCGGTTATAGGACGCTTCCCTTTTATCTTTTTATTCTATAGTTATTAAAATTCTTTAATAATAAAAGTTCTTTTAAATTAAATATATAACTTTTTAACTTTTTAATGTTTTAAAAAAGTTAAATTAATTGCTTTTAAAATCTATATTTATTTATATAAAATTATAGCTTTATATATTATTAACTCTATATATTTAATTAATTTATTTATAATATTTAAAATTAATATTAAAGAGTTTCTTTAATAATTAAAAATCTTATTTTTAATAAAAATAGAGTATTTCGTTATTTATTAAAAGTTAAAAAACGTTAAAGAGTTATAAATATTAACGGTCTTTAAATATAATAACTCTAATATAAACGTCCGAATTTATATATTTAACTTATTAATTATTTTATTTAAATTATAAAATATTAAATTAAATATATTAAATTTAAATTTAATATTATATTTTATAAAAATAACGAAATATACGACTTTAAAGGTAATAAAGAACTTAAGCTTTATAATATAATTTATTAAGGCTTTTATAAATAGCTCGATTTCTTTTAAATATATATATTTTAACGGCGAATAAAGTGTAATATTTAATAATTAAAATAAATAAAATAAATAAGGAGGTATATTAAATATAATAATATTATTATTTTTATAATATACCTTAAATTCGGCCGAAATATAACTCTTATAATTGTTAATAATTAAAAAGTAATAATAACTTATCGCTCGCGCTTTAATATATTTATTAAAATACTTAATTTAATTTAAGCCTATTTTATTATCGATTTAATTATTAAAGGTCGGTTTAATTACTTAATTATTTAATAAATTATATTTATACGCTTAATTTATAAAATAATATTAACTTTAAATAATTAAGAACGGCGGAATATATTAATTTTACGAATTAATATATTCTATTATTATTAACTATTCCCGATTACTAAATTAGACCGTTTTCGCTTTCTTATATCGATCGGCGCGTATTATAATATATATTAAATTAATAACGCCTATTATAAAATTAATTTTATTAAAATTCTATATATCTTTATTTAAAATACCGTATTTAACCTTCGTATTTATTATTAACGTAAACTAGCCGGAAATAACCTTTATATCCTTATAAAGAGCCCTTTAATAATCGTATTTTTAATTTATTTTAATTTTAAAGTTTAAATTATAATCGATAAAGCGCCTAACTTAATATTTACCGACGCACTCGCCGTTATACGTTCTTATAAAAAAATTAATTATATTTTCTATATTAATAATATTAAAAAATATTCCTTAAATATTTAAATCGATTATATACTTTTATAATACCTCCTCTTTAATAAAATTTAATTTATATTATCGTTATCGGATTTCACGTTATAAAGTTCGGCCGTTAATTTAATAATATAAAATTATATAAAAGATATTATATACCTTTATAATAACTCTTTTATTTAAAGGATTTATTAAATTTTATATTGCTTAAATTATTAAAACGATTTAATTTTCTTTAAATTAATTAAATATTATAATTATAGAATTATTATATATTAAAGTTTAATTAAATTATAGAATTAAAAAAGTAATTTATAAGGTAATATAGTCCGCGAGGTAGTAAACTACGTTATATATATTAATAAAAGTTAATTTAATATTTTTTAAATACCGGAGAATTAAAAAGGTATATATATAATTTAAAAGGGCTTTTATTATATAAAAATCTTAAAAGTTATAAAATAAGAAAGTAAAAGGAAAGCGTTTAATAATTAATAAAAATAAAACGAGGGATTTATTAAAACGAAGGGCGGCCGGTAAAAGGTATTATAATATTTATTACGAAATAGGTTATAATATGCGAATATATAAAAAGGCTATAAAATTAAATAATAAATCGAATAATAAATAAATTTAATTAATTTAAAATATTATAATTAAATTAATTTATATAGAAGTAATAAAATATAGGACAAATATCTGATTATATAATATATTTAAATATATAATAAATTACGTTATATTAGGTTTATTAAAAAAGTTTTTTTAATTTATAGGAATTAAAAGTAGAAACTTTTTAAATAAAAATATTATTAATAGCCGGTTAGTAATTTAATTCGTTTTAATCTTACCTATTACTAATAGGAATCGTTGCTTAAGTTATTTTATATTAGGATTAATAGATAAATTAACGTTTCAATTAACTATAATAAATACTTATAAATAAATAGCATACTCTTAAATAAAATCGTAATTTCTATAGAGATAAGAAAGGTAAAAAGTTATATACTTAAATAGAATCGCGACTTTTATGAAGAAACCGTAATATTTACGATTAAATAAGTATTTAACTTAAGATCAAGTATTATTAACGAATAATCGATCGATTAAATAATTTATTAAATCGTATTTATAGAGGATTTTTATTTATTTAAACGCGATACGTTTTTATAATAATAAGTTATTTTCGTAAAGTTTAATAATTAAGCTATTAACGGCATTAAATATATAATTAAATAATGAAACCGTTAAAAAGTTAATTTAAAGAACAATTTAAAATCTTAATTATTAACGATATTAAATATATAATTAATAATAAGAAAATTAAAATCATTATAAATTAAAAAAAAGAATCGTATTAAACGTAAAATAACCTTTTAAACTTAACCTTTAACTCCGTTAATAATTGTTTAAATTAATATTAAGTATACCGGCCCGTTTAACATTAATAGATTTTAATACGTAAACCTTTTATTAAATTACTTAAATCTCGTATTAAATATAAAAGTTTTAATAGCTTTTTAATAAGGTTATTAAATCGATTAATTTTATTTTTTAACCAATTATAATTAAAGAGATATTATTAATTTAAGGGAACCGGATAGAAATAATTTAAATAAATAGATTAATATAATAATAGAGAAGGAAGGAAGGAGGGCTTTATCCATTTAATCGACTAAAGCCTTTTAAGTAGGGGAAGCTAATTATTACTGCCGGTATTAACCGCCTTCCTATTTAGGAATAGCGGGTCAATTAGGCCTTCCCTGGTAAACCCCTTAGTAAGGTTTATTAAAATTTAAAATTTAAAATTTAATCTTATTTAACTATTATTATATATATAATATTAATTTTAAAACTTTATAATAATAAATAATTTATTTAATTTTTAATAATTAATAATAATTATATAATAAACTTATAACGTGGTTTACTACCTCGCGGATTATATTACTTTACGGATTATTTTTTTAATTTTATAATTTAATTAAATTTTAATATATAATAATTCTATAATTATAATATTTAATTAATTTAAAAAAGATTAAATCGTTTTAATAATTTAAATAATATAAAATTTAATAAATCCTTTAAATAAAAAAGTTATTATAAAGGTATATAATATCCCTTATATAATTCTATATTACCGAATTAAAGGCTAAACTTTATAACGCGAAATTTAATAACGATAATATAAATTAAATTTTATTAAAAAGGAGGTATTATAAAAGTATATAATCGATTTAAATACTTAAGGAATACCTTTTAATATCGTTAATATAAAAGATATAATTAATCTTTTTATAAAAGCGTGTAATAACGAGCGCGTTAATAAATATTAAATTAAGCGCTTTATTAATTATAATTTAAACTTTAAAATTAAAATAAATCGGAAATATATTTATTAAAAGGCTCTTTATAAGGATATAAAGGTTATTTCCAGCTAATTTATATTAATAACGAATATAAAGGCTAAATACGGTATTTTAAATAAAGATATATAAAATTTTAATAAAATTAATTTTATAATAAACATTATCGGTTTAATATATATCGTAATATACGCTAATTGGCGTAAGAAAATAAAGATAATTTAATTTAATAATCAGGAATAATTAATAATAATAAAATATATTAATTTATAAAGTTAATATATTTTATCGTTTTTAATTATTTAAAGCTAATATTATTTTATAAATTAAGCGTACGAATATAATTTATTAAGTGATTAAATAATTAAACCGACCTTTAATAATTAAATTAATAATAAAACGGGCTTAAACTAAGTTAAATATTTCGATAAATATATTAAAACGCGAACGATAAATTATTATCGCCTTTTAATTATTAACGGTTATAAGAGTTATATTTCGGCCGAATTTAAGGTATATTATAAGGATAACGGTATTATTATATTTAATATACCTCCCTATTTATTTTATTTATTTTAATTATTAAATATCGCACTTTATTTACCGTTAAAATATACGTATTTAAAAAAAATCGAGCTATTTATAAAAGCCTCGATAAATTATATTATAAAGCTTAAGTTCTTTATTACCTTTAAAGTCGTATATTTCGTTATTTTTATAAAATATAATATTAAATTTAAATTTAATATATTTAATTTAATATTTTATAATTTAAATAAAATAATTAATAAGTTAAATATATAAATTCGGACGCTTATATTAAAGTTATTATATTTAAAGACCGTTAATATTTATAACCTTTTAACGCCTTTTAACCTTTAATAAACGATAAGATATTCTACTTTTATTAAAAGTAGGATCTTTAATTATTAAGGAAGCTCTTTAACGCCGATTTTAAATATTATAAATAAACTAATTAAATATATAGAATTAATAATATACGAAGCTACGATTTTATATAAACGGGTATAGATTTTAAAAGCGGTTAATTTAACCTTTTTAAAATACCGGAGGGCTAAAAAGTTACGTATTTAATTTAAAGAAACCTTTATTATTAAAGAATTTTAATAATTATAAAATAAGAAAGTAAAAGGGAAGCGTTTTATAATTAACGAAGGTAAAAATAATAATTTATTAAAACGGTATATAACGGATAATAAGCGTTATAATATTTATAATAAAATTGGTTATAATACGCGAACTTATAAAAAGGATATAAAATCGAGTAATAAATCGGATAATAAGTAATTTAAATTAATTTAAAATATTATAATTAAATTAATTTATATAAAAGTAGTAAGAAATAGAAAGAGTAGTTTATAAGGTAATATAGTCCGCGAGGTAATAAATCATGTTACCTTTATATTAAATATTTTAAAATATAATAAAATATCTATAATTCTATAAATTATATTTCTATATAATATATATATTAAATAAAGTTATATTTAAAAAAGTAGATTTATATTATTATTATTTATTAATTTATTATAAGTTTTTAAAAAGTAATTTAAAATTACGGCGAAATTATTAATAAATATATTATATAAATTTCATTCAATGTTTATTAATTAAAATAAAATACTTAAAATGAATATTATTTTCTATAGATTTAAACTCAAGTTAATATATGATTTTAATATAAGAGGATTAAGAAACCTAACTAATAGACCTTTCAATTATTTAATTATAACGTTTTTAAAACAGTATATATTTTATCGTTTTCAGTATTTCACTAAGGGTCTGTTTATTTAAGGGGTTAGCTCGGTTAATTGGAAGGCCTATTAGGCCTGTTATAAACGAGGTCCGCATTTCTCCCCCGTAATTAATTAGCGATATAACCAATAATATCCGGGGAACCTTGCCCTTTCGGTACTTCTTATAGGGCAATGTCAGGGGCCTAGGGCTGGCCGAGTTTTTCTTATCATCGGAGCTTGCGAGACTCGAGTTAAAGCTCCCAAGTGGTATGCGGTTGGTTCTGTAAAGTGGGGTGCTCCCCGACACCCTCACTCACCGCTGCAGATATCATGCCACCACCTGTCTCTAGGATTCCAGTAGAGATCGCAATTCCCCGGAAAGATAAACGCTGGGGCAGCAATACGGTCACTCTTTTCACATTTTTGTTTCTTATTACGTAAAAGTTCAGTGTAGATGTAGGAATTATACTACTGATAGGCCACTCCCTTCACTGATTATGCGGCCAATACAATTAATGTATCCGCTGTATCTCCGTCATAATCTCACAGGGGTCGGCAGTCGATCCCACCACTACTCGGGCAATCCCAATATCTAAATTATATACAGAGAACTGTTCGGGTGGTGTTCCGTGCAACAGGAGTACCGCCAAGCCTCTTATATACGGGTCATTGGTCATCCCATTTATCACGACTACAAAACCATAGCACCCCGGTTACTCTCATCCTTTGGATGTTATATTCTCCGGTAGGTATAGGAGCAAAGTCTCTCCCTTTATACCTGGGGAAACCTTTTGAGGTAAGGTTGGAGTCAACATGTCCTTTCATTTTAACGCCCGTGAGTGTAGGTTGATGATATATACACTGAGGGTCAGGAGACTGCTGTGGAATTGGATCGCATATTCAAGTTGGCATGTTTGTGGTCTATATTGAGATTGAAGACCATTTGAAGAAAGAAGCCAGCAAAAACAAGAGTATCGGGCTTTTAAGCTGCGAGGTCCGGCTGTCATCCCTCGATAACAAACGCTCTAGTTTACCCAGCCTTCTGGTTTTCGTGAGATTGTCTATTGGGTTGCATCAAGTTGGCCTTCTTGACATCGAATCCTTTCTTAGTGTGCCACTCTTACAACCCAGCTACCTGACTTCCATACACACATACCAATGCCCTCGCTCGCTATCAATATAAGTCCGATGAACGTCGTGACAACTTCTATCAGAACTCAAATGTTTCAAGGGGTTTACGGGTTCCAGGGGTTTACGAGTTCCATGGGTTGACGAAAGCTTAATTAACAGCCTCCAACTTCTAGGAGGAACATAAACTTAGGCCCCACTCCGTTTCTACAATTTCTAGGCTTGCAAATACATTATGAATGGCTTTCGATACCCTCTCTCTCTTGATTATATTGGTTCCATGACACAGAGACCTTTCTCGTAACCTATTAGATATAAAAGGTCTCGTCATAATGTCACCACACATTGACACCACCTCATCCCAGCCTTCTCAAGGCGAGAATATAAGGGAAGTTGGCCCTTTTGAAAAGCGCGAGTTCCACCCATTTTCACGTCTGCCGCTAGAGCTCCGCCACCACATCTGGTCACTTAGCATAGAACCTTAGGAGCATTAAGTATTCTCCTCAACACACAGCGCCCGTTGGGTCGATTTAGACAACCCGCCCTCTTGCATGTCTGCAACGAGTCTCGCAACCATCTCCTGAAGTTTCACTACGTCAAGTCCTTCACTGGCACATTTTCTACCTCGCCATATCAATGGGTCAATTTCGACGTCGATACAGTTCGCCTCAAAGTCCGCTGCCCTTCACTCATTCATGCCATGCAATATCCAATCCAGAATCTCCTAATCGAGTGCCGGGATGAGGGCCTTAGTATCTACTGCCCCGTCAACATCCCCGGCATGCTTCGCATGATCCCGTCATTACGCAAGGTTACCCTTGTTGTCTTGGACAGTTATGACGACTCACGCGATGATTGGTTGGTGTCCTGGGCACCGTTGTTCGACGCTCTTTACCGGCCGAGGTGGATGAGGACCGGGCGCAGTTCGACTTGCGTGTCGTTATGCGGCATGCCCGAGCACCTGGTAGAAGGCGGAGGGCCCATGGAGCTGAAACCGACCGATTACCCGATCAAGTATCACAAAGATGCCAGCGATCTAATAGACCAGTATTGGCTGCGGTTGGTCGTGTTCCATCGCTTTATCTTCTAAACCAATAACATTGAAGGGGGACGCTGCACGACAACTATTGAGCTCCGATGTTGGTATGCCGTCCGCCTGGGGCGACTGGAAGCTAGTAACACACCAACTGCCAACGATCCTGCAAAGAAAATGGGGGCTGCATGATTGGCGGGTGCTGGGGCTTTAGGAGCGGCCTTACAACATGCTTCCTATTTGTTTATTCAACTGTCGTATTCGGAAGCAAGGGACATAATCGTGGTAGTTGCCCATCAGGCAAAGTACGGTGTTTCCTGCAGCCGCTTGAGTGATGGAGACGTAATTCTAGAAGGAAATGAAACAGAGGCTGCACTTGCTCCTGTCTGCCTGTTGGACAAATACTACTATGACACTTGGCAAGTATGCAGCCTTACATATGCACAAACAAACCTCTGACCAGATAGGTGTGACATCATCAGCTAGATCCGCATGCCCAAGCAGCCAAGAGCCTCCGGTCAATGCCGAGACGCTGTACTACTACCCTTGGGAAGCCAGCCAGCCAGCGTCTCCAAAATGGATCCAGGAAGTAGGATTGACGGGTGGTGGATGGGTCGGTTGTAGCGAACCAAGCAAAATGCCGTCAAAGTCAGGTGCCAGTACATTAGGCTTCGATCTAATGCAAGATTGGGGGTATATCGGCCGGTAGGGCGGTGATCTGGCTCACGATTCTTCCTACGCCCAAGCAGCAAACATCTGGTGGGAGGAGACGATCAAGAATCTTCAAGTTGTAGGGCCCTCCTATCATTGTTGAGAACAGGCAAGCGGCAACACAAGAAGTTGGGCGGGTGACTCACTAGTCTCGAAGTCGAATTAAGCATCCCATCGGAAAAGGGGGTTTGACTAAGTGCTGCTGCACCGTCTTTGGACAAGCGTCGAGCATGCAGAGTCTTCGGGTCCTATTCCCCGACTTTCCGTCCGACTGTCCGTGTTTCTGATACATTAAGTAGATTGGTCTTATTAAGCAATCGATCGAAACCGATCTCGAATCGCGAGTGACCTCACCGGTTCTATGGCATGCATATGCACACTATTGATGGATTCTGATGGATACTGTTGGCTCCAAAACTCCTCTCTCCATTGATCGTCTTTGCCAGTCGATCCGCCGCCTAGCCGCCGTTCAGCCGTTGCACCCCCTTGAGTCCCGTAGTGAATCCACTTGTCTCCCTACTGCACAGCCCACCTGCCAATGCTGCGGTGTTCCAGACTCAAAGCACCCTGGCACCGGGAATTGGGTCACTTGTGGCTCTAGGCAAGCTTCTCGCATGTGGCTAATTGGCTAGCGTTCCTAACGAGATGCGCCCAGCTGTGCAGCACCGAAGTCCAAATGGTTTGAAGTTGGGATCGTTGAACTTTGAGTGGCTGTTGAAGTCGTCGAGGTCGGGCAGAAAACCGGTTTCGTGCTTAGCCACAGAAAAGCAGGCACCAACCACAAGCTGCCCCCACTCAACTGCCGCCGTTGAAAGGCCCCACAATTGGTCTGGGGGGGTGATATCATAACTGTCCAGCTACGTCACAAGACCGCTGTGGCTTACTAGCAGGCTCGGGACTGACGTACTGCCACACTCAACGCGCCCCTAAGCGAGCATATCACTTACATGATGGGCAGCAGCGGGCATATAAGACCCTGGAGGGTTGCGTTACTTCAGATGTCTTTTGAGATTCCCTAGATCAACTCTTACACTCACGAGATAAACAACTTCAAACTCTCATACGCAAATTACATTTCCACAACTTCCATCCACCCAGCCCAACACCCATCAAAATGTCTGGCAACCAAGGTGGCGGTCTTCTCGGCGGTGTCGTCGGTGGCCTCGATAACGTCCTGACCGGCGGAGAGAAGGCTCAGGGCCAGGGCGGTCTCCTGGGAGGTGTTGGCAGCGCTGTTGGCAGGTAAGCAGTACCCTGGTTCTATATTCGACTTGACGAAGGCAACCCCCTTTCTCATATAGGAAGAGTCGTAACTGCGTTGCCTGTACACGGACTAACATGTATTCCTTCGTCTCACAGCACAACTCAAGGCCTCGGCAGCGCCGTCAACTCAACTACCAGTGGCCTCGGCAACGCCGTCGGACAAACCACAGACGGTGTCGGCAAGACGGTTGGCGGTGTCACTGACACCGTTGGCGGAACCGTTGGCGGCATCACCGGCGGCCAGCGCCCTGGTGGCCAGGCAGGTGGCCAGGCGCAAGACAAGAGCGGCTTCAACAAGTACGGAATCTAAACCACTCGACTGGGAAGATTTTGTGACCTCACAACTTTGGGTTGTGTGGTCCGGATATACGATATTTGTACGATGATGATATAACGACTACAAGTTACCGGTTCAGGACGGTTCAGGACGGTTTAGGACGGTTCAGAATAATTTAGAAAAACTACTATTCCACGCAACCACTTTTTGTGTCACTTGACCTGCCTTCTTTGATATTGAGATCAACAAGCATCTAACACTTGACATCAACTAAGCACGACTTACGTGCACTAGTGGAGACTACGACTGACTGATTCCGAGCTAGTAGGCGCTCCAACGTCCTCTAGCTTAGTGGCATGTCTATCACACAAGACTATAAGGCTAGTGTCAGGATACTAACTGACAGACATCAGCCACACAGTACACTGCCACAGTCTACTATCACGGTAAACCCAGAAATCAAGACCTCCATGGCTAGTGCTTTCTGCTGTATTCTGTTACTGACGACAAAGCGTGTTGAGTGGGTGTCGGTTCGAGGGTATCTGGTAGCCAGATTGTGTACATAGGAGGGCATTTGCCAATGATCAGTTGCTATCCCATGCCGTAAGGCCCTCAATGGTAAACAGCCCCCAACCCCGTATCACCTCACGCAATCCACTTCCACCCCTTGCCCTTGCCATCGGCCCACCGCACCCCAGCACAGCAAATCGTCGCCCCCATCAGGAGCGCGCCGTCCCAGTACGCGATGCTGGCGTAAGCAGCAGTCCCCTCCTCTGGTCGGCCGAGCAACGTACCGCCGACCGGGCTACCGAACATAGTGCCAAGCCCCCTTACAAAGAGGATGAACGCGTTGACGGCGGCGTACTGGCGGATCCCGAAGACCTCGGCGATGAGGGCCGGGAACAGCCCGTAGTAGCCGCCGGCGGAGCAGCTGTAGAGCACGATGAAGACGAGCCAGAGCGAGAAGGCCGTGGCCGACGTCGCCGCCAGCACGCTGCTGAGCCAGAAGGGAAAGACGCTCAGCGCCGCCAGCAGGAGCGTCAGGATCAGCGTGTTCTGCCGCCCCAGCCGGTCGCCCGCGTAGCCCGTCAGGACCCGCGACACGGCGTTGATGGCGTTGCTGGCGGCGAGCAGGGTCGCGCCGTTGGAGGCGGTTTGGCCGAGCACCACGGTGTACGAGAGGATGAAAGAAAGGGGTAGTTGTGCGCCGGCAGCCTAGTGCGAAGTCAGTTCGCTGAGAGCTTTCTGGATGGTATACCCCCGAAAAGGGGATACATGAGGAAGAGGGGACGTAGGGTACACACTTGAAGAAACGCAGCCACTGCGGAGAAGATGAAGGTAGACCTCGATGCCAGCGCCCGCGAGACATGGGTGTTTGGCCTTTCGGGTGGCTCGGCAGCAGAGCCAGTTGCGAATCGGCTGCGCGGCACTGACCAGGCAACAGGCAGGCCGGCGATCAAGTTGAAGGCGGCGTAGATTCGAAGAGTCCAGCGACCCCCAAGTGAGCTGAGGAGCGCCCGTAATACGGGTGAGAGGATGAGACCACCAGTTCCGCCCCCGGCGAGGATCTGTGAGGATGACGCCCCCCAAGATTAGCTTGGATTCCGGGGAATGCATTATGGTCCAAATCACTTACAAAGCCCATGGCCGTCGCGCGATGGTTGGTGAAGTATTCAGGGGCCGGAGCCAATAGCGGGAAGTACAGCAGGGACATTCCCAGGCCGACGAGCAAGCCCTGTGTGAGAAGGAGGTGCCAGATGGACGTGCTCAGGGACGCTAGTGCGAACCCGAGCGACATCAAGCACACCCCGGACATGGTGATTGTCTTCGGCGTCAGGAGGCGCAGGGCTCTGAGGCGCCGTAGCCTGGATGGAGACGACGACGACGACGACGACGACGAAGAAGAAGAAGAAGACGTAGCAGTGGACTCCCAAGCCCCGTGCTCGATGCGCGAGATGATGGGATTGACGACGATGCCGCCTGCCCAGGTTAGGCCGTAGCAGAGCGTACCCACAAAGGCGAGCAGCGCCGTGGGCGGAGACGCCGCTGAGGCCGGAGCGGGCGCCAAGACATCTTGGTCGGCGGAGAGGTAGAACTCCTGGAACACGCCGAAGCACTGGTTGTAGCCGATGGTGAGGGCTATGGTCGTGAAGGCCGAGAAGAGCACGGCCGCCTGCTTCTTGCGGGAGATTGGGGCTAGCGCCAGCGTGGGGGCTGGAGGCTGGCCAAGCTCGTTTTCGGAATGAGACCCATGTTCATCCGACTGCGCCGTCAGCGGGATTGAATGGCCTCTTGCTGTTGGCATTGGGATGATAGATGTCCAGGACTGTGATTGCTCTCTTTATCTCCCATGAGCTTTACCCATACCTAGGAATACAGTATCGGCAAATAGCCAATGGTGTTTATATGTACTCACGTCTCCACGCTAGAAACCCCGAAAAGTTCCTAGGAAGTCCCTCTTTAAGTGTCATCCCGCCGGGGGTTGGAAGGGCGTGCTGGGGCTAAGCACTAGCTGAGATCCCCCACTGTCCGGGGAAATCTCGCATTCTGCCCGATGGCAAGCAGATACCCACCTAGTTGTTTAATATGTCGATATTAAAGAAATAATTGAATATCTAGTTCTGGTGGTATCAAGGAGGATCCGGTAAACACCATGGATTGTTTTATTTCCAGAAAAATCCCAAGTAGCCTCCATGTCAAGCTTCGATCACTCGGTGCTTTGGCAAGTGGTCGGCTACCCCTGCCCCGCTAGCCTAAACCCTCCATGACCCAGTTGCGCCTAGCAGTACCTTATGCCTCTGGTCTACCGTCTACCGGTCCTCCCGCTCATCTCCTCAATTGCAAGTCCATGTGTTACTCCCGCTAGACCATGACATACTGGGCGGACCAGATATTTTTAAATTCCCTTTCTTGTTTGTTCATCTTTTTGAGTATGATAGATGAGCTCTGCACTTGGGCTTTCTTCAAATAAGGTAAGAGATGCGAATGCTGCTCCCAGCTGCTTCCCGGCCTCTACGCATCGGATCCGACAGTAACCAAGTCACTCCGCCCTCCAATGTTGACCAACAGCTAGATGCACCTTTAGATCATCACACGAACCCGGACCGGCTCCTGTTCCGGTACTCCGTACAATCCAGTAGTATCGCCGGCCCACTAGGCTTTTGTTATGCATCAAATGCCACTACCGGCGTCTCCCGAACAGGATCCACCGGAGTACCACTTACTGTAAGTAGTGTGATCAAAATGGAAGTGAGAGCGTGAAAGCCGACACCACTTTATCCAGATGAGTCAAGGTATTCGTCTATAAATCAGTTGTCATTAAGCTATATATGGTGAAATGGTATACATGCTAAAGGCAAGGCAAACGCAGGATCCAACAATACTCAGTACTGTCGTCGCGGACCCTGCGATGTCCCAAGCTCATGAAAATATGTGTCGCTCGCCATCTCTTGTGGGGGCGATGGCTGCCATTGTGGCTGTGGCTGTGGCTGTGGTTGTGGTTGTTGTTTGTAGTAATCTGCAATTGGTTGATGCTGTGGCATGCCCGATGCTACGCCGTACGGCCCAGAGGGGGCTCCCTGGGCAAAGTCGCGGCTCGCGTTGTTCTTCCGGTACCTCCTCCACAACAGGTAGGACGCGACGGCCAGAGCGACGACACCCAGACCTACTCCCACGCCAATGCCCGCCGAAGCCGACGAGCTGAGCCCCTCGCTGGCCTTCTCGGTAGGCTGCGCGGTGTCGGCGCCAGTTCCTGTTGGTCCATTCTGATTGGCAGGACTCTGGCCATCACCACCTGTCGTCTTGGGCCCTGCTGTCGAGCTCGTGGAGGTGCTTTGTGCCGAGGATGGCTTGGAAGAGGGAGGGAGAACATCGTAGCGGGAAGCCTGATTGTTATACGTCGCCGAGGTCGAAGGGTGCGGTGGCATCACATTGAAGCGGCCGACACCGTTCTCGCAGCACGGTCCATTCTGGTGGTCACAGCAGTACGACGTGTCGCTGCCCGTCACGTTTTGGCAAGAGATCAGATCCGTACCGCCGAGATTTTCCCCTGATAGTTTAGTTTAGCCATGATTGTCAGATATGTGTTGAGTCAAGAGCAACGCGTCGTGTCACGCAGATGGCACGAGGTCAAACGAATGATACCATCTCATACCTAGACAGAAACGTGTGCAGCCTTCTCCCCAGTTCTGGTCGGTGCAGGAGCCACGAATGGTGTTCCCCTGCGGTGCTAGGCACAGCCCGTTCTCCATACAGACCCAGCCAAGTCCGTCGCCGCAACAGGGACTCACGTCAGAGTTGGGATTGCACGGTAAATCGTTCGGGGCCACCTTGCCATTGGGATAATAGCATGTCCCAGCACACAAAGCGAGGAGTGGAAACCAGGATGCTACTAACAGCACCCGAATAAGGCGCCACCGCCAGGGAGAGGACAAAGCCATGTCATCCGAGTCAAGCAAACCCCGATGAGTGGAGGCAAAGTATATAAGTAGTAGTGGAAGCCTGGGTAATAGGACAAAACAGAAGGCTTGAAAAAGATGGTGGTGTAAAGTATGTCAGATTCGACCCTAGGCGAAGGGAACTTTTGGGAAAGTATTACCATGCTAGAAGGAGGAAGGGAGGCTCAGGGTTTTGGTCCTTCTGCGCCCCCAACGGACTGCACGCATCGTGTGAGACGCTGGCCCAGGGTGGTCTAATTGGTTGGTTACCTCTTACCGCCAGGTTGGCTTATGTACGTTCCTTGTAGGCAAGCGCTCGTAACCGCCTGCATCCATATCGGACAGCAGAGCAGACATCATTGCTAGGTATCTGGGGGTTGGATCCGCATAACCCTGGCCAGGCACGAAAACCCACTCCCGGAGGGACCTCGTTTCTCGGAAGAACCCCCCTGGTGATGTGGGTTTAAACCCTGCAATTGGTCACAACATGGAACCAACAGGCTCTTGACAGTCCGGCGAATCGGTGTCTTTTCTTGCTGTGTGAGTAACGAGAATGCGAGGGACAATCTGAACACCGCCCCTTTCATTAGCGGTAAAATACCGCACTCATGTGTGTTCGGGAAAGTTGAGTCTCAAGTAAGTTACGTGCACGTTGCGATGGAAAATAAGTACCTAAGTCATGAATGGGTCACGATGCTCTTTGGATCGCATTAGAGTTATGAGTTTGTGCGAGAATGGGGGCCTTGGTCATTCAGCCCAGAGGACGCTTCGAGGAAATACAAATACCACTTATGTAAATATATCCAAAAAGTGTATCCAAGACTACAATATATTTGTCAGCCATACAATGGCTACACCACTGGGCTAGCCAGGGTGTCCGTCTCTCCAAGATCCGATGAACAGATGCTCTACGAGGATTCTAGGATCCCCCCTTTCCGGAACATGCTCATGGCCTAGCCAACCAAAAGCGAATTTGGGCAGAACCAAGACATCGCCAATGAGCTTTGGTTCCTGCAGGTTGCTCAGCTCGTCTCCCGTGTGCTCTTTCCCGGTGACATAAATGAAGTAGTCCATGAAAGTGTTCGTGAATGCAAAGGGCCCGGTGGTGGACATGACGTCGGCGAAGGTGATTCGGTCCCCCGGCCTCTTGGACCGCAGGAGTCGCTCTAGGTTCTCGGTGACTTCAGACACCAGCTTCTTGAACGCCAAGTGCCCTGGCTTTGCCATCATCACGTACTGAGAAAGCTGTACAGAGTAGGGCACGCCTGGCCAGATAGGTTGTTTCTGGTGGTCATTCTCGATGCCAATCACGACATTGACAGAGTCGCGGTACTCGTCGGGGATCCACGTGTCGATGGGCTGCTGGGGATTGACATCAATATCGGACCAGACGCCTCCTTCTTTTAGCATAACGAGATATCGCAGGAAATCGGCACGCAGGATCGGGTCTGTCACGTTGGCAAAGGCATCGGATATACCGGAGTTGAAGCTCTGTTGGACATAGGCCACGATGTTGTCGTCGGTAATGCGCTCATATCGATATGTCGGGTTCACGACCCGCCACCGGTGCGGAAAACCGATCGTCCTGTCTGTTGGGTTTCCGGAATCATCCTTCCAACTCTGCCATATCTTCTTCGGAAAGTTGGAACCGGGTCCGTTGGGCTTTACCAAGGTCTCTGGTGGAAAGTCTGATTGTTCTGACGGTGGGTCAGCTCCTTTAATAGGAACTGATGGCAGTGATATATGTCAGTTGGGAGTGTGTTTGCATAATAAAGTTGAGATGTAGCCTACAGTTCTGCTGTTCACTCTCTGGAAGAGGACTGTAACTTAGCAAGGAAATGCGAACGACAAGAAAAAGAAGAACAGCGGAGGCGAGATACAAAACATAAACGTATCTGCTCCCACCCAGCCTAGATAACATGCTGCTTCTTAGAGATTTCGTGGGATCCATAGGCCGTTTGGAGCTAAGGTCAATACAAGCAAGTGGGAGCGCAATGAAAGAAGGGATGGGATGGTAATACTCCACGAAAGAAGGCCTCAGGAAATGGCCAGGTACAGCCTGCCCCCTCGCGTAGCCATAGCCGCCGTCATACTGGCCCGACAGCCTGGATGCGCGACTGACGGTGTTGGCCAGGGGTGGGGGCGAATAAGGCCTACCAACACGTGTTGTGCCAATTGGAGTTGAGAGTCGTGTTGGACTGCGCGACGGGGTTTCATCGCCAGACAACGGCTGACGGCGCAGCAAACAAGTCCACATATTGTGCCAATAGGAGCCGCGCTCGCCTGTGCGATGGGGGTTTCATGACCGGCTGACTGCTTCTCGTCACATTTTCCATCAACCTTTGAGTTGATACCCCTCACCCATAGGGAGAACTCCAGGTTCCTCCTCGGGTCATCTTCCGAAGTGGGTTGTGCCGGCTGTCGGCCACCCGCACCTCTTTCGTTCTCGTTGTCCCACCGGCTTTGCGCTACAAAGGTTTGTCTCTCATTTCTGCAACAGAGCTCAGAGCTGGATGTCATAAAATCTCGCTGCGACATTTTTTTGGAGGTACGGCTTGGCGTATAAGCTCTGTATTGAGTACCAAGGAGTAAGTAAGTACAGTACGAGGCACGGCCCGCTGTAGAACCACTATTAGAAGCTAAACCAAAACCCCGCGAAATGATAGCGCTAGAAATAGCAGCCCTCCACTGCAGTCCCGCCCCTCTGGTGCTGTCCCACATCAAGCTGTACATGTAAGACCTGATTTCTCTTGCTTTCATAATTACTCCGTAGCCGAGTTAGGATATCGTCTTCCCACTTTAAATATAGCCGCAGTCCGCGTCTGTAGTCTACCGTCGCCTTCTTGATATATGATTCCTTTTCTTTTTCCGACGTTTGAACTTCAATTTGATGTCAGTCAACCCTAGCAAAAACGAAAGACTCAGATAGACCAAGGTACCTTTAAATATAAACTCGGAATAAAGCTATTATACCTATTGACTTCGAAGTACTCAAAACACGTATTAAAATATGACTCTTATTAGCCACCTCATCTGGATATTGTTCATTATGCAAAACCACATGATTCTCTGCAGCCCACTTTAGTCAGTTTCACATGGTGCGTAACTGACGCTGAACTCGTCCGTCCGGACGATGCCGCCGAGCTGCCTGAGGTCGTGTTCCGTCGTCGCACTGGACGGCTCCGGACCCACTGGCTTCGGCGTAGCAGGCTGCCCGCCCGAAGCCGCCAGTATGCGCTCCTGGCTCCCGCTCCCGTTGTTCTGTGTAGTCACCAGCACGCTCTCCATGTCGAATTGACGCCGCGCGTTGCGATGTCGTGCCTGCTGGGACAGCTCTTGGCCGGACCGGTCGCGGGTCCGCTGGGCGGAGTTGGGCTCGGAGCTGTATCTCTTGTACTTTTTCCATCCGGTGCTCGAGCCGAAAGCGCGGCGGCCTAACATGAGTTCGAGGAGCGGCTGCAACAGCGGGATACACGAGGCGATAATGATGGTGCTTCCCTCGACTCTGATGGAACCAATGCCTAGTGCCCCACACAACGCTGCCTTCTTCTTGGGTTTTATGTGTAGTTGCCACAGGACCGTTGCAGGATAGACGGCGAGGTAGAGATCCATAAACGCTGAGATCGCTAATGAGTAATCAGCATGAACCTACTACTCGTCCAGTAAGGTCGGATAATGACGACGGGAACTGACAGCATCCAGTCCTGGAATAATTGACCAAGACCCAGCGGTCCCAGCAATGCTCCTTCTTGAGGGTGAAATCCCATTGAGAACGGCTCGGCGTACATTGGGCGAACATGATGACGTTACAGCCCAGCATAAATCCGAGGCAGCTGATGGCCGACCCCCACAGGATCCGCCGGTGGATCTTGCCCGGACTGAGAAGCCAGCATAGAAGACAGACCACGGCCAGCTTGGGGACCACAAACGTCAAAATGGACGGTATAAAGCCCACCATTGTGTGGAGAACGGCGCCCGATAGCTGATCCGGTGCCAGGGTTTGTATGTGCCTGCCGTAACCGGACCGGATCGCCGCCACGGAGAATCCGATCGCCATCCACCCACAGACCTGACCATCATCATTTCGTGTTAGTGACTGCCCAAAAAACGAAGACATATGGTCAGTAGTTTCACTCCAACCGTCTTACCACAGAAAATATTATCAGGTAGTCGTCCAGTTTCATCTGCCGCATCATAACAGCTCGAACAAATATCCGAGCCCCGACGAATAGCGTGCTGACTGCCATTGCCGCGCAGGTCGCGGCTATGATGATTGGACCCTTATCCTCGTTCCATCGTGCCGGGTCCAACGGAGGGAGCTCTGCGTCCATATTGAATGCTCTTCCGTGACCAGGTGTCGGTTATTGATGCTGTCAATTAGCCTTTGGAGTACGCATGGAAAGCTTCGGATGTGGGTTGGAAAGGGAATTCTCATTTGATCTGATTACTATTGCCTCTAAGAGGGCATGATCAGTATGGCTGGGTTTGAATGTAGGGTTACATACATACTTCATAAACCCCCTCCCTTTGGAGTTGCTTCAATATGCGGACTTCGTGCATACAACCTATCGCACCATTTCAAGGGATGGTTCACCCATCCTTAATCAAGATCAAAGGGGTTCCCTGCCGCAAATTATTGCCTATTTTCCCGCAGCACAAATACCATGCTGCAAGGTTTGCTAACGCGCCTCTATACTTGATCTGCTAATATGAGTTGGGGCGTTTGAGTGTTTGTATCGACCTACACCGTTTGTTTCTGCAAGGGAGGCTCGATTTGAATCTGTTGAAACATTGACCCACGCAAACCACATGCACGATGGATGGGCATACAAGGCTGGACTTCCTCTCACATGTATATCCTTTGTTAAACAACGATTTATGACCGTTGGGTCCAGAAACGTGTGACGATTCGTTTCAGAATTTGCCTGTATATTGACTAACTGTTCCTTATTCCAGCCAATGAGGGACGTAGGACAGTCCTTCCGCGTCGATACCAACCTCTGGAGCACTATGGTAGGCAATGGGGCATGAGGAGGAGCGAAGGATGATGCTTACAGAAGTGCGAGCCTAATCTGTACGCTCTGACCAACCTTACCAAGTGGCTAAAGGAGATTGGTTATAAGGTGCTTACGGATGAGCAGGAATGTGTTCATCGGTATGCCTAATAGACTGAAGTGGACTGGATCGAACACCTGCAGGCCAAGCTGCCGCATGGCGTGCATTTCAACGACCAAAAAGCCGGCTATCTGCAAGTTCGGCTGGGGCTGGACAACCCGACGTCCTTCTGGTGTTGTGGCAGTGGCCGATCGACGGGCTTGACGTGGGACCTGACGCTAGTCATCTCGCAGACCCGCGAGCTGTCAACACGTACCGAGCGCATGTGCCACAACTTATACGACGGGCATCCCGTTCGGGGTGCACCACCTACTACCTATATGCACGTCGGCATCTTGGTCTCAGCCGCTTGGACTCACCGGCAGGCTCAAAATCGTCGATAGATACCTGGACGTCACTCAATGGCGAGTAGCGCCTGGAGTAAGTCGGCAGCGAAGACTGTTGTCTGGCTCGTGCTAATTGGAGTGATGGTTTGCATTGATGGGAACATTGACGATCACGAATAATGCCTGGTTATTAACAGGCTAGTCGGCAGTACCAATGCCACTGAAAGTCCATGCATCTCCCCCGGATCGGGTTCCTATTTTCGTACTGATTGGGATGACGTTGGATTTGCGGATGACCGCCAATCGGTTTGTCGCGGGCCCGCAAAGATTTTCGGTGGGAGGAAATTGACCAACTGGGCTCTCATATTGCCTAATAGGTACACCCAGTAATACACCCTCCCTTTTTGCTGCCAATTGAACTACCTAGGCTCAGCCCCCATTTTGCCTCCTATCAATCCAGGGCAATGATGAAATCTTACAGGGCCATGGAGAATTTGGGGAGGCTCAGCTGCAAGGGCCCGATTTGCCAATCAGGGCCGAAGGCAATTGAGCGCCGGGCTGACGTTAGATTCCAGCGGGGAGACAAACCCTTTCGGCCTTCTTGTTTCTTTTCTCATTCTCTCTCGCGCTTGCATCTGCCGCAGCGTCCTTTTGGCTGTGGTTGGAGACGGTCTAGTGGCTCACGCGATGCCTCGGGGTCTGCCTGATGAACGCCATCAATCAGCATCGACCGAACGTCGCATTGAATGAAACGGCGAGTGGCATCAAGGCAGAAAGATGCAGATCATCAATCCGGAAAGACTTTTCGGAGAGAAAGCATATGATATGATCCATTGCATCGCGCCGGGCGCATGTCCCATTGTGGGCGCCCGCAGTAGTTCAGCTCACCGGGCATCGAGTCCCCTGCCAAACCAATCAGGATGCCCGGGATGCGCCAATGGCTGCCGTCAGCAAGACACTGCAGCCCACCTCGAGTCAAGAACATGCGATCGAGGCAAGCAGCGCTAGCATTCAGCCCTATTCGCATGTATATATTAGGGAGCGCATGGCCGGCGCGGGCGGGCAAGGAGGACTCGAGTGGTTTGCCATTGCTGGTCATAAACATCCACCGCCATGTCATTGCTGAGTTCGTCGTCTTCTTCCACCGCCAATGGCGCCGAGGGGCACCATTTGAGCGTCAATACCCTCCAGCGCGATCACATCCTTCAACAGATGCTCGAAGGCATTGACCACTACAATCACCATGTCGAAACGAAACCGTTGAAGCATGACGTGATCAAGCCATTAATAGACAAGAAGTTCGACCCTCAAGTTCAGATCAGGGGCCTCCTGTGTGCCATGCAACACTCGCACGCGTACAAGTCAGCACTACAGAACATTCGTCAGCCCGGATTGAGGAGCCAAGTCGCGTCGTTTGTGAAGGGCAACACAGCCAAGGAAGTGGCAGGCGACGACTTCAAACTCCCTTCCAGTCATTCCATCCATCATGCTGGTGTCGCCAAGACGGTGCAGTCATCTGTCATCAAACAGTCTTTCTTCGGGTTGCTAAAGAACTTGATCCTCAAGATACTCAATCTCAAAAGCTTGGTCACGAGCTTATTGACACTGACGAGACAGCCTCAAGACCGACCGCAGATATGGGAAGATGGGAGGAAGTCCCAAGTGATAGTAAGTAACGTTGAACTACACTGTGTCGTCGAGTCGATCTGGCTAACAATTGACCACAGGTCCAAGTCGAGACGGCGTTCCAAAATTGGGGCCAAACCGTGAATAACACGCCCAAGTACACATTCGCTCCCACCACAGTCGTTGGTGTGCAGAATGTCGTTCGCTGGTGTGCGTCCAACAGCCTGCGCATTCGTTGTGCGGGTTACCGCCACAGTTGGTCTAAGATCTTCAGCCAGGACAACGAGGTTCTGGTGTCATTCGCCGATCTAAACGAGGTCTCCTCCATGCCTAACCCCATGAGTCTGGAGCCCGGAGACTCTACGAAGATTTCGGAGCTTAAGACGATCGAGCTCCAAGAGCCGGTGGGGCCCAAGAAGCGCCTCTGTCGCATCGGCGCCGGCGTGACCAACGAAGACTTCCGGCGCTGGGCCCTGGAAAATAATGCCTGGGCCCTGCCCGTCGACGTCATCCTCGTCGAAGTCACCATCGGCGGCGTCAACGGGCCCATCTGCCACGGCGCCGGGCGCAGGCACCAGACGGTCTCAGACCTCGTCCGTCGCATCGAATACGTGGATTGCCACGGCGAATTGCAGATTGTCGACGACCCGAAGTTGATCAAAGCCGCAGCTGGCTGCTTTGGTCTCCTGGGTATCGTGACGCACATCACCTTCGAGCTGGACGCCATGTCCTACGCCGAGATGAAGCCGCGCAAGATTGACATCGGCCTGGCCATCCCGCCCGTGGAGAAGAATGACATCCCCGAAGCGCTGCGGGCCGAGTGGTACGACGACGTCAGTGCGAATGCGAAGCTGGAGGCGGCCAACGCCGAGTTCGAGCGCAGGGCCAACGACTACTACAGCGAGTGGTTTTGGTTCCCTTACCAGCAGAAGGCTTGGGTCAACACATGGAACACGGTCGATAAGGTGGCGTTGGCGTCGGACGTCAAGATCTGGCCCGAGTTTCCGGACCCGGCCGGTGTCTTCATGCAGTGGATTCAAAGCTGGCTGGGTCACATCATGACCAGCAGCAAGCTATTCGGTAAGATCCCCGGCGTGTGGCAGGCGCAGCTGCTGGCCACCAACGGTATGGCCAACCTGGACCCCAAGTCGGGCGAGGACGACAAGCCGACCATCGTGACGCCACTGCCGAACGCGCTGCACTTCCAGAGGGGCATCCAGAACATGCGCGTGCGCGACATCGAGTTCCAGATCCCTATCCCGGCTCGTGCGGATGACCCCTCACGGGGCGACTTGACCGTGGTCAAGCGCGCCTGGTGGGACGCCATCAATCTCGTGTACAACGACTACGAGAAGAACGGCACAGCGCCCATGCGGGTCACACTCGAGATGCGTATCATGGGCGGCAGCGACGTGCTCATGGCGCCCCAGTACGGCAACAAGTGGGGCACTGCCAGCATCGAGGTCATAACCATCCCAGACGCCGACAAGGACGGGGAGTGGCACGACTTCGTGCAGCGCCTCTCGGACATCTGGATGTCCTACACCGATCACCACGGCGCGAAGCTGGACGTACGGCCGCACTGGGCCAAGGAGTGGGACGGGTTCAAGCTAGGCGGCATGGACGCGCGCACGTATCTCAAGACCGTTGCCTACAAGGACCAGATCCCTAAATTTCGGTCGGCACTGGCCACGATCGGGGAGGGGCAGGGGTGGACGCTAGATGAATTGAAGAAGCGCTTTTCTAACGAGCTGTGGGACGAACTTGTATTTAATTGGTAGCACGCATCTGAGATGTGATGTTTGCTTCACACAGATGTCTGTGGGACGAAGTTGTATTTGAGGGGTCATCCATATGTACTCAGGCTATTATGTACGTTTGCGTCGCACAGACATCTGTGCATGAGCGTGTTGAGCACGTGGTTGTTATAGATATTACACGTGGACGTTCCTTTTTTTATCGAACGCGACCGCAAATCGGCATGATTCCCATGGCCTTCCAGAAAGCGCGACCGTCGAGAACACGGCCCAATCGGCTGCTGTCTCTCGGCAAGGCCTTGATGTCTTCCTCCTGCATGAGCTCGCCGACCCAGGTTAAGAGCTGGTTCTGCTTGGCGACCTCGGCCTCGGAGACGCTGGCAGGGTCCTGTTCCGCCGCCGCCAGGGCGGTGATGGCCCAGTCCTCGATTAGGTCCCACCAGTCGTAGATGTGCAAGTCGTGCATCAACCAGCGCTTTCCGGGCGTGAAGTTGCGGTGCAGCGCGACGATGGCGCGCGCCACGTCCTGCCCGTGGATCAGGTGGACGGCGCCCTTGGCCCGCAAGTCCTCCTTGGTCTTGACCACCCGGTCGACCCAGTTCCGCGGCTGGCGCGACCCGCCGTAGAGGCCCGAGAGGTCCAGGACGGCGCCGTCGGCGACCTCCATCAGCTCGTCCTCGGCGATGCCGCGCACGTCGGACTTGTCGTAGGGGGAGCTCTCGTCCTGCCAGCCGTCGGTGCCCTTCCAGATGCTCGTCACGCCCAACTGGATGAAGTGGGGCTTCTTCTTGGTGGCGTCAGCGCCCTGCTGGTGCGTGTCGGCGTACAGCTTGGTCAAGCGGGCGGCGGGGCCCTTGTTCTTGAGCGGGAAGGTGATGAGGACCGTCGCGGCAGTGGGCAGCCGCTTAAACTGGCCCGCGTCGGCCGAGTCCGGGTCGAACCGAAAGGGGATGGTGCCGTCGCGACCGTCCGTCGTCGTGGCCGCGTACGTGATGCCCTGTTTCTCGAGGATGGGTAGGAGAAACGTCGAGGTCCACCCGGCGCCCAGCACGAGCAGCTCGACTTCTTGGGGTTGTGGCCGGATCATGATGGCTTTGGTTATGGATAGTTCTTGGCCGGACTGGTGTTTTACCACGCTAAACAGACAGCGTCAGAGACGGTACGTTGGAGATGTCAATGACGACAATTGGATTTGACAGTTGGTGGGGTCGCCCTAAAATTAGTTGCGATCTCCTGGATGGGGTTCTCCGAGGCTAGCTTCAGCGCTATCTTTAGGGGGGCTTAATATGGATGACGAGATGGATTGCACACAGTAGGACGTCAGTGGGCACACGGTATCTCCTGTAATAATCGTCGCAACATCTCAGCTGAAGAACAGATCTGGTGACGCCCAGACTCATCCAAACTTCGATACTTGCCCAAGTGAACGCTATATCATCAATCGTTTTGCCGGTCATGGCGAGGTTCGCAATCTCGAACCGTGTTGTAGCATTAATAAAGTAGACATCCAGTGCCTGGTGTCAAATGTGCATGTACGTCAACCAAACCACCGTTGTATCTCATCGCCCAAACCCCAGGCGGTCCTCTTTACCAGAAATATCCACTGTCGTTAGTTTATGCTTATTTCTATCTGAATGGCCTATTAACCTTAAACTGAGGTCGGCAAACGGGGGTCATCCCCCGGAATCGAGAATGGTCTTCTAGAAGAGCATATCTGGATGATACACTATGCGTCTCGGGCCCGTGTTTCGACTGAAAATGGCATACACGTCGACGGATGAGCGACAACGCCCACGCTGCTTGATTCAACCGATTCGATGCGTTCTTCTTGGCTGAATAAGACCGGCTTCTTCCGTCTATAGGATCCCATGTATGGCGCCGGCTACCCCAGCAGGACCGCTTTTTAGCTCTCTCACGGAAGTGATCAGCTGGACATGTCGGGGGCATAGTGAGCCATTAGATCATAGCATAGGTATCCCTCGTCGTTGCTCTTATAGGGGAGCAAACTCTCCGTTTTCTGCGTCTCATCCTCACCCGGCAGCATCACACCGTCCGAAGAAAAGCGTTAGAGCCCCAAACAAAGGCAGCGCAAAGCGAGAAAGTTGCTTAGCTCCAACCTAATTTTTTATGTGTGCTGCGGCAGCCAAGCGCGACTCACCCTGGCCCAAGACTGCCTACCGTGTTTATTCCAAGTCAGGAGCCGCACAAAGTTATTTGGGGTCCAACACGGAGTCTTGGTCATGTCAACTTGGCATTGCTACAGTGATACACAGTAGGGATGTACAGATCTTCCTCAGGGCTACGCCCATAAAGATATCAAATCAGCACATCTCGTGCTGTCTGCCCCAGACGGTACTAAGCTCAGTTTCCCCCAAACCCTCTCGTCGCCTCCAGATGTCGACTTCACGACCAACTAGGCTATGGCGACAAAACAACTCAATATAGTCATCGCGTTGGGCGTGACCTTTTCTCTCGCCACCTGCGCGCTTGGGTTGCGGATACCGGCCAGAAGAATCACCAACGTCGATCTGTGGTGGGACGACTATTTCTGCATGGGAGCTTACGTGAGTGTCCTCGACGTATTCGCAGTGACTCTTGACTGATAGCCTCGTTTACTAGGTCTTTGCTGCGGCATGGAGTGCACTGGTATTGCTATGTGAGAATCCCCATCACACAACAATAACCCAATCATGATTACCAATATACTAACCAAGTCGATTAATAGGGATTAATTTCGGCCTAGGCCGCCACATCGACACCAATGATGATCCGGAAGTGGATGTCCTGCGAAAATCTCACCTATTGACCTTCTTCCTGCAACTGGCGTTCACCTATTCCATTACGCTCATCAAGCTCGCAATCCTAGCCTGCTACTGGCGCGTGTTTAGCACGTCCTCCATCAGAAGGCCGATCATCGCTCTGGCGGTACTGAGTGGCGCGTGGCTATTGACGAGGGTAAGTAAGCGCTCGCGTGCATTCTCAAAATCCAGGATACTGACAATCGTCTTAGACATTCATCACGATATTCCACTGTATCCCAGTGCAAGCCTACTGGGACAAGAGCATCCTAGGTGCCACTTGCATGATAAGCGACTCCAAGTATATCTTCTGGTCTACTTTGGCACACTTCCTGCTCGACGTCGTCATCATCGTGCTCCCTGCCTTCGAGATCCGCAAGCTTGTACAGTTTTCCGCAAGACAAAAGATCGGCACGTGTGCCTTGTTCGGGTTTGGTATTTTGTAAGTTCTCCATCCCTTGTGTGTACGTTTCCCAAGGATTTTGCTTACCATTTCTCATAACATAGGGTTTGTGCCGCATCACTCGTGGTCGTCCTCCTCGTCAGAGACGTCAACACCGAACACAAGGACATACCCTGGAACATGGCCGATATCATGCTATGGTCTACCGTCGAGGTGAACTTGTCTGTCGTCTCGGGTGAGTGCTCCAATTGAGTATATGGGCGGAGAGTACGAAAACATTGACGCTGACATCTGCCCCGACTAGCTTGCCTCCCTCTACTTCGCCCTGTTTTCGTCACGGTGCGAAAGAACTCTTTGCGCATGTCGGAATCTGAATATGGCGGCTACATGATCCCTCAGGACGATACAAGTGCCGCTTCTTTGAGGTACAGCAACGACGAACCCGGTCAGCCACCTGCCAATTCGCAGCCAAGCTTCTACCGTGGCTCAAAGGTCTGGCTGCATGATCGGGTCGCGAGGGTCATGGGTTACGAGAACAGCGTAGCGAACTTCAGTAAGCCCAAGAGTATTCATGGGTGCCCCAAGGGATCCAATGACATGGCCGAAGAGCCCAGGCTTCCTGTAGAGACGAACTTTATCTAGGACAATTACTGTTTGGAAATCACGTATGTGACTATCCCAGAGTGCTTTGATCATCAACTGGTCTTGATGACTCGAATAACGAAATGCAGAGTCCCCGTTTAAAAATTGTCTGAACAAATCGCTATGACTCAAATTGGAATAAACCATCGTCCAAGGTTGGTTGTTACAAAAGAAAGATGTAGGTGAGTTGACAGCAATGAGTGTGGAGATGGGGCAACGACAGAGGCGTCGATGTAAAAAGTTTCAATCGTACCAGGAAACTTAACCCGGCTGCTGGAATTAGAACCCAGAGCAAACATATGGAAGTAGCTATCGAGGAAACATAAAATAAATAATATTTACAACAGCTTATTTTCCAATTCCTATTTTGGCCGCAAGTGTCTGATTTAGCAAAACCGCAACTGGTGCATACATTTGAGACTAACATAACCTCATTACGTCGACCACCCTAGAAACTTCGCCCACAATGGCCTCAATCGTCAGATTCCTCGTATTGTCAGATACGCATAACAGCAGATTTCCAGACCCTCACCGTTTTCCCGCCGTCGACGTCGTCCTCCACTGCGGAGATATGACCATGGCGGGTGGGCTCAGCAACTACCGTTCGGCAATTACTTCGCTTGAGCAGATCAATGCAGAGTTGAAGCTTGTCATTGCTGGAAACCACGACCTCGAGCTAGACAACGGCTGGTGGCTCGCCAATCTTGACGAAGACGACGACCCCGACGACTCACGCAGGGCACGCGAGATTATGAACAGCGCCCGAGACAAAGGTATTCATTATCTTGAGGAAGGACTGCATCAGTTCACGCTTCGGTCGGGTGCCGCCTTCTCGGTCTATGCTTCTGCGTACACACCAGAGTTCAACGGGTACGCCTTCGCCTACGGATCCGACGAAGACCGGTTCGCCGGAGCGACAGGCAAGGCGAAGAACCCGATCCCTGCCGACGTCGATATCGTCATGACACACGGCCCTCCAGGGATCTCAACTAGCTTCCGGCTGCCGGGCAGCGTGGACTACGCGCTTGATACCAACGTCGAAGGAGAGCACCTGGGCTGCCCGCGCCTGTGGCAGGCCGTCCAAAGCACGAAACCACTTCTTCACTGCTTTGGCCATATACATGAGGGTTATGGTGCCCAGGCTCTGACGTGGTCGCAAGAGGAACGAGGACTGATACAGAATTCTCCATTCGAGACCTTTCCACATCATCGAGAGTTGCAGCACTGTTCGCAGACGAGGAGTCAGTGTCTCCTGGTCAATGCATCCATTATGAGCCACGGCCAAGAGGGAAACAATGCCCCATGGGTAGTAGAGCTGGATTTGGCTGGCGCTCCTCGAAATTGAATACACAGTCTCTATTACCTGAGAATCTCTTGCCAACTATTCTTAATGTTGCTTCTTGAAATCCACGGGGATTTGCCAGCCTAAGGACGGGACGTAAACTACAGCTGATGACGTCAACGACTTTACGTTTCTAAGACAGCATCGGACTAAGGACTTGCTACCAATCCCGCAATTGACCAAAGCCTCCATAACGGCGGTCGAAACACAACATGGACGACTGGGAAGATGCAGTCTTTTCTTCGCGGCATATGCATAACCGGGTCGGAGGCCATGCCGGGAAATCGAAAGCAGGCGACAAGTCTTACGGTGGTGGCGGCGGTGCGTTCGATGTGCGTAAGAGCTTTGGCACTTACGAGGTTAAACTCGGGAAAAACAAAAAGGCGTCCGCTTCGACACTGGAGATCCTTCGACTCACGGCCGATGGAGAGGGCGTGATCGGGGATCTGCATCTGGAAGGGGTTATGATGGCCACGGTCTTGATGACCGGCAGCAGGAAAGCGCTGAACAGGGTTATCGATGGTCTTGGAGACACCAATGAAGCTCCTGATGCGGTACCTGATTCAGCTGTCTGCTTGGGCGATGGAGACGAAGATGGGAATGGAAGCCAGGCTGACGACGACGACTCAATTGGCTCGAAGAATCCAGGCGATGCGGCCAATAATGATCTTGAAATCGACACGGAGTGCCAACCTTTGGAAGAGAAGCAACAAGGTCGTTTTGAGACCTTCGAGAAGAACAGCTTTAGATCCCCCAAGTTCTGGTTGAGGTTTCAGGGCCATGACCACCAGACTGATGATGTGGCTCACCGATATGGCACTGGTTACCTTGTCTTCTCGAGCAAGGATTGTCGCAAGTTTGAAGGCACAATTAGCTGCGATGCCATCAATTGGGATAACAAGAAGATATCAGGGTGGAAGACCATGGCGAGGTCTGAGAGAGATACGCTTATGCTCTGGCATGACCAAGTAGTGGCATAAGTACATGGTTATGAGGCGATAGAGGCAGCTATCAAGGCAGCATAAGATTGATCCATGACACAACTGAGCAATGGGCGGCAATTTGAATAAGTTACAAACAAGACTAAGTAAGTACCTTACATGACCACGTATACTTGTTGGTTCATGCAATACTTTCAGCTACCTCCTTGAGGCTTTCCGTTAGCTCTGCCAGTTGCTTTCCCTTCGAAGCCACGTCCAGAAGAGCATCCTTGCCCAAAGGGAGTCTGAGTCCGAGCTCTTTCCCCTCCAACATGCCAGTACCATCCACGGCCTCGACGATGCGCAGTGCGGCCTTTTCGACATTGCCAGCTTTGGCCATGTAGGATGGCACATCCACCATGTGGTTGAGTACCTTTTCGACATACGAGCCCTTGTAGCAATCGCTGAGAGGGATATTGACAGCACAGCCCTCAATCGTGGTGTCTGTGAATCTGGTAGCCAAAGCGCCCGGCTCAACGAGGAGAACGCGGATGCCGAAAGGCGCCAGTTCGGCCTGAAGGGCCTCGCTCGTGCCTACGGAATTGTATTGTCAGCGCGTGCGAACAGTGCGACTGATCATCGGCTACTGACCTTCTAGCGCCTGCTTGGTGGCGGCGTACATGCCGATACCGGGCAAGGCGTTGATGCCGCTCGCGCTGCTGATGTTGACGATGGTCCCGCTACCTTGGGCGCGCATCGATGGGATCACGACCTTGGCGGTGCGGATAGGACCCAAGGCGTTGACCCGGAAGACGCGGTTGATCTCCTCAATGCTTTGGGATGTTTAGCAAGGGCGGCAAGCAAGACCAATCGGCGGCCCCTTTTGGGGACATCTTACCTGCAATCTTCAACGGTACCAGCCAGGCCATGGGCGGCATTGTTGACCAGGACGTCTACCTTGCCGTGCTGCTTGATCACGCCGGCCAGTTCGGACTCGAGGGTGTCGCTGCCCACATCAATCTGCACCCACATGCCGCCCAGCTTGGTAATCTCTTCGGAAGAGGCGTCCTTGCTGGCATGAGATCTTCGGCAGGCTATCACGGTGTGTCCAGCAACCAAGGCGGCTTTGGCGAGCTCAAAACCTAGACCTCTCGAGGCACCAGTGATCAACCACACCTTGGAGGGGTTCTTGGAAGAGACGGTCATTTTATCAAGACTTTCTTGAATAACAGTGTATATCAATATAAGGTGTTGAGTCAGTTGGAGATGAGGCGAATCTGTGAATACACAGCATGAATCTCGAAGGAAACAGGCATGGCTTAAATACAAGTTCTGAGCCAGTCGGATTCTCGATCCCAACTTCTGCCGGCATATCCTTTTGTCTCAGAGGATATCATCATGGCTTTTCTTTTCTTGAGGTCTAATTGCGTGTGCAGTGCCGGGCGGCTAGGACCCCTCACTACCTACTCTTAGTGAAGCTCGGGGTGATTTGAGACTCCGTCGACGGGGCAATTGAACTCCAAGCCGATCAACACCCGTCATTCCGTTTGGCAATTGCCATCGCGAGAGCGGTACCGAATCGACTACCAGACATGTCCTAGGCATACCAGGTGTTCACCGCAATGCAACGACTTGGTCGCTGAGAGAGGCAAATGTTCGGAATACCTTGGCTGTTGCCATTGAGCCAGCACAGCAAGCCGACGGGGAAGCCCTTAAGCGCGTTGGCTTTGAAACATACATTAACAGAAACGCGGCATGGGAATAAGCATGGTGCCTCTGCATGGCAACATGGGTGAATGGTTGAGCCGGCGACGGAGTTTGATCCGCCCGTGGGAGCCATCCAACGGGAGCGCTCGTTTCAATTGGGGCACAGCGCCTGTGCAGACACCGGCTGTCTGGCTGTCTTCAATTCGGTTGTTTGATTTGCTAGGTGATACCAACGTGGTCTTCTATCAAATATATCACATCCCCTTTTCTCACAGAGAAGAGGGGGTCGCAGAAAGGATGTTGACTCCCTACACACTTTCACATTCATTACATCTAAGCAGTGCATACCAGAAGTGTGCTGTTCACCATGGATGACGAGAGGGCTCATGATTATTTGCTCAGATTGTGGCTGCATCGCGTATTTGCGAATCATGAGCTCCCGTCTTATCTCACTTTTCGTAGACAGCCTCCAATCTGTTAATCGATAGCGATGCCAACTTCGAGTCTAACTACGGGTGATTCCTTGGTAGTTGTCCCGGAAGCCAATTAGAAGGTCGACATCCGGCGGGTTGTGGGGCGCCGGCGAGCACGTCATGGTCACCGTTCCTGTCAGCGAATCCATTCAGGCCATTTGCTCCAGAAATCCAGACCCTCAGGGGTCCTCACCGAGCGGCACCCCCCACAAGAAATAAGGTGGGCTGGAGGTTGGGGCGAAGGATTAGTATCAGTATCATGGCTATCGGATGACGTGCCCGCGGCGAGCTTTTATAGCTGCATACCACAATGTTTTCTCTGTGTGGTTGATTCCTTCATCGCGCCTGTCCCTGCCAATCTTTGCTCTCAGTTTTTGTTTTTAAACCCGAGCGGATATACCCAGGATGCACAGCCCCAAAAAGGACGGCACGGCAGAGCCGATGGCCGATGTGGCACTAGGCGACGGCGCCGATGACTTCCGGGCCATGGACCCCGACAGTGGGGTCAAGCGAGGCTTGAAGACGAGGCATCTGAGTATGATGGCTCTGGCCGGCATCATTGGCCCCGGCCTGCTGGTCGGAGCTGGAGGCGCTCTGTCGACAGGCGGTCCCGCATCGCTGTTGATAGGCTTTGGTGTCATCGGCATGGTTGCTTTCAGGTAAGAACTCCTCGATCGAGTCAACATAGACACGACACTGACCTCCTGAACAGCATCATGCAAAGTTTGGGCGAGTTGACAACGCTATACCCCAGTGGTGGTGCCTTCACCAAACTGGCTGATCGCTTTGTCGACAAGGCCTTTGGCGTCGCTGTCGGCTGGAACTACTTCATCATCTGGGTTGCAGTGCTCTCCAACGAGTACAATGCCATCACCAGCGTGCTGGAGTTCTGGAGCGACCGAGTCCCTGTCTGGGGCTGGTTTCTCATCCTGTGGGTATGTGATGTTGTCCATGTTCCAAAATCCACTTGTATCTGCGACTGATAACTGACATTGATTTCAGTTCCTCTTTCTAGGTTTCCAGCTGCTCGGAGTCGAGACTTTTGGCGAGGCCGAGTTTTGGCTGGCATTGATCAAGCTTCTCGGCCTCACGACGTTTTTCCTCTTCGCAATCATGTAGGTGCATCCGCCACCACACAACTCTCTGCAAGCAACTGACAATGTGGAAGTTATGCCGCTGGAGGCGTCAAAGGGGCCGACGCAATAGGCTTTCGGTATTGGCATGATCCCGGTCCGTTCGTAGGTGGCTTTCGCGGGGTAGCTGCCGTCTTTGTGTTCTGCTCGACCTTCTACGCTGGCGTGGAATCCGTCGCAGTCGCGGCGACCGAGACGAAGAACCCGCGGGTGGCCGTACCCCTGGCCATCCGCCAGGTGTTCTGGCGCATCGTCTTCATCTACATGGGCTCGGCCTTCTTCTTCGGGCTCACCTGTCCCTCGAATGCCGAGGGACTCGTCAGCGGCGGCAGTCGCGCGCTCAAGAGCCCCATGACCGTCGCGATTCAGCAGGCCGGCTGGGAGGGTGGCGTGCACCTGATCAACGCCTTCATCCTCGTAACGTGCCTGTCCGCCGTCAACAGCTCTATCTACGTAGGCTCGCGCACGCTCTTGTTCATGGCGCAGGACGGCAAGGCGCCCAAGATCCTGGGCAAAACCAACAAGCGCGGTGTCCCCTGGGCCGCCATCGTCTTTACGAACGCTTCTGGCGCATTGTCACTGATGAACATCTCGACGGGCGCCGGCGAAGCTTACCAGTACATCGTTAATCTCAGTGGCGTGTCGGCCTTCCTGGTCTGGGGCTCCATCTCCTTCATCCACATCCGCTTCCGCAAGGCATGGGCACTGCAGGGCTACCATGTCCGCGACTTGCCGTTTGTCTCATGGGGTTACCCGTGGAATGCCTATTTTGGACTCGGCGCTAATATCTTCCTGGCCTTCGTCCAGGGCTGGACGACGTTGAGCCCCTTCAACGCTGGTAATTTCGTCGACGCGTACATCTTGCTGCCGCTCTTCCCCATCATCTACTTTGGATATAAGATCATTCGGAAGACTAGGTACTGGCGGCTCGATGAGATTGATCTGCAGTCAGGCCGGCGGCGGGACCTGGAAGAGGCGAAAGAGTTGGCCGAAGGAGAGCTTGACGGGAAACAAACTCTATGGCAAAAGCTTGTCAAAAGTTTCTAGGCGCGGCGCGATGTGACAGGCGGCTTTGCTTTTGAATGTCAATAATACCCATGAGTTTAGATGATTCTGGGATACTGTGGGAATTGGCCTGCATGTGTCCAGTCGTTCCACTTTCTCTCTGCCTAGACTCTTAAACTCGAATTTAGTCGTCCACACACTGCGATGTGGCACGCTCGACTCAATTACTTGACAACTATGAGTCCTTGACTAGCTAAGATGAATCTTGAATGAGTGAAGACATGGGTGAACTACATACTCATGCTTCACGACTTTACTTACTGACTACTGCGCAGCACGGGATGGAAACCGAGGCTGCCATGGGCGAATGACTCGATTTGGAATTTGGCCTAACTCTGTGCCAGGCAAGAGCACGATTGTTCTTAAGGTTGACCTTCAACAGCCCCGATGCGACCTGCAGGTGAGACGTTGGAGCAACGGAGGTAAACCTATGAAGATGTTGAGTCGCGACGGTGGAAATCGTCAGCGGTGGCGATCGGTTTCCCTGCAGAGTGCAGAACTTCGCGAGGCCGATACCCTTCGACAGCTCAATTGTACAGGCATGGGATGAATATATGACCTGATGTTCGGACGTTGCAATTGACAATGTTTTATCACCAGCATCAGCAACAGTTTCAACATCATCTGCATCTTCACTCGCCCAATCCCCGCCTATCACTTCTTCTCCCTTCACAGTCTTAGGATTATTCCAGTTTCAACCCCTAGCCAAAATGCAGTTCCTCAGCGTCGTCATCGCCGCCATCGCCACCACCGTGGCTGCCCAGAGCTCTCAGGCCCCCTGCACTAGCGGAAACTACAAGTGCTCGATGTGAGTGTTCTCTGCGCTCTTGAGATAAGAATCAGCATCTCCTTCCAATTTGAGCGAATGGCCCACTAACAGGATGAATGTTCAGGACCATAAATGGCACCTCGACCGTCCAGGTCTGCAGCAGCGGCTCGTGGGTCACTTCCTCCATCTGCGCCAACGGCTGGCAGTGCCAGATGGACGATGCCCTGGGCGCCACCTGCCAGGCATGAGGCATTCATCCGGCTGTCCTCAACTCAGCTATGAACCGAGCATCGGGCTCCATAGCATTTCGACGTAATCTATCAACAGGTTACATGTCTGTTTCTCAGGGATGATGTATCTGCACTGGGTACGGGAGTACTGGCAATTTGGTGTTTTTTTATGACATTCTTGTACGGGCTGAATTGGATAACATTAGTTTGGTGCATGATTGTCACCAGTACGGTCGTTTGATCAAGAGGCGTGGCCTTGGCTCTTGGGGACTAGTTTGGATTTCAGGCTTGTTGTATCTAAAAAATGCGAGGAATGATGTTCTCTTGATTTCTGATGATCTCTGATGATTGCCCGTGAGCTGATCATGCAAGAACGAGATATTCGAACCTCAAATCGAACTCGCGCCCCTCAATTATATAAGCGGTGCAATAAATTGACTACCCCTATTCTTGGGGACTTTTCAAAGCTGCTGGAAGCTAAAACGAGTCGGGATAATACAGTATTTTCATTCTACTGAGCGCTGGCCTCGAGTAAACAAAGTAAAAAAAAACTGGAAAGGATTGAGACACGCGTGGTGGCTTGAAAAAGAACGTAGGGGTATTTTAGGGCATTGGGACGCGGATTCGTTAAGTGAATATACACCGTTTCTGTGCATATGTGCCATACCTCGGTTGCATCATCGATATGCCTGCGCGCCTCGTCGTCACCAGGCAACAGGTCCAAACTTGCCCAGTAGCCGACGCCATTACGGAATTTGTTTACTGCACTTGAATTTTTACGGTTTTGTTTAGATCGGAAATGCACATACAGTTGCAACCTACAAGCCGCCATAATGCCAAGCCCGGCGAAGAAGAGGAAACTAAACAACGATGGCAAGCAGCCGTCCACACCTTCGAGAGGCCTGGAATACTTTTTCTCCAAGCAGAAGCAGAATGGCGCCGTGCAGCAGCAGTCCTCGACTGACCAGGCAGACGGTGCGGAAGATGCAAAGCCGGATCACGAGTTGACCGACGAGGAATTGGCAAGGAAGTTACAGGCACAGTGGGACCAGGAGGATGCGCAACGCGCGAGGGAGGCTGCAGATACCACAAACCAAGGAATCGCACCGGCAAAGTCAGAATCTCCTGAAACCTCGGCCACAGCTGCCAAACGCACGACGGAGTCGGCGAAGCCCTGCGAAGTTGCCCCCGTCGATGCATTCAACCGAGACCAGAAGGGGACTTTGTCGCTTCTGTCACTTGCGGCATCGGTGGATACCGTATCTGAATCTATCCCTTTTGATGAAAGTCCTTTGGATTTTGAGCCTGCTAAATACGTGCATCTGTTACAAGATCACTGGAGTTCGGAGGAGGTGATGCGTCGTACGCGCTTTTGACTCGCTGTTTCATCTTGATAAACGGCACGACGAGTCGCATCAAGATCGTGGATACACTTGTCAACTGCCTGAGAGTACTCATAGAAGCTGACTCCAGCAGCTTGCTTCCGGCCGTGAGTAAACCCCGATTTCCATCTTAAATGAGTTGACTTGAGAGCTGACATTGATATAGGTGTGGTTAGCAACCAATTCAATATCACCTCCGTACATCTCATTGGAGCTGGGCCTGGGTGGATCAGCCATTTCCAAAGCTCTGAAGCAGGTTTGTGGCTTGAATAGCAGGTCCCTCAAGGCCATTTATGACAAGTATGGAGATGCGGGCGATGTCGCCTTTGAGGCTAAAAAGAAGCAGAGCTTCACCCTTCGCAGACCAAAACCTCTCACGATTAAGAGCGTGTACCAGTCGCTCGTTAAAATCGCGTCCAGCCAAGGCCAGGGGAGTGCGGAAGTCAAGCAGCGCATTGTCGACAGGCTCTTACAAGACGCGCGTGGCGGCGAAGAGTCTCGTTACGTTGTCCGGACTCTTTGTCAACATCTTCGTATCGGTGCGGTGAAGACCACCATGTTGATCGCGCTATCGAGAGCATTTCTGCTATCCCGGCCAGCCGATGGGGACTTCCCATTACGGTCGGCAACGGAGCTTTCTAAGTTGAAGAAAGAGGAATTGGCCGAAGTCTGGAGTCGACCCGAGGAGATTGTCAAGGCGTGTTTTGCCCGGCGGCCAAACTACAACGACCTGGTGCCTATTATGTTAGAGATTGGAGTTTGCGATGAATTGCTCATCCGCTGCGGGTTGACAATGCACATCCCCTTAAGGCCAATGTTGGGAAGCATCACCCGGGACCTGTCGGAAATGCTTACCAAGCTTCAGGGCCGCGATTTCGCCTGCGAATACAAATATGACGGGCAACGAGCACAGGTGCATTGCGACGAGAACGGGAAGGTTTCAGTGTTCTCGCGGCACCTGGAGGTCATGACAGACAAGTACCCTGATCTAGTTGAGCTAGTCCCCAAGATTCGCGGCGAGGGCGTCAGCAGCTTCATCATGGAAGGCGAAGTCGTTGCGGTGGACCGGCAAAACGGCGAGTTGAAGAACTTCCAGACCCTCACCAACCGGGCGCGCAAGGATGTTGCCATTGGTGAGATCACCATCAATGTGTGCCTATTCGCATTTGATCTCATGTACTTGAACGGGCAGCCCCTCCTCGACAGGCCTTTCCGCGAACGGCGGGAACTGCTCAAGTCCCTTTTTATCGAGATACCGCACCATTTCACTTGGGTCAAGAACATCGATGCAACTTCGCAGGATTCTGAGACGGTGTTGGAGTTTTTTAAGTCTGCAACGGAATCGAAATGCGAGGGCATTATGGTCAAGATCCTCGACAATCTCACTGATGTGCCGGCGCCATCCACTGACGCCCAAGATGGGGCTTTAGACGGTACCGTACCGAGCGCGTCCCCCACCCCGTCAAAGACGATGAGCAGGACGAAAGGGAAAGGGAAAGGAAAGGGGAAGGGGAAAGCTGGAGACGCTGCCGGGGAGAAGAAGCCATCGTCGCGCCGTAAGCCTCTATTGGCCACTTATGAGCCTGACAAACGCCTAGACTCTTGGCTCAAAGTAAAGAAGGACTATAGTGCTTCTTTCGACACGCTTGATCTGATTCCCGTGGCCGCTTGGCACGGATCAGGCCGCAAGGCAAAATGGTGGTCGCCCATCCTAATGGCCGTACGCAACGAGGAGACCGGTAGCTTAGAGGCCGTGTGCAAATGCATGAGCGGTTTCACAGATGCCTTCTATAAAGCCAACAGGAAGTTTTACGATGATGGATCCGGGGAGGTTGAGGACACAGAAGAAATCACAGAATATGGCGGAGACCATCCGGACGTCAATAATGACAGCGACGGTGACTTGGGTGAGCAAGGCGAGGGGAAGTACAAGAATACCCGCAAGACCAAACCGAACTTCGTTGAGTACAGCGGCGGCCATCCGGATATATGGTTCGAGCCACAAGAGGTATGGGAAATGGCATTCGCAGATATCACATTGTCCCCAGTGTATACAGCGGCGATTGGTCTAGTGAGTCAGGACCGAGGCCTCAGCTTGCGCTTTCCACGATTTCTGCGCAAGCGGGAGGACAAAGGCATTGACGAAGCAAGCACAAATGACTTCCTTGCGGGCTTGTGGCGCAAACAAGAGGCCAAGGCCCCCGCTGCACCAGCCAAAGAGGTCGATGAGGAGGAAGAAGACTTGTACAACTGAACTTAATTTGGGATAGACCTGGATCAAAGCATGCGAATACCTCTGCTACTACTATCCGACCTCTTAGTCCCTCCATCCGCGGTACACAATTCTGGCGCCGTACTTCTCACCCTTCTTCAACAGCTGCTGGCTCTTCCACTCATCGACGTTGCAAGCATTCACGTAACGGCTCGGCTCGACGCAGAAAGCACACCGTGCGCCACGCGCCGGCAGGCCAGCCACCTCGGGCACGTCGGTGTACTTGCCGGTGTAGAACTGGAAGGCGGGTTCGGTGCTGAGAACCTCGAGGTTGATCTTGCTGCCCGTGTGGCGCGCCGAGATGAGCTTGGTCAGGGATCGGGACCGGGTGTCGATGGGGACGGAGCTTGGGGAGGCAGACGGATCGACGACGAAGCAGTCGTCGATGTCTGGATCGGTGGGGCCGAGTAGGAATTTGGAGTCGGTCTTAACCTTGGGGAATGTCGTCGGCCCACCGGTCGGGATACCACCGTCGTCGACGGGGAGGTAGGAACCTGTGCATAGCTGGACTTCTGTGTTGTCAATCTTCGGGTCGCCCGACAGGTTGAAGTATCTATATAAGTAGGCAGTCAAAGTCAGCTTAGCCGTCCATGTACACATAGCTGCGACACGTGTTTATGGATCAAGCACATACGAGTGGTTCGTCATGTTGATGACAGTCTCATCTGCTCCGCCCACCAACTCTGCCTCGTACTCAATGCCTAGCACGGTAGCATTCTTGCCACCGGCGACCTTCTGGATGCCCGTCGTGTAGATAATTTTGGCAAGAACTTCGCCGGGGTAGCCCATGTCGCCGTCCTCACTGCGCAGCGTGAACTCGACGCTCTCGCCGCCCTCGTCGAACTTGACGCCGGGGATCTCCCGCAGACCGACGGGCTTGGGTCCGTCCCACACCCGCTTGCCCCAGCCCTTGTCGCCGCCGTGCAGGCTGTTGGGGGCGTCGTTGGCTTTGAGGTTATAGGACTTGCCCCCGTTCAGGGAGTTGAGCTTGGCGCCGCTCACGCGGTTCGCGACGCGCCCGATGGTCTCGCCGAAGAAGGGCACGTTGTGCGACACGTAGAGTTCCTGGGTCGGGAAGCCCTGGACGATGTTGGTGCCATCGACTGTGAACGTCTTGATGATAGCGCCCAGGGGCAGAAACTCGATCTCGGAAGCCATTTTCTTCTGCTAACCCAGGTAACTGGTCCGTATGCGACAGTTGCTAATCGTTAGATGCTCTTATACGAGCTTGGGGGTGTTACTAGAGTGAGAGGGAGGTGCACAGGGTTTGAGCTTCCAGATGTATGAGGATACCATGTATATCAAGTCTGGGAGACTTTGGGTATTGATATATATATATTTACAGGCTTTCAATTTAGTAGGGGAAATTACGCATCTCGTATGATGGCTGTGGCAATACAGAGGAGTAGACTCCTATGACGACGACGCAAGGCAATTCAGGCTATTTGCACAACTGTGCCTTGAGAGCTTGCTGGCAGTCGTGGTGGGGTTAGGCGGGGTAATTTGGAGACATGCGAGTAGAAAGCTGGGGTGTTCTAAGGCGGCACGGAGGGGTAAATTGGAAGCATCCGATTGTTGGAAGACATGGAGAGTCGGGAATGCCATGCGTTACTTGTTGGGCTGGGAATCGTAAGGAAAGCTGACAAGGTGAGGCATGATGGGGCTTCAGTCACTCTTGATTACGTTAGAGCTGATTAGGATGTTTTCTACATCATTGCTTTTGACATCCCGCTTGTCTAATCGTACACCAACGGTTTTCTATCGCCTGGAAGCAAAACGATATCTGCGCAGGTGCTCATCTCAAGGAGGCGGGCCGTGGCTGTGAAGACCATGTACCTGCATTTAGTTGCACGTCCGTGACAAGGTTCGCTGAATGCTGGTGAATAGTTAGGTTTCGCTTCTGTGCCTCTTCCAGCTGCCCCTCTGAAGGCAATGCTTTGGATGATGTCAGACGATAGGGTATTCAATGCGGTGAATGTAATCGGACAGACCTTGACCCTAAGTAGCTTTAGTATGTCTTTCGAGTCCGTAATCGTGCCGCATGAACCGCAATGCAGCACAGATGCCAAAGGAAAAAGAAAACTTTGCCTGCTGGCTATAGCAGCTGTGGACGGAACATTGTAGTTATCTCTTCGGCCCCTACATTCATTCAAGACAGAGAGGTGTGTGTGCCCTTTCACTGGCTTTCTGGGCAAACCACCACAACATCGCCAATCCCTACTCTGGGTCTCTGCTCCGACCACCAATCCACAATCAGAACCAAATACCACAGCACGGGACCGCTTCAACAACTCAGGCCAGCTGTTGACTCGAGTCTGGCGTGTGTTAACCCAGCCAGTTAATTGCACACGGATGCAGGTGATTGTTTGGGTCTGTCTTCTCGAGGTCCTGCCCATGAAAGACACCAAACACCATCTGGCAGCTGCAACCTTCCACCCTGATTTGCCAAATGCCCAACCACGCATGCGTCTGACAGACAGCCCCCTGGGATCCTACAACCAATGTTAATACCTCAAAAAACATACACGCATACCTAATTCCAATCATACAATCAACTACGACTTTCGCGGTGCACATCTCCCCTAAGCAACAACAGTTCTTGGCCCGATTCTTGAATCGTCTCACCGCTCTTGCCTGCATCCCGAGCACAAAAAACAGAGCCTAGACTTTGGAATACAGTTCTACCCCATATTCGTTCAGAAATCGATATCCATTCTTGAATTGATCTGCAGCCACCCAGCTACGTTACTATGACGGGCTCAGGCACACCCCTGGGCTCGCAGGCCACCCCAAAGCGCAAGAGGGACGATGTTATCAACGAACAACGCCTGGCTTCGGCAGCCACCACTACTACCAGTGGATATCCCTACATTACCAGAATGATTTTTTCCTTTGAGGCACCAAACCTTCCGCCATCTGAACCCGAGGACGGCAATAGCAGTCCCAGGACAAAGGTTGCTCACCAATTCCGTGATTTGGCTTTGGTGGAAAGCGGGGGTGGGGTCAGCGCATCAACCCAGCCTAGCAGTATGGCGAGCGCGGGCGGCAGCGAAAACGGTAAAAGCAACGACAGCAGCAGTAGCGCCAGCCCAACGGCAAAACAGAGTGATCTCCAACAACCTGGCCAAACGCGCTTTGCACCAAAATCTGAAGTATTCGACTTTGACGGTGCAAGGGACACCGGTAACAGCAGTACTGGCAGCAGCAACGACAAGCAAATGGACCTGGATGACGATGGCGACGCCACCTTGCGCAAGCGAGTGAAGCTGCCAGACTGCGATACCATTGCAGCTTTTGGGACCACCAGCAACACAAATGCCGACCCAGCAGGCCCAATCGGGATTGACAGCGATGGGAGGCTCAGTTTCCAGGGTGTTGACCCGGGGATCGTGAAGGCCAAATACGGAAGTTCTGGGCCGCTGAAAAAGTCGTATCCCTCCATTAACCGCCTTGCTGATTCCAAGTCACGCAGCAGAAGAAGGCCAGGATCCCCCCCTTTCAGCTCGTCAAGACGAAAGGCAGTCGAGACTAGCATAGAACAGGAAACTACTGTGGTTGATCCTATCCGGGCCTCCCTTACTTGGCACGAGGATGAGATCACTGTGTACGACGCAGAGGATAAAGATGATGACGGGACTGGACTGAACGGTATTGGCTTTAAGCCCACCGCTGCCGCGGCCTACGCGCGCGCACAGAAGCGCCGGCAGCAGCTTTCGGAGTACAAAAAGCGCGAAGAGAGCGAAGCGCGTGCCCGGAGGAACCAAAAACGCCGAGAGCAGCTGGGCGAGGCTGCGGTACTAAAACGAAGCCACTCCATGATACGAGTGCACTTCTCGGAGGCAGAGCCTGAGACAGTTGTTATGACTTGATAGGGAGTTTTGCGGGACATGAGCAACAAGGACCGGAGTTCAGGCGTTTGACCACGATACCACTACTTGCACACCAATCTGACGAAGCAGTTGCCTTTTCGTGCTGGAATTTGGTCTCCAACTTATGGCTCGAGATCGGCTTCTCTTATATATTTTGCCCCATCAGCATGGGTAAATAGGTAGCTATAGTACGACATGATTCGAGTATTTACAGCACTATCCCTGATGTTATGAGGGCGTGAGAAGCACGTGAAGACCGACTGAATTGTCGTGTTTACTCGATGATGCGATTGCGTGGCATTACCAGAACTTGTACCACCTCTTTGCAGCCTCTTCTTTGGCCTTAGCTTCCTTGCGCTTCCTCATTGTCTCCTCGGCTTGCTTCCATTTCTCTGCCTTTTTCCGATCCATGACTTCTACGACCCGCGCCATGGCGGCCTTCTCTTGTCTTCGCACAGACTGGCAATACTCCCAGCCCGCTAAACTGGATATCAAGAAACCACCAACGCCCCAATTCAGCGCCTTGGGTATCCTGCCTGCAAGAAATTCCTAGTTAGGAAAGAGCGATGATGGAAGCAATATAAATTATTAACTCACCTCCAGCTATTAGCCGGCCAAAACCTGTTACAAAACCCGTGGCAATACCGGTCATAAACCCTTCTCTTGCACATGGTATTTGATGTATTTTGAACCAATCGTCTGGCTTAATAGTTTTTAGTCCTTCCGTTATAGTTGGCCGCTTGTTGCCTGCTCTCTCAGTCTGTGGTGCCGCATTGTTGCCTGCCGACGCTGCTGTCGATACGATGCCATCTCGATCCTCGGGTTTGGAGCCTTGGAAGATTTCGTATTGGTCGGGAGGCGCCGTAGCTCCGGACGGAGCACTAGAGACAGCCGGTGGTCTATCGCTATCTTGCGCCATGGTGTGGGCGGGTGGGAAGGTCGTTGTCGGAGCCGAGTCTCGTGCCTCTCGTGGTTCAACAGCGGCGACAACTCGATTTTTGAGCGCAATTGAAATTGATACCAACTGCATGTATCTACCTCCAAGCGCTAGCCAATTCGAGGCCAATTGAGGGAAGCTATGACGCGGGCGATCATTGGGGGTGCATATGCATTTAGAGGGGTCCTCCCTTAGTGCCTGCTTAGCTTCCTCTTTTTCAGTGGAAACCACTTTAATTTGGCGACCCGAACACGCCATAGAGCGCAGCTTAAACGCGTCGATCTTTCGCGCGCCGCGTTTTAGTGGATTTCGGCTTCTGCATGGAGATTTGCCCATGTTGGTTTTCTGGTACATGGCCTTTACTGACTGATACTCACTCACTATTCCGCATCTGCCAAAGGCCACCGAATACCCACGATCGTTAGAATCTTCCATATCTGGTTGGATAGTCCGCTTTCCGCTCAATTGGCGCAATTCACGGTTATCTTTGATCGAGTTTCCCAAGTGCATGATCCTTGATCTTTTCCCTTTTCTGAGGAGGGATAGTGTTCCCCCCCTAGCCCTACCTCATATTCCGTCAACCGATAGATACCACAGAGATCCTTCACGATGCCGAACACGTCACTCCGAAGGCAGCCCACGAAGGGAGTTGCCCGCCGCGGCGGAAAGAAGGCCTTCCATGGCGGCCGCCCCCAGACCTTTGCGGCCTCCTCGCGCGCCGAGGGTACCTCCGCCGACGAGAAGGCCGAACGGGCCGCCCTCGCCCACCAGATTGACGAGTCCATGGGTTACGTACGGTACGAATCGGGTCGCAAGAAAGAAGGCTGGCTCGTCAACCTGCAGCCCACGACGTTGGGCCTCGAAGACGGTGACGGCGGCCGTGCCGCCCTCGACTGCTACTTCATCGAGGAGGATGGCAACACATTCAAGGCGTCCTTCGAGTTCGAGCCGTACTTTCTAATCGCGGTACGGAGGGGGCACGAGAGCGAGGTCGAAGAGTGGGTGAAGCGAGCCCCCGGGGGCGGTGTGGTGAAAAACGTCAAGAAGGTGGAAAGGGAGGACCTCAGTATGCCAAACCACTTGCTGGGCCACCGAAGAACGTTCCTCCAACTCATTTTCCGAAATGTGAATGACTTAATGGCGGCGAGGAAAGATATCCTGCCCCTTGCTGAGAAAAACCGCAAGGCGATGGACGCGGCTGATGTGTATGCCGAGGTTGCTGCGTAAGTATCTCTTATCCTCTTCCCAAACTTTAATGTCGATATTGTGACAGGCGATCCTCGAGGAGATGGATTAAAGATGTGTCTAACAGAAAAATAGCGAACAAGCCGGCTTCGACCTCTTTGATGATTCACGAGATGACGATAGACGAAATAATGCTTCTTTTGCCGATGCGAGCGACTTCATTGTCGATATTAGAGAGTACGATGTTCCGTACCATGTAAGAGTAATGATGGATACAGGTCAGTCGTTCAACCTACACTATACGTCGTGATTCTGACAAGAACCAGATATACGAGCCGGACGATGGTATTTTGTGGAGGCCAAACACGGTCTAACCACGATAACTTTAAACGAGGAAAGACTGGCGCCAGCAGATCCGGTCGTGATGGCCTACGATATCGAAACCACGAAACTGCCACTCAAATTTCCCGATGCGGCGGTAGACCAGATTATGATGATATCGTACATGATAGACGGCCAAGGGTTCCTCATCACGAATCGCGAAATCGTTTCCGAAGATATTTCAGATTTCGATTACACGCCGAAACCCGAATACCCCGGACCGTTCATGATCTTCAATGAACCGGACGAGAAGGCGGTAATAGAACGCTTCTTCCTTCATATCAAAGAGGCGCGGCCTTCGGTTATAGCCACTTACAACGGAGATTTCTTCGATTGGCCTTTCGTGGAGACAAGAGCGAGCATAAACGGAATCGACATGTATCGCGAGATCGGCTGGAAAAAGGACAACGAAGACATCTACAAGTGCACTTACGGTGTACATATGGACTGTTTTGCCTGGGTCAACCGAGATTCCTATCTGCCCCAAGGATCTCGTGGTCTGAAAGCTGTCACCGTTGCCAAGCTTGGCTACGATCCCGATGAGCTTGATCCCGAACTCATGACGCCATACGCAGCTGAGAGACCACAGACTCTGGCCGAGTACTCTGTGTCCGATGCTGTTGCGACATATTACCTCTACATGAAGTACATTCATCCGTTTGTCTTCTCGCTATGTACAATTTTGCCGCTGGGCGGTGATGATGTGTTGCGCAAAGGAACCGGTACCCTTTGTGAGATGTTATTGATGGTGCAAGCCTATCAGAAGAACATTGTGATTCCAAACAAGTACATTGCGCCAAAGGAGTCGTTTTGGGACGGTCATTTGCTCGATGCCGAAACCTACGTTGGTGGACATGTCGAAAGTATCGAAGCTGGCGTGTTTCGTGCAGATATCCCGGTCAACTTCGCGGTAGACACAACGGCTATCGACGAGCTACTCACCGACCTCGACGCTGCTCTGAAGTTCAGCATCACTGTTGAAGAGAAGAAATCGTTGGACGATATTACCAACTATGATGAAATCAAGGCGCAAATCACCGAGAGGTTGCTGAAACTCAAGGAGACACCAAACCGAAGCGAGAACCCTTTGATTTACCACTTGGATGTCGCATCCATGTATCCAAACATCATGACAACGAATCGACTGCAGCCAGATTCTCTGATCCCAGAATCGGACTGCGCGGCATGCGATTTCAACCGACCCGGCAAAACCTGTGACAGGAGGCTACCATGGGCTTGGAGAGGCGAGTACTTGCCCGCCAAGCGCGACGAGTACAATATGATTCGGCACGCATTGGAGAACGAGAGGTTCCCTGGCAGGTATCCCAATTCCCCAATGCGATCATGGTCGGAACTGTCAGAAGAGGAGCAGGCCAACCTCGTGAGAAAGCGTCTTACGACGTACAGTCAAAAGGTCTACCACAAGATTCGTAATCAGACTACCATCGTGCGAGAGGCCATCATCTGCCAGAGAGAAAACCCATTCTACGTCAATACTGTCAGAGACTTCCGAGACCGACGTTATGACTACAAGGGCCAGACCAAGGTCTGGAAAGGCAAGACAGAAGCTTTACGATCATCCGGCGCTTCGAGCTCTGAGGTCGACGCTGCTAAGAAGATGATTGTGCTGTACGACTCTCTTCAGCTTGCTCACAAGGTCATTCTCAACTCGTTCTATGGTTACGCCATGCGAAAGGGTTCACGGTGGTATTCCTTGGAAATGGCTGGTGTCACATGTTTGACCGGCGCTACCATCATTCAACTTGCCAAGGAGCTTGTTGACCGACTTGGTAGACCCCTCGAGCTGGACACAGATGGTATTTGGTGTATGCTGCCAGCCACGTTTCCGGAGAACTTCGCCTTCAAGATGAAAAACGGCAAGAAGCTTGCGATTTCGTATCCTTGTGTCATGTTGAATCACAAAGTCCACGCTAAGTTCACCAATCATCAATATCAGACACTCGTCGATCCGAAAAACTTCAAGTACGAGACACACAGCGACAACTCCATCTTCTTTGAAGTGGATGGCCCCTACAAGGCCATGGTCTTGCCCACCTCGAAGGAGGAAGACAAGAACTTGAAGAAGCGTTATGCGGTCTTCAACGACGATGGTAGTCTGGCTGAGCTGAAGGGTTTCGAGGTCAAGCGTCGTGGTGAGCTGAAGCTCATCAAGATTTTCCAGCAGCAGATTTTCAAGTTCTTCTTGGAAGGAACTACGCTGGCAGAGTGTTATGGCGCTGTCGCAAAAGTCGCCAACCGCTGGCTCGATGTGCTGAACTCCAAAGGAACAACACTGGCAGATGAAGAACTCATCGACCTGATTTGCGAGAACAGAAGCATGTCCAAGACACTCGAGGAGTACGGTACCCAGAAGTCCACTTCGATCACCACTGCCAAGCGTCTGGCTGAATTCCTCGGCGAGCAGATGGTTAAGGATAAGGGGTTGAACTGCAAGTACATCATATGCGCCAAACCACGAAATGCACCTGTTACCGAGCGTGCCATTCCTGTTGCCATCTTCTCGGCTGAACCCGAAATCAAACGGAGGTTTTTGACGAAGTGGCTCAAGGAAGAGCCGTCCGATACCGATCCTCGAGCTCTTCTCGATTGGGACTACTATCTGGAGCGTCTGGGGTCCGTCATTCAGAAACTCATCACTATCCCGGCTGCGCTGCAGAAAGTGCGCAATCCGGTACCCCGTGTGGCACATCCAGACTGGCTTCAAAGACGAATCAACATCAAGGACGATAAGATGAAGCAGAAGAAGATGACGGACATGTTCAACAAGGGCCCGTTAGAGGATATAACGAATCTCAATGGGCCGCGACTTGAAGATTTGGAGGATTATGGTGCCAATCTCCTCAAACCGAAGAGCACCTCAGCTGTCATTAGCGCTTCGCAACCTGCTCAGGCTCTGCAGAAGCGCAAGTCCCCAGAGCCTGACAAGGAAAGTCTTGACCCCTTTGCTGCTCTGCCTAAGAAGATGCCGGACCCTTCGGAAGACTACCCTGCGTTCCTCGAGTATCAAAAGCAGAAGTGGAAGATCCAGAAGGCCGCTCGTATCAGACGCCGTCATCTGTTCGGTGAACGTCGTGGAAATGTGGGCAGTAACATCCAGCAGACCTTCCGCAACCAGGCGGAGGTCACTTTTAGAAATACGTGGCAACTTCTACAACTCAGAGCGACTGATAACCCTGGCATCGTGAACGCATTTGTGTTGATCGACGCTAAGATCCACACGCTCAATATCAAAGTGCCACGACAGGTTTTCCTGAACCTCAAGGGCAAAGACTTGCCTGACATCGAGGTCGAGGGCTGCGAAGCAGAGCAGGTTAACCATACTCTACCGAATGGCCATTCCTCGACGCATCTCTTTAAGCTTACAGTACCCGAAGAAATTTACTTTGCAGAGGCCGAGAAATTCTCCCTGCTCTTCAATCACCCTAGTGTCGAGGGTGTATATGAGCGACAGGTGCCCCTCAACATTCGAGCTGTCCTGCAGCTGGGCAACTTGACAACTATTGACCAGAGTCAACCCGGTGTGCTGGGCAAGGGTTTGGAACAAGGCTTTGACTTGCGCAGTCTGATGCGGCCCATCAAGAACAAGATAGGCTATCTCGAAACAAACCCGTTGGCGTACTTGTACATTTCGCATATAACAGCAGGCGAGCGGCAGATTTTCGGAATATTCTCTTCGGCTGGTGAACAGGCTCACATCGTCATTCTCCAGAAGCATAAGGACGCCGGATCAGACCTACCCAACGTTTCGAAGATCTACAACGAAATGATGACCAAACGCATCCAAGAGGCAGAGGACGACTCGTGGCAGGCATGTTTCAAGTATCAGAGCACACTGCAATTTAAGGTCACCCAAGTCACCACGCGCAGAAAGGCGCATCTGGAGGTTGGCGACTTGATCAAGAAGATGAAGAAGGACGAAATCAAGCCGTTGATGCTTGTCATCCAGTCATCTCAGCGCAACCAGCTCATCCATGATGTTCCTGTCCTCGCGGACTTCCCTATCTTGCCACTGAAGTCCGACCAAGCTGATGGTCTGCTTCCACCGTTGGGTTGGCAATCAGTAATCGCAAGGCGGCTTGTAACCCACTATCTCAACCTCGGCGCCTGGATCCAGCATCTTACGAACCTTGCCAAATACGGCGATATTCCATTGTGCAATTTGGAGCGGGATGATCCTCGTTTTCTGATTGATATCGCGTATGCCCGTCGACTGCAGACAAATAACGTCGTTCTCTGGTGGTCACCGGGAGCCCGACCCGACCACGCAGGTTATGAACAGGATGATGTTACTGGCCCCCTTGACACTGTCTCTATGCCATCTGTCAACAATCCTGGCACATATGCCTCGGTGTGCATCGATCTGGACGTGCGGAATCTCACCATCAACACAATTTTGACCTCATCCCTAATCAATGAACTCGAGGGCGCGAACTCCATCTCGTTCAACCCCGCCACCGATACGAGTGGCGCGGAGGGAACTGATACCTTGTACTCCGAGAATGCGTTCGCCAATGCAGGTGTTCTTGTCCTCCGTGAGATGGTCAAGTCGTGGTGGTCGGAGGCCTGCAAGGGCAGCACAATGGCAGATATTCTCGTTCAACATCTTGTTCGATGGGTCGAATCGCCCGACAGTTTCATGTACGACCGGGCACTGCACTACTATGTGCAGATGATGTCGCGCAAGGCTCTGCTGCAACTCATGGCCGACTTCAGGCGTGTGGGGTCTCAGGTGGTGTTCGCCAATTCGAACAGACTACTCCTACAAACAAGCAAATCCGAGGTGGGCAATGCCTACGCCTACAGCCAGTACATTCTTAAGAGTATCAAGAGCAAGCCCTTGTTCCACTTCATCGACCTGGAGGTCAAGGAGTACTGGGACTACCTTGTTTGGTACGACGAGTTCAACTTTGGTGGAAAGGCGTGTCAAGAGGTCATCGAGGCCGAAACCCAACAGCTCGAGGTTATCATGAACTGGCAGATGAAGATGTTCTTGCCGCTACGCTTACAGGATATCTTCCAGAACTGGGTTGTTGAGTTCATCGAGATCATGCATGCACTGAAGCGACCCAGTGGTGATCCGAACTCCACCCCCCGACTTACCCAGCTGCCTACCAAGGATGGGGAGGAAGGCGAGAGAGATCCGATTATCCTTACGAAGCAATTTGAGAAACCCCTGAAGAAGGAGATCAAGGGGCTACTGTCCACCCAAGCCCGTGAGCTTTTACATCCCGAGCTGGCATCCGATTGGTCTTTCCCTGTCCTACCAGGAACCCAGGACAACCTATCCCGCTTCTCGAAAGACGACTCGTCTACAGTGTCCAAATCGAAGAAGACCAAGCGCTTTGCCAGCAAGAACGCCGTGCTTGAACTTGTCAAGTCGCTCATGCAGGTCCTTTCTCTAGACAAGAACATCACGACCGAAGCCCGGCTCCTCCGCAAGGAGCTTCTCGCCTTCTTCGACGTGCGCGAGTTCTCCAAGGAGGCGGCGTTTGCGAACCCGTCGTCCTCGCTCAAAATTGCGCAATGGAGCTGCGCCGAGTGCACGCTGGCGCGGGACTGGGACCTCTGCCGCGACGAGGCGCTGCTGCCCGACCTGGCGACGGTGGCTGGCAATCTCCCCGCTGATGCGCCCGCCGAGCAGATCCAAGGAGAGCTGCGGCGCGCCGCGGCGGCCAAGAGCTGGCGCTGCGGGTTCTGTGATGCCGAGTTCGACCGCTTGCGCGTCGAGGAGCGCCTCATGGCCGACGTTGAGCGCGTTGTCGTCGAGTGGACCACCCAGGATGTTAAGTGCACCCGCTGCGGCGGCGTCCGCCTCAACGAGTTCGCGGAGCATTGCACCTGCTCCGGTGCCTGGGGCGAGAGCGTCAAGCGGGACGACATGCTGCGGAAGCTTGCGGTCTATGCGGGGGTGGCGGAGTGGTTCGGTATGCGCATGTTGACGGCGGTAGTGGAGGAGGTACTTGGGAGTTTGTAGTTTGATTGTCGTTTGCTTTTGGTGCCTTTTATGCGGATTGGAAACGATATGACGATAGTATTTTGTTTGCACAGCTGGTGTTGGGGTGTTTGGGTCGCGAGATTTGCCACCGGTGACTCCCGTCTATCCTGACATGGAGCCCTATATAGATAGTATTGGCTTACTAATTTAAAACAATTAGCATTCTCTACTCCAAATGACTGTGTGAGTAGTGATCTATATAGTGAATCATGATCCCCTACGTTAAAAGCATTAAAATCAGCACAACAACTGCAGAAGGGGCCCTCGTCGGAGTACCTAAGTAGAAGACGATCAGCAGGACAATAGTACAATGTAGAGCGACTGGATGCATGCATTCTGGGCCATTGTGTTTAAGTACTCTGCGTACTCTCGGGTGACCTGTTTCGGCCACAGCTGTTGCAGTGAAGGCGGGAAACGACTTATAGGGAAGCTGACTACTCGTTGGGAGGCCGAATAGCAGGAAACAATCCCATCCCTTCCTTATAGTAGCTGACGTTCTGCGGACAAACCCGAAGGCTACTAAGCCATTCGTAACATAAATGTGAGCTTTGATACTAGGCCCGCCTACCTGTGCTATAGCTATCAATTCACGTTTGAGAAACACCCAGTTCCTTTCCTGCAAAAATACAGCTGAACAAAATTATTTTCTGTGCAGTTCGCACTTAAAGCAAACTCGATTTTCTCAGTCAAGCCAAACACGCATCCACACAGTTAATCCAAGCCCATGGCAGACAGTGGTCCAGAGAGGGGCGTCCCGATAGGCGTCTCGCCTTACCAGGAAGACGGGGAGCAACCAGCCCTCTTCCACTGCCGCAAGCAAGATTGTACCTGGAGCTCAGCTTCTGAGAGTAACCTGAAGTAAGCCTCGATCCCGGCTGCTGGATGTATACCCGTTACTAACCACTTCCATCTTTCATTTAGCCAACACATGCAAGGACACGACCGGCCCTTCATTTGCGAGATCTGTCATAATGCGTGGAAGAGGAACGACGAGCTATTAACTCATAAGTGGAAGTACCATGGTGTCAATACACCTTGGGTTTGCCACTATGAGGGATGCAAGCGAAAAGGCCAGGGGCTGAGAAGTCAGAGCTTGCTGGAGCGCCACTTAGATGACCATGGCATCACGTCTAGACAGAACGACAAGATACACTCGGACCGCGTCCTCGATGGGTTTGCGACCCTGCATAGACAGATGACTGAGCTGAAGCAAGACAACAACCGGGATGAGTTTGAAAGCCTCCGGCCCAAGTACATGGGCAAGGTTGCAGAGCTAAGCGGCTTGGTTATGAACCTGACGAGATGATCTAGAAGTGCGGTTTTGGAGAGATGCTTTTGGATGTACGCGTCACGCAGTTACCCAACGTCAGTGACCCCGTCACATCTCGCCCTCAATACTTGATCGCCGCCGTCTGGAAGCCGATTATTCATAGGGTTTCCACCGTTGACGAGCCGTACCACGATAGCAATGCAGATCGCCTGTACCACGCAAGTGCCTATCAAGCACTTAGCAGTGCCCCCGCTAGTTCGTCTATTTATTTCTCGACTTCTTGCCGTCTGGCTACCTTTCTAGGCAGGGGATACAACCACATGTCGTTCGACGATCATGTAAGGAGCCGTCACACCATGTCTCGACATAGGATATGTTTCTTGTCAATCGATTCAGTAAACACACCATCAGCCGAACGCACAGTGACTTAGTTGAGAAATGATCAATCGTACTAGACAACCTGTTCCAGATATAATGTGCCCCTCTAGGACTCGATCATAGGTAGGTCTTTGCCGGTTATGTCAAGTTACTCACCCTCAAAGGAGATATAATTCGCCTCTCTTGGCGGATCGAGTCATGGCGGGTCTGTATAGAGCTGATTTTCTAGGCCATATGTTGTTGAGAGTGAAGCGGGTACCCCTGAACCCTAGCCCCGGAGGGTCAATCCCGTTACCAGTCATAATCTCCTAGGGATGGTGAAGGAGTCCGGGGTAACGACCTTGGTGTTGGGGATTGCGGCGCGAGAGAGGGGAAGTCGGTTTTGGCATGCTTGGCTCTCGCCAGTAAACGCTGCCGCGGGTCTGCGTATCTTCATGCCCAGACCACTGGTTCGGTCGGGTTGTCTTGGCACCTGGTGCTAGCGCTTACCGACTGTCTATAGTGGAGGAGTACCCCATGGGGGATGATACAGGGTATGGGGTTAGACGGTGGGGTAACTGAAGTCACACAGCTTGATAGGACCGCCTGCGATGACCATGGTCATTGGATTCTGGTAAGCCGCCTCGTCTAAAGCAGGGCATGCCTGCTTGGCCCCAAGGTGCCGCGGCTTAGGCTCCGAGTCCTGGCCGGAGAAAAGGAAGCCGAGATACGCCTGGGTAATTCATTCGCATGTCTCATACCCCAACCTCCTTTAGCACGTTTATTTTTGGTCAAAAGGGTGCGATTCTCTTTCACACAGACGTCGACAGGAAGCCTTTGGCATCTCAAAGCTAGAATTGAAAAAGCATAATGGCCAACTTGGAGAAGGGTCAGCTTGGCGGGTTTGACCATGTCGAGTATGTCCCTGACACGCTCCTCATCGAGGCAGCCATCGCCAACAGCGACAAAGAGACGCAGCTTCATAGGAAAGAGCTTTTCTCCCGCTACTGGCCTGGTGCCTTATACAGTGTACTTCTGAGCATGGCCCTTATCATGGAGGGCATGGACGTTGGCTTGGTGAGCTGTCCAACTCTGATCTTGTTGACATTGGTACACGGCTAATATGTATACGATTGCAAGGTCAACAACTTTTTCGGCCACCAGGCATATCTTAACAGATTCGGCTGGCCCGATGCCAATGGCAAGCAGCATATTCCCACGAGCTGGCAGTCGGCGATTGGTGAGTGCACGAACCGAACCATTGGAGCGGCCCTCAATCGAGTTGGTAGTTGCCGACTGACTCTTGATCGCTAGGAAACGGTAACAACATTGGCTCCATCATCGGCCTCATGCTGAACGGCTGGCTCCAGTCCCGCTACGGGTCAAGGAGAGTTTACATGGGCGCCATGGTGCTGATGGGCGGGACCATCTTCGCCCTCTTCTTCGCCGTCAACGTTCAGATGCTGTTCGCGGCCAACATCCTCTGCGGGGTTCCCTGGGGCATCTTCCAAACCCTGACGACCGCCTACGCCGCCGAGATCTGCCCCGCCGCCATGCGCGGCTATCTAACCGCCTGGGTCTCCATGTGCTGGGGCTGCGGCTCCTTCCTCGCCGCGGGCGTCCTGCGCGCCTCGCTCGACCTCGAGGGCGACCTCGGTTGGAAGCTGCCCTACGCCCTGCAGTGGGTCTGGGTCGCGCCGCTCTTCTTCGCCGCCCTCTTCTCCCCAGAGAGCCCCTGGTACCTGGTGCGTCGGGGCCGCATTGCCGACGCCGAGAAGTCGCTTCGTCGCCTGGCACGGAAAGATCTGTACACCGATCAGTCCATGAAGGAGACGCTGGCATTGATGATCCACACCAATGAAATGGAGAAGATCGAGTCGGCTGATGCCAGCTTTAAGGACTGTTTCCGGGGAACCAACTTGAGGCGTACTGGTATTGTGGTAAGTTCTCCTTCCACCAACTCTCACCGTCTTACATACAGATCCCCAATGGTACTCCCTTCAACACAAGTTTTCAATTGCTAATCCCTCGTTCGGTAGTGTATGGCCTGGATCATTCAGATCCTCAACGGCCAGTCCATTGCATCGTTTGCGACCATCTTGTAAGTTCCGCACGTGTAGTTATAAAACTGTGTGTGAATGAAACTAACCAAGCTTAGCTTGAGAGCCGCTGGTATGCCTCAAGTCCAGGCCTTCAACTATAGCATGGGCATCCAATCTGTCAACATCTTCGCCACCGCCATCGCCATAGTCCTCATGGGCCGCGTCGGCCGTCGCGTCTTCTACCTCTACGGCTCGACGGGCATCGGCCTGCTCATGCTGGTCATCGGCATCCTCGGCTTCGTCCCGGACCAGACCCACACGGCCATCGCCGTGGCCGTCGTCATGATCATGGTCAACTTCGTCTTCAAGATCTCGCTGGGCCCCACCTGCTACACCATCGTCGGCGAGGCGTCCTCGAGCCGCGTCCGCGCCCAGACCATTGTCATCGGCCGCGCCGTCTACGTCGCCGGCCAGATCGCCGTCAACCAGCTCAACCCCCGCATGCTCAACGACAGCAGCGACGCCTGGAACTGGGGCGCCAAGACGGGCCTCTTCTACTTTGGGCTCTGCGGCATCTGGGCCGTCTGGATCTTCTTCTTCCTCCCCGAGACCAAGAACCGCACCTTTGGCGAGCTCGACTACCTATTCCAGAAGAGGACGCCCGCCAGGAAGTTCGCTACCGCCCCCGTTGATTGTAAGCACCACCCTTCTAGTTTGCCCCAGACTAAAATGGAAATCCAAACGTCACTGCACATACTAACTTATCGTGTAACAGTATTCGAGCTCACAGGCGGTAAAGCTTTTACGACCGATGATAAACTGAACAGAAGCGCTGTGGAAGTCGAAGGAAGGTAGCCAGGAGCGGTGAATACGATTTTTGCAGGCCAGGAACAACATTAACTCACTGAACCCAACTTGAAGACCGTAACGAAGGATCAGAAGGAAATGTGTAAGGGGCATTCATTGAACATGTAAAATCTTATGTATACATACTTATGTTTGCATCCTTAGTCTTGAGGTCTATTACATAATGTAAGTTGGTACATTGCTTGATCACTACCTGCTATATAAACAAACAGACTCCTGCATTCTGTTTGCTTATAATTCCAATCTGATATAACCTCCTAAAAGCTATCCAAGTCTGACTACGTTGACCCGTCTTTTGCCTCGGCCAGGCCTCGGCCGCTCAGTGAACCATTCCTTGATAGCATGGAAGGTTCCTAGATCTGGACAGGTCGACCTCCTCAATGGTAGAAATCGAAAGCATCTATGACAATGATTTGACGATAATGACTATCCATCCTAGAAAGGAATCTCAACATAAGGTGTGCCAGACACGATCCAGCATGGCCGCGACTCGTGTATTGAAAATAGTGTTGAGAGTGATTTCGCAGAACGGATTAAAGGAAATGGGCGAACTGCAGATCCTCTGTATGGTCATGTAGTCTAGAGAAAGGGGCCGACCCAGGCTGATAAGGGGTTTCGACGATGCCGGAAGAAACGGCCATAAAACGGCCATAAAAGCGCCGGAATGGCCGCACTACCAGAGGGAGGGTAGGTTTTTTGTCGTAGGTAACGTTGAACCGCCGTTGCCGATCCGCCTGTCAGTGGACTGCGTCGCGCAAAACTCTGATTTAGGCTGAGCTCGTCCTCACCGGCTGCCAATCGCGTTGCGCGAATCCAAGACAGCCTCAAGGGGCTGGAATTGGCCCGATTACGTCAGAAACGGCCTGGAAGTGCCGTGCTGGGGTCACATTTCGGAACGATAACCCACGCCGTCTCGAGACGGCCGCACCAATTGGCTTCTGGCGCCCAAGCGAAGTGTGGTAGTGTGGCATAGTAACGCAACGAAAAGGTCGCCCAAGCAGATCCCCCCAGACTTTTGGATACGAGTTGATGGGAAACATTGGGGTCCGGATTTGGGAGGGAATGTTGGCGTGCTGCAGCAAGAGCAACCAATGAGGGGCACGGACGTTGAGACCGTAGTGTCTGACTCTTCCCAGAATAGATGCAGCCCGATGCTACTGGCTAACACCAACTACGTCAGTAGTGGTAGGGCGACAACACCAGGGTCAAAGTCAATATGGCTAGTAGCGGCATGGATGGGGACGATACGAGGATTCAATAACAGCCCATCAATATAGACCAGCCCCGTCGGAAAACCTACGTTACGATATAATGATAGTTTTATATAAACAGCAAACTAACCGCCACACTTGCCCGTCCCGATTGTATCCAACAAAGACAAGAATAAGAGAGAAAAGCAAGCAGTAGTCTGAAAAAGGAGCCCCTCTCGTTCCTACAACTCCTTAACCGCTCGTTTTCCCTTCACGTCATTCGCTAAACCTACCAATACCACAACACCCGCCACCATGAAGGCCAACTCCCTCATCGCCATTGCCCTTGCCACCGTCGCAAATGCGCTGGCAGTGCCCCGACAAGAAAGTGGCTGGAAAGTGACCCATTTCGCATCTTACGTCGCCGCACACTCTATCACCCAAGTGTAAGTTGAATAAATGCTCCAACTCCCCCGTTTCTACGGAGAACAAACACGGTGTTGCCCCCAGCCCCACATACCTTATCGAAACAAACATCAATCCCGCGTAACACGTTTCATCGGTCGCATGCGACAAACAATCGTCGCCCAGTAACGTATGTACTGACATTTCCCCCAACAACTAGCACATCCTTCTATGTATCGCACGCCGCGAACGGCACGGAAATCGTGTGCTCCAACGGCAGCGGCGCGACCCTCTCGAGCACGCCTTACCTGACGCCCATCGAGGACGGCAAGTGCGAGGACGGCTCCGGCCTCAGCTTCTCGATGCACCAGGTCGGCGAGCAGGCGGTCGAGCTCACCGTCAAGGAAATCGCCGACGGCGGCCTCTCTGGTACCTGGACGAGCGAGAACAAGATGGTCATCACGATGCAGTCGCCCGGTAGCAACAACCCCAACGGGCAGATCACCCAGTACGTGGGGCCGGCCGACTTTGAGCTTAAGATGTAGCAGTAGTACATTCACCGACCGATTGATTGGTCACTAATTGATGGGATTATGACATGCATAATGGGAGTTTGGTGAAAAAGGCACACATACACGCATACACATGTACAAATACCTGCATTCGCCAAAGAGGAAGACGGATTGACGACAGACAACGGAAGATGATAATGACACTGAGGCTTGGAGGGGTAGATACTAATTATTCAGCCATCGCATTTGCACCACCATACGAACAATATTTATATGATAGGTGATCATGAGTAACACCACGATGTCTTCACATATTAACCGTACTTTATGGCTTCTACTTATTGAAATATTGATCGCTCCAACAAGCTATAGCATTATATAATATTTTCAGACTCTTATCTTCTCGTCAGTCTTGCTGCTTTATCAGTTCTGACATGCAAGTCGGGGCAATATGTAAGTAGTCTCGTCACCAACCACAATTTGCATTCCATTCACACTGCTCACTGAGTATGTATACATCTGTAGCCAGTCGATTTGTCATCAATCATAAGTTGCTCCTGATAGCTCAGTTGGCAGAGCGATGGACTGTAATTGTTACGCTTGTAATCCACAGGTCGCCGGTTCAAATCCGGCTCGGGAGAGTAACTACCTTGCCATTTCCTATCAACCGTCCTAGACGATTTTCAGGAAACGCTTTTTTTGCCTCTTTTTCCTTTTTACTCTGCTCGTAGCAACAGAGATCCAAACATAGTAAATACATGCACGTTCATGTGATTCACTCTGCTTTTAAGATTTTAACAACTAACCGAATCGACTACATTGGTGCTTCCAGGTCCAATGCGCCTCGATGCGACCGGGGCACTCAATTGATATAATAGGGGTAAATGGCACAGTTTACTTTGCAACATGTCAATGCGAGCGGCTGCGATAACCAGCACCAGCACCAGCACCAGCACCGAACATGCACCCGTAGCATGCAGCACATGACAAAGTGAAGAGGACTCGGTTCACATGATCCTTAAGCATAATGCCCGTGACATTCAAAGCAAGGCTATCTTGCTAAGCAGCCATCATCCATTATTAGGCTGATCCAGATGTGAGATTTAACTAGAAGCATGGATCTCGTGAGGAACACAAAAGAGGTATATTCAAACTATTTATACTGCTTAAGAACTTGGTTAATAAAAACTCATATGTTGTTAGTGGTTGAGCAAATAGACCAAACAAACAAAACAGCGAAAACGAACACTTCAATGGGGTGGTAGGGTACGATGGGGAGGTTCGACGACGGTATACAAAGGGGGTTGTTCCCTGGTTCTACAACTACAATTGCATGCTGTGAATGTTCTCGCTGGAATAGATTTCAGTAGGCACAGGCAGATGCCTGCAGCGAGCAAATAACTACCTCATTTAGCCATAAAGACATCAGTTCGATGCAGGGGGAAAGCCACTACGTGCTTGGGGGCAAAAGACTCTTCATGTATGTCCTGGAAGGTAACTTGGTTATACTAGGTATCTGTTATTAGCCCACCCGTAAGTTTCCATATTTAATAGCCACTAACTGTAAATGTCATATTAAGATTAAGCACCCTCTCGCGCCCCCCCCTTACGCACCCCCCAAATATTAGATAAAAAAAATAATAATATAATAATAAATCGATTAATTAATTAATATATATTACATTTTTAAAGCTAATTTAATATATAATTATATTAATTAACTCCTATACCTTATCGGCGCGATTCTAATTAATTTCTATTATTTCGGCGGTGCTTTTACGAACCCTTTTTCTTAGCCGGCCTTCGTTAACGTCCCTTTTAACGTAATATATATTTATTAAATAAATAAACCCCTCGTTAAAGTCTTTATCGATTTTACGCTTTTTCTAAACCTTTATTTTTTTTAATCTATCTTTAAACCGGCCTTCTCCTATTTTAACCGAGCGATCTAAACCGTTAAAGTATTAACGATTTTATCGAACTTCGATTATAATAGCTTCTTAATCGGATTACCGATAATAAACTCCTCCTTAAGTACTATCGAGCCTAAATTTTTTATTTACCGGCTTATCCGGGGTATTTCTATCTTTTTAAGCTTTAATTCCTCCGGGTACCGGGCTTCTTTTTTTTAAGGCCCGGTTAATAGCTCGGAATATAATAAACCTCCGATATCGGTTATTTATAAGCTTCCGGATATTAACGGGGTATAAGCCGGTAATCTCTTATCCTTTAACGATATTTTTAAAATTAAGGCCGATTTTACGAGCATTAGTTTAAGCTCGAAGGAAGTCCCCTTTCTGTATATAATTATTATTATTTATAACGTAAACTAAGTTTAACTCTCTTTTATATCGAGCTTTAAAAGTTATAAAATAGTTATAATTTAAGGGCTAAAGGATATAATTATTATATAGGGGTAAATAAAAGAGTTAGACTTTAATTTTTAAAGCCGTTAATATAAAAGTATCGTTAACGTAATTATCGTAGCTATTGAATATAAGGAGGCGTTATTAGGAGGGGTCTTCCGGCTAGGTTTAAAGTATAAAGATCTTTTTTAATTATTTTAAGGCGATAGGTTTAAAAGTCTATCCTTTAAATAACGCTTTAAAGGCTTAATCCTTATACTTTTAATTAATTTCGTCCTCCTCCTCCGGGAATTATTATTATTAGACTAATTACCCTTTAAAGATAATTAAAAGGGGGAGGGCTAGGCCGGTAACGTTAATAACTTCTAGTATTATTACCTATTCGCGATTAACCGGGGTATTAATTATAATACTTTTAACTTTAGCCGGTCCGATTATTATACCCCTTTTATCGATAGCTATTAAAGCCTTAACCTTATCGGCGTTAAACTTAAAGCGAAAAGGGATCGATAAAATCTTTTTATTAATATATTAATTAAAGAATACCTATATAACTTTATTTAAAATATATTAAAGATATCGAAAATTTAATATAATAGCTCATACCGATTTAATTATTAAATAACGCCTTAAAAATCGGTAAATCTAACGCTTTCCGAGTTAATATATAAGGCCTTTCGTAAAAAATATCCGTTATACGTATATCCGAAATAACTGGTATAAGGGAGTGTACCTTAAATTAACCTAAAAAAGGGCTTATTTTATTAAAAAACTCTCCTTGATAAAGGTAAACAATTATATTACTTTATACTTCTCCTTCCTATTCGGGTACCCCTTAATCCGATAACCTAAAGTATGCTTATTAATATTATTCTCTTTAACGACCTTTTTAAACGAACCGCCCGTTAAGACGTCTCGGATAACTTATACGATACGATTTTCTTTTATTATATTAATAATATTAAAAAAGGAGAAAAAGAGATTTAATTTAATATACTCTATAAAAAAAAGAAGAGCTAATTAACCCCCTTTATATATTAATATTGTTACTTAAGGGCTGTTCTTTCGTCTAATCTAAGGGGGGTGCGTAAGGGGGGGGGCGCGAGAGGGTGCTTGATCTTACATAGTATTGAAGAGATAGGGCCAGATGCCGGTTATATCTTAATAACTAACATTATATACAGAAATTAGACATAGTGAAGTAATATACAAAATATTCGTACTATACTGCTTTGTATCGCATATTGATGTGATAATGCCCTAACCACATTTCTCCTGGTATAATGTCCTCGGCTACGGGCTCCTTGATGTAATCTTTGGGCAGCTTGTCGACGGGGGGGCGCCTGGAGAGCGACGGCCCAGTCCCTGATGTCGTCGAAGTTCTTGCACTTGTGGCGGGACTGGAAGTCCGGAAACGCCTGGGGCCCCTCGGGGTGGCCGTACCAGACCTGGCCCAGGACGCCCGTGTCGGGGTTGCACATGAGGACCTGCCGGATGGTGTCGAGGCAGTGCGAGACGTGCAGCTTCAGGATGGGCTCCTCGTTCTTGAACGCGTGCTCGCCCAGCTCGTGGTAGTAGTCGTAGCTGTACCAGAGCCCCTTGCGCAGCAGGTTCAGGCAGTGCAGGTGGTGCATGCCCTCCACGTTGACAATGTAGCCCCCGCCGTGCTTTGACGACACTTGGACGTGGTGCGGCCCAAGCCCGGATGCGGGACCCTCGGATAGAGGGATCACGCCGGGGAGTGCTGGAGTAGGATATTCATGAGCTCAAGGGATCCGGGTCAAGGAATATTACAGGGGCTTGTGAACATTCAATCGAGTCCAAGACCCTCCCACGCTGCGTCGACCGCCGGAGAGGCGTCTTGCCGATATGTGGTTTGGGCCATGAATGAACCGTTGAACGACACCATGTCGTACTTGATCTTGACGGGATGTAGTGCTGGGGCACTCTCGGTGGCAGAGTTATTCCTCGAGTAATTGCGGCTGTTGGATTGAGGGGCGTCCGTGACGTTGGTGCCACAGAAGATTAGAAGAAGGAATCTCAGCCTTACTGGACTTTTGTTCTCGTATATGCGCAGTGAGGCAAGTGGACCATGGTCGGGGTAAAGGTCAGGTTCTAGGCTGCGCCATCATATATACGACATCACTGGTCCGGCAGGCTATCGATATAGTCAAGTGAGTTTTACCCCAACGTGCAGCCGGAATGCGGTTTGGGGAAAGGCTGTTGGTAGTACGGAATGTGCAAGGTAAGCCGCAGCCGCGGATCCGAAGCTGACGGCAGCTGGGCGAAGCTCTGGCCGACATCTCCGCACGCCACGTATGGCAGCTGAGTATTAGATCAGCCACCATACTCGGGTTTTGTGACCAATTTGGAAGCTTCCCCGCTCGTATAGTTACTCAGCATCGCGCGTCGCGGGCTTTTGGCTGGAAGTTTTGGGGTTTAGCCGGAAGAACAAATGCTAGATCTGGTTGGAGTAACTAGTTGCTTCTGGCGGCATCTGGATCACGACAAGTCCAATGGGCCGGCTATTCGCCTGATGAGCCCCGCTTGGATCGGAAGGGCTTTCGACACTGAGACAAATCGATGGAAACACCGATTTTCCTTTGGGCTGACCAACGACCGACACGATGATGCCCATGGGAGACAGCGCTGCTTCCACGATATACCGAGGACACCAGTAGACGTAGTGTAGTCGGCTGTATAAGAACCAACACGCATCTGCCCGCAATCAACATCAATCCATCGCACTCCACAGCATCCAACAAGCCTTCACCTCACACATCACACTCGAGATCACCCCTACCCCTTTTTGCATCTACAGCCACAAGTTCAAGACAGACATCATGAAGATCAACGCTCTCATCGTTCTTGCCTCGGCAGCATCTGTCCTAGCTGCCCCAGTTGCTGACACGAAGCCTGCCGAAGCCGTGGCGGCGATAGACGACTATGGTTCCTATGGTGAGTTCTCGAGTCCTCAGCTTGTGCTGTCCCCCCTTTGATATATTTGACTGACAACTCGACTCGTTAGGTGCATACGGTACGAAACTAACCGCACTCACTGACTGAGTATATCGGAGTGTTATCCATATCTAACATGATCAATCTCCAGGCACCTACGAGAACTACCCACCTCCGCCTCCCCCCCTTCCAGCTACAACACCTACACCACGTACGGCACCTACCGCCGGGCTGTAGACTGGGTGAAGGGAGTCTTCGCCTGAGGAAATCCCGACGAGATACTGTGACATGGGCCATCGTCTGGATGGCAAACTCGGTGCGAGGTGTGACTGAACTGAACCGTGCGGGAAAGCGACGATGTACTCCTGGAGTTATGCTTTCAATATCCGGCAATAGGGGCTGGGTTCTCAATCATTTAAATCAAGTCTATAGGACACCATCTAATATATTCCCTCCTTTTTTGTGTCAACAATTCCATGTTTCGTATAGTAAGACTTGTTAACATGATACGGCACGTGCAGTCACAACCTAAATGTTATCAAGGGCATCGCCATGACGACACCTTTGATGTCCCAGAGGGCATAGTTCAGGGCACCATTGCATATTGAGTGTTAATTTGCATCCCGAACACTATGTGGACTGAAACACATCTGACGTAAGACTCCGTGAGCCTGGAAACTACAACCCGGCACATTGCGAAGTCCTATAGTAAGTACATTTCTCCATATCAAATATATCGACTGATGCGTGGCGATAACCATTTGCGTCCCACATTCTTATGGGTAAACGACATCTCCAGGACGAAGAAACGCAGTCAACATAGGAGAACTTAACCCATTGAGACGAGAATATTAGTTCATTTAATTTCAGTGCTCAGCCAAGCTGCTACTGGCTCCTGGACCATATCTTTGGATGCAGGCCAGGGCATCAAACTTGTAAATATTACAATATATACATACATATTTGACATTCCAACAGTAACCATGTCCTTCTTGATCCTACCTAGTTAAAAACTGTAATGTCCAATTTAGAACATCGAAATCTGTATTCTTATGCTGCTCTGGCCACCACAGTGTAGGCGCCGACGACGGCAACATCAACAACAACTGCAGGTCCCAAGGCGACGAGATCCGAACTACGCCCACTGATCGATTACGCGTGTGACGTCTATCGTCTACGTCAAGGGCACCAGCCGGGGCTAGTTCGACATTGTCGCGAGTGCAGGCTCGAACCCGGACTGGGAATACGAGCGTAAAGTGCTGGGCCGCGACTGCAGGCGGCAAGTGCCCGTGGGCTCACATTTCAGATACCGTATTTACTGACACATAATGTGACACATAATGTGACACATAATGTGACACATAATGTGACACATAATGATGAATGCTTATGGGGGTCTGCTCAGTATTGTACCGTCGGTGATTATCCAAAAATTGTATTGCGTGCTCGGACCGATTCGCTGTAAGGTGCTATGTAACCCATTGATGCTCGCTAGCGTATGTGCAGAAATGCAGAGAAGCCTTGAATGTAGCATCTTGTCCCAGTGTTGCTCAGTCAAAGTCGAAATCAAAACTGGAGTCGCTGCCGGTCCACCACTCGATCTCTGATCTCGCCTAGCCCTGGCCGGGTTGCGCTTGTCCGTCCTGATCTTCGGCACTGCCCAGTTCGGCCTCAAGTTGTGCTGGGTCGTATTCACCCGCTTATCACGGTCAAAACACCACCCCCTCGCCGGCCCGATCTTGTCAACCCTGATCTTCGCCAACCCCTTGACTGGGCTGAAGTCTTATTGACTTGTACGCATTTTTCCTAATTGGTACCTAATTCTTAAGACCACTCACACCTGGTTGTATAATTGCGCATGGCGATTGCGCGCAAGCGAGCCGGACCTTCTGACAGCTTCCTATGCCGGAGAGTAGGGAAGACTAATTGCATCAGGCGGATATCTGAAGGCTTCGGATCGAACCAGTCAAAGGAGTTGCCTGTAAAAGAGGATTAAAGACATTGCTGCATACTTACCTAATATTTCTGCCTCTCTGCTCTTTCTACCTCCCCTGATGTTGATGCTACATTACTATGCGGTTGTATGGGTACCATACTCGTGGGCATCATCAGCGACAGTAGGACGAGAGAGATTGATCTTGACCAAATATTGGTTTATAGCTGTTACGAACACAACCGATATCTGTAATGGCTGAAACACGGTCGTTCTTCCAAGGGAGTCGGGAATTTCGAGTCTTGATTTTTATCAGCGACCGGCCAACAGAGGAGTTGCAGGCCGAATGGACCAGTCGGGTTTGCGGATTGTACAACGTGAAGTCGTCGCATTCGGTCTCATCTGTTGGTCTTGCAAGTTCCCGAATCCCAACCACATCGGGTTCGGATGGGATCTTCTAGGCAAATGGCGCCGACAGAGCTGAACTCTAAATTAGGATGACAGGCCTTTCTGATGGCAGTATGTAGCCTGACACCACAATGTCGTCATGGAACTTCCCGAGCGCCCCTCGGCCCCTACTACATGTACCTACCAGCCCCGTCGGACTTACACAGTGGGCGACTCCGAGCATCGTGGCTTCTTGGTCTTCCCACCTGGGCTGTCAGCAATCCATATTCTTCTAATAGAATCCCTTTTCACAACTTTAAGCTACTCCCTAATAACTTAGAAAAGCTAATTGTCGCTTATGCGATATAAGTCTCCACCATGGCGCCGCCCGACGACAACCCCGGGAAGAAACAGTTCGACCTCATCAATCGCGGGGTGAAGCGGTCTACGCCACTGGGCACCGCAACCTTCATTGGTATGCGCCTGGCCGATATTCCCTGGCAGTACCACCTTCTGCATAATGGCGCAGCCGAGCGCGCCCTCTCCGCGGTCGGCCTGTCCACGGTCGCGGCGGCGACGGCCGGCACCGCCGCGACGGCGACGGGCGTCGCCCTGCTCGACAACCTGGACCTGCCGCTGCCGCGCCTCCTGCTGCTTGCCATGGCGGCCGGCTCCAGCGCGAAGCAGATCTTATGGCTGACCTACCTGAGCGCCGAGGAGTTCCCCGTGAGCGCCGCGGTGCCCGTGGGCATTTTCAACACCGTCTTCAACTCGCTCAACGCCGTGCTGCTCGCGGGCGCCGCGACGTCCTCGCTGGTCGGCAGCGGCCCACGCCTATCCTCCATCATTCCCGGCGGCCTCGGCTCTACTGTCCACGGCGGCGACCTGCCGCTCTCGCTGCTCGCGGGCGCCCTGCTGTACGCCGCGGGCATCACCATCGAGACGCTGTCCGAGTACCAGCGCATGCGCTTCAAGCAGGCCGCGCGCAACCAGGGCAAGGTCTGCAAGGTAGGCCTGTGGCGCTGGGCGCGGCACATCAACTACTTTGGCTACGCGCTGTGGCGCGGCGGCTACGCCATGGTGGGCTGCGGCTGGGCCGGCGGCCTGCTGATGGGTCTCTGGATGGGCTGGGACCTGAGCAGTCGTGCCGTCTCCGTCTTGGACGAGTACTGCGGCAAGCGGTACGGCGAGCAGTGGGTCCAGTTCAAGAAGGAGGTCCCCTACCGCATCATCCCGGGACTGTATTAAGTCGGGTGCTTGTCGGGTAGTACGAAATAAGCTGATTGGGCAGAGGACTTTTGCATATTTATATCATATGTATGTATCTGGCGACATGTGCATGTAACAGTAAGTATGCATGCCTCGGTTTAGTTGAACACATGATGAATTGAGGCGAAGTATGTCAGAAGTTTGCAGTGCGTATTATTACAATATTAACTATGTACCAAATTGGCGACGGGAGAAATAGCCATCTAAGAAGATGAAGTTGATAAGTCTCATAACTCATTATGTGCTTCAGAAAAGTATGACGAAATATAGAAAAGTGAAATGTGCAGTTAGACCCTCAGTCCTCCAAGGATACCACCGATCAGGCTGAATATCCACCCAAGCAAGCTCTCGCCACCGTGGAGAGCGTTGGAGATCTTCTTGGCAGTCGCCGACTGGTCGTCCGTGTTGAGCCACTTATTCACGTTGGACTGGTCATTAGGTGTGAATCCTCCGGTACGGCCCGGCAGGACCTTGGTGCATTCGGTCAGGCTGTTGATGTTGTTGACGCCGAGCAAGCTCAGACGCACGTAGCCAGCAGCGAAGTCCTGAAATAGCAAGAAGAGGAGGCGTTAGTCAACTGGTTCAAGTACTCTTGACTGTTTGGTTGGGGAGGGGGTATTTTGCTCACCTCGTTCCAGTCCTGCTGCCCACCGGCGCTAGCAAACTTCTGCCATTCAGGGGCGGTCTGAGGGTGCTTAGACAAAGCAATGTCACTGTTGAACTTGAAGACACGGGGCGGCGTGGGCTTAGTGCCGAGCGTCTGTCCATAAAAAAGCACATCCCACACACCAGGCGTGCTGTCCTGGGGATCGCCGGCGCGGCTAGTGTTGACGAAGAATTGCTGGCTGGTCGTGTGGGCGCCGACGAGGGCAGTAAGCGAGTGGGGGCCGATGGTCTTGTCACGGAACAGCGCGATCAGGTCATCCGCACTCTGATCGACGCCGGGAAGCAGGTTAGGGGGACCCGCCTTGGCGACATCCACGCGGCCAACATAAGACTTGACGCGGGGGCCCAGGGGGCAGACGACGGTGGCGACGGTGGCCGCCATTTGGATGATGTCGGCGCGGGTGACGGGGTAGCCCTTCTTGTTCCAGGAGTCGTACCAACCGTTGACCTTTTGGCAGATGTCCTGGAGGCCGTTGTTGTCGGGTCGGTTGATCTCGTCCGTCGAGCAGAGAGACCCGTCGGCACCGCCGGGCAGGCCCTGAGCGGCGGTGGTCTTGGACCAGGTGCCGGCGTCGTGGAAGCCCAGGCGCACAGACTTGCGGGCCCACGACGTGCATCTGCCCGACTTGCCCCGGAAGTCCGCCACCATGTCGTTGACGATGTACTGCCAGACGCAGCATGTGTCCTTCTTGCACGCGGCGCTGCCGAGCTTAGGGGCAGACCACGTCACAGTGCTCTCGGGATTTCCTTGGCCAGTCAGGATCTTCTTGATATCGGCCGCAGTAGGCGTGAGCTTGCTGTCCGGCAGAGACACGAGGTCGCCAATGAGCTCCGTAGAGTCGAACTCATCATTCTCGCCCTGGCGGCGCATGATCTCGGCCATCTGATCGCCCATGCCCGGATAGCCCAGGGCAGAGGGGACACCGGCCAAGACCACGGATGTGGTGATGATGCTGGACCACAACATGGCTGAGGAACGATAGTATTGATCAGGGGTACTAAGGGAGATGGCTGGAGAAACGAATGGGAAGTGCCTCGAGGAGACAGCAGGCAAGCGAGCGTATGTCGATGAGGCGGATGGTGTGAGATGGGATCTGAGACGGGATCTGAGACAGTTGTTGACATCGGGGACATTGCAGATTCTTATACTCAGGTCCCAGGGAAAAGAATTGTTCAAGCCTCCTCAAGGTCCAGCAGTAACTACGGGGTGAAAGCCAACATAGGGTGACTGACGGCTGAGCCGCCCCTTGGGCACCCTTGAAGGAAGTAGCCGTCCGTCCATCAGCCGCTCGCTCTTCGCTTACTGGCTCGTACTGATGGTGTTGCTTTGGCCATTCTCAGGCTCCGAGGCGGAAGAGGTACTGCTATGCCTAGGCCAGATACCTAGATGCGCGCAGACGACACCAGTTGCTAGGTACCAAGAAAGAGCAGGGTTCGGGATATACCACCCCCGTAGACCGCCCGCGACCCGGCGGCATGGAGAGTTGTAAAGTTTACCAACATCATGGGTCTTATTGGTCGGCCCAAGTGACTTGATGACTGGACTGGCATGACCGGGTTCCTTTTTCTCATGCGAAGAATCTCGTAATCGCCCCCGCTACCCTAGGTACGGTGAGGGCGTGGTAGATCTGGGGGCCAGCCGAGCCAGTCCAGAACCTGGTCTTTGGTTTTAGGGTTTAGCGCTCGCGTCCGACGGTCGTTGGCGTCGGCACAAGCCCCCGGAGCTTTGACTATTAAGCGGCTTGCAGTAGTCTAGAAGTGACTCTATTCAGGCCGTCTAGCTGCTAGGCTTGCCAGCTGCTTGGTGCCAAGCAATCATGTCAGGGCGTGGAGAGGAGGCGCCCAGGGTAACAGGCAGCGATCATGCGGCAAGGGACGTACATAGGCAAGGGTTGCCAGCACAACGCTGAGATGCGGTAGCTAAGACAGTGGGTGGATGCAAAGAACCTCGAATTAATAATATAGAGACGTGATAGAGTCTCTTTAAAAATTTAAAATTAAGCGCGAAAAAAAATATTATTTAATATAGCTACTTTATAACGTGTATATAACTGCCCCTTTAGCTAATTACCTATTAATAAAGAACGCCCCCGTATTTTAAATTATAAAGTTATATATCCTTATTTAAATTTTCCGTTTTCCTTCCGTTATTAATCCGCCTTAATAATTAATACCCGTACTTTATTAAAGAAAGGCCTTTCCTTATTCTTATATAACGTAAAATTATTAATATCTATAAATTTCTTAAATTAACTTAGCTTAAATATTATTCGACGTTCTATCTCCTTTAATATATTATTCCTTTCCTTTTAAACATTTCTTTAATTAAGAATATTTCCTAACTTTAATAGAATATTTAAATATTATTATGAATAAAGGATTTAAATTTCGTTAAAATTAAGCTTTCCTCCGTCGTTTAATCCTATAATTTTTTATTAAGTCGGATATAATAAATTCGTAAATTCCTAAAGGTTTTCGTATAATTATCGAGGAATATTATTAATTTCTTAATACGCGTTAGCTATCTCCCGAAAAATATCGTTTAATTCCTTAAAGGTATTATTAAGAATTTAAATAATTTGGCTTAATTTCCGAAAAGTATCGATAAGTTCTTAATAGGTATTATTAAAATTATAAAAAGCGTTTATTAAAATGATATTTAAATTATAAATATCTTATATTCTTAATATTATAATTTAATCCTTTTTTAAATTTTTTTAAATATTAATAATATTTTATTCTTAAATCTTTATATATTTCTTTATTACGTTTATTAAAAATTCTTTAAGGTTTTTAATCTTAATTTCTTATTTTTTAATAATCTTTTAATATTTAATTTTTATATTCTCGACCTTCTTTTATAATATATTAATCCGGGTTTTAAGAGTTTTAAATTCTTTAGCTTATTTTCCTTACTTTTCTTTAACTTAAGTTTTATAATTTCTTAAATCCTTAATTATTTTTAATAGTTCGGAGTTATTAATTCCCGGCTATTTATTATTAAAAACTTAAGTTATAATTTTAAAATGTTTTAAGTTTTTAATTACGCCACCTCTTAAAGCTTTTAAGATTTTTTATAAAATTTTCATTCTATCTTTAAAAAAGGAATGTCCTTTTTAAAGCTTAAGTTTAAAGTCCTCCTCGTTATCTATAATTTCTTTAAAATTCTGTTCTTATATTTTAACTTTTTTAACTTAAGGTTTTATATTTAAGGGCTTCGTTTATAATTTCTTAAACACTCTTTTAAATAATAAATCCTTATTTCTTAAATACTTTACTTTATTATATCGGATATTTTCTTTATTAAATTATTTCTTTTAATATATAAGAATAATATATTTCTCTTTAGGAATTAGGAGATATAATAGATCGGTTTACTTTAATAATATTTCTAATAATTCTGGAAAGAATTTAATACCTTTTTTTATATTTTTAATTATATAATAAATTTTTAGGGCGGAAGGTTTAAGAAATTTATTAAATATAAATATTTAATTATCTTATTTATATATTTTAACGGCGTCCCGGATTTCCTTTAATTTCTTTATAAATTTAATATACGGGGATACGTTAATAATATATTAATTAATAAAGTATTTTTTTATTTTATTTATTAATTATTTAAAAGATACGACTTTAAAGGGGATTCCTTTATTAAATAAATCCTTTTAAAACTATCCGTTATAATATTTAAGTAATTCCTTCGACTTTTTATCTTTAACCGATAAAGGCTCCTCGTTTTTAATAAAATTAACTTTCTTCTTTTATTTAAAGTTTTTAAATTTCTTAAATTTATTAAAATATTCCGTAAATATCTCGTTATATTCCTTCGATTTTTTAATTAAATCCTTTACGCCGTTTTTAATAAGTTTATAATATTTATAGTTTTTTAACCTACTTTTAAACTCTCTTTTTTATAAAAATAGGTATTTATATTTTAAATATAATTTTTATAACTTTACTTTTCTTTTACTTTCCTTTATCGATTCTATAATATATCCGTAATCGAAATATTTATTCGAGAAATTTTTTTTTTTTTATATTTTAAATAATTCGATTAAAACGTTTTAATCGGCCGTTATCTTTCGTAACTTCCTAGCCTTTCTTACGTTCTTTTTAACGGAGGTTTTAATTAATTCTTCCTATTTATTTTCCTTTAAATTATTATTTTCTTATTTATTTTCCTTAAATATTCGCTTTCTTATTTTAGCTTCTTCGATTTTTAATTCCTTATCCTTAAAATTATCCGGGATATTCCTTAATAAAAAGGGAAATATTATTATCGAAACTTCCCGCTTCTCGGATAACTTATAATTAAATACTTATATATTCTTATAAAACCTAGTTCCCTAATTTTCATTTCTTAAAGGCTTAAGCTTATATTTTAAAAATTAAGACTTTTATTTTAAAAATTTTTTTATATTTTTAGAATTTATTTCTTCTTATTAAAAACGTTAAATATTTTAAAGTTTTAAAGTTTTTATTATTCTTTTTAATTATTTCCGGAATATATTTAATTTAAAGAATATCGTCTTTATATTAATTATAGCTAACCCGTTTATTTTTAAAAATTCTTAAAATATTTATTCTTATACCTTTTTTAAAAGGTTTAATTTAAAGAATAGGAATAATTCCTATTTATTAAATCTAAAGGGAACTTCCTTAAAGTTATAGAATTTTAAAGTTTTAAATATTCTTTCCGATACGTAGTCCTTCTTATACTTTCTTAAGTTATTAACGACTTTATTTAAAATATACTTAAAATTATCTTTACTATTCTTATCTATTTTAAAATTATTTACTTTAATTAAAATCCAAGCTATTAATTAAAATATATATTTAATATTAATTTTTACGAATTCTTTGAACTTATTATTTCCATTTAATAAATAAATAAAGATTTCCTTTTTTTAAAAGGTTATACCTTTATAAATAGGAATTCTTTAAAAGAGTTCCCGTTTTAAAGAAATTATTAATAATAAATTTAAATCCTCTTCACGTCCTACGTCTTTTTAAAGAATATTTATATCTATAATCTTAAAGTTATATTCTTTAAAGGAACTCGGGTTAAGTATAATTATTTATAATATTATATTAATTATTTTTAAATTCTAATTAAAAATAATAATACTCCTATAAAAATTCTTCTTACGTACGTCTTACGGAAGGTAGTTTATCGGAATACGATATTACTTTTACGTTATCGACCTTCTATCGTAAGGTAAAACAATCGAAAAATACTTTACGCATAATAATAAAAATTTTCTAATTTTAAAGTCCTATTAATTATTAATATAATTCCTTTAAGAATTTAATATAAAATTTACCTAACGTAATTAATAATATAAATATTAAAGAGATTTTTAATTATTATTAAAGGTATAATAATTATAATTACTTATAAAAGATATTAACGCGCTCAACGGTTTACACTTTATAATTTCTATATTTAATTAATATTTATAGAATTTTATATATATCCTATAAAAGATTATTTAATTAAAAATAACTTATAATATATTATAGAAAATAACGTTTTATTAATAGATTAATAAAAATAGACAGTTATTATATACGAAGAATATTTAAAAGATAAGGTTAATAATATTTATATAATAAGAATTATAAATTATAAATAAATAGTTATAATTCGCGTAATAATACTAAAAAGTTTTTTTTTTCTTAATTAATAACTATATTTATTCTATTAATTTAAATTAATTATTAATAAAAAAGAATAACCCGAAAATTTAATATAAGAAGTTATAAATAATCTTCTTCCCTTTATTTAGGTATTCTATATTATTATTTTAAAAACTATTTATAATTAATTATAATTATAATACCTTTCCCCGAAATATTAATCGAGGTTCGAGCTTCCGTAAGTTTATCCGGAACGGTAATAAATAATTTCTAAAAAATCTTAAGAATCCGGTCCTAAATATAAATAGTTTAATATTATTAATATAATATTTATTATTTCTTTAAATACTTATACCATTAAAATTCTTTAATAATATAAATATTCTTCTTATTAATTATTTTATTTTAAATAAACCTCGCTATTTAATTATTAATTTCTTTCTTTTCCTTTCTTAAATAATTATAACTAAATCCCCGATAGACGGGAAGGACATTTTCATTTACCTCTTTAATTAATATATAAAATAACGGGCTAATTATAATATATAATTATTTTCGTTTTCTTATTTAACATTTTCTAGTCCGTATTAAATTCTTCTTATATAAATAAATTAAAATTATAATTTATATTCTCCTTCTAAAACGACGTATTTATTTTCCTAAAAGGTTTTTAATAATATAAATTCCTTCGATATTAAAAAGCCCTTAAATATTTTAAAAAGCTTTCGAAAAGGATAACTATATGTTAATTAAAACGGGGATATTTTAAATTTTATTATATACCTATTATTTAAACTTCTTATTATATAAAGTAATTTATTATCCTAAGAAATTAAAGGAGGGTTATTTAAACGTTTTATAACGACGATTTTATTAAATATAGATTATATTATATAATTAAAGACTTCTATAAATTTAACGCTTTTATAAAAAATTAATAGATTTTTTAAGGAATAGACCTCTATAAATATTAAACTTTAAATAAATTCCGTTCCGACAAACGTTAATCTAGGATCCACGTATATCGTTAAAGGATATATTCCGTATTTATTTACTTATTTCTTAAAATACTTAAATATATTAATAACCTTTATATCCTTAATTAGGTATACCTATCTATAACTAAAGAATAAATTAATAATATATAAAATATAACAATTCCCGTTTCCTAAAACGATAAATAAATTAATAAAATCGATAACGAGAATTTAAAAAGGTTTACAAATAGTTTTCAAGAAATTAAATATTTTAAAACGGGCGGGATTAAAATGGACATATTAAAAATATTTAAGAATATAGTTTATAATATCTTTATTTATTATAAATTAATAAATTAAATAATTTAACTATTTTAATATAATCGTAATTAAAAAGTGGCCGTTCTTATTATAAACTTTTTATAATATTTATATTACTTTATAAAGAAATAAATACTTTCGCTATACGCTATTTTTATAATACTTTAAAATATTATTTTTAATCCGAAATAATTTATACTTTTTTATAAATATTTAAGCTCTTAATCTTCTTTTATCCGGGTTAATATCGTTCCGGAGAATTTCTTAAATATTATAATACTATAGGTTTTTCTTATAAAACGGGTTATTAAATAAATAAAATTTAAATATTAATATTATATATACCTTTAAAATAAATTAAACCTCTATAATAATTTATATTTCTTCCTTAAATATATCCGCATCTTCCTAATATATTATACCTTTAAATATATTAAAATATCTAATATTTAAATTATCCGATTACTTTTAAAGTCTTAAAGCTTTAAATATTATTTCTTCCTTAATAATCTTAAAATATTCCTAATCGGCGGTATATAACTTCCGGATAAATTTATCCTTTTCCCTCGGGGAGAGATTTAATAAAAGTTCGTTATAACCTCCTTTCCCGTCCTTCTATATTTATTAACTAAACTCGTCTATTATTCCATATTCTTTTAAATATTTTATATTTTAATAATCCTAATCCGGAAAGATTATTTTTAAAAAAGTATTAATAATTTTATTCCTTTTTTTTCAATATAATAAATTTATATAAAAATTAATTTTAATTTATTTATTTATTTAATATATATACCTTTTATATTAAGTAATATACGGAAAAACATTAAAGGTTTATAATCTATAAAAATAATAAATAAAGGATTTCCGTATAAAAAATAATAATAATATTTATAAATAAATTTAATAATACCGAATAACTTATGCTTATATATATTATAATTCCGTTAAACTTTAATAAATAAAAAGGAATTATATATAATAAACTTAAAAGCTTTTTAAATTATTTATTTAATAAAGTATCCGGCCGCCTATCCGGAAGCGTTAATAAATATATAAATTAAATAAATAAAATTATACCTATATATATTTATAATAATAATATATTTCTCCTTTAAGATTTAGAATATTAATATTTTAGCTAGGCCTTATTATTATTCGATATTTCCTATTAAGCGCGTAAGAAAACGTAAAGTTTCCGCGAAATTCTTAATAAATCTTTATATCGAGCTTATAGCTCCTAAGAATAAACGGACTTTTATAATATTTATAAAAATAATCTATTTATTTAATTTAATTAATTTAACTTTAATAATATAAATATATCCTTTAATTTTATAAACGTCCTTTAAGGCGTTAATTTATTTTATATCGATCTCGTATTTCCGGAATAATAATTTAAGGAAAGCTTAATCGATCCAAGGGAGAAAATAGTTTTTTATAAAATCTAATAACTTATTTATTATTTTCATTTTAATAATAAAATTATTAATATATATTAATAAATATTATATAAATTCCGGATTATTTTTAAATAATATTAAAAAATTAAATTTAAATAAAGGTTCTGGAATTAAATTAAAAGCGATATTTATAATTTCGTAAAAGGAATATCCTATTAATTAAATACTTTATAACATTCGGGTCGGTTATAATTAAAGAAATCTGGGGATTTTAAAAACGAGAATATATTTATAATTTTTATATATTAAAATTACTTAATATCTATATTTTAAATTAAATTTTCTAAATATACCGATTTATAAGCGCGATAATTAATTATAAATATTTATTAATAAAAGAAGATTAGTTCCTGGAAAATCCTTTTTAACTTTATTATAATTAATAGTTAATTTAAATTCCTTATTATATATTATTTAAACATTCTTATTATCCCGATTTTTTAATATTAAAATAAATTATATATTTTAATTTAATAGTTTATTATTTATTATTAAAATGTATTTATATAATCCGTATTTGATTATTTTAATAACTATTTTATTTAATTAATATCTTTAAAGATCCGTCTAGGTTTTCCTTTTAAATCGGTTTTAAAGCTTTATATTAACGCGAAATCTAATTTTATAAATAAATAGGTTTATAAAGGTCCGTATATTAGCGATATTAATTATATTATAATCCCGATAAATATATTAAACTTATATATAACTTATATATCTATATTTTAAAATAAGGGGTCCGAGTTTAAAGCTTAACTTCTTAAATTATTTTATTACTTCCTTATTTATAATTTCGTTAGATATAATAATCTAACGTCTCTTTATTCGTCGGTCCGTAAGAAATTAATAGCTCGTATAAGGAAATAAATTTTAAATATATTATTTCTATTTATTTAAAAATCCTTTTTCCTCTTAAATAATAAATTAATTAGGTTTTAAGACTTCAGTAGGAATTATTCCTAATAAAGAGTATATTATCCTATATACTTCCTTTTTAAAAAAAGTAGTTATTAATTTAAAGGTATAGATAAATAATTAATTATAATTAATTTAAATAGAATTTAAAAGATTATTATTAATAGACGTTTATCGAATATTTAAAATAACCGCGTTAAAAATTAAACCTTCTCTTAATATCGGAAATTTAACGGAATCTTTAGGATTTTAATACGTAATTTCCTAACGAGACGATTCCGTTTAAAGTAATTTTATAATATATTAAAATTAATATAGGAAATTTAATTTTCCGATTTATTATTTAAATCTTTATCGGATTCGGATTCGCTCGATTCTTCCTTAAAGTTACTATCCTTTCTTAATATCTTAAAAATAAGCGTTAATTTATAACTTAAACCTATAAATATCGAAAGTCCGTAAATAATAATTTAATATTTATCTTTATCTTTATTTCTAATAATTATATAGTTTTCCTAAATAAAAAATTAAATATATATATCTTAAAGCTATAATAGTTCGAATAGGAGCAGAATAATGTCTCTTCCTTTAATAAATTAGATAAAGTATTAGATAATTCGGTTAATCTTCTTAATAATAACGTTAAAAATTACAAATTCTATAATTATATTAGTTTTTCCTAATAAATTAATTAAATTAAAACCTTTTAAAAACCCTATATAAAATAAAGGTTTTTTAAAAAAGCTAATCTAATCGACTAAAAATAATATAATAATATTAATCTTACTTCCTTAATTAATATATTTATTATCCTATTCAAATCTTATAATAATAATTTCATTATCCTTTTAAAAAGTTAAAATAAGCGTTAGGCGGAAAGCTTTTAAATAATTAATTTAAAGGATTTCTATTCCTTCCGCTATCCATTTATATTTTTTAAAAACCTTATTTAACTATTTAATAGATAAATACCGAAAATTTTTATTAAAATCTAAATTAACTTAAATTAACTCTTTTAAAGTTAAGATGACTTTCGTACCCTTTAGGAGATATCGATAATTAAAAGGATTATCGTCCTTTCGAAACCGGATAAAATTAAAAGATTTCGATAGTTCGTCCGGATCTTTAACCTTCCGTAATCTTCTAAATTTAGATATTTTCTTAACAATATTACCTAAAAACTTCTCCTTATTCTTATCTTAATCTTCCTTATTATTATTTAATAAAAAGGAAATAAAAATAGTACCTCTATTACTTATTTTCCTCTTCTTTTTTAAATACTTCTCGGCTAAGTTAGAAATATAGGATTATATTATTATAATTTTAGCTTCGATTTCCTTATTTAATATTAATATATCGATATTCTTTAAAGCGGAAATATTAATAAAGGTATAAAAAGATAACATTTTAATAACGGGCTTATCCTTTAAGGTTAATTCGTAATAGAATTAAGCTAATCGGGCAATTACTTTATTTTATAATAAGGAAACACTTATATTATATTTCTTAACCGGGGTAATAAAAGTATAAAAATATAATTATTCCTATAATTATAATTATTTAAGCTTTAAGACTTTATATCTAGGAACGTTATAATTAATAATTCTATAACGGAAATATACTCTTTATCCTCGTTTTAATATAAATAAATTATTAATATAGGGATTAAATAACTTAAATCGATTAAGGATTTTAAGATTTCTTATAGGAAGTTTAATATCGGATAAAGATCGTAAGGTTTCTTTAAAATTATTATTAAGGACTTAATTAACAGTTCCTTAATAATCTCTCATTATATATCTTTCCTTATTATATTTAAAATATCCTCTTCGAGGTCTATCCAGTCCTCGAGACGGGGTTAAATATAGTCGATAATTAATAAGGTTTTAAGGAAAGTATTAAAATTAAAAGTTTAAAGAAGGAAAGGGATTCTATATTTAAATATTATAATAATTACCGTATTATTAATATTAAAGAGGAAATAATTATTAAATAAGAAATCCTTATAAAATATAAAGAGTTTATTATTAATTATATTATTATAATAATAATTATTAAAATATATTTCTTAAATAAAAAAAGAATTATAAACTTAAATAGCTTATATATATTTAAAGAAGTTTTATATTTTAAATTATTTAATCGTATAAACCTTCGTTTCTCTTAAAGGTAAATTTAATTTATTTTATATATATACAATTTACCTTAACCTTCGTTACTCGCTTTCGATCTTTTAAAATACTTTAAATTTCTTAAATTATTTTAAGGTAACGTCTTAAAGTTTCGATTAAACGTACCTATTAATTGATAAATATTTCCTTTAATTCGTAATCCCTTAATCCTTTTATAAATTTAAAAATCGTAAATTTTAAAAAGGTTGCTTCTATTATAAATATTCCTTTAAATCCTTTAAAACGGTCCTGGACTCCGGCCTTCCGGAGTGCGTTAAAGATTCTTAAATAATATTAAATAAAAGGTTTATTAATCTTTTATTCGAATTTTATTAAGTCTTTTTCTTAAATTATTTAAATATCGATAAATTTAACGAGGAACTTATTTTTTAAAGTTTATTTTAAAATATTTAAATCTTCTTTAATAATAGTACGGTTTCCGGATTTCTTTAAAGTAAATTAAATCTTTTATTCGTTATTTAAAAAGGTAGCGGCTTTTATTAAATATAATATATTAATTACCTAAATTACTTTATTTAATAAAAATTCTTAAATCGGATAATTAATAAGTTCGAATTATTAATAGAATTTATTTAATTATCTCGTAATTAACTTAATTCTTAAAAACTCCGGAACCGATTAGAAGTTCGGTAATTTACGGTTCTTTAAACTTATAACGGAAAATATATAAAATAATAAAGAAAATTAAAGAAATAAGAAGTTTTTCGGTTAAAATTCTTATTTAAAAAATTATATTAATTAATAATAGGTATTTTATTATCCTTAAGGGTTGGGATTTTCTTAATAATTCTAAAGGAGAGCTATCGATTATAAAGATAATAAAGGAAATAACGGTTTCGTAATAATAATTATAATATTTTAAAGAATAGAGTTTATTAATTATAAAATTTTAAATTAATATATAAAAATAGGAATAATATAATTTCTATTAATAGGAGATCCTCGAATAAATTAATATAATTTTCTTAATAAAAACTTTTAAATTCTTAATAAAAGTTTCTTAAAATATTAACTTTTTACGTTTAACGAGGACGCGCGACGTTAAAATATATTTAAAGGTAAAATTATATTTATTAATTTTTAATTATTTATAAAACGCGAAAGTACGGGATTAAACGTAAGAGAATTTATATTAAAGGGGTTAAAGAAAGAGGGAATTACTTTATTAATTTATATTATAATTTCCTTTTTTATTTAAATTTTTAAATATTTATATATATTAATTTATTTATTAACGTTATTTAAAGAGGAAGCTTTTATAGTTATTCCGGAATTACGAGTAATAAAGGGGGATTCTTTAGGAATTATTAAATTATAGACGGGAAGGAGTGGTCCTTTTCTTAATAAAAAGGATTTTATTAAGTTTCCGGATAATATAAATAAAGCTGGAAGCGAGGGTTTTAATAATATTCTTTATAACGTTATTAATAAACCGTATCCGCGAGTAAGGGTTAATAATAATTTTTCCTAATTATTCCCGAAACGAATTAAAAACGGAGTCCTATCGACCGTAATAAATAATAACCGAATACACGGTTCGGTTATATATTTCTTAATTAATCCTACGTTAATTTAACGCTTAAAGTATATATACTTTATACGACCGGAAATATATCGCTTATTTCTAAAAAAAGCCACTTAATTATAGAAATGTCGAAGGGCTTAATTAAGCTTTATATTAAATATTAATTAAAATAGTAAATAAATATAAAGAACCTCGAATTAATAATATAGAGACGTAATAGAATCTCTCTAGAAATCTAAAATTAAGCGCGAAAAAAAAATATCATCTGATACAGCCACTCTGTGGCGTGCATGTAACTGCCCCTCTAGCTGCGGTGCGCCGCTGGCTGCATAGACCGCTTGTTATTTGCAGCTCAGATCTACAGAGGGGCGCATCTCCAGGGCCCAATCTGGAGCGAACCAAGTCGTTTATTTCGGTCTTGAATAGGCGCTTGCGTAGACCGAACGTCGTATGTCCAATCGGCCTCGAGGAACTTCGAGAAACGGGGCCTCGCCAGCTGTAATCACGTCCTATGCGATTGGTCAGGCGCTGCGATTGACATAGTATTCAGGCCGTCGGTCTTTCACCTGACTCTTCTCGCTTATCGACACTAATCCTTCGGTCGGCGAGACGGTGGGTGGGATCCTGATGTGCGAATTATTGCAAAGCATGGGTCGCCTTAGTCCGCTCCAAAAAGGAAACCTTTCCTCAAACAATTGACCTGAAGATGCCCGAATGACCAGCAATGCTTCCTTTTCTTCATTCAGGTCGAGTACTTCTTGTGTGACCTTGGCATGCGGCTGAGGTGCAGCCGTAGACCAAACCTCGACGTGGCTTCCGCCTACTTGTAGAGCCATACAATTGTGCAGATTCGGGGCCGAGAGCATATGAAATTGACCTGTAATAACGGAACGTACTACTACGAGCGAACGAACGCACAATGAACATGATATGTAACAAGTAAAACTAGCTCGGGCCTTTGCTACTACCGTATATGTAGCATTGGGGGTGTTTGCGAGCGCTCTAGTTTCTGTTCTAGTTTCCTTATGCGCTTCGGTTGTCCGTTGGGGGGCTGCGCTAAGGTAGGTACTTTGTCACTTACACTATTAGCCAGGGGACTTCAAGCATGACCGTTACCGTTACGGGTTCCTGGGCAGCAATATGTAGGACAACGTGATACGACATGATAGATGTTTTTTCGGGCTGTGCGTGAGTTATATTTAGTCCCTTGCCAACATCGAAAGGCAAGAGAGCTCTAGAGGAGCGGCTTCCGGGTGCCGGCTGAGCTCGGCTTTATCTACCAGTCATAAATACTACACTGCACCCTGCCGACTTGCAGCTCATACACCGTATTGGCATTCGAGGTGGATCGACGGGCGTTTTTCGTGTTCCCTCATTTGACATGTCAAGCCTGGCTCAGGCAGAGCAGATTATTCCTTTTCCTCCACCACGACCTCTTCTTTCTCGGAAAATGGCCTGTTCTCGACGCAGACATATCCCCTGAACTTCCTTGCGGGCAGTCGGGCAGCAAACTGTTCGAGCCGCGCCATGTCAGTAGGAAATCCCAGGGTGGTGGCATGCATATTTCGGTACGTACCATTTCGTCGATCTCCTCAAGAGTTCTGCCTTTGACCTCGGGCAGGAAGAAATATACCCAGACCGCAGCAATAACGCACGACGGTAACCAGATATATCCATAACGGGGACCCCAATTCAGAGACTGTGGGTTGATGAAATAGGGTGCCGTAAACGTCGTAAGCCAGGCAAAGAAGAAACCCACCGCTGCGGCCAAGCCGAAGGTGTGGCTTCTTAAGCGCTGCGAGGGGATCTCGCCACCGGCCAGCCATGCGTATGAGGCTATCATTCCCTGGTGCCGCCATCAGCATCATGTGTGTGTGTTTCAGGAGGCCATTTGCCACATGTAGTGGTGATCTTACATTGTAACTCATCAGGTACAGGCAGGAGAAGGCTACCAATACTTGACCCGTGACCTTCGCACCAGGGTTCTTGTCGTAGACCACAGCGACGATCAGCTGCAAGATCCCACAAGTAACCAACCCGCTCATGAGCAATACCCTCCTTCGGCCGTATCGCGTGACGATCAGAGAGTTGGCAAAAATTGCCACAAGTCCTACTGTACTCAGGACGCAGCTCATGGCGAAAGGGTCCGAGACATTTGCCATGGTGAAGAAATACGCCTTATACGCTGGCACATTGTTAGTCGTGAAATCCTTGCAGAATATCGAGCTGACTCATAGCCCGTGATAAAAAGGGGTAGAGGGGTAGAGTTTTGGGGGCATGAGGGGCGTTTACCAATGATGAACATCGACCCTGAGGCCGCCTGGAGAGTAACAGCGGAAACCGAGAGGAATGTCCGCCGGCGGTCGATGGGATTCTTGAACATGTCTATGACACCAACCTTACCTCCCATTTCTCGCTCCTTGTCGATGGCAGCTTTGATGGTTGCGGCCTCGTCGTCTATCGGGGATCCCTTTGGTCTGAGCCATTCCAAGGACTTGCGCCCTTTGTCGAGTTTCCCTTGCAGAATGAGCCATCGTGGAGACTCGGGGATGAATACCATGGCCACACTAAGAACGAAAGGAACAATGTAGATGAGTCCCAGTGGAATGAGATAGGCCGACTTGTCGGGGCGCCCGGCGGTTGCCCAATCGACGACGGTGCCGATCAGGGTACCCTTCAGAGACTTGGATCAGAAGTGTCTTCGATGCTGTGTATTGGGGTGGCTTACAATGGAAGTGCTAAACTGGAACGCAGTCAGAAAGAGGCCGCGATACTTCGCTGGGCTACTCTCCTGGATATATAGCTGGGAATAAGTCATGAAGTAGCCGTTTGCAAGCCCAATGAGAAAGCGTCCGGCGTACAGCGCTCCAATGTCTTCGGTGGCCATCATAATAACGTTCGAAACGCAACACAGCACCGAAGCAAGCCAGAGACAGTCCCTTCTCCCGAGCTTGGCAGCAGTGAAGCCTGCCGTGCCAGAGCTGATGAAGGCGCCCAGCGTCATCAATGACGAAATCAACTGCTGTCGTTCCGTGGATATATTCCAGCCTATCTTGGCTACCTTGGTGTCGACTCTATACCCATACACCTACGACGGTCAATACTAATTAGCCTGGCGAGGACAGATCAAGACGAACCTTCAAGAAGCCAGGCATAGCTTGGAGGCCACCGATCATGCCGAAATCAATTCCATATTGAAAAGGAGAGAGAATAATCAGGCCACAGGCAAGGAAGCATCGCCAGTGGGCGCGAATTGTATTTTTGTCATCAATTCCCATCTTGGGGCTCGAAAGGGTGCTGACCGTGCAGGCAATCTTGTTTTCTTCTTACAGGACGGCACTACAAGATGTCTCGATGCGACTAATAAGACAGAATCGGCATGAATATCACATGGGGGATCTTTCTTATCTAGCTGTTCAAGACTTCGGTTGGGCTTCCCCGCATCTGTTGGATGCGACACCCCGTATATAGGGGGCCATCAGGCTTGAAATAGGCGAACTTGGCAACCCCCGGCAGTTATCCTGTTGGCTATAGAGGATCCATAACCGCAATCCCACCAGGATCTGGGGAAATGCGGAGGCGGGGATAGTTCTGGGGCCTTTGCGTCCAAATTATCTAGATCTCCGAAAGTTGACAACGAGACTCATGCCGGAGCCTAATTTCACAACGTCAGCCGGCAACTGTTTCGAGCTGCGTACATAACCCAAACCATTGCGGCGGTGCCCCAGTCCAGCTTTGCGGGGAGCATGCAGACAAGTGCCGCGCATATGTTTGGAGATCTCGTGGCATAGCAAGGTAATGGCGACATTAGGATGTGAGCTGAAGGATAGGTACATGTATATATGGTCATATCCGCGACCACAGAAGGGTTACAGGGTAACCTAAAACGACCCTGCTCTCCTACAAGGCCAGCGCTTAGGTCTTGCGGCCAAGCCCGAAGGGCATTGACCGAGCTCTTGCTAAGAAACTTATTTGCTATGAGAGCAAAAAACCAACGCCCAAACTGCATTTCACAACCAGAATAAGTCGGCAAGAGGAGATTTTGCCCTCAATTGAATATACTACTACACCTCACAGACAGCCTACATGCTAATGTTCAGACGGTGATAATACAATATAGTGTTGTAAACGGTACAACAAAGTCGCCATTCGCCTGGTGGATTTATATTACATAAAGCCAAATGGTTTGTCAGGTACCGTTTTGGGAGGCTGCAGTCCATGAGGGGCATTGCTTGTAGAGTGAGGCCAGTCTTGTCGCCCATTCCAACATCGATGTATTCAGTCAAAGGCGAGGGGCCAATTTGAAGACGGGCCCCAGAAGTAGTTCGTAGAACCCCACCTTGAGCAACGGGAGCTCTGGCCAAGTCACAGTCAACCCCACGCATTTTAGAGATGGACTTGCTCGCAGCGAAATAAAATTGTGCCTCCAGCAATCTTGAAGCTTCGTGATTTACGCTGGGAATCCTCTCTATATTGCCCTCCAATCGCATCTGTCATATCAGATATTGCAGTCAGCTTCGTATCAGCCCTCAAACATGTCGGCAACAGGGAAGGACGCTGTCTCCAGGTACGTGCAATCGGCCACGAAGCGCCCTCACCAACGAAACCCCCGCGACTAATCGGCAAGCAGCAAGGAGGCCGGCGCAACCAACCCTCGAGGTATCCCCCAAGCGCCGTTCGTCGACAAAGTCGAGGATTATGTTACATCCAGAGAAGAGGTCGAAGGAACGCTACGAAACTTCCAGGAGATGATCTCGTACGTACACAGCTATAATCGCCCGGAACCACAAGCCCAAGCATGGACGGGCGATCACTCGTAGATGCGCGCCGAACGATGCGGTCGAGGAGCGAGATGCTAGCCTCGGGCACGGCTGACTTGGTCCAACCCCAGGAAATACCAGTTTATGGAGCTCAATCTACAACGAAGAGTCGCGGGACTCAACGACAAGATGCCCGACATCCAGAAGACACTCGAGACGGTGCGGTTCTTGAAAACGAGAACGGTAAGCCGGTCTTGCTTCCTGATCGCAGCGCAGCGCCGCGGGTACTGATACGAAGTTGGTTATGCAGGAGGAGTCAGATCCGATCGAGACGACATTCGAGCTGAACGACACACTATACGCCAAGGCCAAAGTACCACCGAGTGACGAAGTCTACTTGTGGCTTGGAGTATGTATACTTGACGGTCTCTTACACAGGTTCCGGTAGCTGACATGAGTTATACAGGCAAACGTGATGCTATCATACCCGATCGACGAAGCAGAGGAGTTATTAAAGTCAAAGCTGGCGGCAGCGAAGCAGAGCTTCGCAAACTGCGAAGAAGATCTTGACTTCTTGCGGGAGCAGATCACGGTAAGATACTGGTCTCAATTCTCGACTTGGCGACAGCTACTGACGTACCTTACAGACCATGGAAGTTGCAGTGGCGCGAGTCTACAACTGGGATGTCGTACAAAAGAGGAAAGAAAAGGCCGGTGGGGAGGGCAAAGGAAAGGAGGACGAAGAGAAGTCTTGATCGGCCTGCACACCCACACAATACCGATGTGTCGACAAGAGAGGCAATCCCTACGCTACGCCTCGACCCTGTGCTCCCGCAAGAAAAGATAAATATGCGGAACAACAAGCCCTATAAGGATCTGTGCGACTGTGCATCGTCACGTCCGGGCAGCTTGGCCATCAAGAACAACTTTGGTGTAGCCATGGCAAAGATGCATAAAGGGCATGGGAGCCAGAGCTATCTCCGCAGCCTTGTAAGCGGATGATCTGGACCCTCCTGGGGCATGTGATGATCTAGCCTCCAAAGAATGACACATACAAAAAGAAAGATAGGTGGATGGCCATGTCCTCGCTGACGTCAGGCAATGCTGGGAGAAACGGAATGGATGCTCGGCATCCAAACGATTATGCATGTGCTGATTCTTGCGCCATATCGTTGACCCCTTTTCCGTGGCCCAAGTCTACTACCCAGGACGTGAATTGAACTAGACGCGGGAAATATTGAAGTAAAATTGCACTGATTGCGCCCTGACGGCGGGGAATCGTATCGTAAATTTGGCGGGGTTAAATTTCAGATGCCCTTGAAGAATGGACCCTTGGATTACGTAGCCTGCTCTAGAGCTGAGATGAGAGCGGTGCGGCAGAGGTGCAGCAGAGGCGCAGCATCCGGACCAGAGCACTCGAAACCCAGGAATGCGCAAGGGAAGCTGGCAAGTGGGTGGTGCAACGCAATCCAGCCAAGAAACCAGGAGAATAGGGGAAGGTATCGTCGCTCTCCCCTGAGTCCTCCATTCACTTTAAACCTACCTAGCACCCTAGGTGCGCTGTACATACATGTATGCACTTATCAGGATGCAGAGCCCAATTCAAACCTTAGGATTAAGCACGAGACAGCTTGACAGATCCACTCGATCTTCCACCGCTTTTACGAGGTCTCAACATGGTTCTGACAGGTGGATAGCGGTTTACTGGATGATTTAGTGGTCAGGGTCAGTTGAACAAAGCCTTAACCATCGGTTTTTTGGAGTCCATTATCAGTGAGCCTATGACGAAAACCCACTTCTGATTGGCAATAAGCCAACCGATACCTGCCAAATTCCCTACCACCCACCGCTGTCGTCCAGGCCCGGCTTCCGGTCTAAACTAAGCGACTAAACGCCCCAGCGACCCTAATCATCGCGAACCGGATTTGGCTTGGACTCGAACTCCCGGGGGCTTCCAGGAGAAACAGAAACAGACAGCAGTATTATTACGGGTATATCCTTGTCCGTCTTCTTTCTCGACTCTACCTTGCGTCTCGAGATACATTTCATCCCCTTTGAACGTTTTCTCCGACTCGGCTACGCTTTTCAGCTAAAGAACAGGTTTCCATAAACCGTTCTCCCCCTTCCAGCTACTATTATTTCTATCCTCCCCGCGCCCAACTGCAACCACCAGCAAACCCACTTCTTCCTACCGCATAACTGCACGCATTCATCATGGCGTCCGAAAACCCTACCATGAAGCTGAACGCCAAGTACGACGACTATGACTTCCCGACGACTGCTCCCGAGAAGAACCCTGGCCACCCTGGCCACCTCTCCACCGAGCAGGAGTCCCAGGTCGAGCAGCTGCGCTTGCTGCTCGAGGCCGAGGGCTTCACCGACCGCCTGGATATGCTGACCCTGGTATGTGTCACCCCCGTGGATGGAGCTGGCATGGCTACATAATCGTAAGAAATACTGACACGGAGGCCATCGTCATAGCTGCGATTCCTGCGCGCCCGAAAGTTCGATGTGAACCTGTCAAAGAAGATGTGAGAGAGCCACAACACCCATTACGCAATAACGATGGAGAGGGACTGCCAGCTGACCATCTGCCCCAAAAATAGGTTCGTCGACTGCGAAGCCTGGCGGAAAGAGACCAAGCTTGACGAGACAGTGCCGGTCTGGGAGTACCCCGAGAGGGAGGCTCTCTTTAAGTACTACCCCCAGTACTACCACAAGACAGACAAGGTACATACCACGCATATGCATTATCGCCACGGCCTCACGAATGTGGCTACTGTCGTCAAAGCTTTTCTACGAAACTGTTGTGCTGACATAACCCCTCTTTGTCTTACAGGATGGCCGTCCGGTGTACATTGAGCAGATGGGTGGCATCGACCTGACTGCCATGTACAAGATCACCACCGCCGAGCGCATGCTAACGAACTTGGCCGTCGAGTACGAGCGCCTGTCGGACCCGCGCCTGCCCGCCTGCTCGCGCAAGGCCGGCAACCTGCTCGAGACGTGTTGCACCATCATGGACCTCAAGGGCGTGGGTATCACCAAGGTGCCCCAGGTCTACTCGTACGTAAAGCAGGCCTCCGCCATGTCGCAGAACTACTACCCCGAGCGCCTGGGCCGCATGTATTTGATCAACGCGCCCTGGGGCTTCTCGGGCGTCTGGAACGCCGTCAAGGGCTGGCTCGACCCCGTCACCGTCCAGAAGATCCACATTCTTGGCTCCGGCTACCAGAAGGAGTTGCTCGCCCAGGTCCCCGCTGAGAATCTGCCCAAGAGCATCGGCGGTACCTGCGAGTGCGAGGGCGGCTGCGCATTCAGCAACCAAGGCCCCTGGCAGGACCCCCAGTGGACCCGCCCCGCCAAGTGGGAGAAGAAGGGTGGTGCCGCTGCTGCCACCACCGACGACGGCAAGAAGGAGGCTGCTGCCGGTGAGAGTGTGCCGGTCACTGCTGCTGAAGATGCGCCTGTTGCTGCTCCTGCCCCCGCTGCCGCATAAGAGGTTATTCCCGTGCTGCGTGGGTACATGTTTAGCGATGCGTTGAGACTTCGAGTAAACCGTGGTTATTGAAAGAAAACTAGACGAGCAATTCCATGGGGATGAATTACATTGAGCAAGATCAAGAGATATGTGTGCCCCCGGGTAGAAACATCAGCAGGACACATTTGATTCCTCGTTTCACTGCACCGCCGACTGAGATAGATCATAAAAATACGATCGATCGATACAGATCACCGCCCCTTCTGCTTGTAGTATAAGCCATCTCGAGCTGTTTCCGTTTTGTATTTGGTGACATATGGTCTCCCCGAAAGCTGTGTAGAATCAGCAGCATGAGTACTCCCCTTAATCCTAATCAAGAAACAAACTACGAAATCTTCTATCAATCATTTGTCATGTGGTATCTAGTCTCGATTCACCTGAACGCCTCCCAAAAACGCCAGCGTAAGCCAAACTGCTGTGCTCTTCCACTTCCCCAGTCGCTCGCACATGCACGAAGACTTAAAAATGATCATCGCTCCGTAACCACATAGCCACCCGCACCTCTGGCTCTCTCCATCTTGGCTACAATCGAGGGCATCTCTTTCTTGAGCCTCTGGAGCCCGGCCACCGCCTCGCCGTACTGCCGTTCCACCTCGGCCTGCCTCTCTAAACCTTCGACCCGTAGGCCGACTTCCTCGGTGCCGTCCTTTTGCTTCCTCTTCCTCTTCTTCTGCTGTTGTTGCTTTTCGTCCCCCGTGGCGGTGGCGGCAGCCTGAGCTTCGGCTTGGGCCTGTTCGTCGGCCGACTTCAGCGCTTCCAGCGCCTCCTCGTCGGCCTTGATGCCCGCCTGCACGCCCGTGACCCAGGCCGTTGCGGCGGCGCCCGGGACCGTCTTCTTGAGGTGCGCTATATCGCGCAACAGGTCCTCCTCCTCGCGTGTCAGCTCTTCGACGCGAGCCCGTTTGCGCGCGTCGAAGGGCGTGTAGACTACCTCAGGCTCCGCCGGGTTCCCCGAGGACGAGTACGTCGAGTTCGAGGACAGCTGGGACGGGTCGACGGGCATGCCGTTGATGGAGAGGTTGGGCGCTGCGAGCTCGAAGGTCTTTTGGATGTACTGTGTTCATGCCGAGGGGGCGGGTTAGCTTTGGCAGTTCGCTGGAACGGTCGAAGACAACACAAGGGCTAGCAGTCTTGGTTTCCCCGCCATGTAGATAGGACGATAATAGATGCAACGGATGAGGATCCTCGATCGAAGCAATTGTGCTTCCGGGGGAGTTTTTCCATACCTCGTTTATGAGCTGCTCGATGCGTGTCCGCAACTCGTCTTCCCCTTGGGCGCCCTCGACTGGCGGGAAAGCTTCATCGATGCGCGCCGCGGCTGCGCGTCGCACATTGGCGAGTAGGAAGGCCAAGTCTTCGGGCGATTGAAGCTCGATCTTGCGCTGATGCGCAGACACGGCGGTATCCATGGTGGAGGTCTCGGGTTTGCAGGCGATCGAAACGACGACGGGGGCGAGTAGGAGCACTTGCTTGTTTACTTGACCTCAATTGTTGATGATGGGGATGGCGGGACGGATTGGCTTATCGGACGCTTATCAAGCCGCTGTCAATGGCAATTAAGCCTTTGGTACCTGAAGGGTGGGGCTGCGCTACCTGGAGTTCCAGTTCCCCAGAATCCGGGGAACTGACATAAAAACATGAGAACCTTGCAGGTGCCATCCTCTTCCTTACTGCAGAAAGTCTCACGATCCTTTCTGGGATGTTGGTGGTAATTGACAAGTATCGATCGGGCATGGAATTGTTCCCACTATCTGCATCCCTTCCTCCCAAGCGACCGCTAGAATAAACCGTACACTGCCCATATGTAATAACAACCTATCCACGTGATTATTCCACTTACTCCGTATTACGACAGTGAAGTAAACAATTTATACTTATATTTACCTTTTTATTTATTTCAGTATAAGCATTGGGTATGTAGGTAACTATTACCTACTGTAATAATCGTTTAACTGGAATAATAGCGTTTCGGTCTGTTGGACTTGGCCGGTTTATTCTCGCAGGGGCTTGCCCCTTCTGTCTCACTCGCGGTGAACCACACCCGACGGAAGCAATATTGAATTAATATACATGGATGGAAACAACCCGTTGTCAAGTCATGTCGCTGTCTGCCATCACGTTCATCATATAGAGCACACTGAACCACTGATATTTACTCATTTGCGCACATCTTCAGGCTCTCTATTACAGCACCAAGTCAAATACCCGAAAGAAATACAAACACTAAGCCACATAAATAATCAATTGAGAGCTTATTCGCTCTTTACCCAGCATAAACCCCTCAATGACAACAGAACAACTCCCCAGGGAAAGAAACAAAGAGGATTTCACTTGTTGCCAAGCAGTTTTGGCTCCTTTCCAGTGAAGCGATGAATGTCTTGCAAGAGCGCCCAGGCCATGTGAACAAATGTTACGTCCATTCCTGGTTCGAATGGACGCAGCTCTGGGCTGTCTGGCCTAGCTTCGTGGGGCATCTTGCCCTTCTCGAACAGTGTAGGTTTGCCAGGGTTGCCTGAGCCTTCCTTCTCTCCTCGCCACCTTCTCTCTTCCTTGGCTATGTAGGGGTCTTCGGTTGGGCCCCCTGGTACTACTTGCCCCATGAATTTTCCGTATATATCCAGTACAGCTCATCCAGAGTCTCCTTTTTCCGAGAATCGGGTTCGTGAAGTCGTCTCGCTGAGCTGGTCAGGAAACGGAATCACTAGCAACTCCCACGAACACGCCGACTTTGTGGCAACCCCTTTGATGACAACTTTCTCGCGGACACAGGCCTCAATACTATTGGTCTCTCTGAACGTCAGACCCGTTGTGGCCCCGCGCTTGGCTACGCGGACAGAAGGGATGCTGGACTTTCCCTTCGCCGTTGGAGTCTCCAATGTGCCTTCAAGGTATCCTTTTCGAGGAAGGAACCCGCCGTTTGAGGCAACGTACTTCTCGAACTTTTCCCTGTCCAACTCCTCCATCTTTGGTACTATTGGCAATTTTGGGTCTGAATCGACAAAAAAGATCTTCGTGAAAGCCGGAGCCCGATCAACGCCCAGGTACAACTTGTTGCTTGCCTTCTTGAATCTGGTCCCATCGAGCTTGATCAAACACCAGTCATTCAAGAACCCAACGAGCTCAGTACTTTGGATTGACCCCTGAGAATTGCAGACCTCGTACTCGGGCGCTGCAGAAATTGATCCGATGACTCGCTTTAGCAAGCCTGAGCCGGGTTTGATCTGCCCGGTCGAATCGTTGTCCTCATAGACGGTGGTTACAGCATCCACGATATTTCTAAGATACTTCACTGTCGCCACGATCTTGCGTTCCTCGGGGGTAGGCTCTTCAGGCTCCGGTCCTGACGATGACGATGACTGGCGCCAATCATCGTACCTCTTGACCTTCTCTAATGCATCGGCGGAGCTTTTCCGATAACCCTCCAGTATATCAATAGTTAACTTCAGAGCTACGGATACAGTCTTTGGAGATGCTTGTGATACCTTCGGCTTCGCCGCATTGCTTTGGGCCTTGATTATCGTTGGGCGCTCCTTCTGTGGCAAGTGAACGTGATAACATGTCGTTGCAAAGAGATCGTTGACACCATCAAAGGTTAGGAAGACACCGGATGTTCCGTAATCTCTGTATTCCTTGGTTGCAGTCTTCGACACCTCCCACCCAAGAGTTGAAAGCAAAGGCAAAGGTTCCTCATTAGCTCTTTTCTGGACGCCCGAATAAAGTGCCCAGTACTCGTCTTTGACTACTTCGTCCAGATTCGGGATAGTGCTGTGCTGAGAGGCATTGGAAATGGCAGTGTGGTTCCAGATACTGTTCTCGCGTACTTCGACGTGGATATCGAGCCTGTTGCGCTCAAGGATGTTCTTGACGACCCTTGTTGCTGCTGAGACCTGTGCGATGGTTGTTCCATATTCAACATTGATGAGGACAACAGCGGGATATTGATCGTCCAAGCTTAAGGCCGGGCCAGAACCAGAGCGGTACCCGATTCGGATGCCCGTGAACCACGTCCAGGGCACAGATGCCGACTCGAGTGTTTCGACAATGGAGGGCAACAGAGGCCGGAGTAAGGCAACAATCTTTGAATCGGACTGAGAAAGAGCCCAGATAGCAACGTACGTTTTCTGAACTTGAGTTCGTCCCCAGTGGTTAACATGCTGTATTGGAACCCCTCGCCAAGGCTTGTTGGATGTATTGGTCCGGACGATTAATTTACCGCCTAAAATTAATATTAATAAGGAATAGATGTAGGTAGTATTGGGCCCAACAATATCTACCTGTTGCAAGCATCACTGGAGTGTGACTGAACATGGGCGTACCTCGGATCGGTCTATGCTGAACATAGAGCCCCATCTCTCGAGACACCTCATTCAGTAAAACGTGCAGACATATGAGTGCTTTTATCAGCCCTAAAGCTTGGCTTCTGCAATCCGGGCCAACTAATGATGAATGCAACCGTGCTCGCTTCAAGATCTGGCTACGGCCTGATCGACAGCAGGTACGCTACTGGACGAATAGTTTTGACACGCTACATGTATAAAGAAGAACCGTACAGGGCAATTGCGCCTTGCTCCTATAGGAACGAAAGCGGGCGAAATGGAGGTAAGAATAAAAGGATAGGCAATCATTCTGGGGCTTTATGTTTCTGTATCACACAATCGTTATCATACTAGTTGTATTGCTATCGGTTCTAACAGTATCCCCCTTCCAGTCCATTCCTTTTCTGCCTTTTCTGCCTTTTCCCTAAACCTTGAAGTATTGAGCATGTATACACGGTCTCTCCAGCTTGGTCATAGCCATAAACAAGGACAAGAGACATAGGAACGCTCATTATGTTGACAAATCTCAATAATAGGACACAACATACCCTGAGTGGTTTAAACAATGCTCAAATGCAGGCACCGTCAACCACATAGCAACGTTTCGAAGCAAGGCGACATTCTGTCTCCCGACTCCCTCATGCTCTCATACATCAATGGCCATAGGCTCTGGCCAGTCCAACCGTGTATGGAAACTGTCGATCTTCTGCCCAGTTATCCAACTGAGACGCACTTGGGCTGACACTATGGATTGTCCCGTGTCTGGCGGGGTTCTTGGTCCGGACTCAAAAAGCAGCCAGTACGGGTCATAATTAAGTTCGTCTTCTCGGAAACCTCCTATGTGCAGATATGCAGCAGGCGTACGCCATTGCATGAGGACGTCGTTTGGTTTTGGTGCTATGTGGCTGGGCGGTCCTGTGCTCTGGAGGTGCGGTGGGATCGTGGGATCGTATGGTAGTCTGTCAAAGAGGTCCACTGTGGGCTTCAACGTATTGAAGTTCCAGTCAAACCGACGCCAGTAGGGAAGGCGCCCTGCTGTCTGGTCATATATCACGACTTGTGTCTCCCACCACTTAGCCAACTTGGGGTTAAGGACATCAAGGTGCGGACCTCCATGAAAGTCCGACATTTCGTAGCCTTTTCTTGTGGCGAAGGGCGCCAACCCTCTCCGCGACTCGTATATGATGTACTTCTTCCAGAGGCTCTGCGACAGAAGACTCAGCTTCTTGAGCTGGCGGCAGTCGTCGATTAAGTGTTTCCTTCCACAGAATCCACAGAAGTTCAGCAATCCTCTGTGATCTAGAGGGCCGCGGCAGAGTTCAGGGGGATGTCTACGCTTGCAGTTGTGACAGAGCATGTTCATCCTTGACTCGATCAGAGCGTAGCTGCAATTCTTCCATATCGACCAACTGCCTGGCACAGAGCGCTCCAAGAAACCAGCTGTGGCTCGATTCCTTCTAGATACAGATGTCTTGTTCGACTCATGCTCGTGTTTTCGAGAAATATGAGGATAATCTGTTCCGGATTCGAAGGTCGCCTTTTGCTGCCAACCAGTTGGAGCAGAACATACCACCGTGTCATATTTCTGTCTATCGTGGTAGACATATCCGCCTGTGATGGAACTTGAGCATGCCGCAAGTTAATGAAATTCGGTATGGAGGCCTACCTTGGGGATGATGGACATATTCATTGCCATAAATATGAGATGGCTGGCTTATCCACCAGGATGGTGCAGATGAGTTCTGATAGAATACCGGCTGCAGATGTGACTGTGTTTGAAAGGTATGATACTGCGGACTTTGATATTGGTAAGACGGCTGGATTGCCTGGGAAGTCTGTCCTCTGAAATCAACTCGGTTTCTTGCCCTGTTTCTGTTCCCGCGACCTGCTCGACGAATTTGATGCCAATCGTTCCTTTTTCTCGCATGATGGCGACCACCGCCCCGAGGACCATATTTATGGCTACCGTTATATGTGCTCCAGTCACTCTCGCAGCGACTGCGCTGCCGATTTCTTCTGTGTGCAGGTGCCATCTCGGTTTCATGACATCTTGCAGGACTGAACTTGTATGACAGTATGCAGGGGACAACAGGGAATAAGAGGTCAACAATGGAGAGAGAGTTGACTAATAATGGCTTTGCGTGTGGAGGGGAGACAAGCTGAATGTGTCATGAAAATCAAACAGCCATGCCTAGAATTCACAAGGGGATGGATGGTAACTGACCTACATATCTGCAGGTGATGGAAGGGTCAAGTTAGGCAAAGGTTCTTTGTGGGGAACATGGTGCTTGCTTTGTTTTTCATCGCCGAGCAACTGGCGTGTAGGTCGTTGGCACTGGAGGGAGATCATGGTTATCAACAAATATTGTTGTCCAGTTCTGCAGGGTACACGCTACTGAACATTGACACTGCACACTAAAATGTAGACTAAGGATGGCCACTTGCAACCGCTATAATACTTTACTGGTTCAGGTATTCTGATCATCGTATGTGTAAGTGCTATTTTTCATCGAGAATATGGGAAGTGAGCTGATTTGAGTGACCGCCATATTTGGAAGGAGAGGGGTTACCAGCAACGATCTGTGTGGCCCCTCAAGCAATTTATTCGGCAGAGTTAGACGTTAATAGGGACAGGAACCTCCCATTCCAGATTTTCTGTGTGCTGAGAAAAATCTGAATATGAGCGGGTGCTGGGTCTGAACGGGACGAGGGGGTGGAAGGGCTGACCGCGCTCAACTCCACATCTTTATATATCCGTATGTTTGCCCTCGTACTCATTAACTTCCTCATCATTGTGCTCATCTCTCTTCTCAGCCTCATGCTGGTTCTTTTCGAAGCTTGCCCAATGCGCACGAAGTACCCCAAAACGGTAGACGGAATCGGCTCTTCCTTGATCATCTCGAGCAGCTCAGGATGTAATCCTTGAGGGAGGGACCGTTTGGGCTAGGAGTGGCATAGAAGTTCGGTGACATCTCAACTCCTGCGGTGTACGTCCAAGCGGGACGGAAGCTATGTACACAGGTCTGCCACGGGGAAGTTCCAGAGACCGGAAAAAGATCTTGAGCATCACGTTAACTAGAGAATCCAAACATTATGATAAGGAATAAATAGTTGCTTGTAATGTTCGACCCAGAACAGTTACAACTGAGAATGGGTTTGTGTATTGATATTTCCCAGGGTCGAAATATGAAACCAGGCAAACTGGAGGCAAGCTGGACCAGTGACACACGCATCCCCTTGATGGTGAAAGCGCTGTTCCCACCAGAACATGCCGTATTGTAGATTTTATGGATCAATTAGTACTATTGGTATAATGTTTATTCCGTTGACGGCGATACCCGGTTACAAAAGCTAGCCTACTGATTATTCAAGTGAAGTATTATGCCAAGAGCAGCGCTATTGCCATCAAGGGGATATATGGTAATGGAAACATCAGAACACATGTGATCTGTTTCCTCTCTTGAATCCATATGTGCTTCAATTGACCAATGTGACGAGTCCATACCAATCGTGGGGTGTTCTCCGGCTGGCCAATCGGCGACGGTCAGCATATGCGAGAACTGCTGCCTGGAGGCCTCCGCACCTACGCTGACAGGTCTAGGACTCATATACCCTGGCAAGAATTCGATTTCCAACCAGAATGGATCGATCCAGTTCATCCCTTTCTTAAAACCTAATATCTTAGTCAATTCATCCTTTCAGCGTTATCCCGGAATTAGCATCCAATCGGTACGGCTTTTGTTAGCCCCTGGATTCTGTTCAAAGGGGGTTGGTCCCTTTCACCCAGTCAGCGATGGCTCGGCCTAGAAAGTCTCAACAGGTGGCGGCGTCGTTGCATGGCAGTGGCCCTGCTGCTGCTGTTGGTAGGCGCATGAATGATGTCAATCAGGCCATAGCACCAATAGGGAGTGATTCTCATCATGCACCAGCATTCCAGTACCCGGACTATGAGCTCTACCACGCCAACATGACCGCAGAACAAGTCGCCTTAGCCAACAGTCCACGTGAAGTTGAACAAAATTGGCTGTGCCATAACAGTAGCCTACAGGCGAAGGATCTATCGTCAAATGTTTATTCCGGCCCATGTTCGCTGCCCTTCAGCGGACCATCAACCTTTGAAAATATTCATGAGGGCAACCCGATACAGGTTCTGCCTCTAACGTACGAAACGGAGCCCCCACTGCCGGATGTCTCGCCGCCCGAGTCATCATCTGGTATATCCTGGACGTCTTCTATGACCGATGTTCTCTCGCCGGTGCAAACGGAGAATATCCGGGTGCAAGGCCCTCACCGGTGGACGCGCCGCCCAAGCCCCTTGATGTACCCCATGAAGCCTGTGCCGGCGCCATCGAATGCACCGGCATTGTGGGATGGAGTGAGGGCAGAGCCCAGTCAGGGTAACCCAAACTCTCAAAAGGAGTCAGGGCAGCTTGTCAGTGGCACACCTTTGCTCATGTGCCGGTGGAATGAAAACGGCCCATGTCAGAGTAGCGGCTTTGCAAACCGAGAGGAGCTCAATTGGCACGTCAAGATGGAGCACCTCCTCGAATGCCCGGTCCTTGGATGTGTTGAAGGCCCCTTTTCTGACAAGGAGGTGCTTGATTGTCATATTAGGTGGGCGCACAAGAATGCAAGGCTGGATGATTCATCTACTACCACCGCTACTCAACTCGGCAACTTGGAGACCAGTGGAACCCACACGTCGCTAATCAGCATGAGACCCGAGGCGGAAAAGCCTCCAGTGACAGCCGGACCGGCACAGGACAAACTACTGAAACTGGAAATGTCAATCGGCATTTCCAAACGACGCTGTCGCGAGAAGCTGCGGGGTGCCTTGGAAAGGAAATGTCGCCGGCAGAATGGTAAGTTGCTGAATTCCACACACTCTACCGCATGACCAAGTCCAGTCCAGTGAGCTGACCATACCAGGAGTAAGTGCAGCCAGATCAACAGAAAGTCCTCGCACACCCAGACTGTTCGAATATGCGAGCTTTCCCATTGTGTGGGAGCACGGGGTACTCCCTTTTCTTACCGAATTCATGCCTAGATGGTGCGGCCCAGGGCATGTCATCAGCGTCAACAGAGGAAAGAAGCGAGACATGAGGCGCATTTGCTTCATGACCAAGATGCCCGTGTCAAAAGCGCGCAAGATGACAATCGCGGCCCATGTGCGAGACCTGCTGCCGGATTCGTATCGTCATGGGATCAGCTTCGTCTTCACCACGGGCGAGGTTGATCGGCTTACCTGGGCTAGAGGTCTGAGTAGGCAGATGCCCGACGAGGTTTGCAATCCGCGAAATCCGTTCTGCTACAATAGCCCTTGCATGGGCGATTCAATCGGGGCCGTCCTGCAAGACGGTGATGATACGACCGCGACCCTAGGCCCAAAGATCATTGTGGGTGGTGGCAATTACTGGCTTGCCAACTTCCACCCATTCACAGAGACGAACCATGCGGGTGACATGGCATTTGTCTTACACCCTTCTCCCGCGGACTATGATCAGTGCCGCGAAGAGGGCCACGATGCCCTGGAAAGCAATTTCGAGTTGGGGAAAATAGCAGCAAAATCAGGATATGATCTTAAGACAACAAGGATTACCCATGAACCTTACTGGGAGGAGTGTGAACAGGAGCCGCCGCTGGTGGTCACTGACTGGGCGTTGATCTCGGCTAAGACCAGAGAGGCGAATTTGCTTAGGAAGTTCCCTGCTGCTGCGGCTCCTAAGAAAGAAGTCCCGATCACGAGGATGAGCAGTGTGGTTCCGGGTGCCGACGTCTGCTCGACGGGGCGCACGTCGGGCTACCAGCGCGGCCAGGTCTGCGAGATTCCGGCTTATGTGGATGGCAAGAATAGAGGAAATGGTACAGGCAAAGGGACACGAGAATGGTTCATCGAAGAACCTGAGTCGCAAGATGATGAGGAAGACTGGATCCGCGGTGGCATTGGGGTCCCAGGAGACAGCGGGGCTGCCGTGATAGACTGCGAGTCCAATATGCTGATTGGGCAGCTCTGGGGTAGGAACAAGTATCACGGTGCTGGTTCGCGGGTAACATACTTCACACCAATGTTCGACATTTTCGATGACATTCAGGAAAAGTGTGGGGAGCAAACCAGGCCACAACTCCCCCAATATCGCGACGAGGCCGATCGATGGCCTGTATACCCGGTGTGCCGGACATGTTATGATCTGCGCGAGTACATGGAGAGCCGCAGAAGCTCCAGAGACTCCCTCGTATCGATGATTGCTGGAGTCGGGGAAGCGTCGCATAGCGAACATGATCTGACTTCGGTCTCCGAACTGGCAACCCCTAAAGCGATTACCGACAGCCATTGGATTCGCCATGCTGGACTGGAAGATTTGGGCTCCTCCTTCAGTAGTGCACTGTCTCCAGCACCCATAGCTTCACATTCATTCTCATTTGGCCATGCAGCCAACTCACCCGGGATTTTAGAAATGAGAAGTCCTTACGCCATGAATCTGAACGACGAAGATCTGTTCGAAACAAGGGGTCCAGAGGAGCGACCTTCAGGGCATGGGAAGAGGAAGTTCGGGTCAACAGGTCTTGTTCGCAGCAATAGCCACCAATCCGCATCTTACCAGCCGGAGAAGAGGCGAAGAGTAATGTAGAACCATGCCCTTGGTCTAATCATACATAGATTGGTTTATTATTAGAGAGTACGAACGCTTATTAGTGGATCAGCCTGGGAAGCCCCCACGAGCCATCTTCTTGGCTCTCTGGTCTCGTCTGTTGTGGTTGGCCCGGGACCCTTTGTTGGCTTCTTTACGACGTCGTGCGCTTTCGGTTTCCTTCTCGCCAGTCGGACCAGCTACGTTTCCGCCACGACCGCCACCGCCACCTCTGCCCCTGCCCCGGCCTCCGCCCCGACCGCGGAAGCCGCCGCGTGAGGAGCCTGACTCTTCAGTTTCGTCAGTACCAGCGCGCCACGAGGTTGGTGCAATTGAAGCCTGGTTCCCGTCGAAACCAGAATATTTCATCTCCAAGGACTTCAATTGGCCGGGGTTGCGGCTCAACATCAAACCCCATCCTTCAATAGCCTCATCCGTCATTCCGGTGTCCTGCTTGAGCTTCGCTCGGTAGTTACCACGGCGTGTTTCTGAGTCGCGGTCAAAGAGCTTGGCATCGGCCTGGTACGCTTTAAATAGAGTCTCCTCATGGACGTCCTTGCGTTTCTGATCGTCCGCGTCATCAGCCAATGCGTCGTTGACAGCGAAACCAGAGTCTACAGCATCGTAGGTGTCATCTCGTTCATCGTCGTCCGCATCAAAAGCGGACAGTGCCGATAAGATCGCTGCCTTGTTAGGCGCTGCCGATCGGTCCTTTAGCATTTCATCTGCTGTTTTCCCTGGGTTTTGTTTGCCGAAATGCAAGTTGCCAATATTCACTGCCAACTTATCAAACTCGTCATCATCAAACACATTGTGGCGTTGGGGTAACAGGGGCGGCGTTGCGCGTGGTGCGAGACTGCTTCTTCTCCTTCGGGTCCGTTCAGGTGACCTGTGTTCAAGTTAGCAGCAGAGAATTACAAGGATGCGTTTAATGACTTACAGATCTTTGGAGCGGTCTGCGGTAGCTAGATGTGGCGGTAGCGACCCCTCCAATAAATGGGAAATGACTTGCTCAGTGTTGTCGTCATATTCGTCCAGCAGCTTGGAAATGAAATCCGTGCCTAGGTCGGGGAACAAATCCTGAATCTGTGAAAGTTGGCTCACCCTATGAACCCGCATTTGCGACAGATCTTCGCCATCTCCTGCGCTCGAAACTCCCTTCCCCTTGTCGACCTTCCGCTTCACGAACATCTTCGGTCTGGCGGCTCCACCGGGTTTGCGAAATGTCTCCAACGCAGTGATAACCGCCTTCGTCCTGGTTGTCGTTGATCCAGATGCTTCAAGTCTGACCTGAACTTGCTTCAGAATCGGTGTGACTGTGACCAACTCCGCCACCATGGAATCATTCGCATTGGTTGGCCCTGCTTTGTGTGCATCCGCAGCAGCTTTCAAGGAATAAAGTTGATCTGACAGCATTGAGTACTTTGGCGGTTCAGCCTCGGTCAAGCCCACAAGACATAAATAAGCCGTGGTGGTAATTGCCTTTCTCAGGGGTGGATTCATGATCTTATAACAGCTGACCAACCCATCAAGGAAGTCGGTGCCAGCAAGGAATAGCTCAGCAGCATCGGGTGAAGCATGCAGTAGGTGGTTGAGTTGCTTCAGTCGGGCCTCGGGAATCCTCAGATCACCCTTGATGCCAGTGTCCAAAACAACAACTAATGACTTCTTGAGGGCCTGTAAAGAAGGTACAGGCGAGTCCTTCGGCTTATTAAAGAGGAAGGACAGTGCTGCCGACACTCTCTTCTTGCCGTAGATCTTGCTAAAGTCGGATAAGAACTCCCATTGCAATAATCCAGGAGGTGTTGATGGGGCTCTCAGAAGTCTAGACGAGAGATAATAAGATTGCCGTAACAGGGAAGAAGCAGTGTTTGACGACCCGAGGATGGTGATTCCAGAAAGGGCCGTTTCTTTCATGAACGGAACCAGATAACCTTCAAGTGAGTCGTCCTTGGTTGATACTTGAAGAAACTCGTCATCCGAAAGTGCCAAATGCTCTTCAGCTAAAGAAACCCATAATGACAGACAAGCCTGCCATTCCTCCGGGACGATATGATCTCTCCAGGGCGCCTCAGGGAAAGGTGCAAAGGAGGGAAGAGAAGGTGCCATTTCGAGCTAATCTGAAGAATCTCGAGAATGGAATGTACACGTTCTAAAGAAGATACAAAAACTCACGGCGGTATGATTGATGGTAATTGTTTCTTCCTGTTCAACTGGGTCAGATAATAGCAGGCCAGCTAGACTGGGGCTGTTATGAACCATGATGATGCATTGCTTCCTGGCCGAGTGACTCTAAGACCTCACTCAGGGAAGGAGCCCGCCAAAAGGGTGGGTCTCCGTCAGCTTGCCCAATGTTGAGGCCGAAAGGCTTAGCGTCTGGTCAGCTCCCACCCATGTCAGATCTTGCTCTCTGATTGGGCTTTGCCCCATAATCGATAACCCTCAACCCACGCGAAAAATCCACCCCACATTCAAATGTCGAAATGTCGAAAAGTTGCTGAAAGTCTTCTTTCCTTCGCGATCGTCAATACACCAAATTTTGTTCGTCACCTTCTCACGTAACCGTAACGCAAAGTTCGAGTCGGAAGGTAGAAATCATCACACTCTTGTTATTCGGCTTTTCCCAGCAGTCTCTCAACCATCAAATCAATCAAGATGTCTTACAACAAGGCTGATAAGGATCTCGGCGAGTCGTAAGTCACTTCCCTGGTGGAAGCCGAGTTGAAGTCATATGGACGGATTATACTGATATTATTCTTCTCTGCAGCGCCAAGACCCACCGCATCGTATGTCGAACCCAATGCTACGTCTAATGCTGTGAACCGGACAGCAATCGCGCGATCCCACCGATTTGCGATAGCTCCGACACAGCACCGCGGAGGAGCAATCTGCTAACAAGCTTGAATAGCGCATCACCCTCACTTCCCGCAAGTGCGCCGCCATCGAGAAGGTCTGCACTGAGCTCCTCGAGCGCGCCAAGTCCAAGGACCTGCGCGTCAAGGGCCCCGTCCGTCTGCCCACCAAGAACCTCAAGGTCACCACCCGTAAGACCCCTTGCGGTGAGGGTTCCAAGACCTGGGACACCTACGAGATGCGCCTCCACAAGCGTCTCATCGAGTACGTCTCTCTCTCCGATGTTCCATACCCATCATCTAGCAGCGAAGCTCAGGCACTAACCCAAATCACAGTCTGACTGCCCCTACCGAGGTCGTCAAGCAGATCATCGTCAACATCGAGGCCGGTGTTGAGGTCGAGGTTACCATCGCTGCTTAAATTGGTTGCCCTTTTGTCGCAGGTTCGAGTGTTTGAGGTCAGCGGAGTGAAATCCGCCGGGCGTGAATTTAGGGAAAACCTAGCAACACTGCCCCTGCCTGTAGACTCTTCGTCCAATGAGATAATGCAAGCTGAATCAACATACCAAATGTGTCCCAATTTGCAACGTGAATGAAAGACAGGGGGGGCACTAAATACCACTTTTATGGAGCACAATGTTGCGAAGCCTTACCCAGGAAAGGAACCACTATTGCCAGAAACTATTATCAGAATGGATAGGTCTGAATTTAGTCGTCAAAAGGCCTAGAACCGGGTATATAATTTACAAATACACTCAACCGCTCGCAAAGCCTGCCCCAAACGCCGGTCGGTAATGCGAATCGACGCCATTCGTCGATGATACACGATAGTATCCTCTCCTTTTTTCCTCCTTTCTGTTTTTTTTTTCCTCCATTAAAAATCCCAAACACATTCTTCCCTCAAAGGCGGTACATCGGGCATTGCACCCAAGAAACGCCCGTTGGCATGCATATCCGCGTAGGCCTTCTTGACTTCGTCGGTATAGGAGGCTGGGTCGTCGGGTTCGGTGCCACGGTAGTACGGAGGTGGTCCGTTGGGGAACCAGATCTTGCGGAAGCTACCGTCAGGAAGACGCAGTCCAGGGGTCGTGGCATCCTTGTACATGACAGGCTCACCTTTGAACCGGACAAGTTTGACTCCCACACGACTGGCGTAGGACTCGTACGGCGGGTGTTGCTTGGTGCTGTTAGGTGCGTATGGGTTGCCAGGTGCACCCTTCGCTGCTCCTGCCGCGGGGGGCGGCCCCGGCGGCGGGCTGGGCCTGCGGTTGACCAAAGGGGTTTGCCGCTTGTGAGGCAAATCCATTAGACACTGGTTGCCCGAAAGGATTGGCAGGTGCCGCTGTTGTCGCTGAGGTTGCCGGGGCCGTTGTGTCCATTGCGGAGTCCGCCGGGGTCTGAGTGCTACCAAATGGGTTGGTAGCCGCAGGCTGTCCGAACGCCCCACTGCTCTGCTGGGCAGGCTGTCCGAACGGATTCGCTGCGGGCGCAGCATTTTGAGTCTGCCCCGACCCGCCGAAGGGACTAGCAGCAGGCGCCCCGAACGGATTTGGCTTTGGTCCAAGTATTGCAGCCTGACCGAAAGCGCTGGTTGGCTGCTGTGCAGCTTGAGCAAACCCAGATGTTCCAGATGGCGCACCAAATGGGTTTGGCTTTGCCCCTAGAGCTGATGCTGCACCAAACGCTGAGCCGCCCGTAGCCCCTAACTGGGACGGCTGGCCGAATGCTGATGGGCCTGTGCTTCCTAATTGTGAAGGCTGCCCAAATGCTGAACCGCTTGCGCTTCCAAGTTGCGACGGCTGTCCAAACGCAGACGACCCTGTCCCTCCTAACGGTGATGGTGACCCAAATGCGGAGCCCCCGGTTCCTCCTAATTGCGACGGTTGTCCGAAAGCAGAAGTACTGGCGCCTCCAAGTTGTGATGGTTGTCCAAATGCCGAACCGCCCGAGCCGCCGCCAAAAGCAGATGTTCCAGTAGAGCCTAGCTGTGACGGCTGACCAAATGCCGTGGACCCAAATGGATTGGGCTTCTGTCCTAGTGCTGAAGGCTGACCAAATCCGCCTGCAGTCGCAGCGGGAGTTGAAGTAGCACCGCCGCCGAACGGGTTTGACTGACTCTGGCCTGTTGAGAAGGGGTTCTGGGTAGTTGGAGGTGCGGAGCCGAAGCCGCCTGCTTGGTTTGCGCCTACGGCAAAAGTGTCGGTTATTCCACCCTGCTGTGAGTTCTGGGCGCAAATGTCGTTTCGGTTCGGATGTCTGTTTTCGGACTCTAAGATGAATTGCATAGCCTGCTCGATGTTGCTCAACGTGGTGCCAATTTGCTGCTCAGCTTGTTGGTACAGCGTATTGACTTCTTGAAGCTGTTTTCCTTCGTGTCAGTCACCTTCACCGTCGAAGTAGTACAAGAAAGACATACTGCTTGCTGTGGATTCGCACTGGTTGTAACGTGCAGTCGAAGCTCCTCGAAGCTTTGTTCTCGGGGGTAGCCGCCGAAGAGCTGGTCCGGGGCGTCCTTGCCAGGGCCATACGCTGACATAATCCATGTCGGTCGTTCGTCCGCCAGGTCGGTCTTGATTGCATCCTTGGTGATCTTGTACTTGTTAGTGATATTGGTGCTGCCTCCACCGCCGCCCGAGCTCAATGCACCGAAGCGGTTGTTGTTGTTGCCTCCGAATGGGTTCGACGTGGCACCCGGGTGATCGAATCGACAGTTGGCTGGTAGAGAAAACATTGTCAGTCAGGTTGTGCCAGCTTATAAGGTCATCATATGATGCTCTTGGTTGAAGGTGTTCCGTCGCAGCCTCAGGCGCAGAAGCGAGAGTTGGCGAGAGGATGGTGGATTGACACTTACATCCATTGCGGCAGGTTCCTTGTTGGAAGAACTTGCACAATGGTGCCATCGCAAGGACTGTATAGCTTCAAGATTATCCAGACAGAGCTGGTCGTCGATTGATTCTTCCAACAAGAAAAACGACAGCCTTCCACAGCCTTGCATAAAGTGTTCCCGACGGACGCGATAAACAATGCGCGACCCACATTCCACCTATCGAGCTGGCTCTCGGTAGCGCATAAACGTTCAGCCATTGTGCAAGGTACATTAAGTACCAGGACCCACGGAGTACCTGCAGACAGATTGCATAAATCGCTGTATTATGCCGTTATGTGCACCTGCCTCTTAGCCTGTATTTTAATATAATTAATATCTGATTGCGATATCACTTAAGAGTAATTAGGCCTGATCTAATAGTTTAAAGTTTATATTAAAAACTACCTTTTTATATACTCCCCTTTAAACGATTATTAACTTTTTAAATTAAATATACTTTTAAATCGATAACTTTTAATAAAAATATACTTTTTATATTATAATTAATAGTAATATAATATTAAAGTTATTATAATTATTTTAAATAATTAACTTTTATTTTTAATATAGAATATAAGAATTTTTAAAAATAAAACAGTCGATTTATTAAATATAACTTATTATTAATTTTATTAAATAACATTTTTATATAGTTAATTATTAATTAATTATCTTTTAAGCTTTACTTTTATATATATTTAATAATAAGCTTATAATTATTATAAACTAGCTTTAAGAATATTATTAAAGGGTGGTTTAATATTATAATATTAAAATTAAAAGGAAAACTTTATTTATAGCTTATATATTGTATATAAGGTTTTTATACTAGTTATAAACTAAGTTTATAACTTTAAATTAAACCCTTTTAATTTTATAATAATAATTTAAAGTTATATTTATTTAATAATTTAAAACTAAGTTTATTAATATTAAATTTATCGTTTATAAATCTATAAAGAATATATTAATTCTTTAAGATTATTTCTATATTAATAAAATATATCGTTATTAAATATTCTATAATTATTTATTATAAAATTACTTATAAATAACTACCTTTATTTAATATTATTTAAATTAATAAATAAGCTTTTAATTACTTAAATATATATATTTTTACCTTTTAATAAAAATCTTATAATAATTAACTTTTTAAAATCTTTTTAAAAAATACTTAAAAATATATTTCGTTCTATTACAATCCTATAAAACTGGATATGATTTTACCGGCTTAAGAACCGTGATCTCCATTACTGAAGTACAGAGAAGAGATGGAAGGTATGAACATTTTATCCCAAGGGCCGCGAGCTGCATGCTGCAAACTACGGCGAAGCAGTTCCTTCAATTAAGGGGATGAGTCCTCCTTCAACATACTCGGGGCTTCGCCAATCCGACCAATCGTGATTGAGGAGGCCCCACGTCTCCTCGTAATCCTGGGTCCCGTCACGGATGTAATAGCTTCCAGCCAGCACCCAGATGAACCAGCCGGACTTCAGCGTCACCATATAGTCCGCCAGGCAGGTCGCATAGGTGCGCTGCCACTCGGTCGCGTTCATGTTGAAGCCGAACTCGGTCAGGACCACGGGGAAGACGTTGGCCGTGGTCGCCTCCCCGGGGCTCATCGCCTGGTATCCGTTGTTGTGCAATCCGCCCTGGAGCGCGGCGCAGTCGTTGGCGTTGTTGTCGTAGTTGTGGAGCTCGAGCACGAGCTTGTCCGAGTACCCCTCGAAGTCGGCGAGGTCAAACGTCCCGTTGCCGGGGGTCAGGGCGGTGCCGCGGACGACGGGCGTCATGGTCGTGTCGAAGTTAAGGCCCGATAGGAAAATCAGCAGATCCGGGTTGGCCCCGTGGACTGCCTCGGTGCCTTGCCTGATGTACTTGTACCAGTCCTGCCAGTTGTAGGAGCTGTCTTTCAGTTCTGGGTTGCTGTCTGGGCTGCGAAGCTCGTTGCGAAGAGCGATGGAGGCCAGGGCTGGCCAAGACTTGCCGTGTTCGGCCATGTACGCCAGTCCTCTCGTCCAGTTGTCGACCTTGAAGTCTACATCATTGAACCACGAATTCCCGTCTTCGGTGTTGCAGCACCAAGCACCCCTTGACATATGGTTGTCCAAGTGAACGAAGATCTCCTGCTTTGCGCATTCAGCTGCGATCGCATCGTAGACCTCCAGCCGGGTTGTGCTTTCGGTGAAGGACGGGTTGTTGGCAAGGACTTTGTCCAATATGGTTTTGCCATTTTCAGCACCGAGGGCCTCGGTGAAAGCGCTTGAGAGGGGCACATCAACGCCTCCATTGTCGTATATCTGGTCGATCATTTCGATTGCAAAGGTCAAACGGATCGCATTCATTCCAATGCTCTTCATTTTCGACACGATGGTCTCGATAGACTGGTACTGTAGGCCCTCGGGAATCATTACGTCGGCGGCACCTGGCCAGTTCGCACCAGCGTAGACAACATCTTGACCTTCCGTGTTCTTGATGTCACGGCCAGAAGTGACAAATGGAGCGAAAGGCCAGCCACTTTGTCTCGGTAAGGTCCTGGACTCGGCAATCCGGGAGAAGAAGCCGCCGCTCACAGCAAGCAAGTGGAGAAAAGTAGCTTGAAACGTCGACTTCATTGTGGCTGCAGTCTTGAAGGTGAGCCTATGGGGGTAGGTAGTAAGTCTTCAGGCAGCCGGGAAAGGGTAGCCTTATATCGAATACCTGCCGTCTGCACCGTTGTACACTCAGATCCCTGTCTATCAACTTCGGTGACGAAGGCCCAGAATGACGGGAGATGCCGAGGCGAGAAATCCCCCCATGATTTCTTGTCACATGGCCTGGTGAACATTTTGGCAATCATGTCACCTGCAGAAGCGATTCCATGGAATGCCATGAACCGGTTCGGCATCACTATCTTAAACGGCCGTGGTAACAATGCCATGCGGAGCAGGCCAAGCTTGAAGCCGACTGGCGCACTTTACCTGCAAGAAGAGTAAGCGAGGAGGTGATGTACCTGATTGGAGGAAATATCTTGATGAACTAGGTAGACTAAGATCTAATAAACCTGTAATACTGCATTGATTGGAGAAGAACTGTCTTCCCTGCAGCCTATGTTGACTTATCGCGGTATATTGTTCTTTCCCCGCATTTGCAACTCCCAGGGTACTATCTCGATGCTACCGTCTTTTTGGCTACATTGGGCTCATGACCGTACGTACCTGCTTGATTTATGTCGCCGGTCCGCACCGGTCCGGGAGTCAACATCCGGTATATGCCGGTACCTACTGGTCTAGCCAGAATAGAGTAGCTCACCTTGTCATCTGACCATTACGGAACTCCATCCAAGAATTCGTGTGTTTCTCATGACTCCCAAGGACTAGACCACACAACACATGATGAAATTGAACAAAACACTTGATCATAGTTTAAATTCGATACGGTGTACTGTCAACGACAAGTTGGAAGGATTTCGACCAGTCGCCCGCATATTTTGAATAACCCCCAAAGGCCCCCAACGCCCGATTCCATGTGTTTTCTAGCTACGACACAGGGCCTCGCGCTCAAATGCGCTTCCTGAACTCGATCATAGGGCCATCCTTCAGACTCGTGAACTGATCGATAAGCTGGAACTCCTGCACCCGGTGGCGACCCCACTCGTTCCGCGGGTTGCCTTCGCCCGGGTCGACGACGCCGGGAGCCTTGCGGATATCGTACAGGTAGAGCGTGCGGGCCAACGTCGTCATCATCTCCTGGTACGCAAGACCCTTGCCAATGCAGCCGCGGGGACCGATGGAGAAGGGGCAGAAGGCGCTTTGCGCCACTTCTAATTCGGACGCAGTGGTCATGCGCTCGCCGTCTTTGCTCTTGTGCAAACCCGCGATCCAGCGCTCGGGGGTGTAGGTGAAGGGGTCGGGGTAGTAAGCCCCATTGTGGTGGATGGTGTAGTGCGGCGTCCCGACGACAGTGCCTTGCGGGATGTGCTCGCCGTCGATGGTGATGCCGCCCTGCAGCACCTCACGGGGAGGGATGCCACCTACGGACGGAGACATGCGCATGGCCTCGTCCACGCAGGCCCGGAGGTAAGTACACGAGTTCAGACCTGCGCCTTGTGTGATCTCCTCAACATCGCCAAATACACCACGAACCTCTGCCGTTGCCTTCTGAAGGGCCGCGGCACTACGTACGAGGTAGAAGAAGGTTGCCGCCATAGCAGTGGATGTGGTGTCTGAGCCAGCAATGATACTACAAGTATATGTGAGCTATCTTGCCTGACAAGCTTGTTATTGGTAAGGACCTACAGCAGGTTTGACTCGCCCCAAAGTTCTGGTGTGGTGAAACCAACACCTGTTTCGGGGTCGCGCGCTCTCAAAAGGTAGTAAAAGAAGTCTCGCCGGTCCGTCTCATCGCCAAGCTTCGTACGCTCGGTCAGCTGGGCCTTGCTGTATGCCATGTACTTGGCTCGGCCAGCCGCGATCTTGCTGAAAAGGACCTTGTCAAAGCCCAGCTTCCCCACAATGGGCATTGTACCGCACTTCTCGTATGTTAGACCTGTGGAGATATCTGTGGCAAGAAATACAAAAACTCACAATAAGATGTCGTGTCGTCGCCAGCGAAACGAGCTCCAAAGCATAGCGGTTGTCGGGTCTCTCCAGCATGTGGAAAGCCTTTCCGAAGCACAAGTCACCGAGGATGTCCATGGCGAGGTAGTTGCACCAATCCGCCATGTTTTTGGCCGGTGTCCACCCCTTCTGGCCGTCCCGGGCCCCCAAGCCGATCTGGTCGCAGAAAGAGCGCACGTTTGCAAGCACATAACGCTCCATCTCCTTCATGGCACTGTCAGAGAAGCCATGGGACAGCACGCGACGCTTGCGCGCGTGGAGAGTCTTATCCCGGGCATTGTGGGTGTTGGGGGCCGGGTGGACGAAGGCATCGTAGAACTCGGCCTTGCCCACATTGGACTTAAAGCCGTAGATGGTCTTGAGGGCCGTGTTGGAGTTGAAGGAGAGGCAGTTGGGGCCGAAGCGGACAATCTTGCCATACTTCTCGTGGTTGCGCCAGAACTCCAGGTGCCGGTCTCCCTTCCAGGCATGGTACAGCTGGTAGGCGTCGGTAATCTTGGCCCAGAAAGGGCCTGGGTACTTGGATAGAGGATGGAAGTAAAGACGATAGACGAGGATGGTTACAACCTGGACCTAATTAGGCGCCGATTCTTGCGAAGGTACAGACACTGCTCCAATGACTTACATAAGTTACAATAGCTGCCGCCACGCCCATAAGGGCAGTGACGAGACTGATGGCGAGCATGATGGTATAGGAACTTGTCTCCCTTGGGAATATGGTGGACAATGGTCTCGACTCGACTAAGCTGTCTCTTATATTCCGTACTGATTCTAAGAAGTAGAAACCGAGTTCCTGAATCCCCGAATCACTCAATTGATTCCAGTTTCCCCCAATTTCCACGGCTCACACCCCACGTCGCGTGGGCGTTCATTGTCCTTTATGATACCGGCTCGGTTGGAGGCGGCGTTGAAAGCTTATCAAGCCGCTATGACGAACTGCCTACCCAAGACAAAGCATCACCGGTTAGTAGCGGGGAACCGGATGACATTGCCAACTTGCACTAAAACACAAGACGTTGGAGGGATTGCTCTTGGATTTTGCTATTCTCTATTCCATGATCACGCGGGATTTTCTCATTACTCTTGGGTAATTGAAATGCACCCGAACCCCACGGTCCCCCAGACTTGTTGTGGGCTTGGCGGATCTTATGTGGTAATGCTGTGGCTTGGCGCCGGCTTTGTTGGTTCAGCCCGTCAGCGATCCATTTCCGCGCGCCGGGTTAAGACGCGGAAATCCAATTCGCCCGAACTCAGTGGCTAGGTTCACTCTAACATCTCGGCTTAGGAGGTATAAAACATCTGCAGGTGGACCTTTTCTCGGTCGGGGGCCTAGACGCTCCCCTTTCCTTCGCCGGTTCCTAGCCCTCTTCATGCAGGCCAGCAACTCTTCATTGGCGTGTACTTCGTGGAAGCGCGTGCTTTCTGCAAGCACACCAGCCTACCTGTAATTTCTGTATGGCGCTAGGGCTCTGTCCTTACTCAGCGCACTCTTGGACGGCCGACATATGTATCTTCGGTTGGCCGACGCTTAGGGCATTCCGAGTGCGAGTATTGGGTTGTCGACGGTTCCGTTCACCCAAGCCCTGTGAGCCCCTTGAATCCCATCCTGCCCGATAATGCCCAAGATCTGTTGCTCGCGTGCCTCACTCGGACCCATAACGCGAATCGGGTGCTTTCCCTTGATCTCAAACTTCTTCCCCGCGCAAATGAAATTCAACTCCCACTTTATCTCATGAATATGCTGCACATGCTGGCTATGGAAAGAAGGGTACAGTGGCCGTTGGAACGTCCTGAAGAGCCCCGACTCTTGCGCGCCTCTCGTCGAAACCCCCAAGCTCACGGCCGTGCCAATGTCAATCGCCGCATCTCCCTGCCTGTCCTCCATGGGGACGACGAACTGCTTCCCGTTGAAGTCTAGGAAGTCGGTGCGCATGATTAGCGGGTGGTGGTTCCACCGGCCCTCCGAAAAGTCGCTGAGCTTATAACTGTATGCGTCCAAGCCGTCGGTATTTGTCACGCTCCGCAGGTACACTTGACCCGAGACCAGGTGGATTTCCGGCGGCTTTTCGGCGAGGTTTTTCGTTGATTCGTTCTCCCCGTTCCTCACAATGCCCCTAATCTTGAACGGGAGAGGTGTCGGATGCTCCAGCTGGATCACCGTGGGGAATTCGGTCACGATGGCGAAACTGTACTGAGGAACGGTGGAACGCTTGAAAAGGCTCTTCATGTGCTGGCGAAAGGACAAGCTCTCGTGGGCGTATTCGGGGAGCAAATGCAGTGTTTTGACACTTTGCTCTGTGGCCATACCCAAAACCGCGAAATCGTGAATGGGCGTGGGCGAAGACGGGGTCCTTATATTGAGCGGCAACGTTGCCAGTGCAGATTTGCCCTTCTTGGAGACACTCTGAATGTCGGCCTCCATAACATATTTGACGTACAGATAATTGCGCCGCTGCCTCATGTGGGCAAGATGCTCATCCCGTAGGTAAATACTGGGCGGCAGAGTATTGCCCGCCGCTGGGCGCGGAGGTAGGTGCGTATCCGGGATGGTTACAGTGAAGGGCCAGACGTTCTTTCCCACGCTGGCCTGGCCCTGGTACAGGGTCTCAGCGATGTTGAAGAGGGTCGATTCTCCCTCATAATGCCGGGTTGAAGTGGTGTTGTTGACGCCATTGTTTTGGCTTTCCGCAATCCGGGTTTTTACCCGGCCCCAGAACTGAAGAGTCACCACCACATCGTCAGGCTGGTCCAGTTGAATCCGCACGACGTTGCCGGTAATAACATCTCCCGGCTTGTACGAGAGCTGGAAGTTGTCTAGCTCGATGCTAGCGGCGATCGATTGCTGCAGTCCAAGAGGCATCTCAGGTGAGATAATAGTGGTATATTATATACATGTAATTAATTGTGAAAGAGGAGAAAGAAGACCAAACTGATGCTGCCGAATTCCTAGGGTATTCATCCAAGTTACATATATAATTGCATACTGCCTTTATCTAGACAAAGACGTTGACCATGGGTGCATCCATGTCTGCATGGTTTCGTAATTGCACTACGAGAAAACTAGGCCTTGCCGTAGGCTGTGCCCACCATGTTGGGTTGCTCTTGCTTATGTCTACCTAGGCTGAGTTGGGAACTTTCCAGCGATATTAGAACCCATGCTTGGGGCGGTACTATGTACTACCGACGGCGGAACCACTATAAATACCTAGACATGTAGGTAGGCTCAGCACGCGCCACGATGGCCTCACGCCGGAGCCGTTGGAGCCGGCTTCTACCGAGGACAGGCCTGCTTTAACATCAATCTTATTTAGGCAGTATTATTAAACTCATATAGTACTCCATATACGAACATTGAGATTATAATTATGCATGGGTTTCACGAATGGTGTAATAATTTGCTAGTTCGGTTTTTTCCCTTTTTCTTACAGCGATATCATAATTAACAAATAACACCAATACGTTTATTTGTCTGCCTTGACCTATACCTCGATGCGATACACCTCGTAATGGCCGCGACAGCAGCCACTTGAGGCATTTCCTGAACTGGTATAAAAACGCAGCTTTCCTTTGATGGGCACAGATATGATGTTCCGGGTCTACTCTCTTTCCCCAATTCATATGGTTTTACATGTACTTCTGCGTCTGCGCGAAATGCATGCCGTGCGCGAAATGGAACAGCTTGGCCGCGACGATGAAGCGTTCCTTCTTTGAGTACTCGACAAGCCGGTCGTAGAACTCGGCGAGAGGGATGATGACGCGCTGGATGTGCTCGCCATCCTCGAGGCGCTGCTCGGGCAGCTCGTCATCCTCGCCCAGCTGCACCTCGACCATGGCCATCTTCATGTTGGCGTCGCTCATGCCCGGATCGGCCGACTGAACGGGCGACATGCTGACGAGCTTGCAGTCGTAGCCCGTCTCCTCCTTGAACTCACGCACGGCAGCCTCCTCGGCTGTCTCGTCAGCGTCAATCAGACCCGCCGGCCACTCCACGGTGTACGCATCCAGGGGAGGACGGTACTGGATCACGACGAGGGTCGCGGGGGCTCTGGACGGGTGCAGCAGGATGTTGCCCATGGCTACGGCGTCGACACCAGCCTTGCCCCGGGTCTTGCGCGTCGCTACCTCCCAGGTTCGGGCTTTGCCCGTCTGGTCCGTGTAGTCGATCTTCTTGAGGGTGATCCATCTGGCATCCTGTGTAGCCAGCTCCGTGATCTTGTCCACTACGGGCTCTTGCGTCTTCTGAGACATGCTGAAAGTACGATGTTGTTGTGTTGCTTTACTGCTTGCTGAGATGAGTGATGATGTCAGAGCCTGTGGTCGCCTAATAGCAGAGGTAAGGCGAGAAGACAGAAGCATAAATAGGAAATAGACTGGTAGTTTGGATCAGTCGGAGCCACCAAACTTCTGGTTGCAAAGAAACAGTAAGTCTAAGTAGGACAGGTATGAAGCAAATAACGAGTGCTTTGCTATGTGCCTACATCCTAAAAAGCCCTCCAGGTAGGTGCCTACAGGGCGCGGTTTCCAGTGGATGCGAACTCACGACCCCACCTTGGCAGGGATTCTGGCTACCAACTTCAAGGCGTTTTGTTTTATTGATGCTTTTAGTTGAGTACATTCATACCTAGGTACACAACGCATATTTCTAGAAAGTGAGAAAGAAGGCGAAACGTTTTCATCAATTAAGTTCATTATCCCAAAATGCAATGATATGATATGTCATGGCATGCTTGATGTAAGGCCCCGAGGCTCCCTACCTCTTGTTAGGTTAGGTATTGAACGTCCAATCTTCAAAAGCCCCATCCCATCCATCGCCAAACGCCATTCGATGCAGTCAGTAGTTGCTCATACAAACTCGCTATGCCACCACCACGCCCTCGATAACATCCTTCCGAATGCTACATACTGGACAGCCGGCCTCAATCTTATCCCGCAGGAGTCTTGCGTGTGTTACCTTCCTACGCACGAAGCGCCCTTTGCTCGTGCGGTCTTCTTCATCATCAATTCCTACAAGTTCAGGATCTGGGGTCTCATTGGGGTGCAGTTGTTCCAGAAGATGGCTGACGTGGAAAACATGACCACAGGCAAACCCGACCAGGGTTTCCATCTCGAACTCATGGAATGGCTCATGGCAACGAGCACAGTGTCCGGGTTTCGCAGCCCGGTGGTCGTGCTCAAGTTGCTGCGTTTCCACGGCTGCTTCCACGGCATCCGATGCTGTAGGGGTTCCTGTCCCACTCACATCACCCACCAATCGATTTCTATTCGGGGCGAGTGTTGCCACCTCCTTAACCTCCACATCAACATGGTCTCGAGTCTGGACCATGACGTCAAACTTGATTCCCTTACGCTGACCCATCCGCAGCATGTTCTGCGCGGCCGCGACTTCGGAACGAAGCACACGTGCTACGCCTGATGATATGCTGTACTGTATTTCGTGTTCTTTCATGATGTGTTTCAGACCTTCGCGAAGCCCGGGAATTTCAAGTCCCTCAGGTATACGCCGGACAAGAGTGATTGGGTCGATCGAAGTCCCGACCTCCTCGAGTAGGCCCTGGATGAATTGCGGTTTGTCCATACTATAGTTGAGAAGGTCCTCCCACAGATCGGGATCGCCCTGGTCTTTCGCAAATGCAATTGCCTGCGAGACATCCCCGAGCCTGTCTATGATGAGATAGAGTGCGCGCTTCATCTGGCCCGTTTTGGAATAGAGATAGACCAGCTCCGGGATGTAGTTATGGCCCTCGCACTCTTGGGCAGCTGTCTCGAATGCGTAGCTTGTAGATACTTTCAGGAAATCCATCAATAGGACGCGGTCGAACTCGGCAAACAGTTGCACTGCAAGATCAGCAAAGTCGTCTACGAGCGATATCGTCTCATCGACAGGTCGCTCGCGATAAGCTTTCCACAAGCCGCGAAGATAAAAGTAGAGATAACGGCTTAGGTCATTCTCCTTTAGCTGCTGCACCACAACTTCTGGCTTGATGAGGCCACGCTGAGCCTCATCCACAAGGAGAGTGATGGCTTCTGATGTTGCCTCATCGATTTCGGATATCGTCATCTGCGAGAGCTGAGATTCTGGAACCCTAAGCGCAATGAAACTGGGCACATCGTCAGTGACAGCGTCGGCCAAATGATTGTCTCTTATCAACCGCATGACCGAGTCCGCGTCTTGAAGCTTGATGTAGTGTCGTAGCGCTTCCCTATGCCGTCCGTTCAGCTCTTGGAGATGCGCCAAAGACTCCATGACGATTCGCCAGTCCCGACCCTTTTCGCCGTCTTCGATGCTGTCCTCTCTGACGTCTCGATATCTCAGTTGATTCTCCAAGGCAGTAGTGATGGTTTGGATATCGAAAAGGTCCGGGTTCCAACGATCCAACAGTTCTTTAAATTGAGGCTTGTCGTTCTGGATATAATGTCCAAGGATAATTTCATAAGCAGTACCCGGTATTGGCGGCCGCATTGGCTCTGAGGGGATAAAGTGGACGATTTCGTCAAACTTCTTGGCGCCTGCGAAGTTGAAGATCCATTTCTCCCAGCGATCTGCCGTGTTCAAGACTTTGGCAGCGATCTGACCTGCTTTAGTCCAATCGCGAGTTTCCACGATTTCCTGTAGCCATAACTCCCCTATTCGTCGTTTCTCCTTTTCGGCTGATGAGTTCTGTGCTCGGACCTGCGACTCAATTACAGATGACGTCTCATCAAAGAAGTCATCACTTGTGGATTTCCTTTCAAGTGTCGCAAGGCCGTATTCTGGAGCTTTCTCGGGGGCGGTGACCATGATCTCAGGGTGTTCATCCAGTAGACACCAGGCATCTTCATACCTTTGAAGTTGAAGTAGCCATTCTAAGTGATCCCCAAGGTCCCGCTTAGTCGCCAAAATACAGTCAAAGGGGCTGTGTATGAAAATCTTCGCCCCGGGCTTCACTAGATTGGGGTGCACAGTCTGCGTCTGCTGCGGCATGGCTCGCGTACGACCACTGCCGATGGTGCTGGCTGCTTGTGTCCCAGAAGCTGCATCGTTGCTAGTATTGCTCCGTATACTGGCACCTGAACTGAAGAGTGACCTTGGATTGATGGCCGCATTCCACATTTCAGACCCGAAACCAGCCATTGCATCCAGGACACCACGCGATGCTACCACAGACGCCGCATTCTTAGCTGGCAGAACACCCAAGTGATAATCGTTGGACGACAAAGATCCAAATTGGCTAACGGTCAGACTGTCCTTGTCTACTTCAGCTTGTGATTGCAGATCAATCAACCTCAGTTCTGGTGCCAATGCATTCTGGCGTCGCCGTCTCCCGCCAGACGGCTCACTCCCGCTTGATGCAGTCGATAGTTTTGCCTCATGGCCTTTGACGTGCTTCTTAAGATCGTCTTCTTCATCCTCATCTTGATCTGACTTGCAATATGCTAGAACAAGAAGCTGGGTTGGGGTATACAAGGAAAGGCCGGAAATGATGCAGTCCATACGCAGCCTAGAGAAGGTTAGTGGCACTCTTGTATACAGTCAACTTTACTTACTTCTTTGCAATCTCTGCATGGCCAACTGATCTCTCGCCTGCATACTTGCCAACTCCCATCCGGCCAGGATGAATGTGGATGATCCATATTGTACCACCCCATCCAACTAGGAGCCGTTCAATGTTCTTACTGGCCTTCGAAGCTGTCTGCTTCAACTTATTTGCGGCTGCCGACGAAGCCGTAGGAGATTCTGGCTCTTCGGCATCGTCGTCGCTCTCCACAGCTTGCTCATCTATCCACTCAGCACGCCCTTTCCACACGCCCGCCATCTCTTCCCATTCATCAGTCTGCGGGCGGTCAACATGGCCAACACGCTTCCAGGCATCCTCCGAATCTGCGCTGTCCAAATGCATCTTCGTCCGCATGATTTTAATACCGTGCTCATTCAGCCAAGCCAGATACTTCCCCGAAAGTGACCATTTGATGTTGCTAATTGCACCTTCCCCAGAATGTAGGATGCTGTCTTTGCCGGTGTTGGTTCCCAAGCCCACACTACCAAGCCAGCCCGAAGCCGTCGCCGCAGCAGTACCCACAGTCGTGGATGTGCTGCGACCCCGGGGAGGATTCACGGTTAGAACGAGACTCCCGGACTTTCCTCCTGAAATGTACGTTCGGTCGTTCTTGTAGTCTGGCGACAATGCCACTGCCTGGACTGGCCGGGCAAAGTTCCGGAGCGAGACATCAGTCATGTCGATCAGGGACTGGACACACACATTGCCATCCATAGAGGACGTTGCAATAAAGACATTATTAGAGGGTATGTTCGGCAGCTGTTGTACGGGATCTCGCGCCCTTCGCTGAGAACCACCTGGCGTGGTTTGCTCCGAATACTGCGACGACGGGCGACGACCGGCTGTGGCTTGCGACACAGCTCTACTGGCGACCTCCGACTTTAGTGTCGTTGGGGGTAGCGGTGGCGGAAATGGCGATATCGACACACCCGTTACAGAAGACTCGTGGGCATGGTAAACACGAACCGATTGGAACATAGGGAGCTGCACTACATTCTTGTGGCGTGTTAGTGCGACAGCACATCATTGATGGGAATAGCTTCGGACCTTACCATGTTGCCATTATGTGTTCCAACGAGCATCTTGTCGCCAGCGACGAGAAACGCACTGGTCATGTCGCCATTCCTATAGACGGCATTCAGGTGCTGTGTGAGCCGAGCGTATTTGAGCTTAGGCTCGTCTTCGTCGTCTTCGTCGGAGTCATCCTCGACTTCATCGCCGTCAGAATCATCCTCTACCGTGTCATCTTCTTCCCCTTCGTCCTCGCTAGCACCAGCTGCAAATTGGTTGCCTCCATGGTCACTGGGTATTCGGTGTCGGTCGGATTCTGTCGTGAGCGCATCCTCCTCATCCTCCTCTACCGGTCTAGGGTCGATCTTCGCAAGTTCGGGCCCGGAATCCGAGCCATCACTTTCGTAACCAATGTTTTGGCTTTTGCCCGCACTGGGCGATTCGTCTGTCATGATAGGCAGCTTGGCCTATAAATTGGCATGGTAGAAACAAGTTGTAAGCACGGGTATTACGTTGATAAGTGAGTGATGTTGTGGTTGGGGCGGTCTTTGTTTGCGAAGCTGCAGATAGCTAGCTACATACTAAGCTGCGCAATGACCCGAGGCTACTACGTCAGTGACCGATTGAAGCTCGCACAGTGTCAGTCTCTCTGTAATCATGCATTAGGTTGAGATCTCCACCCTAAACTGGCGGTGTGTACAGTCTCTCATACGGTGTCAATAGACCTTTGATCGATAGAGCTCATGCCCCTCCATAGGTAAACTTTAGGTCGCGTCTTCAGCGCAAAGTCGCGTTACTGCAGCCGGGTACCTAAGGAGAGCTCGAAGCTACAACGCAGACGAACTTGCAGGAACTCTACGTTAGGTAAACGAATAACGATGCTACGAATTTGAACGACCCGATTGATTCTGCGACCCACAAAGCTTGCATCTTGATCTCCCTCCATGGAGCTGGTCCAACATTCGACATGGCTTCGGTGACATCCCTCGGGCTGCACGAGCCGACCGCCCTTCGCTATGCCATTCAAGAGCAGCTCCTCCCAGAAAACGCTACGGCGTCTGATTACAGCTGGGAGATCACAGTCAATAACGACGGCGACGACGTGGGGGAAGACGAGCTGCTAGTCACCAATGAGGCTGTCGTCTGGTCAAGGGGAAACATATTTCGCAAATGCTTTGGATTCAAGCTGGAAAAGGAACCCGTGACGCAAGCACTGTTGACCTACTTCCCTACGTCGCAGGAGTCACCGAAGCAAGAAGACGAACATGGCCCAAGACGTAAACGGAGCATTGATGGACGGCCCCTCTCAAAAGCCCTCGTGGTATTTCTGAAAACCCAGGCGCACATATACTTTCTGGACGGGGCGAGCCATGTCGTCCATATGCCTTTTGAGGTTGAATCAGCCTGCGCCGCCCCTCAAGGCGTCATTATACAGAGGAAGCAGCGCGGCGAAGTTGGGATCGCTACCAGCGTCACATTTCCCCGCGTGCCTCCTAACTCTTTTATTTCCCCCAATCTTCGCCTGCCTCCATGAGGACATCATCAGTACAAGCAACGTTTACTACCGAAACCCTCGGTAGACCAAAGGCTTTGCCATTGCGGCTGGGTGACACAACGATAGATAACCTGTGGGATTTGCCGTCTGAGGTTAACGACTCTCATTGGCCTAGGCTGGTATCACTGGTCGATCCTCTGTTGGAACTCGGTCTGGTCGTCACCCAGTCGGATCGCTTCGCAAAGCAGAAAGGTCGGAGGAGCTCCAGCAGATCTCCTGATTTCTTAGACAAGGCCGAGGAGATACTCCACATAGAGGAGATTCAGTTACCCAACACAGGACCTGAGTCTCGAGAGTCGGATCAGTTAGTTCTTGCTGTCACTATCAACAGGGAGACCAGCATGTATAGTGTCTGGCAGTTTAGCTACCTTCAAAACGAAGACCCTTTCCGGCCTTCCAAAACCCCCAAGAAGACAAAGGACCGTCGAAGGAGTTCCATGCAGCCAGGTCACCTAAGCGGCGTCACATCTCCTATCCAGACAAGCTTCAATGATGGCTTTGGTGCTCCGCTCCCCCGGAAGAGAACTCGGAAGAGTGAGAAGCAAGACAAGACCGATCGGGCAATCGAGAAGTTTGAGTCATCCCTTGGACTGGACAAGGAATCTGGCATTGGACGTCGCGCTTCGCGTCGGGTAAGCTCTATGCTTGCCAGAGCAGATCTTTCGGCCTCACAGGACCGGACCGCATTTGGCGAACAGGCCCAAGTAGCCAATACCACTGGGAACCGGAGAGATACATCACTCGGCAGTCACAGGGCTCCTCGAACTAGTGGAGTTTTCCCCAGTGTTAGTTTCAGCGGCACAGTCACCCAGAGCACAATGGGCAGCTTCTTAGAAGCGCCTGTAGATGATATTCTAGAAGGGTTACGGTCTACTGGAGACCTCGAAGGCTTCCACAACATGGGGCTTGATGATCATGACTTCGATGGCCTGGCTCAAGAAATGCGACTCCAAAAGATACACTCCGTCCCTGTCGAGAATTCGAATGTCCGATACTCTCTATCAAAACAACCAGCAAGAACCCAGTGTCATGTGTTTTGTATGTCTGGCCCGTGGCACTGTGCGAATGACCGTCAGCGTCGTCAGGTCCTCATTGGCATCCAAGATCCAATAGAAAAACGCCTTCAGTTGCTCACTCTTGATGTACAAGTCCACATCGAACCCAAAACCGTCCGGAAACCAACGGCAATTGACATCAGCTTCCTTCACGCCCAGAAGGCTCAAAATGTCATCGATTCGTGCAAGATAGTGGATGGACCTACCGCCATGATACTGGTCTTGTCCGATGTTGGTAACGGGCAGCGCATACTAAGCCTCGAGGCGCCTGGGAGGCAGTTCACTCCTTTAGAGCTGCCGCCAAAATTGTCTCTTGCGAACGTTCGCAGTCTTGGATATCGCGGCAGTGAAGCCAAACGCGATGTCGGCTTGAGGAGGTCCATAGTGTCTCCTCTTGGGGAAATTTCCGCTTTTCGTCATTCGAAGCTGGACGGGCTTGTGGGTATTGTCGACGGTGAAAGTCAACAACTCCACCAAATTCGCATTCAACTACGACCTACAACCCCACAGGTTGCCAAAGCGCTGGATATTCTTCGTATAGGCCTGGGTCCGGACGATGGTGACAAACTGCTGCCCGGCTGGTGGCAAGTCATGAGGTGGCTGCAGAACGAAGGAGTAGAGGCTACTGATATCGAGTGGTCATCTTTCGTTATACTTCTGAGTACCCTTTTCCTGGCATTAGGTGTTAGTGAGTATTCTGGCTCAGTCACTTCACCACCCCCGACCCGTCACCGGCGCACTCGAAGCCATCTGAGATCCAGCAGTGGTGTGCATGTGGACTTGAGCGACTGGGATGCCATGAACACCTTTGAAGCACCCAATCTTGCAACTCACCCCCATTGGATAGAACATACATCGTGGAAGTGGGTGTTGGAGAAAGAAGATGCGAATATGACCATGTTCAAGCCCACTCAAGGAAGAGAACACGAAATGGCCTTCTTCTCCTCGCATCTGAAGTATGCTCAATCGTTCATGGCCACAGATCTTGGCCAGGCTGCTTGTGGGCCAGGCGGTTATCTCGCAACTGCTATGGGGCCTAGCGATTTGAACAGGTCAAAACAGGCACAGAACGCTATGATCGCACTTCATATACTATCAGAAGAGCTGAAGTTAGATATAACCAGCCCGGCGACTGTGTCTCCCGGCCCTAAAGACCTACGGACAATCATATACCAAATCGCAAAGTGGCTCAAGTGGCCACAATGGGTCAATATCTACGATCTGGAATTGCCATTGGACTTCTCGGATAGATCCGATGGCAACATAGAGCTCTCCATCCTGCCACCCGAGCCACCAATCTGGAATATATTCGACTGGATCCAAGGCAGTCTGATGAAAGACTCCAGCCTTGAACAGACTTTACCGGCCTTGACTTCAAACATGTCTGCAGACAACCTACCACGTATCAAGGCATTCGATCGACTTTTCCACCATCTCAAGCTGAAAGGTGATTCGCCAATGGGGTTTGTCGAGGCTATGCACGACAGTGACATTACACATACCCTCCTGGAGTCATTGCCGGAGGCGGTTCTTGTTCCACTTCAAGATGCGATTGCGCAGTGTCAAGCACGTCCACCACCAGGGTGGTCGAAGGAACTGCTGGCTCTTGTGGATCGTAGCGATGTCGGATCGGTACTCACAATCATGGACCAGCAACGTCTGAACTCTGCTAATCTCGTGGCATCTTCACATCTCGCATCCTGGGATTTTAGCTCCTTGTGTCAGAATGTCATGGACTTCAACGATGCTCCAACAGACGATGTTGCCGAGAGTGACAAACAGGCGGTCATTCGGGCTATATTCAAAGAAGATCGCAGACTCGAAGAGACCAGGCTCATGCTCACGACGACCAAGCCCAGAGCGATCCGTCTCGATCCTCAGTCAGGGTGGTCGGATGCGTTCTATCTGGAACAGCAAAAGGAACTAGTCACGAGGCTTGCCACCAACACATTATCAATTCCGGCCGGCCGGGGACTGATGAACTACGGATTGCGGTTTCCATTACTGACTCAAAAATTCCACATCAATGGATTCGTACTCAACTGTACTGTCACGCCGACAAATCAAACTGTTGGAGTAGACAAGAGTCTTTTCACAGAGGAAAAGATTGCTTGGGCTTTTTTCCACTCCGGCGTTGCTGGTGGATTGTCCATTTCGCGTCAAGCCAAGGGTATCGACACCTCCTGGATCCTGTACAACAAGCCCGGTAATGATCTCAACAACCGCCACGCAGGATTTTTGCTAGCGCTAGGTCTCAATGGTCACCTCAAAGGTGTGGCTAAATGGGTGGCCTTCAAATATCTTACCCCCAAGCATACAATGACGTCAATCGGTCTGCTGCTCGGGCTCGCCGCGTCGTACATCGGAACAATGGACTCCCTCATCACTCGCTTGCTATCCGTCCACGTAACCCGGATGCTGCCACGTGGAGCCGCAGAGCTGAACCTATCTCCCTTAACCCAGACCACCGGTATCATGGGCATCGGACTACTCTACTGCAATAGCCAGCATCGCCGCATGAGTGAGATCATGATGTCCGAGATATCACATATAGAAACCGGCGACGAAGAAGAGCCTTTGCGTAGCGAATGCTACCGTCTGGCCGCGGGTTTCGCCCTCGGCTTCATCAACCTTGGCAAAGGCAGTGATCTCAAGGGGCTACATGATATGCGCATCACTGAGCAGCTCCTGATGCTTGCTTCCACATCGAAAAAGGTTGAGCTGGTTCACATCCTTGACCGATCGAGCGCAGCTGCTATTGTCGCGATAGCCCTGATATATATGAAGTCTGATGATCATATCGTTGCTCGCAAGATCGACGTGCCTGACGCCATGTTACAGTTTGATTACATACGACCAGACCTTCTGCTTTTACGAACCTTGGCAAAGCACCTGATACTGTGGTCTGAAATCAAGCCAAATCACGATTGGATCCGGAAGAATCTTCCAGCGCGATATCAGTCGAGGGTTAGTCCTCCCACCCAACCATTCAACGGTCCAGGACGTGGCCCACTGAACTCTACGCACTTACCCTTTCTCACCATTTTGGCCGGACTTTGTTTTGCAATCGGTCTTCGGTATGCTGGCTCAGGAGACCCGGCTGTGCGTGACCTCTTACTGAACTATCTGTATCGATTCTACGGCCTATGTCGCTCTATACCGCACAAGGCCAATTTCGACGAGCGCGCCGTCCAAGTCACTGGACGCATGTGCCTCGATGTCGTCGCGCTTTCCACCGCCGCCGTCATGGCTGGTACCTGCGACATCAAGGTGCTGCGTATCTTACGGTCTCTGCATGGCCGCAACGACGCGGAAACAACATTTGGGTCACACATGGCCATCCATATGGCTATGGGCGTGCTTTCACTAGGATGCGGCACCCAAACATTTAGCAACTCTAACCTCGCGATTGCCTCTTTACTAGTCGCTTTCTATCCAGTCTTCCCGGACCAAGTGCAAGACAACAAGAGCCACTTGCAGGCTTTCCGCCATTTCTGGGTCCTCGCAACAGATCCTCGTTGTCTGGTTACGAAGGATGTAGCCACTGATACTCCTGTTGGTGTTCCGATCCGCACCAGATTCAAGGATAACCGCCCGGAGGAGGCACGAACCACACCTTGCCTGTTGCCCCCGCTCGAAGACATCGCCAGCGTGAGTACTACCAGTCCAGAGTATTGGAACATGGACCTCGACTTTACCGGTGGCCAAGGGAAAGAGCTTCGGGGGAGGTTTGCGCTCAATCAGGTCTTGCACCTTCGGCGCCGACCTGCCGGGGGTAGTCCATTCTCTGCAACCATGCTGGCGTTGGGTCGCCAACCACCGGGTGGAGGCTCTCAGATGGAAGAGGCCAGCCAACCCCTCGAGTGGCTCTTCACTGCTGTTGAGAGCCTCAGGCGCCTCACCCACGCTGAACGCGGCATTGTACTAGACACAGGGGTAGGCGGTCCGGACGTGGGACTTAGCAACGGGAGTGTGGTAGATGCAAGACTCATGCTAGAAGAGGCGGTGCGGAACGGCCACCGAGATGATCTGCTTGCTCTGAGGGGCTTGTTTGAATGGGTAGACGCGAGAGCGCGCAAAGTGCAGGCAGACAAGAACGGCCTAACAGATGGGGCCAACACAAAGTTGGGCAAGAACAACCACAAGTGGATTGGCGAGAGCTGGCTAAGGGACAGCGTTGTGGAAAGCCTCAAGGGGATGATATGGCTTGCCGGTAGAGAGGGTGGCGATTAGTGCAGGCCCACCCGCTTCTGCAAAACTTTCACGAGACAGAGAGCTATGAGTGGTGTACGTATTGTCACTTCACGTCAATTGTGGCATTTTCGAGTATGATCATCCAAGGTAGAACCCAAATGTATCATCATTAGCCCGAGTGCTGCTCAGCGTCTGCTAAAATCGTGGCATCAATCTTCCACATCTGCCAACCGGACTCGCAGTCTATATCAGGTGTAGGGACGCTCTTTCCGAGTCGCCCCAGAACCCGTGGCCCCCTCTCTCGTGAACACGTCTGGTGGCACCAGCAGCCCATGTTTCGATTGCTAGTATCAAACCTATTCAGGTCAATCAATCGATGCACATGGCCAAATGTACATTTAAAGTAGAGGGGCAATGTTGAGAAACCCTCCGACGCCCATGGCAGACTGGGACCAGATCGCCGGCAATTGGCCGTCGACAGGCGTTTCGATACCGAGCCAGGCAGCTTCACATTAGCCGACGATCGCATCATAATCATGGGGCTTTTAGTTCTGCCGACTTTTAGATTACCAATACCGGGTATATTGCCTCCGCGTTGGAGACAACTCGTATAGAAAGATCTAATGTCGCGGCATATAGGCCCCTCGTAATCCCTTAAAATACCCGACCAGGACTCGCCTGGCCACCCATCGCTTTCTTTACCCTGGTGCCCTGATACTAGTCTCTTTCCCAAACAGAATCCACGCGCTAGTTCTTGACCATATCTTTTAACATCATGAAACAGCAACTCTTCGCCGTCATCTTCGCACTGGCATATGCTGCCACGGCGAGACCCACCGCCGCGGCAGCCGAAACCTGCGATCGTGCCACACTCGTAGCCGTCTCGGACTCGTACGTCGCAGCTCAAGCAGCCGGGCAGCTAGAAACCCTTAAGGGTGTCAACTCCGACACCGTCTACACACAGAACTTTAAGACGGCGACTCTGGCTAGCGGCCTGCTCTCGCAGTCCTTCAAGATCGACCACAACCGCAGCACGCACGACACCACGCAGTGCGCCACCTACACGGAACTGAGTAAGTGCTTCCCTCTCTGTTTTTCTCTCTTTGGAACGCGGCTACTACCCAAGCAATCCCCATCTCTCCCGCTTGTCCAGGACGACAAGAGCTTGTAGCTAACCCAGCTCCCCCAGTCATCGCCGACTCCAAGAACCCCCACGTGGTCGCGACCCAGATCCGCCTCGCGCCCAACAGCACCAACATCAGCAAGATCGAGACCATCGTGACGAGCACGGGGGACTGGCTATTCAATGCGGCGGCGACGCTGCGGTATGCGTCCCAGGAGAGCTGGGGCGAGATCCCCGAGGGGCAGCGGGACACGCGTGCGGTGATCCAGGCGGCCGCCGACGCCTACCTAGACCTCTTCAGCAACAAGTCGGTTAAGGTGCCGTGGGGCAGCCCCTGCGCGCGGCTCGAGGGCGGGTCCTATATCCAACCAAGCTGCAACGTGGGCGTGCCATCGGGCATCAAGCAGACCAACCGCCGCTACGTCGTCGATGAGGTCACAGGCGCTGTCGACGTCTTTTTCGACTTCGCAGGCGCCGAGCCCGACAGCCACGAGTTCCGTGTCGAGAGCGGCAAGCTTCGCTACGTGCACACTCTGACGGTTATGCACTGATGGGCCACACAGGACATGTCGTTCTGAATAGGTAGATCAAAGCAGGGGCCTCGCGCTCCTCGGGATAAAGCGCACACTACCTGACACGGAGTGCTGGATATCTAGGCATGGCATTCACTTTCGAAATCTACATGCAACAGTCATATGTGAATATCTCTGTCTGGACCGTTTGCTGCCTACAATACAACGATTCAGGTCTATCTGGCTGTGCCACTCGAAAAAGATGTCATAACTTAGCAAGGACAGTGACTATGTACCAATTATTGTACCTGCTCGCCAGATCCCTTGATGAGTCAACCCTAATCCCCTTCTCATCCACCATTCGTGCCCAGCACGTCTCCGCTGTTATTTCTCTCAACAGTGCCCGGATCAACAATATATGGCAGAGCCAGGGTGCCTGTCTTCGCCTTCTTTCGGGAGTCGGTGCACTCGATTTGGTAAGACAGGCCGAGGTCGTTGACGGTGATTTTCACCTTGAAATTAACCTGGAAGAGGCGATCAGCTGTTGGATTTCCGTCCATTTTCTTGCGTCTTTTGACGTTGCCCAACTTTTTGACGGTCATCAGATGTCGAATGGGCTCCATGTCAATTGAAAATAGGGCTGTTTCCAATAGTTCGGCATCTGGGTTGTGGTCAGTTATGGTTGCAGATGGCATGAAAAGCCCAATATCGAATGGTTTGTTAAGGGGTTCGGTACGGATACTTGCCTGCGTTGACCGGATCACTGTCTCGATAGTTATCTTCACAAGATGTCTCGGAGATGTATATGGCTTGTTGCAATTCAATTCTCGGGGTTTTTTCCTCGACGGGCATGTGGAGATCGTATGTCTTGGTGAGCCCGTTGGCGGGTATTAGACAGCCCTGATAAAGGTAAGCAGCTGTGATAATCGGTGATACTTGCTGTAAGTTCGCTAGAACATACCTTTTTGACAACCCATTCCAGGCAATCCTTCACGTAATTACGACCCCATTCGTCCACATCTGGTTTTATACCTTTGTGGTATAGCTTTCTCGGCTCGTATGACATGTGTCTTTTGAGACCGATACTGTAGCGGCTAATTCTGTCCGCTTGGTACTGTTCCTTGTTCGCCCAAATCATCGCCCCTTCTACTACTGCCCATTGGCTATTGTGAAGTCAGTTTACGTTGTTTTATAGATGGGAAAGGGGCCGGTCTGCTTACCATTTGGGGGGAATACAACGTCGACGCCATATAATCTACATTCGTAGATAATGACCTCGCGTAGATAAAGTGACTCTGAGAACCCACCAACTAGGACTATCATCTACACAGAATTAGCAACATGACAACGCTTGCGGTTTCAAGTATGGGGCGTACCTTGATTTTGTGGCCCTTCTGGATAACTTGATCCAACTGCTCTTTCAGAAGAGTCCAGACGGACTTGCATGTTGCATCAAATATGGATCTGATTTCAATTCTATGCCAGAGATTAGCTGGTATACAGTGCTTCTTTAGTTAGACATTCATCAAAATACTTACTCTTTGATACAATAGTAACCAAGATCTCCATCGTCGTCCTCTCCGAATTTGTCCAAAGCCTTGGTTTTATCAGCCTCTTTAAACTTGAACGGCACCCATAGGTCAATTAATTGACCTCTCTTAATATTCTTCTTGTGATCTCTCCCCCACTCGAACGCAGCCAGCTCAATCTTGTTCTGCAGGGAAGGGCTGTCTTGAAGCTCAACGCCGGGCTTTATATCACGCTTGATGTCCTTTATCAGTTGGGTTTTGAATCCTTGGTCGAGATTCGTTGAACCACATGTGATTCCTAAACACATATCAGTCTAGAAGCTGCAACTGAAGGAGAAGGACCTCATCACCTGTACTGGGTGCTAATTCGACGAGTCTAGAGCTTCCTAGACAGTAGGGGACAGTATCCTGGGCATTGTCAGTTGGCTACAAAGTCTGCTTTATACAGATAGGATCCTGGCTTTTACTTACCGAAGTGCCACCCCCGATATCACCCATAAGAATGCAGTCACCAGTCTACCAAACACGTAAGTATGGGTCTCATGGTAAAAGAGATACAAATCGTGACTGACTTCAAACTGAACATCTCGGCTCGTCTCCCGCACATACGCCATGCCGGCTTCTGTTTCTGACACTGTTCGTTGGATTTTTCCGATGAGTAATCCAGATGATTGCGAGGCCATGTCGACGGCAGCGCACATCTTTCGTACGGCCATGGGAGTCCAAGCAGTTGGCAACGTCATGACCAGCTCGATATCATCGCGATCATCCAACATGTAGTTGGTCCGCATGAAATCAAATGTATGGGCGAAGACCCCCTGCAGAAATTCGGCAATCAGGTCGACCTCCCCCTTGGGTGTCTGTAGGATCCCTATGCGTTGTCTTATCTCATGTCGTAGAACAGCTGTGCTCTCACTGGTATCCAGAAGCAGCTTGAAGCGTTCAATGATGATACCGGGACTTTTCCTCCATACTGGGCTCTTGATGGTTGCAAGGGCGTCCCAGCCGATCTTCACGGAGCCATCTGTCAGGCCATAGCGTATGACGGACGGGATCTCACTGGTAGCTTTCAGTCGACTTGCGCCCTCTTCCGGGGTCTCACAGGGCCATTTGTTGACATGCACTATCTTGCCTTGTCGCAGTACCTATCGACTCTCGTCGTTAATATTTACTCCTTATGCAAAAGGCAGTATGTCCAGAACACACGATGCAACATTTACCCCATGACATTGGAATTATAAGGAATAAACACCAGGTCTAAAGGGTGTAGCCGCTGTAATAGGAACGAATAAACACAGAAAGTCGCTTACCGGGATAGACTCAAATGGAAGGCAAAATACAATGCTTGTTGTCGTAGTTCCAAAGTCAAGCGCGGCCCTCCACCGCTTCGGCGTGTAGCCGTCGACGTCGTTGTTGCCATTAGAACCCATTGCTACCTATGATCGGGCATTTGAGTTGGTGGGAGTGGCCTTTGATAAATTTGCTTTCAGCTCGCGGTATGTGCAGACCCGAATTCGAACTCAAACCAGGGATCCAACAAGAGAACTTGAGAAGCGGGCGTGGGCCAAGGCCAGGCAGGTGAAGTGGTGGTGCTTGGAGCAAACAATCGATTTGAATGACGCCGCTAATAGGTTACTGGTTAAAGAGAAGTACCTGAGGCTGCATGTACATCCTTGGCCTCAGATGGAACGTGGAAGTGCATCAATCGGATGAAATGGCGGATGTCAAAGTAACCTGTCTCTGGTGCATCAGAGGAATTAGTGTGTGACTGAAAGCCTCTTCCGCTGCATGGCTCTTTCCAACAAAAACGATGGGTCATATTTGGCAGTTTTTGATGTTACCCAAGCAAGGAAGTCCATTAGATTAGCGGGGGACTTACCATTTAGCAACAGATTCGTCTATTGGAAAAACAAAATGGTTAAATGAATTGTGATTGCGGTGTAATTGAGAAGTACGTCGTCGCAAGTGCAGGCATAGGTAAGCACAACAACAGAAGGGGTTGGTTGGGTGGTGGTAACTTGAACGATTAATCTGCACTCTCTTCTCCATGTCCCCAAACAAACATGGAAGCAGCAGTTGCACTTCATTGGGTACTGTCTGACTCCCGAAGTAACTTTTCTCTTCTCAATGACTCAGCCGTATACTTGCAGTAGAACAAGCAAACGAAACGTCTGCGGAACCCTGCATCTGCATGTGGCGCACCCAAGACACCCTCTATGTAGGCTGGAAGACCCAACAGAGCCTTGAAAGCCAGTCAAATTTGCATGGATACAACCTGCATCACTGGCCGATCTGAATACCTAGTACCTAGGTACCGATTGCCTAGGTAGGTAGGTACCTAGGAGAAGTCGCATACAGGCAGCGACCCCGAAGGAGGTTGCTTGCTTCATAACCAACTCCCAGAATCTTTTCGTCTGCCTGGCGCTGTCCGAAGTTACATTGACTGCTGGGTGCAATTCAGTGAAGCAATCTCATCGGTCGGTGCTGTACTCAGCAATTTGTTTGCTTGCACATCCCTCCTCTTCTCCAACTTGCCACAGCCATCATGGTTGCGACTTACTGGAGCGTCGAAGACATCCAATGTCTACTCTCCTCTCTCAACATCTCGGTGGAAAGCATTCGCATCTGGTGGCCTTATGAAAACAACCATTGCGAAAGGTCTTCTCGGAAAGACAGGAGTATCGGCATCTCTCGTGCTTGCGACCATTTAGCCACACGTATTCCGGCCTTTTCGCCTAAACAGATACGGACCAAGATGAGATGGCTATGGGCAAACTTTGGCCCCGATGATGGCGACCATGAGCCCGACGCTCTGTACCTGCAGGGCGCTTGGGACAAGACTCTACCGCGCTTGGACAGCGAATTCCCAGATATTTGGACTCACGTCAATCAAAGTGTAGAAGATGACAGAGAGTGAGTGTCGTTATCCCCGAGCCCGTGTCTCATCCCTTTAGGTAATTAACGTCGTGTCATTCTTCACATAGGCGCCAGCTAGCTCGACTCCATCAATCAGGGCCACAGGAAAATGACCAACACATGGAACATCCCGAATATATTGAACCTATCAGATGCAAATGCGGCTTTAGTCACGTCCTCGGTGATACCATTCAATGCACGAACCCGACATGCTCATTTTGGCAGCATGTAGTGTGTTACTATGAAGTGGATGACTTCACCGTGGCCCCCGAGAACCACTTGTGCGATCAGTGTCGTTCGACAGATCCACAGCAGCCGATTGAGGGTTTAGAAGAAGACCATGAGATGTTGCAAAGCGCTGAGGATGCCTTGGCCTCCGATCCTCATGCCGAAAGTGCCCAGGCCCATGTCTCTTATTCGGAAGAATTCTCGAATATTGGCTCCATTGTGGAGGATCCATTTACATTCATACATCCTCACGATGAAGGACCCCTGGATCTTAATCCACACGCTGGAGAACTCTCGACTAGTAACCCTCGTACAGACGAACCGCCGAATACCACTCCTGACGTCGTCCAAGAGCCGGACAACCATGGGCCCTATTCCCAAGAACCGAACAGTCCTGAGCCTCGTTTCGGAAAACCACACCTTACCCACAATGGTGCAAAATCAGATGCGCCGGTACAGTCGCCAAAGACTCATGAGGCTCAGATACCTGCTGCCTCATCACTGCCTTGTACCCCCGATACCTTCAAAGAATCGCTTGCCTCACTCGAACGGCAAGACACTGCTGCAAATATACAGTGGGTACCGGATTCTGGCGAAGTTCAATCTGGCCTCAGAAAGATATCACATCAATGTTTCAACATTTCCAAGTCTTTATCAAGGGGTGGATTCCTCTTGGCTGAGGTGCCTGTAGAGGAATATCTGAGACAACAGATGCACATTTCATCCTCCTTTACATATGCCCCTCGCAGCGATTCCGGGCCACCATCAAGTCGGATAACGGAAAGGTGGTTGCGAGCCATATTGGTTGCTTGTGCTGTTGACTGGATTTTCTATCCTGGCCAAAGTGAGATAATAGCCCAAACCGCGAAAGACGAACTGCCAAGCGTATCTCATCTAGACGCCGGCCTCAATGTGATCCTGGCGCACTCTTTCCATATGGAGCTCAGTAACAGATGTAAGTACACTCACTATACCCTGCTATTGGTAATCAAGCTTATTTTGCTAACTTACTGTCTATTTTCTACAGGTAGTCCAGAGGCACTACAAGCCTTACATATCGAAATAACCCGGAATCTAGCCTCCGGTTCACATAAGGAGTTCGCCTATGCTTTCTTGGAAGCCGTAAGCTTGCGCTGTGAGTTGTTATATTGATCTTAGAGCCCATTGACGTTATTTCTTCGCTAACGGTTTCCAACATACAGGCAGCAGAGCAGCCTTCCGCATACTATATCGCGAGGCAGCCACCAGGATGCTGATGGATTCAGATATTGGTTTGCCCCGAGCACTTGATCAACAAGGAAAACTCTACGCTGAAACGTTCTTTGAAAGACTCGTGCCATTCTTCACTTTTGGAGAGAGCCGAGCCCCTCTTTCATTTGCTCCTCCTCACATTGGCATGATGATCGAGGGTGAAAGTCAATGGCGGATATCAGAGCTCACAGCGGTTTTCAGTCACCTACTCAGGCTTAAGTTACAACTATCTCTGTCGCAAAGCCATTATGAGATGTGGTTTCCGCATAAGACTTCCCCTGATGAGTCAGACTATTTGAAGGGTTTGCTCGCCTCGCCTAACAATGACGATGACGACGATGATACCCCAAAGCTGATAGAGTTTTGCCTCTTTCCGGCTATTCTTGAACACCGGTCACCCGACACTACAGATCGGGAGATACTTGATATTTCCCAGTACCACAATTCTTTCGTCCGGCTTACAGAAGAACAGAGGAGTCAGACAAGGATTGTATGCGAGGCCAAAGTGCTCTACAGCCCAGCTTGTACATAGTGCATATGCATAAAACCTACAGAGGCTACATGGCACAAAAAGGTGGCCAGGTGTCATATTTGCTAGGTATTCCGGCATGTTTGCAGAATCTGGGGGTCAATCATTCTTTCTAAATGCAATGATTCTGATATTCTCTATGGAACTTCGGTACAAATAATATTTATATTACAACTCTCCGAATATGTATTAATCTACAGTACTAAACAAGGTAGCAAATCGGTGTGAGAAGTATGGATCGACGTAGAATTGTCTTGTTACACGTTACAGACCTTGCTTTATTCCTAAGTGTTGAAGAGATTAATAATAATGGAGTGATATTATGCTTCTCTGATATTAAGAATTGTAGCATTTATACAAGGAAGTCTAAGACCCCTTAGCCTAAACTAATGAGATAGTTGAGAAGAGTGTCTGTCTCTTATGGGGGCCCTTCTGGTCAAGGACCAAACCCTGGTACCAAATGCTTGCACTATGACGACAACAGCTAGAGACAATCGCGATCTCTTTTAATAGTTACGGGGTGTTGAGAGGCAGACCGGGCATGGTTTTCTCCTCCGTGAATTACTTTAAAAGTTTTCAACATCTTATAACTGTCATGGACAAGTGTTCTGAGCTGCGCTTTCTCCTCCCTGGCCTTCAAAGTCGGTGGGTTTCTCAAGATGAACGGTGAACTATCATGGTTCGATTCAGAATGATGGATATTGGAATCGAGGTTCCGATTCAATAAGCAATATATAATAATAAACCCCTCCATTAATACGAACAGGAATCGGGCCCCATCACGATCAGTGGAGAATCGTAGTATGTAATGACAATGTGTAGTCACTTCGATGGGGAGGATCTGCGGGCCCGGCGGCCTCCTAAAAGCTCATCGATACCCCTGAGGCTATTCAACTGTGGGCCACTCTGCGATGGCAGAATCCCTTCCGCCGAGGTACGAGTCGCCGTGACCGCAGTCTAGGTCTTTCGTGCCCGATCAAAACATCTTCGTCTGTCTTGGCGTAGTGTGATCTGGACTTAATCCCATCAGGATAAAAGAATGAGTACATGGGAGAGGGTAAAGGGGTTCAACCTAAAAAAGGCACGACCGATCCTATTGACTGGGGCCGTATACTACTAGATCTTTGGTGGATTATTAGTATAGCAGAACCCGGCCACTCGGTAAATCCGTAATAGATCCGCAAATGCAGTTCTCCTCGAGTCCCAGGTGGCCAATGCCCTAATAGCACCCGACAAGCCCAGAATAATTCATAGTATCTTATCAACTTAGGTTGGCTGCTAAGCTAGCCTGGCAGAAACGAAACAAGAAGGAAAGACGAAACCAGAAGCAGTATGTGGGTTTTGGACATTTGACCCCAAAGAGGGCAACGACCAAGTCAAGTAGACTCTAGAGAGGCTTATAGGTCCACCGTTTATTGCCCTTCGTCACTTCTTTGTAGAGAAGCGTTTCGGCAATTTTTGATTGCCGACCACATGTAGTCGGCAGGAGCGGCAGGTAAAAAGCAAGACGCCGGCGGTAGTTGAGCTGGTCGATCTCATTATTATCTACTTTAGGTATGAGCTAGCGCAGATGCAATTTTGTTTCTAGCCCCAACGATCACCGCTGACTAGTTTAGTCGACGACAATCACTTTCCCGGTCTCGGGTTGGTAAGATGCACGCTGCAAGTAAAGGATAAAAAAAGGCAAAAGGACGAATAGAGGCACACAAGATCCCTGGGCCATCCCCATATCGTCAGGATTGCCCTGACTCGGTATAGTCCATGGTATGGGGTCGGTATCTGGCAGTGTCCAGCTAGCGGGACTAGAAGCAGCAAAGAACAACTGATCTGTCTAGGCATATATTAGTGGTAGTTTGCTGCATTTTTATGGACTATGGAGACCCGACGTCGGCCGGTAGCGCCGGCCAGTAGCGTCGGCCGATGTACAAGGCGTGCTCGGCTCCATGTATTGCTTGTATCCATATCTACTACCTAGTACCTTAGGTAGTAAAGCACTCGTCCTGAGTCGTATCAGGTGTGGCTCGAGACTATGGAGGGCTGTGGAGTTGACCCTGCCGTATCGACAGTACGGTGGGAGTTGGGATGCGCTGGCGTCACGACAGCCTATCTAGACCTCGTCGGCGAGCTGAATGCTCCAGCTCGGCAACCGGATGCTGTGGTGACGATGATGCTTTCCTTTTTTTCCATAAGCCCGCATAAGCATAAGCATTGACGGCCCCGGATCGATTGAGAGACCGAGGCAACTCTGGCAGCCACCGAGCTAGTTGCATCTATGCATGTTGCGTGGCCATTGATGCCGGCGAAACACCGAAAAAATTGGCGTGGCCTACGAGATATCATTAATCTATCTTGTGGTATACAGGTAGCGAATTTCTGAGCGGATATCAACAACGCGACTGATGACGCGAGCTCTTCCTTGAAACACCAGGGCACTAATGCGACTACTGCATCGATATATTTTGTGAAGAGACCTGACTCGTGATAGGCTAGGCTCTTCCACCGGCCAGGACATGCTAATAAACCACGTTTTCTAGGTTGTCGTGTGTTTCTTTTCCCCGACGACTTAAGGATCATTTCAGGATGGTCTACTGTATTGCTGTCCCGAGCTTGTCGATCATTTTACGGCATGGGCCTGTAGCGCGGAGCTAGTGGGTCTCTAGCCCCGAGCTAGTGCGGCGGTCGAGCCAGCACGGGGAAGACTTCGGACGACTTAGGATGGCTGCAACCTTGAGGCTAAGGTTCAGACGGAGACGAGACGAAAGATCAACAACACCAACACCAACACCAACGGACAGCAGACGGGTTCGGGTTCCTGCATAGCCTCATCCTAATTCGGGATAGCCAGGAGAAGAAAAAAAAGGCCACAAGTCGCTGCCTAACGGTAGCAGAAACGGGCGCCCGGCACTGAGGGCGATGCAGCAAAAGACGTGCTAACGCTATTGTCATGCCATTCTCTCCTTTCTTCACCAACTCAGAGGGGAAAAAAGACTACCGACATGGACTGTTGGCAGTCATCAATTGGTCAAGCTGCTTAATCCGAATTCGGTGCACCTATCAACCTGGGTGGGCGACTAATCATTCGTTTGCTTTAATCTCGTATCGCCAGATGAAGGGCAGGAGCTTGATCAACGCCTCGCGCCTCGAAAAGCAATCATAGCAGTTTGGCAGCCCAATCACACACGTCAGATGCCGAAATGCCCTTATCAGCCTCCAATAAAGTAATACAGCTGTTAGCCATACTGCGATGGCGCTCGGATCTATTAGGTGAGGTACCTATATCAGCATAGGTAGCCAGGGTCCGCAGCCATGCCGCACAGGACGCCGAGCTACCTGAGCTAAGGCCTCGACCTAACGCACGGTGAACTACCTGAATAGCCCCTGTACCGGCGCCGACGCTGTCTCTGCATCGGGTTACCTTCTCCTACTCAAGCTGCACGTCGTAGGTTAGGTTAGTAGATGTTACATCGAGGGCACAGAAAAGTCATGTCACGTCAACCCCGATGTGTCAACCAATGAACAGCCAGCCAGCCGACCAACAGCAGACTGGCAATGCCGCAGCGGCGGCCATGGTGCGTAATGGGTCCCACGAACGGCTGATCGACTAGTGCGACCGCTCTAGCCCAAGCAAACCTATCGTGACCCTTTCCGGGCCCAGGCCATACCAGTGAAGGCATACTCCCCGGTTCGCGCATTCAGACCAAAGCGCCAATGCAAGGTGACGGCGACTTGAAAGATTATGCTGTGAGATGGCTCGCCTTCTCGGTTGGATGAGACATGGCGACAACTGCCTATATAGACTGGGCCGACGTCCCCCAATCTCTGGCCTCTTGTTCCTCATCCTCTCGAAGCCAAGCAAGCTTTACCACACACACTCGCTTCCATATTACAATCGCTAATATTTCTAATCTTTCTAATCCTTGCTACCCAAGATGCGCTCTGCCATCCTCCTCGGTGCCGCGGCACTCGTTGCCGCCTCGCCCGCGCCTCAGGCTCTTGACTTGAACGCTGTTCACAATGCTCCGGCTCCTACCGGCCCCGCCTTTGGCGTCCAGAAGCAGGACAATGTCTATAACACTGCTGCCGCTGCCTCCAGCGCAACCGCCGCCGCTTCCACCGTAGCTACGGCCGAGGCCACTGCTCCCGTTCCCGGGAAGCGCAGCTTGGACAAGCGCACTTTCTGCTGGTGGTTCTGGTGCCCTCAGCCCCCTTCCAACGGTGGCTACGGTCAGAACACTCCCCAGCCCAGCAACACTGGCTACGGGCAGAGCTCTGCTCAGCCGACCAATACTGGTTACCCCACTATCCCGGTGACCACTGCTACATCGGTGCAGACAACCACCACCCTCGCCGCTTCTTCCCCGGCCCCTACCAGCACTGGCATCGTTCCCTCTACTTGCACACCCGTCAGCTGGACCAACACTTTCGCCTTCACCACTGCCACCGATTGCGCCAAGCCGTTCGAGCAAGGCACATTCTGTGGCTTCATCAACCCCGAGGATCCTTGCGCTCCTCAGCCCGATGGCTACGGACCCAAGGCCCAGGTCGACACTGCTGATGCTTTCTTGGCCGATGCTGCTCTCCACAAGATTGCCAAGAACGCCCAGGATCCTAAGGGCTATGCTTCCACCTTCAAGGACCTGAACGCTGCTGTCAACGCCAACACTTACCTCGGATTTGACACCCTAAAGAGCTACGATGTCGCCGGTTGCGCCGCTAAGTGCGATAGCATCGACCTCTGCACCAGCTTCAACATCTACATGGAGCGTGACCCCGCCTGGAACCCCGAGCAGTGCTCTTGCCCTAACCCCACCTCTATCACCAACTACAAGTGCTCCTACTGGGGATCTGGCGTCACTTCCGAAGCTGCTACCAACGCGGGTCAGAACCGTACCGGCGGTTTCCAGGTCGTCATCACTGGTTCCAACGGCTACACCAAGGCGAACACCACCACGCCCGTGACTCCCGCCGGCTGCACCAAGCCCAGCAAGTGCGGTGCCATCCACGACCACCCCCGTACTTGCCTCGCCCAGCACTTCTTCCCCGGCCCCTTCGACGTCTCCCTCTGCTCCAAGTACGCGCAGGCCCAGAACGCCAAGAACGTCGCCTCTACTTCCTGGTCCAAGTGGTTGAGCTACTTCGGCTACAACCCCAATAAGTGCAACTTCTTCAACGCCTTCATGATCAAGGAGAACGGCATCCCTAAGGGTACATACTGCAAGCTCTTCGCCCAACAGTACGAGTCCTCTGCCGCCACCTACCAGCCCGGCTGGCAGGGATCCTCCTTTTACGAGGCCGAGACCTCGTGGTCTTACTGCCTATAAGAAGTGGATAGAACTTACTAGAGGAGGAATGCAAAACTCGGGGGGTACACAATACGGAAACGGCTACCGGAGTTTGTTGAAGGAAAATGGGTTTTATGATTTATAAATGACGTGCTTGTTCAGGTAATAGATAATGCTTAGTTCACTCATGGGGGTCTTTGATCAATATACATCGTACAAAGTTCATCCAACCCCATCTCAAGTGACCAGCATTTGTAAGGTCATATTAGTCTAGGAGGATCAGTTATTTAGTGCCCTATGATATGGTAATAGCAGGTACTGTTTGGGCATCAGAACTGGATGACAGCCTCCAATGGTAGCTATGGGCACCAGTAACTCATATAAAAACATAATAGGTGCGAGCAGAGATAGCAACCTGCCCGTATAAGTTAAAGCACCCCTCGACGGCCACACCCTTTAACGGTTACCTATTAATAGATTACCCCTAAATCGCGCCTATATACCGATTTAATAACATATAAATTAGTTTTCATTATATTTTTATTTAAATTAGCTTAATTATATCTTTTTCTTTTATTCTTTTATTATAATATTATAATTAATAAGTTAAAACTTTAACGCGTGATTTAATATATTCTTAATAATAAAAGTTTAAAATAGGCCGCGTTATAGGAGGGGGTTAGTTATATTATTTTAAAAGCTCGGATTAAGGGCCGGTAAATTAAAAAACGTTATAACTCGTCTTAATAAGTATTATATAATAATAATAAAAAACATATTATTTAATAAATAATTATTTAAATTAAGTTCGATTATTTTCCTTTATATATAATTTTAAAGATATTTATTTAATAACGTACCCCACGGTTTAATTTCTTATACAGTCCAATTTCCCATTTTCTTAAACGTCGTATAATAATATATAATCAATTTTATTATAACGCTTAAAATTAATTAAAATTATTTAGAATTATCTTTATTAAATACTTTTATATTATTTTAATAAGTACGCGTATTATACCCGGGCTCCCCGTAAATTCTATAACGTCGCAAGTGTATTTTAAACCTTCTTATATAATTATTACTCCGGCGCGATTTATCCTATAATTATTTATTAACGTCCTTTTAAAACTATAGGTTTTCTTTAGCTTATATATAAAGTAATCTTCTATTTTATAACTGTTTCTTTTTTATATAATAGCGTCGGTTAAGTATTTTATTTACCTTTTATAATATATTTACTTTACTTTTTAAAAAAGTAAATTAATATATAACTTACGTTATATTTTTTATAATTTAATTAAATTTAATTAAAATAGATATTAAAAAATTATTTTAATATTATATAATATAGTTCCGAATATATTCGATTTAGAATTAGGTTTTAATCGGGTTATTTAAGGTCTTTAATTTTTAAAGAATAAGTAGGCCGGAAGACGTCCTTAGAAGTGTAGGAGTATATAGTTTTATATTTAATTATAAAATAATATATTCCGGATTATATAAGATAAGTCCTATCCCTCGAAAACCTTTTTATATATTTAAAATAATAAAAGTTATTTAAAACGTTTTTAAAAATATTAATAAGAAGTTTTCTTTTAAAATATAAATAATATACGCCTATATAAAACTTTCGATTTCTTTCCCGTATAACCTCTTTAATATACGAAAATAATCGATATTAAAAAGTTAAAGTTTATATAATAAATAAAAAGGTATATAAAGTATAATAATTAAATTCTCTTTATAATAAAATTCGAAAGTTATTAAATAATAGTTTTTATAGTTATTAAAGATTAATAGGCGATAAATACCTTTTATATAAAATTTCGTATATTTATTAAAATATTGAATTTAGTCCTCGCCTCTTTTATTTATAGTTTAATTATTTTTAATAATTACGATTATTTAATTTTTCGATAATAGGCTGTTTTCGTATTAAGAAGAGAGGTAGGTTTTCCCGGTAAAGATAATATATAAAGGGATAGTATAGTTAGACGATACGACGCCTTAAATAATTGTAATTTATTCCCGGTTCCCTTATTATATTACTTTAGGCTTTCCGCGTCGATCGGAGGTGGTTATAATTATTTCGGATGAGATTTAATTTATAAAAAAGCCGGTCTTATTAAAGTTATAGATATCCTCTTTTTAAATCTTATATTTATTAATTATATTTTATATAAAGGTAAATTATACGTAATATATATCTAGATTTTCGTAAAGGACCTTTTAATAATCGATTTTTTAATTAAAACGTGTCCGGAGGTTTAATTATCGTTATATAAAGTTTAAAGCTTAATTAATACCGACACGTCCTATATCGCGTTAGCTAAATAGTCGATTCGTTATATCTTTAATATTATTTATATAGGGAGGAAACGATTACGAATTTAAATTAATTATATACCTTATAATTATTTCCTCCTTAAGAATAGTAAACTTTTATATTAATAATCGAATATTAGATTTTAAAGTTATACCGTGCCGACGATTAGAAAAAGTCTTTCGTAAAATATTATATATTTTAGTTATACGTTGTATATTTAATTTTAAGTCGTTTTAAAGCGTTTATAACGTTAAAATAACGTTACTTTCTTTCTAAAAGCCGATTATAATAATATAATAGAAGAACGCGGTGAAAGTAAAGCGTTATATAAAAATATATAAGAAAGTTAGAAATTAGACTATATAGGAAATTAGACCGTGGGGTACGTTATATATTTAAAGTTAATAATAACCTTTATATATTAATGGACCCCACTAGGGGTTCATTTAAGGAAGGCCTGGTTGGCCCGCTATTCCTAAATAGGAAGGCGGTCAACCTAGGCAGTAATAGTTAGCCTCCCCTACTTAAAAGGCCTTAGCCGATTTAGGTGGATGGAGCCCTCTTCCTTCCTACTCTATCTTTACATTAATCCATTATTTGAGTCACTCCCATCCGGTCCCCTCATATATTTAATAAATATTAAATATAGAAATTTGTTAATAAATATAAAATAATCGAATCTTCTCTTTCTTTTAAAAAGAATATCTAAGACTTCTTTAATTAAATTAATAATAAATTTATCCGATCTATCCTTTATTAATATATTTAGAATTATAATAAAGTTAATATATAATTAAGTATTAAAAGCAATTAAATAATAATTAAATTAATAAATATAAAAAGGTTTATTATAAAAAACTCTATTAATTAAGAGTAATTAATTATAATAAAAGTAATTAATATAGATAACCGGTTTATTAATTTAATATATATTTTTAAAAATTTAATAGCTTTAATTCTAATAATTCTTAAAAAAGGAGGATATTTCAATCAAAGCTATAAAGGATTAGATTTTTATTATATTTCTTAAAAGTTAAATTAATTATAAATTAACTTTATTTTAATTTAAAAAAGTATTTTTTTTATAAATTAAGCTAGAGGACAAGGAGTAATAACGGTTATTTATCCTTAATAATTATTCTTCCTATAATACCGAGGAATTCATATTAATTTATTTAAAAATTAAAGTATAATACCTTTTTTTATCGGTTTATATATTATATTTCTTTTACCCTTTAAATATTAATATATTTAATATATTAAAAAGGAAGTAATATTTATAACGAGGCCACGAGGTTAGCTAGTCGGCTATAATCCGTAAAAGGTAGCAATATTTTTATATTTAAAAGCACCCCTTATATCCCGTACGATATACTTATAAAGCTGGAATTAAATCGGATTAGGTTTATTTTAAGCCCTTTAAATCCAATTATTTATAATAACTATCTCTCCCTTCTTAATAGATCGTCCTCGAGCCGTTTTAACTCGGACGCTTAGGAGGAGCTTTAGCTCTTTAATTATTAATTAATTATTTATTATTAATTACCCTTCCTTTTAAAGGATTTTCTCCTAACCTTTAGCTAGTTATTACTAGTAATCGGGAGGAAAGGTATATATATACTATATTATATAACGTTATTTTATACGGTTAACCTCTTAAAATATATTATCGATATTTAAACTTCGTATCGGCGGTCTTATATAACTAATTAAGATTAAGCCTAACGTTATAATCGACCTCCAGCTTTTAAACTCGCTAATACGACGGCTTGAATTAAGGACTTACTACTTTTATAATTTAAATATAAAAGTATAATTATAATAAGGCTAGGAGGTTAATTAATCGGCTATAATCTATAAAAGGTAGTAATACTCTTACGTTTAAAAGTACCCCTCGTATCCTATATAATATACTTATAAAGTTAGAACTAGATCGGATTAAGCCTATTTCAAGCCCTTTAAATCCGACTATTTATAATAATATTATAAAATAATTCTTTATTATTTAAAGTTTAATAATATAAAAATAAATAAAAAGGAGTTCTTTTAATATTACGAAAAGGCTAGGACCTTTATATTTAAATTTGAAATTATTTATAATAAATAAAAAGTATTTGGTATATTCCCTTATAATATTAATAAACCCTTAAATAACCGATTTAAAAGGTTTAAAGTCTAATAAAATACCTTAACCCTTAAACCCCCTTCTTTAAATCTAAAAGCTTAATTTTTAATTATTTTAATTTATATTTTAAAGAGTTCTAAATAATGAATAAAATTATTTAAGAAATTAATCGATAATTTAATATAACGTAATCTATAAACGAAATAATTATATAAATAAATTAATTACTTTCTAATATTTTATATAAAAAAGTATAAATTAATTCCGTTATAATATATTTAATATATTAAAATTAATCGGAATCTTTATTTTTAAATATATTTATATCGTTTTAATAAGTATGTATATTATACCCGGGCTCTTTATAGATTTTATACCGCCGTAGGCGCGTTTTAAGCTTTTTTATATAATTATTACTTTAATACGATTTATTTTATAATTATTTATTAATATCTCTTTAAAATTATAAATCTTCTTTAATTTATATATAAAATAATCCTTTATTTTATAACCGTTTCTTTTTCGTATAATAATGCCGATTAAATATTTTATTTACTTTTCGTAATACGATTACTTTATCTTTTAATAAAGCGAGCTAGTATATTACTTACGTTATACCTTTCGCGATTTAATTAAATTTAATAAAAATTAATATTAAAGAGCTATTTTAATATTACGCGATTTAATTTTTAATATATTTAATTTAGGATTAGGTTTTAATTATATTATTTAAAGTTTTTAATTCTTAAAGTATAAATAGGTCGAAAAAGGTCGCCGGTAACGTCGGTATATATAATTTTATATTTAATTATAAAATAATAGATTCCGGATTATATAATATAAATCTTATCTTTCGGAAACCTCTTTAAATATTTAAAATAATAAAAGTTATTTAAAACGTTTTTAAAAACGTTAATAAAAAGTCCTCTTTTAAAATATAAATAATATATATTTATATAAAACCTTTAATTTCTTTTTTATATAACTTTTTTAATATATAAAAATAATTAATATTAAAAGGTTAGAGCTTATATAATAAATAAAAAGGTATATAAAGTATAATAATCGAATTCTCTTTATAATAAAGTTTAAAGGTTATTAAATAATAATTTTTATAATTATTTAAAATTAATAAATAATAAATACGTTTTTAATAAGATTTTATATATTTATTAAAATATTAAATTTAATTTTTACCTTTTTCGTTTATAATTTAACTGTTTTTTATAATTATAATTACTTAATCCTTTAATAATAAACTATTTTTATATTAAGAAAAGAGGTACGTTTTTCCGATAAATATAATATATAAAGGGATAATATAACCGGACGATTCAACGCTTTAAATAATTATAACTTATTCCCGATTCCTTTATTATATTATCTTAAACTTTTTATATTAATTAAAGGTAATAATAATTATTTTAAATAAAATTTAATTTATAAGAAAACCGGTTTTATTAAAGTTATAAATATTCTCCTTTTAAATTTTATATTTATAAATTATATTTTATATAAAGGTAAATTATATACGATATATATTAAAATTTTTATAAAGGACTTTTTAATAATCGATTCTTTAATTAAAACGTATCCGGAGGTTTAATTATCGTTATATAAAGTTAAAGGTTTAATTAATATTAACGCGTCCTGCGTTATATTAATAAAATAATCGATTCATTATATCTTTAACGTTATTTATTTAAGGAGGAAATAACTATAAATTTAATTCGATTATATATTATATAATTATATTTTCTTTAAAATCCGTTAATTTCCGAGAATTAACGGATATTTCGTATTTTATAGGAATACCGAGCTATCGGTTATAAAAGGTCGTATAAAGGACTTCGTATATTTAAGTTATATGTCGGAAATTTAATTTTAAGTTATTCTTAAGCACTTAAAGCGTTAAAATTATTTACCCTTTTTCTTAAATATTAACTATAATAAATAATAAAAGAATTAAGTTATAAAAGTTATTTATACGAAATTTAACGAAAGTAATTAATTCGCTTATATGGTTATTTCGTTTATAGGCTATATTAATTTAATAAAATAATTAAAAAGGTATTATTTTAAAAAGTTTAAAAAAGTCTTAATAATTTAAATAATTGAATCGGTTAATTAATATATAAAAAAGCTTAGTTAAAAATAAACTTTAAAAGAGAAAAAGGAAAGAAAAGAAAGAAATTTATTTTAATATTAAATAAAAAATATATTTATATAATAAAAATAGTAATTAATATAAAGGAGGCGGTAGGGCTAGCGTAAACGCGCTTTATTATAATTTAATTATAATCGATAAAGGAGATTATAAAAAAGAAATTTAAAGAGGAATTTAAAACCTAAAGTTTAATTAAAATAGATTTTAATTAATTCTATAATTTTACGATTTTATATAATTCTTTAATTAATTTATTATTATTTTATTATATTATTATAACTTTATTTTATTATAATGACCGTTAAGGGGTATAGCCGTCGAGGGGTGCTTTAACTTACCGTTTCGCACATTTAAAAGGTCCCTGCCCATGGGATCCGTCAAACTTTCTGTAGTGAGGACATCGTTCCCCTATGTGCCTCCTGTCTCCGCGGAAAATTCCAGTTTAATCAGCCCACTTAATGTACCTATATGGGCGGCACATTGTGGCTGAAGCCAAAATTAGGTTAATAATTAGATGCAAGCACATAAGTGTACAGGGCAGAATGCACGTGGCTCTGAGTGGTGGTCGGTATTGATATTCGCTTTTCTATCCCGTCCCGCTCTTTGGCCTCTCTATCTCTAACCGTTACGACGCAAAAGTAGAAGAGGTCTATTTCGGTGCACAGATGGCCATGAACTCTATCTATTATTATCTCATTAGCCCTTCTATTACGTGGCAGGCCACGTCTGAGCCGAACGACCTGGACTATAAACGCCACCACAACGGAGACGGTGAAAAGTGAGACTATCCCTCTGTCGGGTAACCTAGTCCAGATCAAGATTATCCCCACTAGATTCAATCATTTGGTTCGGACATACTGAAAAGGGGAGTCGGCGTGCTATGACGGGCCAGATTGTGTAGGGCTAGCCCCCTAATGCCTACAGATGCCAGCAAACATAAGCTCTTGTGCACGGTAAGGAAGGTGCCGCCAAGATATAAAGAGGAGATAAAAGAAATCCACCTTGATAATGAAAGTTCCGACATCCATTTTTAACCCCTAATAGCGTCACAAGCGGCCCGCTCTATGACCAAGACTGTGCCTCGACATCCAGGTCTATGTTCCTATTGACCTGTTTTCTATTCTTGAGTCCCTGCGATAATGAATTAATTTTTTCAATCGGAAGAAGCTCCTTGTCCCTCGAGCTTCGGAAAATGCTTCCCCTGGTGCTCAATATGGACATTGTACTTGCAAAGCTTCTGAGAAGCGTCTCGAGTGAAAATCCCAAGAACAGTACTCTCATCGTTGGAAGGCAGGCGCTAATAACCGCAATTGCTGATTCCAATTGCGTCCAGTAGAGTGTAGGTGCTAAGTTATCTATTCGATGTATTAGCATATTGCAAATTGGGCTGTCAGCTTCGTTGCCGAGACTTACACGTAATGTCGTATTCTTTATCGAAACCGGAGCCGGCGCTAAAAAAGAAGTAAACTCGAGCCGCACTGATACCGACAACACTAAGGACCGATTAGATGTCGCATCGCTGGATTTAAGAGCGGATTGATGCACTTACAAAGCACCTAGAAGGAAAATGCCCGTAACAGCTATCTTCTGCTTGACTGGCATCATCAAACGCCACACCATGGGTATAGGAATGGTAAGAATAATGATATCGACGATCATATTCGAAATAGACGTCCCATAAAACATCGGTAAGTAGTTGTAGCAATACTCATTGTGACGGGGCTGGCCGTAGAGCGATAGCCACGCTTCACGGATCGGGTAACACTCAAACAGGGTCGCGAAGACAAATGCAATCCCCCAAAAGCAAACCACGACAAGAAAAACTCGGGTTACCCAGTTGAACTTGTCCCCTCGAAAGATGCGTCTGTAAAAGAAGACAATCGACATCTTGGTGGATACGAGCGACAAGATTGAGAGCAGCTGTGTAGCAAACTCCGCCTAAAGGCGACGACTGTCAGCATCTGAAGAATCTTGTTGATCGGATAATGATATTGGTACCTGTAGAAAGATGGTCAAACCTGCGTCGAAGGTTGGAACGCCGTTATTGTTCAGTGGGACATGGTTGCCCAAATTGCCCAGAAGTGCAGCTACGATGGTTGTGAATAAAAGAGACATAAGCACAAACAGGAAAGCCTACCAACTATGTTATTTACACCGAGGCCGATTGCAAACATCTATTCAGTTCAGCAAACATTTCCTTGAAAAGAACGACTTGGAATGGGGGTCTCAGTACCAGTCCAGGAAGTATCATGTAGTCATCAACGGCGAATCCTGCTCGGTTTTTCAAACGCGACCAGAATCTGAGCACCACAGCCAGTGTTGCCAAAACCGAGAATACAATGGATATGATGATTATATTGGTGCTCCCAGAAGCCATGGCTGAGAAAGAGAAAACTCAGGGGTGAATGCTTTGTAAGATGACTGGGACATGTAATTGACTCAATCCGTTGCGGGCTGGCATTTAGCGAGACGGATGGGGAGAATCTTGAAGACTGAAATGTCGAGGGTACCGAGGGGAAGTTATCCCGTTGTTGTTGTACAAAGACTATGGAGATCAGAAACGGCCCGTTCCATCATGTATTCCTCCGGCAATCAGAGTACAAATACATATCCTGCATTGGTCCGTGGGGGCGGCACAACACACAGGCAACGTAATGGCGGCGTGGCGACCATCGTGCCGACCTGCATGATGAAAACCAACAGTGAAGCAAATATTGCTCCATACAATTGTGACTAATGGGACCTCAGCGGAGTGCAACCCTTCGAGGTTACAATTTTCATTCCCCTGCAACCACTTCGGTAAAGCTCGGTGACTCTCCAAAATACTACTTTATCACTCCAATGCAATGCAATGTGACTACGGAGTACTGTTATTTCTATTACATGACAAAATTCGGCGGGGCGGCTGCAACACTGCAAGAAACAACGCCGACATATTCCTTTCATGCTGGAATGATGTTACTTGACACTGAGACTAAGCTCGTCATTTGAAGGCAATACGCCAGCAGAATATTGGACACAGAAATAACAAGCCAATAGGGGACTGAAGTCCATCCAATTACAATGTCCAACAGCATAAGGTCTGGCGCGTGTTTCTTGTTACGTAGCCTTTGGGGCAAGTCGAGGCCTTCGACCTTGGGGGAATGTCCATCCCAGACTGCCTCCCCAGACACACTGACCGAAGCAAAATTCGATTACTGTGCTTTCCTTTTGATATCACTTTTGTATCTGAACTTGAACCATGGCTCACCACAGTCAGAATACCAGATCTGAACGCGAGATGGTCTCAGTCTTCCCGCACCAGGAAGATGATGAGGTGCCCTTAATCGTGGATGACATACCCACGATTAGGACCAACCGGTCTGATTCTGCACAGAAGACGAAAGCCCCCTTCAGGGCTGTTCTGTGTCACGGGGTAATATTCCTTTTGTACACAATCTTGTTCTTTTTTCTTCTCCATATGGGAAATATTCCACTTCTGGGGCGTGCCAACATTGTATATTGTAAGTAGAGCCATCAGTATTCATATCTGAGTCCATCTTCGTGTGGATAAAAATCTGGGAGAAGTGGAGTATTAATTTGAAGATAGCACCTGCCCAAGACTTCATTAAATATGAAGCTCGAGCTGTTGATGGACTTGCTGCGGATAAGTTAAAGCACCCCTCGACGGCCATACCCCTTAACAGTTATTATAATAAAATAAAGTTATAATAATATAATAAAATAATAACAAATTAATTAAAAAATAACGAAAAATCGTAAAATTATAGAATTAATTAAGATTTATTTAAATTAAGCTTTAAGCTTTAGATTCTTTATTAAATTCCTTTTTTATAATCTCCTTTATTAATTTTAACCGAGTTATAATAAAGCGCGTTTATACCGGCCTTACCGCTTCCCTTATATTAATTATTATTTTTATTATATAAATATAATTTTTATTTAATACCGGAATAAATCCTTTTTTTTCTTCCTCTTTTTTAAAGTTTACCTTTAATTAAGCTTTCTTATATATTAATTAATCGATCTAATTATTTAAATTATTAACAATCTTTTAAACCTTTCGAACTAATACTTTTTTAATTATTTTATTAAATCGTATTAAGTTATTAATTAATTTCTCGGATAATTTTATTAATTACCTAAAGCTCTTTAAAATATAAATTAAAATAACCGAAAATTAAACCTTTAAATTTAAGGAGGGGGCTCGGGGGTTAAGGTATTTTATTAAGCTTTAAACCTTTTAAGTCGGCTATTTAAGGGTTTATTAATATCGTAAGGGAATATACCGGATACTTTTTATTTATTATAAATAACTTTAAATTTAAATATAAAGGTCCTAGTTTTTTTATAATATTAAAGGAACTCTTTTTTATTTATTTTTATATTATTAAGCCTTAAATAATAAAGAGTTACCTTATAATAGTACCTCCCTTTTAATATATTAAATATATCGATATTTAAAAGTTAAAGGAGGTACGATATATAAACCGGTAAAAAAGGAGTTATATTTTAATTTCTAAATAAATTAATATAAACTCCTCGATATTATAGGAGGAATAGCTATTAAGGATAAATAATTATTATTATTCCTTATCCTCCGGTTTAATTTATAATAAAAATACCTCTTTGAATTAAAATAAAATTAATTTATAATTAATTTAACTTTTAAGAAATGTAATAAAAACTTAGTCCTTTATAATTTTAATTAAAATATCCTCCTCTTTTAGGAATTATTAAAATTAGAGCTATTAATCTTTAAAAATATATATCGAAGCGATAGACTAGTTATTTATATGAATTACTTTTATTATAATTATTTACTTTTAATTAATGGAGTCCTTTATAATAATCCTTATATTTATTAATGCGATTATTATTTAATTAGTTTTAATACCTAGTTATATATCGACTTTATTATAATTTTAAATATATTAACGGGGGATAAATTAAATAAAATTATAATTAAATCGATTAAAGAAATCTCGAATATTTTCTTTAAAGGTATTTATAACGCGTTTAAAATCTATTTTAAAAGAAAGAGAAAATCCGATTACCTTATATCTATTAAGAAATTTCTTTATTTAACGTTTATTAAATATATAAAGGTTACCGTTAACTTCAAATATATATTAAATAAATATCATTAAAATTATATATAAAGGAGAATAATTAAATTTAATTTAAATAATTATTTATTAAATAATATGTTTTTATTATTATTATTATATAATATTTATTGAAACGAGTTATAACGTTTTATAATTTACCGGCCTTTAATTTAAACCTTTAAAGTAATACGATTAACCCCTTTTTATAATACGGCTTATCTTAAGTTCTTATTATTAAAAACGTATCAAATTACACGTTAAACCTTTAACTTATTAATTATAATATTATAATAAAAAAGTAAAAAAAAGGGTACGATTAAACTAATTTAAATAAAACTATAACGAAAACTGATTTATATATTATTAAATCGGTATATAGGCGCGATTTAGGGGTAATCTATTAATAGGTAACTATTAAGGGGTGTAGCCGTCGAGGGGTGCTTTAATTTAGTATCTACACCGGTTTCCTAAACCCCGAATCAGATGCAGCTTGGGGTGAATTGGTTGAAGGTCAGGTTCATAGCATGTTTTGGAGACGTGTCCCACTAACACTTAACACAGGCATAAATCTTAAAATCCTGCCAGAGGAAATATCCAAGATTGGACAAACATCTTTGCGAATGCAAGATGGTTCTAGGTACCTCGCAGCCCTGGGAGCATACCACGAACTCTACTGTCTAGTAAGTGTTGTGAAAGACAAACCGACCATGGACTCAATTTAACACGTGTGTTCATGACAGAAGCGCTTGCGTAAATGGATCTATGCCGACTACTATTACCCAAATCAGACAAAGATCGAATGGAATGAGCGAATGACACATGCTGGTAGGCTGAATTCTCTCATATCTCAAACCCATCTTTTAATATGACATACAGAGCACTGTTTGGAGTTCATTCGCCAATCAGCGATGTGCCATGGAGACACTACCGTCACTTCATTCAGATGGCTCCATGATGCGAGTGGAAGTATTGTTGAGCCCACTACGAAGGAGGGTGCACTGCATCAATGTGTGAATTGGGAGCGGTTGTCAGCATGGGCAAAGTCACGCCGCGTTGATCTTTACGATCAACGCCTCCTTGTTGTAGAAGAATCTTAGAACCATCATACAATCCTGAGCGTATCATTCCCCATGAATTTTCCCAGAATTCACATTGAGCGAATAGTTTTTTCAAACTAGGATTACATGCTGTACATAGAATGAATGGTAGGAAAACTTGCTTTCTCTTAATAATGAGGGTATTATTATGTTTATACTTTTTATTTATTACCCAAAATTTACTGAAAAGTTTCAAGCAAGTCAGTTCCTTGCCTGCTCGAAGCCTCCGAGAGTCCTTACTATGTATGCATTATAGTTTCTTGTAATCTCTTTGGAAAACGGATAGTTAAAGAATAAGATCGAAAGGACATTGCATTTCGTTACTGGGCACCCATTACAACCGATAAACCTATCTAAACTGATGAACATGTGTCCGCTCTGGTCATTTGGTTGAGATCCTTTGATCGTGGGTTCTCCACTTGTCTGCCCAGCCTATCAACCTTGCGATATCACGACACTTCCTAGGAGCTCCAAACCCTGTCACTCCACCAAGGCTTGGGTCAATAGGTTCCAAGTTCGTGTCTGCGTGGCACATAATCGACTGCCTCAAATAATCGATACAATGGCGTATGTGGCCTGGGGCCGTGTGGTTGTCGGTTTGCACATTGTCGACCGAAGCCCAGTAACCACGGCGAATAGCGTCCTGATTCTTTGTGAGTTTTCCTATTTGCACACCAGTCCGATAAGAGAATCTTACAAGGCAGTGAAGTTGGTGAAAAACAGAGAGGCCCATCGGTTCGGGGGAAATCTCGGGATGTTGAACAAACCCCCGTCCTCCTATCGTGATGAATCATTAATAAAGCGTCTCTATCAGCCTGGGATGGCTTGGGCTAGCCGGTCATTAGACGTACGTGGAAACATGATATCCCAATATTGTTGAGATTCGTTGCCAGGACGCATGGAAAAGTGCTTGCGGTAATGGAATGTATAATCAATCTTTCCAGGAGGCGCTGGTTGGGGCTGTAAGTAATTGCGAATGACAAAGACGGAACATGGTGTTCCTACTTACAGAACCAGTCTCTGTTTGTCTGTCGGTGCTGAAAATGTCTTCCTAGAAGAAAGCATGGCACACCTGACGTAACTGAAGATATTACAACAATAAGAAGGAAAAGCGCGAACCGGCTTTGACATCGCCTTCTGGGGTTACTGCGACGTGATTCTTTGAACTCAGAAGAAATTGGAGTTCGGTATTCAGGCATGTCGATTTCATGCCCATGGGGAAGGGGTTGGTACGTGGTACTGGAAGCCATTGTAATGCAAAAGGGGTGGGATTTCAAGTAAGGTCTGTAAATCACCAAATGGGCTAGAGACCAGAGAGGAAAGCTTTATTAGAAACTCCGAAAACAAATCTTCCAGATAATGGTTGAGATTGAAAAGGTTCTTACATCAATGGCAATGCTTAGGGATCTTCCATTCGTTAATGGAGAAGCTATCGAGGCCACTTCCCGAGGCTTACATCGAATACGATCCCACCATCTTGTGCTGTGATCTGCAGAACTCAAAATGTTGGAAGCCACTCGGTCATGATCATTTGATGTTGTTATATGCAGGAGGCTGCGGCATTCATGCAGCATAAAGCCAGAGCTGTGATGTTCCAACTGCTTCCTTCGGATCTTGCATGTACCTACGAAAGCAAGTGTACAATGTAGAGGCAGCATAATGATGTACATCTGCCAGAGCCCATTACATCATCGTTCGTCTCATGTATAGTGACATATAGTCTACTGGATCTAGCAGTTGGGAGCCAGATACCACGGAGTGTAGTGGGAAAAGAAATGGTTCACAAATATATAATGTGTCCAGTCTGTCTCAGCATCATGTTTTCGTGCTGTAATGTGAAATTCAATCTTCAGTCGAAACGAATAACCCTTTAACTCATAAATAACTCTTGACGTCTCTGAAAAGGTGCTCCATCATGCTTTTAGTCAATCTTCTCCTTATTGGCGGCGCCACCCAGGCTTTGGCCCTCACCATCTCACCTGAGAACACCCCTTCTTGTAAGTGTAAGGACGGCAAGCAACTACTTAATCCTCTGCTAATGTTATTCAAGTTCAGGCTCGATCGGCCGTCGTAGAGGCGGCTGGAAAACCAGGAGCGGATGACGATGACGCCATTGCCTATGCCTGGTTCAGTGAAGACGAAGAACCCGAGAAGAGGGAGGTCGAGGCTGCTGGGGCCTCGGGATCTGATGATGACGATGCCATTGCTTACGCCTGGTTCAGTGAGGATGAGCATTAGCGCTTCTATGCGATCCTCCCGACTTGCCATGTTGTGTCATTGGGACGAATTGGGCTTTCCATGTTGGCGCTAGGGATTACGGCACGTATGTGATGAAGGAAGATAGTGGTACATGTATCAAGGGAGCGAGTATCGCTCAATTTCCCTATTAAAGCCGTATGTTGCCCAACTATATGACTAGGTGTGTTGTCACCGGATTCCTTCCATCACCAACTCATGTGACATTTCTGGTTAAATGGTGCGGAGCGGGGGCGGCCCGCCTGCTGCAAGAAACCACCTACATTACCGATATGGAGGTAGTAAGGTACCAGTGCCCTGGAGCCCCCACTTGACCACTCCAGTACTACATACGTACCTACAGGCCACCTGCATTTGGAGATATCAAGGCCAAACCCAACAGCGATTTCCCCCTCGATGATGAGAAGGCATACTACCCTACCACCTTAGTGCGTCATTTTGAGCGGCAAATGAGAAGGCTATCATTGGTCGAGTTGCAGACCATTGGACTCTCCGCCTTATCTGGCGACATGCATGGCTGACAGTCGACCACATCACTAACACTCATGTACTGTGCCTTGATGATACAGTGAACAGTAAACGAGGCTGCGTTGCATGCTATCTAGTCTTCCAACATTCATGTTGCAGTGGGGGCTATCACTGCAACCCCACATGTGCAATAGACCTGATCTATTGCCTTACTCCTTATATACATGAAGAAATACTACCTCGTAAGCGCCTAAGACTTTGTAAACTTTGGAATTCCTGCATATGACATGGTCAAGTTGACCATGGCTCTGGGTGATGATTGACGGCGGGGTGCACTGATGTTACATTAGCTGGTACTCGAAGAGTATGAAATGTCCAACTTCCGTGGCACTTCGGCGCACGTTATCGACCATGTGTGTCGCAATGGTTGTTAGTTGTACTTCCCCAAAAGGTTCTACCAAGGTCGTAGTTGGCGAGATAATGGTTGCTAGGTCTGTTTTGCTATATCCGACACACATACTGCGGTTATTTCTCCCCGGTGGTTACGTACGGCGCATGCATATGCATGAGAGCGGTGGGGCGTGTTGCCGCGAGAACCACGCATTGTACTGGCAGACAATACATTGAAGCTATAAATACAGGACTGGTACGTCTGGCGGCACAATGACATAGATGCAAGTGAAAGTGGTCCGACAATTTCGTTCCCATTTTAGAACATTCACCAAAACTGCCACATGCCGGACAAAAGGGTACTCACTCCACTAGGCTAGATAGACCCAGTTTGGAGACCTGCCCCCTAACCAGCTTATTAGCAGAGTCTCAATATTAGCTGTTAGGTTAAGTACTTTCATCACCAACATGCTGGAGTCATCTCATCTTTTATCTAGGTAGTAAGCCGAAGCTTTGCGATATGGTGCAAGACACTGTAGTCAAGGTTATTGAGAGTTCCCAAGTGTTTGCTTGCCCCGCCCATCCTCCCTCTAGCCTCCCATTTCAGTAAACTGTTGCAATCCTACCATAGCTAACGGCTCCGGATGGTATTTCTCCCAGTATAAGTAGGAACGACCAGCATGCCATGAAATGGCTGCCCCATTCCTTCCCATAAATCGCCCTTCCTGTCACCAGCCATATTATTTCTTACTTCACAGAAACACACCTGACCCGTTTGGCCCATCATGTCTGCAACCCGTATTGTTGAGTTGTCTTCCAGAATCGCTGCCAACACTGCCAGGCTGAATGACTACCTGGTTTCGAACAATCTACCTGTCCCATCCTTTGACCTCAATGGACCAACAGATTCACTGATCCCAAAGGACCGCCCAGAAATGGAGGCTGCTCGCGTGGCTGTGATAGATGATACTCTCGAGCTTCGCCGGCTTATGCTTGGTCCACGAGATTACTTGATGAGCTACGAGGTAGACTGCTAGCAACCCCCTCTATATAGTCATTGACTTCCTGGCTGACATGTGATTAAAGCATGATGAACTTGTCAGTCAACAAGCCATCATCCGATTCCGCCTGTCGCAGTCTTTCCCTGTTGGCAGCTCGGCCACTTTCGCCGAAATAGCCGCCACATGTGGCCTTAGCGAGATGCTCGTCCGCCGCTTCTTGCGGCATGCGATGGTGAAGGGGATCTTCACCGAGACCCGCCATGGCGTGGTATCCCACAACGCTGTGTCCCGCCTGCTTGCCGAGGATGATGCCCTTCGAGACTGGGTTGGCGCAAGCACTGACGATCTTTGGCAAGCGGCCGCCCACACTTGTGAGGCCATCTGCAAATACCTAGGGTCTGAAGGACCAAACGAGACGGTACGTTATCAAATCTTCATCCTACGACTGCCATGGCATACAACTATTAACACTTGCGCAGGGCTTCGCACTGGCTAATAGTTCGGACAAGTCCGTCTATGAGATCTTTGCCGAGGATCCCGAGCGTGCTCGGCGATTCGGGAACGCCATGAGATCGTTCACCGAGGGAACCGGCTTTGAGATCTCGCACGTGGTCGACGGTTACCCCTGGGCTAAGCATGGAAACGGCCGCGTGGTAGACGTAAGCTGCAAACCTCGACACTGTCCCGTGGTACTTGAGCTGATATTACTTCTAAACAGGTCGGTGGTTCGCAAGGGTTTGTGTCCATTGCCCTTGCCCGCCAATTCCCCAATATGGAGTTTGTCGTCCAGGATCTGCAACCTGTCGTCGAATCGGCCAAGAGCGCCGTTCCGGCCGACGTCTCTAGCCGGATTCAACTCATGGTACACGACTTCATGACGGAACAGCCTGTCAAGGGGGCAGATGTGTACTTCTTCCGGTGGATCCTCCACAACTGGTCTGACAAGTACTGCATCGAGATCTTGCGGAACCACATCCCGGCGCTGAAGAAGGGCGCCAAGATTGTGATCAACGACAATGTTCTTCCGGATCCAGGCGTCATGTCCAGTTGGCAAGAAAATCGTCTCAGGTAAGTATGCCGTGGTTTTGTCTCTCTTCTTGTCTACTCATCCAGGCGTCTTGACTGACCCCTGCTAGATCCATGGACCTCACAATGACGGAACTCCAGAATGCCCGCGAACGCGAGCTGGATGATTGGAAACAGGTCTTTCACACTGCGAGTCCCGGATTCGTGTTCCAATGGGCCAAACAGCCACCAGGTTCCAACCTTTGGCTTTTGGTGGTCGAGTGGCAGGGTGAGTGATGCATATCTCTGCCCATGGTTTGGAACGTCGGTACGATATGTAGTTGGCCTACTTGCATTCCTTAACACATGACTCAGTATTTGTAGCGATTTATGAAATTTCAATATGACCATGTGGTGCCCACAGCGCCCTGCAATGATACTGGGTGGGGCATGATAGGTGAATCCAATATCGTCGTAGCTTTGCCAGGTATTGCTGCTGCGTCCCGACATGCTGGGCCGGTTGTTGGCCGCCAACAAACAGCGTAGCATTCCATTCCTGACTGGTGCGGGGTCCGGAAATGATGATGCAGCTACTCTGTCTCCCAACTCCTAACTCTTAGTACCCAGTACCCAAGACTACCGAGGTTACAAGCGTGCTCATTTACATAAGGCATTATCACATAAAGAAAGTAGTGAGTGCACGATGACCGCCGATCCAGAAGCACCATGCAGGCAAACCGAGGCCAGCAGCAGGGATGACACATATTCCCATTTCAGCGACCGGCGGCGCCGCTTCCTCGTTTTCCTGCTGGGGTACGTGACGCTGGCCTCGTCCCTGACCGCCACCATCTACTTCCCCCTGATCGAGCTGCTCAGCGTCCAGTACGCCACGTCGGTGCAGGGCATCAACCTCACCATCACACTATACGTCGTGTTACAGGCCGTGTCGCCCGCCCTGTTCGCGCCCCTGTCGGACTCGTTTGGGCGGCGCCCCGTGCTGCTCGGCACTTTCGCCGTCTATGGCGCCGCGGGCCTGGGCCTGGCGCTGAACCGCACGAGTTACGCGGCCCTCCTCGTCTTGCGCGGCCTGCAGAGCCTGGGCGGGTCCGCGGTCCTGGCCCTGGCTTATGGTGTTGTGGCCGATGTCGTCGCCTCTTGTGAGCGGGGACGCATGCTGGGCCCGCTCATGGCCGCCACCAACCTGGGACCCTGCTTGGGCCCCCTCCTCGGCGGCGTCATCGCTTGGGAGACGGGGCGGCCCGACTGGTGCTTTTGGACCCTTGTCGTCTTCGGAGGCACGGCGTTCCTTCTCGTCGGCTGGACCCTTCCCGAGACCAACCGCGCCATTGTAGGCAACGGTAGTGTGGCTGCTCAGGGTGTATGGAGGACGTGGCGTGGTGGGAGGCCTAACACCGAGTTGAACATACCTTTAGAAAGAACCTGTGAGGTTGTCCATTGTCTTCGAGGGCTTCAATCCGTGCAGTTCGAGTCCAGAAGGAAGCCCCATGAGGTACAATTTCACAGGATTTTACCCCTCTCGGTAGCTCTGCTTCCTGTCCGTCATTGAGCTAAAAGCTCACTGATAACGCAAACATACTAGCTTGTACATTGCCATCAATGTAATGAATGTGCTGCTCGGGCACTTCCGGCTCCTTCTCCCAATTAGGGGTTCCGTCCCAGTCAGGGCTGGCTTGCATGGCTCTAGCACTCGAGTGGCAGATGAGGGGAAGCCAACAAACTCTGAGGATGCAAGTCAAACAAATAATGCAGGATACCAAGACAGTGGAAGATCACGTGCTCGTTAACAGGGGTCTGGTTCTTTTGGAGACATGCGGAAGAAAGCCATCATAGATGCTTGATCATAGGGGGCTCCTGAGAATTTGTCGGGTCCGATAAAACAAAATTGTCTATTGAGCTACCTTTGATGTACGAAGGCTGTGACTGCTGCTGCATTGGAGTTGTTCCAGCAAATTCAAAGTTTGTGTTTCAACACTGGAAAGAATGCGTACTTCAATTCAAATAGGGGTAGCTCGTATATGTTTTAAGTACACCCCCAGGGGTGTTATTGGTCGCAATTTTCATTCAGGGGCAAACTTAAAAGTCACTAGATAAACTAGCCACAATCCTTCTAAGCCAGATTCTATTACAAACGCAGCTCTTGTCTGCCACTAACAAATCCCATAAGCCAAAATCGAGTGCGTGATTTGCTTCGTATAATCCTCGTCTAACCACCTACCATCAACAGTTCCGCCTTGTGTTTCGCCAGGTAATTTGGGCCGAGAGCATTGCCCGCCAGGCCAGCGCTCCTGTATATCGTCAAAAACATCCGATATTGCGGTGAAGTAAGTCATCGCGGGCTTCTCATGATACATTTGGTGGTGATTCCTTCCCCATAGCTGCCCGACAAGCTGGTTTGTCATGAGGTTCATTATTCCTGCTCCGGAGTCGCCCTGAATGCCCATCCCTTCGAGCCAAGCCCCATCCTCGTCTTCGACTGAAGAGACCGCCCAGTCCCGGACGATTGACCCATCGTTGTTCTTCGAGTACCCTCGCTGACAAATTCTGCCTAACGTATACCCGCTGGACCGCCCGGCTGAATAAACCACATCGCCGACTTTGGGCATCGGGGCAATCTCAGTGATACCCGTCTCCAGAGGTTTCGACCATTCACCAGTCATCACGTGCCGTATCTGATTTGTAACACCGGATTCTTTAGTTTCGCAAAGATCCCAGTCGGTAGTCACTCTCGGATTGGCAAGCGCCCCGGGCGGAGAGATAGGGCGAGACGTCTTGTACATGAGCCCCGAAAACGCAACAGTTTTCCCTATCTCCACAAGCTGTCTCCCTGAGGAGGATGATTCTAAGTCGTCTGGTGAAGGGTGGACAAGATCAAGTGATGGTGGCGTCGGGCTATTACACTGTCGGATGCCATTGATCTTGTCATCGTCAAATAGATGCCAGTTGACGAGTCGGTAGAACCTTCTATCGATCTCGAGCAGCGGGCCAAGCGTTGCAGAGCCGCCATCGTTTGAAGTTGTACCGACAGAATCGCCCATGACAGGGTTGTCGCCGTAGTAGTGCGGGTTAGCAACAGTGGTAGTGGCATCGTCTGGTAGTAAGGGAGCGTGAACATTGAGTTCGCCAATGCAGTAAACACGTTCACCGTCGCGGAAGTCGAATTGAGTCTTGCTACTGAGATCCTCTGGCAACACCATGTCCTTTGCCGCCTTGAGTTGTTCACTGTATACCCGGGCACAGTTGTCCTTCGTCGTGACGTCGATCACTCGTTCATGTGGTCCATGGCCCTTGCGAACATTGATATGATAAGCCCCCTGGATGTTACTTTCCAGGATATGAACGACCTGTGGCAGGAGGCTCTGCTCCCAGTATTCGGAGAATTCGGTATCGTTGCTCGGAGTAATGTGACACATTCTCTGAATTTCTCGGGCCTTGAGTCGCTGAGTCATGAACCTTGCCTCCCTCCGATACATCTTCTGGAATTCCTCCTTGACCGAGGATTCAGGTCTGGAACTCGGGGCCACAGGGATTGCAGAGACTTCCTTGGTTCCCAGTGCTTGGCTGACAAATGTAGGCCCTGGAAGGCAATTGGCTGGTGTTTTCTTAATGTAGACTTTGTCTTTGGCCAGTTGATCATCGAGAGACTGTTTTTCGCTGTCTTCCTTGGCCATCGTTGGCCAAGTGTATGCAGGCTTAGGAGTAACAGGTCGGCTCGGTCCCTCGTCACGACCAGCAGCTGGTTGTTCTTTGCCAGCCACAACTGACGTCGTTGAAGACTGCGTGGGCAAGCTGCGTATCGTGGTCGTTGTTGTAGGCGAGCTTCGAACCGAGGAATCGCTGGTGGTTTCAACGGGTCCGAGTATGGTTGGTGCGAGCTGTCCTGGAACAATGTTATCGCTCATGTTTTGTTTCAGTGGCAGGTCCTGTTTTGCTTTCGTGTCTTTGCGCTTGCGCCCGAATCGACGTGAGGCTCGGGGAATCCAGTCTCTGTATGAACACGGAGGTTAGTCTATTTGACGTTGGTGCCCAAGTAGATCATGCCTGCTTACCGCCATGTTTTGCCTCCTCGCTCTTTCTCACGATGCATCTCCTTGGGTTGGGTTCCTTTCTTGCGGAATCGCGGCATAGTACTGAAATGGAACAGATTCGGGCACGGCTAGCCTGCTTCTCGAGTGCGACACAGTAAGATACGATCCATATATATGTGGACGTCCATGTTGAGACACCAATGCATTCGTGAGTCCTTTTGAAATGAGCAGGCATCAGCCAGGTATGGAAACAGCCCCAAGGCGGATTGAGCTCCGAAGTGTGGCAGCGTGACATCCAGCCAAGGCAGACTCGAGAAATATATTGCAGTGATACGACTGCTTAGCACCCCGAGGCTCCCAAGCTAACAGGCTCAAGGCCCAGAATCCGGCCTTGGACATTGTATCGCAGCTATCTTCACCGAAAGTCGGGCGGTGGTGGACATTCTACCGGACAACGGCATAGTCGTTCTGCATGACATGGCGATCGGATAAGCGTGAGCTGTCAAGATCGATGATCATGTACCAGGCAGTGTGATCCAGCTTCCAGCAGGCTATCGGCCTAGAACACGGCATATGTATGGCCACACGAAAAGGGCCTAGTTCGGCCCCCAACCCAGCCTGAATACCTGCATGTCTGATGTTTGCTTTTCAGGCTAGCACCAGCAAGCTGCACCATGCTGATTCGGGCTTCGAATCCTAGTAATTACAGTTATGTAGACCCATGCATTGTGGCAGCCGCTCAGACCCTCAAGAAGACGATGCGCAAGAATATGCAAGCTCGTCATCCCTCGGCGTATTACCTAATCAATTATATGCACGTGGCAACACTTCAACTCAACCCAAATTTCTGATCATTTCAGTGAAGTCCGTAGCGAAGTGACAGTAAATTGGATAGCAAACGGGAAAGGGGGTTTGCCTTTGGCTAATACAGTTGGTATGATGAATACAGTTCAAGGTTATAGATTGAAGTCCTCTCCCGGATTGGCACCGTTCAGATGATTCGGGTTGACCACGTCCGGCATGTAGTACTCGTAGTATGCATCAGGGGCCTTCAGCTGGTTGAAGTGTTTTCCCTCCTTCTTCCGCATTGTCTCGACGTATTTGTCCATATCCAACGTGTTATCTTTCCTCCACTGGCTCAACTTGTCGAAGTTGATGCACTGCCGGTTCACCGACATGTCCGGAAACGGATACGGCTGCTCTTCGACCCAGTGCATGGTAATTAGGTTGACGTTGCCGCTGCACTGGATCGCTTGCATGAGCATGTCGACGCAGTGGTTGACATGGATGGCGAGGATCTCGCTTTTCTGCTTCTTGCCCCTCTTCTCCGAGCCCATGGTCTTTGGGTGTTGATAAGTCGCGTTGGAATAATACTCCGGGTAGGCCAGCTGCCTCAGCGTGTTGAGACAATGGAGCTGATGGTACACGTCGAGGATAGACACGTAACTGTCGTCCCCCATGCCCCAATCCTCGTCCTCGAGCTTCGCTACGGTTGCCGGATCCTTTCCCATGGCACGGATTTGAGCAGCAGAGACGGGGAAATAGCGGGTGAGCTCATACTCCGACCAGACAGTATCCGACTCTGGATTGGGCATCTGGCGGGCAATGGACCCGCCATCTTTGGGCTGAAACAGGGTCCCATTCATGATCTGAACACTGAGATCGAGATCTAGCATATCCAGTATTGGACCTTTGCGGATGTTTAGCATGGAAGAGCCACTCATTGGTAGGTCTTGGAAAGTCGCAAATTTGGAACTTACTGTAAGAAGATGCTTGTCTCAGTGCGCCATTCTTCCTCGTGTGTACGTTGTAGTACCAGGTACCACACAATACACACGAAACAACGAAGAACAAGAGGTTGATTACAGTGATGAAGAGAAGCTTTCTTGCTTGGTGGCTGTAAGAGTGGCGCAAGGCACGCTGCTTATCGCCTAGAAAGCCTACGTCTTCATTGGGGTCAGGATCAGATGGGTCCAAAGACTCATACTGGAACTGGTTGGTTCTTGTCGACATGGTATTTGAAATATCAGGTATGAATTCCTATCTCCGCGTTTATGTTTTCGAAGGTAACTTGGGCCGCGCTTCAAGGACAGTGTATTATACGTTTGAAGAAAGTTGAGTAAACACCAACTGGTCTACGGATCCATGACACGTTGGTAGGCAAGAGCATGCATTTTCCTTTGCCTCTATGGGAAGGTAACTCATTTTCAATGAATAAATCGGGAGCCATGATGCAGATCGGAGAGTCGTCTGGACTGTGACCAACCTACCTATCAAGAATGTCGTTGAGGTGGGTAGAGTCTGGGCAGAGGGAAACATGATGTGATGAGGTACGCCGAATTGGGTTAGTGAACAAATATAACATTGAATTTGAATGTGATTGGTCTGTTACATGGTCCTTCAGGTTTAGCCTCTGTGAGAGGGGGTGATGAAAGTGGTCCATGTGTCGTGACTACATCTAACATACCCCTGAAAATTGTTACATTGTAAGCTCTGTCCGATCCATCCGTACCGAGACGATTCCACGAGCTCACAAGGTAAAGTATAAAGTACGTCAAGACAGCCCATCATTTGTCTTGTCTTTGGGTTATCCAAGGAGTAGTAAGCTTTTTCGTATCACCAGTCCCTCACATCTGACACACAAATACACAATGCGATCCCAGGTCGTCACTGTCTTAACCGGCTTCATGGTCTCATTTGCGACCTGCGCACCAGTTGTGAGTCCAATTGATAGGGTCTTATTTCAATTCAAGTTACTGACGAGGAAAAGGCGAGGTCGGCAGAAGCCATCTACGGCAACCCCGAGACGGCCACGCTGCCGTACAACGTCAACAGTTTGAACATGGTGGAGAAACGCGAGGTTGAAGGGATCTACGGGAACCCGAAGACGGCGACTCTGCCATACGCCGTGAGCAGCCTCAACATGGCAGAGAAACGAGGGGAGGCAGCTTACGGACATGACAGTCTGACGCCGAATGTGAAGTAGGGGGTAACCTAGATGTTGGCTGGTCATGGTCGCATCATTCCAGTCGATCATATGCAGTTGGTTGAATCAAAACCCGGGATTCCGGTACCAATGATATTTACGGAAATGATCTACCCCTAACCCCTGATTACACACCAAAGTGGAGAATGACCAAGGCTATGTGCCCAATCGCTTGTCGACATTCTGATCCCACTCTCATTACGCCTTTCAAAATGGCCATCGTACTTCCCTGAATGGAGGGGTTCGTCGCACTGGCAAGCGGGGTAGGCTTTCCGTCTCCTTATCGAGACTCACAGTGAGAACCAACATGCAGCACTACACAGCTGACTTGAAATCTGTACTCCTGCAAATCTGTGTGTCTCGGCTAAGCTGGATGTGCATTCAAGTCACCTCCTACCTCCCTACGCTCCACTTTCACATACATATCCGTCGTGACCCAGGGACGGCAGCTTAGGGTCTTCCATGGACTAGTAGGGTCGGCTGGAACCATGTCGAATCGCCGGAACAGCGTAGATTCAGGTTCCTGTTAGCCATCATATTAAGCAAGTGGTGAAATGCCACAGGTGACAGAGTAAGACTCACCCCTACTAAGTAAGCCCCAGCTCCCCCATTCCCGTTCGCGCCAAGCGGGAGGTAGGCATTACCGTTCTGTCTGCACGAAGGCGGCATGCTTAGTCTTTTGCAGATCTGTCTGGGGGGCGTGCCAGATGCTGCCCAACATCTGTCGGTATCAACCTAACTCTGGCCCTGCGGAATGTGATGCATGAACAGGTTGATCGCGCTAAAACAGGGAGAACTGATGATCACCCCATCGAACTACCAGATGACGTACAGTAAGGCCGCCCGCCCAGGGTACCATTGCGGACTTCTGGCCGAAACTCTACCTATACAAGCAGCTATACCACGGATATGTTATACTACCCAACCAGAAGAAGTTTAGCTCTTATATAAAGTCGACGCCCTTAAGCGGGCTACAGGGGACGGGGTCTCTTCCGGCCATTTCAGCCCGCTCGGGATGCTAACGTACTTCGCAATAGCGTACCAAAAAGCCAACAAACTTTCAAGCCGGGTCAAGTTACCGGGTACTTTTCTGGGATCTGCCAATGGGGCGATGTTGTGCAAGCTCCATCTCCATCCATGCCACGCTGCCACTGCTGATAGGCAGGGATCTCATCTAATAAGGTTTGCCGTTTAAATAAGAGTGAGGTAGGTGCATTTCAGCACAGGAACTGCTCGTGTGTCTGACATGGCACCGCAACAAAACACCCTGTTCGTGGCTTTATTTGGAGGCGCAACTGTACAATGTGCGGTCGGCTTGCAACAGATATGAACGTACAGACTTTGACGCAGCGAGCACGGTCTAGATGATGCATTGGTGGATTGTGCGAGTTATAGATGGTACTTCTAATAGGTGCCATGTCCCGGCAGGGATTCCAAAAGCTCCAATGTGCCGTGGTCGACAATAGCCATGCAGTGTCTCTCAGCCATGGCGAAGATGTACTCCTCGGTCTGCAGTCCCTTGCCCACCGTTGCCCAGGCGAAACCGTGGAACACGAGCTTGCGGTACTCGCCCCAGACCTCGTCTGGGTTCCAAGTGCCGGCGTGGAGCTTAGCCAGCTGCTCAACGTTGGAACGGACAGTTTCAACCTTCCATGGCTACCGGACTTTACATCAGCTTCTCTCGTTGTCCTTGAACTAGAGGTGCGTGGTGACAAGAGGAGTTTCTTACCTTCATTGGACTGCCAAACTCAGTGTCTGCGGACAGGTCCTCCATCACGACGATGCCTTGACCATTGACAGTATCGGTGGTACAGAAATAGGGTTTCGGGAGGCGTAAATCGACCAGCGGGGCAACGTAGTAATAGAATTCGGCCTCTCTCCAAAGAACAAACTTTACCATCGGCATCTTGGCCAGCAGGTAGGGGTTGAATCCACCCTTGACACAAATGCTACTTGGCCCAGCACTGCCTTCTTCATAAGTCAAGTTGACGATGAGCTTGCTGGCAAATCCATGGTACTCCTTGGCAATGACGGCTGACTGGACATTCTCCCCTGGAACCTTGGAGCACCAGGCAGCTGTGATGTCTTTGGGGACCAGCGGTAGAGCTTCGTTGATATTGATGGCCCCTGGGATGGCCTTGGTGCCTTGGTGCCTTGCTTAGACTTGATTCAGAAATACTGCTTGTGCCACCCCTCTTTGTGACCCCTTGCTGTGCCGCTCAACACACCACACCCGTAAACACACCCCATCAAATCAAGGGACCAGGCCCGGGACAGGCGTCGAAAAGGTCCACAGAAATCCGTGATATGAGCCCATTGTCCAACATATGGTGGCCAGGCCCACAGTACCACCCAGGCCAACTACTCGAAATGCCTATCTTTCTAGATACGTCGCGGTCTAGCCGTCTTAATATCCCGGGACGTGTATGGTGTTTGACCCAGGATACAAATCCTGGATGGCCAAGGACTGAGGTGATCAGAAGAAGACTTTCAGTGTCGGTCCCGGCATAATGCACTAGTCAACATTTCATTTATTACAAGAGATGCCGCCGCTTTCCGTTTCGAGCGTACCCATTTCTCTTGCATCTACCAACGTTATCAGACTACGAGAATGGCAGAAATCGGCATGATGCCACCCCCTCATGGGGTGGTGCCCAAATTCGATGGACTGGTTAATCTTCAACCTATGCTCATCATGCTACCTGGAGTGACTCTCTCCTTTGCTACCGTCCTGCTTCTTGCCAGAATCTACACATCGGCTGCCATTACCAAGGAGCTCCTTCTCGATGATCGCAAGTCGCCCCTGCTTACTGAGCTCGCTCGTTCATCAACAAGATTTGTCACTGATACCAGATACAGCTATCATCGTTTTGGCCTGGGGCTCCTCTCTAGCCTTCACCGTGGACATGTTCCACAGTTCGTGCTTCTCCCCCGACTTACGGATACCATTTTACCCCATGACACGTTTTCTAGAAACGCCATGCTGATGAAGCACTTAATGGCAATGCCAAATGGGTACGGAAAGCACTTTTGGAATATTCGAGCCAAGGATATACAAAGCTACTTGGACGTACGTACTTGAACGGATGCCCATTCTTACTATGTTGCCTCTGGATCAGGAGTTGGCTGACAAAATGTTTCTGGACCCCGACTTCACCTACACGCAAGGCTCCACCACTGTCTGGTCCCTCTTCGAGATGAACCTGGGCATCGCCTGTGTCTGCATGACGCGCCTCAAGCCGTTCCTACGCAAGCACCTCCCGCGCCTCGTTTCCTCCTTCGGCTCCAGCCGCAACGGAGGCAGCAAGGGGCCCTACTACCAACAGAAAAGAACCCCCCGGAGTGGCAGCGACTCGCAACCTGGACGGTGGAGGGGGACCGGAACGGGAAATTCATGATGACCGACGTTCAGGGCCAGATGTAGGCTGAAGAAGATCAATAATTGATCTTTTTAATTCAGAAAAATACTCAATGGGGAAGGATCATCATCACCCTGAGAGTCGTTCTCAGGGGGGTATTACGATGGACACAGACACAGTAACAATGAGGTAGACAATATCGCCATCAGATCTATCCTACTAATATTTACTTGTCGAAGATATTGGAGGCCTCGGATTTGGCTACTCAACTGGAATTCTCCAGCCACCTGTTTGATAGCCAATTCCACCACACAACGAATTACCCCAAGTGCAATGCCCCAGATGGCATGGAAGGCAACAGTTCGGACAACATATAGATGTATGAATTAACTCCGAAATCAACTGCATAGCTTTGACTTTTAGTGTATCGATGCTGTGGTGATGACTGTTTCACTTTACCACTTTTTCATCGCCCCCTATCAGACTTGCCTAGTCTCTCAACTTTGTAGAGCATGGCCTGTGTGAATTCCATGATACAAATGAAGCTGAAGTACGCATAAAGCAGCAACCGTATGGGTGACGTGTGTTTTCTCGCCAAAGGATATGTCTCCTTTCGGATATTGGGCAATTGTAGTCATCCAAAACTCACGTCAGACAAATGCTCACCTAAAACGGATCGTTGTAAACACTCCGGACTTTGTAAGTCTGCTGTACGCCTATACAAGCAGTTGCGGTTCAATGTGTTAGCAAACGGCCACTGCTTGAGTTTATCGATCCCACCGATGCGTACGCCTTGATATGATGTTCCCTGCTCAAGAATATACGGGAACTCTCAGTGAGATTGCCTCTTTGAACCGCGAGACACTGCGGTCCATTGTGGAGGGTCCATATCCCCAAGCCAATGCGGTAAGAATCTGTATGTCCATCAGAAATATTGCAGGGCACTCAACTGACCAGCTCGCCAAAGTCTATACCGGAAGACGAGGAGAATTTCGACAAGCTCGTTCTCAGCTACGAAGCTTGTATGGACACCAAGTCAGACAACACCTCGGGGATCGTTGGCCTAGCCGAGATCACGTCCAAAATCGCTCAACTCTTCCCTGTCGACGATGCAGACTACCGACTCTCCAAGGCGTAATGCTCACGTTGGCTTACGCAAACTACTCGCCCTACACAAGCCTGGCCATCGTAAGTACACGCCGCCCACCGGGAGCGCTGGCCCGAGTACCAGGCCCACAGCTGGATCAGCAACGCGCAGTACGTCAAGGAGTCCAACCAGATTGTCGTGCCCGCGGCCATGTCGCAGCCGCCTCTGTCCTGGCCGGGGGCTCCGCGCTACCTGTCGTACGGCAGCTCCGGCTACGTCCAGGCGCACGAGCTGACGCACGGCCTCGACACCAACTTGGGTCTGCAGTGGGACCAAGACGCCAGGTACCGGCGCTGGTGGGACAACGCGAGCGCGGCCGCCTTCGAGGAGCGCGCCCTGTGCTTCGTCGACGAGTTCTCCCGGATGCCCGTGCTGCAGGACGACGGGACCCCGCTCCGCGGCGAAGACGGCAACCCCGTCTACGTCAACGGCACCGTGACGGTTGCCGAGAACGTCGCCGACTCGGGCGGCCTGAACCTGGCCTACGATGCCTGGCGGAAGCTCGAGGACGCGAGCCCCTCCCCGCAGCTACCGGGCCTGGAAGGGTTCACCAACGACCAGCTGTTCTTCCTCGCGTTCGGGCAGACTTGGTGCCAGAAGATACCGCGGGACATCTTACTTTCGGGTAACATCTTGGAGAATCCACACTCCCCGCCTTTCACTCGCATCCTAGGAACCACAGCAAACGCCAAGCCGTTCCGTGACGCGTTCCAATGCAAAAAGCAGGAGACCGCGTGCGAATTGTGGTGATTGATGATGATGATTTGGGGGACACTAGCTTGGGGTGATGGTCTGGAGAGGAAGGGTTTAGCAAGCAACTTTATGGAACCTAGCTACCAAAAACCGAACTATTTACTCATCAAACGTAACGCATGCATTCATTACTCTCCCATACCTCATCCATCTCTCGGTGCTCTATAGACTACGAAAGGGCATCAATCATTACTAAGTATACATACCATGCTACACATGATCAGCTTCCAACCAGTTTCTGCCTAATTCCTGGGGAGGTAATAATAAGGCTCGTCAAAGACATGGTAGCGGTGGCCCCTCACGCCTTTGCCACGGAACAGAGCTGGGAATCTCCATCCTACAGGCACTTCACCTTCTTGCACCTTCCAATCCCTCGCCTGCTCGTCATGCTCCAAAACGGATACGAGGGCCTTTTCTTCTGCTCTCCGGGGTACAACAAACTTGGCGACTTGCAACTCTGTATCCGTGATAGTTGATCGACTTACACGGGCATACGCCACCCGCTGCAACTTTTTGTACAAGATGTACTCGCACCAGCGGTCCCAATCACTCGGCTCGACATCGTGCATCCCCGAGAGATCCGAAACGTACTTGTTGTAGTTGCCCTGTTGCGGCTGTGTGACAAGATAGGATAAGAGGATGCTGGGCCGCGGAGAACTGCCCATCAATTTGGAGGCGTAGTCAGACTGGAGTCGGCGATCTTCAACGTCTTCGTCCTGGCCCGAATGGAATACAAAAACGTCCACCAGCTCACCATAGCAATTTAGAGTCGCATGAATCACAGGGGCGAGCTCGCCAACCGGAGAAGGCAGTAGATGGTGTGTCGAGTTGACAATGGGGAACTTACTGAGCAGGGCTGCACCCCAGGTGTGCTTGTTGGGGCCTGGGCCATAGTCCACATACATGCCGAGGTCGTGGGCAAGGAATTGTGTCGTATCACGGTTACCCATGATGATGCGCTGAAGATCCGACTCTAGAAGCCCAACAACGTCGACCTCGAGCTCCTTGAGCAAATTGCGGATGCGTTTCTCGGAAGACCACATGTCATTGTCAAGGGAGAAATGAATGGTCCAGATGCCAGCGGTGATGATTTGAGAATCGGCATGATATGGTGCATAGTCATTAGTAGGAAAGCGGAGGTACGTCATGGCGAGAAAGAACATGTTGATCAAGGCCAGTGCCGATGTATGATATTTCCGGTGCTGCGATGAGCCAGATCGCTGTGGTGTCCGAGGTCCATGGAGGCGGCTGGTAATGGCCAGGTTGAAGACACCAGCGCCAATCAGCAACATCATGGTAATCATAACCCAGTCGGTGTGTTCTCGAACATAAGGACCACCTGGAACGAAGGCATAAGCGACCACCCAGACATGGAATAGAACCATGATGTTGTAGAGAAAGAACCCAAGACCAAAGACTATCGCGGGGCTCTTCTTGGCGGCGTTTTTGAGAAAAGGGCCTGCAATGGCCATCAGGTAGAACGCAAGTATGAGCCCACCGAAGTATCCGAACCAATTACCATACGATGTCAGAACGGCTGCTCCAACACATCCTACGCTGTAGGCAGACCATGTGCTAACCAGACTCGGGTGCGCAAGGCCTGTCAGAAGGCCCGCAGTCATGGCTGCGAGCGTAAACCAGCCATGGGGCGCAGCGAGAGGACCACGCACTGGGTAGCCTTCCCAGACCCAAGAGATCATGGTGCTCGAGTCGGACAGGAGTGAGTGCAGGCCAAAGAGAAGGCCTGCTATACCCAAAGCTGACAGGAAGGCCGAACCACCCACATTCTCATCCTTTGTGGCCCCGGTGTTCAATGGTGCTCTTCGAGTGAACCGCCACGCAGCTAGTACCGCCAAGAGAATTCCAATATTGTTCTGGCCGCCGTTATCCGCATGCATGATGGGCCATATGGGATTGTTTGTCCACCAGGCAAATTTGGCTGTTGAGGAAAGAACCAAGCCTACCAACCAGGCGAGTACTTTCTTCTCGAGACGGGTTTCGTGGACATTTTCCGAGTACAGTTGAGCCGCCCATGAGATGCAGGCCATCGATACGCCAAAGCCGACGGTGAAAAGCCGATAGATCGGGTCCTCGACCAGGTAGGCAAGTAATCCGGCGAGTGAGAGAAAATGGCATATCCTCAGGTGACTGGTAACCAACGATCTCACAGGCTTGGCGCCTAAGAGCAGGGGCGAGATCGTGGACATGACCAAAGCCTCATAGCCCGATATCCCCATGAACCATAGTGGGAAGTACCATATCACAAGTCCTAACCCTGTGAGAATGGACCAGAAAACATAGCCATGATACACTTCGGCGATCGTATCCACGGTCTCTCTCCACGTAAACTTGATGTCAAAAAATCCGCCAGTAGCCTCTGTCTTCTGCCTTTCGAGCGCGGCGCCAGACATATTAGACTTATTCACTCTAGCCATACATTAGCACACAATTGCGAAGCGTGGACCTTAACGAAGCACTGCCACACTCGCTCGAGCTGGTTCATCATCTCCCCACTCGCCAAGGCCCCAGTACTGTTCCAAGCCAAGTATGCAGTAGGCTCACAAGGTTAGATATGCCAGTTGCTCGAGCAAACTCGACAAGCCTAAACACTTTCCATCTTGTGTCCTTATCCGCCAAGGGAGTCATTTCGCCTACAAGTCTTTGCGGCCGACAACAACGTCGACACCGGATGCTGAAGGGGCCGAAACTGATGAAGCACAAGCGGAAACGCTATAAGTATTTCGTCTCACCCATTATCGAGACGTACCAGCTCAAGGTGACACCCGCAGCCGGATGGGTAGATAATGTACAACCCATCTTAACAGACTTCCCAATGGCGGGATGACCAGCCCAAGCGAGTGTGCAATTGCAAAACACTAGAAGTAGTTACTGAGGGAGCCATTGCACGTACCCCTGGCTAAGTCCGCCGACGTCTCTGACGACAATCTCAAAGGTGGCAAAGTCAAGGACGGTGACAGCGTCAAAGGCGACATCAAACAAGATCAAAGCCCACTCGAAGAAGGCATACGTAGTATACGCTATACCAAGTTAGCAACTCAGCTAAGCCATCGTACATTCTGTGACTTACCTCCAGCAACTCGATGGACCTTATGTTGGATGAAGAAATATACCAAGGGCACTAGGGTACCGAAGAAAAAGCCAGCAATATACTTGCGATACTTGATCGCCGTGGGATTTGCTGGACTCAACGCAATGCAGCCGAGAGTCCAAGGTAGAGTTGCGACAAGGTAGGATATCATGAAGATATCGTGCCAACCATGATCATCTGTCGAGGTAACGTAGGTCCAACCTCCGCAAGTGAAAGTCCGGAACAATCCCACGCCGGCCACAAACTTAGGAAGCACCGTTCCGGGCTTTGCTGTCAACAAATACCAGAGTCCAATGAGAGCGAACCGAGGGCCTGCACAACCATATTAGATCCCGACCACCGGGCGGAACCAGTTACTTGACAGAGTGCCTATGACAGCAGTCTGCTTGTCCAGGTCCACCAAGTGCGCAGCAGCCTACGTACCGGATGTTAAAGCTATGAAGAGTTGGAAGAAGGCTCGTTCGGGGTATCGGTCGCCGATCGTGGCCGAAACGGAAGGAAACCATTCTTGCGGGTAGCCATAGAACTCGTTCTGGACAATCTTGTGGTAATGTAGCGATATGCCGACGACAAGTGCGCTGACGAAAGCGGCTGGTGCATTCTTAGTACAGCTTGACCCTGAGACGGAACATTCAACTCCAATAATCAAAGGCCTCACTGACTGTATGCGATGATCGTGTGCGCGTAGGCGACCCATTTTGCGCTAAAGGCAAAGAGCGCCCCGCTCGGCTTGTCCTTGTAGGTGGAAGACACCATCGTGATCAATAAATGGAACCCAACTCCCTCTCGCAACTCAAGCAGTTGGACAGGCGCACATCAGACGATGTCAAAATAGAACGAATCATTTACTCTTTGGCAGACTAGAGGAAGACGGGAACGAGAGAACGAGAGAAGATGGGGGAATATGAGTGAGAAGGAGGCGGAGGAGAGGATATGAAGTGTTAACTGATTTTATTTGCTTGTCGCCGAGCCGTGTGCCCAGTCTACGAGCATCTGATTTGACAATTGCGCTCGGATTCTGGCTTGGGGTCCTGGGCAGGAGACAGATGGTTCCAACTGTTTTGTGTTTTTTGCCTGGTGATCAAAGCTAGTTTCGGCAGCTTCGGTCCTCGTGTCGCGTGGGAAGGCGTCAGGCCAGTCCTGCTTCTGCATCTAGCCGTGGGGACTGTATTTGTTTGTCCTGGCCAATGAGGGTAACATGGTTTGCTTTAAAGAGGGGCTCGAGATTTCCCTGTCCTGCTCATCGCATCATCGTACATCAAATCAGGAGCAACACAATGTCTGCATAGCGGCAATTTCCCTACCTACTCGATTTTCTACAAGTGAACTCGGCCGCTTACACGTCTCGCGGAATGCGAAAACTGGGGTAAATAGGTTGACCGACTATACTCCATATTTGGACAATGTTTCAATGACCCCATATGTAGCGTATTTCCACATTGACAGCGAATCCCCACGCCGAGCCTCATTAGACACGAGGTACTTCAATGCGATATCTTTCTGATCCTCAGGTCTTATCGGTTAAGCCACAGGCCTGTGCCTGATGCCACACCGCACTACCACAGTGGATGGCAGGGGTTCCACTAAAAAGTTTAAACCGGAATCAAATCTTCGTTCCCTGCCAATCGTGCTTTTTGATTTCAACACCTTCAGGCATCTGCGTCGGACTAGAAAACCTCGCACTACTCTAAAAAGGCTGTAACGCAGCCTATCTAACCCGTCAAGATGGCCGCCGTTGCCGACAAAGCCCGTTACTATCTCGAACAGTCCGTCCCCCAGCTCCGCGACTTCGAGGCGAAGAACATCTTTTCGCAAGCCGAGATCCGCAATCTAGTACGAAAACGAGAGGATTTCGAGCACAGGGTCCTTTCGCCAGGCTGCAAGCCCGTCGATTACCTTGCATACGTGGCATGGGAGAGGTCTCTTGAGAAGTTGCGCGCGAAGCGCTGCGCTCGTCTACGGATCAGTCAAAGCACTTCGCACGCCGGCGAGGGCCGCGTCTTCGGCATTCTCGAGCGCTCTATCGCGCGTCACCCAGGCAGTCTCGAGCTATGGAAGGAATACCTGACGTTTGCGAAGGACGTGAAGGCCACGAAGAGGTGGCGCAGAGTCATAACCCGAGCCCTGAGAATGCACCCGGCGAAGAGCGAGCTATGGGTGCTTGCCGGAAAGAGGGCCGCCGATAATAACGACATGAGCGCTGCGAGAAACTTCTTCATGCGAGGAGCGAGGTTCTGTACAAAAGACTCTATGGTGTGGATCGAATATGCCCGCTGTGAGATGGAGTGGCTCGACAAGATGGAGTCACGGAATAAGAAGAAGGGTGGTGTGGCCAGAGCTATTGCGGAGCAAGCCGAGAATGACGACGATCAGATGCTCTTTGACGAAGAGGATAGCGAAGACGATGCAGATGAGAATGGACGCCTGATCGTACCCAACCCCGATGGCCAAACGAAAATGGTCTTCGATAATAACACCACTGAGAAACTAGAGGAGAAGAACCCGGCCCTGGACGGAGCGATACCAATGGCTATCTTTGACATCGCAAAGAAACAGCCCTTCTTCAACGCTGCTACGGCGGAACAGTTTTTCGACGTTTTTGGCGGATTTCCACAGGTTCCTTCTCAACCCAAGATTGTTCAGCATGTTCTGGATACCATGTCGGAGCTTTACCTCCACAGCCCAGCGGCATGCAGTTGTTTCATTCGACAGCCTATTCTTGGCGTTGAAACTGACTCGGCGGCCTATCCCAAGGCATTACGGGAGGCTCTTTCTCGCCTCAAGTCATCTTTGATGTCAACCAGCGACAAGATCCAACTGGCTCGCAAGACACTGGCCTGGATGAACCCCGTGTTGGCTTCCGAAAACCTTGACCCCGGTCTTCGTGCGGTCATGGAATACACTGTCCAGACTTTGCCGAAGCCGTAAACAATTGTTTTCAGCGCACAGTCTAATATTTATACACCGCACGTTTAAAAAGGTGTCATACCTCCTTGGACATGCCACCTCTTGCCTCTGCGACTCCTATCAGATACTCAAACTCGGTTGGGCCTACGCGGCTTACACTCAACCGACTTTGCTTGAGTAGCTGCATGTTTTCCAAAGGCTGACCAGGCTTACCCATCTCTCGCAGCTCCTTCAAGCCTATTTGCTGAGCAAATTTACTGCGGAACTCAACATGAACCACACTCCACTTGGGATCAGATGGTTTTGATGAAGCGTCGTAGTAAGGCGCCTTGGGATCGTGGGCCGATACTGTGATAGTATCAGCATGCTGTATTCGAGCTAAAACAGTTTGGGGGGGGGGGTAATAAAAGGAACAAGATAACGGGAAGAAAAGAATTATGTAGCCTTTACAGTCAGGGGAATGTTCTTGCACAATTTCCATCGTGCCAACGATCCCAGGTTCCTTGCAGTTGGAGTGGTAGAAGAAGGCCACGTCGCCCGTCTTCATCGCCCGCAGATTATTACGAGCAGCGTAGTTGCGAATACCTAAATTTCTGTCAATACATAATCGCAACAAGCCACTTCGTTCCGGAAAATGAAAGGGGGGTTAAAACATACCATCCCATGGCTCTGGTTCTGTTCGTGAAGCCAGGTCATCTATAGAGAACCTAACGTCTACACCATTCTCCGAACGCGTCTCTGGTTCTGCTTTCAAAAGCCAGTATGACTTTTCCGACGATGGACCACTCGGCCCTTCATCAGACTTCGCCTCGGATGCTGACTCCTTTCGTGTGGCCTTGACGGCCTTCGCGGCCTTTGGCTCGGGTTTAGCCTGTGTGCCCTGTAAGATTAAGTGTAAGCAAGTAAAGGGCGTATATAAATTAACAGGTGAGATGAGAACACAGTACAGTTTTGCCAGCTTTCTCCTTTGAGTCGTCATCCGTCTTCATACTGCTGCGGCGACCGCTGCTCGGAGAGTTGTCCTCAGCTGGGACCGCTGCGGAAGCATTCCTTTTGGCTGTTCTTGTTGCCGTTGCTGTCGCCTTTGCCGGCGCGTCGAAGGGGGCTGAGGGCTTGCGACGCGTCGACCTGCGCAGATTCGCTTCGTCCTCAACGGCCGCCGGCGCTTTTCGCTTCGGCGCCATGGTGCAAAACTGAGAATGAATGTTCTACTGCTTTTGGTAGCTACAGTTTATCTCCAGATTGATGTGCGATTTATGTTGGGAGGATACATGTGTGTAACAAGCTGACGCTCGTTCCCGCTCCGCGTGAAGGAAAGGTAATTAGTTGGTAGCCGGGTGACAGAAAAGACCTTCTACTACTATTACCCAGGCCCCGAGCGGTAGCGAGGGGCGGACTCTAGCTACGCCGCTATAATTATCCTTACCATATTTCGAAATAGGTATATTTCGAGTAGAAGTTGTCGTTATTATATTATAACGGGATAAAAAGATTTAAAATTCAATTCTTTTAAAATATAATTTTTAATTAAATTAATAATTATAAATATATATTATATAACTTGATATACTAATAGTTATTAATATTATAAATAATTAAAAGTAAGGATTATAAAAGGTTTATAAGTTATATAATTATAAAACTATAATTCCTAAATAATTAATCTTAATTATAACATTTAAGATTTTTATAAAAAAGGTACGATTTAAAAGAATATTATTACTTATATAAGTATTTTATATTAAGGTTAAAAGGAGTATAATATAGTTTATTATATACTCGGATATATTATATAGTTAAACACCTTTTTCCCTATAGAAAATAAATTTATATATAAGTATACACTTTAATTAATTTTAATTAAATTTAAATCATAATTTTAAAATTAAAGTCTAATTTAAATAGAATAAATAAAAAAAAAAAAAAATTTATATCTATTTTATTATACCTTGAAATAAAAAATACGTTAAATTAATCTTTATAATTTCTATTTTCCGCTTTACCTTATTAAATAAAATAATTATAAAATTAAAAAAATGGATTTAATATTCTTATATAGTTAAATATAATAGGTTAAAATTTTATAAAATTTAATAAAGAATTAAAAGAATTATAATTTATATATAGACGTTTTTTATATAGGGAAAAAGGTGGCCGACTATATAATATAATCGAGTATATAATAAACTATATTATAATAAAAAAGGTTAAATCTTTTTAAACTATATATTAAATCTAATTTAATTATATATTAAAATAAACGCTACTTAAATTACTAACTGTTAATTAATATTAAAATTAATAATTATTCTAATATTAAAAGTTAAAAATATGTATTTAATATTTTATTAAGCTTCTTATAATTAAAATAAATAATAAAAAATAAATAAAAAGTTATATAAATTAATAATAACTCCGTATTAAAATAAATAGGTATCTTAAAAGTAAATTAAAAATTAAAGCCTTTAACGATAATAGATAGTAAGTGTTAAGCCCCTTTTTATTATAACTATTGACTTTAGCTATTTATTATCCTTTATAATATAGGATTTATAATAAACCCGGGTCTTATAATAATATTATATTTAAATATCGAGAAAGGAATTATTATATTCGTTCGCGTTATATAGATTTAAAATATATTAGAAATTATTTATACCTAAATAATAAAGTTCTTAAAATTAAGATATAAAGATACCGGTTTTATATAAGTTATTAAAAAAAACTTTTATATATAGATATATAATTTTAAAATAAACGTTCTTTAAAACTTATAATATTTCTCCTTTTTATTTTATATAAATATATATTTATATTTAATACTATCCTTTATTTTATACCTTTATATATTATTAAATATATATATAATTATTTAAATTTTAATATTTATCGATATATATTATATTATACGCGTTAATAAAGAACGCCTTAAATAATTCTAAGGAGGCCGGTATTATTATACCGATAATTATTAAACTTAAATTTCTTAAAATAAACCGCTTTTATAATCGGAAAATCGCGAATATTTTAAATAAACTTAATTCCGAAATATTTAAAATTATATAAAATAACTTACTTTATAAATTATTATAATATATAACGTAGTTTATAAACGAAATAATTATATAAACGAATTAATTATTTTTTAATACTTTATATAAAAAAGTATAAATTAATTCTGTTATAATATATTTAATATATTAAAATTAATTAGAATTTTTATTTTTAAATAAATCTATATCGTTTTAATAGGTATATATATTATACCCGGGCTCCCCGTAGATTCTATAACGTCGTAAGCGTATTTTAAGCTTTCTTATATAATTATTATTCCGGCGCGATTTATCCTATAATTATTTATTAATGTTTTTTTAAAATTATAAATCTTCTTTAATTTATATATAAAATAATCCTTTATTTTATAACCGTTTCTTTTTTATATAATAACGTCGGTTAAATATTTTATTTATTTTTTATAATACGGTTACCTTATTTTTTAATAAAGCGAGCCGGTATATTATTTATATTGTACCTTTTATAATTTAATTAAATTTAATAAAAATTAATATTAAAGAGTTATTTTAATATTATATAATTCGATTCTTAATATATTCGGTTTAAAATTAAGCTTTAATTATATTATTTAAGGTCTTTAATTCCTAAAGTATAAGTAGGCCGGAAGAGGTTGCCGGTAACGTCGGTATACGTAATTTTATATTTAATTATAAAATAATAAATTCCGGATTATATAATATAAATCCTATCCTTCGGAAATCTCCTTAAATATTTAAAATAATAAAAATCGTTTAAAATATTTTTAAGAATATTAATAAAAAGTCCTCCTTTAAAATATAAATAATATATATTTATATAAAACCCTTAATTTCTTTTTTATATAACCTTTTTAATATATAAAAATAACCGATATTAAAAGGTTAAAGTTTATATAATAAATAAAAAAATATATAAAATATAATAATCGAATTCTCTTTATAATAAAGTTTAAAAGTTATTAAATAATAGTTTTTATAACCGTTTAAAATTAATAAATAATAAATACCCTTTTTATAAGATTTTATATATTTATTAAAATATTAAATTTAATTTTCGCTTTTTTTATTTATAATTTAATCGTTTTTAATAATTATAATTATTTAATCTTTCGGTAATAAATTATTTTTATATTAAAAAGAGAGGTACGTTTTTCTAATAAATATAATATATAAAGGGATAATATAACCGGATAATTTAACGTTTTAAATAATTATAATCTATTCCTAATTCCTTTATTATATTATCCTAAGCTTTTTACGTTAATTAAAGGTAATAATAATTATTTTAAATAAGATTTAATTTATAAGAAAGCCGGTTTTATTAAAGTTATAAATATCCTCCTTTTAAATCCTATATTTATAAATTATATTTTATATAAAAGTAAATTATATATAATATATATCGGGATTTTTATAAAGGATCTTTTAATAATCGATTTTTTAATTAAAACGTATCCGGAAGTTTAATTATCGTTATATGAAGTTAAAAGCTTAATTAACGCTAATATATCCCGCGTCACATTAATAAAATAATCGATTTACTATATCTTTAACGCTATTTATTCGGGAAAGAAATAACCGCGAATTTAATTTAATTATATATTATATAATTATATTTTCTTTAAAATCTATTAATTTCCGAGAATTAATAGATATTTCGCGTTTTATAAAAATACCGAGTTATTGGTTACGAAAGGTTATATAAGGGACTTCGTACGTTCGGGCTACATGTCGGAGACTTAATTTTAGGTTATTTTTAAACGTTTAAAGTACTAGAATTATTTATCCTTTTTCCTAAGTATTAATTATAATAAATAATAAAGGAATTAAATTATAAAAATTATTTATACGAAATTTCGCGAAAGTAATTAATTCGTTTATATAATTATTTCGTTTATAAGCTACGTTAACTTTTAATATATATAATCTATATATTAAGTTTAAAATATATAGTGATAAAAAATATTACGAAAATTATTAAGCGGCGAAAGGTATATTTATATATTTATAAAACGGGAAAGAGGCCTCGAGGGACGCGAAGCTTTATATTTATAATAAACGCCGGTACGATAAAATCGCGGAATAGCTACCTTTAAAGGGCCGGTACTAATAAACGGGAATTAACGCGTAGTTAGCGAGTAATCCTTTAATCGGATAGGTTATTATTAATTAAATTATTCGTTAATTATTATATAATTAATTAATTTATAACTATATACTTATTTAATTAATCTATTAAATAAAAGGTAAGGGTTTTATATAATTTTTTTTTATAATATAATTAATAAATTAATGTCCTTTATAAAACGGAAATTAAAAGTATTACTTTTTTAAAAATATTAATTCTATTTTTATTAAATATTAAATTCAGTCCCTTATAAACGTTAACTTAATATATTAATATTTAATATTATCCGGCTTATATTATTATAGAAGTTTATAATATTATATAAAGAATATAAATATATAAGTTTTTATTTATTAAGTTTAATAAGATAATAGCTTTAATAAGAAAGATAAGCTCTTTATTCTTTATATATTATAATAATAGTTATCTTTTAAGGTTAAATAAAAAGGATATTATAATATTTATTATATAACTTATAGGATTATATAAGGTTAATAAGCTTTATAATTAATATATTAATATAGTTTATAAACGAAATAATTATATAAACGAATTAATTACTTTTTAATACTTTATATAAAAAAATATAAATTAATTCTATTATAATATATTTAATATATTAAAATTAATTGAAATTTTTATCTTTAAATATATTTATATCGTTTTAATAAATACGTATATTATACCCGGCTCCCCGTAGATTTTATAGCGCCGCGGGCGTATTTTAAACTTTTTTATATAATTATTATTTTAAAGTAATTTATTTTATAATTATTTATTAATATCTCTTTAAAATTATAAATTTTCTTTAATTTATATATAAAATAATCCTTTATTTTATAACCGTTTCTTTTTTATATAATAGTATTAATTAAATATTTTATTTATTTTTTATAATATAATTACCTTACCTTTTAATAAAGCGAGCCGGTATATTATTTATATTATACCTTTCGTAATTTAATTAAATTTAATAAAAATTAATATTAAAAAGTTATTTTAATATTGTATAATTCGATTTTTAATATATTTAATTTAAAATTAAGCTTTAATTACGTTATTTAAAGTCTTTAATTCTTAAGGTATAAATAAGCCGGAAAAGGTTATTAACGATATCGATATATATAATTTTATATTTAATTATAAAATAATAAATTCCGGATTATATAATATAAATTCTATCCTTCGGAAACCTCCTTAAATATTTAAAATAATAAAAGTTATTTAAAATATTTTTAAAAATATTAATAAAAAATCTTTCTTTAAAATATAAATAATATATACCTATATAAAACCTTTAATTTCTTTCTTATATAACCTTTTTAATATACGAAAATAATTAATATTAAAAAGTTAAAATTTATATAATAAATAAGAAAATATATAAAGTATAATAATTAAATTCTCTTTATAATAAAGTTTAAAAGTTATTAAATAATAATTTTTATAATTATTTAAAATTAATAAATAATAAATACCCTTTTTATAAAATTCTATATATTTATTAAAATATTGAATTTAATCTTCACTTCTCTTATTTATAATTTAATTATTTTTAATAATTATAATTATTTAATTTTTTAATAATAAGTTATTTTTATATTAAGAAAAAAAGTACGTTTTTTTAATAAATATAATATATAAAGGGATAATATAACCGGACGATCTAATGTTTTAAATAATTATAACTTATTCCCGGTTCCTTTATTATATTATCCTAAACCTTCCGCGTTAATCGGAAATAATAATAATTATTTTAAATAAAATTTAATTTATAAAAAAGCCGGTTTTATTAAAGTTATAAATATCTTCCTTTTAAATCCTATATTTATAAATTATATTTTATATAAAAGTAAATTATATATAATATATATCGGGATCTTTATAAAAGACTCTTTAATAATCGATTTTTTAATTAAAATATATCTAAAGGTTTAATTACTATTATATAAAGTTAAAGGTTTAATTAACGCCGATATATCCCGCGTCACGTTAATAAAATAATTAATTCGCTATATCTTTAACGTTATTTATTTAAAGAGGAAATAATTATAAATTTAATTCGATTATATATTATATAATTATATTTTTTTTAAAATCCATTAATTTTTAAGAATTAATAGATATTTCGCGTTTTATAAGAATATCGAGCTATCGGTTATAAAAGGTTATATAAAGGACTTTATATATTTAAATTACACGTTGAAGATTTAATTTTAAGTTATTCTTAAACGTTTAAAGCGTTAAAATTATTTACCTTTCTTCTTAAATATTAACTATAATAAGTAGTAAAGGAATTAAATTATAAAAGTTATTTATATAAAATTTAATAAAAGTAATTAATTCGTTTATATAGTTATTTCGTTTATAGGCTACGTTATATAAATTAATTAATTATTTATTAATAAGTTATATAAACGAGGTTTTATTACTATTATTAAAATATTATCGATTAATATATATAAGTTAATAAAAAAAATTATATTTTATATATACTATTCCTATTTTAAATAAACGCTATCGATTACAAGATTACTTATTACTTATTTATTATAATAATATAACCTATTTATAAGATTAATTAAAGCGGTTAAAGTTATATTACGCTTAAAATTTCAATTATAAATATTAAAAGAATTATATATAGCTCGACTTTATAAAATAATATAAGAATTAATATTTTTTATTTATCTTTTAATTCTATAATATTTCTTATAAATAATTTTATTTCCTATTAATATAAATATATATTACTTATATAGGAGTAAGATATATAGGTAGGGTATATAGCTAATATATACCTATATAAACTTAATGCTATAAAAGATAGCTTAAGTAAAGAAACCTAGCAGGGTTATTATAAGGCAGAATGACTTCGGGAAATTAACCAAGACGCCAACAAGTGGAAGGTACCGGGACACTAAAACCATGCAGGAGATGCAGGAGACGAAATGTGTGCTGAATTCATGAACAGGCTCGGGAGGTCTTCTTCTGACCATATGCAGAGACATATCCCGCTTCATCCGCAATCTACTACGATGGGTTTATCTTTCGACGGCAGGGCTCCTGAGTATAAGTTGGGTACCAGTTTGCCACAGTACCCAGGCTCTTGGAATGCTCCTTGCTTTCCAACTATCACGATGCAATCTTGCATAAAAAGCCCAGTCTGAGCGAGACAGCATCGCCGGCACCGACGTCTTCTTACTAGTCGAACTAGCCGCTGCGCCGTTTCTACCATCATCCCCATTCTCGCGCAATTACATCATGACACCAGAAGATACCCGCTCAACGATAGAAAAGGGCTCGAACAAGGCAATGGCCCAGGCAGCAAGGTTGTAAACATGCATATGGTACAACTTACATTAACTGCATGTATGTGTCTGTGTACAGCAGACAGAAGCAAGAGGGGCGTTAAGGCCGTGTTGCATGTGTGTACGTGCTGCTGGTGGGCTTCTTTGGTGGTGGAGAGAGGGCGACGGGGTAGAATAGCGTTAAGTGGCACAGACCTAAGCGTTATGATCATCAGGAACCCGTGGAGAGGTAAGCGATGGCTTGGCGACGGTCCCCACTAGAGCGAAAACATTTCGTATCGCATGTGTTCCAGAGAGGTCGCAATGCATTGCGAGGAGTGCGTGACATTGTTCGTCCTTCCAGGCGGTTTGGCTGCAGTTGGTATGATGTGTTGCGCTGTTAAAGCGCGACATTCGTGATCGGTACAACCAACCCTGACCAACCCATTGCGGGTATTAGACCCTGACATCCAGTGGGCTGCCTATAAGGTGGATCCGACTCGCCCAGTTGCCAGCCAACTTAACCAACTCCTCTAACAAAGTCCTCTGAACTCTCCCCTCTCGAAATCGTAGGGTGTGGATTGGAGGGTTATTAGACGAACGGCATCAGTTAGCGTATGGTGCTGGTGAGATTGAGAAATTCGTTGATCTCATGGCCCAAACCCCAAACTCGACATAATGGTTGCCGTCGGGTCAACTCACGCATAATAGCAGAAAAGGGTGCGTAATGGGCTTGTGGCAATCCGTCGTATCTGGGTAGTGGTTTGTCATTACATTGGTATCGGGAAACACCAAAGGCAAAATGGAGACACGAGGGGACACATGGAGCAGGGATGGGAACGTGACAGCGACGGACGGATCCCACCTCCTCTCTTCTGGGGCTTATCACTTGTCCACCCGGCAGCTTTTGTCAGTAATGAGTCAAATCAAAAGGGAATTCCTGCAGCCCATGTCCCGACCTAATGGTGGGTGGAATGTGCAAGGCGAGATGGTGAGGTGGAAGAGCTGGTTTGCCGCGCAGTAGTGAGCGAGTCCTTTGCTTGTATTGGCGGAAGACTGGAGGGGGCGGCAAGATGATAGATCTGCGTGTCCCAAAGATCCAACACACAATATGCATCGTCTGTTCGCAGACGGCTACTTCCAATCACGCACTGCCGGCCTCGCTGGTACACGAAACATGATAGAGTGTCTGCAATTACCTCGAAGCTCTCTGTATCCGCTTTCTCCTTCTCCCACATAATCCAATGGGTGACGACTGGGGAGATGAGACTCAACTGGAGAGGGAGGTAGGCAAACAAAAAAAACAAGAATGATTAATAGCATTGCCCCAAGTCAAACGGGGTTTATCTCATGTTTTTGTCGGCCTGACCTTCTCTTTGTCCTTCTCTGCTTCTGTGGAGGGTGAAATAGCCTCGAAATGGATCCCTGTCTGGATGTTGCTGCTAGCGTCAATTTCGCAGTTGACGGGCCGTCCTATGGCGCTGGATTGGGGACACATCAAATGTACCTCGAGCCAGCCATTGGTATGTACCTCCAGGACTGTACCTGTCAGTCAGTGAGTGAATGGGATGGGATGTTAAAGCTTTCGTACCTAAACTGGCAACCCCGTTCCCTTTCCCTTGTGACCGTCTTTTCTTCTCTTCGTTTTTTCTCCCCTGGCTGTTCCTGTCCATTTCTCTCTTCTCTTCCCCTCCCACTCGTTTATTTCATGATTCCTGTCTGTTATATGTTCCTGCATTCTGTGGTGCGCTGGCTTCCGTTGTTCTTCGACTGAACCTTCCAACGGAGTTTAGCGCGAACTACAGTACTTTACGGGCTCGATCCAGTATTGGGATTGCCATTGATGGGGTTTACAACAGCACCTTTAATCAGCGAAAGGAGGGAGGGGAATAGGAAAAAATGCAGCAGGAAACGTCTCTTGGGTACGGATCATCGTCCTTCTCCGGAGAGAATGAATCAAAAATACTGTTCGCTGGCTGGCACTCGAAGTTTGCCGCAGACACAGACGGCACTTGTTTCGAAAGAATGACACCAAAATGGGAATGTGGACGGACGGATTGGGTTCGACCAGTCGCCCCGCAAATTCCATGAGCTCGATTCACACGCAACACGGTTCAACCCAGCCAACTTGGTAACTGCCTGTGTATTATGGGGGTTTGCCTTCCCAGCAGCTTCGTCCTTTTCATGTCCAAAGAGAACTGGCTCCAATCCAGCCGTCACTTTCGTCAGAATATCCTCCCGAGGAGGTCGAGTCAGACGTGGGAGCTGGCAAGGGTGATAAGACGACGTTATTCTTGCTGGATCCAACTACTTGGGCACTAGCTCCATGGATCAGATCACCTCTATCCGGCTTCATCATTGGTCACCTTTTTTTGGCGGCGACATACACGACCGGATTGACCGCATTCAGGGATGCACAGCTCGCAGTTACTGTCAGCATCCTCCAGCCTGCCCTGCAGCGTCCCCGTGGCTTCGGGGTTAAATCATCTGCGAGTTCTTTATGGTATGGCTCAAACCCTTTTACCTGGAGAGAGTGTTGATGGCCTCAATGGGCTTCCATGTGGCTGGCAATTTCGGTTTCTACAATCGAACACAGAAATGACGATTCGAAGACAGACCCATGCTCAAACCTGGAAAAGGGCGGCCCATGCTGCTCATGTTGCGACAGTCTATGTACAGAGATGCCACGGAGACCCAAGCGCATTGGGCCAAAGATGTGCTACCAACTGGCTAACTGGACAAGAGAGTTCAACGCCAACTCCTACTTATGAGGGACGATTTCCATACACTACAACCCGGAAGCCTCATTCCCATGTAAGTGAGGCCGACACAAGCGGATTTCGACACGGCATGCCACTTACAGGATGGAGCGCACCTCTCAAACATCACGATCCCCTATTGATTATGGACATTTTGGGGTCGCCCAGGGATTGGATTTTCGTACTGTTGTCCAATCCATGGACTGACTAACAGCCTCGACATATCCTGATCGATGGCTCATTTGGGGATCTGAATCAATCTCACACCATACATACTGGAATATGCCCACTTAGAGTGGAAATCCAGGCAGGTTTCTTAGCCTGCAAGCGCAAGCTGGCATTTTCAGCCGAGCTGGAACGATAAGTTAAGTTGCCCATCACAAGCGTGCACTGCGCCCTTTCTTTTATCTTGGTATGATTGGAGTTTTCGCACCTCCTTCCGGTGTTTGAAGCTCTTCTCAAACCACCATTGATGAACTGACTTGTTCTGTTATTGACACCAGCACTTTTGCTGGGCCCTTGTAAAAGTGGACAAAGGTGGGTGGTCCGAGCAGCCATATTTCCTCTTTTCTTTTCTGCCCTTTGAACTTGTTGTCAACTTTTCGGTTATGGCAGAAGTCTCGTTTTGCTGGTTTCCCACCAGAACTAGCGTAGTAGCTACTTGGAGCACTACCATTTCTGTTGCGGCCAAGCGACCTCAAATCTCGCTTGGTGTTTCCACTTATACCAGACTAGGCCATTGATAGCTTAGCGCATCTTGGCGTCAGACAGTGCTCTGATTTCTGAGAGAGAAAGCTGCCAAATCACCTCCCCCAAAAGCAAACCAATGCTGGAGCGCGCCTAACGTTTAGGTGAGACCTTTTCGTTGTCCTCGCTCAATTCCCATCTCCTGTTACCCTGGCCCGGCTGATATACTTTAGAGATATATCGAATCGAGAGGCTTGTCTCGTGCCACCACCCGTTGATTGCCCAGTTTTTTTCTTCGGAGTCGGCATGCGCGGTGTGCTGCCGTTGTCGGTGTTCTTTCCATCAATCGTTGTCTGTCTGTGTCTGCAATTCTGCTTCGGAGGCGGCGCCCTGGAGAAAATCTTCCCGCGGCGGACGTAGCAGCAACAGCAGCAAGACGCAGTGCGCGCGGCCGACACACCCAGCACCAGCCCACTGCAAAGCAGCACGTTCCCTCTCTCTTCTCTTCCACCTTTTCCCCAAGTGCCGTTGGCCGACCCAAACCCCCCAGCCCCAAACCTGCTACCTCCTTCAATTCAATCTCTTGCATCGGTCAGTAGTCACCCATAGACCCGCGACAGACGCGACTCTTGCATCGCGACGTGTCACTGCTCATCCATTTTTGTTGGGTTTCCATCTGAATGGTGGTGTCGCTATCTAATTCTAGTTGTTTTTTGTAATTACTGACGTCGCTTTCATTCGCAGTCTGATGGGTTCCCATTGGCAACTCCATCAGTCATGACCTCTTGGATGAATGAGGCAGCAGCCGTACCGAACCACAATGGCAACAACAACTTCCCGCACATGAACGATCCGAACAACCTCGGGGGAGGCGCGAATATGATGGATCCAGCGGCCTTCATGGCCAATCCAGCTCAGTTCAATCCGGCAGCTGCTGGCCAATTCGCGAATCCCCAGCAGATGGCCTCGGCGATGCAGAACGGCCCGATGCGCAATGCGTCACCATCCTTCCAGAACCCCGTCTATCAAACCAACTCCGTCGTGCCTTCCAAGCGACCCCGGCCCAGAGAAGACAGTATGGGCGCGTCGCCTCGACAGAACCCGGGCATGTTACCGACATCACGCGCCGACACGCCCCAACAATCACCTTACCCGGGTTTTCAGCCTAACGCGATGCAGCAACAGCAGGCACAGCAGCAGCACGCCGTCGGCCAGCCCCAACAGTATCCTCACCTGCAGCCCAACGGGTCGGGAACCGCGTCGCCGTCGCCTGTCATGGCCGGTAACCAAATACGGCCCGGAAGCGTCCCTCAACGCGTCAACACCGCTTCGCCGCATCCATTTTCGCCCGCCTCGGGGCAGTTTGGCCCGCAAGCATCACCGGTTCCATCAGAACATGGCGGAACCCCCCAACCTAATCCCTATATGCAAAACCAGAACTTTCCACAAGGCTTTAGCCAAAGCTACACGCCATCGCCATCGCCAGCTAGGCCACCATCGGGTCAAAATCCTATGGGCCAGCAGATGATGCCGCAGCAGATGGGTCAAGTCGGGCACATGGGCCAGATGGGACATATGGGCCAGATGCCTCAGATGCCGCAAATCGGCCAGATGGGCCAACCAATGCCTCAAATGCATCCTAGCCAGATGGCGCAAATGCAACAAATGCAGCAAATGCAGCAGCAAATGGCGGCCCAGCACGCCGGACGGGGAGCCATGGATCCGGCGCAACAACAGAAAATGATGTACCAGATGCGTCTACAGCAACAGCTTCAGCAAGGCAACATGCATATGGCTGCTCAGATGCAGGCGCAAAACATGGGTCAAGGTCGCGGTATGATGCCCAACAATAGCAACAGTAGTAACAAACCGCCGATGCCCATGCCCATGGCCAACGGGCAAATGCCTCCTGGGGCCATGCAGTCGCAGCAGTCCCAGATGGCCAGGCAGAATCCGGACAGCTTCATGAAGAATTTAGTCAGCTTCATGAGCATGCAGAGGCTTCCCCTGGAGACGAACCCGCAAATCGATGGCCGCCCGGTTAACCTACTTCAACTCTTCCTAGTCATGGGCAAGTTTGGATCCTACAGAACAGTCATGGCACGTAACGCATGGGGTCAGGTTGCTGCCGCCGTGGGCTTCCCCGCCCAGTTTCCATCTGCGCCTTCGCAGATCAAGGCGATATACGAGAAGAACCTACTTAAGTTTGAGGAGGCATGGAACAAACAGAAAGGTCGCAATCAGCAAATGGCAACCCCAGCTGGTATGCCAACAGCGCCAGGTCCAGGTACGCCACAGAGGATGGGCGCGCAAGGGCAAATGCCACCAGGTCAGCAACACCAACCAGTACAACCGCCTGGACAGCCGCCGCAAATGCAGCCTTCCCACCAGACGCCGGTGAAGACGCCCTCGATGCAACAGGCCAACGTAAATGGGTTCCCTACACCCCAGCAAGGTCAAATCTCGCAGCAGCCCCCAGTTGCTGCTCCAGGGCACTTGCGCAATAGTCTCTCCAGGAGTATCGATACAACGCCAGTTGCAGGAGACTTCCCGATGCCGTCGCCATCCTCTACCGGCAAAGCGGGAAGCGTATCTATGCCCACACCTCACGTTCAACACGGCCACGCCCAGGTTGCTTCCGGCCCGGCCTTGTCCTTTCCGGCCCCACTGGCATCTCAGTCGGATGAATATATGCCAAATAAGATGGAGCGGATGAACAATGCTTTTGGTGGCTTTGAACTTGGCATCATCGCACAAGTCGGTGCCGAGTTGGAGCAGTGGAGGCCAGATGTGCCCCCGCCGCTGGAGCTTGGTCAGATCGACGTGCATGCCCTTATCAAAAGCCTCCAATGTGGCATTCGCGGCGAGGTGCGCCTAGCTCTGGACACCCTCGGTACTGTCACGCATGAATCGTGGCGTCACCCCAATCTAATGCTGGACCTTCGTGGGTGCGATGACCTGGTTGAGTCGCTAATCGACTGCGCCGAAGAACAAGCAGACGACCTTGCCGATGCATCAAAGCCGATATCCGACGAAATTGATCTCACTTCGTACGAAGATGTTTTGCGGCTGTGTCGTATAGAACAGTACAGCGTGAAGAAGATCTCCACGTTCGGGGATGCCGAAAGTGAACTCGAACACGCTGCCGATCGCCTAATAGCCATCACCACAATACTTCGTAATCTCTCATTTCACGAACCAAACCAACCTATCCTAGCAGACGAGACAGTGGTCAAGTTTCTTTGCAGTACCATTCGCTCCTTGGGTACTCTAGACAACCTGCTGAGGTCGCCGAAGAATACCTTGGATTTCATGAAGGATGTCATCGTCTTGCTGTCCAATATCGCGGGTGCTCTGGAGCTGCCAGGCAAGGAACAAGCATTTTGCCTTCTACAGCTTTTGTTAGCTTTCGCGCCTAGTCCAGCCCCCTCCATCACTGGCGGCAATATTGTCTTCGCGCCCTTTGAGCCGGCGGTGCACCCCTACCTGCCTCATGCCGTGGACTCGCTTGCCAAATTACTGGCACGCGACGAGCCGAACCGGAGTCATTACAAGATCATTTTTGCTGCCGATGCGTCTTCGTCTCCGTCATGCGAACTACTCACGCGGACGTTTGCGCTGGCGATCTGTTCCATTCCAGACCAGAACAAGGAAAGCCGGCCAGCCAATCTTCCCTCGTTTATCGAAGCACGAAAACCTGTCATCATGCAAGGGTTACTCGCAGCAGATATCATTGCTTCCCTGGCTCCTGGGTACGAAAGTGGGGTCACCCGAGCCTGGTTATCATCAGGAGATGGATTCGCGCAGAATCTGTTCAGGCTCGTGCGCACTCTCTGCTCTCAAGCCGAGCCGATACCGCCGCCGACTACGCGGGGGGCTCGGGCGGCCCAACCCCGTGAGGACACGGATATTTTCCACATAATCACATGGGGTGTGTCGACCTTGAGGAGGCTGAGCGAGAAAGCCCGAGATCCCAACGATCCTCGTAGCATACCACCGAATGCTTTGCCGACCAAGGAGAGTCTTTTCGGTGCTCTTCAGAGCCTTAAGAGCCCTAAGTGGACTACTTTGCTAAACCAATTAAGCTCATACGCGGGGTTGGAAGGTTAGTCTGGTTTCTGTTGACGCGTAGGGAGCTACTCGGGAGCAAGGTAAAGGAGTTGTCTATCGTATATATTGGACTATACCGACTTGGTGGACTGGACTGCCTGTGTAGATTATGGCTTACGGGCTTACGGACTTACGGGACATGGCATAGTGGCGTGACTTGGAGCGAGTTAGTGGCGTCCTAGAAACATTGTTTTATTGATTAGTTATTCACTGTGATTATATGCTGGGAGACCGTGCTTTTGTGTTGCCGTATCTGATAAATCCTAGGGCGGGATTACATCACGTAGGTACCCATATCGAAGCAATATCAGCGATAGTCTTATTAAATACGACTCGGTGCCGTTCAATATAATTAATATTAGTATATCTAAAAGAAATAACGAATAACTGCACATTTCCCTAGCTTGAACTACCGTATTCTAAGTTGGCTAGGACGGGAACTTACGGTATTCTTTTTCTTTTTCTTTTCTTTCCTGTTGATCAAGATGTTGAGTGTCTCAACCAGTGTTTTGACAAGCAGGATTCGGGCAAGCAGCTCGCCGTTCCCGGGCCCCGAGAATTTGAGGGGTGAGGCAAAACGAAACAGAAAGCTGTCAAGTCTCAAGCCAAGGTCAACCTAGCGATTTTGCGACGGACCCTCGCTACATTTTTAAGTATTGGAAGAAAAACGAAAAACTCCCAAATCAGGTTGACAGGTCGGGGCTAAAACAACCATACCTACCAGAACTTCACTGCCCCCTGGAGACATGTGGCTGACAATATTGGAAGCCGCATCTTGACGTCAACTGTTCATCTCGTCTATATCCAATTTCCTCACTGCGACATGAGCCCAGAAATTAGCCATACTCCATATTGCAACCCAAGGTTACTGCGAACTCACCAGATGAGACCACGAGGGAACGCACGGCCTGGAGAAAAAGAGGGAGATGCGCGTGGCTGCCCAGCATTCTGTTCTGCCCAGCACTCCATAGGTTCAGAGAGAGAGATGCCGCTTGCCGACAGCCGCCGAACTGCCTGCCCACTACCAAAATGCCCCTCTTAATGCGTGCCTGCCTGAGCTGCGCGTCCAATGCCTGCTTTCATGGCACGATGTGATGGGCGGTCAATTAGTCTTCGGCAGAGGCGCTTGAAACGAGCCAGGGAGAAAGAAATGGGGGCCTCTGCCTACTTTCTCCTTCACAAGCTTCACAAGCCTTCCTGTCGTGTGCGAATCCAGGGTCGTCCTGATCTTCAGGGGTGCGGTCACGGATGGCGGGGCTTCCAAAGTGTGCTGGGGTTTGATACACAGCCGATCCACCGTCAATCCTTCCCATTCTTGGCCCTCGACTCCATGCGGCATCACGAACGGCGGGCTGTGTCTGGCTGTCGCTGGAATCCACCGCAGGCCTCCGAAACGTCGACTGTGTCCAACCGCTCGGAATTGGACGTCATCCTCACTCTGCTTTTTTGGGCCGACAAGGGCAATTGGCTTATGGAATGGCAGAATGAGGGACGAGCGCTGTCACTCGAAATAGTTTGCCACCCAATCACCAATGCTCCATCGGGTATCGGATGGCATGGCACATGGAAAATGCCATGCGGAGAGGGCGCTTTCTGCATGTAGGTATGTCCACAAAAGGTCCCTGACTGCTGCTGTGTGACATGTAACATTATATCTCCCCTTCCCTCTTTATCCAACAAGATTCGTTCGTTCTGTTGCTTTGTCCTGCAACATAACTTCAGATGATACCGAACTAGTCGTTCGTTCTTTTTTCCCTTTTCCCCATACTCTTATTTCTCTTCTTTTCGGTGTGTCCAGCGTTTGATCACGCTGTACTACTTTGAACATGGCTGGCCTTTTATCCGGGATTGGTGATAGCTTGGGAGGCACCTTGGGAGGGATTGGTAACGATGTTGGGAACTTGCTAGGCGGCGGAGGTGCAGGCACCTCCGCTGCACCTGCGGCGACATCTTCAGGGACAGCACCACCCTCCAAGCCGACGGCGCCGGCGAACCCCCCACAGGCAGACAAGACTCGCTCATCTCCCGCTGCGACGGCGGAACCGCAAAAGACGGCCGCGAAGCCACCTAGCGGCACTGATGCCCCGGGTGCCATTGCCAACCCAGCAAAGCCCGGCGAAGACGATAAGGAGCCTGCAACGCCGGCAACGTCCACCACCAAGGCTGCTGACGCTCCGAAGCCCACGGAGCCTACGAAACCTACGGAGAAGAAGCCAGAACCAACCACCACGCCCCAGACGAGCGCCCCGACCACTCTTCAAACCAGCGTTCTGCCTACTACTACCTCACCCCCGCCCCTGGATCCTGTGTCCAGCATCATCCACACTGCCCTGCCAGAGACCACCAGCTTGCTCGCCGTCCCGTCGAGCTCTGGCGCCGCCACTCTTCCCCCGACCAACGCCCTCGCTCAGGCTCAGAATGGGGTTGCGCCGCCCCAGAGCGGCGGCTTCCCCATAGGGGCCACCATCGGCATCGCCGTGGCGGGCGGCGTCGGTGCGCTCGCCCTAATCGTCACGTCCATTGTGCTGCTCCGCCGGCACTGGCGCCGCCGCCGCGAGGGCGACGACGAGCAGCTCAAGCAGCTCGACACCATGTACGAGCAAGGCAAACCGACCGGCTCCGAGTCGATGCCGGGCGAGAAGGAGAGGTGGCAGCGCGGCCTCGAGCAGTACCACAACGGTGGCGCCGCTGACAACTTCACTACTGCGAACGCATACCGTTCGTAGAAGGTCGAGCGATCCATGTACTCGATCGCCTGAAAAGGCCACCTTGCCTGCTTGTACGTTGTAGAAAGGAGACGCTATTTAATGAAGAGCCCTCGCCATTGGAGGGGTCGCTTGTCGAGGCAGGAGTTACGAGGATACCCATAAGCCCGCAGGCTTATGAAGTCTTAACGAAGAAGGGCAGATATCCCCGTACCCATATATAGCATGATGAAAAATGCATGTACCATACACCCATATACCCCAGAGCATGATAATTGAGTCTTTGCTCAAGTCGATCTAACTGTGTAAAATCTACTTACGAACATATCCATACATATATATATACCTATCACCAATTACAAATTGTCGCATTTGCACATGCACATTCATGCAATCTATCTAGCGTTAGTCTTGTAAGGATTTCGTCTAGTAGGGTTGGTTTGCTGTATACCTTAGTTAAGAAGTTATTGATAATGTATCTTCACTTGTCAACCCTGACGCGTTATTGCCGATCACAGAAAATCCCCAAGTGCTGCCATGTGAGAACCCACTGAAGACAATTTCGACACAGCAGTATCTGGAACGGGAGGATAAAATGATGGGATCCAGCAAATTTGACTTCACATGCTGGCTGTGGATCAAGCATATGTTGCCAAAGAACTCCATTCTCAATGGATCAAGATGATACACACGATGCCCTTGAACTGCGGAAAAGTAGACGAGCAAATTGCCAGTTTGGTCAGATGGCCCCGCCCATGCACATAGACTGGGAAAAGTCACGGAGACGGCTTCCTCCAGACTGGGATGCAGCGTGGTGCATTACCCTCAGCGGAAGGGAATAGGATGACCGGGCGAGCTAGGTCACCCACTTTAATGGGCGGCGATAAGATTCTCCAGTCTGGGCCTTCCGGTTTCGTGGATGCTTCGCAAGCATCATCCTTGGGCAAGCGCCAAAAAGGACTTCAGCCAAAAATAGTACATACCAGAAGGAAAAAGAACGAACAGAAAGGAACCTCGCTATTCTGGCCCGAAAGAAGAAGATGTCATGGCGACTACAAGTATGTTATGCTTCAGCGAAGATATCCAAGAGTTAACCGGCCGTGCCAGAACCTGCGGCCAGGGCCCCGATGCAAGGTCGATCGATTCGATACGCCGGCCAGGTGGCGCGCGTCTTGTGCATCGCGCACAGTTGGTCGGCGGTGAAGGAGGAAATCATAGCAGCGAGAAGATCCTTTGCAGCTCGAATGTCAAACTGAGTTTCTGCAGTCGTCGGAAACCGAAAGGGGCTGCAGTGCTGTCGCTAGCCACACTTGGCTGGTCATGGCGAAGCTTTTTCACGCGAGAACTCGAACCCCGCCAACTCTGTTTACTGCATCTCGCTGTCGGGTGACTTTTACTCTTTCTTGAATTGATTCGAGCGTATATCTGAGCGATGCCAAGGGGGGCCTTACCGCGACCTTGGCATTCGGTGTCAGTCTCGGCGGAGAAAGGATCAGGGGGCATCAGACCCTGAAGCTTGTCACCGATGTACGCCCTGACAGGAGACAGTGGTTATTTTCCGGCCCGCCGAGTCGATAGCTGCGCCCGGAGAAACCGGCAGCACTAAACAGCCCATGCCGAATTCCCATCGGCAGCAGCACCGGGCTGTCAATTGTGTCAGTCAGGTGCATGCATATGCATTTCACGGTAACCCAAACTAAAGTATTGGCTCCAAACCGGACCAGCTGGGCTTTTCTTGTATGTAAACAAGAAACCCCGCTTCTGTACCATGGGACCGGATACACAGAAGGGCTCACGAATATCTCGAAGAGCCGGTGAAGGGCCGATGACACCTCTTTGAATCTTGGAGTCCACAGTATTCTTTCGCAGGTCCTCAGTTCCATACCTTGAGCTGCCAAGGTACACTCTCGAGGTTCTTTACAGTCATCAAAGCCCCCTTGGTCCATCTTGGCATCACAGTGCAGGACCTCACAGTGATCTCATCGGCTCACTCCTACATCTTGACTCGGGTGTGGACGGCGCACATGGCCTTCTAACCCCTGAAGGTATGATGCTATCTACCATTTTCTTATTTTCTATGGGTGTGGCACCTGTCACTCCACCTCCTCTTTCAGACCACCTCTATCTTGGCTGCCTACAAATATCATGATATGTCTATTCTGGACCCTAGACGAAAGCATGCAAAACGACCAAGGAGAGAGTGTTCAGATCCTGCCACGACCACCAAGGCCATGTCAAGCAGTCAGGGGGCACTCTCTCAAGTCATGTACGTCCATTCGTATATTAGACAAGCTTTCGTGGGCTTCGAAGTAGAGGTCCAAGGTTGCATGTCTCTTTTCAGCCCATGGAGATAGAGATAGACACCGCACACCAATGCGATCTTTCCTCTCTTACGCGTCCTCTCTGGGGGGGATTCATATTTCCTACGTAGCAGTATGTTCCAAGAAGGACCCCCGGGGTTAAAGGCGAGCGAAGCCACAGGACTTTACCTACAATGCCGTTATTGCCTTGCTGCTGAGGCGTAGTAGGCATGATAACTTATTTCATGTTCTTCGCCCAGGAGGTTCTTTGGTTGCCAAAACGACACAAACGTGTTTCTTTGCCCTTGAAGAATAGTATTAGACAGCCCCTTCGGCCCGTGCCAGCTTGAGCTGTGGGGGGATCTGCAGTGCGCGATGATGTCGACTGAGGCCAAATGATAACAAGCTTATCAACTTGGTTCGTCCCGACCTTTCAGCAGCAAAACAGCTGTACGCAGTGCATGGGCTCCGCCGATTCATGAGACCGTCCGTTCTTCCCAAGCTGTCTCTTGATCGGATGGATCAAGAAGACAATACATTCTGCCACTATGCCTCGTAGGGAACCCAGCATGACTTTTCATGGTTCAACAAAGTATCGAACTTGACATGAAGCTTGCGACTTCGACCTCGATCTTCCGAATTGGTCGTGTAAGTTGATATCTTGTTCGTCATGCCATACCTCCCCGGCTGCTACGAAGATTGGGTCCCAGTTGAGCCCAAATTAGCCATCAGCAGCTCTACCTTCCTATATAGATTGAACGGTTGTCATCCAAGACTTCCTCCCTTCGATTATTCTAAGCTTTCTCTCTATTTATTCTCGAAGCACAGGCTCTGTAGACTCGAGAAGACCCAACTGGATGTGAGCCTAAGAAAGAAAGACTATAAACGTCGAGGAAACTGTCAAACATGACCGTCCCTACAGACCATATTCAGGTGGCGCCGCCCGGTCTCATGTCGGATGCGGAGGTTCATGCCGCCGTCCTCAAGGCCAACACGACTGTGGGTGGCAACTCTGCCTTTCACAACTTCAACAATGACTTCGCCCATGTCAGCGACCCAGCCGAGAGACGTCGGCTCGCCCTGGCCGAGATTGACAAGGCCCCCTTTGGCTGGTACCATGTCCGCGCTTGCGCCATCGCTGGCATCGGCTTCTACACGGACTCGGTACGTGCTCAGGATGCCCATACCCACATGTCTTAGGAAACCATCCCTCTGGCTGACAACGATTTGCGCTTCTCTGTTCTACAGTACGATATCTTTACCATCGGCTTGGTGACTTCTATGTTGGGGATAGTTTACTTTGGCGGGATCTTGCCGGCCGAGGCTGATACGGCCATCAAAGCTGCCACTTTCGCCGGTGTCATCATCGGCCAAGTCAGTTTCGGTATCCTCGCCGACGTGGTCGGGCGCAAGTCCATGTATGGCCTCGAGCTCATCATTATAATCGTCGTCACCCTCGCGCAGGCCTTGTCCTCCAACTCGCCTGGCATGAGCATTGTTGGCCTGATGATCTTCTGGAGAGTCATCATGGTGGGTCACTCCTTCTTAGACTCGTCTGATGCGGTCTTACTTATCTACATCGCATCAAGGGCATTGGTATTGGAGGAGACTATCCCCTATCGGCGACCATCACCTCGGAATTTGCCACAACCAAGTGGAGAGGTACGTCGCGCGCCTGTCACTTGTGCACCAGATGCTCACCCAAAGACAGGATTCATGATGAATGCGGTCTTCGCCATGCAGGGTATTGGCCAGCTTTCAGCCGCTCTGCTGCTGCTCGTGGTGACGGCCGGTTTCAAGAGCTCCCTCGTGGGATCGGAGAACCACACCATCTGCTCCCAATCCTGGGGATGCACCTCGGCCGTCGACAAGATGTGGCGCATCATGATCGGCATGGGCGCCGTGCCCGGCTGCGTCGCGCTCTACTTCCGGCTCACCATGCCCGAGACCCCGCGGTACACGTTCGTCGTCGCCGCCCGAAATGCGGCCCAGATGACCGAAGACCCCGAGGCATTCCGGAGGGCCAAGTGGCCAGAGGCCGAGGCAGACGAAGCCGGCCGCGTCCCTACCATGCTGCCTGCGCCTGTCGCCGAGCCCGAAGTGCCCAAGGCCAGCTGGGCCGACTTTGGGCAGCACTACCGAAAGTGGAAGAATCTAAAGGTTCTCCTCGGCACTGCTCTGTCATGGTTCTGCATTGTGAGTCTATATGCCACCCTGCAACTTGGCGCATTGGCTAACCCCTCGATGAAAAAAAAAAAGAATGTTGGCTCCTACGGCGTCTGGCTGAACAACCCCATCATCCTCCACGCCATTGGCTGGAGCGGCAACTCCAACATGTACAGCCACTTTTACGACACGGCCGTCGGCAACATCATCCTGGTCCTGGCCGGCGCCGTGCCCGGCTACTGGGTGTCGGCCGCCATCATCGACACGGTCGGGCGCAAGCCGGTGCAGCTGTTCGGCTTCTTGATGCTGACCCTGACCTTCTGCATCATGGGCTTCAGCTTCTGGAACCTGTCGGGCAATGCGCTCATGGTGCTCTACACCATCACCCAGTTCTTCTTCAACGCCGGGCCCAACTCGACCACCTTCATCATCCCGGCCGAGGTCTTCCCCACCCGTTACCGGTCCACCAGCCACGGCATCTCGGCCGCCACGGGCAAGGTGGGCGCCATTCTGGCCCAGTGCGTCTTCGGCCCCCTGCGCGTCATTGGCGCCGACGCCGAGAAGGCCAAGACCGACCCCCGCTGGAGCACCCCCTGGCTGCCGCACATCATCCAGATCTTCGCCCTCTTCATGCTCGCCGGCTTCTTCACCACCTTGCTCCTCCCCGAGTCGGCCAGGAAGACGCTCGAGGAGCTCGGTGCCGGCGATGAGCTGATGTAAGTACCACCTGCAGAACCACAGCTACTCTAGTAGACTGCTTACCATTGCGTCCATCTACAGCGATCCTCCTTCCCCAGCCAGCTCTTCGCAGACCGAGAAGGGCCCGACCGATGGGCGTCGCTCCCTCTAGACCCGTTCGCTTACACACAGTCGATGTTGTAACCATGCAAATTGTTGCTCTCTCTTTCTCTCTTTTATCTCCCAGTTCATTTTGTACATGTACATGTAACACCATATGTATCAGAAAAGAGCTCGCTCAACACAAATATTGTTTTATTCTATAACGCGCGGCGTCAAGGGTTCAGTCGTTGGACGCATGGGCCGAATAGAGAGCCATAGATAAACGGGCTCTTTCTATCTTGCCTAGACGCTTCTCCGTGCTTTTCATGCGTGTAACTGTCAAACTCTGAAGTAGATGAAATCACCACGGTCCTTTTGAGAACAGTATTCTGTCCTGTATACTATGACTCAAACACTTCCTCAAAATACGAGCTACTTGAGCTCTACGGCAGTTCCTCGCGCACACACATTCAATTACAATAAGACTACGCCTTTCTTCCGCGGTCTCGTAATAAACCCGATTAAGTCTTCAGGATCTTGGAGAGTATGCCGACGTTGTTTTGGGAAATGTAGGAAGGTAGCTAGTTTAACAGGCCTTGGGGTGTATGCATTTTATTTCGACACGTGTGAGCCATGTGACTCATCTTGTATATTCAAGCATACCAAGGTGGCAGTATGCCAGTCCAATCGACCCTGGCTACAGCAATCAGTTTGGGATAGAGTAATTGACAGAATGTTTCTCTTCGCAAACGCATGCGGGTAGTCATGATTCACCTTTTGCGTCAGAGGAGTTGGACAAGCGCCAGACCGTATGACTGACTTGGATTGCAAGCTTAACCGTTGCGGCATCAGAACGGATTGTTCTACTTAGGTGCTCCTATATCCGCCTAGTATATCGGTCCTCTCTCGTCGCTACAGGGGCCTCTTCACCCACTTCCTCCCTATCGCCACACGGTGGTTCTTCTCCCCTTTCAACGACTCTTGAGTACAGGTTCTTAACACATCGCTTCACCCCAAAATAGATCGCTTTTAGTCGCCAACATGGCAGGAATGGGGTCAAAGGCCAAGACTTCCCAGGATGAGCTCGATAAAGCCCAGACCATTCATCCGTTCCCCTCTAGACCTGCGTATGGTGGAAATGTATTCTCTACTGGCCCTCATAATCTACTGGCAAACTACTTACTTTGCGATTGAGTTGTTGAAGGACCCCAAGAAAACGTGGAAGCGGTACAATATCCAGGTCCAAAATACGACTGATGCTAACGACGTGCCAAATTGTATCGTGTCAAGCTTGTCGACGAGACGGACACCGTTTTCGATGGCCCGAAGGATTTTGTCGCGAAGCAGGCACTGTCTGCCACAGACGTCTTCAACCCCTATACATATTTTGCAGACGTTCTCGACTCCTGTGGCATCGTTCTCGGCCACAAGGCTCGCAGCGATCTTAGCATCAATTCCTTGAGAAGTGGAAGGTCCTTCCGCTTCGAACTTCCCAGCAATCACGCTAATCTGAAGAACATATGTCATAGTTGTTCTTCCTACAGAGAGCGCCACCCTCTATCGGGCAATTAAGCTCATGGGAGATATTTATTGTGGGTTTCACACGGTGTGCATCATAAAGGCGAAGCTCTTCCGACCAATCACCGACGGTAAGAAGAAACGAGACCGAGAGCTTTCCATCTGGGATGGGTTGGGTTTCAAACTTAATCTCAAGGCTGGAGGTAATAACCATTAGCTTACTGGCAACAATGTGCCCTAGCTCATTCAGAATGGCAAGACCATGTTTCGGGTACGATGTCACGCATCCTACCAACTTCGATTTTGACGACAAGACATCAAAGTCCCAGGACCCTAAAGGTGAGAACACGCCTGTGGAGAGCAAGATGGATAGTGTGAAGCTCGCGCCTCACGATGTTCATGATGAGCGTCTACCTCCCTCGCAGGTTGCTCGCGTGGCGAGCGTGGATAAGGACCTGGGTCAATGGCCGGCCGTGACTTGGACGAACACGGGTAAGAAAGAACTGCTTAACGAGGAGCTGCACGGCCACTTTCAGGAACGGTTAGAGCTTTACTATGAGAAGAACGAGAAGACGCTTCCAGAGAGCGTTGTCGTTTATCGTGACGGGGTTTCTGAAGGGCAATATGAGCAGGTGACCAGAATTGAGCTACCCCGGATCAAAAAGGCATGCGAGGACGTGTGCAAGAAGTACAAGAAGAGACCAATTGCAATTACTCTCGTCGTTGTAGTTGAGCGCCACCAAACACGATTCTACCCCAAAAACAACAGAGATAAGATCGCCGACAGTAATGGTAATCCTAAGGCCGGGACTATTGTGGACAACACTGTGACCGTCAAGAGCCACTGGGACTTCTGCCTGCAATCCCATGCGGCAATCAAGGGTGACTAGAATTGTGTTGCAGTTAACTAACGAAGCATATTGAAGCTAATTGGCACGAATCATACAGGTACCGCCCGTCCCGCCCACTACACCGTCCTACACGACGAGATCTTCCGGGCCCAGTACAAGGACAAGGCAGCCGATCAGCTCGAGCAAGTGACGCACTGCATCAGCTACGCATTCGGGCGGGCAACCAAGGCCGTCAGTCTGTGCACACCGGCGTATTATGCCGACATGGCATGCACCCGGGCACGAAAGCACATGTGGGAGCTCTACGAGGGAGAGCATGGGGCACAGGTGGTTGACCAGGATCATATTCGTCAGCGCAAGGGGCATGATAAACTCAAAGACTCCATGTACTACATCTGAGCGATGGATGAGTGAGAAAAGGGGCGGAATTGGCCGGTGGCCCAGAGAGTTGAAAGGAGTGTACTATTTAGCAGACGATGTTGGCCACAGAAGATGCAGTTCCATTTTGGTAGTCGCTCGTTCAATTCAATTCACTCACAGTTACTGCCCCGCATTCACCCAAGCGGAAGCGAAGACCCCGGCTGCCAGGTTAGACTGCCTAGCGCTAGCGGGATCCAACCCCAGCAGAAGGAACAGTCGACTAACTTAAAGTAGCTTAATGCGATGATGGTCAGTATGATTCATCTTGCAAGGGGCCATGTTATCTTGTCAGCACGAATCTTGCAGGTGCCCCCCAGCCTATCCATGGATACATGATATGACATGTGTGATATGAATACGGACGGCATACTGCCATGGATGAGATAAATAGTTTGGCTCGCCCTCCAGTCATGGTCCGATCAGAACATCCCCAACTCGCATCGCAAAGGCCAAGCTGACCGACTTCTACTTCTCCCCAACGTAACAACCACTCAAATGCTAGACTGCACAAGCGGCACCTCTTCTCCAGCCCAGCCACTGCACGCAATGACCCAATCCTCCCCCTACCCCATTCCGGCGGGGCTCTCTCCTATACCGGAGGAGCAGCTTGATCTGCGGCCTGACGCCGAAGTCGACCACGACCTGCTGCACCCAAAACCAGTGTCGGACGAGAAGAACGTCTGGCTGTTCTGGGACACGGGTTATGCACAGATGCACGGCTACGCGCAGCGCAACGTCCGGACCTGGCACCGGCGCTTCTCGCGCCAGGGCTGGGTCGTGCGAGTGCTCGACCGCCAGCCGGGCTCCCCCTGAACGTCGCCAGCTTTCTGGACGTGGCGGACCCGACCGTGTTCCCGCGCGCCTTTCGCGACGGCACCCTCGCCGGCGCCTACGGCGCCCAGCACACGTCGGACCTCGTGCGGTGGCCCCTGCTGCTGCGACACGGCGGCGTCTACGTCGACGTGGGGCTGATGCCCATCGGCGACCTGGACCGGCTGTGGTGCGAGACGGTGGGCAACGATGCCTCCCCGCTCGAGGTCCTGACGTTCGCCATGGACGGGGGCCACCTCACCAACTACTTCCTGGCGTCGGGGCGCGACAACCCGCTCTTCCTCCGATGCCACCGGCTGCTGTTGGAGCTGTGGGCCGCCGACGGGGGCAAGACGACGACGGACGGCATGCGCGACAGCCCTCTGCTTCGGGGGGTCCCCCAGCTCCGCACGTCCAACGGGTTCGAGGAGGGCGGGCGCGTATACAGCCCGGCCGAGGTCAGCGACATGCTGGCTGACTACATCATCCAGGGCCAGGCCGCCCTGCTGGTCATGGGCCTGGTGGATGACGAAGACGGCTGGGATGGCCCGCGCTACGTCCACGAGCACGTCTGGGCGAGCGAGTTCATGGAGTCGTCGCAGCTGGTCAACCAGTTCACGGCCTGGGACGGTCCCAAAGCCTTCGAGCTCATGTCGCTGCCGCTGCCCCGCGAGGGCGAGGCGGAGAGCGACGGGCAGCGGCAGGCGCGGGAGATCGTCGAAGGGTGCTTGCAGCGGAGTTTTGTGTTTAAACTGGCGCACGGCATCATCATCCGCGTTCGGGGGCCTACGCTGGGGTCACTGTGGAGAGCGAACGAGGGCTCGGACGATGTGCCTGGGACGTATGCGCACTGGCTGAGGTACGGTATGCTACACTGGGAGCAGGAGAGTCTTCCTGAGAGATGCGGGTTCAATCTCGATAAGCCTTTCAAGCGGGGCCCGCTGCTACGGGAGACATAAGAAACGCTTTCATTGAGAGAATCTACGGAAGAAGATAGGATAGATGATAGATCACAGACTAGAGCGATGTGTCCATTCTTTTAAGGCAATACATCTCCTATTTGGCCAAGAAGCGAAAGTTCACACGAGAAGAAACAATTGTTTCGAGGCTCTGGATGGTATCCTTACATGCAGTGCCCCTGTTCAGATCAAGGTTCACTCCCACGGCCTTCATCACTGTCCCAACTTCAGGCTGATACTCCCGTCCGGCAGCAAGTAGTCTTCAAGGCCGTATCGTTTGGCATGTAGGCTAGCGGTTCAGTAACGGTTAGCAATCTTCGGGTCCATCATCCGATACGAGACTGTTTGTTCTCGGGATGAGGAGCCTTCTTACCTCCACTCCAGGCAGCCAACGTTGAGGGAACGCATTGCCTCGATGGCCCCGGCCGCCGCTGAGCGCGCATCGCCGGTTTGGGGCGTATCCGCCAGGATCATCTTGGCCTGGTGGTCGAACTCCTGGACGAGACCCTTGACGCGGGCAACGCACTCGGCGACGCTGGCGTCGACGCTATCCAGATCATACGCCCGGAGGATGACGGAGTTCAGGTACTCGCCACTCTCCTGCTTGCCCATTAGCTTTCCTCTGCCCGTCTGTTTAACCGCGTGCAGTGATAGCAGTTGAAACTCACGAATTCTTTCCTAGCCGAAACGATGTCGTTGATACTGGTCGATTGTCTCAACAAAACCCCTATTTAGGGAGTCTAAGCCCAGTCTCGAGCATGCTTACTGAAAGTTGATAGCCACCCCTGCCTTTTTCAGCTCCGCCCATCGAGGGCACCTGCCTATGTCACCATTGCCAGCGGCAGCCAACTTGTGAAGCCTGTGTGCGAGCATTGATCAGTCATTGACGGGCACTTGCCAATTCATCGGAGAGCAGACGTTTGCACATACCCAGAAACGACCAAGAAGAAGCCGCTTCCATTGGCCAATGCACGCATGGCCAGATACCGATCATAAGACGGCATCTGGCCGGTGCTCCGCATCTTTGCCTCGAGCTCTGTGCCTCCGAGGTAGATGAACAGCTCGTCCAAGAGCAGCTGTCGGGACTCTGTCGGTACGGGTCAGCCACACAGCACGACAACTTAATGTTTCACAAAGCGATGGTCGTTGCCAGTCACTTACCCCGATCGAACATCTGGCACAGACGCGCCGCTATCGGCTTGAACGAAGCGACCAATGGGTACTTCAAGGACTCCTGGGAGTCGTCGCGAGACTCATGATGATCAGTAAGTCCGAGCATGCTGCTCCAAACACCCTTGGCTTCGGAACGGAAGCTGTGGGCTGCTGCCGCGTCGGCGACCAGCTTGTCGGTGTACCCTTCGATGGCCCATGCCCAGAGCGTCAAGTGGGCCAGGAAGTTGGAAGTATCGAGGTCAGCGTCCGGCCAACAGCTATGTGCTTGTTAGCAACTCTCTGCAAGCGTGGCTTGTGCAGTTGTACACTTACTGGGCTGTAAAATAGGCCACATTGGCTTCAATTAGTGACTCGCGATGCTGGGGCTTCAAAGCAAGCCTTTGCATTACAGGGTCATGTAAGCACCACACGTATAACATAGTCAGGCCGGACTTACTTTTCGAGGCCGACCAGGACTGCCTTTTGGAGCCTGTCTAGCGCCGGGTTCACATCCTGGGGCCAGTGTTGAAAGAGAGGGTGCAAGTTAGGAACGGTCAGTGTCTGGCCGGCCAAGGTCTCCTTCACCTCGTCGAAGCTTGGGCGCTCCGTTCGCTCCACCTCGGTTACCAGAGGCGCCTTAGCAAAGGCTTTGACTGGGGTGTGAAGTATGTAGGTAGGTGGTGCCTCCATCATGAGTTGGCTTGTAGAGAGGTGTGTGTTGGAAAAGAGAAGGTAGCGATGAGCAACGCTAAATATGCGTTATTCTGGAAGATACAAGTAAATGGCTTCTTCTTATCAGCGGTAACACTACATCCAGACATGAGCGGTGTCTTCTTCTATCTCTCTTGGAAGAGGGGTGCAGGTGGTCACGATACACATGAGCTCTGGTAAGATTGTGCTTTTCCGACCCCCACGGGCATCGAGTTCTTCAAGATAGTAGCACCCGTCGGTAACTTGGAACTCGGTCATCTCCCAGGGGATGTTGGGTGTTGACCCTCGGCCTTCTCGTCTCCCCGAAACAATCGCAAAGGTTTTCACGTATGGTTCTCACGTATCCTGTCCCAATCATTGGGTATGCGTATCGGGTGCCCCGGCCAACACGCATATCGATATGGCTTTGATGTCGTGGTGTAGCTGACTTTGACCATGCAAGCGCCCCTGTTTCAGCATATCTAGCCCAAGTCAGTGTTGGCTTGCAGATAACCTAGGGCTTAGTACGACCACTCTACCATAGCAGTGGGCCCAATCGGATGTCGATAGTCCTATCCACTGTCATGGTTTAGGTAGACTATCTGGAGTAAAGGGGGGTCCTCGGTGAGCGTGTTTGCGAGGAACAGGGGTGTTGGCGAATTGCATAGCAGTTGGTTCTAGATCATTAAACCCTTAGAGAGAGCTTTTGCAGAAGTCCGATCAAGCAGGCTGGCAGACTTCCGATCGTTGATAGACCCGCCCCGCTTCTATTAGACCAAAGGTCCGCCAGCTTTTCTCTCAATGCTGAGTTGGCCGTCAGAGAAAATGATTCAGAGCCGTACTCGTATCGTGTACCATTTCGTAACGAGCGATGTCTCGGCAAACGATGTTGGGCGGGAAAGATGTGAGCTTGAATGGTGTAACCAGATAGGTTGGGTTGCTGTTGCATTCACCTCGTCGTCAAACGGCAATAGGTCCCGGGCCGGGTGTGTCACATCGTAGCCTGGCATAAATCGCAATGGGAGTGTTTACTCAACAGCGTCAGTGTTGGTTGGCGGTTACTCTATCACCTTGGATGTGTACAGATACATCCCGTCACCGTTGTCCCGTTTTCGGCTATGTATCTACGGCCAATATCTGTTCGAAGCAATCGACATCAAGTAACCGCATACCCGAAACCAAAGTTACATGTTAGACCACGCTGAGGGCTCGTCCTACAATTAATACGGCATATTGAACGATAGCACGGCAAGCAAGGGACAACTCTGACATAGCGGAGGGATTGCCCCTGATAGAACGTAACAGCACCAATACAAACACACTAATATTAGGTATTCTTGATTCTCAAACTCAGGCACAGACAGTGCTGGTTTCCGGACAGACCAGGCTGGAAGCCTTTTACCAATTGGTTCCGTCACATGTGCGCATGCCAAACTCAAGAGGCTCATATCTGTCCTTGATTTCTCTTCACCAGAGCAATGTTTGCGGACCCGATTTGCCAGCAGACGGTAGACAGAGGCCCGTTGCAGCCTGTGTGGAAACTGCCGGCAAGTTTGGTACTGTTGCAGGTCTGGGTCAGCCGACTTGATCGCTCTACTTGGCCTTGGCGGCAGCCAACATTAGAGGACAATAGATGATAATCATTACTCACCCATCATCGAGTCTATGCTGAATCTCCAGCGTCCACGAGTTGTCATTGGGACTCTCCAACACCACGAAGGTATACCCCGGGTCAGTGCAATAAAAGCGCTCCGAGGGGTGCTCGGCCAGCGCCCCGCTGTCGCAGGTGATCGAGTGGTCCAGTAGTTGGAAGTGCACAGTCGTCGGCTCGCCGGGCAGGCTGGTGCGCACAGAATCATTCACGATTATTTGCTCGATAGGCCCCTCGGCGGGGGTGGGCACAGGGGAAGCCGTGACCCCAGCTGCCACAAGCGCGACCAGTGTTCCCGTGGTGAGTTTCATATTGATGTGCTGTCTGAAGGAGATGTCAACAAGTGGTGGTGTGTGGTGGTAGGCTGAATATGAGGATGGCAGGACAGCTAGTTATCGAGAAAGACGTCCCGTAGGGGGCGGGACAACGACATTATATCTCGGACTCTTCAATCCTAGTAAACTGATATCTCGTATCGAAAAAAATTGATATACCTAATTCGTATCGAGGAAACATGTGATGCGGGTGGAGTTTGACGCATGCGCTGCGATGCACTACGCCCTTTGCATGCATTCTTTCAGGCGAATATACCCCCTTTACGGGAGTATGTTCCTTTTCAAAGGTCGAGTATGCAGGCCGCGCCGTCAATGCACCGTTTAATCTAGTTTCTTCGTCCATGCAGGAGAAGGTGAGCTGTTCATTTGCAGCTCACCGTCGTGGGTTGCTTGTGCCTGCATGCAATCCAACATCGCGGTGGTCTCCGGATAAATGGCATCAGGACATAAACTGCGGAGAAAACCCACGTTGCAGATATTTTTGACTCTTTTCGAGTAGACAAGGGACTTGATCGATATAACAGAGGGGTCAAAACCAAAACGTGAAAACGGTGATGTGAAAGAAAAGCAACAAGTTCGTTCTGACAACTTGCCCCGCGGGATTCCGTGTTTGGGGGTCTTGTGGGATGAATTGGGCAATATCATCGCATGATATAGATATTGGCTATGCATGTCGCTTATATAAAAATGAATATGTCAAAAAGAAAGCATGGTTGTTATGTGCTTAGACCTAATCATGACTATGTAAGGCCAACATCAACATACTCGTTATCTTCGTGGTGGGAGGCAGTGGTGACCTGTCCGTCCTGGTCAAAATGACCCCACAAGATAGTTGATATTCCTCGAAGAAAGAATCGAACGGTTGCCGGTCCAGACCCTTTCGGGCTCCTATATCAGCCCCAAGCCCGTGTTGCATCGAATTGCAGACTGGCGATATTTCGGTAGTTTGGACAGCAACCTTGTGGAGACCACATGTATGCTGCTAGTTATATGTTTTCCACCACTTACAGACCTCTCAGCCGTACCGACGTGGCTATCTTCTTATCTTGACTTCCTCGAGCTGCTGCTGCTGCTGCTGCTGCTGCTGGATGATTTGCTCTTGGAAGATTCGGGCTTGTACGGTTTGCTCTTGCCCAAGAACGCATCGTTGATCTCGTTTGCGGAAACCCAGATGGCATAGATGGGGATAACAACCCAGAGCATGTTGAAGAAGACCAAGTAAACCCATAGGTACATGAAGTTGCTCCCATCAAGGTTGTGGTTCATCGTCAGCCACTCCGGGCAGAAGGTAATGAAGCCGCCGTAGAGCTCCATGGTAGCGACGATGATGACGAGAATGTTGGTTCGGGGATCCTTCTTGGCGATGCCGTAGCAGATGAGGCAAGCCAGTGGAGCGGCGACCAAGACGGTCAGGAGCTCGAGGCTGATTACGGACTATGAAGCAAAGGAGGAAAGTTAGCTAGGCACGCTCTATTTCCTTGCTTCCTCTTCTTCGTTTGTTTCTGGGGGGCAAAGGGTTGGAGAAAAGTCATACCAGATCCGCGCCAGCCCATCGTCGGTCGGCCTTGGCGTATACCATCCATAGCTGGGCAAACGGGTTGCTGCCGCCCGCCTGAGGGCCGTAGGCGCGATCGGTGTAGCCAAGGAAGTTGTGCGCCGTGGGTGCCAGCGCCAGCTTGTTCCTGACCTTGGACATGGGCAGGTAGCTGAAGAAGCAATGGTAAAGGAAGCTCCCCTCGAGGATGAAATGGATCAACGCATCGAATGCGTGCCATATGAAGAGCCCACGCCAGGTCACAGACGTCGAGCGCGGCAGCACCTTCCGAGATGTGCCGTATGCGACAGCCAAGATGGCGAGTGTGGACGCGAGCGAAATGAGCGTGGTCTTGTCGAAGATGTCGGCCGGGAGCGAGCCCCGGAAGGGTTGTGAGGCCATGATCTTGTGCGTAATACGTGCCCAGGTAGCTGAGCAACACAGGTCAGTTCAATTAGGAAGTTGTTGGAGTGGTGGTGGTTGATCTTCCTCGCTTTCGAGCTGAATTTGTCTCGGGCTGGAGCAACATTTTTCAGGGTCCATGCATGTCTCAAGGTCGGCCGGTGGGGTCAACACCAAATTTATGCCAAGGATCGCCCACCTGTCAATCTTCACAATCAATGCCTAACCTAGCATCGCATTGGCGCTGCTTATTTTTATACTACATCCTCACCGAGTGTATGTATTGAATCAATGTCATAGCACAATTATGTTTGTTTCTTCTACTTGGCCGAGAAAAGAGTCTGGATTCTCAAAGGCCAAAAACACCAATTTTCAACCTCGAGATTTTGTTCGCCCATGAACCCATCTGACACCTGTCGAACTTCAACACCGCATGGGCCTCCACTAAAGCTTTCTTCACCGCTTCAGATACTTCATGCGAATTGGAAGAACACGTATCAAATTCCCTAATTTAGTCACCACTGATAGCGATAGTAGTGACTATACACGTACATGCTCCAAGCTTGGTCCAACAGGGCTTTGCGAGCCATGTCAAGGTCACGAAGTGCGCAATGGTTCGCTTTGCTGTTTGCCTCTCGCGCCCATGAAAACTTTTCCCTCCAAATTTGATCCGGATCACTGGTATCAATGCTGTATCCCTCGGGGGATACGTTCGGATTTTCGCAGCGCGCCGTGCTCTGATTATCTTCTCCCCTACAATGTGCGGCCCGCGAGGAGAACGCACCATTGTATAGGTTAGGCATCATTCTGAACCATTCGACTAGCCAAAGATCGGGGTGGTTGGAATGCGAAGTGCTTACGGAGATCACTCTACTCCTCCCACAGTCCTGGGTTGCGTAGGTGGCAGCTTCTCCAACTCTTCCGGATCTGTGATATTATGCTGTACATTGAGACATCATCTAGCAGATCTCCTGTCTGGACATAGCCGCCTTGTGGGGGTGATCCCGTACCCCGATTATGGACGGAATTGATTTATTGTATCCTCTGGCGGACAACGCCCATAGTTGCTTTCTCTGGATACAGGCTCGGCGTGTTTGTAATCTTGGTCGAAAATCCGCAATAACAGCACCGAGGGCAATTTACTAGAATATCCACGGCTGCAAACCGATTTACTTCATGTAAGCGAATAAGAAGAGACGGTCAATTCCTCCACTCTGCGGGTGCCGTCGCTGACAGCGCGAGGCACGCGGAGACTCGTACTGACTCGGCAAGAGATAAATCATGATGGGAGGACCCAAAGAGGCGTAAACAGCTGGAGACGGGTAAGAACCCTTGAAGATACCACTGTCTCGCCTCCATGATGGGGATGATCAATAATGTCGTCTGCCTCGACCTTTTCGTATCTGCGCCTCGGACAGAGACTCCATCTGGTCCTTGGTATCAATCCTCTCGGGATGAGGCGCTGCGACAGTAGATTCTGCAGCTGGACGCGGCGACGGCTTATTGACCTATTGCGGCAGGGTATTTCCAATTGACTGTGAGGTAGTGATTATAACATTAGCATGCAGTTCCACCTCGCTGGCAAGAGCGATGGGCTTCGGGTGAGAACGACATTGCCAACTTGGGCTGTGGAGGTGTTGATGGGTCATGACAGTGTATCCTGTTCTCCAGGCCTTACATACTTGTAGTCCATTTCAGATCACGTACCAGTAGGATCCATAGATCTGAGATATTTCCTGGTCTCCACATAGTTTGTCTTAAGGTTAGTACCTGTCTATGCAGAAGTTACCTGTTGATGTAGCTACGGGCAGGAGCGAAGATCGTCCAGATCAAAATGATAACCTCGCCTAGCTTCCAAATCATTGGTTTATTAAGCACAACCCTCGACCAAGTCGAGAACAACACCAACAATGCTAGACTTTTTAGATACACCACTAGGGCCGACTCTGTATCCCAGAGCTTATTGAGAATGTCCTCTTAGCATCAATATTTGTCTACTAATTGGCATCATCTGGCAAGCATTCACGTCCGTCGTCGGCAGGTTCGGAGACCAAGAAGCGGAAACCGAAGAAGGCCAAACAGTCACATGGACACGGATGGTTTTGAAGTCATCGTGGACGGGCGCCCATGATGTGTGAACGGATGTTTCCGTGATTTGGGGCAGGTTTCGTCCGTGAACAGTCAAGGAACATCGACGTGGAGTTAGGCTTGATGACATGACAGGCCATGGGGACGTGATAAGACGTATTGGGAGAGACAACCTTGATATGCTGGGCTGGCAATGGTCGACGACGTTGGGTGACATCTGACGAGGCAATACTTCTGCGTATCCTGCCCCATCGTGGGCCAGTTATACACTCTGATTTAAGCGTCTCAAGGTTATCGCCGCCGAATGATGTCCGTTTTCGTCATGAGCCAGCCGAAGAGCCTGTGACACTTGACTCTCCAACAGGCATCGTCTCCAGACGTCCTTTCGCACGTGTTCCAGGATGTTTCCGTTCAGCCTGAAGCTTCGGCACCGCCGATGTAAGAGAGAAAGATGGGTGCTTTGATTACTTTGATTAGGTCCGCGTGGCATGAAACAATTGCTCTAGACCAAGCATGGTACAGCTTTAAATCGGGAGTCGGATTTGGTATGAAAGAAGTTGATTAGCAGGAACAAAAGACTGATCACGGCATAACCTTTATAAGTGGCACATGTCAACTGTAAGTAGTGAATAGAGAAGATATCGAAGCGTAATTTGCTGGGTCGTATTCATACCGACAATAACCAAAGTTGCGAAACATAACTGGTGTGAAACAATGAATATTACAGGGCAGTCACGAAGTCACAAATATGCATCATGGACAGTTTTGTAAGATGTAATAGCAGCTTTATTCTAAGTCATCTTAGGGGTATTGAAGCGTGCTTGAGGGATGCCAAATCTGAAAACCCTCTCCTCCCATCCGTAAAGGAATGCCTAACGCCTTGGTCGTAATCAAGTCGGAATCATCATTGAGGTTGATGTGATGGCGAAGCATTTAGTGCTTAGCGGCCTCCTTGTTGACATCGGCAGAAGTGTTGTGCTTCTTCTCGTCAACCTTGTCGCCGACGGCGTCCTTGCCGGCGCTCAAGCGGGTGGTGGTGGAGGCGTTGCCATCCTTGGCAACCTCCTTGTTGCCCTCCTTGGAGGCAGTGGCGGTGGCACCTATTGAAAATGTTAGCATCGATGTTGCTGGAGAGAGGGTAGGCTCAGCGAGGAGCAGCAGAGAGAGGACCAACCCTTGACGGTGTCAGCGACGTAGGAAGCGGCGTTGTTGATGGTATCCATTTTGAAGGTTGTTTGGGGGTTTGTTTGGTTGGTTGAGTGTGAAGATGTGATTGTGAGTTGTGATGGTGATGATGGAGGGAAAGAATTGTTGAAGGATGGGAGATGGGAAGGTTTATATAGAGGGATTGCTGCGCGTTGGCTTGGTCTGACAACCAGCAGTTTCCTACCTTAAGCTTGCCGTAGGTACCGGCCTGCCTACCTGACTCCTCGCCTGCCTTAGAATTCACTATGAATCACGGATCGGATTCACAAATGCAAACAGCCCCACGCATGGGCAATCACATGGAGAATGGAAAGGGCATGGATGTACGTCATCGTAGAGAAAGGGCCATTTGTGTGCCTTCCCCTCCATCCTGATGTCTGTCATCCACCTCCCCCAGTACGTACATCAAATGACTGCCCGCAAAAAGGAGGGGCAGTGAATCACTCCGCAAAGGGGGACAAACTTGAACGGGCGTCCTTTCACTACCCCTCGTTTAACATTTGGGTGCGTCAAGTATCTGCGTCAAGTATCTGCCCCGTTTCCTTAGATCCAGTCAGCCTCTTTCTACAAACATGTGGGCCCGGAGGTACAAGGGCTGTCTCTCTATCCAGCCTGTCAATGGAAGTATTGAATTCGCTACATTGCCAGCCACAGGTATCTATGCCCATCTCTCTGCTTAGGCGGGATACGGCCTTACAGTATCTTTCGTATCTATGGACGTTGCCTTGGTGGATGTTGAAGAGGTAACAAAGGTACGTCATGGTTGCGATGATATCAAGCCAGCAAACCAACGGGCTGTTAGCTATTGCTGCAGGGCGATTGACGCAGAGCGGCCAAACACCCTCTTCTAAAGAGCATTTCTCACCAAGCTGCCGCCTGTCTGTGGTAAGGTACTGCAAGAACTGATTGCGTCATGCCTTGATTCATTCACCGGTGTGGCAGTTACGCGAAATGTAAAACGTAGACCACGGGCTTGTAACCGAGCAACAGGCAAAGCATAGGCGAAAGCTCACATTTCCCATCCAGATTGCAAGAAGCCCATGCTCCTTTCCGCAAGCTGTTCCTGGCTTGTTGAGCTAGAGCTGTCAAGATTCTCCACATGCCATATCCGCCCGTTTCTGGCAGGAAGCTTGATCAGCAACCAATCACGATTCTCGTGCACTTAGATGATGTGCTGCAGGCCAAAAGCTCCGACTGTGAGTCGGTACAGGTCTGACATCATAGACTTTTGGCCCTTGCGCTAAGCGCTGAGGGAGGGAGTCTAGCCCCCTCGGAACTGTGGCTCTTGGGCACGTCAAAGCCACACATACTCCGCCAATAGCTTGCTAGCTGAACTGTTTTCAGCCATAATAGTAGGTCTCGTGTATCAATAGTACCAGGACGCGATGGGCCATCTTCGCGGCTTGAGGAAGGAGTGGCCAGTGGCATTTTGATCGAGATCGTTGTATGGAGCGTCTATGGAGCGTCTAACCTATGAAGTCGTAGTAGATGCGTTCTTTCTTTGACCTCTTCTACCCGTCGATCATTCCCCAGTGCTCTCATCGTACTTTTCATCTTGCATCATTTTCAAGCTTGGGCCTTCTGCTTGGGCTACTCGGGTCAGAAGGCCACATAAATCTGCAAGGAGGAAACGCCACATCCAAGGAAAGCCATTCTGAATAGCAACGGAGCGTTTGATCCGCCCGACCAGCAAACAACCACAACCTTCATGCATTGCATCACGATCCGGCCACACGACGCCCAAAACCCACTCGTTTGGCAAATGTGAAGAAGCATCCGGACACGCGGGCAAACACGGATCCCGATTTTCATGTTATGAACTCCCTCAATATCGTCGCGAAGTGGCACCTCTCCGACATTTCCCCCATCCCCCAGGTGGCTATGGGTAGATGGACTTTGAGCTAGGCTGTGTGACGTAATGGACAGTCGGGAAGCTCCACGATGTTAGAACCGGGCAAGAGTCTAGGCCTTCTCTCTTCAATGTTGACAGTTTGCAATTGTGAGGCTCAGCGGACCATTCTTTCGTAGTAGTATGTGTTGAGGCGAGCCACACTCCCAACTCCCCGGGTTTGCCTGCCTTGCTGCTGATGCCTGGGTACTCCAGACAGGCAAACAGGCTGATTGAAGGCATGGCCTGTATGACAGCAGAAACTGTTCCGTCCCGAGAATTAGTAGCACTTGTCACATATCCGTACATGCTCCTCTATTCATTTACAGATCGTAGCCAGCATCAGAGTACACCCGTTGTCTGGGGTTTCCCACACATAACGTGCGGCATGAACCTTTGGTCTCTGCTCCTACTTAACTTACTGCGCTCGTTGACTTTGTCCCTGTCGATCAGAAGCTTGGGTGGGATGGTTCCTCTAGCCGTTGACGCCTCGTTTGGGGCTTCGAGCCAGAATCCTCTGCCAAGTGAATAAGCAAGCGCCGTGGGCGCCCAGATCATACATATTCGCCGACTGCCACTTTAACCTTCCCGCAGAATGTGAAGAACGCTGTCACCTGCCTCCAGGGGAAAAAATGCATGGATTAATGCCCGCGTCAGTCAATTGCTTTTACATATCTAAGCGACATTCTAACAACATTCACGCTAACAAATTGAATACCGTATGCCAGGCGGTTTGTATCAATGCTGCTCCATCTGTGTCGGCGCACCCTACGCGCAACAGCTGTAGTCGATTCGGCTGCGTGTCTGTGGTGATTATGGACGACCAAACCGGAATATCTACTTAATCAGAGTCGTTCTCAGCAGCTGTACTTTTAAGCTTATTTAAGCTTTCACATAAGCTTGACCTTGTTTCTGCTGTACCTTCTAGCCTTCCTTTTCGCAATTCCCTTTCATAATATAGAAGCGCTCATGGATAATCGTTATTTTCTTTTGTCAATATGGCGTTCAGGATGTTCGGAGCTTCGTCGACTTGAGCCGCAAAACAGGGCGGTTGAACCCGTCCGTGCGTCGGTGGGGTTGGCATTCTGGCACCTTTCTCTGCCTGTTTGGCCAGCCCTGTCGGAGTTTAGACGATGGTGCAGTTAACGGACCGAGCAATTGCTTGCAGCACACTGCATTGTTGGCTCAACCTCAATCTGACCGCGACATCACGACTTGGCCGATTTCAATTACCATAGTAACTATAAAGGGGATATTTCGAAATGGGGATATTGCGGAAAACCTTCATGACGGGCGTCTATGGCGTCACGGGCGGCCTGGCCAGTGTGGGTGCTGGCATGGCTTATCTCAATGCCACAACCTCAATCGTCGACCTGAAGAATGACGATGCATGGTTCAGCTCCAAGACGTACGCAAGATACAACCCCAAGGCCAACCCGGCTCTTCAGGACGACTGCATCAAGCGTGTGCCGCTCAGCCAGATCCGGCCGGAGCTCCGAAATGACGAGGCCGCCTTGACCCTCGATTTCTGCCGCGGCATCTGGAGCCGATGGGGTACGGCTATTCATTATCGCCCTCTACCGACTTGAGCCCTCTGACTAACGTGACTTACCAGGATTCTGGCCCCAGAGCAAGCTTCATGAGCGCTACGATGCGCCTCCCGGCACGGAGGATTACACGTGGAAGACCTCGGAGCTGGCCGTCGCAAAGTACGAGCCCGGCTTCAAGTTCTCCAACCACTTCGAGGTCGTCCAAAACAGCTGCTCCAGCTCGCGCTTCACGAGGGCGGGCAACGAGATCACGGTCCGCTGCGGAGGGTCTCCTCTGCAGCCCGGGCTGAGGAACTCGGATGGGCTCGTCCTCATCAGCGCGCGCATTGACAACGAGAAGCAGGAGGCTGTCTTCAGCCTCAAGTCGGCATTGTTCGACAGCGCGGGCTCTTATGGCAAGGGTGCGGGGCATCCGATCCCGCCCAAGATCATATTTCTGCACCCTTGGTATGTGAGGATGCTGGTGCAAAGCGGCGTGGGGAACGTCAAGGCTTGAGGTCTATGCATCCCAACCGAGATCTATACATATATATATATGTTTACCTCCAGTACTCACTTGCCAATATTTCCTAGTCTAGTGGTATTAAATTCTACAAGGGATCTCAGTAACCATGGTTTGAAGTCTAGTCTGAAAATAGGCTCGCCCGTATACCATATTATGATTGGTTGCCCCTGCTGACGGCATTGTGGCACACTTGAACGCGGCCTATCGTCAGCCGTCTTTCCCAAAAGGCAGGTGGTATTTACATAATTGATTCTAGGCAGTTTCAATGGAGAGGCGTTGGAAAAGATTGAGAACCTACATCTTCATTGTACGTATAGTACAACATGGCCATTTCTAGCTGGAACGGCCCACCGCTTGAGAGCAAGGCATTTCGACAGCTGAACGTCGGCACAGACTGTGACTTGTTTGCAGATTTTGCCGTGGCAGCTTTAACACTTGACTGGACCGGTAGCGGTGATGCCTTTCCAGTCATACATTGCTTGCGAGCCATTCTACCCACTTCAGAATCTCACATACCGACTCGTTTGCATTTGTCGCGTTGGTCTGAGCATCTTCAGCTTCTGGGGGGACTCGATTTAGCATCCGGGGCCTTTAATGAGACGTTTTTGGAACAGATCGACACTTCCAACCCAATGTGCATCCCGGAGGCATGCTATAAATTATTACGCAACATAGAGCTAGATTCCGACCTGGCTGGAATAGGGGTACTAGCCTCCATTGACGTGCGAGATGTATCGGACACTACTGACAAAGAGCCAGAGCATAGCATCGTACATTATCGGCGCCAGTCTTGTGACCATATACGTCGTTTTTCTCAGCCTGCCACAATGGCGAACTGCAAAACCGGCCTCGCTGCTCAGCTACATAACAAACGTAGCCCGCGGTTCGGTATCCGAGCTGTTCCTGGGGGCTTGTATCATATGTCAAGCCATCCAGATCGCTGCGATTAGATAGTCCCGCGGCGAATTCGGAAACGTGACAGAGAGGCCTCGAAGCTTTGCTGTCATCACGGCAGTCGTTTCCGCTTTCGCCTTCTGCCCCGTGTTACTCCTCTCTCTAGCACTGGGCGGGCAGCCGCACCGCAGACGACGCTGGCCAATATGTTTCGCCACGTGGGTACAGTATGGGCTTTGGTCCGCCGTGGTCGGTACGGATATCGTCTCTATGGTGAACTCGGGGCCAAATTCTGGCTTAACCCTGGCCTCGGATGAATCACTTGGTAGCAGGTGGTTCGCAACGCATACTTTAAGCGGCCTTGTCAGGGAGCACTACACCGCCTTTCAAGCGCAGCACTGTCAGACGCGGCTGGATGGGGGAAGCATCGCTATCTACCAATACGACAACGAAGAAGGTTGCCCAACATAAATCAGTTTGTATTGCAGCACGCACCAAGGCGAGGGTAATTGACATAACGTACAATTCGACACCTATTATACACGTAAACCCCCAACTCGGAATCCCCACAGCTGACATTGTCGTCATTATGAGACTCCATGAATACTCGGGCTTCAAGATGGGGATTAGAAAAATGGTCGACATTGTGTGCTTCCTGCTGGTCCAAACCTCCAATCGAAGTGGAGCCCATGGCTGAGGGACGATAGCTCTGCGGCTGCAATTGTTCAAGTTGGGACTTAGGATTGCCGTAATGGTTCTTCGAGATGCTTAATGCGAAGAATCACCGATGGTAGCGAAAAACGAGACGATCTTGTCACCAGCAAGGTTGACCGGATCTGGCACACAGGCCTTCTGATCAACAGGCTCTTTGTTGATATTTCCATCCAGATTCATGTACCTATAACAGTCGTACGCGTGATTCGGCTGATAGCCTTCTCCCTGGGCGATCATCTCGCGAATGGAGTTAAGGACATCAATGTTGAATATATGATCTTCCACAATGACACCATTGGCGGCACTGAGAGCATTCGAGCTTACCACATCGCAGAGCTCGTCAACAGCATCATAGTCAACGACGGCAGAATCCACATCATCCAGAGAAGGTAAGGAAGACGTAGGAGTAAACGTTTCGTGTAACAACTGCGGGATCTGTGACTGGCCGTGAGTTGGAGCCCGGGGTTCTTGTTGGGGTAGCCGCGGCTTCTTGACAGCAGAATGCAGACTAGCAGTATCGGGCGACAGCTGGTCATTGATGTTGTTGGATGGAGATAAGATCGGGTGCTTAAAAGATGTCACAGTAGGCAGTGACGCCTTTTGGAGAAATTCCCTAGAGTCGGGGGCCAACGAGAGTCTTGCGTCTGGAGTGCGAGTAGCACGAGGAGACACCTGCTCCATCTGGCGGTGGGCAATCTCGCCTTCGTTATCACCAGTCCTGTTCATGCGGTGCTGGGACGTATAATCGTCGATTTGGGCTGGAGTAACCTTACGGTCTTGTTTCCGATCTCGTGGGATAGCAGCCGGTTGAATATGTGGCAAAATCTGGGCTCAAAGTCGTCATCCATGATGACGAAATATGAAATTTGAAGTCGATGTACGGTAGCCGATCGAAAACAGGGGGCAGCCGAAACGAGTACCGAAATAACGGACAAAAGCATGAGGCAGGTCCACACGCCTAGCGTCAAGCGAGAACAGCAGAAACTAGAGGGGAAAGAACGGACAGATCGATAGACTCCCTGGCATGACCGAAAGGAATGGGTGGAGGGAGGAAGACATAAGGCCAAGCTCGAGATTATGGGGGCAGAGTGAAGATCAGCGACACTTAATATATTGGTGATTATGATTGGTGGTAGGGCAGCCAAGTTTATCCAACGACGCCTCTTTCTTCTTGTTCAGGGGCTTGCTATTGCTAGGTTCCATGTTGTCCGCGGCAGCTATGCCCCTTTTCCTACCCCTGTTGGGCTTGAACACCGCTATGGTCTGCTTTTTGTTGCTTGGTACGGCCGAGTCGCTCTGCGAATCGGCCAAGCAGATCTCCTCATGGGCGCTCTCTGTTTCCTCCTGGCTTCTGAGATACACTTATCTCTGAGACGACGGACTCTACGCAGGCCTGTTGACATGTCGCCCCATTTCCACCAGCTATCGATCTTGACGACTCCCAAGTTGTCATTCAAGTTCGGTCGGTGTGGGAGAGATAGACTGGGCTATTCTAGAGGCTGGTTTGTCCCAAAGAGATAGATTCGGACATGAAGAGCATAGGAGGCGAGGCAGCAAAGATCGCCCTGACACTACCGAGTCGCACCTTCCACTGTCTACAAGGAGACGACATTGATGAGGCTACTCATACCGATGCTCACATGCCTACCTCCCAGGCGGTCCTACGCCCTCTGGGTACCTACAAATCGTCGAATAATAAGCCCCCCTCCTGTCAACCAAGAAATCCGGTCTGGTGCAGTTGGCTAGTGTGTGAGTCTTGAATTCAATGCTGGCTTATTCGCACAGATCGCCGAAGCAACAGTTTGGCTGTCCACAAATTTACATCAGATGCATCCTGCATGCGTGCAACATTGAACGGCAACGTCGCATGGATGCACGGTTTGGCTGTGTGGTCCGCAGTATGGATATCTACAGCCTCCGGGCTGAGCCCCAACTACCCAGAAGACGAGTATCTGCAGAACAACTAGTTCTTGTAGAGAGAGAATGGCATTGGAAACATCGCCAAGTCCATCCTCGAATTCAAGGAAGACCCCAACATGTTTGACGAAGACAACAGAAACACACACAAACTTATCACATGCACAATCCCCTTCACTACTAAACAGTAAGTCAACAACCAACCCCTGCTATCCCAGCCAGATCAGATTCCTTGGAAGACACTTTTTTGTATTAACTTCCGTTCTATTGTCGTGAGTGTTATTGGTGTCATCTGAGATTGATCACGGCTAAACAGCTTGCAACCTTTCAGCAAAGAACTGCATGATGGGCAGCATCTCCTCCCTGCTATCTGGCATTCCATCGTTGCCCTTTTTCCACTTCACCTCACGCACATCTGTGAACTCGCTTTTCAGCACGTCCATGGCGTCATCATCGACTGCCTCGCTGGATCTGCCATGGCAAACCAAAGCTGGTGTGCGACACTTCTCCCGTGTGCTTATCGATGGAATCATACTCGCTGGCAAGGGTCCTCCGACCGACACGATGCCCTTGAAAGCACGCGCTGCTGCACTGTCGCCACCGGTGACGTCCGTAACCTGTTCGCTCTCCCGTAGGCGCGACGCCAGACCGAGTGCCAAGGAACCTCCTTGGCCGTAGCCGAACATCAACATGTCGCGCGTGTCCCACCCGCACTTCTCGATCAGTACACCGCGGATCAGCTTCTGCAGCACCGCGTCCGTCGACTTGGTGAATCCAGGGTCGAGTTCTAGCTCGCCTGTCGTGGATGAGATGGTCAAGTCGTCGCCCCAGTGGAAGTGCCGCGTGGGCATCTCGTCTTCGTCTGACAAGCCCAGCAGCGCCGGTGGCAACGGCGTCACGCCCCTAACAGAAATGCCCATCACACCCGGTAAGGCGAGAGTCTTGGCGAGACCGGTGTAGGCTTCTTCAAAGTCGCCCAGGCCATGGAAAAGGATCAGAATGGCTGTTGTGGTCTCTGGGACTTCGGGATAAGCAAGTCCGACTGTGATGGCTGGCGCCAGCGACGCAAAGTCTTCTGGCTGGGGAATTCTGGTAGACATGTTGTTTGAGAGTTTTGATAAGTGCAGGAAAAGGGAATGGTGATATTCTTGTACTAAAAGTCCAGTAACTTGACAGAACTTTAGAGGAAGGTTTACGGCCAATGACGTATCGTGCGGTGCCGATGTTGCGATGGAGGTTGCGGGCGGGCGCGTTCTGTGCGGTGAAAAGCCGGTGCGGTGGGGATCCCCCGCCTCCGGAGGAGTACCTACTTGTACACGCTACTCCACCTTAATGCTCTCAGTGTTTAGTTTCGCTTGCTCAAAGGGAAACGCACTGGCCTGATTACCTACACGTACCTTTTTTTTTGATATGTATATCACAACAGGTACGTTATAACGTGACAGTTCGGATGCGTTTCCGAATCAAGAACCCCATTCGAGAACCGAGATGCTGGATACGCTATATCTATGACTTAGGGGCTGTGCTTCACCGAGGACCATCCCGGCAGGGGTTGCTGTGAACGCGCTTGACCCCCTTAGATTAGCCCCCGCACGATACCACCCTCCTTGGAATCAATTTCCGATGTGCATCTTATCTATCAGCACAACACCACAAACCAGAAGCGATTGGCCTCCCACGTGCTCTATAGAATACTATCTACGTGTGAAGATAACAAGACAATGACAAGTATGGCATCTCCTCCTCCCTGGTTGGGAAATTTGGCGCCAATTCAATTTCATGCAGACTATCGGTCGTACAATCTGATAGCGAGAATGCCTTTTCGTCTAACCATGACATGGTGTATTAATACCCTCCATCTACCTATAGATCACGTACACGTGCATATACCCTTGAAGTCGCTAGTGATCAAACGATGCAGCCTGTCCGGCTCCCGGGAAGCATCCTCAAGGATATGAGTGGAGCCGAGTCATGTTTACTGTTGCTCTCCGTGACGGCTTAAAGATGCACGCGGTTCCCGTCTACTAAGTGCACTAGACGAAGTGAATTACTGTTCCCCCGCCGTGCCTGTTTTGTTGAAGGCGTCCGCTCTTTCGATAATCCCACGCTCGCCCTCCTGCTGCCATTGTTTGTCTGTAACCATGTTCGGTTCCTTCATGATCGGCGCGTCGCTCGCAGCCGTGGGTGTTTCTGCCGCCGGCCAACCGCTTTCTCCGGCCCAAGACATCAACTTACCTGTTGGTGCTAACGCCGCAGAGCCCTTGAAGTGGTTGGGTGCCAATGGCCCGTGGTTTGCTGGTATGTGGTCGCTACTTTGGTATAGAGTTCGAACTGTTCTGATTCGAGTGTACAGGCGAAAATGTGAACGGCATCTCAACTGATATTCCCGATAATTGCTACGTGGATCAAGCCGCTTACGTCTCACGCCATGGCTCTCGGTTCCCTGACCAGGGTGCATACAATGGTTGGGTCAGCCTTCAACAGAAGGTAGCTATTGCATATCCTCGCCGGGTGTTGAGATCGCGCTAACACTATGATAGCTTTCTGCTGGAGGGTACACAGCCTCTGGGTCTCTCTCCTTCATGCCAAGCTGGAAGACAGTCTTGACGAATCCCTCGAAGCAGATTGCCATGGAGAGCCCCACGGGAATAAAGGAGGCCCAAGACATGGGATACCAGCTGCGGACCAGATACCCCAGCCTGTACAAGGATGGAGACAATTTCATGGTGTGGGCCAACAACTACACCCGTGTCCTCCAGACTGCCCATATGTTTATCCGTGGCTTTCTGGGTTGGGAGTCGGACTCTCTTGGCAGCGTGGTTGCCGTCACTTCGAAAGGGTTTCCTGGCGGCGTCGGGGATTCTCTGGCACCTTCTGACATGTGTCCTAATTTCGCAGATGGCGAGGGAAGCGAACAGCAAAGTATATGGGACAAGATCTGGATTCCTCCGGTCCAGGCCCGTCTCAATGCTCTTATTGCCGGTAATCTGACCTTGACCGCCGGAGATATCACCTCAATCCCCTACCTGTGCGGCTACGAGAGCCAGATCACGGGTCGCCTGTCCCCTTGGTGCGACGTCTTCACAGATGAGGAGCTGAAGGCTTATCAATACTCGAACGACATGCGGTACTTTTACGGCATTGGCCCCGGGACTGATCTCAACAAGAAGATGATGACTCCGTATCTCGACGCCCTGATGGGGCTCTTCGCACAGGGTCCCAACATCACCGGCAAGAAGGTTGACGGTTCCAGCTTCGATGTACCCAAGTTGCTAGTGTCGTTCCTCAACGACGGGCAGCTGACCGAATTAGTTACATCCAGTGGTGTCTTTGACGCCCAGCCTCTGCTTTCGCCTACGGAGAAGGACGACAACCGGCTGTGGATCGGTTCTCGCTACGTCACCATGCGAGGCACCATTGCCTTCGAGCGTCTGAACTGCCGGGCCATGCCCAGCAGCCCAGGAGGAGCCAACGGGACCGTCACCACAACGCGCCGGGGTTGCCGCCACAAGACAGCTCAGGCAACCACACTGTCATCGATGGTGCGCAATGTCACCACCACCGCCACAGTGACTAGTAGCAGCAGTGTTATTGCGGCTCCCGCCATCACCGGAACAGCAGAAGCCCAGACGAACGCCACCTATATCCGCATCCGCCTGAACGACGCCGTCTACCCCGTGCCTTCGTGCCAGAACGGGCCCGGTCGCTCGTGCCTGCTCAGCGACTACGTCAAATACGTCGCCGATAAGTATGAGTCCGAGGGTGACTGGGTCGAGAACTGCGCGGTCACGGCGACCGGGGCTCCGACCAAGGTTAAGGGCGCATCGTTCTACACGGACTTGAGCAGCCCCTGGCTAAAGGCCATAAAGCCTTGAGGAGATATGGCTGCTAATACGATATGATATGATACGATACGATATGCCTTCTAGTTAGTAATGTGTAAAGTGCCTAATCCTTTGTACTGCATGCAGCCCGTCCAAGTCCTGATGACAAGTGAAAGTCCATCATCACTACCGTGGGTGCATCCAGAAAGAATGGAGATAAGATTATGTATGAGCGAGCTCAAGAGCTTAAGTATTGGCGATTGGTGTTGCATATGATGATCAGTATTGGCCATTTCCTGTCTGCAGGGATATTGCGAACGGCTTACAGACAGCCCTTGAGTTGTAATGCTTCATAAAGTGATAGTTCTGAGGCACCTAGCGAGTATGTGGGTGCGATGGAGGTGGTGTTTGGACTTTGGATGAGGTTGTGATTGGGGTCTTGCATGCTAGGGAGCTCTGATAGCGTATCCCTGCAACAGGTACACTGCAGGTGGCCTAATGCCAAAGCTTAGGTGCCCTACAGATAATCTCCGGTGAAACAATCAATAACCCCCCAACCTACATCGAAACCTCGACAACGGATTACAGCCAGACGAATAGATTCTCGTTCAACTTTTTCGGCACTTACATTGACTGCTTGATCGAACTACCGACTATACTGCGACTGGGATCCGACCCGCGATGCCACGTCATCTGCTGCTATAGCGCCTCAAGTCGACGATAACCTTGCCGGTGCATATGCATCAACATGGCGAACCGATATGGCGGCGGCGCATCGTATCGTAATGGCGGCGCTAATGGCTACGGCTCATTCGGAAGGAAGGACCTGCCGCAGAATGGAGGAGGCGGCGACGAATACGATCAATTTGGCGACGGCTATGGGAGCGAACGCTATGCTACCCCTCCGCAACAGATGAACCCACGACGACCACCGCCCCTCGACTCGCCTCGGAACGGCGCTGGAGGCTATAATGGCTCGACTGCGTCCTCAAGGCTGCAGCGCGCCAACCAGTCGAGCGCTGAACGACAGATCTCCCAGGTCCTCGAACAAGTCAAGGCAGAATGGCCCGCGCTATGCGAGGACAACTGCATTCCGGCGTCGCTGGCATTGCAGCTCCTCGACACCAGCTCGGTTGGCAGGGCCCACGAGTACAGGAATTTCCAACAGACCCATCAATACCTCCAGGACTCTCTCAAGGGAATCGTACATGAACATCATCAGGGCTTCAACAGTTCGATCGGTACCTTCCACAAGATCCAGGGCAGCATACAATCATCCCAGAAACGCGTCCGTACCCTGAAGGAATCCCTCAACACCTCCCGAGCCAACCTCTGTTCCACCGACCCAGAGCTCAAAAAGATGTACAAGGCATCACAGATGTACGACGAGGTGCTGCAGACGCTGAACGAGTTAGAGGACCTTAGGACGGTCCCTGACCAGCTCGAAGCACGCATATCCGAGAAGAGGTTTCTGACGGCGGTCGAGGTTCTGCAGAACGCTTTGCGCAAGCTGCGGAAGCCTGAGTTGGACGACATCGGCGCGCTGACTGATCTGAGGGGTTACCTGGCAAACCAAGAGACTGCCTTGATGGACATCCTGGTGGAGGAACTACATGAGCATCTATATCTGAAGTCGCCCTACTGCCAAGAAAGATGGCAGAATCTCGCAAAGAAGCAGGATGGCTACAACGAGAGTTATGGCGATCAAGCTGCCATCACGCCGTTCCATATTGTGCTTGATTCCCTTGATCTTCGGCACGCCGTTGTCGAAGATCCGGCAAAGAACCCCGAAGCTGACACTTTCTGGTACGTAAGTCTACTGGTTGAAGCTCTAAACAAACTCGGAAGGCTGGAGGGTGCAGTAGACAACCTGAAGCAGCGGTTACCGGTCGAGTTGTTCTCTATTGTCAACGAGACGATCAACGAGGTGGACCAGAGGCATCCCAGCTCATTGCGCGGCGGCTCGTTGAGCCATGAAGGTCTACATATGTACGGCAGCCGTGAGACGCAGATGCGAGCTGATGTCATCTATGACCTTCTGTGGACGCTGTATGGCAAGTTCGAAGCCATTGCCGAAGGTCACCGGGTCTTCCATGAATCCATCAAAGCTCTCATTCGACGAGAGGGCTCAGGAAATAATAATGCTCTACTTGGCAGTTTCAAGGAGCTATGGAACCTCTACCAGAACGAGATTCGCTCTCTACTACACAACTATGTCACCACGGATGCGGATGTGTACCAGTACAACAACTCGCCGAACTTGGGTGGCTCCCTGAACGGCAACAAGGATGCTGGCAGGGACAATCTCTTCAAGTTCTCTGAAGCTGACTCGAAGTCGGCAGAGATGACGACCGAGTATGAAGCACTCGATGGCATCATCCGTGCTGCTGTTCCAGGTTTGACATCTGGCGAGCGAAAGAACAAAGATGCGGATAAGAAAGGCGGCAAAGAAATACAGAGGAATGCAATGCTGGGCGCCTACGAGAACAGACAGGCCCCAGGGTCGTACAAGTCCTTGGTCGAGCCCAGCGTGTTCAATATGAGCTTGCTTCTGCCACCGACCTTGGTCTTCCTGCAGCGGCTGAAGGTGATTGTGCCTCCTGGCTCTGACCTTGCAGCAAGCACCTTAACATCATTCCTTGATAACTTCTTGGTCAACGTGTTCCAACCTCAGCTAGACGAAACGCTTTCCAAGCTCAGCGACAACGTCTTTGCGGAAATTGACTCGTTCCAGCAAGATGGCGACTGGACCCTTGTAGCCAGACGGCCTGTGTTCAAGGGCACTACGTCATTCTTCACCATTGTCACTGCGTTCTGTCGCATGCTGGGAACCATTCCCCATGACCAGGCGCTCAGCTCTCTGCTCATCAGCCAGATGATGAGATACCATGAGCGATGCCAGACTTGGTTTAGATCGTTGGTTTCAAAGGCTCAAGAACCGGCAACCACTTCAGTCGCATTACGCTACTCGGCCGGGCTCGCCACTACAAACGGTGAACTCCAAGAGACCATCAAGAAGCTGTGGACCTCCCCGGACCACTCAGATTTCGAGCTGCTCGACAAGGAGGTCAACCTTCTCATCTTACAGACCAATGAGCGCAAGTTGGAGCCAAACGATGTTATACAAGACCGCGATGTCATTTCCTCGCTCTGCCTATTATATACCAGTATGAAGTGGCTCGCAGTCAAGGTCGTGGCTCTGCGACACATCACGACCCACGAAACAGATTCGTCGCGGCCAACCATGCCCAAGACGCAGAACCGCCGATGGACTCTCCTAAATGATCCCAACAAGGCGACCAGTGATCAAAGCGGCCCTGTATACTTGCCCATGACACAGGACACTGTACAGTAAGTGATAAATCGTGAACCTGTGATAGTATAACTTGGACTAACCACCGTATAGGTCCTTTGATAGACTTATAGCATCCTACGAGGAACTCGCTGGCTCCGTTCTCCTAACTCTTCACACCGAGATCCGCGCCCGCATCATCCACTCTCTTTCCATCTCCGTGTCACCTGCCACGGCACCTTACGTCCTGCCGCCAGATCAGGAGATTAAAGAGCCTGACCAGGAAATCATATCGCTCAACTCGGAGCTCGTCGCCTACGATGAGACAATAGTCCGATTCTTACGGGATACCGAGATCGCCTTTGTGCGCACCGGCCTTGGCCGCCTGGTGAACGCATACCTCGTCTCGAACGCACTCGTCGCACAGCCCATGAACTCGCGCGGCTGTGAACGCATCCAGCTCAACATATTGGTGCTGCAGCAAAACCTCAAGAACATCGAAGCCGGGGTCGACCTTGCGCGCGCCGCCAACTACTTCTCGCTGTTCACGGCAGGGGCCGAGGGCATCGTGGAGAAGGCCAAGAAGGACGCCGAGGCGGCGGCGGCCGGCGGCGTGCCGGAGAACGAAAAATTCAGCTACGATGAGCTGAAGGCTATGCTGGAGCTATGTTACAGCGAGCAGCTGTCCCACGCAGAGCGCGGTATTGCGGCTGCTGCCAAGAGGCAGATGGGCGAGAAGGTCCTGGCGCTCAGCGAGTACATGTGGCAGAGCTAATTAGTTCGTCCCATAGCATAGTATACGCTTAGCAAATTTTTTACGAGTCCCTTATGAATATTTCCCTCCCCCTTGCCGCCGAGACTAGTGTATAAAGGGAAGACTGTTTTGTATACGATGGTGGCTTTTATATGTAATCTGACGTTATAACAGGATATCTCTTGAGGTTACAGGCGGACGATGGTCAGTTTTTGCAGAACCCAAATATATTATTTATATCAACTTCACCATGTGCATACCAGCGACGTCAAACTCTTAAGTCGGTGCATAATAATAGCCTAGGCGTCTGATGCAGATAGATACGAGATGTTTTCTTAAAACTACAGACCTAATCATCGTATCAGAGTGACTTGCAACGCCAATTCACAAGAATAAGTTCCAAGTCGAGAATAGCGTTCCTGCACCGATGGACAGATACCTCTGTACGTCTGTTTCGTGAACACCTTCCTACCTCCTCTCTGTCCCGCCTTTCAGGGTTCGCCTCCAGGCGCTCGCTGAGCTGCATTGGCGTGAAACATTCTTAGGCGGCTCAACGCATAAGCACCACGCGAGCGAAGCTGTTGTATGACGTTGGGGAAAAGAGGGTGGCAAGGGGGCGAAGACAGGCAATCATGGAGGGTGCTACTACTATACTACCCCAACACGCAAACTCGGCTAGAAGGCGGTAGATGCGACTGGGCGGTATGAACGACTGCCGGCATAATGGCTATCGACCATCCTGATTTCGGGTCGTGGGACAAGGACGTCATCGTCGCCATGGGCTGGTGCGTTTCAGCTTGTGTGGTTCACGCCACCATCCGGTACATGTGAGGTAGGTATGCTGCAAACCATTTTGTGGCTACGACTGGTGCAACTGCATACACTAATTACTGCTACGGCGTGGCAGAGGCAAGCTGCCGGGGGGGGCAAGAGACTTGGAGGTTGGGGAAGGATAGAGGTAAAGGGAATGAACGACTACACGCCAAACGCCGTTGGCGCACCTGGGGAAGCTGTGGCGTACCTACTTGTTTGACGGGGCGTTTATGGTTTATGGTGTGCAGCCTAGGTAGGGGATAGAAACAACGTTACCAATGGATGTATTGGATACGAATTGTTTCAGAAACAGGTCTTGCTTTACCAGCTTACGGATCTGCCTGCCGGTAGGGGTTACGCTTGCCGTTAATCTTTAGAAGCGCCTCACGCACACCCACCCATATGTTTGCTGGCTAACCGTCTTCTCGGCTAATGCGTCTTCTAGATGCGAGAAACCGGTTTGTGAGGTAAAATGAGACAAGATCCATGTGAATCTCGTAAACGAACCTGCTTACTATGCATGTGGCATGCGTCTCGTATGAAAGGTCATACACAAGTGATAAGCTCTCTTTGCTAGTTGAGTAAGTGAGTGGCGGGAATGGTGGTGATGGTGATCGCCTAGGTAAGCTGCATGCTGCCCCGATGTGGCGGTGCGCGCTTCCAGAAACAACTGGGGCTACGGGCCCAAGAAGGGGTTTAATTCTTTTCTTGCGCTCGGCATATCTCTCTTCATCTCTCCAGGCATAGCGCCAAGAATGGGTACCATCTCCCTTGTAGGCTCGGCCAGATTGGATTCCCAGCTGAAAAAATGCTCCGATTTATCAGTGAAATCCTTTCCAACAAAAGAGGAACACCTCGGGCGGTATAGACCTACCATGTAATCACAAAATGTCATCCGTTCGGTATTATCCGGAATAAAAATTTCGGATAGTGACGAGCTGTGCCGATAGGCGATACGCTCTTGTGGCCTCTAGGAAGTGAGCTCGTCTTCTTCTTATATCCGCAGGGCGCATGCCGAGCCATCCCTCCTAGCCCTCTTGCCCTCCGCCTAGTGCCAGCCGTGCAATAGATAGATCCAGGAGTATACAAGGACCAGTGCGGCAGCGGTCAGAATGGCGCAAGGGAATGTTGACAAGTCAGGCACCAATGCACCGGCCTGTCCTTCCCTCCCGGCTAGCTCGGGGAGGTCCGATTCCTTAGCCGCAAAAGAATTGCATTGTTTTCATCCGTACGAGCACATACTACTGGCTGGCTTGCGAAACCACGGCGCGGATAGGTCGCTAAGGGATATCGTTAGCAGCCAACGGTTCCTCAACTGAGGCGCATAAGTTCTTCTACAGTACATGTAGCCCATGGGATGATTGGTGTGGGGGGACGCTGCAGGGCAAAGGCACAGGGCGTCTGTCAAAAGCTGGATGTGGCGGGTAAAAGGGGTACAATCAGACCAGCCAGATGCCAGACCGACTGGAGGACGGGGCAAGGCGCATGAGAACGCATTCAACTTGTTCATTGGATTGGATTGGATCGACCAGCAAGCACATGCGGTAGCACTGTAGCAGTCGCACATGCAGGAACTGACTAAATCGATATCACCAAGCAGGATTACAACTGTTTGAAGATGGAGAAGTGCATGCATACGGCTAGCCATCATATCATATTCCGGATAATTCGCCTTCATTTCATACCGACCACGGATTGATAGTTTCGGTGAGATCGGATATAGTCTCCCAGACGACCGGTTTCAAGTTTCTGCAAAATAGGAGTTCCGGGCATGGCGGTCAAGAAGGGCGGGGGAGAAGCCATCCTAGATATCCTCCTTAAAAAAAGCCCGCGAAATTGGGGAGGGGTGGAAGGATGTCTGGAAAGGCTGGAAGATGATAAGTGGAGCTTCCACCTGCGGCAACCGCATGCACGATGAGATGAATCGACTGTGACGTGGTACCAAGTGCATACCAGAGCAATCATACCTTTTAATACTAGTCAGGCAGTCAGCAGCAGTAGTGTAGTAGAACAACAGTTTCCCTACGTTGCTCGTCCGTGTCCGCCTCCCTCGATGTTGTTCGGGCTGGGCTATGTGTGTCGCCATATCCGTAGACATTATGGATTCCAATCCTCCATGGGGCGGGTGGGTGATGCGCTGTGTACAAGTACCTCACAAGATTGTACTTCCCCCAACGCGATACCAAGATCAGGTCCCTCCGAACTTAAAACAAACATCAAGATAACGGCACCGACCGGTGGGTAAAGGGGATGAGCCGCGCCCAACCCCAGGACGGACGGACGGACGGACTCGTAGCATGACGGGAAGGTAGACTTCACCTGTCTCCTTGGCTGGCAAATAGCAGTATGACGAATGCTATATTTGAGACGTTAACAGCTTCGAAATTTCGTTATAAGATGTCACGGGAACTCATGACCTCACAGGATAAGGTTCAAAGCCAATCAGCACTGCGTAGGCAACAGGCCATGCATCAAGTCAAAAACAACTGCATCCAGGGCATCCAGGGCATCCAGGGAGTCTTGCAGTTGACCGTTGGCTGGGTCTGCTATCTAGGTACTTGGCTGGCTCCCGCAATGCATTCTGTATGTAGTTATTTCATGCAAATGAAATCAGATCTTGATCAAATGGTCTGGGTCCGACCCTGCAATCCATTTCTCGCCCCTCCTTTGGTTTGGGAATATGACCAGTTGGATACTTTGGTAGCAGCCAGTTGGTAGCAGTTCTAGCCAGAGTGCGGTATAGTTACATTTTTCAACTATCACCCATTATAACTTTGGTTGATATTGTGTGAGCTTCATTGAGCAAGCAGTCGAGTTCCAGTGCACGGAGAGGCCTGCCTCCTTTACGCGAGGTGACGTTCGTTACACCCTCCTCCCCTTCCTCCCTCTCCTCCTTCTGCTGCTGTGATATACCCCTAAAAGCCGGTGATTACAGACTTCCCGTCAAAGCCTGTCACCAGGATGCGGGATGACCTTGGCTAGGCCATTCCAATGGGTGAAGGATTGATTAAGCAGCAAACCGATGAAAAATATTGACGAAGAAAGATTACCCCCTCGCTACGTATAAGCAACAACTGGGTCCCCTGCCCCACCATTTGAATCAGAGTCTTGAAACCACAGCCACCCCTACACAACCAAAGAAACCACCTGCAGCGAAGGCTCGGCGCACGTTCAGTCACTGGAGTTCATCTCGCGGCAGCTGTAAGTGAATGCGTGGATGGGTCGCTAGCGGGGGGAGTGAATTCAATGCCTTTCGACTTTAATTACCAGAAATGCAGCACTGACTAGACTGACTGGGGGGACTTCATCGAGCATTAAAGTGACAAAAGACAATAAGGTATTTTGGGTTATGGGGCTACCACCTCATTCAATTTGGTTCCCAAACATTCCATGCAAGATACAGATTCCAGCAAACTGTTCCTGTTTATTCCTTCGTGTCCTACTGTACACAGTCATCCTGCCAGCCATCGACAAGGCCGATGATAGCAACAACAAAACACGGGGCAATAAAGGACACCGGTAACTCTTCCTTCGCATTGTTTCTTGATTATTGCTTGAGCACCAACACCGACGACGGTCATTCGCTCGATTTACAGGCGGCCCGAAATTAGCCAAACACCTGCAGGCCACAGACGCTACTGGTGAACTTATTATTCTTATTAGGGAGGGAGCACAGGACAGCAAATACATAGCACACGCCCACCAAACCCAGGCATTGTGAAGGACCCACACCCGAACTAGACCAGGGGGGTGGCCCTTTATTAGGTACCTGCACCTAACCTAGTAGTCCAGTTGTTGAGCTCCGCCCGTACACCTCGCATACTAAGGGGGACGAAAAGTACTTCCTTTCCCACACACCCTACCCACCAGACCTCCGACCTCCCCTTACATACACCTTGAACTTGCACCCCGTCCGTCGCCCAGCCCAGTCCAAGTGACTCCAGTCGTACAAAAACACCCCCTTTCTCAACCCGTGGCGCAGGCACCTCCAAAACTTATTATTGGCATTTTCGGACTGTCCAGTCCTTCCGTTCGTTCGTTCACTCATTCGTGTTCGATCAACATCGCATCGCGTCTCGGCCAAGCACGCTTCCTGTCAATCGTTCTTCTGCTACGCAGACACTACAGTCGCCAATTATTTGTTTGCTGCTCGTTGAAAGCTGCTATTCTGCCCACGCCTTCTTTCAACTGTCCCGAGTTGCGCTTAGATTCAGTTACCCGCGAAGCTAATTGTAATCAACCTGTCAATCACCCCTTCGCTCCCGTTGCCGTCCCGGCGCTGAGGAAAACGGATTCCCAACAACTCCCCTAATAACAACTTTACCCTGGGCACGCCTCAACTCAGTCAAGATGGCCAACACGTAAGTCAAGTCAAACAAAAACAGTCCCATGGCGCGAAGCGAAAGCGAAAGCAGAGCCGAACGTGGTTGCCGATGGTTTGGCATTTGGAAGGTATGACTGACCATCAAAACAGAATTGGAGGGACCTTTCGGTCGTTCTGGCATACGATGACCAGTAATGATCGCCGTAAGTCTACCCCCGAGATGCCTTGAAGTTGCCATGTTTCCATCTTCTGACCGCCGGTTTCTAGACTCATCCTACGACTCTCCTTACCGATCGGGCAGACACGTTCCTTTGAACAGACAAAGCACCCTCACATCCGTCGCTACAGCCGCCAATGAATCTCGTGCCGACATCGCAACGTCCTATATTGACGAGACCGGTCGATTGGCTGGGCAAGACAACTCGTATTTGGGAGCTGCGCCATCTCCCGTCTCTCCAGGTCCGAGCGGCCCTTATTCACCGGGACTCCGATCATTCAGCGCGAAGAACACAAGAGATGACGGCTTTGAGACTGTCAGCAGCCCTGGCGAAATTCCTATGCAGTCCTTTGCGGATGGTATGCCTCCGGCACCTCCTGTCACCCACACTTGGAGGCGGATAGACAGCTGGGCTGAAGAGAACTACCCCGAACTCTGGGACCAACTTTGCGAAGGTTGCACGAACAATGACATCAACGAACTGGAGCATCAGCTGGATTGCTCGTTACCGCAGGATATTAGAGACTCTCTGTCAGTCCACGACGGCCAAGAAAGAGGTGGTATGCCCACGGGTATCATTTTCGGCTCTATGCTGTTGGATTGCGAGGAGATTGTTCAAGAGTGGGACCAATGGCGCAAGGTGAACCATGAGTTCCTGCTCGAAACGAACGTTGTCAAACCTGCTATGCCCTCCAAGGCTTTTGGCGGTAGCAGCAATCAGGCATCATCTTCTCGATCATCGCCTTCCGGCTCCCAAACCTCCAACTGGAAACAAGACCTCCTCGCGAAGCAGGACTCCGTGCCTGCGGGTGCAGTACAGCGTGCCTATGCTCACCAAGCCTGGATTCCCTTGGTGCGAGACTGGGGCGGCAACAACTTGGCTGTTGATTTGGCTCCCGGCCCTACCGGAACATGGGGGCAAATCATTCTCTTCGGTCGCGATTACGACATCAAATATGTTGTTGCGAGGTCGTGGGGCCACTTCATGGCCATGGTGGCCGACGACTTGAACAGCGGCAAGTGGTTCGTCGACGAGGAAACCTCGGAGCTCAAACTGCGGGAATTTAAGGCCACCCGTGTCGAGCCCGCCTACTTCGATATTCTCCGATGGAGAATGGACCAGAAGCATGGCCGAACTGCCAAGGCCGCCGCGAAGAGGAGGTCAATGGCCCCCGGCGGAATGCCCTCGCCCGGTGCCTCTCCCTACGCCAGTCCAGCCGATGCACCCAATGGTGAATCCCGCGGCAGGTCTCTTCAGAGACTGAGCAGCCCATCGCCCTTGACCAGTCCCATGCGGCCAGGTTACGGAGCATCGAGCCCCCTGGCTCAAGTGACTGAGGAGGGCGGCGCTTCTGCACTTTCCGAAAACAAACTTGTCACGAACAATCTCACACCCACAAAACTCGTCGAAGTTGAAACCCCACGCCCTGGGGACGAATCGAAGAAATTGGAACTCCCCAACGTGAGCGAGTCGCCCAAGGACAAGGAAAACTCGTCGCCGAAAGCTGAGACTCTTGCTGTAAACGGCAAGGCATCGGAGGATAAGGATCTTGCAGAGGGTATGAAGACGATCGAGATTTGATCCGGTGCGCAACTACAACTACCTGCAAACTGAGTTCAATATCGCTTCGGTCCGGTCCTGGAGCTATCAATGCCCGCATTGTCAATTATCCTCCTGGGAATGACTTATAATCACTGTTCAGTCGCCATACGTCTATCCAAGTCTTTCTCGGGGACCGGTATTGGTTATTCATAACAGCCAGAACCAGGGCAGCATATCGAATTTGGAACCACTCAACTGCCAATAACGATAATTTGGTGTGTTTTCTTGGCCGAAAACGACTCGGCCATACTGTTGTATTAATACCCACGTTTTGCGCCTTCGACCATTTACTACGAATTATAAATGCAGCTTCTTGTCTTCGGTCGTCTCGGGATGCTTTAGATAAGTATTCTTCCTGGGGTTGAAGATGAAGCAGCAAATTTACGAGCCACGACATCTGTGCTCTGCATGTATCACAACGCGATGACTTTGGAGCAAGACCAGAATGACGGGCCGTCCAGGTCACGCTCTGGCGTTTACGGAGTGATGAATTTCCGCATAGGCGTTGGGGGGCAGCATATAGTCTCGCCATACCACGAGACACATATTGTAGTACGATTAAGGTGGCCTGCATTGCGGAATACTCGAAAGGGGTGCACGGGGGGCTTTGCTACCATTAATAGAGTACCCATATTGCCTGAATTCTACACATTCATAAACCTGAGTTCTGCTGTGATTTGATAGTAACAATGTGTGATGCGGTCGGTGTCTGGATCGGTAAATTACCACAATATTCCTATTTTCTTGTGTCTGCTGTTTGCGGAGGTTGACCGAACTTCGCGCTCCTCGATAGGCTGCAGGTCCCTATATTATTCAGACCTGCCTAACAAACCACGGTAACTATCTTATTATACACAATACAATTGGTTGGTATTCCGCAATAGAATAAGTGCAGGCACACTGTCACAATCAGTGTCGATGCTGTGATGCCCGTCATGATGTACCAGAAGAGCCACGCCGACCGGAGCGACGTGACCGAGTTTAACAGCCGCCGGGCGAAGCGCTCATGTTGAGTCCCATCTCGCCCTTGAGAGGGCTCCAAGCTCATCAAGGGCATCCTCAATCAGTTTAATGTCGCTATCCTCAAGCTTTAACTTCCAGAAATGAATGTACACCCATTGGATAAGTTTCTCGCAAGGCTTAACGACCCTTCCGATGCCGAATCTTGTCGATAGGGATTATATTAAAGGCAGAGCTCTAATAAGGGGCTGTCGCCGATGAGGGGTTTGTTGAGTCCAGTACTTGCTTTGTTCCCGGTCATGACTTCTCGAGTGAACACAATCACATCACACCTGGACCGTCGGCGAAAAGGGGTTGTCAAGTCCAGTACCTGCAATTATTCCCAACCATTAACTTCCAAGTGAAAATAACTCACATCCCAACTCACATCGTCAACACTGTCCCCCGCAACAACAAAATGTCGAGCAACAACCAGCAGGGAGTGACCGTCTGGCGCTGCCGTCATGACGGTTGCAACTGGCAATGCACGAGCCGCCAGGTCTCCCTTCGCAGACAAGAATGGACCCAGCATGGAATCAACACACCTTGGGTGTGCTACCAGCCGGGCTGCTCTAGAGCGGGCTTCGGACTAATATCCGAGGAAAAGATTGCCACCCATCTCGAAGGCCACGGCATCACGAAAGAGCAGAACGCACGCCCGGCACCGCAGGCCGAGATACCCAACGACGAGGCATCGCCTGCTGCCGCCGCGGCCGAGCCCGAGATGGCTGAGGAGCATGACGAAGATTCAGTTGGGGTCCGAGTCGTCACGAGTCTCCTGCTTCTCTTAAGAGAGATCAATCGCATGAAACTGCGTAACCCCGAGGACTTCGAGAGATCTCGCGAGTTCTATGCCGAGACCATCGAGGAGGCAAGCAATCTGCTAGACGGTATCAAGCATCGAATGGATGAATGAAGTTGCCGTCTCCCAGCAAGTAAGTCAGTCCCGGGTATTAGCAAAAGAAGCCATGAAGCCAACTAACCGGTAAAGTAAAGGGTTATTTGAGTTAAACTCACCTGTCTATTATGCACAATCCCGAGAAGCATTAGCAGGTGAAGGCGGATACGGATTATGGTCAAATTGGCTTGTCGCCAAGGGGTTGATAGAATGGAAACAATGAGACTGCCAGCCATAAGGTTTGGCGTTGTTCAACTCCTCTGACGCAAAACGTGAACCGATACTACCCTCATGCGTTTGCGAAGTTAAACATTTTGACATTTATTGAATCTCAAACTGATTACTGCAAGCAGGGTAGATTGAACTGGCAGACTGACACCTTTGTATGTTGTTCTGCTCGGTCTCACGGAGTATAGGGCTGGTAATGATGGGGCGTACGTACCACCATACCAGCTTCGGATACCATGGAATGGATGTCAGGCGCTTCCGGGTCACTTTGTTGGAGTAGTAGCTTCATGGTGTCCGGCCGGCCGGCCTTCTTGCTTCGGGGAATGCCGCTTGGCGTTCCCATCCTCCTGCCTTAGTTCCTTCATGATATCCATAAGAAAGCCGAGCTAGTTCTGGTGTCGGCTGGCCGTTATATTGGCGAATCTGACGTGAGGGCCATATTGTGCCGTACTGCAAGCATCATCCCTTTAAAGCCGACGGTTTCTTCAAGTTGATCTTGACTGGTTTCTTCCCTTTCAATATTTGCAAATTGAGGCCCCTATTTGCATAGCCGACTCTCCAATATGCCGAGCCTGACAGCCTTCGTAGTCTTATCTCTGTCTTCAGACCCTGATATAGCTTCTTCCGTCTCTCCTTCGCAGCCATGCCCCAGCATCTCTCCAGGCCCTGTGCCTCTCTCTGAGCTGGTCCAGACTCTCCAGGCTTCGAACGCGGCCTCTGACTTGGCTGCCGAGTCCGCGATTCGCAACAAGCTGGCTCTGTACCCCTTTGCGATAGATACCCGGACGTTTTCGGCCTTTGATCGCATCTTCAGCGACGATGCGCGCGCCAACTATTCATATCCATTGGGGGTGATGTCCGGTCGGGAGGATATCAGGAAGAAGATCCAGGACTCGCTCACCATGTTTAAAGGCACCCAGCACACATATGGTACGCAGTTCATACAAGTTTGTAAGTGCATACACATTATCTCCTCCCCATTGTTTTCTCATCCCGAACACCACCTGGTCATGCTGAGCTTCGCAACCTGACGGGTCAAGGCAACCCCACGTCGGCCATCTCGATCACTTACTATACGGCGTCGCACTTCTTGACGCCCGGGACGGGACCCGAGGCAATGACGGGCCCCGAAAACGTCGTAATAGCGTACGGGCAACACCAGGATACGTGGAAGCAAGAAGGCGGGGAGGATGGGTGGAGGATCACGAACCGGAACCTTGTTTACACGGTATGTTTCGCACTCGTCTTTCTCCCACCCCTGTCTCTCAAGTAGCTTAGCTGAAGAAGATCGCCCAAATACGGGGCCCGCTGGTGGCCGCTGCATCACTACTAGATAACTCGTCAAGCCATGCTACGATGCAAGACAGGAGGATGTGACGGAATGAGGATATGTTGTTGAGATGGTTTGCGCCAGGAAATTTCTCAATTGTGTAATGCCCTTCGCCCCCGTTTCGGTGGTGCAATGAGCCTCGTAAGAACGCAACCCGACGTCTGTAATTGAGTATTTCATTAGTTATATACTTAGGTGTGTAAGCTGTAAAACGAGACGTGGTTCACAAAAGACCATCATGGGTACTCGGCATGTGATAAGATAGGTTGTAAGTGCGGGCCTACAACCCGATGCTTTGGTCGACCAACACACTCGAAGAGCACCCTGTTACAAACGGGGGTAGTTTCACTGAAATAATATTCTCTTCGTCTCGGATGAAGACTAATTTATCATGGGCACCGGCGAGAAAACACCGAAAATGGTCAATACCGACAAATTGCCAGGGACTCCTGGACCCAGGTTGATGTCAGAGCAGCTGTGTTTCAACTGCTAGGCGCTGTAGCGCACGTGATGGTTGGTCCGTCAGCCAGCTTGGACGCTATGACCCACACCAGTTCGTCATCCAGCTCTGCCCGACGCCTTTGAGCTCACCTCTCGACCCTGTCGTTCCGGGAGCTTCAGCCTAGCCATCGGAATCTTTGCGCGTACAATTGCGACTTGACCATCAACGACGACATCTTCATCCTACGCCTACCAGTAAATTCTCAGGGCCGTGTCCGACCGGGTCACTACTACGACTTGTATAATTAACCGTCCCCTCTGTCCGACGAGCCCGACAACCGTTCAACTGCCGCGACAATGGAGGATGATCGCCTGTGGAAGTTCAGCAAGCCGCAATGGATGAACAGCGCCTGGGTTCGCAATGCAGGTGTCTATAGCGCTGGCGCTCTGGTACGACTCCTGTCCTGCCTGTCTCTTCATTACTTTCACAAGCCAATGCGCTTCTGTCTGCCTGAGCACCATCACCACCATGCTCGACTGCCCTTCAGCATGACTGCTGCGCCCCCAACCAACACGAACGCCGAAGAGACCGCTTGCTAACTCTGGTCTTCCTCTCCCACTGTAGTTCTCCCTCGCCTTCTACGTCCTCCTCGACGCCGCCGTTTGGTCCAAGTCCCCCTACAACGGCTCCGACGTCCATGTGACCTTCATCGACTGGCTGCCGCTTATCTTCAGCTCGCTGGGCATGCTCATCATCAACAGCGTCGAGAAGGCGCGCCTTTCGGCCGACTCCTTCTCCTACAGCGGCAGCGGTGTCGCGTGGAAGGCTCGCGTCGTCCTGTTCTTGGGCTTCGCGTCCCTCGCCGGTGGCATGGCCGGCGGCGTCACCGTCTTCGTCCTCAAGTTCGTCGTCCCCCAGGTTCAGTGGCCCGCCCTCACCATGGGCGTCGAGAATGTTGTCGCCAACGGGCTGGTCGGCTTGAGCAGTGTCGTTCTTTGGCTCAGCCAGAACATGGAGGACGAGTACTCGTACAACCTCGCCCTATAAATATGTTGTTGCCTTTACTATGAAACCGCCGGGGGGCCGGCTTAACACAAACAGACAGTTGGAAATTGTGGCTGTATTCAACGGGCACGATCAGTAGATCGGGACTGGTTTGAACACAGACAGGGTGCTACAATAACCTATAGCAGGACAAGAAAGGAGAGAGCTTGTAGGTTGGGCATCTTTGCATGTATAATAATGGCAGAATACATGGAGCGGCATAGGCTGATTTGGCGACTAGGCGCCACAATTGAAAAACTATTTTACTTTGTTCATTATCCCGGCTCAAGCATTTTCGAGTAATCTTTCGGAAGCTCTCATTCTTAACATTTGACGTATTGACCATTGTGTGTGGTTCAACGGCGTATTGCACGGTCTAACATGACTGCTACTTACATATGGCAACGCGCACCTCTCCCATCATAGCATGAGCAATAGATATAGGCTCTTTCAGCACCATGGTGGATATATCCACTCTTCTTCCTCTCTGTTCCATCCCAGTGGCTTAACTGGTCCCCAGAAATCGTAGGGAATCTCTCCCTTGTGCCACTTGGGGGGTACTGGTCTCGGATGCTTCTTGGGGGGCGAATTCGGGTGTATAAGCTTGGCTCGCCTTCGGTTAACGCAAGGTCGCTCACTGTGGTGATGCCAGTAAGTACAATGGCCTCTTTTAGTTGTGGACTTGAATTTGGTTTTATACAAAGGAGGCTGAAGACCTCCTGGGAGGGTATCCTCCACGAGAAGATAGATATATGAATAGAGTAATGCAGTGCAGGGGGGGGCTTACTGAAATGGGTTCCGCCTTTGCACCTATAACCTGGGTCTGCGATATACCATCCGTCAGCCGCACGTACTATTCTGTTCCATCGGTATAACAAATAAAGAGAGGAAAAGGGACTCACGAGTAGGGTGGCGCTCCCACATGAAGTTCATAGGACAAGGTGCAAACTCGTCGGCCTTTTGCTTGGCCCACTTGTCCTGCTTCCGGCGTTCCTCCTCCCCCAGTGTCGAGTAGTTGGCCTGCCGCGTCGCCGCCGCGATGTCGGCCTGCGACGTGTACTTGGACGCGATCGGCATGCCGCTGTCGGTCGGGATCATGGTTGGGGCGCCATCCGGTTCGTCCAGGGCGATGTCCTGGCCTCTATTCGTCAAGACGCTCTTCTGGAACGCCGTGATGCCAGCGGGCACCACGGTCGTCGGCACGGGCATGTCGTCGGCATCGGGCGCGATGGACTGCGTGCCCCGAAGCGTGGGCACTGCACTGGGCGCCGCTGAGGGCGCCTCGGAGAGGGTGGGGACTCCACCGCCGCCGCTGGCCGTAGATCCCGGGTAGCGCGAGGAGGTTGCTGCTGCTTGGCTCGGTGCGTGGGTCCGTCCGGCTCGCGAGTAGGACGAGCCGAGGGCGCGGCTTGGAGCATGGCGCGCAGATGTCTTTGATGGGAGGCCTCGGGACGCCGGGACGATGGTGGCCGGGTTTGCGCTGCTGGATGTTTCGGCAATCGTGGCCATTGTCGGCGCTTTAGAAAATGAGGGTCGCGGGGGAGCACTCGTCAGGGCTAGCCACTGAGGCGACTGGGAAGGGGCCTGAGAAGGGGCATGGGAAGGGGCCTGGGAAGGGGCATTGCTTGGTGCTCTGCTAGGCACTCTGGACATTTTGGTTACGGGATATACTAGGTTCGTTGTGTCTTACTAAATTACCGTGATGATCTTAGAATCTTGGGTTGCATCCTCAGGTTAAGTATGAAGAGCACCGGTATCTATTATCCTGTTCCCGATATATTTTCAAGTTATGGCGGCATGCAGTTTTGACTCACTGTGTGTATACGGCAGTAGTACATAAACCAGCACCCAAAATTGATGATGAGCAACATTAAAGCCAAGTGACAGCTCTGAGTGATGCAATTGCGTCGCAACCATGATCACCATCTTTAGTAAAGTGAAAATCGTTGTGTAGACAGATAATAGAAAATAGGCCTTACAGAAAGGCTGAAAACCACGGTTTCAGTAAAGGGTGTCATTCTCGATCATGAGAGGCCCGGTATCTGTGTGGTCTATCGAGATATGTATACAAGCCAGTAGCGATACAAGTGTTTATACAGATAGCGTATCACAACTTGAGGACGAGCGAGTCATCTAAAGTCTCGTTACCCTGCTGCTTGATTGTCCCCAAGGCACCTTGCACGGGACCCTGTAACTCCCTGCCTCCAGTCCATCGCTTAGACCCTGCAAAGGCCTCAATAAACCCGTCGGGGCCTGAAACGCACACGATTTTACGTCCTGCTCTTCCTTGCGGACAAGCACAGACAGCATCTGACGTATGTCCATCATCCTCGTCCATAGACGCAGCGAGTAGCTCGGCTGAGTGCCAGCGGCAGATCTTATTGGCTGCTTGAAGCGTCCATGTTGTCTTAGTAGCACTGGCGCTACGTAATGCTGCATCTATATCTTTGATGCCGATGAACTTCCTTTCGTCATCAACATAGTAGTCGATGTTGAACTGATCGCCATGTCTGCGCTTCATTTCCAGGATCTGGCGTAAAAATACGGACTGCGCTCTAAGATTTTCTTCTCGCTTGCTCCGGAATTCGTCTCGAGCCACACAGTCGACGCTTCTCCTATTCGCCCAAAGAATCCGTATGGAAGGTTTGGAATCTTGAGCACCGTTCACGGGCGCATTCAACATCTTGTGTACCATTTGTAAAGCTGGAGCAATGCCTGTTCCACCGGCCAGGAAAACAATCTCCCTGGCGTCTCCCAGTCTCTTGGGAATGTCGAACCCATGATGTGGTCCTCGTAACCAAACTTGATCACCGGCGTGCATTCTGGACAAGTAATTCGACATTTCTCCGCCCTGCATCTTCCGAACCAGGAAGCGCAGCTGCCCATCGGTGCCATCCTCGCCTTCCAAGGGCGGCAGGGGCGTGTAGTGGCGTGCAATCTGCAGTTGCGGCTGCTTAAATTCGACCGACCACAGACCATGCTCCCACGCTGCCTTTAGCTTGGCCGAGTTCTTTGCTAGCTCGCTGTCCCTGCTGCGTATGGTTAGGACGAAGGCGGTTGGCGAGACGGGCTCGTTGGAGACGACGTCAAAGGCCGTGAACCTGGTGTCGTTGAGGCTCTCATCCTTGCTTCCGCCAGCAAAAGCCCACCACGCGGTCGTGAGAACCGTAGCAGTGCCAATTGCATACGCCCAAGAACCCCGACGACGCTTGGCCTTGGGTTTGGGGCCTGATTCAGGGGTACCGGAGTTATTGTTGTGCTGTGTTGATGTAGACATCGAAATCGCTCTCCCTTGCTGAAATCGTGCAAGAGAAATAACTTGTGCAGTTTTACTCAACGTCGAATTCGAAGTCTGGCGTGAATGCGCCGCTTGAACTGACAGATTCGAGAGGCATCTTGTGCAGTTACGAACTCCTCTCATCCTGCCTGCCCTGAAGCCCTGAAGCCTGGTGTAAATCGTCAGGCTGTACGTACATCTAAGTGTAGGTATTTCCCAAGCTACCTACCTACAGGTGGTTTGCATTCGGCGTTATCTGCGGGTCCGAGGGAGCTCTTATCAGCTAATCAATTGCCTGGCTCGGGGTTTAGTACTCGCTCTCGGAGCTACGTCAGTGACTGCTTGCGCGACACAGACAGCTTAAGTACAAGAATGTCCGCAACCCCATTCGCACCACCGCAGAACATGATGGTTTCCTATACACCCAGCATTGTGCTTCTTTCTTTCTGATCAATTGCAAGCTGGTCCAGCAAGGGCCTGCACCGTCATGTTTATCCGTCAATTCCGTCCTCTGAGTAGAGGCCTTTGGAAATATGCAAAGCGGCCGTCGCAACCACCCGCTGCCGCTGCCCATCGCTTCCTCAATACCGTGCCTACCTGCCCTTCGCCAACATGCGACTGCGCCGAAACCCCTGCTATGCCTGATGGGCTTCCCATAGACAAAAGAAGCCCCTTAAATGGTGTCATGGCTAGCTATGCGGAGCAACTACTCATTTGTACCGGCAAAGATGATTGGCCTTCGCGCATCGAAGAAGAGAACAGCGGCGACAACTTGGCGGCCGATTTGAAGGAACTCCTGGGTCGAGGTGGGCTCTACAGCGATGTGAGTTTCTACTACGGGCTCTGCTTATCCGTCATCTATAATACGCAGCCCTCCTCTCCCAAACTCAGTCTTCACATCCTCCATTCAAGTGAAAGGAACACGATTGCTGACGGTAAGTGCTCCCTCTTTCTTCTTCGCCGCGTAGCCCTTCCACAACATCTCCGTGCTCAACGCCTCGTTCCCGTCCGCCATCTCGCGGCGGCCCGAGGTGCAGACGACGTCGGCGTACTTGCTCCCGTCCTTCCAGTACGTGCCCTTCCTACCGCGCGTCTCCTTCGACGCCGTGCACGCGTTGGTCAAGGGCTACCTGTTGCCCGAGAAGCTGCACCTCATGCACGACGGCCTGTCGCCCATCCACAAGGAGCGCCTGACACGCAAGGATGCGTTCCGGCCCCTGCTGTACGGCGTCCGCGATGTCCAGGATGTCCTCGTCCTGGTGTGCGGTCACGGCGGCCGTGATATGCGCTGCGGTATCATGGGACCCGCCTTGCAGAAGGAGTTCGAGGCTCAGCTGCCCAAGAAGGGCTACGAGGTGATGCGTGGTCCCATGATCGACGAGAGTGTAACCGCGCCGCCGCTTTCCGGTCCCGTTGGCGACGAGGCCCCGTCCACCGCAAGAGTTGGTCTTATTAGTCATATTGGCGGTCACAAGTTTGCTGGCAATGTGATTATATACATTCCGCCTCGGCTGAATACCAAGGATAATGAGCCCCACCCTTTGGCAGGCCATGGCGTCTGGTATGGCCGTGTAGAGCCCAAAGATGTCGAGGGGATCATCGAGGAGACCGTGGTCAAGGGGAACGTGGTTAAGGATAAGTTCCGTGGCGCCATCAAAAAGGGCGGCAAGGTCGTCAGGTTATAGATATAGATATACACCACTGATTGATATAAATCGTAGAAGACATGGAGAAGACGCTATCATTGCAGAATCGGTGTGTAAGATTAAGAATATATACAAGGAATGATGTTACCTTTAACACAGTCGGAGGTATTGGTGAGCTCGTGGTAGACGGCATGTGGTACAATATATAGATATATATATATAGTGAAAGAAACGAGTTTTTTGCGAGGGCGTGTGATCAGCCCAAATAAATGAGAACCGATCTACCATAGCCAATTCCGTTGACCGACACTTTTCTTCCGTCAATGTATATCTCTTCGAGAGGTTGTTCGCTGTCGACCGGCGGGTCCACCATCTCTGCGCCTGGAGAGTCGCGCCATATCTCCAGATCTTGCAACCTCTCGCCGAATGCCATTACTGCCATCTGTGCAACTCGAAACGCCTGGTCCAAGTCGCCGACCTCGAACACCATGATCTTAGGCTTCAAGATATCTGCCACCTCGCAAAGCCGCTCGTAAAAGACGTCTTCTGGCGCACACCCTCCGGCGGCTCCTTGCTCATGCAAGGCGGAGGCAGTGCTCAGGCGAGGGTACGGCACCAGCGCAAGCTTCGGCTCGTGGTTTCGTACTGAGCGGCCCGTGTCGCGGTTGAAGCCCTTTGCCGAGATATAGGGTGGATTGGACACTAGAACGTCGATGAAATTGCTGCTTCCATCTTGCCGGAGCAGCAACTGGAGCCAGTCGTCAGCAAAGATATCAGCCTCTTTAAACTTCACACCACCCTCCGCACCATCACTTTGTGCCGTTGCGGTGGATGGCCCCCTTGTGATAGTAATGATGATGGCAGGAGGCCCCTTGCCACGTTGTATCGCAGATTCTCCTGCGCAAGCCGCACCGCGCGCTCCTCGACATCGAAGCCCCAAACCTGCAGGTTTGGGAATTTCCTGTGCAGCAGCGCGTAGAGCAGCAGCGGGATGCAGCCCGTACCCGTACAAAAGTCGACGATACGTAACCTCTTCTTCGTGTCCTCTGGTGACAATGAGTTGGGGCATGCAAGGTGCGCTATCACCTCGGACGCGAGCGCAACCGTCCACTCCTCCGTCTCGGGCCGCGGGATCAGTACGCCGCGCCGACATTGGATGTCCAGCGGGCCAAAGGGCTGCGAGCCCAGGAGGTACTGGAGCGGTTCGCCGCGGGCGCGGCGGCGGCAGAGACTGGCTACCTTCCTCTCATGACTGTTTCTTCTTTCTGTATCTGCTGCTGTTGTTGTTACATGAGTCTCAGATGGGCGGATTTGCACATTCCGAGACGTGTCTAGTTGGTCAGAGGAAGCAGAAGCAGACGCAGACGTAGAAGCCGCAACGTGCTCTCGGATCCAGCGCAGCTCGTTGCGCGCCGAGTCCAGGTCGCGGCAAGCGGGCAAAAGAGTCGCGAGGCGAGGGGAGATGGAGCGAGCTCTTTGGATAAGAGACGGCGGAAGACGGGGCATGCCACCTGATAAACTTCTTCACTTCACTCTTAAATGTCGCGGGGCACGAGTTTCAAAGAAGCCCTGCCGCTATATAACAGAGAGGAAATAGTGGACCAGAAATGATATATAGATTTCAAGAACGATTATGGGGGTGTATAGTGTGGAAGATTTTAAGGTTGTTCCCATTGTAGTGTTCAATTGACAAGTTGGGTGGGAAGGTCCATTTCAACATGCATGCCAGCTTATGCACGCAGGGTCCAGAGCCGGTACCCGCTAGTAAACCCTCGTGTTGAGATTGAGAGAATCACTTTAGTTGCGAAGTATTCATCATGTCTTCTGAGTTCTTCAAAGATCATTGATGGGTGCTCGATATGTATGTGCATGCTACTGGTATTGGTCTACCATCACCTACCTTTGACTATCGAGTATAGAGGGGGCTGTATATTTATTTCTACAATGTATCTAATACCACCGTAACGTCCTCTCTTATACCAGCATACGACATATGTACATATACCACATAACTATATCACAATAGGTAGTTGACCGTCTTACCGCCCTTGACAATGAAGGCCTTCTTGGCCTTGCGGATATCGAAACTGGCTAGTTTCGCCTGGGCCTCCTCAGTCTGGAGGATGTGGTCCGTCAGCCAAACCTGATACTCCTGGCTCTTTTCTTCCATGCTACTGGGCCGATGCGGCACCGTTGCTACGCAGCGCATCTTGCCGTTTACCATGACGGCGCACTTTATGTAATCGTGCCCAAGCAATTCGATGGTACCATCCATCTCCGGCCATGTCGAATCAAATATGCTCCTTGTCGATGGATATAGCAACCCCCAGCACTCCTCGGCAAAACCTGGTGTAATCGGTGCCATCATGCGCAGGAGATGGTTCATGGCGGCCATCTTGATCGTCAGCGAAGCGGCCTTACTGTCCATCATAGTGTTCGTCAGACCCATCAATAGGGAGACGGTCGTATTGAGCGAGTAAACCTTTTCGTAGGACTTCGTGATTTGTTCGACGGTTTGCTGAGTAGCGCGCCATATATCAGTGTCAGCGGACCACTGCGCAGCCTGTTCTTGCCCGGCTTCGCCCATCTCCTTCTTGATCTTGGTGAAGTATGCCTCGGCGGCCCATGCTGGGCTCTCTTCTGACGCTGGCCCCAGACTCTGTACATAATCGTGCAGGCGCCTGAGCCACCTGGTCACACCCGCGATTTTGTCTTCATCCCAGTTCACCACATCGCTCACAGGTGCTTGAAACAGCATGTGGGCCCTTGTGGCGTCTGCGCCGTATTTGGAGATGAAGTCGGTTGGATCCACGCCATTATGCTTCGATTTCGACATTTTTTCGTAAGAGACGCCTGGCTTCTCTCCCGTTGCGATCACATAGGGCTTCGACGGGTTGGACAGATCAACCTCGGCAGCTTTCAGGAACCGACCCGACGAAGGATCGCTATATGTTTTGCCATGGACCATACCTTGCGTGATCAGTTGCTTGAAAGGTTCTAACACTGACCGGCCAGTTTTCTCTTCTACCCGGGAACGCCCGGGCTGATCGGAGTACATGAGATCCACGACGGTTTTGTAGATGAAGCGTGCATAAAGCAGATGAAGGATGGCATGCTCGACTCCCCCAATGTATACATCCACCGGCAAGTGTTCCTTGAGCGCAGCTTCGGTTACGGGCAACTCAGCATTCTGCGGGTCTGCGAAGCGCATGTAGTACCAGCTGGAATCGACGAATGTATCCATAGTATCGGTATCCCTCTTTGCGGCACCGTGACATTTGGGACAAGTAGTGTTGATCCAGTCGTCGGCCTTCTCCAGAGGGTTTCCAGACCTTCCCTCCTTCCAATGATGTTCTACTTTGGGGAGAGTTACTGGTAATTGCTCGTCAGGGACAGGCTGAGGGCCACATGTGTCACAATGGACAATGGGTATCGGTGTCCCCCAGTACCGCTGTCGGCTGATGAGCCAGTCTCGCAACTTCCACTTCACTACGCCCTTGGCCGAGCCTGTCGAAGACTGAATAGCTTCCACAACTGCCTCCGCTGCCTGGCCGGACGGTAAGCCCCTGTGAGCCCCTGCCAGCGACGTCATGTAACCGGCACCGAGAAAGGGTCCTTCTTCCATGCCACCAATCTGGCCAACCTCATTTGGGGTCACGGCATACTTGATTGGCTGGCCCGGCTGGTGTGTGCTCCAAAAGTTGAAGTCCCTCAAGTCATGTGCCGGAACGCCCATAAGTGCTCCGGTCTCGTAGTCCCCTCGAACGTAAGCCGCGACATAGACCGGGATACTCTGCGTGCTATCTGACGACTCTTCAGCAGTGTTCAAGGGGTTTCTTGCAGTTAGATAGGGTATCTTGTAGCCCTCGGTGGGACTGTGCGATACAAGATCGGGCGAACCCTTGAGACTTTCAAGGTAAGTTCGCAAGTCTGCATCGTTTTCAGCTAGTTTTCGGACTGCGGGGGATGCTGGCGAAAGTGCGATAAACTGTGCAGCGTATATCGTCTCTGGCCGGGTGGTATAGACCCTGACGGGCTCAAGGGCCGTGCCATCCCCCGACTGGATTCGAAAGTCATAGTGGGCTGCAAACTCGCGACCTAGCCAGTTCCTTTGCTGCGCCAGCACCCTCTCAGGCCAGGCCTCGTTCTCCGCCAGCGTCTCCAAGTCTTGCAGAAGAGATTCCTGGTATTCGGTGATGTGAAAAAACCATTGCTCCAGATTTCGCTTCTCGACCTTGGCACCGGATCTCCATGAATGACCGTCGGCATCCACCTGCTCATTGGCCAAAACTGTGTTCTCGACCGGGTCCCAATTAACCTCGGCGGCTTTCCGACTGGCAAGGCCATTCTTCAACAGCAGCAAGAATATGCGTTGGGTATGCTTGTAGAAGCTTGGGTCGCAAGTGGCAAATTCGCGAGACCAGTCATAGCTCCCGTTCATCAGCTCCAGCTGCTCCTTCATGTGCGTCATGTTCTCCGTTGTCCAGGCCGCGGGCTCGACGCCCCGCTCGATGGCGGCATTCTCAGCTGGAAGACCGAAAGCATCCCAGCCCATGGGCAGCAGCACAGGGTGTCCTTGTAGTCGTCGAAAGCGTGCGACCACATCGGCTATGGTGTAGACTCGTAGGTGACCCAGGTGGAGCTTGCCCGATGGGTAAGGGAACATGGGCAGTATATACATGCTCTTCTTGTCGGATGCGGGCTGGGCATTGTCGCGCTTCGAAGCTCCTTTAAGCCCATGGTCGGTCGATTGCGCCTTTTCCCACTCTCGTCGCCATTTCGCGTCGAGGGCGGGGAAATCTAGCTGGGTTGCATAGCATCGCCGGAGAGTGGTAGCTCGGGGCGCACGAAGGGCAGTACGTGACGATATCACGTAGTGGCTTCGATAGCCGCGGGCTAATCTAGCAAAAGACTGCATTGGAAGATTTTCATGTCATATGGATACAAATATCATCTTGACCCAGATCGGAGAGCTCTGAGGGACCTAGCGGAGCTGTGGTGGGTTGAGCTGACCGGTGCTTAAACGCTTTCCGAGATGGAGAGTATCGTGAACTTCAAATTTCTGTGTTCATCGTACCAAGAGGGTCACAGCGCAGGCATGAGAGTCGAATTGGCCAGTAACACCCACTGAAAGCCAGCCGGGTTGGCACCTGCACCTGCTGTTTAGCGAAAAGCCACCCAGCTAACGTGTGGCCGGCCCGTAAATGAGGGGCAAAATTAAGAAATCAGGGGAGAACAGAACTGGGGGGGGACGCTAACTGGCTTTTTGGGGCTTCAGAAACAGCATCTCAGGCCAATGCGGCTGCTCCTGACATGTCCTGGTCGATCATTCGAGGCCTGAAAACGCCTCATCCGTACTGGGCCAGTCTGGGCCGATTGAGCGCTGACAACCTTCAAGTCAGAACTTCGTTTAATTGATTCGAGTAAGTACATGGGTGCCAACCGATAGACTTTCTATTGAATCATCATCATCGGCAGCATCACGAGTATTGGCGCGGAGGAAAGGCCGTCAGAGAAACAGATGACGACGCATAACTTGATGAAATAATATAAGTACTTATAATATAATAATCGTGATCTGGTTATCGGCAAAGGTAATCTTACGCTTTGGGTCTTCCAGCTCTCATCCAGCAGACCCATTAGTCGCCCGGGTTCTTTGCTTGATGCAGCAGATGCTGGTAGGTTAGCAACAAGTGAACACCTGCGCTGGCAACAGTGCACAGACTGTTTCGAGGAGAGAGGAGCGGCTCTAGCCGGGGCAACCTGCGTGCAGTAGCCCACTGGGCAAGTATCAAACAACCACCACTCACTACTGCTAAACAATATTCCATCCGTTGTCCTCGAACTCTCAAAGGACCGCTAACTTCGATCCCGCAACCGTCCGTGTTACATCTCTCCATCCATCAGACTTCAGTCCACCGACATTTGACACCTGTCTAGACCTCTTTGGAGCTGGACTGTACATAAAGTTACCTTGGCTGCAGCTCAATTGCATTCTCGACGGGCACAGTACATACCTACCTACCTAGCAAACAGCAGTACATATATTTGTGTTGCGACCAAAGACGCCGCCCTGCAGACAACTTCGGCTCCTTGACTGCGCTACACAACACCCCCTCGTCGATTGGATCGACATCTTCACGTGGAAAGGGACTGTTTGAATACCATACTCATATATATACCGAGCAAGCGAGCCTTCAGCAATACGCGTCTGCCAACAACGATAGCCCGTTCTTATAACCCTACAAACTACTAAGAGGCTTGCGTCGCCGGCATGCGGTGATACCAAGTTATCGCAAACGCAGGGATATTCGAGTCTGGTGTTACCCAGACAACCATCACATCACGATGCCGGTCAACTCTACATCGAACCTCCAAGGATACGCCCGAGACTCGCTCGAGCTTGCTTCGCTAGCCTCCAGCAGTCGCGGGCCCGATACCTACTCAGATACAGACTCGAGGCCCTCGATTTCCTCGTCGCGCAAGCTATCTCTTGAGCAGGATGATCCTCTAGACGACAACAATCCCGCTGGGCGGCCTGGCTACGGCCGCGCTGGTCACGGTCGCACCTATTCTACCGTGTCGAATTTCGACTTCGCTCCGAATCTCTTCCCCTTGTCCTCGTCCGCGGCCCCGGGTTATACGCCGCTGGGCGCCCCGACTACGGCAGCACATCAAAATGGTGGCATGGGAGGCGCATCGTTGGAAAAACACAAAACACTCACATACATGAATGGGCTGGGTCTGATTATCGGGTTGATAATCGGCTCCGGAATCTTCTCTTCTCCGAGTCAGGTCAATGCCAACGTGGGGTCTCCGGGCGCATCGCTTGTGGTCTGGGTGATTGCTGGTATTCTGGCGTGGACAGGAGCTGCAAGCTACGCCGAGCTGGGAGGCGCCATCCCTTTGAATGGTGGCCCGCAAGCGTACTTGAGCAAGATTCTGGGAGAAATGGCTGGCTTCCTCTTCACATGGGTAGCTGTGCTCGTGTTGAAGCCGGGGAGCGCCGCTATTATTGCTATCATCATGGGAGAATACCTCGTCAGAGCGGCTATCGGAATCGAGGCCGAAACGATCAACCCTTGGGTTAGCAAGAGTGTGGCCCTGGTTGGCCTGGTCTTACTGACGTTCATGAACGCCTTGTCTACACGCTTGGGTACCCGCACCAACGACCTGCTCATGTTTCTCAAGTTCATTGCCTTGATCGGAGTCACTATTGTTGGAGTTGTCGTCGCCGTTACGGGTCTTTCCTACTCGGGTCCTGCCAACGTCGAGTGGAAGACCCATGGATGGTTCGAAGGGACCAGTAAGGACGGGGCCCAGTGGGCTGTTGCTATATACGCAGGCCTTTGGGCCTTTGATGGGTGGGATAACGTAAGTTTTCCCGCTTAAAATCCGAATATACGACGTGCGCAACTAACATGGAATACCAGACGAATTATGTTGTTGGAGAGTTTCAGAACCCTGGGCGCGACCTTCCGCGTGTTATTCATACCGCGATGCCTCTGGTCATCATTTGCTATGTCCTCGCTAATATGGCCTACTTTTTCGTATTGCCGGCTGCGACCATCAATTCGACCAATACTGTCGCAGTCAACTTCGGCAGTAAAGTTTTTGGACCCATTGGCGCCCTTGTATTTGCCCTCATCGTGAGCGCCTCTTGCTTTGGTGCTCTGAACTCACAGACCTTCACCAGCAGTAGACTCGTCTACGCTGCTGGAAAGGAAGGCTATCTTCCAACCGTGTTTGCGCAGATTGGTCTTCGCTCTAATGAGCCGGGTCTTTCAACGACGCGGACTAGGGGCTGGTTTTCGAAGCGTTTGCATAGCATGCTTGGCGATGAGGAGGCAGGCTTGTTCTTCACGCCCGTCAATGCGCTGCTTCTCAACATGGCTCTCACCATCATGTACATCGTTGTTGGCGAATTTGGCGAGTTGCTGACCTTTTACGGTGTTGCTGGCTACACATTTTACTTCCTGACGGTCTTGGGCCTGATCATTCTGCGCGTGAAGGAGCCGAATCTGGAGCGACCCTACAAGACCTGGATCACAACCCCTATTATTTTCTGTTGCGTCAGCTTGTTTCTGCTGTCGCGAGCCGTCTTTGCGCAGCCGCTGAAGACGTTGATAGTGGTTGCATTTGTGCTTGTTGGCATACCAGTGTATTTCTGGAGGATTCACGGCCGAGACCAAGTAACGAAGCGGGAGGTTAGTGGACGCGAGGCGCCTCCTGTCTGGAAATTTTGGAAACGATGGACGAGCTGAATTGGATAATGATTCTATGTTTGTGTTTCAGCTGGGGATATTCCATTATATATTAGAGGTCGGTTCCCATTGGGATTGCATCAAAGCATTGGCGTACGGGGCATAGCTATTGGAAGGTTACGATTAACCGCAATTGCATAGTACATACATACTTGCCTAAATCAAGTACGGACCTTACAGGGCCTGTAATACATATATATAGAGACAGAGAGGTTACCGCCAATTTCATTGGCCATGCTCTCCAGAAACTTGTATCGGGTGAAGACGGGGTACTTCCCTGATATCTACAGTGGATCATACGATGAGCGGAGCCTCGGGGCCGGTTCGGCCATTTTATCTCGTCACGAACAAGCACATGACCGGGCCCAGCCCGACAGATAACGACAGCCAAGTTGTTTGAAGGTCCGTATCTCGCTCGTTTGGAAAACAAGTCAAAACGTTGTATGCCACCGTCTCGTTCATTATTTGGTTTCGCCAGGGTTGCCATTCCGAATCAGTCGTTCTCTCTTGGGACGGCCCTTAATAAACGGCTCTTCGCCAGTCTTTAGCCGGTCCGGTTCACGGCCATCTTCAAACATGGGCTCCGTCTCTCAGAGCGATGAAGCAGCTCTCCCGCTGGGGCCCTTTTCTGTCTCCTCGGTCGCCGTCGTCGGGGCCGGGCCCTGCGGTCTTGCCTGCGCCAAATACCTGCTGGCCCAGAAGATCTTCAAAGCCGTCACCATATTTGAGCGGAGCGCCGATGTGGGCGGCGTGTGGAACTACAGCACGGCACCGCCGACCGACTGGACGAAGGATACCGGCGCCCCTGCACAGGAGGAAGAGAGGCAACCCTCCACGGTACAGAGGGACGAAAATGGAAAGCCCCTCTTTCCGAGCCCCATGTACGACCAGCTGAACACCAACATCCCGGCTGCCCTCATGCAGTTCTCGGACCTGTCCCTCACCGCGCCGGAGGACCGCCGCGTGTTCCCCACCCGCCAGCGCGTGCAGGCCTACTTGCAGGAGTACGCGGCGGACATCCGCGACCAGATTCGCTTCAGCACCATTGTGCTAGACGTGCGGCCCGACGATGCGTCCACCAGGACGCCGCGCTGGCATCTCCGCAGTCGCGATCTCATGGCAGCCGACGACGCCGCCGAGAAGACCGAGATCTACGACGCCGTCATCGTCGCTTCGGGCCACTACAACGAGCCGCACGTCCCCGCCGTGACCGGCCTGCGCGAGTTCGTCGCGGCGCACCCGGGCGTCGTCCGCCACTCCAAGCAGTACCGCACCCCCGAGCCGCACCGGGGCCACAAGGTGCTGGTGGTCGGCAACTCAGCCTCGGGGCTCGATATTGCGGGCCAGATCCACCCGGTCTGCGCGCCGCCCCTGTACCTCTCGGTGCAGACGGCGACGCCCGACGAGGTGAAGAAGCAAGCCAAGGAAGGCGGGTTCCAGTTCGAAGAGGTCTCCACCATCGAGGAGTTGCTCGTTGCCGAGCGCGGCGTACGGCTGCGCGACGGCACCGTCATCACGGACCTGGACACGGTCATGTTCTGCACGGGCTACCTGTTCTCCTACCCGTTCCTCCAGTGCCTCACCGACGCCGCCGCTACCGACGACAACGGCCAGGAACTAGTCGCCAGCCGCGGGCAGCCGCTCGTCACCGACGGCCGCAAGGTGCACGGCCTGTACAAGCACATGATCGACATGCGGTACCCGACGCTGGCCTTCTCGGGCCTGCCGATCAAGGTGATCCCGTTCCCCGTGGCCGAGTCGCAAGGGGCGGCGCTGGCGCGGCTGTGGGATAACGAGATGGGCCTGCCGCCGCTCGCGGCCATGGCGCAGTGGGAGCGCGACGAGGCAGCGTCGCGCGCCAAGAAGCAGCGGACTGACGAGCTGCTCCGGGACGAGGTCGCGCCCTACCACGTCTTCCCGCCCGGCGGCGACGGGACCTACATCAACGGCCTGCACGACCTCGTCATGCAGAGCGCGTCGGCGGGCAGCAAGGGGAAGGAGCCCCCGCGCTGGGGCGATTACGAGTTTTGGATGCGCAGCGTCTACGCCGAGGCCCGGATGGCGTTTGTGAAGGCCGGGAAGAAGGCGACGAGCCTCGAGGAGCTCGGGTTCACGTACCAGCCTTTAGGGGAGGAGAAGAACTAAAGATACTTTGTTCTGTGAGAGAACCAAAGACACCCATGTGGAGGGAGAAGCTTCCACATTGAAGCTAACCTTTGGTGGGCACGACGATGACGATGAATGACTTTGGTGGCTTAATTCTACATGGTCAAGAAGTTTTCCACTTTTTGTATAGAAGTGGCTGGATGGCGAGCTGTAGAGGAGGAGAGGGTTCGTAACCCAGCAGATAGCCCGATATGCGAATTCCAGCCAGTAGAACGATTACTAGGGTATTACTGACGATATCGCGTGATGAACGTCTCACATTCAACCCAAACCAAACCACCCTAGTTGTGCACAGTTTTAAGGATTTAGATGCCTAATGTTTGTGGTTCATCTGTTCGTGCAACACATCGCCCTCCACACTCAGATCCATTCCCAATGTGACTCAGTCCCACCCCCAGCGCCTTTCATATTTTCCAACGTTAAAATGCAACGAAGCTCCAAGCTCTTGAAGAAACAAAGCTTCTGGTATCGTACCCACACAGGAGAAACCCGGAATTAATTCTCTGTTGCCCCTGAAATCTCATACATATATCATGATTAACAAAATTAAACACATATCCACCCTTATTTATAGCAGCCTATTATCCCTAGAAACATCGACACTCTATAAGTGTGCGGGCTTATACATCCCCACTTATCCCCAGACATCGTTAAGCGACTGCGCCGCCTTGATATCCTGCTGGGCATAGTCGTTGACCTTGGCCAAGAGCTCCGGATCCGAGGCGGTCGGGAGGTCGACCGCAATGGTCGCGTCGAGCTGGGCACGCTTCTTGAAGGGCGTGCCGTCGGGTCCGCAGGTGGCGATCTTCTCGAAGTAGTTGCCGTGGGCGTCGATGTCGAGCCCGAGCTGGCCCGCGTTGCACTGGATGTTGGCGTAGCCGTCGCAGACCTTGATGTCGGCGGCCGTGTAGTTGATGGTGTTGGCGTCACCGGTCGACAGCCAGTACTCGGGAGACGTGTGGCGGTAGTTGGCGAAGATCGGGGGCAGGCGGGGGACCGGGTCCGCGAGGTGCGTTACGCGGTACTCGAAGCCGGCCTGCTTGGTGACAAAGTCGACAAAGGCCCGGTTGCCCACGCGCGGGCTACCGTACGTGTACAGGTCGATGGCGTGGCCGGCGGCACGCTCGTACGCCGCGGCCACGGTCGCGATGGCCGCACCCAGCGAGTGGCCCGTGAAGACAATCTTGTAATCCGGGTTTGCCTTGGTCGCGGCGGCCAGGGCCGTGGTCAGGGGGCCGCGATCTCCTTGTAGGCGCCAGCGAAGCCGGCGTGCAGCAGGCAGCCACCGACAAGATTGCAAGGTTCTTGTAAGAAAACAAAGCTGAATTTGTTGTTAGTGCAAAGATCTCATGCAAATAGATACTGTGGTTCATTTTCTCTCTCTTCGTGTCTTAGGGCGCGAAGTTTAAGCACTTACTTGGTAATCCAGTTACGGATCGAGTGAGACCCCCGGAATGACAGCACAATGACCTTGTTCTTGGGGTCCGTAGACAAGAAACCCTGGATATCGGTCACCTTGCCCCTATCAAAAGAAGGTTTTGTCAGCTTTCAGGTAGGTAATGTGCGGGGAAGAAGACTCACACAAAGGTAGCGGTTACGAAAGCACCCGCGGCGGTCACCTCGGGGCACACATTCTCCGCACAGGTCACGGTAGAACCAACAGGGGCCTCTGAGTTGCAGTAACTAGCCCCTGCATATTCGGCGTAAAAGTCTAGCTGGCTGACTTCTTCTGTAGTGACAGCTTCTAGTTCGGTTTTACAGCATGGTCAGTCCTGGAATAGTACTAAGGTTTCGGGAGAGGTTCATGCCAAAATACACACCTCGGCGCGCCAAGTATGGGCGAAGGCTATCAGGGACCGGGCTCGCAACAGCCGTCAGAGCGAGGCTCGAGACAAGAGTCCAAGTTAATGACTTCATCTTGGGGGAGTTGGTAGGTAGACAGGGAATGTTGGATCGTCTCCAACACAAGAGCAAAGGCTAAAAACAAAAGTGAGTGTATATATATATATATATATATACGGCAGCAGGCTGTATCGAGAGACAGAAGTCGGGAAGGACTGGCGTCAGTGGCGGGGATGCTGCCCTGTTGGTTGTGTAGGGTATAAGACAGTGAGACCAGTGCTGATCAAATCCCAAGAGTTTAAGACCATAGTCGTGCTCTGTTATAGATTATATACCTACCAACCCAACTGCCAACTGCACAACCACGTTGGCACTGAGCCCAATCTGGCAGGAGCGAGAGACAGCCAGCCATGAGGGCGCAAAGCATGCCGCTGCCCCAACCGGCCCCAACGAACGCACGATGGAGTCGGAAATGGATCTAATCGAACCCTTAGCGGTGATCATTGGCCCAGGGGTCCCTTCACCGAAGTTGATTTCCTTCTTTTTCTTCGGGACTTGGTCAACGGCGGCGGGCTCTCAGGGCTCTCCAACAGACAAGACCCCTGTCCGTTCAATCACGCATCCCTGCGGATAAAATGGTGCAAGTAGCGGGAACCTGTTAATACAACGGGCCCTTGTGTGTGTGCTATAGTAAATCCGTAATGCGCCTCCCAGTTTTAGTTGTTCTTTGGTGGTAATTGCGACCTGTTAGCATTTCATCTGACCTTTGCGAAACGAATCCCGATCCAAATCTTTTGGGCCGACCACGCTGCCAAGAGATGGGGTACCCTTTCCCAATCCTGGCCATTGTTCCTGGCATGCAGATCGGGGAGCGGGCCCATTTGAGAAAAGCAACAATCCAGGCAGCCCTCTCGGGCGAGGACTGTGTGGGCGCCCATGCCCGCTATTGGTGCGTAAAGCAGCCGAGCCGGAGTCGACGAGCTCCCAAACAGAGCCTTGTAGTTGTGGTGGTTGTTGAGAAGTCAGAAAGTGGGAGGCTGAGTCCATCTGGTGGAAATTGTTGGGGGGGGCAAAGGATATGATAAGACACAATACGATATGCATCGTCTCTCGTCTCATCTCAGCGCAGTCTCATCCCATTCCGCGCCGATGCAAAAGGCAGAAAAGACTCTGACAGAGCTGTGGTCGTATGCACAATTCCCCATCCCACCTTCTTCATCTGACAAGTGCAGGCCTTCCCCTCTCGTTTGGCTCTCACGCCGGCGCGCGGTGCCAGCCATGCAACCTTCAGATTGGTGGATGCGGCTATGCCCGTTCGTGAATGGATACTAATACAAATGCAGCATTCGACGAGGATGTCCGACTAGCTTGAACACTAATGTGAGAAATGCCACGAGGACTGCAAAGCGCCGGGGTGGCTTACCAATCGCAGGTGCGGAAAGCCTTCAGCGCCTACTAATAACTACCTAGGGACACCGCAACGGCTGATACTATCTACGGCAAGTTCGGCGTTAGAGAATTCCAACAGGTCCACACAACAGGACCAAAACCGTGAACGTGCTCTCGCTCATCTACATATGTCTATCTCCAACAGCGCAATTCCGACATGACTTGGTCAATGCAACGCTCTATGGGCAATCTCATATCACTGGGCCAAACCGCAATGCTCAGTTACAATTCATGAGTCAAGTGTGGTTCCCCAGACTGATGACCCGTGGAACGTTCATTGTACCTGATGTAGTCAGCAGGGACAGACAGTGCTAATTCTACTAATATCACTATTGGCAACGGCAGGGAAGAGGGCAGAAGAAGAAAAAAACGGAGGAAGAAAAAGAAGATAGCCGTTACACATATATCCAATAGTATCCTCTTCGTTTTCTTTTTTTTGTTTTTTTTTTTGCGATGGAGCGTGGTGTAAAGATCCAATTACAAAAACAAGGGAGGCCCCTGCCTTGGCTTAAGGAAGTAGGTAGCTTGTACGGCAATTGCTTCTGTTAGTGTTACATGCTCGCATGAACGCCTCTTACCGACTGCCTGGTAAGCCATCGAGCAGCAATGACCTAATCTTTCATGCCATCTATGTCGTACGCTGCTACTTACTTACATAGTCGGGCATTTATGGGAGGATCCCTTTCTGCACGTGTTGGTTTGAAAGAAATCCAGACATCTGGATCCAGAAGGGAAGAAAGATCGTGGTTAGAAACGTGCTCATAACGAGTAAGGGGCTCTACAGTGTAAGATAGACAACCACATATTACTTACATAATAAAAAGCTGCCTTCATCCATTGCAGGCTCCTCTCTCTGGTTGGTTGGTTCCCACCCAATATCAATGAGAATTGCCAGGATTGAATGAGATACGGCAGTTGTTTGCTTATTAGGGCGGCGCGGGCGAACCTTATGTCTCACGTCGTCCACCGTCTTCGTAGATCTTTGTGCCGTTCAATGGCAGCTCCTTAAATGTAACCTTGATTGATCGGGGAGTCTGAGCGCACCACTCAATCTTCAATCTTCGGGGAAGGCAGCTCTATCGAGTTTAGTTTCAGCTGGGGAGAGTCTCATCAGGCCCCAAACCCTCGTCTATCTGTCTGGGGGGTTACAGCTCCTGCAAGCATGGCATGGTGCATGCTACTTATGATGCATCACTTGCCCGATTTGTCTTTGCCATGACGTGAAGGCGCATGTCGCGTCGGCGTGATGAAGCCCAGCTGATCAGGTGCCAATGTGCGAGCGGCAGTCAGGCAAGTCATGGACCAACTAGACCAAGCAGGGAAATTCTCTTCTCTTGGCTGCTTCCGCCCGGCGCATGTGCGTGAGGTTCTCTTCAAGCCTACCTAAAAGTACCCGTTCAGAAATCAAGGAACCGGGCCATGCCATCAATCAATTGATCAATTGATGGGCTGAACCGGCGCGCACTCCAACCTGAATGCCACCTTCCAAATTGGATTATGGCAGCTTCCGGCGGCTGAACGGGCTACTCTCGCCCGCAACTGCAACACCTCATAGGCCCAAAGTCAATATCAACCACATTTACTACTAGCACAGAGTTATTGGACTTTCTTGGGGTTCGCGTGTCGTATAACGCGGAACCAACCTACCTTATCTGCTAATCTCTCCTTGTCAAAGGGGGAGTTCTCCTTTGGTCACGTAAGGTTACATTCTTGCATTCCTAGCAAGCACCCATGCCGTCAACTCCAATATTCAAGGGAGGTGGGAAGAGCTGATACCCTAGGTAGTCTCGCTACGGCTGTCTTCTGAGGCTACCAGACAGAAAATTAAACTGGTCAACCCTCCCATACAGCTCAATACAGTAAAGCAGCAATTCCAGCAATCAATTCGATAACAGAAATATTTAAAAATCCGAGTAAATGCTAAGTTAATAAAGCTACTAATTATGCGTTATAAGATATTTTTTTATATTTTTAAAGAAGAGAACACGCCGATTTAGTATATATAAAACATAGGTTGAACTATTAGAGGGTTGACTAGTTTAATTTTCTTTCTGGGAGTGAGGGTATTCTATTTATATGGGGGCTTAGGCGGCGGCACATATGCCGACGAGGAGAGTGGAGCGGTAGCGAGTTCAGCGTCACATTTACTAGTCACTTAACACCGCCATATCATCCACCGAACTAGTACGTTCTGTTTTGTTTTATACCGTTGCCTGACCAGGCCTCCCCGCCGGACACCAAGGTGAAGATCCAAATCTTAGGCTTAGCGATATGTATGTGGTGCCGCTAATGTCTCGGCTCCGCATCTCCCCATTGGATCACCTTCAGCTGGCCTGGTGTGGGATGGATGGTTTGCTGCATGTGTAATGCCTAGCCAACTGACGGGGTACCAAGCGACTAACACCGGAACCAACACCCACCTCTTTAAGACACCGGCACCTCACATGTCATTTTCGCTGGCTTGCTGGTGTTCTAGTCGGTACCGAGCCCCTCGTGGCCCCATTCCCGTTGCTTTCCATTGAGTGGTATGGGCACGATCTGGCATGATAACGCCTAATATAGGTGCACGGCTTCTATGGTCCCATCGGGCAGTCCAAACTACGAGTCGGCTTGAGCGGCCAGACTGGACCCATGCCCTCTCAGTGCCAGTCAGTTATATAAATTACCCGTATGTATCCCAAACTTGGTTTGCCTACCCAAGTGCTTCGCTGTTGCTTGAATTGCTCTACCCATCCTCCGTGAGCCGTGCGGTCAATCTTGCCGTCTACACCGCTCCCTGTCGCTCCTTCAACGTAGACATGCACTTTCTCGGTTCGGGGTCCCCTTCGGGACTCCCGACCCTCTCGCTCTTTCTCCTGTCCAACTTGTTGGGCACCTCCGGCGCCGCCATTCAGCCCCGTGCCGCCGTTCCCGCCCCATATGTTGCTGCATCCTACTACCCAGCACCTCACGGCGGATGGGCCGACGACTGGGCCGATGCCTATGACAAGGCCGTCAAGCTGGTTTCGAAAATGACCTTGGCCGAGAAGACCAATATCACGGGCGGAACCGGCTTCTTCATGGGTAATTTCCTCTCATGCTGCCTTTCGGGCTAGGTACCCCTTTTTGCTAACACCTAATCAGGGCCTTGTGTGGGAAACACTGGCAGCGCCGACCGCTTAGGATTCCCGCAGCTGTGTCTTCAGGATGGTCCCCTGGGTGTGCGCACGACGGACAATGTCACCGCGTTTCCTGCGGGCATCACGACAGGCGCTACATTTGACAAGAAGCTGATGTACGAGAGAGGAGTTGCCTTGGGCCAGGAATTCAAGGGGAAAGGCGTCAACATGTACCTCGGTCCTTCGGTCGGTCCTTTGGGCCGCAAGCCTCGTGCTGGGCGAAACTGGGAAGGTTTCGGTTCGGATCCGGTGCTGCAAGCTTTTGCCGGGGCCGAGACGATAAAGGGAGTTCAGGACCAGGGTTGCATTGCCGTATTGAAGCACTTGATCGGCAACGAGCAAGAGATCCAGCGCATGTTCAACGTTGCGCAGCAAGGAATCAGCGCCAATATCGGTACGTCAGGACGAGAAACCCAGTGTGTATGTTCAAGGTTCTGTGATAACTGACACCCCGGGCAGATGATCGAGCGATGCACGAGTTGTACTTATGGCCGTTTGCTGAAGGCGTCCGCGCCGGCACCGGTGCTGTCATGACCTCATATAATGCTGTCAACGGCTCGGCAGCGTCGCAGAATGCATACAACATCAATGGTCTTCTCAAGGAAGAACTCGGCTTCCAGGGCCTGGTCATGACTGATTGGCTTGCACACATGTCCGGTGTTGCCTCTGCTTTGGCCGGCCTCGACATGTCAATGCCCGGTGATACGCAGATTCCCGTACTGCCCGGTACGGCTTACTTCATGTACGAGATGACTCGCTCGGCTCTCAACGGCAGTGTCCCCATGGACCGCATCAACGACATGGCGACTCGCGTCGTGGCTGCATGGTACAAAATGGGACAGGACAAGGACTACCCGCGCCCCAACTTCTCTTCCAATACGCGTTCCCGAACCGGGCTGCTGTATCCCGCTGCCGTCTTCTCCCCATCTGGCGTCGTGAACTACTACGTCAACGTCCAGGCCAACCACAAGATCATCGCCAAGCAGGTCGCCCAGGACGCCATCACCCTGCTCAAGAACAACGGCAGCCTGCTACCCATCTCAACATCAGCGCCCATCAAGGTCTTCGGCACCGACGCCCAAGCTAACCCTGACGGCATCAACAAGTGTACCGACAAGAGCTGTAACAAGGGCACCCTGGGTATGGGATGGGGGTCAGGCTCGGCCGACTACCCTTACATGGACGACCCGATCAGCTCACTCAAGCGCAAGGCCGGCAACGTGGAGTTCTGGAACACCGACTCGTTCCCCAAGAACCTGCCGGACGCTACGATCGACGACGTCGCCCTCGTCTTCATCAGTTCCGACTCGGGCGAGAACTCATACGAAGTGGAAGGCAACCACGGCGACCGCGATAAGTCGGGCCTGAAGGCGTGGCACAACGGTGACGAGCTCGTGCAGAAGGCGGCCGAGAAGTACAGCAACGTCGTCGTGGTCGTGCACACCGTGGGTCCCATTGTGATGGACCCCTGGATCAACCACCCGTCAGTTAAGGCCGTCGTTTTCGCGCACTTGCCTGGTCAGGAGGCGGGCGACTCGCTCACTGAAGTCCTCTTCGGCGAGGTCTCCCCCTCGGGCCACCTTCCCTACACTCTCCCCGTCTCCGAGTCGGACTACCCGGAGAGTGTGTCCATTGTGCCCAACGGCCTCGGCCAGCCCCAGGACACCTACTCCGAGGGCATCTACATCGACTACCGCTACTTCCAGAAGAAGGGCGTGAAGCCGCAGTATGCCTTCGGCCACGGCCTCAGCTACACCAGTTTTGCCTACAGCGACGTCAGCATCAAAGCCGTCACACCGCTGACCTCGGTCCCGCCGGCACGCCCCGCCAAATCCGCCGACCCTATCGCGGCTATGAACAACACGATCCCGCCCGCGTCCGAGGCCCTGCGACCCGAGGGCTTCAAGGACATCTTCCGCTACCGCTACAGCTTCCTAGCCGATAACGACGCCAAAAACGCCTACGCCGACGGCGCCGCGGGCAAGAAGTACCCCAGCCTGCCTCCGGGCTACTCGACGACCCAAAAGGAGGCCGGCCAGACGCCCGCCGGGGGCCCTCGGGCGGCAACCCGGCCCTCTGGGATGTGGGCTACACCGTCTCGCTGACCGTCACCAACAACGGCACGGCGCACGCGGGCAAGGCCTCGACGCAGCTCTACGTCCAGTTCCCCGCGACGGACAACGCAAAGTACGACACGCCCGTGCTGCAGCTGCGCGACTTCGCCAAGACGGCCACGTTGGCGCCCGGAAAGAGCGAGACGGTCGAGCTCACCATCAGGCGCAAAGACGTCTCCGTCTGGGACGCCGAGCTGCAGAACTGGGTCGTGCCCAACCCCGAGGGCCGGTTCAAGTTCTGGATCGGCGATGCGAGTGACTCATTCGGCGCTGTCTGCTACAGCGACTCGGCGGCGTGCGAGACGGGCGTTCCTGGGCCTTTGTAGTGATCTCGATCAAATCTGCAAAGTAGGAAATATGGTCTCGCTGATGTAGTTGGATCGCCGATCTTTGCTGTATTTTTGCTGTACATATTGAGGCTACTATCATTAGTATGTATCTAACGTATATAATCCGTAATGTTATAATGGGGATTCCTCGTATTATATCTGTCGTGTTCGATTCAAGGGACCTAGGTACAGTACAATGTACAACAGTAAGACGATTATGCCTTTTCGCCAGCCTGATATCTGCTCCGAAACGTAAAATATGTGTATGGTTGTGTGTTGCCATCGTTGATCTTACTTCTACGGAAGTCTACTGGATGGTTGTTCCATTTTGCTGTTATGCCATCCGTGCTTCTGTACCCTCGGTTGGAACATATCCAACCGTTATCGAGACGCAAGTGATCACCCCAAGTCCCAGATGGCGCGTTTCGTAGCATCCTCCTGTACCCATGAGATGATCATATCACCCATATCGCCCACCAACTTGTCGTAATGCGGCCCCTCAAAGAAGAGGCCCGTGTGGGCCTCGACCTCGTCCATGTCCTTCATGAAAACCTTGATCCACTTCGGGTCCAATTGGCCGTTAACCTTGCTCGGCAGAGTGCAAAACTTGCGTTCCTTCGGTGGTTTGGGGGGCTTCTCCTTTTTCTTTTCCTTTTTCTTCTGGTCCTTGGTGGATACCGACGGTGACTCCAGCTCGTTGGTAGAGTCCCGAGACAGCGACGCCTCCCCCTTTCGGTTGTTTGTGCGCGGGAAATGCTGGCTTCTGCATCAGCAGTATCGGCCGCCGAGGGCTTTGGCACGACTGCCGCTGCCGTATCAGCGAGCGAAGTCTGCCGTCTCTCAATGCCATCCGCGAGGATTTGGATTGCCTCTTCATTCTTCCGGCGCTGCTCTTTGGCCTCATTTTCCGCGTCCTCTCCACGCTTCTCAGTCTCCTGGATAGCCTCTTCATCCTTTCGACGCTGTTCTTTGGCCTCCTTTTCGGCCTCCTTCCCACGTTTCTCGGCCTCTGAGGCTTGTTTCTTTACCTCCTTCTCGCGCTTGGCAGCATCCGAGGCCAGCTTCTTCTTGCGCTTATCGATGATCTTCTGTCGTTCCTTAATCGTTTTCTCGCGGTTCTTCACGGCTTGTTCATACGCCTTGAGAACACGCTTAGATTCTTTCTCCGCCTGCTTGCGGGCGTCCTTGTCCGTGTATTTCGTGCCATCGAATGCTTCCGGTTTCTCGGGCGGGTCAGGTACCTTGGGTAGACTCAGTTCCAGCTCGGAAAGCTCTTTAGCGGCAGCATCCATCTCGGGATCTTTATCTACACCCTCTGTCGCCTTAGATGATGGCTCTGCAGCTTCATCCCCCGGATTTCCCTCTTGAGGGGCCGACGACTCCGGTTGTGCGGCTGCAGCGCTGGACGATAGCCTCTCGTCGATGGATTGTTCTGACATTGGATGCGTCGACGCCCCGCTCTTGTGGTTATCGTCCCCCTCATCTTCTATCGGCACTGGATCTATCACCTCTAAACTAGAGACTGACTGATCGTCAGCATCGTGAGATGGGCCCGCAACACTCTCCTTTGGAATGTCAGGAAGACTTCGCGCTGACGGCCGTTTCCGCCCTTCGTCACTGATATCTCCCGTGGAGACTCTGGGCGTCGATGATGACGAGCTTGCGGGACTGGGGCCAGCAGCCATAGCATCTTCAATCTGCTTTCGGTCCGCAGCGCTCATGTCCTTCGGAGCTTTCGGCTTCTTGGGGTGCCCGTGGCATACCGTATAATACTGGACAAATCGAACTTGGGGTGGGACATGAGAGAACCCATGGTTCTTTATGTCGTCCATGTCCTCAAGCTTCCGCAAGTTTTCGTACCGAATCTTGAGGCAATTGAAGTCCATTAACACACTCCCAAACTCGAGATGGGACATGATGTGGTGGCTGGCAGCGTCTATGATCCCTTCCGAATTGTGCTTCTTGACGAAGTGGACAATGTTTTTCCACCAGGAACGATCCTTAAGGCGAACATCATTTGGAAACTCGGGATCGAAATTGGGGTCCATAGTCAGCCGAGGTGGCAGATTGGGAACAGACGTAGGCGGGTCTGCCAGAGGCGACATAGGCATTGGACTTGCAAGGTCCGAATGCAAAGAAGGCTCCGGCGATGCCACACTCGACGTCGCCTGAGTAGAAGCCCCGGGAGGCTTAGGGGTATCTGTTTTGGAACGGAACAAGCTTGAGAGGCCGGCTACAATAATGCCAGGATGGAGGCCCAACAGGGGCGCATCGAGATTGACAGTCCCTAGGATTCTATTTTCAAAGAAATTGGGACTGTTGTGGTCCCGTGATTGCTGTCGAGGCCGTTAGCAGTGATGGCTTTCGCACGTAACAAACGATGAAGAGCCTACCATGAGAACAACATCGGCGGCTAGAAGACCGCCCATCGAATGGCCGACAAGAACGACATCAGTCGTGGGCGACTCGTGAGGCTGAAGCCATCGGCTAAAATTGTCACGGGCAACCTCAATAGCCTTGTACGTCTTGTACCGGGGGTAGATCTTGGAATGGACGACGTGTGTGTCGATGAGCGCGTCCCTCAGGTACCGATGGACGTGGGCGGGGAAGGACTGAAAGGAATGATCTGTGCCCATGAAGCCATGGATGTAGACGACGAGCAGCCTGCGCTTGGATGCCTCGTCATAGTTCGGCAACGATGGCACAAGCGACTGAGTTGAGTTGGACCGCGGATCTCCTCGCGACAGATGACTGCTGTAGGCAGGCGGCGGTTCGTAGTGGCCCTCGCTGCCTTCCGGCGCATCTGTGGGAGTATACTTCCAGTCTTGGATGTTCATTGTGCCGGGTTGACCTTATAGAAGTCCGCCTACCCGATTGATGATGGCAGGTAAAGGGTCGGGAATTGGAACGGGCTGCACATAAAATATCCACTGTTGGCGGGGTTCCAGAGCCGTGACAACCGACGTCAAACCATGGCGCTTTTGGCTGGGATTGGGTAATGAAGCTGTTTCAAGAAAGTAATAGACGCAGCAAGCTTGCCTACACATAAATATACAACAATGATGTCGTAAAGCTACCGAGTGGCTACGGAATAGGTATGTAGGTGGGTGGGCGAGAGAAAGAGAGAAAGAGAGGACGAGAAGGTCCTTGAGCATATTGGAACGTTCATAACCCGCGGGTGCAGATGCGAATCGAATGTTGATTTTCTGATTACTGACATACATATCTCGTTACCGGGCGGTGCCCAATAAGGCAGTTTGCAAGATTGTTCCCTCTTTGAGCATGCGGGCTGGCGGGTAGGCGGAACCGATCAACACCGGCCACCAAGGTTGGCCTATGGCCTATCGGAGCCGTATCTGGAATTTCTGGGCATTCATTGCACCAACTGTCGCAACCGCAAAACGGTTCTCGTATCGAATCGGACTGCTGCCAACGAGGGGGATGCTGAGGTGGTAGAAGGCTTCTTGTCCTTTGGTGTCTCGGAGCTTTCTCTCTGATTTGCGACAGTTTACAAAGGGGCGTATTTCTATTTTCCTGTAAGCATGCACGGAACACGGAAGGACTACTGGGTGCCTCGAAGCATAGGTTTTCAAAAAGATTTCTTTTAATTCTGTATCAAGGCAAGGTGTATCTACAAGTGAGCGGGGGACGTCGTATCCCATAGGAAGGACTGTCAAACCCATCGCGCTCAGTTAGTTTTGCTGCTTTTGGATTCGCAAAAGTTCATAAAATGACTGCCCCCAACGCCTTGCTAAAGAGAAAAACTGCAAACAATAAATGCAAGGACCATAGAGACCGGCGCTGCTCAGCCGTGAAGCCGACTCTCATTGTCCTCGTCAAGGGAACAAACGGGCCCCGTTACGCTTCGTAGCGCGTAGACCATTATTAAAATCCATTCCAGGATTCGGGGTATCATGTTCCTATCCCGCTGTAGCCATTTCGTACACTTCCACTAAAGGATGAACCGGTGTTCTGTTTCCACGTTAGTAATGAGGCCGAGAACAACGGACTACGGCTGGTCTGTAGTCACCTGTTTTCTCCTCTTCAGCTTCGACGACCGATCGTCGCCTTCGCCGGTTGAGTAACCTGACGCGGCGCCTTGATCGTCGTCAGGGAATCCGTCTCCGTAGCCCTCAAAACTGCTGTCCTGGTAACTTCGCTTCTTGTTGATCCGTCTCACACGATCTACTTGCGGCACCTGCAGTTTGCTCGTATTGCCGAGACCGCCAGCGGACCCGACGGGCGTACCGGGCGTGGCTTTCTTCAAACCCTCCTTTGGCTTCTTGGTCACGACACTAGGTGCCAGATCACCAAGTACAGTGCTATCCCAAGCCTTATTGGGGACCATACCCCTCGCCATTGTCATGGCCCGCGACAAGCTTGATTGGACTGTGTTGGAGAACCCTCGTTCGACCTCCTTGCCCTGTACCTCGTGTACATACCATTCGGACTCGGGGTACATGATCATGTGCATGAAGCCGTCCTGATCGTATGGGTCCTTCTCGACCTTATCGAAATGACCATTGACACCGAGCGATTTGATGTGACCCTTGTACGTCTTACGTAGAGCGTTCTTTTCTCCATTAGGCTTTGTCCGTGCTACCTCGGCGGCAATGCCGGTCAAACCGAACATCTCGAAAAGATCTCCAGAGACACTAGGTAGGGACGCAGAATGGGCTATAGAAGAGCAGAGTGTCAACCATCTGTTCTGCACGCCATACCAGGGACAATAGCTGCTTCAGTCATCTTCAATCATAGATAAGGGTGCCTTACGAGTTCTGCAAAGGAAGTATTTTTCGCCAACATCCATGTGCAGGTCTTCAATACCGAGTCTGCGAGGATCTTCAAGGTGGGCTTTCTTCGGCCCTTGCTCGCCCATGTCGTCAGACATCCGTTTCCGCTTGTGTGGCGAGTCGGCATCCGACATGGCGATGTCGTGTGCGGAGTCGCCGTGCTGTATTGATCCGTTGACGCTGTGTGCAGGAGTTGGAAGAGTGGTTATTGATGTCATGGAAGAATTCATGCTGCTCGACACGGGGTCCGCGGTGCTAGGCGATAACTGCGACGGACTCTGAGGTGTTTGTGGATTGAAGGACATCGTGACCATTGATTTCCTCACACCGGTCGGGGCGGGTGCGGCAAGAACAATGATCAATTCCGTCGATGGGTAAAGCAAAACCTGAAGCCGTTATGACGATGCAGCGTGGTCAACAATAATGGAGTCGGTTCTGTGGAGTTGAGGCCGGAAAAACCAGGACACTAAAGGCCGACCGACTAGAGTGGTTGGAAACGGGCGAGTTGCGGAAAAAGCGATATCGTCAAAGGATAAACAATCCAAGAAACCTTTGTGGCGCTGCGCACAATCGGATACGATCCCGCCAAGATGAGGTACGAGGATGCAATTCGGACTGTAGTCTGCAAAAGAGAATCTTCGTCGTCGTTGCTCGTTCGGTTGAATGTTTGCGGTGGTGATGGTCGTCGTCGCGCGAAAATACCGCCCTCAGGACCGGTTGGGGTCGCCCAAGAGACCCAACTTCCCAGCCTGCATGCACAAATTTAATTGGCCGCTGGCACTTTTTCGGTTCCTTCTACGTCAAATAATGTGAATACAGCAGCGACTGCGATGATTTTGATGTCGCAGAGGTCGGTGCTGTTCGGCGCTGGTCGGTGTCGTCGTTTGGCCAGAAGAGGGAGATTGATGTTGGTGAAGGGAAAGCTGAGATCAGCAGATAAACTGAAGGGGGATGGATATGGATGGGGTGGTTTCGATTGTGACGGGGCTGGATTGGGCTAGAGAGAGAATGGGTAGACAGTTCACAGTACAAGCCACACAGTGAGAGAGTGGAAGAGAGGGAGAAGACGGAAGCAGGAAGGGCATCTGTGTGCGCTGTAACCAGGCTAAAAATGCTGCTGGTCTTACTGGCCAGGACAAGGAATACAGTGCAATTTAGCCTCCTTAGGTAGAAACAAAGCGGTACCTCCAGAGACAGCAGCGGTGGGAACCATTTGAGCACAGTACCAGCCATTATCCACGGGCCACGGTCCACCCTCCCCCGTCAGTTGCCTGCGAAACCTGAGCACGCCTTGTTCCCTTAAGCTCCGCTTTCTTTCTTGCACCAAACACCACACACCCCCTGACCCGCCGCTCATTGTTCCAACGTCCACCTGGAAGTACCCCTTCTGGGTTGTGGGATGGAATGCGATGATAGACATACACCCTTTGAGGCCCGTTCAATGGGACGACGATTCGACGGATCCATGGGTTTTCTTTGTATCACGTTCCCTTAAGATCGATCAAAGCCTTTATTCTTGCTGTCACACCATACCAAACGTTCTCTACCGCGTCGCTGAACTGTTGGTCTCGCCAAAAGGAAATCGATACGCTTCCGATACTGCTGGAGTTCATCCCATCAACAAGACCAAGTGACAAGCCAGCCTCAACCTCCTCAAAATGAATGCTTGGTACACCCTGCACAACCGGTGTATGCTGATAAATGTAGGAACGATCTGCTTCCAAACCGATTTCTTAGGGCGCGAGGACGGTGGTTAAAAAACAGATGTTCTTCTGTGAGGAGCGCCAAACGCCCAGCCCGAGTAAGGTACGTACAGAAATACAAAGGCGGAATCCACCTGACCTTGAGCCAACACAGCAGGTCTCGTGGGTGCAACAAGGCGTCGAATGCATGCAGGCGTTTAAACGTCTGTATTGGTGTACCGCGTGGATGGCAAACCCGGGCCCCTACCTGAGCAGACCGGCTCAACTCGGGGACCTACTGTAGGAAAGAGCCTTCTTCAACTTCCCCCCGACCTCCGATAATATCGTCGCGATGCCAAACCAACCATCCTAGGGAAGAAGTCGCTAATATTGCGATACCGGATCCAGGTAATATGTAAATGCAATCAGCGGTTGACTTCTCTCCAGCAGGTATCTACGCGATCATTGCATATTACTTTCTCGCTCCTACCCTACTATAATATCGCACATGTAGCTAGACACAGAATGAGGCCAATCATTCCACTTACGAAGCTGGTATGTAATTCGAAGGGCTATCTCCGTAAGCCCAATTTCACTAGAACTGATGCAGGCTAAAGATAGAAGAGCAAACAACAGGATGTTACGGCAATGTTCACGAGTATAGGACAGAGTAGTAAATTATGTACATACATAGGGATCGATTCGCATCGTGTTTCCTAATGATACCTACTAGGTATCATAGCGATTATGGTATACCTGAAAGGGATTCCCTCAAGGGATGACGATGGGCTTTATTTAGCTTTCATCAATATTAAGCACCAGACATGGCCCCAGACCTCAGTCTTAAGGTTCCCTCCCCTCTCATATTCCGCTATCTCATAATAAGCAATCGCCGTTTTGTGTAAATGATCCAATGGAGATAATGTAGTCTTGGTACCCTTGATCTCTCCCCCCTTCTCAGTTGCATATGTCAACTCTATGTCCGATATCGACAGGAGTTACTACCCATGAGGCGGGAGCGCGAGAGGCGAGCAGGCGAGTCAGTCACTCATGTAGCTTACATGTAATACTTCACAGAGCGGTCACCATTAATGGACGAATTTATTAATGGACTGGGACGATTACACGACGGTGATGGCGACCTGGGGCGGGGCACGCTATTGAGGGATCCCCACGCAGGGAATAAGCGGCTATCCGATTGATTTGATGCACGCAGTGACGCCTGGCGCCACCGCTCCATACTTGAACCCAAGGCAAGGTTACGATCCCATCCCAGTTTTGGGGCATGACAGCAACCTTAGATAGGCACCGGCACAGTCAGTACCTGGCAGGCATCGGAGTCAGTTCGCAGTCCTGCGACTGTTTAAAACCCAACTAGGTCCCCCGCCATTCTGCCAAACTCCCAAGTACGTACGTTCCAACCGGAGGCTTTGATTAACTTCTACCACCAAACAATCTCACTCGCGTGAAGGTGTGGTTTCTTTTCTCCATCATCCTTGATTTCTTATCTTCGGTGGCTTGTATCTGTCTTCTTTTGCATTCCTCGCCCACCTGATTTCTCACCACCCCCACACCCGCCGGGATCAGCACAAAGGAGTTGTTACCGCTTGCTTAAAGTTAGAGCTGTGGATGGTCGGTCAGTCGGACTTGAACCAGGCACGCGACGTCTTTAAAACCTGACTGCCCTCGGCAACTTGACTCAAATCGAGCACACTCAACCAAAAGGCCACGACGAACAACTCTTCATATCGGTTCACCTCCTAATCGCATCATCTCACCACCCACACATACAGCATACGATCTTGCGACATCAACATGGCTCCAGGGGCAGGTCTCAACGGTGCCAAGACACGTCTCATGCAAGAACTAGGTGAACTTCAGAAGGAACCATGGGTTAATATTGACGTAAGTGATACCCAGACATATTGTCCTCTATCTGTCCTGGACGGTTGTGCTAACTTGTCATTCTTTTCTATAGCTTGTAAACGACAACCTGCTCCATTGGAAACTCGGTCTCATGGTCATCAACTCGGACAGCGCCTTCAACGGTGGTTATTTCAGGGCGGAAATGCTTTTCGAAAACGAATACCCTTATAAGCCTCCGACCTTTCGCTTCATGATCCCCATCTACCACCCAAACGTTTACCCTGATGGCAAGCTGTGCATATCGATTCTTCACAACCCAGGCGAGGATATTATGTCGGGTGAGGCCGCCAGCGAAAGATGGTCACCGCTGCAAGGTGTCGAATCTGTTCTACGATCTGTCCTTCTGCTCTTGAACGATCCAGAGATTAACTCGCCTGCCAACGTGGATGCTGGTGTCATGTACCGAGACGACCGGGCCACCTACAACAAGAAGGCAGGCGAGGTTGTACAAAGGTCCAAAGCAGATATCCCTGCTGGATTCGTTATGCCGACCTCATTAGATGCGACACCGCCCCCCAAGTCAGTTGATGACGAGGCTGCATTCTGGGCTGAGAGCGACGAAGAGTTGGACTTTGGCGGCAGCGACACAGGCGACGAAGAAATGGGCGATTTCGACGACGATGGAGAGGACGAAGATGGCGCCAGTGAGGATGAAGATTCTTAGTCGGCACGAAACTCCGGGGTGGATTCACAGATACACGAACGAATGGACCATGCCAAATCTCCTTCACCACGGACGGCGCAGGCGGAGATATGACTACACATTTGCATAGCGTCGGTTAATCGGCGTTCCACCAACCATTTCCTATTCGACGAAGTCGGCAGATGGAATCTGCATTGGGCCTCATCGTTTGGATTGAAGGCCTCTGCTGCGGAGGGGCACAAGCCATTGCTTCTGCTTTTAGATTGGGCTCTTTATATAACGATAGAGGTAATTTGGTAATTTGGTGTCTTAGGGCGTTCAAGGGTTTTTTGGGGGGCGGTGTTAATAGGAGGCTTTATTATCGCGATAGATTGTGTATTAAATCCATCATCATATATGCAAACCACTCTGTCGCTCAAAGGCCAATGTAATATTCTGACATTACAAGTGTCATATAGGCCGTTCTCCGCCAGCGCCATGGTTGTTGACCTCAGCAGCCACCTGATACGAGATGATATCATTCGTTTCTAAAATCCTACTTTACATACCTAACGTACGGCTGTATGCACAGGTATGGCTACAGGTCTAACGAAACCATAGCGCGGGGCAAGCCTGTTACATGATGGGCAATCCAGCGGCTACCCCCGCAGTCGCCAAACGCCAGACGCTCGGAACCTACCATATTTCAGTACTTGCTACCCACCAAGCAAGTAGGCGTGGTCGCCCTCTAGCAACCTAGCTGGAAGAAGGTCAAATGCAAGGCTACCTGAGGAGCGAGATATACTTGTTAACGACCAGGACCAGGGAGATACATTGATGCACATGTATTGCTTTCTACCAGTCATTCATTCCGATCAACATTCATATTCCTCGACGGCATCATTCTTGCAACAGCTCGCTCGCTGACTGAGGCAAGGCACAGATTGCATCTCAATAGAGCTTCCAAGCAGCAGCAACTACTATCCGCCATCGTTGCGCAAGACTCCGGCGCATCCACCTTGACCTCCCATGTCATCTCAGCCTAGGTGGCGTGCAATCTTCTACCACCACAGTACGGCCAGCCCTCGAGCTGCCATTCGACCAAGATGAATATCGCGGACAGTGATATCGAGACGCTCTGCTCTATTGCTACGGTGAGCCGAGAAGTGGCCATCAGGAGCCTTCAGGTTTGTTGATACCCATTCCTTTGTAGTCCTGGTTGGTACCGTTATATAGTATAATACTGACAGCGTCGTCACCCAGGCCAATAACAACAATGTTGAGCGAGCTATCAACGAGTTTTTTGACGATCCGGAAACCGCCGCGAAGAAGGTACGCACCCAGCGACGCAGTATATACAGAGCTAGGTAACTGATGCGCCCTTCTCACATAGTATAATAATGCGTGGGACGACACTGCCTTTTCGGCAGGGCGAGACGGCGATGACACACAGAACCCAGCCAACATACCTGCCTTCAACATACAAGGACCGGACGAGGTTTCCAACTACCAAAACAGCACAAATCCCACCCGTCCGCCTTCCAGGGCGGCGAACCGATCACCATTGGGTAGGCTAGTCGACTTGACTGCGTCCGAGGCAGCGGGTATAGCTGACTCTACCTACGTTCCAGGTGCCCCAACTACCGCGGCTGACGAAGATGCCGACCTGCGGCGAGCTCTTGCCGAATCGGCTGCCCAGTCCGGCGTTCCTGCTCAAGAGGTAGGCGTGATGGATAACGACCCAAATGTCAAATACTTTGGCCCGGCAAACCGACCCGATTACCAGCAGGATCAGTGGGCTCTGGTGCCAACTAAGGCAGACAGTAACGCTGCAGCTGCCGAACCTCCCCCATCTGCCCGTCAGCGCATACAAGGTGCCCCTGCATTCTTGCGCTCACTCAACGATCATCGCCTAGGGGCCCTTATCTCCATCTATCACAGCATACCGCTAGCGAGGAATGTTTTACTGTCGTATGCTGCAGATTCGGCAGTCAAAGACTACGGAAACCATATGGATTGGTGGAAAGGACAGCCTATCTTGGGACCTGCACGGAACGGCGAAGAAGCAGATGCAACGCCAGATGGCGAATATCCTAGCTTTGTCGATGAACTGCAACGTTTACTTGCTTTCCTTGACAACACCGACCGGAGCTATGGCAGTGCCGATGTGATAGCCAAGACATATGATATTGATCCCACTCATGGAGGTTGGGCGCCGCCTGATCTCGATCACAATTTCTTTGAAGCCCTGAAGAAAGCGGGAGAGGGGATCCCCAACTGCCGATACGACCAGCTCGAAACCCTCGGCAAGGGGCAACCCATCTTTCCCAGAGATAAATCCGCTGAGAAAGCTAATGGGGGGGTTCAACGAAGAATCTGACGACAAACCCGACGAAGAATCCAGTGACGATGAAGATACGGCTCGCTTCATATTGTTGGATGTTGGCTCCAATGATGTCAATTTTCAATGGGGGAGGTAGATACTCTCTACGATGCCCTAGATCGCCTTTTCTGGCATCATGCACTGGCGCCGCAGCCTTGGGACCCCGAGGACAGTAAAACGGCTACTTTGGTGGAGCCCAGCGCTGTTCTCACGATCCGATTTAATGGCGAGGGTCTCCAAAGAACTTGCGACATTCCTGCTGTACTCTATATCGATCGCTACATAGAAGAGCGGAAGAATCTGGCTGTCGAGCTTCAGGTGCACATGAACCAGCTCAGACAGATTGGTTTGAAAGCAGCGGAAAACTGGAAAAGGAGCATACTGAAGTGCCACCATGGGGCAAACGATCAAGAAGCCCATGCCTGGCTGGACAAATCTCATGGGAGCCGGGATTGCTGGCAAAAGGCAATACAGACATGCGAAGGCCTGATGCAAAGACTGCGACAGGACGCGCAATGGCGTCAGGCTCGTGAGCGCGTGGGTTTAGGCAATGCGCCTACGATGAACGACCTCTTTGCACTCCAAAATACATCAGAGTGTTCTTTTACAGAAGACGAAAGCCAGAAGTACGCCGCGCTCCAGGAGAAAGTGCGACTAGCTACAGAGCATCTCGCGTATATCGAAACTCAGATGTCCGAAGTAGAAATGCGGCATAGACAATGCTTGGAAGCATTGAACAACGCTTCCAAGGTTTTGACCTGCCGGGAAGAGGACGCCGATGCAGACTTCGAGTCTAAATACATCCACAAATCCGACCCCAAACGCTACCAGCCTCGATTCTGGGATCCGACGCACAAGTATCACCTTCGAGGCGTTGCTACTGCTCCCGGGATAGCATACGTTTGCGCGAAAGAAGACGGTGATCTCATGCAGTTTGAAGACCAACCGGAAACAAAACTACCTGGACAATGGTGGAAGGTCGGCTATTCCGCCAACGAACCTCATCCTATCACTGTTGAGGTAGGTTTCTCCTTACAACCGACTACACTACATTGGGTGTTCTGAGTGCTAACGCAATAGTGTAGAGAACAACACTAAGCGATGTTTTGGTTGCCGCTGGGTCCGAATCGAAACATCCCATTCTCGTGTACGCTACTGCAACAGCTTATGAAGAAGACCCTGTACCGCTGTCTCAGGCATTACGGGTAAGTATTGCTGATCACATACCCTCGCAGTGATTCTGACTAGTTTAGATGTTTGTCCAAGTCGACAACCGCTCGTTTCAGCAGGAACTCGGCGAGGAGCAACAACACCATGAGTCTGCTCCAGCACCAAGTTTGCCTACTCGAGATGGAAATACCTGGGAGGGTATAAGTCTTGATTTCGCCTCATCTGCTAAGAGGAAGCACAGTCGTAGCTCGTCCCTTGCTACGCTGGGCAGTACAGGTCGTGGATCTGATAGAGAGATGTTGCTGTATAACAATACATTTGATGATGACGACGGCAAGGGCCCAACCACGTCACACCAAGAATTCGCCAGTCCTGCTTCGCAGCCTAATAAGCTTGGGGGCCTAGTCGAGTCTCTGGCTACGTGCAGGACGACTGAGAATGTGCCCCCGAGGCTGGGCAGCGACGGCGACCTTGTGGAGACCGAGTCGAGAGGACCTGAGATGCAAGAGCGTGTAGGTAGGCCTATGTCGTTTCTGGCCCGCCCAGAGCAGCCTGCCACGGATGTGATGAACATGGACATGGAGGTTGACGAGGAGCTCCTCGACACACCTAGCAGTCCTGGCAAGCCTTTGTAGGGGCGATATACAGGGTCAAGGGGGAAGCATTGTCATGCAACTGAACGACACGGAGTAACGATTCATCATGACTTATCTGCATATGCCATGGCTTCCCAAGGAACATTAGCCTGTGGCTGGCGTTCATTTTCATTATCCCACAACACAGCGTAAACCCAGCATAGACAGATACCCCAAGCAATTTGAATGATGATTACAGCGTAAGTAGTGTCAGCAATAGGGTTGTCATTAGCATAACGCATAATATATCATTTGGCACAATTCCGAACGACGGCATTGTGCGAATTAACGTATCATATCATATACTACACCAGTGCCACGGGACCGCCGGACGAGGAGTTCCCTCGAAAATGTAGTTTGTAGTATATGCTTGATGGCCCTAGTGCTTCGCAGCAAAGCGAACATACGAAACTTACAGAGGATAAGTCAAGCATAACTGACCTGTCTATGCAAATCCTAGTCAGTCGGGGTTTTTAGCCGGAGTCTGCCGGCCACTACCAACCTGCGGAATCCACCGGGGGCGCCGGTTTTCGGCGTGCCAAAGCGCTTGGAGACCATTCATTTATAAGAGCCCTCTGCGTCCGGCAATATCATATCCTTTTGTCTCCGAAGCGTATACTTTTGATGCAACGTCATGGTGAACCTGGTCTGTATCGTCATCTCGACAGGTCTGCTCATCGCAGAGTCTGTGCATGCCAGCTATGCATTTTATGTGGGCAAGGACCTCACGGCGGACGGCGTCGTCATGGTCGGCGGGACCGGCGAGGAGGTCTCGTCCCATTGGCTGCAGGTCTTTCCGGCAGCTGACCATGCACCCAACGCCACCATCACTGTCGGGGTGACTGAGGATGCCGTCAAGCCCGGCCGCCTCCTCCAGATCCCTCAGGCCCACCACACCTGGCGCTATGTCAGCATGGAGTACTCGGACTTCGAGGGGTTCCCGGCACCACTGACCAATGGCGGCGTCAACGAGCGGGGCATCGCCATCCGCGATGTCTGGGCCGACAGCCGCGACGACCTGTACGACATGACACCCATCCCACAGACGGGCCTGCAGTACAGCGACCTCGCGCGCATCGTGCTGGAGCGCGCATCGACGGCACGCGAAGGGGTCGAGATCATTGGCCAGCTCATCGGCGAGTACGGCGAGGCTACCTACGGCGGCAACTCGCACCTGATCGCGGACAAGGACGAGGGTTGGGTGGTCTGGGAGTTTGCTGGCGGCCAGAAGCTGTGGGCGGCGGAGCGACTCCGTTCCGACGAGGTCCGCGTGCTGTATCCGGGTTATATAGAGGACTTCCCCGTGGATTTCAAAGAAAGCAGGGATTATATGGGGTCCGACCACATCGTCGACTTCGCAGTCGAGCGCGGGTGGTGGGATCCCAAGTCGGGGAAGCCGTTCAACATCTTCGAGACTTACGGCAAGCAGGGGGACAATTACACCGCCCGAGACGGCGGGTTCAAGTACATGTCGCAAGCCCAGCTGGAAGACGTCACTCGGGCCATGGCGCCCGTGACGGAGAAGGACCTGATGGCGCGGGTGCGCGACCCGCGCATCTCAGATGACGAAGCCGGTTACGGCCAGGTCGTCAGTATATACCCGGACCTCGACCCTGACCTGATTCGTATCTGGAACGCTCCGACGGGCTCCGTCGCAGCACCCTTCCTGCCCACCTGGCTCGGTGTCGACGCCGTTCTGCCCGAGTACGGCCAGCACCGGTACCTGACGACGGGCGCTTCCTCCAGCTTTCTGAACCCAGACTTCGAGCTGCAGGAGGCCTCGGCCTTCGCGGGCCGCCTCTTCAAGCGCGTCCTGTACTACATGTGCTCGGCGCCGACGGTGTTCCACCCGCTCGTCACGGACATGCTGGTGGCGTTCGAGAATCAGACGCTCGCGGACCTTAGCAGCAGTGGCAACAGCGACGGATGGGTCGAGGGCGGCGCCCGCGTGCTCATCGAGAAGGGGCAGCGGGCGGCCGCGAAGAAGCTGCTGCAGTTCTACGCGCACACGCGGGCCCGGGACGCGCTGGGTCTGGGGAGGACCATGACCAACGCCCTCGACGCCTACATCAAGCTTACCGGCGGCTGGAAAGACCCTACCGGGGCGCAGATCAATGACGCGGGCGAGGGGGCGGAGACGGTGAACTGTCTGGTTGGGTTCGATCCGGATCAGCCTGCGTGGAAGCAGCCCCCGCCCTCATCTTCTAAGAGAAGACTCATCTTCCAGGGTCCAGGTGCATGATGACTATTAGTACATCTACTCTTGTAGTGGAATCATGAAGATTCACACATCGCGATGGTCTATGGTTTACTCTCATAAATGTACTTCGTTGACCACTTACTGAATTACTATATCTTTCCCCGACGATAAAGGGGCTCGACTTGGGTATTTTTTAATCGATGGGATTGTAATATTATTGTGTGTCATCCAACTCCACGATACTGGAAAATAATAGAACCAGTAAATGGACATGAACCAACGGCAGTGATTGTCAAGTAATGGACATGGATTGTTCTCTCGAACAATATAGTACATGAGCCCGTGTAAGTGTCCTGATAAAAGGTTTCGATGACTGTGGAGACAAGCTACACAATAAGCTGTCTGCCCTTCTCGTTAGCCAATCAGGGTGGACTCGATGGGTTCTATGCTCAATAAATAGTAGACTCCCATCTTCATTTGTGCGCCATCATGCCCATAACACATTTATGAGGTCACAAGTCACCAAAACACTTCATCGAGGCCAGAAAGAGGGACAAATACGTTAATAAGCTGACCGGAAAGTAGGGGCGAGGTGGATACTGTAACTGGCTCCATCAGGTTAGGAAGATAGAGAAAAGAAGGGGGCAAAAAGCCAAAGCTGCAATGGCTGCTGTGGGCAGTGAAACCTCTTCAGGGGCCGCTCCTCTTACCGAGGCGGACTTGATCTTTTCTCCGCAAGCAAATCACAACTTCTCCCGGATCCTGGGAGACCTGAAGAAGTCCAACCTTTCCATCACCAACCGACTTCGTTCAATCAAAGAGGATGCACACTTTGTCTCTGAGGCGGCAGAGGCTCTTGGCAGACCACTCATCGCCAACGAGAGGTGTGGCAGCTGGTACATCTCGCCCGACGATAAGGCAGGATCGGCATACTTCAAGAGCACAGATGGCCACATGGGACAATGGAGCTTCAGCACGAGACGCCTGAATCTTCACTTGCTGTCCGTCATCGGGAAAAACGACGGGTGCATTATTGTCGATTCGACAAGACGGGGGGAAACGCATGCCAGATGCGCTCAGCAAGACGATACCTACGTGGTGTTGCGTACTCAACCGCGCCCTCTTCCCCGAGGTAGATGGAGATGAACATGACCTTTTCACGCCCCCGCACGTCGTGTCGGAGTCGGAACACGCTCAGATGCAAGCCAAGATACCAGACTTTGTGGAAGCGCTAGGAAGTCTGCATGTTGACGTGGCGTCTCTGAGGAAGCAGGTAAAGAAGCCTCTGCGCCCATTCTGGCTCACGCGCGAGTCCCAAATAGAGACAATGGCCGAAATATTTGAGGAATTCCATCCTGTCATATGCCTCACAAGCTCACGACGCGTCCAAGGCGGTGAGATGAGCGAAGGTGGCTACATCCAAGGAGCCGGTGATGATACGGAGAACTGGGCTCTGGGACTGACACCCACCGTATTCTGGCAGAATGAGAAGATGCTACTCTCTACTTCAGAGCCGGATCTGCCAGAACTGGTGAAGTCGTTGGTGGCGACGCATGCAGCAACGTCTGGAGGCCCGACCCCCAAACAGCTGACGGACAACTTATATGTGGGTGCTCGCGCAGCAGAATCCCCCAATCCAACGACGACATGCACGATCACGATCGTGCCTCAGACTACAGAGCCCAGCGAGTGGGTGAAGAACTCGACCTGCATGGAGGTGGGCTTGGGCAAGCAATACAAGCTAGCGAGTCGCAATTTACGGACAGCTCTGCCCCAGATCTGCGATTTTGTGGCCCAGTGCCTCGCCGCTTCACCATCCACATCGCCAACCACATCCGACGTTTTGATACGGTGTGAGTCTGGGAAAGATGTTTCGGTCGGTATTGCACTTGCTTTGCTCTGTCGAGTCCTGGACGATGACGGCAATTACAAACCGAAAGGCACCGAGGACGCCATCAACAAATCCGGCATCAAGGTCAAGCTCGGTCGAGTGATGACCAGATTCCCCGAAGCCACCCCGAGTCGGGCGACTCTCCAGAGCGTGAACAGCTTTCTGATGGGATAGAGCGGATTATATAATTACAATTCCATGTCTACCGAAATGTACTACATGTCGACTTGCAGCTCTAATCCGAGCTGACTTGAGGCTCAAAATCGTGAAGAAGCAGCCAAGCAACGCCGCAGTCCCACAACCCGACGTCATTCCGCCATTTGTTTGTCGGTTGCAGGCATTACATTTCTATTTTATTGATTTGCGACTGCGGAGACGTGGGGCGGGTATGGCACAAGCCCAAAGTTGGGGTGTTTTTCTAGGCTAGCCTGATTGCCTGTGCTTGTCATGCCTGTCCCGCCCAACCCCCGTCAGCTCCGATCAGCAGCCAGACGGGCCAATCTGAGTCGAGCTTGGCTCATTTTTGCCCTTCGTAGTGAGCGATTTTACCAACTAATGAGCCCATTGCTATGTACAGTGATTTAACGCAACCTAGCATGCATGCAACTTACGGTGGGCAGCATCTTCCCGCTGCTGCCGGCATACTCGGACAGGGCGAGTAAGAGCGAGGAATCGATGATCGCTGTGCGCAGTGCGCCGTTCTTTTAGGTAGGTAGTGCTCAAAGCTCAGAGCTCCAAGCCAGCAAAAGCTTGTGCCCGTGGTTGCTCCCATCCCCAGCACCGACTTAACCTCGACATCCTTCTGGATTTCACCTTCGTGCATCCGTGCCGATTGCCATTCCGCCTGCATATTGAATGCTTCATTGACATTTGATATATCGTCGTTCTGCCTACCACCCATCCTTGTCCAAAGGTTTGTTGTGGTGGTTTGATTGCACACTACCAACGGTGATACACTACGTGCTTGTTTAGTGTCGCGCGCAAAAGTTCTGTGTTGGTGTATCAGCCGAAGCTTCCGCGCCCGCCTTGAAAGATACCAAACAGCATAGGCAAGCAAAAATATCAGGACGGCTCCCATGAGCGGCTACCGATCAACATAGTCCCACCATGCCCGTTATCGATGTGCGCGACATCATGTCGTGGCCGGCCGGCGACAACTCGACCGACACAGTCTTTGGGAATGTCCATTTCAACCTCACGCTTCTCGAGCACTGGAACTATACCCTCTACAGCAACAACACCCTCTCCAACGGCACCAAGTGCATCTTGACCTTTGGCAAATATCCTCCCACCCTGCTCTACCCCAATGGTACTTTCATCAACTCGACATCATGCTACTCGGCCATTGACCCCGTCGGCATCCGCGGCGGCCTCGGCATCGCTTTCGCCGTCATGTACGCCATCTCGCTCGTCTTCATCTGCATTTGCCTGACAAAGCACGGCAAACGATATCTCCCGGCCACAAAGAGGTTCTATCCGCTGGGCAGAAGGTGGCAGTGGTATTGGGGTCTGTTCATTTGCGGCGCCACTGTCATCGGCCTGTTCACCGGTGTTGACGTCGACCGGTTCTACCTCCCCGAAATCCCCATCGTCCTCAACAACTTTTTCTGGTATCTGATGCAGATGGGGGCTATGGCTTTGGTGTGGGAGGCGGTACGGCACTGGGGAAGCTGGATGGAAAGGCAGTTCATCGACCCGAATCCGTTTGTTCTACAGCAGACGGATAAGAGGGGCATGTTCGAGTTCTGGCTGCCGCTGTTCTTCTACTTCTGGCTCTGGATCAATTTCTTCTTGGTCATTCCCCGTAACTGGGGAAACATTGAGAAGCAGCGGGATCCCGACCAGACCAGACTGATTGCGGCGCCCTCAGCGACAGACATCCGCTTCAAGCTTGCGACCTTCTGCCTCGCCATTTGCTGGCTGACTATTGGAACCTCTCTGTGGCATTCGATTCGTCACTACGAACCTCGAAACCGCGGCCTATTCAACCGTGCCATCGGCTTCCTGGGCTACATGCCCTTCCGCTTTGTCCTGTTGTTGCCGCTCTCCCTGGCCGTGGTCGCCTACCAGGGTCTCTGCGCCTGGGAGTTCAGGCTTTCCCCGCAAAAGGTCGACACCAACGTCATTGCCATGTATGTCGGCGGCTATGTGCCCACTCTCCTGATCCTCTGGGTCCAGATCATTTCAGGCTTCCTACGACCCAACGAGGACAAGAACCTTATCCAGCAGCGCCGCCAGCGCGGCGACGCCATCGACCGCGACTTGGGTATTGTCAAGAAGCCCGCGTGGTGGCGCCGCGTCAACGGCGACATGCCTGTTGAGGGTATGCGTGATCGACTCATGCGCAACGTGCGCGAGGTCGGTGGCGGCGCGGCCACCGCCCGCAACGTGGAGCTGGCTGCTGAGACGCGTGCTCGTGAAAGTGACCAGGCGCAGGCTGCGGCCGAGAGAGAAAGAGCAGCAGGGGCCGCTCCCATCGAGATGAACGAGATCCGTCGGGCCAACTCGATTGCGAGCAGTATGCGGACGTCGACGGCCCCGCCGCCCTATGAACCACCGTACAGCGGCAAGAGCGGCAACCGGAGGTCCGAGAGGGCCATGCAGGCAGCCGCGGGCCTGCTGTTCCCCAACGCCCCGCCGCCGCCACCTCGTTTCCCATCGGCGGGAGATGATAACGAAGGGGCAGCGGGACGTGGGCGGCCGGCTGCCGCTGGTGCCGGAGGACTGGAAGCACCCAGACCAGGCACCAGCGAACGAAGTAATAGTACGGCTTCGGGCACGTCGCTTAATAATGCCCCGCCCCAGCAAATAAGGAGCATGTTGGACGTGTGAACTCCGACATTTAAGCGTGTGTACCATGCGTCAATACATGCCCCCCCACCCCTCGAGATTCAAGCAAAGCATGATCGAAAGAATAATGAGAAAGAAGAACCGACCAGCGATTACAAAGGCTTACGACCTTTATGTATATGAGAGGGTGGGTGTACTTGCGACTTAGCAACTGTTTACGACTTATGAATTAGGTACATTGGATTGATTACATACTTGAATACTGACCACACTCACTCTGTGTTCGTCGACTGTATGGTGGGAGTCATTCGGCATTCGGATCCATGTGTTCGGGTTGGATGAAGGGGCGGTGCGATACGGAGAGCACCATGGCAGTCGAAACTTAGTAGTAGACCGCGCATACAGCACATATTGTTAATAGTAAAAATGATTTATAACATGCATCTACAAGCTATATCCGCCTCGATTAGAATTCGACCATCTGTCATTACCTGTTATTTTGCCTTTCTGGGCATCGTTGCGGTCTCCAACTCCTACACCAGCGCGTAGCCCCATGACGGCAGCCACGAATCCATCGAGGTACCTCACGCGTCTCGAATTGTATCACCACGCGTAGATACATATATCGCAAATCTTTAGAGATTGACTGTATTCATTATGAGGCCACGATACGTGCGGCCTTGGTTTGTACAATATCTATGCAAACAGAACGCACGCCATTGCTACAGATCATGCCTGTCCACTGGTCTCATATTCCTCAGCTAGAGCGGACAAGGCACTACAGCCCTCCAACCATTGGCGCCCGAAAACCCTCGGCCCGTGTGGATACCTTGCTTCAGTATCAAGAACAGAGCAAGCTCGACCAGAATGTCCTTTTCCTCTACCTCAGGCTCGATAAGAGTTCCTTACGCTTCTTTTTCTCGTGTATTCGTTTCGTCGTGTAGAAATAGGCAAATGTATAATGGCAAAACGCCGAAATCAAACATAGTTTGCTTGTCCATCCAACGCCGTTCCCTCTCAGGGGACCCCTTCCGCAAATGATATAAACGCCAGAAAGCCGACACAGTAACTAGGTATAACACTGTGTAGACGGAAACAACGGAAACGTCATAGAATCTCCTTGAGCTGAGCCTTTTGTTGGGCAGTTAAGCTCGTGGGGAATTTGACGTTGTACTTGATGACGAAGTTGCCCCGCTCACCGGGCTTCTTGGAGATGGGCATGCCCTGGTTGGGATACGTGTCAGAACTGCCGGGCTGTGTAGGTCCGGATTTCTCAACGGTAATCTGTTTGCCATCGATCGTCGTCACCAGGCGTTTCCAGCCAGTCAAGGCTTCCTTGAGGCTAAGTTCAACGGTGTGAGTCAAGTCGTCGCCTTCACGAACATAGAGGACATGGGGTTTCTAGATATGATGTCAGTTGTCATTTTTCGGCACAAATTCAATGCACATTAGGGGGTCGTTGAGTTTGCTTACCTCTTCCACGATAAAGTGAAGATCCTGCTTGCCGCCCTCCTCTTGATCGCCGACGCCCTTGAACTTGATCTTACTACCCTTCTTCAGACCGGGCTTGATAGGTACCTCGAGGACTTGGTCGCTCGTGGTCCGTTTACCACTCTCGTCAAACGTCTTGCGCTTGATCTTCATTTTCTTGGTCACGCCATTGTAGAGTTCCTCCAGCGTCAGGGGCAGTGCACGTTCGACGGTAGTGACCTCGGGTGTAGCCTCACGCGCGCCATTTCGAAACCCATCCTGGGGGAAGCCGCCGCGCATGCGACTCGACCGACCACCACCTCCTCGTGGCATGCCACCAAGGATGTCAGCAAAGTCGTCTTCCTCGTAACCGCCGCCTCCACCGCCGCCGCCAGCACTGCGCATAAATTCAGCAAATATGTTGTTCGGGTTGCTGAAGTTGAACCCGCTACCGCCGCCGCCTCCGTTGGTGCTGAAATGGTAAGTCCTGGCGCCACCGCCGCCTCCGCCGGGCATGCCACCAAAGTTGAAGCCCTCAAACCCACCGGGCATGCCGCCGCCGCCGCCTGCACTGGCGAAGGGGTTCTCACCGGGCGGAGGTGCTGATCCACCGCCGCGCAATAGAAACTCGAGGCCATACTGGTCGTAAACTTTGCGCTTCTCAGGGTCGGAAAGGATCTCATAGGCTTGGGAGCATTCTTTGAACTTCTCGCCGGCGGCCGGGTTGTCCTTGTTCTTGTCGGGATGCCATTTCAATGCGGCTTTTCTGTTAAACCGATTTCATTAGTACCTTTTCACCAATAAGGTACCGTATTAAGCAAAATAATGCTGTAGGGAAACTCGACGGTGGTCTTTGCGTACCATACCAGAGCGGCAGGTATACAAGAAGTTACCCGTCTTGGCCCGTTCCAAGGTGGGGAACGGGTAGATGCAGAGACGAGGGGTGAACAATGGTATGGTGAAATAAATGAACCTACCGATATCCTTTCTTGATTTCATCTTGTGTGGCGTCAGGTTTGACGCTCAGCTGGTCGTAGAGTTTTGTCTCCTTCACCATACTGCCGGTGTGAGTAAGTGACGTGAGAGTGCACTAGGAAATGGATGGATGTGTGTAGTTGCGTATGGGTACAGTATAGATATGTGAGGTTTGTTGCGAATCGTGTGGTTGCAAAGTGTAGTGCAAGATGGGAGCTTCTGCAACGAACGAGTGGGAAATGCAAGACAACTGTAGAAAGGAAGCTTCTTTCTGTAAGTCGGTACTGCTTGGTCGCAAAAGAAAAAAAAGAGAATCAAGTGGTAGAATCCAATGAGGCGGCTCGGGGATGGGAATAAGGTGTTGAGTTGACCCAATGACCTGAAGCTTGGCCAGTGCTATGCCCCCCGGTGTCTCCAGTTAAGGGTGGAATAGAAGGTTCTGGTCAGGCGTTGCTTCAATTCGCCAGCAGTGACGCCCAATGTGGTCCCGCGACCGGCTCTCGTCGTATGCGCTTGACGGATCTGGATATGGATAGATCCCAATCAATGCAGGTGGAAAAGAATCGATCTGGGTTCTATTTTCGAGTGGCTTCTCGAAATGTATTCGCGGTTCTGTGTCAACTCACTCTGGCTTGTTGCAGCAGACAAACATCAAATTCAAGTGCGGAATGACGCTGATTGCGGGGTGATGGCTTATGTATGGCCTCATTCCCCCGCCATTCCAATCATCAATTTGTATATCTTATCGTTCTTCCTTGTCATCCCGTTCGCAACACGACCTAGGTAGGCTCCCCAGGTAGGTGATATCATTCTTAGTGCCGGCGTTTTCACTTCAGTGGGCATAGAAATCCTTTCAGGTAAGATGAATCCGTCCAATAAGGCTGTAATCATTGAGCAGATACACGCACCCGACAGATCACCTTCCTTTGTTCACTCCAGGATCATGGAATCTTCTAGAACATTCCATTGCATCGACTTGTTTGAAGCATTTGGAATTCATATGGTATCGTATGACACAAGTCGACAGCATGCCCGGTACTCCGATGTCAACGGAACCTCTGGAAGATGTGAATGCTCCGGAGGCATTTATTGGCTCTCAACGTTGAACACATGGGCGCCTGGTACCATATGTGGCACTGTGTTTGCTCCATCTTCTCGTTTATTATTAGTCACATCTGCTAGCAGACAGGAGATATGAGCCCAAAGGCAATGTCGATATATCATTGTCAGAGTTGAGGAAACGAAGAGCGCCGCCATGACTACAAACTGTTTGGGTGGTACATATTGCCTAATAGATGACTGAACAGCTGCCCTTCGTTAAGGGGGCAGGTAAGGGCTAGGGGGAACTTACCTACCTTCTAACACGCACGACCTAAGTAAGTCAGATTAGCATGGTTTACTATCCATCATCATTGCCCGTGTGCCTCCCAAGAATTGCAGCAACTCTACCCAGCTTACTCCATACTCCGTCGAGCCGCCATAATTGGTAAGGCTGACTAGGTACAGAGTAGCTTGTGGTAGTTGTGAGTTGCCCCATATAAACCGCACTGGCGTCCAAGATCGTCTCATCCGCAATTTCCACATCGGGCGGATGCCAAGTCCATGCCACTCTCCGGCGCATACTGTCCCAGCCTCACGGGCCTCACGGTCAAGCAACAGGGAATCTGGCCCATGACCTCGAACAGCCTGCAAGGGGGCAGTTTGGGGTTACATGTGCAACAGTCTGCCAATTGTTTATACAAACTCAATATGGCCCGGAGAAATCGAAGCCGGAGGGATGACTCGTACCAAGAATGTTGTTTGTTGGTTTGTGGCGGTCGTATTGTTGTTTCACGTCCCATTTTATTCTTCCGGAATTAGCACATTTGACGGTTGCTCCGTACAAGTACGCTACTCAGCCCGTGGCTCCTTTTCTATGGGTTTCGCGTGATTGACAATGTGGAAGTTGATGCATTCACAGAAGGAATTAGATCTTCGCGTCGTGCCTTTTGTCATCCTTTTCCTAGATCCAACATCGCCATGTCGATGCGCCGGGCCATTCGAGCAGTGGCAGCCGCGCTGCTGCTCCGCCTCTCTTTAGGCGAGTGCCCCAATTATAGCTCCCACTCCCAGCAGCATCACGAGCCCCTATCGACAGGCGCCTATGGCCTCTCCTACCAGCGACCCGATCCCGCCTGCCGGACATACAACTCCTCCGGCGTCGAGGAAATCATCGTGCGCCTAAAGGACAAGATCTACGACCCGGACCTGTCCCGTCTATTCGAGAACACTTTCCCGAACACGCTGGACACGGCCATTAGATGGCGCGGAAAGGCGGCAAACAACACAGAAGAAGAGCTATGCTTCGTGATCACGGGCGACATCGACGCCATGTGGATCCGAGACAGCGCGGATCAGATCGCGCCCTACAAGTCGGCCTTGCACAATGCCACCGACGACATCGCGTCCGTCTTTCGCGGCGTCCTCAACCTGCAGGCGCGCTACCTCGTCATCTCACCGTACTGCAACGCCTTCCATCCTCCCCCGAGAGCGGCATGCAAGTGCAAATCAACACGCACCCGTACACAGTAACTCCGCCATACGACAAGAAGATTGTGTTTACTTGCAACTTCGAGCTGGACGACTTCGCAGCGTTCCTGCAGATGGGCCACGATTACTACAAGGCAACGGGCGACGTGGGCTTCTTTGGGAAGTTCCAGTGGATATATGCGATCCAATCTATAATGTCGGCTTCCAATGCGTTGAAACAGCCCACTTATGGCCCAGACGGCGTGTGGGTCAAGCCCGAGTATACATTTCAAAGCGAGACCAATACCGGGGCGGGGACCCTGGGCAATCATGGAATCGGTAACCCAGTCAATTACACGGGTCTGCTACGTTCGCCCTTTCGGCCGAGTGACGACTCCGCCACCTACGACTTTAGCATCCCGGCCAACATGATGATGGCCGTGTACCTCGAGTCCAACGCAAATATCATGGAGAGGTTGCCAAATGCGCCCACGGGCTTGGCCAAGGAGATGCGCGACATGGCTGCGGAAATTCGCGAGGCCATCAAGACGTGGGGCACCGTAAAGGCCCCTAACGGTAAGAAGGTCTTTGCGTACGAGGTCGACGGTTACGGTGGGCAGAACCTGATGGACGACGCGAACGTCCCCTCGCTTCTCTCGGCGCCGTTCCTGGGCTTCCTGGACATGAAAGACGAGATCTACCAAAACACGCGGAGCCTCATACTGGGCCGGTCGAACCCGTTTTGGTGCCAGGGGCCCGTCATCAGCGGCATCGGTAGTCCGCATGTGCAGCCGGGAGCCACGTGGCCCATGTCCGTCATCATGAGGATCATGACGACGGACAGCGACATCGAGATCAGGACGAACATGAAGATGATTTTGTCGAGCACCGACGGGCTGGGGCTGATACACGAGAGCATCAACGCTGCTGACGCCAGCAGGTGGACGAGGCAATGGTACGCAGCATCAGGTCCACATCCCGGAATGAAGACACGCTAACTATGGTTGATTCAGGTTTACTTGGGCGAATGGCCTCTTTGGGCAGATGATATTGGATATTGAAGCTCGAAAACCCCACCTACTACAAGAGAGCTACCAACCGTTCAGATATATGGCAGCCGTCTGAAGCCATAACTAAAGGGATGGCAAAATGCGACTGAAATTTTTCCTAGAGACACGACCATACAGAAATGCAGATTATTGATACCCATATCCTTCACCGGGGATCCGTTAAGAATTTTTAACCTACACATACCAACATTGCTGGAAAGTGGATGGCGCCGGGACCGCAAATACAGGGGTTACGCGAACCAAACGGCCAAATGCATCATTCACCCACCATTTACAACGCGATATCAGGCAGAGCCTCTAAGCCAAGAGGTTCCTCCATCTCAAAGAAAAAGGGGGTATCTGGCAGCTGCGCCTGGGGAAGGCCGGCATATTCACATGTAGAGACTAGAAGTATGCCAGGCTACGGTTGGCTTAGGTTGCGTGGTCCGAGCCCAGGAGGATTCTGCGTTGGTGAACAAAACAGGGCGCTCGTTTATGGCGATGAAGGAGCATTCTTTTCTACAATCTTTCTTTTTCCCAGACGGCGCAGAATTTTGCCACGGTTGTTTGATTACCAAATTAGCAGCGGATATATCGCATGGTCGTGAGCCGAACATACCCACGGCGGGAGAGCTCTTATTCAGGAAGTCTGACTACACATTTTGGGCATGAGTAAGCTGAGACTTGTTTTTAGCCATTGGGTTTCACCACCAGAAGCCATTTGCGATGGGCGATTCAGGGCGGTATGGAGATCATGTCATCGCCAATTGATGCTCACACAATCAATTAGTCATGACATCGTATCAGTGATACATAGAAAGACGCAGGAGTCCACTAGTTTATACTCCTGGATTGTTCCACCCACGGACGCTAAAGCCTCTTGCAGCTCCTTGTGCAGACCTCTTGCAAAATCCAAGGAGACAAATAGAACCTCCAAGAACTCAGGGGGCCGCCATGTTCATATTCGTATTCCGGTTCGGCTGCTGTCTACGTCTCCTTGCCCCCGACTTCGTCTGTGGTATCCGAGAAGGGCTTGTGTTGGGTCGCTGCGGGTGAAGGTGCTGGGATGCCTGCGCCGGCATAGGCCGTTGCATCGTGGGCGGGTTGGCAACACCGGTGGGCATCGCGCGTTGAGGGGGTTCTGAAAAGGGCGCTGAAGGCAGTTCTGGGAGATCTTCTGAGAAGGGATCCGAGAAGGGCTCTGGGAGGGGTTCTGGGAGGGGTTCTGCGTAGGGTTCTGAGAAGGTCGAACAGAGCCATTGTTTGGCACGCGCGCAAAGAAAGAACCCATGCCGGCGGCCCTTGCTCGTGCCTCGAGTTCAGCTTGGGCCGGCTGGTAATCATCGCGAGGCACCAACAGATCAACCCACGTCGGCAGGGTGTTGGGGTTACCTGGACAACAGTCCCACGGGATGCTCAGGAGCTTCCAGTGAGCCATGTGGATTTGTATGACAAAGCCCGTCAGCTGCCGGGCATGGTCCATCCTTTTCTCCAACTGGAAGCCGACTAATATAGATATACCCGCATACGTTAGCAGAGGGAAACAATACTTATGCAGGCACGTATTGCTGATTTGGAGATGAAAAGGGGGTGTGGAAGGAGTCTTGCAAACTTACGCCACGCTTTGGAGATGGCCCGTCCGAGGGTATCGCGTTTGATGCAGTTGTATTCCAGGAGCAAACCCACCAGCTGGTTCAGCCGATCGGACTGCATGGCATTCTGGAAAGGCCAGGTACCCGACATTACCGTGATGCAGTTGATCACGTTACTCGCGCGCTGGGCGATTAATCTTTTAGCTGCACACGTCGAGTCAGCGATGATACGAGTTGCGTTTCACCTTCACTCTCTTTGAGCGAAGAACAACTAGGGAGAGTGACACATAAAAGCAAGGGGAGGGATATTTACTTACCATCGGCCTGTGGCATCTTGTTTGCTGGCTGATAGATATATTGGCGCAAGGTAGTGGCTACTTGATCTGGTGTGCGCCGATGGTTGCCTCTATCGTCCGTGGTCATCATGCCGCTAACAAAGGACCAAAAGTTATATTTTGCGCGGGAAGGAGCCTGGGGCCGGACACCGCTTGTGGAGGAACGGCCCGGCAGCGGCGGCATGGACCCCGGAGGTGCCGGCGCTGGGTGTTGCATTCTACCGCCCACAGGAGGAGTGACTGGAGGATGCGGCGGTTGCATCAGAGAACGCGGCATGATGGTCTGCTGGTTCGAAACAGCCGGACCGGCTGCCATGGCAGCTCTGCCCAAGGGAACCTGCATACCGGAATTTGGAGCTTGTCCCGAGTTGGCCGCCAGACGCTCTGTTCGTTTGGGTTTTGATGCTTTGGGCATGGGACTCTCTGCTGCACTTCTCGTGTGGTGCGAACCTTGTGCGTTTCTTGGAAGTGCTGGTCTAGCGAAGCTCGAGTGAGTGCAGGCCAGACAAAAAAGTTTGACGCCAGATAAACCTCCCCTATCGGTGCTGTGACTGTTGCTGTGGTGTTGTCAACACTGCTGTTACGGAGCTACAAAGTGTTGACAAAGACGCTGTTATCAACAAGAATGGCGGAGCGTTTGTTTTACAACAAAACAATCAAGATGGGCCAGGTTATCCTTGGAGACACATGTTGTTTATTCACGATCCGAGCTGGAGGGGAAGAATCAAAAAAAGAAACGCTCTCACTTAGGTGTCATATGAGGGGAGGGCTTAAGGGAAACTAGGTTTCCACGAAACCTGGATAGATGGACGAACCACCACATCTTGATTTCTTTTTCTCTGGGTGGATGTTTTCTCTTATTTTATTCCATAGGATAACGGTCACTAACTTTTGCCTGTTCGTTATAGCTCGAACTCATCGTTCCGCAGCACCATGAGAGCTTCCCTTGAAAGCGACCTCAGTTGGTATCGCAGTGTCCACATAAAAAAAATACACACCACGTGGAAAAACAGGTATGTATTTATCTCGTCAACTTCAATAAGCTACAGACGGCGTATACGGGAGGTACGCGTACTCAGCTGGCGCAATGGGCGCAAATCCACTCACAGGTGTCGAAACTAAACTCGCTTGCTCGTCATCCCGAAGACGGAGAGACTCGTTAGGCATTTCTTCAGGTCATATCGGGGGTGTACAGACTTAAATATAAGTACCTACTGGTAAACGCATGCTTGATCTCGAATATCAAGAAATAAAACAGTGAAATAGGACTCTGATCAAGCCCGGTGACATAAACATGGCAAAACTTCACCACTCAGATCGGGTTGCTTCAAGCAATATTGCAACGGCGACTAATCATGTAATTGTATTTTTATCTTGTTCGTTTCAGCTTACTGAAACAGTGGCCTGAAGCCAAGAGGAACCACAGCTCAGCCATATACCTTCGGTGTTTGATTATGTTTTTTGCGTTGAATCGATGAAGCGCATGACTGCCTTTATGTATATTAGCCCAATTGTTCGAGTTATATGAAACAGCTTTTGATGCTAGAGAATCCGATGATCGATTCACGATATCGGCTCTTTTTGTACTGTTATTCCCATTTTTATGCAAATGTTTTTGCGGGACTGGACTGGCTATGACTGTAAGGGGTGTAGAGTGATGCAACCTGAGACCTGTCAAATGGCATCTCCTCCAACTGTAACAGACCAACACTGACCTGATATTCACTACTGCAAGAGGCGTCATGGGAGGGTGGCTCTTAGTCACCCTTCGCTGAGTGATCTTATAAAGTCGGGCGTCTGCGCGGCGAGACCACTGGGTTGCGGCAATCCCCACGACCGTATGACCCAGCCAGACCTGCAGAGATTCTCGAGGATTCCGGATAAATCAGAATAAGAAGATGGCAATCCTACGCAACATGAGCTTCCTGCTCCTCGGGTCCGTTCTGGCCGCAGCAGTACCCGTTCTCGTGCGGCAGCCGAACCCGATCCGTGTCCATTCGGCAACCGAGCTGGGCAACATCACGAGCGACAACTTCCCCGACGTCTACCGGGACGCCGGGTGGGAGTCGCAGATCGGCAGCCGCTGGCTCAAGTTCTACGCCGACACGCTGACGTGCGAGAACGGCCCCGCGGGCCCCTGCCACGGCTTCGCCTCCAACACGCTGGTAGCCGCCAACGACGACAACCCCGTCGTCAACCACGACCTCGGCAACCCGGGCCCCGGCAACAACCCCGTCGGCCTCTGCGCCCCCGTCACCGAGGACACCCGCCCCCAGTTCTCGGCAATCATCAGCACCGGCCCCAGCACGGGCGTCGCCTGGTACCACTCGGTCGGCCCTACCACGGCTGACGACGTCAACGGCGCCGTCGTCAACTCGGGCGTCGCCACCATCACCTGGTACGGAGACGACACCCCGCCGCACTGCGAGATGTCTGCGTAAGTGTCTCAAATCTAGCCTATAGATTCAGATTCGTGGGGCTTGGAGAAGCTTAACTTACATGATGTGTTTAATATCCAGTCCCATGTGGGATTCCACGGAGCCCGTGTGGGGTGATAAGGGCGTTTGGGTAAGTACTTCCGTCAGGGGACGAACGAGTTTGGTCTCGTTACATCCTACTAATGGCTACTACCAGGGTCCCGGTATGGACGGCTACGCCTACATCCTCGGCGGGCTCTCCAGCCTGACACCAGGTCATGAGGACGACTACATCTGGCTGTCTCGTGTCCGCTATGGCAACTTCTGGGACGTCGATGCCTATCAGTACTGGAACGGGTCGGCGGTTAGTACTGCCTAACTATTTCCTACTCAAGTACTTATGGGCACGGGTAACTGACGACGAGCATCACTTAGTGGGACAGCAAACGCCTTAACTATCCCAACTATAATGGCTGGGCTCCAGCCACGGTCATTACCGGTACTGCAGGAACGTTGCTCTACAGTGACTACTACAAGACCTTTGTCTACGTCCAGTCAGACTGGAGCAGTAAGTACCATCTTGACCGAATCAAACTGTTTCTATTTTGAAGCGCGCAGTGTATTGACCCAGCCTTGGGAGTATAGATCTCACAGCCAAGACGGCCTCGTCGATTCAGGGGCCATGGTCGGAACCGGTGACCCTCTTCACGTCCACGGACGGAATCATCTACGCCCCAGCACCCCAAACGCACTACGATACCACCGGCAAGACGTTGATCATTGACTACTCTACATTCACGCCTATCTATATGAAGTCGGTGCAAATAGTGAGTGTCACAATGCCCCTGATATGTCGTTGGTGCTTTCTCTGACTAGTGTTTGCCAGACATTTCAATAATTAGTGGGCGGCGGATAGAAACACGATAGGTAGGTAGTCATGAATCTCGAATTTATCATGTACAAGTTATCGTGATAAGCTGTATACCTCTTAGTTGTTGCTGTATACATAGCAGCAGAAGCTCCTCATGCATAGACCCAAAACGGCAAGCGATGCACTTATAATACATAATAAACCTTTCACAGCATAATGATTGCTTTACTTCTCCACATGCGCCACATGCCCCTCTTCCTCGTCCTTGCCCATGCCCACATTGGCCTTATCCGCGGTCCTCCGCCGCTGGAGCACCGCGTCAATGCCAGCGGGCCGTATGGAGCTGTTGCGGCGAACCTCGTCGCGCTCGTGCTCGAGGTAGCGGACGGGCCGCTTGGAGGATCGGGCGTCGGGGTCGCGGAAGACGAAGACGTCGTGGTTCTCCTGGAAGAAGCGGTCGACGTCCTCGAGGGAGCGGTCGGCCGTCTCCGGGTAGAAGACGTAGACGATGGGGATGAAGGCGAAGTTGAAGACAGTCCAGATGATGTAAAACTTCCACCCCAGGCTGGCGATGCCCACGGGCGTGATCTCCACCACCATGAAGTTGACGATCCAGTTGGTCGCCGTCCCCAGCGCCGCGCCCTTGGTCCGCATGCTCAGGCTGTTGATCTCGGTCGGGTACAGCCACGGCACCCCTTGCCATCCGATGCCGAAGAAGACGTAGTACAGGAAGAAGAAGGCGATCGAGGCCTTGGCCCAGCGCTGGTTCGCCACGATGCCGATCGTCTTGTCCTCGTTGTAGCGGATGCAAATGGTGATGATCATATAACAAAAGAACTGGCCGAAGGCGGCGTCTGTTGCCATCAAATTATGTTAGCGCTAGCAAGAGGAAAGATAGGCCACGAACTGGCGGGCAAGTACTTACACATCATCATCTTTCGCCTGCCCCATCGTTCAACGTTGGGAATGCCAATCAGACTGAAAAGCAAGTAGGAGACCGAGTTGCAAGCCGCAAGTAATCTTGCGAGTTTGTTGTCCAACCCAACAGACCGTATCAATACCAGGGGCAAGTAGTATGAGGTGACGTTGATTCCGCTATAAATAGACCATATCCACAAGTCAGTCACAACTCCAGTTACTGGGCGAAAGGGAAAGGGATGATAGAACTGACCTGAACTGTTGCATTGCTTGAGTTCCCATACCCAGAACCATGCGACGGATCGTACTAGTACCCTGATTGGGTCCCGTCTTCCCTCGAAGCAGCATGGACCAGGGAATGTTGTTCTCCCGCTCATAATTCACAGCCCACTGGATATCCTTGGATTGAGTGATGATGTACGGATCATCCACATCCAGGGCCTCGAGGTCAGCGAGGATGATGTCTGCTTCCTGGATGCGGCCCTTGGCAATGAGCCAACTGTTAAAACCAAAGTCAGTCGGTTCTAAGGGTCGAATCTAAACATTATACAGGGGGCGGCTCGGAAAACGTACCGAGGGCTTTCGGGTAGCCATGGCACCGTACCCCATAGGACAAAGATAAAGATGAATTGGATAGCCAGGGGCAGGCGCCACGCAATGGATCCCGAGGCGTATGACAAACCAAAAGTGACCCAGTTGCCTTCACGAAGTTTTATTAGTAATGTTACTTTTCTTCTCTTGTTTTTCTTTTTCTCGAGAGGAAACGGAGAAGACTTACTCAACATGAAACCGAAGATATTCATAATCATTTCAATAATGACGAGCTTGCCCCGCCAGCTGGCCTTGGACGTCTCGCCCTGCCAGACAGGCGCCGTGGATGTGTTAATGCCGTTGCCAATACCGGCGATGATGCGGCCCACGATCATCTGAGCCATTCCGAAGGCCGCGATCTGCAGGATGGCGCCCACAGCCATCACTGTAGTGCCCAGCATGATAGTCCGCTTCCGGCCCAGGCGCTCGCCAATGTACATGGTCGACAGCGCGCCGAGGAAGCAGCCGACGTCGTAGATGGCCGTCACCGTCGACTGCAGCTTCTCGTTGTTGGCGATGCCAAGCAGGTCCAGAAAGTCGGGTGTCACAATGACGCCACCGAAGACGCCTTGGTCATAGCTACACCAAGTCAGTCAGGGCCCGTGAATCTTTGCGGCTAAGCATCCCTCCTGGCTTGACTTACCCGAAGAGTGTCATGTCGGTAGCGCATGCGACGGTGACCCAGAATGTGAGCCATGCTCCCTTCAAGCCAAAATATGGCTGTTTGGTCTTCACTTTCATCTTGACTTGTTAGATTGTGTCCAGGTTTTTCTCTAGGTAGTAGTTGAATAGCCCAAGTAGACGCTTTAGTATTTCATCATACGAATCTGCCCATTGAGTTTCTAGGCGCATATACACACATACATGAGACGGGATACATTTGGGGGAAGGCTGCAGACTTCTTATAGAGAAAAGCATGATCGCAGTCCGTCCGCCTGATAGCTTATCCCAGGGCGATGGCTCTTAGAAACAGACTTTCCTTGATCTCTCCTGCTTCACCTAGATCATCGGCGTAAGTTTCGCCTTAATGGTCGCTCCTGGAGGGCCACTCCGTGATTCGTCAACGGCCTTTCACCTGGGGCATCACTGCTCCAGTCCCCGCACAACGACCTGACTCTCTTAGTGTCATGAGGCGGCCAGTGGAAGCTGGGGTAGATGTCCCGGCTCCGTATACCCCAGATATGACGTTGGGCTTCTATCAATCATCCAAGAATTCGGACCACGCGAGGATGCCGTAGTGGTAATATCCATGTCAAATGGCCCCGCCTAGGCATGCTTACCCATACAATAAGCTTAGGAGCCGGCATTCCAGCGTCCCAGATTGCCAAGTTACTGCTAGCACGACTGTCTATCCGATGCCGTAATAGGTAGTATGTAGTACTGTGGTATGCTGTGGCCTATTGTAGCGGTCAGAATGATTGTCACCCGCAGCAGCGACGCCGCCCGGGATTTCCGATGCCCGTCGACGGTGAAAATGTCGGGCATTTGCTCGTTGCAAACCATCTCGCTGCCGCCACTAGCCGTTATTAGACTTTCTTCAAGCTGCAGGATGGCGCTCTCGTCTGATCTGCAAATGCCAGATAATGAGATGACAGCCACCTTCATTTGCGCATGCTCACCGTTAATAAATACTTTGAGCCCTAGTCAGGTGGTAGGTATTGTATAGAGTGCAATACACCGGCAAGGTCGGGGAGAGCTGTACCAGGTGCCACAATTGATTCAGTATGATCCTCTCGGCCTGTACTCGAAACAGGCAACAACAACCACGACGATCACTCCAAGCTACATATGTAGCTACCTGCTAGCTCGAACGAAGAGCGTGGGGAGGCATTCGAGGAGCATCACGTAGATGATGACATCAATTGTATTTAAACATGCACTAGTAAGCAACCCGCGCAAATTTCTGGTATCCAGCATTGGGTAGATAGTCTCCTTCATTCACAGTACGGGATGTATACCCGACCACAGAGCCTCTAGACAACGGAGAAGCCGCACGCCTACCGTAAACGTGAAATTGCACTGAGAGCCGTCATGTTCCCGTGATATATGTGTATGGTGTCTTCAATATGTATTCATTCATAAAGCGTGGAGTACCAGGACTGTTAAGCAGTCCTTCGCACTCGGGATGCCGTCTATAGTCGTTCACACATGGCCAGCTAACCACGTATCCGTAACACCAACGCACCAAAAACAGTAAAACCCAAGACATAGGTATAATCGGTTGGGACAACCCAGAAATCCCAATACCAAAGTTGACAGTTCCTATAGTTCTCATACAAGCCCATTCCCGGTGGCCCCTTTCCTGTTCTTTGTGCTATGTGCCGCGATTATATCCGGGCGATGCATTCCTTTTCCTGTTGCATGTTCTTTCTCTTCTTGCGAAGCCCCCGCAGTCCAAAGGCTTCTTAATGCAACGTACGGTCGTAGTTCCCAACAGGGAACTGCGCCGGCCTTGTTACGTCATCAAAATCGCTGACCGACGGAGGAGCATAGAGTCGAGGGCCACCTGCGTCTGAGCCGCCATAGGAGGAGGTGTATGGGTCGTTGAGCGGCGTCAGGCGTCCGTTGTCCGCGAAAGGGTTGTCGAGTTGCGGCGCGCCAGTGGAGGCCGTGTGCGGGCGGTACTCGGTCTCGCTGTCGAACATGGGCCGGCTGCCATATGAGTCGGCATTGTAGGGGGTGTGAGAGTTGCCGAGGTGGTCGCCATCATGGTCGTCCATGTTTACCGGCGCGTAGGCTTCTTCGTCATGAGGGGCCATCGAGAAAGCGGCCTTGTCGGGGTCGATGTTTTGCGCCCGCTTGCCGACCTTGTCGTAGCCAGGCAGGTTGCCATTGAAGTTGTAGTACTGGACAGTGTACAGGCTCACGACAGTACTGCCAATCCAGAACAGACTATGGGTATCTATTAGCATGGTTGCGATGACGTTGCTTTGGCGGCGAGCTCTAGACATACACTTGAAAGAAAGCTATGCCAACAATGGCCTTGCTGACTTGGCATTGGTTCCCGCACGTGTTGGCCGTGTTGTAAGCAGCTTGACTGGCGAAGGCCGACAGCCAAAAGATGGCGAATACGCCGTCAACGATAGCCATGGCATGAGGTTGGGCCAGCTTCCGCGACCTTTCCCAGCGCGGTGTCATAACCAAGTAGATCCAGGCCAGTACAGAAAGAAAGCACTGTAGACGGTCGCTCTGTTAGTAATCGGAGTTCGCGCGAGGTAGAATCGAGACGATGGGACGTACGAGACCGAATGGCCAGCCATTGTTGCCGTTGATTTTTGCTTCCTCATCCTTGAACAGAATAATCTCTAATACGAAGATGACGAAACCGAAGAGGACCTGCATACTATGAAGACCCAGCTTGACGCCGGGGACATAGTCGGCGTCCCATTCCAAGCTTTCGAAAATGGCCATCGCGGGTGGCCGCCGGAAAGTTTCGATGCCGTACGAGTATGCAGCTTTCGACAGAGCGGGGGGTTCAATCAGGGTTCGAGGTCCAAGGTAAGACAGAAAGGCGTTTTTGATTTCGGCACTCGGATCGAGAACTGGCAATGAATACCAAGTTGGTGGTCTAGACAAGAGAAGAAATATTCCGCCGACCAAACAAGCTGCGGTCTTTTTTAGGGGGTACGGAGTACAGCGAAGGACGATTGTTGATTGTCGATACGAGACGTTGGGCGGTTTACTAAAGGCGGAGCCTCGTTTCAATGGTATGGTCTGGCCCGTCCTCAGAAGGTGAAACCTTTCTTTATTAGATCCCAAGTGGCACTGTAGCGATCGAGTCGGAGTCCTTCAATAAAGCACTCAAAAGATGCAGCGAGCGATGTGTATGGAAAGGGGAAGAAAATGATGCAACTGCTTGTTGATGCTGTACGAAGATTGTTGTGGTATAGGTTTTGCTACTAGATTATGTGGGAATCAACATTCAAATCAAGGCAGCCTACGGAGTACTAGCTACATGACTGTCGCAGCTTTTTCAGTGTTCGTGTTCAGCAGCGCATTACTAGAGATCAAAGACTGGAGCTCTCCAACTCCCAGCAACAGCATCAGCATCAGCCTCCCTCCGTCTCTGTCCCTTCCGGGTCTGACGCGCGTTTTGCACCAGCTTCCATACCTGGTTTTCTCTTACCATAACAACTCAGCCCTGCTATGGGAGGAGGAATCCATGACTACTGTTGCTTGGCTGTCACCTAGGGTCCCATTCTTTTCCCGCCTAAAGTCTCCGTCTCTCCAAAGCCGCTGCGCCATGGAACCTACCTTCGTCCAATCACGGCGCCAACATAGCGATTGCCTGGAGCGCCCTGCGCGGCTCAGCCAAACTTCAGTGGCTAGAGTGGCTAAAGAGGCAATAGTTCGCCATGCTTATTGGCTTCATCCCGCTCTTTGGCCCAGGCCGCCGACTCATCGCATATTTTTTTTCTTCGTTCCTGGGTATGTCTGGTGTTGGCCGATTCTACGGTTCTAGACGTTTTCTACAACCTGCATTTGCCGAACAACAATCAAGATATGACCATGTTCCTTACTTACTCAACGTAGGTATCTTATCGTACAGTGATGGCGATCATGCAACCCAGTCTCTGTGACGTATCGCCTTCACGAGGCTGTGCGTTGACGTATGCCTTGCCTTTGCCCACTAGATCCTTTCCGGGGTAAGCAGGAGATCCCATCTGGAATTATCGGAGGAAGTTGCGACAAATCTCCGTACGTAATATTCTGTGTAAGATACACTTTGCTTAGCCAAACTTATCCTGTTCCCAACCTGCATCTTGCGCAGCACGTATAATCCTTCTGCAACTTTTACTCCTGGCCTGACAGACAGCGATACCTGAAAGGTTCCATACCTAGTCGACTGGGACCGGCACTAACACTCTCAGTAATCGGGCTTGACCGCCCCCGTCCGTCATCGGCTTGTCCCATTGGGGTTGGGGATGACGGCGTCTCCACTTACTGCAAGACGTGCTCGCAATAGATAAAGACACCTTAGTCATCATGAGTGATTATCTTGACCCGAGATAGCCAGCCGTATAGTTTGCTGACCATTTCTTTCTGAACCGGAAAGAGGAAGGGGACGAGTGCAGCATCGGTCTGAAAAGGTCAATTAGATTGTCAAGTTTCTTCCATTCTTCCTTGGTTGCGGTAAGGGAAGCAACCACTTTGGACGGACGAGGAGAACCACGATGCCAGGCAATAACGACGAAGGGATTCACCCCTCTATCGTGGTGACAACTCCAAACGGACGCGACGAGAGGACACCACTCCTTGAAAATGCTATACCGGCCGAGCAATCTCAAGAACCAAGGCATGATGACGAACAGGCCGTTGTCGTGGACGAGGTTACTGGGACGAAGCTTTGGCTCATCCTGTGCAGCGGCTGGGTTGGTGTATTCTTAGGCGCCATTGATGCCTCCATCATTGCCACACTCTCTGCTCCCATCTCAAGCGAGTTCAAGTCTTTGAGTTTGATGTCGTGGCTGGCGACGGCATACCTGATCGCCAACGCAGCGTGCCAGCCTATCTCCGGTCGACTCACGGACATATTTGGCCGCGGTCCTGGTCTTGTCTTCAGCAACCTATTCTTCGCTCTTGGAAATCTCATATGCGGGCTTGCTCAAGACGAGATGGTCATGATTTTCGGGCGTGTAGTCGCAGGCATCGGCGGAGGCGGCCTAATGTCCATTTCGACGTTCCTTGCTACGGATCTGGTCCCGCTTCGAAAACGCGGGATCATCCAAGGCGTGGGTAACATTGCCTACGGCTCAGGGGCCATGCTTGGAGGGGTATTCGGCGGCCTTGTGAACGATTATTCAAGCTGGGGGTGGCGTTTGGCGTTTCTGATCCAAGTGCCACCGGTTCTGGTCTCGGCATGCCTTGTGGCCTACCTTGTGCGAGTTCCCCCAAAGGTCTCGCAAAAGTCTTACCTGGCACGTATTGACTTTGTTGGCGCCTTGTTGATTATAGTCGTCCTGGTGCTTCTTCTTCTGGGGCTCAATGCTGGAGGGAACCTGGTGCCATGGGTACACCCCTTGCCGCTGACGACCATACCGTTGTCCTTTGTGGCTTTGGTGGGTTTCATTATCTGGGAGTCACGGGCAGCTCAGCCTATCATACCTGTTCGACTGCTCATGCGTCGCACCGTCTTCACAGCATGTATGACGAATATGGTGTGTACCATGGGCAACATGATGGCTTTATTCTTCGTTCCACTCTATCTTCAGGCTCGTGGTGGTTCAGCCACGTCGGCTGGTCTGGTTATTCTGTTTGCGCCGGTTGGTATCTGCTTCTGTTCTGTCGGCAGCGGCTATGTGATGAAGAAGACCGGCCGCTACGTCGCCTTGGTGATTTTAGCCGTCTCCCTGCAAACTGCGCATGTCGTCATCCTGACTACTACCAACGATACCACCCCCAAGTGGCAGCTCATGCTGTCCTTCTTGCTGCTCGGCTCGGGCTACGGCGCCATGCTTACGATCACGCTCCTGGCTTGCCTGGCCGCAGTAGACCATTCCCAACAGGCCGTTATTACGTCGGCTACGTATGCTTTCAGGTCTGTCGGGGGCACGTTAGGTATCACCATCGCGTCGGCCGTCTACCAGAATGTGCTCAAGACGCAACTATGGGATAGATTCGGGGGGGCTTCCCGACGCGATTGCCGAAATCCCCCGGATACGAGACGACCTTGACGAGCTCAAGCACTTGCCCGAGGGTTGGGATACGGATGCTGTGGTGTCGGTCTTCATGGAGGCGTTTCGCAGTGTCTGGCTCACCACGCTCGGACTGGTCCTGCTGGGGCTGGTCAGTGTCAGTTTGATGAAGCAGCACACCCTGCATTCGACGCTCTCGCGCAACGAGAGATCGTGATGTCGTGATCAGGGTCGGTGAGAGCCAATCCACTTCATTGCGGGGTTACTAGCCTCCGGTCAGGCCCTGATGTGGTTCTCTCTGTCTGCTATAGACTAGGGTATGTGTGTCGTCTTAGTGTGTTGTTATTGATATAGCTATCCTCGCTCTTTAGCGCGCCCATGCAACGCGGACGACCAGATAGTCACCTGAATACATCTTGTGCGACAGCTGCTCTCTATGCTACCTACTCGCTCAAGAATATGACCTCGACTCTCTTGCTTCCCCATTGCCGTTATGATTACCCTCTAGAAGGAAGCTAGAAATATTCCATGCATGGCGTAGAAGAGGGTTGCAGCATAAGACAACTAGTAATATATGATATGATATCTACCACTTTCCCGTTACCACCACTTCATGTGCCCGACTACACGAAGAAGAATGAGAGCCTAGAGGGCAATGATGCAAGTAGGGTGGTATCTGTCACTATCAATACAGACTCTATCTCGGGTGTCCCTGCGATCCCCCCCATCTCGGCATTGAGTTCCCAATCGGGGAGCTCCTAGCGCCTTTCTGCCCCGTCCACACAAGAGGAACCACCGACGTACGCATCTCGGCGGAGAGAGTACATGCTTGCCAACCGACCCAAGGGCCCCAAGTCGCAATGCATCGGAGCCGCTATCTCCATTGCGGCATCACTAACTATGCAGTGTCCTTTGACCGTCTCCAATATATGTATGCACTTACTAGTTTACGTACTGGGTTTCTCATAGGCCCTGGGGCCATGCTTCTACCCATTTGACAGCATTTCTGGGGCGGTACCTGAGGTGTACTTACATACGGAGGGGGCTCCATTAGGCGCCGCTGCAGGCCTGCAGATGCCCTATGTACCTACATACTTGTACTTGCTCCACGTTCCTACCCTTCATGATCTATGTGTCCTTGGCGTGCATGGTGGTGGTCTTTCTGGAGACCTTCTGGATTCGGGCAATATGCGGCTTTGTTAAAGAGATCAGACGAAATACAGCGAGGCCTATAACCTTACACGGCATATGCAACGGGCTTGCAGGCAGACGGTGGACGTTGTATGTGTGTGTGTGTGGCTCGTTACGAATCACAGCGGGCGTGGAGATCGGCACTGACCCTTCCGCAAGGGGACAACCCGAACACCTGCGTCTTCACTTGTCCTTGAGGCTATCGACGTAGCATTACCGCCTGTAGCCGAAACGTGGTGGTGGGAACACGCTGCTGTGGTACAGTTGCTATTTGCAATCCTACCTAGCCATCAATCAACACGACCCTGACGTTCATAATCTGCTGGAAGGGAAGGTCATTTCGATCACGATAATGCAAAAGGCTTCTGGCCCGGTACCGACCTTGTTATTGATAACAGAATGACGACAAGCGCTTGTCGTGCAGTGATAACACCCTCTTACCTAGACTACGTCGTTGTATTTGACCTGAGAACACCTATGTTGAGCTCATAGATAGGCTAAAGAGAGGGTATAGCTGCCGGGACGCTAGCAAGATGCTGACGCAAGTAGCCAGTAGTTATTAGTTCAAATACAGGCGGCTCTTCAGGAGGCTGAGTACTCTGCAGCAATACGCACCTAGGAAAGCTCCCACTGATTGGCTAAACCACTGTGACGCCCAGCGCACAGGAGCGAGAACTGTAGGGATTCCGGTTCTGGCAACGCTAATTCAAGCCGAGAAAGGGGTTATTTGTACCCAGCTCAATCTGTTGACGGGAAAGGGGTTCGACTTATTTCTTGGCCACCTCGATTACTGCCAATATTCTTACCAGAGTGCTATGCCACCACTTTGAAGTCAAAGTATCACAGTTCAGGGATATACTATAATAAGCAAAGAAGCAAAGATTCTGAATGGATATGGTACAAGAGTTGCAGAATAACCAGCCCATGTTACTATGCAAATCAATCTACCTGAAGGAGTGTAGCTGGATGGACGTACCCAACCCAAGCATTCTATATGTGTTGGATGGCAACATCATGTGGGCTACAGGCTTTGAATTGTATGGAAGGGGAATCAAAGAGCACTAGGGGTGGCCTAAACTTTTAAAGGATGGACGGTGGCATACTTTCTAGAGCATATTGATGTAGCTCAAATGCCAAGCGTGCCAACCCCTATTCTAATTTGTCCATTCATTGATGGCCTGCAAAATATGTCCTGGAGGTCAATCCATATGAAGACACGATATCATCATAAAACATTTAATGGGTGTACGTTTTGTTTTGGCGGCATCAACACACTTGTGCAGCTTGGATAGCATGCGAGTTCATCATGATAAATTTGGCAAACGGCTCGAGGGGTCTCGAACCGCCAGGCAGTTAGTCAAGGAACCATGGTAACTGGTTGATGCCATGGTTCTGCATACACCAACAGCATAGGTGCAAATGGCAGATTTCTATGACATCTATCGATCAATTCAAATGAAATTGGTTAAAAAAACATGCAAAAATTTGGACACAGCGGGAGTCGAACCCGCGATCTTCCCATTGCGAATGGGACGTCGTACCCCTTGACCATGCGCCCTCGTAGTAGGTCGCCACCCTCGGTGGGAATTATGCCTTATTACGGTTTATTCTGATTTAACTAGGTAGTTGGAAGGTAGGTATTGCTAGAACAAGCAAACGGAGTGCTGGGCCAGTGAGTGGGGTGGTTGGCCATTGAAGGCGGAAGGAGCAGCTCTCTGTTTGCAATGGGGGAGAGCGACTGCCTGACTGTATTCATATACATTATGTACATCAGTATCTAGGTATATGCAGATAAATGGGCATATCTGATTCTAATGCCCTATACCCACAAGCATCTACGTGAAGGTAGTCCGCTACAGTTTGGCATAAATCAAAGGGGCGCTATCTGATGGTATTGACACAGGTTTGGTAATGGGCACTATGGAGATAGCTACAATGAGATGATGTATGATCAACCACACGAGATTCAGCTCTACTCGCGGGTGCTGAGAACTCAGTGTAGACTAATCTCCTTACACGTAGAGAAGATACGGTTGATACGGCAAGGGGCTTCCAAGGAGCAACACACCCTGACATATGATCGTAGCACATCTTGATAAACCTGCCTGGAGCAAACGCTATGGCATTTAACGGCGAGTGTGTATACTCCTGAAGGGTGGGTTTTTCGACAGCAACACGCTGTTCACATTCATTGATAGATGATAGTATCCCATGAAATGGCATGAATTGACTTTTGACCTGTACAACTCCCTAAACGCCAGTTGGATGCCAATGCAAAACGCAAGCTCATCAGGTGTATGTAAATAAGAACCCCCTCGAACCCTCCAACTAAGCCTTCTCGCCCTTGAACTTGGCGATCCTCCTCTCGAGGTCCGCCTCTGTCTGCTGCATGGGGTTGAGCTTGCGGTCTCGCGCCATGGCCCGCGTGTTGTCGCCGTGCTTATCGATCAGGTCCTGCAGCCATTCCCGCTCGCGCTGGCTCTGGCCGCGGATGTGCTTCTGGAGCGGCCGGTTGGCCTGGGCCTCGAGCGCCTTGACCACATTTGTGCGCACGCCGTCCTCGTTCTCCTCCTCGATACCGCCCCACGTCTCGCCGTCGTCGCCCATCTCCTCGTCCGCCTCCTCGGCCTCTGAGTCCGTCTCCAGCTCGTTCAGCGGGTCGTTAAGCGGGTTGGGCTTCGCCTTCACCTCATTCGTGGAGATGATGCGGATTATCTTGCCATTATCGTCGCGCTCGACCCGCGCCTCGGTCACGGCGCCGCAGTCCTTGCCTAACATCGTGATGGCGAAGGGGTCCGTCGGCTTAGTGGAGCGGCCCGTCGACTTCTTGGACCGCAAGTTGGGCTCGACACCGCCCGTCGGCGCGTTCAGGCGGGATACAAGGCCCAGGCGGCGGAAGTTTTGTGCGGTAGTCAGGTCCTTGTCCCAGTTGTGGGCGATGATGTCGTTGCCCAGCGGATTCGTGATGCGTCTTGGCCTGGAGGAGGGCTGGCGGACGGCAGGACGGGACGAACGCCGCTTCCTCTTTTGGAGCTCTCTACCCATTGTGTTTGTTTGGGGCGGTTTTCTTTGCTTATGAGGTGCAGTGGAAGGGATAATATGATTGAATTGATAGCGCACTCCAGCAGCGATGTATGGTTGCTTCACTGTTTGGATTGCCTACGGGTAACTTTTTCTGGCTTATCTTATCAAAGAGCTGCTATAAAAATTCCAATCGCTAATTACCTGCCTGTGGCGCAGTCCCCCACCAGGGTGGCTTGCACGATCTATAGTTACAGGGGTGCTGCTTAAGCCATAACATGGGCCCCATATTGATATCCACTTTACTATGTACAACAGTTCGTACTGCTAGCAGTAGGTACATACCTAGGTAACCTACCTACATTGATAGGAGGTACCTTGATGCCATCCCTGTTTGCCTGTATCCCTTACTTGCCTCTATCTTCATGTGAGTATCAACGGTCATCGCTAATTACGTAAATCGAAATGGGGTAGCAAGCACAGGGATATGGGCGATGGATATGTGCTACATTCTCAGGGTAAAAAAAGAATAGACACGTGCTAGCGCCAAGAAGCTTATCCTAACGACCGGGGGTGGCCAGCGGGCGGAACAGGGAAAGCGGACAGGCTAAGTACCGGGCAGGACCACGACTTTCTGTTTAGAAGTACGTACATACATGAAGCGCCGACGGATAACGACCTTCCCAATTCGGCCATCGAGGGCCTGCGGGCATGGGCTGATCTCCTCCAACTTTGCCCTGGTCACACCAAATCCACCGTTGGAAAAGGTCCCCAATCCGCAGGGGAGAAGAACCTCTTCAACTCGCTCTGTACGACAGTAGTCTGAGGAAAGCCTGGGCTCTCCTGGCTTGTTCGCTTACTGCATGCTAGCATGGGTCTTTTTGTTCGTCGAATTCGTAGAGTGGGAGACCCAACTGTTTGAACCGGCCATGGGACATCAAGGCCGAAGACTCCTGTCAAACCGCTTGTATGTATATGTATCTACTCCGCACGTAACACGCAGGGCTGCAACAGTGGGTTACGTAGCAGCTGTCTTCGGAGGAAATTGGGAAACCTTGACACATCGACTCCCTGGCTGTTAGGTATTGCGTGCTTCCTCTGGCCCATGCCCTGCGTCCGTTGATCGTTTGATCGGCTCGGTGTATCTCGTTCCTGCTGTCGCCAGATCCTCCTTCGCTCCACCACACTCGACCAGAGCACGCCTTGTCCGGGCCGCTCCTGAACCTTGGGCCAGAATAGCAAGTAGGGCCGTGTGCTAATCGATGCGGCTCCTCCTCCGTTCGACTCATAGCAAGCCTACTACTACAGCCAGCCTATAGGTAAGAGTAGGGTTGGAGGGGATATCCCCACCGGGTCGATTTTGGTCGGCGACGCACATCCGTCCTTGCGCTGCACACTCACGCAGGTCTAGAAGCAGTGCGAGAGAGCCTCGATCTTTCTACTCTCTTTGTTTGCCCCTCGCTTACGCCAAGGCGAGACGAGGAGAAGCAACTATGTTACGTCTTACAGTTCGTTGCTGGAGCAAACGTCTGCCTCTCTCTCTCTCTCTCTTGAATTTCTCTCCGGGGGTAGGTACATAGACCGTCAAGTACTCCTGATCCTAGCGTCATCTTAGCATGTATGTAACCTGTTGATGTGTTGGTAAACTGCGATATCAACCGGTTTCCCAAATGAATGCCGTGCACATGGCGATGTGTGGGAAAACATTCCCATGGTAACGGAAACGGGGAATCTTAATAGGCCCGTAATATCATAGTAGGATCGTCATGTTAGAATACGCTGTCCGCTGGCGTGCCCGGTGTGTATTATTGCTGGATGCGCGTCTGGCAGAGATGCTCCGAGTAACAAGAACCCACTACAGCATGCAGGGGGGACAGTGCTCGCTACTCTTCAAATGCAGATAGAATGGCGACAGTACTCAAATAATCTGGTACGACACACGGATAACTGGGCATGCGACAGGACGGGTGGGACGGAGCCGTGGGCCTTGGATTGTACCGTAGATAGATAGGTACGATGTATAAAGCTGTATGTAAGTTGTAAGTGGCCCCGGCCGCGTTGCAGAAATCAAGCCTTCAACTGCTGTGGGACTGTGGAGGCGCGCCTAGGGATGGTGGAAATCCTCGCCCAAAAGTCCAAGTTATCGGGATTGAGCGCTGTTTGTTCCTAGTGGTATTCCCAGGGTTATTGTGTCGCTCGGGGGTCCAAAAGGATGGTATAATACCTCGCGACCATGTAACATTCATTGATGTACTTACATCAATATGTATTTATCTTCCAACCCAGGAACCCCACCCACACTCCTTATGTACATGTATCTATTGCAGGGCTACGTGCACGGCTGTTCAATTGATAGATACCAGCGTCGCGGGATCTCATCATTAGTATTGAAGTCATGAGTGATAGACTGCGGGGAGCATGTCTTTATAGTGTTGATCAGTGGTGGTCAAGTAAGTAGGGCAAATAAGTAGGTGTAGGCAATTTCGACAGCAAATCTGAGTGGGTTGCCGGGCTGGAAGATCGGCTATCGGCCACCCACTTCTTGCTATGAATAGGTACATGGCTAGGTGCCTGTGCCCACAGGCCGGCGGCTGCACCAAGAAATGAAAGGGATGGGTAGTGAGTGAGTGTAGTGGTGTCGGCCTTTCGGTCATTTGCTATTTGCTGTGGCCTCTTCTGAAAATGCTACCCCTCCGCGCCGAATGGCAACAGCGTATCGGTTACTATTAGCTCTAGTTTTAGCTTCAAGAGTTGCATCCATCTGGCAGTGACGTGCGTGTTGACCGAGCGCTGCAAATCTCATGTACCATGGTCAAATCAGTTGATGGCCAATTCTTCCTTTTGGGGGAGGGTCACGGGCAGGTTTATGAGCACAAGTTCTGGAGATCGCAGTTCCTGTTCAATTGGTGGTGGTATGATAGCATTCCATGGCGAAATCATCGTCTGAATACACCACTCTGGCGCGCCCCGTCTCGATAGACTTTCCCGAGTATGGAATCCCAGTATCTTCATATTCCGTTTCTTTTGTAAAGCCCATCCCATCCCGTCATGTCGGGGGTCGTGTCGAGAATCGTATCCATAAAGCCATTATCCATCAGAAATCCCAGTAATATGACCATCCGTAAGTAAGTAATTGTACATCATAAAATTTCAGAATCCGCCCAGCGCCGTGAACATGATCCGTTCGCAGTGCTCGCAAGAGGGAAAAGCACAGTCCCTTGTATATGTATGCCGTAAACATTTCAAAACATCATCCATTCCACTTCGACATTGGCCCCTCCAATGCACTTAGTCCAGTTAAATGGGCCTCTTCGTTGTAACAGCCTACTGTTGGAGTTCGACTCGGCATCGCGGTATTCGCCAGCCCAAAGTCGTTCGAGCACGTCGATGGCAGAAAGGTTGTTCACTGTAGAGAAGGTGGAGTTAGGAAATGAGCTTCTTCAAAATGACAGGCGCAGCGCACTGGTCATAAAACCAAAGCGCAGAGGCGTCCCAGCTGCTGCCCGATAAAAGACTGTGTCATAGAAAGGGTTACTTACTGTATCCACTGCGCGACATGATTTCGCGGCACTTGTTTCGCACGATATTCTGCTGCAGTTCATTGACGCATTCGCTTCCAGCCACGAATAGCGGCCAAAGCAAGAATTTCTCCGCGCTGCTGCCAGTTTCAAGTGAGGTCGCATAGTATACAACCTGACTGACCAAGTTGCGGAAGCTCTCGTGGCCAGAGGGTATGTTAGGGGACGCCAGGCGCTCAATGTATAAAAGAGCCGCATAGCGGAACGCTTCGGACAGTGATCCGAGATCTCGAATCAGGCTCGAGGACGGTGAACCGGGCAGAGACGCCATTAGACGATGAGGCTCAAAGTCCCAGCTCTGGAGAGCACTGCGAGCCTCCTTCCACTCGCGCCAGAAGGTCGAGCGGTGGTCTTCATACGAGGGCGACGAGCAAAGCCCGGAAGAGATGAGCTCCTCGTCATCCAACTGTGTGGCGAAGCCGTTGCCGTCAAAGCGGTGCGCAGCGCTGGCAACGTTGAAAAAGTCCCCTAGGTGCGAGTTTTTGAAGGTGTGGGAAGGCGAAGCCAATGGTGACGAGGCAGAAGGCGTTCCAATGCGGCCCGTAGCGGTGGCGAGAGAGTTGGACACTGGTCGGTGTTGAGAGAGTAGATTTAAACGACCAAGTTTCATGACTGTCTTGAACAGTTCTCTGTCGCACCCGACAAAAAGCTCGGCCCCTGGGGGTAAAAGATGAGAATCCGATGGCACGCCATAAAATGTGTGGTTCAGTTGGGCCTCGCGGTCGTTGATGCTGGCTGAAATAGCGTCAAAGTAGGTGAAGAGGGCCTCCATCCATGCTGAGTCGCTGGAAGCTTGATAGGGTGCCGAATTCCTCATGCTTAGGATCTTCTTCACCCCGGCGAACTGCGTATGAAACTTTGCAATGCCCGACTCTACCATTCGGTAGTGGCAGAGCAGAAGGATGGTCGCCAGAACGGAGTCATGGCAAGACTTGGAGGAGTCATTGAGCTGCTGATTCAGTAAATGGACCGCCAAGTTGCGATGTTGGTACTCTTCGGACAGAGGTAGATCATCAGACTGTGCTTCGTAGTTGTCGGAGTTTAGGCGTTCAGGTGAGTCTCGTGCGCGTTGTCCGAGGCTCAACCTTCTCTTCATCCTCAGATTACACGCTGCAAGCGCGCAGATGGCATGTTGCAGGCTCCGGCTGCTGGACGCTAGTCGCAAGATGTGATCCCGGAAAGGGTTGTTTGGTCCGTCGATGAGTACCATGGAAGGGCACATGGTGTTTTCGTAATAATCCATAAAAAAAGGCATCTTAGCGATGAGGTCTGGTGTCACCTGTATTGAGTGCCCCTCGAACGGGGCTGCTAAATGACCCTGCTCAGAGCAGAATATATTTAGATCTTCGTCTCTTGAACTAGCGTGTGCCCAGTAGTGTCCGGTCGATCTGGGGCTTGTGCTGAAGTTGTCAACGTCGTGGACGCCTTTCAATTATTGTAAGCGAGATTCGAGCATAGAGTAGAAAGGAATCTCACTTAGTGTGTCACTGTCTGCGGCAAGGAATTTTGAGGCACCCACATGGCTTTCAAAGGTGTCCTGGTGAGAGCTGAGGCTTGAACTTGGTTCCGACGGGGGATAGATTAGGCCAGGGCATGAGGTCGGTCCCCGTTGGTCGATTAAGATGGCAGAGGCAGGGCTCCGGGGTATGGGCGAGTTACTGTGCCCATTGTAGTTATCATATAAGAGACTCGGGCTGTTCAAGAAGGCCATGTCCTCGCGAGGAAACGAATGGCTCATGGGTGATATGGCGTACTCGGCATCGCTAAGAGAATCGACGGACGAGGCGAGGCCGTCGGCTATTCCCGAATAATGACCAAGGGACGTGTTCAGCTTCTGGATTCTCGGGTGTTCGCTACTGGCAAAGGTCATGCCTCCCCAGCTCTGTGATGTCATCGAGGGGGCCGCCTCGCCCTGGGAATAGCGGGCAAACTCCTGGTATGTTGCGTACGGTGTGGAGGGGATCGATCCTGGGTGTTCATGGTGGTATTCGACATCGTCTCTTGAGCTCCCATCGTCGTGGTCACCCCAGTGGCTGGTGACCATACTGGAGTTTGCCCGGGCTCGAGTGGGTGTTGCCCTCTTTCCCACAGGCGCAACGGGTGGTGCCTTCGCGATAGGCAATGAGAGCCCTCGCAGCTTGCCCCGGCTGGCTACCCCAACACCCCAAGTCAACTGAGTCTTGTAGCCCGAACATTCGTTCCCGACCTCGAGGCATTGTGAGCAGTATGGCCGCCGGCGGTCACACTTTGCGTTGCGCTTCATGCAGGCGAAGCAGTCGTCAGCCGCTCCTCCAGCAGGTGCACGTCTCCGACGTTTACGGGCAGCCTGCGCATCCTTGGCCGCCGTCGAGTTTGGTTGTGGGGGAAGCGAGACGGTCATGGCCTCTAATGTATGCAACAGCGGGAGGGTAGTGTAAGACTTCTTTCTGGGACCAGGCACACACGATAAGTCGAAAAGGGAAGCTTCTTCTACACGGGAAAGGGTCTGAAAGTTTGAGCCCTCAGAGAGCGTGTCTTTAACTGGCGTGGGTAAATGGAGTTAATATGGAAAAGATAGGATCGGTATGTATGGTATGCCAGTGTGTACGAGGTGGTTCAATGGGGGTGCAGGGTCACAGGCGCAGAGCAAATGGGACAAGCAGATATAAGTCGAGGATCGCTCATGAGGAACGCATCCATCCATTGTACACAACAACGACCCCCCAAGCTCCAGGCTACTTTAGTACGGTACTGTCCGAGTACATGCAGGGCCCTGTGATGCTGATGGGTCTGCCGCTGGATGTGTGGGAGGCGATACATAGCATACCGGGGGAAGCGGACATTGGGAAGAATATGGGCAACGGGTACAAGGTCTGGACGGGGGCCGAACATAGAGGAAGAGGAGGAGGGGGGGGGTGATTCGTTCAAAACCGGTGGACGCGACAATGAGAGATCAGCGGGATATACCCTCGAAAAGGAACAAGGATACTGGGTCGACAAGGGAGCCCCTGTAGCAGCAGAACACTCGTTGCAGGTACGTACATGTATGCATCTGCCTACATGCAGCTGCTGAGAAACAGGGGGTGAGGAACCGAAGAGTCCAATGAGGGTTGGGAGAATGCAATGCCACCCCGTTGGCCGCTGCCGCCACGGCGGCTTGATGAGATGGGATTCGATGGGTACCTTAAAGCATGGCTATGTAATCCATCTTTCGAGAAGACGGCGAGAATGAAGGTAGCTTGATGCTCCCACCCAATGAGAAACAGCGAACCAAGCCCGATTCGTGCGGAAACGCTGCAAGGACCGAGGTTCTACACATTTCTTGCTGGGCTGGCATGTAGGTAATGTAGGCCAGTGCATACCCGGGTAGTGCATTTGCAACGCGACTGGCCGGTCAACATTGCTTGCTCTAGCAGCTCGATAATGAAAGAGAGAGAAAACGAAATGGCGGGCTTCTTCAGCCAACTTACCACTTCCCTCGTAATAACGACATGGCTACAGGAGACAAGCGCAGGTAATAAATAAGTGCCACTCTTTTGTTGTCGTTGAGCTAAAATAATAACCCGGGTCTACTGGTTTTGAAATCGGAGTTTTGCCTCGTGTGATCCTGTACTTTACCTAGAGCAGGGGACCTAATGAATCGGCGTCTTTGGCGGGGGAATCCAGGCGCTATCGCAGGGTCGGAGCTAGGTAACTGGTAGTAATGTCATGGGTACCTAACTTACTTAGTTGAAGTCGTTAGCTGATATCCACTCTGTACGCGAGAGTCGCTAATGGGTGAGGATGGATCTGAGGTGCCGGCCACAGAGCATTAGCATTCTGTGTTTCTTTTTCCATTCGTACTTTGATGCGTCATGTCGTACTCACTCGCCATCTCGCCTGGCTGGTGTCTACCGAACTTATTCATGTGCCGCCGTTGTGAACAGGATTCTGTCAGCAACGGACGGTCTTGCAACGAGTCCGTTTGCCTGCCTACATGATACCAATGTAGGATCAGAAGTCAGTTGGAAGTAGCGGTCACGTTGGTTAGTGTCGAAGTTTATTTTGCATCTTCCGACTACCTACGTAGTCTTGTAGGTTTCTTTTGGATCTATTCATCAAGGCTGCCAAAAGATCGTGATGGCATGCTCCTCTCATAGAAGTATATGCGCGATGAGACAAGACACAAGGTGCTATCTTGGTATGCGTTTGCCTATAAACCACCCGCGATCTTCCGGCTGTCCAGATGTGCGAAGTGTAGTCTTGGTTTTTATCGTATCGTGGACAAGGCTTGAGGTGAAGCTACAAGCCCTGGTACGTACGGCGAGGCGGTTTGGGATGTTGACTGGGCTGGAAGGTACCTATTGAAGGCAGGAGGAGAGGTATGTACTCGCCCACTTTCCACGAAGAGCGGGTGCGAGGTACCCGCAGTAGAATCCCGCATCCTGTTTTCCCACCCGATACCCATGACTGAACGGGATTGGTCGAACCTGGGGAGTTTGCTGACCACGTCCATTTATGTAAAGAAATAGGGAATGTGGATAGAGACAAGCGCGCTGTCCTGTCTCTTGGAACCCGCTCCGACTAATAAGCTCACCTCACCTAAGTGCGACGGGGGCAGCCTTGCCGTCTTCCCGTACTCACACGCACTCGCAAAGGTTGTTCCTTAGGTACATGACAGGATGGCCTTGTCTATTACCATATATCACCACAAGACGGGAGGGGATAAGAAGTAGAAGAAGAAGTAGAAGAAGAAAAAACTTAAGCAAACGCCTGACAGCAAGAACGAGAACTATTAGATGGAATTGACTTTGATCTCATTACAAACATGAGAGGGGTTCCCTGCTGGTACTCAAGTCGGATACAAATCCGGGGGAGAGGTCGGAAATTCCTGGGGCGCCCAAGTGCCGCTCCAGTCGCCCGTCCTCGCTAAGTATGTGTGTCGGGGTTTGAATTAGATAGGCAAGAATTAGGTTAACCTAAGTGAAGTGTGCGGCCGAGAAATATACATCTAGCAAAAGTCCATCGTATGCCGACGGGTGAAGAACAAGCTAAGTCGTTGAAAATAAGGGATGTCCTTCGATAGGGAACACACTACTTGGCTAGTTCCGCCGCGTCTCTTGCCCGTTCGTAGTGCGTGTGGTAGTGTGGTAGAGTGTGGCTTGCCTCTAAAGTGACGAGCGCGAAATGCATACTCGATTTACTCACTGTAGGTGCCGTACTCAGGCATTGAAGGTGGTTCGGATTGGCTCAATGACGGACGGCTTCCAGAAATGTACGGCTACATACTCCGTAGGCTCACATGTAATAGCACAGAACAGGCTGAAGTTTAGGTGGTGGTAGTAGTGATTTCCTGCCATGCTGCTCCATCTCCCGAGTACTGCTGCTACCAACTGGCTGGTGAATCTCAGCAAAGTGGGGTGTGCGAATCTATCTCAACCCACCTCGAATCGCCAGTGAAATATCCATGGCGAGGGTGGGCCAATTGGTATCTACTATCTTGCGTCCCACTTTTCTAAAGATTGGTAACGAGCTCCGGGCTGATAAGCAAATCCAAAGTAACGACATCCTCAATACCCGCCAGTGTCAAAGTGTCTCTGCCCTCCAGGGCCTAATAGTAACCCGCCCTCGTACCTCTGGTGCCAGCATGGTAACCAAACTGTACCGTCGCATTAGCTTGTCTTGTTTTAACACGTCACATCAGACTTGCTTGCCCACATGCGCGCTGCTGTTGCTGCTTGAGCAAAGAGCCCAATAATAGCACATGCACAAAATCCACCCATGTATATCTTCCTACCTAGGTATGTACACATCTAGGGTCAGGCAGACTGTGATACGTCTTGCAGGAAAATGCAGGAAATGCAGGACAGCAAGCACGCTGCAGCAGAGCTTATGCGCCCTTGCCATAACCCAGAAAGAGTGTGCGTTGCATTCGGGGAACACACGCTGGGAGATACAGCCACGTCCGCCTCAGGTTAATATGCTTCCATCAAAGCTTCCATCTCTTATCTATGACTCCTGGCTGTCGTCTTCTATGCAGCTCCCTATCTGGGACCACACCGAACCATATCAACCATGAATTGAGCGAGCGACTAACATCGGTTCCAATACCAAAATGCCAAGTCATGCATTCTGGCAGCGAGCGCTGAGAAAAGAATGGCAAAAGCCTGGTTACCACTGTCGAATGCTCGCACTGGATGAATGTTGTCTGGTTAAAACATCTGATATCTTTCTTGAAACATCATGCCATCCAATGTTGCCTGAATTCTCTCGGAGATTTCGAGGGACTTATCGGGCCGCACCTCCAACTCTATGGCGAGTCCGAGCGAATGTCTGAACTGCGTACAGCATGTAGGCGTACCAAACAAGCAATAAGCCATGCCTATCCAGACAAGAGGTTTGGCATTATGTATTTTGGTTCCATGTCGAAGATCCTTCGACGTACTGAAAATGCAACAGCAGGCCGGTGGTGGGACCCGTTCAGGCAAAACCAGTCAGATCGATGTACCTGGGACTCGGCAATGATTACAGCGCAGCAGTCAAAATTCATTTCTAGGCTACACGCCCGCCCCGATGCCACACCCTCTGGAAACGGCACGCGCTCAAAACTCAAAGGGAGTGCTGCTTCAGCGGAAGCTTGGTGAGACTTTTCATCATTGCCCCCCTCAGCGCGTCAGCAACCGAACCAGGCTGACATCCAAGACTCAGTACTTACAAGACCAGACCCTCCTGGTGCTGCTGATGCTGCAAGCATCTGGACCAATTTGGAGGTCTGGCCCGGTACGGCACGTCGCCGAAGCTGCTTATGCGCCACACAGCACTGGCACTCTCTACTGTACACTGTCATCTTTCGTCGGAGCCCTGGACAAGTTTCGAGTAGCGGTCGGTGCCCTGGCCAGAAAGCGCACTACCGAAAAACAACCTCGGTATCTTGAAATAGCGTGCGGCGTAAGACGTCCGCTGCATATACTACTGAGGATACCTGCTTACCTAGCGCCTGTCTCCATCGCGAAGGAAGCAGTACATGACAAGAAATTGCATGGCGGCGCTAAAGGCACAGGGCAGAGCCCACTTTCAACCAACTACCTATAGCTGACCCCGGAACATTGAAGTATGTCGAAATCTGGGGCAATACCACCTGTTGCATTATATAACAACCGAGGTATTCAGTACAAGGATAATATTCCTCTAAATATATTTCTAAATAATCTTTATTTAATACTTTTCTTTTTCTTTTTATACTTTTTATATAATATATAATATACCTACTACCTTTTACCTATTAAACTTTAATAGGTTATAAGCCTAGGTTTTATAAATAATAAGCTTAAAACCTAAATTTATCCCGTATATAAAACATAAGTTATTATTAATTAATTAATATTAAAGTTTTAATATTTTTTATAAAATCATTAAAAATATTATTAATTTATTATTATTACCTTTTCTCCTTATTATTTAAACTTTAATATTTATTTACTATTTTATCTCTATTTAGGTTATATCTTCTAATTATTAAATACTTAAATAATTTTTTTATTACCTCTAGCTACTATTATTTTAATTTATCTCATTTATATATTTATTTATAATCCTTTATTATAATACTAAATTATAAGCTTAAAAATATCCCTTAATTACTTATATCTATTTATTTATATATTAATTAATTATATTTATTATTATAATTAAATTCTTTTTATTTTTTCAATTATTATATCTTAATTTTTAATTACTAATCTATTTATCTTTTATTTATTAAACTCCTATTTATTTATCTTTCTTAATATAACCTATTAAAATTTTATTAATTTCTTTATTAAAAACATTATAAATAAAACTTTTAATAATTAATCTTATAATAAAAAATTAAATAAAAATAAAAACTATATTAATCCTTTTATTAACTTTTTAATTTTTAATTAACTTTATATTTAAATTATTATATTTATTTTAAAAAATCCTTTTCAAAATTTAAAAAAGAAGTTAAAAATATAAACATTTATATAAAATTAATTAATATATTATTAATTAAATTAACCATTTATATTTATATTTATAATTACCTATTATTAATTATTTATAATCGAAAACGACAACCTTTATAAAGAACTTTTAAAATTAAAAAAAAACTTTTTTTAAAATTATAAATATATAATTATAATCTTATAATAATCTTATAACTAATAATAAACTTTTTAAATCGGGTAATCCTTAAAAGGTTCGTTTTAATATAATTAATGGACTTAATTTATTATACCTTATAATCGGAATTAATAATTAATTATTAAATCTTACCAGTCCTATTAAACTTATTAATCTTATCGACCCTTTATATCTTATATTATTTAGATTTATAAATAATATTAAAACTGTTATATTAAACCTATTTAAATTTAAATTTAACTTTCATTATTTTAAACTTAATAACTTTAACTTTTATATTTCTACCTTTAAATTAATTAAAAATAGTAACCTCTTTAACTATATACCTATCTTTAAAAATAATAATTTTAATTAAAATAAATTCTTTATAAAATTTAAAAATGTTTCCTTAAATAAAAATATTATTAAAATTTTAAATAACACCTTTAAACTACTTAAGATATTTATTTTAATACCTTTTATTACTATTACTCCTATTTCTATTTAAAATTATTATATTAAGTAATTTATCTAATAATTTATAATAGATAACCACTTCTTTTCCGCTATTTAAAAGAAATTTAATTAATTTATTTAACGTAGCTTATAAGCGAAATAACTATATAAACGAATTAACTACTTTTATTAAATTTTATATAAATAACTTTTATAACTTAATTCCTTTATTACCTATTATAATTAATATTTAAGAAAAAGGGTAAATAATTCTAACGCTTTAAACGTTTAAAAATAATTTAAAATTAAATCTCCAATATATAGCCCGAATATATAAAGTCCTTTATATAACCTTTTATAACCGATAGCTCGATATTCCTATAAAACGCGAAATATTTATTAATTCTTAAAAATTAATAAATTCCGAAGAAATATAATTATATAATATATAATCGAATTAAATTTATAATTATTTCCTTCCTAAATAAATAATATTAAAGATATAGTGAATCGATTATTTTATTAACGTGATACGGGACGTATTAGCATTAATTAAACCTTTAATTTCGTATAACGATAATTAAACCTTCGGACGCGTTTTAATTAAAGAATCGATTATTAAAAAGTCCTTTATAAAGATCCCGATATATATTATATATAATTTACCTTTATATAAAATATAATTTATAAATATAAGATTTAAAAAAAGGATATTTATAATTTCGATAAAATTAATTTTTTTATAAATTAAATCTCGTTCGAAATAATTATTATTACCTTTAATTAACGCGGAAGGCTTAAGATAATATAATAAAGGAATTAGGAATAAGTTATAATTATTTAAAGTATCGGATTATCCGGTTACGTTATCCTTTTATATATTATATTTATTAGAAAAATATACCTTTTTTCTTAATACGAAAATAGTTTATTACCGAACGATTAAGTAATTATAATTATTAAAAACGGTTAAATTATAAACGAGAGAGATAAAGATTAAATTCGATATTTCGATAAATATATAAAGTTTCGTAAAAAGAGTATTTATTATTTATTAATTTTAAATAGCTATAAAAGCTATTATTCGATAACCTTTAAACTTTATTATAAAGAGAACTCGATTATTATACTTTATATACCTTTTTATTTATTATATAAATTTTAATTTTTTAATATCGGTTATTTTTATATATTAAAAAAGTTATATAGGAAAGAAATTAAAGGTTTTATATAAATGTATATTATTTATATCTTAAAGGAGGACTTCTTATTAATGTTTTTAAAAACATTTTAAGCGATTTTTATTATTTTAAATATTTAAGGAGGTTTTTAAAGGATAGGATTTATATTATATAATCCGGAATTTATTATTTTATAATTAAATATAAAGTTATATATATTAACGCCGCCGGCGACCTTTTCCGGTTTATTTATATTTTAAGAATTAAAGACCTTAAATAACGTAATTAAAACCTAATCCTAAACCGAATATATTAGGAATCGAATTATATAATATTAAAATAACTCTCCGATATTAATTTTTATTAAATTTAATTAAATTATAAAAGGTACGATATAAATAATATACCGGCTCGCTTTATTAAAAAGTAAGGTAATCGTATTATAAAAGGTAAATAAAATATTTAATCGGCGCCGTTATATAAAAAAGAAACGGTTATAAAATAGAGGATTATTTTATATATAAATTAAAAAAGATTTATAATTTTAAAAAGATATTAATAAATAATTATAAAATAAATCGCGTTAAAGTAATAGTTATATAAAAAGGTTTAAAACGCGCCCGCGATATTATAGAATCTACGGGGAGCCCGGGTATAATATAAGTACCTATTAAAATAATATAAATATATTTAAAAATACGGATTCCGATTAATTTTAATATATTAAATATATTATAACGGAATTAATTTATATTTTTTTATATAAAGTATTAAAGAATAATTAATTCGTTTATATAATTATTTCGTTTATAGATTACGTTATATAAAAATTAATATTTATTTAATAAATAATATTTATATTATTATTTATAATTTTATAACCTATTATTAATAATAAGGTATTATATACTTTATTAACCTTATCTTTTACTTATTTAATATTAAACTTTATTATTTAAAAACTATTAATAAATATAACCGGTATTAAATTAAAATTACCTAAGAACTTAATATATCCTAACTATCCTGGATTTTATTTAATTAATTAAAATAATTTTAATATATAGCTAATTTAAAGGATATATTTAATCTTTAAAAAACTTTTATAACTACCTTTTATAAAATAAAAGATATTAATAATAATTAATGTTTTACTTTAATCGATCTTATAGTTAAAGCTTATAATAAATAACTTAAACTTATTAATTAAATAAAACGTATTTATATTTTAACCTTTATTATTAATAATACCTATAACGATAACGAGGTCTATTTTATTAATAAGTATATAAAATTATAAAGTATAAAAGCATTTACCTTTATCTTTAATTAGCTTAAAAGGATTTTAATTTAAAAAGTTCCTATTTAAAATAATAATATTATTAAAATATATTTTAAATATAAATAATTTCTAAATGTTATAAATTATAATAATATTAAATATTTAATATAATACCCGGAATTCTATAATTAATAGCCAGGTAATTATTAATTTAGTTATTAATAATTTAAATTTTAAAATTATCCTTCTTATTATAATAATAAAAGTCCTAATTTAAAGCCTTCATTTATTATTTCTATAAAACTACCTTTAAATCTTTTAATAAATTTTATTTATTTTACTAATTTTAATAATATTATAAACTACTTTATTTAATAACGGGACGCCGGTAATTACTTTATTAATAAGTATTATAAATACTATTAATATAGTTTATTACCTCGCGGATTATATTACCTTGCGGACTATTCTTTCTATTTCTTAATATTTTTATATAAATTAATTTAATTATAACGCTTTAAATTAATTTAAAATATTTATTATCCGATTTATTACTCGATTTTATATCTTTTTTATAGGTTTATATATTATAATCTATTTCGTTATAGATATTATAGCGTTTATTACCTATTACGTATCGCTTTAATAAATTATTATTTTTATTTTTATTAATTATAAAATATTTCCTTTTTACTTTCTCGTTTTATAATTATTAAAATTCTTTAATAATAAAGGCTCCTTTAAATTAAATATATAACTTTTTAACCCTCCGGCGTTTTAAAAGGATTAAATTAACCGCCTTTAAAGTTTATACCCGTTTATATAAAATCGTAGCTTTATACGTTATTAACTTTATATATTTAATTAATTTATTTATAATATTTAAAATCGGCGTTAAAGAGTTTCTTTAATAATTAAAGATTTTATTTTTAATAAAAATAAAGTATCTCGTCGTTTATTAAGGGTTCGAAAGCGTTAAGGGGTTATAAGTATTAGCGATCCCTAAATATAATAACTCCGGTATAAGCGTTTAAATTTATATATCTAATTTATTAATTATTTTATTTAAATTATAAGGTATTAAACTAAATATATTAAATTTAAATTTAATATTATATTTTATAAAAATAGCGAAATACGTAGTTTTAAAGGTAATAAAGAACTCGAGCTTTATAATATAATTTATTAAAGCTTTTATAAATAGCTCGATTTCTTTTAAATACGTACGTTTTAATAATAAATAAAGTATAATATTTAATAATTAAAGTAAGTAAAATAAATAAAGAGGTATATTAAATATAATAATACCGTTATCCTTATAATATACTTTAAATTCGGTTGAAATATAATTCTTATAACCGTTAATAATTAAAAGGTAATAATAACCCGTTACTCACGCTTTAATATATTTATTAAAGTGTTTAATTTAATTTAAACCCGTTTTATTATCGGTTTAATTATTAAAGGTCGGTTTAATTACTTAATCGCTTAATAAATTATATTTACGCGTTTAATTTATAAAATAATATTAACTTTAAACGATTAAGAACGGCGGAATATATTAGCTTTATAAATTAATATATTTTATTATTATTAACTATTCCCGATTATTAAATTAAATCGTCTTCGCTTTCTTATATCGATTAGTATATATTATAATGTATATTAAATTAATAACGTCTATTATAAAATTAATTTTATTAAAATTCTATATATCTTTATTTAAAATATTATATTTAACTTTCGTATTCGTTATTAATATAAATTAACCGGAAATAACTTTTATATCTTTATAAAGAACCCTTTAATAATTATATTTCCGATTTATTTTAATCTTAAAGTTTAAATTATAATCGATAAAGCGTTTAATTTAATATTTATTAACGCGCTCGCTATTACGCGCTCTTATAAAAAGATTAATTATATCTTTTATATTAATAATATTAAAAGATATTCTTTAAGTATTTAAATCGATTATATACTTTTGTAATACCTCCTTTTTAATAAAATTTAATTTATATTATCGTTATCGGATTTTATATTATAAGGTTCGGTTATTAATTCGATAATATAAAATTATATAAAGGACGTTATATACCTTCGTAATAATTCTTTTATTTAAAGGATTTATTAGGTTTTATATCGCTTAAATTATTAAAACGATTTAATTTTCTTTAAATTAATTAGGTATTATAATTATAGAATTATTATATATTAAAGTTTAATTAAATTATAGAATTAAAAAAGTAATCCGTAAGGTAATATAATCCGCGAGGTAGTAAACCACGTTATTTTATTATAGAACTATTTATTAATTTATTTAAAATTATACCTATAATTCTTATACGCTTTATTAAAGGACTCGATTAATTATTTAATAACAGATCTTTTATATATCTTTATTATAAATTTATAAATTTTATATTTATATCCAGTATTAATTTAGGTACTTTTATTTTAAATATAAGTATTATACCTATTACTATTTAACGAAATAATAATATTTAAATTATTAATTTAATTAATATTTATTTTATTTTTTATATAAAAATTAACTTTTTATTTATTAATTATTTTATTATTCGCCTAAGCTTTTATTTCTATTAAAATATTTAAAAAGTATAAATTACTTTTTAATTTAATCCTTTATTAAACCTTATACTTATTTACTTTAATTATTTATATAAATATTTTTATTTCCTTAATTATTCTATTATAATTAATATAACCTAATAATTATTATTTAATGTTAGTTTTACTTTTTTATAACCTTTATAACGGATAATATTATTAATATTATAAGCTTTTAATTACTCTATTAATGCTTTAACTATATTAATTATAAGGCCTGTCGCAGGTATATTATTATATATAAAATTAATTTAATTGTTAATAATAATAATAATATTATTTATAAAGCCTATTTATTAGGTAAAAGTAGAATTTAAAATAATTATATTAAAGTCCTCTATAGTACCTTTAAAAGTATTAAATAGCATGCCGACTTTAATAATAAAATTATTTTATTAATAGCTATTAAAGAGCTATACTATTTGTTAATAATAAATAATATAATTAAATTCCCTAGGATATATTTTTTATAAGTTAAATTTAATATTAAATATTTTATTAAACGAAATATTTAATAAATTAAAATTTAGATTAGTAATAAAGTCTAACCTTATAGAACCGATAATAGTAGTAAATTTTATAATAAGATTTTTATTAATTTCTTTATTTCTAAGGGTATTTAATCTAAATTTATTACTTTATATACCTACGAATAAGTTAATTTTATTAAATGTTTTTATTAAACCCTTTAGGGCCTTAAAGAGAGATCCTTAAGGTAATTATCTTTATTTAATATTATACTCTTAATATTATATTATTTAAAACATTATTAATATAAGCTTAAAATAGTTATACTCCTTTAAATTTCAAATTTTAATATTTAAATTATAAAACTTATAAATTAATTCCTAAGGAGAAATACTTAAAGAAACTAGATAACCGCTATAATATTTATATTTTAATTAAATATAATACCGATACTATTTATTATTTTGAAAATACTATTACCGGATTTATTAAATATATTAAGGAAATATTCTTTAATAAATTAATAATATTACCTAAAAATCTTAATATTATATTACTAGTATTTATACCTAACTTCCTAGTATTATTATATATTAAAATAATCCTTCCTTATATTAACTTATTCACCTTGTTTTATGTATTTACTATTTAATTTTAATTTTTTCATAATCTTATTATATAACTTAGAACGGGGAATATTTAATTATAATTTATCTAATAATATCTTTAATATAAAATATAGAACTCTTTAAAACGCTTAAAAAAACCTAATAAATTACCTTAGAATAATAATACTACTAATCCTATATTAATAATATTTTACCTTAATAACTTAATTAAATAGGATATATTAGAAATCGAAAAAACTATTAAATAATTAATTAATTCTATTTAATTTAAAACCTATTTTTAAAAATAATCTTTCCTATTTAAAATTAAAAATAAAATTTAATAATAAAAAGATTATGAAGACATATTTATTCCTTTTTAACTTAAATTCAAACTTAAAAATATTAAGAAATTAGAAATCGATTATTATTTAAATTTATTAAATAAATTAAATATTAAATTTAAAAATTATCGGTAAATTATAAAACCCTTTCAAGTTAAAGAATAGTTAAGTACCGAAGTTAATAAAATTAAATCTATCGAAATTAATCGTATTTAAATAATAATAAAATAATTAAATAGTATTAATATTTCTATTGGCCGTTAAATTTATAAATATAAATGAGGCCTTTAAGGTTAGATCGTCCGTTATAAAATATATTAAATTATTAGAAATTTTAAATAAAAATATAGTATTAATTATATTAAAACTTTTATATTAATCGTATATTAAAAGATTTATTAAACTTTTTTATCCTAGCCTATATTAATAATTAAGATATCTCTTAATTAAATAATAAAACCGCTTTTTTTATAACGATATCGATAAGGATATTTATATAAATTTTTTATTAGACTTTAAGTAACTTAATATAATTATTAAATTAAATAAATCTTTTTATAATTTTAAATAAACCTTATAGATTTAATTTAATATATTTTTAAGTTATTTAAAGAAATTTAAATAAATTAAATTTAAAACCAATAATACTCTTTTTAAAAAAAGGTCCTTAACTTTAATAATCTATATTAATAATATTTTAATATTTAACCTTTTATTAAAATACTTATTCGTTTTAAGTTTTAAGAAGGAGTTAAAAAAGAAGTTCGAGATATTTAAATTAAATGCTTATAAATACTTCCTCGGTATAACTATTAAGCGGAATAAATTAAATCGAAAATTTTAACTTAATTAAACGGCTTATTTAAAATATATAATAAAGCAGTTTATTATTAAAAATAACTTTAATCTTAAATAAATTCTTTTAAATATTAAAGAAAAACTTATTCCTACTCCTAAAAACTTATTTAATTTAAATATCCGGAAGAAATATTAGGATTTAATAAGATCGTTTATATATATTATAATTATAATAAGACCTAATTTAATATACTTTATATTTAAACTAAATCTCTTTTTAGTTAACCTTACGAAATAACATTGAAATACCTTAAAAGTGATATTAAAATATTTTTAAAATATTTTTAATTTTAATTTACAATTTAATAATAAAAACTTTAATTAAAAGGTTTTTTTTAATATTAAATAAACCTATAATAAAAATAATAATAAATTTATAAAATGTTATTATTTCATATTTATAAATATTATAATTAATTAGAAATCCTAAAAACAAGGATTTATCGCTATTTTTAATATAAAATTAAAATATGTATCCCTTTTTTTAATTTTATTAGAAATTATTTATTTATAATATTTTATAAATAAATTAATATTTAAATTAAATATTAAAAGACCAATTATTATATCTAATAATAATAATAATATTATATAATTAATTAATAATTCTATTTATTATAAATATTTAAAATATATTAGCATATAATATTATAAAATATAAAAATTATAAAATAAAAGGATTATCTATATATAATAAATATTAAAAAAATAATAATCTTATTAACTTTAAAACTAAAACATTTCTAAAAACTACCTTCTAAAAGTAGAAAACTATAAATAAAATAAAATACAAAAAGTTAAATTAAAGCGGGGTATAAAATAAAATAATTCCTATTTACCTATATTTAAATTATTAATTAATTAATTATAAAAAATTAATTCATAAATAACCTTAGATAATAATAGAAAAAACTATTACTTTTCTACCTTAAAACGTCTTTATAATAATATAAGAAAGGGAAAGTTATTATAATAATAAAGATTTTAAAAAAAGAGTTTCATATAAAAATAATTTAAATTTATAAAATCTTATTTTTCTAATTTATTAAATACTATATTTAAAACGAGGTATTATATTATATAATAACCGAGGTATTTAATATAAAAATGATATTCCTTTAAATATATTTTTAAGTAGTTTTTATTTAATACTTTTCTTTCTTTCTTTATATTTTTTATATAATATATAATATATAATATACCTGCTACCTTCTACCTGCCAGACCTCAACACCACCAAAGCAAAGCACGCACACCCCTACCCTTTTTGGGTACAGCCTATTCGTCATCTAAGACTCCCGTCACTTCACACCCCAACCTACGCCGTCCGCCGACTTCCGTATTCTACCAGCCCGACAGGAAATGAACGTGGCTTGACAGGTCTGTATTCACGTTTCACTTCACTGGACGCTAAGTAGAAAGCTGCCTTGTGTCGTCGTGGATACGTGGCGTTCCGGAACTATTCCATAATACTGCCCTGTTCTAGCATTCGCTATACTCTGCTATACTCTGCAGTAGGGGGGGGGACATCACACGACACGCCAAGAGACTTCAACAGGCAAGCGTCTGATCCAGTCATCTCTTCCCCGCGTTTGAGGTCATGGTGCCAGGTGCGCTATCCAGATTCCTGGGGTTGATGGGCAGGCCTTGTCCGGGGGCACGTCTGCCAGCAAATCATAGGCGTCTCCATGACTAAGAGAAATGCAGTCGACAGTGGAAGCATGCTTAGTCTAAAAAGCCAAAGGTCACGACGTCCGTAATTACGGTGTCTGCCGGGGCGCGACGGGATGGGTACTGTTTTCCCCTGTCTTTCCATCATGCCTTGGAACCGATACACTTTGACATTTGAACGTGCAGAAGTTGGCATATACTGTAACACAAACGCCACGGCCGGTAAGGGTGGCAGTGGCTCAAAATCGACAGACTAGAAGGCCCGAAGAACTGCATCGAAGGGGGCGCTAGATACTCCCACTAACCCCAGTGTGTGAGATGGCCTCAGCCTCTCCCGTCTCTTGCGGGTGAACTAGATACGTGAGCAGAAGTAAGAAGGTGCTATTGGCTGCTGATTGGCAGGATGAGACCCCTAGAGCAACTTTATCGACAATTACATCCCCATTGGTTGGTGTCCGCTCCATGGCCGACTGAAGGACCCCCCCCCCACCTCATCTCCGAGTTCCCAGACGCCTCCGCGACGCAAGTCATGAGTTATTGCGGCGATCATCGAGGAGAATGGCTCAGATTTCCGTCTCATGGGACTGATCTGCATCGAGAGCTGGCCCATCTGATGCGCATCTTGGCACCCCTTGAGATTCCCATCATGGGATCGACGTGCAAAACCTTGAACCTTTGGCGCGCCTTTAATGTGCAGTCGGTGTTCAGGTTGTTGCAATCGCTGATACAACCCAACTGCGGGCGCATTTCAGGTAACAATTACAGAACACAGAAATCAGGTAGGTACGTGTTCGCAATCACCTGCTTCGGCGAAACTACTGCGCCGCAAGGGAATTCTTTCGTGGGCTCATCGCGAATTGTAGGGCGAACGACCAAGGCACCTCAGGTGCCACTCTGCCTTCTCTAACCGCTGGTCTCCAGCAACGCTCACAAGATCTGAAAGAAGTTGGATGGTGGTGTGGGAAGTCATTCAACTGCAGCAGTAGGTGGTTGCAACTGGGAGGGGGAGGACAATCAGCCCAGCGAGATTTGAGCTGGCTCACTCCCACCTACAAACTATTGACAATGAGTAGTGCAGCTCAATGTCTTTGAGTAACCCACCATCAGTAAAAGATGGCATCGATTGGGCAAACGTAATGAAGAACTGATGATTGGGATGTACTTCTTATGTACGTATATCTAGAAGGGCTACACGACCGTGAAAACGACTGAGGGACACTAGACTGACGAGATTCTGTAGGGAAGCCATGTTCTTCCCTAGCCCCTAACAGCTGGGGGATCGATACTAATACTTGCACTAGCCAAGTCGCTTCTCGATTCCCCAAGCTAACATGAAGACTGGCAACGTTGCATATCTTGGCGCTGCTGGGTAGCAGCAAACCACCAATGGGAATCTGCCGCCCCAGGCTGGTGAGGTGGGGTGACGGTGATGGCGAGAAAGGTGCATCCAACGCTCACCGAGGTATCTCGAGAGAACGCACGGTACTTTGCGAATATAACGGCACACATTGTCGATGGCCCCCAGAAGAATGCACGATTAAGCAACGATGTTAGGAAGTCGAGATAAACCAGTCCATTTGCTCGAGTTGGCTGATAGGCTGCTGCATCATCGTCTTACCTACTCGCTACTCTTCTACTTTGTCTATCTCATGAGCGAGGATAGTCGCCTGACCGCTCAGACGAGTGCCCCCCACACAATACCATTCACTGCAAGTACTATGCTGTCTGTAGCGTGCGCAGACAAGCAGTTACACAGCAGAGAGCAGTTAATGCTGCTGACTCTCCCCACGCACCAGCAACATGACAGTGCGTGCATGGCCGCCGTATACTGAGAGAGCAGCGTACTGTCTGTCTTGATTCAAGCCACCGGCGGCGAACAATAATATGCGCGATTCGTGTGGATGGTAATATATTGCCATGCCATAGTTCTCTCGTGGGAAACCAACGAGCTGGCTCGCGTATTAATAGTAAGGTAAGACGTGAGATGCCACTTTCCCATCGTTTTTCTTCTCCCTACTCCCTCCCCCTCCCTCTTCCTTATTCGTTTGCCAGCCACGCAGCATGGCGCATGGGAAGTCAATATATCCTGATGCCACCATACGCTGCGGCGCGGCATCATGTCATTTTCGCGGCAGGTCTTGAATGTTAGGCTTTTTTTTCTGAAGTCCCAAATATACAGGAACTAGCCATGTCTTACAGCCGTGTCATGCTCACCCCCAAGCTCGAGCGAGAATAGCTATCGACGAGTGCTAACGCTGCCGGGTCCCCCTTAGACTTCTGCAGTATGGCGCGGGTGACCCTCTAGAGATTATATTACTGCACCTCTTATTGCCATGGAATAGCAGTATATCATATTCATGACCATGTCCGTGTACCTATCGCGTGACAAGCTGGGTTGCAACTTGTAAGCCAAAGGCCCTCGAAGGGCAGTTTGCGGTATTCGAATGCACCGAGTCCCATAAGAAACTGTCAGATTTGAAGTGTGGGTGAAGGTACCCGAGGCACAAAGGGCTTCCTCACATCTGGTTCTGAAGATATCATTTCAATTGCTTTTGAATTGCATCCTGTTTTGAAAGCACTCATCCGCAAACTCCAAATAATGGTGGGATGCTTGGCCCTTCTCGATTTCGTTGGGGAAATGCAACGACACGATCACATGTTGGAACCTCATTCGCTTTCAATAATGGACCCTGGCCGTTCACCCCCACGAGTTAGAATCGGTGCTCCCTTTCTGAGGAGGTACTCCGAGAGGGCGAAAAGGTGGGCGGGTTTCAGAGCCTCATGCCGATCCCGTACTCCAGCACCCAGAGCACGCAGCGTTTCTGAAGAGGTATTGGCCTGCGGTAAAATAATTGCTTTTTCGCTTCATCGTGCGTATCACTGCATGGGCGAATGGGAGGGCCGTTGTGTACCCCGAGATTTCCGCCTACCCAAGGTAGACGCTGAGAGCTTCTGCCTTCTCTTTTATCTTTTCAGCTCCTATCCTGTAAGTGGGCAAGGCAGTAAGTACACACTTATAATTACTTATAATTACTTACCTTGGGTAGATAGATACCTTGGCAAAGCCTACTCGCTCAATCTCTCACCGAAGGCTTAGCCTGCTAGCTGCCTTGCCGATCTTCCCAGTGATATCGTGCATCGTATATGCGGTTGCGTCCCAAAGGCGAAAGTGCCACCGCCGTGGGTAGCCATTGGAGGATCTGGAGCTTCTGGGCCTCTCTTCGAGAATAGAATCCCTACGGGTGAAATCGTGCAGGGTCTGCCTTTCTGGTAACTCGGTTATCGTAAATTACATTTATTGATCGTCGCATTTCGTCTGAACCTCTTCGACTGTAGTATCTACCAATCTACCCACTCTCCCACCCCAAGAAGTGGACAGAGACCAAGCTGAAAGTGGCCATCAAGATGTGGTGGGGTTACATCGGCGCGGCGATGGATTTGTATAGAGCTTCCAGGATACCACACCCTGTATGATCGACGACAGGCTTTCTCTTTGTCTTAACTCCATTCTGCCTTGACGTGAGACCTTTCTCTTTCTCCAGAAATAGCACAGGTGTCGAATCAGGACCCGAGTCAACTATGGCGCAGTGGTAGTTGCGACGTCGTGTACGGAGTATACCATCCTCCATCCTCCATCCTGCCAGGGAAGGCAAGCCCCGGCCAAGATCAGGTCGCAGTCAATGCCTTGGAGATTGCTGGGGAGGATTATAGAGACCACATGCATAAATCGGTATAGTGTGTTCCATCGCGAAGGGGTGCATACCAATACCGAGCTCGCTCGCTCGCGGGGCCGAGAGGGGGGTCGTCGCTCAGGCCCTGGCCGCGGCTGTGTCAATACCGGTACCTCAGCTGGCCTATTACGTATATCTCGTCCCTTAGATTACCGTCGGCATGCTTCTATAGTGAGAGGAGGATACCCCAGGCAAGGATGCAGATTGGATGAGAGACCCTTTGGGAGGAGAGAAGAAGATATCTTGGCGAGCGCCCAGCGCATTCAGTTTCCTCGCACAGAGCGCCTGCCAAGTTCCCAAGCTTCTGGATATTGGGGCGCGACACCACCTCCTAAGAAACAACAGGCATGTAAACAGCAGCTTGATCATGCATCACAGCATCTGTGACATCAGCCTCCGTGGTACGTTGGCAGACACTAGAGCCTTCTAGCACCTCGTGTGTGCGTCAATTTTGATTTTCTTGTCCTTCAATTCCATGTAACACTTGACCGGAGAATAGTTCCTCATGCGTAAAGCTGCGTATATGCGACCTGTGTCTGTCAACCCAAGAACCAGGGGAAACACCCATCGCATGACTAGCTCGCACATGTCTGTGGGACAACGAGACACTAGCATCTCAAAGAATGGGAAGGAGGAAGTGCGGAGGACGTCCATAGTCAGTCAATACTCGCCCGTTGCCCTCCAAAAAGCATAATTACTTAGCTGACAAGCCTCCCCATGATGACCGATGAACCAAACTGGAAGTTAGCCGTCATGATGATGATGCCCCGAGTGGACCGGTACTTCCAGGGTACTTGAGTATAGAAGGTGACATTGATACAGGCGCAGGCGACCGCGAAGGGGTCAGTGTAGTAATGCAACCTGGTTGGGCGAAGGAGTGATCGCGGACGACGCGGTACCTTGTAGAACATCAGGCAATTAGGGGCCGAACTTACACCTTTAAAGGATCTTTTCCTTCCGTGCAAGCAAGATGACGGGATAGAGTTTTCATGATGGATGTGAAGCTCGTGATACGTTCCGATATAGTTGGTCAAAGAACAGGTACGAATAAGGCATCATGTTGATAACAACCGTTGTCTAAGTAATCCAGAGATATCTCTCCCCTTACCGAGAATATAAAGTCTTGGACTGTTGATATTACCAACCCTTGAAGTGTGATACATGGTCCCAAATATCCATCATGGTACACATCTATCACGATAATCTGGCACCCAGGATCTGGCCATATATCCTCTTCGGGTTACTAACATGTTTTGTGTCTACACATAATGTAGTTCAGGTCCTTGGACGACCCCGAGATGAAGATCCTCCCGTCTCCGTATCGTGAGGTGCCGCCAAAGCGCATTTTGAGATGTAGGTTATAACTGTCGGCGGGCTGAGGGACAGGCTGGTGGGAATGATGGTGCCGATAGACTCGTGGCCGAGTAACATGGTATCTTTGATAACGAAGTGCTTGGTGGCCCGATGACCCCAGGCATTCACGCCGGAGTTGCATACACTTGCTGCACATGGGGATGGGGACGTCGTGAGGGTCGATCGCATACGACTAGAACAATATTGCATCACTCTTATGCAGCATTTAATGCTCTGCACGGGCAGCATGCAAGGGATACAGGTGACGTCGTGGGCTGGGTCACAGAGGGGGCGAAGTATCCTCATGGAAGGAACAGTTAAATGTGGTATCAATTTCTTGCGTCAACATAAAAAGCTCAAGTCACTCTTATCTCATAGAATAGCCTCATGGATAACGGCATCTCTGCGAGGGCAGCAACTGCGCCCATAATCCATGAGAAAAGCCTGCGTGACTGAAAGCCAGGCCGCGCTACTCGTAAAGTCCGCGATAGCCCCACGACGTCCCTCGGCAGTGTACCTCCCAATAAAACAGGACGCAAGAGGTCCAGATCTATATCTTGGCAGTGACAGTCCTAAGCAGGGCGAATGAATATTCGGAGTTATTTTTTTGTTGTTTTTAGTTATCTTCTGCCGGAGTCATTGGCTCCTCCTCCCGGCATTGTCTGCGACCCGGTCAAACAAGAATCGAGCGAAGACTGACTTACGCCTTGGTCTCCAGCTGCTCCAGGATGGGCTTCTCGAGGGTCTCGGGCTTGGTGGTGCTGGCCCAGCGGTTCTTGACCTGGCCGTCGCGGCCGATGAGGAACTTCTCAAAGTTCCACTTGACGCGCTTGAGGCCCATGAGACCGGGCTTCTCGGTCTTCATCCACTCGAAGAGTGGGCTGGCCTGGTCGCCGTTGACGTCGGTCTTGCCCATGATGGGGAAGCTGACGCCGTAGTTGACCTGGCAGAAGCTCTGGATGTCGTCGTCGGTGCCGGGCTCCTGGCTGCCGAACTGGTTGCAGGGGAAGCCGAGGACGACGAAGTCATCGCCGTGCTTCTCCTTGATGTCCTTGTACAGTTTTTCTAGGCCGGCGTACTGGGGTGTGAAGCCGCACTTGGAGGCGGTGTTTACCACCAGGACGACCTTGCCCTTGTATTCGGACAGATCCACTTCATTGCCCTTCTCTGCGTGGTGGGGAGACACATTAGGGCATTCGCGCAACTGGGGTCATGGGGGTACCTACTGTCAGCGGGCTTGAAGTCGTAGAAAGACGTTGCGGATGCCATTTTGACGGTGCTGAACGATCTCTGTTGAGTAGTGGCGAAGCTGCGGTGGTTGGGCGAAGCCGCAGAAAGTGAAGATCTCACGATGCCCGATGAAGTGAGGTAGATACGTAATGGAGCAAGACAGATGTTGCTGGTGTTTGGGCGAACGGTACCTTGTGGAGCTGCAAGTTAGTTTTCTTCGACCGGCAAGTTGCGTTCTGGAAACGGAGCGTTCCGGGAGAGACGTACGAAGAGACCGGGACAATGATGATCTTATTACTGGTTGCATGAAGTGAGAGACTGCTAGCAAGTAGCAGGCGGTCGGGTTTGGAATCATGTCCGATTTATATATCTTGCCTGATGTTACATGTATTGCGAACAAACGCCCACGTGTGTGGAGTCGGGGGCCTTCGGCCGCCTAGAAATCGGTTCAAGTCTATTTGATCTACTGTAGAAGCCCCGACTTGAACTGATGCGGGCGAAACACTGGACACTCCCGCTTTGCTCCTTAGAGTTTCGAAACATTTGCGGCAACGTGCGTGCGTGGGTTTTTCCTGTCCAATGTGGCACTGCTGTCAATGCTGCCAATCTCAACGTTTTCGACCTCGGTAGCCTCGCGATCCGAGTGCCAGCTTCGTCATGTAATTGCTAATATGGTGAAGTCAACCGGGGTGGGAATGCCGCACCAGTCCGCACTTGAGGAAGCCTTGTGGGACTTTGGATTTGCTGGTATTGATTGATCGGGGTTTTCCTCCGACTTCAGCTACGAAGTAGTCGCGTAGCGTACCGACTACCGACTGACTGATGGATTATCCAAGCCACCGTTGAAGGAAACCCAGATTTGACAGTAAGTCCCTGAACAGTTTTATGGATATTGACAAGAAACATAAAATCCGGAGAAGCCGTGTTCCTTGACAACCATTGATTGCATTGCAATTGGCCAATCAACACCAATGGCGGTAGAGAAGTATCTCCAGCAAAGCGACACAGACATTGATTGGCATTCGCCGTCGCTTCTGCGCTTCTGCGATGCGCAAGAGACATGGAGGCCCCGCCTATCGCAACACAATCCCTCAGCCCATCACCGCTATCAATGGGCCGACTACCAGTGGCCAGGGCTCCACCCCTCACTAACCGTGCTCCTTATGTACCTGGAGTAGGCCTTGCGGATCAATTAACTGAATGGCCTGCTTCTGCCCTCGCAGCAGACATTCCACCGACAAGGCAAGGAATCTGAACTCGACATCCTGTTGTGCTCGATTCGGGCTGAGTAAAGTAAGCTACATTACATGTATGGTTGATCCAGTTGCATCAAATCGTACATGTATGTTACCTACCTAAGTTGGAACATAAGCTTGGAGTGTTTGCTATCTACTTAGGTACCTTATGTGCACGCATCAATCTTCCCGTCCATGTTGATGTCCACTGAAAGACGTCGACAAGACACATGCGCGCTCCTTTAACTCCGAATGATAACAACAGATACCACCACTCGGCGGGATTCCGCAAATACTTACATTGACATACACATCATCCACATCCGCATTCAGACAAGGGTCGCAATCACCTGCATGCATCAACTAAGACGACACGTGCAAACACATTCGAGCCTCATTGATCCTAGTTGACATCGAGGAGGAGGTTTGCTAGACCCCCATTTGCTATACCGTCATACGCATGTATAGCTACTTACTCTATATATAACCATACCTACGGCTTGCTACACTTGCCAGTGCTGGCAATGGATCCGAACCCGCATCGACCGCGGCACATCATCATAATAGGTATGCCACTTAGAGTTGCTGTATATTCTTTCGTCTCAAATTGCGTACAAGCGTTCCGTCTATAGCCCCATCTACAAGGCAAGGAACCCTGATTCATTCATGGCCAACCTTGCGAATCAGGCGCAAGCTGCTCTGCATCCGTTTCATGCACTAGCACCTACTCGTCCCTAGATACCCCCGATGCCCCCATTATTATCCAGTCTGACAGCCTGCAGGTGGAGGGATAGTAGGCTGCACCACCGCCTACTACTTATCACGACACCCTTCATTCAATCCGGCTTTCCACCGCATCACATTGCTGGAAGCAAGCTCAGTCGCCGCTGGAGCATCGGGGAAAGCAGGTGGACTACTGGGGCTATGGGCATACCCCCAGTGCATAGTCCCATTGTCCTATCAGCTGCATGCCGACCTGGCAGCAGAGCACGGAGGAGCGGAGCGGTGGGGATACCGGACCGTCGGCTGTGGTCAGGTGGCCGCCACACTGAAGCATAAGGACCTCAATGGAGCCCGGAACCGTCAACAAAACGGCTATAGCAATGGAGCGCAACCAACCAAGAATACAGACGGATTAAGCGAAAGCAACAGTCCCGTGCCAAAGCTTGAGAATAGCGATGGAATTCTCGGACCATTGCCAGGCGCTCGGCAGCCGGACAACGACATTGGAAAGGAGTGGCAAAAGCTGCCTAAGCAAGACAAGGCGGCAACGCAATTGTTGACCAAGTCGGTGTTACCCACCGACCTCGACTGGGTTGACAGCAACTTGATCAAGGAATATGCCGAGATGGGGCAGCCGGGCTTCACCGAGACAGCTCAGGTCCACCCCTTTCAGTTCACCACCCAGATCGCGGCACTGGCCGAAGCGAAAGGGGTGACCATCAAGACCAATGCCCGCGTCACCAAGATCTCGCTTACTCTGGGCAAGACCCATGTCGACAGCGTCCAGTATCTTGACAGCGGATCGGGCGAGCTGAAAACCATTCACGGCGTCTCGGATATCGTCGTTGCGGCCGGCCCGTGGTCCGGGAAACTGATACCCAACGCGAAGATTGAAGGCCTGAGAGTGCACAGTGTTATCTTCGGGGCCGACGTGAGCCCGTATGCCGTTTTCACCAATATCCAACTCCCGATCAATTGGGTGCCTCCTCACCGTGCCGCCCAGGGCCAAAAGAGAAGGCATCGGAGTAAAGTGGATCCGGAGATATATGCACGGCCCGGCGGAGAGGTGTATGCTTGTGGTAAGCTCCCGAATATTTTCCTGATCGTACCCCAAAGCTAAGTAAGTTCACCAGGTGAGCCGGATTCGACAATTCCGTTGCCGGAGGCAGCAGACCAGACCGAGTGCGACGAGGCGCAGTGTGACGACCTGATTTCCTACATCGGCACCATCAGCTCAACGCTAGGGTCCGCCCCGATCCTGGCCAAGCAATCATGCTACATACCACGACATATGAGGTTCGGCGAAGAGCGATCGCCCCTCGTAGGCGGTACTTCAGTGGCAGGGTTATGGATAGCGGCCGGCCACACCTGCTGGGGCATCCAGAACGGGCCGGCCACGGGGAAGCTGATGAGCGAATACATATTCGACGGTGCACCCAAGAGCGCTGACATTAGCGAGCTCGACCCCCGACAGTACAAGGTCGGGCTGTCTTGATGCAGCATTGATGAAATATCAACTATGCAGTACATCCATGCATACTTCTCCGCTACGATGCATGCACTGGGACTAAGTCGGGTGGCTTTTGATCACAGGCGCTCGGCGAATAGTTGGAGAATGTTTGCCAGGGCTAAATGAGCTATACATCACAGTCAACTGACTATCCCTGAACGCTACAACTGGACAAACACACAAGTCGAAGAGAATATCAGTCATAGGCACCTAGACCGGCATGTCTCATTTCCCAGGTCAAGCCATAGCTACCCTTCATGGCGTCTTTTCAAGTATGTCCGAGGCCCCTATTCTGACGACCCGGAAAGGGGGTTAGGGCAGGTCTAAGTCTTACAGTGCCCGTGAGAGAATTTGACCCGCCCCTTCTTTGACAGGAGAGAAAAGACCTGCTTCTATCTTAAATATCAATTTTTTTGGAGGATCTCACCAGTGCATAAGAGTTCAAACGGGAGTAGGCTGGCAAAAGTGAAGGGGAGGGAAACAGGAAATGTTTTCCTTCCGCCTGGCTTTAGCTGGAGGCGATAATAAAAGATATGGGTTACGGTAGGAATAGAAACCATTCTCCTCTCTACAATCATAAAAAAAAATAAGATGTTGGATGTAACAGACCATAGATCGGAGGCTGTAAAGCAGCAGTGCAACCTATGAATGAATATATACCTCTCTTCAGTGACTGCTGGCGCTGAGATGCAGTGACCCTTCAACCGAAAAGGAGGAGTCAATGGTTCACTCGGTTATTTCTCGTCCCGGTTATCGCTGTACACAGCGCATATGACTAAAATTGGATATTTTGTATATCATATAAGCCAGGGCTGGCAAAGACAAGATGCGTCAGAATACATAGAGCGAATGTGGGGTACGGAACGTCCTCCGAAGCCTCAAACCACCCACCCCCATGATCTCGTCAAACCCCGCAGAGCCCAAAGGTGTGGTAGAACGACGTCGCGGCTAAATAGGATTTGGCGTTGGGGCCTAACCCCTTTTTGAGTTTTCTCACAACGACTTCTCGACGTCCATGGCTTCTCGGATGCCATCAGCGATGGCCGAGATGCGTGCCTGGTCGAGGCGCTTGAGCGGCCTTCGGGGAAATCCGCCGTAGCCAAAGTAGCTCTGGATGGCCTGCTTGGTGCCAGCAATGGCCGCCTTGGTCAGGAACCAGTCGCCGCGCGACAATACCTTCTGCAGGGCAATGGCCTCCTCCGTCTTGCCCTCGGCGTATAGGTTCCACACCTTCACGCAGAGCTTGGGCATCACGTTGGCGCCGCCGGCAATGATGCCACTTCCTCCCGAGACAAGCGTCTGCACGGTGAAGTCGCACATGCCGCCAAAGGCCATGTACCCGCTGCCTTCCGAGGCGGGAGTTTTTGCGTTGGTGGTCAGCGCCACTCGGGTCAACTTGCCGGTGTTTCCGCAAGTGAACTTGGTTCCGACAATATTGGGGTGCTTTGCGAGCTTGATGAGCAGGTCCGAGTCCATGTCAATGCCGGCAACGGCGCCGGGGTAGTTGTAGAGGACCAGGGGCAATGGGCTGCCGTCTGCCACGGCAAGGAAGTAACCCTCGATGGCCTCCTCATCCATCAGGCCACGGAAGTAGCTCGGAGGCAGCAGCAGCACGTAGTCAGCGCCGGCCTTCTCTCCCTCCTTGCACAACTCAATGGTCACCTTGACGCTGCCTTCCGTGGCACCGAGGATGATGGGAGTGGACGAGAAACCGGCGGCGTCGAGAGCTTCCCGGGTAGCCCGGGTCACTGCCAGTTTCTCCTCGCGTGTGCAGTGAGCGGCTTCGCCGTTGGAGCCCATGGTGACAAGACCGGCAAGACCGTCCTTGGCGAGGCGCTCCGCGTGCTTTTTGATAGTAGGAATATCCAGCTCCTCGGTCTCAGAGTCGAAAAAGGTCATGGTTGGCGCGTAGATGCCACACGGCAACGGCCGGCGTGCGGTCGTGTTTTCATTGCTTACAGCCATCTTGGTTATTGGCTGGGTAATTGAGAAAAGGTAGAAAGTAAGAATGACCTGAGGGACTAATCCATATATTTTTAGGCGGGACTATTTGAGAAGAATGCAAGACGAGAGTGTACTAGAGGCCAGAGGGTAGGAAACACAATAATGGGGTGAAGGAATAGGGGACAACGAATGCCCCAGCATTCTACTCATATAGTATCTTGAATGGGGGCCGCTTACCGAATGAAGCTTGCTATCACAACTCAATCGTTGATGTCTACCTCGAAAGTTTGCAAGGATGGTAAGGGTCAGGGAAGTGTACAAAAGCCTAGTGCGATCAAATCAAGCTGTGTCATCTGCTCGTAGTGACATTGATCCGAGGACAGAAGCCGCTTACTTGCATCTCAGCCATTGAAAATACAGAGTATCGCACCCAAGTGGAAACAAGCAGGGAAAAGACTACTGCCATGGTCGTGTGTTCTCCGAGTAAGTTGCCTATGTGCATCAAGCTAGTGCGTAAGGGTGAACAGGTATAGCTTGCGCCTTAGGTTGGGCACGTAGAGAAGCAACGAGGGATATGCATATATCCAACCATCATTGGCGGGCAATTAATGGCGCATTTTCACCAGATATTCGGTCCTCGAACATGAACATCTCCGGTGCCGGTAAAGAATGCCTTCCAGACTCGACCTCGAAACCATGATATGTTTTGGGAATCCACTGGTTTCCCTGAAGTCTCCTGGAAAAGGCTGGCAGACAGTCAAGACCCTGGTGTACAGAGCCAATGAGTTAAGTGCTTAGCTAGCATGATTGGCTGGGAAGTGCGTTGGTCTAGATGCATACATGTACATATGTAGCATGGACAGGGGTAACCTGCAGCGAGGAGGAATAGGACAGACGAGAAGGAACGTCGAAATTTCTCCCGAGTAGCTAGATAACTTACATACTACTGTATCTACGTTGGGTCAGGACACTACTAGATGATTGATTGTCCTAGATGCCGTCCCGGATGCCGGTTGTTGTGTTGTTGGAGTGGAAGTGTGTTTGATTGCTTTGCAACTCTAGTCGACGTAGAACTTGGCTATTGGACAATGTTGGATCTCCCAGAGAGAGTCCGGTGACCCCTCCTCCCCAGATTATACTGGGGTGCCTGGGGTGCTACCAAAGAAAGTATGGAGAAGCCAGTTGCGGTGGACCTATGTCCCATTTATGTTGGCAGTTGGGCAGGTGGCTCATCCTCGGGCGACGAATTCAACGACTTGATCAGAGTCTAGGCAGACTGAAGAGGGTGCCATGACCGTTGATGATCTAACTGCGCAAGGAATCTAGAGTATAGATAGGCTGATACTTAGAGTACATTACTGGACAGAGTGTAGAAACAAACGTGAATGATCGCAGATTCATGTCAATATTCTAAGCTCAGTGCGCCATTGCCGATTGGTGGAATAAAACTACCCGAATTGTGCCGCCAATGAGAGACGTTCAAGTACGTAGTCCAAAAAGCCCCAGAACACGCGGGGCAGGTGGTACGATCCAGTGTTCCTCCACGCAAGTGATGTGCGGGGGCGGGGTAATTCCTGACTATCACAAGTCGTCGTGTCGATGTACGTGAGAGATAGCTGGACCACTTCAGAAGCTCAACAATGTTTCTGGATAAAAATGGATCAACCGAGATTGCCAGGGCAGCTGGAAATCTCAACAATGGAGGACCATTGGATCCAGTCGTAGTGTGAGCTCCAACCTGATCGTGAAGTATTTCGAAGCGGATAAAAGTTGATCGAGGTTGGCGATACTCGGGCAAGGCCTGTTGCTGTGTACCATTGCCCCTCACAGTTTTTCCGGTAGTGTCTACATCCCCAGAACCAACATACATGGATCAATACATACCAATAGACATGTAGACAAGTAGTATTGGAACTGTACTACATATACTACCTAATATACACTGCACAGTGGTTTTGAGTGTTTTATTTGATACAGAAGCACGTCGAGGAGGCTGCCCAATTTTTCTTAAAATTCTCAGACCTGTGTGTGTGTCGCGTTTTCTTTCCACAGCACTTACTCTCCCTAGGCGGTATCAAATCTATCCGGGTCTATTGTGGGAAACGTCTGGGTGACCATGGCTACCGAGGCGATCAAGTCGGTCGTCCCGACTGGCTCTCCCAAGCTCTTAAACGTGCTTATGGTAAGTTATACTTCCTCGGCGTAGGTCTGGAATCTCTCCTAACCTTTACATTCCTCGTATAGGTAGGCACTGGTGAATATACAACGGGCTTCGTTGGCGGAGGAGCTTCTGGCTCAGACAAGAAAGTCGGCGTCGTCGGCCTCACACTGTTTGACCTCCGCCGGAGAGGCAAGGTTGGTAACTTAGGAATGGTTGGCACGAATGGCACCAAGTTTCCTGCCATCAGTAAGTTGAGAGGTACTTTCGGCAGCATCGAAGCCTTATACTCACCTTAGACCAGGGCAGCATCTTGACACCAACATCGCCAAGGTCTACAACAATCTGGACTGTTCCTTCGACTCATACCCAGCCAACGGCGTCAAAGACCCTGATGCCTATAAAGCTGCTATAGATGGCCTGAAACGCGGAGATGCAATCACTATCTTTACCCCGGATACTACCCACTTCCCCATCGCTCTCTATGCCGTTGAGAGGGGAATTCATGTCATGATTACGAAACCTGCAGTAAAGACGTTGGATCACCATGTCCAGCTTATTGAGGCCGCGAAGAAGAATAATGTTTTCGTCTATATCGAGCATCATAAGCGGTACGACCCGGCCTATGCTGACGCTCGATACAAGGCTCAGAAGTTGGGCGACTTCAACTACTTCTACAGCTACATGTCTCAGCCCAAGTCGCAATTGGAGACGTTCAAGGCATGGGCGGGTATCGACTCGGACATATCCTACTATCTCAACAGCCACCACGTTGACATCTGTGACTCTATGGTAACCCAGCAGGGCTTTGTCCCTATCAAGGTCTCCGCTTCAGCAGCAAAGGGCATCGCAACAAGCCTCGGCTGCGACCCAGCAACAGAAGACACCATTACTGTGATGGTAACTTGGCAGAAAGGGGACGACCCGAGCAAGATTGCCACGGGAGTCTACACAGCTTCGTGGACCGCCCCGCAAAAGGCTGGCGTTCACAGGTAAGTTGGAAGCACCGTTCCTGGAAAGTTGCTGTAAACTAACTCATCGCAGTAACCAATACTTTCACTACATGGCTTCAGGAGGTGAAGTCCGGATCAATCAAGCCAAGCGCGGTTACGACGTTGCGGATGACTCGGCTGGCCAGCTCCAGTGGTTCAACCCCTTCTATATGAAGTATGCGCCGGATGAGGAGGGCAACTTCAATGGACAAACGGGATATGGTTACATCTCCTTCGAGAAATTCGTGGATGCCTGCAACTCTTTGAACTCAGGCGCCGTCAAGCTCGAGGAGTTGGATGCCCGACCTCTGCCAACATTGAAAAACACGATCGCTACTACTGCCATCTTGCATGCTGGGCGGATAGCCATTGACGAGGCCCGTGAAGTCAAGATTGAGGTCAAGGATGGTGTCTGGAAGTTGATCTAGAGCCTCGCTCTGGGATCAAGGTACGCTTAATTGGTAATGTGCTGCTAGTAGGTTGTCAGATAAATAGTGAGGAACACATTGTCTCTCGTATATGAATGCACTGTTATCCATTAGGTACACATCCTGCATCATGCATTTCAATGTTGGATACATGTATATATGGATGGAATGCAGCTTCGTTGCTAAAGACCCAAGACGCCCCTCACAGATTGTCGCACCATAAAAGACGTGGACTACGGTAGATACGGAGTACTACTTAGGTAGTAGGAATACATAGTATTCCATGGGTGATTGGAAAGGGGAGAGGGGAAAGCGCTAATAGTCCCTATCGATAAGAGCTTGCTTGCCCTTCACGCCCATTTCTGGGCTGGAATGGCCCGTGCACTTATTATCTCTCACCTTTTCGATAGGCCACAGAACAATTTCGACTTTTTGTGAGACGAAATCGGGAAAAGTAGCAACGCCAAATCTTCGAGATTCTTCACACCACTACGTATCGACGATCAGCCCATCCAATACCGCCAAGATGCCTCAAGAAATCGCCGACATTAAGCAGGTACGGCAAAATCTAAATGCATCCAGTTTTTTCTAAACGATTTCACTGACAATTGCTTTCCGCACAGTTCATTGAGATCTGCCGCCGCAAGGATGCCACCTGTATGTCGAACTCGACCCGAAAGTGATGCGATCACGATACGATCGCAATGCGAGAGGGACTATGGTTGACTCATGGTGCTAACGATTGTACGATGTAGCCGCGCGGATAAAGAAGAACAAGAAGGCTTCGCAGACCCAGACCAAGTTCAAGGTCCGCTGCAGCAAGCACCTCTACACCCTTGTTCTCAAGGACACCGACAAGGCTGAGAAGCTCAAGCAGTCCCTTCCCCCCAGTATGTTTTGACCCTCGACACTTGACTCGTCATAGTCGTGGCAAATTTTCGGACTTTAAATACTGACCATTACCTTGCAGCTTTGCAAATTAAGGAGGTTGCGAAGAAGAACAAGAAGGGCAAGCACACCGCATAGAGCAACCACGGCATAACGAGGCTCGGGCGAACTGCATAGGATCTTGGGATGCGACACGGTGTTACTGCTATTTGCGAGGCTACATTTTCCTGATGGATCATTGCTCCCAATGGAGCATATCCGGTTACAGCAAATCCGGCGTCTAAGGAATACCTGGGAATTGAAGCTTGTTGGGCCACACCGGCAAAATAGCTGACGATTCATGCAACAAAAAAGAAAAAGAAATCTCTAAAACATTGCGTGTTATATTGCAACTCGGTGAAAGCGATATGCTTCTGGATAGAAATTATGCGATGATAGCTGAGCCCATGGGAGGTGGCACACATTGCTGTGAGGTGCCTTCCTGACTACTTAGGTATGTGGGTGGCCATCGCCCAGAGGACGATGGCCTTAACTACCCGTGACTGCGGCGTGGGATTCGTCATGCGCTTTGAGGTCCAACGACTCTGGTGATATAAGCCATCGAAACCCCCCTCTTCGTAAATTGGAATTGTAACAACATGCGCATGCCCGAACAACCTCCTAGCAGTATGAATAGACGATGTTAGCATATTCAACTAACAGTCAGCCAATATAGCAGTATTCCAATTTAATATATAATCTCTACCTTATATAAATAATATATAACGTGGTTTACCACCTCGCGGATTATATTACCTCGCGGACTACTTTTTTAATTCTATAGCTTAATTAAACTTTAATACGTAATAGTTTTATAATTATAATAGTTAATTAATTTAAAGAAGATCGAATCGTTTTAATAATTTAAATAACGTGAAATTTAATAAATCCTTTAAATAAAAAAGCTATTACGAAGGTATACGACGTCTTTTATACGATTTTATATTACCGAATTAACGGTTAAACCCTATAATACGAAATCCGATAACGATAATATAAATTAGATTTTATTAAAGAGGAGGTATTACGAAAGTATATAATCGATTTAAATACTTAAGGAATATTTTTTAATATTATTAATATAGAAGATATAATTAATCTTCTTACGGGAGCGCGTAATAGCGAGCGCGTCGGTAAGTATTAAGTTAAGCGTTTTATCGATTATAATTTAAACCTTAAGATTAAAATAAATTGGAAATACGATTATTAAAAGGCTTTTTATAAAGATATAAAAGTTATTTTTAATTAATTTACATTAATAACGAATATAAAGGTTAAATACGGTATTTTAAATAAAGATATATAGTATTTCGATAAAATTAGCTTTATAATAGGCGTTATAGGTTTAATATACGTTATAATATATACCGATCGGTATAAGAAAGCGAAGACGGTCTAATTTAATAATTAAGAATAATTAATAATAATAAAATATATTAATTTATAAGGTTAATATATTCCGCTATTCTTAATCGTTTAAAGTTAATATTACCTCGTAAATTAGGTACGTAAATATAATTTATTAAGTAATTAAATAATTAAATCGACCTCTAATAGTTAGACTAATAATAAGATGGGTTTAAATTAGGTTAAATATTTTAATAAATATATTAAAGTATAAGTGACGGGTTATTATTACCTTTTAATTATTAACTGTTATAAGAATTATATTTTAACCGAATTTAAGGTATATTATAAGGATAACGGTATTATTATATTTAATATACTTCCTTATTTATTTTACCTACTTTAATTATTAGATATCGCACTTTATTTACCGTTAAAGCGTATTTATTTAAAAGAAATCGAGCTATTTATAAAAACCTTAATAAATTATATTACGAAGCTCGAGTTCTTTATTACCTTTAAAGCTATATATTTCGTTATTTTTATATAATATAATATTAAATTTAGATTTAATATATCTAGTTTAATACCTTATAATTTAAATAAGGTAATTAATAAATTAGATATATAAATTCGGACGTTTATACCGGAGTTATTATATTTAGGGACTGTTAATACTTATAACCTCCTAACGCCTTTTAATCCTTAATAAACGACGAGACACTTTATTTTTATTAAAAGTAGGATCTCTAGTTATTAAGGAAACTCTCTAACGAAATACTTTATTTTTATTAAAAGTAGGATCTCTAGTTATTAAGGAAACTCTCCGATGCCGATTTTAAATATTATAGATAAGTTAATTAAGCGTATAGAGCTAGTAATGTACGAAACTATAATTTTATATAAACGGGTATAGACTTTAAAGGCGGTTAATTTAATCCTTTTAAAGTATTAAAAGGTTAAAAAATTATATATTTAATTTAAAGGAGTTTTTATTATTAAAGAATTTTAATAATTATAAGATAAGAAGGTAAAAGGGAAGCGTTTTATAATCGACGAAAGTGAAAATAGTAATTCGTTAAAACGGCGCGTAACGGGTAATAGGCGTTATAGTATTTATAATAAGATAGGTTATAATACATAAACCTATAAAAAGGATATAGAATTAAATAATAAATTAGATAATAAGTAATTTAAATTAATTTAAAGTATTATAATTGAATTAACTTATATAAAAGTATTAGGAAGTGGAAAGAGTGGTTCGCGAGGTAATATAATCCGCGAGGTGGTAAACCACGTTAAAGGTATATATTAATAGATATTATTTTTTAAACCTTATATTAAGTTTATTAAAATATGATTTTACCTTATTTATAGTATTTATAAAGAAGATATAATTTAGGAATATACGGGCAGATAGGGGATCTAGTATAGTACGGAGGGTATAAAATAATGTTATACGGAGTATACTAGTATAAAGGTCCTACATAATAAATATGAGTGGGTGTGAACAAAAAATAACGGTCAAGGGGTGAGCGTAGCAAGAGTCGCGCGTCCTCCAAAAGCCATTAAAGTGCCCCACCAAAATCGACCCTGTTGTCACGTCAAGTCGCGGGTTGGGGTCTTTGGACGCGACCCTATTCAATGTTTCTTTGACTACCCGCGAGCTACCTACATCCCGTCACCTTTTACATCTACAATTTTCGCTACTTACCTGAGCCAATGAACTGCTCTTCAACCAAACGACCACAACCAGCCTCAGCTCCCATGCAGCATTCTGCTACTTAATTTTCCCTCCCACAACAGTGTCGTCTTTCTCACAATGGCCACAGGCTCGCTGCCGCAGAAACGCGGCATTGGTGAAGCCTCTCGCGCTCGCCGAAACCAACCATTAACGCCGTCCAAAAAGCGCCGCCTCGAACCGCTGACGTCCTCCCCGGCTTCGCGGCTGAACAGCTCACAGCAGGGGCCCGGTGGCAAGCTCAGTTCAACCCAACCGAAGAGTGCTTTCGAATCCGAAGTCCTCGAGAAGCTTAGCCAGGATATCTCTGATCTCCGGACAAGTAACTCAGAGAAGGACCAACACAGGGCTCGGCCTCCCCTGGTCGACTTTAATCCCCAACGAGATAACCTCATTTTCCAACAGATTGATGCCGAGGAAGGCACTTTGCACGGTGGCAGGGTTACCGTTAAGCTCTTTGGCGTGACAGAGACCGGCCACTCGGTCATGCTCCATGTCACCGACTTCCGACACTACCTCTACGTCGCCGCTCCAGTCTCATTCCGCCCCGAAGATTGTCAGCCCTTCAAGGCTTTCCTCGAAACCCAGGTAGCCCAGCACCAGCCAACCATCCACTCCTGCCAGCTGGTTCTGAGGGAGAACATTTATGGCTTCCAGGGCAATACGCAAAGCCCTTATATTAAGATTACCGTGACGGACCCCAAATTCATCGCACGTGTACGAGCTACGATAGAAAGAGGTGATGCCAACTGGAAGGGCATGTGGAAGGGTGCCAGCGATGGTATCATGACTTTTGACAACCTTCAATATGTCCTACGTTTCATGGTCGACTGCAAAATGCCCGGCATGTCGTGGGTCGAGTGCCCGGCCAAGAAATACACCCTCATCCCACAACGTGACAGGCAGTCCAGTTCTCAGATTGAGGCGGAGATATCCTACACCAATTTGATAGCACACGACGCCAAAGGAGAGTGGTCCAAGATGGCGCCGCTTCGTATTCTGTCATTCGATATCGAATGCGCTGGGCGTAAGGGTATCTTTCCTGAAGCAAACATGGATCCGGTCATCCAGATCGCCAATGTCGTTACTCGCTACGGAGAAAGCAAGCCGTTCATTCGCAACGTCTTTTGTCTTGATGAAACCAGCTCCATCGTCGCCACCGAGATTCTCGACTTTGCTAAGGAACAAGACATGCTGATGGCCTGGAAGAAGTTCCTTGACGAAGTTGATCCCGATCTCATTACTGGCTATAACATTTCGAACTTCGACTTCCCATACCTCCTGGATCGTGCCAGGCATTTGAAACTCAACGGCTTTGAGTACTGGACTCGTTTGCCCAGTGTCAAATCTGTTGCGAAGGAAACAAACTTCTCCAGCAAACAAATGGGCAACCGAGATACCAAGACCACGAACACCAACGGACGGTTGCAATTGGATCTGCTGCAGTTGATGCAACGAGACCACCAACTTCGAAGTTACACCTTGAACTCAGTGTGCTCACACTTCCTTGGCGAACAGAAGGAGGATGTGCACCATACCATGATCACTGAGCTTTTCAACGGTACCCCAGAGTCAAGACGACGTTTGGCATTGTACTGTTTGAAGGACGCGTACCTTCCGCAACGACTAATGGATAAACTCTCTTGCTTGGCCAACTACACAGAAATGGCCAGAGTTACAGGGGTCCCTTTCAATTTCCTGCTATCGCGGGGACAGCAGGTCAAATTTATGAGTCAGCTGTTCCGAAAGGCTTTGGAGCAGAAGCTGGTAATCCCCAATCTCAAATCGGAAGCTTCTGATGAGCAATACGAAGGCGCGACAGTCATTGAGCCTACGCGTGGTTACTACGATGTGCCCATTGCGACACTTGATTTCGCCTCTCTGTATCCCAGTATCATTCAAGCACACAACCTCTGCTATACGACTTTGCTGAACAAGAGCGCCATTGAGAAGTTTGATCTCAAGAAGGATGAGGACTACATCGTGACCCCGCATGGCGACCTGTTCGCAACCGTCAAACGAAGGAAGTCACTCCTGGCACAGATTTTTGAAGAACTGCTTGGGGCAAGAAAGCAAGCCAAGAGGGAGCTTGCCGTTGAGACCGATCCATTCAAGAAGGCCGTGTTGAACGGTCGACAACTCGCCTTGAAGATCAGCGCAAACTCCGTCTACGGTTTGACTGGTGCCACAACAGGAAAGCTACCATGTCTTCCAATTGCTAGCAGTACCACAAGTTATGGCCGTCAAATGATTGAAAAGACCAAGGAAGAGGTCGAGAAAAAGTACTGCATTGCCAACGGCTACTCCCATGATGCCCAGGTCATCTATGGTGACACTGATTCCGTCATGGTAAAATTTGGCATGAAGGATCTGGCAGAGGCAATGAAGCTTGGAGAAGAAGCAGCCAATTTCGTTTCGGCCAAGTTCATCAAACCAATCAAGCTGGAGTTCGAGAAGGTCTACTACCCATATCTTCTCATCAACAAGAAACGATATGCTGGACTATATTGGACAAAGCCGGAGAAGTTCGACAAGATGGACACCAAAGGTATCGAAACAGTCCGTCGAGACAACTGCCTTCTAGTCCAGACGGTTATTGAGAAGGTCCTCCGTATGATGTTGATTGACGAGGATGTCAAGGGCGCGCAAGAGTAAGTCAGAAATGGGTTGCCTAATCAGATGACTGCTTTACTAACTGTTGTTCTTGCAGATACGTCAAAAACACAATTTCTGATCTATTGCAAAATAAGGTTGATATGTCCAAGCTCGTCATCACCAAGGCTCTGACTAAAGAGAATTATGATGGCAAACAAGCTCACGTCGAATTGGCGGAGCGCATGAAGAAGCGTGATGCTGGCTCTGCTCCCGGACTCGGTGACAGAGTGGCATATGTCATGATCAAGGGTGCGACGGGCTCGAAGAACTGGGAGCGATCAGAAGATCCCATATTTGTGCTGGAGAACAACGTGCCGATCGACACCCGTTATTATTTGGATAACCAGCTGGCCAAGCCGCTGACACGTATCTTCGAGCCTATTCTAGGTGAGACTAAAGCAAAGTCTCTCTTGACTGGTGACCACACGCGTGCCATCTCGGTGGCAGCGCCCACAGTTGGCGGTCTCATGAAATTCGCCAAGAAAACGATGACTTGTATGGCTTGTAAGAAGCCACTGGTAGGCAAGGAGGAGAGTGCCGGTGCTGTGTGCAAGAGCGACACTCCCCGAGTTGGCGAGCTATATGACAGGACGCTGCACCGGGTATCGGATCTCGAAGTCCGATTCGGCAGACTCTGGACTCAATGCCAGCGCTGCCAAGGCAGCATGCACAACGAGGTCATCTGCAGTAGCAAGGACTGCCCGATCTTTTATATGCGCATGAAGGCCAAGAAGGACCTGGAGGATGCGGGCAAGGAGCTGAAGAGGTTCGATTTTGATCAGGCCGCTATATGGTGATAGCCCTGACCAAGAAGGATCCTCTATAACTGTTATTATTGGGCCATGATGTATGATGAGAGTTACATGATGCTGGTGTCTGGAGTTTGGGGAATATGCCAGTTTTAAGAAGAGACCAATGATGTTATTTCGGATGAATAATGCTTTGGGCGTACATTTAGCAGGATAATGGATGGTTTAACCATCACTTGCAACTGTCGAGTAGAATAATTATTATTCCAACCCAATCCTCAATCTTTAATGGTCATTATCTTGCCAGCCTGGTGGCTCGGAGGTTAAGGTCGTCTCAGTGGCTGCCAGGTGAGGTGGTGGAAAAGGAATCCGCCAACAAATAAGTTGGGGGGGGGTTTGTGCCGAAGAGGGTTATGTGCCTTAGAGTATCGTGAACGTTGTCGGCGCAAGCCCCGGATCAGGACCACGTCAATGAAATTCTTTTATTTCTGGTGGCTTGGGGTATTATGAATGTTGACGGCGCCTACCCCGGGTCATGAGTTGATGTAATTATTCTGTTACTACGCTACTATTGGCCTAAAGGGGCTGCATTCACGACGGTGTATTTCCTCCCCAACACCTCTGCCGCTAATTCCCAACGCATCCACTGTTGTTTTCTCAGCGAATAGTTGTCCTCAAATAGAGTAGTCAATGGTAGCAAGCAATGAAGTCCATTTATTAACGGCGAGAACCGCCCAGACGTAGTGTCCTTCCATAAATCTTAGGTGAGTATGGTGTGGCTGACCGCACCCAATTTAGAAGCAGCCGTTCTCTAGTGCCAGTTGCATCGTGAACATGCCTACAGATGGAGTTAATATCATTGTTTTGTTGTTTTGAAAAGACGCACCGTTTGGTCACAATGATTCCACCGGCGGGCTTGTTCAGTATTGTACGTGTCCTGGCTCGGTAAACATAAACGTAAACGAAGGGTTCGATTCTATTTTTTTATTCTTATGAAGCCGGAAAGTTCTCTGTTTATTCAATCCCATCATTTACATGTGACAATGTTCCGCATGGTAACAGTGTAGCTAGCCATTTCTTTGTGGGAATTCCATTGCCCCAGTCGTGGTCAGTTCACTGTGAGTCGTCAACCCGCATGCCGTGACTGACAAAAGATTGACATTCTACCCACAAGCAAACCGCATCAAGACCTACAGTTCATTTCTACGCACCAACGTTCCCACATCCATCATACCGTACCCCTCTCGTTGTTCGACGATAGCACCGCAGCACCACCTTACACGAAGTCACGATCTGTTGCCACACGATATGTGTATCAAAAACTACGTTGGGTACCGGTGCGGCCACCGGGACCCCGAGGGCACGGAGATGAAGACAGAATACTGCCACAGACCGTGGCGCTACGAACATGAGCCCCCGTGCAAGTTCATGTACCGAGTACACGTGCGGGTGGACCTGCACCGGCCTCGGGATTGCGATTTCTGCCCGGCATGCCGGGAGCTCCGTGCGGCCCTCATGAAGGAGTGGGGCGATATATATGTCCGATGGAGCCAAGAACGCATCATGCCCCCCAGAGACCTGGCCGAGACGCATAAATGCATAGAGTACAGCTTGAAGTACGTGGAGGAGAAAGCCCGGCGGGCTAGCGTCAGCCAGGGCCCCGACCACACTGCCCAGAACCTGTACCGAGAGCGCCAGGACCTGATCCTTAAGCCGCTTGAACTACAAGTCACGCGGATCAAAGCCGCAGACCTCGAGTGGAACACGAAGATGACGACGGCGCAGCGCGAAGGGAGGGTACCGAAGTCCGCACTTAACGTACTTGAGACTAGTCACAAGAGAATGGTCGAGCTTACTCGACCAGTCGCATGGAGTGTAGATATGCTCATGGAGAGACATACCCAGCTGCTCGACCAGCTGAAAGCAGAAGAAAAAAAGGCTAGCAGTGTAGAGGAGTAGGCAGTACACTTGTGACTAACCAGAAATTGCTGATCAGGAGTAATGGAATAAAGAACATTCGTTGATGCCAATCAAGCGACAACCACTGGAATAACCAGTACTCTACCCATATGTAATAACAACATACGTGCCTTGATTATTCCACTCACTCCTTATCACGGCCGTGAAGTAAACGAAATACGCATACATATATTCCAGCATAAGCATCTGATATGGATATGATGCTTTTTTTGCTGTAGTAATCGTTCAGCTGGAATAATAGCCATTTGATATGTTAAAGATTCGGCCGGTTTATTCTCGCAGTTGCCCACTTGCTGCGTCATATTTCAGAGAATGTGTAGGCAGTGAGTGAAACGGGACGCGGTCCTCTTCGGGTGGTAGACCGGCATTACACGGGGCATGCACGGGCACAAGTCCGGCCACCCACGCCGTGCACATTTTTGACGCGATGATGGCAGGTTTATGGGTTCTCCAAGAAAGAAGCCCGTTATTCGGCTGTGCTGCCTGTTTGCCTGCAAGAGCATAACCCAATGATGTCATCCATATGCAAGTGCCCAGTTGCAACCTTTGGCCACACCTAAACATATCTCCAAAAAAATCACCTAGAAGGACTACAGGGAGACCACCAAACCAAATTACACGTACTTACCTAGGAACCGGATCAAGCCAAGCTCGCTTTTTTCTTCTTCTTTTTTCTACGACGAAAATATAGGAACGACAAGATGATCTCCCATTCCGTTCAGAAGAGCCACGCGGATACTGCCAAGGAGGCGTTAAGCGCAGATCGCAGCTCCATCCTGCGAAGTCGTGCGCATGCCTTCTGCCAAGCCCTCGTCTCACCCCCTTCACCCCAGGAGCTCCTCTCCGAGTTCTTCATTCCGGACCAGTCGGAAGGCGGAGGCTCTCGGCCCACAATCCACGAACACGGCCCGGCATGGGCGACCAAAACTTTACCGTTTTTAGGGAAGACCTTCGCGGGCGGACCGGCGTGCGAGGAGTACTTCGCCGTGCTCGGCGACACGCTCAAAATGTACCTGCACCGCGAGGACAGCTTTCCGGGACCCGAAGGGTTTGTGGTGGACGAGGCGCAGAACCGGGTCTGCGTCGTGGGCAAGGGCCGATTCGAGAGCGTCAGGACGGGCCGCAGCTGGGACGAGCAGTTTGCATACGTGCTGAGCGGGTGGGACGGGCAGGGGAGGAAGTTGGGGCGCTGGGATATTTGGGCCGATCCCCTCAGTGCGTGGGCCGCGGTGTCAGAGGACGACGTGGATGGGTGGAAGAAGGGGGAGAACAGGTCGTGATAGAGGAGTTTGCGTATATCGACTCGTTGACTCGGTAAAAGGGGTTGCAATGACGATGGTTGTTCATATTCTACCTGTGATTCGCTTCGAAGCGACGTGGAAGCATATTGCTTCTTTCTTACTCCCTACTTCCAATTCCTTTCGACTCTATTGATTTAATCCCAGATATGAACCTCACTGAAAAATCGCAAGTAAAAATTGCAGTTGCCATCTCGATGTTTAAGTCGCAGATCGAAACTTGGAAGTTAAGAGCCAACGCACCAATGGCAGTGGATACCGGGGTGCACTAATACATAGCTAATAAGAGTCACTTTCCCTTGTTCGGTAGAGCCTATCATTGAAGTCGGGTACCGGCGGCTCGTTGGACCGTGACCGCCACGCACTCTGAACCCCACCATTTGCGGTTTCTACCAGGTAGGTTAGGTATGCAGCTGAGACCAAGAACTATTAATGGTGAACGTTCCTGGAGAGAAAAGAAAAAATTGCATCCTCATACATTCACATTTACCCAAAACCGCAGTCATACGTAGGATGTTATCCTTCATCCAGTAAGAGGCCCACAGCTTCCGCTGTGGTCTTCCGTCATTTTGTCATTATAGGACGATTGTGAGCAACGAAGTCAAAGCCGTAGGAGGAAAGCCTGGATCTTTTTAACGCACGCACCAATTGTGGTTCAACTGTACACTGGAATAAACGCTTCTCGAATTATTAAACGTTAGTTGACACTGGGATCAACAGTTATTCCAGTGTTAAAAGTCGGAAGCGTTAATAAATATTTCAACGTTGGTTCTCCTTTCACCGCGTATTGGTCATCACTTGGGCGTCGACTTGGGTGGCAAATATATTCCAGATATTGGTACTGCAGTTCAGCACTTAATTTATTCAGCCTTACTCTGCTACGGACATGTCTCCCTGGAAAACCAAAGAATCGGACCCCACCAGCCCACCTGCCGGCCCCGGGCCCCGATCTCAGTATATCGACACCCAGCAAGAGGAGATCTTGGTTTTGAAGGCCATATACGAGGATGGCGTCGACTTCGTGGAACATAAGGCCGCAAACGCGGCGTGGCAGCGCTCGGAGCCTTCGTTTGATATCCGCATCAAGGCCCTCTCCGACCAGGACTTCACCGTCACCCTGGGCGTCGTCCTGACAGCAACTTATCCCAAATCGGCGCCACTCTTGAGCCTCAAGGATGACACCAACTTGAAAGAGTCTACTCTATTCAAGATCCAGAAGTTCATTGAGAAGAGGCCTACGGAACTTGCGGCGCAAGGTCAAGGTGAGCCTATGATCCATGAGTTAGCAGAAGGCATACAGGAGTTTCTCGAAGATGCTGCCCTGGCCAAGGCACAGGGGCTGGAGTTGCCTTCTCTCGAAGAAGAGAGGACGGCACACGAAGAGGCACTGGCCAGGCAAGCTCGGGAGCAGGAGGAAGAAGATGCCCGCAAAAAGCAAGAGGCTACCCAGGAGGAGGAACGGGTCATGCAGCAGATGATCGACGAGGAAATGAGGAGAAAGAAGGAAAGCCAAAAGAAATCACGCCAAAAGAGCCACCCTAGGACGCCTAATTTCCTTCCCGAAAACTCCCAGCAGAACGACGGTGGTCGAGTGGTCTTTGACGGGACCTGCAAACTAAGTGACTCGTCGGGAAACGAATTACACTTCAACACTGTCGTAGGGAAATACGACGCTCGGAGAGGAACGATTGCCACAGTCTACACGGTTCGACCAAGCAACCTTGACTGCACCCTTCTTGCCCTGAAGGAGGCCGAACTAAAACCAGCACTGAACGAGATATTGCAGTTCAAGAAGAGGATGTCATCTTTGGAGAGCAAACTCCGATCCGTCAAGAAGTTGTCACATCAGAATATATTGCAGCTCATCGACTTTCGCATTGACCAGGTATCTGAAGATGACGAAGAAGAGGACGATGGCAGATCAAATGACCGTATTTTACGTGTTTTAATGCCCCTTGCAGACCGAGGATCCCTTGAAGAAGACCTTGAACGCAGAGGACCGCTGCCCCCTGGAACAGTTCGTTCTTGGACGACGGACTTGCTATCTGCACTGGAGTATCTGCATAGTCACAACTTGGTCCATGGCGACATACACCCGGCAAACATTTTGCTATGCAGAGAAGATTCGCGGAACTATGTACCAAAACTTGCCGACGTGGCCTACCAACGAGAAATTCATGCTATCTGTAGCAAGTCGCGAACCAAGTCCTCGCTGAACTCGGCGAAATCGGTATACTGGCTCCCACCCGAAGTGGCAGGAAGTGCGGCACCCTTGAATCACAAAACCGATGTTTGGGACTTTGGGATTGTATTCTTGCAGATGGTATTCGGTTTAGACGTATTTGAAACGTACGAAGCGCCCGCTGTGCTAATGGAAACGCTCTCCTTATCCAACTCCCTACACGAGCTGGTTTCGAAGTTTTTTAAGGCCGATGCATCACGGCGCCCCCGAGCGGCAGACCTAAGGTCGAGCGAGTTTCTTGCCACAGACGCACCAGTACTCGTAGAGGAGTCCATAGGATTCCACTCTACAGCCCAGACCTTGACTGCAATGCCGCCCGGGTTCTCCCGCAGGCGCCTTGACTCTGTCGGTGCCGCCCCGTCTTTTTCAAGATTCGCCAACGACTTCTCCGAAGAAGGGCGTCTAGGGAAAGGTGGGTTTGGCGAGGTGGTGAAAGCACGCAAGAAGATCGACGGCCAAATATACGCGATCAAGAAGATCTCACAGCGTGCATCGCGGACTTTGACTACCACGCTCAAAGAGGTTATGACCCTCTCACGGCTGAGCCACCCGGCGATCGTTCGTTATTACGATGCTTGGATTGAAAGAGTCCCAATAGATACGTACGAGACTGACGGCGACTCGTCGACTGAGGGGCCCCAAACGCAGGATGACGGAACTGCAGAGTCGGATGGAATTGACATTCAGTTTGCCACCAGCACTGGAGGTTTGGATTTCATGTCTTCGACCAATGCGGCAGGTGGGTTTGATTTCGAGGCTTCTGATAGCGACTCGGACGACGACGATCCTACAGACTCAGACGACAATGACGACAACGAGGACTCAGACGATGACGACGAGGATGAGCTCGATTCCGGCTCAGATGATGACGACTCTACTAATGAAGACCAACTGCCCGGCTCGTTGAGACGGACGCGGAGCCACCAAGCCTCGTACAAAAATGTTCTGTACATACTTATGGAGTACTGCGAGAAAAGAGCAAGTCTACCCCGAGATGCCCCTTTTGACAGTGAATTTTTTCAGATCTTTTTGCTTACCACCCCAGTTTCCAGACTCTTCGGGATCTTATATCCCAAGGCCTTCATCAAAACACAAAGGAGGTCTGGCGACTATTCCGTGAGATTGTGGAAGGTATCGTTCATATCCATAGCCTCCACAACCTCGTGCATCGAGATTTGAAGCCGGAAAACATATTCATCAGTGTCGGAGCTGACGGCGTCGCCCACGTCAAAATTGGAGATTTCGGTCTCGCCACGAGTGGGCACATCAATGGTAACAAAAACATCATGAGCTCGCAAGACTCCAAGGAGATGAGCAACGTTGGGACAGCTATTTATCTTGCGCCTGAGCTTGAGCGTAGCAATATCGAGGACTCTCGAAAGATCGATGTAAGCATCCCCACACACCTCTCTATTATAATTACTAATGACCCTGCAAGATGTATGCGTTGGGCATTGTCTTCTTCGAAATGTCTTATAAGCCTATGCTCGGCCATGAGAGGTGGACTGTCTTAAATGACTTACGAGGACAGTCGCCTACTCTTCCATCCGATTTCAAACCAGCAGACAAGATGCAGACCGAAGTCATTCTTTCCCTTGTTACGCATAACCCAAAGAACCGCCCCACGAGTTCTGAACTGTTACGCAGCGGCAAGTTGCCTATGGCCGAAGAAAGCGAAACGATACAGCGTACTCTGGCAGAAATATCCGACCCGATGTCCCCCCACTACCAGAAAACGGTGTCGACACTGTTTTCGGTCACGACGGAGAAAAGCAAGGACTACACCTGGGACATGTCAACACCAAACCCGACTTCCCTTGAGCTATTGTACCAAGGGGTGGTCAAGGACGAGCTGATATCGATTTTCCGCCGTCATGGCGCCCTTGAAGCTTCCAGAAACCCCCTATACCCTCGATCCTCTCATTACTCCCAACCAGTGGTCGAAATGCTCGACCCTAGTGGCACGGTTCTGCAGATGCCATACGATCTCATGTTGGGGCATGCAAGAACGCTTGCAAAGCATACCGGCTCATCCGTTGTGCCCAAGTCATTTGCTTTTGACAAGATCTTCCGGGAAAGAAGCGGCGGCGGTCAGCCCCTAATGTACAGCGAAGTGTGCTTTGATATTGTCTCTACAGATACGCTTGACCTTGCTCTCAAGGAGGCACAGGCAATCATGGTCCTAGATGACATTGTTGATGCATTCCCCTCGTTGAGCCAAATGTGCTTTCATGTCAGCCATTCTGACCTCCTGCAGCTGATATTCGACTTTTGTGAAGTAGACGTCAACCTGAGAAATGTGGCGGCAGAATCAATGACCAAACTGAATATTCATTCATGGACATGGTCGAAAATACGTACAGAGCTGCGGTCACTGGGCCTATCGGCTACCAGCATAGACGAACTACAAAAATTCGATTTCCGAGGTAAGTAGGCACAAGAACCTATTACAAACGATCAATTTCTAACCTGATTAATTAGATACCCCTGTAAAGGCGTTCACGAGGCTCAAAGCATTATTTGAGGGAAGTAACACATCCGACAAGGCCCAGGCCCCTATTGCCCATCTAAAGGACGTCATATCTTACGCGAAGCGTTTGGGTGTCCACAACAAGATTTATATCAATCCCCTAAGCAGCTTCAGAGAGGATTTCTTCCAAGGGGGCATCCTGTTCCAGTGCGTTTACGACAAGAAGTTCAGAGATGTATTTGCAGCGGGTGGACGATATGATAGTCTGATCAGAGAGCATCGCCCCAAGCTCGGTAACAACAACGAGCAGCGCCATGCTGTCGGCTTCAGTCTTTCATGGGAAAAGCTCGCGAGAATACCAAAAGCCGCCGGAAGCAGCAAGTCTTTCATGAAGAAGGCAGAAGCAGAAGCACACGGCATCTTCAACGCCAAAAGAGTAAGTCCATACGGTTGCCTTGCTTTAAGTTGTTCATTACTGACTCGATATAGTGCGAGGCTCTTGTTGCAAGCTTCGATCCTGCCCTGCTACGCAGTGCCGGCGTCGAATTGGTGGGCAACCTGATTAGAAGCGGCTTCAGTGCCGAACTGGCGTGTGATTCTCGGTCTCCTGAAGACCTACATAACAAATATCGTGACGAGACGTATTCATGGATGATTATTATCAAACAGGACCTCCTCAAGGTCAAGACCATGGACCGCAAAGACGTTGCAGATGTCGATATGCCTATACCTCAATTGATGGGATGGCTACGAGGGGAAATGCGTGAGCGTGACCGCAGCTATAAAAGCGTGGCTCGCTCAGCAACCGTCAGCTCGAACACTGCTACAGTCGAAGATGGGTTTCCGGTGAATACGGAACAAGAAGTGGCAGTTTTGGTGGCTAACACCAAATCGAAGAAATTCAACCGTCTTGCTGTCGTCGAACAGGCCCAAATCTGCATGGCACGGATACATTGGAACAGCCTCGAGGGGCCTGTCGTGGCAGTAGAGACGTCGGATACTGTTTTGGAGCTAATTCGGAAGACGTCGCTATCCGATGCCGAGACCTGGCGCAAAGCCGAGCAATCGGTCAATATGGCGGAGCGCAAATATCTCAGAGAGATACATGAGCTCCTCCTGTTGTGGAGGTCCGAATGGCAGACTAAGAATGGTAGCCGTGATGCGGGGGTCTATAACTTCAGGACCATGAACGGCATATATTACGACTTGGGCGCCTAGTCGAGCGGTGATACCACAGGAGCGAAAGTAGATTATATATACAAATACCCAGCGTTGAATATATGTTGTTTTTATAGATTACACCGCGTAAGGTCGGACGGATATCCCCTTGATGGCGAAAGTGCTGCTCCCACAGATTATATGGTTATGCTGTAATGTTTAAGGGATCACTTAGTGCTATTAACACAACATTTGTGTCATTGATACGATATCTGATTGGATAAACTGGGATGAACCGGCATGCCTATCATTTACAGGAAGTATTATACCAAATGTAAGGGGTAGTGATAAGCTCTAGTAGACAGTCAAGACGCTGACTTGACAACGTCGTCCTTTTGCCCTAGTTGGGAGCAAGGGTTGGGCTGGCTTAGTTGGTAAGAGCACTGGTTGCAACGCCGTGACACTAAAAGCAGCGATATCGCCATCAAGGGGATAACACCAATAACATACGACGTTGTCAACCTCAAGTCTGCCTCCTAGGACGAGCTCCTCTCCTTCCTTGCCTTCTGCGATTCCGGCCGGGCCAATTCATATTTCTTCTTATTATATATACATCAGCCCTTGCAGCCGCAACTTCTCGATCTGGGTCCGGTGGGACATAACCAGGTGGTAATGGCTCTACAGGTAGATCGGGTATTTCGAAGGATGCCGGGTCGAATTCACCTGCCCCCCGATTACTACCAGTCCCCAAAAAGCCGCCGAAGGTTCTCTCAAATATTCCTGTTAACGGGCCCTGTTTTGAAGCGCCATCGGCACCTCCTGTTGTCCCTAGGGGCGGTGGGTTGGTGAAGGCATTGAACATGTAGTCCTGGACGAACTGGGCGATGGCCTCGTTCGTCTCAGCCGGGGGCACCTCTTGGCCTTCGAAGTCCTGCGCGGCAGTCCGGCCGCTGAACTGGATGGTCTGTCCCAGTAACTGATCCAGCGACCACATGTCCTCTACGTTTGCAGCCATCAGAGAGGTGACAAAGTCCTTCAGCTCGAAGCTTACGTGCGGGGCGGCTATGAACTCGTCGTGGACACAGGAGTTAATGTACTCTCCCGGGCGGAACTCCGTTTCGCCGAGATCGAGTGGTAACAACCCGTCCACTTCTCGGTCGGCAGTTCGACTGGCGGGCAGTGCAAGGGTTTGGATGATCTATATACATGGCGCGAAATAGTCATGTTAGCCAGCCAGGTCAATGATTGTCTTAGGGGGACGGCGGGGTTAGTAAATGGGAGAGAAAAGGGGAAAGAGGGAGAGAGTACGGGGTTCTTACTCTGCCAATGGCGAACTGGTTTTGCCTCAATCCACGACTGTTGTCTGGCAGGTGCTCAGTCTCCCCAAAGCTACACATCTTAAGCACCGGTGTGAGTTCGTGATCGTTGTCGTTGGGCGTGAGCGAGCCAATGAGAAGGTGCGACAGGTCGAGAGACCCATGGGCTACATTTTCTGGTTCTTCCCAGTCGACTGTGTATTCAAGTCCCCGTTCGCCCATGTCATAGTGCTCGTACCAAGCCATGCCGGCGCAGGCGCGCATCACTAGTGATTTTGGGTTATCTCGTCAGTCAGGGGCTCAGCTTCAGCTCCAGCGGCTCAAGTAATCAAGCAGACACAAATGAATAGTATTGACTTACGGCATCGTAGCACCCGCCAGAGAAACCGGTTGGGAGGGTTTACGCCTGCCTCTCGCATCCTCTTCCGGAACTCATGGAGGTTGCCCGACTCCATGTACTCGAGCACGATCGTGGGCCGCGACGGCGGGCTCACTGAAGGGGGCTCGGGCTGGTCGAGCACTATCGGATTCAGGTCCCAGAAGGAGTTGTTCAGTATAGAGTCCCAAAACGCGGAAGCCGACTCGTCTGCGGTTTGTACTATTGGGTCTACTGCGCCTTGTCCCGGGTTGTCGGCGTCTCCTGTCGGCCCTGCATTGTGAATTACATGATTTTCTTCCTCGCCCTCCTCTTCATCCTCTTCATCCGTTCCGTCCATATTCTCGTCCCTTTCTGCCTGTAACCTTGCTTGCTCTATCATGTCTAGGTATCTCCTCTTCTCCTCGTCGCCCAGGTGGACCACGTTGACCACATGCTCGAGCTTTTCAAAAAGCTGCAGTCAGTACATCTCGTCGTACAGCCGCTGGGACAAGATTCCGTACTTGACGGCGACGCGGCGCTTCTCGCTGCCGCCGCGGTTGAGACTGCCCTCTATCTCGGCGAACAGACTGACGCCACCACCGTCGCGGTTAGGCTGCACGCCGCGCATCGTCTTGAGGTAGCGGAAGCGATGGCGGTACTCGAAGTAGTCGAGGACCTCGTGGTGCAGCCGGGCGGCCCGCAGGTCGTACTGCCAATTGGTCGTCTGCCGCTTCCGGTCGAAGCGGTTGATGAGAGCGTCGCGCCGGAGCCGCCTCGCGCAATTCCTCGATCTCCCGCTCACGCGTGTTTTGATCGAGCACCGGGAGGCCGCCCGGATACATGTCATCCTCGGTGTAGTCGTAGTCCCACTCGGACCCGGAGTCGGCCATGATCGGTCGGTCGTTGTTTGCCTTGGGCGGCAAGATTCATGTAGCGAATGAAGAGACTTACGAGTTTATGCCGTATAGTAATACATATCAAGGGCAATAGGCAACAATACTTTTCTGTTTGGGAGCTCGTTTATCTTACGAGTAGCATTTGCGACGTACATTCTGACTTCAGGTTTGCAACCCATACCACTGCAATACGAACAACCTATGGTCCATACAATCATGGAATGTATACAAGTCAATTGAAAGTACTGGAGCTTTGTGCTGCTTCCGGGTTCTTTGTTTATTCATAGATGACAGCGAAGGTGTCAAACGAAGGTGTCAAAGTTGACAATGGTAAGGGGCCTGCTGATTAACACAATGAATTCGTAGCTAACTCGTGAGTATGTACGTAATATAGAAGGTATACTATTACACTGTCACATTGGAATGCACCAATGAGATATTAGTGCATGCTCCCGGGATGAATGAAATCACTATGTAAATGAATGGGTAAAATGCAAAAGTTTCGATACAGATTTGCGATTGTTGTCAGGAACTGTAACGTTTTTGTACTGGCGTTTTTTAGGGTGCAGTCGAAAAGAAGCTCATTTGAGTCCCTAAGCGGTAAGAAGTAAATAAAAATCGCTGTGAGGTCACTCAAACTGAACCCTGAATACCCGCGTCCCACAGGCCAGGCCAGACCAACCTGGAGGCAAGATTCCTAACAAACTGCACTTCAACAACAAATGCTTGACCTTTATTAATCCGGCGACTGAAGAGTGCTAAGCTGTACACATCGATTTTTCGCAACTTACCTACTTTACGGGCCTGTTTCCCTCCAACTTCTGCGCCAATGCTGGGTTGGGCCATTAAACGGGGCTATCAGACCGCGACGGGCGCGTCTGATGCTCCAAGACAGCCTGAAGATGCTGGTGAGTCCAGAACGCGCCTACCTACTACGGTGTTGCTCATTTGTTTTGTTTTGGATGGCACGCTGACCACAACCATGTCAGATACCACCCAATTTGATGCCCCTGACACACCTGCACCAATCTTTGCCGCCCGCGCCGTACGGCATGCGATCTTTGGCACACCGGCACCTGCCACAACTACAGGCGCCCGCCCGCCGCGTCTACTTGCAGACAACAGACCTAAATCGCCTCCGAAATCGCCTCCGAAACCTACTGGTATCCTTATGACCCCAGGTACCGCCACCTCCCGCCGGAAGCGAGTCTCGTTCGGCCACGAACTCCAACAAAAACAGAACGATGTTCCTGCGCCGTCGCCTTCGAAACCCCCAGCATCCAAAAAGAGCGACGACATGTCCGACGAAGAGTGGGAAGACGAGGATGGCGCCGATGTCACAATCGATCTAAACGAACCCAAATCCAATTCGGGCAAGTATTGGAAGGCACAGTTCACCAAATACCACGACGATGCGAGGCAGGAGATGTCCAAACTGGTCAAACACAAACATCTCTCGCGAATGTACGCACAACAGAAAGACATCGAAAATACGGAACTTCAGGAACGAGTCAAAGAACTGGAGCGGCAAGTCCGTCTCAAGGATGAAGAGATCCAGCAAGCGCAGAAGCGGCCAGGATTGTCGCGGTCAACCAGTGTCGCCAGTGCAAGCAGCAGAGAACGCCAGGATTCGGAAACCCGGGCAGCAGAAAGGGCGCGGCAAACCTCCGATCGAGAAGTGGCGCGGCTGACGACGGAAGTCGCCATGCTGAAGAAGGAGAATGAAACCCTCCGGAAAGAGAACGAGATGATCAAGGGGAATGCGTCCGACTCGGCACAGGTGTACCGAACGACTTCGGCCATGACGAGCGAGCGAGCGGCCGCGGCAAAAGCCAGGGTGGCCCAGAAGCGGAGGGAGAGAGCGGCACTCCGGGCGAACTGAAAAGGCTGCTGGGCTGATAATGCTGTAACGAGACCACGAAACCAGACATGGCCAGGCAATTTATCTGCTGCGGAGCACTTGTCGTCGGCTGTACAAAATTGTATGTTTAAAAATATAAGAACTTAATTGCTGTGGGCTGAGATAACGCCTCATGTAAGTACGTTGACTAAAAGTATGCGAAAGTTACCTGTGATATGGTGCTATGCAATTGCAGCAAGAATGATGCTTATCAGAGAGCTAGAAATTGAATCAAGGTAGGTATAAGTATACTTGCTTATACATGCAATTACCTCAAGGAGTCCCCTACTAGTCTAGCCCCAATTTCCAACAGCTTACCTCTCCTATCGTGACATTGCAGCTATGAGCTCCCAGGTCCGAGTTGAGGTCAATGATGGAGATGCAGCTGAACTCGAGGCCGAGATAGCGGATTTGGAAGCTCGCCTCCAATTCGCCAAGGAACGCCTATCACGGCCATCACCAGCACCGGCACCTACAGCAGCATCAAAGCACAATACGCTTAGCAAATCCCCAACACCGCCAACCTCATCCCACCACTTCCTCCTCCTGCTCTCTGACTCTGCCCTCCCGCTCGGTTCCTTCGCCTTCAGCTCCGGCTTGGAGTCCTACCTGGCCCACCAGCGCTCCTCGGCGCGCAGAACAGGCCAGCAATCACGACCGTCTTTCACGGCCGACTTCCTCCCCCTGTCCCTTTCCTCCTACGCCTCTACGACCCTCCCCTTCGTCCTGGCCGCACACCGTGACCCCACCGCTGTCGCCGATCTGGACGACCAGCTTGACGCCGCCGTGATTTGCACCGTGGGCCGCCGGGCCAGTATCGCCCAAGGGCGGGCCTTGCTGGGCATCTGGGAGCGAAGCTTTGTTTCTTTATCTTCTTCGGCGTCGGTCGCTGGTACTGCCGCTGCTACGGGGGCGGCAGAAGAGGTGCTGAAGCCGTTCAGCGCGCTCCTGCGCTCCACCGGCTCTTCATCCTCGTCATTATCCACTTTGATTTCGACTTCATCATCATCACCAGCAATAACAGAACCCCAACTCCCGCCCCCCGTATCCGCGCACTTGGGTCCCCTTTTTTGGCGCCGTGTGCGCCCTACTGGGCCTGACGCTGCCGCAGACGGCGTACGTGTTCCTCCTAAGTCACGCCAAGGCCCTCGTGTCGGCTGCCGTGCGCGCGAGCCTCTTCGGCCCCTATCAGGCGCAGCGTGTGCTGGCGTCGCCCGAGACGCAGGCGCTCATCACGGCGTTCGTGGCGCGCGAGTGGGACACGCCGCCTGAGGACACGGGGCAGAGTGTCCCCGTCATGGACCTCTGGATCGGGCGGCACGAGATGCTGTACTCGCGCATCTTCAACAGTTGAACTGGAGAAGAGAAAGAAGGGAGCCTGCTCGTTCTAGGCGGCTGGATAGATAGAGATGATTATCTTATTGACCGTTATGAAAGTGATGTATTTAGCCCTCAGCTTATAGCTATGGAGCTGCAGTGATACTCATTGTAGTTATTTGTTAGTAAACAAGCTATCGGTTTCTAGACATATATAATACCTATATAGGGGCCAGTTATACAGTATACATCTGGATTCTACAACTGAGCAGAGAACATCAGTACCAACGCTGAATATTCGCATTTGACCGCGACTCAAATATTACTTAGTCGTATTCACTGCCAGGTCCGCTCCATCCAGTGACTCTACCCACTACAAATTCTGTCGTTGTTTCCGCTTCGCATGGATATCAAGATTCAAATATACATATGCCGCTTTGAGCATGTTCTTCTATGCAGTATAATACAATCAAGAATTCACTACTCGTCATCTTCATCATCGCTACCGTAAGCCACCAGCGGACCCGTTGCTGCTTTTGGTTTCGCCTTCGGTGCCGCCGCAACCTTGCTGCTCTGCAACGCGGCTAACGTGCTACTCGAGAAGATTCCGTCTTCTTCCTGCTGCTGCCTTGTTGGGGGAGCAGGTAATGCCGCCATACCTCCACCATAGTAATCTCCATCTTGTTGTTGTTGACCGCCCATTTCGAGCATGAGCCGCTGTTGTTCGTCTTCAAGCTCGAAGCCCCGCCGCCCTATTGGGTTCACCGCCTGCGCGCCCCTGGCGTAGTGTATGTCGTCGGGTGCCTCGTAGCCTTCCAGGCCGTACGAGCTCTCGATCTTCCTCCGCTTCCGCGCCTCGGGGTCACGCCCCTCGAGCTCGGCGATGAACTCCGCAGGGAGCGCCCGCCGGATGGCCTCGGCGGCCTGCTCCTCGGTGCGCCTCGCTTCGCGCGCCTGGGCCATGGGGTTGGGGTCAGCCGTAGCCCAGCGGACGTTGAGGATTTCATTGTGGTCGAGGGACTGGTGGGCCATGGCCTCCTTGGCGAACTGAGCGTTGGCCTCGTTGACGTAGGTGACAAAGCCCACACCGCGGGTGTTGAGGACACGCACGCGCTCGACGGGACCCCACTCGGCGAAGTGCCGGGCCACCACCTCCTCGATGTCGTCGGTGACGTGGATGCGGCCGGCGTAGATGGTGCGGTTCTGGCGCATGAAGCTGCCCACACCGCCCATGTCGTCGCGGTAGTCGGAGAACTTGTCGCGGCCGAAGCAGTCGACGTTGGGGTTGAACAGGTCGGTCACGGTCGGGAGCCGGTGTAGGTATTCGCAGTCCTGGCCCTTGGGGCAGATGCCGCGCGCGAAGAAGAGGCAAAAGTACGAGCCGGGGTGCTTGTCGGCCTGGGTGTAGCCGCTGTCGCGGGCGATGTTGCAGCGGCCCTTGGCGGGCGTCTTAGACAGGTATTTATCCTCCCGGTCGCCGCCCGACCACTTGTTGTACCAGATGTTGAAGATGGTGCCGGTCTGGGGCGGCGGCTCGGACGTGATGAAGTCCGGGTCGACCTGCGCGCGCGCCGGGCGCTTCTTGCGGACGACCTTTTTCATTTTCTTGGGCGCCGGCGCGGCGACCTCTGTGGATTGCGCGACGAGCGCTTGATCGTTATCGTCTTCGGCCATAATGTGTGTATGTGTTTGTTTGTTCGTTTGGTGACGATGATGCAAAAAGTGAAGGTGCAAGAACAAGGCTGATAGAAAGGCTGCGATACACTTTTGGATGGTCCGTGTGGATAAGACCACCTAAATTTGAGGCGCTACAGCAGTAACCTTTTACTGGTTAGCACTGTTTGGTTCGTATGATAGTGCTACGAGATCCATGGAGCCCACTATCAATAGCTTCATAGCTTCCACTTCGTACCAATTACCATACATATATTATTAGGGGCTCATTCGCTGTTGCTACCAACCTAAGCTCGCTTCCGTATCGATGTCCGCACCAAAATCCAGGCTTGTAACGTCATGGTGCCATGTTCGTGTGAAGCTTGACTTTTGCGCCTTGGTATCTCTACCAAGACCAATGCAACTGGACACGTACTCAGAAGAAAAATCAGGGGCTTTGTTGATTGGTAGGCTCGCAATATTGCGTTCTCAACTCTCAGTCTGTAAATACCTACTTCTCAGATTATGTAGCATGCAGAACATTAATTGATTAATGGGAACATTCAATTCGGGTATCGGTACATCTTACAGCGGCTTTACCCCAGCTTTTGACCCCGGCCATTAGCATTCTAGCGCCCATTGAACTGCCCAAGATGCTACGTCTACGGGCAAAGCTCCCGCCAGGAACCCCGCTGTGTGGATCTTACCTCGGTCGACCTGATATTGTACGACATGTTTGGGGTCATGTCGCAGTCAGCCGGGGCAAAGCGCCGAGGTGAACGATTGCTCTTTCCCTTTTAAATCGCCGGAGATCCAATTGAAGGACCCAGCTAGCACTTACCAACTTCAATTCAACATTTATGCCCTATACCAAAGGGTTCTGCTGCATCTGTTGTCCCCTTTAAGCAAGCTTTCTTTGTCGTAACGCCATCATGTCGGCTAAGATCCCAGCTCTCGTATGTTCGCCGTTCCCAGCCCCGTCCAGGTGATCAATTGCCAGTAGTGATAACTGACCATGCACCCTCCAGGTCGTGGATCGCGTGAGCGACAAGGCGAAACAGGCTTTGGATCTTGTTGCCAAGTTTGTTGAGGAAGATTGCATTCCTGCCGACCCAGTTCTCGAAGCCCAGATTGGTTCAGGCGACTCAAGATGGGACCAACACCCTCCAATTGTGGACCACTTGAAGAAGAAGGCCAGGAAACTCGGTCTGTGGAACATGTTCCTCCCCAAGGGCCATTACAAGGAGTCGCCGGGTTACACCAACTTGGAGTACGGGCTCATGGCAGAATGGCTGGGCAAGTCGAGAGTGGCTTCGGAAGCTGTCAACTGCGCCGCACCAGACACTGGTAACATGGAAGTGCTGGCCAAGTACGGCAATGAGGCACAGAAAGCCAGATGGCTGAAGCCTTTGATGGAGGGAGAGATTCGCTCTGCCTTCCTCATGACTGAACCAGATGTTGCTTCTTCCGATGCCACCAACATTCAGCTTAGCATGAAGCGCGAGGGTAACGAATACGTCTTGAATGGCTCGGTATGTCCAATGGTACCCTAATACCTACATGAAGCTAACTATAACCCTACAGAAATGGTGGTCAAGCGGAGCTGGTGACCCTCGATGTGCTGTCTACGTTGTCATGGGCAAGTCCGACCCAAGCAACAAAGACCCTTACCAACAGCAGTCGGTCATTCTTGTGCCTGCCAACACACCCGGTATCACAATTCACAGGATGCTGCAAGTCTATGGCTACGACGACGCGCCGCATGGACATGGGCACATCAGTTTCAAGAACGTCAGGGTACCGGCCAGTAACATGGTGCTTGGCGAGGGCAAGGGCTTCGAGATTATCCAAGGGCGGTTGGGACCTGGTCGCATTCACCATGCTATGCGCACCATCGGAGCTGCAGAGCGCGCTCTCGAGTGGATGCTGATGAGAATCAACGATCCTAGCAAGACACCCTTCAAGAAGCAACTGCGGGAGCATGGAGTGATCCTCGAGTGGGTCGCCAAGTCCAGGATCGAAATCGACGCAGCGCGCCTGATAGTGTTGAACGCTGCTGTCAAGATGGATGATCTTGGTCCCAAGGCGACTCTCAAGGAGATTGCCGAGGCCAAGGTACTCGTGCCGCAGACCGCGCTGACTGTCATTGATCGCGCGGTCCAGGCCTTCGGTGGCGCAGGTGTCAGTCAGGACACGCCTCTAGCCAACATGTGGGCGCAGATCCGAACTCTGAGACTGGCAGACGGTCCGGATGAGGTGCATCTTCAGCAGCTGGGGCGAAACGAGAACAAACGGGGCAAGGAGGTGACGGAGAAGATCGTAGGCCAGAAGCAGAAGACGGAGCAGCTGTTGAAGCAGTATAGCGTGAAAAGGTACGAGCCGGGCATGAACATCAAGGCCCGTATGTAAGGGTATTTTAGCCAGGTAACATCTATTAATTGAGTGTATTATACTCCGGATCGAGGTACCTTTTCACCCAGGCCGCAGAAAAGCAGGAACGTTTACGGAGCAAGGAGGGCCATCTTTGTCCGGGGGGTTGCCGTTCCAACGCGGCGACATGTGCGGGGATGACCGTACGAACTGTGCCAGGCTGCCCATCCTGGCAAACAGCCGTGACTCATTGTGGGTATATAGCATTGCTTATAGGGTTTTGGGGGATCGGAACGCTGCGGCGTTGGTAGGACGACATGAATCCGGCAGTCCAAAGTCCATGTCTTGAAGTGGGTGGGTCTAGGATCCCTGCTTTGCCTTATGTCCCGGCCCAGTTCCTGCTGATTTGATGGGGCGATATGACGGGTGTTTGCTGGAGTGAGCCCTGTACGAAGCGGGTACGTACCGCCGTTGCTCCTTACGACCTATGTAGCCCACCTCTATTTACATCCCCATCATCCCTAAAAAGTTGGAAAGAAAGAGCTTTTCTCTGCAGTAGTTTCATCGCATCATCGGCTAATCTGCACGGGAAGGTGTCCACTCTTCGCTGCAGCACTTTATTTACTTCTGGCTGAAGACGTAGGCCTGCTCTCTTCCAATCATCTGCACCTCACTCTGCATTACCAACACAAGTAACCTTGAAGAGCTCCTTAAGAACAACAGCTTCAGACAATCTCAGTTACATTTGCATCTGCAAACACTCTCACCATCACACACACACACACACACATAAAGACCAGTGCCATCCCACCATCAAAGCATCAACATCGCATCGGCATCTCGAACAAGAACATCACCCACAGTCACATACACGCACTTCAGCTCTCGCAATCAACCGTCTTACACGCACACCATCCTCATCGGCGATACCCATATCCCAGAACAACCACTTCAATGCAAGCCACAATGTCGTCCAACGTCCTCTCCCCCAAGGATACCAACAACCACATCCGGGCTACCCCCACCATGGATGGCGCGAAGCCCGATGTTAAGAGCATGGAGTACCACCGCCAGGTCCTGCAGAACAAGATGGAGGAAGAGAAGTAAGTCCACACCTGCTCACCTCCCCTTCCAATGGCATGCCGCCGATGATTGATGCCAACTCTGTCGCGATGCCATTTCCCGCCCCCGCAAAACACATCTGCGCTTCAAGACTTGAGGATCATAGCACCTGACTAACACCGCGCGCCAACAGGAACAAGAAGACCTACATCTCCCCTTCGGACAACATCATGAGCCCCTGCACAGCCAAGCTCAACGCTCTGCGCAACAAGCAGGTCGGCAAGTAAGTAAACCTCTTCACCTCTGTGTTTGCGCGATTCTCAACAACACAAGATGCTAACAATTATTTTCTCAACCATTAGGACTAAGCCCAAGTCCCTCTTTGCACAGGCTTCTGCCCGCAAGCTTTCCGACGAGAACGTCCTGGGTGCTAGCAGCCCGTCGTCCTCGCGCTAGAAAGATAACCACTGTCGCCGGCCCTACCGCGCACTCCTTTTGCTGACGATCTTGTGAACATGGAGAGGCGATAGAGGCAGGCTATGTATTTCTTTCTCCTTTGGGCTTCTGGGAATTAGTTTCGCTTTCCGAAATGGGGTTGATAGGAGTTTTCCCGCAGGAATTGCGATGAGGCGTCTCTTTTCCTTTGTTTTTCTTTTGCTTTCTATGATGACGACTATTACGATGCACAACACAGGGACAGGGATCAACAAAGCTCCCCCGAACCCTAACTTCTTGTACTTGTATTCTAGGGTAGTCGGAGGACAGAGAGATCACCAAACAAACATCTGGCGTTTAGGGGCGACGACTCTTGCACACAAGGTATATGTTACATATACCTATTTCGGCAGGATAGCCATGATATGAACTGAACAGAGATGATACAATCACAAACGCCCCCCTCTTTTGGTTTGCTTCTTAATGTTGGTGAAATTTTGCGCTCTTGCTAAATATCTATATCTGACAGGCACTGTTACGCGACTACGCCTTGTAGCCGCTCACAATGTAGACGACGTCCTCGTCTGCCACCAGATGGCTCAATCCCACACGTTGGGGAACATGCCTCGCGCTCGCTCCCCATACCAGGGCGTACTTGTACGATTCCTTGAGCGTGCGATGGATGCGGTCGCAGACGTCCTCTATCGTGCTATCCTTGCGCACAATCAGGGCCTCGCTAAAATCCGGGTCGTCGCCCTTGCGCTTGGTGTAGACGCGGATGAGGGCCAGCTCCTTCCAACAGCGGTCCACGACATCCTGAATGCCGAGGTCGTCCTCGCAACTCATGACGACGGTGTGGGGCTCGCGGGCGAGCTTATCTAGGAAGTCGAGCGAGACGCTGTCGATCTTGTTGTAGACGTAGAGGCACTTGATGTACTTGCGGTGGTCCTTCATGATGACGTCGATGAGATCGTCAACCGTGGCATCGTCGTCGCGGATAAGCACTTCGCAGTTCAACATCTTGTAATCCTTAAGGATGTTGTACACCATCTTCTCATCGAGGTTCTTGGGCGTATTTTGGAAGTTGATCTTCATGCCGCCAGCCTTTTTCGGTTTGAGATAGATATTCCTGGTGAGTAGAAAACGCCCCTTTTTGTCAGTGTCTTCGCCGACAGTGCTTTTCATGGGGGAAAGGGGCAGCTTTGTTCAGAGACGTACGGTGGCTCACGGTTCAGGCGGATGCCCACCGCCTCCAGCTCAGCCTCCAGCAGCGCTCTCTGTTCTGCCTTCTTCGTCGCGTCCAGCACCATCAAGATCAGGTCGCTCGTCTTGGCCGCCGAGATGACCTGTCGCCCACGACCCTTGCCTTCGGAGGCGCCCTCAATAATACCGGGCAGATCGAGCAGCTGGATCTCGGCGCCGCCGTACTCGAGCACACCGGGAATCGCCGTGAGAGTTGTGAAGGCGTACGACGCCACCTCGGACCGCGTCTTCGTGACTTTGGATAGGAATGTTGACTTGCCCACCGAGGGGAAGCCGACCAGCGCTATTCGGGCATCGCCACTTTTGCTCACATCGAAGCCGGCGCCGCCACCGCCGCCGGCACCCGGGCCGGGCTCGAGGAGCTGTGCGCGAAGTCGGGCGAGCTTTCTGTCGGGGGTTTTCTGCGTTAGAATAGCTTCCGATTGTGCCGTGACATCGTGTCGTCGCCGGTTCGACCATTGGGGAGCTCCTTTACCCTTTCAAAAGACCAAGATGATATTCTAGTTCAAGTCGTCAATATCGGGTTCGATCGTGGCAAGTGGGTGGTCGCATTCACCTGTGGCCTTATTCTCTATAATCTCATGTTAGCAGATTACTACAAAAGTGGCATATGCTCAATGCAAACTTACTCTGTGTCCTCCTCATCTCATCCTCAATCCTGGGCGCGCCGTATTAGTCTGCATGTTCAGCGCGGGGTAGATCCGTCTCTCTTACTCCTTGATCTTCTCCGTGATGTTCACCATCTTGGCGATTTAGCGACACAAGTCGCAGATTTACGTCAATGAACAAAAAGTAGAAATAGAGGTGAATAAAAAACAAATCCCTAAATACGAATGCCTACTGCCTTGTCGCAATGCTGAGCATCGTTTTCGCAAACAAGTAGGATGATGGATGACGGGCAGAATTGAACGTGGGGCAACCAGGAATAATTTCACCGCTTTCCGAATACACGCATCGCACGTAGTTATGCCAACATATATGCTGCTGCATAACTTCCTTACTCAATATGCTATGGATAAGCGTATCAAGCTATTAGCTACTTAACCAACAGCTAAGCTGTGTATACTTTATCAATTGGTTATTCCCAGCTACTCATACCTAAGATGGTCTCTGCGGTATAATCAGGTTATAAAATGTAAGTGGTACGATAATTTAGCAATAGCTTTCGGGATTTTCGTATCAAAATACACATGACAACATCACATGCCGCTGGAATCGCACTCGCCATATATGGTAACAGGACGCCCAAAGTAGAAGCTGTGCCGCAGGGCTAGGAAAACCTGCCCACCCCTTGCAAGTACTTACATATCTTCTTAGGTGAGGTAAACAACAAATTCAAGTGGTAACTAGGACAGCAACAACAGGCAGCACTGACTGCACAATCTTACCACTTTCTCGTACGAGCCATGAATAAGACCGACCTATATTAAGTTTTGATCCAAGGCGATATGTTAAAAGTACCTGGAAGAACAAAGACGATATAATCTGATTGGTCCAAAGATAGAGCCTACATCACCAAGATTCAGGTACTGCTTCATAGCAGCACCCATAGTAACATGTTTCCCTGGCTCGAGAAGTTGCTGTACGAGCTCCCAGCGTCAAAGCCGGGACCAAAGAAGCCATTGCAGGTGCTCTGCCTTGGTCCGGGGAGGTCAGGTACAGAGTCGCTCCGCAACGCCCTTCTCGTCTTAGGATACGATGCCGTCTTCCACGGGTACGAAGGCATGGCGTGGGTCCCCATGACACATCAGGCCTGGGTCCAGTTGATGAGGAGCAAGTTTGAAACACGTTCAGCTCTGACCACACCATCGCACGCGCCGACTTGGACGCTACTATTGGCGACTGTGAAGCTGTGATAGACATGCCCTGCGTTAACTTTGCCTGCGAGCTCATCGAGGCCTTTCCTGAGGCTAAGGTTGTCATCAACACGCACGAGCTTGATGCATGGTATGCCAGTTATCAGTTGACGTTTGAGCGGTACAGAGGCGGATGGAGCGGTTTCCGTAACCGCGCAAGGTCGTGGTTCTGCGCCGAGCTTTACTGGCTGCAGCGCAGCGGAGAGTACAACTTTGAGAGGTTCTTAAACGGCGAATCCCACGCTACAGTAAAGTGGCGATACCGGGAACATGTGGCCATGGTCAAGGGAAGCGTCCAGGCGGACCGGCTACTCGAGTGGAAAATCCAGGATGGATAGGGGCCCCTTTGCGAGTTTCTAGGAAAGGAGTTGCCCAAGCAGGACTTTCCGTCTGGTAATAACCCAAAGGGTTTCGACATGCGAGTGGGCAAGTTGCTGGGGAACTGCTAGCGGCGAGTAGACAGAAACATGTTGATCACTGCTACCTCGGTAGCCGCATTGCTCATTGCTGGTTTCAGGGTAGTAAGAGGGTTCAAGCCCATCCACGCTTGAGCGCGAACTCGCCATAGATTGTTAGTGGTAGTTGGTATTCTTTGAGCGGCAAGGCAAAGGAGTGTTAGTACTCCAAGTCGATATCAAAAGAGGCCCAACCGTTCCGTTCTTCGGCTGCTCTATAGATGGACGGAGTTCAGAAGTCCGGTAGCGGGAATATGCCCAAGTTTGAAGCAACTATATCCAAATTGCTGGTAAATAGTCATCGGCGACATCGCACATATGGAGCAACATTGATGGATTTCCAAGTACAATAGCGGGAAGAGCAGATGCGACGAACTACACAAAGCCGGTGTCGGAGTCGGGGAGTCGGCACCACCAAGGTCTTTTTTCTTCTTCGTAGGACAGCACTCCGCACTGCTTCCGCGGGATGATGTCGCCGCCCAGGAAAAAGTAGAAACAAGCCGGCAGCGGAGGAACCGCAGAAGCTGGCTTTGGTGCGAGGTTGATCACTAGTGAAGTCTTTTACTCGACGATTTGCCATGTTGATTTGATTCCTGAAACTCCAACTCGACGAATCAGAAGCCGATGATAAGGCTCTCGCTACCGGGCAGGGATGGCCTGAGCGGCACTCCACGCTAGGAAGGCGCGACAGGCCGACAGCCCACACTAGAGCTGAGATTGCGCGGGCTCAGCTCGAGGCAACTCCGTCATGGTTCCCAAACTAAGACGTTCTAAATCCGAGGGTCGAAGTCCTAGCAGCAAGCAGACCCATCCACCGTTTTAATTCAGATGGCTTGCTGTAAGTTAATCTGTCTCCCGACGCACCCATCGCCGAAAACAGCCAAGTAGGCTTACATAGATCTACAGTAACCTCCGTCCTAACTCCCGGGGTGGTGATGAATCGTGATTCATAGAAATACGTCGTAGTCACGCAGGGCTCGCCCAGCTTTCAGATAAGCTCAAGTCCTGACGCAACACCATGACTGATATCTACCCATCATATCCCATGGGGGCGTATTTGTCCCCCAAGGGCGTTCTGACAGTCCAGAATGACGGGAAACCCCCAACCCCCATACGCCATCGGCCTACCCAGCCAATCGACAGCGGCAAGGGTTGAGAGCTTGAGCCAAATCATCCCGAGGAGAATATACCCCATCTATAGGTAGTATCCGCTTGATCCACGACTCTGGGGCTGCTGGGATTCATCCCCAAAAGTAGTTTTCGTGAAGCCGGGTCGGCCATGTGGGAAAGCGTGGGAGGGCACACAAATATGGCGCCGCAGTCGGACGTCGGACTGGCCATCGCTGTTGCCTCCAAATAAGAGAGTAGGTATACTGCATGATACCGTACTTAATCCATAGCAAGCAAGCAAGCCCTTCTTACTTAAGGCGCCTCGATCCCACATCATACCAATCCCCTCATCTCATTCCTTCTTCCCAAACTCAAAGCTAAACAAATATCGGTGAACCAAGTGATACCATACCACTGCTGTTTGCTCTCTTGTTCATTCTATCGTCACTGGAACATCACCCACGTAGGGCTTCTCATCGTCGAGAGAACACCATGTCTAACCTGCCTTCTGAGCCCGAGTTCGAGCAGGCCTATAAGGGTGAGTCTATTGCACCCACCACCACTGGCATTTGTCCATTCTGACATGACATGAAGAGCTTGCTAGTAGCCTTGAGAATAGCTCGCTCTTTGAGAAGAACCCCGAGTACAAGACTGCGCTGAAGGTTGTGGCGATCCCGGAGCGCGTGATCCAATTCCGTGTTGTCTGGGAAGATGACAACGGAGTGCTACAAGTCAACAGGGGCTACCGCGTCCAATACAACTCGGCGCTAGGTCCCTATAAGGGAGGCCTGCGTTTCCACCCCACGGTGAACCTATCTATGTAAGTGTGCTGATGAGTATATCGGATATGGAGCCCGCAGATCGCTAACAACGTCTCGCACAGTCTCAAGTTCCTTGGGTTCGAGCAGATCTTCAAGAATGCCTTGACTGGGCTGAACATGGGCGGCGGCAAGGGAGGCGCCGACTTTGACCCCAAGGGCAAGAGTGACCACGAGATCCGCCGGTTCTGCGACTCTTTCATGCGGGAACTGTGCAAGCACATCGGCGCCGAGACTGACGTCCCTGCCGGCGATATCGGTGTGGGCGGCCGTGAAGTTGGCTACTTGTTCGGAACCTTCAAGAGGCAGCGGAACAAGTGGCAGGGCATGGTTACCGGCAAGGGTGGCAACTGGGGAGGCAGTTTGATCCGACCCGAGGCCACGGGCTATGGCCTGGTGTACTACGTCGAGCAGATGCTGAAGTATGCCGGCAAGGGCGACTTCTCCGGAAAGAGAGTTGCCATCTCCGGATCCGGCAACGTCGCGCAGTACGCTGCGCTCAAATGCATAGAGCTCGGCGCCACCGTTGTGTCGCTCTCGGACTCGCAGGGTGCCCTCATTGCCGAGGGCGAGGCCGGCTTCAAGCCCGAGGACATCGAGGCCATTGCCGACATCAAGCTGGCACGCAAGCCGCTGACGACATACGAGCACAAGGGAGCCTTCAAGTACATCGAGGGCGCACGTCCCTGGGTCCACGTCGGCAAGGTCGATGTCGCCCTGCCATCTGCTACCCAGAACGAGGTGAGCGAGGACGAGGCCAAGGCGCTCGTCTCCAACGGCTGTTTGTTCATTGCCGAGGGCTCCAACATGGGTTGCACCCAAGAAGCAATCGATGTGTTTGAGGCGGCGAGGAAGGAGAAGGGAGGCGAGGCCATCTGGTACGCCCCAGGCAAGGCATCCAACTGCGGCGGTGTGGCCGTATCCGGTCTCGAGATGGCTCAGAACAGCCAGGTAAGCTTTGACCCCTGACTACTGCAGGTTTTGTGTGTTTGTGGTGAGACTAACTGTGAATCCTCTTCTAGCGTATAAGCTGGACCCGCGAGGAGGTTGATGAGCGCCTCAAGCTCATCATGAAGGAGGCATTCGAGAACGGCCTCAACACGGCGAAGGAATACGTCGAGGCGAAGGAGGGTGAGCTTCCCAGCTTGGTGGCAGGCAGCAACATTGCTGGATTCGTCAAGGTCGTACAGGCGATGCACGATCAGGGCGACTGGTGGGAGTCCTTGTAAGTTGGGGCACAACGAAGGGACCATTGGTGAATCAGAACCAATGGAAAAGGAGTCGTGAGGAGTTCCCCATTTCAAGGCAACCAAAGCCAGATTTAGGCAGGAAGGTTACGTATTGTGTTATTAGTTATTATAAGATCAGCTGCGGCGAATAGACAGATACCCTCTTTCCAAACGACTTTACATTCGCATCCGCCTGTTGTGCCTATGGTGACATCGGCCGAGGCGCATACATGTAGTGATAGCAACTGTCACGCCATACCATATTGTTTGCTTGTAGTACGTACGATGTTCAGCTTGGCTATTGCAGCGTCTCGATCCCTTTCATGTGATCTGACATATTTCCTGCTGCGGCAACATGGGCGGGACCAACAGTCGAAAAGCCAGGCTACAGTCCATCTGTCTGATAGCCGAGCTTGGGGCAATCAAGGCAACGGCCGTTGTGTCAGACAATGAGTATCGGTTCTCCCTGTACTTTAACGACTAGCCCAACGGAATGGTTTGTTTCACTTGGGGTCCAGACAATCTCAACGAGGGCACTGGTCAAGATTCGAGCCAGCCCCGTTCAGCCTTGTCCGGGCACGGGCTCGCAATGGACTTTCAGACATGTCTCTCATCCAATCGGTAGGGATCGAGGGCGTAGGGCACTGGTTGGCGGAGGTGGCAGTGCTCAGATACAAGATGGTGGGCCGAGTCAGTATTTCTCCGACCATGACGGTGCTGACAATATGTTCATGAGGCTGCTTATGGGGGGTGTTCCTGCGGTTACATCGAATCATCGCCTTTTCCATAATAATGGACCAATCGAAAAAGTCCCAGCTGCGGTGCGACTGCCATTGGCATGCAAACGATTATGGCCTGCAGCACAGCTTTCGGCCTCTTCGGGGACGGCGGCGGTGGAAGGAAGAGTAACTGCAGCGTTACGTACATACTGCATGACGCTCACGTGTGTTTTTCCGAACGACATTGTACCAGTACTATGGATGAAACAATTGTTTGAATATCTTGCCCACATACACGTCCAACTATACGAAAACGTCAACATTTCCGGACGTCATACCAAATCCTTCCCGGAAGGCTTTGGCCGGTGCTATTCCAGGGGTTCCCGTCCGCCGCTGACAAGGTTCTGACATGGGCTCGCACGTTTGATTTCGTTTGGATTATTCGCGGCCCACTATGGCGCACTTCTGAGTCTGGACCTCGGGAGAGCAAGGATGATGATGGGACGAATAGGACGAGCCACCCGCCCAGTTCGTCTGCGCCAGTCTGAGGGTCGAGGGTGTCTTGGGCCACGAGGAGCTGAGCAAATGGGACTGGGACTGGGACCCCACAGTGCCAGGATGGAAGATGAAGCAGATACTACCGTCAGCCTTACGAGCTACACAGTCCTTCCGGTTTCCCACGGGGGTTTGTTTGTTTGCTACATTCCTGCCAGTCTGGACCAATGGCGGTAGCTATCTCTTGGATACGGCATCTGCTGGCATTGCCGAATCCTTACATCGGCAGTAAGCAGAGACTTTGAGACCGAGTCGGCATCTTCCAGCAGCCAACAGGAAGTCGGGTAACTATCCGGACGTCAGAAGGCAAGCCTAATAATAAATACAGCAAAGCCAATTAGATCAAGGCATTGTGGATTGTGGTGGATGATGGGCTGGGCGCAAACGCCGCACACACAGCCTCGGAACTAAGACCAATGGCGCACACAACGTTGCAGTTGTTGCGTGCTTACCTCTTATATCATCAACGGCCGCTGGTAGCGTACCTACATGTCATGTCGGTAAATGAAATTGGCTGGATACTGCGCTCAATCGTACGGCTTTATGACATGTGTCCCTTTTGTGCCTCTCTTGCGCATATACCCAGGCAGCCAGGTAGGGATGAACACAGGACCTCCCGAGTCATCACGATCAATATCTTTGTCTTCACTGCAAGTGGATGTGAATGGGAGAATTGGGGTATGAGCGCACTTCTTCCGCATCCAATTCGTTTCATGGCCAATCAGGGCGCCGAAGATAAGAGCTGAAGAAACGACTATTGGGCCCGAGGCGCAGCTAACTGGGGGGTCCCTGTGCTTTTGTTTCTACCGAATTTCCCCTCTCGACTCTCGAGTCTGCATCTACCTACTAGTCTTTTTCTTCCTGCTGTCAATTGTGTATCCCGCTGGCTTGGGCCCCGGAAACCTAGTTGCTGCTAAATGCAGGCACTGCTGTCGAACATCGGGTCTGCCCGTGTCAGATTGAGCTCTCCTCGAAAAGGAAATGTTTCAGAATCGGGAAGGCAATTCGTCCTGGCCGATGCTGTGCTTCGCGGGGCGCAGGGTAAGGTCGCTGATATGTTGTCGTCATCGTAACACAAACACCATGGTACACAAACACTATGCCCATTGTCGACTTAATATAGTCGGCGAATAGACTCCATCTCTGGGGAAATACAGATTGTTCAACAAAGGCCAGGCACGAAAATGGTGCAGTATCGTAGTGCCAAGCCAGCGCGGCATTGTCTCTGCCTAAGCTGACTGATTTGCCATCACAACGACCGCTTGTAGCACTTTACCCCACGAAGCACTTCCGCATTTCTGCGCAGACGTCGGACTTGCTTTCAATTTCTGGCTAGTCTTGCCCGAGGTTATAGATGTGTGATTTGAACAATTGCGATTTCGTTTGGCCAAAAGTACATGGTGGCATCGCTAAAGTCTCGAAGTCTCGGCCCCCAGCCAGTCAGACCCGACGTGGGTGTCTTGCAAGTGCTTACTTACGGTAGGGTAAACACACATTTCTTCTTCTTTTTATGGGCGTGGAGAATGCAAGTCGGGCTACTGGCCACTCAACGACAATCACCTACTTTTAGTTTTCAGCCCAGAAAGCGGCTGCGCCCAGCTCCGAGATGTGCCTAGCTGGTGGTAGTTCGCACGGGTCGCGGCAAGTCCTCTGAGAGTCCTTGGCCGTTGAACGCTCCTCCTTTTTCCTAGGTTGTACAGACCCGCCCGTAAGGTCTGCGCCGAATACCACATATAGGGACTACGGCTCATGTCAGATCGTATATGAAGCCATGAGTTCCCCCCAGTGAGGTTAGGCTGCTCCACTCTGAGCTACCACCTACAACATACTCGACAACATACTTATATAGACACCTCGATCCTCTTTCATATTCGAGTTGTTACTGAGCGTACTACTATCTTGTCTTGCTTTATAGTATCATTATCGTGGATTACTTAGCAGCATACTAAGTCCTGTAGCAACAGGATAAACACTGTCAGGCACCAACGCTTAGAAGCACCTAGCTTCTCTTAGTTGCTTTGGTTTATGGTACAGCTCACTATACTATAAGTCTGATACGAGAGACTACCACAATGGCTCCCGGCGCCCTCGAGCGAGCGGAAACGGAGTCATTGCCGCCCGCCAATGGCACTGGTCATGGCAATGGTCACGCTGCCGCCGGCACAAACCTCCGAAAACGATTCGGCAATGGTGTCAACGGCACCACCAATGGCACCCAATCGGCGCAAGCCTCATCAGAACCCGCAGCTGCGTTCCGCCCTAGTGGCTCCAGACACGACAGCAGCACCACCAATGGACGATCGCCGTACGAGCCTCATCCCAGCCCCCGGGGTTCGCACCGCATCAAGTCCTTCGGCGTCCACCAGGACGACGCCGGCGGCCCGTCGGGGGCGTACGCGCGGATCCGGTCCTGGGGTGACGAGCGCAAGGGCGCTGCGTTCCCGCGCCTCTCGAAGCCGCTGGAGCTCATGCGCAGCTCTTACGACTGCGTCGTGATCGGGTCCGGGTACGGCGGTGGCGTGGCCGCCTCCCGCATGGCCCGGACAGGCGAGTCTGTCTGCGTGCTGGAGCGGGGGCGGGAGCACTGGCCCGGCGAGTACCCCATCGACACCGACGATGCCCTCGAGCAGGTTCACTACTCGGGCCAGTTCTCGCCCGGCTGGCTGCCCAAGAAGGTGGTCAACGGCGGTGATCCGACCGGCATGTACCATCTCATCTTCGGCAATGGTCAGAATGCCATCGTCGGCAATGGTGCGTCCCCAGTATAACCCTCTCCTATTGGAATGAGACCCCGAATAGCTAACTGACTTATCTGTGATCCAGGTCTTGGAGGAACTAGTTTGATCAATGCCAATGTTTACCTTGAGGTTGACGATGAGACTCTGCGCCAAGAACAGTGGCCCGAGGAGATCAGCGACAATCCTAAGGCTCTCGGCCAATGTGAGTACTGCCTTATTCTGTCTCTTGTAGTCCATGTGCTAATGAAGCTTCGATTTCTAGACTTCCAAATGGCCGAAGAAATGCTGGAGCCAAAGGAGTACCCTGCCGACTGGCCCGTACTCCCGAAACTTGAACTTCTCAAGAAGCAGGCCGAGCATCTCGGCATGAGCGACAAGTTCCGACGGGTTCGACAGACGACCCGCTTCCAGAATGGACCTAACCGAGCCGGTGTTGAGATGTCACCTTCTGCACTGACCGGCCAAGATGCCACGGGTCTTAACGACGGGTCCAAGAACACAACCCTGGTTACCTACATTGCCGATGCCTGGAACTGGGGCGCCGAGATCTTCTGCGAATCCGAGGTCCGATACATTGCCAAAGCCCCCAACCGAGAGGGCTACATAATCTACTTTGCCTGGCATGGGCGCAACAGGGGTCACTTTAAGGCCAACCTCCACGGGGACCTCATGTGGGTGCATGCTAAGAGGGCAGTCTTCCTCGGCGCTGGTGCCATCGGCACTACTGAGATCTTACTCAGAAGCAAACAAATGGGGCTCGACATGAGTGACCAAGTTGGTCAGAACATGAGCGGCAACGGTGACATCTTTGCCTTTGGGTAAGTAGTTTTATCCATAAGAAGTAATAACCAACGGGCAGTTTACTAATATAACTACTTAGATATAATACGGACCATGAGGTCAATGGCATTGGGCGTTCCTTCCCGTCACCATATCACCCCATTGGCCCATGCATTACCGGCATCATTGACAACCGACATGGGCATAGGAACCCCCTGGACGGATATGTTATTGAGGAGGGCACCGTGCCCAAGGCGCTTTCTCCCTTCTTGCAGGCAATGCTGGAACTGCTCCCAGGAAGCGTCCGTGTCAACGATCAGTCGCTCATCGATCGTGTACGGGGCAACCTTGCTCGTGTAGGCAGCCTCTTCTTGGGACCGTACTATCGCCAGGGCGCTATCGAGAGAACCCAGACCTATCTCGTCATGTCGCACGATAGCAACCAGGCTGTGTTGACTCTCAAGGATGACAAGCCAGTACTCGAGTTTCTCGGCGTTGGCCGCAGCGACCACGTCAAGCAGCTGAACGAGGTTTTGGCCAAGGCAACAAGAGCCGCGGGAGGCACCTTCGTGCACAATCCCTTCTATGCCCTGATGGGACAGCAAGAGGTCACTGTACACCCTATCGGGGGTGCTTGCATGGCTTCCGATGGCACCGGCAGGACTGGTGTCGTGAACCACCGCGGTCAAATCTTTACTGGACAAGGGAGGGAGACTTACGAAGGTCTCGTCGTCACGGATGCTGCCGTGATTCCTACCGCGCTCGGGGCCAACCCTTTCGCCACCATCACCGCTCTTGCCGAACGATCGGTAGACCTCTACGCAAAGGCCATGAAGCTGGTGGTCGATGACCGCAGGAACGGTATTCTCGACCTGTTTGGTTCCCCGCGCTTCGGGGGCGATCACATGCGAACGAACGAGACGGACTCGGAAGACGAGGATGCTAGCATCTCGTCGGCCAGGACCGTCATCAAAACAGCGGAACGTCTCAATGACGCAGGGTTTGGCTTCACCGAGGTCATGTCGGGCTTCGTTCACTACGACCATTGGAAGCAGGACGCCGCGGGGCTGGATACGTACGATCTCGCTGCCCGGATTGCAGAGTCGCGGTGCGAGTCGGCACGGTTCTTCCTCAGCGTGCAATCCTTCAATACCAGGTCCATCGTCAATGACCCGGAACATCGCGCCATGCTGACGGGCACATTTTCATGCCCAACCATCCCGGGTTCTCCTTTCATGGTCCAGCGCGGCGGCTTCAACCTCTTCAAGCAGTTCCTTGACGCTCCGGGTACCAGGAACATGGTGTACAACTTCGACATGCGCGGTGTCGATGGCACGGTTCTTCACTTCCGAGGATACAAGGTGGTGAACTCGTCAGTGGCCCTCTCGCCTGTGCAGTTCTGGAAAGCCACCAGCACTTTATACGTGACAATTACCAAGCCCTACTCCGATAACGAATCTGAGTACGAGGAAGGGCCTGACGACATCAACAATCGCGGCACAGTCGTCGCAAAGGGCATCATGCGGATACAGCCTGCCGACTTTGCAAGCCAGATCCTGACCATGACGCCGACCGGCAGTGGCCTCTGGCGAAAGGCTATCAGTGCGACGAGCTTCTTGACGTACTTCACTCGCAAGTCCATGTCGCTCTTCATGGCGCCCTTTACGCCACTGCAGTACCCAACCCAGAGCTACCAGGGCTTTGTCAACGAAACCGTTCCTTCGGTAACGTACAAGATCATAGCCGAAGACGGCGTCGCCACCCGGATGCACATGTGGGAGCCGACGCACATCATCGGCGAGCCCAAGAATCTGTTCATGGTTCCCGGAGCCTCGGTAGACCACCAAATCTACGCCCTGCCCACCATCCGATACAACGCTGTCAACTACTTCACCCGGGCAGGCTACCGTGTCTTCATTCCCGTCCACCGTATCGGCGCCCTGATGGTGGCTCAGAACAACTGGACGACGTACGATGCCCGCCTGGACCTGAGGGCCTGCCTCGAGCAGATTCGCAAGGAGTACGGCGAGAGCAAGATCTACGCCATCGCGCATTGCATGGGCAGTGTGGCGCTGTCGACGGGCCTGCTGGACGGCAGGATCCCGGCCTCGTGGCTCGCCGGAGTGACGTGCAGCCAAGTGTTTATGAACCCCATATGGAACTTTATGAACATGATCAAGATCATGGCGGCCCCTATCCCGCTAGACAAAGTCTACAAGGCCATCGCAGGCAACTGGTTCTCGTGCAGCACGGGGCAGGACGACAGCTACATCCAAAAGGCGCTCAACGAGATGCTGCGACTGTGGCCCGACGAGCGCAAGGAGCTGTGCAACAACGCGTGCTGCCACCGCGTCAGCTTCACCTACGGCCGGTGCTGGAACCACGAGAACCTGAACGAGGCGACGCACCGGCAGATCGACCGGTTCTTCGGGGGCGTCAACATGACGCTGCTGCACCTGCTCATGAAGCAGGGGTCCGAGGGCGGCGTCATGACCAACGGCCCGCTGTTTGAGCGCCTCGACACGCCCGACAACATCCAGCGCCTGCGCGACCTGCCCTTCTACCTGTTCGTCGGCGGCGACAACGCCGTGCTCTCGCCCACGTCGACGGAGCGCACCTACGAGGTCCTCTGCGACGCCTTCGGCACCCGCGACACCCGCGACGGCAAGGGGCTCCAGTACAAGCGCCGCGTCGTCCCCAACTACGGCCACCTCGACTGCTGGATGGGCCGCAACGCCTGGCGCGACGTCTTCCCCTTCGTCCGCAAGGAGGTCGACGACGTCATGCGCGGGGAGGACTACGTCTTTGAGCAGCCGGACGACCAGTTCAAGAGGATGGTGGATGCGGGCATGATGCACTAGAAAGGGGGGTTTATTATTATGTTTTCCTATTATGGGTATTTACTTGTACAGGGCAGTGGGGAGTTTATTGTTTTTTTGGTTTTTTTTTTTTGGCTCAGGCATATCTTGCTCGGGGCGTCCGGGGGACTGGCAATGTTGGGTTTGGATTAGAGTTGGAGTTGGAGCTGGAAACATGTTCGATACCCTCGGTTTTTTGAAAAACTGTCATTTCTGCTTGTGTATCCGTAGATCTCTCTCGTCTCAGATATTGATTTTTTGAAAGTAGCTGTATAGATTTATTTCAGTATCCATGGTTTCATGCTTCTCTCATTTCGTTGGGTGCACGTGAGTTGGTACTACCGACAGCCAACACCGAGAGCCTCCTGTAATGCAGGGGGCGGATATGCACGCCAAGGATGACAGAATAACACCACTGCATTACCCCAACTAAGGTTATCACCCAACCCCGTTCGGTCCTGGGCCTCGGGAAATACCCGCATGTAGTGGCGCGATCGGTATCATACTCCGCCCTTACATGAACTATATAGATTAGTTAAGCTCTGTTGTTTACGGTGGCCAATAACAACACCAGATTTGAAATCTCATAAGCAAATATGTACGCACATGATACAGAGACCCCTGAATTCCACTACTTCAACTCCATACCCTGGTGCGCTCAGCACTTGCGGGGAACCAACCTGGTAGCACGCCCGCCATCGTGCCGGACAGTGCATCCGTCGGGTGAGAACTCCTTGTTCGGACGCACGCTCAACACAGCGGGGACCATCTCGGCGATGCTGGAGATCTTCAGCAACAGCAGCAAAGGGGCTGCTGATGATGGCGGCGAAGAAGAAGTCAAGACCAGCACCGGCACCGGCACCGGCACCGGCGGCCTCGTGGGCAAAGTGAAATGGCTCCTGGCCATCGGCGAAGGCGTCAACGGCTACCCGGGCACGCTGCACGGCGGCATCGTGGCCGCCATCCTCGACGAGGTCATCGGCGGGCTCATCCCGATCAACCGGGAGCGCCGCCTCATCCCCGAGGGCAACCACTTCACCGCGTACCTCAACACGCAGTACCGGCGGCCCGTGCCGACAGAAACAAGGGCGCTGCTGGCCTGCGCCCGGTTCGTCAAGGTCGACCTGGCGAGGGGCAAGTTCTTTGCCGAGGCCACGCTCGAGGACGCCGAGGGGACGGTGCTGGCGAGCGCCGAGGCGCTGTTTGTGCGGGCGAGGGGGACGAAGCTTTAGTTGGAGTAGGGGGTTCTCTTGGACAGTTAGTAATTCCAATGGGAATGTTCCGGTGCAAACAGAGAAGGAGGAAGATCACATTGAGAACAGAGGCGCTTTATATAAATGCGATCGCTATGATTGAGCGGTTCAGCCCCTTTGAAATCACTGAAATCGGCGTAATCCAGTTTCTTCTCAGTAGTTTTTGGCTCATATTTTTTTCTTCTTTTTTTTTCTTTTTTCTTTTCAGACGTACAGGACACATCTTTCCATGATTCCATTACCAATTAATTACTCCTCGGCTGGCTAGCTAGCTACGGCGGCGCCATAGCCCGCAAACTTGCTTATTTCCTCCTTCAGGATCTCGGGCAGCTCGTCCATGACGAAGCTCTGCTGCCACGACTTCTCGACCGGCTTCCAGCCCAGCCCGCGCAGGCGCTCGGCGCGGCTGCGGCTGTTGAGGCCCATGACGGCCTCGGTGAAGTCGGCGCCAAAGATGTCGCCGTACAGCTTGGGGTCGATCTGGCGGGGCGTGGGGTCCGCGATCTTGCCGTGCTCGTGCAGGGTGTGACCGATGAGGGCGGCGATCTCCTTCCAGCTGACCTCCTGGTCGCCCGTGCACTCGCAGAAGTAGTAGGGGTTCTCCAGCAGCTCCGGGGAGTCGGCGGGCGTGCTCTCGAGCTGGTGCAGGATCATGCGGTAGCCCCGGGCCAGGTCCTTGACGTGGATCTGGCTCCAGACGGCGTCGCCCTCGCCCACGTAGCCGGCGAACCCGTGCTTGAGGGCGAAGCGCGCCAGCGTGGGGATCTGGATCGAGAGCCGCCCGTGCTTGTCGTTGTAGCCGTAGATCAGCGGCGGCATCACGATGGCCATCTTGGCCTTGGCCCCCAGCTTCTTCTGCACGCCCAGGATGCCCAGGTCGATCTGACGGTGCGGAGCGTCGTTGGGCAGCGCGTTGATCTCGGCGGCCTTGCTGTCGTGATAGACCTTGTCAGACTTCTTGCCCCGGGCCTCGGCGTCGCCGATGACGGACGTGCCCGAGGTGTGGATGTAGATGGTGCTCTGCCCCTTGTCGGCCCGCCGCTGGACGCCGTTTAGGACGGCCTCGGCGCTGGCTGCGTGGTCCGCCGAGGCGATGTGCAGCACGATGTCGTGCTTGGTGACCTCGTCGCTGACGAGCTTCTTGTCGTTCAGGTCGCCCAAAACGACGTTCTTGGCGCCAGTGGCGGCCAATTTCGCGCCATGTTCCTTGCTTCTAGTGAAGGCCGTCACATTGTATTGATCCTTGACCAGCAGCTCCAACACGTTCCAGCCGATGAATCCAGGCCCGATGAGAAGAACATTCTTCCCGGTGTGAGCTCCGACAGTCGCCATGATGGCTGCTCGCAAAATAAAGATAAAAATCGACCGATCAGATCGATGAGTTGATTCAAGGCCAAGCCAATCTTATACGACTTGGAGGATCTGCTCTTGGGGGATGCGGAGTTGAGGTTCTTATTCAAGGTGCAAGTCACATCTAAGCTTTTGGTTCCCCGCCCTGGCACCTGAGACGTGCGAATGACGTCGGCGGGTTATTAATTAGACACTTTGATCTAATCTGTGACGTCTCCAAATATCGCCCACTCCCCTTTGCGAGGGATGACGGGACGAAACCAGGATGATGCTGAGAAGATGGACCCTTTTGAGTGTTGTCGCCTACTAAGTGGAGTTGCGCCTATGCACTGCTGATCCACAAGTTGCCGCAATGATCCGACTATTTCCCATCGGTGACTTGCTTCGGACAAGACAGTATACGAATCACCATCTTGTTGGGTATTGGTATGCATTGCCGGACGCTGTGAATAGACATTAAGTAGACATCGTCAGTGAACACTGGCAAGTTGGGAACGATTTAGGCAAGAAAGGGGATCTTGTAAAGGGGGCACGTCAAGCATCAAGTATATATGTAGGACAAGTATAAGTAAAATTGCCGAGGTATAAAGCCTGTATCTAGGCAACCTATCCTGGCCTTCTGTTCAACTCTGACGAACTGCTAGATCTATCTCTGATCCATCGATTTATCTCGGAGCGACGCATATATACTATAATAGAAACATATCTCATAGTAAGTGGATAGTTACGTATTGATCGAGTATGCTCATACTTGAGAAACTTAGTAATCGATGCGTAGTACAAACAGTCAACGTGTATCATGGCGAAAGTCTGGTTAGATACTATTACTCTAAACGCCGATTACAGAATCTCTCATTACGGAGGCCATGCCCCTCGAAGGATCGATCGTCTTACCGACATAAGCCTCATCCCATCTGTACATCTATAGTTGTCGGACAAGTCGAGTATCGCCACACATCATGGGAGCTAGGTGCAACCATATGCAGATTATGGGTCCGTTCAAGAAATCGTCATCTTACAATGCCAAGGGAGCAAATAACTCAAATATACTCGCAGAGATCCACCGCTAATGACCATATGAGTGAGCAGAATACATCCTTTAAGATGTATGGTAGGTTCTGGTGGCTTCATCCACACAATATGTATATTCTCCACCAACAGAGCATTCGCATCAAAGAACCTGTCTCAGCAACATGCCAAAAGGTCATCCTCACACTGAATAGCGCTCTGAGTGGACAGTCATATGTGACTGACCTTGGCGAGGTGGCTTTGATTTGAGTTCCAAGCCTCCACGGGGATAAAGAGCCCTCCACAGGTTTGTTGAGAACGCAAGTGAGGTCCAGACTACATTAACAAAAACTCACTGCAATGAGAAATAAAAATGGGAGACCGATACATCAACATCTTCTGGCCGATTCTCTTCTGTTACCATCTTGCTTTGAGTGTTGCGGTCACTTCGAGCGTCACTTTTGCCCCCTGTATACACCTCGCAGTAAGAGAAAGCCATCTTTAGCACACCAAACACAACTGGATCAAATATGGCGCCTAGGGAGTTTTACGAGAACAACGTGAACGCAGCCTGGCAGCGTTCACACGAGCTATTGACGACGCCCGTCCCGGGTACTAACTGCCGGCTCGAGACGGTGGCACGCATCATCATCAGAAGGGCAAAAAGGGTTTTCCGGTACCTCGACTACGAAGACGATGTTACCTCTTCAGCCGTTTTCGCCGCGGAGTGGGAACATTTCGCCGACGCCATAAACGCATTGGACTACTGGCATCTCCAAACTCGTACGTTCGAGAAGGTTATCCGCGACTTGAAAGCCATGCACGCCCATTACTTGTCCCTGAAGTATCAATATCACCGCTACAAAGCGTATCAGGAAAGACAGGAGGAGAGCAGACGCACGCCCAGCCCCAAGCCATCCCAGGGGCAAAGAGACATCATCGGGGCCTTGGAGCAGAATATTGCCTCCCACTTGTTGTTGGGCAGCAGTTTTTGGATAAGAGTGTCACTCGAATTGCAGGAGGAGCTCCGTTGGCTTCGTCAGTGGGAGAAATACGGCTCACCGAAGAGCAAGGCGCCGCAAACGCCTCAATGTACATGGCTGATGGAAACATTGGACCTGTTCTATATAAACGACGTAAATGCCACTGTGCAAATCATCCAATCCACCTTGACGAGGCGGTCTGAACCCTTCGATTCAATGTGCAATCGACATGCCAAGCTCGTCAAGGAGAGCCGAGAACAGACTGCCCTGAACGAGGTCGACAGAGATATTGAGTTGCTCACTACCTGGGTCTGCAAGGAGTACGACACCGAAGTACTGGAAAGAGCTATTGTTTCCTACAAAGACAAGATTCTGAATTACCAGTGCCAGGTAGCGCAAGCCAGAGCAAGGATTGCCCGATCGCAGAATGGGGTTCAGCTCAGGAGAACGGCATCAGGTCGGTTAATGTATCAGCGTGGATGAGATAACATCAACCGTTGAATAGGTTTTAGTAATGCATACTTGAAGGGGAAGTCTGTCTATGGTTCGCTAGCTGGTCCATTTAGGCAGATGGAACTTGACATTCTCGTAGACAAGGAATGTGACCCAGGTTGCCGGCAGCACGCGTATAACGCCTGGGACAATACCTCGATAGAAGCCTCGTAGACCTTCTTCGGTCCAAGTCCGCTTCACCACGCCCATGATCCCGCGTCCGTATTTCTGATCTGCGTCGTACGTCTGAAGCCGACTCCGGATGGCTTGGTACGGGTAGGTCACGGCGCCTGCAATGAGTTTCGAAGCGCTGGACAGGACGACTGTGGCCTCGTTGCTCAGCCTCGTGGGCGCCAAGTCGTCCAGTTGCTGCCGCTGTCGCGCAAAGTACATCCGCTTCGTCGAGTCGTACACGGCGAACTGTACCGCGCCGTGCGTGACGCCTAGCAGACTGATGCCGAGCCCGCGGTAAAAGCCCCGCAGTCCCTCCTCCTTCCACAGCTGCGCCGCTCCCTTTAGCATGCTTGGGTACGCTCCCACGGCGCCGCGGTCGGAAGCTAACATGCGGACCTTCATGACCCAGATAGGGTTCGTCAGGATCTGGACACCCACACCGGCGAGGCCCGAGGAGATGAAATAATCCGACGCCGTCAGGTTCGCTGCGTTGCTGATTCTGCCGCGACTGCTTCTAGCCTCAGCAGAAAAAGAGGTGCCGTCTGGCATGGTCTCCGCCGCCTTCATATACCCGATGGCGCGCTCGATGCGGGCCTTGAAGAAGAAGAACGAGGCCCAGCTCGTCGCATTGCCAAGCAGGTTGGGCGTCAGGCCGCGGTACAGGGCCTGCACCGGCTGCGGCGTGCTGGCCAGGCCCCGCATGAGCGACATAGTGGTCAGGCTCGACGAGGTGGGCGCGCTGCTGCGGTGCAGCTGCATGCGCGTCTTGACGATGTCGAGCGGGTGGACGACCAGCGTGGCTATGGACCCCGCGGAGAGCCCGGCCACGGTCTCGACGAGGGCGGGAGAGAGGCCCGCATGGTTTTCAGTCATCGGGGGTGACCTTGGGGACAGTACTGTTACATTTCAGATGTTTTTTTGGACAAGGATAAAGAAAGCCTGGCGCAAAACGTGATTTTGATCGTCTACCCAGACCGACGACGAAGTACGTATCAATTTGATCCGCTAAGCAATTCTTATCGCCGATAAGTTAATGTCGTCATGAAAACGGCATTTGAGTTACTCTTGAACCACCATTAATTACTTGTCTAGGGAGTGAAGAATTGAAGCGCATAAAGATAACTAGTTGGTTGGTCTTTTACGATGACCGAGATATCATATATCCAACGTTCCGGTCGTTGTCGCGAAGCATACAACGTCATTGGCTTAGCTCAACCAGTATCTTACACCCACCGTACTACGGCTGCCAAACAGCACCGATGTCAAGCGTTCCGAAAGCCATCTAGAGTTGGTATCAGAATATCATTAATTTGAGTGTAGTGTACATATTGCCACTCCGTAGTGACGCATCACACCGGCTTGCGTTGAAGTGGTCATCCGTGGCCACTGCATCTCGTGCCCTTTGAGCCTCGAGGTGAAGAATGCTTGACCCGCCCAATCCATCACCCAAATGCTGCATGCAATATATTTATACAGGGGTAGTCATCGTTGGCGCCGTAGCGATTCGTATCTAGGAGAGAGGAGAGAGGAGGCTGTCTAGGTTAGTGAGAGGAGCGCATGTGGGGGGCTGGCTTGACAGAGACATACCGGATGATGCTGGGGCGAGGGTCACTGCGGGTGTAGCCTGTTAAGGAAGGGAGGGGTTAGATTCCGTGGTGATATATAGAGACAACAGAGCGGCGCAGCGATTGAAAAGAGCATACCGAGGTAGAGGATTAGAGGAATGTAACCGCTGCGCAAATAGTTAGCATCCGTCACATGTATCGGTTGCGAGCCGATTGGCATGAGGGTACCTACTAGTGCATCGCGACACGGCTGAGCTCGATGATCCTTCCAACGCGCTCCTACATGTGTTGTTAGACGAGGTGCAAACGACAGTGTGGTTATGTGGCAGGCGCACCTTGGATTCTTCCGAAAGAGCGAACATCTTGGCGGTTACTGGATAGACAGGGTCGTCAGGGCAGTAGCTGTAGGTGCCAATTAGCAATCGAATATGTTGGCGTAGGAGAGAGGAGTGTGTATCCGAGTGCGTACATAAATTGCGTCGAGTCTTTCCGATGTTGCGACGAGTGTCTTCGCGATAATCTACGGTACAGATGGTGGGTGTACGAGCTTCAATCCTAAAATTTCCAATCGTGGAGTTGCACCCGCAATTGCGTAGCCCAGCCTGTGCTAGGCCGACTTACCTAATCCACCCACCCAATTGGCGCCTGTGCTGCCCAAGCTCCCGCCTACGGTACAGTTCCACTGAGCCCCGGAAAAACATTTTCGCTTTGTAAGCTTAGAGCCGCGTCCAGGCGCGTTTACAGCTTCAGATCACCATTGATTGATATCGCAAAGTGCTTCCGTACGGTGACGACATTTCACATCTTATCTTGCATTATTCTCATCGAAATGTCGGGGCAAAAGCATTGGTAAGTCGCCTGCAGTACTGTCATCCCATTCCATTAAGCACCACTAATAGGATAATTACAGGGAGCAAGACAAAGAGGCGACTGTCTACATCGGCAACATCGATGAACGCGCAAACGATGCCCTCATCTGGGAGCTCATGGTCCAGGCTGGACCGGTAGTCAACGTCCATCTGCCAAAAGATCGCGTTACACAGTCGCATCAAGGATTTGGTTTTGTGGAATTCAATGGAGAGGTCGACGCCGACTATGCCGCCAAGATCATGAATGGCATCCGACTTTACGGCAAGCCCTTGCGAGTCAACAAGGCCTCCGCCGACAAGCAGAAGCCCCTGGAGATTGGTGCTGAGCTTTTTATCGGAAACTTGGATCCTATGGTCGACGAAAAGATCCTATACGATACCTTTGGTCGCTTTGGCAACCTAATAGCGCCTCCCAAGGTGGCGCGAGACGACAATGGGTTAAGCAAGGGATACGGTTTCGTCAGCTACAGCAGTTTCGATGCCAGCGACGATGCCATCAACAACATGAACGGCCAGTATCTTATGAACAAGGATGTCAGCGTACAATATGCCTACAAGAAAGACGGCAAGGGAGAGCGACATGGAGACGAGGCAGAGCGTATGCTTGCTGCCCAGGCGAAGAAGCACAATGTCACCGTCGAAAGCCAGCCTATGCCATCGGCGTTCCTTCAGACCCCTGGCCAAGCCATGCCTCCTGCGGGTGCGCCGCCGCCCATGGCTACGGGTGGATTCGATCCTTCTATGAACACCGCTGTGCCCCCTCCGAGGCCCATGGGATTTGCACCACCAGGAGGTCATCGACCTCCTCCTCCAGCAGCGTTTGGCATGAACGGCGGACCTCCGCTTCCTGGACCACCCGGACGACCAGCCGTTCTGCCGCCTGCGCCATCGGGACTTCCCGCAAGACCCCCGCCTGCTCAGGGTTTCGCAAGCCCGCAAAACTTCCACCCCGGTGGCTTCCAAGGACCTCCGATGCCCATGCCACCGCCTGGCTTTGGGCCGCCACCTGGCAATCCCCCTCCTGGCTTCGCTCCACCTCCAGGTTATGGCCGTTGATACACTGCGAGCGAGCCAAATATCACATAATACAGCCGTTGCGCTATGGTCCATGCGCTTCGTTTGCGAACAGCATTCACCAGTGCTTGTTTCAGGTCTAGACCAAGTAGTATTGCGAGATGAAATAGGTATCTCATTAGATTTTGGGGGCCAGCGGCATGGAGTCTACTTACTGCATATGCCAACACCTGGATCTTGTTGGTCCTAGAAGCGCTTGCGTTACAGAAGGAGTAGGTTGTGGGTGGGCGTGGAATTCGTCATGTAGACGAAGAAACGAAATAGGAGGCACCATCGATGTTTCTTCGAAACTGCGCTACTCGAGTTGCCGCCAACCGCGACGATGCAGACCCACGAAAACAGCCCACAAGAGCGAGACAGAGCTGCGTAGTCGGCAACGATATTCCAAAGGGGAGAGAGGAGCTGAGCCAAAAGAGCCAAACACTGTTTGTGAGGGATCGTCTTTCATGATCTTTGCGCATCAACCTGTTGGCTAATATCAGTCTAATTACAGAGATACCCACTTGCAATTGAAGCATCAATATTACAACGCGTAAGCGGTCTGTCCAGCTGTATTCGATCACCACTCGGTTTTGCGGAAAACGACAGCGCTTCATGCGCTGGGTGGTGGTGACATGCAGGATGTGTTGTTTTTAGTCTGGGCACACACATCTGTGTCGTCTTCTGCATACTACCCATGTGAGCTGAGTAGGTTTTGATCAGGGAACTTATGAGTGAGTGCGGTGAGGCTGTGCTTTCGCCCCTCCCATCCTTGACGGATGTTTATTTACGAGGTTGCAATAGGTCGCAATCGCTATGGCGTGCATATGGATACCCAATCAGCTCCCTTGGTGTATGTTTGTTTTGATGTGATGAGAGGCAAGTCACTTGATACATCCCCCTGCAGGCTTTCTTCTCACAAAAAGCTTCACTCCGCTGAACGTCACGGCCAATCCTTTTTGCTCATCGGCTAGGGCGGGAAACAGCGTCGGTGCATCTATCTCTATACTATCTACTATGTGTTACTTACATATCCTCGACCGGTCAGCCTGCAGTACAGTGCTGGCATTCAATGCAAGATTGTCACGATCTCTTCCACATGCACGTCAAGCTTGCGCATTCGTCGCTCGCTCAATGATTCATTCTGCTTATGTACGTTGCACAGTAGGATCCAGGTACGGCTACCCCGATCGATGACTGCTGCCACTTTGCCATAATATGATATCCGAATGGCAGTATCTGTAGACGGCTACCCGCATCCATGCATGAGCCTTGTCTATACACTGTTCAAGTACTGTTCTCACAAGACTCCATCTACCACTGCATCTACTGAGAACAGGACACCATCTACCACTGCATCTACTGAGAACAGGACACCCAATCATCTGACTCTGAGGCGGAAAGCTCTCGATAAGAGTATCGCATAGTCTAGAAGAAGGGAGTCCCTTGTGAGTATTCGTTAGATGCATCTGGCCCACGCTGTTCCGAATTGTTGATGGGCTATCTTGAGAAGGGGGCAAAGTGTGATGCAGTCGCAGCCTCACCTCACTGGGAATTGGGACCAGCCAGCTCCTGTTTCGTTCGTCCGATCTTGTGTGCTTGCAACTGTCCAAGGCAAGGCCTGTATATGAGGGGCTAGGCCCACATACTTGGAGAGTCTTGTGCCAATCCTGTCGAGATATCACCACACATATATGTACATTCTGCTATTGCTGCTATATCTGCTATATCTGCTATATCTGCTATATCTGCTATATCTGCTATATCTGCTATATCTGCTATATCTGCTATATCTGTTATATCTGCCATAGCTGCTATAGCTGCTATAGCTGCTGTTGCTGCCGTTGCTGCCGTTGTTGTTGTTGCTGCTAAGATTGTGGGAGAAATGTGTGTTGCACCCATCGTGGGAGACCCATACCTTCGGGTCCGACAAAGACCTCTGACTGGGCAGCGCAGGCATTAAGCGAGATGGCGTCAGCTTGTCGGGGTTGGGCTGAGCCTGTGGCGCATCTAGAAGGAATTGGTGGACGGCAGATGAGAAAAGCTGAAAAGAAAGGGGGCGGCGCCTTGCCTTCCTGGCTTGACTTTCCGTGTGCCTCGGATTACCGCATTCGCCACCTTTTTTCACTGGTCCCAAGCCGCCGACGTGACCGACTGACTTTGTGAATCTCAATTCCTGAAATGCGTCTCGCGTGTAAGCATGTGCATTGTAGGTTAGGTTCTGTGACTAGCAATATGGTGCCTAGATGCCAGGTACTAGTAAGTTGGATCAGAGGTATAGCCGCATGTGTAGCGGATCCTTGCAGTGTAATCCGACCCTCCTCATCCTCAATCCAGAGATGAGACGCACCTCTCGTATAGATACTTCGAATAGGTAGTAGACAGCTGGGTTCGAGTTACAACGGAACCTGCCAGCCTACGGGAACCACTCCCTCCCTTGTCAGCAGGCTATCGGCCCCCTCCTCCCAAAAGACTTACGCCCATTGGCATACCCTATGCTTGGCGGAGATAGCCGGGTCGGTCGCAACCGTGCCCCGTACAGGGCTCTTTTGCTAGGCCATGTAACGTAAAAGAGGACGCTGACAGTTGGGTGTGTCCAACAAACGCACGCGTATGCTGCCATTCTCTGAGCCGATACAACGTGCCGACTGAAGGGGGTTGAGGCTCCGACCGTGTGATGTGTATTTTTCTGATAGAACTGCTGTCTTGAGCGCGTCCGAATGCCGCAGCGCCGAGGAGGCCTAGTGGACGGGCCTACAGTTCCCAATACGCAAGTCGTGTACATACATGGCTATAGTAGCGAAAGTACAGCAAAGCTGCAGATATGCATCCCGAATGCCGACGACTTTTCAATCATGATCGGTGTAGATTATGACGCATGGCTTATGGTTACAGTATGGCACGCCAGAAAAGTGCTATGGGATACCTACCCCGTCATATCGCCCAATTTAGGCCGTACTGGGATTTCAGTAGAGCAGATCTGAATGTGCCATCGTCGTCTACACTCACCCGTTTTGCCAGCATCTTGGATTCCGACACCCAGCATGACTGGGGTAGAAACAGGGGGCCTAAGAAGCCTGTCGCTTACTCGACAGCCATAATCTAAAAAGGCGGGCCCTACTTTCCTGGTCAAATTTGATGGAATACCAAGGCTTGTCTTCTCTGCATGCTGCTCTGCATACTGCCCTGAAGGCGGACATGTCCGCCACCCTTAAATACATGTTTCGAGGGGCCAGCTCGACCTGAAGCAGATACTTGTTCGTATCTCAACTATAAACTATCTATTTGTGGACACAGTAAGTGTAAATTCGACTTGGGGTGTGCTTACCTCAGCCCAACTGGGCATTATGGAGAGACAGGTTATGCCCGCAGAGGCCATTGCCCTCCACTGGTGTCTAGCGAGTAGGGAGTGGATTGCAAGGACCTCTCCGCTGTCCATCAACGTCGCTTTGGGTAGACTTTGCGAATAGATACGAGGTAACTTATGAGCAGTCACCTTAGAGGGGTCCCCTCGTGGCTCCGTGGTATCTGCAAGATCTGATCAGGTGCCACCGATGAAGAAACCGAAACATGTTCATGCGGGCGTCCAGTGCGCCAGTATCTCTAGAATTCGGATCTCGAAAAGAAGCCTTGGCATATCGAGCTTGGACTTGTTCTTGTCCCATCCAAGCTACTATGCCTGCTCCAGTGACCCATGGAAATCCGCATGTCAACCCATTGTTAGCATAGATCTACAAAGGTATGAATGTCGATTTGATGCAGGGGGTTTGCTTTCCATTGTTGGTCTCAGATAATAGCCAAACACCTGAGCTTCGGGATTAGAAAGCTTCAACTGGCTTGACCACGCTTTTCAGTTCAATGCACATCCGAGGTCGTGGCTAGAGGTTGACTCGTTTAGGATGTAGGGAATATCGTAGAAGCGGCACCATCGAGGGCTTGGTGATTGTTCAGCCCATCAACCCCAGCAGTAGTGGCTCATGGGTGTTCGGACCACATGGAGGTTCTATCGACAAAACAACTTGATGTGAATGGAGTCTCGTAGCTAAACACGTTGTATACTCGTCATCCGTCCAGACGATGGAGGGGTCAAAGTTCATGTCCAAGGCCATAACACGAAGTCTTGCACAGTTCAGAGGCTACAGCTGTAACAGGAGCCCCTGTACAATCTCCTCATTCTATGGGCCCTTGTAATGAGGCTGCTGGTGGATCAGCATCCTTGCCTTGCAACTGAATGGGCAGAAGTATGGCCATGAGCGGATGATGCTTCAAATAGATTGATAGCTGCCGCTCTCTCGTCAATTACCCAGTATGGCATTTTCAACTAGTGGGCCATTGAGTGTTGAAAATAAATGTCAGATCGGGCTGGGCAGCAACATCCCAGTCAATATCATGCCGAAATACTGCAGTTTGACCAGCATCCACAGCATGTAGACAGGGGTGGTAAGGTTATATCGTGTCGCCTGCGTGTGGATGTGGATATGAGTGGGCTGGTCTTGAGAAAATATCTTGCTGCTGTTACGCACCCTGATGCTCGTCGCGTTGCTAATTGACTGTACCTGCTCTTTGGAAAATTGAAGGGACTCATTTTGACATGTAGTATCTCGGCAAGTGAAGTAGCCGAAGCTGCAGGTCAGCTATAGTCAGCGGGGTTATACCAGGATTCTGGGAGACGACTAGGTTCATCGCGGACACGCGCAGGACACATGTAGGTGACAAGTGATATATGTCCTATTTGGGAGCGACTTGCGAAAATCTCCAATTTTCCCAGCAGCTGTAAGGTTTTCTATTCGTGCGTAGAAGTATGCTTCGATTGGGTGACTGAGATGGACCATGTTGAGTTGGCAGCTGGAAATTATGACAAGTCGCTCTGCAAGAGCATTCCAGAACGAAGATCTCGAGGCAAAAGCGTCGCGAGAAACACCCGATTAAGGTTCACAGCGCTTGGCCTCGCACACACGTTGCTGCAAGACCAAATTGATAGAGGAGGCGCGTTTGTGGGGCCCGAATGGGCGGTGCAGTATCGCCGATATTTGTTATCGACTCGATGGATGTCAGTTCTTGTCAGCCAGAGCACATACGAATGTAAAATCGTCTGGTCTTTGGAAACGTCGGCACGATCCGGGCCGGGGAATAGGAGAGCAATCATATATGTACCCATATCATTCCGAAGCGCTGTCATGGATCCTATTCTGGTGGAAGCTAGAAAGCCTGCCCACCCATGACGATCAGGCATGTTAAGGCAAGGGGATACCTGTAGACTATCTGAGCCCAATGGTAAGGCTGAAAAACCAAAGCAGAAAACAGATTGGCAAGGATGGACCCTGCTGGAAGTTTGCACAATTCGATGGCTATCCCCTTGAGTGCGGAAGCGCTGCTTTCCGTACAATACACTTTCGAAAAAGGATCAACATAACCGTGCGTACCAGAACAGGGTCTAATTAGCCAATTATATATCGCACCGAGTAGGATAAACGTTTTAAACGTCTCTCCGATTAAGCTAAAACACACCCTGTCCGTATAGTACGTTCTTTTTGGTGGAAAGCAGCGCTTCCGCACTCAAGGGGATATCAGGCCTGCTCTGGGCCAGCAAACTGAGCGCATAGAAAGCAGGCGCTAAGTACAAATTGAGTAGTATAGAGCGGGGATTGGAGATTGCTCGTTGGGTGATGTTGCTTACTATCAATGTGCTTGACGATCCAAACCCGGTGTTTACCTCAATCGGATTCGGCAGTCGACAATACAGGTACTATCCATTGAGTATTTTTAGTGTCCAGTTTCCACCGTGTGTACCATTATTAGAGAAACTCGCAAATTGAACGATCTGCATAGATATATTTATTGTACATATATAGGATTGTCTGGTAGCTGCGCACAACGGTCAGAACTTCCAATGTTGGTTTAAACTATTGACAATAACAAGTGGGAAACGGCTCATTCCACCTAAGGCACAGCCTAATCATAGATTAACGTTGATGTACTAAAAAGGCGTCCGAGATGAGTTTCCCCTAGGTTCGATTCCAGACGGGATGAACTGGAGAAAAGTTGGGCTGGGCGATGCTAGTTTCACGTCTGTGCACCTCCTTCCCCAAGAGACAACGGATGACAGCTCAAAAGACGGGTCTCCAGATTAAACATTTAGACTTGGGACCGGTGGCTGAAGCGTCTTAGGCAAAGAGACAAGCTAACATGTTATTCTAACCTCCTCCATCCAACCTCGCCTTCTTGATGCTGGACTTGCCACAACATGGAAGTGTCCCGCGTCGCGGGGATAGAGTTCGCAGCATCCAGCTGGCGGTATATTGAAAAGATAGAACGCCAATAGATAGATGGTCTGCTTTCAAATATGTAGGTGTAAGCGTTGGCGGGGCCTACGGGCATTCAACCACCTCCCCACCCTCGACGCTGATTGGATGCACTCCAGTGTCGATGCGCTGGTCCTTATGAAAGCGGATTGTGAAAGGGCGCCACGATACGCATGTTCCTGCGTCATCGCATAGTCACCGAGCAGCCGGGCTCTTGACATCTCCCTCCGGACTGGTTGCCGGTCAAAGGTCACGTAAGGCCGGTATCCAAGTACTGCCCAAGGGAGTATTCCGCGAGCCGTACTTGCATGACTGGCCACCGGATCGATCCCCGCCTGCCAACGAGACCTACCTATAATGTACATTCGCGACTTGGCGGTTTGGTCGTTCAATTCCGGCGCTATATTTGCTGATTATTACCTATCGCTCGTGGACTCGAGCTTGCGATCATGCCTCAAACGAATGTCCCGGAAAGTCCGTCTGTGTAACTCCATATGAATACGGTGCTCACAAAGTGGGAAAGGTATGGGTTGCGCTCTCTGGGTATTCGAAAACGAACAGCAGTCATATGATGAACCCATTGGTACAGATGGGAAGCCCGGGAGGATCGCTGTGAGGGTTGAGAGCGCGGCACGAAACTCAAAATGCGATGCTAAGCACTGCACGCCAGGCCGATCTTTCTGGGCGCTTGGCCAGTAGGAGTCTTTGCTGCTGCCGCCTTGTAAATGCTCCGACTTACAAGCTTTCACCTGGCTGCCTGTCATCCCACGATTAACTTTTGATATGGCTTGGCTGCTGCTTCGGTAATGTGTTATCCCCCCTCTTTTCTCAGGTAATTATGTACTTCTTTGTTACCATGCTTGATATTCTAACAATTATTCCCCAAAACTGCCAACCGGGTATTCCGCGACGCAAAAGAGCAAAAGCATTGTCAGCTTTGATCCTAGCTGAAGAAGCTTGTTAAATTGATTGGATCGCCACCTGTCTACCACGATCTCGGGTTTGAAGCTGAAGACGTCAGCGCGGATCAGGGGACCATGTAAACCAAGCTCCAATAGTGTGGCCGGCTTCTCCCCACTTCCGGTTGGAGGGGTTTTGTAAGTGAGTAGTAGTCAGTACCTAGGGTAGTACAATACGTATGCCCATTTTACCTTCATCGACGCATGCAGGCCCATATGAAATCAGTGTAGCGCTGTGTATGTATAGTCGGGTAGCCGGCATACCACGGCCCAGCCGATAGAAGGCATATACATACATTGGGTAATGTATGTAACCAAGTAAATAGGTGCTGAGGGTCCTTCCCGCACTGTCATTAGCGGAGACCTAAATTCATAGTGGTCGGCGCGATGGCGGGACTATGCCCCTTGAGCATGCATGTCTACAGTAGAACAGTCTCGTCCTTGCAGCATGCCGCCCGGCCAATGGGATGCAATGCCTTAGCTTAAGTCTCTACAAATACGAAATAAGATTGGAGATAGTTGCAAGTTCCCGTCCGTGTCTTGCTGATATGTCTCTTTTGGGGCTTTGCTGTCTACTGCCATACGGCTTCCGTCATGAGATCCGTGCATACTTTGACGCCCTGCCTTGTAAAGAGATGCTTGATGCCTCGAAAAATTGTTGCTGTTCCTTGAGAAGGATTTCTGTGAAGGATCGCAAGGTGGGTCACCTGACTAATAGACACATTGATCGATGAGATCGCCGACCAAAGCTCGGGCCTGTGGCACTGTGGCTTGCTTTGGTCGCACCCATTCCCATGGTATTGGATCTGAAAGTTCGTCATATGCATACACAGCAGAAGGTGATAGAGGTAAATCTCCCGTGTACGGAGTAGAGTGTGCGAAAGTTGAGCAGCTCGCTGCGTGAGGCTTGAGCTTGAGGGAGACAGATCGTACATGCATTGTGATCTAACCAGTATCACGTATGGCGCTGCTGCTCTAAGATGATATATCACATCCAGTGTTGGTACTTGAGCAGGCGACCTTGTCATTATCAGTTACACTATCGAAGCGTGGCTTCGCTTAGGGGCCTGTTCATGACAAATGCGCCGGCATGAACATCTGGGAGCTCCCCATCACTGTTTCATGCAGATCGCCCAATTGCAGCTGGGCCGGGGATAAGCCCGTGTGGTGATGGCGCCGTAGGCGGCAGCGGTGCTAGCTAAGAAGCATCATGCAACGACATCCTGATGTGCCAGCAGCGATCTGATGGGCTGGCTGGCTGCGAACACAGGCTCGGGAAGCCTGCACTGGTCATCTGGGACGTCGCCTGAAGTTGGATCTGGTGGCTGCGCTCAGTTGCGGGGGAGGAAAGGGTCCTGAGGCTCCCTGGCAAAGAAGCAAAGAAACAATGGAAGTTTGACAAAGTCGACATCCAGAGGTCCAATGCAATCTTACCTTACAGCGACCGTTGGCGGGTGTGTCTGTGTATACCGTCGGCCATGGTTCTGGCACATAACTGAGGCGCCAAGCAAGGTGCGCAATACTCCAAGCGGAACGGCAAACGAGACTACTGCAGACTAGACGCTCGATAAAGCAGACCGCTCCTGACGGCTTTCTAACGTTCAACTGCAATGAAAACCGACCGTTGGACTTGAGGCATTCCGTGCACCGATGTGGCACGCAGCGCAGTGCAGCGCAACGAAGGCATCAAAAAGCATGACAGAGTATAAGTAGGTTTCTCCTTAAACGCCCAAGCGCTGCTTAGGGTATAATACGTCCGACAAATAATCGACGGGGCCGTGCAAAACGGTACAAGGTCAATTAAGCCAATTAAAGGGTGTGGTAACACTAAGCACGGTAAGAAACGTCACAGCTTCCGAACTAAAATCATCCCTGATCCGTACTGTACGCATCTTTTGGTGATAAGCAGCGCTTGGGCGTTTAAGGAGATAAATTAGGTTGATTGACTGACAGCACTGGTATTACAAGAGCCCCCACGCTTCCCATGTCAAGATCCGCACTCAAGGCGACCGACCTAGCGCCTGGCCAGCAAAAGTTGAAGCCGGTTCTGACGAGCTGTCTGGGTATAAGGCACTGGAGAGCTGGCAGGTTAGCACGATGTAGAATGCAACCCCAGCGGATATGCCATTGGGTCCGTGGTGTCGTAGCGCAATGTTAACTTAAGTGTTATAAAAACCGCATACCACCTCGACCTCCACCTGCAGCGGGTTTTTGTAACCCAGATACAAGGTTCCGATCGGACGATACATGCGAAGAGCAGAGGTATCTAATGTACCTCGTCCCCTCATCGAAACAAGCTGGCTGATTCGCCAATTGGACTTCCATGATCCCTGCCCGCAGATCTCTGGAACAACCACCACACCCAAGATTCTACCTACAGAATGTACCGACTGGCTGACAGTCGTGATATGCCAAGCTAATCCCGTCCAATTTCCCATCGTCTGTCATATCTGACAGCTTGTCCGCCTCTTTGCCCAATCGACTTGGCTCGATACGGTGAGATAAACGAGGCATGTAGAGGATGGACAGGAACGAGTCGAGACCAGATCGAGAGAAGGAAGAAGCGAAAGAGCGAGAGCAACAGCATCTTGACAATTCCGCACCCTCGCTCGAACTTGCTGATTGATACACTGGCAAACACGTTCTGCAAGTGGCAGGATTGAGTTTAACATCTCAGCGCAGCAGTTCACGACGTGTCATACCAGCACCTACCTCCATAGCTTCATTAAACCTGCATTTATAGCCTGGGTTAGATTTGTCGTTGTTTCAGCGCCAGCTACGACCCAACCTGCTCTCCAGTACAGCCAAGTAAGATGTACCTCAGCCGCCATTGACTTCGGCTACTTGGGGCTGCTGCTTTTGCTGGCCTTGCACACAGTATGCTCCATACAATTGACCGAGTATATTGCTCGACTCCGGAGTATGTTCAGAATGGATGTTCTCGCCTTTCATGCTGTATGCGCAGCTATCAGATGAAGGGCATTTTTGCGAGAGGCAACGCACGCATGAACATTGGTGGACCGGAAGCGCAACCGGGAAATCGGTGTGTGGCCTGCATCTCAACGATATTTACCTCATTTACCTCATGTGCACCCACAAGGCAAATCATCATCAAGACAGGCCAGACGGTTTCCAGGCATTTTGCATCCGTGGAGTTCCGGCCGTCGATGGCGTCTCCCCAGTAAACCAGCAGTAACCAGATTCGAATTGGGGTGGTTTTAGTGATCGCCTGTTTCGCCAGGGTACCCCAGCTTGAATCACTTGATAGAGGCTAAACCTAATAGCTCTGCTCTGAATATGTGGTGGCTTGAGGACCGCTCAACTTCAACCACCACACACATACTGCATACGGCTCTTACGCGCACACACACACTGGCGCGCGTTCTCTTCCTCTCATTCCCTACAAGCCACCTGTCGACCCATTTTGCCAAGCATGCCCTTCCCCGTCATAGTCTTTTCAGACCTGGCCCCACGTAGATACGTACAGTACATCCGCTGCCTGAGCACACCCACCCAGTCGATTCCAATCCACCCTCCTACTTGCCTAGTCCCTGGAGTCCCCGGTACAACGCCCCTGGTAGCTCTCCCGCTGCGGGTACCACACCCATTTATTGCCCACCCAACTGAGCACACTGAGGAGTCCTTCGAGTTATTCTTAGGCGGCTGGGCATAGGTGCAAACGAAACAATGAGACCTCCCCGATTCGATTGTCCCTCAAGTGTGGTAGAGGCAGAGAGGGGACAGCAACTGTCTACTGGCCAACCTGGTTTCGAATCTCTCGACCTGGCGGACGAACTTCGCTGATCTCCGTATATGGAGACTGTGTTGTTTATTTGGAATCGTCACTGACATGGATCATGCCTTATGGGGGGAGGGTTTAGGCTTCCATCAGCTCACCATTGCCAGATTGGATTACTGTTCAGCAAGTGCTGGTCACCTATGCCGTGATTTTCTCCCTCGCTGTAGTTGTGACGGCTACCCAGTCCCAGCCACTGACTGGAGGCCATATAGCAGCCAATGTTGGTGGGAGGTTCGAGGCGTGGACACTAGCCTCTCTCCTTTGCCGCATCAGTTCAGAATGTCTCAATCCTGGCTGGGCCGCCTGTCATCCACTATTATGGTGGGCTCAGGGCCAAGCCTCAGATACTGTACAATGATCCTCCGCCTCGATCGAACCCTGGGCTGGCTAGGAGCCCCGTTCTGATACAGAGAGTCTGGGGTGGGGGTCTGATATGAGATGTGAGCACAAGGTGTCTTTCCCAAGCCCTGGCTTGGTTTCTTAACCCTATGAGTACAAGCGTTCTGTTCAGAACGTACGTCTCTTGTATCCTGGTCGCCTGCAACCTCGCAAGTCAATCCCCGGCAGCAGTACCTAACACGGGCGGTGGCCTAGGTGGGGACCCCAGTGCAAATCATCTTGCTTCGCGGAGTATAATATCTCGAGGGCCCCAAGTCTTGTTCCTTACAGGAAGCCGATGAGATAGATGTCTGATACCTGACTCGGTTACTATATCCTTGGTTACATATCCGTCTCTTCGTGAACCACGAGTCTTTCCTTTTCCTCGTTATATTCGGCGGCTTTTGTCTTTCTGTTACTACCAACCCAACCACTTATCACCATCAATATCACACTCCTGAATCTGCCATATCACACGGCTTTTTCTACCACCACGCTTGCAACCAACCTCACCATCTTGTGCCTACACATAATATCGCACTGAAAAAAAAAAGCTCGCCGAGATCGACCAGAGTCCTGTTAATAACTAGTACCCCAAACCACGATGCAGCTCCCAACCAACTGGGGACGATGGCAGGAACACCAGCAGTCTGCCCCCGAGTATGGCATGATGGGCCATTCCGGAATGATGCAGTATGATTCTAGAGCGACCAGCTCCCCTACGGTCCAGCAGCCCTCGGTTGCTACTCAATACATGGTTGGCAACTCCTACAGCATGCCCTCAGTATCGAGTATGACGGCTCCCCATTACCAACCGCACAACCCTTTTGGTTTCCAAGCCTACCCTCCATCGACTCCTAGCCCCTTAGTCGCGCCCTTCAGGCAGTTCTCGGACGGGCGCCCAACACTCCGAGTCATGCCCATCAGCAGTGAGAAAACGCCAGACGGCGGCTATCCGCGGGACAGTATGCACTCCAACTTAGATTCAAGCACAGCCAGCCCAGAGGTCAAGCACGAGCTGCACACCCCACCCCAGCCTACAAGAGGCCATGACTCCTCGGTAGCACTTACGCCAACCAGCGCCAAAAATGAAGGCAACAAATTTGAGAACAACACATTTATCGACAATCTGATGAGGGTTGTACAGTCTAAGCTGAACAACAAGTCCGCTGAGAACAGCCCCGAGGCCCGGTACCCATCACCACCTCGTGGCTCAAGGTCTGCGAGCCCAGAGGACACCAAGCCTAACGAAAAGCATCCCAAGAAATACCGGTGTGATGTAGCGAATTGCAACCAAAAATTTGCCCAGAAGACGCATCTCTACATTCATATCCGCAGCCATACCGGCGAAAAGCCCTACGTAAGTTTTAAACACTAGGCAATGGCCTCGCTACCTAGCTAATTGAAGAACAATAGCCGTGCAACCATCCAGGATGTGGCCACTATTTCTCCCAATTAGGTAACCTGAAGGTATGCTTCCCTCCGATCATCGTTATTGCATCTGGCTGATCGTACTAGACTCACGAACGTCGACACACTGGCGAGAAGCCGTTTGCTTGCGAACAGTGCGGCAAGAGGTTTGCTCAGCGGGGCAATGTTAGGGCACACATGAACGTTCACGATCCGTCTAAAAGATTCTACTGCAACCTAGACGGCTGCGGAAGACCTTTTACTCAGCGTGGAAATCTCAAGGTCGGTGCTTATACTGTCACCCTTACCGCAGACCTGTTTATGCTGACCTGTGTGATGTTCTAGTCCCACCAAAACAAATTTCACACGAAGACTCTTATGGAACTGACCGAGAAGTTTGCCACCATGACGGCAGCGGAGCTCAACAGTCTACCCAAGGATGAACGCAAGGTGTTCGATGACTTCGCCATTATCTACAAGAACCTCAACAAAGGCATCAAGGGCCGCGGCCGAGACCGCAACGTTGCCCCCGCAGTTCCAAGGTCTCACCCTCACGGTGGGCAAGGCCTCGTAGCGCCACCTAGCCACCATCTGGCACATCAGCAACACACGCCTCCCATGCACCCACATATGGCTGCCGGCTCAGTACCGCAACTGCCTCAACTTCCTCACCCTGCTGAGCTGCAGCATCCTCATCACCATGGATTACCCGCCCACCAACACCACCACGAAGGAGACTACCATTCATACGTGATGATGCGCCAGCATCAGCACCACCAGCATCAGCACCACCAGCATCAGCACAATAACCCCGGCCAGCAACATCATATGATGGTGGGACGCAACAGTCGCCCATACGAGATCATGGATGTGGACCAGGAGAGTTTGTCTGGTAGCGGCGCGACACCGAGTTCGACTGGGACCTTCTACGAGGAAGATCACAACCGTAACCTATCCTTTGAGCAACACCGCATGTACTAGGATCCTACTCCATAACACATCAAGCCGGTCGCCACCTTTGCAAGGAAATTTGTATATCCTCCGACCCATATTGCACACGCCGAGGGTTTCCTTGGTCCCCTTATGCTTGACGCCTGTACCAAAATTACGATCACGGGAGGGATGTTTCTACTTGTTTCTACGCTGCTTTTGTCCAAAATCTTGTCTAAGGGGTTGTTATTATATACGGTCATCTGCTATTTCCCGGAGCTATACACAAAAACGAAAAAGGAAGCAAAAAGAGATACGACGAGGAAGAGATAAAGAGATATGTGGCGTACGACTACACAAAAAGACGAGGCGGTTAGTTTTTGTTGCATTTTCTGAGACGGCGGTACGATCATGTCACGGTGGGGAGTATAGAAGAGATCTCCTTTTTACCACATATACGCGGGCTTTCTAGCTGGGCTGGCTGGGTCTTGAGCGTCTTGGCTTTGTTTATATCGGACTCGTATGTCCGAACATCGAATATTTTTATTGTTTGTAATTATTCCGTATTTCAACTCATGTTCTCAGTACTGAGAAAGAAATTACAATCATGTCTAACCAAGAACTGCATGTTATTCCTCTCACACTCTCACTCGCCCTTGTCGCCACCCACAGAGGTGTGCATGATATGAAGCTTTGTGATGCCCTCCAGAAACCCGCGGGTCTCGAGGCGTAGGAAAGGGATAACTGGGGCGGAGAGACGGAGGCGTCGGCGGGTTTGCAACGGCGAAACAGACGTGACGCACTCTTCTTGGGGTTGGGTAGTCGATCAGGGACCTAGAGCCCCCTTGGCTGATGCGTGGCTAGCTAGTCAACAGGGTGCAGTGCATGTAGAGAGACACTTCCAAACGCTGCATGTACATATTGTGTCATTTTGTTCCCTGCTTGCTTTTTCCCTCGAGATGGGTATCGCGGTCGAGATGCAAGGCTCGATCGCCCCCCCTAGTGAAAATGCGTTACGGTCCAAATAATGCCGGGGTCAAAAGTGAGCAAGACGAGAAGGGGCTCAGTAGCCAATGGTTCAAGACGGTCGTGCATCACTAATCTCTCGCTGGCGGCTTCTGGTCTATTCTTTTCTTTTCCTTCTTTTAACCTTTTCCCCCTTGCCCGCACCAGAAACCTAGACAGTTGTCTCTCGCGAACTTTGGATGGGCGCGGCGCATCGTTTCTGTCATATATCACATTTGAGGGGTGATAACATGACTTGATGCTAGCCATTTCCCCGTCCCGCCCGGCGCGCATCATTCGCACACTAGCTAGGAGGGAAGAGGAGCAGAGGGGGGATTGGCATTGGCCCTGCAAAACCTGCCAGATCTCGACTCCCCCAAAGGTCTAACCCGCTAGTAGTCAAACAAGGTATTACCGAAGTTATCAACCCATCAACCTCCGCTTTTTCATTGGTCACGTATGCACGTATCTGTATGTAACTGCCAGTCCAGTTTCAAAGACACGGTGACGGGTTGGCAGGCATACTGGTGTGACCGCGGAACGGCTGCCTAGGCCCGATCCCAACCTCACCCAGGAAGGCATGTCTTAGCAGAGCGACTAGACTCGGGCTTCCGATTTCGAAGGCTTGCTTCGGTTGGCCCACCATCAAAGACAAGGGGAAGGAGAACAGAGGGAGAGAAGAGGGGAAGAGAGCAGGAGTGTCGGTCAAAATGCCCCACGCAGGTTGCTGTATGCCCAGGCATGATAAATCACTATGTGTCGCTTTCCCAGTCGTGCCATTGAATGTAGCGGTGTTCATCTCTTCATTTGGGGTTGGAGTAGCGACATCCCCATTTGAGCAAGTATGACGAAGTGTCAAGTAACACGATTGGCCAGGGGCCTATCGGGCATTATTGTTATACATGCAGTTGCCGCTTCACCGCTCAGATTCGAGAAAAATAGATTGTATTTCTCCTAATGCCCGATTTCGTGGCACGGCACTGTGTGTTGCAGTGCTTCTCGAGTATCGCAGAACTACTATCTGGATCTGTGGGAGCTGCATAAAAAAAATGGGGGTGGGAAAGGTGGACATAGGTCTCGTCGGTTCTCGAAGCCCGCGATGGGTACACGAGATCTAGATAGTACGACGGTAGACGGCAGGACAAGAGAGATGAGATGGGCGCCCTTGGCTGCAGGTCGAACGCAGAGCATCCAAAACTGCTCAGCTCGGAGACGATGGTTGCTGATACTTTACCTACGCCACGGCGGGGTAGACCACAGGAGAGTGAAAAGCTGGTACAGGGTCAACGGGGGTTTTCCCATTCCATCTCAAGCTAGTAGATCGTGTCGTACACCGGGACAAGTTCGAAATACTTTCCGGTATACAGCAGCGTCCCGTCCCTTGAGCTCCCCTTGTCCTCCGGTCCATTTTATTGTTATTGCCGAGATGGGAGAACAGGCAGGGAGAGAGACGCTTCCACCACGACGGCAGAGCCGGATCGGGCCCCATCCAATAGCTCTAACCGCCATGCAGCGTTGAGACAAATAATATGTTGTCACCACTCTGAATCTCGTAGGCCTCTTCGCCTTCTAGTTCCCAGTCTGCGTCGTTGATCAAGACAAGGATACCCGGCCGACTGAACATGCCACATAATCAGCCTCGCTTACGGCTAGTGCATGTCCCCAGTTGACTTGCTCGCTCGCTCTATTCCACTCATATCTTTGTGGATGATAATAGGAAGGGGGAGAGGAACGATGGCAAGGCCCAGAATGATGTTTCTGTCTTCTAAGGAGGAGGGAAAGGAAGAGGAGGAGCGGCACACGGGAAAGCCGACCCGCGGGAGCGCCAAATACAACAGAGACTTACAGATGATCATCCAGGACGAAGAGCTCCTTGCGAGTGTCTTTCATGGTGTTGCGGCACAGGTAGTCGATGAGAGACGCCACGGTTGCAGGCTTGCCCTCGCTGGTCGTGACGGGGATGGACAGGGCATGGCGACGCTGATCCGAGAATAGCATCTCTAGGCCTCCACTACACATAGGCCAAAGTCAGCCAGCAACTCCCTGTAGTCAATTTGCGTCATGGAAGTCCGTATATCTAGTGCAGACCAATCAACAGGGGAGGAAGTGTCTCTTTCTGGGTTGCGGCGGCCACGTACGAAAACTCAACGACGATGGGTAAATTGGCGACCTCTGGGGAGGCGGCCTCTGTTTCGGCAGCCATGTCTGGAATCTTATGGGGGAGGTGAAAAAAATAGGGGGTTGCAGCAAGCCAGTAATGGTGGTGGTTTTGCTTGCTTGAACATGGAAGATTTCCCTTTCGGCCCAGTTTGGCAGCATCTGCCTGTCGGCACCGCATCGGGTGGCCCGAGCGCCCATGCCTACTATAGCTTCTTTATAGGTGCCTCACCCCTGTGCGGGAAACATAACGACTCACAGGTTACAATCCAATCAGGATGGATTCGGTGAGGAAGCACAGCAAGAAACTGGTGCATATAAGTCAAGGAAGTCCCCTGCCTCGTCTATGAGTGTGGTGTTGATGCAATCACGAGTCTCGTCCATTCACCGCCATGGGTTGGGTTTTCTACCTGCATCGTTCAGCCCGTCATAAGGAATCAACATCTCCAATCACCGTGTAAGATCTTGGTCTGTATTGGTCGACTCATCCGACTCAACGGCCACGGTAATTGGGATTGGAAATAAGTTGTGCAGAGCTGTCTGGGTGTGGTCTAGAAGTTCCAGGATCAAGCCTCAAAGACAGTCGTATGATGGGGAGACTCTTCAGGCTGCCTATCAAGCACTGGACGGCCAATCTCCTCTCTGATAGCCAGTTGGGCTACAAGATGCAATGCACCAGCCCGTCTCTCAAGCATGGGTAGATCCACGTTTCCCATGCGAGACTGCCCACAGCATCCTCGCCTCGAGCCCCTAGTCAAAACCCCTTCCCAGAAAAGCAGGTGCAAACATACCATTCCGGCACCCAGTGGCCACATCATCAATATCTCCAGTTCGATAATATCAATACGGCAGCTTCTTACGCTAGTCATACTGCTGTGCACAAGTACCTACCACTGCTATGGAATGTAGAACGCCCATAGGCCTTGGGCGCAGCCTCACCCTAGACGCCCTCAGATTCGCCCCCAGCCACAGATTCAGTCGTATAGCGGTTAAGCAGCGACCGTTCGATATCAGAGCCATCCCCAGACGCACGAAACACAAATTTCATTCGCGGGTGCTCGGGGGAAGACGAAAACGTAGTCTGCATGATGTAAGTAGCGAACTCAAATACTTCTGTATTCTCGAAATCCTGAATTTTGTTCGAGGATGTTCCCGGTACCAAATGAGCGAGCCATCTCCGAGCACATGCCAAGGATGTCTGTCTAGTAATCAAGCCCGCCTTAACGTCAGGTATAGGGGCAATGATCCAGGGGCTCTGCAACTTGGTTGCGGTGTCTTCTGGTGAAAATGTTGCCACTTGCATGATAGACTGCTGTCCAGCCACTGATCTTTATGGGCATGCCAGCAACTGCGACGACTGCCTTGCGGGTCCAAACCGATGCTCTGCTTCGGAGCTCATGGACAAGGAGAAGCCTTGACAGATCGCGAGAGCATTGGAGACGGTGAAGGCATGGCTAACCTAATGGTATGTTTAGTGCAAAGCACCCGCTTTCCAGTATGTCCCCACGGGCTACGGAAACAGGAAGGTATATTGGTAGAGAGTATTGTGAGATACTTGTTCCTACCCTCAGTGCTGATGACATCAGTTTTCGGTAATTAGTAAACAACAATTCCTAGGTAATAGGAGCCACCAGCAATAAGGACAAAGTCGCCCACGCGTCTACGTGATCCGTCCAGCTCCCAAGACAGGCTTCCACCACCTACTCTACTGCCTGCTACGAGACAACACTAAAGCAGACCTCTGCCTTGCCCGCCGTTGTGTCAGTGATTTACCTATCGCCTGAGGAACCGACGGTCGCGGCCCATGACAACCCATTCCCTCACAGGCCAAGAACCTCTTCTGGGCCCGCAGGGGGAAAGGGGAGGGAGGGGGTAGCCCATCATCTCAGATGTTACCAACTGATCTGGCCGCATTTCATCCCATTGCACACCAGACCAAACACAGGCAGGGCCGAACATGGGATACTTATCGGCTTCCTTGGTCTCGGCAGACTGACCAACCGTGAGTGCATTTGATTGCTGGAGGGACACTCACTTTTCATCAGAGAAATCCATCCTGGTTCGGTACGAGTGTTGAGAGCGGAATGATGATTAGATTGTATTATCTTGTTACCAATCCACCCGTTGGGAATGCGCCATTTTGTAGGCACGGGTTTTATACACGTACAGGCTACCCTATATATACAGTAACCCCACCTAGATTACAAAGGCATCATCTGTTCCAATTCCATGTCGTCGTGAATAGTCATGCCAGAAGAGCCGTCAACCCCATTGCCATCCGAGGCCGCAATGCTAAGACCCAACCCTTCTAGATATCGCATCCAATCTATAATACACAAGTTCGTTCCCCAAGCTTCTTGGTGCGATTTTGAGGCGTGGAAACGCACACGCTGTGAAGCTGAACGACTACTTTCATGCTGATATGAGATCTCTATCGTCGTGAATCGGAAGCGGCTATGGCATTCGACACCCTGGCGGGAGGTCATGGGAATTATTAGTAAGACAAGAGAAGAGATCTCAGCCAAAAGCTGCCACCGTCGCATACTGTCGTCTAGAAGGGAATGTTGGGGGCAGCTGCCACGCCAAGAGCCTCTTGCTTCTCCTCGAGTCCTTCGGACGGCGCCTCGATGGTAATTCCAAGACCAATCTTGGCTTGTTGCTGGTAAGGGGTTAGTACGAGTCGGAATGGAACTGGGGTGCGTGCCAAGAAGGACTTACAGTAGCATGGTCAAGATCAATACCGAAGCTCAAACGGACAGGTGGTGCGACAACCCTCTCCAACAGGCAGCTCAGCTTGCCCTTAGAATCAACCTGAGCACGGAAAACAGACATCCGGAAGTCGTATTTGGCCCCAACAGTGGTGATGCCCTCCTTTTGAATGCCTCCCATCACACCACCCTGGCTGGGAACAGCTTGGAGGGTCATGTCAACACCAGCCTGGACCTTGTCAGATAGTCTCCGCCAGTAGGTGGCGTTCAAAGCACCCTGTGCGTGTAGCTGAGCAGTGGCGATCCAGTCGTTCGACTTATATCTAGCCACATACGACATGGCAGCCTCGGGGGGCTGGTTGAGGGCAGCGCGTTGCCAGACAGCCTCCATACCGAGAGAGAGTTTTCGAGTGATCGACTGAAGATGCTGACCAATAAAGATGCCGGTTAAGCCACCCTCAAGATATGAAGGGTTCAACATTTTCAATGAAGATGTGAAGTCGGCGCCAACGTATTCATGCTCAATCGAGGCCATATCTTGGGCACCGATCTGGAACTGGGACTTGGTCACAAGCGCATCGGTCCATCGGTAGTTGAAACGCGAGGACAACATGCCATCGCTGTCCAGACTTCCTTGCATGAACACCTACAGCAACAGGTCAATATTAGGTTGACCAGTATAATGAGTGGGTACGCACCTTGTTGGTGCCGTATAAAGCGGCAAACGCATAGGGTTGAAGCCGGTCGCCCATGGCAAACTGGTGTGAGACTTGGCACAGAGGAGCGAAGTCAATGGCCTTTGTGATATCGGCGCGCAGGCCAGTGTGCATGTGCATGGCAGGAGACACTTCGCGCTGCACCTCCTTTGCGATGTTTTCTACGGCTCCAGGGTTTGTCAGGCCAAGCCTTTCCCTCCTGTCTGAAAACGTCTGGTAGACATTTGCAAAACTACGGGATATCGGGTTGTTGACAAGGGCGCCAAAGGTCGATGATGGTGACGAAATTATCGGAGCAGCCTCCATCTTCATCGGAGTGACATCCATCTTGACGGTTGGACAGGACGGGACAGTCGGGTGGTCGGTTGGATCCGAAGGCGGCGATTGTTGCTGATCAGGAGGATGGATTACCAATGATATGGATACCAGTCAATCTATGACAGTGCTGGACGAACTATTGATACTTGGCGACGAAGCAGTCACTGCCTCGGAATGGCTGGTCGAAGGAAGTGAATTGGGGTGGTGAAAGTCCAGAGCTGCCTTTCGAGCTTCGTTGCGAACTACGTAGTCGGCAGCACTCAAAATTTCTTTGACAACCCGACGTTAGTGACCAGATGGATTTTTTGGGAGGCACACACCAGTAACAGAACCGTGCACGAATCGACAGCTCCACCTTGATTGGATGTGAATGATACCATGGTTACTAAAAGAGTTTTAGCCCCGAGTGGGAGCTCTTTTAAGTGCATGCAGGGTTTTTTCTTGCCCTCTCTATTCAATAACCGAATATCCCATTGCTGTGTATGGCGGGGTTGGGGGGTTAATTTTTTTTAATATCTTTGTATTAGGATATGTTATGCAGCTCATTTTGTTCCCTGCTCACTACCAGCACTTATGTCATGATGGACTTTGCGCCCGAGGCCTATGATAGCGCATCTTCGATGATGATGAACCTTCTCTCTCAACAATAGTAAGAAGAACCGGCCACTGTGCATCAAATGGTCTGGTAGGTACTGTAACTAATAACCTCAAATCGGGAGGCCATAACGTGACTCATTCACTTTGATTCTGAAGTTGTCTCTCACTTGCCCAACATAAGCGACCAACCACTGCTGGCCTACTCAGGTACATAGGATACCTATTCATACCTAGATGATTGCTTGTCACACACACCCTCGCTTCACATGGATGTCCCTTTTGGAGGTCTTTTGAACGCTAGTACAATATATTCATGCCTAGAGCAACAAGCTTATAGCAGATACAGAGATTTGTACACATCCAACCAGGCCCAAGGCAAGGACAAAACTGCGTATTCGTTGTCTCGTAGTCGGCTCTGGCAAGATACACGCAGGCCTCCAGCTCATGGTCCAACCAGATCAAACGGAGGGCGTTTCTGCAACTAGTGGATAAGCCAGAACCATCATTGACCTTTCTTGACTTTGACCGGGCATCTTAAGTATCCCCAACACCATCATCCAGCATTGGGATATTCAGACAAGACATCGCATCACGTCCAGTGCATTCGAGGTGGCGCTACCCACCCAAGACTTCTCTTCTTCAACACTAAATTCGGTGTCTAGTCGCCCTAACCCCACTCGACAGCACTCTTGCCCACTGTTTCAGCAGTTGTTCAAGTGGCCCATTACTGATTGATGTGCATCTGCGAGGTCTGCGACAAAGAGAATTTGAAGTCGCTGTAACCCCGGCATCGCAGTCAGCCCATCATCCTTTAAATACAATCCTTGATTCGCCTTTGTTGAGCCCAAGTTACTCTTTTCGGACAGCCTCTTGCGCGCACGATGGATACGTTACTGTGAGTACCATTTCATTTTCTTCCCCGCCCGTGCTTTCTGGCAATGATTGGCAGCAGCCGACTCTACATCTGGCTACTGCCCGCACGCTTCATGGAAGGCACCCTGAAAGTGGAAGGAACCTTGCGTGCCCCGAGCAGCGCAGTACTTCGATAGTCCATCGCTGCTGCTGATATCAGATGGTGTCTGCTATTGTTGCATCTGCGGTCTTGAATCGATGCCATTCGGGCAGGGGCAACTTCGCTCGCTTCGGGTGCCGGAAGGGGACGGGAAGAAACGGCCAGTCTATAAGGCGCTGGTAGCCTCTCTCCGCTGTTTCTTCACGCCCCGGTATTCTGCATCGGTTGGCCGTGTATTAGCTTCGTTCGAAATCTGCTTTTCTCACTTTTGGGCCTCATTGTATTTCCTCTTGTATTCTCAGCAAACTCGTCCTGCACCATGTCCGATAAGGTATCCGCATCGGAGTCCCCACAACCGTCCCCTGCCCAGCCTACTGCTACTTGCATGGCCTCCTCCGGAACGGCCGAAGGGGATGCGTCTAGGGCACATTCAAGACGTTACGGCACAGGGGACTCTCATTCGTACTTGCACCGCCAAGTCCATTTTGGAGATATATGCACTGAAAGCACGAATGCTGATGGAAACAGCACCGCAGAAATCGCGGCCAACGCCCCACGGTACCGCCGAAAGAGCAGTACCTTCATTGACGGCATACACGATGTGACGGCCGACAGCGATATGGCTCCGGCTCAGCTGTACAGCACTATGTCAGGTCGGCTTTTTCATTCTGGCCGTATTGCAATCGTCATGGTTGGGCTCCCCGCACGCGGCAAGACGTAAGAATCATCCCCTTGAAAACGAGAGGACTTGAACTTACATCAGACAGGCATATCTGCGTCTCGATGGCCCGGTATCTGCAATGGTAAGTTTGAGATCTAACTGGTTGCTCGATTTCTGCTAACTTTGTGTCCAAGGCTAGGTGTAAAGACTCGAATCTTCCATCTAGGTGACTACAGAAGGGCTACAGTCGGCGAGGGAGAAGACGTGCCGGAAGACTACTTTTTCCAAATGCCTCGCCTGCGTCGGTCATGCTCCGCCAGAAGATCCTTAAGAAGTGTCGAGAGGACATATATGCATGGTTGAACCATGATAATGGACAAGTCGCCATCTATGATGCAGTGAACCCAACTGCCTCTGGACGACTGTCCCTGGCTAAGGAGTTCGCCAAGCATGATGTGCAAGTGAGTAGTCTTGAGCTAAAATCCGTAGCTGTGGATTTGCCGGTGGCTGACAAATTGCTAGACGCTCTTCCTTGAATCTTACGTTGACGACGAAAATCTTCTCCGCGAGAATGCACGCAACGTCAAGATCAACTCCCCTGATGTGAGTTGACGGACTCCCAACCACTAATATACAGACTAACATTTTACCAGTTTGAGGGCATGGATCCCGATGAAGCCGCCAAGCTGTACCTCCGTCGAATCGAGATGAAGATCCCCATTTTCGAGACCATGACTGAAAATGAGCTCAACTACATCAAGATGATTAATGCCGGGTCAAAGTTCTTCTACAACAATGTCTCCTTTAACTACCTCTCACATCGTATTGTTTTCTACCTGACCAACACACACATAAAATCTCGCACAACGTTCTTCGTGCGGGCCGGCGTTGCTACGGAAGAAGAGTCTTTCAAGGCGGATGCCCCATTATCCGAAGAGGGCCACAGCTATGCTCGTATCATGTGCGATACGATCCTCAGCCACCGCGAGCAGGAACGCGAATTCCTCAAAGAACAAGGCGGCCCCGACGTTCCGCTACGGCCCCTGAGTGTCTGGACCAGCACCCGAATGCGCACACTGCAAACAGCCGAGCCGTTTACTGAGCGGGGCTACAAGGTGCGGCAGCGGAGCCAAATGGCACAGATAAACCCAGGCGTGTGCGAAAAGCTCTCTGAGAGGGCGATCCGACGGCTTTATCCAGATGAAGTCGAGAAGCACGAGCTAGACCCGTATCACCACCGGTACCCTCGGGCTGAGTCATACCATGATCTCGCTGTGCGTCTTGAGCCCATTATATTGGAGTTGGAGCGTGAACAGAACGACCTGCTCATCATTGCTCACGAGTCGGTCCTTCGCGTGCTTTACGCCTACCTCATGCACTGCTCCACCACGGCCATCCCTACTCTCAAATTCCCTCGCAACGAGATCATCGAAATCATACCCGCTGCATACCAGAACGAGGCTAAGCGCATTCTTATCCCTGGTCTTGACCCCAGAATCGTCCCTAGTAGTCCCGAGGGCGTCCGGATCTCCGTCCCGGGCGAGAGCCCTGCGCTCTTTCCCGGAGGCGGCCTAAGCAGTCCGCCCGAGACGGCACTTGAAGGCCTCACTATCAGCCCTGCTGGTTCTGCCCCCAGTCTTGTTACTTCACCGCCACCACAGAAGATCGTCAGCACGTCCAAAGAAGCTGTTGAGGATAAGCTTTTGGACCAGGACTAGGTCTTTGGAAGCAACATGTAGTCAGGGGTTGATCCCTACTCGAGAATCGATACCCATTACAGACTTTGTCGAGCCCTCTGGCGTTGCTGCTCCATAGAAATTCCCTTTATTCGTTGCATGGCAGATACTTGTTTGGTGGTTTTTTTTTGGGGGGGGCACGGTCAGAATTAGAGCTCGTGGTTATCAGAAATGTATTACGAACCGCATAAGGGCGTGTTGCACACTTGGCGTTCCCAAGTCGGCGACGCTTTGATTAGTTTACGTCGACAATGAATTCAATGTTTTGGCTACTCGATATGTTTTGCTGCTTGATATTTCCTACTAATTTTACTGGGCTCACTACCGAGGCTAAGCAATCACTATGTGGCGAAGAGTGAGTAGACAGACTTGTATCTCCGTGTCGCTCTATGCGCTGTTCTGATTAAGGTATTTCAAGTATTGAAATCCGGGTATCTCAAATGTCTGTAAAACCGAGTCCGACCGATTCTCTCGACCTGCTCAAGCCTCAGAACTCTACGTGCGTCTATCAACCATACAACTCGCTTTGTCAATCCTAAAAAGCCGCTTCCCTCTCGCAACTCTAGAGGGGTCCAATATCTAAGTGCTGAATAGTGTTAGTTGATCATATGATCACATCAAAACACATTCTCTTTCCGGCACGTCGCGCTGCTTTCCCTTTTGCTCCTTCTCTTTCCCTTTGCTCTTGTCTAACCTGGCTTTAGAGCGGCCACGCTTGTGGCCCGATTCTTTATCCTTATCCTTTTCCTTATATTTATCCTTCTCCTTTTGGTCTTCCTTCTCTTTCTCCTTGAGATTGGTAGTTGTCCCATTGGCGTCCAGGACCACCTCGAAGTCCTCGTCGGTGTCCGCTACGGCAGACTCGCGTAAAGGTTCTTTGCTCGTACGGACCAAGCCGCTCAGCCGCGACATTGTCAAACTAATGCGATTCTCGCCAGCTTGACTTCCTGGCCTGCTTTTACTTCCAGTGCGAAACTTGGCTGCGGCTCTACTCAGCCTCTGCGCAGTCGTCTCGTCGGCTGGCGTGGCTGGCGCGTTCTCGTCTATAGGAGTCACTGCGGGGCTGGGACCCATGGAAGATAGTTCGTTGCCCAAACTACCTCGGCGGGAAACATTTAAGAAGCCGTCTTCGTCGGCAAAGCTCCGTCTGACGGGGCGCTCCAAATCAGCAGAAAAGCGTATACTTGCGCTTGTTGATGCAAGAGTTTCGAAGTAGCTGCTCGCTTGGCGTGAAAGAGATGATTTCTCAAGGCTCGGTGTCATAGTACCGGTGGCCTTGAGCGCTACCGTCGAGTCATCATAAGGAGGTGCGTCGTAAGAAGGTGGTTCGGCATCCGTACCATCAGTCGAACTGGCCGTGACATCGACGATGGGAACAATTTGGTAGAATAACAGATAAGGCATCTCGTCTTTGAGTGATTGCTTGATGTCATCGACGGTTGAGACACGGTCCTCAGCAAGGTCATCAAATTTGACCCACTGTGCTTCCTCGTAGTCGGGTGGGGGATCACTATCATGTCGTCGGTTGTCCGTGAGTAGTTTGGGGGCTACCCTACAGAATGAGATGTAGTGGCCAGAATGCAACGAGTCGCCTCTGTGGCAGACGACAGATTGCAATACGAGCTTGTAGTCTGTACTCAAACCGTTCTCCTCCACGTGGCGATCATCGACGATGAAATGCGGTAATCGCAAACTGTCTGGGATGTCGATAAATGTATTCTGCCTCTTAGGGACTCCTTTTTCGTCAACCATGTACCTCTTCAAGCAGATGCCGACCACTGGTCTTTGACTGAAATGGCGTGCGACTTCAAGATCATTCTGCGGCTCTGGATCTTCATTTGATGTGGAATGCCAGGCTAAAACTATGTTAACGGGTGTTATCCGAGATCGATTAAGCGAGGAACATACGGATAAGTCTGAAGAACTGCCAAGCCGGGATGGTCACAGCCTTGACCACCGAGGCAGTTCGTTTAGCCCTCGCAAAGAGGCTAGCAGTGTCGGCGCTTTCTGTAGACTTCGTTTTCTCGTCCAAGACAACTCTTTGTATGAGACTTTCGGTTCGGCTTCGTTGTGGCCGTGTATGCGATTTAACCGACTCAGTAGCCGATGATGCCGTCGTGGGACGCTCAGTCCATCTCCTTTCCAACGGGGCAGAATGGTCTTGCTTTTCCTCATCATCTGTGCCGCTTGAACCCGCTGATGTACCCTCCTCGTCATCGCCGTTTGTGACCAAGCGTATGGTGCTTTTCGGGGTAGAGGGCGTGACCTGCGTATTTGGGGTTCTCGGCGTAGGGGTGAGCGTCATGCGCCTGGTGGCTTTGGTCTCCTCCAAGTCATCTCTGTGTACATCCACCTGAGAGTTGAAATATTCTTCCAGACAGTCCTCTAACTTGACATCTTTTCCTTCGGCGTCGGTTGGAACAGCTAGGTTTAGAAGCCTTTCATATACAACCTTGTGGTCGGCCTCGTCATTTTTGCCTTGGTGGAAGAGGTCGACCTGCAAAGGAGCAGCGGCAGCTGCAGAGTCTCGGTGATGAAGGCGAATGCTTCTGATGTGTCTTGTTGCTCCAAAAGCTGGGCATCTTTCCAACCGCACGCCGCAAGAGCATCTTGTATATGCTCCGTCATATCGGCCTGGATGAGCTTGCCACTACGCAGCATATTAACCCACAGTCGTAGCAACGCTGCCAGCTGAGTCTGCGGCCCCTCTGGCAAGTTGTTTTTGAGCATGCATTCGAAGGCTTCGACCTTTGCGAACATGGCAAAAAGCAGAGCGTCTAGGTAACAGGTGACATTGCCGCGATTCTCTGCGCCCAGCATTTGAACATTAGGGTTGTAGTGGACTACATTGCCGGAAAGCGCCTCTTGCTGCAAGATCATGAGCTCGACAGCCTTGTCTACGTTGCCAGCGGAGCACTTGTAGTTAAGCGCATATATGGCATGTTCGTCGGCGGCATTCTTGATGCCCAAATCGCTGAGGCGTCTTAACACCTCCTGGACCTTTGCCGCTTCTTTCTCAGGGTCCACGGGCTTCTCTTCGCCACTTTCGGAGCGCCGTTTAGAGTCGGATTTGAAGAGGGAGAAGAACGCTTCGGAAGAAAGAGGTCGGTGCTATAGTTACACCCAAAGATCAGTATATAGGTACTAGGCACGATGTAGATGCTCTATTGCAGAGCCAATGCCGGCCGCCAGGGCAAAGGGAGGAGGATTAGGTTGTATGTACTTTATGTGGAGGGTCTGAGGATTTACTGCGCCGATGGCTGTTCTTCTCTCGTCGGCTGTTGAGGAATTTCCTCGTGGTCTTCTTCATGATGAAGGAAGTCTGGAGTGAAGACGACAGGAAGGGTGGTGGGGTTATAAGCCGCCAACAAGGGTCTTATTTTTGCTGGTCTGTCTGTCGTCTCTGTCGAATTGATGGAGGGGTTATCTCTTGGGAATCTGCTATCATTCGCCGAGACACAAAATTTCCAGGATCAGGTCAGCGTTCTAGGGCTGCAGGTAATGATACAGTTCGGCAAGGCGCATGGTCGATTATCCTAGGGAATATCCATGGGTGAGGCAAAGCTCTGACAGTGGCGACGATGGGCTGCGCTGGGCTAGATGAAGGAGGTATTGGTGACGGGGTTTGACGTGTCTTAATTGAATACTGCAGGCGAGGTAGCGCAAAGAAGGGGGAAATATCTCCTGCAGCCAAGACTGATTGACGGTGGAACAATTGATAGAGTTCTAAGTGATTGTGTTTCGAGTACTTTTTGAGGCGGCTGGGCAGGACCGACCTGTCTCCCGAGGGTCAAGGTCTAACCTTAGGGGAGAGGGGCAGGCAGCCTTGCAAATGACAAACAGTCCAAGCCTACCTAAATAAAATTGATGGTCGCTGGATCGATTCGATTGATACATATAGGTAGATATACATCGATTTATTTCAGCAACAGTGGCACAACCTTGGAGCAGTGGTTCGCTATTATTCACACTCGTTGTATGCTCGAATAATGCTCATGTCCATGACCTGACCAGTTTGTCATGTGTTTGCGCGGCTACGAGCCATGGCAACTCAAGACGAGGGGCGTCGGGCGAGTTTGACTGAACAATGGCCGGCTCGGTTCCTGGATCAAGCCCAGTGACCGAATCCAACCACCCACCTACTTACGTGTGTGTAGGCTTCACACTTGAATTTGCCGCTGCTCGAATCCTCTCGCCTATATGCTGCTCTATCTATACCTTTGACAGCCATCTAATTGCCTCGACGTTCAGAAAAACCTGGATCCAGGTATGTACGCATGTACGTACAGTTGGGTAGAGTAGGGTCGCATGCAGATCTGGACTGGGGATACATATCATGTTCACGCGTTTTGGGGTGTCATCAAGCACTCAATTTAGAAGGTCGTGTAAGTACCTAAAGAGCACCAACCAATCGATACAGGTATCCTACCCTGGGCTTTCTAGTAGAGAATACCTATAGCCTATTTGTATTTGGCCTCCATTTCAAACATTTTCGATTGAGTGTCAGAGCTGTGTTGCTACGGCACCCTGCATGGCCTCTCCCTCCAACAAACGGCTTACAGTCACCGGGGATCAGCAGCAGTAGATGCTGCTAGGTTACGTTCTAGTTTGTGGAGTATCTCCTTGACGAGAAGCCAGAGCAGAGGCTCCTAGACCATCCCATGGAAGGCCCTTAATTGGACTGACAAAGACACAGGGTAAAACTCTAGCCGCGCAAACCCGACACAGTCGTTGCACTTACCTCACAGAATCACGCCTATTTGATACTTCGTTTCCAGTTGCCATTCGCTGACAGTGGTTGGATATATGGGTGAGCAGATAATAGGATTCCCGACTGGACGGTCAATCAATCAATTGAATTGGCGGGGTGAGTGGTTAACCAGTACTTGGGCCTGGGGATCAGCACCTTAGCCTGGGTCAGTCAAAACTGGGGATGGGACCGGGTCTTGGGGCTTCGATCGGATATTCGAGGCTCCGAACCCCGTCGAAAATTCATTGTACGGGTTAACGCGATAAGTGGGCAGCTCGAGTTAACGTATGGTGATAGCTTCAGTAGGGGATTCAGGTAGACGATTACATATCTGCCAGGCGATTTTAGCTGTGTTTCCCACCGCCAATCGATTGACTGACAGACAGCATGGCACTTCGTGAGGTGCCGCGCTCTGCGCGTCAACTTTTAAAACAGCCATCAGCCTGGAAGCCCAGTGTTGCGAGCCTCTCGCGATGCGCCTCCACCGAGGCTGGCCCGACCGTTCCAGATGTGGAAACAGATTCTGGTCTGATGACACCGGTTGTTGAACGTGAGGGTATTACGATCATGGATCCCAGGAAGCGGGCGAGTCGTAGAGAACACGAGCTGCCACATTCCAGGTTCGTATCCTGTCACTATTAAAGTTGCCTCTTGTGTAAAGAACAATAGCATCCGAACTAACTGCGCCATTGAAAAGGTACCGATACCATCCGCCCAAGTACGACAGAGGTCCTCTGCATCCCATTCAACCACCGCCATCCTCCGATCCTGTTGCTCGAAACTTCACGCCCGGCCCGTTCAACCTGCCCCGCCTCAAGCAGACTTACCACTCCACCATCGCCTCGGATATCCTGACCCTCACCTATCAGCATAAACCGCCGGGAACGCCCGAGAAAGTCGAGAGGATACGATTCCGCAGCTGGGGCGATGAGACGCCCTACATGGAGAACCGTGCCAAGCGTGGGCCCCGTGGTGCCGAGGTGCTGCTGCCGCTGGAGCCGGACCTCAACTATCACAACATCCCCGCGCTCAAGGCCGTGCACGTCGCCATGTACATGCCCCAGGCCAAGAAGAACCCGGACCATATCACAGTGGCCAAGACCATTATGCAGACGATATCGGGTGTGCGCCCAACTGTGACGCATACGCGCATGAGTGTAGCACAATGGAGTGTCGTCAAGGGCGACCGAACCGGTGTCAAGGTTACGATGCAAGGGAACCAGGCCTACGAGTTCCTGGACAAAGTCATCCATCTGGTTTTCCCCAAGATCAAAGAGTGGCAGGGTGTCAAGGGTGAGTTGGATCCTACTTGATATGTTCCAAATCTGGGGGGTGAACGTAGAAAGCTGACATCAGACATAGGAACCACTGGTGATGGCGCTGGCAACTTGGCGTTCGGTCTGGAGCCCCAGCAAATGATGCACTTCCCGGAGGTAGAAGCCAACTACTCTTCATACCCGCAAAAGGTAGAGTAGCTTCACTGAAGTCTTCCTATGGCTCTTATACTGACCTGCAACCAGATGATCCCCGGATGCCGTATCTTTGTCGAGACTACAGCCAAGTCAGACAGGCATGCCAGATTACTATTTGGCGCCATGGGCATCCCATTCTATGGAAAACTGGTTGACTAAATTCCATACCAATATCAAACTGCTGCCACATGTACATATATATTGTTCATATATTAGCAGAACCATGAAAAAAAACCTGTAATATACACATGTACAACACGTCATGACCTTAGTTCTCGTGGTATCCCTTTCCATTATTCATAATCTAGCTCTAAATGCCATGCAAAACCACCCTGTGAGCTCCAAACCTTTTGAGATGTCCTGCCATGACTGAATCAGGAACCGAAATCCGCAACGCCTCATATGCAAATGATACCAAAAGCTCCCTTCAAGTGGCTCTCTACCGCACCTAGCCGCCTTCCTCTATCTAAGCGTTTTGCGCCTGTTCTCTCAAAGCATCGATCACAACGTTGACGGCTTCCATGTTCGTAGCATCAACCTTGTCACCTTTTCCTTCTCCTCGCTTGCTGAGCTCCGACTGCAACACATCCATACCGGGCTGGTAATTCCTGCACGCGGAGCTCAGCGCATAGACGGCCTTGCGGCGGACGTCCTTGGCCTCCTTGTCAGTCTTGGACTCGTCCCAGGTACCTTCCGCAGTCAGGCGGTCACCGAGAGCCATGGCGGTGAGCCGCTCGACACCACCGAGGGCCACCAGCCGCTCCTGGCTAGGCTCATTGTTCTGGACGGCGGTGCCGACGACCCAGCAGGCCATGAGGCGGATCTCGGACTCGTCGTGGGCGAGAAGCTCGAGCAACGGAGTCCAGAGCCCCAGCTTGGACAGCAGGTTCGCATTGTCGAGCGATTCGATTAGTTGCTCCAGGTTATCGAAGGCCGTCAACTTGCTCTCGAGCGTTATCTCGGGGTCGTAGGACTGAATATGCGCCACCGCGGCCAGCATCAGATCCGCGTCGGAGGGCCCTCCGAACAGTGCTTTGAGGGATTCCGGGTTCAGACCACGGGCGGCGGCGGCGGCCACGGCGCCAGTGGGGTCTTCTTGTGTTGAGGCATCACCGTTGGGCTGGGCAGCTGCAGCTGCGGCGGTGGGAGATGTTGTGTTTGCGATACTCCACTTGAGGAGATCGTTCAAACCTTTCTTATTGTCGCCCATGATCGCGTTTTGAGAAAGTGGTTTTGGGTTGAGTTTCTTGTTCTAGTGTAGGACCCGGAGTGCGTAGATGAAGGTAAAGTGGGATGGATGACCCCGCGATTCGACGTTGATACTGTTCGATTTTGGCAGAACTGATTCAGATGAAGTAGTTGGGCTGCTGTAATGTCTGTGTTTTCAAGGCCGAAGGAGATGGCGCAAAACGATTTTATCTATGAAGATTGCTCGATTTACTCAAGATGGGTAGCCAGATTTGCATTATTTGCATCAATTTCATCATCAAGGGTCCCTTCTCGCAGCTTCTTGAACTTTCCTTAGAGGCTCGATAAGATAAGCTTTTTCGGGATTAGCGTACTGCTTCATTTAGCAGAAATCCTCCGTGCTGCTGCACTTGGGCGGTGTGAATCCGATCCATGGCTCTACACCCACAATCAAATAGGATATCGATGATCCAAAGCTTTTTGGAGCAGTATCAATCACAAAGCAGTTTACCAAGAATCAAATTACCTCTCAATTAGAGGTTCCTGATAGCTGCCCGCACCTGGGAACAGAGCTCATATTGAAGGGGGAAAAGGGCTGCCCCACCATCACCCCTCGTCGCTGCTTTAACCGAAGGTGCTTAGGTACTAGTAGCTGTCACGAAGTGAAGTTTGAGGGGCATCAGCATGCCTGGCAACAATGCGACTGGTATAAATGCTCCCTCTTAAGGGTTCTGGCGACAAGAGTCGGAGTATCAATCATTCTCGGTCCCTGCCAGCAACAGTCGACGTTGTCCAGTTTGGTATTGGAAGTTCATGGTGTATGGGCCAAGACTCCCAGCCTAGAATGTTTCATCATGCTGGAATAGTCGCGAGCAAGCCAGAGCATATCTGACGTCAACTAGTCAAAACGTGATTAGTGAGGGCGGAGAGCTGAGGATCTCGTGATCAAGGCGATACAAAACCGCCCCTGCAAGTGTTCGTTTGGCGATGCCTGCTTGGCACAGCGTCGCAAGGCATAGCAATTGGGACTCCAGAGTAAGACTGATGCAAGAGGCATACGTAATCATACAGGTTCAGCCACACAAAACGCTGCATGATTAGGTCGCCAACCCTGAAGTCAATTGCGTATCGTCGAAGATATACATTCTAGGCGTGTCGCTTCCTTTAGGCATCCCATATTCCCTAATGAGGGCTGCCTGGTGGCCAGCAGGATGGTCATCTGGTGACGAATGCACCCGACAAGTGAAACAACTTCGACTGTTTGTCGATGATGCCTAAAGGGCGAATTGCGTGGACTTTTCCAAGGTAGGGGATGTCCTTGCTGGCAAGTGGGAGAGAGACTTCAGCGTATGCGCGGCTCGCGGCCCGAGGATGGATGTCGGGGTGGCACAGCTCAACCTTCCAGACCCCAGGATAGACAGGTAGAGTCGGAGTTCGAAGATGAGCCTCCTTTTGTAGTACCGAAGATAAGTAGCATTTTGAGGAGCTTGACGACAGACAGAAACACGGACACCTTGGCTTGTGATCACGTACGAGGAAAAAAGCGACACATTCGGCTATTTATGAATAGGCCCCTTGGCCCCTTACCAGAGTTCAGCCACATCCGTGAGGACGGAGCGTGTACAAGTATGCGTGTCTGACGGGTCCAAAGCGGCATGCAGATCCCTGATCTTTCAATAGTAAAGCTAAGTAATAAAGCAAGTACCCAATTTGTCACGTACTCCTGGGCCTAGCTATCTGGCGGTGACGATACCACAAATTGAGTTGGCCTCCTCTGAGTTGGCCAGGTACCAATCAGCCCATTTAGGTAGGATATTACCGGGACTTGTTATTAGCAGAAGGATGATGGCGGGCTTTGGCAGTCTCGGGGGTTAGGTAGCAGTATTCTTACGTGACGCTCATCATCAGGAATACGTACTCAATCAATGGAATGGATCATCGAAGGGGTCTATCTGGTTACTCCTTTTAGTCCTTGTAGGAGAGAGCTCCAGAATATGGAGCAGAAGGCTTCGAGTTCATCAAATCAATCCCATCCAATCTGCAATTCAGACCCGGTCCAGCCCCCCAGCAAGTGCCAGGCAAAAGGAGGCTCCCACTACTTTTGCTGTTGGCCGTGGGAATACCACTAAGTCGGACGGTACCTACAGGCTCCAGTGCCTCAATAATTGTAATGATTACCCCTAATAAACCTGCTAGCCTCTACCTGGCTAGACCCCACATCAATCAGACAGCGGAAGCACGCACACACAAAGGAGCCAGAAGTGAGTGTGAGAGGGAGAGGAGTAGAAGTAGACTGACCTGGACTAGCCAACCAGACCCAGGGCAACACCTTCTTTGGAGGCAAAAGAGACAGGACGAGCCCGACCGACGTTCTTCCCCCCTTCCCACTTTACTAGACTTAAAGTCAACCACATCAATCAACATTCCCAGCCTCCCATTCTCCTTGTTTGATTTCCCTCCCCAACAGCCTTCGAGCAATAATATCTCACTCCCTCCAACAAAGCAACCTCTCTCAGCTTCCACCGGTCCGGGAATCGCGTGGGCTTCAGCATCTCCATTTTCACTTCTTTTCACTTTTCTTGACACCTTTCGCACTACGTAATCCGTCACAATGGAAGGTAAGTCGGGTCGAGCAAGCCAAAAACACCCCTCCCCCCAAGCAACAAGGCGAACTGTCCTCACATGCCACGCACCTGCGACTTCGCACCTCTGCATCCTGCCATCGTCAGTTTCAACGGCACCATAGCTAACCAATCTTTTCTACTACAGAGGAAGTTGCTGCCCTCGTTATCGACAATGGGTAAGATGATCCGCCGCCTCACCGACTCGCTCCAGATGCCTTTCCACCCCGATCCGGTCGGTGATGTGAGGTCTTGTCAGACCTCAATCATCGCTGCCTTGATAAACAATGAGTTTTTTGAAACATGGAACTGACTTTGAGTGTCTAGTTCGGGTATGTGCAAGGCCGGTTTTGCCGGTGATGATGCTCCCCGAGCTGTTTTCCGTAAGTTGTCCCCTAAACTCGACCCACACCCCGCTCCAAGCGATATCGCGACTGCGGTTTCTGGGCAGCATTTCGAGAAAACAACTTGCTAACTCACGCCCACAGCGTCCATTGTCGGTCGCCCCCGTCATCATGGGTAAGTTTCGAGGCTACGAATCGACACTCTTCTGTCTGCACCATGGCATTAACAGCATATTTAGTATCATGATCGGTATGGGTCAGAAGGACTCCTACGTCGGTGATGAGGCCCAGTCCAAGCGTGGTATCCTCACCCTGCGCTACCCTATCGAGCACGGTGTCGTTACCAACTGGGACGACATGGAGAAGATCTGGCATCACACTTTCTACAACGAGCTGCGTGTGGCCCCCGAGGAGCACCCCCGTCCTGCTCACCGAGGCCCCCATCAACCCCAAGAGCAACCGTGAGAAGATGACCCAGATTGTCTTCGAGACCTTCAACGCTCCCGCTTTCTACGTCTCCATCCAGGCCGTCCTGTCTCTGTACGCCTCCGGTCGTACCACCGGTATCGTGCTCGACTCCGGTGATGGTGTCACTCACGTTGTCCCTATTTACGAGGGTTTCGCCCTGCCCCACGCCATCGCCCGTGTCGACATGGCTGGTCGTGATCTTACTGATTACCTCATGAAGATTCTGGCTGAGCGCGGTTACGCTTTCTCCACCACTGCCGAGCGTGAAATCGTTCGTGACATCAAGGAGAAGCTTTGCTACGTTGCCCTCGACTTCGAGCAGGAGATCCAGACCGCTGCCCAGAGCTCCAGCTTGGAGAAGTCCTACGAGCTTCCCGACGGTCAGGTCATCACCATCGGCAACGAGCGATTCCGAGCACCCGAGGCTCTGTTCCAGCCTTCCGTCCTGGGTCTTGAGAGCGGCGGTATTCACGTCACAACTTTCAACTCTATCATGAAGTGCGATGTCGATGTCCGTAAGGATCTGTACGGCAACATTGTTATGGTATGTTCCCCGTTTCTGGCTGGTTTAGGCATTTTACTAACTTTCGTAGTCTGGTGGTACCACCATGTACCCTGGTCTCTCCGACCGCATGCAGAAGGAGATCACTGCTCTTGCTCCTTCCTCCATGAAGGTCAAGATCATTGCTCCCCCCGAGCGAAAGTACTCCGTCTGGATCGGTGGTTCCATTCTGGCTTCCCTGTCGACCTTCCAGCAGATGTGGATCTCAAAGCAGGAGTACGACGAGAGCGGTCCCTCGATCGTCCACCGCAAGTGCTTCTAAGCACTTGGCTAGTGTGCTCCGATACATCCATTTCCCCTTCCTCCTTTTCACGAGCTCACGATAGCGCGAATTGGATGGCGACCTTCGAGATTTCTGTCCCCAGGCCGATGCGAAAGGGTTTCTCCTGCAGACAGACCTCATATCTACAAAAAGTTCTAGTAATGGGCGAGAGATTACGGTTAGCCTGTAGGCGGCTCCGGGAAACGAAACAAACCCAAATGTCTTTTGTTTTAAGGAGGCTATTCGTGCGCGCAACGGGGTAGACAATTATACTTGAGGTTGATCATATATTTGTTTTTTCTCGGCAATTGCTCCTAGTGATCTGACATGGCTGCATATGGTGATCTAGCCTCTACTGAAACCTCCCGATAATCGACTTCGAATCGCTTGCTGTGACTATGAGCATGCCAATCACATGTTCATCTTGCCTTCAATTCATACATAATGTTTCGTAGATGCGTCATGTTTCGTGCCTAATTCTTGCCCGTTTCGTTAATTCCGCGATGCACCTCCCTATCTTCGGAACGGGCATTCTCGACCTGGGCATTATGGCCGCTGACAGTTTCATCGTTCCCAGAAGCCGCTTCGCCTATTCCTTCCGATGATGTTTTATTATCAACTTGCTCCTCTAGTTCCTCGTCCCAACCTTCGCCCTCGCCCTCATCGCCAGCTACGACCTCCTGCCTTTCTTCGTCCAGCTTGCGGTACTTCCTTCGGCTCTTCTTGGCGCTGCTGGCCCGCTTCTTCCGCTTAGCCTCGCCGACAATGGCACTCCGGCTCTGGTCGCCCTTTGTGAGGTCGTCCAGGCGCTCGGCCAACAGCTGGCGCGCGATGAGGCGGTTCTGCGTCCGAGAGCGCGTCGCTTGGCATTTGACGACGATGCCTGTGGGCAGATGCTTGAGCTGCACGGCCGAGTTGGTCTTGTTGATCTTTTGCCCGCCCGGTCCGCTGCCCTTTAGGAAGGACTCGTCAAGGTCGGTGTCCGGGGGCGGCCGAGGCTTCGGCGGGTACTGCGGCGTTTTCTTATGCAGCGAGGGGGTCGTAGCGAGGGTGCGACGTTGGTAGTGGCCGTTGGCTAGAGGATGTAAAAATGCCGTGCTTATCGTCGCCGCCGGCTTGAGGAGCTGGAGGAGGGAGACGGACGACCAGGACGAGGAGGGGTCTGCCAGACGGCGTGTCGCGCGAAACGCGGCCATGGCGAGAGTGGAAGTTGGAGAAGAGGATATAAATGAGGAATTGGTATTATCTAGCTGCTTCCACTCTAGCTGTGCGCGATTCGGTCGTCTGTTCGTCGGGCTGCTTAATAGTCTGATCTACGCCCTAATTGGTGTTTGAGAGACACAAGAATTGTATATTGACGAAGATACGTTCAGTACGTCATTCAACGATGACTCGGAGTTTTACTCTCCCGTGGCTCTCGTCCAGTTCGTCTTCGTCTTCTTCTTGCCATCTCTTCTCGAGGAATCAATTTAGTAGGAGAGCAAGCGGGATCATCAACGAAGCCATCTAGAATGTTTGACAATACATACTTACCTGGTCTCAAGTATCACATGCATCAATGATCAAGAATTCCCAAGCAAGCAACATAAGACCGGAGCGTCAGACGCGCCGTTGCGCCGATTAATCGCTGAGTCGCTAAGCGTTGCGGGATGGACATGCAGCACAGACAGGGTCGGGCTTTTGCCAGGCCCCAAGCAGCTAAGCAGCAGCAGCAGCGCGGTGTGTGTGTAGTGGTGTAGTGGGTATCCAATTAAGATTTTCCCTAGGGAGCGCGCCCTCCTAGGCTGCTTTACCGAGACCTGTCAGCGCTTCAGCACGCTGAATGCAGGCAGGTGGCATGAAGATGAAGGGGTCCATGTGGGTTCATCCCTTCCCCAACAGCAGACAACAGGCCGAAATATTATTAGACAGGGAAATTCGCGGGAAAGGGGAAATCGCAGTAAACAATCACATGAGGGAAGCAGCAATTGGAATCGATCCATCACTTCATCAATCTGCCTACTCCCTAACATTCGACCCAAATTCATCTCAAGTTTCACCTTTTCCTACCAGACGCTCTTACAGCAGTCCCCCGTTTAGAATCCTTACCAGAAACATCCATTTCGACGACCACCACACGCGATCACTTACGACCATCCACTCCCTCCCCGGCGACCGCAGATCCCGGGCACGACTTGCGCATCACTCACTCTACTTAACCAACGCAACGGGACAATACACTAAAACACATTCCCTCGAGTCGATCCAAAAGGAGCAGAATATATTCATATTCCCATAAAACCCGAGCCTTGCGCAACTGAAATGGAGATGGCTCAATCTGTCGCCCGCTGGTTCCGGCTCAAGCAGTACCAGATCGAAGTCACCTTTGGTGTCTATATCTTTACCCCGATTGAGAAATTCGTTTTCTGTAAGTGCCGTCACGTTTGCATCCATTCGCTCGTTCATTTGATTTCCTCTCGTTGGGGTCCAATTTTTGAACTTTTGCTAACCCGGGACATCCGCAGGGTCTGTCGTCTTCCTCCTCTTCAGTTTGACCTTCATCGCCACGATCCTCTACCTGCCGCAACACATGGTCTTCCTCTACAACCGCGCCTGGTTCTACGTCCACGGCGACGACAATAGCGGCGTCGACGGTGTGCTGGGCGGCCTCGCCAAGGGGGCCTTGCAGAAGACGGTCGAGGCCCTGACGTCCACGTCCTCGGCCGACGGCTCCGGTGAGACGCTCGGCTCCATCGTCAGGGAGTTATAAGCGCGAGTGTTTGAGAAAGGAGCTTGTTTCTCGCTCTCTCTTCACTAGAGAAACAATCACAGCTATGCTCCTGCGAGTAAGAAGAAAACGAAACCACCCTCCAAGACATAAAGGAGGGGATATGGGAAACATGGGCACAGCACGATTGATAATTCTTAATGCGGAAGGGCGGGCACGTCTCGAAAGGCAACAGGGGGTGCCATTGCCTGTGTTCATTTACATGGCGTTAGAGGCAACATCTTGTCTTGGGTTTGGGCGTTTGGGCAGGCAAGCCCCGGTTTACAGCTTAGAACGACCTCCTCATATACAGGTAAAGCAAGCGGTACGTTGACGATGTTATGGGGAGCCGCAGTGGATGAAGAGATCTGCTGCGGTATTGGGTTCTTTTTGGATAGTATTCTTTATTCCTCGCCCTAATGCGCAACTCAGGTGCTGGGGGCTGAGTATGAATATATTCTTAATGAAGCATCTTCTCCAGCTATAGCCAATGTTTTCTCAGTTGCGTGAGGTCTCCACGATAGTTGCAGTACGGGCTTGGAGAGGCAGAATCTGTACCACGTGTCAGTCCCAGTAATCAATATTGGCAGGGTTCAGCGGGGGGTAAAGAAGCTTACTCTGGGCGCAATGGGGCGCTGGATACGACACTAAGGTCTGCGACATTGACGACGTGAATGGATACCTTGCCTATTTCTGACCCGGCCGCAAGCACAAGGGTGCCTTCTTCAGTCAGGTGAGGCAGGAAGTCCACGGCTGTGACTGGGTGCGTTGCCGGAATGGTGTTTATGCAAGCAATGCCCGCGTCTGGGGATTGCTTCCAGATCTTAATTGACTTGTCTCGGCCCGCAGTCGCAAACACCAGCGCGCCATCGGTTAGAGGCGCCCAGGCCGCGTCGAGTATCATCCTTGTGTGACCCTTAGGGTTGCTCTGGAGCGTCTTGTACTGCGTGAGATCCTCGCTATCCCGCTCGAAGACGGCCCACTGGCGGTCTCGGCCAACACTCAGGAGGTACTTGTCATCTGGGGAGAACCGGAGCCGGGTCACCGTCAAGGTGTGCGCAGCCAGCGGCGGCCGCACCTCGGTCCACCGCTCCGTCTCGAAGACTCGGATGACGGCGTGGTTCAGCGAGCTCGCCTTGCAGGCACTGGCGACGAGCTTGCCATCATGGCTTACCGCCAGGCAGGACAGCTCGTAGCCATGACCGTACAGTTTCTCCACCTCGGGCCAGAGCGTGTGGCGGGAGAGGCTGTCCTCCAGCGGCGGGTGGTCGATCTCGAGCACGGACTTACGCACCATGGAACCTGGATCAAGAGCTTCGCGATCCTGGTCGGGGTTGGCGGTGTCGATCTCCATGTCGTCGTCTACTGCGTCGATGGCTTTGTTGGAGAGTCCTAGCACTGGCATATTGGCCGCGTCGGGCAGGTCCTCGATTTGCGATGTCGCCCCTATGTCACAAAGACGATTCAGGAGCTTGGCGACTGCTTTCGGCTCATTGAAGACACGCATCAGCTTCTCGTCCGCTCCCGATACGAATTGGGATGATCCGATGGAGTCGATGCAATTCAGGTCGTAGCCGTGGATCTGCGGCCTCGCCATCTCATGCCATGTCTTGCGCTCGCCTGCATTCCAAGGCGCATGCAGCCTTGTCGTTTGGTCTGAGCTCGTAGAAAGCAAGTAGTCCCCGTTCTTGGACCAGGCAATGCCCGTCACAGACCGAGTATGCCCGCTGATGCCAATTTCTGGCATCCACTGGTCTTTTTCTTTGTTGTGATGCCATCGTCTCCAGCTTCCAGTTCGACCCAAACATATGACTGAGCTCCCGTCTGGCGACCAGAGTCCCGTCCAGAAGCCGCCTGTGCTGCCTGTGGCTGTAGTCGCACCCTTCTCTCTGCTGATCTCGCCGAGACGAACGGTGGTCACCCAGATGCCCGAGGAAGGGTCCGCCTCCCACATGGCTAGCGTATTGTCAGCCGAAGTAGAAAGTAGTTGCAGCTTCCTGCTCTCGGGGTCAGAGAACCACTTGGCACTGTAAATCCAGTCATCGTGGCCCAGTAGCAAGGCTTCAAATGTGATGGAGAAGTCAAGATCTCCAGCTTGGAGCTGGTGTGCCTTGTTTGACGGGGTCCCAGGTAGCGAAAGTCCCATGGTAGGGTCGTTGGCGCCAGCTGTCGTAGGTGGGAGCTCCTTGCCCTGATGGAACCGCCAAAGCCGGACATACTTGTCCTGGCTTGCAGAGGCAAGCACCAGGTCCTTTGACGCAGCTGAGCTTTCGAAAGTAAAGTCCAGAGACCGAACCCAGCCCTCATGTCCAGAAAGCGTCGCTTGAGCCTCAAAGCTAGGCTCGGCCGCTGAGTTGGCCACGAAGATCTGGACAAAGGTCTTCGTTCCCGCCGCAGCTAGGACCAGACCGTCTCCGGCTTCGTTGAGATGGCTCAGCGCCACGCAAAGAGGGAAGAATTTGGGACTAGTTTTGATCGTCTGAAGAAGCTTGGCCTCGCCCCCTTCGAGTGCCCAGATCTTAATAGAAGCATCCGCCGCTCCAGTTGCGAAAATCTTGGGCCCAGTTGACTTCTGTCGGCCATTCACGGTGGCTATGCAGTTGATGGCGCCGGTATGCTCTTTTACTGATTGCACACACGTAGCGGAGCCTTTTCCATCACATTTCCATATCTTTAGAAACTGGTCATCGCCGCCCGAGACCAAATATGTCTCAGAGTCGGAACTCGACTTGGGCAGAAATTTGACTGCCTTGACAGTACCCGTGTGACCGCTCAAAAGATGCGATACACCCTTGACTGCCGTGTCCTACACATATTGTCAGCTATCTAGTTTTTAAAAGCAAATTTTGACGATGTCCAAGGGAGTTATCAGCATTCTCACACACATTGGGTTGCCAGAGGGCAATATTTGAGTCAGCCCCAAAGGCTACCAGGCCGTCTTCATTCCAATCCGCCACAGCCGTTTGCCGATTGGCACCTACGGAGAGGTACTCAATACCCACTTCAACCTCATTCATAGCAGCCTCGCGTAAGATGAGAAAAGTGAGGGTTTAAAGGAATATCTGCCGTATACCAAACCTGGGCATGAATTCCGAATGTGGTTTTGTGATTGGTTGTTGATGTGAAAATCAGTGCAAGGTTTCTGTCGGTTCGGTACGGGCCGGCACCAGTTGATTAGCACACGACTAGAGTCGTCCCCAATGCGAACACCGTCAACACCACCTCCTGATATGTACATAGTTAGCTCGTGGGGTCCAGATCACTATAAATATCTTATGTTTTGCTGTCTCGTTTAATTAATTATCAATTGCACCTATTTGTTGAACGTTGGATACTAATAGCTTGACTGGTTCAGGGAGATTTTGATACTCAAAGACCTATGCGAGAGACAACTGTGTGCATGACCTGGATGATTCTCTTACGTTATCGTCATGTTGCAATGGGAAACCTCAGGTGTGAATCCTGGAGCGTTGTGATCAAAACTGACTTATTATGCTACCGAAAGAAAATTATGAATTCGATCGCGAATTTTTGGGTGTGCTCAAATCAACGCTGCCAGTTCTGTAAGCGACCGTATTGCTCACCCCCTCGAGACCCGAGAAGGGGAAGGATCCCAGCATTACAGTGCAGTGCTGTCAAAAGATCCTGTCATCTCAGATGGAGAGAGCCTCAGGGGTGCGTGGCTCACAACTTCTCCACGACTGAAGGTGGAACGCCTCGCCATTTCATTTCATCACCAAGTGCCGCCTCCTTCCTCAAAACCACCTATCTCAGATGGGTTTTATACCGTAATCTTAGAAACTCAGCAGTTGCCTTAAGTAACATAACCTAGAGGGGTTGAAGTGTTTAGACCTCATCCTCGCCCAGATCATCGTGGTTCTGGTTGGAGAAGAATGAGTTGTTATGAGCAGGCATCGTGTTGAAGCTGTGGGGATTGTAAAAACTAGTCGCGATATCCTGGCTGCTTTCCAAGGGTGCTGCGGGGATATTGGCGAAGGAGCTTGACACGTCGGCGCCTGCGGGCTCTTGCTTTGGGATCTTGGGCCGCGTAGCGGCCTTCAGCTTGCTCTTGGCCGAGGACTGGGAGAACTGAGAACTGTTGATCTCGACCAAGTCATCGTCATCAGCCATGGCGGGCTTAGGAGGGGGATGGGCTGAGAAGCTGGAGGCTCCAGCATCGGCCTGGTTGTGGCCGTTGCTGAACAGAGACACAGGCTGCTGGCCGTTGCCGAAGAGAGAAGGAGTGGCGGAAGGAGCATGGGCGACCTGATCGGCGGCACCGTCCGTGAACTTCGGCTTCTTGTGAGTGGGTGTATCGAAAGCTTCCGGCTCCTCGTCATCCAGGTCGTCATCCATATCATCGTCAACCTTCTTGCCACGGGCACGCTTGCCAGTGGTGGTAGGGGTAGTGACGGCAGAAGCGAATCGCCTACGGGAACCAGGAGTGCTGGCAATGGTGCGGTTGGTCTTAGGAGTTCCAACGCCATCAATGGTCACCTTGGAGGTGTCCTCGCCCTTCCTCGCAGCCTCCTGCTGGGCCTTGCCTAGTTTCTTGATTGATCGGAATTGCCACTCAATGCCGTCGGCCGTAGACTCTCCGAAGAGCTTCGCGATCTCTATTCATCACAGTTAGCATCTGCTTTCGGTCTAATCAGTGTAAGAGAGTAATACACCAATGTGTATCCGAGAGAAAGGGAAAGTTTGAAGAAAAAAAATGCATAAAAAAGCAGAGCGTCGGTTGAGGATTGAGCGGTACCCGGCCCCTTCCCTTGGCGGAAGTCCAGGAAAAGGGTTCGCCGTGTACGTATTCTCCTCGATCAACAGCAAGAATGGCTTTGCAGCTTCCTGTCACACCCCTTCAGGCCTGACTTAAAAAACGCGCTTGCGATTCAGGCTTACCTTTCTCATCAACAGGCAGATCACCTGGGTTCTTTTCCTCTGCAACATAGCGTTCTTGCATCTTTGCCAGCCGCTTGATGGGCCGAAGCCGATGGTCCACAGCAGGGCCTGTGAAATCCTCTCCCATATGAAGTGCGATTGCTAGTTCGTTTAGTACGGGATACAGACTGCATTGAAAAAGACTCATTGCGTGAAATTCAAGATCATGTACGTGTGGATATGCCAAAAAGAAATGAAAGTAAACACTTACCCTTGAAGTCGAGTTTGGGCTTGCCCGTAGCGACCACGGCCGCGAGAAGGCGCACAGCCGACTCGTAAGACTTGAAGTTGGTCTTGTTGTTAGGTGCCATTGTGCCTAGCTACCGACTTGGGTCTGAGGTGGTGAGATGACGGTCTACCGGTTTTGGCTGTTTGAGTGGGTTAGTCGATGTTATACTGAAACATTGACGATGGGAAGCAGAAGAGCATGTCCCCGAAAGTGAGAGGTGCGGGCTAGGACGAATTGGTTCGTGAGGTCGAGGTTGAATTAGGGAAGGTGCAACCTTGTTGCCTGCTTGGCCTGTATATGGTATTGCAAGCTGAGTTGGCTTGGTGAGAGGGCGTGGGAAAGGTGAGGAGAGTGGGCAGAATCAGTGTTTATGGGAAGGTGGCAATGACCAGCGTATTCGATGGGCAGAGACAAAGTGAACCCTGGCCAGTGAACTTGCTGAGAAGGGAACGAAAGTCAGATACATATGTTTGACCATTTATCTAGCTAAGTGGCTGGCATAGGGGCTGGAATCCCGTATTGCGAGAGCAGATAGCGTCCTGGTGCTGAAGAAAGAAAAACCATGCTTCGAGGGACAGCATGTAAGATACCTAGATATTTGCAGATGACCTGACTTGATTTGACTTACGATTTAAATGATGCCGAAGGGCTCAACTCGGTGTAGTTGTTGTGGTGTTGAACTGAGAAGATCCGCTCTGCAGTTTGAACGTCCAATCTTGGCTGCCACTGTGGTTTCGTATTGCGGATTTGATGTGCTTGGCTTTGCCTTGGATTATCTCTGTAGATGTCAGGGCGCAGTAATCTAGAGATGAGGGTGGATAAACGCAAAAGGAAAATTGTTGAACAAAGACCAGTGCAGCTCCCATAAGGCAAGGTGAGGTTTCACGCCGACGAGGGGTTTTGGCCACGATGGTTGAGATGGAGAGGGAAGAACGGCAAACCCACGTACCCGCCTCAAAACAAACAACCACGGAGACTGTCGGTCGAGGGAAGCCGCGATTAATTGGAAAAAGTAGAGATATAGATAAACAGTGCAAGGCTCTCGGGCTCAATATGGATCAACAGAAAGGGGTGCATCAACTTGAGCTTGATATCAAACGTGACCGTTATTGCTCTGGTGGTAGGCAGGTCCTCAAGGACTCTGAGCAGTACTGCCAGAGTACTTGCTGGGTAGACTGAACGATATTGCAGCTACGTCTAGGTGAACAACAGGTTTAACTGAAGTGACGCCAAGCCTAGTCTGTCCAAAAAGCCATGAAGTCCTTTGCACTGGTGATGCCGCAGCCTTGTTGTATGTAACCGTTGTCTGACGGCCCTAATTATATCAGACTAAAAGAACTGATGTTGTCGACTGGCGAATCTCTCGTCGAAGCTATAGCGTCAAGGAGATCCACGCATAACCAATACCGACTGGATATAGGTGATTGGTGGGGGGGATAGACGTACAGGCTCGACAGCGAGATCTTGGGCGATCTAGATAGATCGAAGTCCTGTGCTTGATTATATGGTCTGTATAGTTCCCCACTTGTCTCATGCTGTATACAGTTGTTAGCATGGCTTAGGATAATAGTTATAATGCATTACATTAATGTTCGTGGATTCATTAGGATGCGAAGAATAGGAATAAGGGGTCATAAGTTGCTTGCTAAGAGGGCGCTAGGCATGTAAACAAAAGCACTTACAGGCCCGCTGGTCCTTTCTAGCTTATTAATGACTGATGACCAAGTAAACTGGTTGGAACCAAGTATGGAGGATCTAGAGTATAAAGTATGGAGTTAGGTTACCAGAAGAGGTAGGTTCTTATATGGGTGGTTGGGTCTTGTAGGTAAAAGCAGCTCCTGAGCAGGTGTGAAGTATTATGAAAAAACGTGCGTTTCTATTAGCTGGAACATGGAACAGGGGTTATTATATTATAACCTTATTATTTATAAACTTTATAAATAGTTAATTTAAAGAGCATTTATTCTTATATATTAAAAAATATATTAATAATATATAAAATAATATTTTTAAATTAATAAACCTTATTATAAAGCTATAAACTATAAGTTATTATTTCATTATTTATATATTTATTAATAATTAATAATAAAATATATATTAATTATATATTATTATTCTAGCTTAATTAACCCTAGCACGACCTTAAGGTAGTTATACTTATATTATTATAGTATTAAAGTTTAATACTTTTATAATAATATCCCTTTAATTTTAATAACGATACTTTTTATTAAAAAGAATATAATATATATATAAGGAATATTTTAATATAATTAAAGTAACGTTTAAAACATCTATCCTACTTAGTACGGTATATAATTAGTTAATTAAACCCTGCTCCGGTACGTATAGTTATATTAATTATTTAAAAGTATTATACGGAAAGCAGCGTTACCGTAATTAAGGGGATAGAAGTTGCCGACTAGTCAACTTAATGCCGGACCTACTAGATTGTCATTGAGCCTCACTCGCACCAGAATGGATACCAGACGAAACAAACATGCCCATTGAGAGTATGGTCGGATGCTCTTGGCTTCCAATTGAATACAGGCTATGATGGGTAGATGAGTCTATGTTGCTCTATATGCGGTCTATGTAATTTTTTCTGCAAAGGGAGATCTCCTGTCCATAGCCATGGGTGACCCAAGCCCGCCCGGGCTTCGGCCTGTAAGGTGTGGGCGAACACCCGCGTATGTCCATCGTTGCTGAAGACCTGTTGTGGCCTCGCCGTTCCCCCACATCAGGTACTGAACTCCTAGAAGCAAATCACAACCAGCCTGGAACATGCCGCATATCTTAAAAGACCAAGGAATTTCCGTGGTCGAGGTGAAGAACCAGAACATTTTCATCATGTCTCCTATGATCCAGCTAGCAAGAACAGAGACCCTAAGGCCCCTGCTCGTCCGCGTTCTCGCATTGGCCAAAAGTTGGGGGATGGGCAGTGTCGCCTCGACTGAGAGCCCGACGTAGCCGATGAACGAGGAGTATGCCGGATAGATGCCGCTGAAGGGAGCGAGGAGGAGTTCGAGTACAGTCAAGCCGATGAAGAAGTACAGCAGGCTTTGCCAGTATCTAAAAGCCAAGTTAGCCAACACGCTTTCGCTCGTGCTATATTTTGCGAAACATACGGTCGGTGGGAGCGCCACTGCCAGAAGCCGTACGGCCTTTGATATCCGGAGTGCCCATCTTGTGTCCCAGCGAAGGGAATTGCAGCCTCGCCGCCTTTGGAAGAATGCGCCGGTCGGTGGTCGAGGGCGATCTTTAGCAGGATCACCTGCATGAAGATGTTGCAGAAAGATTGGATGAGCAGCGCGGTATCGTATCGGGCCCCGGGCCAGTAGAAGACCCTGCACAAATAATGCGAATTAGTTACATAATGCCCAGAGAAAGGCGGTCGGTGGACAAAGGGTCGGGTCGGGTGTGCATCCGTACCTGCATATCGAAGCAACGAGCATAATCAGGGGAATGTCGAGAGAGAAGCCGGCGCTCGACCTCTTGCGTTGCATCGAAATAGCCTGGTCGGCATACGACAGGATTGGCGAGAGAATAAGGAACACCGGCGCGGCAAAGCCGGTGACCGTCGTAAGAACGTTGCCCATCGCGTTCCGATTGTATATGAAATTCTCGTTGTCGTGGCAGAGGGCACGTTGACTGTAATGAATGATGTGCCGGATGATGACGGCACCGGGCGGATATCTTTCTGGACAAGGTAAATGGACGAAACTGTGCAACCAACTGATACGGAAGTACAATTCACATAAAAAAGACAAGACAACTTCCGAAGAGACCGAACCTGGTCAACAGCGAAATGAATTTTCGATCCGAGTCCCAGTCGCAGTCCCCAGTAATTAAGTGCTTCCGCGTAGTTCATACCGCCGAGTGGACCGTCTGGAGTCGCAGCGAGCTAATGCGCAGGCGTGCTACAGGATGGGCTACCCTCTGTCCGCCAATAATATCAGGCTTGGCGATGCCGACCGGGGCTCAACAATAAGCATGAACATGCGAGGGCCCCTATTCCGTTAGCTGCCATCGTCAAGTTTCAAGTGCCATTTGCATGACGCTGGGCCTCGGGTTGAAAGCGAACATGTCATTATATGGGTGAGGCTAATTCAAACACTACCAGTGTATCTCAATATCGGTCGTCGTAAGGCCGGAAAGGCCAGTTCAAGTAAGCCAAACCACATATGCGTCCTTAGCTGAGCTGAACAATAGACGCAGGTGAACAAAGAACATTGTTCAGCAATATGTAAATGCAGATGCTGTCGAAATTACGAGTATGTATTCAGTACAGTATATTGATAATACTTCCATTCCCCCTTCCTGGCGTGTATATAGCTACCTGGACTTAGATGCCTCCATACCCTAAGTAACATCATACCCAACCATCTCAGCTTACTGCATAGGTCATGGTATTGGAATTGAAGACTACCTCAAAGTACTATATAGTGCTCTGTACAGTGGATGGATGCATACTACTAGATAAAAATTAATGACAAAAACAAAAGGAGACGGACGACTTCAAAAATATGTTAAAAAGAACTATCTCAGCTTACTAGCTGGGCCATGATATTGGAACTGAAAACTGCATGTTCCGGGAATCGAACCCGAGTCTGAAGCATTATCTCATTGTTCATGGGAAGCTTCCATGATACCCCTACACCAAACATGCGGAGGCTAGTCATTATTGTAGGAAAGTAGTCCAAAGATGATTTAAGAAGACACCGTGGCATGCAGCAGCCGGTCCGTAAAGGGATGGAAGCTTATTCTGGATTCTGGCCAATTCCCTTGGCCAGCCAGCCAGGCTGGGCTTGGGAGCGGGGAAGCAGGACGAGGAGGGTCGGATTGAAGTATTACCTCAATCAATGTGTGGAACGCGGACTTTGTGCTTACTGACCTGGAGGGCATGTACGTACTGGGACTGGGCTGCATGCCCCTTAGCACCCATAAATCAGATGTATCCAGATATCTTGAACCTTCAAATGGATATCAGACGTCGTAGAATATTCCATACACTGGCGGATACAGGTGAATGGAAGTAGAGAGAGGCTTTAAAAATGGCCATGAATAATAGTACATGTAGGTATGTATATATGGTTTTGCAGTATAGGGTACTTTTTATTTGATGGAAGCCATCAATAAAAAAAGCCGTATGTACGCATGAGTGACGATATGTATCATCTGTCAAACATAACTGAAGTCTAGGTAGGTACCTACTATCAAATTTGGTTGTTCTCTGGCACCAGCTGCCCATCGGGCAAATCCATCCCACCTTCTTCCTCCAACTCTACGGGTCCATCCGTCTTCTGCCCCACCAATTTGCACAACGACGTAACCTGCCTAGTTCTCCAAGCTCACTCGCTGCGAGATAGATTGATCAGTCCGTCCAAAGAAGTGACAGACTTCCACCTTGAGCCTCATCAAGAAGCATATTGTATATCCTACCAACCCTTCCAACCCTCTTCTTTTCACCACCTCCCTAGACCTTTCCGCTCGCCAGCCTCTGTCATCATGGCAGCCACAGCGAAAGGCGACAAGATCGAAAAGATCATCGCCCGCCTCCAGGCGCGCATCGGCGAGGGTCAGTTCTACGAGGCCCAGCAGCAGACCCGCGTAGTCGCCGCACGCTACACCAAGGCCGCCAACTGGTCCGCCGCCATCGACATCCTGTACAATGTTGCGCAGTCGCTTCTCAAGGCCGGCCAAGGCGGTAGCGGCGGCGACCTGTGCGTGCTACTTGTCGACACATACAAGCAGGCGGAGCTCAAGCCGGATTCGGCCAGCAAGGGAAAATTACTGACCTGCCTGCGCCTATTCGACGGCCGGGAGCCGACGCGCAAGAAGTACATTGGGGAAATGATTGCGTAAGTGACTTGAAGTGCGGGGTGGTGTCTCGAGTTATCGATTCGGGCATCTAGCTAATCCCGGTGTCTATGTATCTAGGTGGTCATCAAAGTACGGCGAGTACCCCGCTGGCGATCCCGAGCTACACCATGTCGCCGGCTCTCTCTACGCAGAGGAGCATGAGACGGCCGACGCCGAGCGACATCTGATCATCGGCACCAAAGATTCGGCTGAAGTGCTGGCACGCATGGAGTATGAATGGTTCAAGGAAGACGAGGCGCACACTGCAGCTCTGTATGCCAGCCGGGCTATCCTACCCTATCTACTCGTTGCCAACGTCCGCGCCGCCAATGGCGCATACAGGCTGTTCACCAGCGCTCTGAACCAGGACAAAGGTACCGCGATGGGCGTGCAAGACGTGAGCAGCAGTACGGCCGACATCCGGATTTACCCCAGCATACCCCTCCTCAACTTCCTGGGACTCCTCTTGCTGGCCGTCCAGCGCGGCAGCCCCGAACTCTACCGACAGTTGTCTGCCAAGTATGCATCGCACATCAAGGAAGTGGAGGCGTGGCATGAACCCCTGGAGATGATCGCGGAGATGTATTTTGGCATCTCACGGCCGCGGCAGAGCAACCCCTTGATGGACATGATGAGCGGGCTCTTCGGTGGGAATGCGGGAGGAGGTGCGCCAGCAGCGGGTGGTGCTAAGCGGCCAAGCATCATGTCGCCTACCCCTCCCAGCAACATGCCGGCGGCTGAGGGCTTAGATTAGTGCGATCATGGTTGGCACAAACCTATTAGTTATGAGATAGATCTTGCAAAGCGGCACATGCGCGCATGGTTATCGAGGAAACAACTCATTGTCCGCGTGTCTCCTCCTCGGGCTCATGCATCCAGCTGTCTTCAGACAGCGCAGCGACTTGAGCTCGCATACTAGCCCGCAGTGCCTCCATGACTTCTGTCGCCCCGCGCATGTTAGCATATGTTCCTTGCAGGCGCATTCTAGATAGTAGGCCATACCTTCAGGTTGCGCCGGTGCCCGGTTGTGGTTGATCTGGTGGTGTTTCACAACCTCGGCGAGCTTTTGTCTTTCGCCTGCGTATAGATCTGATCAGTTACTTTGTATCAAGACCATGCCAATCCAGGTGCCTTACGTTCGTTCTCCTGCATGTCGTCCAGTGCCTCTGCTTCAGGTTCGTCCATTGGCGGCGTGGGTGGGTCGCCGATTTCGAAGTCGCCATGTTCGTTCCGGATCACGATATCGGAGGTGTTAGATACGATATCGGCATCCATACGTAGGGTGTCAGCGGAGTTGGACGATACCGAGGTCGGTCGGCGCGTGAGTTGCGACTGGAAGAGGTTGCGACGGACGGCGCCTGGAGCTACGGTCGCATTCGATGCCGTCGTGGTGGCGGCAGCGGTCCGGTTGGGTCGTGGTGCAGCAGCGGCGCGACTCACGGGCTGCGGCGGGTGTTGGTGGTGGTTGTGAGGTTGCTGGTTCTCGGTGGCCATTTCCGGTGGGGAGGACGAGGCGGCGAGGAGCGGGTGGTAAAGCTGATACCTTGGCCGACGTGGAGCGAATGGGTGTTCCTGGTGCTGGTGCTGGTGCGGACGTAGATATACATGTGAATCTATAGGTGGGAGTGCGCTTGCATTGTATCGGTTGGTGTCGGTTGTGTGAGCGACAAAGGGCTCTTCGCGCGATACGGAAGCCATTATTTACCTACTGCCAGTCGAGCAGCATGTGGTAGCTGGGTATCAATTGAGTCAATGGAGGTAGGGAACATGTACAGGCAAGTACGTACGCCGTTGTAGCTCAAGCAATGGCGTAATGTACCGACGAGCGAAGAGCTGCAATGCTGCATATATCAATTTCAATGTTTACTTTTAGTAGGTGCTGCCGGTTCAGTATTGATGTTTCTAGTATTGCGGGGTGTTCTAATTTCGATCGCTACAGCTGAGCTTAAGCAGTCGCTAGCAGGGGGATACATGGTACCCCTTGTACTGGAGCTCTAGCAAGCACGTCGCGGGTCTAGGTAACGCAGGGGCAGCACCGCTAACTCACCTTCAACGCTACTTGCACTGCGCAGTTGAAACGATTCAACAAAGAGCCGACATCCATATATTTCACTTTTATCAACCCATTCCCGTTACCTTGCAGTACCTATACTCTTCGTTTGGAACGCAAGTTCGACAGCTCATGAATCGACAATATGCCTGAGGTCTTTGACATCCAGCCGATTGAACGTTTTGCTGGCGAATCGCAGCCACTCAAGCGCCCAAAGGTAAGTAAGCAAACAAACGCTACCGCCACTCCAACCCCCAGCATCAGCCACGGGGCCACATACAGTACCTAAGTCACGAGCAAGTGCCTAACGCTTTCCATAGGAGTTCGCTTGTTTCTCATATGACGATAACCATGAGTTCCAACTGGGGGACTCGTCACTGAGGTGGTACTATCCGGCCGACATAGGCTCGGACCTGTCGCAAGGTTTCGAGTCCTTTGACAAACACGATGACTCCCGGGATGAGCATCTTGACAGCCTGCTCAAGGCGATTGTTGCTCACGAACAAGAAGAGGGCAAGAAGATCGATGCCAAGATTGTCACATGGCGTGGCATGATGACTAAGGTGCCTAACCCCTGAACTTCTTTGGCACAGGACCCCCACTGACTGGTGGCAGATCATATCTATCCCCTTTGAGGACCGAGATGGGTATGTCCAGCGCAGCGTCGAAGCCGAGCCTGGATACTGTGAAAGTTGCTGACTCTTCATCTTTGGAAAAGCTTTGAGATGAATGCTACGTTATACCAAGTGCGCTTACCTGTAATGCTCCCGTCATGAATTTCGTACTGATGTTCAATCAAGGATTGCATGTATGGATTATAACCGGACAAGCCCCTTTTTGCACAGTGCCGGCTGACTTCATATTCAGTTTCATTGAGGAGAACCACGCCTACAAGCAGGATTCGATGCAGGAGCAGCGAAACCGTCAGAACATCGGAAATCGCCGCCATCAGCCGCAGTTCTCGCCTGAAGTAATGACATTTTGGGGTAAGCACCCCTACTTCTAATATGCTGTTATCAAAACTCATTAGAGAAGGCTACAAATTCGAGACGCTGTCGACATTACCTGCAACCTGGGCAGAAACCAGCAGAGAGTACATTGAAAACCGACAGAACGAGGTTGTAAGCAACAAAGCACAATACTGTTCTGTGGTCCGAACAGGAATCGGAAAGTCAATCTTATGCCTTGGTGGCGAAGTTGATGCTGGTGAGAAAATGAATCACCTTCCCCCCCTTGTCCGTAAATCCCACAGCTAAACTGCCTTATTTACAGTCTGGGATGCGAAACCTCGAGAAAAGGGTGCCCCGACCAAATGGGTCGAGCTCAAAACCTCGGCTGCCATTCGAGATGAGCGCGGTATGCAGAACTTTGAGCGCAAGTTGATGAAGTTTTGGATCCAATCGTTCTTGCTGGGTGTGCCAAAGATTATCGTTGGGTTCCGTGATCAGGGCGGCATCCTCCGCAAGATCGAGGAAATCCCGACCGAGTCCATCCCCGCCAAGGCCATGCAACGAAAAGTCCAATCATGGAATGCCGACATGTGTATCAACTTTGCCAGTAACTTTCTTGATTGTAAGTTGCTAACGATGGGGTTATGTCATGCTGCTGGGGATCAATGCTAAACACAGACAATAGGGCTGAGACAAGCTATCGACGACGACGGCGTCTGGCGTATTCGCAGAGCACCTGGATCCAAGCATATTGAAGTTAGTCGAGTAGAAGAGGCGGGCCACGGCAAGATATTGACCGACGATTTCATCAACTGGCGTATTAAGCTGGGTTTGACGAAGACGGAAGATACCAGCTAAGCCCAGCTGCCCGACTTCAGGGACAGCAGAACCATGAAACTCATGTGGCCTATTAATAATTGAATGGTTTTAGTTCTACGTACTATTTCCTGTGTATTTCTATAGGTAGGCTCGAAGCCTGATGACGTCTAAAGGATACCCCTGTTCGCCTCAAATAGATAAATAACGCCGTGCCCGTCTCGAGAATCGAAGATGAACCCATGATCCATCGCCTTCTGTCATGATAAAGACAATCTATATAATTTCAACGCGACTACATATCATCGAACGGGATTTACTCCAGGGGAACCGTCATCTTCCGACGCAAGGGATCAAACTCCGCGCCGGCGTGGTAGGTCCTGCCATTGGCCTTTTTCTCAGTTTCGATATTTGTGAGGTCCGCCTTGAAAGCCATGTAGTTGAAGAAGTTGGTAATCTTTGTTATTAGTTAGCCAACGGGTCATACAATGGGGGAGTTGGAAAGGGTGTCTACGAACCGGTTTGCTGTGCCAGCGTCCTCCACCAATCTCAAACCAACCCAGGTGTCCGCCAAGGGAAGTACCACAAAGAACCGCATATGGGTTCTGCTTGATTTCCCCGACAGGCCATGACTCTGCCGCGGAGATCTAGATGTGTTTTGTAAGTTTTGAAATGTGGCGCATTGAAGATCTGTGAGGCTAGTATATGGGGACTTACAGGATCATCTGTACAGTTGATGGCGAGGTAGGGGATCCGGATAGCCAAGACAGAGTCGACAGACGAGGCGTCTCGGTAGTATGCATCCTCGGTGGGATAACCCCATGCAGCGCACTGCACCACGCGGTCGAACTCGTAGAGATAGGTGAGTTTGGTCAGCTCATCCATGCTGATGTCAGTGAATTTTTCGATCTCCGTTCTATGCGTCTCTGCCAGCTTCTTCATGGCCGCTATAAATCATCCAGTTGAATTAGTATACCCGCTATAAAAAAGGAAATCAGAATGGGCCTTGAACGTACTGCCGAGCACTCGTGAGTATAGGTTGTGTCCTAAGAACGTCCGCTTGAGCGCTTTGCTCGAAAGCTCCAGGTTCCAGGGGTTGGCGCAGGCAATTGCGGCCTTGAGCTGGCAATTGGCGCCCTCCTCCCCCAGATAGTTTGTCAGGATGCATGCACCCAGAGAGAAGCCGAGGCCGAAAAGGGGTCGGTTGGGGAATGTCTTGCGGAGATAGCGGACCAGCTGCCGCGTATCCCACGTAGCACGCGCGTTGTATAGAATGCCCGTGGTGATCTTGCTCATGGCACAACCCCGAGAGTTGATTACGCAGGCCTCCCAGGCGCCGCTCTCCAGCAGGGGCGAGATTCCGTGGCGCAGGTAGACCTCGTGCGAGCCGCCGGACAGGCCGTGCAGGACGACAAGCATGGGCCGGGCGTCGTCGGATCCGATGCCGCCCGCGAGCTCCTCATCGGAGAAGTAGGTGGTCCGCTCGGGCAGCGTCTCGTCGACCTCGGCGGCTGCCTCGGGGGTGAAGAAGTCGGCGGTAAAGCTGCCCGAGTAGCCGCTGTGCTCGGCCTCGAAGATCTGGCGCTTGTAGTGCACCGGCGGCGCCGCTTTGTTCGCGGCGGTCCAGCACGTCTGCAGGTGACCGTTGAACAGCAGCGGGTTTAGCTGGCACGGCGGCACCGTCTCCTGGCAGATGTCCAACAGCGTCCGGGGCGACCCGTCCTTTTCGTTAATCTTGATGGGCGTCGGGGAGGCGTGGAAGTCGACGTTTGCACGTCCGAACCACTCCATCTTGTCTTCTTTTTTGTTTTTTTTTCTGGTTGCAGTCTAGAACTTGCGAATACCAAAAAGGCAAATGACAGACCTACTCTACTTCTACCTGGCACGTCCGTCGAGAGAAAAAACCACTCTAAATTCAAATAAACGGTCGAGGTTATGAAGTTCGGAGGTGGCTCTGCGGGAGGGTCCACCCCGGGCTGCTAACCGGATGACACGCTATATTAGCTGTGGATAGTCGTACCTGGTTGAGCCTCGGTTTCTCGATACATTATCAATCTCTCGTCACACGAATAGGGCTCGAGACAAAACTTTGGAGTATTTCCCATTGATGGTATTTATACTTGTAAAAGGAAGGCGCCGCTCTTTTTTCGATAGTCCAGGTACATAGCGCTTCCTAGTACTGGAAATTACCAAATGCAGAATACATACTTGATGTTAGGTGCCGTTGAGTTCTTTCAGGCACGTTTCGACGGGTTTGGAGGATCTTTAGGTCAACTAGTAGCAGGGGTCTCTTGGGAGTCCGCTTATGTATTGTCTGTACAAATCATATGTTTGTTGTATTGCAACCTACGTAGGCAGTCTCGCAGCGCCCAAATGACACTGTATTGGTTGGCTCATCTTGGTCAATTCATCAATATCGGTAGTAAGTTTGTCATCTACGCTGCATATGCCTTTGAAATGTATTAGATTAAAGCGATACACGGTTGATTCCACATAGCAGGATGTAAAACCGTCGACGATGGTGTACCTACCTACCTCAAGTGTATACCAGAAGTGTACATGTAACTAGCAGAGTGCGGCTAAAGTTCCGCGCGCGCTTGGACTGTTAAATCAGTCAATCACCTGATCTACGTGTAGCGTGCCATGGGAGTTGTAGTCATAGGAAAGCCGTGATCGAGTCGTTTCTCACCATCTGCGCGACTCTTTGTAATAAAAATTCATTTGCACTTGCCCGAAGCCTGCTCCCACGACCGTCGCTTCTCCAACGAGCACGACTTGCGACGCTCAAATTTAAGCTCAAACGTACCCAACAATCCGAAGTACCACTGTTCAATGGCAGGCTGAACAAACGAGCGACTCTGGGAAAGAACGATTGACCGATTGATTGGTGGACGATGCCGTGAGCGAAGCCTCGACATGACCTATCGAGGTTCCCTACCCGGCTCGGGATTTTTTAATGGCCAAAATGGTCAGCAATGGCAGCAACAGCCTTTACACAACGGCTTCGATGCCTACGGTAATGCACAGTCGCAGTTTCCACAGCATCCCCAAACTGGATATAATCAGCAACCGCAATCGCAACCGCATCGCCAGCAACCGCATCAGCAGCAGCAGCTACCGCTGGCGCAGCAACAACACTACCCGCTTCAGAATGCCTCGTTTGTGCCCATCGGGTATCCGCAACAGTCCCAGCATCAGCCTCAACCTCAGCAGCAGGTTCAAGCCATCAACTACTCGGCCGCGCATATGAACCCATCGCAGGGCTTCAATCCTTCCTACGACCAACAATCACGTCATCCGAACCTTCAACAGCAACAGCATCAAGCTCAGCAAGCACAATATCGGCGGCAGAATGCCAACTATGCGCAGATGGGGCAGTTACAGAGCATCGTCCAGCAGCCGAGGCCGCAACAGCCCAACGCCAATGTTGCTACCTTCTCACCACAAATGCATCACCAGGTACAGCAGCAACAGCAACAGCAGCAACAGCAGCAACAGCAGCAACAGCAGCAACAGCAGCAACAGCAGCAACAGCAGCAACAGCAGCAACAGCAGCAACAGCAGCAACATGCACAGCAGCAACAGCAGCAACATGCACAGCAGCAACAGCAGCAACAACATGCGCAGCAGCATAGTCAAGCACAGTACCAACCTCTTCAGCATGCGCAACAGTCTGCGGTGAGCTGGCAGCCCATGCCACCGCCAGCACCCTCCCCAACACCATCGCAATCCATGGGTCTACCGGTTCCCTCTCCAACTCAATCCTACCAGACAACTCCGCAGACGACTTCCGCAAAGCTTCCGATAAAACAAGAGCCCTCACAATCATATTCGTCGCCACAGGTTCAGCAGTACCAGCCGGTACCTTCACGTGTGAACTCTCCTCATGTGAACTCGCCAATAATGGCACAGTCGCCGCAATACCCGCAACAACTCAAGCAGAATAATGGCAGGAATGGTAGCATGAGCAGTATTGCTGGGGCGCGGATGGACCATTCCGCACGAGTATCCGCGAGCCCGCGTCTACATACGCAGGGCTTGCCACGAAGCCCAAGTGTTGGCTCCGCGAGATCTCCTGCCCCTGGACTACTGCCTCACCAGGATACCAACTCGCTGTTGGTCTGTGTTGCTGAAGACATGTTCTCTGCAGCACGAAAGGGGGTGTTGAACGTAGCTGACTCGTTGGACTCTAAGACGGTCCAGGAATATCAAAAGCTTATCGCGACAGGTCTAGGCTGCTTAGAATTGGTGCTGAACAGTAACAGACTGACCCCGCGGCTAGAGGCCAGGCTGCAGTTGAGATATGCGAGTGTTCTTTGCGAGGAGACAAATAATGTTATGGAGTCCGAGACCGCACTGGCGAAAGGGATGGCCCTATGTGACAAGGTAAGATTGGCATAGACTTTGCATCCTGGTTCGCTGGGCTTTGTGGCTGACGCGCATTTAGTATCGGTTTGCGGATCTGAAGTACCTAATGCAGTTTCTACAGCTGAAGATGCTGTCACAGCGGAAAGGAAAGGCTGCGATCAAAGCCATAGATTCCCATGTTGCGGATGCTGAACTGTAAGCCAACACCCATCATAGAACCGCCATAAACTTACTTACACCGTGTTAGGCTCAAGCATACACATTGGGTCTATGTTCTGCGCCTGTTCAAAGCATCGCTGTACCTGGAGTCTCCAAATCCTTCAGATGTCCATGCTATGGAGAACCTCAAGGCCATCAAAGAGCTGGCACTTCAAAGAAAGGACCACCTTATCTTTGTACTAGCTTCCCTATTGGAGGGACTCGGCCTGTTGAAGCACGCCAAGGACGACAGCGTTGCCCGGATACAGGAGTGTATTGCCCAGTGCTTACAGTACCAGCTGGATGAGTCGATACATATCCCACAAGTCGACATTTTGTTACTCATGTTGGATTTTGCATGTAGCCTGCATCAACAATCTCCGGCGTTGATAGCCCAGAAGCTCCGGCTTCTACAGCGTCGTGTCGACGAATCTCTCAAAGACAACTCATGGAGCTTAAGTGATACACAAGTACTATTGCCTATCAAGAAGCAGGCTGCCAACAGGCAGGTGATAAGTGCAGACACACTCGCTGTGATACGGCCTGGCCAGGAAGGTGACACATGCGACTACTTGGTCATGTCGTTCTGGAGCAAACTAGAAGCATTTGTCATGACGTAAGTGTTCGCTTGGGAAACGAAGCAAGAAGATCGGGCTACTAATTGAACACAGATATACATATAGCGGTCTGGGAACTCTGTATGACCAACGGCGGACGGACATGAAAGTATACGAGTTCTGGGACGAGGCACTCAATCAGCTGGAAAAGAGTAAGGACACGAACATCACGATACCTTCAAATTAAAGCTAACACATTTTCTGCAGATAGCCACAAGATGAGAAGCATTCCCAACTCGCTACAGGAGGCCATTCGCTGTGCCGGGTGGCGAAGGGAGTTGAAGTGCTACATACAAATCCTCCGAGGTCTGCATCTCGCGACGCAAAGTCGGTGGTCAGAAGTCGGCCAATGCGTATCGCAATTGGAGAGTCTGGTTCAACCATCCGCTACCGGCGCCATTGAGGGCATTGTCGGAGTATATACCTACTACCTCGGGGGAGTCTATCGTCAAGGGATAGGTCACTTAGACGTGGCTTCTTCGATCTACCAGCACCCTGTTCTCAGCATCAATGATGATGGCGGCTTTCAAGGCACAGGAAAGCAGGCCGAATCCGATGTAAGTTTACTTGCTGCATTCAACCGTATTTGGATCATGCAACACGAAGACCATCGAGACGACCAACAAACCTCGGAATTACTTGAGCAACTGAGACCGTTATGCAAGCGTCACCCCAACCAGCATATCCGCACAGTTTGGCACATTGTATCAGCCGCGATACAGACTGAGCCTGCGCTTCCCATGACGGACTTGAAATCCCACCTGTCTTCGGCATTGACCGGGGCGAAGGCTCTCGGTGATGTCCTCAGCTTGTCAATCGCACTGAACCTGATGCGAGCTAAGCTATTCCACGACGTGGTTGGGGACCAAGCTCTAAAGAGTGCAAAAGCAGGGGCCATGCAAGCGAAGAGGAGCCACAATCTCTTGTGGATGAGCGTCGCGGAAGGCCTCCTTGCTCAATCCTACGAGGTCCAGCAACAGCACAGAGAGGCCCAGGCTTCTTGGGATTTGGCAAAGAACTACGCTATCCAGGCTTTCAAACAGAGCGATACGGCCTTGGAGCCATGATTTCCGCGAAACTGATGATTTGCACTATCCAACGTCAGATGGATTGGTGCAGCTCACATTACCCCATTCAGAGATGGCCCGTGGTTGACTGGCTGGATCTTCACCGGTGCCTACATCCTGCCACTGTATCATGAAGCATACATGTTTAGCGCCTGGTCTCGTGCTTTGAACCAATCCGGGGGCTGTTCCGAGCAGTTTGGTGGCTGTTCAGGCTGCCCCAGCTACTGTATGTCTACGTCGATGGTCGGACATCAACCACAACAACACGAGGCGTGGTTCTGTAATGATGAAGGTAGCACTGTATTGCTCTAGCTCGAGACCCTGGCGCAAGAGTCCGTTTGCAGGATTAATCCGGTAGGAGGTATTTTGCGGTTAGCAAGAAGACTCGTCGACCTCGCTACGCTCTAGCGATGATGTGGATAGGAGCTAGGGGAGACACGATAGGAGAAGGAAGGGTGTCTCTGCACATGGAATGGCTATTGTGTAAAGGGTTACTGCCGGCTGCACAAGACTCCTTCTCACCGACGACGCTCCCATGTTCTGAACCGGTCTCACCGTAATGATGCAACGCCTGCCGCATTCGGATATCGGGATTGACATCCACGGTTCCCGGTATGCTGGTATCGAGAAGACAGGCAATCTAAGAGTAAATGAATTGACTTGTTGCGCGCCAACGCGGCGAGGCGTTAAAATCCACCTATCAGAACCACCTCAGTCCCATGCAGGCCAGAGGACCCTATAAGCATACTTTGTGCATCTGTGGAATCGTGGGCGACGACAGGGGCAGATGCAATTCGGCCGAGTAAGGCGGAGTACCGTACAGTACAATGCAATGAGGGATGGCCGCCCCCAGGGTTTGCCCCCTCCTCCTGCCCTCCCCCTCTCAGCAGTCCCTGGTCGCCGACTTAGCCGCATAGGGCCGTTTAGCCTTCGTATTGTTTGTATCACGTCGTGAAATGGATCCGGGCCGATACAGTTGCAGCACACGGCATTTATCATTTGTTCTCGCTTGTTACGTCTTCTGGCTTGCAGCTTACCCCATTGCCAGCGCTGATTCCCACCACTTTATCCCCAACGTATCCCCAACGATATCAACCCAATCACGAAGGGGGATGCATCGGCTTGCCCTCCTTACCCCCCTCGGGGAGCAGAAGAAAAAACCCAAGAGCCCTCTCAGGGGAATAATAGTGTAGTTCCAATCGGCTATTGGTACTGTATTGTTGATGCCCTCTGGGCCTTGATCGACCGAATTCAGCGTCCCATCTGTACAAAACAAGCGCATATGTTTGCTTAGTGCGCACCCCGATGAGCCCATGTCATTCGCGCCGGCAGTTATGGCCCTCAAATCCCTGGGGACTCGTAAACGGGTGAAACCCTCCTGGCCGAGTATAGGTAATAATACTATGCTCCAAGATCTGGGGCGAGACTGGTCGGAGGGAGCTCCTCTGGAATTGTGCGCGGCTAGGGGTCAGCGGAGCCGGTGTCGAGGTGATTGGTAGTATGTGAAAACGTCATAGGCGATTGGCGTTCATGATGGTGGTTCTTCGGACAGACTACGTGTCTCGGTATATCTATCACGTTTGATCGAGACGGTGGCCCCGGCCACCTGAACCACATGCCACTCTACCTACCACGAGGTTCGTAACAGCTACCACAATACTTGCGCTACAGCTGTTACAAAACTCAGCTTTTTGAATGTAAGGTTGCCGGCAGCGTAACAGGCCTTGGTCAAGGACCCCTCAGCCAGATGACCTGGTTCCGATGAGTCTGGGGCATCTTCAGCGGATATATTGGCCGCGAATGAGTTAGATTGCAGGAGACAAATTTTCACCCTGGCGATGTAGAGAAGGGCAGGATCTAGATTGTTTAAAAATGAAGCCACAACGAATACGTTCGCATACCGCCCAAGCTCTTCATCTCAAGGCTGTATCGCCATCCCGGCGGCCCCCGGCCATCTCCTTTGCCACAACAAGAAGCCGTTCTGGATCGTACGTTTTATGCTTGTCATACAGCGGGTGTGCAATGAGGTGGGCCAAGAAGAAGAAGAAAGAAAGGCAATTGCAGCAAAGGGCCTAGAATTTCAGAAGCAGTTTGCCGGTGTGTTTCGACGGATGGATGAAGGGATCCGGCGCAATGGGATGGATGTAGTTGATCGTCGGACACATGACAGTACGAAGTATAAGCCACTATACTGTACGTATGTTGAACTAGTACAGTACATCTTCGGGTGAGAGGGTCCAGTCACATCAATCAACCTACTTGACCTCAACATCAACAACACAGCTAGTGCGAAATTCTGTATGCAGTGTAACTTCAGCCTTGTCCACTCTTTTCTTTCTCTGTTTTGCTTCTTATGCTGCCGCGCGCGCTGTCTCCCTCTCTCTTTGCATCTCTATTAATTCCCTCTTAATGTAGTGCATATATGCGATCCCGGCATATCATCCGGATGTCTGCCGCGTTCCCCCATAAAGGTACTGCAGTTTGGTACGTGCATGTCCAGCAGAAATATAAGTACAGGGCAGGTATGCTATACGGATGGCCCCATATATAGTATAGGTACCCAAGGCAGCTGCAGTATAGCCGGGCGAAACAAGGAACAAAATCGCATGCATGGTGTGCATGGAGACGGGGCCCACGCCCCCCCCCTCAAGACTACTGTCATATGCAAAAGAGAAAAGAATCCTGTAAGTGATGTGTGTGGGCACAAAAGAAAGCATCATAAAGACGTAAGGGAGGGGGTTTTAAAAAGGGCCATACTACATACATACACTTGCATGCATCAAGCACGCAATGCAAGCAACAACCGGCCTGCAGGAAAGGGAAAGGGCAATGGGGAATGGCACGACAAGGAGGAGAGAAAGTGGGCTTGACCCTGTGGCGCAATGCTCTCGCATCTGCTGCATACCCAATACGGCAGCCAGGCCCGGTTGCGCCGTCTCCAGTCCGGCAAGTCAAGCGGGAAGAAAGCGACGAGGAGAAAGAGATAGCGAGGGTGAAGATTTGGTAATAGATAGATAGCACTGGGACAGGGCGGCAGGCATCAATTGGCATGTGTCAATGATGTATTCCACCCGGGAGACACGATTAGACTAGTACTATTTTCTTTAACATGGACGAACGACATTAAAATAGATTCATGTCAGTCAGAACGGGACTGGGACCTGGGACTGGGGTGGTTGGCAGGAGGAGAACGCGGTACTTGTCGAATGGGCACACACTCTTTCCTTCATCAAATTCAATCATCCCCGATAGCTCCGTGCCGCCGGGATTTGGCCTCGAAAGCGGGCACGGGTCTGAGCTACATAGGTTGTCGGTGAAAGCCCCATGTACCGAGTTTTTGGGTGGGGTTTCAATCATCGTCTTCCCTATGTTTTGCTTTTTTTTCATTACCCAACTGGACCTGGCCTGGGGGACCCAGCAGGCGGCAGGGGGGCAGAGGGGGGGCAGGCAACATCCATGCCGAGGCCTAGTATAAGGTACTTCTGCCGAGGGAAAGCGGCGTCACCTTCTTTCTCCTCGTGCTGTGCCGCCTCCCGCACACTACGAGGGCAAGTTCCATGGTGAGTGGTGTGCTGGCGGAGTTTTTCTTCACGAGGAGAATGCGTACTGTGAAATATTGCAATATAAGAAAAGAAAAAAAGAAAAGAAAAGAAAAGAAAAGAAAAGAAAAGAAAAGAAAAGAAAAGAAAAGAAAAGGAGGACGACGAAGAGGTACATAAAGAAGAGAATTAAGATAAAATCACTATAAATAATATATAAACGTTACTGTATGTGTTACGGTTACATTGAGATGACATGCAAATGTACAGTCCTTTTGGGGGTACCTACCTATGGATGGATGTAGACTCCCATCTGCACATAAATTAGAACATGCAAGGATAGATTGTGTCCAATGCACTGGCAATTGCAGCTTCGAGTCGCAACCACAATCAACTGCCGGTATTAACGCCTGGCAGGCTGCTGCGACATTCCTACATACACCAGAGCAGAGACACGAGACACACCAGAGGCGAGGGCCGGAAAGGAAGCACGGTTAGTGGTTTAGTAGTACTGAGTAAAAGAGCAAGAGAAGAGGTGACAGAAATAGAAATGCCAATGGTGTGATATGACATAGGTCTTGCTTCCTTTCTCTCTTTGACGTGGCGGCTTGCTTGCTTGCGTGCTTGCTTTTTTGCATATGGATTTCCCGGGTCCGGGGAAAATAATCGACAAGCATGGTTGGTACGGTATATGAGGCAATCTCAAGCAAACATCTCCATCGCACGAGACGAGAGATCCCTTGATACGAATCAGGACGTCATTGGTCCAATGCTTAATTGGTTTCAGCATCTCTATTGCCTCCACTCCATGCCTGTTTCCCTTGACAAACACACAAAGACACAGTCCCACGCCCGCGATGGTTGTTCATTGCCGGCTTCAGGCCAAGAGGGGGAGATCTGCGGTTGGCTCTCTTTCTCTCTGTTTTTTTCCGCCTCTGATTCTGTACAACGTTGCACATTAGTATCAGGGTTCGGTCTATCAATACATGCGTACATACATATACATCTATAATAGACCGGCAAGTAGCCTGTTGCCGTGCTGTCATCCGACAATGGGGACTAGACTACCTAGGTCAGAAGAAAGCTAGAAAGGGGGGCTCTTACGTAGCATGCACACTTTTTATTGATTGGCTGTAAGGGATGTGCCGCTTGCCTTGGAAACATTAACAGCTCAGCGCAGATCCCCGTGTTTCTCCTATGTACAATGGGGGGGGGGCGGCTATCACGATCTGCTCAAGTTACAACTCGTTTGGGACACTTTTGATTTGCGACAGGAGAAGAGTAAGAGTCGGAGGGGGACGAGGCAGTAGACCAGGCGACAGGGGAAACTTAGACAGGCGCGTGCGCGCACCCAAAGGGCAAACATACGATTATATCCACTAGAAGGATATTATTGCTGATGGAACGTAAATCAAGATTGGATTCGATGGGTGTCTGTGTATATCCCATGGGTATAGAAAAGTTCATCGTCGTCTTCGTATCATACAAGTGAACAAGATGCTCTGGGGTATACATGAAAATAAAAGGTTCAAAATCGGGGTCTTTCTCCCACGCGTAAAGCCAAATATGTAGGGTATGGTATCCAAAGCGCATTGGCGGCCATTATGTCTCCTGAACACACCATCACTGCCAGTGCATCACCAACGAACTCCCCTCCCCCACCCAATATATATGTTCGAGTCGTTATGTACCCCTGCATTTCAAGTGAAATACAGAAATAAGTTTAAGGTATAAACATTGAAGAATCGTCGAAATCGACTTTGAAGTGCAAGCCGTGGCGGAAATATTGCTTTTTATGTCCGGGTCGGCCGCTGTCCGTATATGGCATCGAGGTTGGCCGGAAATCGAGTTTCGAGGGGTTCAGTCATCTTATACATAACGTTGCTCCCGTCCGGGGTGCCGGCCTTTCGATAGACTTCGCAACCAGGCACCGGGTCGTCAATAGCACCCGCCCCCCTCTCTTGGAGAAGATTGAGCTTCTCCATCCTTTCGTCTAGTTGCTCCTTCTGCACTCTGGTATTCCCCCACTTGGACGAGACCGCGTCGCAAAGCTCCTTGGACGCCGTGATTTCTTGAATCGAGCCGGGAAGCGACGTTAGCGACCCCTTCGCCGTCATGATATCGATGGCCTCGGTGGCTGCCTGTACCGCAAACGTCGTCGCAAGGTAGGGAACCCGTGTGTCTCGCCGTTTCACAAGTTGATCGCGTAGTGCGATGGTAGCAAACATCAAATCGCCTGCGAGCGAAGAACACTTCTGGGAAATGGCGTCTGCCTGGAGCGTCCTGGCAATCTCGGACTGGGCGTGTCGGGTAAATTTCGTGCGCGTCAGAAGGTGCACGAGATGTAACGTAATCAAGGACCCATCCACGCCGTTCTCGGTCGCCTCTGCTAGGTTCGGATCTGTGAATCGGAATTTCGGCGATAGAGCATCCCCATACTGACGTAACCTTTCCGATATCCTTTCGATGAAACGAGGTTCGGCTTCCACCGGAGCAGCACCCAGAGCCTCTCTCTGCACACCAGACAGAATCCGGCCCCATATTTCTATGATAGTAACCAAGTACCCCATGATACCAATCGTGCTTGACGAAGGGACTTCTCGGCTCACGTCGAACATTGGCGTCTCGGGAACCTGCTCCATGTTGTCGTCAAATAAAGTCTCCTCGTGGGGAAGCCGAAGAAAAATGTCTCTAGTCTTCAGTAAGGTCGGTCGTGATGGGAACAGGCCGTTACTCCTTTCCAGGATATAACAAGAAAACAGAGTCCGCGTCCTACACTCTTCAAACGTGTTCCGGTTCATGGTGTAAGGAAACGGCTCGGGGACCAACTCATCTGGGAGCTGTGCCAACTCGATGTTGTACCGAAGCAGTAGGGCGACCGAGATTGCACTCGCCAGCATCTCATAGCTGTCAAAGGCTCGCGAGTTTGCCAGATAGAATAGAGATAGGACAAGCTTCGTCTGGACAAGCTGCAGGCCAGGGGCACTCCTGTCGCACCCAAACCGTGCCACCTGCGCATACTCCTGGGCCAGATGCCTAGGGCCGTCGTTCATATGTACGCCGAAGGCGAGCATGCTATATAGGAGCGTAAGGTCTTCTGGAGACTTGGTATGAGCATTATTCTTCACCCAGTTTTTAAACAGCTGAGCCGGCAGAAAGCGCAGCGCGGTGGTCTCGATGTGGTTGAAAAAGGATGTGATGGCAGTGCTGGTGGCATGAGGATCAGAGACGTACGGATTTGTCTGCCAAGTACGGCAGAGAAGATCCTCGTGTATGCGAGGTAGGTCACGTCTCTGCCATGCAAGATTTGCTTTTTGGAACTTGGGGGGCTCGAAGAACCGCGTGCTGTCCCTGCTCTCGGGACGGTAATGGTCGTAGTCCATACGCATCCGCTTGGCCGGTACACCAGGTAGCTCAGGAGACGGGTGAGGGAGTGTTTTGGTGCGGGGAGATACTGAGGAACTCGATACACTTCTTGGTCTGCTGGGCTCAGCGGATCGGGCCTGGCTACCAAAGTTGCGTGGCACCTCGGCCTGTCCGCTGGGAGATGTAACAGGTGACGTATTGTGACCGCCTCGAGGACTAGATGGGATGCCATTAGCTGTGCGCTTGGGTGGTGTAGCGGTTTCCAGGAGCAGTGGCACTTACGCATTCTTGAACCTACAAGTCCTCCCGAACTTCTCGCATTGCACACAGCGAGGATAGTCAGGATCGCACTTGATCTTCTTCTCTCGGCATGTCAAGCATGCGATTGCGAGACGCTTTCTGGGCTTCCCTGCTTTAGTCACTCCCCAATGTGCGTTGACCTGCTCGCCATCAATAACCGTCTTGCAGTGTGTGCCGTCGTCGTAAAAGTAACAGAGACCCTCCCCAGGTACTTCGGCCTGTCGGACAAAACGTGGAAGGAAATGAGTACCCGTCCAGATTTTCGGCCCCAGCCCATCCTTTACCGGCGCACCTTCCGACACCGTAGTGTTGCTCGTGGCAGGCGAGTATCCCGAGATAGCCGCCGGACGCATATGGTCTGGCTCCCTGATTCCTGCCATAGAGTCGTGGCTCATCTTATGGCTCGGCGGAGCATACTCATAGCGGTCATTGACTGAGCGAAATGACGCTGCGGGCTCCCTGGTGCCAAAGACGTACTCTGGTCGCCTGTGGTCCTGGAGGCTAGACTGCGAGCTCCACCTAGATTCTTCACGTGCGATGTGCTGCGACTGGTCCATCTCTTTGGGCCTTGGAGAGATGGGACCTGGGAACTGGGGTCCGACAGAGGGCAATGGCACCCTCTCCTTTTCGTGCCTGGGTTCGAATACGCTGCGTTGTGATGTCACTGGTGTTGTAGTGGCTGGGAAATAGGACGAGGAGTTGTGCCTCTCCGGGTTGGCAGCCGCCGAATGGGGCCGGTCCAAGGGTGAGTATATGGGGCTGGGCCTTTCCGACATGGGCGAGTGCAATGGGCGTATATGGCTGGGAGGGCCAAAGATGCTACTTAGCGATGGTAGTTGCTGTGGAGGGAGGTTCTGAGTGCCCCCATTGCGTGCCTGGCTCTCTTCAGAGCTGTTTCCTGCCGACATTTTGGCCTGGGCGCTCCTATCATAGCTGGACATAGGAGGCGAAATAGGTGCTCGTATCTCACGGAAGACTTCTGTTGGTAACCTGGGAGCGTCCTGGGAGCCACGGGTGCTCTCTACCTCAGGCGGGGGTGTATCTTGGAGACTCGAGGGATGAAGATGGAGGAAGTCTGATTTAGGATAAATCCCCATCAGGATAATAGTTGGTTTTCAGCACACTGGCATGTCCCCAAGTCAAAGTTGATGTGAGTTAGTTGTTGAGAACTGCCGGTTAAAGGTCCTCGGTTTATGCCGTTTGCACGTCAGACACCAGTCGTTGCCTTGGGCGATATCCGGATAATTGGGCAATTAGACGTCTTCCAAAGGTTACCCGGTATGTGTATGTAATTGTCGTTAATCCTGTGTTGGGGACGGAATACTTTGAAGAGAATTCGTGTGTGGGTGGGTGGGTGTTTCCTTGGAGTCAGTCCTTCCAGGTTGAAACAAGCAGCAGATGTCAACGGTCAAAAGGGTTGCTTGATAGGAGTAGGATATCCAGCTAGACTTATGAGTAGCAGAGAGTACTACTGGACCAAGCCGTTCCGGTTGCCAGTCGGGACTATAACGACATTTGACCGACTCGGCAAAGCAGAGACCAAATGATTCGAGGAGAAAGAACGGGCCAGATAGAAAGGGAAGCCGGAATAGTCGTGACTAAAGGGTACGTAGTGTGTGTGTGTGTGTACTACCAGTGACAAGTCCCTGGTTCGATCGGGTGGCCCTGCCCGTGGTCAACGTTCTGGGTCTGGAAACCTTTATCGAGCACAAGACCAGTCTGAGGAATAGTACAAGCAACGGGACGAGTGGCTTGACAGTCTGCCCAGATAGTAGTGGATTGCGGAGGAGACAGTAGACACCCTAATCGACTAGTTGACCCCGGTCCGCCAAATTTCGGGACCGAGAGCAGTTCGAGGTATGAGGTTAACTTGGCGCCTGGGGCTTGGAGTAGAGTAGCAACAGGCACAGTAAAATCACCAGAGTAGTTTGTGAAGGAAGAGGTTTCCGGTAATGCTTTGGGAGGGGTGTTATTACAAATAGAGCGAGCATGGAGGTGACGAGCTAGGCTTTGGTCGACTCTGCTTCGCGTGTATGTTTTAGGCAAGCACTAAAAGGACCCGACAGTCTGACCAGAAAAGCAGGGGGGCTTGATGTGGATGCAGATGAGAAGGGTACCTAGGTACAGTTACAAAGGCTCGCAAACAATCTAATCAGAAACCATGACGAGAGTGGACACCGTCGGGGGACCCATTCCCATAGTAGCGGAGGCATGGCACCTAGCAGACCTGGCAGATCGTATAGTGCGCACTGTACCATGCGGCGGGGGTGGGATGCGATGGGATGAGATGGAGCAGGTTGGGATAGGCCTGGCCCATGCCGAGTGGAAGGTAAGCCCCCAGCTCAGATGGGTTTCCAGTCCGGAGAGTTAGGCGGTTCTGGGTCAAAGGTGAAGATGTAAATCCATCAGGGACCTGCTAGTATTTTTTCAGGTCTGACAGAGCAGAAGCAGTGAAGTGAGAGCCTGCCCAGAAGCCAAAAGTCTGTCTAGTGCTTGCCCAACCCATTTTGCCAGGATTCGTATGGCGGCAGGGACTACCCGTTGCCGGTCCTGACTTCAGATGAACCCATCTGCACTGCCATGTACACACGGGACGCCGATGGCAAGCCAGCAAGGGCACCTGGGGCACCTACCTACCTGCTACATATTAGCTGTCAGCACTGGGCAATTGGCATGATTCGGTAGACGACCGGTACAAGTCCTCCCTCGGCCGAGTCGTGTTCCTGTTATTTTATTTTATTTTCATCTTGCGTTCCGCCTAGAACCCTCGACCGGCAATTACGAGGGTGGCCTCAGAAGACCGGGCGTTGCAAGCAAACATGGCTTCAGCCTCGTTCGTGCCTGGAAATAGTCTGATCTGTCTCAGCTTTCAGATTTTTTGTCAGATGCGCACCAGCACACCTGCTCGAGTCAGCTGGCAGCGACTGGAGTAGGTAGCGTTACTCGTCGGGCAGATTGGCTTTGCTAGAATCCGGAGGTCAATTGCTTTAGGCAACCGCTAACTGACATGAGCTGGCAGGATGCCAGGATGGAGCAGTTCGGTATCGGTACTTGCAATTGCTGCTGACTTACTCATCCGTCCCCGTCCGGTCGGGGCGAGGCGAGCAACTGGCGAGTAGGTAGCTTGAACTGGCACTGGAGCCCTGGGGCATGAAAGAGAAGTGAAGCACGCGGCAAATACGGAACGTAACGGACGAATATCAAAAGAGGGCCATCCATCCATCGCATCCTATCCGGAGATTCAGTTGGTTGTGGGTCAGCTCAAAAAGTACGGTGGCATGTACATCCTCTGGTCAATGGGCAGCGTGCGGTACAGTACATCAATTGATGGCGGAGTGGACTGGGCCTAGCTGATGCAACGAAAGAAAGATACGGGAATGGAGGCACAGCCAGTCAGCCAAAAGCCGGGGTCAGGGTTTTCTCTAGTTCCAGATTCAACGGGTCGATTGGGGGGGTTATACTACGGCTAATAAGATGCCCGTGTAGATACGTACTGCTACTGCCGCCCATCTTGCTACACCTGATATATTAATTCGTACATTACATGTGCGTCTGCGTTGTGCCGGCATCAGGCCTGCTTGGGCTAGCGGCTTCCCGACACATTGGATGCACTGTGCGTGGAAGTGTGCAGTATATTCTTCATATCTTTGCATACTAGGATCATGCTGCTTACCTACATTTCCAGCTTGCCGTGACATAGTAATACTGACTGACTCTTTTCGATTCCCCCTTTTTGGATCGACGGTGACAACTCCTCTACCGACCTAAAGTATGTAGCCAGGTATGCACTATGGGCATGCTATCACGACTTACCGGTGTCACTGGGGTCCAAGCTAATATAAACGCTCGCAATTCCTTGCATGCGACCTACACCAAGGCCGTATACTGGGCCATCGGTGGACTATGGCCAGATTGAATTGAGGGGTCGCACTTGTTTTCATACATATTATCATCACCAATAATACGGATACGCAGTCCCAGCAAGGGGTCCATTGGGCACGCTGCACGAGGGCCCTTTGTCGCTTTTCGGCAATGGTATCTGAAAGCGGTTAAAGCCCATATAATTTTTCCGCCCCTCGGGGCCTGCCATCTCCCGATAATCCCTTTCTTTTCCCTTCCGGCCCACGAGCTGGGAGGCTGTCTGTAGCCTACGTAGATACTTGCTGCTGCTGCATAGTATGTAATGTTCCTGAACATTGCCATGAGTAGGCATGGTGGCTAGCGACTCTAGCCACAGAACCACTCCTCGAGCTATGTCCATTTTAGGCTATTGATGACTGGACTTCTCTGCCCTCTTCTTGCACATCTCCGGGAGAGACAGCTAGAAGCATGACAAGCGCTCGTCCATTTCAACAAACTCGTGGTGCGCGCCGCGGCTGCCCAGACTACTGTCCACTAGTCACGCCGACCAGCACCAGCTAACGGCAAATGCTCTGCTCTCCGTTCAGCCCAACCATGGTGCTGCTCTGGGGTGGGAAAGGGAAATCGACCAACTTTCGTTATCGGCCGATTCGCTCGATAGTCCGACGAAAGCGTCTCCGGTTGGCTCAACCGTTCTGGTGATCCTGGCGGCTTCCGAGCCGAACGCTGTCGGCCCATACATACCCTGGCAATCTCGTCCATCGCTTAGGTACTTAGCGCTCCAAACTCGTCCTTCCTCCTGTGCTCTCTCTGTTTTCTTTCTTCCACTCTCCACGCATCCCGTCATTTTCATCAGGTGGTGATGTATCGTGCGCCGTAAGTGGCTACTGCTGTCGTTACACACACACACACACACACACACACACATACTGTGCCGCACTATGAGAGGTCCGCTCCTCGCTAAGCAGAACCACATCGGGATTAGGCTTGAGGGTCTAGCAGGTTGAGAGGATCCCGGTTGTTGCCATCAACGGCACTCTCTCTACCCACGCGCGCGATGGATGGAACGTGTATGGGCCGCGAAGTGCCGCGAAGTGCCGCGAAGAGGAGATCATGTCCCGTCTTCTTTCCGCTGCGCCGCGGCATATAATAAGCAAGCATGGTTATGCTGCTCTGTAACGGTCGACCCGTGGCTGGCAGATGGCATCGCGGTTTGAGGCGCAAGCCTTGTGTCCTAATTTCTCGAGTCCGGGCGCTAAGAACATCTGGAGTGAATATAGGCTACTCTTGCCCAAGATGATCAATTTGTTCCAAGTCCCCGAGCTGACGGTCGGGCCAGGCCCATGACGCAAAGCGTGGGTGACTACAGTAGCCTCGTACTTATCCCAGGGCGCAGGAAGCAGGAAGCAGGCAGTCGACCCATCTGTCAATGGTGGTGGCTCGCACTTTTCGAAAATGCCGGCTCTGGCAATTTGCCTACCAAGGCGGGCTCACAAGGACCATATATTGGGGACCCATTGCTCAAGCCAACTTCGGCAACTAGCCAGGCAGCATCCGAAACATCTGTAGATCGCAAGGCGGCTGATGAGTCGTCCAGGCGGTACTGAGTGTACCTGTCTAAAAGTCCGGCAGCTAGTGGTGATTTTTTTACATTTCCTCGCAAGGCTCTCCCTAACAAAATTATGGTTCCGGGGTGACGACTGTGCAAGTACTGTGCACCATATCGTCCCTAACCCCGTCCCCTGGTAATAAATGGACAGGCTATCAGTAAGTGGTAACAGCAGGGTCGCAGCATAACTTGCACTTTGCATCTTGGGACGTTACCGCGACTGTGGCGTTTATCACGGATGCGACACCGCATCCCCAAACCGTGACAGTGCAGCCGCAAGCGCAGGCTCAATTCCTGCTGTTGGTGGAAAGACTGCAGTGTTGCATTATTGCTTCGGGAACCGAACCGTATCCCCCCAATGCGAGCCGAGGTTGCGTTCTAGTCGCCCATCTAGCCAGTGGTTTTCATTTAAGATTGGAAACCGAGCACGATGAGAGTCTGGACCGCTACTCTTTTGCAACGGGGAGGATCTAGGAAAAATCGCAGGGCACCGTGGCTTGCAACGTCCGACGGACCAAATGTGTGCAGAAGACCGGGTGGCGGCGCAAGCTTTTAGACGCCCCGCGTTGTATGAAGGGGCACTTCACCAAGCCATGATGGGGCCCTATCCCCTTGGCTACAAGACGGCAATCCAGTAGAGGACAAACTACTGTCAATTCTACAGGTTTAGCGGGCTCATTAACGATCTGCCTCTCACTCTACCTACATGAGTCGCAGGTTACACCCAATAGATCAATAGGTACGCCCAGAAAGTACGGAGTAGGTACCTGTACGATGTCTCGCGGCTGATGGCCCAATTGACAGGGGGTGCACCCAGGGATACCAGTAGGGCAAAAATGAAAAGGTGCCAGGGTACCGGCTTCTCAGAAGGGTAGGTACTTAGATATCCTCTAGGGTCAGCCGCGCGCGATGGTCCCTACTTAGTGGCGCCCAGGCCAAGAGGGAGAGAACCACACCTTGGCACTTGCAGAAATAAACCGCCACATTTTCTTTCCCTGTCAAGCCCCCTGTCTGCGTATCCAGGCAGTCAAGGGCTTCATGAATTTGATTTGCTTCGACGCAAGCGTAGGATTCAGCGTATGACATCAACTGCATATTATCGCATATTCCAAGTGTATGCAACCCGGCACACCTCCAGCCCATCATCGTCCTTCCTTCCTTCCTTTACGCTTACTTGACCACACCACTATTCCAATGATGACTGCTTCTTACATACGTGAAGCCATGAAGCCATGTGTTTTCGATCCTTCGACACGGGCCCCGGCCGACCATGTGGCAGACTACCTATGCATTCTAGGAAATCCTGGTCATTAGGTAGGCAGGTATGTAGGTGTGTGCGCTACTCTTACTTTCGCGCCATGTGTCTGTCTCCCATAGCGTAACTTGGTGCGTACTTATCAGGTAGTCATCAGTTGGTATTAGTGTTCCTGCTCCTGTTCGTCCAGTACGACGCAGAGGGGGTCCAGCAGTCAGAGACATCGCCAATGGTGAACGTATTACTGGGTGGTACATTGCACGACGTTCGGCATTCGCTGGTCGGCGACCATCTCACTTTGATGACATGTAGGCTGTGTAACAAGAAGTGAAGTCCATACCCGTTGCTTAGCAGGTTTGGCATACATCATCAGTATGTTGGATAGAATGTAGTTTTCCCCTTGTTCGATGCAACATTGAACATGATGACGAAGCGACCATGACGAAAATACCGTCGACATGCAGGCACGAGCAAACAGATAGGTACCTAGCACGCATACTATCTCCAATGACTTATATTAAGTGCTTAATGGTGGTGAGTAGAGTGTGCTTGTTACAAGTTTGTTGCTAATCGGATCTGGTGTTACTGTTACTTCTTGCTGACGGAAAGGCGGCCACGTGCCCCCCAAGCCTCCGGGACAGGGGTTCGGTCGAGATGGTTGCTTGCCATCGATGCATTCTTCCGCGGCATAAGTTTTTTTTCTTTTCTTTTCCCGACCCCTAGGTTCATTCCTCTCCTTCCTTTGATTCTTGGATCCTTCCGTCGTCGATGCAGAGTGGAGGGGACGGCAATAGAGCATATGGGCACCGAGGAGTGAGTCGATTGCCTCTTCCCACAGCAAATGGGCCTTAATAACCGCAACAACAAAAAAAGCGGCAACCTTCCATCTCGCTAACCCTATTTTTCGCAGTTGAAGGCTTCTTGCCCGGCAAGGTCAGCAGACGGAGAACGTGGTGCGATACGTTTGGCAGCAACAATAAGACTATCACTCTCGGAAAGGAGAAACGATTACCGTGCGCGTGTATGCGAATTTTCCATCTTGCTCACATATATCCAATCAGCAAGTTTATGAATCCCGTACTAAAAGCGTCAAGGTGCGGGAGATTTCCTTAAGATCGACAATTAGAGTTGATGGATCGAGCTCAGTCTCAATGCCTGGCTTTCCTGGGACACACTAGTCCAAATATGTCCATCAATTCGGCGGCAAGCTCAACGAGCAATGCCGATTGATGGTCGCGCTACAATTAATGCTACTGTCCCTAACCTCCAGTACTACCCCCTGCCCCGTACCGTAGGTACATATATGGCGGTACGGCTCAATGTGTACGAAACAAGCACTTTCCGTCATCGAGCGCTGGGGCCCCCCCTCTCTCAACTTACACCTGTACCCTTGAATTATTGTTAGCGAATATCCTCCGTTTCGCACCCTGGATGAAGTATCGACAGGCCTTTTTTCTGTAGGCAGTACATCGAGCATCCAACCCGAAATATAAAAATAAGGCAGAGTACGACGTTAACAGCTGGAAAAACCATGCTTCCTCGGAGACTGGCGTGATTGTAGCTGGTAATAGACACGCATAAAAGACTTGTGCGAGGGCCCCGGGGAGATTATATTCACGAACAATAATTCAAGGGTAATAGTGTACATGTACATGAAGCCAAGTACAACCAGCCTACTACCCCCGCGCTGACGGACGCACCGTCTACCATGACGCACCTGCACTGTCCGGCATTCGGCCACTCTGCCGAACTAACCGCCTGGTGTTGCTGCGGTTCCTCAGGATCGGAAATGACTGGAGCATGACGAGAAATCATGCAGCCGGTCAAAAGTACCGTGAGTACGTTTAGAGCGCGCCATCATCAGATCTAAGTGGTAGCTTGATATCTCGGGCGGATCCATTACTCGCGTAGGGCCTCTGGCTGGCTGGCCAAGGTAAGGCTCGGTGGTGTGGTCAGTTTTCGGTTGTCTTTGGTTCTCTCTTGACTCGCTTGCCGCTTGCCATAGGACAAGATTGCCTGCTCAGCTTCTAGAAGCACAAGAGGCTTTCGATGGCTAGGTGCAGAGCAGGGCAGGGATGACTCGCATTCATCATCCTCCTATGCCTTTCTTGGGTTGGCATTTGTGACAGTTTCCTCTTTCAGCGGTACCGAGTAACGGTGACCCTCTCCTCGTGCTAGTCTGGCCTGGAGGACCTAAACATATGTCAACCAGGACATGACCAAGTCCGGTTCTGAGCATCTCTCCTTAGGGTTTCAACTCTTCTGTCATTGGCACAGGAAGATTGGGAAATATGACACTTATACAGCCAGTACCGATACGGCCTAGGGCGGCCGAATCGATTTGCAGATGTGCCGGAAGTGAATGACGGCCCTACGATCCTGCTGGGTAGTTTTTCCAGCTCCCCTTACCAAGTATCTTTTTGAGAGCAGTAGAGCTCAACTTCCCCATGGGTAGCGCTATAAGCAGATTGGACGAACAGGCTATAGACTTCTTTTCATTGGATGGCTACACGAGCAAGCAGCTAGTGGCTAGCAGGCTGCTAAATCGTAGCGACAGTCTTGACAAGCTAGGTACGTCGTACACAAGAGTAACTGAGGTATGTAGGTAACCTGAGTGTGTTCCATGTGACTGCAAGAGGTAGGTACTGTACTCGCGCACTCGCGCACCAGCCACGGCCTGGTCGGTTACACGACATCCGCCCAACTGCCACTGAACAAAACTCCGAACGATGCGGCATCGAAAGCCCACTCTCCCCCCGGCTCGCGGTTTTCGTAGTAATCGCGCCTTCTTACTAGTGTAGAGGGGCGGCCGAGGTGCAAGGTTTTTGCCTGGAGTCTCATTGCTGTTGCCATTTTGCCATTGTTCTTGCCATTGCATGGATGAGGACGATAAGCCGTCGATCTTAGGACCCCGATGTGGGAGGGGGAATCTGGTCTGTCAAGCTCTCAACTCTGCTGCTGTCCCTTTCGCCTGGGAAACCGGCATCGAGCCAGTACTGTGCAAGGCCAGTCTATTTTTAGAGTCAATAGTACGGGTAATATTAACGGCTGATCGAGCTAACCTGCTGTAGGTCATCATTCTTCTGGAGGGTTACCGATTACTACAACTCTCAGGGATAATCTAACTTAGCGCAGCACCAGATCAACAGTATAAATGGGCAAATCTGAGATAATTCTAATACCGTATTCTCTCGTGAAATTCGCCGCAAGCACCACTTTTATTATATAAGCGCTGATTGGTTAACTCTCGTGGGGTAACTAGCTAAAAGGTCATCCTGTCCATTGAAAATCAACAAGTGAGGCTTTCAACCAATAGGAACTCCGTCAGGACTTAAGAAAAAGTGGTGCTTGCGACGAATTTTATAAGAGAATACGGTATAACTTCTGGGACCGGTACCGACCCAGCATTAATAAGATATGGAAGCCGTACCTATCCTATAATATTTCAGTATGCAGTGTACGGATCAACGCTGTCGACCGTACTAAGTTAGATTATCCCTGAGAGTTGTACTTCAATGAAGCTTAGCACCTCACCTCCCTGGCTTTACATTGTTCGACAAAACAGAACAGCACCGCATGCAGGGGAGGGAGGGAGCAAAGAGGACCGCATCTTGCAAGAGTTCGTATATGGCCTGGTGTGGCTGGCTCTTTGCAGCCAGTCAGTATGCTCGTGTATGTATGTATTGAATTGCAACGAATGCAAAGCCGAGGTCCTCTGCTACAGATGGGGTCGCACGAGACGGAAGAAACGAAAGCGAAATGCTGGTGGGCTCGTTTGGAGTCGATTGTTGGTCCGCCCGCAGCATATCTCGCCGGCCAGAGCCCCATAGGCCCATAGAGACGCACAAATACTTGCTATTTGGAGAAGGGGGGAAGAATCATCTGGCTGCTAGACTCGGCATTCCGCTCCGGTGAGCATTTTCAACGGGGCAAGCACCCCACCGCAGGCACAACCCGACGGTATGTTCAGGGAGCCCTTCAGGGCTCTCGCTCAGTGCACTCGTCGCCATTCGTCAGACGACGCTGTTTGTTCTGTGCCGAAACCATATCTCTTACTACTTGATATTTACGTGGTGTTATTTGGCAATGACGCGTGGCATGAGAACTGGGTGATGGACGTTTGCCGCTATAATATATTTGTCATATTGTTGACAGCCCGTGTGTTGAAGTAGGATAGGAGGTAGGTACTTTTTGTTTTACTCCAATCTAGGTAGATATCTCGATGGGATGGGCGCATTACCGACTTGCAGTTGGAAGTTTCAGCCGGCTCGCGCGCCCCCTTCAGCGCATGCCACTAGGCAGGGGCCCCCTAAAGTCCCATCCCAGGTAGTGATAGAGATACGGCAGATCTTACCTTTGCTCAGTACATATCACACTCTACCGGACTTCATGTTCCTGCAGAGTAATATTGGGCTTGTTGCTGTGCTGTGCCGCACCCTTCCAGCGTTGGGGAGAAATTGTCGTTACCTAGCCACCTAGCCACCTAGCCTATGCACCTACCTACCCATACAGTCGGCGCTAGGTACTGTAGGTTACATGTACATCCAAGGCAGTCTTATGCATTCTGTCAACTTGGATTGATGTTGCAGACCCGGCGCAATCCATAGACCTACGTCATGCTTGGGTTGCGCCGAGTGCAACCACACACTGTCGTGGTGTAGCAGCCAGGCCGCGACAAATGTTAGGTACCGCTCCAGATAAGTTCCCAATATCGGTGCATAATCAGCACTAGTCAGGCGGCATATAAACCCTCCAGCGATATCATCCATCGCCCACTACCGAGCAAACCAATCGAAATAGTACAACTAACAACATCGTCGCCTCGCTTCGTCTCAATTGCGACTGAGAATGAGAAGGGGAAAGGGGGAGGCCAATCCTGCTGCTGCATTACTGCGGGCTTTGGGCTCTATTTCCCCCTTCTCTTACCTACTCATTTTCTCGTCCCCTGCTTGACTTGCTCATAATCTCCAGTCCTCCGTGAAAGCCTAGCTGTTGTATGCAGTAGTGGCCTGCTAGGCAAGAGCCGTCGGCGCCACGCACTGCTTCGGGTGGTTCATTCCGCCTGGACGACTCGAGCGACGTCCAGATCAATGTAGAGTACGATGGTCACCTAGGCGATAATGGTAAGCTTCATCTCTGGCATCGAACGATTTTCTTCCCCGCTGCGGTTGTGGTTCTGGTTCTGACAGAAGGGGAGGAGGGGACCCTTGAGAGCCGGGCCACACACCTAGGTCTGGCGACGAGGGGTGCCTGGGTGCCTGGGTGCTTAATTGTTCCCTTTGCTCGCATCGCAACCGGCGTCCGGGACGAGAATGCGGCTGATCTGGGTTTCTGGCAGGGGCGATCTCCTTACTCGTATCACGACCCACTTTCTTAACTCTCGCTAGGGCTTATTAATTAAAGTTAATATTAACCGGTAAAATAATAATTCTACCTAAATAAATAATATTATATAAAGTATAATAGAGTTATATAATTAATTTATTAATAAATTAATATATATAATGTATTTAATTATAAAAGAATTAATTATATTTAAAATAATATTAATTTTAATATTAAAATTATATTACCTTTTAATTTAACTAGTTTAATAAGTTTTAATTTAATAAATTATTAAATTATATATATTATTAATATTTTTATATTATTTAATTATATAATATATTATAAAAGTATATAACGTGGTTTATTATATACTCGGATATATTATATAGTTAGATACCTTTTTCCTTATATAAAAAACGTCTATACGTAAATTATAACTTTTTTAATCCTTTATTAAATTTTATAAAATTTTAACCTATTATATTTAATTATATAAAAATATTAAATCTATTTTCTTTTATTTTATAATTATTTTATTTAATAAGTTAAAGCGGAAAATAGAAATTATAAGGATTAATTTAGCGTATTTTTTATTTAAAGGTATAATAAAATAGATATAAATTTTAAAAAATCTTTTTTATTTATTCTATTTAAATTAGACTTTAATTTTAAAATTACGCTTTAAATTTAATTAAAATTAATTAAAGTGTACGGTTACGTACGGACTTATTTTCTATAAGGAAAAAAGTGTTCGACTATATAATATATCCGAGTATATAATAAACCATGTTAATTTAATAATTAATATAATTAAAACCCGTTTTATAAAGGATATAAATTAATTAATTATATAATATATTATAAAAGTATATAATTTAAAAATTAATGTTATTAAAAACCGTCTTATAAAGGATATAAACTAATTAATTATATAATAATTAATAAATAACTTAATAAATAAAAACCTATTCGATTAAAGAATTATTTATTAACCGCGGTTCGTTTTTTTCTAATATTATCTCTTATTTATTAGCCTTTCCCTTTTAAAGATAATTATTTTATAACTTATTATACCGGCGCTTATTATATTAATAAAGCTTTATATCCTTTAGGATTTTTATTTTATTTTATAAATATATAAATATACTTTTTATTATTTAATATTTAATATAAAACTCGTTATTATTATTCTTTTTAAATATAACGAAATAATTATATATATAAAAAGTTATATATTATAATAATTTAAAAAGTCTATTATTATATATAATTTTTAATACTTTAAAATTAAATTTATTTAAAATAATTATAATTTTTAATTTATAATAATTTTATTTCTATCCTACGGAGGACGTTAATTTATTAATTATATTATAACCGTCCTACGGAGGACGTTAATCTATTAATTATATTATAAAAATAAGATTATATAAAACCCTTACCTTTAATTTAATAGATTAAGTAAGTAAGTATATAATTTAATTAATTATTTATTTATTATTTTTTTAAGCTTATTATAGCTAATATAAGTAGTAAAAAATAAATAGAAAGTTATATAAATTAGTAATAATTCCGTATTAAGATAAATAGGTATCTTAAATAATAAATTAAAAAATTAAACCTCTAACGATAATAAATAATAAATATTAAGCCCCCTTTCTATTATAACTATCGACCCTAGCTATTTATTATCCTTTATGGTATAGGATTTATAATAAACCTAAGTCTTATAATAATATTATATTTAGATATTAAGAAAGAAATTATTATATTCGTTTACGTTATATAGATTTAAGATTTATCGGAGATTATTTATATTTAGGTAATAAAGTTCTTAAAGTTAAGGTATAAAGATACCGGTTTTATATAAATTATTAAAGAAAACTTTTATATATAAATATAAAATCTTAAAATAGACGCTCTTTAAAACCTATAATATTTCTCTTTCTTATTATATATAAATATATATCTATATCCGTTATTATCCTTTACGTTATACCTTTATATATTATTAAATATATATATAATTATTTAAATCTCGATATCTATTAATATATATTATATTATACGCGTTAATAAAGAGCGCCTTAAGTAATTTTAAAAAGGCCGGCGTAATTATACCGGTAATTATTAAATTTATATTTTTTAAAAAGAATTAGTTTTATAATATAGAAATCGTAACCGCTTTAAATAAATTTAACTTTAAAATATTAAATATTATATATAATAATAAACTTCTCGAACTATTATAATATATAACTTTTTATATATATAATCTTTACGTTATATTTAATATAAACGGCGGCGATAAGTTTTATAAAGAATATTAAACGGCGGAAGGCGTATTTATATATATATAAAATAGGAAAGAGGCCCCGGAGGACGCGGAGCTTTTATATTAATACGACGAGCGTTAGTACGATAATATCGCGAATTAATTAAGCGTACCGAAGGGGAAGAAGGGCCGGTATCGATAAGCGGGAGCTGGCGTATAATTAATAAGTAGTCCTTTAATCGGATAGGTTATTATCGATTAAGTTATTCGTTAATTATTATATAATTAGTTAAACTATATATTTACTTGCTTAATCTATTAAATAAAAGGTAAGGGTTTTATATAATTCTTTTTCGTAATATAATTAATAGATTAACGTCCTCCGCAGGACGGTAATTAATTATTTAATAATTAATAAACAGCTTAATCGATAATAACCTATCCGATTAAAAGATTATTCGCTAACCGTACGTTAGCTCCCGTTTATTAATACCGGCCTTTCTTCCCCTTTAGTATATTTAGCTAATTCGCGATTTTATTATATCGGCGTTTATCGTATTAATAATTTAATAGAAATTTCGCGTCCTCCGGGGCCTCTTTCCTATCTCGTATATATATAAATATATCTTTTACCTTTAATATCCTTTATAAAAGTCCTTATTATTATATATTTAATATATAATATAAAGATTATATATATAAAGAGTTATATATTATAACGGTTTAAGAGATTTATTATTATATACGGTTTTTAATATATTAAAATCGAGTTCATTTAAGGTATTATTATATTTATAGAAATTATTTAAAATAAAAGGTTTAAATTTAATTATCGATATAATTATATTAATTTTCTCGGAATTATTTAAAGCGTTATTTATTAATATATATAATATAATATATATGAATAAATATTACGATTTAAATAATTATATATATATTTAATAATATATAAAGGTATAAAGTAAAGGATAATAACGAATATAAATATATATTTATATATAATAAAAAGAAAAGAATTATTATAAATTTTAAAAAATATTTATTTTAAAATTTTATATTTATATATAAAAGCTTCCTTTAATAATTTATATAAAACCGATATCTTTATACTTTAATTTTAAAAATTTTATTATTTAAATATAAATAGTTTTTAATAAATTTTAAATTTATATAATATAAATAAATATTTCCTTTTTTAATATTTAAATATAATATTATTATAAGACCCGGTTTTATTATAAACTCTATATTATAAAGGATAATAAGGTAGTAGCTAGAGTTAATAGTTATAATAGAAAAGGGCTTAATACTTACTATTTATTATTATATAATTAAAGGTTTAATTTTTTAATTTATTATTTAAGATATTTATTTATTCTTTATTATTTATATTAATTATAATAAGTTTTAAAAAATTATATTATTAAATAAAATTTATATAAAACCTTTACCTTTAATTTAATAGATTAAATAAATAAATATATAATTATAAGTTAATTAATTATATAATAACCGATAAATAACTTAATTAATAATAACTTATTTAATTAAAAAATTACTCGTTAATTACGGTTCGCCCCCCTTTTAAATTAACTCTCGTTTATCGATACTAGCTTTTCGAGGGTAGTTATTCCACGATCCTATTATACCGGCGTTTATTATAAACGTAATTTAATAAAAACTTTATATCCTTTAAAACCTCTTTCCTATTTTATAAATACATACATATACTTTTTATTATTTAATAATTTTTATAACGTTTTTTATCGTTATATATTTTAAATTTAATATATAAATTATATATATAACGTGGTTTATTACATATTTAATTATATTATATAATTAATTACTTTTCCCCCTAACTTACTTAATTAAACTTTAATATATAATATCTTTATAATTATAGTACCGATTTAATTAAAAGAAGATCGTATCGTTTTAATAATTTAAGCGATATAAAGAGGTCCGAATCGAATTAATTAACGAATTATTATAAAAGTATATAATATCCTTTAAATTATATTAAATAATCGAATTTATAATACCGAACCTCGACGCGAAATCCGATAATAATAATATAAATTAAATATAATAGAAAAGGAGGTGCTTCGTAATTATATAATTAATTTAAATATAAAAGGGATACCTTTTAATATTAATATTATAGGAAATATAATTAATCTCTTTATAATATCGCGCGGTAGCGAATATATTAATAAATATTAAATTAAACGCTTTATTAATCGTAATCCGGATTTTAAAACTTAAATAAATTATCGATACGATTATTAAAGGGCTTTTTATAAAGATTTAGGCGTTATTTCCGGCTAATTTATATTAATCGCGAATATTAAAGTTAAATATAATATTCTAAATAAAAATATATAGAATTTTAATAAAATCGGCTTTATAATAGGTATAATCGGGTTAATACTTATAATAATATACGTCGATCGATATAGGAAAGCGAAGTCGGTTTAATTTAATAATCGGGAATAATTAATAGTTATTAAATATATTAATTTATAAAGTTAACATATTCCGCCGTTTTTAATCGTTTAAGGTTAATATTACCTTATAAATTCATTTTATAAATATAATTTATTAAGCGATTAAATAATTAAACCGATTTCTAATAACTAAACTAATAATAAAACGGGTTTAAATTAAATTCGGTATTTCGATAAATATATAAAGGAATGGAAAAAGGGCTCCTATTACTTTTTAATTTTAAATAGTTATAAAAGTTATATTTTATTTAAATTCGAGGAATATTATAAGAAGAACGGTATTATTATACTTAATATACCTCTTTATTTATCGTACTTATTCTAACCTTTAAATATAATATTTTATTCGGTACTAAAGTATATATATTCGAAATAAATCGAGTTATTTATTAAAATATCGATAAATTATATTATAAAGCTTAAATTCTTTATTATTTTTAAAACCGTATATTTTATTATTTTTATAGAATATAATATTAAATTCAAATTTAATATATTTATTTTAATCCCTTATTATTTAAATAAGGTAATTAATAAATTAAATATATATCTTCGGACGCTTATACCTAACTTATTATATCTAAAGTCGGCTAATATTTATAACCTTTAAACGCCGTCTAACCTTTAATAAATAACTATATATTCTATTTTTATTAAAAATAAAGTCTTTATTTATTAAAGAAGCTCTTTAATACCTATTTTAAATATTATAAATTAAATAATAAAGGGTATAAATAAAATAATTTATAAAATAACCTTTATATATAACCGGATATATATATTAAAAGAGGTTAATTTAATACTTTTTAAATATTAAAGAGTTAAAAAGGTATATATATAACTTAAAAGGGTTTTTATTATATAAGAATTTTAAAAGCTATAAAATAAAAAAGTAAAAAGGAAGCGTTTAATAATTAATAAAAACGAAATAAGGGGTTTATTAAAACGGAAGGCGGCCGGTAAAAAGTATTATAATACTTATAGCGAAATAAATTATAATATACGAATATATATAAAAGAAATATAGAATCGAGTAATAAATCGAATAATAAATAATTTTAATTAATTTAAAATATTATAATTAAATTAATTTATACAGAAATAGTAAGATTTAAGAAAAGTAATCGATTATATAATATAATCGAGTATATAATAAATTACGTTACAAAGTTATATATTATAATAAATTATAAAGTAAATTATTTTATACAATCTTTAATATTTTAAACTTAAGTTTATTGAAAATGTTTATAATTTGGTTTATTTTAAAACGTTTAAATTTAATTATTATTAATATAATAATACCGGCCTCTTTAGAATTACCTAAGGCGCTCTTTATTAATGTTTATAATATAATATATATTAATAAATGTTGAAATTTAAAGAATTATATATATATTTAATAATATATAAAGGTATAAAGTAAAGGATAATAATAAATATAAATATATATTTATATAACATAAAAAGGAGAAATATTATAAATTTTAAAAAATATTTATTTTAAAATTTTATATTTATATATAAAAGTTTTCTTTAATAATTTATATAAAACCGATATTTTTATAGTTTAATTTTAAAAACTTTATTATCTAAATATAAATAATCTTTAATAAATTTTAAATTTATATAATATAAATAAATAATTTCTTTCTCAATATTTAAATATAATATTATTACGAAACCCGGGTTTATTATAAATCTTATATTATAAAGGATAATAAATAATTAAGATTAATAACTATAATAAAAAGGGGCTTAATACTTACTATTTATTATCGCTAAAGGCTTTAATTTTTTATTTTTTTTAAATATTTATTTATTTTAATACGGAGTTATTATTAATTTATATAACCTTTTATTTATTTTTTATTATTTGTTTTAACTATAAAAAGCTTAATAAAATACTAAATAAATAAATATATATATATAATTAAGTTAATTAAGAAAATATAAGTTTATTTAAAATTATATTATTATTAATATTTAAATTTTATTACTTTTTTATTCAATCGATTTTTTTTAATTTCTCTTTTAATTTTCAATTTAATATATTTTAATTTAAATAATTAATAAATTATATATATTAATATTCCTTTTATATAATTAATAAATATTAAATAAAAACTATAATTATATACCTTTAATATATTTAACAAATATTATATAATATTTTTTAAATTCTATATTATTTATTTTTATTTTTATTATCTATTTAAGTACTTTAATTATTAATTAATTAATATTAATTTAAATTAATAACTTATAATAAATCCTTTAAATTAATACGTGCACGATTATTACTTTTAATACCTTTTATCTCTACTATCCCTATCTTAACGAACTTATTTATATAATATAATTAATAAATCCTATTTAAGGGTATAAATACTATATATTTATATATATATTAATAATAATTTAAGAAAAGGAAGGAAGGTGGGGTCTGCGGAGCAGAGCCGACTTTAGTAGGTGGGCTTGTTCTGCCAGGCTACACCGCCTTCCTTATCGAGCCTAGTGCCCTATCTATCTCTCTACTTAATGCCTAGTACAGTGGGTCCCCCTACTAGGGCTTATTAGTAATTATAAAGGACTTTTTTCCCGCGTTTTATTTTAATTATTAATAGATTTAAATATAAATTAATTAACGGACTTATTAAATTAAAATTTAATAAACGTTAAAACATTAAAATACTTTAAAAGTTTAAAATGATTTATTTTCGATATAATTTTTATTTCTTTTCTTTTTAAAAGTAAATATTAATTATACGGTATAATATAAAAAGCATGCGATTTAATAATTAATTAAATTAGAAATATATTACGTTAAATAATAAAAGAGAAATTAAAGTAGCTAAATCGATTAAATTAAAAAGTAATAATGTTTTAATACTAAAGTTAATATAATTTAAAATAAAGCCGATTTTTATAACTAATTAAATTAAATATATATTTAATAATAAAATAGCTATATAACTATTCCCCTTTTTAAAAAAGGCGCGCCTTAAACTTTTTATTTTATAATTTATTATTATTTATATTTTATTTCTTATTTCTAATTAATTAAATTTGTTAAATAATCCATTAACTATTAAAATTCTTCCTATTAGAATAATAATAATCTAAATATTTAATAAGCTTAAATAAGGCGAATATATTTTTAAATAATTTATTAAAATATATAATGTTTTAAGTATTATTACTTTAAATTAATACGATTTAATATTATTAAAGTTTATTTTATTAAATTATTTTAATTCTTTTTTATTTTAAGGTTAAAATGTTAGTTTAAGGCTTAATTTAACTATTATTTTATAATAGAGTTCGATAAAGTTATAATATTTCTCGGGAAAAAATCTGGATTATATTTTATACTAATTAAAGCGGTTTTAAATTCAATAATTTAATATATAATAAAGGGTATAAATACGGATTTCGTTAAAAATCAACGAATATTTATTTTCTTTTATTAAGGGTTTTTATTTATTTCAAATGGTTAAATTATAGTTATTATAATATAAGTTTTAAATTTTGTTTTAAATATAACAAGTTTTTATAAAATTAGTATAAATATATATTAAAGTTTTTTTATCGGTTTATAATTTTATTTATTAGTAATGGTATAATAATTAAGGTATAATTAGATAATTCGTTAGGGTTTATTTTATATCTAAAAATATTAATATCGGGTTTTAATTTTATTATTATTAATTACGTTATTATTAATAAATACTTTATTATTTTATTAATTAAATTTAATATTTAAATTTAATTTAATTATTATTAGATTTTATAAAATTTAAAAGGTAGGACTTTAATCGAATAATTTATTCTTAATTTAATATTAAAACTTAGATTTTAAGTTAATTAATATAATTAAAAAAAGCTTAATAAATATTTTATTAAACTTAATAGTTTAAATCTATTTTATTAAATTTTATTAAAAGGGTCGATTTTAATAAAAATATTATTAACTTAATAAATCGGATTTAAAGGAAAAGAAAAATAAAAACTTATAATTTAAATAAAGTTATTAAATTAGCTAAGCTTAAGAATCTCGATGTTATTACGTTTTTAATATGATAATCGGTTTAATTTATAATAAAATTAATAAAATATAATAAAATAAAATAAAGCTATAAATTAACGAAAAGATTATATTAATATTTTTAAAGTTCAGTTTATAACCTCATTATATTAAAAAAGAGATAACTTTAACGGTATAACGTTTAAAAAAATAAACTTTAATTTATTAATCAATTTTAATACGCGAGTAAATAGGAATCGAGTTAAATTAAAATTAAAATAAAAGCGATAAGGTAAAGTTATAAAACCGGTTATAATAAATTTAATTAAATTTTTAAAGGTGTTAATATAAATAAAAAAAATCATAAAATCGAATACTTCGATCGGTAAAAATATTATATAATATGCGTTTTCCGTTAATTATTAATTATAAAGGCGCGTTATTTTAATAAAATAGTTTAAACGAGAAAAGATATTTACTTTATTTTCTTATTAAATTAATATAAGGTAATAAGGGAATAGAATATAATAGTAATAATATTAATTAATTACGTTTTCAATAATAAATACTTTATTTTTCGATTAACGGTTAAAAAAACTTAATATAATTATACGATATAATATAAAAAGCGTACGATTTAATAATTAATTAAAATAAAAATATATTAAATTAAAAAATAGAATAGAAATTAAAATAGCTACATCGATTAAGTTAAAAAATAATAAAGTCTTAATATTAAAGTTAATATAGCTTAGAATATAGCCGATCCTTTTATAGCTAATTAAATTAAATATATACCTAGTAATAAAGTAGCTACGTAATTATATTAAAATAATGGAAAGGTATATAAAGAAGGTAAAAATAATATTATATTCCGCTTTCAATTCTTTTTTAAATAATATTATTTAATTATATATAATAAATTTATTTAATTAAATATTTAATATAGTACTTAATATATTTTTTAAAAATGAATTTAAAAAGGTATTAACGCCGGGATTAACGGTATTAACGTAAAGCTAAGTTTTTAAACTTAATTAAATCGCGTATAACCTTTATAATAGGGTTACGATTTTTCTTTATTTTTAAAATCTTTTTTAAAATCTTTCTTTTCATTATTTAAAATAAAATAAAATTAATTATAATAAAAATAATAATTTGAAAATATAAAGCGTAAAAAGTAGAATATTTTATATATAAAGTATTTTATTATAACTACTTTGTTTATTAAAATACGATTTTATTAAATAATAAAAGCTAAGAATTATATTAAAAATAAGTTATTCTAGCCTTTTAAGGTGTTCTAGAGTTTTAACGCCTATTGTATTCTAATATAGTAGGTCCGCCAGCTGGTCTGTGCTTGGATCTATTAGTAAGCGAACCGCTAATGTTATTACAGACTACTATCACTGCATTAGTATCACCAATTGGTGATTCGGCCCACCGCTCAAAAGTACGTGTGCTATCTCTCGCCCTTCGCGCAGGTAACAGCTGCTCCGTATGCGATGCGGGACTCTGAAATGACCCGAGACCCCTTTTGGGGGCGTCCTGCTTTTTTGGTCTTCTAACTCCCTCTCTTGCTCCTGGTGCGATGTGTTTGCATCGGGATTGCAGTAGCGCGATCAAAAAACACGTTACGCCGTGCGGACAAGTCGAAGTAACCTTCCCAAATCGGCCCTCGGGTGGTGGGCGGGCAAGCCTGATGATTGGTGCCGGCTCTCCCATTTCCTTTCCGTATGTTCGGTAAGGGGAAACGTGGGCCTGGGCACGAAACGCATGCTCGGCAGCTTCTGTCTTCTGTGGTTGCCTCGCCTGTCAGTCCTGCCTGTGTCTGTGTTTGAGTCTGGCCGTGTCTGCAACCCAACGGAAGCCCCGATCTGGCTTTTGCGGCTGCTTCGCGGGCGGAGGCTGACGGTTCCGCGATTAAATAAATCTGCTCGCCAAGTCTGCCATGATATGCAAAGCCGGGTTGTCGGCGCCCAGGTGGCCTATTCTTATTCTTACTCTTGGGCCAAGTATGTGAGGGGAGAGAGGAGAGACGGTCTCTAGATAAGCTCGGTTCACCATGAAGTAGTTATCCCCAACATGTGTGGTTACTACCTACCTACTATTACTCAACTCTACCGCCACGGTAACAAGTTCGATCCTTACAATACTTCAGGGTGATATATATAACCGCATATAAGATACGCTACGTACTATTATCTGTATCACAGGCATCTTGGTCCTTTGTAACACCCGAACGGCTATCAGTGTACAGTACAGCACAGTATGGTACAGTAAGCATCGTCATGACGCTACACAGGCTTATACAATCCTACGGGAATGGTTGCAACGTTGGCCGCCGCCACACAATAGGCTCATGAGCCTGCCGGTGCCCTGCCAGATAGGATCATGGATGGTGTGACCCGCTCTGGGCAGGCCTACCTACATGAAGGCTAGGTTGGGTGCGACATGCTACCACATATGCCTATTCTTAGACGGCGAGATGCCCTGGCAAGCCAAGCATCACCACCCCGGGCTAATCCCCGGCATAATACATGCGGGATAAATCGAAAAATGACTAACTGCCCCGTGGCCTGACAGCGGTTCGTCTCTCGGTCCGGGCATCGCCTGCATCTCGTTCCCTGCAAAGAAACGTACCGTAGTAGTAGTAGTGGTGGTTGTCGTTGTTGTTATATGCAGCGAAAGCTGTACGGGGCAACAACCCAAAAAGCCGGGCGGCGGCGATGGCGACGGCAGCGACGGGTAACTGACAATGCGAATATATGGAAGCCAATCTCGCCACTGCATACTCGGCTACCGAGCGAACGACCTAGACCTAGAAATACGGCCCCGTCAAGCGTGCTTTTTTGGTTCGCTCTGATCGGGGTCAAGAATTTCCTCCAAACAGAGGGCCACATGCTGACTTCGTGCCTCTCGCATGCGTGCCTCTTGGGAGCTGACTGCACATAGCCACGAGGTTGCAAGGTAGTGGAGTTTGGTAGCGCGTGCAGTTCGTCCAGAGACGAAGCCACCGGCTATTCGACGACGATTGAGTGGCTTACCTGCACTTTACATCGAGCATCATCATCATTATCATCATTGGCACAACCCCTGCCTGTCTTGAAGGGGAGAAGGAGCGCCGAGCGTCTGCAGCGTAGAACCGTAGTAGGATAGCGCACCTCCGAGAGGATCGAATCCATTGCCCTTGACATGACGGCGAGGCTTGCGTGGAAACCCAACCCAGCTTCCTTATTGAGACCTAGGCTTCTGACAAGATGACGGTGATTGGTCTCGTGTAACCTACTCTGATGGCATCATATTGCCAACACGATCAGTGTAGGAATCGCCAGAGTCTTGAATAGCAGCGTCTAGTTTGGGAACACGATAAGCTGGCATGTAGTCCATCGACGCCTTACCTTGCTTGGATTGGTGTTGTTGGGAGACTTTGATTCGAAGTTCGCTTGCGGTCGGTCATTGCATCAAGGAAACAACGTTAACGACAACAGCAACAGCGACTATCGGGGTAATCGGGTTGTTTCGCCTACGGCGTGTATTCAGAATAGCATCCAGAACTCCCTGGGTCTCCTCGCCAGCCCATAGATACCCGCGGAGTTGAGCAACACTTGCTGCTCCACGTTCCTGCTGCTCCTACTAGTCTGGGCCTTCAGCGAACGAACACCTGTCGAACCGATACAGCTTACATTATGATCGCGTGGCCAACCTGCCTGCGGGTATGATTTTACGGGACTACGGGGTTTGACACGGCATTCGTCGTGTGCGTGTACTGTACTGCAAGATCAAGAATCCGAGCTTGACACCGTGACTCTCAGTAGCCAGTGGACTAGGATCTGAATTGCCGTAATTATGACTATCAAGTAGTCGCCGCTTCTGCTTAGTTCTACAGAGCGGCTCTTGATGATCATTCGACTGCCAGCAGAATCCGAGTGAACCAAGGGAGAGGTGCACCATACTTCACTACACGGGATGCCGGTAGAGACCCAGTTAGTTATCTACACCACGATATGGCTTCGTCCAACGCCATCTCGTGAGGTGCCAGCAGGTGTGGTGGTCAGACAACGTGCATAGGGCGGCTTTCGCGTCATCCACATAACCAAACAGACAACTTGATCACATCTACGGGGGTCTCGAGATGGCAGGATGCACACGATAGCCACACATACTTTTCCTTCGAAGCCCTATATCGACTTGATCACCTCTATTGTCAAGTGGGCGGCGGCTTGTAATTGAGACATGTGCCGTCAGCTTCGAGGCTGACGTGTAAGGGTCTCCTCTTCACTCCGATTTCGGTGAGATTCCATCGCCCATAGATGTAGCTAGTATCCTCTGGTCATCCTGAGGCCGTTACACCCCATTCGAATAATTGTAGATTAGAGTTACATGTATGGGCGGCGTTGGTGGCGTTGTTGGCTTCGAGGTCTGCCCTACTGAGCTTTACAACAATGTCCTATGTAGAAGAAGTACCGAGAAATAGGCCTTGGGCAGCTCCAACTGGGTTGGGTACTTATGTATGTAATGCACTCAACTTCTCCCTTTACCGCAGCAGAGCACCAGTGAGAAACGTTGTCGCATCTGGCACAGAGACATCATAGACACACCCGAAAATTTACATTCGGTCCAGCCCCTCGCTCTTTCTTGGAAATCCTACGACTGATTTTCCGACCTCCTGATCCATTCTCCCAAGCAAGCAATGCTAACTAAAAATATATTATTCCTAGGGTTTTGCATTGTGCCTGCGAGTCGAATTCCGACAAATGTGACGAGCGGCTCTTGATACCCCCAAATCGACCCTTAGATTTGCTACCAAGCCCCCGACCTGCACGAACACGATATACTATAGCGTAGCATATTACAGGCTATGGGGGTTGTTTGAGCAACCGAAGGCGTGGCATTCTGGCTTTTGGTGGTCGGTGGTGATAGGTCAACGTTCAGACCAACTCGGCTGTCAAGCGCTTCGAAAGGGGGCCGAGGGGTGGACTACAATAGAGAGGGCACAGACAGCAAGTGACAGGCGACGACATAACGCTTTATAGACTATGTGCAAACCTACTGCCTTGTGTAAAAGACAGCCCAGGAGAGCTGCTCAGGTGAGGGTCCTATATAAACATGCAGGCAACCAACATTTGTGTCTCTGCTTCGAACTTGGCATGGCAGGCAGCACTTGAGCAATTCTAATCCACCTGCGACAAGAGCTCTATCAAAGCCACCGTATCAATAGAGCCAGTGACTTATGCCTTAGGATCAGTGACAGAAGTCAAGATATAATCCTACGATGACCTCAAGCTGCTTCCCGGCTGTTCCCCACTACTATAGATAGAAGTAACATATGTTAGCAAAAAGGGCGGAATAGATACGTCGACATAATGCACATCTCACAAAGCCCGGAGGTAATCTCCTTCTGAGATGGTGACCTAAGGCATAATGTGCCGTATGCAAAGACTGAATGAATGAAGTTCGAGTATTATACAACTCCATGTTAGCTAACCTGCTACTTAAGTGACTTGGTTGCAACTCCATGACCGCAAGACCCAATCAATCGTACACGAACCACATCTTTTCCCCTGTCCCCCCAGCTAATCAATCGCTGCTTGGCTTGGCGGCCAACATATGTGCCTCCTCGATAGCAGAGCGACGTCTAAACACGCGCAACCACCGTTCACCCCATCGCTGAACGAGCTCCGCTCGTTTTCCACCAAGGCCGTCCATAGGTTCGGCCGGATCCATCATCTGATCCTTTGAGCCCTCGGCCCAGCTGGTGAGTGCATCGTCCATCGACTTGAACAGATCTCGCATGGCCGCGACTTCGGTTTCGGCTGCGCCATCAGCCACCCCACTGGCAAGCACTTGACGAACACGGCTGGTGACCTTGACGACCGTGTTGAGAACAAGCTCAAAGACCCACGATTTGCTGAGCGCCTCGCCACCGGGGCCTGCCTTGCCACTGACTAGAGCCCAGTCAATGACAGCACCAGGAGTAACTATGCTATAATTCAATAGTTTCTCAATGATGACAACGGCGACTCCAGGCTGCGCTGACCAGTATGAAATCACCGACGTGATGATTTGCAGTCGGGCAGCTTCCGAGGCAGCGCCCACGTCGAGCAGTCTATCCTTCGTACGCTCTATACAAGCAAGAACGTGGGAGAGCGATTTGGATCCGACCCAGCAGATGGCCGTCATGAACACATCGGTGCTGGAAACGAGGGGATCAATCGACTGCTCGAGTGCGGCCGCATGAATACGGGCGATGACGGGCTGGATTTCCTCATCAGGACCCTTCTTCTTGAGCAACTGAGCCAACTCCTTGCCCTCAGCAGAGAAAGGAGTATGCTCGTTGTTGTACTTGAAGTCCGGCGTATCTTGCTCCTTCTCGGGTCCGATGAGGACCTGGTATTGGGGAGGGAGCGTGCCTTTTATACGCTGTGCGAAACTCAGTCGAATCTCTTTGTCAAGCGCGCCGATGATGAAGGCCTTGCACGGATGGATGTCGGGAAGTTCCACGTCGTCGGCCCATTCGGTCCATTTCCACATGAATCCGAAGTTGCTGAGATGGTGGGTAAACCAGTCCAAGAAACGGTAACCGAGCTCAAGGTCTAGCTGATGGGTATTATGGTAAGCGTAGCGAATGGCTCTGCCCAAGCTGGGAGCTATCGCAGCTGGTGCCAGCTTGCAGGCCTCAGTCAGTACCGAATGGTAATACACCAGCTTGTGCTCAGGGCTGGGTAACTGGAAAAGCTGGGAGAAAACGGCGTCCACAGCCACATCCTCGGGCTTCCAGGTGGATCGACCGCCGTCGATGTCTCGCAGTCGGTCGAAAGGCGTTGCGCGTTTGACGAACGTGCCGTCTGCGAAGTAGCAGTCAACATCGATCAAGTACCGTGCTGTGACGTTACGATTGAAATCCATGATGTTGATCGTGTCGAGCAGTCCGTCTCGGATTAAGGAAGCAGCGACACTGCTGACAGGCGGCACCGACTCAACCTCCTGATTGGCATACACAGACATGTACACCTCGGGGAAGAGGGCCCGTGGGCCGGTGACGACGGCCTCGGGCACGGTGATGGCAGGTAGAGGGTGCTTTTGAGCATTCTCCATTTTCTCCTGTAGCTCGATCTCTTCCAAGGGCATCTGCCAAGGCCGGGGTAGACACTTCAGTTCCCAGCCATTCAGGGCTTCATTCTGGAGCTGTTTCTGCAGCAGCCCAATCAAACTCGAGTTTGCTGTGGGACTCTCCTCGCCTTTCTCAGCATGGTGAGGGTCGATGAGGACCTGGAGCGCATGGGGTTCAGACGCGATGACATCCGTCTTATCCATCAAATCGGCCGCTTTTTGTTGGCCTTGATTCGACCCAGCCGCCATGATGTATGGTATGGTAAGCAGGATGATCTTGACAAGTTCAGTGCCAATGGTATCGTCCGAGTTGCTTGTTTGAAGCTCGACGGCGCGGTTGAACAGCTCCTCTAGAACCGGGAACAGTCCGTCGCCCTCGAGGCAGCTCTGGAGGCAGGCGAGAAGCTTGAGATAGAGCTTGACATCACGCCACTCGCCCAGCTTGATCTTTTCCTCGGTCAAAGGTGCGATGCGAGCAAGAACGTCAGTCGCAACGTCGGGCTGCATCGAGTTGGCAACGAGGACGACGGCAGCGACGAAAGGGGTCTTGAGCGGCTGCTCCACAACGATCTGGGGAACGAGCTCGAGGAAATTGCTCTTGACTTCTTCCTTGTCGTAATTGTCGGCTACCAAGTGCGCAGTAGTTTGGATCTCTTCGTGCCATCGTCGCAATGGTGATTCAGCCAAGGTCAAGAGTTGTTTCCGAATGCGAACATGCAGCGGCGGCTCATTGTACCGGCGACGCTGAGGTCTGTGGTCGGATTCATCGTCATCTGATGAGATAGTGAGATCATGGTCAAGTGAAGAACAATCCTTGCTTCACGGGCTCCGAAGGCGAGGCGACAGAGCGTAAGTAGGAAACGGGAACGGAAACAGAAGACTCACCTCTATAGCGTCGTTTGCGGTTGTAACCGCCGCCGCCACGGCCTCCTTGTCTACGATCGTAGTCAGCCATAATCTGTTCTGGTATGGCTGTTGGTTGGCCGAGTCTAGACCGTTGGCATATGTAGAGTAGAAAGTTGGGAAGAGCTAAATGGCTTTCCTTTCCAAATTGTCAATTGACGGACGACGTGATGAGACGCGACATGTACCTAAAGCAGATAGCTTAGCTCACGGTTGGATCACTGGAGGTAAGTAGATCCACATTGGAATGGGTCTTATGCCGGGTACTTGACCGAAGTACTGACCTAGATCCATGAATACAGCAGCTATTCCAGCTTACCTAAGCGCGGTTTGCACTTCGGCGACGGAGTCTCTTTTACCCGGTCCGGCACGGAGCTGTCTAGCCCAGATGGTGGGATGTAGGAAGATATGTCGTTACGAGGATGGAGTTGGATACTTGCATGTATGCAGGAGTTTGGGAATCTACCCAAGTTACCATGTGAATTCTAAAGTTGATATGCGTAATGGCTAGTGGCAACTTGTAACGTGCTCCTGATCTATTCACATGCATAGGACCACATCCTGATGAGATGCTTGAACCCCAAGGCAAGGAAATATCACTCGTTTCACTCACTTCACGTTGACCGCATCACGGAACCACGCAGTCATGGAAATTTATCATCTGTTTCGGGTGATTTCTCCGTCATCTCTTCCTCCATACAAGCAGCAACAGCAGTCTTCCCCCATTGCCGTCCGACCCAAATGAGCCATCCCTTCCTTTTTAGAATACCTTTCTTTTTGACGGCCCTTGACCGTTACGAGCAAGTCGTTGGGGAGTAATGAAAATCTGATTGTGAGAAAGTCATGCCGAATCTTCCTGAGGGGACCACTTTCCATTGTGCTGCTACTGCATCAAGAAGAGCACTCCGCTACCTCCCAGGGTCTGTCCTCCTTGTAAGCGGTATGCCACCAAGCATCACTCTGGTGGCCTTTCGCACCATAAAAGATATACGCCAGATCATTCGCCCTCCTTCCCTTTCCCTTTTGGACCTAAGTGGGGGAATGTAAATTTTTTTTTTCGCAAGACCACCTGAGGGGTGCCAGCTGCCTCGTGGCCCTTCCACCACAAGGTTAAACTGAGTAATCGAACAAGATGAATATTGAAGTGAATGCCATCGCAATCGTGCAGAGAAGAAGTCTAAGCGAACGGGCCAGTCCGGTGCTGCGCGACCCAGCCATAGTTTCAAGGCGCAGTGCGAAGAGGACAGTCCTTTATTCCACGAGGACAATCATTGGGGGGTATCGTGGGTTCCGAGGGAAATTGGGGTATAATCCCTTGTATAGCTCAGTAGACAAGTCCTAGACGGAAGTTTGTTCGAGCTGTTTCAGCTCCCGGTCAGTTCGTACCACCATCGTCATAGCGGACACTGGGTAGGGGAAACCGATCCGACGTTGAACCGATCACCAACCCGCCAACAAGTACGCAGCTCCGATGCGGACAAAACCGTCAAGAGCCACATTAACATGCTCATACATAAAACGAACGTCACTAGATCAACTCTCAAGACTTGGCGGATCGTAACCAGAGTGCACGGCCGGGCGTGAGCTCAGTCCAGCTTGGCCATCATCTCCGCCTTCGGAATCGGCGTGAAGTTGTCGATATCTAGTCCGCTGGCTGCCAGAGAGGCTTGCACATGCGTCGGCACGAGCTTGTGGTTAAGCGATGGTGCTATCGACAGTTCTGCGCGGGTTCAGCAAACAAGTGGGAGAAAAGGAGGTCTAGTCAAGAGAGGCGGCGAGACTTACCATGCCGTGTAAAGTTGAACAGCGCAGGCAGGTCCTTGAGAACGCCCGTAGAGTGTCGGGAATCCGGGAATTTGGTACTGGGACCACGGAGCTCATCGAAGAAGGGGTGAACCATGGCATCGATGGCACCCAGGCGTTCAGTGGGCGTGTACTCGAGTAGTTTGGCGATCAGGTCGAGAGCGTTTGCATCTGCCTTCCGGAAGACCTTGCTGAAGGGGTGCGGCTTGATCTGGGGGAATTTATGCTCCATATAATTGGGGTTCATCGTTCGGATCTGCTCGCGCGTCGGTGTTCCAAGGACCTTGATGATCTCCACCAGTTGATCGATGCCCGACTCGCCAGGGAAGAGCGGCTGCCCAAGCATCAATTCGGCCATTACACAGCCCGTTGACCATACATCTGATAGCCGGTTAGGAAAAGAGGGAAAAAGAAACTAGCAACGCAAGTGGTTGAACTCACCAATCTTTGTTGTGTAGTTGGTCGCGCCGAAGATGAGCTCAGGCGCTCGGTAGTATCGAGAGCAGATGTACGAGACATTGGGCTCATTCTCCACCAAAATCTTGGCGCTACCGAAATCGCACAGCTTGAGTATGCCGGTGGAAGGGTCGAGAAGCAGGTTTTGAGGCTTGATATCGCGGTGGCATATGCCCTGCGAATGAATGTAGGCCAACGCTCGGAAAAGTTGGTAGATGTACAGCTTGACCTCGAGGATAGGCATGGTCGACTTCATCTTGTTGAAGAATCGAGAGGCTCGGTAGACAGTCTCGGGAACAAACTCCTGTACCAGATTCAGGTACACCTCATCTTTCTGTACTCAAGTCAGCAACCCGACGCCACATTTCCCGAGGGCGCATCGTGGGGATTTTCTCACGCGTTCTCCATTCGAGTAGTAGAAAGCCTTCAATTGTACGATGTTCGGGTGTCTGACGATACGCATGATTTGCAATTCACGGTTCTGTAGTCTTGGTCAGAATTGGGTTGGTTGCAGCAGCTGGGGAAATCGAGGGCCGGCTTGCCTTGAATCTCTTGTCTTGCAAAACCCGCTTGATGGCGGCATCTTCGCCCGAGGGGGACAGCTTGGTCTGAAAAACGACACCGAAAGAGCCATTGCCTACAATCTTGCACTGGGTGTACTGTAGGTCCCTGGTTTCGCCAGTGATGCCGTCTTGCACCTTTTCGCGGATGATTTCTGTGTCTAAGTTTAGTTTCTCTAATTGCCCAATCATGCGCCCACCCGGCGATGAAGGATTGCTCTCACCTCCCATCCGAAGGGAGTTAAAGGCCGCATTCGGGCGGTTGGCAGACATAATGGTGGTTGAGTCGGTCAGTGCGACGAAGGGTGGCCGTGAGGGGCGCGAGGTTGATAAATGCTGTCAGCGGGGTCGAGTTCTTGTCAGGGCGGGCGGGTACGCTGGCTCGTGCTGCCGTGTTGGGCGACTGATAGTTGTGCGGACCTTGTCGAAGAGTCCGCGACCGAAGACAATGATGGCAATTGAAACAAATTCCTCGAGTATTGATGACGCCGAGAGCGACGAGGAAAATGCTTTCTAAAAGGTCCCAAACAACGTATTGGTTGCGTGCTGCTTGTTGGCCGATTGATTTGATGGATTGACCGGATGGACAGAATGGCGGGTGGATGAATGGTTGCACACTGTCTTTCCCTTGCCTTGGGGGGGGGTTCGCCTGCCGCCTTGCCGGAAATAGGTTGTGAGAAGAGGTGTTAACACAGCTGAATTGGCGGGTCACCCTGCTTCTCTTCGGGCTCTGGAATGAAATGGTGCGAGGAATGTCGAGACTCGTGGGGCCTGGTTCTCTCTGGATCTCCGTCAAGGTCAGGCTTTAATGAACCTGGGATGGTTAGACTTCTGCAGCGAGGGCCTCTCTGGTTTTGGTTTTGGGGAAATTTTATGCTTGTTTACTAAGAAAAAGGGCAAACGCCTATACGAAGAGTGAAAAATAGGTTACAACGTGAGAGATGGACGGGATTTTAACGAGCAAGCACTCTCAGTTCTGTTATTAACAGAGGGTCGTGCAACGGTGGACTTGAGTTGAGCGAGGAAGGTTGAGCGGGGTGTCAGGTGGAGACTTGCTGTCGAATGACGGTCTCCTGGTAGGCAGTTATGTAAGAGGTAACGAGGTAGTGTGGTAGGTAGTGTACTGTTAGTGGTGATGGAGAAGGACAAGGTCGATGGGAGAAAATGGGGAGAGAGGCATGGGAAGGCAATGGACAAAGTCGACGGGCGAGCTAGGCCTGGCACCATGCGACTGCGGCTTGTCTCCTTGGCTAGGTAGGTCAAACCAGTCTCGATGCTCTCAACCTCTTTTTTTCCTCCTCGAGCTGCTGTGTGCGTGCGTGCGTGCGTGCGTGCTGGCCTGGCTGCTAGGTACATGTAGGTTGAGGGATGAAGGAAGGGAGATGCATGTCGCATCAAGTGTACATGCTCGAGTTGCTTTCTCCTGCGTGCGCTAGGCTGGCACAAGACCTATCAACGAGCGAAAGAGGGCGCCGGTACATGCCACCACTGGGAACCAAGCTAGGTACTATGCTGGAAAGGAGGGGCATTCCTCTCACTCCCCCGACTTGCTTGCCGCAGCTCCAGGCCGATTCTAATGATGCCCTGATCTCATGCGTATGTGTGGTATGTTGTACGAAAGGGGATGTGAGTACTCGCTCACTAGAAGTTGCCCGGCTTCATCACGAATCAAATCAACCGGAAAGGGAAGAGAGGGGACTGGGGGGCCAAGGAACAAGCAGGGTAGAGGAGAGGCGCAAAGCTAACGCAGGTAGGTGTGTATAGAAATACCGCTTACCATGTCAATACCTAACGTATGCAGTGTTGGATGATGTTACGAGGAGAAGATCCTGCCTGTAGGAAACGGGAGGTTTGCCCGTCTTGATACCTGGTAGGTCAGGTGGGTTAGTCTTGCAGAACGTCCAAAGTGGATATCCAATGTTACTGTACTGTACTGTTGGACACTTGGTTTGGAAGTCGAACTGGAGGGAGGTTTTGTTTACTAGGTTGGAGGGTATGAGGAGAGAGGTGCGTACAAGTAAGATGTAGGTTTGTAAGTAGGTAGGTAGTGAGTGGAAAACAGTACGCAGCAGCGTCGTGCGTGAGTGTGGGTGAGTGCGAGTGTGAGTGTGTGTGGTGCACGAATGTTCCAAGTGTCAAAAAGAGATCGCAGAGGGAGGGGTTCGTTGGTGCTTTAATTGCTTGTTGCGCTGGCCTGCACTGGCGTTGCGGCGTTGCGGCGTGTTTCGATGGTGATGGGCAATGTCACACGCCCAACCGAATCGGGACAGAAGTCAATTCTTTGCTGCAGACACACACAAAACGACGCGCCTATGATGACGATCATTGAATGGTCCCTCTCTCCTGCACTGCGTCTCGATTTATCTACTTTGATCGAACCAAAACCCGAGAGCAATGCCGTCTCTGGCTGGTCCGATGACTCTTGTGTCTGCAGTTTACAGTTTCCGACCTGAGTCGAGAGAATTAGACGCGAAAGACTCATCCAAACCGTCGACAAGGCGTGACAATCAACTCTGCTGTAGCCTGTAGGTTCGAGGTAGCCGCCGTTGTTACTTGCTGTCTGTCTTATTCCCAGGTCGGTTCGTGTGGTAGATGTATCAAACATCTGTGTACATACATGCTATGCTGCGGCGGCGGAAGAGGAGGGGCACAGCCGGACTGGAGGGGGTTTGCTGAAGGCGGGGTTCTCGATGTTGGAATGATGTGATGTACTACCTACATTGCTATTAAATCAATCCGAATCCGACAGCTTCAAATTTCCTTACACCAGACTGCTAGAAAAACAAATCAACAGTTTGAAATCAATCTCAGACCGGGCTTCATATCTTGGATCATCACTCGGCACCAGCATCAAACAGCTTCTCTGGTGCCCACTCTGCATCGTAAGCATGCTCTCTATCTGGGCCACTGAAGGAACAATGCTGCCTCTCTAGGACTCCCCACTCAGAGTTCGAGTCCGTTGACACGGGACACTGTCAAGTGACCTCTCTGCCTTTTGTCTGTGGGGACTGGGATATTTGGTCTTTTGGACAGGGGAGAGATCGGACTGAGAGGCCCAGAACGCCGAAAACACATACACTGAGCGTGGCATCGTTGACACGAAAGCAGCGGCAGCGTCTCGAGGTTGTCGTGATACAAGTTACATTGCTAGCAAAAGGTCGATCTCGGTTCGTTTCTGAATATATATTTACGCTCTGTTTTGTTGTACGTACGTGACACACCTGGACAGAAGCTGCAATTGAAGTAGCTTCAATTGGTAGTCTATCTACCGGACTTTAGGACATGCGGTCATCCAACCATGGATGTTATTACTGGATCTCAAGCTGGCAGGGGTTAGGAGAGGGACGAATGAAAAGTGGGAATAGTCCAAGATGCAGGTGCTCATGTGCTCACTTCCGAGACGGGGAGTCGAGCGCTAAAAGGGTGCCTTGTAGCCGAAGTTTAAACAAGACCGTTTCTCTACTTCACGTCAGAGCGAAATTGCTCAATGGATTGGAAGTGAAGGAGGAAAGCATCCACTTCGCAGAGTAGAGGCTGTGAAGCGTCGGGGCAGGTAGATGCAGATAGACGATAGACGATAGACTGGGATGGAGCAGATCTATATACAAGGTATCTATATATACACGTGCAGCTATCTCAGCTCGTCCTCACAACCTGATGCGAAGAGGGACGCTACTGGTACATGTAGCTATCTCTTCACAACCCGCACCTGCAACAGTTCGCTACTATTATGTACCTATAATATACTCAGCTACCATACGAGCATACTTGTCCAGAATCTAATTTGGTACAATTAATAACAACTGGAGATCTACAAGCAGATCTAGTATACCACTATGTCTCGTGGCTACTTCTGTTTATGGCTATAAAAGGTCGTCTGAGCTGTGCGAAACATTGTAGTCTCAGAGGCGCGAGGTGGAAAAGCGATGGTAAAGGACAGATATATGATGGACTATGGTATAGACATATGTAGGCTGATGTTAACATTGAATAATTTGGAAAACGAGATGGGCCCATTTTTCGACTATCTGCATACCACAGAATCACTAACAACCCCTCGTTTCCCAGGTAGGTAGTCGAAAGACGGGTATCCTTATCCCCAGAGTTCCACCACCAAACATCGAGTTGCTTCTTAGAACGAATAAGAACAGTAGCAAGCCAGAGCATGCCCCGCGCACCTGCATCCCAACATGTCGCAAGAATGAAAGAAAAAGAAATTATTGGTGCTTTTCTTTACAGAGGTCTCGAGCAACAGCTCAAGACATGGTCTTTAGGACAAAGGCTTGGCAGTGGTGCCTTGGAACGGCGAGGGCCAGCTCTTACTCGTGATCAGAATGGCCCACCATCGACTGACTTCCCATGCCTGCACCGCGTCCTGATAGTCCAACTGGGTGGGCTCCAAGTAACCCCCTTGAATCCCTGGAGTTATTTGGTTATTTAACCTTGGCCATGCATCATCAGGGGCTTCTTTGCTGCGAAGATACGTCAAGCGAGCATCTGTAATCCCGTACGGTCCATGGTGTTTTAACAGTCACCCAGTAGCTCAGAATCTCAACACCAACCGTCCTCCAAGTGGCGCATTCGAAAGCAATGCCTGCCGCCTGGGTGTCTATCTATATTATGTAGGTTCCAGATATCGCTGTTGTTAGGCCTGCCCCCCCCCAGATATTCCAAAATCCGGGTTACACCAACTGCCAGGTAGAACCTTGTCTTTCATGGAAACAGACGCTGCGTCGTCAGTTCTAGACGGTGCTCACATTTACTTCCCTTTTCACCGCCACCGACACCTGATCTTCTTCACTTTCTGGCTGGCATCTAATCCAATGGATGCGGCTAAGAATGGGCAGACACGTACCCTGGCCAGTACCTGACCCTTTTTCGAAGCCGGCCAGCAAGTCAGAAACGTGATCGAGGTCGGGCTCGAGTACAGGCAGGCGTAGGGCATCGCTTTTTGCCTACCTAACCTAGTGGGGGGCAGCTGAGAAGCATCGTGCAATTGACGAACAGGTGGCTACCGGGGCAGGTCACCTCACCCACTGCCAGGTAATCTGGATACGGGATTGGTCTCATGACCTACGTTTTCCACGCTAATGGCAATCCTATCAAGGGCGTTTCCGCTCGTCTAGATTTCGTACCTGAGCCTCCGATGACTTCACTCGTTGCTCGGTTTCTATTCTTGGCGCATCTCTCAGAAGAACAGTGCTTCCAAGGTAATGAGATATCCGATGGGCTCGCTCTATAGTAGTAGACACCCTTTTTGAATATCGGCGCTCTCTTGACTTTTAGTATTTCCTCCCGCTAGATTCTCCCGTCAAGGGTAGCTTGGATCAATCAGAAGGTATTTAGAATAAGCGACATGTTTTCCAAAGTCTTTTTTTGGTTTGCTTTTGCACACTGGCTGGCCAGACCCCAAAAGACCATAACCCCCTGGACGTGCAAGCCCATCTGCTACATTGTGATTGGATACCTTCTTAGCCGGGGGGCCAAGAAAAATTCGACGACAACGGAAACAAAGTCACAGTCTGGCTACATAATAATGCAGGCCAGCTTCAGACGATAGTCTGCTGAGGGAAAAGGAAAGAAAGCAGAAAACGGCTCTGGTAACCACCACGTTTGTGGTGGCTTTGGACCTTGTTAAGAGGGAACTGAGCAGAGGTTCCAGGTACCGAAACCACTACTCGCCTTATATGTAGGTACATAGGCAGTTATGTACCTACGAGACGGTACACGTAGGTTGAGAACGAGTTCCAAAATGCATGTCCGGTTTCGTAGCCGCTTACACATCCCCGGCAAAGGAGCGTCAAACAGGCCAATGAATGTACCGAGGTGGTTCGGCCGAAGAAGCTCGTTCTCGTGGGCTCGGAATTTTACCCAGATTGAGCATGCGGCTGTGGGAGAGAACTAGAAGCAGGATCTCTCCCGTCCCGACGATTTGTAGTTCCCACGTCGCCCAGTCGGAACTCGAAGATACTCGGGACCATCGGGACCAACAAGCCTGGTGATCGGTGGTTGATTCGTGTTTCTGTCTTGACGGCTAACAGCGTGCTGGCTGTGCGACAGCGCACCATCCACTCATTCGGCAACCCGCCTCCACCTACGCGTCTGCTTCCGGCTCTATCGGTTTAATCAAATTTGTTTGGTCCACTGCCGCCAAGTGGAACAGCTAAAAGGAGTTGGCCTTGGGACTACGTGCTATTTATTGCCCTTGGTGGGCTCTTGTCTGGACGCCCCTCTGCAGAGAATGGGTTGACTCGTTCCAGGCAAGGCCACCCGACCTGCCGACCTACATACATCCTTTGCCGGGTGGGATCAGTTGCGGCTCCGGTAGCATGCCAGCCGTCGACCAACCGCTGGCCCATCCCATTCGTGGCTGCGAGCTTCGTCTATAGGGTCAATGTTTCGACGCTTCATCTGGGCGACCAACACTGCTCTTGCCTCTATACAGGCCGCTAGGGTTTTTTGCTCGACGCAATCAATCTGCAAGACTACCTACTAGTTTCACCTCCTATTTTATTCATCTATAATACAACTAGGTAGAATCTGCTGGTGGCTCTTTTCAGGCCATAGACCCTACATCATCTTACTATGGGGTGGCATTTTGTAGCTGGCCCAGGACATCAGCGTCCTGGAAAGGTAAGGGTTTACCCGAGACAACCTACTTCCCACGCAACCCTGTGCCGAAAGCATCTGTGCCAATACGGAGGCTCGTAGGTGCCTTTCAAGACCTCATTCGCTGGCTTGCATTTGCTCGAGCATGTCTGAGAAGATTAGAGCTGGGTTAGCTTCTTCTCCTCTGAACGCTGTATTTTGGGCCCAGACATCTGAAGCTGAAGGTTCTGGCGGCCACGCCACACCATGTTTCTATTTCTGTATATCAAAGCACGAATTGGTATGTCAACCCCTCGGATTTGGTTCCACATAGCGCCAGTCTTTCCTGATGTCTTACACACCACATGTGTGTATGTGGGCGGTAGACAACCAACTGGCACAACAAACCCTTTAGAAGGAGGCCAGGAGTAAATGCATATGAAAGTACTCACCCAGCCCCTTCAGTGAAGACGAATGGGCAGCGAAAATTGGAGTGCGCATGCCAGGCTTGACGTTCCGATTTTCCCAATTGGGATGCCCCCAAATGCCTTCATTCGGTCCAGCGATGATGGCATAGGGCGGGGTAAGCTGGTCGGAATCTGTCCCGAGGGCAAGGTGATTCCTGATAATGGAGACCGAAATGGTGGGTATGATAAAAGAATGATAATAAGATGTAGAAGAAGAAGAAATTCAGAGAAGAAGGGAAAGAGAAGGTTGTCTGACTGGTGATGAGAGCAGTTGCGATATGATCGTCTATTGGGCATGGCCGCAGATCCTCGGACACGTTACCAGCCTCTTGAGGATTGTGGCCGGTGATCGACTGTGTCAATCCGATATGGTTTCAAACTGTAGGCATATGTAATAATTACTAAGTGCGTATGTACATGGGTAAGGTCTAGTTTTGCGTGCAAGAGCTTCCATTCATCAACGCACTTTCGATGGAGGGTTGCCAACGTCAACGCTGGCGTCACCCGGCCCCTGACCCTGGCCCCGATCCCGGCCTCCTCCCCGCCTACTAATCCCCAGCTTGAAAGCTTCTCAGAGGCGTCCTGGATCTTACTGCATAGTTCAAAGCCCTGATACGTATATCCAACCATCCCTCTATTTGCCATTCATCGGGTAGCCACGCAGCAGGTAAAGCTACCACAAGTCACTCGTTCTGTTTTTTCCCCTTCTTCTTCTCCTTCCATTCTAGCCCTTCCCTTTGTCGTTGTTGGGCCCCACGGTTCCAGCGGGAGGGCAAGCAGCCCAGCCGAGCCCAGCGAGACGAGCATACATACATACATACATATGCAAGCACTAGGAACTTCCGTTTCGGGCGACCTGCTGATCCGAGTACGTACCCTGTATCCCATGTGCGGTTGTGGCAGACAGACCTTTCTCATGATGCGGGTTTGCCTATTAGTGAGGGCCGGGCATCTGATCATGGGAGTTTCTCCTTCTCAATGTACCATATGCATATGCGGGAATTTTAGGAGACAACCCAAAAGCAACATCATGATGCTCAGGCCGATTTCATTATTTTCCCGCCCTCCTCTTTGCATGGATAGAGAATCATTGGACCAGCAATGGCAGATCATGTCTATCTTATGTTGTGTTCGCCCCTGTGCCTGGAGGATCATGCTATCACGCTTGGTCCAGTCTCATCGACGCTGCTGGCTGCAGTCCCAGAGGGCGCTCCTCGTAAGACAAAAAGAAGGAAGCCCCAGATAGCGGCATACCAGCGGCTTAAATCGGATTCGACCTTCAAGGGAAGCATGGCGAATTTGTATGTGATTGTCCTTTGGCCGCGGACATCGTTTCCTATTTCCTATTTCTTTTTCTTTAACCCTTTAGGGGCCTCGATATCAGTTGCAAGATATCTGCCATGTCCCTTTCAGATCTCCCAAATAGTGGGAGATGGGACGGCAAAACTTGCCACGTTGTTGACCCAGTACGCGGCAAGGCTGCGGAAGGGCGGCATAGTGAAGTGGGAAGAAAAGAAGTAAATAGATAAGTTACAGCTCACGTCGCACGACAGGAGACTACGTCCATTTCAGAAGAGGGACATAATTACGAACAGCCCTGCAAACCTTACTTTGCTGCTACGCTCTCCATCACCCGTGTGACTCGACTCTGATTCTCGAGATAATGCAACGTGCCGAGCCGTGTTTTTGAGAGTTTCTTTTTCTTCCCCCCTCATACATTAAGCTTACTCATACGGTGTGATTTCCTCTCTGCCAAGATACACTACTGTATTGATCGGTGTCAGACTTGCTGAAAGCTTGTTGCCACCATGTGTCTCGAGGAAAACCCGTCTACGGGTAGCAAGGTGTGTGTGTGGGGGGGGTGGGGGGCAGGAAATCGAGAAACAAAAGGAGACCGTCAGTAGGTAATCATTGCATACCTGAGCGACCTCCCCAAGCAGCACGCTACTTGGTGGACTAATACTAATAAATAGATTCGTTCTTGGGCGGAAGTGGTGTTAGGGACGCATCTCGGAAGAACTATAGGCTCATGGGTGGCAGCGGCTCGTCTTGCGGCTGCTGCAGGACGGACCAAGACCTCCCCATGCATCCTCCATACCCGGTCTCGGTGGCTGGTTCTAAAGAGGAAACGACGCTTCTTTCATCGCTCACCTGACAGGACGGGTGGTTCTCTAACATCTCGAGAGAAACAACATGTAGGCCAATGCATCACATCGCATCACAACTAGTAGGATTTCACACGCAGTCTTACCCAGGCGGCATCTATGTGCTTCGCCAAGTAGCTGTTACTAGATATCAATGCTTTTGGTTTTTTTTCTATTTCACATCTTTAACCTAAGTAGGTAGCATTGGCTCGGATACAACCTCTCGACCCAAATGGTCATGTGTTACTAGGTAGATCGTCATGCTTCTGGGCCTAATCTACTCCCGACACTATTTCAAAAGCAGATCCCATAGGGCCTCCTTGTCCTTGAAATCGTGATGGATAATGTTCACCAACCAGGTATCCCGCTTCATGCGCTCCAACAGCTTGCTGCTTTCGGTACCCTTGCCGTAGACCTTGGCCCATTCGGCCCAGATACCGTAGGCTTCCTCGCACCATGCCCGGAAGCTGACCTCTTCAATAATGGTTGGTGTGACAATTTCTTTGCCCGGGAAAACACCCCACGTTACAGCGTTGGTGCTTGCTTCCACTGCCTCCCCTGACAACCCACCCGTGTCGTCCGAGGACACAAAGTCACCGTTCGCGTTAGCAGCAAAGAAACAAACAGAATCCTTGATTTCGGAAGACTGCAGTTTCTCATAGAGCACTTTCCAGTCTGCCGAAGGCATGAAGAACTCAACAAAGGCCTTTTGGAAGACGAAACCTTGGTGCGGGCCCCATCCAAAGGTGGAATCGGAAGATGGAAGGCCATCGACAGCCGGCTGCGATGCTACAGTCCACCATCCCTTCGAATTCAACTCCAATAGAGTTTGACTAATAGTTCCTGTCTCCGCATTGAATTCCTCCTCGCTCCAAGGGATCGCGGATAACTCGCCCTTCAAATGCCTTACAAAAAGACTGCTGATATCTTCAGGCTTTGTAGGATGGCCCCAAAAGCCTATGGCCTGGGCGTTGGTGACATGCAAGCTGGGGCCGTAGCCGTCGATTTCACCATAGGCTGGAGACCTAGCATCTCCCCACCGTCCGTTGGGGTAGTCATCCCACGTTGCTTCACGGCCCAGGACGCCTTCGCCTTCAGAGATTGCGAGTGTGTTGGCTCGAGTGTTGATGGGTTCGACCGGTATACTGGCATCAGCCGCGGTGGTTTCGTACTCTGGGTGCGACGGGGTTCGGCCCATAACAATAACGCGATTCCGCGGGTCGGAGCCAATCGAAGACTGCCGGCGAGAATGATCGTGTACCGGAGGGGCTAGGGAGCCTTGAGGGGTCAAGGACCCGTTCACAGTAAGGGCGGGGATGTTAGGCAAAAGGTCATCCGATACTGCCTCCTCTTCGCCAGGTATGCTAGCCGGAATGAGTTCTGTCCGCTCGAGAATAAACGAGACCGCCTTTTCGAGGTTGAGAGTATAAAAGTGAAAGCCTTTGGGGCCAGGGGTCCGGCCCTTGATCTCCTTGACACGCTCAACTATCTCACTGACAATATCCACACCGACGTTCTTGACTTTCTCGTCATCCTGTTTGACAGCATCCAAACGAGCCATAATACCATCAGGTATCGAGGCATGGCTAAGCTTGGTAGTTCGCTTGATCATTTGGTAGCTCTGGATGGGCATGAGACCGGGGATAAGGGGGATTGTCTTGAAAGCTCCGCTGGGGTGCTCTCTCAACGTACGCTCAAACTTGTCGTAAGCATCCACGTCGAAGAAAAGCTGTGTCATAATGAAATCCGCCCCGGCGAGTGTTTTTTCCACGAGGTATGACAAGTCGTGCTCTAAGCTCTGCCCTAAGGGGTGACTCTCGTCGGCGTGTCCTTCGGGATACGCCGCCACGCCTATACAGAAATAGTCGCCGTGGTTCTCTCTGATATAGCGCACAAGATCTATTGCCCACACAAAGTTTGCGTCAATGGCATCTTCGGGATCGCGATTGGGGTCCTCGTACTCGTCCGCTCTTGGAGGATCGCCACGTAAAGCCAAGATATTTCGAATTCCAAGAACCTTTGCATCCTCCAAGGTCTGATCAATCATCTTCTTGCTCATGTTGGTGCACGTCAGATGCAGACATGTAGTCAAGTTAAGCTCCCTCTGGCAGATCTCCGCAAGTTCCAGCGACTTCGCAGAAGTCGAACCACCAGCGCCCCATGTGACATTCACGAATAGTGGTCTTAAAGCTCTTGCCATCCTGTCAAGGCGGTCGCGAAGGTTGGAGAAGCCCATGGCGGTCTTGGGGGGGAAAAACTCGAGCGAGGAGTAGCAGGCATCTGCCGGCAGAGCGGCTATCTTGTCTGTGATTTTCTCCATTGTGGAAGAGGGTGGGCAATATAGCTTAATATGCTACAGGCCCTAGAGTTCGGAAAAGTCCCGCGAATGAGGCGGTAGAACGTTCTTGACTGTGGTGATTATGTCGGGTTTTCGATATCAATGGACTCGGTTAGGGGGCGGCGCGCTCTAAATTCCCACTGAGCAAACGGCGAAAAGAAAATGACGATAGGATGTGTTCAACAGAGCGGTATCGCTCGCAGGCTCGCAGCAAAGTCGGACGCGCTGGCGAAGGGTTGACGGCAACAGTTGGTCGATATATGGGTACTTCAAGTATATAATGGCTATAACCATTAATGAAGCAAAGTACGGGCAGATGAATGAGACGGCAAGGTTCGTTGATTATAAGTGATCAATTGGGACTCTCCAATTCAGACACTGCTGTCGAAAAATAATGAATTGCCCCGCGCTTGCGTTTTCGGCGACTGACCCCTCTGTGTCGGGCTCGGGCGGCGCTGCCTGTACCCCAAATCCAATTGAATGGGACCCAGATGTCTGGTTTGACGTAGGTATCTCTGTTAGCCCTTCAAGTTCGCCGTTTCCCCACCGCAACAACGGCACTTCTTTGCAGGGCATCTTCATGTCCAGAGGCTTGTTCCCTACCTAGGTAGGAGCATCCATACCCGACTGTGAGCTTTCAAGTACAGAGATGAAGCGAGAACGACTGCATGCGACTTAGATTCGGTGGGACTACCACGTTTTGTTGACAGGCTGCAAGTCTTGGATTGGCCTAGAGTATTGATGACCTACCTCACCAGCCGGTATCTTGTCTGTTCTCGAGAGGCGTTTTTCTTTCTTTTTGGCTTATAGATCGAAAGCCTCGATAGCGAGAGAGAGAGAGAGAGAGAGAGAGAGAGAGAGAGAGAGAGAGAGAGAGAATGTGTATGAGACGGTTTACCAAATGTTACTGACTATATCCAGCAATTGTGATTTGGGCCGATTTATCGAGATATATGTGGTCAAGCTTAATGCAATATGCAGACGGTTGTAGAACCAGGTTCGTACTACCTGATGTGTTTTTACAATACCTCCTACGTTGATAGGTATGTATGTATCTACATAATATACGCACGACTGACCAAGCCGTTATAGCTGCAGTGGGTTGGAACAGGAGCGATGGTAAGTCCTCCCCAGCCGAGATATAACCTCCAGAACCCAAAGTCGATTGATTGGACGCCTACGGATTTAGAGATCACAAAAGATCCCTGCTGCCAGCTCCCCGGCTCCTGCCCGGCTTGCCAGCTCCATCCAGAACTCCGTCGAGGGACACTTACAAAAGTTGCAGGGATGCCCGACTCCGCTCAATCTATATGATAGGCTTCCAGCTTTCGGCTTCGCCCCCTTATCGCACCTCTGCATCTCTCGTGTATCCCTCATACGCGCCTAGAAGTAGCAATTGGGGTCGCCTATCGCCGCGTATTTGTAAGCTCCCCCCAATCGGCTTCGGCTCGCTGGGGAAGGTCCTACAGCAGTATGATCCTTCGATATGGATTAGATGATGCGCCCTCCAGAACTTACCCATGTAGCCGTTGAGCATGGTAATGTGCTTATCTATCACATATTGATGTCTAGGTAATAGATTCCAGGCCTTCTCCGCCCTCACCGTATCTGTGAAGCTTTAGCTTTCTTCCCCATATTCCGTCTTTCCGCATCATTGCCCAACAACTCAACTTAGAACATTCATCTCTGGCGACGTTTTAGATAACTGCAGCTCGATATGGATTCCTCCACCGAGAGTGTTAGAATGGCGAAGCCACGGCCGAAGGACATGAGCCACCATTTCTCGGATGTGACGCTAGCCCGACTGCCGAGTAAGATGAAAGAATACTATAAATACTTTCTGATTCCCGGCATTGGCCAACTTGCTGGTGGTTCGTAGCCTTTTTTTTGTTTCTCATCGCGTATATGTGCATCAGGCCGGACTAACAATGCTGGGCAATTCCGCCCCTCCGCTCCACAGGTCTACCCAATCCCCAATTCTTCCCGTACGATACGCTCGAGGCGCAGACCGCGAAGCCCGAGAGATGGACGCCCACGCCAAACCGCCCCGGCGCCGACGACTCGCTCACCTCCCAGCTGGCTTCGACGTCGCTTTTGCCGGATAAGAAGAACAAAAGCAGCTCCCCGGACCCCCGTGCGGCGCCCGAGCACGTCGTGGTGCCGCACGACGGCGAGGGCAGCGACCCGCTCAAGAAGGTGGATCTGACCACGGCCCTGCAGTACGGGCTGGCCGCCGGCTACCCGGCCCTGCTGTCCTTCGTTCGGCAGTTTGCGCGCGAGAACCTGCACCCGAACGTGCCGTACGAAGGCGGGCCGGAAGTCGTCATGACGGTCGGCTCGACCGACGGCATGGCTAAATCGCTGGAACTCTTCACCAACATCTGGGTCAAGGGGAAGAACCCCGTCAGCGAGCGCCAGGGCTTGCTTTCCGAGGTCTTCATGTACGCCAACGTTCTCAGCCAGGCATTGCCCCGCGGGTTGAACGTGGTGCCCGTAGAAATGGACGGCGAAGGCATGCTGGCCGAGGGTCCCGGTGGACTGGAAGACGTCCTCGCAAACTGGGATGAGAGCAAGGGAAAGAGGCCTCATCTCATATACACAGTAACGTATGTTGACCTGGCTGCTGCGTCTTGAGTCTGTTGTTAAATCCGTGTACTGACATCCTTTGACAGGATGGGCCACAACCCGACTAGCGGTGTCTTGTCCCTACAGCGCCGGAAAGAGATATACGCTATCTGCAGCAAGTTCGACGTCATTATCATTGAGGATGACCCATATTGGTATCTTCAATACCCTTCGGCTGAGCTTAACGAGGCTAAGGCCCGTGGCTTGCCCATCCCGGAACCTAAAGACGCCAACTCGTTAGAAAACAAGTCCGGATACCCGTTCCTGGACTCGCTCGTGCCTTCATTCTTGAATGTTGACACCGACGGTCGGGTTGTGCGTCTCGATACCTTCTCCAAGACCGTCGCACCCGGCTGTCGCTTGGGCTGGATCACAACGACACCGGAGATCGCTGAGAAGATCCTTCGTATCGCCGAGACCGGCACGCAGCAGCCGTCTGGTTTCGTCCAGGCCCTGATTGCGCAGACCATCATGGGCCCGCAGCAAGTCGAAGGTAGTGCCACCATGAACATCTTCTCCGCGCTGCGATCGAGCAGCGAGAAAGCGGCATTCCGCGGCTGGAAGGTGGACGGCTGGGTGCGCTGGCTGGCGGGTCTGCGAGGTGAGTACGAGCGTCGCATGAACCGCATGTGCACCATTCTGGAGGAGAACGCCTACCAGCTGAAGCAGTCGACGCCCGTCCGCAAGGCCGACGCCGACTGGGGTGTCATCACCAAGACGCAACTGTACGAATTCGACTGGCCGCGCGGCGGCATGTTCCTGTGGATGCGCATGCACTTCGAGCAGCACCCGCTCTGGCAGGTGCCCGGGTCTAAGGGCCTCCCGCTCAACGGTACGGCGCTGACGACGGCGCTCATGATCCTCCTCACCCACAAGCCGTACCTTGTCCTCGTGTCGCCGGGCCTTATGTTCAGCACCACGCCGCAGATCGCCGAGGAGAGGGGTTGGGCATACTACCGCCTGTGCTTCGCGGCCGAGAGCGACGAGAACATCGAAAAGTGTTCTCAACGACTCGTCCAGGGCATACACCGTTTCTTCCGCATCAAGAAAGTCGAGGAGCTTGAAGATCTTCTCGACGAGGCCAACGCTGTGAGCGAACAGGGTCTCGATGCTCAGTTTGGCCTCGCGAATATGGGGGCCTATATGGGGTGTTAAATTTGAAATGAGTACGAATACTTATGTGAGACGACTGCTAAAGAGATTGCAAGAATTGTGCCAATAGTAGGAACATAAAATGACATACCACTTCCTTGCAGTAAAGCACTGCTAGTAATGTGAGAACCAGCGAGGTGCAACTACCACTTCTTAAGAAGCCATTTCGTCTGTTCATTGACTCGATGATGGTATTGCGCGATTCGTGCGTTGCCCGAGTCTACTAGGAACAACATATAGGCATACAAACGCGGGTAGAGATGTGACTGAATACGAATCACGAGTTAGCTCTTAACTATTGCGAGCGATGATGTATGATTGGGCAATAGCGAACAATGGACGAACTAGCCCTTCCAACGGCTGAGAGCCAACCATGTTTAGATTTCGGGATGCTGTCGCAGCTCACTGCCGAGCAAGATTACACACAGCTACTCTACCTCTTAGCATGGCATATCATCAAAGTTTGAAAACGGCGAGCATTCATAAACAGTACAGCATCGAACATTTTTTGATTAGTCATGATCACAATCAATTCATTCCCCTTAAGTGGAGGGCAAATTAGACCCTGTGTGAAATCATCATTGATTTACTCGTAAACCGAGCCAGTACGCCTCAGTAAAAAACGACCCATAACCCATTCCCTGAAATGCCAATGCTGCTCACCAAGCATTGATCTCGTTTAATCCTGGTTGACAATCTCCTTGAACAGAGCAGCCGTGGGCTTGGGCTTGCCCTCAGGAGCCTTCTGCTCACCAAGCTTTTCCTTAACGAAGGTGGCGTGGTAAGGGTTCAGGCGAAGCATGACCTGCTTGTTGCGCAGAGGGTTCTTCTTCTGGACGTGGGCACGCTTGGTGACGGCACCACCCTTAGGGGCGCGCAGCACACTCTGGATTTCAGAGCTGTTGATCAGACGGGTCAGGTCGGCGTTGGAGACCAGGTTGGAAGGCAGGAGGAAGTCCTTCTTCAGCTCAGACGGCTTGGTGGTGGTACCGTAGATGTTGTCGAGAGCCTTGAAGGCGGCGGAGGTCCAGACGATGAAACGACCGAGGTGACCACCAGGGGCGAGCTGGAGGAGGTTCAGGGCGTAGACGTCGCAAGTCTCGCAGCCGGGCATGTTGCGGAAGCCCTTGACGAGCTCCTTGCCATCGACGGCGGAGTCGTAGATGACAAGGGGACCGCGGCGCTGGGTGTGGCGTCGGCCTCGCATCTTACCCTTACCAGCTCGGAGCTTCTTGGACTTCTTGGCCTTGAGCACATCGGCACCAGCACCAACGGAAGTCAGGATCTTGAAGGCAGCGGCGGTCTTGGCGGCGGCGGCACCCTCGAAGATGGCGGAGTCGATGACCAGGGGAACCTCGGGAACGGAGGAGATCTGGTGACCACGGGCTAGGAGCAGAGGGGTGACAGCAGAAGCAGCCAGAGCGGAGGCAGTAGCGAAACGCCTTTAAAAGCAAAATGTTAGTAATTGAACAATTTTCTGATGCGAAAGGCACGAAAACTCACTTCTGGCCCTGGTTGATCTTGATGTGCCACTTGCGCCAGATCTTGGTAGGAGCGAACATGCGACCGGATCGGCACATGTTACCGAAGGCAGCCTGACCGGCACGGTGAGTACCACCACCAGAGACACGAGGAATACGGGCAACAGCACGACCAGTACCCCAAGACTCGGCAGAGGTCTGGTGGCCGGCCTTCTCGCTGACGGCGTAGGGCTGACGCTTGTTCTTGGCCATACCGGTGTGCACCTGCTGAACGATATCAGGGCGGATGGGCGCGGTGAAGACGGTAGGCATAGGGTGCGAGGCTCCCGAGGGAGCTCCGTCCTTGCCGATGATGGTGACGGTCGGTCGAGACATTTTGGCGTCGGTGTTGAGGTCTGTATTGGCGGAAGAGTCAGTTGAGAAATTCAATGACAACGATGAATCGAAAGTCCTCCTTAAAGCCAGGCAGCAATTCACAAGTCATTCAAATACGCGAGCCAGAGTCGGATTGCAAGAACTTACCTCGACGGCGGGTTGGGCTGTTGGGTTAGTAGTCGTCTTCTGATCGTGAAGTCGACTTTTTTTTCGTGGTGGAGGAGCTGACAAGCAGAAAGTCGAGAAATCTGCAATCGCACGCACACAAAGCCCGAATTTTGCACTTGTGGGAGGGCAACAGGGTTGGAAGCGGGTAAGTGTCGGACCCACCTTCCTCAGCTGGGGGTGACGGTTAAATGCATACATGACCACATAGGACAATACAGCATTTAATGGCAGTGGGGCTCAATGCTCCTAATGTTCCACCCTCAGCTACACGTATAATTTCTACCCATCATATGCTACCTACTCCTTACTACCTCCATCTAGAATTGAAGAATTTCTGGAAACCGCCCTCGAGAGCTTGCACACAGTACTAAAGAGAAACGACTTGCCATACAAAAATATAACTCTGTCCAGGACACGTCAGTATTATTATTATCAGCACACAGTGATGAATATCGCGAGAATATGAAGTACATAAAAGGAAAAGACAAGAAAACCAGATTCGATCTGACTGATTCGTGAAAGCTGATCGTTTGTAGTAAAACATGACAGCAAGATTAGAGATCTGACGTGCTCTTATTTCTTTTCACGCAAGATGGAGTTGCTATATTAAATGTATTGCTTCTCTCAACATCCCCAGACTTGGACCAAGTTATGTTCATACAGCTACATGGGCGAGCATACTTAGATTCATGTGCGTGAGCGCTTGCCATCGCTTCTATACACTCTAGACTGCCGTCCAGAGCTTCGGCTACTAAATGCAAGCCTTCTGGACCCTGTGGGCCTCGTCCAGAAGCTGTCGGCATTTAAAATCTCGCGGCCATGAACTAATCGATAGTTTACTTAGGCATTTGAGTTCTCTCAGGGGTCTCCGGGCCGGGCGCTCCCCGTTATAGCCGCCTTCTTCTGAGCAGATTTGATCTGATTTTGATTAGACTGAATTGGTACGCACAAGTAGTACCGGCCATAGCTGAGCAAGTCCTGATACCTGCCAACGATATGTTTCCGGCCTCATGCACGTAACTGTTCGGGTGCTGCTTGCCGCGGAAGGCACCGGGCATTCCTCCGTGCATTTCACATTGTGTTGCAGTAGAGCCATACCGTGGTGGTTGGGGCGAGGCGACAGTACTCCTGGTCTGCTTGAAGCCGCTCAGCTAATTTGTTCGACCGTCCAAATTCTCAACTCCTAAAACCAGTGTTTTGACTTTCCGTGTTGCCGCCGCTCGAAGCCTCGTCCAGACCAAGTAATATTGCCTCCATGCTTAGACTGGCGATACGAAATCCATTAAAATGACCGTAATAAAGGTTATACGATACGATGATTGGGTCGGGTACAAGGCTAACTTTCCAAGTACAGTGTTTTCCATTAGCCTGTAGGAATGTTTGGGTGGGCTCAGGGGCTAACATAGACACAGAAGACGTGATATCCGGCAGCCTGTTGTCGGTAGACTGGGTATCTCGTCAGAAATCATCATGAAATGGTGATTTCGTTGGAAGCTGTACGAGACCGTTCATTTCTGTTATCGTATTGGATCGGAGGCGCACATTATACAAAGGAGTCCATTGATACTTCTTAGCAAACGTCGTCGTACGTTCTCCTACGACATGCCTAGAAGCAATGGCAGCAGGAAAACCACTATGTGGCTACCAAGTGCGTTCCTTAACACAATTATGAAAGGGGAGGGACAGGGATGAGCAGTAATCATCTGTCTGACCCAATGCCTTTCGGAACTTTCGGACATAACAACACAGCCTGGGCTGCTATCAGCAGCTTTCCTGTGCCAACCGCCAAGCGCCTGTCCATTTGTTTAATCCGCACTTCTGTTGGTTCCTTCGGCTAGTCTAATTCAACAAGATGGAGGAGAAACTTTGATGAACAATAACTAATCTCCCCCTCTTGCCCCCCAGCCCGCAGCTTTTTACTCGCCTTCAGGGGAGAGAACTCCCACTAGTAAGTTTCGAATACTCTTATGACACGATACGCGCCAGCGAGATGTGCCGTACAAACATGGCTGAACCAGAAGATCTAAACGCGCCGACATGGCCAACGGCACCCTTCAGGGCAGTTTCTATGTTTTTATTTGAGCAAGAGCCAGCCGCCGATATTGCCCACTGATTCTTATTCCAAGCATCTACAGCGGAGAGTCGCAATCGACTCGGTCCTTATCAACTGAGCTCTTCATTCTCTATTCACAAATTAGCAGCCTGTCAATATGTGGCTGTTATACTGTGCCGCAAGTCTTCTGCTCCTCCTGGGTGCGTATGCCGACCCAACATGGCCCTCCTCGATCGATGAACTAGAGGAAATCATGTATCAGGTGCTGGCCTTCAACAATCGCGGATTTGGCGGTACTGTGATCCCTTGCACCAGCGAGGCAGCGGGACCTGGGCGACAGAATGCCGCCGAGTGGCTTCGGACTGCATTTCACGACATGGCGTCGGGGAACGTCTATTTTGGGACAGGGGGTTGGACGCGTCCTTGCAGTTCGAGACGATGAATCCAGAAAACACTGGACCCGGGTTCAACACGTCTTTGAGTTTCTACTCAACCTACTATACCAGTCGATCAAGCCTGTCCGACCTCATTGCTCTCGGCGTTTATTTCTCGGTCAGATCATGCGGAGGCCCGGCTGTCCCCATCCGCGGAGGCAGGATCGATGCAACGGTGGCTGGGCCAGAAGGCTTTGTCCCGCAGCCGCAGGACGGACTTGGTACCTTCACGAACCGGTTCCTACGCATAGGCTTCAATGCCGCTCAAATGATTCAGGTCGTTGCATGCGGCCATACCATAGGTGGTGTCCATTCTCCCGAATTCAGCGACATTGTGCCACCTGGTACGCCTAAAGGCGAGCTTGCTTTCGACTCGACCGTTGCAGTATTCGACAACAAGGTGGTGACAGAATACCTGAACAACAACAGCACGAATCCACTCGTGGTCGGCAATGCTGTCCGACTGCGGAAGAATTCGGATGCCGTGGTGTTTGGAGCAGATCAGAACCTGACGATGAAGGCTTTAACAAATCCGGCTGCGTTCCAGGCAACCTGCCAGAGCGTCCTGCAGCAAATGATTGAGATTGTGCCTTCAAATGTCGTCTTTTCTGATCCGATCCAACCTTATTTTGTCAAACCAGTGGGCATTCAACTTACACTGGATGACTACGCCTCGACCATGACACTGAGTGGCGGGATACGTGTGCGGACAACGTATCTGCCACCTTCGTCGATCACTGGCATGACGCTGACGTACAAGGATCGATATGGTGGTACCAATTGCGGTCCCAACGGTTGCTCCAAGACAGTGACGGGCAGTGGTGTCACAAAAGGGTTTGATGACACATTCTTCTGGTTTCCAGTGAAAACCACAGTCCCGACCGCTACTGGTATCTCGTCATTCACGGTGACTTTGAACCTTGACAACGGAACCACGCTTTCTTTCAACAATAATGGCAATTCTTATCCGATTACTGATGGGATTATGCTGCAGTCGCCGCAGAGCTGCTTGCTTCCAACGTCTGGGCAGCTGACTGTTACTGCGGCGGTTCGAAATGATATTGGATCCATGCCTGTGACGCTACAGGTCACCAACCAGGTACCAACCATCTACCCAGTGGCCAGCCTAGTTAGTAACAGTATGACCATGGTCAAAGGAGACTGCGTGGGGCTGTACACGTTCTATACCGCCAGCTATAACATCACTGGCGGCATGGCTGATACAGCCAAGATCGATGTCACAAGTGGCAGCGGCTCGACAGCCGTCGCAGACACCTTTAATAACGGGTTTGAGCTGGGCGCGAAATGCATGCCCTTCTCCAAGCCAACACCATCTGCCTGCGCCGTGCCAGGCAGCTCTGCGCCGCCAGCCAACCCCTCATCTTCCAGTATGACTAACAGCCCGAGTACCGGCTCAAATGTGCCGAGCTCAGGGACATCTAGTCTCACAACTTTGACAAGTTCCTCTAGTGCCACAAGCTCCAGCACTCGAGCACCCAGCACGTCTACATCGCGTCCCACAAGCAAAGGAAGTTCCGCACAGAGTACCAGCACAGCAGTTACCATCACTACTACCTCGTCTACCTCGTCTACCTCGTCTACCGCTGGCACCTCTACCGTGAGCACACCGGCAGCTGCTGGTCCTACGCAGAGGAATCAGGTGGGCACGTACGCATTGGTCGGCTGCTACAAAGAAGCAACTGATGGTCGTCGCGCTCTTAGCTCACAGAGCATGGCCGTTGACACCATGACGGCGGAGATATGTGCAGCTTTCTGCAGTCAATACCACTACTTTGGTACCGAATATGGGCGAGAATGCTACTGCGGCAACGTCCTCGACTCGACTAGCAAGCCCACAGTGATGACCGACTGCAGCATGCATTGCGCCGGCGATGCGAGCACGTACTGCGGTGCCGGCAGCCGGCTAAATGTCTACTTCTCCAACGCAACGACGGGCCCCACACAGCCGCCGACCATTGGCAAGTACAACTGGTACGGGTGTCAGACCGAGGGCACAATTTCCCGGGCACTGAACGACGTTCACACTGCCGATAACGACATGACGCTCGCGTCGTGTGCGGGCTTCTGTGACGGATACACGTACTTTGGCACCGAGTATTCTCGGGAGTGCTACTGTGGCAACAGCTTCACAGAAGGATCGGTAGTAGCAGATACCTTTGATTGTTCCATGATCTGCATGGGAGATGCAAAGGAATTGTGCGGTGGACCGGATCGATTGAGCGTCTATACTACAAAGGGGTCGTCCAAACTAGTGAGCATACATCAATAGATATGCTGGAAAATATGAAGGAAGAGAGCGGAAGTAAGTAATACATCTCGAGATATAGGTCATACACGTTGGAATGAGTTGTACTTACTTAGTTAGGTGTATGTTGAGTCAAAGTCGGATGGGTACTGCCAGTGAAAGACATGTAATATCCAGATAAGTTACAGCTGATTGTAATAAGAGCGTATCTTTATCGTCACTTCTTACCTTCCTGAAGATATACGTGTGAATGAAGACAGGTGCCTCACCGTGAGTGCATACGGCTGGGAGTAAAATGAGAACAGTGTTGCCTACAAAAGGAGGACCATCCGACATGCAGCACGGCAGCAAGGTGCTATGTTATGCATGTGCACTGGGGACCAAGCACATCTGTAACCTTATATCCTATTACACTCTTTCACACTTGACAAACAGAGTATTTATCTGTCATTTCTAGGCGACTTCCTTGATTCATTCGATTGGTGTTTGTTTTTGTTAGCTAGGTATGTTTGCGCGGTTAACAATCGGTCCCATTTAGTAGGTACTTAGATTCAACTGGAGGATACACCACACATATCAAGGTCACCACCGGAGTGAGCAACTATGTCGACAAGGAACTTATGAGTGATTGATGCCCTAAAAAGACCCCGACAGAAAGTCATTACTTACATACAGACGGTATTTCATCTCTAGCAGTAACGCATACCTTACATGACCGGCGACAGAGGACTTATGTTTGTTGAAAATGGATGATGAAGGGTACGTATCAACTTATTCTTTCTTCCACTTGAGCTTCCCGCCGTTTCACTGCCACCTTCCTTGTTCACATGCACAAGTTTGCTTCATAAGTATGTTAGCTTGGGTTTACATATGAGATTTCCGAATGGATTTTCTTTTCGGGGACGTCAAGTCTGATGTTGAACCTTCTTGTACCGAATGGAAACGTTTGGTGTTGATATTATGCGCTCGGACACCTGCAGCACACCTGAGCCAGTACCGGTAGCTGCTGGCTGTCCCTCAATCAGCAACAGCGGGGTAACCACGTTTTTCCAGGCCCCAGGGCCCTCTTCATAGCGACAAATTAGTGGAGTTCCAGGGCAAGGCTGCCAAACTTAGACCCAAAGTCTGGACGTATTGCACTCGCTCATTTGCTGTGGTACAGCCCTGTCGCTCGTCAATGACTTGGTGGTTTTTGAACCTGAAATTTCATTGTACACCTCCTCATCTCCCCTCCTTCCGACCTATCCTGCCTGCGATAATTTATTATCTGTCGGCTCTACTGCATAGGCAGTGTTCTGGGCCTACTTGCTGGGCCCTTACTTTGGTGTCTTTGGTGCCATAACTTGCCTTAATTTTGCGCCAGCCAGTTTTGGCTGCTGCTGACTTTTGCAGATCCATCGAAGAGCATGCGACACCCTCCCCGTCTCCGCCGCAAGAAGACCTTCGAACAGCCACGGAGAAGGTCAACATCTCCACCGCAGATACTCACGCGACCGAGAAATTTGGAACTGGGAACGATGTGTACATGACATGGTTAGACAAGTCTTTGTCCGCCTCGCAGTGCATGTCTTTAACAGTCGTTTAGGGACTCTCCTATCCAGCGATATCGTGATTTGGGCTCTCCTCGAAGGCCTGTCCGGTATGCGCGGACTTTCCACGTGTTTCATACATAGGCTGATAACAGAGTCAGGGTTGTGCGGGACGGCAAGATGGACACAGCGAAGAAGTTTCTGGTGAGTCTAGTCTACATGTTTCCCCAATAGAATTGTTGCTAAAGAAAACCAGACCAAGATCAACATCTTTGGTGCTCCGACACCAATAAACACCTTGGATGGGAATGGCTCGAACAGAGCCCCTCTCTCTACATCTCGAATGGTCCAGGAAGTCACAGATTCGCCGCCGCTCAAGCGCCAGAGGCTTGAGAAGAACAACGACCAGATTGCCGACAAGGATGAAGAACGCTACCCTATGCCTTATCTTAACTCGGGTTTTGCATTACGGGAAGACACGCTTAGGGGTGAAGAACTGCAAGAAAAGGACACCCGCGCCGAATTTTCGCCCAACGCCATCCAACCATTTGTGGCAGAATATGAGAATGTGCAAAACCTTATACACCCTCCGTCACCGGAGTTGAAGGAGCACATACGAAAACGGCGAAAACCCAAGTCAAGTGAGGTCATTGATCTTGCATCCGATGAAGAACCCGTAGATTTGGTTCAAACCAGTAATATGGTTGAGCCAGATGAACTGGCTAGTCGGTTCCGCGGAAAACCCACCTCAAAAGGACTGAGCTGGGGTGAAGGCGTCAGAAGCAAGACACTCGCACCATCATATATGACTGGGAAACGCCCGAGATCATCCAGCGTGGACGAGCTGGCGGGGGACAGTCCGATCACGAAGATACGTCCAGTCAAACGAAATGCTGGCTCTTCATCGCGCGAACTTGGCCACATTGATCCAATCAGATTTGGCAAGAGCGCAAACCAAACACCTCGAAAACCCCTCGGCAAAAACAAGACAATGGAAGCTGTGAAACACGCAAGGCAAATTATCACCTCGTTAGGATTGAAGGTTACGCAAGCAGTTTCGGGCTTTCATGTCTATCCTTCACCACCTAGCGTTGGTGAAATGTACCTCCCATGTGTTCTTCGTGTCCACGAGACCAGTCATATGCTGCACCCGACTGATACAGTAGGTGACATTATGCACCAAGTTGCATATCTCACTGTGAACTTGGCCAAGGTCAAACAGATCCGGTATCCAAAGGGAAGCAGCCATTCTATCATATCCATTCTACGAGCTGTCGAGCCTGCCCAAAGTGCTGCGGCAAGGCTGCACATTGAATTCGGATCTCCGAGGGACGTGCAATATTTCCTGAAATGGGTAGATATGCCTCGCAGTGATTCTGTTTCAGTCACAAAAACTGAGGTAGATGGCGAGAGGCTACAACGAGAGATGGAAAATCTCATGACCAAGGCGCATCTCGGCCACGTTATTAGAGATGTAGATGTAGAGAGGCCCAAGCTGCCTGATGATCTACGTCTCGTTAAATATAACCAGGAGAAGCGCCGCCAGCTTCAGCAAAAGTCTACAACACTGCAGACACTAGACGACGATTCGCCTCGAGTGAAGCCGAGGATCAAGGATGAAATGCACCCCCCCAATGTCCCAGCAGCATTTTGAAGTTATAGACTCCAACAGCCTACAGAGCCCAACAGTTCGTCAAACACGTGCGAAGCGGAAGCCTGCGTCACCGAGCCCACCACCACCACCACTTGATCTGTGGACTGAGAAGAACCCAAGTTGGGCTGAGAAGTGGCGAGATTCTCTCATCTTCCCCCCAACAGGCAAGAGCCGGGCCACTGTCGACATGGTCGATATACCTCGTCTTGACGAAGGCCAATACCTGAACGATAACCTGATCATCTTTTACTTGCGCTACCTCCAGCATAACCTGGAAATGCAGCGTCCAGATCTTGCGGAGCGGATCTATTTCCACAATACTTTCTTCTACGAAAAGTTGAAACCTACGAAGACCAGTGCTGGAATCAACTACGACAGCGTCAAAGCATGGACAACCAGGGTCGACTTGTTTAAGAAAGATTTTGTTGTTGTTCCGATCAATGAGTTTTCGCATTGGTACATAGCGATTATCTACAATGCGCCAAAGTTGGATACAACTGCACACACGTTGCCTGCCACTGACTCGAGTGTTTCTCACACAAATACTCAAGCAAGCGACTCGAGCAATGTGGCGGGTGAGCAGAGCACAGAACATATGGCGAAGCCGCTGGTGAATACCGATGGTGGGGTCGCTGACGGAATCAGTCACATGAGCCTCGACCCGATAGGTCCAGAAACCATACCAGTCGGCGACGATCCATCACATGTTCCCACTAACACTAACACCTTGGTTGGGAGTGACGGACAGTCTGGGGAGTCGTTATCAGTGTCAAGTGCAGAGCGGAGGAAACCCGTTAAGAAGGCCAATACTGGTGGGAAGAAACATAATCCAGACGAACCAAAGATTATCACGTTGGATTCTTTGGGATCTGGACACTCACCAGCATGCCGTAACCTCAAGGAGTACCTGGTCAAGGAGTTGAAAGACAAGAAAGGCGCCGAGATGCCTGATCCTGGATCTTTGACAATGACAGCTAAGGGCATCCCAATTCAGTCTAACTACTGCGACTGTGGCGTCTACCTTCTTGGCTATGTGGTCGAGTTCCTGCGAGACCCCGATTCTTTTGTTCGCACTTTGCTTCTTCATGAGAAAATCGACTGGAGTATTGATGCTCCGGTACTACGCAATGAGATCAGAACACTGCTCTTCAGGCTGCAGGACGAGCAAGTAGCACGCGAGAATGAACGTGTAAAGGCCAAGAAGGAGGCCGCTAGGATGAAGAGGAAGAAACAGAGTCGTCCATCTTCCAGCGAGCGAATCACCGAAACTCCGGCATTGGTGCAAATGACACCTACTCCGGCAGACCCAGCGTCCATGTCTCCAGTCATATCGGACATCGAGAGAAGCGCAGCAAAGGAACCGTCTCCCGTGGTCTTGGCACAAGAGAGTGTTGAAGTCCCCGAGGTTGCATCCACTACCACTACGCCCAAGGAAGCAGACGTCACTCTGCTCGACGAACCTAAACCTACAACGCCGGACCGCCCAGTTGCATCGCCAACCGTCTCCGATCGTTCGTCGTCCGCAACAACTGAGTTGGAGATCGAAACTCCAAGGGCGATGCCTTCCAGTAGCGTTGTCAAAGGCGGATCTCCCCATGAAGCGGCTCAACAATTGGCACAGGACGAGATTACGGAGTCCGAATTTGAGAGAAACATGCTGCCACCTCTCCCTGAAACACCGGCTCGTGGCCCAGCTGAGAACTCGAGCGCTATGGAGAAGAATCTTGAGCCTGTGGAGGATCCCCGTAGGGATTCCACCAATGTGGAAGTGTTGATTCAGACCAGAGAACAGTTCGAGAAACAGAACCGAAAAGAAATGAAACGTTCCACCGACGGATCTTCAAAGGAGACACCCCACAAGAGTCCTTACTTCGGGCATGAGCGAATTGGCGGGTTGCAAAAAGGTGAAAGAGTTGTTTCGGCAAAGTCTATGCCGAAGAAGGGATCACCCGAAATAGTCAACGTTGAGGATTCTGAGTGAATCACGAGTTGAGGTGAGACGTACATTAGGGAAAGTGTTCGATATCTCTGTGCAGGATGGCATGGGCTGGGATAGATGGCATGGTACGGTAAAGCGGTACAATAATGACGGCGGAGCCTCTGCGCTCTGGTAGATATTGCACGGCGTGGACGCATGGATACCCGGAGTACGGCATGGATGATTTTATATGCTTTTGCTATTATACCCCCCTGCGCGTCTGTTAGTGATGAACAATTCGTCTCGCAAAAGGAGGCGTCTCTGTCGTCGCATTACTGTCATACTCCTTCTGGGCTGAGCGGACATTTACAATCAAAATTCTGACAGAGAAATCATTAAATGCGTAATGTGCAATTGAGCAAGCGAAGTTAAAGCCTCTTGTCTATGTGATGGCAGTAGTGGAAATTCGTCCCGCGAATCCCCAATCGATACACCAAATAAGAGTCGAATGCGGTGTATCCATGTGAATTTCGAACCTATCTACAGGTCTACTTGTTCGCCCTCTACATAGGTGTCGTTGTCCCACATCCAAGGGATGGGCTTTGCATACCCAGTCTCCATAGCCTCTTCATCGACGACACCAGACGCCCGCTCTTGCATGACGGGCACCTCGAACGTTTGATCGTAGACGAGGAGGCCGTCGTGGTAGAAAAGCTCCTGGTCGAACCAACGCTCGTCGTCGCTCTCCGCCTTCTGGAGCCAGAGAGACGCGGCGGCGTCATGCAAGTCAACCTCGTCGTATGTCGTGCCGGTGGTAGTAGAACTATCCGAGGATGGAGATGCCGAAGAAGAAGTAGTCGCCGTGTCGAGATGATGTATGCGGACCCAGGCCCTTGGCTCAGGCCCACCGGTCATTGCCACATGCCACGAGCAATCGTCTTCTTCGTCTCCCCAGCCCACCTGGCCCCTGGTCCCCTCGGGCGCCCTGACCACAAAGACCTCGCCGTGACCCACGAGCCGACCGCCGCGGTGATACAAGACGCGCGAGATCAGGACCTCGAACTCTCCGCTGACGACGGCGAAGCCGCCGCGCGCCCAGCCCAGCCACGACGACAGGACGGGCCGGACGCGCCACGCCGCGCCCCCCGGGCTCCACGAGCTGGATGCCGAGGATGCTCGTGGTGAGGGTGCTCGTGGGCCCCGCGGCCCAGCCGTGGGCGTGGCTGTTGCGGCTGGGGATGGGGTAGGCCGGGTAGTGGACGTAGCCATCGGTGCGGAAGCCTTCGGCGAGGGTGCTGTTGGTGAAGCCGGGCCCTTCGAGCAGGTAGCCCCACATGAGAAGCATGAGCTCGACGGCGGCGTCGTGGTTGCCGGCGGCGCAGTGGGCCTGCAGTTCGAACGAGGAGGAAAAGGGCGACATGACGTTGGGGAATTCGATAGCGGGCGCGCCGAACTTGTTCCAGCGGGCGCGCAAGGCCTCGGAGACGGAGTAGGGCTGGGTGGGGATGGTCTTGACCATGCCCGCAATGAGGGCCCACGAGTTGCCGTCCTGGGGGTCGCAGTGGTCGTCGCCAAAGCAGTGACGGTCCTGGAGGTTGTCCGAGTAGAGGCCGGTGTGGTTACAGTAGAGCGCCTCGATGCCAGAGTCAAGGCGCTCGACCAAGGACTCCAAATAGTCCACGTCGGGAAGCTCAACGAGGGGGTCGGATTCGAGGAAAGACGAAAGCTCAATGGTGCGCTTCAGCACCACTTGAAGCATGGCCGACGCTTCGACGTTGTGGCCGCCCATGCCATGGCGGTTCCAATCGAAAGGGGAGGTGACATGCATCAGATTCTTCGAATCGACCTTTGAGACGCTCACGTAGAATGCGCGCATGTAGTCCGGCCATTTCTTGCGCAGCCAGTCGATGTCGCCAGAGTACATGACGTAGTCGTACACACCTAGCAGAGTATGCATATGGTAGGTATCGCTGAACTCGTTGTGATAACTCAGAGGCGGCCCGGCGTAGGGCAACCGACCGTCTGAGTATTGGCGCCAGAATACCACGTCTAGCGCATTGCGCACCGCCAGCATATCGTAGGTAGAGACGGCAATTCCGGGGATGGCAATATACATGTCACCAGGCCACACCAAGCGGTCACGCTTCGCGCCATCGGTCGTCACGGCAGTCCCTTGGGAGACGGTGAAGTTGGAGTACCACGAGCCTGGCGGGGAGTCGTGATGGGTCAGAAAGCTATTGACGTGTATCAGAGCAGAGCCCTCCTTGGGATCGATAGTCGAGAGCTGCAAGGTGTATGCACCAGCATACCATATCCGATTGAGAAGATCGTTTGAGCTATAAAAGTATCCGGAGTAGGCCCTCCCATTGGGCTGAGACGGAAATGACGTACAGTTGACCCAAACTTGGGATATACCAATAGAGGGTTTGGAATATGGTCTTTTTTCCGCTTGGCCGACAATGTTTGAGATAGGATCCTTTCCCAGCACCTTCTGAACTACACCAGCCACCGTGGTGATAAGGTACCGAAGCCTCCGAGCCGTAGGGCTCTCAAAGACGGGGATGTCGTCAATGTATAGGGTGAGGTATTTGAAACCACCCCGTAAAAAGTCATCGCCGACACACATCTTCCCTGTCTTCTTCCCGGGATGCAAGTCCAAGGGCAAGTCCCACGGGTCGTCGTTTGTGGCATCCGTCCGCTCCCCGACAAAGAACGACGACTCGGTGTAAGCGAGCATGAGAACAGGCTCGTCCGTCACACTGTCAACTTGAAAGCATACCCTGTATGGATAGATACATCGTCAGCTCTTATGCGCCTTTAGATGCATGCGCAACACACACGTACCGGCCGGATATGTTCTCCTCGAACTCGAGGGTAATATGGCCGCCTTCGCCAATGAGAATGTCGCCATTGGCGGAGAGATAACCGCCATTGCTGGTGGTAGTCACGTTGCCATCCACCATCCATATCCTAGCCGGCGTGATGTACGACTTGTTGGCGGGTGCCTTTATGAAACGGTCCCACGGGCCAGGGAAGACGGGCTCTTGGGGCAGATGGTGGTAATCGATGCCGTCTGGGCTGACCACCAGTGTCGAGCCCAGAGTGGCAAGGGAGAGCAGGCTCAGGAACGGGGCGGCCATCATGTCTATCTAATCCCTCAATCGGCTGCAGTTTGAGAAGAAATAACCCATTGAGAGACTTTACTCGTTATTGTTTTCGGTAGTACCCTGTTGAGCAGCAATGAGACCCCGGCTAACGTCAGACTAAAACATGAAACTAGAATGATCTCAGTTGCGGGAAGTACCAGTGCCAGATCTCACATTCCGACCACTCATCCATGAGATGGCCGTTGTTTGAAAAAAGGGGGAAAAGATAACAAATGCCACAAATGTTAACAGGCAACAGAATCACCGGCCTCATTCAATAGGAGATGCCCCTTGCTCGCACAGACAGACAGGTACCCCTGCATCAGCAAGGAACCCTCGTGACCGAAACCTGTGACTGGCAGGATGTTGCGGGGAAGGTGCACAGGCCATTTCGTGGGGTACTCTACTCGACAACGGCATGAGATAATAAATTCGATGGGGATGCGGAATTGGAATATGGAATGGGTGGTGTATAGCGACTACAAACATAGCACAATCAACTCGATCAACAACACGTTTCGTCAATGGAACATAGATGCAGAGGCTTCGGTTTTGGTTGGGGTTAACAAGCTGCTTTTTTATTTGTGCTGAAGCCTGCTGTGATCCTGAATTCGGGCAACGTCTTTCTCCCTGTCCGAACCACTTGGCCGAGACAGATAAACGCACCATGGCTGTTCAGTGTCATGCTGGGTGGATAGATAGCCTTTGTCACTGGACAAATAGCAACCAACACGGTGTAGTAGTGACTATGTCTCCGCGGGACCAATGCCCTCCACGTCTCTCGTACCCTAGTCCCGCCAAGAGCCACCACCTTCGCGTTCCCAGTCATATTGCCGCATATCTCGTGAAACCAGAGGGTTGGAGCTTTCAAGCTACCATTGACGACCCTCGTGCTACGTCCGCTATTACTAATTCATGCTCTCGTCCTCGCTTCGTGGCCGCCCCTGCTAGGCTGGAGCTTTCAAGCTACCAAAGGGCCTTTTCTCGTCCCTCAGTGTGGACGGCTGCTCTCTCTTTCTCCGGCACTCGACAGGACTGCTCGCCATCGGGGTACAAGTGCTTGTGTTGTGTGATGCTGGGGGGTATGGGGGGGATTGTGATGTGTCGTGTGGCAAGTCTCAAAGGGTTTTGTACATGGGCAACATGATGGCGCTACCAGCCAGGTTTGGGGCCCCCGCCGCCGCCGGTGGAGGTCATGGCCACGAGGGGGAAGAAGAAATCCAGTGTTTCGACTGACCCTTACATGTCCATCGAGTCGTTGCCGTTGGCAAAGTTGAAGCCGCCGCCGGCTTGGGCGCCGTTGGTGCCGAAGCCAAACGTGCCGTTTGCACCCTGGGCCTGGGGAGCCATGGCCTCGTCCGCGTTCTCATCCTCATCCGAGAAGTACTTCTCAATGATGTTGTAAGACTTCATGTAGATCTCCTCGTTGGCGTTGTTCTGGCAATCGTGAATCTTCTCCATACCTCCACACTCCTCAATAAAGAGAGCGTAACGGTTGATAGACTCGGCACCCTCACCGGCCGCTTGCTTGTCCAGGTCACCGACCTTAAGAATGTTCTCGAGGCCATCCAGAGCAACCTGAATGATCTTGTTATCTGGGCACGCCAGGAGATCACACAGAGGTCGGATGCAGTTCTGCGCCACCAGGTATCGGATCTGCTCGGGCTTTTGGAGGCCTCCGCTTGTTGCGTTGCTGATAGCCCAGCAGGCTTCCTTCCTTGTCTTGAGGTCGCCGTTGGAAAGCAGGTGGATCAAGGGCGGGATGATGTTGGCATCAATCACACTCTGAATTTGTTGGCTGTTGCCGGCCGTAATGTTCGAGATGGTCCAGCAGGCCTCCTTCCTAATGCCGTCCTTGTTGGAGCTGAGCAGAGACAGAAGACAAGGCAGAGCACCGCAGTTAATGATAACCTGGGTCTGAACATCGTCTCCGGTCACGATGTTGCCGACAGAGCGCAGCGCAGGGGTTTGAACAGAGGTGGAAGCGTGCATCAACAGCTCTACCAGGCGGCGAGGGATGCCAGCTTCAATGACGGCCTGGATCTTATCATTGGATCCATCGCTGAGGTAGCTGATGGCCCAGCAAGCATCGATCAATACTTCATCGTCCAAGGAGTACACAAGCTTGGCAAGAACAGGCAGAGCGGGCGCGATCTGACCATTACAGTTAGAAATTCCATCCTCGAGCAGCGATTCGTCTTCGGGGCTTACCGTGCTCCAGTCCGGCTGGGGGGTCTTTCCCCTACAGAAGTTGCTCAATGTCCAGGTCGCATTGCGAAGCATACTGAGCTTGCGACTATCACCCAGAAGGTTCAACAAGGGCTTCAGAGCACCACAGCCCAGAACGTAATCGCGGCAGGTAGGGCTGTCACCGGCAATGTTGCCGAGGGCCCACACAGCTTGTTCCCGAACATCGGGCTCAGGGCTTGCCAAGAGTTCGACGAAGATGGGAACAGCACCTGCCTCAATCACGACTTGAGTCTGCGTGGCTGAGCCGCTAGCAATATTGGTCAAGGCCCATGCAGCCTCAAATTGAACCAGAGTGTGGGGAGATCGAAGGAACTCGACGAATCGGCTCACTACACCGGTCTTGATAACCTCCTCGATAGGAGGGTTGCGCTCCTTGGACAGCAGTTTTCGGAATTTGGTAGTGGCTTGGATCTGGAGGTCGATTTGTTCCGAGAAAACGCCCTGGACCATTTGAGGAAGATCCTCGTTGAGCTACACAAAGATAACCATGTTAGCATGACCGTTCCGAATAGAACGAGAGAGTATAGGCGGCCAACGCAGGGCGATGAGTAGGTCTAGAGAATAGAAAGGATATGCTGCGGGGGTAACAGTGTGGTCATGGAAGCGCAAGTATCATCCGTTGCCAGATGCGCCAAGCAAGCCAGGAAAAGTGGAAGTCCGATCGGACCCTGAGAATTGCGAAGCAAGAACATGCGCATTGATGGAAACATGCTGCAATGAGAATAGACTGAAAATTTACGTACCTGGCTCTCGGTAGGAGCAGTGTCATCGTCGCTGTCGGGGGCGGCACCGAGCGAGGCGCCAGGACGGTTCTCGCCTGTGCCGATACCGCGGCGCTTTGCGAGGTTCTCCTCTCTCTTGGCCTTTCGGATCTCGACCTGCTGCTCCTCGCGGCGGCGTCGCAGCTCCTCGGGCTTGAAGGTACTCTTCGCCTTGAACTGAGTTCGGCGATGCTCGGGAATGTACCGATCAGCCATGGTTGCGGTTTGTTTTCAGTACGGCGCACAACAATCTGGTTGATGGTGTGTGTGGCTCGCAAGATGGAGTTGGGTAGTGAGGGAGTTGTGATGATGAGAAGGGAATTTTGTTTTGGTTTCTCGGGCAAACTATGTAGTAAAGTCCCCAGGGGTCCGTCTGGAAGGGCACCCCGCCTTTTCTTATGTTTTGATTACCTTACCGAAGTAGCTAAGGCAAAGTTGGTAGTAAAGGCCTGGGAAATTGACCAGATTTAGACAGTCAAGAAATAGGTAGCCCGGCAGGTGACGAGGGGTCAACGTAGTACTTATGATGTCTTGTTGTGAAAAAATAAAAGAAAGTACTGGAAGGCTGATGGAGCCTCAAGATTGGATATGTGTCTGGGTAGGCAAAATAGAGAAATTGCCAAAGGGAGGGAGGGGGGTAGTGCTACTGAAGACTTCTCTCCCCTCTATTCAATGTGCAGTGCTCCAGGTCGAACGAAGAACTTGGTGTGGTATGTGTGAGGGGGGCATGGGCGGCAAAGAGCTTGGAAGAGCCTGACTTGACTTTTTTGGGGGGCGGTTTTCAGGTTACTTGGTGGGCAAGAACCGATCGGATGCCTGCTCGCTTCAAATGGAAAATCTCAGAACAGCTGCAAGCACTACATACAAACTTAATAAGGTTAACTGACTAAAAAAGCAGCTTCAACCACTGACGGAAGAGGCACCTAACCGCGAACGTTTGTGACACATGGATGTCTACTATTACTGAAAAAAAAAACTCTTTGTTCTTTCTCTTGAAGCCTATGAGATTAAGTTTCTAGTTTGCCAGATTGGAACAGCAACAGCCAGCCTAACTGGGATCTGGGAGGGGAGATACAGAAACAAAGAAGCAAAGAATGGGCTGGGAAGAGAGACATGCATGCCAATGCAAGATGCAAACTACAGGATGGCTGATGGCCTCCGTGTGTGCATTGACTTACTACCAATACAGAAGTGAAACCTCATCTCTACGTCTCTCTCTCTCTCTCTCAACTCTCTGAACATGCGGCGACTCATGCTTTTGACGTTTCTATACTTTTTGCGGTCAATTACCCCACCATCATACGTAGGTCTATAGGTGACCTATGCACAAATGACTTGGGAGGGGAACGAAGGAGGGGGGACGACTCGCCATTTGGGGTTACATTGAGCTCACGTGACCTGTCAGTGACCCGTGCCAAATTCGCGCCCACCAAAGTTGCTTTAAGTGCATTGAAACGCGTCAAGTCGCGCTGTCTCCATTAACCAGTTTGGCATTCATTCAAGAAATCACTGCCCCTCCTCTCTCAGCCTCACAGATTATTGAGGCTTGCCGGTGACTACATGCAAATGCAGGAGTGCATACACATGCACATGTGTATGCATTGCAAGAAGAGGTGCAATGGCGAGCCGGGAAGTTTCCAACTCTGCTTCTCCCAGTGCCTTGGCCAATAGGCCGCTACCTCCTGCTTTCCGCAGCATCCAAGATGTCTTGAATGAACAAGGCGTAGCCATAGGCTCGCTTGTTAATGTTGTTGGTGTAGTTCGGGATGTGAGGCTTCCCATACAAACGAGGAAAGGTGGGCCGGACTATACTACAGTTGACCAACAAGAGCAGAGGAATCCTCACTAACGGTATACACAGATTGGAAATGCAGCATGACCATATTCGACAAGTCTACGGATAATGAAAATATCGGAATCGGCATGGATGTGTTCGGTCCCGAGAAGGAGATGCCGAACCTGGCCTATGGGGACGTCGTGCTCATAAAGTCAGCAAAGGTACAAAACTATAGGTGTGATATTCGGCTGCTCAGCAACGTCAGGACGGATGTGTATGTGTATTCGGCTCCTGCCATTCCCATGCCGCCGAAATCTGCCAAAGACGCTCTAAAACCTCGTGCCGGGCTTAAGGCAAACCAACCTACAGACAAGGAGCACGAATATGTCTCGTGGATGTATCACGCTGTGAACAAGGACACGCTCCCTAGTGCGGCCGAGTTTGAGGAGCAAGCCAATAGATCACTCAACATAAAGGAAAAGTTCAGCTTGCTGAAAGATGTCCGCGATGGCGGGTTCTACGATCTCATCGTCGATGTCATCAAGGATCCTTACGACCTCCTCGACAAAGTTAGCATGTGGGTGACTGACTACACCGAGAATGACCGGTTTTTTGAGTATCCCTGGGATGATTCTACCGCTGAAACTGGCCGTGACGGCGATCCCTTTGGATATACATCGGCGTTCCAAAACCCAAAGAACACGGCCTGGCCTGGTCCGGTTGGAAAACTTTGCTTGCAACTGACATGCTGGGAGCCCCATGCCAGATATCTTCGAAGCCAGGTCAGAGCAGGGAAGTGGATCAGTCTTCGCAATGTCCAGATCAAATACGGACGCAATGGAGGTTACCTCGAGGGATTCTTGAGGGAAGACAGAATGTACTCGTCAAGGCTCGGGGTTGATGTCCTTGAGCTAACCGAAGATCCAGACAAGCGTCTCAAAGACGCCATCAGACGCAAACATGACTATGTCAAAAAGATGAAACAGCAGCCGGAGAAATTCAGAGATGACAAGGGGTCCAACGCCAAAGGCACAAAACAGAAGGGCAAGGGAGAACCTCCTGTGACGCTCAACTCGAGACAGAAGCGGAAGTTAAATCGTGCCCGAGTTAAGCAGAAAATCGAGCAGCAGCAGGTCCAGCAGGCGGAGTTGCTGGGCCTCAACAAACAAGTCAGATGCGAAAGCGAAGACCAACCTGTTTCCTCGCTCGACCGCATACTGGATGGCGTATCGTGGAAACGCGCCGGGGCAAATGGAGAAGAGCTTGTGGCACTGCCTTTTACGAATATCAAGTTCAGAGCCAATGTCCGAGTTGTCGATTTCCGGCCGCGCAGATTGGAGGACTTCGCGGCTTGGAGAAGAGAGACAGACTTCGACGTCCTTTCTGATTATGACGGAGGTTCAGAGTTCGAATCTGATGGCCAGAGCGGGACTTTGGACAACTTTGCTGCTCCAAGGATCTGGGAGTGGCGGTTCGCCCTCGAACTGGAGGATGCCTCACCCAAGGCAAAGGGCGAAAAGCCGGAACGATTATGGGCATTGGTTGATAACATTGAGACACAGCAACTTATCAGCATGGATGCCTCGGAGTAAGTTTAGAACCAATAGTGTGGCTTTTCCCTTCCCCTGTGCCATGACTAACCGCACTTGTCCAGTCTACACGCAGATCCCGATCAGCTCTCGCTGCTTCGCGAGCAACTCTTTAAGCTATGGGGCAATTTGGAAGAGTGCAAGAGGCCCGAGTATGAGGCCCATCTCGAATCTATTCGACGCGCAAACGCACTCGAGCCTCCTCCTGACAGTTCGGACAATGAGGCCGAGCCGGGCGGTTCCAAACAGACTGGTGGTGGTCGACCGCTGGCCAAAGTATCTAACAAGCCGTTTACTTGTTGCCTACAGCAGTACGGTCTTGAAATAGACGAAGCTGATCCAACAAAGTGTGATGCGGGCGAGGGCAAGCGCTATCAGCGATTCTTCAAGCTATTCGGAACCAGAATTACATGACAGGCATCTCTATACTCTGCACTAGACGCCGCTGCGGATGATGTTGACTGGCGTTTGGGATTGTTGTTTACAGGCGTGTATATACCCCCTTTTGGTGCACCTAGATAGGCGCTGTCGGTGAGCTCTAGTGCTGGGTCGTTACTAGTAGATGTTATCTTCCGAGTAGGGCGGCAAGTTCCTCTATCCGAAGCTGATATCGTCAAGACAGAGAGTAGTATATCAAAGAGCAAAAATGAAATTCCGCCACGACTTGAGGGCCGCGTAGAGTGAATATATGTACTGTAATGCCCCTAATTCCCAGAAAGACTTCCTCGATTGCCGGCGTTCTAGAATTCTTGGTCTAGGTTCATTACGGGGCTTGGCGAGCTCGTATTACGCCATCATCTCGTCATGATGAGTGGCTGATACTTGCTCTACTCATAGTCCCTCAATTCAACCTCATTGGCTCCCGGGTTTTCGATTAAGGCGTTGATTTATTACGCAGGCAGGCAGGTCCTTCTCTACAGTAGTTTGCATTATACAGATGAAGTCTGGTAAAGTTATTATCCACCTTCTTGTGGGGTGAGTTCGGAGGATCTGAAGGATCCAATATTGTGAGGTCAATGCCTGATCGTGTTCCATTAATTGTCGTTCAGCGGATCCTCAGGGGAAACAAAATGACACCTGCCTGCCTTTGATAATAGGGGCATGGTGTTTTTTGCACGTAACTGAAAACTACAGTCCACCAACGCGGACGCCGAGCAGCCAACAACGTCCCTTACTACTCATATATCACTAAAACTCGTACACATCCCCCACACCTTCCCAGCCCACCCCCTCGACGTCCTCACCGCGCCGGACCGCCACCGCGAGCTCCTTACGCAGCCACTCTCCGAGTTCGCGCATGCGGCCGCGGGCGCGCGCCGCGACGCGGGGGTGGCCGAGCTCCTGCCAGAACTCGAGGGGCTCCCGCAGGCTTTCGCGCTCGCGCCACCGCTCCGCCCACCGCGTCTGCGCCTCCGCCGTCGCGAAGCAGACGCCGTACATGCGGCACAGCGCCTTCCACTCGACGGGGCAGTCGCGCGCCGCGCCCCGGAACAGGAACGGCCACAGGTGCTCCCAGGTGCGGCCCGCGATGTAGTCGGACCAGGGCGTCGTCGCGAGGAAGTCCATGCTGCGCTTGTACTGCGCCCGGGGGCGGCTGCGCACGGCGGCGCGGCTTACGGCGAATTGGGAGCAGCACGGGCCGGCTAGGATCTCGGGGACCTCTGGCTGTTGTTGTTGGGAAAACACTCCGTTCTCGCTAACGCCGGGGCCAAAATTCGCGAGGAACGCCTCCCGCATGAAGGGCTCTTCTTGCTTCACGCTTTCGGCAGGCGTCTTGGTCGTGTTGATCCAGTCGGGGCAGGCGTGGAGCCAGCCCGTTCTCAGGTTGGCGTAGCCGCGTCTGCCCGAATCTTTTCTCTTCTCGAGCCCACTGTCGCGTTCGCTAATTTGCTCAGGTGCATGGTCCAATGGCGACCTGTTGCTCGGTCGCGTACGTCGGCTCTTCGTCGTTTTCTTCTGGACCTCGTTCTCCGCGTCGTCCTCGAGGACCTCGCGCAAGTCGAAGCGCGACAGCATCGTCGACATGCTCGTGCCCATCGTGGGCTCGGCGTGCCAGGCGTAGTCCTCGGCGTGGACAAGGATGGCGACGTCGGGCAGGGCGTCGTAGAAGTCGTGGAGGTAGGTCAGGTACATGAGAGCCTCGCGGCCCTTGTGAAGGACGGGCGGCCGATAGGGCGCGTCGGCGGCGTCCGAGAGGTAGCGAACGACCCGCAGGTTTGCGACCCCCGGGATGCGGAGACGGCCCGGGTCCGTGGCCCACGAGACATCGTCCTGGGCCCGCGTCGCGAGCACTAGGTGGACTGTGACGTTGCTGTCGTGCAGCGCATCGGCGATGCGACTCTCCCGTGACGAGGTAACAGTGACGGCGGCCGCGGCATCATTGTTTGTAGAGGTAGTACCAGTACCAATTGTTTGGAAGGTGTTGTCGAACAGCCCCTCAGTAAAGTCGTATTGGGGTCGCGCAGTCGAAGAGGACTGGAAGAGGTGGTGGCGCAACGCAGGGACACCATGATACAAGAACAGAAAAAGCGAGACAATAGACCACAACGCAAAGAATGTTCTGGTTTTGGGCTGCAAAAGCAGTGGCACTTTGGAGATTGCCGCGGCCATCGCGAATTGGCGTTCTCAGCTCATCATAACATTTGAAATGCAGCGACAAGTAAAATGGGCGAGAGGATGGTGTTGGTGTTGGTAGTCTCGATCGAGATTAGACCGACCGGATTGGGATGGCTCGATAGGTCTACTCATCGCTCTTTCTTCTTATCTACCTATGTATTTTGTTTTGATGAAACCTCGGGTGCGCCCCTGAATAATTAACAGGTACATGTATCTGGGATTAGTATCAATCTAGTCAAGCGCCGAGCTGTCAAATCAATCAAATATCATGATGCTTCAACACCAGAAACCAGGGGGTAAGGGACTTGCTTAGCAGGCGTATTAGTCGAGCAGTTGCCCGATTCGATATAGTACCTATGCTTTATGTAGTATCACATGCTTCCAGGCAACGGAGCGCAAACGATTGGTGCAAACATAGCAACATTGAGTCTCGTCTCGACAAGCATTATATTCAGAAGGATAGTAACATAATCACAAACTCAATACGCCGTTTTGCAGTGATCTTGGAAATCCCCGCCCCAAGTCAAGTCGTAAGGCTCATCTATCCTGATAACAACGGCTTCAGGCCGCCCGCTCATTCGTACACATGCGGCACTGCTCATTCATCTCCACGCTCAATCACCCAGCACGCTTTCGTCGTCCATCGGTTCGGCCGCAGGCACCTCTTCCTCTTCGTCATCCTCGATCGGATCCTCGAGCAACTCCCGATTCCGTAAATCCTCAGCAGAGCCCTCTTCCGGCTCATCATCTTCAAAAGCATCGACGTCGTCGTCGTCGTCATCTATCGCTATCTCGGCGCTCTTGGCAGGCTTCTTGTCCGCTGCTGCGCCGTCCTTGGCTTTTGCCTTTGACGACTTCTTCTTCCCTGCCCCCCCTAACTTCACGAAGGCGGTCTTCATCAAGGAATGCGATCACTTCTCGATAGTTGGGGCCAAGCTTGGTCTTATTGCGGTTGAGACGCTTTCTCAGTTTGCCCGCGTGCGGTCCGGTAGCGTCAATCACCTTAGCCAAGATGCCAAGGACCAGCTTTCCTGTGAGCTCGCACAAGATCTTTTCCGATTTAAGCTCTGCCGCTTGCCGTTCTTGCTCCGTCAGGTCCTCGTCTTCGTCATCCTCTGGCGGTTCGTCGTCGGAAAGAGGGTCCTCATTCTCCGCCGGTTCATTCAAGCCCTTATGGGCACGCTTGGCATACGCACGCTCCGCGGCATCAAATATAGGAATGATTTCAGCGGGGATGAGGGCTGATGGGAGCTCTTCGAGTAAACCTGCTAATGCCCCATATCTCTCCGCTTGCGGACCCTCCACTACCGGGCGCAGAAACACAAACATGGCGCAGCAATCGCACGCGCTGCCGGTGCTTGAGAGCCGTAGATCATCGTTGTATCCACGAGACGAGAGTGTCTTGATAAGATTGTGCACAAGCTCCTTGCGGAGTGCTACCAGTTGATTGATGTCGTCATTGGAAAAGTCCTCCTCGTTCTGTACAGTCTGTTGTACCCTGCGAACTTTCCACATCAGATAGAACTGGCAGCATTTAATGGCGAAGGCCACAACCTCATCCTCAGGGTCGTCGAGATCATCGTCAGGCTCTTGGAGGAACCCTCTGTGCACAATGCCTACCAGGAGCTTGATAGGAGGATCGCTGAAGTCGCTCGCACTTCCGGGAGTTTCGAGAATTTCCACACAGTCCGCTACCATCGCCAGCTTCCCAATCTTCTTCAGGACGTTGGCGAGTTCGATAAGCGCTGCACGGTCCAAGTTTCCGCGCACACTGAGCTCGCAGGTCTTCTCAAAGTTCCGTAACGAATTGATTGAGTTGTCCCAGAGACTTGAGAGTTTGCTGTCGACAAGCTCTTCGAGCTCCTCGTACTGCCGAGCGTGGATGAATGCTGTAGCTGCTTCATTGAGCACACTTTGGTCGACGTGGCGGCTGAACTGTGTGGTGACCTCATCCAAAAGCTTGTCGTATGTTGCTGCGTTCTGGCGCAATTGCTGGAAAACGTCCAGATCGAGGTAATGCTCTAAGCGGAGGATGGTGCCGGCAACGTACGGGTCCGAACCAAATTTGTTTAGCAAACTGGGGATGATCGTAGCAAGCTGCACACCCGAGTCCTCTTGCGCGTCGGCATCTAGCCTGCCCGGTCTTCTCCTTGTTTTGTCATGATCGCCGCCGCCTTGTACAAAGCTTTCCCGCACAGCAGTAGCAAGGACCTCTAACAGTATGGCTTCTTCGGCAGCCTGCGGGGCGACTTCCTTCCTTATGGCTGCCTCCACCGAGTTCGTTTTTGACTTCTTAGATCGCGAACTTGTTGTGTGGTCGAAGAGGAGGTAGCCAGCGAGGACCTGCCAGTTGCTGATTTCAGCCATCTTCTCATACAAGGCTTGTGTGGCCAGAGCGATACGTGTCTCCGGTACGTTCGCGTTGACCACGTCGGCAGCAACGTCCAAACCATGCCGGATCTCATCTTGTTCCTCATCGAGTTGCGAGTTATAGATCGCAAGGTTCTCGGCGAGCGCTTTGATATTGATCCAGTCTTTTCGAAGTGACTCCGTGTTTTCTTCATCTTCATCGCCAAAGACTTCATCAATGGCATCGCTGCCGCCAATCTCGTCAACCTTGCTGTCGACAAGTTCTCCTATGAGCGCGGCGAAGAAGGGTACAGCGGCTTTGCGAATTCTGACTTCAGTGTCGAACAGTAACTTGCCGACCGCATCGACCTCTTCTGGATCTAGCATGCCTGAAGATCTGAGAATGTCCACGACAGCTATGGCAGCGACTCGCACACCAATGTCGGCATCTGTAGTAGCCATCTCAACCAGACGCGGTCTGAAACGGTCAATGAAGTGAGCAAGCTTGTCCGCATCGCGCCTCAGAACTCTGCCAAGTTGTTTCAGCACTTCGTGGCGAGTGGCTACGGCAACGTCGGACAAGAGCCAGCCCAGGTAGCGTAGATACTCAGGAGCCATGTAAACGGTAGGCAAGGTGCAAATCCATGTCCCAAGTGCCTCGACACATTCCGAACGAATCTTAAAGTCAATATCACGGTACCGATGGACGAATACAATGTTGAAAAGGTCCTTAACCTTTTCGTCAATGATGTGGCGGTTCTGGTTGGCTACGTCCAAGGCTTTCTGGGTACTCGCAACTAGGGTCTTGTTCTTGCTTCTGCGTGTCGCTTCGGCCTGAAGAGACGAATTTGACTTGCTGATGCGGTCATCCAGTTGCTTCGTCACATCAACCAGAGCCGTGAGAAGTGCCAGCCCGACGGTGGTAGCTGTGTGCCGGAAGGGCCGTAGTGCCGAAGATGACATAGTTCCCACCCATCTCTGAACATTTTCCAAGAGGCTGTCGTCTGTGTACAGTACATCCGTCTGGTGGATGAGACTAACGAGCGAATCAAAGAAACCCACAAGCTGCTCGCGGAAGTTTTTGCTGCTTTTGGCTCTTGAGATCAGGGGATAATCGGAAATGCTGGTCTGCTCATAGGCTTCTTCAAGCTCCGACAACTTGTTAGCTGAGTTCTCGGGGTCTTGGATGTCATCCTCGGTCAATTGTTGGTCGCATCCAGCAGCAAGGAGCACGCAGTTCATCAGGTCTGTCAGAGCTTGAGCCTCATTCTGTTGGTAGCGTTGGAACCAGTGGGAAGCTACATCATCGGAGGAGTCGCCAGACGCGAATATTTCGGCTGCGCAGTGCGTTAGCATCGAGTTCAGAACGTTTGTTGTGGGCGTCATAAATCCTACCGTATAGGCCATCTCCGTCGCGTCGCGCAATCGCTACTCGAACATTCTTCTTGGGTCTGCTGGCTAATCTTATGGCCGGCGCAGGTGTGTCGTTAGATGTGCCGGCGGGGGCGCATTGCCGTTCACCTTTGCTCTTTTGGCAGCTGGCTTCTTGGGTTTTGCTTTTGACTTTCTTGATGCGCGCTCCTGGTCCTCGTCTGCGCTCTGGTCTTCGTCGATGTCATCGCCGGTTGCCTCTTCGGCATCTACCTGGTCGGGGTCTTCGTTCTCTCCATCTTCTTCGTCATTTTCCTGATCCCTCTTCCGCTTCGAAGTGGCGCCTTGGGTTGCTTCGGGTGAATATTTTCTGGGGGCCTTGACGACGCGTCCTGATCGTCGTCGCGAGTCGGCCGCCGACGGGGTGGGTGTCGCGTTGTTATCTGAGCTCTCCATGAGGGGCGCTCGTGACTGTGGCATTTAACGATGTATGCTATGGTATGCGATCATCTCAATGGGGTAGAATGGGGGTTGTTGGCGCGATTATTACGAGTTGCGCGTCGGGGTCATTAACATGGACGGATTCGTACAAGGTTTGGTGGGGATGAGACAAGACGTGTTTATCAGGAAGCTGGCCAAATTTGGTGGAGAGGATTATCAGCTCTGCCAGTCTTGGAACGACGCGCCTAAGCTTAAGGCTCCAGGCCCCCCTTCCTGTTCCGGGCCAAGCTGCCCCTGCCAAAATGGCACACATTACTCCGTAATGCGCTAACCTTTCTAACCCGGATTTTATAAGTAAAGTACATTTTAACTACCTGTAATATACGGGACCTACATCCTAGCCTTAGCCCAGAAGGGTAAGTATCTGACGCAGTTTTAACTCAAGGTATGAAATTAATCAATTGGTTAATCAATTATTGAATCTAAAGATATGACCTCAGTTTATGCCACCCCATCTGAAGATAGCCTGCGGGTTTTGGTGTCCAGGTTATTCTCAAAGTGAGTCCCTCGCGAGTCCTTACTTACTTACACCTGCATACATGAACAATGTTTGCAGCTCAGCGGATTTCGTAAATCAGTGTCAGCCAGCCAGGCAGGTTTGACCAATCTACACTGAAATCGAGGTTGCGGGGGCTGTTACAGTTCAGCTGCGTTGTCAATTGAGCCTCAACCCTCGTTGTCACTTCACTGCAACCCGTGCGAGGCGGGCATACCATGATCTCTCCATTTCCCAAATCAGCATCTGCTGCTGGCGAAGGGCACATCGTGGTCAAGCTCCTGCCACATGATGTTTCAGCCCTGGAAAGTATCACCTACCAATATCCTCTAAAGCTTATATCCCCTACCGTCAAGGCTACCCAGCAGAGTGTCGTGGTATTTTTGCTGTCTTATGGGGGCGGTCTTGTGGGAGGCGATCAGGTCAATCTCAAAATCGATATACAGCCCTTTGCCCGTCTAAGTGTTGTGACTCAGGGACACACCAAGATCTTCAAGCCCGCCATTCCTGGTACCATTACGCGTCAGAAACTTTCGGTCAACATTCAAGATGGTGCAGCATTGTGTCTCCTACCAGACCCGGTACAGCCCTTTGAGGGTAGTCTCTATGAACAAGCCCAGATATTCCATCTCAACGGCAGTGCCTCCCTGTGTCTACTGGATTGGGTCACGCATGGTCGTGCTGCGCGGGGTGAGAATTGGGACCTTTTGAAATGGACAGGCCGCAACGAGATATGGTTTAGGAACCAGACCACAGGCCTGAAGGACAGACTGCTTGTGCGGGATACTGTCCTACTTGACGGAACTTCTGAGTCCCCCCATCCAATGTCTCTACAGGAAACGATGCATGGTCATGCAATTTTCGGTACCTTGATTCTACGAGGCCCCTTAACTCGAAGCCTAGGTGAATTCTTCCTTGCCGAATTCTCAGCTTTGCCCCGAATAGGGGCTAGGGACTTCCGCACAGCAGCAGAGAAAGAAGAGGGCGCAGAACGATCTCCCCTCGAAAGCTGGCGGATGGGGAGAATTCAACAAGAAATCCAAGACGGGCTTCTCTGGTCAGCCGCCAATGTAAGGAGTTGTGTGGTCATCAAGTTTGGAGCGGCAACTGTTGAGGCTGGACGGAACTGGATCGGTTCAATGCTGGCACAGGAAGCCAGTCTCCAGCGGAATTTTGGAGAAGATGCTCTCCTATGTGTCCGGTGAGCTACAGTGAAGCTTTGCAGTATCATTGGGCCCAAACTGCAGTGGCCTGGAGACTATGCCTATGAACAATACAACTTGAAGTACAGCGCAGACCATGTGCTATGGAATTGCATTTCTCTCTCAATGGATTTGCCCACAATAGGACAGAGCTATACTACGTCGTACGGCCTTGACCTAAGGTTAGAGCCGGTATGGATTAGACAGCTACAGTTGAGGCACATGATCTAGGTGCCAGGGGCAAGTGGAAGCTTAGCTAGACCCTACCTAACACAACAGACTTTTTAGCTTCGTGAAAATAGTGTACTGTATGACTGACTAGCTGGTTGAAGATGTCTTCTATCGCGAGTTCAAACAGTATCCAAAAGTAAATTCATATATGCTTCCATGATACCACGGACTGCCTTCCGGCAAGCAGGCGGTAAAGGGTGGCATAACTTCTTGAGCTGTTATCCCCCACCATGGGTTAGTTGATTGTGAAGCCGGCCAGGACTTTTTTTTGGACAAGCACCCCACATGCCGCATCGAGTACTCGAATAAGTACTTTACACTTCCATCTTATTAGTCGCTTCTTCTGCTTCGCATCTGAAGTCGAGATTGCGCCAAGCTCTTTTCACCTGCACCTTCTATTGCTTCCAATGGTATAACAAAAATGCCTCCTCGTGGTTCGCGTGCTGGAGTCAGGGGAGCTGCCCGAGGTGGCCGCGGAGGCGCCTCTGCCAGAGGAGGCTCTGCCGTTGCTGCCGTTGCTGCCTCGACACCTGTCGCGACTTCTGGAAATGCCGACGACACCGGGGCAACCGATGTGCCATCTACAGAACAGGCAGGTGCTTCTGCCTCGAATATATCTGGACGCGCTGATGGCTCGCAATCGGCTACTCCTGCGCCCAGCACCAGAGGTGGACCGAAGTTCAAGCCCCGAGCTAGACGACGAAACTCTGGCGACCGAGCACAACTGGAAGAGCAAAGAGAAAAGGATTTGGCGGCGAAGATAAAAATGGAAGAACGAGAGCAGCGCGATGCCGATCGCAGAGCCCGCAGAGGGGGCAGGGGTGGCCGTGGTGGTGACTCTTCAAGAGGTGGCATGGTAAGGCGAACCGTCACCGGCCATGGTCCCTTTTCCGCAATCCCAGGTGGTACGTTATCCTATGCGAAATACTCCCCGCGCGTGAAACTCAGCTCACTAACTCATTGGCAGATGCTGTCAAGAACGGCGGCGCATCCGGTGGCTACAGCGGCTACGGTAGAAGCGGCCCGGGCGGTTCTAACTTTAGAGGAGGTGAGAAGCCAGAAGGGTTCCCCAGATACATGGACCGACGCGCGAACGATGTACGAGTCAATATCGATCAACTGCGCGACGACGCCCCCCCTGAGTCGACTTACGGTGGCTCTCAAAAATCGTCTGGTTCAATGCCTTACAGCATTCCACGAGTAGAACACAAGAAAGAGGACCTCAAGGTGGCAACGACCGCGGAGCTCGAGGCGGAAGAGCAGCAAGATGATGATGAAGAGACGTATACTGATCTGCGTGCGGAGATGTTACGCGAAAAGGATGCTGAGATGTCCGCGGCCAAGGACGAAGAGCTATGGCATGCTGCACCCACAAATCCCGAAGACGTTAGGGTCAAGCCGGAACCTGGAACTGAGATGGAAGATGCAATGGATATCGATAACATCCCTGTCAAGCCGGAAGCACCTCCTTCGCCAGAGCTGAAGAAGAAGCCCAAGCCAGAGGAGCTGGATGCTCGCGACTTGGCCAAGGAGAGGAAACGCGAGAGAGTCGCGCAGGATCTCGAGACTCAGTACGCTATTGCTGATGCTAGAGCGCTCATGGAAGAGCTCAACGTTTCACAGCCTGGTGACGAAGAGCATGGTCATGAAAGAGATGGCCGCCTTTACCTCTTCCAGTTCCCTCCCATCCTTCCTCCTCTTTCCAGGGTCTCGGAGAACGACGATCTAGTAGAGCTCGACAGTGCCCCAGGAAACAATAAGGGAGCTAAGACGAATGCCAAAACACCTGCATCGTCTGCATCTGCCTGGCCGGCCGAGGGCGGTTTCATCGGTAAGCTGAATGTGCGAAAGTCCGGCAAGGTCGAACTAGACTGGGGCGGCATGCCTTACGAGATCCGCCTAGGAACAGAGACTGGCTTTCTGACAACTGCCATCATTGTCGACGAGCCCGAGAACAATGCGGCTGACGGTCAGGGGAAAGCCACCGGCATGGGCAAGGTGTACAACAAATTTGTTGCAGCACCCATACTAGGCGAAGAAGAAGACTGGGATCCAGATCTGGCGGAATACGGCTTATGCGATCCGGCAGGTCTGCAGCCCAGTGAACATTCTTGAAATGTGCATTTCCTGGTTACTACCTGATCACAATCACAAACTCTATAGACGTCTTTGCATGATAGACATGTATCTTTAGGTTTATGCTGGCCTGCTCGGGGAAAGCGCTATACACCAAGCAGTTTTATATAGAGGCCTCATAAGAAAATACCAAATCCAAACTTGATACCCCCTACTCGATGATGATGCCGTATGCCCTGAGATTACTGTTGATTGTATTCAACGCGCTTTCTGTCTGAAAGTGAGGGTCACTGCCCCTTTCTGTAACGAAAATGGTAACTGTATGCACATGATAATACCTAGAGCATACGCCATTGCTGGCATACCTACAGCGCTTCCATCACACAGCTTTACAGTACAAACAGTCTCTGCGTCATATGCTTGTCGACATCGATACGTCCAACCCCTCTCGTGTTTTGGTCTATTGCGCCATTCGGTCGGCGAATCTTTTCCGTCCCAGCATGGAACTCAGGGACTTCATGCGTCCAGGATGGCATTCCCTGTGGGGATGGGTGGCTGGTGACAGGTATAACTGAAGGATGGTATTGCATGTCGCCCCCTCCTTGTTCCAAGAGGAAGAGGTACGTATATGGCTGTTTTGGGATGCTTTGCCTCACCGGGGGGCCGGGGATTGCGAATTGACAAAGGGTTGCTGCTGCATCGCTTACCCCTGTCGAGGGTAGCAGCAGTCTTATGCTGCGTGATAAGGAGTGTTCCTGCGACCGGAATAGGCAAACGGGTAGTTGATTACGGTAAGGCAAGTTGTCGGGTAAATCAGGAATATGCAGAGTCATCTATTTCTCAGCATTAGGTATTCCGGCGACAATGGTGATATGTCATGATCAACTGAGGACATATTCACCACGAGGGGGCGAAAGGTAAGCAAAAGACAATTCAGAGACTACTGGAGCATGAGTGTTTGTCCAACTCGCTTCGAGCTTGGAATGAGCGAGCTTTGGGGTGGAAATATTAATATGATTTGAGGATCGTAAATCCAAATCCGAAAGGGGGGGTATCTGTTTATCCTTTACGCCAGCAAGCCAAATGGCTTTCTCCCAGAAACGCAGTTGATGCCTTCGTTGCGAAGGCAATCATAAAATAGTCATTTGCCAAATAACCAATGTCACACTCCCATCCACGAGTGCTTTATACTGTAGATTGGATAATGCAACCTTTGAACTCATTTTTATTTTCTCCCTTGCCTATCAGACTGTCACCGGCGCGAGAACCCCCGTGACTTGTCGAGCTAGAATCCCCGTGATCTGTCGCTGTCGCTCCGTTCACGATGTTGCGATTCTGGCGTGAGCTCTACCGTCGACGAGCTCCGGGATTGGCCGTCGAGGAAGGTTTCTCGGGTCTCCCCTGTTTCTGGCGGCTGCCGAACGTTTGGCTCGATGCTGATTTCGACGCGGCGAGTGACGGTGGCGTCAACAGAATCGGGGCGCGACACTTGGTCGGCCCTCTCGGAGATGCGCGACATGTACGACATCCTGGAACGGCTAGTAATATGAGTCGTGTTGTCAAAATCGCCAGACTTGGAGTTCTTCAAGTACCCTAGTTCAATATCGACCAATGTGACGTCCCTGGATCCAAAGCCAGGCATGGCGCCGTTCGATCGGTTCGTCCGCGATTTCGCCTGTCCATTGCTGAAAGGGCCGGTTTGCTTGCTGACTCCGCTCGAGGCGAAGCCTTTGATCTTCCATGCGCGAAGTAACGGGCGGATGGTGACCAGACTCGATGCTATAATTGCCACACCGGGCTCGACCAATGTCCACACCATGGAATCAGTGCCGCCATCTGGGAGAAAAAGAGATTAGTCAGACAGTGCCCATAAGCCCCAAGGGGAACGGGAGTAGGGCTTACAAAGGATATCACTCAAGTCGGTAAGATCGGCCAGGAATTTCAGACGAATCAATGTTGCAATGCTTGCAAACACGCCCATACTTAAAATCAGAACCACGGTGATTTTCGCTTGCGTTGTCATTTTGACGTTCCAGACGATAGGGATCGGGATCAGGGCGTATAGCCAATCTGAAAGGATTGTCATGACTGAAAGGGCATATGCAGCGCTAACAATTTCCTCGCCAGAAGCGCAATGGGCCTTTGGGTCTCGCTCGAGGATGGTATAGTCCCATTGGGCTGGGACTGGGTTGCACTGAAACAGATTCCAGAAGAACAATGCCAAGCTCCAGATGGTGATGACCACGAGGCTTCCCCAGATAAGGTACCTGTACCGTTTCTGAGTAGCGAGTCGCAGAAGGAATATGCCGATCGATAGCTTGATAAACATCATGTCCAGGACATATGTTGCAGTGGCGAGGGCTTGGAATTCGAGAGCTGCAATTTCGCTTGGCTGGTCCAGAGATTTGTTATGTCGACCCAAGCCCACGAAATATCCCGCCAATATAAAGGCGCATGATATAGTGAAGATGATCTGGGCGATCCTCCGTCAGTCACCTCACCCGGGAGGGGGAAAGGGGCAAGTAGGTGGTCCTTACCTGACTGATCAGCATGAGCCAGTCATCTGCTTGGAATCCCTTTAACATGATGGCCCTCACGTATGTTCTCAAGAAAACGGAGATCCATGTTAGAGTTAAGAATACAACGGACGTAACAAGCAAGGCAAAGCCATTGCTTTCTGTCGATACCGTGGGATCCTGGGCCGCCATCTGATGTTCGATTAGAGTGTCGCACCGATATTGGGGAGCCGGATAGAAACGAGTGACGACGAGACGGTGTAAAGCTTATAGGAAAGAAAAGGACGGGAAGCGCCCCCATCCATACATATAGTCTAGAGCAGCCGCCCGGGGAAGCAGACGCATGGGAAAGGATCGTTCCAGACAAGTGGAACCAACAACTGAACAGGCCCATGCCAGCCATGTGGTGAAGAGAAAGTCCCATGCCTTCCCGAGGCTATAGCATATACTACAAGTAGAAAGACGCCGTGCCTTATGGCCTTGTCCTGGAAGGGGTAGCCGAGAATGGAGCTCGTCGAGAACAGACCCTGCAGAGGGACCAATCTAGACGACCAGAGCGCTTTTGGCCTGGAGCTGTTACTGCTGCACGTCTCTGCGTCCGAATACAACTTGTGCAGGCTCGTGTGCCTGCTTCGGCAGGCCAGAAGGCGCCCCACGCCACTCATCTCAGTGCGCACGCCGGCTCATCTGGCCGGTAGGCTAAGCCTACTAGTATAGGAAAGGCAAAAGACCCAGCTCGCGAGGAGCCGGTGGATGTGTAGATCAACCCGTGTTCCCTGTCGACATGCATGCAGGCCTGTTATGCAATATTTATTCCGGGCTAAGGCTATTGGTCAGAGATGATGGGATGCCCGGGGGTGTGCCGGGCCAGTGCTGTCTTGGCGCTGTCCGATACATCGGTCGTCGGTATGTATAATAATCACACTGCTAGTGACCGCTGCCGCTGTTCAGACTGAGCGCGGCAGCTATAGACAGCACCCAGATTCCCTACGAATTACATAGTACGAGATCTCAAGGGGAGCTTTATGAGCGTGCCTGGGCGCCCGTCGTTCCCAACACCAACTTTATTGCATGCCAATGTGGTGATTGGGTTGCAATGACAGCTGAGTCGAGACCGCAAACGTCGACAAGGTGCTGGGTGCCGGTAAGGACTTGTTTCGGTGACATTCAGCTTTAAAGGAGGCTCACCTTGGCCAGCTTTCGTATTCTCATGTACTATTCCAGCAGTCGAGTTGGAGTTGGAAAGCCTGGCATGTGTAAGTCGAGTTTTACGCTAAATAATGTTCCGCCACCCACGGACTTACATGCAGGCTTGCATCTGGGATTTAGGGTACATGTATGCAGGAATGGCATCCCCCATCACATCCATCCATCCCCTGCAGCAGCGTGCGCAATCGATGCTTCAACATCGGGTGACAGACGCTCCAGAAGAAAACGGCGGCTGGCCCTGATGCAATCTCGATAATTGTTCGGCACTTGTGCAGCCATTTGGAAGTGATACTAATTTCTCAGTCTTTCCATTCCCAGGCTCCTCAGTATTGCTAGCACGCACTGGGTAGGTGCTGATAGACTGGCGGAAGCGACGAATCTTGGATTGGACTTGCACTTGGTAAAGTCGGCTCCGCTTCCCAGCTCAGCAACCAAGTCCGCTATGACCCTCCCAACAATGTAACCCCTCTAGGGGGTTTTCTTTTCTGCATCGGTCCAGTTACAGGCCCCATTGACACGTTGGAAAGAGAAATGAGCGAGCACTGGTCATCGCTTGTTTCAGAACTCTTGCTGACTGATGCGCGTGCTGTCTAGGCTGTGTATGCAGTGTTATCGTATGCTGCTGGGAAGACCGGCCTTGTCACTTTGGCTAGCTCAGCATCGGGCTCGTCCGCCGCTGATCATTGCAGAGATTGATATATAAGAGAATGCCACAACAAGTATAACAGTAGATCGCGTCTCATGTCCTGCGAAAATAATGCACACCTGCGTGCGGCGCCTGTCGACTGGCTTCACAAAAGCTCAGAAGCTCTTCACCACATCCCATGCTGTTTCTGAAGCGTCAGAGCGATCGTGCCATACTCGGTCAAATTCTGGCTGAGATCCTGGGGCCCTACACCTACACCCTTATGTGGTATTGTCGTCGAATAGGTGAAGATCGGTACAGCTTTCCGAGGTATAGGTTATACCGACAAGACTAGAAGGGTAAAACTGGAAATTTCAAGGGTAAAGTGGAGAAAACACACGGACCATATCACGGTATCTCAACACCAAAAATTATTATTATATATACCAGAATAACCCGAATTCTAACCAACCCTAATACTATCCGTATCCCTAACTAACCGTCCTAACCCTAACCCGTCACGCCGGTTCGATTGGTGGTAAAATCAAGTTCTTACGTTAACGGGAAGGTAGTGAAAAGTACGATTGAATGTGCATGTACTAAAATATTGGACTAGTCTTGTCGGTATAACCGTCCCCCTTTCCGAGCCACCTCATATGCTCCACCATGAGGAGACCGCTATGATCAAATCCTCCAATTGGACAGTCTCGACTCTTTGTTGGCCGGATAGTGCTGCGTTGCAGTAGCAGTTAGCAGTAGTAATAGATAACACGGCATAGTCGTATCTAGAACGAACGGGTGAACAATGCCACTCTCGGACGAGAGAACGCTCCTCCGGCGCGCTGGCGAGAAAGCTGGTCTCATCAGAACTCTAAGTTCTTACATATAGAGCTGTCAAGTTTACACTACTTTCTTGGCGAAACCCCAACCCGGGGCCTCGGGTTGGCTTGACACACCCGAGCTTCTAGTTATTGGTGAAGATCGGTAGGTGTGCGACGGTGGCACACTGACGCTTGACAGGTACTAGGAACAGACAAACGAGTCAGGAACCACCGCAACCGGCCGGTAGTCTCCCGACAACCGAGCATGCCTGCGCGATGCGAGGAGTATTTCTGCGCGCCGGTAGGCCATCGTGACGGATCGGGAAGCTGGCTCGCCAGATGTGTTTCTGGTTACATCGTCTCACCTAAAGCCTCGAGAGCCTAGCTAATGTATGTCGTGCGTACGCTGTGCGAAGCCCTCCTCTCTCTCCATAGTAAGGAGGCGGGCGTTGTGGGCAGTTTTCACTAACTTGGGCCTTGGCCCTCTAGCCCTCTCAGCCACTGGACGCTTCTCGGTATAACTGCAAATTGCAAAATTCTGCGCGGTGCTCGTGTTTGCTGCTCCTGAGAGGACCGCACTGGGTTCCAAACCGGGACTAGCATCCCTTGACTATCAAATACCGCCGCGAATGTGGGACTGCCGCCTGTATCAATCAAACGTCCGCGAATTCTCAATTCTACGCAGGTCGCTATAATGCAGTGTGGATCATGTAATTGGTAATAGCTTGCAATGATCCAGTCGGTACTTCAGCTTCTCCATAGTACTGGCGGCATTTCACAGCCAAGGGGGTTCTCGGTATCTTCCGTGCCTTTGCGCATCCATTCCGTCGTCGGTTCTCGCCATGATGCTTTCTATTCTTGAACAACCAGGAGTTTGACCTAGCTCAAGATTTTTATTCCTTTTCTATTAAATCTTCCCTTGCGGGGACACATCGGGAAATAGGCAATTATCTTTCATGCCCTCACATGTAAGTAATTAAGACGCTGATAAGTGTTACCCTGCATCGTCAGCCAAATGATTCCGATGCCAATATCCCGTGCCGTCATCCGCATCCTTCCGCCCATCCGACTTGCGGAAATCCGCCCCCGCGCATAGCTCCGGCCCACGCTCTTTTTCTCCGCCGGGCAAACCATTTGATTTTTGGGACTATTGTCCAAATGACACGACCCAGCTATGTGTGAACGCTATTTCGCACGAACCATAACAACCATCTCTTTCTCCTGTTTTCCAAGCTCCAATTGATTTTCGTACAGAGTCTTTTGCGAGCATAGACCCCAAAGCTTTCGCTGAGTGATGGCTTCGTCAGCGCTGCAGTACGAGACGGTGAAGTACGGACCTCATGATCTGCAGACGATAGGCCTCTGGAGACACGTGAATGGAAGTGATGTGACGGGGGAAATATGGATCGTGTAAGTAGAGCTGCGTGCATGCACAGAAAACCGCGAAAGCATTGCTTGCATAAGATATATAGGTACAATTATATATCTAATTCTGACACGGGGTTCAGCTATCTACACGGCGGCGCATGGCGCGACCCGCGCAAGACGCACCTTGACTTCACGCCGACTCTGAACCACTTCATGACCTCGCCCGACAGCTCCAGGGTGGCCGGGTACGCCTCGGTCGACTACCGGTTGAGCCCTCACCCAGAATTCCCGCAAGACCCTGCGTCTACCCCGCCGGAGAAGCTGCGGAACGCAACCCATCCGGACCACCTCCGCGATGTCTGGTCTGCTCTGCAGCTTTTGCAGCGGTCTTTCGGCTTCGGCAGCGACTACATAGTCGTCGGCCACTCTGCGGGCGCCACCATGGCTTACCAGATGCTGATGGGCGCGGCTGCCCTGCAAGGCGCCGAGGAGCCGCCCTCGGGGGTGGAGCTGCCCAGGGCCGTCGTAGGGTTCCAGGGCATCTATGATATCCGGGGTCTCGTCGACCGCTTCGGCCCTGGGTACGCCGGCTTCATCACCGCCGCCTTCGGAGACGACACCTCTGCCTGGGATCGCGCCTCGCCCATAAAGTACGCCGGCGACTTCAAGTCGAACTGGAAGGGTGGCAAGGTTGCGGTGCTCGGGCGCTCGCCCGATGACGAGCTCGTGGACGCGGCGGAGCTCGAGGGCATGGCCGAGGTGCTGGAGAGGCAAAAGGTAAACTACCTGGTGTTCAAGGACATGAAGGGCACGCATGATGGTGTGTGGCAAGATGGGCGGCACGTTGCTCGCTTGGTCGCCGAGACTATCAGAGCGATACATGCATAGTATGTGGTAGGAAGCTATCATCATTGCCAAACCACATTATACGGGAGAGGCGATAAGTCATCCAATGGTGGAAGACCTGGTGGCGGGAAGAGGTAGCGGTGGGGATACTAGACTGGGGGTTTTGGATCGAGGCTTTGCTTCACGTGAATGTTGTTGCACATCATGTAGATTGAAGAATACATGGCTCTCTTCCTCCTTAGAGCCTCTGCTACTGCGTTATGCGTTTATCCTTTAGTTCTTGTAGAGTAAGCGTACTGAGTTGGCTTCTACGTGACCCGATTCTCCTCAGTCAGAATACGACGCATCCAGCGTGTGGGCTTCCACGCAGCTCAGCGCAAAATCAGCTCCAGCCCGTAGCCCAGTAGTTTCCCTCGACGTTTCCAAAGTTTTGCGAGATGGACAAAGCCAGCGGAGACCAGACAAGGCGGGTAGATTGTTTCCTCGTTCAAAGGGACTTCTCGAGGGATGAAAGGCCGCCCCCCAATAACAAAGGGCATCATATCATAGCTTACCGCATACATAAAAGACCCAACTAACGAATGCATGACTCTAGTTGTCTTTCAGCAATCTTCCTACCTGGGGGCTATTCCAATGTGATATAGCCGGTTGTACATTAAATAAAACACCAACATGATGGAAAGCGACTGGTCTGACAACTCACGTAAAGAGTTCCGTCCAGATACATATAGGCGGAAGGATGGGGAAAAGAATAACCTCACCAAGGGAAGTCGTGGGGCCATGAGCTCAGGCGGGAGGCCCTCTCCGTCTACCGTCAAACAAGCCATAGACCTTGTATTCGAGACGGATCGTATCATGAAGGGTCGTGTGCACGAGGCTATAGGGTTCAGTCGAGAGCGAGATCGACGCAAGTACCTCGAGGAAATCAAAGCACTGCGGTGGAATGCCGATCCGACCGTCCCCGAGCTCGTCGACTTCATATCGCGGGCCTTTGAGATCGATCAAAGGTTCGTCCGCACCGTGAGGAGCTATGCGAAACGAGATAAGGGTGGGAAAGAAGGCGGCAAACGCACTGGTCCTGAATCAACCAAGTCCCTGGATGGCGACGCAGACAAAGGCGGCACCGGACTCGATAACGAGGGCTCTAATAGCGGCGGCGAGCCACCAAAGCCGCCAAGAAAGCCCAAACTATACTCGAGCTGCCTCATGTATATGTGCAGCTGGAACTTCGTGGGCGAAGTCATCTTTTGGATCTTTCTCGTTCTCCTCGGCATCACCGTAATCCACCAGTTGTTCATGCGTCCCGAAAGCTACTCTAGCCGCCAGCAGCGATATCCCGACTCCAGACCGCCCAACTACTACGCCATCTTGGGCATCGACCTCAACGCCACGGACCACGAGATACGCGCCGCCCACCGCCGTCAAGCACTGATCCACCACCCGGATAAGATCAACACGCTTGCTGTATCACCTGCCGCCGCCGCCTTCTTCGCGAGTTCCGGGGACGGCGGGAAGGAAGGCAGGCAAAGGGCCCGGGAGACGGCCGCCGAGAGGATGCGCCTCCTCCATGCCGCGTACCAGACGTTGTCCAACGGTGAGGAACGCTGCGCGTACGACCATTTCGATTGGCCCCTGTCCGAGGGCGCGGTACCGCGCAAGAATGGCTACGCGATCGCTAAGCAATACTACAGGTGTTTGGACAGGGTGCAGCGCAGCCTCTTCACAAAGGAGTCGGACAATGGCAACGGTGGCGACATGGACGCCAAGATGGATGATATGGATGATATCAGAGAGGACGAGAATCCAAGTGAGGACGGGAATCCAAGAGAGAACGAAAAACAAGAAGAGAAGGTGGAGGAAGCCAATGTAGATGTAGAGAAAGAGAAGGAGGAGGTGAGTGGGAGTGCGCCAGCAAAGCAAGAAACGGCAGTGGGAGGTCTTTCACCGCGGAAGCGGGTTTTGGTGTATGCGGAGAAGGTGGGAGCAGCATACTACGCAGTATGCTACGGGGATTCGGTGGGACGGATGGGGCTGTTCGTCTTGATGAACGCCATCGCTTGGAGATTCGGCGTGGAACTGCCGGACATATGTTTAGGGGGCGGCTAGTGGACTTCATCTGCCCCCCAGGCCCTGTCTGTTACCGCGATGGAATGATTTCCGGTATATATGTTTTATGTTTATTAGTTTGGTATTCCGGCGACATAATTCTCAACGTAGTTTTGACATGTTTTATTCGTGTACTGATAGGGCCCTTCTTGATTTGGACAAGCAGGCAAGTTCAGCAAGGCGTGTAGAAGCTGCCCGTTCGAATGCAGCTTATTTGCACCAAGATTGCACCATTCAAGGTGATCAACTGCCCGGGTATGAGGCTAATCCGTATCGACTGATTGGCATTGCTGGTACAAGTTCGCTAAGGTTCCTGCAGCGAAGACCGCTCCAAGCATCCTGTTGGTGAAGCTCTTGTATATCCTCCACCTGCCTTGGTATCGTGACCGTCCTTTTGTGGCGCCAGGGAAGTAGAATGACACCAGTCAGCTATCTCGTCGCTCTATACCACTTCAAAACAAGCCGAGATGGAGAGATGGCTTGCCATCTCGGTTTTTGGATATACGAGCTACCCCTATTCGAAGGCGCCTGGCGAGGAAGGTCAAGGGTCGAATAGGGGAAGCTCGTATATTATTTTGGGCCACAAGCGAAAGGTCGGGTTCTTCGTTCTGCTCGTAAGATGCGAAGCATTCGCGGACCCTTCATCGTCGCCGTACGTAGTCAACCTCGAGCTCCTGTGGCAGTGATATAGCTCAGGCCTGCGGTGCTGACAGGGAGCTATACCCGAAAGAAGGCCGTATGCAACAAGGCTCGAGGGATTGTCCTGTCTCCTTCTTGGCGTCACCTCAACCGAGAACAAAACAAGCCTCGGAGGCTTGCAAATGAGCGAATCAGGCAGCCAGGTAACCGCGGTCTCTCTTCACCGCGACACTGTAAGATCTCCCCCGAAACCGTGTACGGCACGCCACCCACATCGACCGTCTGCGACACCACCGACGCGCCACCGCTCTGGACCTTGCCCGGTGAGACAGCCAGCCCGTAGTCGCCTGTTATCAACGACGAAGACGCCGGGCCATCACCGCCGCCCGACGGACTAAAGACTAGACCGTGGCCACTGAAGACGGAGCCGCGTTTCCGGTGTTGCTGACCATCGCTATCCGGAGAAAACGCATCCTTTGAGACGGACGTCTTGGCAAAAACTTTAGACGCGTTGTCGCTGACCTGAATCGGGTGCGCGCTGACCATGGTGAGGAGCGCGGCGACGAGTACGCCAAGAGCGAGTCGAGACATGATACCGGTATTCCAGATGTCGCTGTGGCTGATGTTTGCCACCTGATGATTTGTCGGGGATAAATGTATTCGAAATTACAAATAAGTAAAAGCATGTTCACTTTGTAAATCCATGGCCTCGATTCAACGCGAAATGCTTGATATGCTGGGCTTTTGGGAGGGCATCACGTGGGTGGTTGTTTCATCCTTCGGCAGAATGCGACGCCGTGTAAGTCTGATACGTCTTGGCGTACAGACCAAGGCTCTAAAGCCGTCGAGGCAATCAAGATTTGTTTGCCTCCGAGCAGGGCGTATACGACACAAGTAAATACAAAACAAAACAAAAAGCGGTAAGCTGTTCACACGATGATATGATGTAAGTGTAAGTGTTGATTCGTTTCACATTCGTAAAAAATATATATACAGCAGAGCATCATAGTGCTGAAGCGCGCTTTGTGCCGACACCGCCGATGAATTCCCCAAACCGATGCCCACCAAGCGGCAACAACGCAATCGATGCTGTGGGTTTGGGCGTGAGCCCGTAGCGACCACAGTCGTCTTATCCTCCATCCCGACGGGCGGTAGATCTTCCCGAAGATTCTCCTTCCCGATCTGAGGCCTTCATCAATGCGTAAAGAAAGAAATAGAGTGCGTGTGGCCTTGGAGGAGGTGCAAGATGAGCCCACGGGTGTCGTGTAGCTTCACATCGCCCTTGGCCGACCGCCAAAATAAAATGATATATATCCAAATGCGTCATCCGCCCATTTTGAATTTAGTACAGTAGCCACAGCTAGTCGATTCCTTTTGTGATTTGAGATTGGCGCAGCCAGAAATACCGGGCTAGAGGGTATCTATCGCACTTCCGAAACGTCAACCTCGTTATTTCGGAGGTCGCGCGAGCTGCTCTTCGACAAGGAGCCGAAGCCGGGCATGAGGGAGAGGCGGTTCATCCGCTTCTTCTGGGCCGGCGTTTGTGACTCCAAGACATGCGTTGGCGACCGGGGGTCTTCCACGCTGTGTCGGTTGTACTGCTCCACTGGCGACGAGGCTGAAGAGCTGTTTGTCGACGAGCCTGTGGTGTTGGGAGTGTTGTAGACGTACTCGCCATCGACGTAGACGGCGTTGCTGATGAAAGTTGAGCGCCGGTTACGGTTGCGCGTGTAGCGCTGCTCGAGCCGGTAGATCTCGATCTTGGCTTGGATCTTTTCCAGAAAGCTGACCATGATGGCGGTGTTTTGGTGGTGTTATTCGGGCAAGTTCGAGAACAGGCTCAATATGGTCAATTGGGTTGTGGCGCGCAGAGTGACGTCCTCCTTATCAGGTAGTCTCGACGGTCTGCTGCTCAAGGCGTACAAGTCCAGGCGCAAGGCGGTAGCTGATCAGTCACGTATCGAGGTGATACAGTCCAACGTCTCGTCCGGTTTCGAGTCGAGTCCTGTGCCGAGTCCTGCTGTGGGTGGTATGACGCGGATGTGATATTCAGAAAAGGTAGGCTTTCCAGTCTATCTCTATGATATGGTTTGTTGGATGGTTTTTGACCGTCCAATGTTCTAAGGGGATGCGAGTCAACGAAGGAGTGTGCGTTGCGTTGCGTGGCGGTTCTCAGATGCTACGAATGAGTGTATTGGAGTCAGGTTGACAGGTGGAGGTTGATGTTTATCAATTAGGTCGGCAGAGTCCCGAGCAGAAAGGTTGGGGATTGTCCGATTATATGAAGGGGTGGAAAGAGTGGAATGGTTACAAGCGAGGGGAAGAAGTAAGTTACAATAGACGTAATATAGTAATAGCAGAGAAGGGCAAGTGATAGCAGAAGGAGAGATGCAAGACAAGGACAAGACAAGGAGTGACTGGTTGAGCGACAAGTTCCAGATGGTGGTGTGGAGATCTACCTTTCTCTGTCCGTCAAGCATGAATGCACGGCAAGGTAGGGATGCGCTCCAATTAAGTCCTCTACGAATAGAAACAGAGAATTTCCCTCCCGGTCGACTGGATGAGGGAGGAGTAGAAGAAGGAGAAGATGGCCGGCCTCCGCTCCCACTACGTACGCTTCATTACTGGCCTCATCTTGGGCTCCAGTCAATCACTGATGAACTCGAGCTGCAGCTATTAGTGCAGCTTGTGGAATTTTCTCTGTGCAAGGGGAATAGGTGGGGTTCTGGAAGGGGCCAAAATTCCAATCCAGCCATACAAACCGTGTCTCCAACGCCTTCTAGCCCCTTTGGTAATAGTGAGCATCTGCACGAGCCCGGGGATGGCACCCTTTTTCAAGAAAAGCCATCGTCCACCTCCCCAGAACCGGTCTAGAGCATCATAAAGCCATGTCTAGCTTTGCAGTAGTGTTCTTTTTAGACCAGCCTCCCGCTCTGGAAATCCTCGCGTGCGACGGTCCGACAGGAACAGTCGATACCGACCGACTTGCTGGACACCAGCTGCAGAAGAGCCTTTTCCCAGACTGCTGAGTTGGGGCTAGCATATCTTCCCCCTGACTGTTCGCATTGAAACGAGCGGGTGAAGGTCAGTTGAACGAGAAAACCAGTGGGGTCGCGGTTGACTCCAGTGGGTTTATGCAGTTAGTGGCCTGGGGCTTAGAGGTTACAGACAAGGTACTGACGGGACTCGCAGCAAAGTCGAATGCAGGGGCACAACGTGAGAAAAGCCAGAAAGGAGTCCATCATGGCTGCTGCTGGGTCGGTCCGACGCCTACATTCCACCACGAGGGTTTTTTACTGCTAGTTTTGTAGTTGCGCGCCTTATCAAGCCATCAAGCCAGCTCAAGTCTGCTAGCACAGCTCGCTTTTTGTGATGGTGCCTGCCGATCGCCTTGGTGCCAGGGCCGAGTGGACCGTGAGATCTCTAGTATTTTAGCAGGCGCAACTATTAACACGCGATATCAGACTAGGGTATGATTACTTAAGAGAGTTCGAAATTTCAAGGAAGGAGAACCCAATCTATTCCGTCCTGATTGACCGGGACGATTCCCACCGATAACATTCTCATCCGCGCCGGAATAAAATATTACACATTGCATTGCATACAGCATGTTGCACTGCCTGGCGGGCGGTTGTGAGGATATCTGGTTGCTGGATATGTAAGCATTGTCGGTTAGCATAATGGTCACACTACGGATTGCGACACCGAAACCTTTTGTGGCGCTTTAAGCTCATGCAACAAGCGACGCGAAACGGCCGATGGACAGGCGGTTCTGCAGGCGGGACTTTTGAACCAGACTTGAGCTCTGCTTGAGCCGCGAATTCAAGGATGGATCGACAGGCCAGACGTTGCATCCCCAGACTTTGCTTTTCTTCTTCGTTAATGAAAAGGATCATCCCTACCCCCGTTTTCATCTGCCACGCGGTCTAGGTAACGTTGGGCTCTCGACTTCATGCATTTGTTTCTTATTCTTCCCACTTCACCAGCGCTTCAGACTTGCCTCGCCAAAGCTTCACAGTCCGTCACTTGCACCACGTATGCGACCGGCTTGGAGTTATCTCTAGTCATATCTGGCATTAAGATATAGCCATTATTGAGGTGGCATGTGCAGAATAGCTAAATCGCCGCCCGGACTTGTGTGTGCCTTACTACTATGGCCAATCGGCGACATTTGGCACCTGAGCCAGGTCCATGCCCGTCGCTGTCCGGCCATCTTGGTTTCGCTCCAGCTGGATACTACAAGTAGCGCTGCGCGTCAAGACTCATGCAATCATGAGCGCCTGAGCTTCGGGCGCCTCAGTAAGGTCCATTTCTCCTAGCTCGGCACTATCTTTTGCGCCACGATGGATGATGTGCGCGCCCCAGCATGTGGCCCGGCTCCGGCTCGCAGCTCAACCGCGTGGCTATCCACCGATAGATGAGGTCAATTTCGCACCGTTCATTTTGTGACTGACTCCTCAACCGCATCGCGGCGCAAAGCCTATCGTGTGACTTTTTGCCCCTTATCGCACGCAGATAGCAGCTCTGTTTCAGTCACATAAGTTTTGCTGCTTAGGGCTGCAGAGCTTTGGGTTGCAGGGTGCATGTGTTGGTAAGTTCACGTTTGTCTCGGACGTGAGGCAAACTTGATGAAGTCAATCCTTGATTAAAATGATATCGTAAGATTCGAAAATTGCTGGCTTTATTTTCTGGTGGGATGAACGGCACGGTCCAGTCCGTATGTCGCATTACATCACCCAAGGATTGGGCCCTGTATCGAATGGTGGTCCAAGCAGAGCCGCCTCCATATTATTGAGCTATCACTCCGTATCCGTAGCTATTTCTTTATGATATCCAACGGTTTGTTGAATGGGTTTGTACTTCAAGCCTGCCTGGCTTTGGACCTTTCAAGCCAAATCTCCATCATCCGTGCGGCCCGCAATGCCGTGTTCTTGACCTCGTCGGACGAGCACTTCCTAGCTTCTTCGCGCAGGCGTTGGGACCAGAATGTCCATCTTTCAGGAGTATACCCGGCTTCGCCTCTGAACAGAGACCCGACAGCGAACATCCGCTTGTCCGCATCATCAAGCTGCTCCGACGGTAGGACCTTAATGGCCAACATGATGGCGCCGCTGTGCTCGATGATCTGGGCCGCGGTCATGATATGACAGTCGTGAAGCTTGGGCGCCGCGGACAAGTCTTCCTCTAGACCCTGCCGAAGCATCCATAGCGGGATGTCCCACCAGTCGGTCACCCCTTTGCCGTTCAACCTCGCTGCGAATGCGTGAAAGTTGACCCACGCACTGGTGATCTTGGCCTGTTCTGTCTCGTCATCGACACTCTCAGGTCCGTTGATCTGATCTCTGAACTCCGCCCCAAGCAGAGGCAGCTCTTTCCATTTTTGCTCCTTCATATCCCAACTTTCAGCTTATGCATATATTGAATTGGAGGCTTGAGGCAGGATGTTATTACTCACGTTTCCCCAGATGCGGATGTCCTGGCTGTCCGGCAGCAGCATGACCTCGCTGACCATCTGGACTAGCTTGTCCTGAGCGGGGTGATTGTATGATGCGCCTCGGGCAAGTTTGGCCACGCTTTGCCAAAGGGGTCCAAGATACGGCTCGACATCATCTTCGCTTGTGGGCAAGTTGCTGGCTATGGTTTGAGCAATGGACTCCGGTGCTTCGGCGCTCGATTGCCCGTCCAGGAACTCATTCAGTTTCTGCTCTATATGCTGCGTTTGTGCTGTGAAATCTGCCATGTTGAAGATTGTGCTGGCTTTTCGCCTTGGCACACTTGTAAATGTAGGGCGATTTAGGTTGAGCCAAGACGAGCGGAAGAACCGAGTACTTCCACGTAGTCACATACGAACAGTTCTTTGTTTTTATCTTCTTCTTCTTTGCTATCAGGATAGCTTCGTGTTGAGGAATAGTGCTGGTTGATGACACCCCCTCAGTATACTCCAATGAAGCTGGGCTATTTCTGTACGTCATTTTATGTACGCACAGGCCATCGGACCAATTCGATCCAGCGACAGAACAACGCGGGAATGGCCAAGACTACACCTTACTTTGCAGGTCTATCTTCCTCGGCAATCTACCGGTCGCAGATCTTGCCCAGCTAGCAAGACTCCATGAACTTCGCCAGCGCTGAGTATAATGATATTATATAACAACAGGGAACAGTTTGCGCTGCGTTTCAAACCAGACATGTTCAGGCCTGAAGAGCCATACACAATGTCAGGTGAGGAGTGCCAAAGTGAAGCTCTGCTCCCCTTAGACGCATACAAGGGCTCATATGAGGGGGCATGGTTGAATTGAGTACACGTCAATGAACCACCTTATCCTGGACGGCCTTTCAATATGCATTGCATTGCTTATTATTTCAAAGCTATTATGAGGATACTTGCTTCTAGCCAATCTTGAAGAAGGCCTATGGGGTGCACCATGAGTCTGTGAAGTCCATAACCCGAGGCAAGGTGCAAGTCAGATCTGCTGTGACAATAGTTGAGAGTAGGTCAGCAGATTTCTTACATAGGTATACAGTCCGTGGTACGGATCCAACAAACATATCTGGTATTACTCTTGATGTGATGAAGGGGATGGTGTTTGAAGAACTCGGTGCCACCCCCGAGACTCGTTCCAAAACGTGCACACGACAGGTGTCAGACTGCAATGGTTCCTAGACTCAATGGATGTATCGTACAGTCGTAGGGCTACCAGGATCATATGGGGCACCCCCGAGAGTGCATTTCCGGTGCGCCACCGTACAGTCGCGGTGAATTTGACAGACGCGGGGACAACCCTTTGTTCAAGTTGGCTGGTAGCGAGACCAGACTTCTTCCGGCTTAACAAACTGCCAGTTTTTCGGACGCCAATACAAATCCTTGCATATTGGCCTAGTATATTGGATATAGAATTCTAGTACTGTAGAACACTCAATGTCGCGCTGCTGAGTTCTGCCAAGTTCTGCCAAGTGGGATCAGTGAGAAGTCTCGTCAGCGACGCAAACGCCCCTTGAATATAGGACGACGAGTAAACTGAGGCATGAGACACCCGCTACTCACCGAGTCACTCCACTGGCAGGTCTCACCATCCGGTGTCCTACCTCTTCTTATTGTCCAAGGGTCAACATGGAAGGCGTCTGTGTTCTGATAGTGGTTCTGGAGGCAAATCGGGAAAGACATCACTACAAACCCGGAACCCCGATGCCTCTACGGCCTTATCCAGTGGTTTGCTGGGCCTACATTAGCCCACAAGGCTCTTGCTGACCTCTGGAAGACCAAGGTTAGTCGACATGTTCACGCCTATTATTGGAGATAGTCCACGCATATTCAATTATCAACCCCTTACCGGCCGGTTGTAAGTCGGCATGCGAGAACTTTGCCTCGGCCCTCGGATCAATGCAATACTTACTTATAAGCTATCAAACAGCTCATCCCATCATCGGAACCAGGTTCAGGCAGAGATGGTATCTGAATCATCTCGCGGTTCTTCGGTGCAGGGGCTGTTGGGAGCACGTCGCGAGCACTCGATGGTCGCCCTTTCGGCATATCACTTACACCCACTGCTTACACACGAGCGGGAGTTCCATGTCTACTCGAGTGCTGCGAACATGGTTACCCGGACGGAGGTTAAATATATCTCCTGGCAATTGAAATGGTGCTTGCTTGCTATGGCCCATTTGTGACCCGAGAGGCGCCTGAGTGGGACGTATCTCCGCCAGTGGGCAATGTGGTATTGTCCACTCTCCGAGCACCCGAGGTTGGGGCAAAATTTATTACGAGCTCGTAGAAACGTCGGCATGAAGGAAACGGCCAACGGTATTTAGCTCTACATTGAAGAGGCTGTACACATGGACCTGGTCACGTACATGTAGCCCAAACGAAACGACAGCGACCTACTATACACGAAGTAAGAGCGATTGGATAAAATATGAAGGAGGTAGTCTCGGCTATGTGCTGAAACCTGGGCCACGAGCAACATCGGCTGCAGCAGTGTTTCCGTTGCATATCGTAAGTTTGGCTTGATCGTCATTATCGCTATCTGTCTTGCCGGAAGGACCAAAAGGCGCTGTAATATTTTCATAACAGACGAGTGGCTCATGCCATAGCGATAGACTCTGCACTACGAACAAAATAATATTGAGATGCCACAACTGAGTCCATGAGATGAGCCTGTGAGGCGTCTGGTGTAATACCCTAATACACTTCGTACCACGAGCGCATCATCAACCAAATGAATCACTGGACTCCAACATCGCATTGATCTGAGGCTCCCCCAAAAACTGTGCCAAGAAGAGGAAGAAGGTCCAGAGATCTACTTGACCGTTTGTATCAAGAGCAACATGGTTTCTCATTGCAGTATTCTGTGCTTGAACACTGTCCACGAGACGAGATATGGCAGCCAGGCGCCAGAGTTGTAGCATCAAAGTGCCAACGCGGACCTGAGATAGGTTGGAAGCAACGCTCTCCCTTGGTCTGTTGGGATGTAGTTCTTGCAAGCAGCGTGCAGCTCGCCTACCAGGCTCCTTCGTCGCCACCACGCTTGCCCCCGATGAACCCGAGCGAGCAAGAAGGAACTGTTCGCTCGATTCACGGCTTGAGCTAAACGCTCAACGCGGTCACCATGGCCGCCTTCCACATGCACACCTACCGGTGTTTGCAAAGACACTTCGTGCAGTGACCGCCCGGCAGCCCACACGGGGCCGGCAGCAGTTCTAGGAGCAGAGGCCGTACCGGCCGGTGCTCTACACGACTTGCTATTCAAAGAGCCCCCCCGGGCGGCCACTAGGAGGTACGAAGATTGGGCACGATGGGTTCGTTGCGAAAAGGATAGGAGACGAGCTCAGACGACACTACCGTACCTGTCGGATCACCCATCCAGGGCTCTGCACGACAACTACATTTATGCAAGTCACTGGCCAACAAACATATGCGGTGTCCCTGACATCCAGCCAGCGACAGTTTAGACATCTGCACCAACCGTCGTTACTGAAGAAGTATGCGGCAGAAACATATACACTGCTTGACTGGTATTGTGAAGGAGTGTCTCCACGGTCACATCTTGCTCAGATTCAGGGGACAACCACAAACATGCTGTTCACATAGGCGACGAGCGCAAATGTGTTACGCACCTATTAGTACAGGCACAGAAAGATCCAACTCCAGTTCCAACTCGCCAGGCGCGCTGGCAAAAGACACTACCAACAATCGATCCAGTCTGAGTTCACGCGCAATTTCTTACCGTATTGAGCCTTTTGGAAACACTATCATCAGCAAATCGCCAGCATCAAGCTCAATGGCATCACAACAAAGGCAACCTGGCAGCATGCCTGCCTGTCTGTGCTTCGCAATCATCATTTGGAAGATGTAAACCAGTATACGCTCGATGTGTCGTCATCGAAGTATCAGAGGAATGAGATTGGAACCAATGCCTGTGCCCATGGCAACTGATGTAAATGAGTAGGCTCGTAGAGCCAATAGTGCAGTGCAATAAGAGCAGCTCGAGTCCGTTGCAATAACGTTGTTGTCTCCAAAAGCAGACTAGTGTGGTTAATAAAGGAGATTGTCTCGACAGCTGTCTCGGGTGCCAAACTCTGTTGTGCGTCGTTCACTGCTGTCGCATGCGTTGACGTGTGGAGCAAATTGGTAAGTTATATAGATATGGGCACAGGAGAAAAAAAAGAAAAAAGAAGAAGGGTCTTTTTAATGCACCAGAGTAGCGAGCGATATCGCTATCGTGATGATCACCGACGCAATATCTTCGTGGAGGGACAGCTTGCCAGGCAGCCAGGTTTGATAAAGCGACGTGTGACGTATCGCTGGCATCATTTCACGGGTTCTAGAAGAAAAGATAAGCGCGCCACACTAGTTGAACGCCGCGTCTTCTTGGGGGAGGGTTTACGCGGCCCGTGGAGTGATGGCGGGATGATGGTCCAAAAGAAGCGGACCATATGTGCATCATATAACCCGACCCGACTTATCTCGAATGCATATTCTGCGCATATCGCAGATAACACCATGTCGATATGGGTGTCGATCGCTGGAAACATTACCCATGGGGATCTGCAATGCACATATATTGGGTGATCGCGGGTCGGCGTTCCCACAACCTTTTGCATCGCCCATCAAGGCGGCTCTGGAAGCTCTAATCCTTAGCCAACTTAAGCAAGATTGACTTCTTCCATCCGTCATCCTTGACCCAGCAAACAGGAGCAGCGTGCCGCATCCAGCTTGCGTAGACGGATCGTCAAAGGCGCAGATCCGGCTCCGGACCCGGAGAGATGAGAACGGGAGAGTCGGAAAAAAGACCCCAAACTGCCAAGTTTTCATCAGAAGACTGACCATCAGATCTGCAATGTCGTGATCAACGACCATGTTGGCATGTCTCGTCATAAAGCGTTTCAAAAACACGATCTTCAGGTGCAATGTCTGATTTGACCTAATCTGACTGAGGCACTATGACTTCACCCGGTGGGCAGACATACCCCAGCTGCCAGCGCAGTTTTGGCACGCCTTCAAGGAACAGCAGAGACGCCACAGGTTTGATGATGGCCTTCTAGACGTGAGACACCATCCAGCAGGTTGGGGACTGGCTGCTTAGGGGGAAGGATTACCTCATCACCGTCGGATAACCCCTCGCCTCATACGGTTTTTCTTTCTTTTTGGCGTTGTTCTGCTAGTGCCTGCTACTGCGGGGCGATTTTAGAGCATGTTCACCTTAACTTTCTAGCTCCTCAAGCGACCCAGGGAGCCTCATCAAGTTTCCTGAGGTTGGTTTTCTTCCCTGCTTTTGCCAGCCATCTTGATTGTGGTAGTACCTAAGCCAACCCCGTGACACCCTGGGGGAGGCGTTTGTCAAATGCACCGTGACGCTGGCCCAGGCCTTCGGGACGAACAAATCGATATTGCGGGCCTCATCTGCTCTTTTGTATCAACAGCTCATCGCAGATAGAAAAATCGGAACTCGGAACTCGGTCGTTTTTAGCGCTGGTGCTGTTGGCGTACTGACGATGCCATGCCCAGACAGCATATGCACGCATTTGTTGGCCAAAAACAATAAACCATCTCCAAAAACCAAAAATGTATTCTGCACCCCCCTTATCTGCCAGGCTGGCAGGTGCAGGTGCAGCAGTCAGGCCAAACCATAAAATTTTGTAAAATGTAACATCTGACATGAGGCGAGGAAATTGGCCGCCAAGCCACCCCCCTCTTTCCAAATCAATAAAAAGAATGACTTGAAGACACAGACTTCAAATGCATTGCCTAGTGAATACGAACACCGGCGCCGTTTTTGCACACCGCAGAACAAGTAATAATTAGGCAATTGGGTGTGAAGGAGCTCGGAGGGTCAGACGTCAATTGTGTGACGCATGGATGAATGGTCTTGGGGGGTAGGATCCCGCAGTGGGGAGTGGTACTTGATACACCAATCACGAGCAAGATCGAGTAAGTATCCTGAACCCTGGGCGTTCGGTCTGCGGCGACCCAAAACACCTGTCAGGCTGGCCAGATAAGAATTGACGAGCGCGCGACGGACCGAGAGCCTCTTCCTGAACACGAACATTGAGGCAAGCGTACCGCTGGAATAAACCGTGCTTTGCCTACATGTAGGTAGGTACAGACTGCATCTCCTATTATTCAACTTACTCCCGGTTACGCCAAAGAATCAATACTATCAAGCCTCCGTATAATCCGGCATGATTCTGTAATTTTATAAGATTCTCTTCGACTGTAATGGTCGTTCGATAGGAACAGTAGCTTCTCAAGATATTAAGCACCGGCTGGTTTGTGCTCGCAGGGGTTGAGCGAGAGAGCGGTAAATGCAACTGTGGTACAGTAGATGGAACCAGACCCGGTTCTTGCGGCTGACCTGAGTGCCCTGCCTTTCTCGGAGCATGCGGAGTCGATCAGGCCCCTCCTGCTGGCGTTGCAGCGGTGCAGCGGTACTTGCACAGCTGTAGCACGAGGTGTACTGTTGGCCTGTAGGTGTGTAGCATGAGCCCAACCTCAGATGTCATAGAATCGTCGATTGCCTGTTCGTCCCCCCGGGTCGCAGGCCCCTCCCCCCATGGATGAATGAACGCTGGCTAGCTAACAGGTGGTTATTCATAGATGTCTGTCTCTGCATGTCGTCGTTACGCTTTCTTTCTGGCCGTGGGGTGGTTGGTTTTTTCCTGGGCGCGGCTGCTGTTGCAGGCGCATCAAGTTTCAATACTGTCTAGGCCTTGGCTGATGTGTGGTTACGACTGCTCGGTTTCTTTAGCGCCCTGGGGGGCCAGTATGGGCGGCATGGGCATGGGCGTGCCGCCCGCACCGGTCTTGGCCCCAAGCCTTAGCGTCAACGATTCAGTACCCCCATTCCCAATAGAACCAGCGCAAGCTTCGAGAGGCTCCCCCCGCCCCTTGTCGCTCGCTTGTCATCCACACCGTCAACTTGCGCGGACGGCAGTGCCGGGAAGCGCGAGCGAACAAGAACTGGTGCGAGGTGTGGGTGACGTACAGTATGTGTTCTTCTCCCCCTTCTAAGACAAGAAACTCTGTGAGCCTATGGGATGTGAGCAGGATACAAATAGAGCCAGAACGAGCCAGAACGAGGGGATCAGAAGGAAAGCTAGATAAAACGTGATACCACCTTCTCTACCAGACCCTCCCCGAGTCCTCCGTGTGTCTGTTCTTCCCAATACTACACTACTTAACCCAGCCCTTACACTCTTAGGGACTCTTGCCTCCGCCCCTCGTTGTTACAGAAGCATCCAAATTTAGAAAGCACTGTCCCGTTGTGACCTAACGACCGCTTCACTGCTAACAAACCCCCGTTTCCGATTGCGAAACATACGCCCAACACAGAGACTCGACGCCGTCCCCGTCTGTCTGTCCGTCGTGGCCATTCTAGAAAATCCCCAACATCCGACGATATTTCAACAACACACCACAAACAACCCGCATTCGCTCTTGTTGTTGTCATATATACACACACAGCCACTCTTAGGAATAAAGAGTCAAGAAGTCGTTATAAACAAGATTTCACAAAATAGGCTGTACCTATTCCTGGCTGGATCCACACTTCCACTTACCTCACTTACACCGTCGATATCTCTATCTACCAACCAAAAAAAAACCGAATCTATATCGACGCGACCACTCAAAACACAACCGCCGAAATGAACGATTTAATCACTACCGTCGTGGTGACCTTGGTCCTGGTCATCGTCTTCGGCGCCCTCATCTTCATCACGGCCATGTACTGGACTCAGATCCTGCGCAAGATTGCCCCCAACCGCTGGTCGGAGCCCATGAGCGAGAAGACGCAATGGCCGCAGCAGTCCCCTTACTCCCAGAAGGGCTCGGCCGAGGGGCATCTCATCTCACCCGTGTCCACGCCGGCTCAGTCTCCGCGGTCATCACAATTCAGCGACAACAGCGTCTCGCCCATCACCACGCCGCAAGCGTCGAGACAGAGTCCGGAGCGCATGATCCGGTGATAGCTGGTCACCATCACCAACTACTCTTTTTGGGTTCCTTTTTTCAACGATACTTATGACGGCATTGGAGTTATACATAAGGGCGTTTTATCTTGCATTTTGATCGCCATCGCATCCCCAATTATAGATGGGTGGATGCATATGTGGTGCGCCACGGCGTTTATGGGTTCAAGGGTTCGCGAATGCATCACCAGGGTCCAATAGGCTGGACTGGCGGCTTGCTATCATATCAGCCAGGGCGCGCGGCGCGGACGGGAACGGTACATCGCATTTACACGAAGCAATCCTTTTGCATACGCATACCGGAATACCCTTTTTCTTTTTTTGTATGATGCAATCAGTCGGGTTACTGTTTACCACGACACAACAGCATGGTCTCTCTCCTTGTAAGGCATTTACACACACATACCCAATCCGGGTCGGCGTTTCAAAAGGGCATGGCATTTGTTTGCATTACATGGGCAAAGCATAGCAGAAGCATGGGGAAGAGGAGATCAACAGAACTCCCTTGCATCATCGGGTCCTTTTTGCATGAATTAGTACTACGTCATCTGGAGCAATCCTATACATTCGGGGTGTGTAAGGCAAATATACACTACTACCGCAGCATAGCAATAACAGCTACAATATCAGTAAACAACACACATCATCGTGTTTCAACATGGACAATATCTTAACGCATTAATGTGACATGACAAACATCAGATGAATTGCACAAGCCCTCTCTAGACCCTCTCTCTCATGACGGACTGGGGTTGTACGTCCCGGCTCCGTAACATGCGCCATCGACCTCGGCCGCACTAATCTGCTTCACCGCAAACTGACCGTCGTCATCACTTCCTCCCCCACCCCCTGCTTTTGATGACGACGAAGCACTCTTACCGCCGCCGCCGCCGCCGCCATCGCCACCGACAAATCGCACCATGGGCTCATCGTCGCGGAATGGCGCCACGTCGGGCTGCCAGCCCAGATGCCGCCGGATCCCGTTCTCGGGGTCGTCGAGGAAGGCGAACACGTAGTCCTGCAGCCTCTCGGCCGCGCGCCGCTGGCCCGCCGTCGCCCCGCCGCGCAGGTCGTACGTCCCGAAGACCATGGGCACGTCGCTGGCGTGGTACGCGCCCATCCAGGGGTAGGGCGTCAGGTTCGTGTAGTTGCCCGCCCACTGGTAGCGGTACGTCGTGAGGCCGTTGGCGGCGCGCACCACGGCCGCCTCGCGCGCGACGCAGACGAAGTCGCTCAGCGTCGTCTCGTCGAGCTTGGTCTGATTCGGCGGCGGGTTCGGCTGGTCGTGGTTCGATGCGTTCAGGCCCGGGTTCCACTTGGCCAGGCTCGCCTGCTCGTTGGACGCCGTGCTGATGAGGGCCGGCACCCGCGCGATGCGACCGCGACCGCGACCCCCGCGAGCAGCCCGCGCTCCGTGTAGTTGCGGAAGATGACGCGGTCGTCGACCGTCGGGCGGAACCATAGGCCCGGCTTCGTCTTGTTGTCGCCGTAGCCGCCGACGAAGTTGCTGAGCAGGGCCGCGGGCACCTGCCGCATGCAATCGAGCTCGGCGGCGGCGGCGACCTGCGGGTCGCTGCCCACGAAGCCGCCGCAGCCCACGTGCCGGGCGACAAAGCTGAAGTTGGTCTGCAGCGCGTCGTCGCCCTGGGCGAACTTGCGGATGGCGGCGCCGGACTGGAGGAAGAAGCCGGCCACGAGCGGCTCCTCATCGTACAGGAAGTCGAGGACGTCGGCCGCGACGCCCCCCCGCCGAGTGGCCCCAGAGCACGATGCGGCGGGGGTCGCCACCGAAGGCGCCGATGTTGGCGTACACCCACTCGAGGGCCGCACGCACGTCCAGGATGCCCAGGTTGTTCCCGCCACCGGGCTCGTCGTTGAGCCCGGCCGCATTGGGGAACCCGAACAGGTTGACGCGCCAGTTCAGTATGACCATGATGTGCTTCTGTGTGCGGTTGACGAACGCCGCGGGATTCTGATAGGGCACGTCGACGCCACCTGTCACGAAGCTTCCGCCGGGCACGAAGAGCGCCACGGGGAGCCCATCGCCGCGGCGCGCATCCCGCGGGGTCCAGACAGCGAGCTTTAGGCAGTCCTCGGAGCTCGTCTGCGCGGACTGGCCAGCATGGGGGCTTTGACCCGCCGTGGCGATGGAGAAGTCGGAGATGTTGGTGTTCCACAGCGCCAGCCTACCGGGCAGGTATTGCGCGCACGGCGGCGGGAAGCGGTACGAGTAGTGATGCTTCGTCGAGGGGCGGAGAGCGACGGGCGGCCGCCACCTGAGGGCACCCACCGGCGCTTCGGCGTAGGGGATACTTCTAAACTCCCGGACACCGTTATATGCCGGATTATGAAGACCCATATATCTTCCGGTGATGGTTGTGATGGTCAACCCTCCATCGTCATCATCATTCCGGTTGTGATACGCCCTCCCGATTTCAACCAACAACAAGCCATAGAGTATCTGATTGAATCTCATTCTAGGAGCACTATTTAGTGACGACTGGATCCCGAATGCTGCAAGAAGAACATCCTCAAAACCGCTCGCTTCACCAGCGCTTGCTTCATTACAAACATCACCTCCTTATACACAGGCAAGTTTGTGTAACCAAAGCTGCACATGCTGTTGGCTTTCTGCGACTTCCGAGTATTACTTCCTACAAGGATGGCATCGCAGCTGCCGGATTCGTAAAGTGAGTGACCCGAAGACCAGCATGAGCACGAGCCGATGTTGCAGTGCAGCGACGCTGATCACCTGGTCTAGACTTCCCCTCAGTTGCATGCCAAGTAATCTGAGCCGAGTCCACGGATTCGTGCCCCCAGAGACCCACGACATATCAGCCTAAAGTCGTGTGCACGCACGTCGTACTATCCCGATAAAGTGCCTTACGATGAGAATTATGTTTATTTTTTGCTCAAGGGTCGCTTTTGTTTAGAGACCAACCAATGACCGAATTGCGTTGGCAATGGGAGGGATCGAGGTGAAAAGGACGGTAATAGCGCCAAATAGACTCATGGCCAGACTCGATAGAGCTGCCGCTCGCGGGTCCGTACGCAGCAGAAGTGCCGTGGCCATGGCCGAGGAGTTGGCTCCCAGAGTGACACCCCGCGTCACGTAATCGTCTGAGGCGTTGACACCATCAGTAAGGGGGTTGGGGGAGACACTTGGTTCCGGCCCAAGGCGATGAGAGAAACGTACCTTCAGGGATCTTCAACCAGGCAAGGAATCGCTGCCCTATGAGAACACCGACAATACCGCTCATTATGGCGACGGCCGCCCCCGTATTCGCGTCTCCGCCCAGGTTGGCGGTGGCCGGGATGGCCAGGGCCAAGGTCAGACTCCGCGAGGCAAAGGCGAGGCTTCTCTCGGCAGTGATGCCGATGGCGAAGCAGATCCACGGGTAGGCGAACAAGGACGCAACTGACACGACGACGTTGGGCACGACGATGGCAACAAAATGCTGTTTCAGCTCCCGGCGATATTGGTACATGGGCAGAGCTAAAGCGATAATACTTGCATCGAGGACCGTGCTGAACATGTCACCTGCCCCGGGAAGCTGGTGGCTCCCATTCCAGACCCGAGCGTAGTTTGCGCCCACTTTGTACTCTCGCAAAGTACTGTCAAGGTCACGACCTATTGTCAGACCAATCACCCAAACTCCCAGTACTGTAAAGAGCGCTGAAACAAGCACGGGATGGAGGAATTGCCTCCAAGTTGGTGGGAGCGCAAGAGACCCAAAGTAAGTCAAAATACTGAACGTTAGTTGGATCGGCATTGCATAGCCAGTGCTATAATAGACGGGTATCCCAACTAGAATGAACAGCAAGAGATAGGTAATGATATCTAGCTTTGCAGCAACGATCACAGCCCATTGCTTAGCACGCGGTAGCGGCAACGGGGCCTGGGCCGGCAATTCGGGAGGCATCGCGGGTGTGCTGGTGCCCGTAGGACCAGCGTTTTCAGGCGCTGGGGCGGCCGCGTCCGCAAGGTGAACTTGCGAAGGCCTCGACGAGTGGGCTAGATCGCCCTCGGTATCTGGCGTTGCCGCGCCTGCCGGCGTGGGGGCGGTCATGGGAATCTCGTCGGTCTCATGCCCCATCTCTTCGGCGCGCTCGGTGATGGCCCGTTTGGAGGAGCCTGTCACGAGTTGGAGCCCGCGGGTCATGTACGCCGTGCCGACCATCATGACCACAAACCCAATCACTAGCCGTCGTTAGTTAGGTGCATCACTAAGGCATGCCAGACTCACCGAAGACGGCGATCATCTTGAGAACCTCGACTACGCCGATGGGCGGACTCAGAGGCAGCAAGACAAAGGAGGGCGTGAAGAAGACGCCGATCCAGCGAAGAGACCATCCTCCCTAGCAGATAATAGCCTAGGTCAATACCGACGTTCATTTACACTGTCCCGTTGGCGGTTCAAATATTAAGTACATGTAGGTAAGTGCACATACCGGGACTTCAATGTAAGCGACCAGGCGCCGGGTCCGATGTTCGCCAAGGACCAGTTCGCTCAGCAGCAGAGCCAAGAACAAAACGACGAGGCAAGCGACCGAGGCCGGGAAAGCTACATTGCTGATTTGAAAAAGGTGGTTGACTCCGTAGCACGCAGCCAGCATCGCGAGGATGCCAATCGGAACCGAAAGCCATGCCCGCACCGATGACTGCCAAGAGGCCTCAGCTGCCTGTCATAGCCCATCCAATCAGCATCGTACTCGGAGGTGGTAATATAAATGCATGTGGTAGCTTTATTATCCCACACATACAGAAGCAATCAATACTCACCAACTTCAAAGCCAGAAATGCATCTTTCAGTTTTTCTTCTGCGTTGCCTAGCATTTTGATACCTGCGAGCTCCTGGTTTGGGTCAGTATGGGCGGTTGATGCTTGTAGAGTTCGGCACTCTCGGGGACACTGGCCAAAGATCGGACGCGCCACTTATTTATACCGCGCTACGCATGTAGTTTAAGCCCCCTACTAACAGAATTCCGAGTTTCCCTTTCTTCTCCGTCCAGAAACGTATGATGATGAGCCAAGTGCCTATATGTATAGGGTCTTTGCAAATGATAGATACTTCGTTCAGATAAGGCCAATCAATATATCATTAGAATCAACATCACCGTATACGAGCATCGTTCTAGCTAATCTGGTCTATTACTATGAAAGGAAACGAACTGCAGGAAAAGTGAGAAAGCATCGCATCATGTCGTTAACTCGTGCCAGGGTCTTACAGCGACCCGGGCAGCCACACTCAAAGCTGCATCAGCCTCGCGGCCGACCTCATAGATCCTCACGATATCCGGTGAGGGAATGAAGTCCGCAAACCCCCTATCGTACACTCCTCATTTCTCGAAACCACCTGGAAGCATCCGCCTCCGTTTCCCTCCGAGGCGATCCCGTTCACTTCTTCTTCGGCTTGATCTCGTTGTTCAGGGTCCCGTTGACCTTCCAGGGGTCGTCTCCCACGCGGTCCCGGCAGACCAAGACCCTAACCTTGACCTTCAACCAGGCGTTCCACTGGGCTTTACTGATCCTGTCACCGACGGGCCGGCGCTTGGCCCACGCTTTGCGGAATTCGTCGACAATGCCCCAGATGTCGGCATAGTCATCGAACTCCTTGCAGTCCTTTCGGCGGACCTGGTGATAGACCTTCTTGCGGTCCTCGAAGGTGAAGAGGTTGTGCTTCAGAGCGAGGCCTGATAAAACAGTTACCGTTAGTGTCCATACCACCGCAGTGGTAGAAAATACAACATACCCTTGAACTTGTTCATCGTGTCGTCCATGAGGACGTCGTAGCTCTTGTTGACGAACTTGGGTCCCTGCTCGATGACCTCGCCGCCTCGGGTCCGCTTCTGGCCTCTCGCGGGAACACCCTGCTGGATCTTCTGGTTGATGCGGCCCTTGTTGATGGGGTAGATGATGAATACCTCCTCCAGTCCGCTGAAAAGCCGCAGGAAGTCGCAAAGGGCTTGAGGGCAGACAGACATGTGTCGGTGAGGGCGTCCGCGACAGGTGCAGTAGAAGGCGCTCATGGTCCAGGCTGCGCCACGGGCCGTCTTCGCCTCAGCACTGAAGAAGTCAATGCCCACCCGTTTGATGTTACTGAACTTCTTGCGGTTCTTGGCCGGGTCCAAGTTGGTGATCTCAAAGCCCTTGCTGGCGACACGGAGGATGATGAGGTCCCGATCTGGGTGGAATCGGGCCGCATTGGGCTCCTCCTTCTTGGCCCAGAATCGGCGGCGGCCTCGCTCCCAGATTACCTTACGGTCACCGTCCTTCACGATCTCCTCTTGCGCCATTCCCACAGTCCAGCCGACATTCCAGATGCCCAGCCAGGCCGAGTCATCGACTTGGATGTTCTGGTGGTCTCGCAGCGGGGAAACGATGTCGAGTACTTCTCTATCGACGCGGTGTCGGTTAGGATCCCCTCGCGGGGGAAGGTCCGGGACTTTCATGGTGAAGTGGTGGGCGCCATGTTGGGGAATGGTGTGCTTCAAGACCTTCAGCTTCAGCTCATCGGGTAGGAGGTTGTAGCATCCCCAAATACCCTCCTGGGGCTCTATCTTAATCTTCTTCTGGTTGGATAGCATGGCGATGTAGATGATGTGAAGTAGGATCGCCGAGTAAAGGACCTTGGGTGAGATGGTTAGTTAAATACGAGAACATTGGGATGGTGGGAAATTCTCAAAAATAGGCAAGAACTGACAGTCACTAATATCAGGTGAATCCTGCAGAATTGAATCCAGCTGGAAGTGGGAAGTTTGCAAGCAAGCAGCAAGTGGTGTCTAGGAAATCACCGCCAAGGCCGGACCGAGGGGCTCACAGTTCAATATCCTGATGTTGTCGAAAGGTGTCTTGATGCGTGGGCATTCACCAAAACTGCTGGTCTAGTTGCTAACTTCCATTAAGTCAACAGCTTGTTCGATGAATGGCAGTCAGAGGGGTGGGATGGTCCACACGCCAGCAAGTCGGCGAAAATCAATGGTGGGAAAGCTGATGTGATGAGTGGGTTGCGTTGCTGTATGATATGAAGCTCAGCACCGTACCCGGGCCCACGAAGATTTTTTTTCACGAGTATGGGTACTGTGTGTGTGCAGAAAGTTGGTGTAAGGAACAGAAGGTCAGTTCGTAGAGAACAAGGACGAATGTAGGAGAAGGGAGAAAATTCGGCGACAACAAGAGCACAAAGTGAAGTCACCGATGATATATGGATAAAAATGGGTCCGCGACTATAACTGACAACAGAATAGTCGGAAACATGGGATGAAGTAGTTCCTATTGGGCTGTGAAAGGTTGTGCTGACTGTTGGCTGGCTGTGATGATAGGGGAGTCACTTACACGGGAGGTGAGGATGAAGGTGGGTCAGCAGGAATGGGGAGAGGAGCTTGGGGAAAAACGACCAGAGGGTGTTGGCGACGACCAGAAGAGGGTGTTGGTGAGAGTGAAGACAGGAGGCTCGCGCGTGTCGAGGTAGAATGCACGCCCAAAGGCCTATTAGACCAGCCGGCCGGCTCCCCTTCCTCGCCTTCCGAAGTCCTGGGTATACCCTTAAGAATGCTTTAAAAATCGGATAAGAAAATAACATATCTTCGCAGGGGTTTGATCAAGTTTATTACGAGATCGTGGAAGAAAAGCGATATCGCTATATATATATTTAAATTCGACACGTGCGTGGAGGTTGGCGAGTGAAGAATGTCCACCTCGAAGATGACGAATACGAAGCGGGATGCCAGCCAGCGAGTGGGAATATGAAGTGGTGATTCGCCAGTGTCCACGAGTGCGAATACAAGGCGGCGGAATTGCAGTTGGCAGATCAGACACCAGTCCAGCAAGTTGGATGTGAAAGGGCGGGGCCGTCACGATGCGAGAGCTACAAGGGCAGACACAAGGTTCAGAAGAGACGACCAGCTTGCTGATGATGTCTGTAGCATAAGCGTGAGTATGGTCTGGGCAAAAGGGGTCGGGGTCTCACATTACACCAACTCATCGCTGTTCCGGCTTGTATTCTACTAAACTAGCTAGTCAGCGCATATGGGAACAGGCAGTAAGGACTGCTTACCTCCAGCGGATGCATACACCAGTGATTCCTGTGACGGTGTGAAAGATCACGGGGTGCAAGTCAAGCAAAGACGAGCTGATATAGGGGAGCGAACAGCTTCCTCTTCCCCGAGGCTAAGTAAAGATGATAATCAAAAAGATCTGCCCCAGACAGGTACTCTGACGGGAGTTGCGGAAAGAAATGGTGTAGGCCTCTATGGAACGCAATGAGATCTATATGATGTTTGGGGCACAGGTCTAGAATCATGACTACATTGGCTTTATTTTTAGGAACAGCGAATGCCATACTATCGAAGGGGGCAAAACGTGACAAAGCAGTGAAAAGCTGGAATGGTCTCTGCCTACTTTACCCAAGGTCATGGCCTGGCTTCGGGGTCATGCTACGTCAGTGTATCCAGCCCCTATTGTCACCTTCGTAGCCCCTGGCCTAGCCCCTTGGTACAACCAGGCAGAAGGGGAAAAGGAGCCAAATGTTCAGACACACGAGCCCAATATAATGAGCCCATCCGTGAAGACACATCATGTGAAAAACTTGTGCATTCGAACGGGAAATATAGTACATGCACTTGCCCTGTGGAGCAAGCTCCTCACCGCGCTGTTTGCCAAACAGACATCCAACTCCAACAAGACCTCGGGACCTTGAGGGGCATGCTTGAGGAGTCTACTTTGCCTCCCGGAAGAATACCGTAGCATATATAATATAACACGAGAAGACCCCTGTTTGCAGATACAGTATGTACCAAGCGGCTATCGAATACGCTGCATACCAAGGCTGCTCCTTAGGTATATCTCATGAACGCACACACCTCACGTCTAAAGCATTGCCATATCTCATGGACTGCACTCATTCAACTTTATCATTCAACCACGCATCCTTCAAACAACCCATTCCTGCTTGTTCGAAAGAACCCTTTCACGGATTCGCACCATGCCGCCAAGAAACCCTGCAATCTCATTTGCAGGATTCATCAAGCCACGCCCATATATATAACAGTATTCCTCATGTCCCGCCCATAGCAGCTTTGACCTCGTTCTGTAAGGCCTCCAAGTCTTTGAGGATATCAACCCCACTGCCTATGCTGGTGGTCTCGGAGGTCGCACGATTCTTCCGTGGCTCACCATCAATTCGTCCTATCTCACCGCTGGCACTCCGTGATCCACTGTCGCCGTGTATTGACTCTGCTGTCTGCATATTGGACTTATTACTTCGACTTCGGCGGGGCGGCGGCGGTGGTGCGGCTATGACACCGTCTTTTTCCCTGCTAACTTTCCTGCTGCTGCTCTCCAATGAGCTGATACTGGGTGGCCTTCTGGCACTCGATTGCCGAGCCGGCGGCGGCGGCGGCGGTGACAACTTTGGCACACCATCCTTTGTAGTCGTCACTGTGGCCATGGCAGATCCAAAATTTGGATGCTCGAGCAGGCTGAAGCCAGTTCCTTGAGATAGCCTCACACCATCGATGCTTCCGGGGCTTGAGACCGATGTCGGGCTCGTCATGGAGCTACCTGATCTGTTATGGCTGGGCCTTCTGGGAGGCGGAGGAGCGGGAACAGATAGGCCTGCGTTGGTAGGAGATTTGATGCGTAGACTGTCTGCTCGCGACCGGTTCGACTCCATCGAGCTGCGCGGGGCTTCTTCGTCTGCTGGATTGGCCATAATAGATGGTGGCTTAGAGTCGGATCGCCCGTGGCGGCGAGGAGGTGGAGCAGCTGGCTTGCGAGCACTGGAAGTAGTACCGGTGCTGACCTGCGACTCGGACCGGCTTCGCGTTCCGCCATATGGATCGGGAGGCCCCGAGTTCGTCGTTGCCGCCGCGTCACTAAAAGCTTCAGGGAGTTTTCCAGCAGCCTCGCGATCAAAGGGAGACTCGGTCTGTTCATCTGCCGGTGTACGAGTCGGGGGAAGTGGGAGTGGTTTGTTCACATCAGATGCCGACGACAGAGGGCTATGCTGGTCTGTCGGGTCGATATTTGTGTCCACTGACATCCCTGGCCCAGAGTTTCTTGAAGGGTTGCCTGGCCTTTGGTCGGAACCAAGCTCAATCTTTATCAGTTTCCCATGACGGGAGCTAGGCGGTGGCGGCTTCTTACGACCAGAGGCTGGTTGTACATATGCCAAGGGAGACGACGGGTGAGTGTTCCAGCGCTCCCCAGCTTCTTCCGGCTCCGAAATTTCATGGGATGTGCGAGGAGTGTCCTGGGTAGCATCTAATATTGACTGCCTGGAAACAGAACTTGCATCCGTCATGCTTGTCCCGTCATGACTTGGGGTTGGGAGCAGGCTTGAGCCTGACCAAGTGCTGGTTGCCGCTGGGAGCAATGCATCCCCTGCCCCTCCGGCTGCGCCTGGGTTATTGGCGTGCCCCGTCAGCAAGAGTCTTTTGAAAGAGTTGACGTCCAGTGCTCCTTTGGACCCAGAGGCTGGGTTGGCCTCCTCCCCCGGTATGCTTTGTTCCATATCGCTAGGTGTTTTTGAGAAGGGGTTCGCCGGCGCTCTCGGTAATGTGTGCTCGTCCAAGGCTTCTCTCCCTGCCTCCTCGTCGGTCTGACCACCAGCGAAGGGGTCGACCTTATCGCCATCGTCTAGCGCATCACGACTATTCCTGCGGTCCGCATCGTCATATTCGTTGTCGTCGTCATCGTCGTCGTAATCGGCGGGCGGGAAGTAGGTAGCCACGGGCACGGCATCCTCGGGCGAGGAGGGCGGCGGCGATTGGACGCGGACCTTCTTCACGATCTTCTTCTGTTTTGGCTGGATAGGGTCATCGCGTGCAGCTTGGTGTTCTGGCACGACGGTTCTGAAGGTCGTGACCGGTGGCCGTGGGGCAGGCGATAGTGCTGTTGGGTTGTCTAAGCTTGAGCTCGGGGCAGGGGACCCGCTCGGTATGGCGGACGAGGGAGAGGGGCCTCCGGTTTTCCGTCGAAAGGGATTATTGGAGCCAAAGGAGGGCGAGGTCGAAGACATGGTGAAGAGGGGGTGGGATGGCTATTATGATGGGGATAAGAGAGCTTGGAGAAGTAGGGGTTATATTGTTATTCGGCCATGACATGGGGAGTGGTGTCTGCTTGCGGAAACTTTGAACGGGACGAAGCCGTCAGGGTCCCAAATGGATGGCTCGGCGATCGTTCCCCTCCTTAGGCATGCAAGTAGCGGGCAGTTCGGACAGGGCCACAGAAAGAGCCGCAGCCGGTCGGTTTTTGCGAGTTGGAAGTGGTCAGGGATTGGACGACGAACTCGACTCAAAGCAGCCCGACGTATCGATCAATCACAAATGAGATGGAGATATGCAAAGATAATCGAGGGCCCCCGTCAAGCGGCTATGGCTTGGTGTTGTACAGTTGAAACCATGACTATTGGACTGCGTAAGCGATTATCTGCAGCGACCCTTTGCTCTTTCCTTCACTGAAATAAGCAGATAAGGCCAAGATGGCCAAGTTGGATAAGATAGATTAGGTAGAACAGGCAGGCAGACGTCAAAAAGTCCTGGCTGTCTGCATTTGATCTTATTGAGTAATTGCCCACCTAGCAAGCCCAAGTGCAACATGAAAGGTGGGATGGAGGTAAGAGGTAGAAAATACTACTACGTACAATCCTGTTACCGGCATCCCGATTTTGGCTGACGCCACGGCTCCACGAGGCAGCGACTAGGTTGCTTACGTGTACCTTAAGTCGTGGGCAACGGGGTCCCATTTGAATGCCCATTCGATGATGGCCAACAGGGGTGCTGGTTTGTTTGTGCGTTCTGTTCTAGTAGTCTTAGTAGGACCAATTGGGCACTAGCGCACGTCCTATGCACATGCACCCGTTCCTTTTCTACCACCACCGTCCGGCAGTCGTTCTACATCATGTCACATACCCATACCCTAGCTCAATGTCCAAGTCAGTGTTGTCTTCTTATTAATCATCATACCTCTCAAGATCGCCCTGTGCCTATTGCACATATGTCCTGGTGTTAACATCAGTCCAGTCGCAACTGAGAATGTATTCTCACCTTATCTGTTTACAGTACATGAGCAACGTGTCATAGAGTACTGCAGCACGACTAATATGTACTATATCGGGATATGCAACTTAACTCCTAACATACTTCATATCAACAAGGTTCAACGATGTTCTGCATAGCTCGGCAGCCAGTGGGGAAAAGTGATGACGTTCAAAACACCATGAAACTGCCAACCTTCGCTCACAGCCTTCTACCCGCTAGAGCTTCAATCGAGACAGGTCTCCGTGAGACAAGCCACGAACCACGTGTGCCTCCTGCATGCTGGCATGCTAGAATCATGCAATCTGTTTAGCCATGACTGCGATGCCTTCGCAAACGTTGGTGTTGCTATGGAAATCTGAGCTTATCTGTACATCTGCCGATATGGACTGATTAGATAGCCTTCAATCGTAAGAAGCGATACTGTTGAAAGCACTGAGGCAAAGGAGCCAAAAGAAGCAATCGCACCTCGTCAGGGTACGAGACGCCAAGATACGGGAGAGAAAGACTTGGGCTACTGGATGAAATGGGATCCGATGCTGCTGCGGTGTGAGATTGATTGATTGATTGAGTTCGAGGCAACGCAGAGAGTCTGGTCCCACTTGCACGTGATACGAGCCCCCTATTGCTCTGCGACTAGGTAGTCCACAAGTTAGGGATCATCCGCCACTTCCACAACAAATTCCCTGCAGGGTCCGAGACCCAACACCCACGTTCATTCACCACGATGATGTAAACAAGACAATTCGCAGGTCGCGTTTCACCTGAAAAGTAGCTATACACATCGCCATCATGCGGAGAGGTGTAATACAACCATGAGGAAGACGGTGAAGACGAAGATAATGTCAAAGGTCAAAATGCGAGACTCTCACATTTATTGTTGGTGGTATAAATTACAAATGGTCTCATCACATCGTCATAGTGCCTTCTCATGCGGCTGCAACAATGTCCACCTCTGTTGAGCACACGCTGCTTACTTATGAGCGCGATGTTGCCGACAGGCTTCGCGCAAATGTGCAGTCTGGGCACTGACACCGAGATACTCAACAAGACGCGTACTCAATTGACCCGGATCGCTGTCCGGGCGCGCCGCTGACCCTGTAAAGCAATGATACCCTTCCAGCCGTCCCTGCTAAATCACAATAATCGATCCCATCCCTACGCGTAGAAATAAACGCGGTCTTTGTACCCTGATCCGTGAACGCCAATCGCCAGCCAAGCTACACTGAAAAGAAGAACCAAACATCAAATCAGGATACTGCTCATGCCGCAGCTTCAACTTTGGGGGCTTCCTTCTTTGCCGCAGCCTTCTTGGGCGCAGCGGCCTTCTTTGGTGCCGCAGCCTTCTTTGCAGGTGCGGCGGCCTTGGGCTTGCTGACGCGGCCAGTCTTCGTCTTGGTTGCGGCCTTCTCGGCGGCAGGGGCGGCGGTCTTCTTCTCGGCGGCGGCCTTCTTAGGGGCAGCAGCCTTTTTCGGCGCGGCGGCCTTCTTGGGAGCGGCGACCTTCTTCTCAGTGGTCTCCTTCTCCGTCTTCTCCTTCTTCTCCTTGGGTGCAGCAGCCTTCTTGGGAGCGGCGGCCTTCTTGGGTGCAGCAGCCTTCTTGGGCGCGGCAGCCTTCTCGCCATCCTTCTTCACGGCAGCAGGCTTGGACTTCTTGGACAGCTTGACAGGGCCAGAGGGTCCTAATTCGGCGAGTTAATATATGCAAGGTGTGAAGTGGCCTAGACCGATTTGGGCGTAGAACTTACCCTTGGGCTGCTCAAAGACACCCTTCTCAACACCAGCCTTCAGGGCCTTGTTGAATAGAGAGTCGAACATCTTCTCCGTGGCAACGATGTTGTTGTTAGCCTTGACATACTTCTTGAGACCTTGTCGGCTATCGAGTGAGTTAGCATTGGCCTGTGAGCATGTGGTCTACGGTGATGCATACCTGGAACCGTTGCGCTCCTTGAGCTGTTCGATGGAAATCGAGTCAGCAAACATGGACATAATTAAAAGGAGCGTAGGACGGACGGGTCCCCGGCGGGCCCAGGCAGGCGCCTTGAGTTAAGGCTCATGGGCTGCCTTGGGTACCGCGCGTGACCCGACATTGGAGAGTGGTAGTATTTACAGTAATGATGCCCTCAGTGATCATGTCCTGCGTCATGTTAGTCATTTGAACTGTGGTAGTAGAGCAGACAATGGGATGCACAAACCTGGTAAGAGGCATGGGCGGCCTTGGCCTTGGGGGTGGCAGAGGTGCCTTCAGCCTTCTTAGGAGCCATTGCGAAAGGTTGATTATTTGCTGAGTTGGGCGTGTTATACGTTGTTGTTTGGAAGTTTGGAAGTGGGAGGATGAGCAGAACAAATCAATGGATCAAGCAAATGTTCGACTGGTGGCTAGTAATCGTGTGTGGGAATATGAGAACAACAAGAGGGGAGGGTGTGTGGTCGGACGCGGGAGGGCAGAGCGGGATCAATGTTTATATACTTGCGGGGGGTTCCTGCCTGTCCTGCACAATCAGTAGCAGTTAGCCAGTAAACCTTGGAATCAGATCAGTAAAAAAAGGGCAGTTAGCTCTGCCTTAGCGCTCTTTTTCTGTCTCCCCCCCATGTTCGCTAGGCTGTTACTCCAATTGCTGCTGGTGGTCTTGGCTTTTGGGGCTAGACTGACAAGGGCAATTAGCTGCAGTGGGGACGGCGTGTAAGTGATAGCCATGCGTTGCTCCAAGATGGCAGCCAGACAGACGGCACCCGTCATCTCCATCATCCTTCCATTCTTCCATCCCTCTTCCCTCTTCCCCTTCATTGTCCACCATCCACCATCCACCATCGGCTGCCCCTCGTACCACTTGCTTCTGCTACTGCTAGATGGCCGCCAGGACGTCCATCTGGGATCCATGGGTACTACATCTGCATGGCATCTAGCCTCCACGGGAGATACAAGATACATACATGGTACAGCTACGTACATTGAGTAGGTAGATTCCAGGGTCCATGTCTGTGGTAGCGTTCCCGTGGATGATCCCATCATACCTGCATCCACAAGGCTCTTCGACCCGTGGCAGAGCGGACGGTGGATAAATGAGAAATGCATCCTCCTCCTGTCCTTCGTCGACCGCCAATAAAGTGCCATCCAACCAATGCCAAATCGCGCTCCCGCTCTTCTGTCCTCGTGGCAGATGAAACGCCGCTGTTTCTTTTCTTCTGTGTACTTGTTTAGGCTTAGACCGGGTCCAAAGCTATATAAATTATAGAATCAATAATAAAAAAGAGCTTGGGTGCTATGTAGAAGAATAGAACCAAAACGGTTTTGTCTTTGTCACACAGCCTCGCCTGGCCCGGACGGGACTGCGAGATGTGCAACTGGCTGGCTGCTCGCAATTCCCACTACTTCATTGCCCTCTCTCGTCTCTCTCTCCCCTCACGCGCTGCTTGGAACAAAAATAAAAAATATCCCCCAGAGTGGGTCGATAGCCATTTTTCTGATTGGCCAGGGCGATTATAACAGCTATTACTTCGCTACTCCAGACTTTGCCAACTCAAATCATGCGCCCAAGCTCCAGTCTCCCTGGCTCTACTGCCGCCATCCCATATTCCCATACTCGCTGCTCCTCCCCCGTCCCTCACCAAAGCCCTCGATGACCCCCCAATTCAGATCGGTCTTTTCGTTCTCGACTTCTCTCGTTTCTTTCGGTCTTTTGGCCTCCCACACCGTTGCCATCATGCGATCGGCTGACTCATTTTTGAGGGGGTGATCTAGGAGCTCCATGTCCGTTCGCATTCCCGAGAGTTACGGCGGTCCCGCGTGCCGTGTTAGTCCAGTAGTCACAAAATGATATGGGTCGGGTTTCCAACACCCACCCCCTCTTGATGACATCGCAAAATCCCAACACATTGTATCGTCGCATTCGACATGGTGGTTTCGCAACCCATGTAATAGATGTATGAGCCGCTTTGGCGTGCTGCCCCGAATGATTCTACTTTTATTGAATCCAAAATGGCCTTGTAAAATTTCTACGATGCAGTCCTAGTGCGTGGATATCAATCGCAGTCCCCTGACTGTCTTGACCAGCCCGTGTCGCGATGAAGCTATCCGCATATTTGCGCAACCTCCGCCTACCACACCACCACCGTGGAACTCGGGCTCTACTCATAGAGTCTTGGAGTCCATTGTCGGTTCCGGTCGTTTCTGGCCAGTTTTTCTCCCATTCCCGGGCGGAAAACCGGTGCCCTGAAGCATGCAGCTCAACGCGTCGTATTTGGGTGAAGAGTCGCGCTTGACTGCCTCTGCTCTACCCCGAGGAGCTGCGCCGTTTAGTGCAACTCAACACCACGCTTGGGTAAAGGGAAGGGCGTGCAGGCATGTTGAGCAGCTTCTGGCATTCGTTTTTCGTGTCTTCAGAGTTTCCAGGGTTTCTTTTCAGCAACTACGACTCAATCGCGAAGCAAGTGGCTCTGCTCAAATCTGGCGGGCCTCAAATGTCGCATTTCGCGCTCCCCAACCCATCCACCCACCACCACCTGCCGGCGCTTGCCACATTATCATCACCGCAAAACACTATTCATTGCCAAACGATTCCTTCACGATGGCTTTCTTGTCGCGCATCCTGATGCTTTGGTTCTTTTCGTTTGGAAGAGTTGTCTAGGCTCAGCCACGTCATGCCGACCACATCACCAACTTGACCGCATATCGATTGGCGCGTCGTTGGGCAGCGAGAAAGTTGGGAGAAATGGCTGCCATTGCACCATGCCATTAGACGATCTCAGTGGGACATTTTGACTAAAGCATATACCGTCAAAATGAATTGATTGGCAGAGTCAATCAATAATAGCTGCCTGGTTCACCACCGATACATGAAGAATTGAGAGTTGGCGACGCGCGTTTCAGCACCCGGGCGCGCCGAAGCCATCGTTGTCCGGCCTTCTGCTCGCACACCACCTTACAATATTTCGGTCAACTCAAAGCTACCATATGGACTGGGAGTCTGGGTCGAGCACTTTCTAAGCTCCTCGATAATTGACATGATTTCGGAGACGGTCACTGACAGTTTCGTCGCAGAAAACTTGATTGATGGGGTAGATGCACACATGATCACATCATCAGCTGAGCCGGGCAAATGCTGTCAACCAGGGCTTCTCTGACACACCATCGCTGCCATTTCAGAAAATCACCAGAACATTTCAACGATTTGGGACAAACTGCCTTTGCATATTTTTGTGCTTCCAGCGCTGCTGCGCGGCTGTGGCTCTGGTGTGCATTGTTGAGCAAGTCTTCGAAATGCGACCGGTGTTCTCAGACACTCCGCATTTAGCCACGCAACTCTTGTACCGCTTTTGAAGCCCGATCATGACCTCGACAACATATGTTGCACACCGACTATCAGGCCGATTGCAAACTCCGCAACTTCGAATGCGCGACTTATTTGATGTGCACTCACGGCTCGGATTTCTCAGCACTCGCACGAGCAACGGGGATGCAGCATGAGTGAGTGCAGCGACTCTGAGGGCGATGCATGTCACCAACGGTCTCACTTACCATGGCGATGAATTAGCTGCGGCCATGGTATTTTCCAATCCCGTGTCCGCGTCTCGGGGAGGTTGTACACTATCATTTGTTCCACGCGATTCACTGCTCCTTGCCTCAACGCCTGCTGTTTGGGTTCTGGAACGGTCTTGGATCCCCCTCCGCCATCGCTCCTGGGTTAAAACACGCGATGCAGATGAGAGCACCGATAAGGCTGCGTCTTGTAACCAAGGCATCTCCCCCAGAGTCGCTGTACCCAAGGTAAGAGTATCACGAAAAGCAGAGCGGTGACTGGTTCGAAACAAGCAATGGCACCTAGTGATTTGGCTGTGGCGGTGCATCAAGTTCGTGGCACGGTGTGCTGCCCCATTCCACCTCATCCAAATGAGCTAATCAAAAGTGAATGTATTAGAAGGTTTGTTAATTGGATAATATCGTCGCAAAATCGAAAGCAGCTCAGTTCAATATAAACATGGTATGTGATCGATTCTTGTCCTGCTTGGATTTGATTGTGCACAGCAATGCTCAGCAGCGGCTTAGCCCCTTTAAGCTGCGAGGCGGCTAGCGATGCCAAGACCCATGGGTGGATACCTCTTTAGCCTCGTGATGCCTCGTGATGCCTCGTGATAATGCCTCGCTCGTATGTCCACACCACCCCAGCTTCACATAAGCTGGCGCCTAGGTATCAAGATCGGTGAACAAATGCACGGATCTCAGCTCTCGTGATTAGATTTGCCAGTCCGTCCACATTGGGCCTGAATATTTAAACCTACTTATCACCCAATAGCTCGTACTCAGATTTACTGACTGTTACTACGACTATGGCGAGGAGATACAGTCGACCAGATCCATGGTAAAATTATTAATACGGTGTTATTATATCTGATATATACTTTGTATAATAGGGAGGCGTATAAACTCTCAAGTCGGCATGCGTGCAAAGCATAATATTGTAACAAGAACCAAAAGTCCAGAATGGGAGAATTGTTAAATGGTTGATGTTTTATAACAGACATTAGCAAAGTACACACTTTAGCCCCTGCCTTTTCGGGAGTTACTGTGTACGTAACAGGACAACCCCGAGTCAGAGAGCCCAGGGAGATTCCAGTTATGGCAGTATATTTTGACCCGGCGCAGTCACTCAAAACAAAGGGGTAAGAGTCTTTACGGAAAATAGTGGTATACACTTGCTATTGGCTGCCAATACTGGCATTTTCGTGACTTTGCTAGGTGAGCTCAGTCTTCCCAGGCCTTCGAGTAAGATACTGCATTTCCAATACCACTGCATCTACCCCTTTAAGGAACGAAGCATATTTAGACCCAGCAGTATACATGATGAATATATTATATTACACATGTGAGTATATATTTATATTCGATATTTTACTTTAACAACGCCATGTGTAGGAACTTCGAATATGTCGAAAACTATGGTTAATAGTACCTAGTCTCTTCAAAAGTTCTCATTTGTGCAATGGTTTCGGTCTACGCTGCCATAACCATCGCAAAGAGCCTCGGAAATCCCGGGTTACTTACTCAATTTCCAATGGGAAAAGAAAGAGTAGCGTAAGTGAGATCTTCTTCGAGGCCAGCAACAGTGACAAACTAATACTGAATTTATATCTGCCATAACACAACGGCCCGAGGGCCAGACCAACTATATTTCCCCAGAGAACACCCCAATGCCAAGCTGAAGACTACAGGGAAATAAACCCAATGCTGCCGCCTCCGCCTCCGCCTCCACAGACCACCTCGCGACTGCTGGATGGTCTGCCTCGGGAGGTCCTGAACGGGATCACCGATTACCTCGAGGACGGTGACCTGGCCGCCCTGACCCTTACCTGCAAGCGCGCCTACGAAGCCTGGTTCACCCCGAGGCTCCGGATGCACCTGTCAACCCAATGCCTGCACGTCAAGAAGCTCTTCGAGGGGATATCACGCGACCTTCACAACGCCAACGGCGACAGTGCACCGCCGCTGCCGGAGCCCGGTGCAGGCGGTCGAGCAGCTGCTCTTTGCGCTCGGCTACGTCCTGGCACACGCCCTCGGCCATCCGCGGCCGTTCTGGCACGAACTCGACGACGCCGTGAGCCGTTACTCCGACTCCGAACCGTCTATCGTTTACTTCCGCCACGATCTCAACGTCCCCTTCAGTCGCTGCCAGACTGACCCGGTTCGCCCTATTCCTCTCCCTGCACCTAAATTCCGCCATGGCGTGGGGGTTTTCTTTCCTCCGCCTCGGCTGCAAGTTATCGGTGGCGACGGCTGCTGCCTGAGCCAGCTACCCCGTCTGCCCCACGTGCGAGATTTTCTCCTGCTGTTCGCCCACATGGGTGTCATGTGCGCCATGAATGTCATTTGGGCGCTATCGATGTTCTTTGGCTACAGGACTCCTCTTTGCAGGGATGCCCAGCTTGCTAGCCATCTCTCGGGCGAGCAGTCCTGTGACGGGGCGTCGAGGGCGATTATGGGGTGGTGTTCCAACAGGCGGTAACAAGTCCCAACTTGTCACAGTATGATATCACGTGCTCTTCCCTCTGTGTTGGCTGGGACAGTGGTAGCATTGACGTTGCCACCTACCCGTCGCTGATATTTCGATATCCTAATGAGATCATAGGGTGGGTTGTGACTGGAAAGTGGTCTTCGGTTGTTACAATACCCAAAAGTTTCTAAAGCTTCGTGCACGCAGGATGTGGTGCAGACGTGCACAATACAATACCCCAAGACCCAATATGAAGCTGTCTTCATACCCGTAGGACGATGCAACAGGATGGCCCTCTACTCGTAGCCTTTTCAGGGGCAACTTTTCATTCATTGTATATTATAGAACGACATGCCACAAACTACCTGTACATATATCAAGTCCAACATATCGGATGCTTCGCACTTGGGGAACTGTCCGGCAACTAGACTATCAGTGCTGAGAAGAGCGCACTGGTAAAGGAGGATGCATATGTTCGTACCTAATGATCATGGGGTTCATCTTGCCCCCCCTCTACGTACCTTCTAATACGATGACGATCCGCCAGGTGGAAAGCACTGCCCATGGGTTTTGCCTATGTTATTGTTCCTGCCGCTGGAAGCCCAGGTCCAGGAGCGGCACTTCAGGAGGCGCGCGTAATAAGGACAAGCTCGTCGCTGTGACTAGGTACATGGTTTCCAGCAACCGTTAGCGGGCGGTTGGATGGATTGATGCATGTACAGAGTGACCAGCCGAGAGATCTCCTTGGGCCAGCAAGCGCCATGCCCCGGCAATACAAAATACATGTATGTATGTATATATGTATGTAGGAAGGAGTCCACGTTGCCCGCATTTTATGACATAGCGTACCAGACAAAACCTCAGCTCCTCAGCTCCGTTCTACCGCCGCCACCTGCCAATGAATGGCATACGCACGCTCGGTCCAGGTGGTCCCCACGGAACGACGGGCGCTAAGGGCGCGGAGGGAATCGTCCTCGGCCGGCACAATACCGGCTAAGCCTCGAGGGAAGGGAGTGCGTGGAACAATGAGGTTGTTCCGATAATCCGAACGAAGAACGAAACCCATATATAAATCCTTTATCGGCGTCGGCCAACGGCCGCTGAAGCTTCGAGGACCCCGATGCCTCCGAGAACCTGGTCTGAAGGTCTGCTACACACTTGCTGCTCGGCGTGGGGATCACCATAGCGGGGAGGGGGATGTGTCAACTGGTCAGAGCAATGCGAGGTGAAAGGCCGAGGAAAAACAGGAGAAGAAGAAGAAGAAGAAGAAGAAGAAGAAGAAGAAGAAGAAGAAAACAAGCATTGTTTACGATCATCGCGACGGCAGACGAAACGAACGTCGGTTCCCGCGGCAGCGAATCAGCGTGGAGCTTGTACTACATAAGCATCGCAGTGCGGATCAGTCGGGGGAAGGGGTAACAGGGTAGGCGTTACAGATGATGGCATTGCTTTCCGGTGGGGGTGGGCGCCCGTTACAGAGCGAGTGAGGGTGTCCAAAAGTGACCTCCCTAATTTACCCCCTCTCTCATTATTCGAGAGCGAGCAAGAGTCGCCAGCTTGACAACGGGACGGGGTCAGGAGGAAAGACTCAAAGGGGGGAAGGGAAAACTTCGGCAGTCGGTCCCGCGCGCGGATCCTGCGGCTGTGCAGCAACCAGATGCCAATGCCAGAAGCAGCAGTCGGTGCTGTATGTAAGGTAAGCCTAGCCAATCTCCCATGTTTGCTTGGTATTAGGTTATCGTATCCAATGCACGACGGACGTGTGCGCTGCCGCTCGATGGAAATCACCGCCCCACCCCCGGCAACAGAATGGGCTGGTTGAATGATTGACATTGACTTGGCTTGGCTCGGCTCGACTTAACCTGCCCAAGACAGCGCGCGCGAAGGATGAATTGTTAGGGCTGGCCTTCTCAATCGACATGGGAAAGTCAATTTGGTTCCCCTGTCAGTCACCCTCTTTCCTCTCCGCCCCTCCCCAGTCTTTTTTCTTCTTCTTCCACTTCGTTACTTTTGAAAAGATGTGACTTGCAGTTCGGCCTGCATCAACGGAAATTCTCGTGACCTGCCTGAAACAACTGAACACATGAAGGCCACATTCCCATTACCAACCAACTGACTGACACATGGAGTGCACATGCCCGCCCCGGCCAGGTACCTACTTGTAAGAGACGGGAAGCCGCAAGCTTGGGGACGCGAAGACCCGAGAAGGAGAAGCGCGGGGACACCGTGCTACTAGGACGTGGACGTGCCGTGGGGCGTTTAAGGTTCTTATTCTTTTCCCCCCTTCAGCTTAGTTTGGGATTGAGGATTTGGACAGGTTCCTCCTAAAATTAAAGAACCGCCGCCGTTGGGGTGAGTTAACCTTAGAAATGGGGCCCTTCTTGTGCCTGAGCCTTTTTGGGTGGGAACGGGCATTTCCCACGATTGGCTCACTTGCAATAACCTTACGTTTTAGGTGCACAAGCGCCGGATCCATCAACTGATTTTAGTACCTCGTACAGAGTACAGTAGGTACAGTACCTAAGCTACTGTGTGCCCCCCACCCGGGCCCTAACACCCTAACACCCCAACACCCCCCTGTCCGCAAAAAAGTACCATGCTGTTCATCCTTCCATCATATCTTCCACCGGGACCCAGTTTCGAGTATTATCTAAAGTACGGACGGCCTACAAGTAGTGTGTCGGCAGGTCTCCCATGCCACTCACGTCCCCGTCGGACTGGAATGCGACGACAGGGGTGGACCAGACAACCCGATACGGTGGATTCGGGGAGTCTGGGTACCTCGAACAAAAGTCAAAGAGCGACAGTCTTGGCCCTTGCCCTACAAGGACCTCCCCTACCTGTGTTGATTCATGATTCCCTCCAGGGAAAAGTCTAATAAACGCACCTGTTTGCTGTTCCTTTCCTTATGTAATAAACACGATCACCGTTGCGCTGCTTGGCATTGTTTGCTTGGCTTGGGCTTGGCCCGAGGCTTAGGCCTCTTCATGAACCATGCGTCCCCGACAGCAACTTACTCGCCCGTGGATGCATAAACAGATCGGCGGGTGGTGAGATGACATCCAAGAGACGCCAAAAGCCAACAGGAAATTTAACCGTACCGCAAGATGAGCAGAAATAAAGTGAAATGGCAAGGCAGTCAGTTAATTCTTTATCTCGTTCCGTATACCCGTCCGCCACGTCTTGAAGAGGACAAGCCGGCTGACCATGCCGACTGACAGCGTCAGAGAGCCCCCCTTGCCGCACCGACGGAACCCGACCCCGGGGGTTCGGCTTTCGCGCACGGCGATGGCGCCAAGGGCGCGGACGTTTCCAGGCCAGCTTGGTCGTACTACTACTGTGACATACTTTACCCGACGAACAGAAGGACTGTGTTGGGTCGATCTTGATGGGCTTTCCCCCCATGCAGCGTAACTTTCTTGGCCTTGCTGGGTTTCTTTTCTTGGGGCTTGGCCGGTTGGGTAGCATCCAAAGAGAAGGGAATTACCCTACTCCCTACTAATAAGAGCAAGTAGGGGCAAAGAAGATAAGACGTAACCCAAGTGGGAAATGGACAAGTCGAGAAAAAAAAGTAACATATGTACCATGCATCATCGAAACCCCACCCACACCCGCATCTCTCCTCTTGGGAACCCATCCCTGGGGATACCACCTCGCAGGTGAACTGGGTGCTTGGGTGCTTGGGTTACTTATACGGGCGCCATGGAACCAACAGACGGGCAGGACGGGGCAAAAATAAGAGGACGTCTTCCCCTTTCTCGTTCGAGAAGTCGATCGACAGCACCTTATTATCGTTTTACGGGACTCACGTGCGTGGCCAGGTCCGCCAGGGACTGGATCGGGCCCGATTCCCCCTTTCTGTCAAATGGCACACCTGAGTACGGAGTAGCAAGCAGTTGGTAGCTGAATATCCCTCAAACCCGGGCTGCGGCAAAGCGAGATGCATCTCATAGATAGATAGATTCATTCACTGCATGCACGTAGCCCAGTCACCAATACCTACTTTAGCTACTTAACCAAAAGAGGCTTCCGTGTATGTACGTAGTCGGCAAGGTAGGTTACATCCATTAGCGGCGTCATCTACCAAAAATCCACGACAGGTAGCCTGCCAAGCTTCTATTTAACCATGTTATGCATCAAGTCAAACTGGGAAGATGCCGCCGTAGATTCCAATCTACTAGCTACTATATCTGCGACTAGACGACCAAGCGTAGCAGATACTAAAATACTCTATTCGGAGTCCACCCGCATTGCTGACTGATGCACGTGAAGCCAAGCCTCAAGCAGTACAGCCTCTCCCCCTCTCTCTCCCTTTCTTTTCGCCGCGGCGTGACTTGCCGGGCTCGTTTCAATGGAAAGATACGACGACGGCTGTGATTCGTGATCCGGCTAAAGAGAGAGAACCAAAAAAGGAAAAGTGATACCCAACTGACAGAGCATGAGCATCGAGCCCCTTCCCCCCTGGTCGTGTCAGTAACAGCCACTGCTCACCCAACTCGCATCAAGCGTTCTCATACGTGAACCACACCTCGCGTTGCGTGAGGAGTGCGTTGTGTCGTCGTTGCCCGTCCATCCCACAGAAAAGGTATGAAGGGTTTCACAATGCGTTCTCGTCACCCTCTCTCGGACGGACTACTGGCGATGACCGACGATTACCAATTGGAAGGGATGGCGGCTCGGCGGGCATGTAAGAGCGGGGACATACACACAAGATAGGCACACATCCATCACATCTCAAGCCTTTCCACTTATAACACACACAGGCCGTTTCTTTGGTCGGGCGGCTCAACTAAAGCCCACCAAGCACGGGGGATGGGATCGAAAAGAGCAAGTAAGCGTCTTATGTACGGGGGCCCGTTTGAACGGTGGGTGGAGCTGGGTTTCTCTCCCGAGATTGGAAGATTACCTTTTGTCTTTTCTTTTGCACCACACAGTATGTCCGCTAATTCCAGCAACAGGGCGAACCCACCTATTGTGCCCTGTATCAAGCCCGGGATCATGGTAGCAGCGGGAAATCCAAGTTGCTTGTACGTTGTCCGTTTCTGTCCCAAGCAGAAGGTCTATCAATAGGATGATGATGAGACGAGGCGAGACGACGACAGAAAAGCTTGGCGTGGACCCCCCTTGGGATCAGCTTTGAAACTGTCAAGGATAACCGACCCTGTCCGACCAGGGTGGGTAGTATTCTGAATAGACTCACTGCAACCCAGATTTACAGGCTTGGGAGTTCGTACCGCTGGCTCGTACCGGTACCTACTCGAACTACTGATCATCGTCTACTGAAATACCGAAATGCCAAGGTTAATCATACTCGTTGATTACCCAAGGCCGGGCAGCTCAAATGACGGCATGGTCAACCAAACATGAGGAAGCGCAAATTAACAACAACGACAAATCTCACGTAGGCAGAGTGTAGTAATAGTGTGCTGGTCTCTCAATGTGTATTGATGGGGGGCTCTCCTCTTGGTCGAGTGGCCAGTATTGCAAACAGCCATGCTGCTGCTAGTAGTATGTGCGGAATCTTTGAACTATTTACAAGAATGCGCTGCCATAACCATGGCCTTGTGCGATATGTGTGGACTATGCCTTCCAACTCCCTGTAGCAACTCGAGTGTAAATGCGCGCTGTGAGTAAGGGAATTTGAACCTCATGTGCCGGCCGAACCTAAGGAAAGAAAAGAGGAAGAAAAAAAAACACGCAAAACAAGCACGCTGCTGACCCCCATTTTGATCCGCCTCGAACGCCGAATATGCAAACTCTCTCCGTAACTTGACATCTATAGCCTCCATAGCCACGAATGGCACCATTATATGGCAGGCCCATGGATGCCCAAGATAAACTGCCCCCTCGCACAACTATATGCAAAACTTGCGGTCAAGTGAGCGGAGCGCCCTCGCATCTTCTCTGTTGAACATGTCTTTGGCGCCTGGCGGGCCCGTGGTGCCAGCATTCATAGCTCTGGGCGAGCTACTCGCGCTGTTGCTGCTCGCCGGGTTCGCGCTGTTAGGCTCCGAATTCGCTGGCGTTGGGTGAAGCAGAGCTGACAGGTTGGACTGCTTAGCAGTAGGGGCTTGCCCATCCGAGCTGGTAGTCCGAGGAGGAGACACAGAATGTGTACGAGGAGGAGTGATACCTCGGGCAGACTGTGGCATAGATGGGAGAGGGCCTTGCGGGTTGCGCGCGCTTGTGGCGGCGAGACGCGGGTCGATCATGACGGCCTGTGCAGCCTGGCTCTGAAGGTGCTGCAAGTGTTGCAGGGGAGGCGAAGCAGTAGTTGGTGGCTGGTAGGCCCTGGTAGCAGGTGGTGGCAGCCTTTCTCCCTCGTAAGGGGTTGCTACCTTAGAGTAGATGGGGCCTTGGCCTCCAGGAGATGTGGTGGGAGGTGGTAGCTGGGGCGGGGGGATTTGATGGTGGTGAGGAGGTCCAGCGTGCATCATCGGGCTGATGATTATCTGCCGAGCATGCGGGTGCTGGTGCGGGTGATGTTGAGGATACGGCTGAGGCTTGACCTCGGGTGATAATTTGCCGTGCATATATGGAGGAGTGTTCGAGGGCGAAGGTGGCCATGGTCCCATCCACGCTGGTGAAGGTGCCCCCCAAGTATATCCATACATTGGTTGATCGGGGGGAGGACCGGCGTTCGTGTAAGGCTGCATCGGTGTTCTGGTGAGTGCGGGAGGTGTAGCGTCGTGTAGGCTCGATTCTGGGTACATGCCCTTGGCCGGGACGATTTGTCGGAGTTGCGGATCGGAAGACGGCTGAGGCAGGTCGGGAGCTCCCGGATGCGGCCTCGAGTAGTACGAAATGAGATGTAAATGTTGGCCTTGTTGGGTTGTGATGCTGAAGGACTGCTTCATGAGACCATCGGCCTTGTAGCGGTAGCCTTCTGGCTCGCCATCTGGGTCCTCGTCGCTCAGACGACCGTCTGGTGTCCGGCCGTTGTTGCGTCTACTACTCGTGGAGCTGCCACCGAAGCCGCTTCCTCTCTTGCCCTCCATCTCGCGGTACGTCAGGAAGCTGCCCGAAACTCGGCTGGCACTCCATGACTTGCCGTCGGTCCATCGTCGCATACCGGCTTCCCGTTCGTCCCATACGAAGACCGAACCAGACCTGATCGATTGCCTCTCTTTCTCCGAAAGCCGTCTCTGTACCCGAGGCAAGAGACCTAGCCTGCAAGCCTCAAAGAGCTTGATGGCGTCTGCGGGTGTCCGCACGTATCCGTGATATGTCTCCATGGCGATGTAAGTAGTGTGAAAGTTTTTGGTACAGTCCAAGAGAGAAGGAGGAGATATTGACGGGGCCGTTCAAGCTTAAAAGGAAGTCTACGATGTGCCGGTACTTTCTTTTAATAAGCTTCCTTCTGTCGACAAGGATACTGGTCCCAATGCTATCCACCCACGTCAGATCCACAGTCGAGCTTCCACAATACGGTGGATCATCAGCCAGGGTTAGCGACTGCAACCACAGGGGAGATGATCCAAAAAGATACAACCACCACGCCGCAACTTCGCAGCCCCGCAATGCTAGGTTTACGGTGGAAGCGGCCCTTGGCACTGCTTATGCGTGAGGGCAAAAAAGGTGCGCAGCAAGTGCCCAGGAAATGCCCCAGGGGATGCCGCCGTGGTCCTGGCTAATATGCGAGCGGCGCCCTAAAACCAAGAAAGAAGTTCAGTTAGCTCATAAACAAGCGGAGATCGCATGGCTCGAAGAATCCGAACAAATCATGACAGAAGTCTAATCCCCCGGCGGCCTCGGGCGATATGGCACGAGTCCAGCTCAATTGGGTGGGGCCTGGGGAAACAGAAAGGTAGGTTTTGGCAGGCCTGCGAGACAAACAGGGTATGAGATCGTACATGTGCCCGCAGCAATGAACCCCAAACAATCTGAGAAGTATTGCCCATAAAGAGCATGATACACGACAAGCTTGTGGAGGGGGAGGAAACACTGCTGGGACCAATCGCTACTCTCTCCCACTTGAGAGTTTGGATAGAGAGGATCCTTGAGCTTGGCTCGTCTAAAACTGCCTGCGATTCATTATGCTTCGAAACTTCAGACGACATGCCTGCAGCGGTGCATTGGCTTGCGGAAACCCTTTCCCAACCTCGGGGTTCGGCTCGGGTAAACTGTCCTCGCAGTCCCCAAATGCCATTGCCGATAAACGTGTTCGTAAAACACGACTCGAAGGCACTTGCCTGTCATCGAGCATGTTGTTTTGCACGCCGCAACGTGACGTGACGTGACAGAAAGAAACGATATGGATGCCTTTTCGAAACAACGGAAAGTCATATCATGCACGTACCTAGTTGATGGACTATGCTGTCCCGGGAGGGTGCTGGCTTCGATTGGGCCTGCAAGGTGCAGGATCAAGGGACGCCCGAAAGTGCGAGTTCCCGAAACGGAAGGGAGAGAGAGGGAGATAGAGGATGTAGCAGTATATCGGTCGGCGGACGAGTAAACAACCTGGCCGGTCACAATCGTACCAGCGAACAAAACCAACAGGCGGCAAAGAGGCAGTCGTGAGAATTGAGGATTGCGTTGTTGCGGGCACCCGAGGATTTTTAAGTTGGCAACACCAATGGGCGAACGCCAATCCGCTAATGAACTGAAGGAACCTGGCTCGCCTGTAAAGTTGACAGCAATTAGGGGAAAACAACCAACAATAGCGTTGCGTCGGTATTTGCCGCTGCGAGGACGCAAACTCTAGTTGGAATGAGACAAGAGATTTAACATGAATGAGCCGATCCGTGACGGTGCGAGCGGAAAGTCTAATGCACAAGGGTTGTGTCAATTAGAGTCTCGCCGTGCTTTACAACAAGCTTTGAAGCCGTGCCCGTGAAGTATCTTGCAATTATGTCAGACGGCGGTGGGCAGAGGACAGAGGCTCAGAGGCAGGCCAAAAGAAAAGGGCCAGCGGCCAGACGGCGAACTTTGGTGTGTATCGGACCCTATTTCCGCTAGCTGAAGTTGGGAAATCTGCGTCGAGTCAAATTTATGGGTTCCTTTGGGCTGTGGGTAGATTTCCCCTAGGCTGACGATGGTACCCGCGATGGCGTAGATCCAGACCTGGCCTAGAGGGCCTGAACCAGTCTGGATGCACACGTGTGGGAGTTGACCAGACGAACGCCCAGCTGAAGGCGCTATTGGGCTGGGCAAGAGAAGCAAATGGGACAAGAAGTGTTGCTGTGGGGGGGGGGGATGGCGACGATTTCAAAGTGAAGAATGATGCGAGCTGAAGGCCGGCGGGCTATTTGGGTTTGCGTCTTTGGCTGGGCAGGTACCCGAAAACAGGATGATGCTAGGCTAGGAACCAGCAACTCTAGGGATTGCCCTGTCGTGATGGTTGCGTAACCGGCAATTGTTTACTGTGTCGAGTGTTTGGTGTGCACTCGTATGAGATGCGACGCGGTACCGAGTAGGCGTGAAGGTCGGCAGCAGAAATAGGGCTGCTGCCGTGCCAAAGACAGTTGATGCCTTCCTTGCAGGGTGGCTGCGTGCGTGAAGTTCAATTTGCGAATGTCGTAACGCCAAGACGAGATTAGACTCTGCTATGACGGTATGTTTTGAGATTGTGGTAAGGCTGGTTGCAATCCAACCACGAAACTGATGTCAATCTAAGAGACGCCTGTCGAGATCTGGTTTTTAGTGACCTAGCAGACAAATCTCCTCAGGTTTGCAAGCCGCTCTCAATTTCAAATCTATTCGTATTGAATGCAGTGCCGTCGCAACCGTGTTGCTGGTTGATGTGATCGACAAGGTGGACGATAGATAGTTGGGGCCTGCAGAGGAATCTCCGGAGATATTGTTCCCTCCTGCTACTGTGCCCTGCTTTTCGCTGCTGCTGCTGCACGGTGGAAGGCGAAAAGGCTTTTTATCTTTTTTTTATTATGATTGTTCATCAACCAAACCGGCTTCCTTATCAGTCAAATTAGGGTTGTGGTTTAAGGTAGGCGCGATGCGAGGAAGTGGTCAAGAGTGGAAATGGAGAGGTAATAAAAGCGAATAGTATTGATGTACAGTGATGCATGGGGCGGGCTGGGGATCATGCGGATATAAAGTTCCCAAAGCAAGTTCAAGCTTATTTCACGACGACAGGCCAGGGGTCTTGTCAACTGGGACGGAGAGGGAGGGAAAGGAAGGGGGACACCAAGAGCAAAGCACCACCCCCAATCTAATACTAACCACCTGCTAGGCAATTAATTAAGGTCTTGGTGGTTGCGTACCATCTCGCGACTGTACATAATACTCACGTAAAACCGCCGCACAACTCGAGGTAGACGACCTAATTCGACTATTTTAACTCTATTTTCCTTACGTAGGGTCAGGCAGGGAAGGCAGGCAGGCAATCCCCCGCTAGAGGAGCCCCACCCAGACCCGCACTGGGCCAAGCAACCAAGCAAAGGCCCTGCTAAAGGCCAAGCAACATTCCCCAAAACTTACAGTAAACGCCTATCATAACCACCACCCATCATCCGGCCAGCTTGCTAGGTTCTGCGCCCTGCCACTACCTACCACCTCACGTATGTACCTTTCAGTTGCAGTATGAGCCATTCGTTCGATCCTTGGCTGTGCCTGGGAGTGGGAGCAGGGCCCCATTATGTACAAAACATACGATCCCCAGTCTTGTCCCAGGTGTCATATGCGCTTGGCTGTGGTTGAATCAATATCAATCCCAGGGTCTTGGCCAGGCTGCCTTGTTTGTTGTTTTGGTTCTTCCGCCCTCTTCAGTGTTCTTTGCCCGTTCGAGGCAACCCGCCTCCAAGCTCGGTGCCAAGAGCCTTGTTCGCCAATCACTTACCCCGTGTAATATATACGTACAATTCTTAAGGATTATATAACTTAGCTCGGCGCTAACATACCTTTATATTCTTTATACTTTTAAATAGGAAATTATATTAAAATAATATAAATTAAAAAATTATTATAATAATATAGTATTATATTTATTTATTTTATTTACCTTTAAATAATTAATATTCTCTTACTTTATAATATATACTTTTTATAAATAACTTTAATAATACACCTATTATAAAGGGAGTAAATATAATAGATTAAGAAAATAGAGAAGGAAGGAAGGTTAATTAAATCGGTTAATAACTCGATTTTACTTTAAAATAATAGGGTATATATATATAAACTATTAAATTAAGCCTAATCCGGTAGGTCCCCCTAGTGGGGCCTATTATTTAAAAGGTCTTTTAAAACTACTTTTTATATATTTAAAAAGCATATTTTAATTTTAATTATATAACGCTTTATAAATTATAATTCATTTTTAATTAATATTTTAATTTAATTTAAATATTCTTTATTATATTAAAATTAAATAAATAAATAAGTTACTTTATTTTATTTAAAATAAAATATAATATAATATATAAAAGGGAATTATTTTATTAAAATATTATATACTTATAATTAAATTAATAATTTATACAAGTTATAATAAAAGGGCGTATAATATAATAATATTTTTAAAAATTAATTCTTTTATTATTTTTTAATAAAATATAATATAACCCTTTTTATTTACCCTTTATATTATTATAAAACATTTAGTTATTTAACTTTTAAATATATAAAGAATTAAAAAAGAATAACGTGGTTTACTATATACTCGGTTATATTATATAGTTGGTTACCTTTTTCCCTATAGAAAAAACGTCCATGCGTAACCGTACATTTTAATTAATTTTAATTAAATTTAAACCGTAGTTTTAAAATTAAAGTCTAATTTAAATAATATAAATAAAAAAGATTTTTTAAAATTTATATCTATTTTATTATACCTTTAAATAAAAAATACATTAAATTAATCCTTTTAATTTCCATTTTCCGCTTTAATTAATAAAATAAAATAATTATAAAATTAAAAAGATAGATTTAATATTCTTATATAGTTAAATATAATAGGTTAAAATTTTATAAAATTTAATAAAAAATTAAAAGAGTTATAATTTACGTACGGACGTTTTTTATATAGGGAAAAAGGTAATCGACTATATAATATAACCGAGTATATAGTAAACCACGTTATATTTTTAAAATTTATAATTATAATAGTTTATTAAAAAGTGAAATATATTATTTTATATATTTTATTAATATATATTAAACCTTAAAACTAAGTTTTTAATATTAATTATAATTTTAACTATTATATATGATTTTAAGCTCCTTTATATTTTAATTAAAGGGTTATTAATAATATATATTAACCTATAAGTACTTTTTTAAACTTTAACTTTAATAATATATATTATAAGATTACTTTATTATAATTAATAAATTTAAATAATAAATATCTAAAGTGCTTTTAATATATCTCTTAATTATTTAATAATTTATATATAAATTCTATAAATTATATTTCTTATTTAAATTTAAACTTATTTAAAAAAATATTCTTACTTATTTAGATTTTAAGCTTTTAATCTTTAATAAACTACGCTTTTCTTAATTATATTAATATATATAAATCGCCATTAAATAAAGAGTATAATCGGCTTAAAATTTAAAGGTTAATAAAAGCGCGTATTAACTTTTTATAAAGTAAAGGAGTCGGTAACGTCGCGTTAAAATATTAATATAATATATATATTTAATGGATTTATTTATTTTTTAATTAATTAATATAAAAAGAGTTAAATTTATTAGTAGGTAATTATTATATTAGAAAATTATAATTAGATTTATAATATTTTAATAAAATAATTATAATTATATATAATAAATATTTAATTAACGTATATAATAATTCTATTTAAATTAATTATAATTTACTTATTATTTTAAGTTATTTTTAATTAAAAATAATAAGTATTTATAATTAAATAATAAGTTAATAAATCGGATTTATAATTATAAAAAAATAGCTTTTAATACTAAGTTAAATTATATAATCCTTAAAAGTTATATCCATTTAAATGTTATAATATTACCTTTTAATAAAAATAATATATTAAATAATTTCAAGGTAATTTAAAGTAAAAAATAATATATTTTAATCGTTATACCTTTATTTAACGGCCTCCTATTAATTAAAATCCTTATTTAATCTTATATAATCGTATTAATTACTTATAAAAAATTATATAAAAAGTAATGTTATAATACTTAAAGGGATATATAAAATTAAATAATTAAGTTAAATTAATATTATATTAATATAACTCTCTTACTTTATAAAAAAAATTTATATATTATATTTAATTATATATATATATATATATATTATAATCTATAAAGATTAAACTTTATAGCGATTTAAAATTTAAGGGATAGATTCTTAATTTAAATAACCGTGGCTATTATACGGTACTTTATATTAATAAGTAGCTAAAATTAAATTATATACACGTATATAATATATAAGATAAGACGGGCGGGTATTTAGCTTTTTAAGAACTATAAGGGTTCTTTACTAAAGTTAATACATTTATTAATCCTTAAAATTTATTTCCTTTCCCCCCTTTTAGATAAGCGGTATTAAGCTTGAAAGCTAATACCCTTCGGCTTATTAAGTTACTATGCCTTAGTCCCTTATTCTTTAGGCTAATACGGGTAGAATTACTACTACTATTACTATTAAACAACGTCAGCAGGTACTTTTCCGAGCTATGGACTGGGCGACTAGGCGGACGAGAACCTCTGGCAACGATTGGCTCGTCATCCTTATATTACCCGCTATTATCCGTATGTGGCATGCCCACTCTATTCGTATGCTTATCTTATGCACCTGGGAGGCCGCTGCTGAATGAGACGAACGTTTCTACCATTCAATGAGACCAGGAGATTTGGAAGCGGGAGGTGACACCACATCGCTATTACTTTCGCTGCGGTCATACTGCAAGTTGCGGACGATAGGGCTGGCTGCTTCGATTTGGAGGACGCCCGTGGTGCGTGCGTGCCATCTCATCAAGGATTTAGCGACGTAAGCATCCAACCGCATCTAGGCGGCAGCCGTCTTTGCCAAGCTCCAGCCCAAATAACCTTGTTTCCTGGTAGGGAGGCAGTATAAAACCGCCTCTGCCTAAGCTGTCCTCGCGCCCAGAGTCCCCTTCATAACTCTCCTCCGCGTGCCAGGAAGAGCAGGTATATACAAGTATAGAAGTAGTAGTAGCAGCAACAGCTAGAGTTGTTGCACACCCACAAACTTACTCTGGTGTGCGAACCTGTGTTATCCGAGGACGGCTTCACGATGTGCCATCCATCTCCTTGTTGCTGCTTGTTAGCGCAGGCCTGCCGTTTTGGGACATTGGTGTTGATTGTATGACTTGTCTGTCTCACACCCGCTTTTGACGGGCTCATTACTCGTTTCGGTCGGGCCACCCCTTTCCCTAGCACAGCATCATGCGATGATACAACATGTCAGCTAATAAATAGCGCAGGCATACTTCTTAAATAAGAGGAACTCCGTTGCGTGTTGTCTTACCTAACCCCTAGGCCCGTGGGTTCCCTTACTAGTAGAAGTCACGATTGATACCTTTGAGTGTTGATGTGGGGGGTACGCTAATTGGCCACCGACAACTACGTTCGTTTAGCAAAAAAGAACCAGAGGGCTAGTGTTGCCCAAAGTTCAAATCCAGCGATGCACGAAATGAGATCCGTTCCCGTGGCACCGAGTCCACGTAGGCAGGCTACTCTTTAGGTTATCGTATCATTGCGTGGTGGTTTTCTTTCCTGGCTTGTGCCGATATCTGCTATCCTCGGAAGTGCATACGTTGAGTGCACATCTGCTAAGATGGCGTGCCCACGCAATACATCCTTATATCCAGCACAGCGATATCGTGACCAGCCAGTAATAAACTAGTGTGGCTGCTGACGCAAATGCCGGCCGGTATCTGTGTATAAAAAGTCCCGAGCCTGTGTGGGTGGGGCGCATCGCGAGTCTTCCTGCGTACTGCAGCTCTAGAAATACAGTATGGAGAGATCTCCCACTTGTAACGGGCGTTTGCAACGAGGAAAGAGGTGGTATACCTCGCAGGCCTCAGCTGCTTCATAAAACATTGGAAGTGCAACAGTATAGTAACAGGGCCAACGGGTCCCTAGGCGGGGATGGGACGGTTATGCGAAAGACAACGCATCAGGACGGAGGCCTTTTTCCATCGAGGGGAGATCGTTGATAGAAAGTTTCGGGAAGTGCCCGACAGCTACGTACATGCGAGAGTAGATCGCAGGGCTGATCTGCTTATAGGTACAGTATCTCACCTAATCACTAGGGGTGTACGTGCACGCGTGTGAGCTGTATGTTTTAGGCAAATGCCCCGTGCAGTATTCGGTGCCGAACCGCGATATTCTCGTCACCTTGGCATATGTATTGGTTCTTTGCATACGAATTGGAGGTTCGGCGTTTGTGTCAGGGCTATTGATAGGCCAAGTGTGGAACAGGATGAAGGCTGACTGACCGACCCAGCTTTCTCGTCTGCTAGCTTGGCTCGAAGATGCTCCGGCAATCTCACTCGGAGCATCTCTCTGCAGAACGGAAAGGCAGCAAGCTTATCCGGGTTCATGTCCATCATCCACAATCATCAGATCAGACGGCAAGCAAGTTTCGTATGTGCCGCCGCCGCCGCCGCGAACAAGCAACGACAGCTCCACATGCGTGATCAGGACTGGCTGCTAAAGATTCATCCTGGAGATGCGATTTGCTGAGCACATTTTTCGCGTGTTCGGTTGGGTTTTCTCCCTTTCTTCGTTCTTCGTCTGGTCATTCTAATTGCTTCTCCCAGCCCAGCCCGGGAAGTACCTTATCTGTCACTCTGTCGCCGACGGGCGCTAACACAGCGGAAACCAATGAGAAGATGTATGTATCTACGCCCTTTGGGGATGAATGGAAAGTCATGGCATTGTACAGGATGCATGATTGATTAGACTACTTGAGAAGGGCCGATGTTTTGCCTATGACCATGCTCTATTAAGAAGAAACAATCATCAGGGTCGTTCCGGTCAGGCAAACGAGATGCGAAATGCTTCAACTTACTAGGTACAGTTCCGGCTCTCCAGAGTCTAGCCGTGGGCTGATGTGCACTGGAGATAGGTATCTTAGCCCTAAGCTCGAGGTTAGGCTGTAAGCTTACAGTTGCAGGGGACCCTGATCGACTTTGTTTTTTTCTCTACGCTTTGTCTTGGCACCACGTTCGTCTCCTTTCCCCCTCCATCCTGTTTAAGCATACATTTAAGCGTTGGCAGCCACCGTGCCAACTTGGGGTTAGCCCCATCGCTGGCTGCAACTCGTCGCGGATCGACTGGGCCGACTATCGTTACTTTGTACATTTCTTGCGTACCGGCTATTAAAGCAATCAACTGAAAGCGCCTGTATGCTCACGTAGTATGTTTGCATCGAGACAAATTTCTTGGAGAAACTGGCCGCGGTGTAATTTGTTTAGCCTTTCACTTGGATTTTCGAATCCCCGGGGTAATCGTTCTCTCGGCTATCTCTCGCGCTTCCAAAGTACTTGTAGGAGTTTTGTCCAAGTACTATAATGCGCCAGAGTGCGGGTGACGAAAGACGGTGAATATCGCCGAGACTTTGGCTTACTAGGCAAACCACAAACCACAAAGCTATCTGTCACTGCAGTCAGCACTCTACGAATTGATGCAAATCGCCCGTCATTTTGTTGCCTGCTACCCATAATCTACCGTAGCATTCGGGCCATAATTCTCTGCACATGACGGGTTTTGCATGGTACTGCCGTATGTACTACGAATACGGCTAAAAAGACTTGGCCCCCTCCGCCCACTTACTAAGGTCCGAGTCTCATTGGCCAAACCAATACAGTGAGGAAAGGTGGAGAGGACAAGAATCTGACGTGAGGTTGGTATCCGTCCAACCGTCAGCAGCATATTTCCTGTTGTGGTAATCTTGTCGTACATGATTTCCAATGAGAGGCCAGAGTAGGTCAGCCCGATGGTAGTCAAGTCAGCAACATATGTATTTGATGTAGACTGCCAGCTGCTGCCTGCCTAAATCTACTTGGGGGCGGCGGCTCGGGGCAATGGCGTCAGTTACTTTCCCCTGCCTGTCAAATGAAAACGGAACGGTGACGGGTGCCTCGTCTCAACCTGCCCTTCTCTGATGTATTTTTCTTTCTTCCTCACTTGGCTACTAGGGTGAAGGGGGTTACACAAACGTCCAGTCTGCGTCCATTGCCCACATACACTCGCACCCTTGAAAGTTCGTTAATTGATGGATACCGTTTCGGACTTGAGATGAATTATCGACAGGCTATACACATATAGACAGTATATAACGTCCGATCCGAAACATATAAATCGAGGGCATACGGTAAAAATTATGCCAGTCTAGATATACGTTTCAAATCGGCAAAAGTATCGCGGTCGCATGAAATATACGGACAGGGTCTGTACAGGGCTCTCAGACGGGCCCATCAATTAACAAACTTTCAAGGGTGCGAGTGTATATATACATTGATGCTTACTTGCTTCTCCATACAGTTGCACTTGGCGTCCTTTTGGCCCTGGCTCTCACACATGGATTCACCCCCCCGATTGGAGGAGAGTGAGGGGAGGAGAAGAAGAGCAAAAGAGGCAGAGCAGCATTATCTGTCCACCTTGGCAATGTAATATGTAATCCATCAATGTATGCTACGGCACCGAGCAGCCAGACGCCCCACCAAGACTAAGCAACGCTTGGCGCTCGCGAACCCGCTGACGAAACCATTGGTCATCTGCACACGTTGACCGGCTCTCTAACGGCGGGCCCATCTGCTCTCTGATTTGCTGTGGCTTACGATCAGCAACGGGCACGGCGTGCCGATAGTTCAACTCGGACTGTTCGCTGAGTATCACGGAACTCAGCCGAAGGAGGAGGCAGAATGAATTGAAGGGGGTTTCTGGCGGTTCGGTGGCTTTTCCGGCCAAGTTTCCCAGTCCCCCTCCTCCTCAACAGAGCAGAACAGTACATGCTGCAATGTCATGAGTGGGTGTGGTGGAACCTTGCTTTGTCTAGATTATTCGTTATTTGACAGTAGCTTCGTTGGACCGCCTGGTCGGAACCCAATAGCATGTCGAGGTTTCGCCCGCACCCTGCCTAACCATAATAATAGTACTCCTACGCCTGCCGCTTTCAGCAACACCTTCCGGATGCAGGAAGATAGCGCCGTCCACGGGTGCGTTCCCCTTACTGTTCGATTGACGAAACCCGTTCCTTTTGTTTTCAGCCTACGGCCATGACCGGCACTTATTTCTCAGCCTCAGATGCTTTAAGTACGCTGCGCTGTAGAAGGAAGGTGCTCCAAGTAAGCAAGCGTCGGGCCAGTGGCGTAGCTCCAGCGGGAATCTAGGCCCTGCTGTGGGCTTTCGAATCAATATTTTTCGTTATTGGTAGACTATCGAGTATAAGCGACTCGTCAAGCCCCTGCGAGAACAAACCGGCCAAGTCTAATACATCGAGACGTTATTATTCTAGTTAAACGATTATTAGAGCAGGTAATAGTTACCTATATACCTAATGCTTATACCGGAATAAGAGTAAATAAGTATAGGTTTATTCCGTTTACTCTACTGTCGTAATAGGGAGTACGTAGAATAATTAACGTGGATATATTATTATTACTTATGGGCAGTATACGGGTTATTCCAGCGGTCGCTTGTCGCCCTCGCTCACTTATGGTGAAACGTACGATGAACTTAGGCAGGCGATCTTGTAGTCTATTCGAGATAGCAGTAGACAGGTAATTGGCGGCCGAACCATAGCGACTCGTGATGAATGGATGTCATGCGTCACGTCATCTTAGGTGACTAACTAAAGTCAAGGATGCTATACAGGGTTGTATATTTCCTCTCGCTACGTACATGCTAACCATAGCCGAAAACGAGAGGAGGCTGAACCCTTAATGAAGAGGGGGCATACCGCTCATTGACTTGATGGCGATGGCATGGCACGGCACAGAGAACGGGACCCCCGACCAGTCAGTCTATCACAGTTGCACCACGGCCTCGACCAGGATGGGGAGCCTCGACTTGTAAGACTTCCCACTGGAGAAGTTCGTGCGTAATTGAGGCGGTGGCACAAACAGAAACCAATAAACCATGTCCACAACCGTCTGACGGACCAAAAACAAAGCACGGCGATTCGCGATACTCGTTACAGAGTTCGAGTCGTACCAGGCAAACAGACGGGATGGACAAGACTGATTCAGATCACAGAAGCTTAAGTGCGCCACACTTTGTTTTTCGCGATTGTCAGACTGTTTGTGCAATTGTTTGTTTGTTTGCCCACGCGCCAACGCACAGTACTGAATCTAGCTCTCCCCTTCCGTATGTTTCATTTGAATCATCTTATAGTTGGGCGGGTAGGCGGGCAGCTTCCGCGCTCTTAGCTTGGCCTGTTCTTTCCAGTCCCTCGGGTTTCTGGCTCGGACCTGCTGACGACACCTAAACTCGATAGCTTTAGCACTGCTGGTAAGCATCGCTTTAGGTCTACCAGGTTCCCCCGCACTTCGCTACAGTCAATTCCTCCTCTGCTACGGCCACCGAGATAAGGAACGTAGTTAAGGTGAACCGGCGCAACTCCCTGCATCGCATTCCTCCGGTGGTTGTGCATCCAAACGCGTGACTACAAGTCTCACAGCAGCTGAACACTTCCATCGCATGGCGCATCCCTTCCTCTTTACCGACGAGGGGTCGCTCAGACGTCCCCTGCGACAATATTTCGCCGCCATTCCAGATATGCTACAATTTGGGCTCAACACGCTTGAAACCTAGACACCCGCCACAAGTACCATGTCGTGTAACAACTTAAACTGTCGAGGGCTCATCAAGTAGCAAACTTTATTCTGTCGCCTCTCCTCGCCTGTCCTATGGTGACGTCCGCGGCAGTGAGCTCCGGCAGTGCCGTGACCCAAGCGACCATCACAAGTATTGTGTGCAACATGCAATCAATGCATTACTGCTCCTTCTGGCCCGTATTTCCACACGCTCGCTGACGGCATGGGATAAGACGGCCGCTGAGATCTCCAAATCTTGGCTGCTGGACTTGGCCGCAGCGCCCAACCGCCCCCCTCAAGAAAAGGGAGTGCGGGTGTCGTCTAAGTTGATCGGAAAATCGGCAAGCCTGCTTGAAGTGCGCGAGGCGCCACCACCAACAACACACGACCGTCCACTACTGATGGGGTGGAGAGAAGACATCAGCTGTCAGGTCATTTCTGCGCCGGCTTGACAAAAAGAAACTGATAAGATGGGCATTCTATGAAAACTGCCAATGCTGATGACACGCCAGTCCCCAAGAGCCATGGAGTCTGGACCCATCGCCGCGCCGTGCCATGCCGGGCATACTTCCCAAAAGGCACTCTCCGTAGGAATGAGGCGCTGTTTTAGCTTGCAGCTTTTGAGTTACAGGGGATTTCTCCTTGCAGTAACCGTCCAACGAGTTACGAGAAGGACCAAGCATTGGCCAGATGCTCGGCGTTGCATTGCTGGACAATCGTTAACGGAACATACGGTGGCCGGCGTCATCAACTGCCAAAGCCCTCTTTCTCGTAAATGGTCGGTCTGGGCGGGTTCCTGGTTTCCTCGGCTGGTCGGGCCTGTACGTAATAACATCAGATGAGGTTCGGGAAACATCGAGTGATATCTCCCGGGCACCCTACCATTCATGCGATGCCTGAAGTAATTATTACATATGTACGAGTGGAAGAACCTGAGGTGCCACTGTGTCACAAGACCATCAAACAGGGACATGCCCAGGTATGTAGGAATCGTATGCGCAGGCCTACTTTTGGTTTTCATCCGCTTAAAGATAGCCAGAAGGGCGAAATTGTGTGACTGTGGTCAATCTGGAAGTACTGATCTGCCCGCATGACCTTCTCCGTCTCTTATGCAGTTGGTTGGCAGTCGAGAGAAAAAAAACGTGATTTCATCGCCGAATGATTGGTGCGTTCCCCCTCAGTTGGCTGGTCTTCCCTGCCCCCAACTTCCCGAAGATGCGAAACCTGCCAGCTTAAGCTTAATTTGGCGGCATAGCCGAATCAAATCAGAAGAGCTCCATGGGCCCCGCCACGCGCAGGTCACTCTATCCGTCGCCAGGGATGATTCGCACCGAATACAAGTACATGGCCCATGGGGGACCAAGGGCACTAGGTAGGGCCTGAGATGCGTCTGGAGTTGTGTGACATAGGTACTTGGCCCAGCGCGTGCACCAACACCAATCATCGCCGTACCGCCGCGGGCGACTGATACTGACAGGGTCATGGACCGGATCCCTGAGGCAGGTCAGATACTGCCAAGCAAAAGCCAAGCTTCCTGGAAGAAGTGAGAATGGTAAAAAGAAACATTGTGGATGGGGCGGTGGCTCCACTCCAGCTACCCACTTTATCCTAACAGTGACGCGGCCGCGAGGAGGAAGGAGGGGACAAGATCGGGTTGCATTTCGTGTCAAGCTTCTTCGCTCGATCGGCAGAATCGGCTACGAAGAGACGACTCTGCCTGGCTTGGCTCCGAATAGATACCTCTCCGCAAACTGGTACTGGTGTGACCCTTCGGAAACGTGGCCGTATTGACGGACTGTAGCCGGCGCTTTCTGAAAGACGAGCTTATTCAGTCTGTCCGATAGATTGATTAAATAAATTGCTTGTGACTCGACTAGGAGGGGTCTAACATAGCTTATCATCGTCGGTGTACGGCTATACCTAGTTCGAGAGAGCGAAAGCGTCGTTGAAGTAAAGTCACAAGTGCGATGAACCAGGACTTCGTTGCCAAGCTCCAGTCAAGTTTTCAGGGTCCACTTTGTACCACCTTTCGTTGATGAGTCGATGCTGGGGAGGGAGGCCAGGAAGAGGCCCACATGCACGCAGACCAAGCCAGGCTGCTCGCCGTAGACATCTGAGACATGTCATCAAACGTGCTCACTGCTCTTGCCTGATACTGGCAACGTGCCCGTGTGGTCTGTGTATACGACCGTATTGTCCGCAATGTCTGTGTAACGAGGGTCATCTGTACTTGCTGCTCTCTTCCTCTTGCTCTCTCTCTCTCTCTCTCTCTTTTTCATCGGTCTGCACTTGTCATTCTGTCCGTAGACGGTGGGCGAGCAGCCGAATTGCCAATCAGGCGATCAGTGCATACATGCCTGCGACGATACGTGTACATGCAAGTACATCGAACTGCCAAGACGTTGACTGGCTCGCTGGCTAGCTCTTGGGCCATGAGCCCAACAGGCGGCCAGAGTCGACCCATCAAGACACCGCACAGCTCATCTATACCACCACAATGCTCCATGTTTAAGCACTTACCGACAGCCACGATAACGCTGAGAAAAATCGAAAAAATCATTAATTTATTAAAATAACTTTTTAGTGTTTCTCTAATTTTTTTCGACTCGATCCGGCTCGATCCAGTCGAACTACTTTAATTTAAGTAAGAGGTATTTTAGTGAAGCAAATAGGCTGTGCGGTGTTTTGCTGGAGTCGCTGAGGCGGCAAAATGATGGAAGTGTGCTGTGCACGTTTACGTCACTCGCATACAGTACGGATAATTATACAGATAGCACTCCGCTTTCCGAGGACATATAAGGCAATAGCTCCGTGAAATAAATAGATAATGCGGGTCAAACGGCACGCCTTTACATAAGCTTAGAAATACAGGGGGAGGGATATGCACAGTCCGTCAAGTAGTAAGGATGCTACTCAGATTGACTCAGGGAAGATCAAGACCTTAAGAGAACCCACTCACTCGACTTGTACATGTGCATCCAGGGCTCTTAGACACCGATTTAGAGGCTGGCTGCTGTATATGGTCCCTATTCCTGGACCGTGCCATTCGCGAAGGGAAATCGGTTGGCCGTGTTCTCACATGTCGTGATGAATCTCCTGCTAACTGCCGCGCTCTCGCGAGTCGCCCGTCGGATCGAGTAGCGGCAAAGACAGCAGCACAAACGACTGTCGTAGCAGGGAAACATGTGTCATCCATGCAGATCACCGGCTTCAGCGCCGAGGAAGCAGCGTTATGCAGTGTGCCAATATGAGTACCCTCTATGGAAGAGTGGTTGCAGGTTGCATAAGAGGCACTACTTCGTGAAGACTTTAATCGGCATACCGATCTGCACAGTCCAAAGCACCGTGACAATGGCTGTCTTCGTATGTCTGGCCTCTTGATCCATAGCCGGCTCGAGTTGTCAGAGGACAAAATCATCTATCAATCCACGGGCGTAAAGACTGTCCACAATGCTGTGCTGCCATGATGGGAGATCACCTGAGTTGAGCAAAGATGTGACAAGTGGCACATAGAGCTAAACTGCGACATGACTGAGTGGTCCAAACTTGTGATTAAACTCGGATGTAAGCGGACGAGTCTCGTACAAAACCACCAAGCATATCATACAGTCTCCAGGTAGGGTCGCGGTAAGGTGCATTCTACGTCACCGCAACGGTTGCGTTTCCGAAACGCGGTGGTGATAGGTTCCAGCCAATTTCCCTAACAACCTTACAATGAGGTCCGATATGCTGCTTAGAGCCTAGACGATCGTAGCAACGACCGGGGACCTGCACGTTCGACCTGTCAAAGTGAGCACCTCCGAGCCTGTCTCGGCTCCAATGACAACCTCCGCTCCGACAACCCTAAGTAGGCCTTTGGGGGAGGTTCGGCAGACATTGGCCTCACCTGAGTCAATGTCGTGTAAACGTAGGACAAGACAGCCCCGCGTCCCAGAGAAGAAAGGCTTAACGAGGATGACCAGATCCAGAAGCGTATATCCTGCGCTAACAATCGCATCTGCCATGCCAACGCGGGAAAGCTGCCGTATCCCGAATTGTCTGAACTCCTGAGAGATAGCACACCAATCTGTCAAACCCGATTCCGAAACCACCGTGCGGTGGGCACCCCCATTGGCGCAGATCTAGATACCAGTCCAGATTGCCCCCTGAAGCGACCTCATTGGTCTCATCAGGATCAACATCGTCGTGAGATGTTCTCATGCCAAGTTGCCTCATAGAGTCGAGTAAGTCCTGCAACCGATGTTCGCGCATCGAGCCGCCTGCAATTTCGCAAAAGTTGGGTACAAGCAAGTCGAAGCAATCAACGGTCTCCCCTAATGTCAACTCATCATCTCTATCGCCGTTTGACTTCATGTAGAAAGCCTTGATGGATCGAGGATAATTCGTAACAAAAACAGGGGCCTCGCCTTTGCCCACGTGGGCTGCAAGGAACTTCTCATGTTCGGTCTGTAAGTCCTGACCCCACTGTAGCTTCTGAGAAAAGGGCTCATCTGAGTTCTTAAGAATCTCAATAGCTTCCGTGTAGGTAATCCGCGGCCATGATTTTGACCGTAAGCCTCTCCAGCGGGCGGCAACCTCCTCGATAGAAGCTAAGTCCGAGGAGCCTTCCGCTGTCCGTGTAGAGAGCTCCTTGACTACCTTGGAATCCGAAAGAGCATTCCCGACGTGCCTCAACATATCCTCGACCAAATCCATGACAGAATCAAGATGATCGGTGAAGCTCATCTCGGCTTCCAACATGTAGAACTCACTCAAATGACGAGGAGTGTCACTTTGTTCCGCGCGAAATGTTGGTGACAGCGTCCATACATTGCCCACTGCTTGGGCCAATGCTTCCAGATGAAGCTGGGCAGAAACTGTTGTGTATACTGGCCGCCGAAAGAAATGAGTGTTACTGTTAGCGTCGCTTGACGAAGACTGCTTATCAACAGAAATGTCGAAAACCTCGCCACCGCCTTCACAATCCGCCGAAGTGAGTATCGGTGTGTGCGTCTGAACGAACTGGCGACTGTCGAAGAACTGCGTAAGGGATGTGATGATTTCAGAGCGAAACCGCAAGAGGGCAGAGTTGAAGGGTATCCGAGGACGTATGTGAGGCATTGACCTAAGGTACTCAGGAGTCTGATATTTCTTCTGCAAGGGGAACGTCTGGTGTGGGTGTCAGTCTGTGTATGTATATATAAGGAATCCTTCCGCCGGCGTAGACTCACCTTGGCATCCGAAGGCCCGAGGACGTCTGCATGCTGGACCTGTAGCTCATGGGTTTGTCCCTGGCCTCTGCTAGGGGCCCAAGACCCATGCAGTCGAACAGCTGCGCCAATAGTCAGACTATATTACACAAGGTCAGCAGAGGCGTGCATAAAAACAGCCAAGCTGAGGCTTGTTCGTCCTACCCTTCAGCCTTATCCGCAGGTACGACAGCTTGCAGGAAATCCATCGACGAGCCGTCCCCTAGAGAGACGAAATGGGTCTTTTTCTGGGCACGAACTGATCGTACATATCCATTGACCTGGACTTCATCGACGGAGTTGGTCGGCTTCCATTCAAGGAATCCCGCAACAGTCCTCGGAACAGTACTCAGGAAGGCTCGCGGTACGCGACGAGCAAGGAGGCCCACGTTGAGTTTTGCCCATGGTCTGCTTGACGAAGCAGAAAGGAGCGACATCGCTACTGGCCAGCCTTAGCACCTCAACTTGGCCTGCGAAACACCTCCCAAAAAACACAGCCAAAAAAGCAGCAGTATAATTGAGGCTTATAAAGGGAACATCTCCTTGGCCAATTAGATCGTGAAGAGCGTGCTGCGAGTATATTCTTGATGTGATGCCGCGACTATTGCTTGGACGCAGGTGATGAGGTTGCTTTCCAAGGTAGGACGTACATTCTTTACTGGGTCATCGTTTACCCGAAAGTTGAGGCTGGGGTGTCCCCAGCTTAGGTGACTGTGCACGACAGCCAAATCCAGCCGCCCCGGCCCCTCTAATTGATCAATCAGTCGGCGGCATATACCGGGGTCTCCTAAGGATTCCGATCGTCCACTAACTCTTGCACTAATCAGATCATTCCACACAGCGATGCGCTGGGATCAATACCTGATCTTCTTGGAAGGACATTGATCGCAACCAGATCCGTCGATATGCATCAGTAAGCTGTTTACTGTTGTAACTCCTTGACTCAGATTATGCATCTCTCTTATCTCGTCTCTCCCAACACTCTTAGTATCGGTCGCCAGGTCAATTGCCGTCCCCAGCCTGGTCTCCGATCGCAAATAAATATCGGACAATATGGCCAGTAGACAAGGCTCACCCTCGCTTGCTCATCTCGAACCTTAGCGTCTAACAAATTGTTTTTATGACACATCACTTCTATCGCCGGCGTGGCTCGCTAACGTGCTCTGCTGAGAGGTTCGGGCTGATCTCCGTCAGTCGACAGGGCGAGTGATTGTCTCCTCTCCCTCCCCCTTATGGGCGAACCAACATCCATGGAGTCTCAGCGAAGAGAGAAGGGCCATGTCGCAACCCGCCGGGGCGGTCAAGCCCTTCTCGTACGTATTGACCCTCCTTTCCCGCGCTGCATCGGCCTTGCAGCTGTCGAGCAAACCTTACCCTTGTCCCTGGATCCTCCTTTTGCCGGCCGTGTGTCTGCGGATGTGGGTGGTGGCGCTTAGATCTACGAGATCTTTTGTCTCGAACATACCTGCAGTCTGCTGTAACACAGATCTGGTGAAACATTCAGAGCTTGCAGAGCTGTCTCACATGATCTCCAATCGATTTGTTTTTTATTTCCAGAATCTTGGAGAGCCGAAGTCGTTGTACAAACTACCAATAGTGTGTCTAATCTGAACTGAAATGCTCGCCATAAACTGCAGGTGTTGCGTTGAGAATGACAGAGATCCCCATCGTCACCAATCCCTCCTCCAAAGGAAGCCCATCATGGGCAGTGCCTTTGCTCTCCGCCAGTTTCCTTTGTCTAGAAAGTTTCTGGTCGCAATGTCCTAGACAGCATCGGCAGTATCATTGCACTTTCAATATTAGACGTCACACACCATGCACCCCGGTCCTCGCTTCTCGAGCCCTGCATTCAAGGGTACAAGACTACTTCTTCCGACCCAACCAGTCGGTCGAGGTCAGGCTATTGGCCCATGGGATCGATCTAGGTCGGTATAAGTATATCTCCCTGCTCAAACCTCCCCTCGGATCGAGATAGTCTCCACGCCATCTATCAGATGCAGTGCAGTAGTCTTCTTTAAGCAACTCTTATATCTTGAGAACCTCGATACGCCTCCCTACAACACACGCACCGTTCTCGCAGGATGCCTTCCTCAAAGCCACGTCCGGCAGAAGTGGCCCAGGAGACGAAAAGACATTATCTTCCAATGATAAAGTCACAATACTCGGAATATTATAATTGGCCGTGCTACTCTTACCTCTACCACCATCCGATTCCTGTCGAACACTGGCCAACAAACGCTTACCGTGACGCCAATGTGGCTCCACCCCAATTTTGTGAGTTTGGGACGGCATAACTTGCATCTCTTGGCTATGGAATTGGCTATTAACAAATATCTAGCCGTGACGGTCGGTGACCCAGTCGACCTGGCAATCGAGTGGGCCCAATCTCTGGGGGACCCGGATCAGCGGATCCCCTTCATCGCCGCGGCAAATGACAAACGGTGAGATAGCCTTCACATTCGCAAATTTCGAGCTCGCCACAACCGCTCGTTTGCCGAACGACGAAGCTAATAGCTCTAGGGCTGGGGGTGATTGGGAAACCGGAGTTATCGGTAAGGTGAACCTACATGGTATACTATGAATATTCGAGTGGAAATTCTGAGTTACCCCTTTTTCCAGGTTACGAAGAGCGCTTCTGCCGCCGCAGCACGCTCAGCCTTACGTTGTCTACTCCGGCGCCGGACTCTCCAGTGGACTCTAATTACCCCATACCGTCCGAGGGCTGTATATATTCCAACTGCGTTGTTGTCTTCCGCGGGCCCCACGAGCAGTATACCAAATGGGAGCCGGAGAACTGGTCCCATCTGCCCGTGGTCTCGGTCCCCGCGGCTCGCTGGCCGAAACTGAACCAGATGGGTACTAAGTTTGCATTCGAGGTCGAAAAGGAGTTGGTACGCGCCAAGATACGCGCCGCGCTCTCTGCGTGTGTGTACAACGGCTTCACCCGCGTGCTGATCGGGAATTTTGGGCTGGGCAACAGCGCTCGAAACCCGGCCCGCGAACTGGCAGAGCTCTGGCGAGATGTCTTCCTCTATGATCCCGATTTTCGGGGAAGGTTCGTGCAGGTATGTGGTATATTTCGTCGATTGCGCGGTATACGATCGTGCGGCTTGGAAGGGCTGGTGGGTTTTGGCGACGTTGTTCGTATTTTGCGGCGGTAGACGATACTGACCGGGCCTAAATTAGGTCTGCTTTGTCTTCGAGGATCTTTACGAGAGCACCACTCGTCTTATTTTTGAGGATATGACGAAAAAAGCCAAGGGAGGAGGAAGTTCGAGCTCCAAGAGCAAATCGAGATCCCACAGTTCCAACTCGAGCTCGGCGCCAACGAGCGCAACTCCCAGCGACTATGATATATTTGCTGCAGTGTTTGACAACGCTGAGATACAGACTGTGCTCTCTCGACAGGATCCACGGTGCAATATTTCCATGCTAACATCCTGATCGATTTCCATTGGCGGTTCGGATGAACATCAAAATAGGGAGGTGTTAATGGCGAAGCAAGGGCTGGGGTTTCTAGTGTGTTAGGCGTATCTATGGGGGGTTCAGGTTCGATTTGTTTAGGCGGAGGTTATTGCTTCATGTCGGAGGACTGTTCTCGTCTTGGTTGGTTCGTCTTTGTCTTGGGTGCCCTTGTGGCTTTCGGTGGTGCCGTCTGTCATGCTGCCCGGTCCTAGAACCATTGTTGCATTCTCCACGCTGTGTAATAGCAGAGCTGTCAAACTTACCTGGCATGTGCAGAGAGGATATGCAACCGTCGATGCAACAGGGTTGGGTGGTTGGTCACACAGGTTGGGCATGATGCTGGTTGGCATATACCAACGCATGCTGGGCAGAAGTTGATGGTCGATGGCAGTCAGACTTGCAATATGCGTGACATGCAGGCAATAGCTTCTACTGAGGAGGGGCACAGCAAATAATGGATTTAGATTTTGCCAGATATTTAATCGCAATCGGCATTTTGGTCTTCTGAAATTCTGTTAAGACAGTCCGTCCTGTCCTGTCCGGCCCGGCCCGGATTTCTCAAGTGGCATTGCTCTGTCGGAGGGAGGAACATTGCATATGGTTTGCAATTAGCGACGGCGGGCAAATAATGCAATACAACGGTTGGCAAAAGAAAATCTCTCAGCCGCTTCTCAAAGCTCTTGCTGAGTATGGCGGCAGAAGACCAGTGGGCCTAGCTTGGGGAACTCCACCAAGGTGGAAGATACTACACCCTTGATGCTTGCTCTTGATTTTAGAATCCACGTAAACTCTCCTCTAAAGCCTTTGAGAGTGTACCGGTAGCGCGTCCTAAGGACGCTACTTAGGGAAGGAGATGTGCCTCTGCCGACGACTGCTACGCCGTGTCTGTCACCATAATAGATTAAGGTGCGACATACTTCCTTTAGCCGTAGCCTGCAAAAGAAAAACTTAGACTATGTAAGTACATTTACATCCTCTACAAGTATTATGCCACTGTAGGTTACGCGGGAACGGTACATGTAGTAATTGTCGGGGCAAGCTAAGTTGATCGGGTCGGAGGGAGTTGTGCACCGGATCTCGAACTGTCGCAATGTCCATGGAAGCTGACGTCGAATCGTTTACATCCGTGCACAACTGGACCTCTGTACATATCTACCGTACCATGTATTGCTTGCATCACAAATGAAACCCTTCGTAGCCGGGTGGCAGTTTGTTTCCCTTTCCCTGCAGCCATTGACCCCTGCCATGCAGTCACCTCACTCGCCAGTCCATGGGCTTTTCTCAGTCACATCTATTTCGGCTCCCCGACCGACCGCATGAGATGGCGCGGTCTACTTTCAATCACAAACGAGGTGCGACGACAGACATGGCCCCGGTGAGCTGCCTGCATGCGAAAGGACGTTCAAGGCAAGGAAAGGTACTCTGGGATGAGACATTTAATAAGACTGGCCAACCTTACCTTGGCTTAGGATCTGACAAGTCGGATTCTGACGGCTGCAATCTCTCAAGCCGATACAGCGGCCACTCTGACGGGGCAATCTGGTTCGCTGTGCCCAGTTCAGCCGCCGGGAAGCAAGACAGCAAAAAGGCGGAGTGGATGTCGACACCCATTGCTTTTCGCCCGTACTGGGACGCTGGGCCGTCGGATTTGCGCTGCAATCTACACGATTCCGCCTCAACTTATGTTTAGGTAACTGCTGATTGATGAATCAAGCGGGACCCGACACGGCCAGGACCGATCCGGCATCTCATAATTCCGAACAGCAACGTGTAACCTAGCGATGAATTCCAGAGCCTTTTTCAGCGGCGTATGCTCGAGGACACATTCGAGGCTTCTAGCGGTACCTACCTAAGACTGAAAAGATCTGCAGAGGAAAAGAAAAGCAGTTGGTAGTACCAAAGGCCGGCTGCGTTTGTTCCCCCCAACTAAGCCTCTTTCGGACACGCTAGAAGGGGTGACACGGACCAGAATCGACGTCCTTCAACACCAAAATATCATATAACATACACCAGAATACCCTGATTCTACCCAACCCGAACACTGTCCCTAACCTTCCTAACCCTAAACCCCTAACCCGCGAAAAGAAATTGATTGGTGAATTTTCCAGATCGATTTTCATGGGTGGTTGGCTGAGAAATTGAAATTGAAGGTGCGATACACGCTAGTCACTAGTTGGGGGGAATAAACTCCCCCGCCGAAGGCCGCACTTTCGTGGCGCCTCAACGGGCAAAACTCTATTTCTACTACATGATGCGCACGGCAGAGAGCCCTCAGCACGAGAAGAGGTAAGACGTTGAAGAAGAAGCAACATATGTAGGTACCTACGATGCATATCACTGAGGTCCATCTTACATTAGGCACCTAGGTACCATCCATACCGATGTGTGCGTAATGTACGCATCTACATGATGTTGTTACATATATCTGAAAGGTGAAGTTTTCACCTTGCCTTCCCCGATGAGATTACCTGATCGGGCCCTTCCTTCGAACTGAAAGCAAACCACTTGCAAAGGGCGAACGAGGTTTGCTTGAGGAGTGTGGGAAATATTCGCGTTTACAAGTACCAAAGCATTCACGTGCGGCCCGTCGCAGTAGCTGCAGGTCTCAGTCAAAATGCCTGCCTCAGGCGAGTGGCAGAAAGGAGCAATCATCACGATTCAACCTTGGATTGAAATCAATCAAGAGACGATGCCCAGGCTTGCCAGAATGGGCGGAAGGCGACGGGATGTGACCCAGAGGAAACTTTAGGCATTCGAGGGTTGCCTGGCACTTGCCTCCTTCTCTGGCTGGCTCCTGCTTCGTTCAATCAAACCTTGCAGGTGGCAGGATCGCCTTTTGCGGAATCTTTGGCATAATCACCCAGCGCAGCGATTTGTCAAACCTGGTTCCGGCCTGGTAACGGATCAATTCGACACCTCTCGCCGGAGATACTTGATACCCACTTGACATGTCACGATACATGATACCTTATTGATCGACGAAGCCCTCACATCCAGCTGCTATCCACCTAGAGAGGTTTGTGCTGTGTACCTTGGTATGCAGATAAGCGCAGCAAGCATGACGCGTTACGCCTTCACCTGCGAGTCGCCCAATTCATACTCTCGGTCTGTCAGCATTCGTGTCATTTCTTTAGAGCAAGACTTGGCCCTGTCCAGCCGGTCTAGCCAAGCCCCAAATTGAACCAAGTGAGCATTGTACTAATACCGCGTCCCGTTGACCAAATCGAGGCTCAGTTCAAGAAGGAAAGCACCTTGCAAGAAGTAACGAGTTTATCCCCTTAATTGCCATAACGCTGCTTTCCGTACAGTACTTTCTGTAAATGATCAACGCGACCGTGCGAGACCGAGCAAGGAGCCTTAACCAATAGGAGGCCGTAAAAAAGAGGCGGAACGACTAAAACGCATTGTCCATTACCCTAAATCACCCCTGGTCCGTATAATACGTTATTTTTGGAGGAAAGCAGCGTTATAGCAATTAAGGGGATATGATGATGCACGCTTGCCAAAGCCCATTCCAGTCATGGTCGTCCCACGAAGCCTCGCTATGGATGTGGATACGTCCCATACATCCCAATGCTACTGCCGCGAGGCAGTCTACGGCGGTAAGGAATTGCCTGCGGCAATCCCTCGACCAATTCAGTGGTTGGGCGGGTTACATCCCCTTCTTCCTCTACTACGCTGTGGCGTTCGCCATGGCATATATTACGAGTGTCGTATGCCTCCCATCCGGTTGCTGAACGGGTCATGACATCCTGAGCTGCCCGAACTGGACTTCATCTGGCTTATGGCAACTATGTACTGGTGCCAGAAGAAACCCCCACCTCTCATCCCACAATACTGTGCATTGTTAGACCCCTTGATGTCGATAACGCGTGAAAGACGGCCTGGAATCGCAATCCCACCTGCGGATGGTCGCTCAGCAAGCGGGGCTAGAGACCGATTTTCGGTTGGAAGTACTACACACACATGACCACTGCTGCCAGCAACTGCAACAAACCCACCAGAGATGCCAGGAGGTCATACTCGATCTTTCCACCTGAAATAGACGTTGGCAAGTGGACATTCGGTTATGTCACCCAAAGAAAGAGTCGTATGCCGTTGCTCACGAGGCAGTTCACCCCATGAGTCCTCTTCCATGCAGCATAAAGCACGAACACCTTATTTCTTTTTTTTTTTTTCTCCTTCTTTTCTTTTCCTTCTTTGACGCTTGATATTCCATGCCCCATGTGTAGATATACATGACGGGATATATGTGAATTAGGTACTGCTCAAGGGGTGGTTATTAGCATACCTACGTGTAGTTTAGCATCTTCGCTGATCATACAAAGTTTGTTCCCATGGCAGTTTAAAGCCCGTTGACTGCAAACTAGTGGCTTCGAGTTTAAGAAGTCTGTAAGTGCACTACACCAGCCACATCCACCGTGTCGGGATTGATCCTTAAACGTTACGATGGGCGCAGGCTTCCTTCGGACAGGCTCCTTATTCCGGATTCCGGGCGCGCATTGGTGGGCTCTTGATCAACCGACTGGCCAATAAATGATCTGATCACATCATCATCGTTGCTTCGGCCCCCAGAAATTCATTGGCGCTATGAACATATTTCGGCCCGATGTAGAGATGCCAAAGGAACGACTGAAAATGAACCGACCATTGTTTGATTGCAAGAATATCAGATCACAGATTGCAGGTCGCGCCACCACGGATTCCTAAACACGCCTTAAGCGCTCACACGCGTGAGGCTGGGTCTACGCCACGTAATTGACCCCCCCAAAAGATCACGCCACTGCTTTTTCGCTCTGCGGCAAGGGAGGGGTCTTCTGCCTTGGAGATGGCCAATACTGATTTAAAGATACGACACACCAACAATCTTGTCACATGAGCAGACCCGTATGCGAGGATCTTTGGGCATTCGAAGCAAACTGTTTGTCAAACAACTTGAACCAGAGATCGGCGGCATGCGTAGAGCACCTGAGAGAGCTTCAAGATACTAAGATGGCGAAGGCGAGTGCGATGGGGCTGTTCCGGCGCTCTGGAGGCAGTCTGTCTTCCAGCTGATGGCCGATGCAACATTAAACCATGCCATATGTACGTGGTTCTCCATAAGCAAGGAAGTCCGTTGGTGGGTAGTCCGTTAGACTACTGTCAATAACGCTGCCCAGCGGATACGGGTCTTGACAGGCCATAGCAGTCTGTTGGGGTCGAGGCATTGAGAAGAGATGCTGGTCACATATCAAAGAATCGGGCCCTGTCTTAGAAATGCGCCACGGGCGTCCACGTCCACTCTTACTATTTTGATGAGTGCAACTCCCGATCCAAACCAGGTAATTTCTAAGTTTTGTTGATGGTAGCCTGACGTGGGTTCTCTAGTCCCAGCCCCTAAGAGGGCGCGCCATCGAGATGGTCGTTAATATCCTCGACGGCATTACATGCATCTTACCATATGAGGCCGAAACATGATAGAAAGGTGCCAGTGGTCTGACAAAGACGAGCAAGTGCAGTCCTAGGTATCATTCGGAAAGTCTCTAGCGCTATTCAAGCCAGTTATCATAGGATGGCCATTTCAGAAGCTGCAACGGCATCACATTGGATTCGTAAGTGTTGCCTCGTCCCCTGATCGCCTAAGCGCGCCCCAGCACCGGGTCACTACATCCGGAAACGGTCAGCGTGCATAGATGCACCAGTACAGTCCCATCCGTGCCCCATAACCCCGGAATGCGACCAGTGCTGGATGATCAGGAAACAACTGACGGCTACCGTACACTGCGTAAGCTTATCCGTCGACTTGCAGGAATCCAGCCCTCGGAACGAATTCCGCCTACGCGGTTATCTTTCCTCGGAGCCATTGCAGAACCACGGTTGCAGGTAGCTAGCTATCAACTAAGGATGGTGGCACTCCAGCATGAATGTGGCTGGACCAGTAAGCCCTCTGTTGAACTGGCTCCCACTGGCTATGTTGTTTCGAAGTGTCTAGGACTCTGCAAATAACATCGCCGGTGTACCTTGAAAGGGCTAACGATTAACAGTTTGCTTGAAGAGATAAGTAGGCCACCCTTTTCACCATCTATCTTCGCAGCTTTGGGTTGCGGGAATGTAATATCCTTGTCATCATCCCGAGATGTAGTAGAGATCTGATCTGGACAGACCAGGGCTGTGTCGGGTTTACTCGGGTTTACTCGAAGGACATTTCAAAGGTGCCCAATACTCGTCCTGGTCACCCCTACATAGGATCAGGCCATCGTCAGCAGCCACGCGGTACACTGAACACGAAGCCCATCGACCGATCGACATCCCCCCTCCCGGGTGGCACCCTAGAATCCACGGGGTTTGATTCCGTAACGCAGTGCTTAAAATGGAATACAGAACAAACACCGCAGACAAAGAAGGGTGGGCATGGGCCAATCAGAAACGACGCGGAGTGTTAGTGATAGCTTACCCATCACACGTCTAAACTTCGTTAAGGGCCTACGCGAGATGAAGCGCGGCTGAACTGACTCGGAGGAGCATCCCTGTTGACACGGCCCGAGTCAGCCGAAGAACCAACACAGTTCAAGCCTGCGTGTGACGAGGGAACACCTTCACCTTGGTTTCCCGGTCTCATTCGCGAGAGCGGACTCGAGCGGACTCGCATCCCGTCACAATTCTTACCTCTTATCCGCCTTGCGAAGTATACAATACCAGCATTATATCAGCCTAGGCCGGGCGGCCACCCGGCTCATCTTTCCCGGCATGGCGTTGGGACCCGTATCAGCCATCTTTCTCGGGGTATGCTTGTTCGTACAGCATTATCACCAACGATTCCATCTGCAGTATCAACGCCCTTGATACATGTATGCAATACTACCCACACCCCATCAACATAAGATGATGCATGCAGAAAGGAAGGGACACGACACTCATACGTCAAAACCCCCACTACGGACACCACCTGCTTGACATTCCCCATGCAGTGCTCGTCTGTTCCGGCTATGGTTGAAACCCAAGGGTGACGCCCAACATTCAACACCAGCCGTTTGCCGTTATGGGGAACCCTTGCTGCCATCCGCACCAGCACCCTAGAGCTTTATTATCTTTCTTATGCAGCTCCCAGCCTCTAGTAGGTCTTTGAATAAACGCTGGTAAGTCGGTCTACCCGAGCCCAAGAGCTAGATGTCAAACAAAGTAAAAGTACCGCGCGTTAGCAGCACGCCACCTCTCATGCATGGCTCAAGCTCTTCATCCTGTCAGGGAGCGTTGTCGATCCTGCCGAGTCCCTCCCACCCTTTGGTATTGATCCGTACATATCACGATCGTATTACGGTAAATGGCATGACGGGATCGGGGGATGGCTGGGCACCACTGCATTGCTGCAAGCCGGGGACACATGTAATCTCGTTTGTGGGCTTTCGGTTGCAATAACCATATTCTCTTTAGGTCCCGTGGGGGACTATGAACTTACGGTACAACACAGGGCTCGCTTATACACCGGTTTCATTTTTGTTTATCATAGCTTCATGAGGTGTATCAGTCACTCGCTCCTCTGCCTCCCTCATCCCAGGAAGATCGATCAAATCACCAGTACTGTGGCCGCAACCCTGCAAAGTTGGACAGCACCCCTCCATTGTCATCGCCCTCCTTTTTGCGCTGGCCAGCGAGCTGTAAAGAGAGAAGACATGTTAGCCGCCGTCAATCGACCCCAATAGCAAACGTGATGAAAAATTACGAAAAGGGAAACATGGTACTTACTTCTAGTTGCACTCCTCTGTGGATGTGAACCAACCAGTCCACGTAGCTCTGCGCCTCGTTATTTCTGTCCTCGACCAGCATCCTAGCAAACTCGAACTCGGCACCGTCGATGCCCTGTCTCGCAAGCTGAATCGTGAGCGCCTTGGATCCGCGCATCGTCTTCAAGAACTCGATGATGTTGCGCACCTGCGCGTTGAGGTGTGTTTCTAATACCGGCAAGCTCGAGCTGTAGGGGTCCAGCGACTTGAGGGTGTCCTTGCCCTCTCCGAATAGATCGACCAGGAGGTTGGGTGAAGTCTGCGCATGGAACCAGAGGAGACACTGCTGACCATTGTCCACGAGGTACACACCGCCAGTTTCGACCCTAGAGAAAGACGTGCGGACCGCAGGTGGCACCTTGAGATGGCCGTTCTCGTCGGGGAAACCGTCCTCGGGCGCCAGGTTGTGAAGTGGTAGCATACGAGGATACAGGTAGAGACTGAGCTCGCCGGCACCCATTGATCGTATCATGCGCATCTCATGGACTCGGCGATCGGAGCTCTCGTTGCCGCCCTTGAAGGCACGGCACTTGACCATACCCAGCATGTACATCGCGAATTCCTTCATCTTTTCTGGCATGACCAGCTGTCCGGGTGGGTGCGACTGTATGGAATGGTTCTTCCTATAACCAGCCAGAATATCAATCGTCTTCTCCGTGAGCGCCAGACGGACATCCTTCATGGTGGTGGATGTAGTCGCTAGCTTGTTCGCGGCTTCTTTAGCTATGACAGTGTACACAGCGTCCTGGTCGATAAACTTGAGGCAATCTCGTACATTCTCACTGACGCTGGCAATGACATTTTGGCATCTTACGCGTCGCTGGCCAGAAGCGGTAGTATATAGCAAAGCACATTGGAAGTGGGCATCAAGCTTCGAGTCCAGCTTGCCATCGTAGCCAAACGTGACGCCAATGGTTTTGTCTGCGTCAATGACGCCGATCTCGAGGTCTGCTCCGATCGTGTGGTGGATAAAGTTGCCTGTATAGGTTGATATCTGGAGACCATTGGAGCAGCGCACTTTCATAAGAGCCTGGTATCCGGTCTCACGCGTCACCGTATGCTTGATCTCCTGTGAAAGCTTTGCGTTGTCTCGCCCAGCAACAAAGTTGGGATAGTAGAAGGTCTCGCCGCCTGTTGTCGAAGAAACGTGCCCAATCGTAGCAATGTCGAGATAACCGCCGGACGGCGCAGCCAGGAAGAAGTCGATACCAACGCCAGCAGCAGTCATCTTCTCGGCCACCTTTTTCCACTCAGGATGCTCAGTGCTGAAGAGTTTCTTGTCGATTTCGCCGCCAGGATGCTTTCCGTCGTCTCTCATGAAGAGTCTGCCGGGCCCCCATGTCGGCAAAGCTGACAGCGAGCAAACGACCTTTCCACCGGTCTTTTCCAAGGCAGCAACTGCCGATTTCAGGGTTGGTAGCAGAGCTGGCTCAGGGTTCTTGATGTTGGCGAAGAGTGTAGGTAGTCTGGTGAGTAGCGAGCTGATGACCGCTCGGGACTCATAAGGATCGACAAAAAGTCCGTCACTCAGGGGCAGGAAGGGGTCCTCGATATCGGGCATGATCAACATCTGTGCCTGCTCCAACGCGGGGTTGCAGTTATAGAAGTGAATGTCCTTGTCGTAAGTGAGAAATCCCACTCGCGCTCCTTTAGGTATCCGCCGCTTCGGCTCCCCGTTGCCGTCTGTCTCGTCCTCGCTGCCTTCAGGGGCGTACAAAGCTGATAGGATGCCCTCACAAAACGCCTCAAGGAACCCCTTATTGAAGGCCTCCTGTGTGACGTCAATGACGAAAAGCCAATTCAAGCCTACAGGTTCCTTGGTCCAGTATTCCTTGGGCACCATAAACTCCACGGTACCTCGGCATAGCTCAGGGCGCTGATCGCGGTCCACCCGTACGCCCTGGGGAGTTGTAGCGCAGAAGTATTCCGAAGGGGTATCATTAGGGTAAGTGCACAGGTTACAGACGAACTTGGAGCCGCCATCGCGGAACATCATGAACGGGTTGATATAAGCCCTGCATCGGCGGCAACGAGGTGGTCCAACGTCGCCGAAATCCAGAACTGGGATTTCCAGCTCTCCAGGCTCGAGCCTGGCAAGGGGCTGAGCAACCAAGCCAAGAGGAAGACCGGTGGAACTCAGGCCCTCGGCGCTGAAAGGGATGTTGTTCATGGTCAGACGGGTGAACTTGGGCGACGAGTTGCCCTGGTCGAAGGCAACGTAAGGAATACTGGCCGGCGGAGGCACGTGACGCTCGAAAGTGGGATATACATTATTTAAGTAGAATTGCTGGGGGATGTCTCTTGAGATTGGCACACTGGGGATGTCATCTGGGGATACCCCGCCGCGTTCGCCCGAAGCTGGCACGAAGGCGGACTGTGATCCGCCTTCCGGAAATGCGTTCCTCGCAGCGAACTCAGCAGCCGCAGTTGGGTTGTAAGGAGAGTCGGCCGAAGCGGGGAACTGGCCGTTCGGCGCAAATTGGTTGGGCGTCGCGGGTGCGCCGCCGTAGAATTGACCACCACCTTGAACAGATGGATCGGCATTCAGGAATGGCGTGGCGGGGGTTCCGACGGGTGGCATGCCGTTGAAAGGTTGCGACGAGCCAGCTGGTGCCTCAACGTTGTGAAAGGCGTGCCTGTCCTTCTTCTTCTTCTTGGTAGCACCCGCCTGGTGTCCATCTGCGATGCCAAGCCCTGCCATCTGAGAGGCCAGATCCTGATCCTGTTGCGGCGACTGTCCTCCATACATATCTTGGCCGTGTGGCGGCGCATAGCCCTGAGGGAGTTGAGGAGATGGGGCCCCAATGGGTTGTTGTGGTGGTGCTTGGCCCCCGTAATATTGCTGGGCGGCAGGAGGGACAAATTGGGGTGGTGCAGGTTGACTCGTTCGGTTGGGGTCGTTCGGATCGAGCTGCTCGCCCTGCCCCAGGGTATGGTACATTGAATAGTCGGCCATGGTATGCGTATGATGGAATGCGAAAAGGGGGATGCAATCGCGATAGGCCTATCCGATTCGGTAGTGGGCGAGGGGCGGTTTGGAAGAGGATATCTATGAATCAATTTGACGCCTGTCTGCGAAATGCCAAATCATAAATACACCAAGCTGCCCTGCCCATGGCCAGCAAGTTGCAGCAAGCATGGAATCTTCACAGTACGGTTAGGAGAAAAGTTGGCTTGGTTGCAGTTCACGGCCGACTTTGGGATTATGTAGATATTCTGGTGTCTTATGTTGCCCGCCGATTGGGCAAATCCTAACTGGCCACCCTGGCGACTAGCAACCTCCGTACTTATTGTAGCTAAATACGACGTCCCAGGTACTTGCATACTGCATTTCAGGGGACACATCTCCAATAGGCGCACATCCTTCCCTCCGATAGCCTTTTTCCTTTCCGACCGTGTCTGGCCGTGCCCCACCCGCATTTCACTGCCGTCCTATCACCTACCGAGCAGAGCCCAGCCCCAGCCTGCAGCAGCAGCAGCCTTGGTCCCAGGTCCCTCCTGCACCAAAAAAGGCCGACCAGGATTGCTCTCCAGGGGACTGACTGCGCTAAAAACTTGGAGGTTAGGTAAGGTAGGGGAGGAGCTGTAGAACCAGCTAATCTAGCAGTAGGCGCGACCGCGTAGCTTGGCCTTTGGCTTTCATTCCTGACCATCATCATTGGCAGCACAAAAAGTGTTCTTGGGAGGAAGGGTTTTGAATACGCAAACTGCTCTTTTACACTCGTGTGAGAGACTGCTAGCACAAAGCCAGATAACCAGAATTGACTTGACTACTTCTCATTATTATTGTTGTCTATCTGTATATGCTGCTCTTGATCTGATGCCAGTGGCTTGTGCCACTGTCGCATCCCACCCGTTCCAATCGTCGCGATCCCAACTCCGGAACGAACAAATAACTTCCAGGTCGACCTTGAAGAAGTGGCAACCAGAACTCTGAAACTAAGCCTCGTCGATCATGTTCAACTTTACTTCGCTCCAGGGCGCGCGCTCCGAGTCGACGGCCGTCCAGTCCATTTTGGAGCTCGACGGCGGCGTCAAAGTCCTTGTTGACGTTGGTTGGGACGAGACTTTCGACCTCCATAAACTGAAGGAACTTGAGAAGTAGGTTTGGACATATGTCTTTTCCGTCTTCCCGTGCTAATTGTGATGCCTCAGACAAGTCCCAACTCTGTCACTCGTTCTCCTTACGCATGCGACGATATCCCACCTCGGCGCATATGCGCATTGCTGCAAGCATATCCCTCAATTCACTCGCATCCCGGTCTATGCGACGACTCCCGTCATATCTTTGGGGCGCACGCTCCTACAAGAGCTCTACGCGTCCACCCCATTGGCCGCGACAACCATATCAAAAGATTCCTTGGACGAACTCTCGTATTCGTACAACTCCCAGCTTTCCTCCTCTGAATCAAATATCCTTCTCCAGCCTCCGACACACGACGAGATAGCAACTTACTTCTCCCTCATCCATGCTTTGAAGTATTCACAGCCTCATCAACCACTCGCCTCGCCATTCTCGCCTCCCTTGAATGGTCTTACTATTACAGCCCACAACTCCGGCAGCACGCTGGGCGGGACGATATGGCATATCCAGCATGGTTTAGAATCCATAGTATACGCTGTAGACTGGAACCAGGGACGTGAAAATGTCTATGCTGGCGCAGCTTGGTTGGGCGGGGCAGGCGGCGGTGGTGCCGAGGTGATCGAACAACTACGGAAACCAACAGCCCTTGTGTGCAGCAGCAAGGGCGCAACAAAACCCGGCCTTCCGAGATCTAAAAGAGATGAGCCCCTTCTTGAGACAATACATTCATGCGTCGCCAATGGCGGGGTGGTCCTGATACCCGTAGACTCAAGCGCCCGTGTGTTGGAGCTTGCCTATCTCATGGAGCATGCCTGGAGAAAAAATGCCGTTGGGGACGGGAAGCTTCAGTCTGCTGGTCTTTATCTTGCTGGGCGCAGTATTCATAGTACTATGAAATATGCGAGGAGTATGCTCGAATGGATGGACGAACGAATCGTTCAAGAATTCGAGGATGTGGCTGATGGCTCGAAGCGCACTAACGGAGCAGGAGATGGTGGCAATTCTGGCAAACAAGGCGGCCCCTTCGATTTCAAGTACTTGAAGCTGCTTGATAGAAAAGGCCAAGTCGACAAGCTTCTTGCACGCAAGGCTAATGGCGAGGCCTCTGTCGGCAAGGTTATTTTGGCCAGCGACTCCAGCCTTGAGTGGGGTTTCTCCCGAGACGCCTTCCGAGCACTCGTGGCAGACCCGAAGAACCTGCTCATTTTGACCGGACTCCCTGCCCAACCAGCTGCTGGCAACCCGGCTCTTGCTAGCACGTTCTACAGGTGGTGGAGAGATGCCGTCATCGAAAAAGAGCAGCAAGGCGCGGATGTCAGCAGAACAGGCGTGGGTGCCGATGGCACCTTGATTCAAGTACAGGGCGAAGGCAGAGAGGCCGAATCCAGGAATGCGATTCGACAACCGCTTGAAGGCGACGATCTAGCCATATACCGATTCTGGCTTGCCCAACAACGTCAATTACAAGATACGGTACAGACGGGCGCGGGCACCGCCCTGGAGTCATCACTTGATGTCGATGATGTCTCGTCCGAGTCATCTACTGAATCGGAAGACTCGGAAACACACCAACAGGGTAAAGCCCTGAATGTTGCGACCACCCTTGGAAGGGCCACGAGGAAGAAAGCTGCGTTGGCTGACGAAGACCTTGGTGTAAACATTCTCCTGAAAAAGAAGGGCGTATACGATTACGACGTGAGAGGAAAGACGGGAAGAGACGCCATGTTCCCTCATCCAGTCCAGCGGAGGCGTGCTGACGACTACGGCGAATTCATTCGCCTCGAAGATTTCGTCAAGGCAGAAGAGCGAGATGAGGACGCCCGCGACGGGGAGCCTACTGGAAAGAACGAGGCAGAAGCTAACCTAGGTCAAAAGCGCAAATGGGCCGACGCAGCCCCTAATAAGGGCCAGGGCCACAACACGGATAAGCGACCGAAGTTGGAGCGCAAAGTGTCGGACGAGTATGACAAGGTTGTCGTCGATGGGCCCTTGGTTGGCGAGCTGGATGATGTCCCGGATGAGGAAGAAGACACATCCACGGGACCCTACAAGCTTGCTGTTACCACGGAGAAATTCACGGTCAACTTCAACATTGCATTCATCGACTTTAGTGGTATTCATGACAAGCGAAGTCTGCATATGTTGATACCACTCATCCAGCCGCGCAAACTGATCCTTACTGGCGGTGGCCCCGAGGAAACGGACGAACTCGCCTCTGATCTTCCTCAGCTCGTCACACAGAATCCGATTGACATCTTCAAGCCAGACATGGGAACGTCTGTTGATGCTTCGGCAGACACAAACGCATACACGGTCAACCTAGCGCCCGCCCTAGTTAAGAGTCTACGTTGGCAGGACGTGGGTGGCATCAAGATTGCCACCCTCGTCGGTCGCCTGACGGTTTCAGATGATAGCCCTGTGCTAGACGTCCCAGCAGCAGTCGCAGGTTTGACAGCAAGTCATTCAGTCACTCCGTTCCACGTCGGAGACCTCCGACTCGCTAATCTGAGGAAAGACTTGCGCGACAGTGGCTTATCCACCGAATTCATGGGCGAGGGAACTTTGCTGGTCCAGAATGCTGTCATCGTGCGGAAAGCTGCCACGGCTGGGCGTATTAGTGTAGAAGCGGCCGGCTGGGAAACGGACGTGGTGCAAAAGGTACGACAGATGGTGTACGAAAAGTTAGCAGTAGTTGGGCACTAGGGGCTGGCAAACAATGCATTGGTAAGGCGTCTTCGGTGTGCTTCAGCTCAAAGCGTACAAGAAAATAATACAGCGTTTGAGACGGCAAGCCGTACATTACTATGTTGCAACGCGTAGACAAACAATTCCATGTCGTGCAAAGGCTCTTTTCCCCAGTTCAGTTCGGACCGGTAGGGACCGTGAGCCCTCTTAGCTATGGGGTCGTATGATTACCTACCATGAAGAAAATGCCCCGGCGCGGTACCCGACGTAGGCCAACTCATCAAGCGAGTTCTAACCCCGCATCACGAACATCCAAGCCGGGGTGTGAAGAACCAAGAGTGACGTGATGCGGAGAAATTGTTGCGGTCAGTCACGGATGGTATTGCCACGAAGACCCGGTATACGGTAGATGCACGCGCCTGTAGTGCCCTTGGCATTATACTGGCACCATCTCACTGGCCAACTCTCGCCTATAAGATGGGTAGAGATCTTCTCTTGTCCACGAACATCACATTGCAACGTTGTTCTGAGACACCGCTCAAGACCAGAAAAACACATCATCCTTGGTGTAGCATTCTAGGGAAGTATCAAGGATAATCAATAACCGCAATGCGACTCAATCTTTTCCGGGCTGTTATCGCCGGCTGTTGGGTTGTCCTGTCGACGGCCAGGTATATCGTGCCCGGTGCTCGGTGGCATGACACGGACGGGAACCTAATCAGCGCCCACGCTGGCAGTGTCGGTTTCGACGATGCGACAGGCAAGTTTTGGTGGTTCGGCGAGTACAAGGTCGAGGGCCAGACCGAGGGCGGGGGTGTTAGTGTGTATAGCTCGGAGGACCTGGCGACTTGGTCCCATCATGGGCTGGCACTGGGTGAGTCGTCCATCGGCCGGCTCAGTCTCGCTCGTCGTAAAAGGGGGCACCGCAACTAACGGGTCAGCACAATACAGAACCAATAGAGGGCCATCCTTATATCTCCCCCGACATGGTCATCCAGCGGCCCAAGGTCGTATACAGCGAAGGAACTAGCCAATATCATGTACGCCGCAATGCATACTACTGTTCTTTTCTTCTCTCCCTAAGCTCTCTCCTTCCTCGAGGATTAGCCCTCATCTTCAATCTGACGACCCCCTGACGCAGATGTGGTGGCATGCCGACAACTCCTCCTACGGCCTCCTCCTCCAGGGCCTAGCCACGAGCCCGACCGTAGGGGGTCCCTACACCTTCGTGAACGCGACGGCGCCGCTGGGCAACTGGTCCCAGGACTTCGGCCTGTTCACCGACTACAAGGACGGGCGCTCCTACGCGCTGTATTCCAACGGCGACCGCCGCGAGGGCCGCGACGTCTACGTCGCCACGTACGACCGGGACGTACGGACGCTCGAGGGGGTCGTGCACCGCTTCGACAAGTACGACCTGGAGGCGCCCTGCATCGTGCAGACGGAGAGCAGCTACTACGCCCTCATGAGCCACAAGACGGGGTACCGACCCAACAGTGAGTTTGCTGAAAGCTTCCGTTTCCCCGAAGACGCAGGCGTTATCGGTATCAATGTGGTTAATAGCATGGGTGGCTGTGTAGATGTCGTCGCGTTCCGCGCCGATTCGCTGGCCGGTCCCTGGTCGCAGCCCTGGATTGTGGCTCCCCTTAACACCAGGGGCTTCAACTCGCAGTCCGGGTACACTCTGACTATCCGAGGCACGAAGCAAACAACGCGCCTTTATCTGGGCGACCAGGTAGGGCATCACCTTGACACAAGTACCGCCACGATGTGTAACATGCACCAACTGACGCGGTCTGTTTCTAGTGGGACTCCAACTCGCTCTGGGAAAGCAGGTACATCTGGCTGCCCATGAGGATTGACGAAAAGAAGAAGGATCTGCAGATCGAGTGGCACGATGTCTACGATCTAAACGTGTAAGTCACGGTTATCGAAGCAGATATCATTCCACGTGACGGTGTCAATATATTTGTCCGAGACCAACTAACTTGAAGCAGTAAGACCGGTGACTGGAAGCCCGTACAAGGAGAGACGTATTTCGGGAAAGATGCTACCACGAAGGGAAACGCATTCAAGCAAGAGGCTGTCAGTGTTTCCCCCTATGTGCGGGCACGGGAGGTCTTTTTGTCACTGACTCGTTGGTCTGTAGAACTTCGCAAGTGACGGTGTCATCCTAACAGGTATCTACGGAAACGACAGCACCGTCACCTTCGACGGCATCAAGGGCACGGGAAACCCGCAATGGGTCTCGTTTTACTACCAGAGTCAGTCCTGGCAACCCCTTACCGCCACCGTCATCATGTTGACTGACATTCTTTCGCTGTTCCCCCAGACACCGATGACATGGGCTTCGGCGACCAACGTAAGCACTTGTCCTACCTCGACTCCTCTCTGGAACGTATACCGGGTTGCTAGCTACTTTGATACGAAGCTAACGGGATGACCATTTCCAATCGTTAGCCGGCGGCTCGCCTGACCGCATCAAGGGAGACTGGCAACTCCGCCGTATAAGTAGCGTGGTGGTGAACGGTGACGAGTCCAACCTGCAGACGCTGTTTCAGCGCGATACGCACAAGGGCATCATTCTGTCGACGCCGCTGCTCCTGACGCTCGAGAATGGGTCGAGCAACACAATTACGGTGGGCGGGCTGAGTAACGGCGTAGACTACAAGGGCGCGGACCTCGATCGCATCGTCGTATATCCTCCCGAGTCCTGAGTTGTCGACTGGTATAAAACATGATGGATGAGAGACGTTGTCTTTGCAGATATGGATCCCTGGTAAACAACGCCTCGCGTAGCTACTGAACACTCAAACAATTTTATAGCCTGATATCTTGGCTATTATTATTGTCATGAGGAATATTTGCCTTTTCCCCAGATACCTTCCCGGGATCCATGGACACGTGAACTTTTCAGAAAGGGAGAGAGCTATCAAGAACCGCTATAGCGATCTCGTTAGTTAAGCGACGTTGTAAATGGAGTAGCTCGGGGATAAGAGCCACTGAACAAGGTCAGCATCAGTGCGCATCCCGGGCGGTGGATAGCGGAGGCACGATCGGTGCGATCACCCCGGAATGTTTGTCGTCTGTCAGGGAGGAGGGCGCTGGCTGAATCACCCGGGGAGCCGGGGTTTTAATTGGGCAAGGATATCTCATCGTGACTCGTTGGAAGGCCGAAGGCCCAGGACACCATCTGCTCGCACAAATTTTACACCTGATCTTTCAAGCAAGGGAGCACTAACGGCCATGCTGATGACAGGCGTACATCGCTTGAAGCCTTGGCACGCGCATAGCAAACATAAGCCGGCCTATCGGAAAGTGCCCGATTGACCGACAGGGAGCCAATCAGCTTATAAATTAGTATTGCCAGATGTACCTGCCTTTTCGGTGCCCTCAACGCTCAGACAGGGCCCCCACGAGCACTGCAACCGGTAGGGCTGAGATGTGATATGTACATACATACATCCGACGGTGAACGGAAACAGAACTCGGCTGGGCTGTTCCACCATGGTCGTCATCCTGGTTGGCTTCTCCGTTATCTCCAATATACCTAGCGGTGACCGGTCTCTCGGCGTGAATCCACAGGATCTATTGATCGAGGACTCCAGAGCATCTGTCGTTCCAGTTGCCCTGGGTCATACTAGTTAACTAGGCAATCGTACGTCTCACGTACTGAGGCAAAATACAAACAACAGTCGGCTGTTCAGCTTGAGCGAGTCACTCGAGATGCTATTCATATCTCTCAATGTTTATTCAGCTACTGACTTGGCTGACGTTGGCCCGACCAATTCGTATCCTAGAATCTCCTTCGCTTAGGCGTACTGCTTGCGCCCCTGCATGGTAAGCTTCGCGTTGCGGAATGCAATGGAATGGAAGGCGCCCCTGGACCGATCATACGTTGTACCTATCACGGTCAAATCTCGATATTTGATTCTGGAAGCAGCAAGGGCGGCGGCGGCGGCGGCGGCGTGGTGTGATGGGAAGCCGCACGGACCAAGCCACACCGTGACCATCGACTGATTCTTGGCGGGGCCTCGTGTATTTTTGACCGTTGAACTTACGAGAGACCAGAGCAGTTCCAGGCAAGCGCCCAAACTCAAAGCGAGTTTCGGCCCAATCATCAGAAGACTTGGGCAGGCGGAGTGGCGACGGCGCGGCCATTCCGCCCGTTCCCATACGCCGCCACGCGTGTCCAGGGCTGCGATTACACTGTTACAGCAGCTAAAGCAGGAGCAGGGTCCCGGAATAGAAAAGGCGGGCCCTGGCCATGGCCAACATCTTTTCGTGTTGGATTCTACCTAGACTTCGCGTTCGTTGAACAGGAGCCAAACCGGCAAACATGCCGTAATTTTGGATCAATTTCATGTCAACCTAGCAGACGCTTTTGTTTCTTTTCATTATCCTGCACCGCAAATGGGCAGTGCGCATTGCTATGTCGTCACAGACCAGACCGGCCAGTATCAGTTACAAACAGGTACGTCAGTTCAGAGTTTTGCTCTCACTGCCAGGGTTTTTGGGTCGAGAAACGGATCCCAATCGATCTGGTGCGGCTCCTGCAAGACGTCAGTGAGGCCAGCGTTGGGCCCCGGCCTGCTCCGGCCTCCACCGTGTTTTCTAGCGGCGGGCAATTGTGGGTAATCCCGAGCTTGGTCAGCCTTCCAAGTCTCGAAGCTGAGAGCAGATTCTAGCTGTGCGCTGGGCGAACACCGGCACGATATCCGTGTCCGAAAGTCGCTGCGCAGCCCGGACTCATGTCTTTTGATTGGCTGTCCCTCCGCAGCAACTCGAGATTGAGCCGATGGGTGGGATGGGAAAAGGAGGCTCAGCCACTGCCTCGACAACACGTTGCTTGGGCGGAAATCCCTTCACTCTTATCATCGACAGACTTGTTCGTCTTTTACATACGACTCTCATTCGAAACAATCAAAAAGTCACGGCCATATTATGGGGCGAAAACCTTTACCCATGATGACTGCACTTTGCAGCGGTCCTTCTACGGGCCCATTACTGGGAACCTGCTCCACTGCAACATCAGGGTGAACCCAGCTCCGGGCCCCTGAGAGATCGATATGTTATCATCGACTCCTGTCCGTGAAATCCTGATGTGCCTGTACTACTACGATGTCACCCGGCAATCGTACCATCGTTTGGCATATTGATATACCCAGCAGCCACCGTCAACTCCCACAGCCCAAGCACAACTTCCCTCCCATCCAATACATATCGAGCTGGTTCATCAACAACCATGCCATCCACAAATATGTGGCGACGACATAACGACGAAGACGATCGTCAAAATGACTCTGACGATACCAAGAACGAGGAGCTGGAACAGGTCAGGAAGGTTAGATTCCTGGACCGGCTAGAGCATTTCACATGGGCCAACTTCACCTTTCCGATGTCGACTGGCGGTATATCGCTATTACTCTCCGAAAAGACCCAGCCCTTCAACTTTCGAGGCCTTCAGACAATAGGGAAGGTCTTCTATATTTTCGACCTCATCGTGTTTTCCTTCATCACGATGTGCATAATCACCCGCTTTCTCAGGTTTAAAGGCTCGCTCAAAAAGTCCATCGCCAACCCGACCGAAGGCCTGTTCTTGGGAACGGCCCAGCTTAGTCTGGCATCCATTATCGTTGGTATGGCACGATATGGTATACCCGAATGCGGCCCGTGGCTAGTAGTGGTCTACCGGGTTCTTTTCTGGATTTACTTTGCCGTGGGCTGGCTCATCGCCGTGGGCCAGTACACCACGCTATTCACCTCGCCGAAACTCAAGGGCGCAGACATGACGCCTGCGTGGGACCTTCCCATTTTCCCCTTCATGCTTTCGGGGACCATTGCATCTGCTGGCGCAGCCCATCAACCCCCGGAACATGCGGTCCCCATGATCGTTGCTGGCTTGACAGCGCAGGGTCTGGGTATGCTGGTTTCGCTGTGCATGTACGCATTGTACTGCGCGCGGATGATCGAATACGGCTTCCCCGCTACCCAGTCACGACCGGGCATGTTTATCGCTGTCGGCCCGCCGTCTTTCACAGCATTAGCTTTGATCGGAATGGCGAAAAACTTCCCAACAGTTCAGGGGTACTGGGGTGACGCCGAGACGACGGTACAAGTGTTGGAGGTGCTGGCCACCGTCACGGGTATCTTTATCTGGTCGCTCAGCTTTTGGTTCTGGTGCATTTCTACGCTGGCTTGCCTGCAGGTTTGGAGGCAGTTGAAGTTTTCCCTGAGTTGGTGGGCCTTTGTTTTCCCCAATGTGGGCTTCACCATTGCCACCATTACCATCGGGCAGAGTCTCGAAAGTACCGCTATAGAATGGGTGGGGACCATCATGACCATCGGCCTCATCATCACGTGGCTGTTTGTCTTCGTCAACTATATCCGGGCCATCCTCCGGAACAGTATCTGGGTTGCCTCGAAAGACGCCAAAGACGCAGATTTCTCGGACAACCATAATCGCGAGTTATCGAAGATGGCCAGGGTTGCGAAACAATTCGACGAGGAGAAGCAATCATAGAAGGAATCTATCACCTTACATATAATTAGAATTTTTAGAACTTAGACCTAGATACATCATCGGGCAATACCTAATATTTACAGCCGTACAATCTCATTCATACTGACCCATCCCTGTCTAGCTCCTATTGGCTTAACGCCGAAAGAGGTTGCCCTAAATGCCAACGTTCGTATGGTCTGCAGTCATGGCAACTAGACAGCTACTCGGAGTTAACATGACCTATCATTAAAGTTTCGCGTACCGAGCACTCTCAATTTGTATATTTACATATCAATATTGTTCAACCAGCTGATTTGAGGCAGATGTTTCAAAGCACGAGTAAGTAAGTACAGCCTGGACAAGCTGTGCAGACAGGGTCCAACTCCGATCACGAAGCCAGGCCTGGACTCGGCTGCCGGATTACGTCAAATTTTGGACTCCACCGGAGCGCCCAGGACAGACCTGCCCAACAAAGCACCTAACGCGGGTTCGATAACCGCGATAAGATCCCATTGCTCACTGCTAGTTCCGGCTTTCAAATACAAGCGCGGCTTGAGGGCGAAGGGCACAACTCACAAGGTTCTAGACGGCATGCGCATTCGGAGTCTTCCCCAATACTGGCTCCATCAAATACATCAATAGCCCCTACGAGATCCTAGCGACATCCTCCTCATGAGGGCTGCAGGTGTTATAAAAAAGGATGGGGAGCGCTGATGAGGTAGCAGCGGTGTACTGCGGCCCAACGATATTTCACCGATAGGACGCGTGTGCGTGGTGCTGCAAATGCGGTAGTATCGAACCAGTATTTCAATGCGATGTGTCGAAAAGCTGTGCCCCCTTTTTGTGGTTGATCGTCCTGGCCTGACAGGCATATCTTGCCTCTGACTAACCACCTACAGCCATGCTCGTGGGCATCTTGAATGGCAAAGTCTCACTCAGATAAGAGCCAGACTTGGAATACGCGGTGACCATGGGCAAATACAACCATAACTGCAGTTCTTGTTGCTACGGTGGATGTGCAAAAAGCTGTTTCTGGTGTCGCTCCTTCGGGGCTACGGATGCTCACGGTTTTCGGGCGACGGGAGCGGGCCACAGTTCAGGTACGAGTCATTATGAACACCGGGGACCTTGAAGATAAAGGCAAAAAAGTCCCACAGAGAGGTGGTTTCTGTCGCTTGGCAAATATAGAGTTATGGACTACATAATTTACGTACGTGGTGAAACATAAGGTAAGTAAGTAAATACTCTTTGAGGGGTATGTGCCGGCAAACACCCCGCGAAGTCGCGGTTCGAGGACACGATGGTCAAGTCCGACTTTGAAGTTCCAGCTGAAACAAGGCTAGGGCCTAGGATCCGGAACCTGGGTTTCTGGTGTTGAAAGCTGGAAGCTTCCCAACTCGAGGCTCTCTTCTCAATTGGACACCAAAATATCCCAATTCAGTCGGTCCGGCCAGTGGTCTGGGCAATAGCTATAGGGCTAATGTGGTTCGTGGACTGGCCTGTGGCCCTTGTGGTTCTGGTGGACCCCCAAGCCAAGCACTCGGGAGGGTTCGGTTTTTCGATCCACCCAAATGTTTTAATCCCTGAAAAGCTTTTGCTTCCCGAAATGAGAATCTCACCTGTTTCAAAGCCGGCGCCAGACTGAATGACTGGAATGCCATCAAATAATGTACTCGCCATCGATGACACGGAGAGACTGACGTCTTCTCTCACCGCGTGATGTTTGGTGGTTTGCAAGTCTTCCCCTCACCAGTTTGCATCGTGAGCTGCCCCGGCGATCATGCCCTCGTTGCGAGGCAGGCCGACGTCACTTCCACGTGCGACAGCTATCAGCCATCTCGCAACTCGCATTGCAATCTTTTATCGTAACTTCAGCTTGAAGCCTTGGCGCGACCCTTATTGTGGGACTTTTTCTGTCAACTTTCTCACTCTCGCATCTTCCCTCAGCTTCCTGAAGGCGCGAAGTCGCGAAACGCCGAATGATCCCCGCTATCGGCCGTGCCCCCTTCGGCGTGAGGCTTGAGGCTCTTGAATTCTGGTGTGACCTTCGAACCAAATTACCGTAAACAATGCTGTCCGAGCCGGATCCTGGCCCTCTGATTCGACAGCTAGCCGGGACTCGACCTAGATCAACATAGTTCCGCCAGGGTGGCTACTTGCCCCCTTGACTGCTTGAGGCCGTATGCTAAGAAATGGGAAAACATTTAAAAGAGAGAAGGCCCCCCTTCTCGATGATGATCTGGCACCGTACTCGTACGCAGTAAAGACGCTCTTGTCCCCTTTCTCTTATCCACTGGGTATTGATACGACAATAATCCCATACACCATGGAGCACGTACAGATCCCCGAGCGGGAGCCGGCTACGGTCGACGCCTCCAGCTCCAGCACCAGCACCGCTGCCGTCGACGCGGCCGATGCTCCCCAACGGACCAAGACGAGAGAGTCGGTGAGGAGCACCGTCGGCCCCGATGTCGACCTCACCCTCCCCTACAGAACTCTGTCCGGCAACGCAAACATGAACGAATACCTGGAAGAGACCATCACGGGAACCATCGAGGGTCCTCCCGAGCCTAATGGCCAGACCAACTACCAGCTAGTCACCTTTGTCGAACACGACCCAGAGAACCCCAAGAACTGGAGCAAGGCCTACAAGTGGTATTGCACCATGATCGTGGCCGTGACTTGCTTCGTCGTCGCCTTCGCTTCCAGTGTTGTTACCGCCGACATTGCGGGCGTGGCCGAGGAGTTCCACGTGAGCGAAGAGGTTGCCCTTCTGTCTATTAGCTTGTTTGTGGTGGGATTCGGGGTCGGTATGTGATTGATTACTTGAGCTGGCACTCTTAGTGCGGATTAGGGGCTGACACTAGCATAGGACCTATGGCTTTCGCGCCACTTTCCGAGATCTACGGCCGACGCATCTTATACGCGAGCACGCTACTGTTGGCCGTGGTTTTCATCATTCCATGTGCTGTGGCCAAGGGTCCGGCCGTACTCCTGGTTTTCCGCACCCTCGATGGCATTGCCTTTTCTGCCCCCATGACCCTGGTCGGAGGCACGCTTGCAGACTTATGGCATGCGGAGGAGCGAGGCATTCCCATGGCAGCTTTCTCCGCAGCCCCCTTCATCGGACCTGCCATCGGACCTCTTGTTGGTGGGTTCCTGAGCGATGCGGCGGGTTGGAGGTGGCTATACTGGATCCAGCTCATCTTGTCCTTCGTGGTCTGGGTTCTGATCTCGTTCACCGTGCCCGAGACTTACGCACCCACCATCCTGAAGAAACGCGCGGAAAAGATGAGGAAGGAGACGGGCAAGAAGGACTTTGTGACAGAGCAAGAGCTTGACCTGCGACCGTTGTCGGAACGTCTGCGGATCTTCCTGATCCGCCCGTTCCAGCTCCTCTTCGGCGAACTGATTGTGTTCCTCATCAGCCTGTACATGTCGGTTCTCTACGGTCTTCTCTACATGTTCTTCGTTGCCTACCCCATCGTCTTCCAGAAGGGCAAGGGGTACTCCGCCGGTACTACGGGATTGATGTTCATTCCCCTCGCCGTGGGCGTCATTGTTTCTGCCATGTGCTCGCCCTGGGTCAACAAGCACTACCTCAAGGTGATCAAGCCTTATGCCGGCAGGATCCCGCCGGCCGAGCTCCGACTGATCCCCATGATGTGCTCTTGCTGGTTCATCCCCATGGGCCTCATCATCTTCGCCTGGACGTCGTATTCCGAACTGATCTGGGTCGGACCCGCCCTGGGCGGCCTCCCCGTCGGTTTCGGCTTCATATTCCTGTACAATTCGGCCAACAACTACCTGGTCGACACGTACCAGCACCAGGCCGCGTCGGCGCTCGCGGCCAAGACCTTTATCCGGTCCTTCTGGGGTGCCGCCGTCGTCCTCTTCACGGAGCAGATGTACGACCGCCTCGGGTACCAGTGGGCTACCATGATTCTCTTCTTCATCAGTTTGGCCTGCTGCGGTATTCCCTTCCTATTCTGGAAGTACGGCGAGGCCATCCGCCGCCGGAGCAAGTACGCCTACTCGGGCGACGAGGAGAACAACGAGAAGCAGCACCAGCAGGGCCGCAACTCGCGGGTCCGCGAGAATGACACCGAGGACGAGGACCTGAGGAGGGCCCGGAGTTATGTCAGCAACCCTTAAATCGACGAAAGAAAGCCACTAAGAAACAACAACGAAATGATATTATTACACCAGTCGACCTTGGTGTGCGGTCTATTTCTCTCAAGTACCAATGCGTACGAATAACGAGAGAAAACAAAGCACAGCGCCACTATGTTTGACCCTGTTCACAGTCAGGGTCGCGTAGGGAGTATCTGGATCGGGCACCGAATGATGGGCGCAAACAACAGTTTAATGTGATTTATGACACGTATGCGATCCATGCCATGGGACTCGGGTCCGAGAAAGCGACCACTGACTTTATGAGAGCGTCGCTCTCACCTTCTTATGTTCACGATACCCCATAGACATAGATTTAATCTGATATAGATTAGACGCACTTTAATACCTCTTCATATGAAAGACAAATTGAACCTACTTCACCATAGATTCCTACGGGAAATCGTGAAATGTGCGCAGGCCTTGGGGATGTAGATGCGTCAAACCATGAACAGAAAAGATAATCTTAATTATTCCTTTGCCACGAAGCTTGTTGTTCTCAAACCCACCGGATGATTTCGAAAGCCGCCTAGCTGGGTGCCGCGGAGGAGGGGCGATGTCTTGGGCTCTTGGCAGATGCGTTGGCTGGGCTGAACCAGGGTGACGTCATATGCCCTCCAAGACCCCTGGCGACGAGGTGAACATGGGCAATTCCAAGAACACGACTTGGCGTGATCATGTAATTTTCAAGATTCCAGATTTACCGAGGCGGCAAAGCGTACATGGGTGGTTGTTTTTCCGGTATATATGTAAATGGGCTATGCATATCACCCTGAAACGCGATCCTACGATGCCATTAGTCTATCTCCGTTTGTCTATCTGTATGCTGCTACCATATGTGTGGAAACCGCTCTCTTAGCAGGTAGCCATTATGCGACCGTTATACTACTACCAGACCTCTGTGGTCTGCATAATCCCTCTACTATTCTGTAATATCTTTCCGCTTGCTGCTGCAGACAGCAACAGCAACAGCAACAGCAACAGCAACAAATCCCAATCCAAGCGCGGGCTGGCGTACCAAAACGGCGCGCACAAGGCGGACAACCGGCTGCTCTTGTCGCCCGAGTCGCCGGTGGCCTGGTACTACACGTGGTCGCTCTGGCCGGCGCCCGAAGCGGCCAACGACACGGCCGCGGTCGAGTTCCTACCCCTCGTGCACAGCACCGACGACGTGGCCAACGACGACTTCGGCAAGCAGCTCGACGGGCTGCCGGCCTCGTCCACCCACCTCCTCACCTTCAACGAGCCCGACGGCGACACGGGCTCGGGCGGCAGCGCCATCGAGCCCGAGGACGCGGCCAAGTCGTACATTGACCGCATCGCCCCTCTGCGTTCATCGGGCAACGACGGCCGCACCTGGAATATTAGCCACCCGTCCGTGACCGGCTCGCCCCGGGGGCTTGACTGGCTGCGCCGCTTCAACGAGTCGTGCTGGGACCTGGACCGCGAGAAGGGGTGTCCCGCCGACTTCGTCGCCGTGCACTGGTATGGCGAGTTCGAGGGGCTGAAGGGATGGCTGGACACGCTGCACGACTTCTATGGGCACACCCCATCATCATCATCCGAGAGGGAAAAGAGCCCCAAGTTCTGGATCACCGAGATGGCCCTCCCCCAGCAGGACGACGAGGCGACGCTCCGCATGATGAACCAGACGCTGCCCTACCTTGACGGGCTCGACTACGTGGGCGGGTACGCTTGGTTCGGGGCTTTCCGGAAGGGGGAGAAGGCGAACGGGTGGACGGGGGACGCGGTCTCGCTCTTCGATGACGAGGGCGGGCTGACGGAGCTGGGGTCGCTGTACCTGTCGTCGGGTCACGGCGGTAATGGCAATGGCGACGGAAACGGAAACGGAAACGGCCAAGACGGCAGTGGGGGTTTCGAGCCGGGGAAGAAGGGGCCGCCTGGGGACGACGATGACGAGGGCGGGGCGGCAAGCATGTACTCGGCGTCGCGATGGTTCGCCGTCGTGGTTGGCTTGGTCGCGGCCGGCTTGGTCGCGTGGTAGGGACGGGGTGGGTGAAGTTTACGAGAAAGAGATACGACTTATTACGAATTATTCATGTAGCCAATCTGGGTTAGAATATATACCCAATCCCCAGCTAATGGCCTGGCCTAACTGTTACCCTGGCCCATCTAGAAAATTCTACTATGGACGATTGGGTAGTGTTTAGTCGGAACACTGACGTTGTTCATAGGCAGACAACGTTACTACCAGCTCACGACAAAGCAAGGTATTGGACGGATGTTATTGTGCGCTCTTTCAAGCCACAAACGGACATACGCTCAGTGCGAAACAGCAATGGCATTGTTGGTATTGTCTTTCATAAGCATTACTGTGAAGGGACTGTTAGCTGTGGCAGGCAGCAGTATAAACGGAGCATTGGCCCATCTGAACCCCTGTACGCCGATGGGTGACTAGACCGGCATCGAAGAGCAAGATCTGTCTACCTGCTGTCAAGGCTTTGTAATTAGTTACAGTCATACGATATAGCCCAAAGACATATGTTAACCAACAACTAAAACACTCTTCTTTGCCGAAACCTGAAGACTGTCCCAGAGAACCTCATCGAATGTGAAGATGCCCAGGACATATGTTTTAGGTAGGTGGGCGAACTAGTTGGCCTGAGAAACTGAGGGTTGCGAATTTGACTTAAGATACCGGATCTCCCAACTGCTCGATTGATGTTTCTGGTACCGCACTTACGGCTAGAATTCTCCCAGCCAGTACAAAAAGGAATTTCTCTGCCAATCTACTGTCTCAGCAACAGTCATTCAGGGGCGAGGAAACAAGCCCAGCAGAAGCCAACGGCACAACGTTTCCGATGCCATTCAACATGCATCCAGTGCAGTCATACACACGGTCAGACGGGATCGCTGCTAGTGGGTTCAGCTCATGGACCGAGGTGTCCCTGCCCAACTACGCATCGAAGAAGAGAAAGTTGGGGAGCGATGAGGGCAGCGACCTCTCAGACGCGAAGAGGCATAAAGCCGATGACCGAGCCTACATCGCCAAGTTGCAGAGATGGCGCGACAGTCTGCCGTTCAAAGCAGTACGGAATGAGCTGCCACTGAGCTGGCATACTAAGCCGGTGCTTGATGTTCTTCGAGCATGCCCAGTTCTTCTCGACCTCTGGATGGAGAAGGTCGCCCGCGGCGAGTGGCTGTTTGAGCGTAACTTACGACACCCCCACGGGCACTTCCTACCACAGGATTTCGAGGGATTGCCTACCTGGGCTGTTACAGAGGCACACCCCCGCCTCGAGGACTTGATAACCCGTGGCGTCAATGGAGGTCAAATTATTACCTACGATCCAGAGGACATGGCCTGGTTTGGCCACTGGAGACACGCCAGAGGGAAAGCCTGGAGGTGGCTAAGCGGTCTCCCTCCTACTTTGAGCGATCCGAACTCGGCTCGGACAAGTGTCCCTTCGGTTGTTTGGTCATCCGAGGCATCGATCCAAGGATATGGAAATGGCGATATTGCAGACCAGGACAGCGATGTGGACGGCATCAACCTGGTCCCAAATAACTTTATGTCACTGCCACCAAGCCAAGCGCTTGCCCTGGTCCCAGCGCTCCGTGAGACATTCGACAGGCTCGACATCGAGAGACTGGCGTTTAAGGGTAGCTGGAGCATGGGCCAGCTCATGCAGGACAGTCCCGAGCTCCGGGAGGCTTTAGCGGGTCTCTTGTTGACTTCGAGGATCGCGTTTGCCGACCCAAGCTTGCATGTTTGGGTGCAGGGGGTCCTGATCTGGTGCCGGAATGGTACCTGTACCTTGAAAGAGGCCAGGGAGAAGATGAAATATTGTTGGAAACGCTTGGGTCTCTGGAGATGACCCCGGATCCCCACGTCCCCCGTCCCGTACGAGCCGCCGACTACATGTCCCCGGGCGCTTTACTCGGCTGTGTACAGACTTCGATGGTTGCCAGCTGCGAGTTGCAGCGCACAAAGTAAATCGATGACTACTTTAGGTGTTTATGTTTCTCCCCCTTGTTTTGGGGTTAGTTGTTAAGCCATGATGGACGTACAATAAGAGACGTTTTCTTTAACCGTTTGACAAAGAAAGTGAAAGCCAGATGTGAACGCGAAACGTAGGTAGAGTTGGTTGTCTAGTTCTCGCACAGCGCGTCACGATTGTCTCGCGCTCGACTGCCACCGCGATCGCGAGCGTGACCGCGACGTTCGTGCCAGTCGTTATGACAACTGGGGAGACTAGAATTATAGAACGGAGAGGGATAAGGATCATAAGGTGAATGTTTTGGGAACCCCGGTTTTTTAGTCGGCAGTGTCAATGCAAACTAGTGGGATAGTTCTCCAGGCATCTCTGGAGCGAGGACATGATTGGCTGGCAAGGGATGCATCCCGCCACGCTAGGCCGCGATGGGTAGTAAGTAAATAAAAGACATCACTCACAGGCTCACTTGCGGGCGACTGGCACGCGGGTGGGTTGTTTACTTCCCAGGCTTCAATGGAGAGAACGCGAGGGCGCTTGAGCGTCAGTGGGGTATATACCATGAGCTGACAAGTCTATAAGGATGCAATTGTCGAATCACATATTGCATGCACGCGCATGGCCTCGTTCAATTAACCCACTACTGTCGTTCCTTACTACCTGCAGAAGAAAATGGAAGGGCGCTTGGATCTGCCCATTGCCCTGCGGCGAACCCCGCGGCGAAGTGTTAGTGGAAAGGTCCGGAACACCACCAACACCAACACCACAGTAGCACCGGATTGTGGACCTGCTCAGGAATCTCATCCTGCGAGGACCCCCGTCCGGACCAAGACCAAAAAAGAGTCAGATTCTCCGATCCAGGGCCAGAGATCACCAGTCACAACCATGACGACGATGACTTTCATAATAGCACCTCGGGCTCGACCGGTCTGACCCCTATGGTCAGGCGCTCTTCCCTTGGAGCAACTACACCTTCAACTAAGAAGAGGAGGCGCTGCTCGACACCCACCAAGGGAACTCTCAGCAATGAAGACGACGTGGACGAGCTGGCCAATACACCTGCAAGCAACGAGATACGCTTCTTGTCCCTGCGCCAGGTCCTGGACGACCGTGTCAAGCGGCGCATAAGACGCCATGGTCTTTCCGAGGAGATGAATGTGATCCAGTCAGAACAGAAACAGCGGGCCACGCGGGAGAAGACAGAACTTGAACGGCTCCGGAGCGAACTGGCCGAGAAGGACGACGAAATAGAGCGGCTGAAGGATGTTACCTTTCTCCAGGACACGAGCCGCATCCACGACCTGGAGCAGCAGGTCGAGCATCTCCGGAGCGAGCTGGGTAACCGTTCGAGCACCCTTGTGGACCAGACTCGGTACGACTGGACAACGGCTGCCCGAGATCCCTTCTCCGATAGCTACATGGGAGACGACGGGGATGGGTTCGGCGACGTCACCATGGGAGAGTTACTGTGCAGCACGCCGTCGCGAGCCAGGGCCTCGGCTTCTTTTCCAAGTCCCCCCTGCACAAGCCCTACTATACCCACGAGCCCCTGTTCCATCCGAAGGAGGTCGCCAACACCTACCACGTCGCATGCTAGTGCTAGTGTCCAGGCATGCTTGCCGGATCCGGAGAAAGAAGCCCTGGAGGCTGAGCTAGGTTCTCTACGTCTTGAGCTCACCAAGCTTACCGACGCCCTCGAAAGCCACGATACCCTCAAGTCGCGCATTGCCGAAAAGCTAGCCACGGCTCAGACCGCGCCAAACTCGGAGCACGAGCCCGACCTGGAAGCCCACCTCGACACCGTGCTGCAGAGCCTGTCGGACCGCACCGCGGCGCTGCAGGACCTCAACACCTCGCTGGGCGCGCTGGGCTTCCGTGGCGGCGACGCCGGCGAGATCGTGGCTTCGCTGGCGTCGGCCTTCCGGTCGGCGCGGCTCGAGCTAGAGTACCTGACGCCCGGGGAGATTACGCTGCCGCTGTCGTCGCGCGGGGCCGAGGTGCTGGACCTGGTGCTGACGCGGCTGCGGGACCTGGCCCGCAAGACGCGCGAGCACGAGGACGCCATCGACGAGTACCACGAGCTCGAGCTGTCGCTACGGCAGCAGCTCGGCGCCCGCGTCGGCGCCATGGACCACCTCCGCCGCGAGGTGGCCCAGGGCGCCGCCCAGATCCGCGACCGCGACGCCCGCATCGCGGAACTCGAGGTCGGCGTCGACCGCCTGCGGGGCGCGGCCGACGGCTACCGCCGCGACGTGGGCGAGCTCGAGGCCCTGGTGCAGCGCCTGGACGCCGAGCGCACCGCGGCCCTCGACGACATGGAGCACCGGTTCCAGCACCAAAGGGCCGAGACGGCGGCCCGCCACGACACGGCCGTGCGCGAGCTCGAGGCCCGGCTCACGGCCGTCGTGACCCAGGCGGCCGAGCTGCGCGTCCAGACGGCCTCGCTCAACCGCGCCCACGGGCAGGGGCTCGCGCTGCGCGACGCCCGCGTCACGGAGCTGCGGGGCGAGATCGACGGCATCAACGAGTCGCTCCGCGGCGCCCACGAGACGATCCGGCAGCTGCGCGTCGAGAACGCGAACCTCGTCAGCGGGTTCGAGTCCGAGAGGCGTGCGGCTTGGGGGCGGTCGAGCGCATGCAGGCCGAGCTCGAGCGGGTGCTGGCGGCGGCGACGCCGAAGAAACCCCTGCGGCGCAGCTCGAGGGGGAAGTCTGCCGTCTCGACGCCGGACGCGGAGCAGCAGCAGCAGGAGCAGATTCGGCCCGGTACTTTCCTCTCGGGTGGGCTGGCGAGGTCGTCCGGGCAGGTTAAGAGGAGGCGGAGATACGATAGTGGGTTGGGACTTTTGGAAGAGGATATGGATATTTAGGAACTTGGGGTTAACCGGCACAAGGTTGGGGGTTAAGGGGTCGAGGGGCGTAAGGGGCTGGGTGTCTTTCGTTTACGAATCTTTTCTATGTCATGGCAATTGTGTAATTTGTATAGGATTATGCAATGTACCAACAATACATCTCTATCTATCTTTTGTCTCGTTCAAGTCTCCGGAACAGGCGTAAGTATATTAAAGTTGTGTTCCATGTTTATTCATTCGTTATTTTGCCTGAAATGGTTACGGGGTATCTTCATTTGTTGTCCAACCTAACGCTCTCCAAAGTCATAAGTGTAAACCAACTCGCATGTGCCTCTCTTCATGAGGGCAATCCTAATAACAAAACACGAAATCCTCATTCTGGAGATCCGTCGCATTCTCAAAGGCCTTGTCCCCAGTAGTGTCTGCCGCCGTATTGTCGTTTACGGTACCGTCAGCAGCAGCGGCAGCGTCGGCGGCATCTTGTCGCCTCGCCGCTTCCTTGGCCGAGTCCAGACTGGTATCGAGGATGACGGCGCTCTTGCCCATGGCGACGCGCATCTTGGCGTGGCTCTTGTTGAGCGCGATCAGGTACAGCGTCGTCAGTCCGCAGAGGACCATGATGACGACGTAGAGGGCCAGGTTGGCGGTCAGGCCGCGGGTATAGGCGGGGGCCTCCGAGGGCTTGTAGAGCTGGGGCCCGACAATGTTGCCGACGGATTGGCCGATGAAGATGATGGCGCTCGTGACCTTGCGCTTCGTGTCGCCTGCCGTGTTCTGCGCGGACCAGGAGTAGATCAGGGGGGCTGTTCGCAAAGACGGTTAGCTCTATGTACTTAATTTGACTGTCAGAGTTTAGAAACATGACTTACTGATGCCGGGGTAGACCGAAATGAAATAGTAGCCGACCAGAAGCGGTGCCTGCTTGGAAGCTTCATGGGGTAACACTAGTAGCATCACACACCCAATGATGGGAGGGATACAGAGTAGTGCAATGACAGGACCCTTCATCTTGATCTTCTGGGCCAGGTACGCTCCACCAAGCGTGGAGACCAGCTGCACAGCACCGAATGGGATATTGAACAGGATCGTCTGGAACTGGTCGAAGCCAAAGGTCTTGATGATGAGCGGCCCGAATGTCGAGATGCCGCCCGAGGGGATGGAGATGGCCAGGCTCAGGGCGACCCAGAACCAGGTCTTGGGGTCGACCAGGGCCTCCTTAAAATGGTCCTGGCGCCATTCGCGGGAGATGACGCCCATCTGGTTCCCGCGTAGACGCTCCAGCGCGATGGCCTTGTCGTGGTCGTCGAGGAACTTGGCCTCGACGGGGGAGTCGGGCATGTAGAAGAACATGACGAAGGAGAAGGCGACGGTGATGACGCCGAAGAAGATGAAGATGATCTGTCATAAGCATCGGTCAGCGCATGGCGGCTACAGCATGGGGTAATCACCGGCTACGAACCTGGTATTCTTTCAACAGAGGCGACTTGATGTGGCCCAGGCCCCAAGTCAATAAGCTTCCGAACTATATTCCGTCTGTCAGTTGCTGATCCCGAGCTCTTGGATGCGACTTAGAAACTTACCATGTTGGTAATACCATTCATGGCGTACCAGTAACTGGTCCGCGTCGTCTGCTCATGTCTCCTCCACCACATCTGCGTGATGGCGATGAAGCTCGGCGCGATGCTGGCCTCGAAGGCGCCGAGGAAGAACCGCGAGGCCAGGAGCCCGCCAAAGTTGTGCGCGGCGGCCATGCAGGCGAGGGTGACGCCCCAGCCCAGGACCATGGCGCTGGTGAACTTGGCGATGGGCAGGCGGACGAGCAGCCAGGCGAGGGGGAACTGCATGACGAGCTGGGCCAAATAAACGATGCTGCCGAGCCAGGAGTACTGGTCGTCCTTGAGGCCCGTGTCCTCGATCAGGCCGAAGACGGACGCGTACGCCAGCGTCGCCTTGTCGAGGGCTTGTAGGAAGTACACCGTCAGCATGAGCGGCAGGATCACCTTGTCAATATGCCGCAGCACCCGCTTGTTGTCCGCCGGCGTCACCTCGATCCGGCCCTCGGGCACCTTGTTCAGGAACTCGGCGGCGGCGTCGCGGCGGTGGTGTGTGGCGATGTCCTCGACCACGTCCACCACGGCCTTGTCGGCCTGGGCTTCGGTCTCATGACCCATAGTGGTGGTATTGTTCTGTATGGTATACTGCTATTGTTGTCGTACACCGTATAAGATTAGGTTAAGACCTACACAATCCAGCTAATAGTAGGGGCTAACGATGATTGGATCTCGAGATGAGGGAAGGAGAAGAGTCAAGAGGTCACGGAAATGGCCGGACGAGAAGGATCTGAGGTTGCTTTTAAACATGACCATCAACTACGACAGTGCGACACCATTCGGAAAATGGTCTTCCTGGCGGTCTGTTTACAGTAGGTAGCAACGGGACGGGGGCAAGTCCAAGACCTCAAGCCGGGGCTATCATCACAACGAAGAGCTACTTGCATGATGATGGCTCGCTTCTCGCTAGTCTCTTTCCTTCTGGGGGTTGACCCGAGGCTTGGGGAAATGGGGTACCTAGCGTATGGAGTCATGATTACCCCATGAAACGGTTTGGGGAATCTGGGGTCCGGGGAACGGTACTTACCATGGTCGATGGCTTACTCGCCACGATACCCTGATCAATCTAGGGGGAAGATGTGGGGTAGCATGCAATTCACCACCAGAGATAGGGGGCATGGGGGGATGCTAGATAACAGCTGACGAGCGTCAGCACTAGTTCCGTTGCTTAGACTGTTCGAAGGGAAGAGTTATGGATACTATCATCACACTGGAAGAATGCATATCTATTCCATTAGAATTCTTCCTATATAATGTCCGACACACTCCAGGTTCATCAATAGATGAGACGCTCACGCGACAACTTATATGGCGGGCTTCAATTAATGACAATAAAAGACCTGTACTCGCTTTTCATCGCATTACAGCGAAAAGACGCGGCTATATCGTCGCTCTGAGAACCAAGCTATAATCTCCCGTGACGTGGCTGCCGTCCCGGTCCTTTGGCGCCTCCAAGCTTCTTGGCCGGGCTTATTATGGTCAGCACCCATGCTCAGAAGTAAACAGACCAAGCCGGAGACAACAAGCTATTCCAGTGACCCGCCTCCTGTCCAACCTAGGACGGGCGTTTCTTATCCTACCGTACTATAGCGCGTGCTCTGCTCTAGTTATTTCCTTGCCATCCAGGATCCATGACTTGCTGTTTAGCAAAATCTGTTGTGTCTTAGAGTTTTGGTGCTAGCAATTTCCCTAAGAGCAACGGCAGGTACGCGGGAGGCAGTAGCCTAGGTAGTAACTTATCGACTATTTTTTTCTCTCTTCAGCTGGGCGCTTATCACCTACATGTATGTATGAAGGTAGCTTTGCTAGTCACTTGGGAAAACGCGCTCCGGGTGTAGCAAAATGGCCGGTCTGTCAACGCCATACCCGCCTGTTGCGTATATAACACATGTCCATGTCAACATGGCAAGCATCATGGCCAGGATGGCGAATTGATATGTTCCGAGGATGCACCGAAAAGGAAGTGACGTCGAACATTAGCGTCAAGAACCAAATCGGCGGATTTCCGTCTGTTCGTTCAATCGGACGTCTGCGAACCCCCAAGTTAGGGTTGGGGGTTATGATGCCGATGTTTTTTGCCGGTTGCCCTGAGCCCCCCAGCCGCCCAGCGGCCAGCCCCCTGAGCCTCCTTGGCCCCCTGGCCGCTCGCTAAAAAGGAACCAGCTCAGATCAGATGGTGGCATGGATCCCGTCGGACGGGGACCGATGGGTTGCTACCCCAGAGCGGCAATCGTCCGACTGCAGTCAACTTGCTACGTTAGGCGCTTGCTATTTCGGCCACTTGGCCTGAAGCCCTGGCCCTCGTGGCGGTTTTTGTCCCGCAAAGGACGGGCGGACTAGGTCAGGTGAAGCCATCCGAAGTTCGCAGTCAACTTTCGGGATCCCTGTTCTAGACTATTTCCCCGCATTGCACTAACCCCGCACAGCTAATCTCGCTGCAGTGTGGAGTTCTGACACTTGGTTCTCCATCTTCCCCAGACAGAATGGAGATGATGGCCATACGGTCCTACAGTACTGGCTGGACCTTGTGGGTGCTGCCAGATCACTCGAGGTTTTTTTCGGAAAGTATATGGTTCCCATGACCCGACTTTGTTGCAATCTATACGCTCGCGCTATGAAGGTCAACGGGGTTCCATACTTGGCCCCTTTACCCCAGTCTGCGCCTACAAACGTGTTCACTGTCAAAGTGGAACTGCAATGGCGCTGCCACAATGTCGAGGGAGGCTAGAAGCCAGACTTGGAGAACTAGGTACTGCTACAGTAGCGTTACTACATGTACGTAGGTCAAGTCGCTCGGAAATTTACCGAAATCGGCAGACGGAAAACATGATTTCGGTGCACAATAAGCCCGAAACTGAACAGCCAGTCACCTGCTATCTCCATGGCAGTGGGGCAACACATTGACTGGCCGGCGTGCCTGGTCAATCAGATATTGCGGATCGTAGAGTCTTCTCTTCCAGTGAGCACATGCTGCTGAATTGGTCGAGTCATGCATGACATTGGCACGGCTCCTAACTTTACCTGTAGACCCTGGTTCAGTGTGGTGATAGTCATTCAGCGGCTCTGTCCGGCCACCGACCAAGATGCAAGCTACGGCAAAAGCTGTTATCAGTCGACCGCTCACGACTTCTTGGTCTTCTTGGACTTCTTGTCTCTTACCCACAATTTCTAACGTCAGGACCCTGCTCGATTATTCTGCGGAGACCTTTTCTCTAGCATATCATGCGAGTTTGTCACAACATGGTTCCATATGGGCATCGTGAGACCTCCCCTTGGTTATAATCCGCCGCCATCCCGCGGGATGGCTCCGTCAACGCGCCGGTGTCCCCGCCATTGCGACCTTTGGGCCGCCAGCTTGCGTAGTGAGCGCTCCGATGAGCGAGCCCCTTACCCCTCGTGTTACACTTCTCATCAAGATATTACCCAATAGTGGGGCCGTTCGTGCTTGGGTTCCCGGTCTAACGCGGCTAACAAGAACTCCCGGTGCGTCTTCCTCATCACGATCTTTTCCGTGGTACACTCGAAATCTTTCCAGCTACAAAATCATTGAAATTCCCTTTAGGGTGATCCAAATATTCTATGCTTGCTCCTTTTATAGCCCCATATCAGGCTGCCTCTTTTCCTTGGAACCAATTTGACCTGATTTCTCGGCCTCGCCCACGGATCTGGCATCATGTTGCATCAGTATGAACGTGTAGCTCATAGCTACGAGCTCAATGAGACATCGGATAATGCGTCGGGATCAAACTCAAGCCCGGCCATCTCACTTCGATCCAGTGACACAAGCACGTCGGATCCATGCACCTTCCACTTCGAAGCAATCCGCCCCAATGTCTTCCGCACCACCTTCACAACCCCAAAGCACCCCGTCCCCCCTTTTCCAAGTGTCAAACGTGTGGCTCCGGATTTTGGCAACTCTGCTCCCGAGGTCACCACTGACCTAGACCGCTGCAGTCGAGAAATCAGATGTGGCAAGACTAAGGCGGTAGTGGACTGGACCGACTCACCAGTCGTTTCCCTCTTCTTGGATGGCACCCAAGAGCCCGTTCACAAAGACCTCCACTACCGCTCATATGGATTGGACGCCACAGGAATCGCACACTATTCGGTGTACAAGAAAGATACACTGCATGTAGGGCTCGGCGAGAAGGCCGCTCCCATGGATTTGAGCGGGCGCGGCTTCACTATCACGGCATCGGACACTTTCGGGTACGATGCTTACCGTACAGATCCGCTGTATAAGCACATCCCGCTTCTGATCAATGTTACTCCATCTGGGTGTGTTGGCATGTTCTCGACGTCTCACGCCAGAGGGACCTGGGCTGTTGGCTCCGAGATCGATGGCATGTGGGGCCACTTCAAGGTGTACAGGCAAGCACACGGAGGACTTGAGGAGTATCTTATTGTAGGAAGCACCGTGGCCGAAGTTGTCCGCTCGTACGCGGAGCTGGCTGGGTTTCCGTTGTTGATGCCGAGATACATGATGGGCTACGTAGGAGGCGGTATGAAGTACAGCATGGAGGACTCCCCCGGGCTTGTGATGCTCTCATGGGGTTCATCAAGAACTGCGAGAAATACGACATGCCTTGCTCTGCGTTCCAGATGAGTTCGGGCTACACGGTGGCAGAGACAGAGCCCAAAACGAGGAACGTCTTCACCTGGAACCGTCACAGGTTTCCTGACCCCAGAGCCTTCACCAAGGAGTGCCATGAGCATGGAGTACGGTTGTTGGCAAACGTCAAGCCTTATGTCTTGGCAAACCACCCAGGCTACCCCGAATTGTCGGAAGCTGGTGGCTTTTTCAAGGACCCCGTGACGAACAAGACAGCAGTTGCTAGGCTCTGGAGCGCCGGCGGTGGCGAGAGCGGAGAGGGCAGCCACATCGACTTCACATCCAAAGCGGGCTACGACTGGTGGTACAACGGGGTCAAGGCTCTCAAGGAGGTGGGAATCGACGCGATGTGGAATGACAACAACGAGTACAACATTCCCGGCGATGATTGGCAGTGCGCTCTGGAGACCATCGATGTGCCGGAAGGAGTGACCCGCCACGACATTGGCCTCTGGGGCCGTGCCCTGCACACGGAGCTAATGGGGAAGAGCTCCCACGATGCCACCCTCGAAGCTGAGCCTGATGTTCGCCCCTTCGTACTGACGCGCAGTGCGACTGCCGGTACCATGAAATACTGTGCTAGCTCTTGGAGTGGTGACAACGTCACCAGTTGGGAAGGCATGAAGGGAGCAAATGCTCTGGCACTCAACGCCGGGTTCTCTCTTTTGCAAGTAAGTACAAGTGGTCGGGGGTTTTTATACTGTGCTCCATTTGCTAACTTGATATCAGTGCTACGGTCATGACATTGGAGGGTTCGAAGGACCCCAGCCAACCCCTGAGCATCTTGTACGTTGGATCCAACTTGGCATCCACTCTCCTCGCTTTACTATCAACTGCTACAAGACCAACCCCTCCGACAACCTGATTGGTGAAGTCATTGAGCCCTGGCAATACCCTTCTGTTGCTCCGATCATTCGAGCTGCTATCAAACGTCGCTATGAGCTTGTACCCTACACTTACTCGCAGATGTTGAGGTCTCACCAGGACGCAACACCTCCCCAAAGATGGACTGGCTGGGGCTACGAGTCCGATCCTACTGTGTGGTCCAAGGAGATTCTCAAGGGTGACTCTCAGTACTGGTTTGGGGACGCCATGCTTGTGGCGGGTGTGTACGAGCCCGGTGTCAACTTCGCCAGGGTCTACTTACCTCGCAAGAATGAAGACGACCCAGGTTTCCTGAACCTTTCCGCGCCATATCAACACTTTGAGTCTGGAAAGTGGCACGATATCGACTCCTCCTGGTACACGTCCATCCCCGTACTCGCTCGCATCGGCTCGGCCATTCCGGTGGGCAAGACGATACCGACTACCTGTCTCGCCGGAGACGACCCGGAGTTTCCCAACATGGCCAAGGACGACTGGCGCGGGGTCGAGATCTTCCCGCCGCCGGTTGTTCGTGATGCGAACCTGCCGAGCGATGCCACCGCCCCTACTTCCAACAGTAACGAGGCTACCCAGTCCTTCACCGACCAGTGGTTCGAGGACGACGGCACCAGCCGCGTGGAGAAGAGCGACCTCTGCACCTTTGAGATCAAGTACAGTACCTCTTCGCCCGAGGAGATCCAGGTGAGTGTGAGCATGAAGAAGCAGGGCGCGTTCGAGCCGATGTGGGTCAAGGACGGTATCACTGTGGTGCTCCCGGTCGGCGAAGAGCGCGTTGTGACGGTGGAAGACGGCGCCAAGCGGGAGGTCTCGGATGCTGGGCGTGATATCAAGGGGAGGAAACTGTGGAAGCTGAAGATATAATTTGGTTATCTTACTTTTTCCCGGACCTACCTGTACCTTTGGCCCTCCAGCAGCTTCAGTCTGGTTTATCTACAGCCAGTGTAGAAATCAACTGCATGCGCCTGAATTACGCAATACATCAAGTTCTCCTACCTAGACCATAAAGTATATGTATCCCAAGGAAGGTGCATTTGTCTTCTCTCGAAGACAGATGCGCCTTCCTTGGCATGGTAGGGAAATTATTCTGACTGGTCAGGTTGTTAATAAGAAACGCCACCATATTTCCCCCGCACCAAGGATCTGCTGATTTCCTCTCTTCATGTTGGGCTTGAGAATACGCGCTTATTTCCCACTTTGTAAAGTTCTTTTTGTGCTATAGATTGAAACACACTGTATCTTAACTTATCGGCGAGTTGCAAGATGCGGCTCTTAGACACCAGCACTCTCCAACTCAGGACCTTCAACGCCAAGACGCCCGCGTACGCCATTCTTTCCCATACTTGGGGTGCCGACGAAGATGAAGTCACATTTCAGGAGTGGCAGACACCAAGCCCCGAGACACCCCTCAAAAGGGGCTACATCAAGATCAAGCGTTTCTGCGAGGTGGCTCGTCGCAATGGTTATGAATGGGCATGGGCTGACACTTGCTGTATCGACAAGTCAAGCAGTGCCGAACTGTCAGAGTCTATCAACTCTATGTACAAGTGGTACCAGAAGTCACATGTGTGCTACGCCTATCTTGAAGATGTTCTTGAAGTCGACGATATCAAGGAGTCTCGCTGGTTTACCCGGGGATGGACTTTACAGGTCAGTATCCGTATCGAGGAACATCCTAGCAGAAGCTGGAATATCACTGCTTCGTCCAGCCAACAGACATAGTCGCTGAACTGTATTCGGCCACAGGAGCTCCTAGGACCACTGCACCTGGAGTTTTATAATTGAGACTGGGAAGAAATCAGCTCGAAACAAGACCTGTGTGAAGTTATATCGGAAATCACTGGCATCGAATCCACAGCACTTGTTGGGTACTACTTCAAGCCGAAACGCTATACTGTAGCAGTTCGGATGTCATGGGCAGCTTATCGAGTCACGACTCGGGTAGAGGACATAGTTTACAGTTTACTTGGTCTGTTCAACGTCAATATGCCGTTGATTTACGGCGAGGGATCGAAAGCCTTCTGGAGGCTACAGGAAGAGATGTTGAAACTCACTGAGGACTATACTCCCCTGGCTTGGGTAAACCGACCTGAGACAGCTACCGACGCCCGCCTCAACCTAAGTAGTGTGCTAGCTCAATCACCATGGGATTTACGGGACGGGAAGTTGGCACCCAAGGAAGGTGGGTGCTCTTATGGCGATATTCGACCGATTACATGGGATCCTTTCAGCGTCTCCCCGAACCGATTCTCGTGGCGCGGAAGCCCGCATACTGAAGGTTGGGTCCCACCTAAGGATGTTGAGCCCCCGAGGCTTACATCTCGGGGTCTGCGCATTACCTTGCCTTTTGTGAGGTCTCTTTCACCAGATACCGAGCAGCAGGCCGGGGTCTTGTTAGCCTTCATCTACTCTGCTCGTGAATCTGGTGACATGGTCTGCCTTGCAATTCGCAAAAACGATTATATCATTCAGAGCGCCCTGCGGGGAGATTACTACCGGACTTTGTCGATGAAAAACCCTCGATTTGTTACCGCGAAGTCGGCCGCATTCGAATTCAGAACTATCTACATTCGGAGTAAACCACCAGATGAACATCCCATGGCATTGAGTTCGACAGGCTGAAAAATCAAGGACAGCAACATCGATTTCTTGATACCACATCGGTCCCTCACCGCCCTTTGGTTTATACGGTCATGGTAGGGAACCGATTGGTGTACCTTGTTACGAAGATCAGCGAAACTCCATACTGCTTTGCAGAGGAAGCCCCGAAGGGAACATGTTTACCGGGCGGGACATGTGACCTCAAGTCAGCGGACGCAGCAAGTCGATTTGGCAAAGCCACTTTCCGGATGGAACTGAGCACAGGCGAGAGACTCCAATGCTCCATGAAGCGTCGTCCGACGAGTTGGCGCCACTTGGTCGCTTCCCTCCACTTTCCCGAGAACGCGGCCGAGATTCACCAAGCAGCAGACGTGTACTCGCTGGACCTAGATATAGATTCTTCGGATGGCTCCTTGTCAATTAATTTGATCGCCTCTACTTGGGCCTACTAAGCCGAGCTTTTGAAGGCGGCGATAGCTCGCCAGATTATATCTGGCGCAGGCTCAAAACACCCGACAAGACGTCATATTGGAGAACCCCGGGTATTTATGAGTCATGGTGTCAGTCGACGCTACCTTCTATGTATGGCCAAGGGTATAGGACTAGCTGGTCAGGCTTCGGGCTTAGTTGACAAGCCCCGAGTCGACGGGACCGGCCGCCGCTGTGGCCTGAGACCCGGCAACTGATTGCCCGAGATTCACCGACTCAGCCTTCATCATGAAATCTGTCTTGATTCGCTCAATCTTTCAGATCTATCTCTATTTCTTTGTACCGCAGAACATTACAGCAAGCATATCGCTGAGCTTGAAGATCCGGTTGAGCGCATTGCCCAGAATCAAGCCTTGACATGACCAAATCAACCCGCACAGAAGACTATATCATAACCGACCGCGGCGGCATCGTCGAGAACCGCCATGCAGTCCACGCCGCCATCGTCGATGCTGCCGGCAGGCTCCTCTACTCTGTCGGCAACCCCACGCGCATCACCTTAGCCCGGTCGACCGCCAAGCCCGCCCAGGCCCTGGCGATCCTCGAGACGGGCGCCGCCGAGCGGTTCCAGTTCGACGACGCCGACGTGGCGCTCATGTGCGCCTCGCACAGCAGCGAGGACCGCCACGTCGCCCGCTCCCGCAGCATGCTCGCCCGCGTTCCGGGGCTCCAGGAGTCGGACCTGCGATGCGGCGGACACCCGCCCCTCTCCGACGAAGTGAATCGCGCCTGGCTCCGGTCCGGCTTCGTGCCCACGGGTATCTGCAACAGCTGATCCGCTAAGCATGTCGGAATGCTGGCCGGGGCGGCTGTGCTCGGGGCGCCGTTCGAAGGCTACGAGAGGAAAGCTGCTTCGGTCGACAGTGGTGGCAGCATCGGTACCAAGGTCGCTGGTACAGACGAGAGAACTCGCAAAATGGCCCGTATCTTCCACGCGATGTCGGACTACCCCGAGATGGCTGGCGGCGAGGGCCGCTTCTGCACACTGTTCATGCAGGCGTACGGCCGAGGCTTGATTGGCAAGCTGGGTGCCGACGGGTGCTACGGGGTCGCTATCCGGGCTTCAGAGCAGACAGCACAGCTCAGCGGCGGCGGTCGTGGCAATGCCGAAAGCCAGGTGCTAGGCCTTGCGGTGAAGATCGAGGATGGGAGTATCGAGATACTGTATGTGGCGGTCATGGAGATATTGAAACAGCGAGGGATCGGGAACCCGGAGGTATGGGGAAAGCTGTCCTATTTCCATCACCTGGAGCAGAGGAACACCATGGGTGTCGTGACGGGGCGGGTCACGCCGGTCTTTGAGGTTCTTCCAGTAGATAAGGCAAAGATAAAATGGTCTTCAATCTGTCTTATCAGAATCTAAATATTGACCTACAGATTAGCGAAAATTCTGGGGTACAGATGTTTTAGTAGATTATATAAAATATAAGTGTGAAAATATATCATATTTGAAATCGCTCGCTCGTATGCGCTTATCTCCATTGCTCCCATGTATTCCCTATATTCCAATAGACGAATGAATACAATCTGGATAACATACGCATCTGGATCTTACAATGATACAAGTCCGTCGAAAGCCTGGACGTGTCCCAACTGTCGACCTTGAACCCGAATTTCACTTATTCGTAGCTGCAGTCTCCATTGCATGGTCGCGTGCCACACCCTCCATTGCATGGACGCGTAGCACACCAGCCATTCCCTCGACCGGGGTCGCCTCGGGGACCTTCGTCTCCTCTTGGCCCCTGATCACCTCTGGGGCCTCTTGGACCTCGATCGCCCCTATTTGCACGTTAGACTGATCGCTCTTGGCTTTAGCAAAAGGAGAGGAGAGGAGCGGAGTTGGCGTTAGATACCTAGGTCCTGGACAGCCCCTTTCTCCGCTACCACAGGGACCTCTTGCACCAGGCGGCCCTGGAGGGCCTCGAGGACCAGGCGGCCCATCTGCTCCCCCAGGCCCTTCAGGTCCCTCAGGCCCCGGCGATCCAGGAAGTCCAGGCGATCCAGGAGGTCCGGGCGATCCAGACGGTCCAGGTGGCCCATATGGTCCGGGTATTCCTTGTATTCCTTGTATCCCTTGTATCCCTTGTATTCCTTGCGGGCCCGGTGCGCCGTCATGTCTTCAAACATCTTAATTAGTGATAGTGCAGATAGAGAGGCAGTTACTCCACTTACCCTGGCGTCCCTGGTCGACCATCGGCTCCAGGGCAACCATCGGCTCCGTCTTTCCCATCCTTGCCGTCTTTGCCGTCTTTTCCTGGGGGTCTGTAAGGGGCAGATCAGCTTGTTTGTCGGATGCTACAAGACCATTTTGCTAGGTGACAATCCACTTACCCGGGTCGGCCTGGTTTTCCTTCTGCCCCAGAAGGCCCTGGGTTTCCCTGCGGTCCCGATGGGCCGGGTTGACCTGCGTGTAGTGAGCCACCCATATTCGTTGCCGATATAGGAGGGTTCTCAATAAACGAGTAAACTTACCAGCGGCACCGGCAGGACCCGATGGACCAGGTTCGCCTTGAGCTGCAAGACATTAGGCCAATCAAGACAGTTGTTACGATGGTGATGAGGTGCGACTTACGACCTCTAGACCCATCCGTCCCTGGGTTACCTTGAGGCCCCTCGGGTCCCTGGGTCCCCCGCTCACCTTGAACGCCTGGTATCCCTTGGATCCCTTGGATCCCCCGGTCTCCTGGATTACCTTGAGGACCTTGTGGCCCCTGAGGCCCTGGGATTGCTACCCCCTATCACAATTCAGTTTACCTACTATAGCAAGGAACTAGTGAGAGAGATAACTTACAGGCACTCCTTGGGGGCCGCGAGGACCACGACGTCCACGAGGACGGCGAGGACGGCAGTATATGTGGCCCGAATAATCTGAAGAGCTAATCGACTTCTCGTTGCTTCTACTACCAGGACAGCACCTATTGCGACAGAGAAAGCAAAGGAGGAGTGTGAGGCATGATAGACCCAAAACTAGGCCCAATATCACGACACCCGTTGTGGATATGCCATCTGAACCCCCAGCGGGAACAGGTTCAGCACTGGTTGATGTCTCGGCTGGTAGTGGAGCTGCAGTAGTGGGGACCGGCCCATCGTTCCCGAGCGATATGATGGTCGTGCTGGTCAAGGTCGGTCTGGTGATGACCAGGGTAACTACACTAGGCTGCCGGATAGCCAGGGTTGGTGTAGCCAGCTTATTAGAAGGCTGTGCCGAGGTCGTTCCAACTGCATAGGACAAGACAGCCATCTTTGGAGGATTGTATATCTGCTAAAGATTGACCATGTCTTCAGAGTGCCATTCTTTTTCTTTTTGCTTCTTCCAAGTGGCCAAGTACATATTTGAGCAAAAGAACTGAAACCCCCGGGAGCCCAAACAATCGTCCAGCAGCAGGCGCCCAAGAGCCCATCAACAAGGAAGACATTGCCAAATCTCTACGCATTATGCGGGAGGCCCACGACCGGCCCGAGGCCTCATCGAGGTTTGGCATGATTGCTTGGATTCGAGGCTGGAATGCGCTGTCCCGGTGTGACTTCCCATGCTTGCCCGTCTCCAATTGGACCGGGATGCAGCAAGCCATACAGGACAATAAGGCAGGGCACCCGAAACGGTATTTGATGTCCCGCATGGCAGCTGCATGCTTTGGACACATCACTCCAGCCTTCACAGCAAATCACGCCGCCGCCCGGTTCTCTGCATTGCTGCCGTCATGGCCACTCGAGGGTAACGCCAGCATTGGCGAGACCCATGATTGGCCCGACTCGGTAGGTTTTTATTCGCAGGGCACGCAATCTTCTTCGCGATTTCACTGCGAATGCAAGTTTGACTGGAACTATAGAGCAAATGATGGAGTACAGTTCGCATGCAGTATTAAGACTGACGTGTATCGTTGACTTCCAGTGATTAGATACGAAGGCGCAGAAATAGGGGGTGACATTGTTAGCCTCGTCATATACAATACGGGAGGTGTTATGAAGGGATATGGTAGTCTCTAGATCCTTCGGTGCAATAAATCACGACAATAGACTCGGGCCCCAGAGCGAGCAAGGATCGGGCATGAGGATCTGCACACACCCGTCTCAGCGCGGCAAGTGTAGCCGCGCCACAGGGCCCTGCCATGATGCCGCTGCCCTTCATTTCTTCCACGGCCGCGTGTGATTCCTGGTCTGTCACTACGACGCTCGCTTCCACGCCCCGACTCAACACCGGCCAGGCCAGCGTGGACAGGGTGCCGCAGTTCATGCCGTTCATGATGGTATCGGCGGTCAGCACGTCCGTCGCCTCACCGGTTTCGAGAGATACCTTTAGACACGCCGCGGTGGTGGCCTCTACTGCGATTACCGTGGCGTTCCCATGCTGTTTCTGCCGTTGGGCCCCTTTGTAGTGCTGCACGACCGCCTGGGCTATGGAGCCGGCGCCGCATGGCACAATGGCGTGTGTTGCCGCTTTGCCGCCTGTAAGCTTCGGAACCTGTTTCTCGGACTCGGCGAGCATGCTGCTGTATCCTTCCACAAAGTACTGCAGCTTGACATTAGCAGTTTTATTCCACTAGACCGCTGCGCCCATTGCCATTTCCCTACAGACACTGAGAGAAGAGGCTAAGACCCCAACCAACGTCATATCATTGTGATCATCATAGTTACTCATTCATATCCATACCTTAGGCACCACCTCGTACCCCTCGAGGCCCACGTCCAGCACCAACACGCTCCCCTCCCTCTCCGCGGCCTCCCTGCGGATGACGGGGATGGTATCCTCGTAGCTGCCCTCCACGATGAGGACCTCGGTGCCCTCGCCGCGGATCTTCTGCCGCGTGCCCTCGCTCATGTACGCGGGGACGAAGACGCGGGCGGGCAGGCCGAGGTACTGGGCCATGCGCGCGACGGCGCGGCCGCAGTTGCCCTCCGTACTCGTGACGATGCTGAGACCGCGGTCCCGCGCGGCGGCCCCGAGGTTGGCGACGGTCATTGGGTTCTTCTTCTGGTCATTGTTGGCATCGAGGGCCGACAGCACGGCGCGATACACGGCCCAAGACGCGCCCAGGATCTTGAAGGCGGGCAGGCCGAAGCGGTCCGACTCGTCCTTCACCAGCACGTGGGACAGCCCGAGCGATGCGGCGAGGGCGGGCAGCGTGTGCAGAGTTGTCTCGTTGTAGGAGGGGAGGGTTTGGTGGAAGGCGAGGACGTCGGACTCGTCGGTGGCCCCCTCTGCGCCGCTAGGTGAATTGTAAGTATAGTCCCGCGCCGCAGGGTTCAGATGAATGAAGGAGGCCATGATCCTGTTGCAGGACAAGGAAGTAAGGTTAGTAGAGTCAGTTAATTGCATGTGTCGCTCTTTCAAACTGTATTCGATCGACACAATGACGTATATGGAACCAGAAGATATTCAATATGTGAAAGAACAACTAGAGTCGTTGAGGTTCAAGTCTTTAAGTATTGGTTATTGAACTGCGGCTGTGGCGTAACACAGGTAGCTAGGCAGTCGTGAACACGCAAGTCTGCAAAGACTTGCATAGGTAAGGTTTCCCGACCCCCCCCTTGCTCAGCTCCGGAATTCGGAATTCAGGCCCCGCTTGCGGAACCGAAGATGGCCGAAAGTAGCCTCCACTCCGCCTGGTAGGTCGGGTCTCCATCAGACTTGCCATTGCCATACCGCATCGTGTCACGGGAATAGCAATGAGGAAATATCAGAGAGTATGGCTTACGCTGGCACGAAATAAGCGCTCAAGTAGCGTGTGGATATGAACATTTGTTGCGTCTATTGCTTTTTTGTACATGTCTGTACGTGATCGATCGATCACCGGCGGCGCGACCGCTTATAGATTATACACATGGTAGATGATACACGGAGTTAGCTCCAAGATACTCTCTCCCGGGGGCGCGATGCGAGATGGGCCTGTGCCTCTGTAGCACACAGCTAACTCGCTGTCGGGCTCTCCAACTGTCGCTCGGTGTGCCCCGGGTTGTCGACCAATTTGTCTCCGCCTGACTCCGGCTTCCTTCTGGCCGTTTAGAAGCCCAGGGTCTGGAGAAACGCCACAACTTCATCCCGTTTGTGGCCCTGAGATTTGTTAGATACAGATCTGGTAGGTATAATTCGTTTCTGCCATAGCCCGGTCCCTGGCATCAGAACACTGATGTAATCCGATCCACCACAAGGTTTGCAGCGGCAATGACCATGTGTTAGGGGGCAAGACGCGCGCTTACCTTTATTACTATATGGCCCGTCACAGAGCCGACCTTCACATCTTTGTTTGGCAGATCCAGAGCCAGCGCTATATCTTGCTTCAATGCCTGAAGATTGCCCTCTCCCTTCTTCAACAAAGTAATGTGGCGGGTTCCCTGAGTCTGGCGGTGGTAGACTGCCAGGCTGTTCAGATGGGTTCGTCCAACAAAATACGGCAGGTCCGCTACGGAGCGCGCTTGTTGTGTTGCGGCTGCGCTGCTCAGCTCGGAGGGTGTGGCTATGGGTGCCTCTGGTGGCGTTTGAGTGGTCGCAGTGGTCATGGAACGGGCGCAGATCGGTATGGCAGTGCGCGCCGCGAATGACAGCCGGACGGTTGTCGCCGCCCGCAGCGGGGTGAGGGTTCGCCAGGACATGGTGATGGCGGAGAGAGTGGTTGTTGTCTTGCCGAGATCTCTGTGTCCGGGCCGTACAAATTCAATCACGCAGCTTGAACTTTTTCCAGCAGCCTTGGGCTTTGGGGGAGGAGCAAGGGGCCACTGCAGCCACTGCACCAGTAGTAAAGTGGGGCACCAGTTTGCATGCGAATCCAAAAGGCGAGCCAGCCAGCCAGTAGCAGCTGCTGACTCAACGGCAGATTTTCGGGTTGACTCACCCTCACTCTCCAAAAAAAAAAGAGTCGCTGAGCCTGGCGAGCCCCACCAAATAGACCATTTCTCAAGTTTGTGTGCAAAATCGCTTCGCCCGTGCCCCTCAGTTCGCAAGTTCCCTCTACTGTAGAGAATTTCGGGCAACGGTGTATCACGGCCTCAAACCCACCCGCAAAAAACCACCGTCAAACCGAATCCCCGGACACCCGACAATATGGCCGAATACGATTTGATGCCGAAGCTCGTCGGTCACCTTGACCGACACATGATATTCCCTCTGCTGGAATTTGCTACTGGTCAGATCCCCGAGGACGACGATGCCAAGACCCGCGAGATCACCAAGGCCAAATATGAGCTCCTCAAGACCACCAACATGACCGACTTCGTGGGCAACCTCAAGGCCGATCTCGAGAACTTGGACGAGATCCCCGCCGAGTTCAACGACATGCGCGAGAAGGTCCTGGCCCGCTTGTCGCAGTTTGAGGAGGACACCAGCAAGATTACCAATCTTCTGGGACTTGAGGAGGTTGTCAACAACCTGCGCAGCGACAAGGTTGCCAACTTGGAATTCCTGAAGAAGGAGCACGAGGTATGCTACATTTATTTTTAAGCGAATCGCGAAACGGAGAAACAGGAGCTGATGCGTGAGGTACAGGTCACGATTGACAACGTGAACGCCCTCTACGAGTTTGGCAACTTCCAGTACAGCTGCGGTAACTACGGCGCTGCCGCCGAGTTGTTGTACCAGTTCCGTGTGCTGTCGACCGACAACGACAAGGTTGCCGCCGCCACCTGGGGAAAGCTGGCCTCGGAGATCCTCATCACCAACTGGGAGGGCGCGGTCGAGGAGATCACCAAGGTCAAGGAGAGCATTGACTCCAAGCTCTTCAACAACCCCTTGGCTCAGCTCAAGAGCCGCAGCTGGCTCATCCACTGGGCTCTGTTCCCCCTGTTCAACGATGAAGGCTCGCGCGATACCATCTTGGACCTCTTCTTCAGCCCCCCTTTCATCAACACCATCCAGACCAGCTGCCCGTGGGTCCTGAGATACTTGGCCGCTGCCGTTATTACTGGTCGCGGACGGACACGTAACTCGGGTCAGCACCAGAAGCAGCTGAAGGACATTGTGCGCATCGTGAAGCAGGAAGCCTACGAGTACAGCGACCCCGTCACCGACTTCGTGCGTGCCCTCTACATCGACTTCGACTTCGAGGAGGCCCAGCGCCAGCTGTCGCTGGCCGACGAGCTTCTCCGGGCGGATTTCTTCCTCTTCTCCGCTGCCGACTCCTTCCTGGATGCGGCGCGTCACCTGATCTCGGAGAGCTACTGCAAGATCCACTCACGTATTGATATCAAGGATCTGAGCACGCGCCTGGGTCTGGACCAGGACGAGGGTGAGAAGTGGATTGTTAACCTCATCCGCGATACCCGAGTGGATGCCAAGATCGACTACAAGGAAGGCACAGTTGTTATGAACCACCCCCGAGCAGCGTGTACCAGCAGGTGATCGAGCGAACAAAGGGCGGGTTCTTCCGGACCCAGGTTTTGAGTGCAGCTGTTGCCCGATAGGATGGGCAACTGACTGGGGCACTGGGGACCACAACAAGAACTAGATTCTGATGGTATGTATCCTAATATCATGAGATGAGATACAATCACGGCCATCATGGTATTTGGTAATGGCATGCATTACGCACGGCGTTTCGGGGAAGGACACGATCAATTGACCAAAAGGCGGTTAGACCTGTATGGATAGCAATTGCTTTGAGAATCACGATACTAACTATACTTCTTCTTCATACTCTAAACACGTGACGCTGTATCCAACCAGGTTGACTACCTTGCCAAGAAAAGGGGGGCGTGAAGCGGGTGTGAAGGGCGCTGCTGACACGAGCTTGACTCGGGGACTCGAGTAATGGAAATTGAGGCCGACCGGTGATTGGGCTAATCAGCCCTGTCGTTCGTCTGCTCTGCTGCGTTGCCCGTTTTCTCACATTCGCTTAGCAAGCTCTTCCGGGCAAGCCCCAGTTGGGCCCAAAGTCTAATTGGGCAGAACGGTGGCGATCCACTAGCGTGCCGGCTTCTGATTGGGGGGACGGTTCTGGAGACAGGGCTTCCGTAGGCGTGACGTAGTGATCGGCAGGGTCAGTGGTTGGCGAAAGTGGGCATGGCAGCTTCTAAATAAGAAACCGTAAAGTTCCCTTTGGGGGTCCTCTGGACCCTGAAAAAAAAAAGTCCGTTCTTCAAGCTGCTCGCCCTGTCGGTAGTTCATTCAATTAACCTAACCGTGCAGTCAGTCTCACCAGAATCTCCTCAACTGTCAACCGCCCTGTTCCATTACATATCTGCTGTTGTCGGCTCTGCTTCTGCTGCTGCCGTGGTAGCCATCTCATCTCGGGGGCACCTGTTTCGGCTTACTTCCAACTTCTTGAGAAACCCACGTACCTACTGATCTACCTACTTTACCTACTTACTCGCTTTTGATACAGCGCATTTCCCTGCTCTTCCTGAGCTACGAGACGAGCCCACCTCTGTCCGCCCCATATTGCTGTAAACTCTCTCAAACTGGGAACATGGTTGCATGCACCTCCCATACTATCTCAACAGCTTCTGAGGGGCCTGATTGATTCTTCTCGGCCATACTCCTGCTCTACCGCGTGTCTTGTATCCGCCTCGTCGGCTTTGAATCAAGTAGCTGCCATTCCAGAAGATAATCGGGCCAACTGGTATTATCGTCAAAGCCGTTTCTCTTTGTTCTTCCAAAATCCCTTTCTTCTAAATTGCTTTTTTTTCTTCATATTTCGCCAGACATGACGACGCAACCCCTTGACGACCACCACCCGTTGGTCGTGGCTGCCACCAGCCTCGGCCTCTTACCCCAGCCTGGCTTCTCCTCCATTGCGATCCCGTTGCCGGCGCCCTCGCTCTACCTAAGTCCTTTTACTACTGCTCCGGTGAATCCATTCGGCCAGCCGGACGAAGACGAGGAAAATTCATACTCCCCACCGATTTTACTTCCCCCATCTCGCTCTAGCTCAGCCAGGTCTTCAATGGCGCGCAGGCAGCTTGCGCCTCCTGTAACCAAGGGCGCCTTCACTCTGCTATGTGTCGACGACAATCGCGTAAATCAAAAGGTATAGTAGCACTTCCCACACGTACTGTCTCTTCCGCTCATTGTGTCACGGTATGACGATCGCATGAGGATACAGGCTAATATACGAATGTGCAATCGGATAGCTCATAAGCAAACTATGCGAGAAGTATGGACAGCCCTGTGAGGTTGCGTCCAACGGGCGTGAAGCCGTGGATATGTACAAATCAGACCCAGAGCGTTTCCGCTGTATTTTGATGGGTAAGTGCCATGCTCCTTTCAGTACCTTTCACACTCCCACCGCACACAGCTTTATACCCGAGCTCGCTAGACAGGCAACGGATGGAAATTTCACCGGATCAACATCTAACAATGCCTGAAGACTCAGCAATGCCTGTCCTGAATGGGTTTGATGCTGCTCGAGAGATTCGCGCCTATGAGGAAGAGTCCATGCGTCCACACGTTCCTGACCCACCATTATCTGGCCAGATATCGACAGGACCCAATGGAACCTCGACCACCCAGGATAATGCAGACAAGAAATGCCCTCAGAAGCGGCCGACGCGCCGGGCCATCCTGGTGGGAGCTTCGGCGCCCGGAGCTTCGACACTCAGCTCACGGTATACGGACGCAGGCTTCGACCTCGTCATGAGCAAACCATATCACGTGCGCATGATCGTCGACTTGCTCTTTGGAGGCCCCGCAACCAACATTGTGAGCCTCTACGGGGGCATTGATGAGAAGGAGCTGGTCGAGGCCGGGTACCCCTTACAGTTGCGTCCTTGGTCACCGCCCTGCGAAACGAACGTGAGGGACGTGGTACTAGGGCGGTGAGATGACAGCCATGGGGCGCGAGTCATGCTTCATTGAGATTCTGACACCCTTGTATTAGTACGCAAAACTTGTTTTAATTGGCTTATCGCTCAAGGCAGCGAGGGGGTGTATGATCATAGCACAGGCGTTTCTCAGGCATGGGTAGGGGTCTATGGGTCACGGACTGAGGTAGCATGGTGTTGGTTGCATATAAAGGATGATACGCGAGTATTCCTAGGAAAACGGTGATATTTGATAGGGGGATTGGCACTGCCCATAGTTGCCGACAGTTTGTTACGTCAAAACATAGCGAAAACAGTAAAATTGTCACATCGCGTTAGCCTCTCGAGGGTTTTAAACTATTGCAGTGGGGCGTCAGTAAATGGTATCTAGATGTACAATGTTCTTCCTCGGTTACAGGAGGCCATGGCAGAAAGTGCATGCAAATTTATAGCAAGTCGTGAATCGACTGCCCATGAATCGATACTCTAGAACCCCCCCTAAGAAGTTATGATATTTGTTTCCCGTGAAATAGTGTATAAGTAAACCCCCCTGTAAGTTTACTACATGCTGCTACAGTTGCTTGTATAGTGTCCAACTGACGAACTCGTTCGAAGTGGTACAAAAGGGGTGCAGCCACGTGCTGCTCTAGGCAAAAGCGCGTACAGCATACACGTCGTATCAAGTCATCGCGATTGAGATATTGATTACACATACTGCTCTGGGTGTTTTGCTGCCAGAAACAGGGTCTCGCGTTCTTTCTTGACATGTTTTCCTCTCAGGGTTTCTGGCATTCTCTGGCCCCGTACCGATTTACATGTACGTCGGCGATGCACCAAAGGGACGGAAGAACTCGACCGAAGCCGAGACCCCGTGGATCTTGATGCGGACGCCGCTGATCTTGACCTGGCCGTCCTTGCGGCCGAGGGGCTCGATCTCGCCGTTGTCGAGCCAGCGGTCGAGGTCGCCCGTTTTGAACATCGTGTGGCCGTTGCGAGTGGACTTGTCCGAGCGGTAGCACTGGGTGATATCGTTGCAGATGTCAGAAACGCCGACACTGGAAGTGCTTTCGTTTTCCCTGGCCCCTTCTTGATGCCGAACTCCTGATTTGCTCGGTTGTCACCACCATGTTCAAATTTCGTAGATTAACTCGCGTCGTCCTCTGTTGATATGTGGCACTTTTAGTCTGTTCTGCGACTGTGCTTGGGTTGGTCTATTGCAGTCCGTTGGGGGCTGCATGAACAATAGCGAGAACAGCATAGGGTAGAATCAGATATCGTCACTTTATAGTGAAGTTGCGGGTCATTGTCGAAGAAGCTTGTCGGCGATGTGAGTATTTTGAGACGGGTCCCTATTAAGAGAAGACGCTGTTCGCAATCAAACACACAAGTTGATACTCGAAAGGGGCATCAAGCATACCTTGAGCTCTCACTTGAGACCTGCGAGGGGTGTTTCCAATCGAACCGGCGGCAGTTTGACGACGTCCAGAGCTTCTCCCCATCAAGCACAGCTTTGAGCTCTGGCTTCAGACCCGCGAGGGGAGTTTCCCTCTGCACTTGCAGCAGTTTGACGACGCCCAGAGCTTCTTCCGGCGCGCAATAGGATAATTCCCAGCTCCGAGATCGAACAAACCACCAATGTGCCCAAGGTGGAAAGACAATCACCTAGACGGCGACCACACCTTGATCTCTTTTTACCGACACAGAACTCCCTTCACAGAGAGATCTGGGTGTTTTCGTTCCCTCTCCCGACATCTTCCCATTACCAACTCCCTTCGCAGAGAGATCTTGGTGTTTTCGTTCCCTCTCCCGACATCTTCCCATTACCAACTCCCTTCGCAGAGAGATCTTGGTGTTTTCGTTCCCTCTCCTAACATCTTCCCATTACCGACTCCCTTCGCAGAGAGACCTTGGTATTTTCTTTCCTTCTCCCAACATCTTCCCATTACCGACTCCAGACCGCGCCTATTAAAGGAAAGCAGCCACCACACCAACATCAGAAAGCACACCCACACCCCACCAACTTTTGGGATCGTCGATCAAAGCACCGCGGATTAATCCTTCAACCACAATCTTTGCCATCGATCAGACCCAGATCAGTAGAATGGCTTCCAGAGGAAGTAATAATGCGCCCGTCGCTGCCGTCCCCGCGCCCGTCGTCGCGCCTCTTCGCCATCAGCCGACTTGCAATGGCTGTTTCCAGCCGGTTGCGTTTCCATATGCGAAGATGGGTTGTGATTGCCACTATTGCGGCGATTGTCTACCCCTTCTCTTCAGCGCGAGCCTCAATGGCGGCAGTTTTCCTGCCAAATGCTGCGGTCTTCCTATTGACACAAACAGACTCATTGTCCAAGCACTCGCCGGCTCTGAGCTGATCCAGCGACACCAAGAGAGAGCCCAGGAGGAGGCGGCAGCCGCCCAGGCTCGTCGCGGGGCCCGTGATAATGCCGACGCCATCGCCGTCCGGGCTTTTGCCCGCCAGCAAGGCTGGGCCGAGTGCGGCCGGTGCGGTCGTATCATTGATCGCATCGAGGGATGCAATCATATAACGTAAGTTCCCTAACCTGTTGCGCTTCTTCTTCTCCTCCTTCTCCTCCTCGTCCTTTTAGCACTTGCTTTATTGTTTTCTGGTCAATGAGAATCGAGGTGCTGATCCGTTTCCTTATAGGTGCCCATGCTCGTACGAATTCTGTTACGCTTGCGGCAGCGAGTGGAGGGCCTGCCCCTGCCGCCAGCAGCCCTTCGGCGGTTTCTACCTTCCTCCCGGCCCCGCTCCTCGTGTCGTTCCCCTCGCTCGCGCTCCTCGTCTCGCTCCCGTCGTTCCCATCCATCGTGTTCCCGCTCCTCGCGATATTCCCGTTGCGCCCGCCGTTCCGGTTGCCCCCGTCGCTCCCGCCGCTCCCGTGGCCGAGGACAACGATGTCGTCATTATCGACCTGATGACCGGCGCCGACGCCAATCACGCCATAGACCTAACAGATGATGGCGCAGACGTACAGAACCAAGCACCAAGACGCCTGCCTCCCCCGGGAAGAGATAACATGATTTTCCATCCGCGCCATTTCCGGTTTTGGTGAGAAGGACAGGATGGCCTGTCAACATTACAGAGGTTAAGCACCAAAGATTTTGCACCAGCCGCCGACAGTCTCCGCAAAAATTACTCTCTAGCCAACAACATTAGTGCACTGTCGGCGTGCCGTCCTGTTAAGTCTTCCTCGGCGGTGTTGTCCAATAAGTCTTTCTCGGCGGCGTTGTCTGAAAACTCTTTCCCGGCGGCTTTACCAGACAATCCTTTCTCGGCAGCGTTGTCTAATAGGTCTTTCACGGCGACGTTGACTATATCTTTCACGGCGACATCTACGACGTCTTTCTCGGCGATGCCCAAATAGGGGCAGTAAATCACTGACGCATGATGCCATGAAGACGAAGATGATCAAAACTACAAAACGACTAAAACTACTCTCGGTGATGCTCACCAAGTCTCTTTCTCGGCGACGTCCACTGGATTATTCTCGGCGACACCCAGTATATCTCTCTCGGCGATGATCCTACAGGGGCGACAAAGGATCAAGGCACGACGCCAGCAATGTAACAATATAAAACGTCCAAAATTGTTATCGCCGATTTAGGCTTAAGCCTCATCGGTATCATCTCTATACAGAGTTCGGCGACGCCTATATATCTCCTTTCGGCTTAATTCTCAAGAACAGCCTTGGTACAGCACCCGCAAGTTGCTGCCACTTACCCCCTGGAGTTGACGATGTCGTCAGGCGAAGTCCAGATCCGCACTGGGAGGACCTGGGACTTGAAGGTGTGAACAATAAGGAAGGAGTATTAAGATCGCCGGGCAATGACCGACATGTTTCCCCCTATTTTCACGACTACAATCAAATCCCTCTGGCCAACTCGGCAACATTTCTACAGTTTCACGGGCCAATTTGCCCCTTTCTTTTACGATACCCTAATATGGTACTTGAGATGCTAATAAAATCTTGCCATATAACTTGCTTTCTTATTTAGAGTGTGACCAATTGATTGAACGCTAAACAATGATAGGGGCTTGTCTTTCTTTCGCTCCCTGTAGAAACAAGGCGTAAGCGTAGATCTAGTATGTCATCAAGCCCTCCTCCAGCGCCTTGATCTGCAACGCCAGGAACCGGCCATAATAACGGCAGAGCGCGAGGTTGCCCCCCATGAACCAGAAGCCCGGGTGGCCGCTCCGGCGCCACATGGTCCGCCACTCACCCTCCTCGTCAAAGCCCCAGACGTCCTGCAGGGGCGCCGCCATATCGGCGCCAAAGATCTCTTCGGCCTGTGTGCGCATGTTCCTGTAGCCCGTGGCGAAGACGATCTCGTCGGCCGGGACTCGCGACCCGTCGGCGAAGAGCAGGCCGTCGGGCAGCACCTCGGCGATCTCTTGGCCCTGCTTGATCTTGATCTTGCCGTCGATGATGAGCTGGCTGCAGCCGACGTCGATGTAGTAGCCGCCGCCGCGCTGGAAGTACTTGAAGAAGAGGCCGGCGCTGTCGGGCCCGCTGTCCAGCTTGAAGCCGGCCTTGGTGAGGCCCTCGAGGGTGGCGCGGTCGTTCTCGATGGAGAGGGCCGCCGCTTGCTGCTGGATCGCCTTGTGGACAGGTCTCGGGAGACTCCAGAGGATGAGGTCCGCATAGTCCACGGGGGGGCTTGCCTTCGGAGTAGAGTGCGGATAGGCCGATGTCTACGATGGAATCAGACGAGACCACGCAAGTGGACGATCTCTGGACCATTGTCACATCGTAGCCGTTCTCGTATAAATCCTGGGCAACTAGTTACAGAGTTGGTACAGTACAATACAAGTCATTTAGGGTTAACATTCAAAGCCCCTATCGGGGGATGAGGTCAAAAGGGGGGAAGGGGTTGTGAAGATAGATCTCACTGTCATGTCCTGAATTGCAGGATCCGACGACAACGGCGCGTTTCCCTCCCGAGTTAGGCTTGGCCCCAGGGAATTCTGAGCTGTGGCATAAGTTCCCGTCGAAGTTTTCCATCCCCTTGATAGCTGGGAAATTTTTCTTGCCCGAGTGGCCAGTCGCTTGGACGATGTGGCGTGGGTGAAAGGTGCGAGTTTCTATCTTGTCGCCGATCTGGCGCTCGACTGTGACTGTCCAGTGTTTCTTTTCGGTGTCCCACTTGGACGAGGTCATGTTCGTTTTTGTCCAGACGTTCAGCTCCAGGAGCATGGCGTAGGCTTCGAAGAACTCGGCGAGCTTATCCTTGGGGGTGAAGACGGGCCAGTGTTTCGGGAAGTCTATGTAGGGCATGTGGTCAAACCAGACCGGGTCGTGCAGTATTAGCTGCTTGTACCTCTGCCGCCAGTTGTCCCCGATCCGGGTCTCCCGGTCGATAACGAGAGACTCGACATTGGCCATCTTCAGGTGGGCAGCCGAAGTCAAGCCGCCCTGGCCGGCGCCGATGATGAGGACTGCGGGTTCCGACTGTTGGAAATTAAACTGCGCTGTGCGGGCTTCTTTCCAGTTGTTGGCGCCGTGACTGCCCCTGTTCTCATCACCCTTGGGACGGTTGCGGCCCCGGGGCGATTCGAAGCCGCTCAACTCCCGTAGCGCCGTGTAAACGGCAAATGCCTTCCAGCCCCCATCCTGCGGGATCAGCCGTACGTATCCCTGTCCGGTGCCGGCTTCTGTCACGATCTTCAGAGCGAAGGCGATGCATTTCGACTTGCCATATGCATCGATGGGTGCGATAGCAGGAGAGAAATGTGATACCGACTTGTCGATGCTGACTTGCTTCAAGCTCTTGCCATGGGCGGCGAGGTATTTGCGAATCTTATCTTTGCCACTCAGGCCACGCAGGTCCCACGAGAGGCCAAGATGGTCTCGCCAGTGACCGTCTTCAACGAACAGGTCGGCCAGAGCCTGATAATCCTGGCTTCCCAGATACTTGTTGAAGTGCTCGGTGAATTCGTCGGCAACTTTATCGACCTCTACGGAGGCGGGAAATTCGCCTCGAGGGAATTCCACAGGCACCACATTAAAGGAATTGGGCTCCAAGCGGTTGCTCGGGGGAATTTTGAAGGTACCGTTCACTTGAACTTCAGCCATGGTTCAAGCGAGTTCCGGTGGTATTATTATGGTAGGGCAGTACTGTGCTATGCGGTGCAAGATTGAGTCAGGGCTTGGGGATATGTGCTGTTGTTACACTAGAAGGGAAAGAGACACATTGCTAGCTAATGTTGTGGATGGAGGATCGCAGCTTGTCTTATACAGCCCTGCTTCACATCAAAAGAGCAGGGGCTAGCGACAGGGTCAATGGTAGTTGAGAGACCGAAACCGCAAGACTGCATTGCCCTAGGCTTAGTGAGATGCACAGAAACGGACGGTCAGCTCTGTGCAGGTGAGGACGGTGGCGGCAACTAATGCGGGCTGTTAGGTAGCATGTTTGAACATGGGCGTACCCCAATCCTCATGTTGGGCAATGCTACAGTACAGTCTACTCCCCAGTTTGCGGGGTTGGCCCTTCCAGGAGTAAAGTTTGGGGTAAAACTAGCACGGAGAATTAAGGAGGCTGCCAACTGTTCTACACTCCACTGCCCACTGTGATCTACACGAGTGGGTGCTATCTCCGCATGTCGAGCTCATGACTTGGACTGTGCAGGAGAATACATACTGAAGGGTGCAGCAGCAGAGATTCTTGGCCTCCATCACCCACCCCCCTTTTTCGCTTGGAATTGACCCGGTCGATGAGACATTGCTCGACATCGGCTTCATCGTGCATCTCGCTGCCGGGTCCGTACCGGAGACAACCGCGAGTTGGGGTTTCCTCAAAATGGATCTCCGTTGCAGAAACAAGGCCTAATCAATTAGAGTAATTGTATAGATTCCATGAAGATAGGGGAATATGCCCAACTACATTATCTAACAACACGTCAGTATCTACCAGCCAAGCGAAGCTAAGCCCGAACCTGATTAGCTCTGTCCGTCTGCCATCCATCCGGGTTCGGCATGCAGATCCCAAGATCCCGCAAAGCAGGCATAGGCTCAACATTCTTCCTCGGGGTGCGCGATACGACACTCCGGGGTGAAGTGGGCCATGGAGCGTCAACGCTCATAAAGCTCCTCGCGTCTCTTGTCAGCCATACGCAGGCGTTACAATGTAACATGTATAAAGACCCCGCGGGGTAGGATCCTGAAAATCATTCCAACGAACCCTGTTCATAACCAAGAAGAGATTCGCAATCAATCACACGATGGCTACCGTGACGGGAATCACCACGGCCAACGTCGAGCTCACCCCGCTCCCCGCACTCAACAATCCGGGGTCGACCCCCACAGCAACAACAATAGCAGACGTGGGGACGGCTCGGCTTGGCTCAACCCGACAACGACGCATCTTTGACGTGGCACCGTCCAACATTCTGAGCAAGGCCTCGCGGACGCTCATCACCACCCTCATCATCTGTGCCAATGTCGTCCAGTTCATTTCCAATTTTGTCACCATTGCGGCGGGGACGACCTTTACCCGTGATTTCGGCCGAAAGTCGGGCCCGGGCCAGGCAAACTGGATGCCGGCCTCGTACAGGTATGGTGTCTTGATGATGTGCCCTTTGTAGAGGAGTACAGGCAACAATAAATTAGGTAGATCAAATGATTCCTGACATGTGATCTTGGAAATTCTCCACAGCTTAACCCAAGGCGCCTTCGTCCTCATCAGCGGCCGCATGGGCGCCGTCTACGGCCACCAGCGCATCCTCCTACTGGGCGGGGTCATCATCGTCGTCTTCTCGGTGGCCAACGCCTTCTGCGGGACGTACGAGAGCTTCGTGGCGGTGCGGGCCCTGACGGGCGTCGGCGGCGGGCTCGTCATGCCCAACGCCGTCGCCATGATCACCATCATGCTGCCCCCCGGCCGGTCCCGCAACGTCACCATGGGCTTCTTCGCCTCGGCCGCGCCCATCGGCGGCTGGCTCGGGGCCCTGTTCGCCGGCGTCTTCGCCACCTCGCGAGGCGAGTGGAAGTGGCTGTTCATCTTCATGTCAGTGATATCCTCACCCAGCCCTTCACCCCTTTTCGTACTTAAAGGGGTAGAGGAGCCTGTGCAATCCATCCAATAAGTAGGACCCCTCGCTGATATGTTCTTCAGAGCTGCTCTTGGTTTATTCTTGTTCGGGGGGCTCGCGTTCCTCCTGCCTAAAGAGCAACCCATCGATAAAGGGGGTAAGATTGACTATATGGGAGCTTGTTTGGGATTAGGAAGTCTATTGCTCTTCAATTTCTGCTGGAAGTGAGTCTACCGTCTAGAATACTTCATCGCTTTCTCGCACGCGCTGACTAGTTGTATAGCCAAGCACCATCGGTAGGCTGGAAAACGCCTTACGAGATTGCTTGCTTGGTCATGTCCCTGGCCCTGTTCGCCTCGTTCCTCCTCTGGGAGAAGTTTGTGGCCACCGAGCCCGTCATGCCCCTGGACATCTTCCGCACTCCGACCTTCACGGCCCTGGTCTTCGTCGTGCTGCTGAGCTACATGAGCTTCGGCATCTCGCTCTGGTACATGATCTCGTGGCAGCAGGAGCTCCGGGGCTGGACCGTGATGCAGACGGCCGTGGGCTGGATCCCGTTCGCCGTGGGCGCTATCGTCGCCGTGGGGCTGGCCGCGTGGCTGATCCCCCGCCTCGCCGCGCAGTGGATCATGGCCATCGGCATCGGCGTCATGGTCGTCTCCAACCTGCTCCTGGCCACCATGCCCGTGCAGCAGACGTACTGGGCCCAGACCTTCCCGGCCGTGCTCGTCGGCAGCATCTGCCCCGACTTCGTCTACGTGGCCGCCCAGATCATCGCCAGCAACAGCGTGAGCCGCAAGCAGCAGGGCGTCGCCGGCAGTCTCATCGGCACCTTGAACCTCTACGGCAACAGTCTCGGCCTCGGTTTCGCCGGCACTATCGAGACGGAACTGACCAAGGGCCAAGTCGACCCTGTGAAGGGGTACAGGGCGGCGCTCTACTTTGGCGTGGCTCTAGCCGTGGCGGGACTCCTGATCGATTTTGCTTTTGTCAGAATGCCAAAGGACGAAAGAGAAGGATGGGGCACAGATACGGAGGGCGAGACGTATCCCGATGAGCCTGGCATTGGTGGCCATGCAACTGGTATGCAAAGAGGGGCACCGGTAGGCAGTCTTGCGTAATACGTGTTCCTTAGGTATTGCGTAAACCCTATTTGTCAAAGTACCAGACTACAGCGGAGGCCAGATTACCACCAGAGGTCTTCATCCCTCCTCTGGTGCCCTGATGGGACGTCCAGCGATTCAAGTTAGGCTTTGGACGAAGTGCCCAGGGTCTGTGCAAATGTTGGTCCCACCGCATTGCCCTTCGAGTCTGTTTGGGTAGCCTGTGTAGCAAACGCCAAAAATACACCTTGCCAACCTTCCATCTCACCGCTGCCTTCCTTGAAGTTGAAAATCATGCCTCCATCTTGGTATACCCCGTTCTCCTTGGCGAAGCGGCCGGCGTCGCCTTGGTTCATGTGGATATCGTGGATGCCGTCGCCGTCATGGCCGTCGTACTTGCTCCCGAACAGGTACATGTCGGCCTCCTGCTCGACGGCGGCGTTGAGAATCGGGTTCAGAAAGTCGAGGATGTCGTTGTCGGGGCCGTTCTCGTTGTAGGGGAGGATGCGGCCCTGCTGGGGCTTGACGAGCTGGCTTCGGTAGTAGTCGAGTCCCAGGCCTTGCGAGGTGTGGTCGGCGACGGCGTGGTAGCCGGGCGGCAGTTGGGCCAGCTTCTGGGCTACAGGGTGGTCCTTGTCGAAGGATGACATGTCCCAGAACACGATGCGGGAGTCCCGGTCCTTGGACTTGACGTCGACGGCGCAGTCGAGGCCTGAGTCTTGGCCGTCAGTGAAGGTGATGTGGCCATGGTCGTTGTCTTGCTCGGTAGGTTCCCACTTGGTTGCCGTGCCTCGCCAGACTCCGTATCTCGAGATGGGCATTGTGGAATAGTGACGGTAAAGTCGTAATAGGTGTGATGTGGCTACAGGACGAGGACGAAGCAGAATCATGCCTGAGAAGCAGAACACGGAATGGGGTTGGCCTGATGCGTGGGTATGTATTTATGTCGAGGGTGAGTCAGCCATAATAGGCCTAATCAGGTGCTATGTTGACATCATTGCAAGACATGTCCGTCATACTAACCAATCTCTGGCCAAGTCTCACCAGGGCGCTCCGTACGACGTGAACGAGAAGGCGCTACCCGAGGCAAGCTGAGCTGTCATGTAGGTACTATAGATGTACAATGTAGCTCAGTAAATACATCAATAGGTGCGTGCCTGCGGCATAGCCCTGCTATTCGTGTGCTGCTTTACTAGCTCCAGCTAATTACAAACTCCTAGCGAATTAGCTTGCAAGAGTGTCCCCCGTGCTCCTTCACTCGGCTCATGTATAAAGCAAATGTTACCCTGTGCAACGCTCAGAAACAGGGCGGAAACCCACGGCAGCCTCGATTTAACGGCGGTGTCTTCACTTCTGCCTCCTTTCCTCGTCTCTCTGTGCCACCGCAACCTTCTCGATCACCCTCTCCGCCACCCAACCCGGCAACCACTCCAAAGAGTACGCCTGGAGTGCGTGTGGGAGATACCCGATCACGTTCGACCGGCCGCAACCTACTCTCGACAGCGCCGCTTTCGCCATCGTCTCCGCACGCGGTATGGCAAACGAGGCGGCGGCCGAGGAGTGTGACACGTCCGTCACGTTTCCCACCCGAACGCCCAGGACTTCTACTTCGTGCCCCTCGATATGCATCTCGCGCGCCACGACGGTGGAGAGGCCCATTCTGGAGAGTACATTAGTAGAGTTCGTCTGGGGGGAGGCACTCACATGGACTAGGCCATAACTAACAGTGATACTTTGCTTGCCGAATAGGGTGCGAGGTACGGAATTCCAATAGCGGATAGCGAGCCAATGTTGATTATCAACACAGGGCTGTTTCTCTTCAGAAGTGGAATCAACCGGTTCATGAGGTGCATCGGGAAGAACAGATTCAGACAAACGTCCGACGTGACCTGCTGCTCCGGGAAGGCAAGTTATAAAAATCGTTTCTATCAAGAGGGCGATTAAAATCCACTACCACTTTTAACCACTGTGCTACCCACGAAGTGCCGACTGAGGCGTGACGCAACTTGGCGGGGTAGAGTCCAATATCATTCACCCATCTCATCGCTTCCCTCTACCATCCCTGGTTTAAGTTTCAGGAGAGGAACGCGGCAGTCCCATCACGTCCATCATCTTTCCGATCTTTGCCCAGCCTTCGTAGTCGAAACTCTCCTCGCCTGGGCTGCTTGCCTGCTCGTTCGGCGTGGGTTTGAAGAACCTTTCGAAGTTCTCCCAGTCGCTCGATTCACGCGAGCCTTCAGAAGAATCGGCCCCTACTATCGGGATGTTCTTCTCGGGACGTATCAGAAAGGCCTCAAATGACCCACTAGGCTTTCGTGGATGGGGAGAGTCAACACAAAGGGCTTTCCTGGCTGCCCCTGCGGCTTGGTCCGCACGCGTGTTGCCTTCCAAGCCGACGTGTCCTGGGACCCAGCAAAGACGAACCAGCACGCCCATGCGCCCGAGGCTATCCAGAGCCTGTTGGATGATTTGAATAATTGCGGCACTTATCTCAAATTTCACCGGGACCCCATCGATACTGCGCTTGATCCAGGTCAGGCCCTCGGCCCAGTCTGTGAGTATGTAAACTTTCGGTAAAACTTCTTCGCCTTCAGAAGCACCGGCCTCCTGTAGGGAAACCGAGCGATCAGGGTAGAGCTGGACTTCTTGACTGGCAATGCGGAGGGCCATTGCAATGGCGAACAACTCGGTATTGAGCACTTTGTCTGCTCCAAAGATCCCGTAGGCGAAATCAACCCACCTCTGGTCGTTGCCAAACGATCGTTTGTAAGTAACAGCCGACCCGAAAGCAGGGTTTTGTGTAGGGCGGTCCCCGGCAGAGCCGTCAGTCCAGAAGACAAGTCTGGGTCGCTTGTAAATACTCTCGGGGTTCATGAGCCTACTGGCTCTCTGTACAGCCGCTCGCTCATCTCGACACTCGAAGATGAGAGATTTGGTCTCTTCGGTGTCGCTGTCGGGATCTGTGTGTTGTGCTTCAGCCCATGCTTGTATAGCTTGCAGTGTCCTCTCGTTCCTCGTGGCTTTTTTCTTTGCGGTTGGCTTTTCCACGCGGAACCGTTTTGGTTTGAGGCAAGCGGGAAGCTTTAATTTCATGTTGTTTGGCCCAGGAGTCGTTGTTGTGGCAGCAGCTGGTGCAGTATCTGTTGTAGGAGACGCCGGTGTGGATAATCCCAGAAAACGCCGCAAGCGTTCCGGTAGCTTGGTTATCACATTCATATCAGACTCGATCTCATTTATGAGGTTCTCATACATCTCATTTATGGGTGTGGTGAGGACCACCTTGGGTGTTTGGTGGTCTGCTGCCTCTTCCGAGAAGGAACCAGAATCCGAACTCAACATCTCATCGCTTTCGGGACTGGAATATGACACCTCCTGGCCACTGTTGTTTGTCATGGGTGTTTCAGGCTGGCCTTCGTTACCGGGCGCATTGTGGCTGGGAAGCGCCATCTCTTGAGGGAAGTCCATTGTGGCGAAATTGGTGACAAGATTACCGCCATTGGCCTGGTCGTGGTGGTTTCGTGAGGTACAATAAACAGGACCGGACGGGGACTAAAAAGTAAGTACCTACGAATTATATGTAAAGTGAAGTAACTGTGAGCTGGAGGTATTGAAATTCATATAAAGACTGCGGAACAAGTCCTAACGCGCCTTCTCCGCTTGTTTACCAGATCAGATGCTGTTTAACACTATAAGGTTCTGGCGTATCCAAGGTCTCTTTTCCCATGGTTCAGCAGAAGGTTCATGTTCCTCCCCTGGATGCCACACATCTAATGATGAAGCTAGGTGCTTACCCTTCTTCAAATTGTGTTCACAGTATTGAATATACCATGGATAGAGGCAAGTGCCATTTTCAGTTGCTTGTTACGACAGTGCAGTCTAGCGACCTCAGACTTATCTCCCCTCAATGTAAGGAGACTCGAGTTTTTCACCAGTCAATTCGTAAAAGGGCACAAGAAGTCACCATCGTATCAGCATCTTCAGGGCGTACATGCTTGACATTTGCTCATTAAAAAGGAGGCTAGTGGTGTCTATCTATCGATCGTGTTCAACAGATCCTCGGGCTGTCCCCATATACGAGTAGATGCGAACGATATACCGGGCAAAGAACAAACACCTTAACCCGATGGCCACAAGGCAAACGATTCCGCTAAAGGAGAAAATAAACTCGGGGTATCAATCATCAAATATCGGGGAGCAACCGACTAGTTCGAACCCCTTCAGGCCCTGTATAACCAGCCAAGCTAAGCCATCCACCAAGCATCACATATATAGGCTATGCGAGCCTGTCTGAAACAAACCATGCAGTGGGTATAAATCAAAAGACCACCAATTATGTCCCTCCGTCGTCTTGGAATACCCTCATCTTAAAAAATGAATGGGTATCTGGGTTGTTCATCAATCATCAATAAGGAAATTCGTGCGACGATAAAGCAATACCGTCGATCAAGACGTCTAAGGCGCTGAAAATTCAGACCATCCGCCGCGGCTGATGGATGCATTGGTATGAAATCGTCAAAGCTATACGGCGGAATCGGATTCGTATGCCGAGATGTGAGGTGAGAGGATCTGAACCAAGCAGCGAATGTAGGTAATTCGTATACCCGATAACAAAAAGAAAGAAAAAACGCCGGAACACCATTGCAAATACTCGAAGCAAGCCAAGCCATCCTGAAATGCAGATAGGGGCGTCATGATAGGGGATATGGTCGTCATAAGTCGGGAAACGTTCGTGAGACATGTGGTCGTGAAATGCAAAACCGTAAGGGTAAGGATAAATAAAAAGCGATGCCGGGGCAAGCCGACCGTAGCGAGTTGTGTATAGATTGGTCGAGAGAGGATGTCGAGTCGAGAAGGTATTCTAGTAGGCAGCGGTGGCATTGGTTTCGCTTGTGGCAACTGCTACAAGTGCTTGGAGGCGAAGCATGTTGTCCTTGTCGGTGGAGTTATTGGCCGGGGCTGGCTGCTGAGGCATTTGGGGCTGTCTGGCCGGAAACCCCGCGAAGTGACTGATATTGGGGTGAACCATGCGGCCGACTCGTTCGACTCGAGCAATCTTCTCAGGGGGGCCTTCATTGTGGATGACGGGACCGTTGTACCACCCATGGCGCTTCCCCTCTCTAGAGTGAGTGAAGGATGGTGCTGACATGGTGTGTTGGTGAAAGGCTCTGTTGCCACTGCTGGGGCCTGGATGTCCATTCTCAATGATCACGTTATCATTGAAGCGAACTGTCGGTGGGTTCAATCTGACTCTGTCGGCTTCGGCCTCGACGGCTTGGTGTACTTCCTGAGCCCAAGTCCCAGCACCATCACGCGGTGGCGTCGTGTTAGAGGCGATATCAAGCCGCGTGAGGCCTCGGTGGAGTCCCATATCCCAATTAGCCGTCCCCCGCCGGCTCTCAGACGCATTTTCTGCGGCCGGGAGCAGCGCCGGCGGATGCGAGGACTCGGAATCGATCATCATTGGCGAGGGGTTGCGTCTCAGGGGCGATGTCGGTCGTTGTGGAAGAGGATCAAAAGACTCGATACCCGGCAAGCGGATTACCGAGCTCTGCGGCGCAGGGTTTGCAACCGTCACAGGCCCTGTGACAGGACTTTGGAACTGAGACGGTGTAATGACCTGGCTAAGGCGGCTGCTTGTATTGGCGTTGAAGTTACTGGAGTCAGGGTGCCAAGTCCGACGACGCCATGCTTCATCGGCAGCATTGGACACGGAGTCCCGTCGCGAGAATACAGAAGATGTAGGCGATCCTAGAGTGCTGGCCACGGGAGAGAAAGCACCTTGGTTTGTGGTGTTGATCGGCGAGTGGCCGAACAAAGGCCGCCCGATGCTCGCACCATGAGGCGACTGGAAGGGATTGCCGCCTGACGGAACACTGAGGCGGCGTCCGGGGGTTCGCGAACCAGTATACATACTCTGAGATCGAGAATGAGACGAAGTTGGCGAGGCGATTCCAGACCACCTCGGGCTGCTCTGGCCGGTCGAGAAGGTTGCTGACGTAGGTGTACTGAAGTCACTAGGAGACACGGCTCGATACGAGTACTGGCTATCACCACCGGCGCTATGGTAGGACTCGAGTGACAGCCGCGACCGCGGGTCGGCCATCACCAGGGGTGGCGGTCGTCGCCGAGCATCCTCGCGACTGCTGAGATTGGACCCCATGGAACCGATGCTCGAAGTAGAAAGAGATTTTGCATGGCCACGGTTTGGACCACCAGCCATACTTCCTGCCGTAGAGGCACGAGCTCTGCCTGGCTGACGGACCCGGTCTGTCCGGATTTGCCGTTGGAATCTGGTGCCTGTTGCAGCTAAAGAATCCATGGGTATGTCTTCGTTTACGTGAACCGTCTGGGCGTGTTGGCGTAGGTTATCCAGACGCGAAAACCGCCTCGAGCAGTGACATTGGAAAGGGCGTTCGCCCGTATGTTTTCTTGCCGCAAGTTAGTGTATTGCGGAGATATGATAACGACAGCATACTTACCGTATGTGCCTCGCCAAATGTTCGCTTCTTGTGAAGCTAAGGTTGCAAGGTGGGTAATCGGTGCAGTAGAATCTCTGCGACTTCTTCTTCTTATTCGATTTCGTCCCATCGGCGTTAACGCTATCATCGTCGGATCCAGCCCCGTCGTCGCCGTGACCTTCTCCGTCCGAATCATCCATGCCAACATCTTCCGAGTCGCCTCGAGATTTCCTAGACTGCTGCGAGTTCTCGCGATGCGGTACCTTTTTCTCATCGATGCTCTCGGGAATCTGAACGGCTTGTGGGAATGGCGATGTCGGCAACGGACGTTGACTGAAAATCGCCTTGGTCGGCGTTGGAGTCGTCGGGGAGGTCGCCATGGTGCTGTCCTCCCGTTTCACTTCGATGTTGACCGGCCTGAATGTTGCCGCCATAACTTGCGGGCGATCTAATAAGAACGGCTATAGGTTTATCGGCGTTTAGGGGTTATGTATGTGGCAAGTGTCGTCGTGAGTCGGTATGCAGCTTAGGACGCTGCTTGTTAAAGGCCACAGTGGGGGTGGGAGGGGTGATATGATGAAATGCGACACAGCCTGAGAAGAGGCGGAGTTGGGAATGGAAGGCGGAGAATGGAGGGGAAGGGGGATGATGGGAGAAATAGTAAAATAAGCTGTTTCAAGTCATCCGATAGTCTTCGCTTTTCCACCCAAAATGCCTTATTAACAATTGGAGGGGATGGCTGTGATAATTGACAGGCGCAGTTTCTTGCTCTTTTCCGGGCCTTTCGGTGGGGGAAAGGAACGGGCGCGCGGGCTGAGCTGAATGACGAAGTATCTCTACTAGGTACTGGGCGGGCACTAAGACAATTAGGTACTGGCGACCGGGAGAGGTGAGCCAGGAGGAGGTGGGAAACCCGTACAGCTAGAGGCTTTGCGCGACGTTCGAAATGGATAGAGTTAAAATGGTGTCGAAGAATAAAAATAAAATAAAAAGACTGTGGCCAGCCCAATAATGCCTTGGTATTATTTAGACCTTGGAGCCTACACACGGGATCTCATCGCAAAGCAAACGATGAGAGGCAAGCGCTGGTTCGTCCAGCGATAGGAAAAGCTCGGTCCTCGAGGGACTAAAGAACCAACCACCGGAGGGGCAGGATCCAGAAATGGACGGGGGAGCTCGGGCGATCACGATAAATGAATTCTGCCGAGGGCCATGCGTGGCTATTGCGGGACGACAGCTCTTCGGTGTAGCAGACGATAGATGACCTTGAGGCTAGCTGGAGATGCTGTGATTGAATGCAATGAAGATTGTCGAAACTGAGGACCAAAGCTGATGGGATGAAAATCGAAATCGGGTCTGTAGCCGAACCGGAATGTGTGGCAAGGGGGTGAGAGAGAGTGGAAGAGAGGGAGTTTTGTCCAGGAGAGGCTGGGGCGAATGTGATGAGAGAGAATGGGTCAATGATGATGACTTATTGCCCTTCCCCCATTCGAACTGACCTGACTCTCTGTCCCCCTTCTGATGGCATAAAAGCCCGAGTACTTCACAGGAAACCCGCGACAGGGGCATTACCACCTACCTACCGCGCCGCTTGGCTGGAAGGATGGGCGAGGTAGGGATGGAGGGTATCGCTGTTATTGGTGGTGTGTCAAGTCATTGACAAGGCCCTATTACAGCAACGATACGAATTGTGTGTGCCTGGTTTCGCAACTAACCAATCCTTCAATGTTCCATGTTCCTTCTGTAGGTACATTCGACCCAGCTTACTCCTCTGCTCTATCTAACTAACACTGGGACACCCGAGTGCTATTCTTGAATATCCAATACATGCAAGCGCGTACATCCAGAGGTGCCCACTATCCTACAGCTTTGCGCATCCACTAAAGGTTGATGCTCCTGACCAGCCAGGTACAGACTCCTCTTCCATACGACAAAAAAACAGGAGGGATTGTTTGTTCCTGAGCACATGCACGTATGTCTCTCGAGGTTGGATGCAAAAGAACGCTACCAATGTACCCGCGATATGCTTTAGCACTAAGGACAAGCGTTGGTAGCCTGACCAGTGCCACAACTCTGGTCTTCCTATTGATTGATTTTATCTTCTGCACAGGAACAGGAAGAAAGTAACCTTGATTTTTTTGGCCTTGGCCTTTTTTTCTTTTTAAGAAATGGTTGGTCAAAGTCAAAAGGGTGTCGGCCCACCCGGGAGGCTCCTGTCAGGTCGAGCGGCCGAGCGCTATCCTCGCGAGTAATCAACAGTTTGTAACGCTCTTGCGGTTGTTGCTGTGCCGAGAAGACGGACTTAAGCAGCCCATGACGGTGTCGGTGTCGTTGTCTTGCGTGGCTGGAAGAGAGTAGGCATGCCCACCATCTCCGACTTGGAGGGGCAGAAAAAAAAGAGGCATCGAAGAGAAGAAAAAACACATTCACACACAAAAGAGGCTGGCTATCGATGCTAGAAGGACGCTAATATCGAACATGTCGCCCTTACGGCAGGTGCTAGACAGGGGTGTCCCTTCTATAAAAAGGTTCGATTGGCGAGCGTCAAGTCGAGACAGAACGCCCTGGCGGGGCCCGTCTCTTTGCCCTGTTTGCTAAACCCAGCAGCTCCCAGGCTCTAATCATGGGGCATTCCCCACTACATACCGGGCTATAGTAGTGGTTCAGTGCACACCTAGCAGCAGGCATCTATCACGGACTAACAAGTGCGGTGGACAGGTCGATAGGCTGACAGCTCTATTACTAGCAAATAAGTGCAGGTTTTTGTAGGTAGTCCGTCAGGTGGAACTGGAGGGGCACTTGGAAATCTCATCTCTACATCATCATCGACGTTAACCTTTGGGCTTGTCGTGATATCTACTTCAGTGTACGGCGGTTGTTGATTGCCGGCGAGAACGTAAGATGGGGTGTACCACCTCTTACGAGCGGCAGAGAGGTGGTAGTCGGTCCTCTTCGGTGGAACACAACCTCCTCTTAAGCTTATGTTTCTGTCCCCCCTCCTTGGCCTGGGAATTGGGAGCGGAGGGATGCCTTGTAAGACACGACACGAATACGTGTGTGTTGGATGTACTCATTCTAGAACACACCGAATTGCCAGACACGTGGCCAGCTCTATTTACGAGCAGCATCATTCCTCAGGGGATCATATAATCACTCTGATTGTACGCGTCTCGTCTACTTTATCTGGTTCGAGTACGGAGGATGGTCCATTTATGTATGTATATATGTATGTATGTATAATCGGAGTCCCCGCTTGGCTGCAAATGCATGGTCAACGGTGTTCCGGCCTGGACTCTGCGCCATCCCAGTTCCTCTTCTTCTTTTTCTGTTCCCCGTTTCCCGTTCTAAAGTGCTGGAAGTCTAATGGTTTTATTTGTAGCCGTATTTGCTCAAGAATCCACAAGCAAGCAAGCTCTGTTTGATTGATCTAAGGTTTAGGTAGGTGACTGAGTATGAGTGAGGTGTGTACGTGGTTACATGCCACTGATGTAGTGTCTTTTTGGGCGGGCGAGGGGTTGGGAGGCGCGCGGTGGAGCCAAAGAGGCTTGCGATCATTGACCATGATCTACGAAGCTTGGCGTTTCTGACGCAAAGCCAGGCCAGGCCGCCATCCATTTGTCTCTCTGCACTGCACCTCGTCCCAGGGATCCTCATGGCTTGTTACTATTTGCGCAGACGCGGGGTTACAGCGACAGTTGCCGAAAGAGGCAGGTCTCTCGAACCACGGCGCATACGACCCTGTTGCCTGTGTGCGCATTTACATTCACATCATACTTTTGCGCATCGCCGTCTTTCTGATAAGAATAGTCTGATCGCAGGTTGAAGGATCGCGTCGTCCGGGAACACAAGGAAGATGTCGGTTGCGACGTGCGTGCATAAGAAGAAGAAGAAAAAAGATAGTTGGTGATCCACCTACGCAGGTCTCCTCTCCTGCAGGTGCAAAGAAAAACATCTTGGGTAGATTCCACGGCTAAAACCACACGCTGCAACGCGACAGGCTACGCTACCCCAACGACATGGTCACCTGCATTTCTCCCTGGGTCCCCTGGAAACGCCGCATCCTGCATTTCCGCCTAAGACGTCGACCTGCATTAGCATGTTAATGGTAGCGTCCTTCAGCTGACAGGCTATAAACTCTAGACTGGCCCTCTTCAGGCACGATGGTAGCGTCTGAAAAGCACCCCTGACAAGGGGCGGTGTGCTGGAAGCAGGGTACATACCTACCTTTGTACTACTACCGCTGCTACTCTTACTACTACTGGTGACTGTAGGTACTCTAGCTACTCTCGTTTCGTTTCCCTCGTCGGCATCCGCATGTGCCCGGGTATGTTGGACGTCCTCGCAAACGGCCCGCTGTCGGGAATGAGTCGCGCACGCAAAACAACTTTGATATTGTGCTGTGTCTATCCAGAGGCGTTAGCGCACGACAGCCAAGGAACAGACGTTTCAATACCTACTTAATATGCGGGATCCTCGCCGTCCACTTTCTTCATGTGTCACGATACACACGTTGTCTAGTAATACTTACATGTATCGTATGAAGCTACATGTCCTTCCTGGGCAATGATTGTGTCATGAGTTCAGCTTGGATAAGAAACCATTCCAGAATACCCGTCTGATATGGCCCGGCAGTGAGCAATGGAAGCTTGAGCACATGATCTGAGAGATGAGGACTAAGCAATTTGCCAAGAGTCAGGTCGTCTTCTTGTGATAACCTAGAGCTCTGTGGGGATAATATATCATATCGGTCTGCAAGGGTTTCGAGAACGTTATGCTTATTCTTACGAATCACACGGAGAAGTCCATAGTAGTATTCAATGCACATACTACAAGTAGACACAATGATAACAGAGATCAGTATAAACAAGATCTGAGTGAGTGAGAGAGAGAGAGAGAGAGAGGAAAGACACCAACCTTTTCTACAGCTGGTGTATTTCCAAATCAACCAACATCAGCTCGCTAACCCCGCCGCTCCCCGCCTCGCGACAGAGAAGGAGCCCTGTACTCCCATACTATGCATATTACTATTACCAGGGTGTCTGTAATCTTGAATCAGGTACTATAGGCCGGCCACTCATCGAATCCAGCTGCTTTCTTCTTGTAACTGGTCTCGGAACTATCGACCAATCCAATGTGTCCAACTTGCATGTTTCACCAGCTACGCCAGATCTTCCTGCCTTACAACAACCACCACTAAACTTGTTATGAGTACACCAATGTCTAGTGTGAGCCTTGTCTGACCTAATTGTCCATTGCGTTTACTTGCCCAATATCCAAGTCGGGACCGAAGCAGACAAGTAAGACGTTGGGGGAGGCGCTGCTGCCACTACTATTGTTGTATGGACCGCTATGGACCGCAACAATATGTTTGCAAGCAACTTCATACGTACGAGCATATATGTAATATATTATAGAATTCAGTCATATGGTTCCGTCGACTATCCAAGATGATGACCACCCTCTCCGCCGTCTTCTGCTACCTCCTCTCAGGCGGGGTCCGTTTGACTGGGTAAAATGCCGACCACCCTGCTTTCTGTTCTGTTCTGGCGACCTGCCCGCACCATGTCCAGAACCAATCAATCCGATAGCGACTGGATGCAAGGCACAGCGCCACGCCCTGAAGTCTGTCACCCCGCTTATCGCCGGATCCTCCTTCGGCTCCTGAAGCTAAGAAGCAAGGGCTAACGGTTGTCTGCAGTTCACCGCAGGGAGGGGTGGCGGCCAACCTACGGGTTTCTTCTGGGCGCGCCTGGCCTGGATATTGACATCGTTCACATGCCGGAACTGTTACATGCATACCATCTCACGGCAAGGGGAAACTTCCACTGGTGTAAGACACTAGTCAGCCTTGGAGCGACGGCGACACATTTCCCGGCGCACCGAGGCTGTAAATAGATGTGTGTAGCTTCGCGACAATTCTCTTTTGGGAGGAGCTGACCGCCCTTTTGCGATGACTCAATGAAGGGGAAATCCTGAATAACCCGAGATCTCACGTAGCCTCGCCACCCTGAGTCAAGGGGTACTGACTGCACCGACCCAGCCATTTTGCTCTGCGACGTTTGCCTGTCCGTCTGTCAGTCTGTCTGTCCTGCGCAAAAGCCGCGTATGCGGACGAGCCGGAAGGCCCCTACGGATCGCGAACGCAACCACATTCTAGCCCATGCTGTGACACGCCGTGCAGGCCGCCAGCGCCATGGATTATGCATGTGCAAGTAGTGTCACGCGCATGCCGACCAATACGAACTTCCAGGCCCACTGGTTGCACCGTCGTTACCGGGATTTTGGCGCCTCTCTCCAAAGGGTATGACGCCGTAATCGGCAAATGGTTTTTTCTGGTTGGTATAAAAGCACCGACACAATCGCTTGTAAGATACTACCTATTCATGTTGAAATAACCGGAACTGATGTCGCAGGAGAAAAGGAAAGGAGCGGTACTTGATATTCAAACGACTAGGTAGAACGAAGTAGATAGTACAGTCCATAAGCTTAGATGAGAGAATATTGATGGCCAACATTGCGCATATCACTCGCCATAGCTGAGTTGGCAGATCATAGGAAAGTGTTACAATACTACTTCCAGCATAAAGGGGTAGTCTATTCTTTACATATCCATGTGTGTCAATCAATACACACCTACCTCCGAGGTTTCCATGTCAAGTACATGGAGCCGAGTTCGCTGTGGGTGATTTCAAAGCAGTACCGAAATGGCATATGGAAGTGAACCGATTGGTCACCAACGTGGTTGGCTTCAAGGGTCTGCCTCTTTTGTAGTCCAAGAAGGCAAGGACAGATACCATTCGAGATGCTAGGAATGACGAGCACTTCAAATGAATGCGCGCTTGTCCTCATCTATGACTCTGCAGTTGTTTCATATGGAAGCGTATCTACCAAGAAGTTCTTACGGCTACTTTCCATATATCCACGCATCTTTGAGGGCTTTTCTAGGACCCGATAGCTAGAGTAGCGACATATGTTCGGGTCTATAAATGCCGTCTCTTCATCCCTTAGTTGCCCCTTAGTTGATATCGGGTAACTCCCAGGGATCGTCATGAGTGAAATGGTCAAATCCGGCGATCAAGATATCAACGAGAGTCTTCCAGATGGAAATTGATGAGCAGCGTATAGAGAAAATTTTGCTGTTGGCAGTGGTTGAGGGTTGTTCCCCGACAATACCCTGGACAAGACACCGTCAACCATTTCCTTGACGTTATGCGACACCCAACATGTATGGCAACACACACGTAGTACGCTCCCATAGGATAAGAGGGCAAATTGGTATACTTTGGAACGAGATATAATAACTACCGAGCCCCTTCGTCATTAGCGTGGAAGGTATGCCAAGAAGGCAACGAGACAACGCCCATTTTCAGTGTATGTTCATGTATACATAGGATGCACATAGAGAGACATTATGTGTTTGCGTGTCCCCTCTCCGATATAGCACCAATGGCGACTGGACCCAAACTATTGGCTTCCCTTCAGAAGGGAAATTGGGAACCCGAAAGATGGGGATTAGACGACTGATATATCCAGTTTCGAACCCTCTAGCGCGCATTTTATTTGATGTTTGAAGTGAATAGCATCTTCGTATGACGAGGAGTACACACTTCCCACCCGCATCTTAACCTAGATACCACCCACTAGAACCCTATATAGCCGCAACCACCCCAACTCGTTACACATCGAGCGTATATCTTCTTTGAAACTCCTCAGTGTACTTCAATAGTCTTAGAGGTACAAATCATTATATACCGTGTCATTTCCCCCTTGGCCCCCTCCCTTTCGCATCGCATTTTATACCAGCGTTGTCGTGAAGAGACATGGACGAACATTTTTTACACCTTCCGGGCTTTATAGCTAGGAACTTTCCTCTACATACACATGGTATAGGCAGAATACTATGGAATTCCTATATGGGTTTATTCCTCAGGGGCAGCTCTCACATCCGCTATTGAAGCCGGAAGCTCCCTGTTTCTTTTCAATCCTTTCTCTGTCAAAGTCAAACCATCGCTCCCTGAAGTAAACACAATTCGCGGTGGTAATGATGTAGAAACAGCATACGTTTTTACTTGTGGGACTGGCAATGGAATCCACGAGGAATACACGTAGCCTCTCACGCCTGCGGATTTTACGAGAGAGGTTGCCATACAGTCTACTCACTGTGAAGTCAATGTACTTACCAGGCATGCGTAGTATGGCAGTCTCGAGAGTTCGCCGGCGCTTTCGATGGATTGTCTTGAGTACAAACCCGGTGAGACGTCAATGGTGTCGAAAGAAGGGAGCCCAGCAACCTCTGAAGGCTCGAGTTCAGGTGCAAGAGCTATATCTGGTCTACACTTTCGTTATATGGAGATATATAAGATCTACTGGGAATTCAGGGGGCATACACTGGCTTGATTCGCTATCAGTGCGACATGTTGGGAGGGTGGTTCCGGATATTGGTAATATTTCCCCTGGTACTTTAGCACAGCCGAAGGCGTCATCATCATTACGCGTGTCTGACTTGGGGCTCCCCGTGGTGCGAGGACCCGAGTACGACCTGTATTTTTAGGTTTCATTTGAGTCCAGAGACCGTATTACCTGCTTTTACATTCCATTAGGCTGGACGGGTATATCTATATCTATGCTTGACCGACAATCCGGTCTATCATTCTACCTATGGAATGATCGCCAAACAGTCATTGCCACTCTTTACTTGGAGCGCTTGTAGATCTTGGCCAGGAAGGCCTCGAAGATGGCGGAGTTTACGCCGTCGCTGGTGTCGATGTTGGCGATCATCTGGCGAATCTCGCCCACTCGCTTCTCTTCATATTCCTGGTAGTGCTCCTTCAGCTTCATCTCGTCGAACAACTTCTTGACGACAGCTTCATCTTCCTTATTCTTACGGCCGTAGTGCTTCTCCAAGACCTGTCGCTGTTCAGGGGTCGCCTTGCTGAGGGCCTGGTTCACAATCCAGGAGCACTTGTTGTCCATGATATCAGTGCCGTGCTTGCCAATCTGCTCGTAGGTACCGAAGCAGTCCAGGAAGTCATCCTGGACCTGGAAGTACTCGCCCATGGGGATCAAGATGTCGTGCGCTTGCTTCAAGTTCTTGGGCGTAGCAATGTTGAGGTAGTGCAGCGCAACAGCGATGGGAAGATAGAAGCTGTAGTAGGCTGTCTTGTAGATGACAATGTAGCTGTACTTCTCCATGCTGAAGTTGTCGAGGTTGACATTGTCCTCAGGGGCAGTGAGCAGGTCACACAGCTGACCCAGCTCAGTCTGGAAGGTCACTTCATGGAACAGCTCGACCAGGTCAATATAAGCAGGGTGAGTCTTGAAGTGCTGCTTCAGGAGAAGGTAGATAGCAGACTCGAGCAGGAAAGCATCGTTGATGGCGATCATGCCCACGCCAGACTGGCGGTACCAGCATGGCTGGTCACGACGGGTAATGCTGCCATCCATGATATCGTCGGAGACGAGGAAGAAGGCCTGGAGAAGCTCAATCATCCAGCCAAGAGTGGCGGACATGAAGTACTGCTCCTCATCCAGCTCCTTGCCAAGAAGCAGTGACACGGTATCGGGAACGGACATGCCACGGTTGCATTTCCCGCCCATAGTGTTCACCTCGAGGACCTGCATGCGTGTTAGACCAAGTAAGAGACTGAGGTTGAGGCGACAGAGGACACAACGTCCAGTGGGGTTGGTGGTGATGCTCCTGAGGGGTCACACCGCACCGCAAGAGGTGAGATCTGGCCGTAGCAAGTTGTTTTCTTACCTTCTTGAACCAATCGAGCTGCTCCTTTGGCAGGTTGTACTTCTGAGCATTCTCGAGAAGCTGCGAGACGAGCTTGTCTTTGAAGACATTCTCGAACTTGGTGTACTCAGGGGTCTTTGCCTTGGACATTGTCGCTACTTGTCCCTGTATCTTTATTTGGAGGGGTCTTGGAGGGGTCTTATTAAATTTCCGATCTCTCCGCGTGCTCGAAGAAACAGGTTGCTAACCACAAATTGAAGAGAATTGGTAATGAGATGGGGAATAAAAAGAACCACCGATACGTTTGACTGTCACACGAAGTTTGTACGTATGAGGGAGAGTTCTTTCTTTGAAGAAGAAGCGAGTCCATTGGCCGTGTAATTAAACATATCCATCTCACCCGTCCGGCCCACCCACCATGTCACTACCTGTCACCAACCAGGGGTGAGTGAATTTGGATCAATTATTACCGATGCAGTTAGTGGCCAACTAGGAAAGGTGCTCAGTGAGACCTGCTGAGAGCTGGCTAGCCGTTGACAGCCAAATAATCCGTCCTTCATCTTATCGATTATGCATGAAATGTAGGCGATAAGCCTTTTCCGGAGGGCGGTGAGAAATAGGACCTTGGAATCTCCATCAAATCCAATACTTGGTGTTTACATACATGGTGTTGTTTTGGTGGGGTAGTGGAAAGTCCCGAGCACTTGCGGGTTGCCGTTCAACTGTTCAATCCATCCAATCCCTACAATCATGTACCTTATCCGTTATTCAGGAACGAACCTCGAAGCTTAGTAGATCGCGAACTACCGTACCTAATCGAGCGCAATTACCAAGACACGCGCCCCAAGACTTTGCCAAATACTTGAGCTCTCGGTCGCAAAGTTGACCAGCCCGCGTTGACGTTACCCTCCGACAAGACCGAATATCTATACGGCAGTTACAGACGGGCAAATTGGTCCCCGAGAGCAGCTTGCGCGCGAACAAGAAGAGGACGACCCCATGCCGACGGAGCCCCGCTCATCATGGCTCTGAACGAGCGCGAGACCGTCCAGCTCCGAAGCGCCCTTCAAGAAGCAGTCGTCAAGTGCTCTGAGAGGTGTTTGTACCAATCATCCAAATGGTGAGGATGACTTCTTCGCCCAGCTTGCTTCGTTGACATACCAACAATTCAACACCAACAGGGCCGCCGAGTTATTGAACGCCATTCCCGAACCCGAGGCTGGGTTCGACGGTCCCAACAATGGAAGTTACCCGGCCATAGTCCTGGCCCAGAACACAGAACCTGAGGAGGCTGTTCTGGAGGCACGAGAGATCAACAAATACCTCCTGGCGAAGTCACTTTTTGACTGTCGCGAGTTTGACCGTTGTGCGGCTGTCTTCCTACCCGACTCGACAATAGCCAATATCGTCTCTACGAAGGAAGCTTCGACGCCCAAGGGGAAAGGCAAGGGGAAGGCTCCTGCATCAAGCGCAAGGTCACCTAGCGCACCGGCCCTGCCACAGATCAGTCAGCGAAGCTTGTTTCTCGCCTTATATGCCAAATTCTTATCTGGAGAGAAGAGGAAAGATGAGGACTCCGAGATGGTCATGGGCCCCCAAGATCTCGGCGCGTGCGTCAACAAGCAGTTGCTGCCGATCAGCCGGTATTTGGAGGCCTGGTTTGATGCACGCAAGACCGACGACGGCGAGGATGCTGATACTCAAGGATGGCTAGAATACCTGTAAGACTCAAGACCGGCTTGTACTGCTGCTAGATGCTAACCGAGAAACAGGTATGGCATGGTGCTTGCGAGGCAAAAGAACGAAGAGCTTGCAATGTACTGGCTGGGAAGGAGCGTACACCTTTTCCCTATGAACTGGGGTTGCTGGCTCGAAATGACGTCCTTGATATCCCGAGTCGAAGATGTAAGTTGACCCAGTATCTTGGCGACGTAGTACACTTGCTGATCCAAGTTCAGCTCAATCGCTTGATGCCAAGATTGCCGCAGAATATCGTCTCTTTTATGTTCCACATCCACACTTCACTGGAACTCTACCAGCATGACAACAATCTCGCCAACTCGTTGGATGCACTTCTAGGCATTTTCCCTACTTCGTCGTTCCTGCTAACCTGCGATGCCCTCCTATCATACCACGCAAAGGACCTTGTTGCAGCCGAGCAGCACTTTAGCCGACTGTTGTCACTGCACCCCCACCGCCTCGACTCCTTGGACCACTACTCTAACATACTATACGTAATGAATTCGAGGCCCAAACTCGCATTTCTCGCACATCTATGCTCAGGCATCGACAAGTTTCGCCCCGAATCATGCGTGGTCATTGGGAATTATTACTCGCTGCTGTCCTTGCACGAGAAGGCTGTGCAATATTTCCGCCGTGCGCTTACCCTTGATCGATCTTGCCTCTCGGCTTGGACTCTCATGGGCCATGAGTACGTTGAGCTGAAAAACACACATGCGGCTATCGAGTCATATAGACGAGCTGTCGATGTAAATAGGCGCGACTACCGCGCATGGTATGGTCTGGGCCAAACGTACGAGGTTCTTGAGATGCATGCGTATGCTTTATGGTACTACAAGAAGGCAGCCGGTCTACGGCCATGGGATGGAAAGATGTGGATGGCGGTGGGCTCGTGTCTACAGCGCATGAACAGGCATCTGGACGGTATCAAAGCGCTCAAACGTGCGCTACTTGCCGAGAGTTACTACGATACGGGAAGCAGTTTTGGCAGTAACGGGAGCGGACCGATGAGCCTACGTGGCGCTCATATGGACCCCGAGATCCTCCTGCAGGTCGCGATGATGTACGAAAGCCTGCAGCAAAGCGACGACGCTAAGGCGTACATGGAAATGTGCGTTGCGCAAGAAGAGGGCGCGTCTGGGGATAACGTGGGAGAGAGCATCGTGATACATAATGATGATGGATCTGACGAGGAAGGCGATGGTAGGGAAGGGGGTGGAAGTGGCAGAGAGGGCACAGGTGTTACTGCTGCGACGTCAAAGGCGCGCATGTGGCTCGCCAGACACGCGATGCGTACCGAGGATTACACGACTGCGAATCGCCTGGCGAATGAACTGTGTCAGGATGGGGTAGAGGTCGAGGAGGCGAAGGCCCTGATCCGAGAAGTCAGATCCCGAATGGATGCAACTGGCCTCGACGAAGAGGGTTGATCAGGCATCATTGTGCGATGTGAAGAAGAAAGTAAAAAGTTCGCATGAACACCTGACGGCATGAGAGATGACTATAATGATATCACAAGGCTTTAATTGCACGGAATTTGCTACAACATCAGATTTTCGACGAGGTCCCTTGAATGAACAAGCAACGGACTGCCGGAATGTCTGACTGTGCTAGCAACAAACTCAGCGTAGTCAGACTGGTGATCCCATGCTGACGGAGCAAAGATCATGGGTTTTGGTCTCGGAGTTAAGTGACTGCAACAGTGAGATGTCAGACTTTTTGGTCGGGGCCTTCGCTTGCCAGACAGCATCGGCGTATTCACTTGTGTTTCCGAAGACGGCTTTATCCTACCTAAACAGCAAAGATTAGTAGACAACTGCTAATCTCACATTGGATGGGACAAATTTCCCAACAAAAACAAAGCAGCTGTTGCTCTAGTTCGTCGGCTATTTTATCTCTACTACGCACCTAGGGGAGTTTCCCTCAGCTACCTAGAGTTTCGTACCTGGCAGCGTACCTTGCCTTTGGCCAACTCACGATTCCTGATCAGGAAGCAGCAAGGGACAGCACATACATACGCATTGGAATAGCAAGCAAGCAAGGATACCATTCCTGGATTGAACGAAGTATGTGTGCTTGCATGCGAGGCAATCTGGGGGCCAGCTGTCAGTCAGTCTCTCCCTACCTACTGCATTCCTTCTCATAGTGAGGGGTCGCAGCCTACGAGGATGCAAGAGTGCTGTTCCCTGCAGGGTTGCCTTGTCGCGGCAGGGTTGCCTTGTCGCGGAGGGTCAATGATTTGCGTGAGGAACGGTGGTGATCTCTCATTCTTTTCACTTTGTCATATCATGAGTTTAGCTGCCCGGCAGGTATGTGATGATGGTGTGTACAACTAGGAGAAGGGAGGGGCGGACACCTGCTTCTAATGGAACAACGAAATGCATAACAGTTATAAGAGGCCTGAATATTACTACCTTGGTGCCTCCCTTCCCCCAGATGTCATGGAGCTCTTCTTCGGTTAAAAGTCTTTGGTGGCTGCTCGCTCTCGCGGTCAGCCTTGTTGTGCTCTTCGTTTCCTTTTGTGACCTGGTAACAACGAACACCCCGATTTGGTATGGACCCTGTCCGGTCTCGACCGTCTTTCCGATAGTCAATGGAACCCCAACACAACCACCCCGGTCAATGATGAGAGATTGTTCGTATTGAGGCCTTATCCCTCCTGCCCCTTCTTCTGATACCTACTTTATGTAGCTACTGACCATATACCGAACATGTTTGCCTTTGGCTTTCTTATGCCTGCTCTTGTAAGCTTGCGATTACGGCAACCTAGGTAGGCAGCCAACTGCATTGGATCTCAAGCTTTCCAGCACCCCCTTCAACAGGCGTGGTCATTTTAGTACGCCGCTGTCTTGGCTTGTCATGGCTCTCAACTCGACTTCAAGCCCACAAGATTGATTTGCAATGATCTATCTATAAGGCAGCTCGAGCCCTTTTTCGTCCCCGCCGTTATCCGCAGTGGATGATGAGCAGCGTGCGGAGATCGTAAGATCAATAGCTTGGGCCAATTGGCGCAGAGAGGGGAAGTATACATTACATTGATTCTCTGCATTTCGCAATATGACGGGACAGCTACCCCTGTTGCATTTGTCCAGGGTCTTTTACCACCTGCCTCGGATACTCATCCCTCTGTGCTGGGCTGCCCCGCACCGAAGACAGCTCAACGGGCTGGCTTTCATACTTTCTCTCCTCCTGCTTTCTTATTTCGACCCAAAATGCTTTCTTCTTCTGGTTGGAGGGGCATGGGAACACGAGCTGTTCCAGTTGACAGGCGATCCTTAAAAGTGGAAACTGTCTTTCTCTTTCAAGTGGATTGAAAGCTTATTTGCTACGCTAGGGGAAAGGGGCAGGGGGGGCAGGCTACTGATAAGAGGAGGGTGGGCTACCGTTACATTATTTCGCCCCAGTTCCCACGCGCCCAGCCGTCCCTCTGCATGTTCGTAAGCTGTGAGCTGTCGCCTGTGACGGTAGTTGGCCGCTTGAGGGGAAAAGAGAGGAACAGAGGGGAGGGAGGGTATGATTGATGAGTGAGTGAGCGTGTGAGTTGGCAATGCTTCCCATATTGAGCGACCGAGGATGATCTTTATGGCTCCCTTCGGGGATGGGACGCGAAGGTCGGCCAGCCTAGATAAGAGTCAGCAGCAGCAGTAGCGACAGCAGACCAGGCTGGGGGTGGTTCACACCTACATTGCATCCAATATATATTCGTGAACCCATTTTTACAAGGGGTCCCGGTCTCTTGGTCCAGTCAGCGTGTGCCTAGATGCCTAGATTTTGCTTCCCACTATAGTAGTGACCTTACGAGGATTGGCAGGCATTGTTATCTGCAGGGTCACAGTTTAGAAGAGAAGAAAGAGGAAGAGAGCGAGTGTGAGAGACGGGAAAAGAGCAAATTCGGGCTGGCTAGGCAAACCAGAGAACAGGCGGACCGGATGATTAGATAGTCTATTAGGTGTATTATATTTTGGTCGCCCATTTTGGCTTGAGCTATATGCAAATATCAAGAGAGCGTAATTGGGTATCCCGTATTAGTTATGTGCCTTTCCTCTTCCCAGGCGAACAACTCCTATGCACCAAAATGCCAAAAGAATCCCGCCAAAAGAAATCCAGCTGTTCATCGGTGTATCATCCCAAAGAGGACATCGTTACCGGATATCATCGTAACACCGTAAAAAGTACCAAGCTCCCGAGTTGCTTATGCCTTGGTTTAAAGAGGGTATAGAAACGTTTCCGTAAAAATGCGCCAAATCCAAACGTGATGTGTGGTCGTCATCTCCCGCCAACTACCGTAATTCATAATGGGGGCTTTTCCAAGGGCAAGTCCGCCGACGCTCTACAAAGCAATCGCCAGTCCGGCGACGGCCAGGAGGGCTCCCACAGTGCCGGCCTTGGCAGCGGCGGCAGTCGGGATCACCGGAGAGCTGGTGGCAGTCGGGGCGATGGGCGTGTTGGTAGGAAGGCCGGGAGCACCAGGAGCACCCGGAGTGGGGGCACCGGGGGCACTGGGCCCAGGGATGGCTGAGGTGCCTGGCAGGTAGGTAACGGGAGGAGGAGTGTAGGTGATGGTTGTGTAATACCCAGTGGTACCAGGAGCAGGAGGAGGAACACCAGTGGCCGGGGGTGGAACCACAGCACTGCTGTTGCCGTAGGTAGGCACAGGAGGCACAGGAGGCTTGCCGGGGTAGGTGGGCACAGGAGGCTGTCCCGGGTAGGTAGGCACAGGAGGCTTACCCGTACCGATAGGGTACGTGACAGGCGGGCAGTACGACGTAGTCGTCACTGGCGGGGGCTGGCTTACACTGATGGTGCAAGGGCAGTCTGAGAGGAAGCTGGTTAGTCATCTAGATTGAACAAGAAGAGGGCTAGCCATTATCGACGACTTACTGGTGATGGTGAGGGTGGTGGCGGATGTGACTGTGTACGTTACGTTCTTGTACGCGAACGTGGTGGGCTCCGGGCAGTAGGTGGTGTATTCGGTAGTAACGAGAGTGGTGTAGGCAGTACCACCGGTGCCGGCAGTAGTACCCCAGGCGTTGGCAGCGGCGACGAGGCCGGCCACAGAAGCAATTTGCATCTTCATCTTGACTCAAGGTTTCGTGGCTTTGCTGATAGCGAAAGTAGTGGTCCCAATTCTTCCCTCAGCGATACGTCTTCGCGATTGCTTGTATGTGTGAAAAGCGAGTAGCGATTGTGATGTCCAGCCGAAATTCGACAAGACTAGCAGAGGCTCACAGAGAAGGTGATTGGTATTAGTAGATAGGTGGATGAGAGGTAGAGAGCATCCAAATGTGTGACGCAACGGAGGCCATCCCATGGTATTTAAGCACTGCAGGTCTGGCTGAGAGCCCTCATACTTTGTTGTGCCCCATGCAACGCAACCTTACATGGCGAACGTGCTTGCTGACTGAACCCGTCGCCGGCTGGCCTTTCGAGGTAACGATACGGCTAAAGGGAGGCTGGCTCGCATGGTAGAGGGGGAGGAAGAGGGGGGCAGGGGGCGCTGCCATGCGATCTACGTGGGCGTTGCCGTGTTTACGATACTCAGAGGGGTCTGCCATTGCCCGGATGGGAAAGCCAGTGGAGTATAAGCTGTCAAGCTATTGCCATCAGGTTACGTCTTCGGCAAGTCCGCCCACACCTTTTCAGCCCAACGTCCCATGGTTCGCACGATTCGGTGGTTCGTTACCTCGTAACAACCATATATCGATCGACCCACTCGCTCGTTATCAGTCAGATCAATAGCTTTGCGAAAAGACGGTATAAGTCACCAGTGCTCTGCCTATACTTAGCGTGGGAGAGCGCAACACGATGCCTGCCTCTGCCAATCGCGTTACCGGAACGACCTTTGCGCCCGTCGTAAACCAACTCGGATGAGACCCAGTGAGCGCCGAAGACTCGCCGCTTGTCGATGCTGAAGTCAGCGTAGTAGGCTACGTTGGCCGAGGCCGGTGATATAAGCTTCCACACACACAGTCACAGGCTGCAAATACGAGGTGACGAGAGATGCAGGTTTCTGAATGTGTGTGTGTGGATGTGTTTAGCGACCGAATCATACACGAGTTGCTGATAGGGCGCACTGATATGGCTTGGTGATATCATGAGTTCCAGGGCGTGATTGGCCGGATATATTGATTGAGCACGGTTTGGGCGAAAGAGGAGGTTGACGGGCTGCAGTTGCCCGATTCTATGGATGAGAATGCCACAATGGCATTGTACTGTCGATGGGGCACTTCCAAAGAGCACTCGATTTACCTACCAACGCATCTCGTGTTACTGTCGCACACAGCAGGTAACGGATACCCATGGAAGCTACGATCTGACTTTCAAGACATCCACCTAATGATCCGGATGTTTTGTATCATCTGCGGAGGCTTCTTGGAGGCAAAAGAGGATATAATTCTATTTCGGGATGCCCTATGATCCGAAGGGAAATGTATCGCAACGATCCTCTTCCGTAAGAGCTGAGAAGTCGTAATCGTAGTGAGGCGCTTGACTCATAGCTGACTGGCAAAGCCCCGCGGGTTGCGGGTTGTCTTACTTCGCCGTGAACCCAGCCACCATTAGGGCGCCACATAGCAGGCTGGCAGGGCATCACATCGGGAACCAGATAACGGGAGACCTCCAGGTGTTTGGTGATGTGACGGGATTTGTTCAGTCCCGAATCGAATGTGCTAAGCTTGTCGCTGGCAACTTGAGCGGGCTTACAGACTGGTATGCAATCAGATTAAGTTTGTATCTTAAATATTACGATTCTTATTATAATTTGTGCTGAGATGTGTTTGAGAAAGGGAGACAGTTAGTTCGTCTCAAATGCTCGAGTTCTTCAGTCGCATCAGATTGAACTTCCTCGCGATTCCTATTAAATGTTAAGCCGCGCTTGGCGCTTGCCGAAGCAACCGATTAATTTGACGGATTAGGTGGGTAAGGCGACTGCCTATTTTTTGGGGATGAATACAATTGAAATCCTTCGCCGTTCCCAAAAGCCCCAAACCGTGAAAATTAAAGACATGTTGTCTGTCTTGATCGACTTGCCCTTTTACTGATCCGTTGGACCGTCTCGTACGCTTGCCAACATGATGATGTTTGCTGTGGTGCGAGCGACTTTCGGTTTACTATTCCGCTCCAAGAATACGAAATAACCAAGGTGGTTAGAACACCACTCGAGTCTCGCCAGAACCTGCCGTTTTGCACTTTGCTCACCGGGAACTATGGCCTCGACAATCTCACTATACCTAAGTCATGGACGGTGGTCGACTAGCTTGTCGTGCTAAGCCTGCTACCCGGTTGCTTGTGCTTTAAGACTGCGTCACCAACGGGTCTCACATCTCATTGGAGACGGTATATATCTAATCACCTCCAGAGTCAGAAGCTAGATCACGAGACGTTTGCAAGCCGTCGATGGCGGCCTTCATATCAAGGCCCGAAGCTCCGGGGTTGCTTGGGCACCGTCGCACGCTCTGCGATGATGGGAAGCCCAATATGCCAACCATAAGGAATTGACAGACTGGTGTGGGTTCGGAATGGCTTGTGCCTTTGCACTTCCCGCTTGGTGTTGTGCTGAAGGTTGCAGCTTCGGTTGGGACGGCCACAGATGATACTGGTCGTGCATGATGCAGTTCAAAGCAACGCAATACTCATCAGTTCCTGCATCTTCGTGATGGAAGGGGCTTCGACAAGCCAGGCAGGCTCAGCCGCCCCAATCGGCCTACTGCAACATCATTTTCTCACAACATGCGCAATGTGGGAGTGGTTCCGAGCCTGTGATAGTCACTACCCGTCTGGATTCTATCTGGGTTTTCTGCTGCTTTTCTATGCGAACGTCAATATTGTGCAGTGTGGTGGACGTTGCTGCCGCATGGTGGACCTGACTTCCTTCGAGACGAGACGGGCAGATGCGACCAGAAGTTAATCGATCCAATGAGAAAACTGCCGCAAAATATCAATGAGTCACGACCGTTCTCACCCGAAATCTCGATTGACGAGACATGCGACCGAGCGGAACTTCCCATCTCCAAGTGAGCATTCAACGCTATGCCACTATGTCATCCTATCCTTGGGCAAAGGTGCCGACGAGGCTTGCAGTTCTTGAGATATTACATAGTCGGTCAGAATCGGCTGAGAATTTGCAGCCTCAAAAGTCTTCGCTGGATGCGAACGGCGAAGAGCTTTCGACGTCATGGTGGCCCTCTTGCTCTCGGGGCGTGCTGGCTGGCCAAGCAACGATAGCAGAAACGAAACTAGATTCAGAGGCCTGTCCAAGGAATCGCAGGCGGGGAAAGCGGGCATTTGGCCTTGGAATCGCGGTATTGAAGGGGCCTTGCCAAGAGATGCGCACGTCAGCAACGTCGCGCGATATATGCCTCACGACGGTGGACGTTTCCATCCCAAAAGAACCTAGTTCGCACAAAACCCAGCTCGGGAGATACTTGTCGCTTGTGCCAAGGTGACTTGCAGCGCAAAGTTTTTGTGCCTGCATGTGTTCCTGGCAGAAGAGGGTAGGATGAACAAGGGTTAGGGACGGGACAGATCCGGCTGCTTGCGGGCGGACTGTATTCGGCTGAACCCACTGGCCCCTCCCTAGTCCCTCCCCCCCACCGTCCCAGGCCCTCGGCTTCGCACCACAGTTTTGGATGTTCTAGCAAAGGCTCTAGACCGAAAAACTCTGCACAAAAACCTGGGTGTGTATGTGCAGCTGTGTGTGCGTGCCCATTATTTATGTTGGGGATCCATTGCCGCTCGGGGGTTTTTCCGACCGGCCTAGGTGGACAGCAGCGATGGCGTGCAGAAATTGCGACTGCGCTTAGGCCCTGTTTGGAAGCTCCAGGTGTGCATACTCAGCGAGACCGATGAGATCGCGTAGAGGGTCTCAGCCAACTCCATACAATATGAGCGGTATACTTGTCTGTTGCAGGTGGGATGAGGTTATGATGCATGCTACACATCAGTACTCACGTCTGGTCAGACCAAGTAAGAGAGGGGAAAAGAAAGCAGAAACCAGGGGGCCGCCCATTCCCTGATTGTTGGGCCTTTCTGGCCACACATATCATGTTAACAAGACGATGCATGTCAGATGCCGATTTAGATGTTGGTCGGCTTACCACGTAGATTGGATTGTATCGTTCGATGCTGTTCGATGCGAAAGACGCACTTTACACGTGTCGCGCCAAGGCCACGAGGAAAAGAGAGAACGAGAATAGCTAATAACGGCACTACCGCCAATCCTAAGCTGTTCGCCCTGGACTTCCGATTGGCTGGCTGTTGGCTCTGTCTCGATTTTTCATTCTAGTTGGTCTAGCCAGTCCGCCACATGGAGTGCTGTCAGGTTCAGGTACCAGGAACGCCAGGAACCGATTTAGCACACATTTCCCAACATGGCCAATGGGAGCTCAAAGCTGACATGCTAACTTGCTTTGCAGCTGCAACTAATTAAAAAAAGCCTTTCCACCCTTCGCCCTTTGTTCCTCTGGTCTTGGCGTCTTCTGGGAACACTACTCGACTCGTGTTCAGAATAGTACTGCCCCATCCACGAATCCGCTCATTTTCTTTATTGAATTTGGACTTGGACTGTGCTGATACCTTTACGAACTTTTACTTTCCGAATAGCCCTGACACCAGGGCCGCGCGGAGGCCCCAATGGCTGCCTTCCATGGTCGCAACAGGGCGGATATTACTTATACTTAGCCCCGGTGCGTCGTGTGTGTATGATATGGGAGCATCGAGCCCGTGGTGCCTATGGTGCCGGGGAGATGACGCCGTCTGCCCGGTTTTGTAGGCATGGGCATGCTGCTCCGGCAGTAAGAAAAGTTGCCATGCTAGGGTAAACTTGTAAAGTGCCCGCAGCAGCCTTGAATCGAAGAAACGAAACTAGTCTCCTCCTGCTGCAGCGGACCGATACTACGGGGTGGTCTCGCACCTCGAGCCACGCATCTTGCTCCAGTAAGGGCTACGGGATTGGTGTGATGGAGACTCGGTCTGTCTGATGGCCCACAGGGTACCTGGTAGGGCGCGTTCCATTGCTGATTCTATAGCACCTATCCACACCTCCCTCAACCGCCATGGTGCCCGTAGTCGGGGGCCAGCCGGTTGCTAGCCTGGCATACACACCCGTCCACTCGAGTATAAAGTCGTCAGCTCCCCGCGCCACCAATGATGGCGTTTAATGTTTACGAACTCAAACACAATCACTCACTCACATTCTCTCATCTCCCCTTCAAGCTCTTTGGCAGCTTTGAACACATTCTTTCCCTAGTGATTCACTCCTTTGATCACTATAAAGTACACCCGGCCTCGATATACTCGGCTGTCACTGTTTGTATACTGCTTTATACATCAGACTGTCTTATCAGACCACTTCGATATTTACTATATCACTTACTTGACCCACCAGTCAAATACTCTCACTTCATATAGCCAAGATGCGTTTCACCATTGCCGCTTTTGTCGCTGCTGCTGCCAGCCTGGTCAGCGCAACCAACACCATCACTTTCAGGAACCAGGACTCCACCCCCAAGACCGTCATCTTCACTGCCAACTCCGGCTTCCCGTCTGTTGACACGATCAAGGTTGATGGCAACGGCGAGAAGAAGGTCACCATCCCCCAGGGCTGGCAGGGTAACTACTTCTCCATCGCCGAGGGCTCCCCCATCAACCCCGGTATGCTTGGAGAGGTTGCCTTCCAGGGCTGGAACGACCTGACTTACTTTGATGTCTCCGCCATTGTCGATGCCACCGACGTTGACGGTATCAAGGAGATCTTCCCCGTCAGCGAGCTCATGGCCAAGACCAAGACCGCCATCTCCGGTTGCTCTGCCTTCCCCTGCAACACTGCTTACTACCACCCCGACGACATCCAGACCGTGTCCACCAAGGAGACCAACCTGGTCACCACCCTGGGTGGCGGTAACGTAGCTCCCTCCAAGCGCGACGAGACCAACCTGGTCCCCCGCAAGTTCGTTCTCGGCCAGTTCTAAGTCTACTACGACTTACAGAGACAGAGAGAGAGACGGAAAGTGAAAACCAAAATCTACCTTGCTAGCACGAGGTAGTCGCGCTGAGCGCCAGACCATGACGATATCTACGCCGCCACGCCTTTTTCTGGATATTACAAGATACCCGAGCCGTTAACCTATTATTCGCTTCCGCGCATAGGAGGGCCGCCGCCCTTGGGGGGTTCTTTTCCAACGACATATATACACTTTGGGATGATGGGACCAGTTCTTTTCTCACATTCAAGTTATTCCGTCATTTTTGGGAGATGATTTGTGATCATCTCGCCATACCCGCCTTATAGACACATCTTTACGGGAGGAAAACCCATCATGGGTGGGAAGGGGGCGCGGTCCAGTTCGACCCCCCATCCCGGTTCTGCCACGCCAAAGGAGTGCATGCGTGTATGCATGCTTTGGGGGCATACCTTTTCATGGGCTTCAAGGGTGGCTAGTTCCACCAAAGCAACGGGTTTGCTCGACGCATTCCCTTGCTTCTTCTGCCTTCCCCGCTTACCACACACATTTTTAACATATTCTTGTCGCTCCTTAGCCATACCATTTTTAAAAGATACCCTTTCGTGTACATAGATTTTTCGGGGGAACACCATCTGCATTTCTCGGATCTGGCAGACTGGTTGTATACCCCCCACCTTAGCCGGCTAGAGATGCTGGATTTGAATTCCCAATACAAAAGTTTTGAAGACCAAAAAGACTATTCTTGCCTTGTCCCCTCAACGTGTATGTGTGAACTAGTATCTTGCTTGTTCCCCCCCCTCAAGCGAATGCATGTTCTCCCCTACGCGGGAAGCGCTAAAGCGCCACAGCGTTTTGTGTGCCGCCCCCTCGGTCTGCTGTTGGTAAGCTGACTCGCTGCTGACAGTCACCCCGCCGTCATCCGGGGCTCACGACAGGTGGCACGACGTCGCCGGACTGCTGGCGTGGTGTTGTTGGATTGCAACTACGGTAAGCATGCGTGCGTCCTCCCTGGAAAACAAAGCCGTTGGTCCGTTCGTTGCCCCCCTGAGTCGAGAGGGGATGCTGGAGCCGGGGGCGGTCTGAAGATAACGCCAGCGCGCACTCGTTCTTCGGTCTGAATGGCTGCATGTTTCAAGGTGTTGGCGGTACTACTACTACTAGGTACTGCTAGGTACTTACTACCGCCGCCAAGGTAGATAGCCCGATAAGTAAACAGCATTAGGTACCTGAGCCAGGAACCCGAGCTCGGTGTGGGAAAATCAGAAGTCAAAAAAGCCAAGAACGGCAGGGCAGGCCATAATTGGTCAAACCGTATCTTTACCTGCGTTCAATAGTACACAACCGTAATTGATGAATTCATTTGCTTCAACCTTCTATTGCACGACCCCAACTGACTTTCTCGCTTCTTATCGAGCAACCCGACCAACGACGGTGGGGGTTGCCGGAGAGCCACAACTTGCGCGCAGTCGAATTAAACGTGCATAGCGACGATCAATGGGGTCTTATTTCTTCTTCTTTTCCTTTGGTTGCTCTCTCCCCTCCCTGGCCCCCCCTCTCAACCCCCTGGCCGGCGAACCGATCGTTTAGATCGGTTTTTTGGCTTGGCTGGACCTAAGCCCAATAAGCTTTGGCGCGACCGTTTGCAAGCGGGAACAGACACGGTTAACGCGGCAAACAGCAAAAACGGTTGTCTTAATTTATATTAGGAAATAAGAAAAAGTGCCGAGATCGACAAGTGCCATCACCTTCTCCCGTGCTTTTTCTAGAAGATAACCGGATGGGTAGATATGGGCGGCATGTTGTTTATTGTGGAGCATGCATCAAACAGATAGGCGGCTGCGGAACGAGTATGCAGTGCACCATAATATGTAGCCGGGTTTCTCTGGTGGCTAGAGGCCGCAGAAATAAACCGGTCTCTTCTCTAATAGGACGTAAAGATGGAATTCTCACTTTATGACCACAATAGTAATAGAAAAACTTAGAAATAATACTTTATAATATATTAATAGTAATATAATATTTTCCTATTTTCCTAAGATTTATTATCGAGTTGTAATGGATAGCGATTGATGCAAGTAAGTGTTGATTTTGGACAGAGACCGGTTTATTTCCGCGGCCTCTTGGTGGTCAGTCAGGCATTATCGCTGTCATGTCCCCATTCCCCAGGTTTTCGGGTCGCAGCAGCCGTTGTGGCACTCCGTCACGAAGAAGAAAAAGCGACTGTTCAAAGTTTCAGATGCGTTGCACGCACGTAGGCTATTACTTACATGCTTACTTCATGTACCTGTGCCTCGGGCTCCCGCAGTTGGTTGCGCTCTCGACTGTAATCAATCATCTTCCCGTCTTATTAGGCCAGTACACCAGTAAACAAGATTCAAGACAGTAATTCTGGCCAGCATCGGCCACTTTGTCATTGCACACGATAGCTATCTATACATACGCATACACACACACTACTATCTCCCTGAACATGCTGCCAATTGCAAACTCATTTCCAGCTAGTAGCATCATGATTCGTCGTAGTCCACCTACGATGCCAACTCTTGTTCCTGAAGCAGCTGGGCCTGCAACATGTCCTCGTCGTCTTCCATATTCTCCTCCGCCTTCACCTCTCCGTCGCCGGTTTGGACGACCGAACGCTGGCCTTCGGCAGAGAACATGGCTTCGTTGCGCAACAACACGTCCTTAACTCTTGCTCGCATATCGATCTCTGCACTCGAGAGCTTGGCTTCTCCCACATCACGGCCTAGCATAGCTCCCAGGTAGTCCTTCGAGAGCTCACTATGGACGGGATCCGTGAACATCAAAATCTCCTTTTGGACCGTCTTGCAGAGATCCTCCAACATTCCTTTGACCTGTTCAGTAGCTTGATGGAACATACTGTGTCGACTGGTGTTGACGTGGGATTCCATCGCCGCCTTCATGCGGGCGAATGACCCAATACCACACTCTTCAACACAAATCCTATACGCCTCAAGCATCGCCTGTTTGATCACGGGCGTGAATGCACGACTTGCCTCTCTCTGAAGCTCAGTGATTCGGGCTTGGAGATTTGCTGGCCACCCTTGCAAGGTTTGGATGACCGCGGCGATCTGGTGTCCTATGTTGAGGAGTGCACTCATCTGGCTCTGCTGAGCTCGCTGCAGCATTGCCTGATGGAAGTCCTCGAGCTTTTTGGATAGCTTCTTAGTCAATTCACGCAGTATGTGTGGCAGTCGTCGCTGGAAGGCTCGCTCCCAGCCGCTCGCCAGGGACCGCGATATGGGCTCAAACAATTCGCTGTTGAAGTCGTGTGGCCCGGCAGCACCAGTGTAAACACCGTCACGTCGGACAGTTGCTTTATAGGTAGCCCAGAGCAGACCGCCCATGTTCCTGTGTGCGCCCCATCCCTTGGCTGTATCCACGGCCTGCTCAATAGCTGACGGGATCGACGAGTCGAAAGATTTGAAGATCTGATCTCTAAGGCAATCCTCCATTTCTTCGACGGATCCTCGCACCGATGAATCGAACACTTCCTTAAGCTCGCCTAGGAGCTTACGTAGATGGATTTCCTCGCTCCGCTTCTCCGCAGTGGATAGAGACGAAGTACCCTCGTTGGTGACCCAGAGGTTCATCGAGTACATGAGCCGGAGAAGGTTGTTGAGAAATTCCTTGTAGTGTGCGATTCGTCCCGATTCGGTCAACTTTTTGGCGTGGGCTTGCAGCTGGGGTACCTATGAGGGCGTCAGTCTTATTCTTGGGGGGAAACAGTGCGGGTGATGCTTAATCTTCTAGATTACTTACCTCGGTGTCTTCTGGGGACGTGAATCCATGGGCATCGAAATCGTCTTTCTCTAACCGGCCGCTCAGCTTCTGGAACGCACGGCTGCTGATGCAGAATACCGGCAGGCCAGCGGCGACCGCATTGTAGTCTCGAACGTCCTGGTCGGGGTCGAAATTCGCATCATCCTTCTCGGCAGCAGTCTCCTGGTCGAGCTCCTTTATACCCATGGCGAAATCCCACTGAATGGCCCTTCTGGAATAATCATTGCGACCTTTGATGCATGTCGATTTGGCCTGTGCAAGAAGCGCCAGGCGCTCGCCCTCGGCTTGGGTGATCATCTTGCGTACGTTACTTGTTTGCACGTCAACGCTTCGCTTGAGATTTCGGACCTCTTTCTTCTCCGACTTCAATTCTGTCATAGCCTCTTCAATTTGGTCCTCCGTCAAAGGTGTCCGAGCTTGGTGGGAAGAATTCTCTTTGTCGCTAGACTCCCCAGGTACTCTTGAGGAGTCGGACTCGGAGCCAGTGTCTGATTGTACAGTTGACTGCCTTCCATGGCGCTTTCGCTTCTTGGATTTCGGGAGCGGTGCATAAACCGTCTTCCCGTCTGATAGAGCACTGCCAAGGTCCTCCCATTCATCATATGATGCCTCAATCTCATCGAGTCTATCGTCATAAGCCGCTCTTTGCTCTCTGAGGTCTGCCAGCTGGTCCTTGAGGCTATTGACCTTTCGCTTGAACTCGTCGGCTTTGAACATCGTCTCGTCGATCTGATCCTGCAGGTTCAGACTGTCGGCAGCCTCCGTGATGAGTAGATCATCCGTCTTAGAGCAGATGAAAGTCACGTTGGAAAACGTGCCGTCATATTTCATCTGGCGACGAAACGAGTCACCAAGAAGATTCTTGGCTGTCTTATCATCCACGGCACGTGTGATAGGTGCGACAATCCATAGACCTCCACATTGCTTCATATAATTGTCAGCAACAGCAGCTCGGGCGGCATTGGAATCCTGGACACCTGGCAAATCAACAATCACGGCACCGGTGGACAGTGCGTTTGCCTTCGTGTTGATTCGGACCACTTTGATGAGCGGCCAGAATTCCATCGGTACATTTTTCTTCCGCTCGTCACCGGTAAGCTTCTCCTTGCTATCGATGTAGCGTTGAAGTTGACGGTATAAGTCTTTAGACGTCGTTGCCTTCAGGTGCTTGGTACTAGAGAGTACGTTGCGCACGCCCGGTTCGGCAGCAAGATTGCCCATATTAGCCTGTGCAAGCATCTCCCTGGTCTTTGTAGGATAGACAGCCTTGAGCTTGGCGTACGCTACTCCAGCATCGCTGTCCGTGTTCGATGCCTCTCTGGAGATTTCTCCATTCGTGTCAAGCAAGTCGGCATAGAGCTGCTCGAGCTCCTTTACCCACTCTTCGTGGGTGATAAACTCGACTTCTGCTTTGTACAACTCACTAGGGTCGTCGGAATAATTGTAGGATATCTCAGTGGGCGAGGCGGTGCAAGCCCGTAAGCAGTTCGTAGGAAGCAACCGCTCTTCGTCCATGATAGCGTTAATCACAGATGACTTGCCGGCGCCAGTGTTGCCGACAACACCCACGACAATTCTGCGAGGTTGAGCAAGGTCCTACGAGGGCGTTAGCAACGTCAGTCAGTCATGGGTGATATTGATGATGCCAGCGACGAGCGGGGTCATGCTGAGGGTGAAGATGGAGCAGAAAATCCGACCTTCAAGGCGAAGAAATAGTGAGCAGGGTAGTGAATATGTTGATTTGACAAACCTTCTGAGTACTGATATTCCGAAGCCAGCTAGTTGTCTCGCTACTGGTGTGGGCCTCGAGACTGGTAGCTAGTTGGTCGAGAAACTGGACACCAACGTCGACACCATGTTTAAGGGCGTCGACATCGTCAGAATTCACGAGCTTCTGTAGGCTCGAGGTGTTCAAGTTGAGCTGGGGCACGGAGGACTCTGCCGATTTGAGTCTGGCAGGTTCCTCGTTCCCGGTAGCAGCGCCTTCCTCGTTCGGAGGTGATGAAGCTGTATCGAGGGAACTCATGTCCACTCCTCGCTCTTCATGTTTTACCGGGGATGAGTTCATGCTGAATGGATCCGAGTCCTCTGATGGACGTTCCTGGTCTGGGGGAGATGGGGCCATATCGAGGGCGTCCATATCCATTCCTTGGCCATCCAAGGGCTCAGTCTTGACAGAAATCACTCTAATCAAGCATTTATTGGGGCTGACGCAGATGGTGTTATCCATCACTGGAAGGCAGCGTACACCAGCAATGACCCACTGGAAATTTTGATGCAAATCAATTGATTGCCCGGCCAATTGCGGACCATGAGAGATGGAAGTGAATAAGTGCTCACGGTTGCGATTGGCACGCGTCTCAAGTAACCGCGTTCCTATTAGAAGTAGGGTAGTTACAAGTAGCTTGTGCGCGGAGTCACATGAGCGGCTGCTGCCTGGCCACTTTATCTTCACTGGTTGGGGACTGCAGCGGCAACTGCCGCTGGATACATGTAGGGAAGGACCTTCCTAGATTTGTGTCACTTCTGCTTGACAGCTTAAAGATACATGTACGCATGCTAATAAAACTATAAAGTGCTTCACGGTTTTATCACTTTCTTATTATATACATATATTAAAATAAGGATAGAATAATACGGTTTCTATTAGAAAGTATATACCCTTAAAGAGTTAGATATGCTACATATTATCTACCTGTTGGGTTCTTCAATTAGCAGGCACGAATCAACAACCCTATGTCAGTGTTAAGGGTACGGGACTCTAGTCTCCCTCTAGGTAAAGGAAAGGGTGAAAATGCCATTTTCATGACACGTGCTATTCCGGAAAAGCACTCGTAATTTTCAAGAGGGCGCTCTGTGTGCACCAAACCAGACCTCGTAGCCGACAAATGACTTGCAAAGCCTTGGACTGCAAACAATATATCAAAGTGTAGTATTTAGGCCCAGGAGACTGAAACGCTCCATTCTAACGAACGCCTATCGTGACACCGAGCTATGCACAAACAACAGAAGACACCAGTTCCGTACTACGAGCCTCCTCATTTCTTCTCCGCCGCCGCCTAGGGGCTCTTCTGAGCTTCCGGCTTCTCTGCCTCCTTGAGCGTAGAGTCATTCGGTTTCATCTCAGTGCCGTTCTTCTCCGGTACTGGCGGGGGCTTGTCAGGCTTTTTGGTTTGGACAATACCAAGTAGATGCTCGCCCGTGTTGGAAAAGCCTTCAACCTTCGATAACCGATTGATGAAGTACCCGATATTATTTTCCATCCTATGCAGGAGGTTAGTATAATTATGCATGGAGGATGGGTCTTCAGGTACTTGCCGCTTCGCTCCTATTTCCTCCTTGACCTCCAACCCCTGGAGGGCCTTCCCTAACTGTGTCTTATAACTGTCGAAAACGGGCGACATGATGAGGTGCACTGTTCCCTCGGGGAGATGCTTGGTTAACACGCGGTGCAGTGTGACCGTCTCCTTGACTAGGGTTTCCATAAACACATCCACGCTAGCTTCACCTTCCTTCGCCGGACGATCCCAGTCAAGGCCTTTCATGGTTTTGGTGTGCGCGGCGGCTCGTCCGCTCATAATCTCAACCAATTTGTCATAGATGTTGTTTTGGTGTTCTTGATAGAGGCGCTTAACCTTATCGAATTCACCCATTAACGCTGCGACGGAGGCATTATTGACGTTAGCACCTGTGCCGGCAAGACGGCGCACGAACTCCCGGACATGCGGGATGAGAGTTGATATGAAGGCCAGAGCTTGGGCAGCAAGAGCTAGGTGACGGGTGGTGATGTTCTTTAAGCCGGCAGAACGTGTTGCGCCAGCACCAAGAATCAGTTGTGTGCAGCGGCTGTTGAATACCTGTAGGTACGAGACAAGTGACGTTGCTATGTCTGAGGACATGGACGGGATGCCTGCAATAAGCTGCATGAAATGTGACATGCCTTCCAGACACAGGATAGCAGACTGAGGTAGGATAAAGGATTCGGAGTCGATGGCAGCGCTACGGGTCTTGTCCCTTGGTGCTGTACCATTGGACTCGGCGCGCGGTCGTCCATTTGGTTCTGGCCGCGTGTTTGAGTACGGTATCCATATCTTACTTCCTTCAGACCAGGATACATCATCTTTTGTACTAGAGTCGATGATGCGGTTCAGGAGAAGCTTGTTCTCATTTCCAAAGTCTTTGGCTGCCCATTGGTCAGACTCCATCTCTTGGGCGAGTTTCTGCTTCTCGACGTCCCCATGCTGGTCAATATAGTCTTTAATATGCCCATTGACAACAGTTTTGAGAGGCGTCCCGCTTCGCCCAGAAAGTGACTCGCATTCGTTGGTGAAGTAAAGATTCAACGTAAAGTACCGCAGGAACAAGTCGAGCGGCAGCCGGGTACTCTGCTCGGACCTGACGCGCAACACTTTGGTGATCTTCTCTTGGGCAAGATCTGCTGCCTGGCCCAAAAGGTTCGCCAAATCCAATGTCAAATGAATGTCTTCTTGTATATCTTGGTTAGCGCTATTCAACGGCGGTGACTTGAGGCCCCCTAAGGGCGGCGAACGCATTCCGGATGTCACTTCGGGGGGTTCGCCTATAGAGCTTGCGACATCAAACATAACTTTAACCTGCGTCGTCAACCTCCTCAGAGTTTCGGTCACACCAATGTATATCTTGGTGAAGAGTGCTTCGGCATCTTCCGGGTCAAGCGCCCTGAGGTTGCGGGCCAGAATGGAGGACTTTTCTTGTTGGGTAAGCTTTCGCCCGCTCCGTGTTGATGCGGACTGAAGTGTTACATTGTCGTCGTCATCCGAGCTGGGTAATGGCTTTTGTATCAACTTGCGAATCTCCCGCAAGACAAGCTCTCGATATGATGCAATGGCCATTGTGATATGCTTTGCTTGGTGCAGGCCAGTTACGACAGGCATCAATTGCGAGCGGAGACCTCCAGTCGAAGAAAGGTAAGCTGGAGGGAAGGTCATACCATCCTTGGCTTGCCCTCCACGGGACCGCATGCTTGCACTGGTCCATCTAAGGAGCACATCCTGCGTAGACACGGTATCTACATGGCGGCGGAGATCTTCCAATAATACATCGACGAATCGGGTTTCATACGCTTTACCAATCCGGAGGCGGAGAGACGATATATCACTGTTCACGCCCTGCAAAGCCACAGCATCGCGTAAGTCCCGTATTGGCCTTCCGTTATCCTGTCCATGAAGTCGTTTGCGCCCAGCAATTAACCTTTCCAAGGCCTCAATATTTGTCAAGGCTTGATCAATATCTCCAGTGTCGACTTGAGACTCGCACTCTGATAGGGATTCCGCAATCTCGCGTAGTTGATGAACCGCATCATCTAGTTGCTGAAGATTTTCTTTGCGCCGGCGCTTCTGCACGATATCCAACCCGGTCGTTGCGATTTCTTGGTCTAAGGCGTCGAGTTCTTTGCGCAGTGTCCGGATCCTATCTACCGACTCGGCCGCCTCCGAGTGTAACTCCCTAAGAGAACCAAGGGCTGTGAAGAAAGTTGTGGACGCGGTAGATATGGAAGCGATGAGATGAATCTCAATAGTATCCATGTACCAAGATAGCTTCTCTTGCAAGATGGCATTTGTCGCCAGCGACTTCCGAGGCGCCGTTGTGCCATTGGCAACACTCTTCTCTTCTGAAGACCCGGGCGGAGGTTTCACAACTTCCGACCTCTCGCTAACAACGTCGAATGTTCGGGGATTTTCCAGGTGGAAGTCGTCGTCGAAATAAACGTTCGGGATGGTATTCAGAGGAGGAGGTCCTTGAGCCCCCTTCCGATTGAACCCGGCACTGGACCTTCTGCGTATCTGGGGCGACTCGAGGGGCGACGCGGATCCAAATGACGATGTTGACGCCTTTCGCGAGCTAGAGGGTCTACCGCCATTCGAGCCGGGTCGTAGGTGGCCATCGTCGAGACTGGGAATCGTATCGGCCTTACTACCCCGCCGAAAAATCTGGTCGGCATCACTATCCTCGCTCTCCTTCACGCGGCGCAGCTGTTCGTACAAGGCACCAACTTGCGACAAGTAGGGTTTGAATTCGGCTACGTCGATCTTTTCAATATTGGTCAGAGTAACCGGTGGGATATCTCGGGCGGTGGGCGGCTTATGCGCACTGGATGCAGGAGCCGATGTGTGCGGTAATAAACCTGTTCGCACTATAGGGGGTTGAAGCAGAGTTGAAATAGCTTGACGTCACTTGTTAGCGACGCTCTAGAGGTGACAAGAGAGACACGGAGCTTCTGTCGCATACCGTTCTGGCCAATTTCCTGGACGCCTTGAGCCCAGCTATTGGAAGTATCCAGGTGCCCTCCTATCGAATGTATCGAGCTCGCTGTAGAGCCTCGTCTCGCTGAGGCATGGGACGTCACGGAGCTCTGTCTATAAACTGCTATCAGCTATAAACCCCGGCGGGTGGATCGGACATGCGAACCTGTGGAAAGGGTATTCGCCCCGCGCGTTCTGGGGCGATGGAGGCGACGACAAGCTGTCTACTGACAGGCGCGCCGATTGATTTGAAAACATGGTTCATAAACGAGGTTGCGCAGCTCAAGATGTGGGTTTATAGTTCGCATAGGTTGAGCAAGTCGGGAGGAGTGGTCGACAAGCTTATCGTGAGGCTATCGAGAGATCATAGCTGGTATACGGGGGAGAATGCATCAGGCATTAGATTGTTGGTACGGGATGGCAACCGTTGGCACGGGTGAGGCTTTCGATTTGGCGTGAATACATGGAGAACCTGCAATGGCGCATGTTCTGCGTTGACTTGGGGTATACTCGAGATGCGCGGGAGACCAATGTGCTTTCAGCCACATCACCTTCCCCTAGCTCCAGTCTCGTGTAGGTTTAGCAAGGTACCTGACCTGGCGTGCAGCATGTACCTACTCTAGTAGGTGGCAGGTCTCCAGCAGGTCCTGCATAACTTGGAAACATTGAATTAATAAAGGGTCCTTCCCCCTTCACAATTAAAGGACCGTACTTCTAGATACGTAATCAGGTACGATGATACACGTGACGATAACATAGCTGAGTCAACCTAGGTACGTACTAGAGCCCGTTGGGACTAGCCCAGTCTATGCAACCACTCAACACGCTACGCGAACGGAGACGCGTCCAGGCCCCCCAAAGCACGCGCCGGCTTTAATTGAATCTGAATCTCAGGAGGGGCGCCCGCTTGCGATTTTCTGCTAGAGCTTGAGATAGGGAGACCAGCCACACCCCAACGCTCAACTCCAAACATAACATCACCGATCCAAATCCACTTCTGTCGTTGAATCCAAAACAAGTACGAAAGTCAAAGACTCGGCAGCATGGATCGACAGTCAGTCTTTTCGGTCTCGGTCTTCAATAGCGAGGCCGGGCAAAGTGAAGACAGCCGAACCCAAGTCCAGGAGCAGTTGATGCTGTTTGTTTTGAGCTTCAGACTTGACAATAAGTTTGTCTACAGGTGAGATCTCATGTCCAGTCTAAGCTTACGGCCCCCATGTCTAATTTGGTGCCTCAAGAGATCAACTGCGAGAGAATGCATTATTAAAGCAATATTTCTGCGATATTGACATCGGCGACCTGATCAAATACAATGAAGAGTTGGCACATCGTCTGGCCACAGAGCCGGCCGAGATTATACCTCTGGTACGTGGTAATTTGGGCGCTTGGTATGTTAAGACCGGAGACTGATACATCCTACAGTTTGAGGCCGCTCTGAAGAAATGCACACATCGCATTCTCTTCCCCCACGAACCGAAAGCCGATATCCCTGAACATCAATTGCTCCTGCACTCCACAGCCGAGGATGTCTCCATCCGAAATCTGGACTCCATGACGATCGCAAGGTTGGTCAGAGTGCCTGGCATTGTCATTGGCGCTTCCGTTATGTCCTCGAAAGCCACAGAACTGGCCATTCAATGCAGGAGCTGCCTGCACAGCCAGACGATACCCATCTTTGGTGGCTTCACCGGTGTGACCCTGCCGCGTCAATGCGCCCGACAGAGAGCCCCTGGCGATGGCGCGGAAAAGTGTCCGATGGACCCCTACTTCGTCGTGCACGAGAAATCGAGGTTTGTGGACCAGCAGATCATCAAACTGCAAGAAGCGCCGGATCAAGTGCCTGTGGGTGAACTGCCACGCCACGTTCTGATTTCAGCAGATCGTTACCTTACGAACAGGGTGGTACCCGGATCCAGATGCACCGTCATGGGCATCTTCTCCATCTACCAGAATAAAGCTTCCAAGAACTCAGGAGGTGGTGCTGTGGCGATCCGAACACCATACCTCAGAACAGTGGGAATTCAGACAGATACAGACTCGACCGCAAAGGGAAACTCGTCCTTCTCAGAAGAGGAGGAACAGGAGTTCCTTGAGCTCAGTCGAAGACCTGATCTGTACAATACTATGGCCGACTGCATCGCACCCTCCATCTATGGAAACAGGGATATCAAGAAAGCTATTCTCTGCCTCCTCCTCGGCGGTTCCAAGAAGATCTTGCCCGATGGTATGAAGCTCAGAGGAGACATCAACGTACTGCTTCTTGGAGATCCCGGTACCGCCAAGTCTCAGCTGCTGAAGTTTGTGGAGAAGGTGGCACCGATTTCTATCTACACCTCAGGAAAGGGTTCTTCGGCCGCTGGTCTGACAGCTTCTGTGCAGCGTGACGCGTCCACGCGGGAGTTTTATCTCGAGGGTGGTGCTATGGTGCTTGCTGACGGCGGTGTTGTCTGTATTGATGAGTTCGATAAGATGCGAGATGAGGATCGTGTGGCTATTCACGAAGCTATGGAGCAGCAGACAATCTCCATCGCCAAAGCAGGTATCACTACCATTCTGAACGCCCGAACCTCGGTGCTTGCTGCCGCCAACCCGATTTTCGGTCGCTACGATGACATGAAGTCACCGGGTGAGAACATTGACTTCCAAACCACTATTCTATCCCGTTTCGATATGATCTTCATCGTCAGAGATGAACACACAAGAGAGAAGGATGAGAGAATTGCCAAGCACGTAATGGGCATTCACATGGGCGGCCGCGGATTGGAAGAACAAACTGAGAGCGAGATCCCGGTGGACAAGATGAAGCGATATCTCTCGTACTGCAAGTCGTAAGTCGTCACCCCTTTTCTGATCCGAAGTCCCGCATAACTAACACAACCATAGGCGAATGGCTCCCCGCTTGTCCCCCGAAGCAGCAGAGAAACTCTCGTCCCACTTTGTCTCCATCCGGAAGCAAGTGCACGCCTCGGAGATCGAGGCAAACACGCGGTCCAGCATTCCCATCACAGTCCGTCAACTGGAAGCCATCGTGCGTATCACCGAATCCTTGGCCAAGTTGACTCTCTCGCCGATCGCTACGGAGCAGCATGTTGACGAGGCCATCCGCCTCTTCCTCTGCTCCACAATGGACGCTGTCAATCAAGGCGGCAACCAGGGAAGCCGCGAGCTGAACGAGGAGACCAACCGAGTCGAGTCGGAGCTGAAGAGACGGTTGCCCATCGGCTGGAGCACGAGCGTGGCCACGCTGCGTCGGGAGATGGTGGAGGGCAAGGGGTTCAGCGAGCAGGCCCTCAACAGAGCTCTCATGATCCTGCAGAGGAGGGATACTATCATGTTCCGGAACCAAGGCGCACAGGTGTACCGAAACGGTGCTTAGTCGCAAAACGGCAAGTGTATACGAACGCGAGACGGATTGCATGATTTACGAGCTGCTGTATTGTTTGGAGTTCAGGCAATGGTGGGTCATCGATGATGACTTTGGTGGGATATTGTACACTTCCGTGCCGTGTTAGATATTTCGGGGAGGCGTAAGTACATGTGGATTGTAATGACGAGAAGATGCCGAACGTATTATAGAACGAACATGCTCCCTTACCTGGCCAATTGGTATAGCCGTCTTTTTCGCACAATCACAGCCGTGTCTGAAATATTCCATAAGCGCCGCGCGGAGTGCGACCTACTCCTGAAAAGTGTAGTGCCAAGTGCATTTTGATGCTTGTAGCTAGTATCGAGTCGCCCTCGACTCCCAGTCTTACTTAATCTAATATCAACGCCGCCGCCAGTCCAAGGTTTTCGAGTACCACCTGTTTCTTCGTTATCTACGCCTTGGCCTTCTTGCCCTCGTCCTTCTTCTTGACCGCGGGCAGAGTAAAGGCGCGGCTGAGGCCGTCCTTCATGCGAAGCCAGCGGCCAAAGTCGCGCTCCGTCTGGCTCCAGGTGAGGAAGCCGACCCAGGGCTGGACGTTGTAGTGGATGCGCAGGCGCACGTCGGTAGTCTCGGCGATGCGGCCCGTCGGGTGCGTGATCTGGTACTTGGGGCGCTGGTTCTTGAGCGACAGGAGGCCGCGCTTGGGGTCCACGGCCTTGCCCGCGGCCGACTTGCGCAGCTTCTTGAGCGTCGCGGGGCCGATGTTGGCCAGGTGGTCCGACGAGGGGGCCGTGATGATGCTGTCCCAAATGACGGCGCTGTTGGTCTGGTTGGCCGCCGCCGCCGAGGCGGAGGACTTGGAGGGGGAAGTCCACTCAGCCGTCACGTACACGAACACCTGTTTCGTGTTCCAGGTGAAGAGCGAGGACAGGTCGGCGTCCATGCTGAATTTCATAATGGCATATTCCTCTTTCTTGGTACTGTAGTAGTGGGGACGACCCTTGACTCTGCGGTAGGTAGGCGCAACGGTCAGCCTCAAGGTTAATCCTTCCGGTATGTTTTTCCTACACATCATTGAATTTCTTCGTCGACTTACACTTGCACGTTCGTGGTCTTGATATGGGCGCTGGGTGTCCGGTCGTAGGCGAAATCGGAGGCGGCGATGAAGGCGGCGACTACGAAGGCGACGGTGGTGAAGAAGCCGAAGACATTCTGTATGCGGGTCAGGGAGTTATACATGTTGGCGGCGATTGAAGCTGCAAAGGACGCTAATTTGCAATCTTCTCCTCCCTTTTCGTTGATGCTGATGGTGTTTGCTGATGGCGACGAGGTCCGGTCCTGCGTCACAATTAAGGCCACCTTTGAGCTTTGGTACGGGCCTTAATGTTACTGCAGGTGGAAAACGCGCTAAGGCAATTGAACAGGATACTACCAGTCAGCCTGACAGGAGCTTCAGACTGGATTAACCCCACTAACCTTAAATTTATAGTGATACTCAAAGCTTTATCGTCTTAGTGGTAGGATGTAGAGAATGGACGGATACCTACCCAGGCATAGAAGTACGTACCTATCAGGAAAGATCCAATACGAAAGACCAGTAACGCTGATAAAGCCCGAACCTATCTTTATTATTATGCATCTCTTCCTTGTATGTAGGTAGACAGAAAACGTATGCGGCAATTTTACATGCTAAAGTAAGAGCAAGGTGCGAATACAACATCTTAACACACATAAACTCCAAGTCCAGAAGCTCATACAATAGAAAGGTCCTCAAAGTTCAGAAGTTGTGGTATTAGACTCCGTTCCATATATCACTTGCTCTAGGTATGACCGAAGTGCAGAGATATCTCATTGCAACGTATTGGTTGAGTACACACAAAGCCGCTATTGCACTGATTGATGTTGCCAAGACCTGCTCCATACGCCTGCCATTAGTAGTCATTATGCGGTGACACCGAGACGTCGCCTCCTGCATCTTTCACTCCTACAGAGGGAACTGCTCATGATGCCTGGAGAAACATGTTGCCCGAGCTCCGCCTGCCCTTTTCGTACAGCCACTTGTTGTTCAGGCTCACACTGCTCCGTTTGCCATTCGCGGGGCTGGGGCTCGGGCTTTCAGGTCCGTTGCCGAAGATCGATCCACCATTAATGCTACCGATCATTGGACTTGACGCTCCGAAAGATGAGCGACGTGCACCATTCATGGCTTTCTGGATGAGAGGACTCCCAGCTAACACCGATCCAGATGCACCAAAGCTGCCAATGCTTGAGTTTCCACCGAAGTCCAAGGGGCTGCGGTAAAGGGATGGGCTCGTCCGTCCATCTACGGGCGAGTCTGAGAAGTTCCGCTTGCCACCGGTTGAACCCGACATGGAGGGGGTCCGCGAGTACCGCGGAGGTGTGCTGTAGACCGAACCGGGGGACGGAGGGTTTGACGCGGGCGCGAGTCCTAGCAGTTTGCGCTGGCCGGGCGTTAACGCAATGTCTGACATCTCGTCCTGAGACCGTATTAACGGCATGCACGCCACAGCGATATTGTAGATTGGTATAAGCTGAACGATTCGGTAAACGTATGTCGCTAGTTGGCTGACTGCCAGTGGGCTGTTCGATCATCATGTCAGTATACTGCTGCAATTTTCGCGATATTCAAGAACCACTGACCCTGGTGAGAACCACTGAGAGACGAATCCGTGAATTGCGAACATGGCAACCAGGGCCGCCGCGTTGTAGACGACCTTCTTAACATTTTTCTCGCCGAAGGTGGTGGCTTTCTGGCGCTTTGAGATCTCTTCCAGACGCGGGTGACGCCATGTACCCGGGCTATCCTGAGGCGGCGCAGGCGATGCTTTAGTCGGAGTCAAGGGCCTCTGGATGGTGGTTGACGACATGTTGGCTTGTGGTATAGAATCAATATCTCTGCAAGAAATCCCGATGAAAGGATAGGTAATGCGATCGTGAGAAGTAGTTTGCTCCAATTGGCGCCTGGACGATGGTATGCAGCCAACCTCTGAAGTTTTTCCAGACAAACACCCTGGGTGACAACAAAGGCGGATGCTGCGAGGGCAGAAATCGAGGCCGTCGGCAAGAAAATTCTCAAAGCAGAGCTGCGAATCGCGCTGCCCTCGTTGTCGAGATCGGCTTCCTGCTATGTTAGTATCTGTGGAGGTTAGTAAACTGGGTGCTGCGAAAGCAGCTTCCGTGAGAATGGCGTTTGTCGGTGGTTGTTTTCTTTGTCCCCCTAGGAGCTTGGGTTGCGACAATAGCAACAATCTGCACCTCAGCAAGGGCCAACCAATACCCAGGCTTGGCGGTGCACAGGTTGCTTAGGCCGGATACTGTGTTAAAAAAGCATGACTGGGCACTGTGCGTTGCACTCGGCCCCTCTCTGTTATCCGCGCCTCCCTCCATTTCCAGTCTGTTTCGATGCCCCACCATGGAAGCCCGTCGACTAGGCCTGCCGTCCAGTCCGTAAGCTAGCTGCTGGCATCACTCTTTCTATTGATCTCCGTCTACAGACAGCCTTTGTTGAATCGCTGTATTTCGGGGCCTCAAACCCTCACATTTGAAGAGTATAAATAAACTCACCCTGGCAGGTGTCGCTCTCTTCTTTAACACAAATTCGCCATGGGTCTCGGAGATATGCTGGGTCAGCTTGACCAGGCCATAAGCTCCCTCATCGGCCAATGGAACAGCTACTCAACTGCTATAGCCACCGCCATGGTGGCTATTATTACATATGCCATCATGACCCGCGTGGAGTCGGATATTCACCCTATGCTGCTTGCCCGTCAGGCACAGGGCTCCCCTGTGCGAAATGAGGGAGAGTCGCCCGTTTACCGTGGAAACTCGGCCCCTCACGGCATGCCTCTCAACAGCGGGCTCAACGTGAAGCCCCCTGGCGCGCCAAAGTGGTCTCAGGGACGTGATGGCGATTTGCGCGACGTTTGGAGACGCGTCATTTCTGGTGCGCCCGCCGAGGAGGGACGGTCCGGTAAAGGTCGCATCTTGACAGTCCACGGCCGTGAGAATGTCATTGAACACAAGCCAGGTATGCATTATATCCAGCTTCTCAGCGCTTGGCCTTATCTCATGTCTCTATAGCTGAAATCACTCGTGCCGTTAACCTTATTGGTCAACACATATCTGCCCAAGGAGGAAGCAAGGTCGCCATCTACCTTCCCAACTCGGTCGAGTTGATGGCTACACTGTTCGCCTGCAGCTTCTACAACTTGACAGCTATCCTCATCCCCTTTGACCAGCCGGAGAAGTCCATTGTTTCGATGCTTCAGCAGTCTGGCGCGGATACTGTGGTAACCGCCCCAGGCTCCTTCCCCTTTGACGCCGTTGTTAAGAGCTACCCAGCTCTCAAGCAGCTCATTTGGGTTGTCGACAATGGCAGCAGCCACATGGACTGGAATGAAGTGCCCGAGGGAACTGGTGGCAAGGTCAATGTTTCTACTTGGCAGGACATCATTAATGACAGCCCCGTTTCCGCCGGTACAGACCTACCCTCAGAGAATGACGCCAAGGAACCGAATAATGTAGTCTTCTTTTGGGTTGGCAAACCTGGCACCATGGAAGAGATGGTCATTTTTACCCAGAAGAATCTTGTTGCTGGTGTTTCGGCTCAGCTTACTGCAGTCCCCACCACTCAGCGCTTCTCGCCTGCGGATCTTTTCCTTCCCGCTGCGTCCCTAGCCTCGTCGTACCCCTTGACCTTGACTCTAGCTGCTCTCTACTACAACGCTACTGTTGCCTTCAACTCTGTGGCTGGTACTTCGCCTGACCTGGCAATGGCGACCGTAGGAATCGCACCCACGGTCATGGTGGCCACTACTCAGACTCTGCTGAAGACTCACGCTGAGGCTTCGGGCAAGATTACCAATGCCATCAGCCGAGCTGCTCACTGGGTCCAAACCCGTTCTCTGGTTCAGAATGGTGCTATGCCCGTTGCTTCTTTCCTGAGCCAATACAACGATAGCATTCGTCCCCAAGTCGGCACCACCCCCGGCAAGCTGCGTCTGCTCTATGTCGCGGAGGGCGTAAATGCCGGAACACCGGCCCTGAATGAGTCCACCATCTCAGATCTGAGAATCTTCACCGGCGCTCGTGTCATCTACGCCCTGACTGCGGCAAAGGTTGCTGGCGCTGTTACTCAGACCCAATTCCATGACTACCGTGTCAGTGAAGATGGCCAATCACACTTCGGCCCTCCCGTCAGCAGTGTGGAGGTGCTGCTCAAGGATAGTGGAAGCCACCGCACCTCGGAAGATGGTCTGACAATTGAGGGACAGGTTGTGGCTCGTGGCCCCGCTGTCGCAGGACCTGAAGGAATTGCTGATCTTGGTGTTCTGGGAAGAATCCGGGAAGACAACACACTCTCATATCTGTAAACACTGTATAGTGGGTACTATATGAGTTATCAAATGGGACATTGAGGCGTGTACTTCTTTTATAATATCTCTGGCTCGTGGTTTATTGAGAGTAACATGCAGATAGCTCTTTGGTACATTATGAAGATCGTCAACTATGCTTCCACGTAATGGACCTGTGAACAATGCCGTGGCTGTAAACGAAGCATCACCCCAAGAGTGGAACGGTCTTAATGCCGAGCACGCAAAATGTCGTGGGAGCGGCCTTTCTAATACGGAACGAGGAAACCATCTCTGAACCCAACGTGGTATGTTTGGACATATTTGGCAAGCATCCTTGGAAAGTAGATACGGCGGTGTTCGTTGTAGCACTACCTGATTATATAATACATACCTAACCTACCTAACGTGCCACCTAACTAATACTTGTATACCTTGCTACACGGAACCAGACAGACACCAGCATCTGCATACAAGGATGATTCTGATCCTGCACTGATGGCCCGTCCGGTGGGGAGAGAGAGGGAAAGGGAAGGAGAGGACGAGGGACTGAGGGTCTAGGATAGGTGGAATGCGAGTGCTATGGGGAGGGTGACATTTGTGTGTGTGCACACGGGACAGCTATAAGGCAAGGGAGGAGGCGTCTCCGGTATTTGTCGAGCCCCGTTCCCGATTGGTTCCGAGTACATTTTTAGGGTCGTTGTTTGTTGCTGCGCCATGCAGATGACAGGCTGTACCGAAATGCTCTATTGGGCCGCTCAGCCTGTATAAAGTGGCACCACCGCCCCTGGTCGCTGTGTGGCCCGGAAAATGTGACCTTTTCCCACCATCCACACACACACCCACCCTGGGCCAACCACCCTCCTCGCGCTTGCCGAACAAATCGCAATGGACGGACCAGAGAGGGGCAACGCAAGCAAGCAAAGCAGCAGGCCGGAAGCAGCAAGCAGCAGCAACGCAACGCAAGCAGCACGCAAGCAGATTCAGTCTGACTGAGAGCCGAGTGTGCCTGGGTGACTGTGTATGTACCTGCCCCGGGATTACATACAGCAAATTCAACAGCTGATCGGCTGTTATCTCTCTCGCATCCTACATACCTTAACCTTGCCTTACATGGCAGAGAAAGCGAAAGAAAAAAAAAGACAGAAAAGAAAAACACATTTCTTCTCACCCGCAGGGAAAATACTACAGTAAACCTGTTACTACTACTACTACTACCTAGCCAGGCCAGGCCGAGGAAGAAAAGCGTGTGTCGCCCGGACGTTTCCTCGCGATAAGATGTGAACTTGGTCCTCTTCGTCCCTTTATGTAGTCGATTTGGGGAGCTGAAGATTTTTGAAAAAGAAATATATAACTACACCTTTTCCCCGACCATGCCGCGCATGAAGACGGAGCTCACTGCCGAGGACATCGATGTTGGTAAGTATCCAGTTTTATTTACTTGCTCGATTTTATTAATGCAATACTACATGCGACCTAGCCCTTTAAAAGGGTGAGTCGCGCGGTGAGAGAGAGAGATATATAAGCGTGTATATATGACTTAAAATAGAACAACACTGGACACACTATACTGACTCGAACCACCACTAACCTCTCTAGCCCTCCATGCGCTCGACGCCATGTTCGGTGAGTCGCCGCTGCTGATGAGTGTCGCCCCCATCCGATTCATGGTCGTCGGCGGCACCATGGCAGTCAAGTACTTTCAGGTCCGCTCCATGACCAAGGACGTCGACTACCTCACCGACCCCAACATCGACTCCGATAAAATGTACCGCGCCGAGATACGCACGGCCGTCCAGCGCGTCGCGAACCAACTGGACATGGAGGAGGACTGGTTCAACGACGAGGTGAAGCTCTGGATTCATGCGCCCAAACGCCTGGGCCTGTTCCTCGAGTCGGTGGAGCAGAACATTGTCATCTTCCAGGGAGTCAACATGACAATATATGCAGCTCGCTTGGACTGGCAGCTGGAGCGGAAGCTGCGTAGGATCACCAATGGGAAACAGACGACCCAGAGCAACAAGGATGTCTCAGATGCCGTAGCCATCCTGAGCTATCTCAAGGGGGATGGGCCTCCGCTGCGCGCCGCGGATCTCGAGGCCATGAACTTCAACGGATTTGAGGGTTCTATGTCGAAGGGTGTCAGGAAGGTCAGGGAGGAATATAAGAAACGCTTTGAGGAAGACGGTATTGTTGACTAGCTTGAACCCCCAGTTCTGATATCATGACTGAAGTTGATTTTCCGGCGCTACACGCTCGTTTGCGGTCGGAAAATATGGACATGCAGTAAAGTCGTTTGCGCCGAAAGTGATTCCCCACACGGGTTGGCTAAAGTGTTCGTCCAAGTATATCGTACAGTGATGTTCAAATTGTCCTGAACCCTCGCCGAGAGGCGCTCGATATGTTGAGCCGCTTCCAGGGATTGGGTCTGACCGGCGCACCGTCGCACTCGTCTTCGTCCTCCGAGTCGCTCTCGCCGTCCGCGTCGAGGATCAGTCGGTTCTTCAGCCTTGGCACTGTCGCAACCCAATCTGGGCAGCGGTAAGGCACAAAGGGAGCGGGGGTGCCGTCGTCAGCACGCTCCACGGGTGGCGCGCGACGACGGAGACCCCACTCCAGGCGCCAGTTGAAGGCAGCGACAAGCTCTTCAATCAAGGCAGCCAGCACCGCACGACGCTCTGGGTCGCCATGCTCGCCGGGGTCTTCAATCTGATCCAGCTGCCACTTTGTCGGCTCGCGATGTTTCCAGAAGTACTCGGCCTCGTAGCCTACGAGATTGTCGTCCAGACCGCAGAAGCACTCATACATGCGATAGAGGGAGCGCTGGGGCGTGTCACGCCACCGGTAGATGGGCATGAGGCGGTATTCGTAGATGTGCTCATACCGCTCGTGGATGACTTCGGGGTGGTCTCGAAGAAAGCGCGGGTTGTCTGGGAGCTGTGCCGGCCATTCCCAGGGGTAGACGGGCCAGAGGAGTCGGAGCAGGTCCAACGTAGGATTCGTCGAGCCGTTGTTGGCCAGTATTCGAAGCGATCGCCGGATGCCAAAGGGCGAGTACCAGGGCCCGCGCCACAGGGACTTGAACCTCCAGTAGTGAATGAGGAGTCTCCGTCTGATGTAGGAGAGCCAGGTTTCCATCGCCCCAGGTTTTTCCTTGTTTATTTTGGTTTACCGCAAGAGAATACGACCCCCCAAAAACCGGTTGTCAAGTTGGCGGCGGGGTCAAGCCTTGCAAGGGCGAGATTCTCGTGAAGGTGCGACGGGGATCTTGAGTAATTCCTGCCATAAACCAATAAATACCCAAGCTCAGACGCAGCCGCGCGCGCCCGATCACTTGTCAAAATCCAGGTGGAATTCCATCGTGAAGAGCGGTGGAGTTTTTTCGGACTGATGTCACCGAGTCAAGGAAATAAGGATGGATAGGAATGGACCGTGCCTCCCGTGCCTCCCGTGCCTCCCTGTCAGATCTACAGTACGGGGAGATTTGTGGCGTCGGGCTGTGGCTGACAGACAGGGGGTTGCCTATTACGGTTATCTTGAGTAACTACATACTTTACTAACAGACCTCCTTGAGTACGACACGGCTTATACTCAGTTACATACTTCGACCGCCCACACAATAAATGTACTGCTAAGGCTTACTCACTCCATCTAGATAAGGTTTCTGAGACTGCGCAGGTGACACCCCTTGCTGATTGCGGGCGTGACTCTCATTTGACCAAATCTGCCTGCTCTCGACATGCAAGCCATCCCGTGCATATGTGCACACAAACAGTACATACGTAGCTCCAATCAGCAGGCTCTTCAATATCGAAGCTCTCCCCCAGCACCATCATCTCCATCTGCAGTCCTGCGATCGATCTGCAACCTCTTTTCGAAGTACTCGCCCGCCGTGAATTCATCGTACTCCTTGCCCTCTTCCCTGAACCCGTTCAGCACGCTGACCCCCCGGACTCGTCCGGGCTGTAGAAGAAGGGTATCGAGTACCTCTCCTCGCCCGTCATGTTGCGCACGCGGTGCACGGTGCTCTGCCAGTACCCACCCGTGAGGAACTTGAGGAAGTCCCCGATGTTGACGACGAAGGCGTCGCACTCGGGCTGCGCGGGGACCCAGGTGCCGTTCTGATTGAGGACCTCGAGCGCCGGCACCGCCGTCTCCTGCTGGCACAGCAGCGTGAAGAAGACGAAGTCGGTATGGGCGCCGATGCCGACGTCGTTGTCGCGTGTCTGCCGCGGGTAGTGCAGCGCGCGGATGTTGGTCATGGGAAACCGTGTCACGTCTTCGAATGCACCCTCGGGCAGGCCTAGCGCCAGCGCGAACACCCGCAGCAGCCGCGCCGACAGCTGCCGTAGCGCTGCCCAGTACCGGTACACGGCGGGCCGCCAGAACTGCGCGTCCGCGTGCCCCGGCCACTGGTTCCGGGCGCTGCCGGCCTCGGCCGCCTCGGCTTGATGCGCTGCGATGGCTGAGCCCGGTGCGCACTGCTCGGCATCTAGGGCGTCCTCTCCCATTAGGAACCCCTCCTTGAGGTCGCCGCGCGTGGCTGGGTCCAGCTTGGTCGAGAAGAGGGGCTCGTAGCCACGGAACTTGCGGTTCCGGCGTGAGTGCGCTTCCATCTTGACGTCCAGCTGCAAGGCAAAGTAGCGGCGCATGGCCGCGAACATGTCGTCCACCACCGCCGTGTCCACGCCGTGGTTCGTCGCGTAGAAAAAGCCCACGTCCCGGAACGCCACGTCGATCTCGGACGCCAACGCCCGGCGGTCCGCCAGCTCGGTTGAGTAGAGGCGGCCCAGGTCGATGCGTGGCAGCTCCGTAAACGTTGGTTTGGCATCTGCGCCCGTCAAAATAGGCCGCCGGCCTGGAACACCGCCTTCATGGTAATAAACGTAGTTCACGCCATCCGAAGGAGCGGTGCATGTTGTAGTAGTAGTTCTCATGGGCATGTTTGGGGGTTCAAGTCATAACGTAGTGAAGGATGATGCGAATGTGAATTAAAGACCACGCCTTCGTAAGCAAGGGAGTTCCTCTATCAAAGATAGAGCAAGTACAGATGCAGAACGATCGTCGTCGAGTATTGCAATCTGTGGCGGGGCGGCTCCTTTCGGTAGGTAGTTATCAGTCATACATCACCACCAATCGGAACCTGCAGGGGCTGCAGTCTTCGCGTAGACGCGGGGGAATTACCCAAGCTGCAAATCGGAGCCGGCCTATATAAATTGGACTGTAGCGCATTGTTGTCTGGAAAGAAGAATCGTGCTCGCCTCATAACCAGGAGACACTGCATTATGAACTATAGAAATTAGGTACGTAATATATTCCTCCCTAGCGTATCCTTATTGTCTATCTACTACCCAGCTTCTCGTATCAATACCCAGGCGACGACAGGGTACCAGAAGTACGTCGCATTAGACGGAAGAATGCCATTCGACCGGTGCTACATATAACTTGCAGTTGTCGACGCTGTTCCTTAACTAGGCAGTAGGAAGCCCCCCTATTAGCTCGCTTCTAGAACCCCTTTAATACAAGTTGGACGTATAATTCAGAACACACAGCTGTAGCAGCAAACAATCTGTACCCCTAAATTCAACGCACAAGTTGGCGAGCACTCTGACTACCTAGCCGCAAGGCCTATCTATGTGACAAGAATCTAAAGTGCTTAAATAACCGCCCCTCCTGATATTTCCTGTACCAAAAAAACCCATATTTCGCTAAACCACAATACACAAAATCATACATTTATATCAAACACCGTCGCGATGCCACCGTCGCTAAGGAGAAAGCGGTTGGAGTGGCGAAGCAAAGAAACAACCATTAGATCATTATCTTCGTCCTCGTAGCTCATCACCATCCTCATTCGCTGTTCTCCAGGACCCCATGATGCTCAAATTAGATCAACCACCATAACCGCCGCAACACCCAATCTTCCCCATCATACACTTCGTACACTCGGGCGAACGTCTGACCTATCGTAGAGGCTTATTTGACCGTTCCCCTTCTGTCGTTTCTATATCACTTCCGCCGTGAACGACGGTCCCTTTCCAAGGCAACTCACCTCCTAACCGGTCACAGATCTGGCCATCGCATTCGCAGGCCATTAACCCATGCGCCATAGACCAGATCGGTGATTTTCTTGCTGTGCTCCATTCCAGGTTGCGGATCACGACCTGGATATTTTGCTACTAGAGCCGCCTTCTCTCTATCCGCGAGCTTCCTTGGGCTCCCGTTACCGTCCACAGCCGTGCTTTCCCGTCTTCGGCGATGGCTCTCAAGATGAGAGTTGCTGGATGCCATTACTAGCTTAGCTGGACTTGGGACCTCTTGTTTTGGCGTGCTTTTGATTATCACTGTCCCAGATGGCATTCCTGAACTTGGCGACTTGAGAGGTGTCGAGTTTTGAAGGAATGCGTTGGACAGTCTGCTATCGTGAGACATATTTGCCATAAGGCTATGCATCATGTGATACGCGCCCTCGGGGTCGACAGCATCAAGAGCAGCGAACGCATCCGAGAGTCTTGCCAATGCTTCTCGCTTCGCTAGTGCTGAAGTTTGCGCGTGAAGCTCGCTCAGGGTGGGATCCACTGCCTTGGAGTATAGGCGCCGTCCCAACATGGCCTCCTTACTGTTTGCCTCAGCGGCATGAGGGATTCGGTTTTCATTGGTGAAAACGTCATTCGACTCGGGCCATGAGATATTACCTGAGGCGGAGCTATCGGATGGCACTCTTTTAAAGAGGCGCTGAGATGATCCGGAGTTGCCAAATGACAGGTCAGTCTGCAATGGCTTCCTAAGCGCAGGAGCAGGCGGTGGCCCACGGACAGATCCAGTTCCTGTCAACTGGGAGAACGATGGCTGCTTACGGACCGTCACCTTGCGCGCAGTACCGGTCGCAGGCGACGACGGCTGTAGAGGACCGTCCTTGAGATCCATCCGGCGGAGGGCTTCCTCTGTCGCAAAGACAGAGGAGGGCTTCCTCGATCGAACCGTTGATTTTCTAGGCATGACCGATCTGACGGTGTCGAAGACCCATTCATCCTTCTCATCTCTAGTTGAAAGCGTCTGTAGTGTTTCTTGATAGACCGGGCGGTTCCTCTTCTTACTCTTAGTAACGTCGTAGTTGCGCCGGCGCTCAATCAATTCCTGAAGCGCTTCCACCTTGCCAGCGTACCGAATGAACCGGTGCTTCAAGAGCTCTCTAGCGCTAGGTCGGCGCTCAGGCTCCTTCATGAGACACTGGCTGATGAAGTCTTTAAAGTCTTTGGAGAAGCTACCCTCAAGTCTAGGCGGAGCACTCTTAGGGATCTGGAATAGAGCTTTCATAGGGTGCAGGTTCGCATGAGGCGGCTCGCCGAGAGCCATCTCCATAGCGGTGATCCCCAAAGACCAAAGATCGGCTTTGTAGTCATAGCCATTCTGTTGGATCACTTCTGGTGCCATCCAAAACGGGGTGCCAACAAATGTGTTACGCTGGGACTTGATGTTCGTGAGCTGGGCGGCAACACCGAAATCTGCCAGCTTGACTTTGCCCGTTTCTGATAAAAGAACGTTGGCGGCCTTGATATCTCGATGGATCTTGCCCTCGGCATGAAGATATTCGAGACCGGTCAGAAGCTCACGACAGATGATGGCAATCTGAGATTCGCTGAAGACGGACGGCTCAGGTTTGAGCTTTTCAAAGAAAGTGTCAGTGCCGGTTCTCTATTACAACAGGGGACCGACCCGCCGACTTACCAAGTCTAAACATGAGCCACCGCCCAAGTACTCCATGACGATCCAGAGCTTGCTTCCTCGGAGGAAGCTGGCCTTGTATTGGGTAACATGGGAGCTGGCACAGGTACTCAGGACTGAAATCTCAGCCTGAATGTCCTGAATGTCATCGTCTGTTGACTCGAGGTCGATCTATTGATGGTGTCAGTATGGCATTGTGAATGAAAGTAGCTATGGGAAAGGATCGCGCCCTGGACGACTTACATGTTTGATGGCGACCACTTCACCAGTGGCCTTTTCAATGCCCTTGTACACCACTCCAAAGCTGCCACCTATAGAGAAAAAAGGAGTCAATACGGTTGTTGATTGAGGCCGGAACGATTAGTATACGTACGGCCAAGTTCCTCCAGGACCTGGTAATGGCTTGCGATAGCCACGTCTGCCATGTTGTCTCAGAAGATATGAATCTTAGATAGATGCGCAAGTAACTGCACAGCAAAGCAACAATGATAGAGCTGGGCTCTCGTGCCACAATGGCAGCAAGCAACAGCAGCGAAGAAGGGCGCGCGACCAAACAGATACCACTTAACGCGTGACCGGGCTAGGAAGGGACGAGATGTTCACGAGAAGAGCAGTTGCCAACAACAATAAGGCGGTCTGCATGAAGGTCGAGTGTGATATAGTAAAGTTAATGTGGTGGTGGTTGTGGTGGTGTATGGGCCAAGCGACGGGGTAGCCCCAGTCTAGCTGGGTTCGCTGGTTGCTGGGGGAGCCAGGACGGGAAGAGACGAAAGCTTGGGTCAATTAGGTCACTCGGGGCCCACCGAATCAACAGATTGCCAAACAGGGTTACTAAACAGGGCAATGACAGATCGGGCGGTGGGCACTAAGCTGGCAGCTATGAGCAAGGATCCAGGTACTCAGGGTAGTAGCACTGTTCTGCTTTCAGCTCCCTGCTCGTGCTACCGGGTACTAAGGTTTTCCTTTTGCGACGGCCTGACAACCTGCAAATCGATAGTGCGCTGTCTTGCGGCTCTACCATGTCCGCTGCGCTCATGACAAGCCCACTATTGACCGGAGCGTGTCTAGAATGAAAAGGCGGGAAAAAAAGAAGGAGAAGAAGTAGAAGAAGAACAACAAGTTTAGAACCCTGCGCCATGCTGGGGTGCCTCTCCCAGGTATTTAGGCGCATGCGGCGCATGCGGCGCATAGACGTCTAAGACATGGGCATGGGTGTGCAAAAATAAAAAATGTCAACACCACCAGACCAGGTTGCTGTTGTCCTGCATTCCAACACTCAAATGCAGTCAGTATCAGCTTTGCGAAACAGATCTACAAAAGTTGCGTGCGCGTTTGTCAATGTTTATGCCCTCGTGACCTGCCATCAATTGCTATATTCGTCCGTTTGTTCGCGTAGTATGCAGGTACTGTAATTTGCAGAACACCCTGAGGACTCATCAGATGTTCTGGTTTCAGTGACTACAAGAAGTATCGGTGTACTCCGTACATGCAGGCGTTGATGTACTCCTCTTGTACTCCCGTGTACGGCTGGCTCGCCTGGCGCATTGACGATACATAAAACTACAAACATTGTTAGTAGGGATGTAGCCCTTCAAGCAACCTTCTAGCGATAACTACCTACATTTGAAAAGTAGGAGTAAAATACCCATGGTATGAGTAGTGATCGTGGTGTGCCTGGCTTCCTCGTCTTCGTCCTTGCGACAAGTGAAACATCGTCAACAGCTAGCTAGGGCTGCATCCTAAAAGTTTGAGACTGCCGGCTGGCTGGGATCGAGTTTAGGGGAGTTAGAGCTGTTTGTGGGGAAAATATGACGAAAAGCGAACGAAAATGACTAGAATGACGAATAAAAATAGGTACCTGGAGGCCATGCCCGGCCGTTATGGGGTTGTCCAGTCAACATCTGTTCCCCTCTTGTTTGGGTTGGCGACTCCGAAGAAGAAGAAGCTTGGGCTGCAGCGCGACCCTCGACTGCCTTGTCCCGGTCCTGGACCTTGCAAGTAAATCTTCCGAACTCCAGCTCCCCTCCAACATCGAACTACTACTACTCCAGTCCCAGTCAACAGCCGCCCGTAAGTAGTAGGAATGGGACTTTAGAGTACCCAAAGGCAATCTCCATCGCCCGACTCCGAATACCACTGCTACTCCGAACCAGGCCCAGCAGCCCTCCCAAATTTCCGTGGTTCATTCAATCGATCGATAAGTTGATGTGTTGGCGTGCACGTAGCACCGCTTACCCCGTTCACTCGTGTTGACGATCTATCTCGGTCAACCTACCCGTCCTTGATCCAATCTTCACTTGCCAGTTCCACTCAATTGCCTCACCGCCTGCCAACACGTCCCAATCGCAACGCGTCTTGAAGCCCAACGACGACACCGACTCAACATCTTGACAAGCCGCCTGGCCAAGTTTTGCAGAGCTTCTCCTTTGAATTCGAGCTCGACGCACTCTCTTGCGACACGCCCTTGCTGGCGTAAAATATACATCATTCGCCCGACAAGATAGGCGATACGGCGCCATGGTACCAGCGCCCCCGCAGCTTCCTACGCGGTTTCCGTGCTGGTGCAGAGCCGTCTACTCGTGGGGAGGAGAGGTAGGTCTTTTTTCCCCTGCCATCCTGACACAACTGTTGCTTTTTGGTCCTCTGCTAACTTGCCTTGCCAATTCTAGTCCCAACGAGATCTCGGGTTTGTCGAGGGCGATTTAATAGAATGTCTGAATGCCGGAGATGGGTCCTGGTGGACGGGAAGGTTACGGCGCAACAAAACAGTCGGCGTCTTCCCGTCCAATTTTGTCGAAGTACTACCCGACAGCTTTCGTCCCGTCACCAGATCCACAAGTCCGTTAATAGCGAGCAATACACCAAGTCCGACGAATGGCACGACGAAGTCCAAAAAGCCCTTCCGCAAGCCGTTTGAGGCTTACGCGAAGGCACCTCACTACACTACCGCCAAACAACCCGAGGTCATACGGGATATGCCAGAGCGTCAAACCTCAACCGCTTCAATACAACCACCGCCGCTCTCGTCACATAATTCCGCTGGGCGTACGCCAACCCCTTCAGGCGCGCATGCTTACAATTCCAGAGCACCGTCTCCACAGCCGCCCGTGGATCGGCACGGCTCATGGAATTCGAGAGCACCATCTCCACAACCACCTGTAGGCCGGCATGGCTCTTGGGAGAATCGAGGAGCTTCTCCCCAGCCGCCCGTAAGTCGGCATGGTTCTTGGGATGTCCGAGGGGCGTCGCCTGCACCACCTGCAAGCCGCCATGGCTCGTGGGACGTCAGAGCAGCGTCCCCAGCACTGCCCGCGTCGCGCCATGGCTCGTGGGACGCCAGAGCACCATCGCCAGCTCCAGCCCAGCCATTGCGAATGTCATACCACGGAGGTCGAGGAGCGTCCCCCCAGCCACCGGCTCCTTTGCATTATAATGCTCGAGCGCATTCGCCTCTTCCATTCGACAGCCACTACGGTGCTAGGGCGCCGTCGCCTCAGCCGCCTCCTATGCACTATGGCTCTAGGGCGCCATCCCCACAACCACCGTTGCACTATGGATCTAGAGCGCCTTCACCTGCTCCCTCGGCCTTTATACCGTACCGTCCCGGTGCCGCAATGACAAAATCAGACTCGCCGCCTCCGCCTCCACCGCCTCCTCATCGTCACGCCCTTTTGAACAGGGGGTGGATCCAACGCTTCCTATGATAGCCGGCCCCGTACGCCAAGAGCCCCTTCGCCATGTCCGCCTTCACCGAACGGAGATGGGTTTACCCCCTCACCCTTGAGGGAAGCTATGGATGGGGTTATCGAGTCCTTGAGTGCACTCGGCTCAAAAAGAGAGAAGGACCGGGATTCCCCTCAGCCCGCATTTGACCCTTGGTCACCAGAGTCGTTTGACATGGTTTCACATCGGTCACGGTCGAAGCGCAGCAAAGCACGAGCGCAAACACGGCCGCAGACATCGATGGGGGTGGCGTTAGATGAGGGCTATGAGACGTATAGTGGCAGTTCCTCGCAAGAGAATACTAACCACGGCGGCTACGGTGAGGAGCAACACCTACCCCAACTGAACAACTACGTGGACAGAATGGAAACCCGACTGCGGAATATGCACCAGCATAGTTCCAGCATGGGGGGTTTAGGTCAAGGAGAGATGCCACCTCCGCCGCCCCCAAAAAGAGCATCATATCATCCTGAGCGACCGAAATCTTCGATGGGCGATAATGACAAAAGACTTCAGAGGCAAAAGTCTACACAAAAGTCACCTTATGATGTTGGACGTCACTTGCTTAATAGGACATCTACCACGAAGACTGTTTCGACGAATGCCTCCTCTGGTACTCGAGCCACGGACAGTAGCATCAACACCCAGAGTACAAACAGGAGCCTGATGAGTGGTGTATCTGCTAGCGGTATCAGCGCAACAAGTGCCGGGAGCCTGGCACGCAAAAACCGCAATCGCGCACGCAGCGCTTTGGGTTTTCGGGACCGGGATGGCGACGACGATGATATGGACCGGCCGACTACTCCTTTTAGTGGCATTTCTTATCACGCAAGCCACTCTTCTTCCCAAGTACGCCCGCAGTCGCAAACTGGGATGCGCGACGAGGGTATTGCTGCTGTTGGAGGCCTCGTACAACCCGGCAACGCAAAACCTAAAAAGTCAAATTTCATTAAGAGGATATTGGAGGCGACAAAGACGGGTGTTGCTAGCGGTCGCAGTAGTCTTGCGACTGGGGCAGGATCTGGAGCTTCATCGCCTATGTTGAGCCGAAGCACCCCAAACGGGGTAACCGCCATCTCAGGTGGCAGCGCCAGCAGTCCCCAGCTTGCACGGGACGCAGGCAGGGAAATGGGGTTGAGCAGTACCGGTGTCGACTGGGTGCAAGTCCGCCGGGACGTGAATCGATCCAACACTCTCAGCAAAAACGAGCGTAGTGAGCGTCGTGATCGATGCCAGATGTTGGATTATCCCGCCATTGACCCTGTGGATGAATTTATGGAGAGTATCCAAGGTGGCGAAGGTGCCGATGGCAGGCCGGTTCACGAGCCCACAAACTATCAAACGATCAACCTCAGTCAAGTCGACAAGAACTCACGTTTCATAAGCAACCTGCCCCCTATGACGACTGCTGTCACACTGGCCACGACCTATGTCTGCCGGCCGTATCGAAGCGATGTTCAGAGGCTGCGAGCCATCTTCACCTGGGTTGCAGAGAAGATCAACTGGGAAGAGGACTATGAGGGCGATGTGGACACCCGAAGAGTTATCCAGACTAAGAGGGGCTGTGCTGAGGAGTACGCCGTCCTTGTGCACGAGATGTGTGCCTCGGTTGGTTTGCATTCGGAAATCGTCCGCGGTTATCTCAAGACGCCAGGAGAAATCCCAGAGACGAGCATTATGCCTCGGTCGAATCACTGGTGGAATGCCGTCATTGTCGACAACGAATGGCGCATCATGGATTGCTGTCTCGCTTCTGCGTCAAATCCACAGCGAAGCCTTTACTCGAGTTCAGGCAACGTCAACGCTGACAGCTGGTGGTTTCTTACACGGCCTTCTGAGATTTGCTGGACGCACATTCCCGAGCACCACTCTCAGCAGCATCTTTGCCCCCCGATCGCGCATGAAATCCTTCTCAACCTACCTGGTGCTTGCCCTCCTTACTTCCGAAACGAATTGGCCATGGTTGATTACAATACGTCACTTACACGAATCGAGGACTTGGAGATGGTTCATATCAAGTTCAACGTCCCGGCTGATATCGAGATTGCGGCCGAGGTAGAAGTACGCGCCTTTACCCGTGATTCGGACGGTGATTTCTTCGAGTCGGGCGAAACGGTAAAGAAACGGGCTTTGGCTCAAGCGGAATGGTTTAACGGAGTCAAACGCTATACGGTCAAAGGACTTCTTCCTGGCGACGAAGGCACCGGAGTCCTCAAGGTGTACGCTGGTAAGCGTGGCTTGATGCACAGTATCAAGGACATCCCGCACCCGCTGGCTTTTGCTCTACCAATCATCCACACTGGCGAAAACCCACCGTATGAGTTTGTTACAAGGCATCCCACACCGCACGCCCAACGGCACGACATTTATGTTGTCCAGCCGCAGTGTCAGCGTCTGGCTCTGAACAACACCTTCGTTTTTGCGATCCGTCAACACCCTTCATTGTCGCCCAGCACTTCTATGACGCCAGCCACCAGTCCGGGGGCGCCGTCCCCGATTCCTTTCGCGCGACCCGGCAGCGCGATGAGTATGAGCTCCTCCAACCCTAGCACGGTGAGTAGCAGTGGCTATGGCGGTAGCATACCGGTCGGTGGGAAGAAGCCGGCCAAGTTGGCCATCCAGACGCCAGGCGGAAAGATCTTGCGTCTGATGCGCAAGGAGGAGCGGCGTGGCCTTGGTGTCGGCGGTAAGAACGTGGGCCCCGACGAGGAAGTCAGTGACGGAGGCACATGGGAAACCATTATCAAATGCTCGGAGCGCGGAGTCTGGAGAGGCCTGGTGCTCGCCGATCGCACGGCTAGGTGGTGTGTTTTCGCCGAGTGGGTTTGCATGGGCTAACGTTGGATGCCCCCTTTTCTATCATGATTTCCATTGATATATGCATCAAGAACGACTCCTGGACGAGCAGGAGGACGTCTCTCATATTACGGCGTTGGGGTTTCTGCTGGCGGTGGCCGGCCAGACGACTTTAATAACAAATTAGCACGTAATCGTCGTCGTCGCCGGCAGGAGGAGAGATTACGAGCATGGTTACTGGCATATTTTCCTGACATTTTTGCATGTTGTCGAGGCGTTCTGCAAGGAGTCAACTGGCTTTTTAGGGTTTCGCGGGGAATCATCTGGATGGGATTTCTGGTTTGCACAGGGAACTGATTTCGAGGCAGCATCTTCGGGGGGCTCAAGGTTGCTATGGCTCCCCTCCTTTCTCCGTATGGAATACTTGCAAGTAGGAGTTTATATCCGCCCGGCGTTTGTGTATACTAAAGTGTATGGAGACGGCATGATTCCTGAATGGATAGCCAATGCAAATTAAAATCATGATACATTTACCCTATGCATGACCAATTCTGTCTTCCTCTTTCGGGCTGGATGTGATACGTCTAGACAAGCACAGTAGCTTGAGTATAGACATGTAGGAAGGATGACGGGCGACAAGGTTTAACAACTAACAACGAGTGGAAGCGGGTCTTGCAGCCAAAAATAGCATATGGCATATACAAGAATGGTAACAGGGATAGCCAGCCCTATATAAAAGGGACCTTGGGGATCCCTCCTCTCTGCCCTCCCCTGTGGCGTTCGTTGCCCAAGACCCCGGAAAGGACTAAATTAGATGGGTGGGTGTCGAAAGGCTCAAAAGGTTTCAATCTTGACCCCCCTTGAAGCTGCACTCCGAGGGAGGGAGGACCACGATCCCTCCTCTCTCCCACGCCCCACTCCGTCACCCAAAATAAACTAGCTTGTGTAGTTGTTTGCGCAAACAGGATCAAGCCTTGCTCCTACTCTCGATCTGGGCCGTTGAAAGGTTGCCAGAGGGCCAGGGATCTGACGCACAGTGGCGCTCGGCCTCGAAAATGGCTTGGGCGCGGGAATCGGATGGCAGCCTGGCAGGTGGTGGTGTTACAATACAACGATCTAGAGTGATGGTGGGGGAGTGAAATGGCTTGATGGGATGGCATGGTGCGGGACAAGGAAGAGAGGTGGAGTTGCTCAAGATGTGGGTAATCGTTCCCGGTGATGGACGCATGGAGGTTCCTCGTTTAGGAGATGTGTGCAAGGAACTTATTTCGGCCGGGCGTCCTACCCATGGATTCCTTGCTTACTACAGCTTGCGAGTGTTTCTCGTCTGGTTAGGTCGAAGCTTCAACACAGCCGGAAAAAGGTGGCGCGTGTGTGCGTCGCCGGTGCATAGGCTTAATAATAGCCTATCTATAGGGTCTTTTTCTTCTAGTAAATGCAATAAACTTCAGATATTCCTATTTGCAATGCCTACTGTTCAGCCTCCAGCCGTGCGCGCTGCTGAAAAAATCGGTCGTGGTTCCCTCGGGAAGCCCTGTCGCCTCGGCGGAGTAGTTAGATGTATTAGGAAGCACGCCCCGGCCCTAGGGGCACCCATGGCTGCTGCTGTGCCGCAACTGCAATATCAAAGACACAACGAGCGGATCCGGTAGCCCGCTTCTCGCTGCCTACCGCCGAGTGAAGCCATAAGCTTCTCTCATTAGAAGCTGGATGAAGGAACCCTTATTACATAAAAACACGACCATGTCCTCTCTCACCTCCATTGCATCCCGTTCCTCTCGGCTGCTGGACAATCTCTTGGGAATTTTCCATCGATCGATATACTCCTGATCTGAATGCGACTCTGGAAAGCTCTTATCTCATGGCCAAAATATCACACAACAAACTGCAGCCTGTGAAGATATAATCGGCTTGGGGTCAAGATGAAGGCTCCCTTGGCATCCCTCCTCCTGCTGCTGCACCATACGGTCCTGGGGCGCTCCTCTCCGGCTACCATTATAACCCCAAGACACGCTGCTGCGTCCGAAGAAACCCACATATCGTCAGCCACCACAAGCCAATGTCATGGCGAAGATGCTAGCCCAGCCGCCACTTACGGGTTCCTCGCGCTCGTCGAGAGCTGGCAGCACCGGCGGACGAGCGGCTACTACGTCCTGGCGGACACGTGCGGCGACGTCATCACCGTGTACCACGATCCGTCCCATGTCAGGCTGAGGGACTGCTACGTGACGCAGTGCACCGAGGCGCTACGGGACGACGAGGCCGAGGCCGTCAGGACGGGGACCGTATCGTCGTCGACGTCGACGTGGTGCAACGAGTCCGCAATCCGGCCCGCCGACTCTGCCACTAGCCTGTTGGGCCATTTGAGGTGTCTTGCTTCAGTACGTCAACCTTACCTGTATTCATTTGTGTTATCTGAGAGGGGGAGAAAATACAATGAGAAAGAACGGGGACTTGAGCTAACAGTTGTGTTTACCATAGTTACCGCAAAAGACTTTTGCCAAAACACCGGGAGTATGCCGGACGTGCCGACGAGTGGTGATGGAGAAGCGGGTTCCGTACCGAGGCCAGACAGTCGGGAGGTGTCATGGTCGGTCGATAAAGAGGCCGCAGCGACAAAAATCCGCGGGAAAAGCAGTGGGGGACGAGGCAGGAGTGTCGATAGAACTTCGGCGGTGACGATGAACGAAGACGAGGAACGTTGGAGTGATACAATGTCGAAAGCATTAAGACATTATAGGGGCACACACCTGTGTAAGTTATAACAGCATGTATAAATACATCTATATTACCTGTATATATATATATATACATGTCATATACGAAACCCACCGACAGGAGGTAAAATATTTCCGTCTACTCAAAATACTCCAAAGCCAACTACACAATCGGAGACCTGCCATTGCACCGAAAGATTCACTTTGAAATATCGGAGAGAAGAAGAGAAATAGGAGTGAGCCAAGGTGAATTACATACTCGATATGATACGACCATGTTGGAGGCTATTTCTCCTGAAGACCAGTGGGGTTAAAGGCATGCGTACGAATCCACCAAGCAAGAACATAAAATGAAGAGATTGTGAAGAAGTACGATCTCTGTAAATCAAGTTGACGGCTTTAAGACATTCATAGTAATGACATGTATATCTAATAATTTGGAAAGCCAAAGATTTTCCGCCTGACGGTATCTATCGTCTTTTGACAGGTTTACTTAATCTAACCTTCTGTCGCGCGCCGCATCACCCCTCTCCAGCAACGAATCCCGCTCGCTGGCGATGGCATCATTGTCGCGCTTGTCGTCGCCTTCGTTGCTCCCGTTGTCATCCCGGTACAATACGTAGTGCTGGGTCATGAAGAAGACGTCGTACATCATGCTCACGTTGCCAAGGGCGAACTTGACGGGGTTCCCCGTGATGCCGCTCCAGTCGCGCTGCAGCCATGAGTCGATCCCCTGCTGCGCGATACTGAGAGTACCGCCGCTGAAGTCGAGCAGGATCTGCCAGATGCTCCAGCCGCGGGTGCTGCGGTTGCGGTAGTTGGTGAGCAGCTGCGGCGCGTACTTGATCAACGTGACGAGCAGCTTGACGTAGGAGATGGTATAAACGGCGTCCAGCCAGACCCATGAGGTGCGCGCGTCGGCACCGGGGTCGCCGCCGGCTACGACGAACACGATGATGCACACAGCGAGGATGGATCCGGCCGCCACGGCCGTGATGCCCCTCGAGGGCCGGGTGCCGGGCGCGCGCTCAAACCCCCACAGCGAAGGTAGGAAGTACTGTGACGTCGTGATGGCACACAAGACGACAGCATGCGCTGCAAAGACTATGTCATTGAATGCGACGGTCGGGGTCAGACCGTGGTTCCGGGCCGCATACTGCGCTCGGATTACAGGGGAGTAATAGAAAGCCATATTGGACGTCAGATAAGCAATAAATCCTGCACAGCCATCCTTCTGATTAGCCAAATTCACTACGCAATATGCACGACTTGGCCAGGTTCACAAACCCTGCCAAGCCGGCAAGAAAGGAATGCTCCATACCAAAGACATTGATCATGGGGAAGTCGACGGTGGTGCCCGAGGTTGAGAGGCGCCTCCAGTTGAGTAGCGGCTGGCTATAGAAGGAGGCCGACCAGCAGAGGGTGTACACCCATCCGAAAACGGCGGAGATGAACTCGAGGAACAACATGGTTACTGTCTTTCCTAGAGTTCTGTTCTCCAAGATTGAGGAAGATTGTGAGGTTCTTCTTGTTTCTTGGCAATGCAATATCCTCGTTGTCGTCGCAATCTGATGCAATCGCTCGCTCACTCACTCAATTCGTTCAATCACGACATCACACCTGATTGATGAGTAATGAACCTTGATAACGCTAGTGCGAGACGGACCGGACGCCGCCGGCAAGCCGCTGCAGTGCCAAGTTTTGTCAGATCGGTTTAGAGTGGCGCTCGGGTGCGTGCCAGAGCTGGACGATGGCTGGTTGCTGGTCTAGGCTTTTTGGGCTGAGCTGAAAGACGCGAACAGGCGAGGGAAACAGGCGAGTTCTCGACGAGAGGCGTACCAGTCCCAGTTCAGACACTATATGCGGGCGGACCCGGACTAGGAACTGTAGAAGGGTGCGATAAGATAGGCGTTCCCGTTGACAATCACCCCATTTCAAGTACTGGACCAGCCTTACAGCAACATTTATAGTGGGGGTCTTCGGGAGTCTTAGGCGCATACTTGGGCTTCATGCAGGGTTGGGTTTCATTGAGATATAGTCAGCACTGCAAGCTGCGTCTCTAGAAATCCCTAGACCGCTGCGAGTTGCAGATTCCGAAGGCCATCTCGGTCGGAGACCGCCAATCGATGCCGAGCCATCCCCGTTTTGGTTGTTGTTGTTGTTGTTGGGGGTTCATCGACACATGCAGACATATCACATGCAGAGTCGGACTGGCCAAAGGCCTCCTTCAAGCAGCATCTCCAATACGCTAAGCTATCTCGCAGCAACAAAACAAGAACGGTTCGATTTCGAGTCAGGGACAAAAGCTCAAAGTCGTACGTGGATATCTAAATGTTGATACGCGTCGGGAAATGTAGGGGCCCCACTGTCATCGCTCTGCTGGGGTGATTGGTGAAGAGCGAGACCAGCAAAACAATGGAGCCTTCCGTGGTGGGAGGTGGGAAGTGGGAGGATCCCTGCCCCTGCGAAGCGACAATTCACAGAGTCGCATGCAGCAACGGCCAGTGCCTCGCGCTTCGGAGTCTGACCCCTGAGCCGCATGCAACGCATCGTACGAAGATATCTGCAAATTGCAAAACAGGACGTATTCGTTATTCGGGCCATCTGGTGATCATGGTCTCACGCTACGGGAAGAATCGCCTGATGCTTCAGCAGCGGCCGGGTCTGCAAATATATATATACAAATAGTCCCGTCTCACTCAGACTTAATGTAGATACTGGATTAATTCACCATAACAATTAAACAAACAACTATTCAAGCTCATATTCGAACTCACTCATACTCGATATCACCTGTCTACTCGACACATATTGCAACACTCACACATCGATCGAAAGAGAAAGAAGCCAAAATCATGGACGTCTCAACAACAACAACAACAACCACCACCCCCATGCCATTCACCAACATGGATCATACAACAAACTCCCCGACCCTCATGGGCCTGCCGGTCGAGCTGCGCTTAGAGATCTACTCCTACCTCCTTACGATACCCGAGGAAGACGACCACAAATCCCCCTCGGGTTCCTCAACACCCACAACAAGGCCGCCGATGAAGCGTAACAGCTCTTCCTACTCCTCCTCCTGCTGCTCCACCCCGAAGCCCGTCGAGCTGTACCCGCAGATCCTCCGGACCTGCCGGCAGACCTACGACGAGGCCGTCGAGGTCCTCTACGCCACCAACAAGTTCGCCGCGCACAGCAGCATGCTGACGACCTTCCCGCGCCTGCACAAGGGCAGCGCCCCCGTCGCCGCCGCCCACCTGAGCCAGCTGATCCGCCGCTTCACCCTGCGCCTGCGCCTCGACGTCGCCCCCACCTTTGACGCGGCCCAGGCCACGCAGCTGCTCAGCGGCCTCGACGAGCTCGACGTCGACGGCTGGCAGGCCCAGTACCTCGGCGCCGACATCGGCGCCCTGCGCATGCTCGAGGGCGTCCGCGGCGTCAAGCGCGCCCGCGTCTGGGCCGGCGGCTACGAGGCCTACGCCCACTGGCTTCAAAACAACAGTACGTTATTACTACTACCCCTCGTACCCCCCTCCTAACTAGATGAGCGAAAATACTGACCAATTTCTGCTACAGTGATGAAAGGCATTGGCGAGCCTCTGGACGAATTCCACGAAGAGTCGGACTTCGATTCAACATCAAGCGAGGACATGTAAAGTCACAGGTGAAAATACACACCTCGTGCTTCGTTCTCGTTCTTCTCGCTTAGCTTTGTAATTGCGGAAAACAGCAATGGAGATACCCTTCGACTTGACTGTTTCGCAATGGCGTTTGAAGATGCCTTTTGGGAGCGTTGCATCAATATCATCATCATCATCATCATCATCAGGAAATTGGGATACAAAATTTGGGGGCAAGAGGGCCGGCAATCACAGGTGTCTGCCCCAGCTTACGATTACATACTTATAGACTAATCATAATGACTTATCAATCAGCCTTCATTAGAACAACCATTCTTCTAAGCAAATCGAGACTTTTCATTACGGTCTATGGGGGTAATTGAAGTCCAGCCAGCCCCTGATCGGGAGCGGCGACCTCCCATCCCTGAATGACCTCAAAACTGTCTATGATCCAGAACTCTCCGGCATTGATGTCGTCCCCTGCACAACGCAGACCTTTCTCCAAATCAAGGCAAATGACCCCTCTCTATCATGGACCACTCCCATATTTGCGCGTCTGCTTCCAATGCTTCCAAATGTCTGCAAATGAACTCGGCAATATCTACTCAAACAGTCTTTTCAAAGCGAAATAGATCTGCAAAGAAGGCAGCTTGGCAAGCAGCCTAGAAAACAAAGTAAAAAAATTTCAAGATGGCCTCCTTTCCTTCCTCAACGCCGGTATTTTCATGCAAATGACGTCGTTGCGCGGTCTATGGCTGACCCTTTAAGACACGCAGTGTCTCTTCAAAATCACGAGGGTTGGTTCGTTGCTGCATCATAGCGATAAATTTTGCTGGAGCGAAAGATGGTGGCAAATCCCAGTACTGTCGGGTTCGATGGCCATTGGTTAGAACCAATGGAATTCTGGTGGCGTATTCTTGTTCGTCGACACATCTGAACATGCCACCAACGATTGGAGTTGACGAGATTATGCCTTGGCATCACCACCAAACATGGACGGCATAGACTTCCATGCCTTGGCGTCGGGCAGTCTGAACCGTCCAAAGTCCTCATCAAGATCCAAGATAATCTTCAGCGCATTGCGGCTGCGGGCATGAGGGGACGCAATGTCCCTCTCCTTGATGGCAGAGACGGCGTCGGCTACACCGGTATGGGTCTGTTCGGGTTTGGCACTGCCAGGAAAGGGCAGGACGCTTTGAAGGACTTCGTAGGCGGCAAGGGTGAAGCCAAACTGAGGTGATGATCGCAGAATACGGGCAGGGCCACCCTTGAAGAAGGCCTGGAAGCCTTCCTCCTTCATAATCGTTGATGCTGCGTGACGAACACCTGTATAGCTTGTGTCACCCTTACGTGCCTCAACCTGGAGTCGGGTCTTGATCACATCGCAGGGAGTGGTCAGGTATGCAGCAGGCATGCCAGCAATGGCACCGGCAGTCAACAATTGGAGAACACCAAGTCTCTTGTTTGGAGACTCGCCGAAAAAGTCCCGCTTCAGATGACTGTAGGTGGGGAAGTAAATAGCCGAAAAGGGGACGTCTCGAAGCAAACAGGCACTGGCTCCTTTATAGAGGCCCGCCAGACCGAGGTTCTTAACAATCCACATAGCGGAGCGCTTGCCAGCTCCATTAGCTTCTTTAACAACCTCACCCTGAACTTGCAGGCGGATCTTAACAATCTCAAGAGGATTGGTGAATACCTGAACAATGCAAAGGTTAGCTAACTGTGACTCCGTCACAAGAACTGAGAAGACTTACCACTTGACAGGCTCCCGCACTACCACCGGCCAAGATCTCGGCCCAAAGATTGATATTTCCGGTCTTCTTATCCGAGAAGTGGCTGCGAACCAAATCATTCACAGTGAGCTTGATAGCCTTCTCGGGAGCAACACCAACTAGCTGCGGAAGTACACCAGAGTACAAGCCTCGGAAACCCTCATTCGTGATGACTTTCCTAAAACAATCGATCGAGTTCTTGTACAAGCGTTGACCCGGGTCCGCACCTCGCTGATTCTGCATCCGCGTCTTAACCAAATCAACAGGATAAACCATGAAAGCGCCGAAGGCACCAGCAGCACTGCCGAGCATGAAGTTATAGGCCGAGGCGAGTACACTATGCATCGCATTCTGCGTCTTAGTCTTGGTCTTGGCGAGTACCTCACTATGCGGCTCCTCTGAGTAGCCACGGTGTCTCCAGGAAGGATCGAGAACCTTTGCAAAGTCAGGCAGACCGAGTCTACCGGAAGGCTCATCGAGACTGGCGAAGTGGAACAGAATATCAGCCTCCATGGGAGTGAAGAGGGAGAAACGTGTTATTTTTGCTGCCTCGTTCAAGAACTCCGACTTGGTGATCTTGCCGTCTGAGCTTTTGCCGCATGCTTTCCGGATGATGAGTTCGACCAGATCCATCTCCTTGATCATGTTCTGGAACGCCCGTACGTTGGCATACGAGATCTTGCTGCTAAGAGAGATGTTGCAAAGGGTCGACAAGTTCTCCAGGAGATGGTCGGAGAGCTTGTGCTTCGAGGTCTCACGAATGATGCGCTCGAAATCTTCGGGCTCAATGTAGCCGTCACCATCCTTATCAAAGAGAAGGAATGCTTGTCTGATCCGCTCACCCTGTAGACCACGCAGCATCTGGGAAAACTCGTGGTATGTGAGGGTATGGCGTCGCGTCTTGTCACCGATGTACAGCTTGGCCCATTGGCACTCCCAATCGAAGGGAATGCTGTCAGGACCCTTGTTCAGCTCACAAAGTCGCCGGAAGTCCTCGTACGTAACGTTGCCTGTGCGGCCAACGTCAAAGAGGCGGAAGGCGATCTCGTACTCTGCATCGGCCTTTGCCAGCAGGTTGTTATAGGCCGCCCAATCGGAGACGGTGAGCTTGCCAGTGCTCTTACGGTCGGCGACGCGGAAAAGGAGGCCATACTGCTCGCGCTTGATCTTGCCCTAGAGTGGATCCAAGATGTTAGAAATCGGTATGAGCTGCTTGGTGAAGCAATTGCTTTCACGGAGACTTACATAGTCTTCATCTTTAGGTGCGATGGCATTGACAAACTCATCCTCACCCATGTAAAGCTCACCAGACTCGGTATCCTTGACTGCGTGATTAACGAAGTAGGCACGAGTCTTGGCGGAGAGCTCAACGGGCTCCTCAGAGCCCAGCAGGGACTCCTTAACAGCCTCCTTCACCGTAGTGGTAGCAGGCATGGTTACCGATGGGGAGTTGACAACGAGCTGGTGGTCGCAGCGGGTTCAGAGAGACACGTTCAGTGCTTGTTGGGTCGGTAGAGACCGAAAGGGACCATGAATCAGGCCAAATGGGTCGGGCTTTGAGGTGCGTCTTATCGATTAGGGAGTGGTTGCGACCGTGTTTTTGATGTCGCTTGCTTGTCTTCCCTTGCTAGAGAGTGAGTGACTGGGCACGAGCCAGGTATATCGATTTTATTGATTACCCCGGCTCAGACTAGCAGATGCGGGAAAAGGAGGAACGGAACTAACGGGAATGACCGGAACGGGGAAAGTTGCAATCTTTCTCTAAACAATGTCTCGATCTCTGGGAAACAATACTGGGAAAGGATTGGCCATATGAAAAGTAGAGACAGTGGGCAATGGAGTGAGGGAAAAACAAGGATGCCGGTACTGATTACCAGCGACAGAGTCAGAGTCGGGAAGAAAATTGTGTCAAGCTCCACCGACAGCGCCTTGATGACGAGATGCAGGTCTGGCATGCAAAAGATTTAGCGAGCGAGGTACCTGACTCCAAAGACCTGGGTTCAATGCTTACTGGCGCGGTAAGGCTTGGGGGGGGCTTGGATGGCCAAGATGGAGGGGTGTTAGGGACGCTAACGGCGCTAGCCGATAGCTGATAACGCGATAAGACGAATATGTACTAGCGTCCTTCGGCCCGGCCTTCATCTACTAATACAAAGTCTGGGCACCGGGGTTACATGGATGGTGACTTGACTGGGTGACTGGTCGGAGCTTGATGCTTGATTCCGTATGTGCGGCACCTTGCTAGTCTGGATATAGCCATGATGAACATCAGCTACACATGAGCGTCGTATAGTTGCGAGGTTAGTATTAGTCTAATATTTAGCACAGTTAGAAACAATCATTAATGATCCAATAGGTCGTGTCCAACAGTGACCCTGCTGACTGGAAAAACAAGGTCATATAAGGGCATGTGACGGATGCTTGTGTCAAGAGCCTAGTTTAGAAGTAGGTAAGACCTAAATAGTGCCTGAATGCTGCCATCAAGCACGTTTGCTTGTTTGGTGGGAGTTGCATAATAATTCACTTGGATACTTTGAAGACACTCATTGATATGATGTGGTTGTTTCGAGCTTTCTTATCCAGGGATGACCTGGCTGTGCTGGCCCACATGTTTCTGGCATTACTCGAATGAATCGGTCTTTTCATAGCCAGTGTCGCTGAAGTGATAATCTCACTCAAGAGCTAGAGCTCATGATGAATAACATTTCCTGGCAAAGGTCTGATCAGCAAATAATTGTGCAGAAAGTGACCTGGACAGGGTGGATAAGTTGTTAAAAGGCTAGAGGGTATAGGATATGGTTACAGCGGCTACACCAACAACTGTAGAAAATAGGGGGAGACATCGCAACCTTATTGATCTGAACTCTGAGCTCCAAGAACCAAGTGCTGATGTGTAAGGTGCTTGCGACAACTCACAGATGAAGTGAGCACCCGCAGACATGTGTGAGCAGAGTAATGCTGACTCCCAGAAATGGATGGTATTCTGCACTTCCTGCTTCCATAATGACAAGCGGTCAAGCTCAGTCCTGTATTTAGGAGGACGTATTTGCTCTGCTATTTTAGAAGGTGATTTGTCGAGCCACCTAGGTAAGCTCTATGTCCACAACAAGTACATGCAGAGCGTACTCCTCAACTTGAACCCGTATTCGACATTGGACAAAAAGCAAGTAGAAGTGAGTCATGTGTAAAGTACGTAGATCAAAACACACACACACACACACAGGTCATAAGGAGAAAATAGAGAGGCTGGTCAATGAAATGCTTCCATCCTATGTTCTAGGCACAGGGACGGTGAGTCCATCTGTGATATGAAGGAGGAATAGAAAACTATATGCAGCCTCTTGCTCGAGGCAAAAAAGGCAAATATTATACTCTAACAGAAGGCTGTACAAAAGGCCCTGGCAAAGCCGTCGACTTCGATCGAAGTAACAAGCAAGCTAGATGATTCATCCAGGGTGTGTGTATGCGCAGGGGAATGCAATTCAAATGCAGTGGATCAGTCCACTAGGCGAATACAAGTTGCCAAAATTAAACAAGCCATTGCTCGTCCGTCTCTCCTTTCCGGAGTGTCCTACGCCTGAAGCCCGTGTCTGCCAATGCACAAAGCGTGCATGATGATGTCTATGATCTCGTGGAAAAAAGATCTGCCAGGAACGCCGAGAGATACCATGGTCTTCGCTCATTGCAAACCAAATCCAGCGCGATGGGGAATCTCGTAAGGCTCGTAACCGTCATGAAGCGTCGTAAGAGGGCCCAAAAGGCCCATTATTAAATGTAAGGGGAAAATTATACCACAGGCTGATCTGATGAACGCCACGGCCATGGTGTTTGTGTCTGCACATATGTTCTGTGCCAAGGGCCAGCTGCCCATTGCCGAGGCCCTCGAAGAAAACGAAGCCAGACCGCCCATGTGTCCCGAGGCACCGGGTGTTATAGAGGTGGGTGAGCCTTGGTGGAACCGAAAACCACCTTGGTGCAGGCGGTCTGTACTTATTCATATGTACAGCAAGAATTAGTTGGCGGGATTGCCAAGCGTTGGTGATAGAGACTCAGGTCTCGTGTCTCTCTGTGGTGATAGAGCTACCGAAGGGGCAGGCTCAGCATTGCGTTGGTATCGGCATCCTGTAAGGATTGCAGTCGTTTCCAGAGGGGAAGTACGACGTGCCGGTGGGCTCTTCATCGGGGGTTTGGGAAGGCCATGACAGAGGGGTTGTTGCCAGGAAGGGGAGGACAAAGCCATTTCGGATTTCGTTGTGGACATATGTTGCTGCTCGCTTGTAACGTTTGTCGGAGTACTTCTCGAACACAGCAGCGTGATGGCGGGTGGCAATGCGACAGCAGTCCAGCATCATTGCGACGATAGGCTTCATCTGATTGAACGTGTACCCCGAATAGTACACATGATCAGGCGTCTGTCAACTTGGAATTAGCACCGCATCATCAAAAGCACACACATCACGAAGGGGGCTTACCCATTCGCCCTTTTCCAGGATCAGGCGGGAGAGGCAGTGAGCTCCAGCTGCCGTATAGCTGGGAGGCGTGGCCACAAAACGCTCATCCATGAGAGCGACCTCCAGGAAGTATTTGGACAGAGTACGTGTCTCGAGGTCATAATCATCGGCCTTGCTGATGCGTCGAAGGAAGCTCATAGGACCGGGCCAGCCTAGGCAGAATTGTAGCATACTAAGCATGAATCGCTCCGCCTTAAGGATCTCGTCGACAGTGTAGCCGCTATCCACCATGTACACGATTTCCTGGACCGAGGGACAGTTAATTTCCTCATACTTGGCTGCAATGAAGATGGCCGTGGCGCCCACGAGCTGCAGTTTTCCGAGAGAAACAACCTTGAGCGAGAGAAATCGGTCGATGTAGTTTGCCGTGAGGAACAGAGTTTCAGGGAGAAGACCAAAGCGGCCGTGGACTTGAACAACCCAGTCCATCAGAACTCCACGCATGGACCATTGGATTTCGGTTTGCGAATCCATGTAGTGAGGGTTCGGCAACAACTTGATCTATGTGATGTTTCGAGTGTCAGTTTCTATCGCGTTGCTCTCACAAAAGGGTGTACTTAAAGTCAGACTTACCTCCATCTCTCGCATGTACTCGAAGATCTCATCGCCATACTCTGCTACCATGCTGATATCCCATTGATCCTCTTCGATCTCTTCAATGGTTCGCTTGCTTTCTACTACTTCCTTTGCGTTCTCCAGCTCTGCTTGACCCTTCTTACTAAGCTTGGGGGGAAACATGACGGTCATTTCGAACCCAGTCGAGGTACGGGTAGCGTCGTTGTTGCGGAACGAGTGGGCTGTGGTGAACCCTTGGTCGTCGTAGAACTCTTCCTCGTCGTCCGAGATCTCGATGATTTCCTGTGCAAGGTTGTGATGCGAGATGGTGTAGCTGGCATCAGCCTCGTCGCCTTCAACGCTACACTCGGCATTCGTCTCGGGGATAGCAGAAATAGGTATCAGAGCACCCTGTTCGGGCTCCTCTTGGGGCAACTCCTCCACAGCGTCCAAGTAAGGGGTCTCTGTGCGGTTGTCTTCTTCGGGATGGGAAACCCATGTACGGTTACTGGTCTGCTGGGCAGTCTTCAAAGCCGGCTGACTCTGATGGTGTCGGGGCTGGCGCGGTACAGCCTCCAAGTGGAGAGCAGATGAGCTGTCGGGCTCCGGGGAAGGAATGACAAGGCCCTTCAATGCTTCCAGATTGGAAGACTTGACCTCCCCACCCGATGTAGCGGGGCGAGGGAAGCTGTCGTGGTAGACAGATGTGTTTACTCGCTTTGGTGCGACAGACCGGGCAGGCGCCTGGGCAGGAAGCTGCGAGGTACCTTGTTTTACGGACATGATGTAATGGCCACCACCCGCCGAAGGAAGGCCCGACAGGCCACTCTTGGAGGATGGTCGCTGCGCCGGGCGCGCAAAGGCGGCATCCTTGGCGTTGGTCTTGGGCCCACGAGCTCGAACTTGGTTTTCCTGAGACGTCGCGATAGCGTGTGAAGCCGCGGCGACGGATGTGGTGGACGGCATACTCAAAACCGAAGCTCGTGGTTTCGCTGCGACCTTTGACTCATCGGGAAGAATAGCCCTGACTGTGTTGCTTCGGTCTGCGAAGGCAGTGCGCTTGGCTGCAGCTTGGAGAGATCCGTTGATAGGCTGAAGCAGGTTCCCAGTTGACTTGTATCTCTGATGGAGCGACTGTTGCTGTTGCTGCTTGGCATTATTTGGGTCCAGGTTTTCGTTGCCTGCAACCGCGAAGGTTCGCACAGGTCGGAAGGGCTATTCACGCAAGATACGGTCAGTTTTTCCACACCAAATAGAATCGTCGAGGCTCTGGCATGGGTGCGCTCGGGGTGGATAAAGATAGGAGATGGGCTCTGGCTGGGCCGAGATCAGATTAACAAAAATTGGGAGCGCGTTAATCCCCAGATCCATAAAGCTGGACGCCTAATAATTTGATGGGGATACCGGCCGTCACCTGAGCGCGTCAAGGGATATTGCTGTTCCGGTGAAGCTGTGTCGGATCAAGGCGATTTGGCTAGATACATGCTCTCATCGTGGGTTGAGGCCCGCAAGCGAACCATGGCAAGCGCGGATGTAATATCGAAAATGGGAATACACGAATGGTAACGTGGACAGGCGGGCATGTAGTGGGCTGCAGGTGTGGTGGGACATGAAGGGCTGGTAGACTTACTCTGGCATCCATGGTGAAGGAGGTTGTTGTTGGTGTTGAGATGTCGGATAGCTCTACTGGATGAAGCTATTGACTCTTGTATAAGAGCTATCCTGTTCAGCAGAGCGGCCAGGCAAGGCGAGCAGTACCGTCAAAAATGAACAACTGCTGGTGTAGGCAATGGTGTACAAGCTGTAGAAAAGGGCGGCGACCAAAATTGATGGAGGATTGCTCATCAATGCATCCAATATCGCAAAGTGGCTCGTGTTGTTAAGCGCAATCAAACTTGTAGTTAGATCGTGTTTATGGATAACAAGGTTGCGCGTTATCCCCTGTATGTTAGATGCTGTCGAGTTGTGCAAGGCGGCCGAGCTCAGGGAACATTGAATCGAGTGCTAACGCATGTGCAATGGGGTCGGATCGCAAGAATGATGAGGTTTATTTCTCCATCGACTTACTCCAGCGTAGGGAACAACATAAGAAGAACTCCAGGAATGGTCCTGGCTGTTGTGATGACCTCGCGGGACCAGTCAATAAACAACCTGGAATGGAATAAACATTGGACAAACCTGCATTGAGGGTACCCAGTTACATCCACTCAGACGAACCGGACTGGTTACTGGGGGCTGCAGTGGGTGTTGCTCCCTGAGATAATGTGGGGAGTCGGCACCGACCTAGCTGAGCACTCGAGAGCCAATGGATCGAGACATCATTTGCGACAAGCTGAACTCTCAGCCAAGCGTGTGCTTTTGGGCTGTGCTATTCTACCTAGTAATGCGATAGTAGTGTGCTATTACCTATTGTTGACAGTTGTGTGTACTGTCTGCACACAGCGTGTAAATGGCCAGAGCCTGCCTACCAACCACACGAGTACATCGGAAAACATCACCTACCTTTCGAGACATGTTCACCGGGCAATGGCCATATTCGGTGTCAAGGTCGAACAATTGAATCATACACACACAAACTCGCACATCGACTTAGTAACTTGTAGCTACATCAATTTCGCAAACATATGATGCAGATCTTACTACACACGAGACACACAAAGGAATACCCTTGGGAGGAAGCACGTTGTGTTATAAGAAAGGCTCAATGCACCAATCTTCCCACCGCAACGTGCGAGCCAATAGGGGTCGGGACGCATACACAAAATGTCTTTTTCGGTAATGAAGAAGAAGATGGGCATTTTATTAATCTTCGAAAAAACCCGCACGGCAGGGGTGCTTGGGGGGGCATGGAACATTAGTGGCTGAGGTTCCATCCATCGGTGCTGCCGGGGACTTGAATCTTCTGGGCATGTCAAGGAAAAACGGTTTCCCCGCTTCCTTTTTCTTCCACAAGATCGGGCCAAAGTTGGAGCCAAAATATCTGACATCATCGTCGCGTCTTCCCAAACGACGAGGTCAATCAGGATAGGACGATGGTAGGCGCCACAACACCAACCAAGTATTCTTACGACTAGGAAACTGGACGTAGAAGTGTCCTTGAGCGACCAATTCAACTCATTCTTATATGCGAAACCTGGGGCCTCCGTAATGGCCCTTGTAAATCTTTCATGGTCATTACGCGCTCAGAGGGGAGTCAACAGACCAGCCTGTCGCGAGATCACGTGAAGCACTTTAGGAGAGGGGAACAGAGAAAAGACCGCATTAACGCATTGCCATGAGGGCGCGTAATGCGATTCGATCAATCGTGGATGTTGTTTACACATCAACCACACCCCGCGACCGTTGTACACACGCGCTGCGGAGCGCCCGCTGGTTGGTCTAAGGAAGTGGCCGCCTTGCTGCCGTTATTGTTATTTTGGTTGCTCTTCTCAGCATGCGATGCACCCAAGGCAACTCTCCTGGTCGCAATGCGACAGCGCTGTCCTAAACAGCCTCTTACCGGCCTGCCGGCACCCATCATCCTGACTCTTATCATATATATATATATATATATACTGGCTTCTTCGATTTCACAGCCTTCGCTGTTTACCCATCTTATCAAATCATATAGTACAATCCAACTATGGCCCCCATCGACAGCTAAATGTTTCGTCGCCGGTTACCCAGTCACTTAGCTACTTGCTTGACGCCAATCCAAACCAAATCGCAACGCCAAACCAACCTAGGTTATGAAAAAGGTCATTCTGGGCTTATCCTACTAGTTCTGTAGACATCAAACGGGTTGATATCATGAGATGTCTCGTATGATACCATCTTGTCCCCTCGGAATTATCCAGGCAGACATGGCGGGGACCTTGACGGCACAATGTTGGAACTGTCGGACAGCTGTAGAGCAGTCGTAATCGCGCCTATTCATTGGCCAGGACGACATATATCCGGCACAGGATGTTACTTAATACCACGGAAGGAAGGCGAATTACTATGCGGGGAGGTTTCAGAACAGCAAGCGCTAGTGCATGCTGCTTTACGCTCTCTACGTAACGCACTCGACTCTCGTTAGGTGGGCTTGCTGAGAGCCCACGCGCAGCCATACATCCCATGTAGAGTAAATTGAGACTCGCAGTAGCTACTTGAGGTATGTAGGAAGCGACGAAAACCACTCTCCTTAAAGGGCAAACGGGTTCGTGGGCTTAGAAAAGGGTCTATGGGAATGGCTCCACGCCTCTTGTCCGTTAGGCCAACCCCACGTTTGCATACCTCCAAGACCTCATGTAGGTTAGAGAGTGGGAAGTTGGGATTCACGGATGACCACGGGCACTAATCAGGTATGCGCGCATTGCCTATCTACAGTCTCTGCTCCAGGAGAGAAAGCCGAGAATCCCTCACCTTTCCCTCGTTCGCTGCCGATAATGTGTTTCGCGCACGAAGAACATTAGTTCCGGCAGACAAGGCCATAGTCATCGACTGACAACTGTCAATCCAGGGTGGTATGGACCCTCAATTGCGGTGTAGAATCATATACCTGGTTGCTCACGAATATGGGGAGGTTAGGAACACAACACCGTAGTCGGCAGCATTCCTATTGGGCCCCGAGCTCCATCGCAAGCGGTCTAGATACAACTAGTCAACCAGAAGGCCAGAAAGGCACGACCTGGCGATCGCCTGCAGAGAAGTTTGCATGTCGAGCACACATACTGTGTGTTAGGGAAAAACTATGAGTTGGGAAGCTCCATACGTACATGCACGCACGTACACCAGACATTCAGACCTTCGTCCTTCCGTCAGGTTAGTAAGTGTATACATGCTACACAGTCCTGTCGCGCATGAGTCTACAGTCCAATGGCTGTTTACTGTCTATCTGTGTACACAGCGTGGAAATTTCTAAAAGGGAACATTATTCGCTATGCGCTTACGAACACAGGCGATCGAACATGCTACAAGACAGGCTTCTGGGGGCGAATTAGAGGTTGGCGCAAGCGACTGCACTCAACATCAATGACAGATTCAATGCGATTTTAGCGGCGCATTGGAGGGAAACAATTGTGCGATCGCCAATAGAGGGGTGTTTTCTGAGCTTGGCCTGAGATGGGGCCGCCAGCGCATGTCGGTCCCAATTCAAACCAATTGTCACTAGCCATTGGACCAAGGCAAAGTTTTGCTGCTGAGACCCGGCATCATTATCCAAAGGGCATGTTTTTGGTCCAGGTACGTGCTGACTTGGTTCGGTGCCTGAATAAGTACAGTAGGAAGGTAAACAGTTAAGCGAGGATAGTTTGGCGTTCTGTGTGTGTGCGTGTGTGCTGCTTGCTGCTATTTCTATTTAGGATTTTCTAGTCCGGCACGGTGAAACACGAAACATGGAAGAGAGTGTATCGACTGCCATTGATGCTTCATTGACGGCAAGATATCTAACCCACCCTCTCCCAAGGCGACAAGACAGCAAGAGAAAGGAATAAACCCCTGTCTCTGGCTGGCGCATGAACACTGCACTCATAACTGGACCAGTCAAATTGTGCCATCCCAAATAACGCCTGACAACTACGATCTTACTCATGAGTCCCCGACAGCAACGGCGCTGGTGGGCGGCTTGCGCTCAATGAAAGCTCCGGCGGCGCAAGTGAGATCTCTAGCTACCTCGCAGGTACTACGTACTCTTTTCCCTGGCAGCTGCCCTTATGCAACCACACGACATGTAACTCCGATGGTGGGATGCGCCCAAGCAAACAAAGCTCGAAGCTTGAGGTGGTGGTGGTAGTTCTGCACAGATTCCAATCCGTCTTCTTATTGTTAGCGATGCCCCAGTCTGAACCTTTGGGGGAAGTTTGCTGGGCTCAAGTTAGGATGGCCTGGACACTGGCAGACTGGAACCAAGTAGGTAGGCAGATAGAGAGATGATGGCAGAATGTGGAGCACAAGCGCAACCGTCTCCACACCCTTTCCATGTTGTCGCATGAGATAGATACTGGGCGGGCGCAAGTAGTGCGAGAGTCAGATGGTCACATTGCAATGTGTAGGCACGACAGGATGGCTTGTCGCTCCTTTGCTTTTTCGCAAGTCAATAGCCCTGTTGCCAGTGGTCGCAGCGATCCGTATAGCCTGCTCACTCCGCGTTTATATGTCTAGCGGCCGTTTGCGCCAGACAGCGGCCCATGCCATGTAATTAGCTACGTTGATGATACAGAAGTCCGATTAGGTATGGAGTCCATACGAAGGAGGAGCGCAAATCTTTCGCCCACGAGATATGAAACTTAGGGAATCGATCTCGACAATTACATAGATTATTATGAAAGGGCAGTTGTCGGCGCAGCTGCTGGCAGAATCGAAGCGGCAAGTTGATTCCGGGTGACGCCGTCGCGCATTGTTGCGCATCCCCCTCGAGCGCACACTTTGCGCCGTACCAGTACTCGAGCTCGCAGAGTGCCAGTCAACTGATATAGGGCAAACAACAAAGGCTTCTATGCGATACTGTACTAGGTTTATATAATAGCATTGGACACAATAAACCAGTCTACAAGCACATCGGATCGGTGAAAAGGGATGGCTGTCGCTCTCTCTCTGATCGATCAGAAAGAGAGAGCTGAGACTTTGCCTAACCGCCCCGAGTTGGTGGGTATGCGTGTGTGCGTGTAAGAGCGGAGATGTAAGGAATCTTCAAATGTTGTAATGTGCACTAGGTACGGAATGGAAGGACCAGCAAGAGAAGCGACAGATTCGCCGCAGGACCGCAGCAAAACGACGTGGCCAAGATCGAGTAAAATAACACGAGAAGTTCCCAGTATTCCAGCAAAAGACAGATTGGGTATCCAAACGTCCTTCGTGTTATGCAAAAGGCTTCTGGCGGCAAAAAGGGCAAGAGGGAAAAGGCCCATGATGGTATGCAGGCCAGGTATTGGTACCTGTGTCACTAGTCTGTCCTGCGGCCGGCCCATACCCATTGATACGCATTTCACCTCTTCAAACCTGACCTGCGCTCCCGCTTCTCTAACTCCTCACTTTCAATCTGCGGGAGAACCCATCCAAACAGGGCCATTCTGCTGTCGTTTCTTCTGGGAAAGCATCCTCACCCAACTGCGAGCCCAATGACACTCAGAATACTCTCCCTTCCCTTCCCACGACTCTCCGTTCCCTCGCAAAGCGCCGGCCTCTCTGCTGCGTGTTTCCCAAGTCTGTGAACTTGGCTCAAACTCGAGTGCACAATATTCGACGCATCAATAGGCAGCCTCCCAACAGTTGATCTGTCTTCCGGTAAGTCGAATCTGCTATTGATCGTCATGCGATCGAATCCAATGTGTTTTTTGACATGCTTTTGTCCCCCCTTTCCCCGTATTGCACTTCCAACTTTGGTGGTCGATTCGCTCGTTTCGAGGAATATCGCTCTTCCGAGTGCCCCGACTTGCGATGCACACTCACCAACGTTTCTCTTGCACCTGGTGTCTTCTCCTGTTTGATACCTGTTTACATACCAAATGTCTAACCATCAATGCAGTTGATACGGCTCGGAACGACATTGCTGGTCTTCAGACCGTCACCGCAGTTGTGCGCTTCCCATGCCCCGGCCCTGACCGCTCGAACCATTTCTACCCATACTACGTCCTCCGGAACGACAGGACTTGCAATAAGAACGAGAACTCGATTGAACATTCGAATATATCCAAACATTTGAAAATAGACAACGTTGTCGAGAGAAAACTCCTCAAATCTGCGGGTTTCTTCGAGTACCCCCCTTCCCACACAACCGCCGGGCGCTCTCAGCCATCCCGCGCAGGCGCCTACCATCAATTCGACGATCAGCTCTCCCTTTCATTCTAAACAATACTCTTATTACATTATCTTCCTATTAGGACCCCAATATGACTTCCCTTTCGCCCGTCGAAAGCTATTCGGGCTACTCGGCGGCCCGACTTAGCAATGGGAGCGAATCACCAGTACGGCCAGTCGAGCCCAAACATGTCGCATTCGAACTCCTCTTCCCTGAATCCCCCCAGTATCGAGCGCGCCTCCCTTTGCGGGTTCAGATCTTCCCCCATGATAGTACCGAGTCCATTGTGACCACTGTCAAAAACTTCTATGGTCTATACTCCGGCCCGAACGGCAGCAAGGGTGTCAGTTTTGAAGATGATCGAGGCAACACGCTCATTGCCAGGTATGAGAACTTCAGGAACCACATGGTTGTCTATGTCAGAGTCATAGAAGGATCTCCGCCAGCATCTGGCCCTTATCCTGCCAGTTCCTACCCGCCAGCCCCGATGGGAACTCCAGCATATAGCCAAGGCGATTACGCACCCCAATCTGCTCAGCAAGCAATTGGCCAGCACATCTCCAGGCCTGCTTCAAGAGCATCGCGAATGCGCAGTCCCTCGCCTAATGGCGGTCGCGGGCGGCGTAGCACATCTGTTGGCACAAACCCCGCCGCGGGAAAGAAGTGTCGTTCCCGCTCCTCTAAGAACCGCGGTCCCAACTACGACAACCACAGCGATAGCCTAAACGGCTACAGTAGTGGCGACAACGGCTCCGGCTCCGTCACCAGCAAAGCCAAAGAGCAGCTTGGAAATACTGATATAAGCGTGGAGAACATAGTTGAAGGTGGTCGCCGTAAGCGTGCCAAATTCGAGAGTTCTGTAAGTTCTTGCCCATCTCAAACCTAGGTTCTTGCATCTGGGATGTTCTCTAACGGACCTTGTTGCCATAGGAGCTTCCACTGTTTGCACCTCCACAGATGCCCGCGGCTACCTCAAACCCGTCCGTCTCGCCGGCCAGGCGAGTCGAGCATCAACGACCTGTACTGCCTTTCGCCCACCCGGGTCAAAATCCCTTCACCAACCCGCGGCCAATGCAGTCGCCTCAAAGTTATGGTACTGGATATAACCACATTGGAACTTTTGCAACCCCGGTCACGGAACCCAGGCGTCACCGTGGAAGTATAGGCTATCCTGCAGCACCGGGCATTTTGCCCACTCCAGACCCGACCGTCGGCAGTTGTATGTCGGAGGAAGATAAAGACGTTGCTATTCAGCTCATGCGGCTTGGCGAGATGTCTAATATCTCGCATGGCCGGACATCGGCTTCGACGCTAGATGACACGTTCAGCGGCAAAGCCGATGCCGCATCTTCCACTGGCGCAACGAGTGACAGCGATAGTGGCAGTGATGGTGACCTCCATGCTGCCCGCCGACAAAAGTTGGACTTATCAGGGGCAAGTCGCAAGATGTATCAAACCACTGAGAGCCACTTTCTACCCCATCGGGACGGCGCCGCAGCTAGTGGGGACGATGCCGACTACGAGGATGGTGCTGAGGAAAGCAGTGCTGGAGCCAAGTCGGGCCCCAGCAAGAAATCCCAGACTGCTGGAAAGCCGCGCCTGCCTGCCTTGAAGGCTAACAAGCCCAAAACAAACAAGGTTTCTAAGTCCTCCAATGGCACCAAGGTCAAGAAGTCGACCAATCTACCACCCAGCGGCCCCATGTCGCCTACCTCGTTACCTGCGCAGTCGCGTAAGCCCTCAATCACCACGCCCCTTGTCCCCGGACAGCCGGGTGAGGACGACCACCCAGACCTGTCAACCAAGCCCCGCTGTCAAAGATGTCGCAAGAGCAAGAAGGGCTGCGATCGCCAGCGGCCTTGCGGTCGCTGCCGCGACGCCGGCCTCAGTGCGGACCAATGCGTTAGCGAAGACGAGGGCAATGGTCGCAAAGGCCGTTATGGTCGCCACATGGGTGTACCATTGAAAAACACCGAGGCTACTGGTCAGCCTCCTCTTCTGCCGGCTGCCCCAATCGGCATGCCCGCCCCTGTATCGCAAGCTGACAAAAACAAGAAGCGCAAGCGGTAGAAATCATGGGCACGTTCCAGTTCGGTGGCTTTAAGCCAGAGGCACATTGCCAATAAAACGGAATAGAAACGTCCTGAGAAGAAGGGCACTAGTCTCCCAATGTCTTCATGGAGTGCCTTTTCGCGTCTTGTATCAGCCTCTCTTAGGACGACGCAGACAGCAGGGTCTCATATCTTGCTATACGGGACATCATATATGCTTACAGTTGGCATAACTGCCTGTCGGTATAGACGGGGGATATGCACGGGATATGATGGATCTAATATCGCGGTGGTCAAGCTGCTTCCACTCCTTTATAGCCACTTATGTGGACATGGTTCAGGCGTCTGTGTCGTCCTTTCTGATTTTGTCACGTTACGCGCTATCACTACTTGTCAATCTACCAACGACAACAAAGTACAAAAAGTTCAATGTTGGAAATACGTGTGCGGAGCGGGCGGGGGTGCAGGATCATAGAAGAGCAAGCGATTGACTGAGCGAGCGTATGATGAAGAAGAGAAAAAAAAAGCAATATGTTGATAGTCACAGGTTTACCCTGGGGGTCAGACTTGTGGGAGGCCCGGTGGTATTGGCGTATTTGGAGATATAAGCTCTCTGATATGCTTGGTGACGGAATAGCTCTTTGAATTTTTTGTGCCAAGGCATTTTGATTTGGTTTTTTTCCCTGTCTGTCTCTTTGTGTCTATTTTGCTGCTCAATAGGGATGGATGGACTGGAGCGGGGGAGGTCAAGCGAGAGAGCCCGGCGGGTATCGACCTGTTGAAGTACGTACAGCAGCTTGTTCTTCTAGTGCCCAAATAGTGATCAGTCTCGAAATATTGTGCCGCGTGCCCTAAAGTGATTGACATGATCCGTCAGGCACTGGTGGCAAATATATTGCCTGGGAAGAAGTCGGTGTCTTCGGGGTCGGAGATTAGAGCAGGTTTGATCCGGTACGTACTTCTAGAAGGATACGACGCACATCGGCTAGGAGCTAGGTAGTGATGGACTCCTCCCTGACCCGGGCCCCTCACTTGCCACCTGCGCTTGGCCAGCGCGGTCTCGACTATTGAAGCCATCGTCAACCCGCAAATATATGGGTCTGCAATGTGACATAACCGACCTCAGATCCAGTGTTGGACGACCTCGTCCCAACGAAAGACATCACCCATATACACCACGCACACAGACAAGCTCTCGGCGCACAGGCTTTCGCCGGAGTCCTGGGAACCTGGGAAACCTGGGATCGTACTCCCAATGCCATTGACCCGCTTCATCCAAAGCAGCATGCGGTGCCCGCCGTTTTCGCCTGCACTCGCGGATCACAATGAAACAACTGCTAGAAACTATTGGTAATGGGTGGTGCAAGGGATGCAACACGGACAGCGTCTGCAGCAAATCGAGATGTTTGGGTGTGGTAGTAATGCCTCTTGCTCCATCGCAAGACATATAAATATAGCATCTGCCTTGGAAGTGAGTGAAGCGGCGATGCATCGAGGTACTGTCGTCTAAAGCGGCATCCGAAAAAAGGTGGGGGTAATCATGTCGGCAACGACCGTCGCTAACGTTGATCCCGGTACGTTGATCCCGGTAGCCCCGGTGCTGGCACAGCTTGCCAGGTCTCGACGGGCTCCCCAGCCGTCGCACACAGCTAAATGGGGTTAAAATTACCATTGAATTGGTCGCCAGAGCTATGCGACTCGGAATATGTGCATATATTTCGAAATTGGGAGGAAGCGTGGAAAGCGTGGAAAGCGTGGGATTCGGTGACGTTGAAGTTGAGTTAAAAGTAGCCTCGTCGCGAACCCTGCAAAGATCGAAGGACCAGAAGTGGGGCTGATAATCAGGGGTCCTGGCAGGCGTCAGCTCCTGTCAGCCCCTCGCAGCACTGGCAAAGCCACCGGCGGCCCGGGCGAGCCCGGGGTTAAGGAATTTTGTAACCCCATCTCATGATACCTAACTATTTAATTTTTTGGCCAAAACAAACCCCCCCTAGTTCAAGAGCCACGAGCCGCCGCCCGCACACAAAGGCGGCATGCAACTACTTCGAGCTTGGAGCAGCCCCCTTTCCCAGCTGACTCGATCAGAGCCCCACCTAGGTGAAAATCCAAGCCGCGTGGAAGTGCTGCCGGTTATCACGAAACCCGACACTTAACTGGTTTGGGGAGTTACAACCTATTGCACCATTTTTTCGTGATCCATCCGTCGCATCGATGGCAGCTCACGTAGCTGGATTTACTCTGGAGACGGTAGCCAGAATCCCGCGGGCGGAGGTTCTTGTCCCTGTCGAAATGCTGCTTTAAGGGCAATCAAATCATAGCCATGATGATGATGCCGGTGGCTCATCTCAACCCAAGCGGACGCAGGGACGCCGTTGGGAGAATGAATGGTTCGATCCTCGTTGGGCATCGCAGCAGCATCCCCTGGACGAGCCAGGGTGCTTTTGTTTGCCGCCCGTGCCTCTTCCCGAGAACCAGTCGGTGCACTTTCGCATGCGGAGCGACAAATTTGACAAATCTCGTCACAAAGTGATCGTGATATCGTGAGCCCGGGCGGGCTTCACGATGCTTCGGCGCAGGCGGTGAGAAAAAGGCTAGAGCAGCCCGCCTGTCGTCGCGTCGCAACGCTGCTTTTTGGCAGACCTATACTGCGAATAGAAGCAGTAGAAGCCCCCCGGGGCCCAGTTTCCCAGGTTCCCCGGTCCGCTAGGAGCCCAGAAACTCAGAAACGTGGTCCCGTCAGAACGGTCTGCCAGACCGGTCCAGGCCTGGGGCGATTCTTGATATCAATAAATTGCTACTCCACCTCGATGGATCGTGGATCATGAGTCCTCCACATCCGTTAACGGAACATGGCCACCCTGGATGCACCACCGAAATCTGGTCATGATGGTTGCAAAATGCTATTGTGATGAGTTTTCCGTAGGTAATGGATTGGAGCCTGACGTGCGCCTGGCCTCCGCCGGGCCCCAGCGTCCGGCTCAGTATATAGAGACCGGCCGGAGGCGTACTTGACGATGAACTTTGCTTGGACATCAGCTCCTTCAGACAGCTTTCTCCCATACTTTCAGCAGTCTCACGACTACACTGCGCAATCGTTCATATCTTGTACTCCGCCCAAGAGCATCATTGCCGGTCATGTCTTCCACCATGGATCTCGAGAAGAAGAAGGGCCACGAAGTCACTGTCACTGTCGTCCCGATCTCCCATAGCCAGGTCTCGCTCTCTAGGGTAGAGTCTGGCACGCCGCCGGTATCCGAAAAGGGAGGAGAAGAAGAAGACGAGGCGCCCGATGGAGGCTGGATGGCGTGGCGTCAGGTTATCGCCGGCCACTTCATCAACGCCATCTCCTGCGGGTACTCAGCCACATTCGGCATTTACCAGCTGTACTATACCGAAGCTCTCAATCTACCCGCCGCCCAGATCGCCTGGATCGGCTCGTTTCAGATCTTCCTCAACTCGCTGGTCTGCCTCCTGGGAGGTAGTCTCTCCGATGCGGGTTACGCGCGCCACTGTGTCTGGGCCGGGTCCCTCTGTGTACTGATCGGCACCTTCATGACGAGCATTGCGACCGAGTACTACCAGATCTTCCTCGCCCAGGGTGTCCTGCAGGGTCTCGGTCTTGGTTTGATGTACATGCCCTCGACATCCGTCGTGAGCTCGTACTTTAAGCGCAAGCGGTCCCTGGCCCTCACGATTGCCTCCGCCGGCACAGGCACGGGCGCCATTGTATTCCCTGCTACGGTCCAGTTCCTCATCCCGAAGATCGGATTCGCCTGGGCTGTCAGGTGCTCGGGATTCGTGGCAGTCGTTATCTGTGTCATTGGCTGCATTCTACTAAAGCCTCGTCTTGCTCCCCGCAAGGGTGCTGCTATCGTTGATGTCAGCGCTTTCAAAGAGATCCCCTACATGCTATTCGCAGTGGGGACTTGGTTCTTCTACTGGGCACTGTATTTCGGCTTCTTCTACGTACGTATCACCTCCACCCGTTGCTTCTTCTCCTCACTGGCCCTCGACTTACTAATAGCAAACAGATCACCAGTTTCGCACTGACCCTGCCTGGCGAGGTTTTCACCCCTACGACTACGGTGAACCTTCTGTTGGTGACCAACGCTGTGTCCACGCCGGCCAGAGTGTTCATCGGCTGGATCGCAGACAACCATCTGGGTCCCTTCAACACCTACATCTTGTCCGTCGCATCTCTGGCGGTCACGCTGTTCAGCTGGATCGCCGTGACGAACGCGACAGGCATGTACATCTGGGCCGTGGCGTTCGGCATCACCAACGGTGCGGCTCAGGCGGCTTACGTCGGGGCCATTGCCGGCCTCACCAAGGACCCCAAGAGGATCGGCATCCGCATCGGCATGATCTTTGGCTTCTGCGCCTTCGCGTCCTTGGCGGGCCCGCCCGTGGCCGGCTCCATCATCGACTCTACGGGCGGCGCTTATCACTGGGCCCAGGTCTGGGGAGGCAGTGTGGAGCTGCTCGCTGTCGTGATCCTCATGGTGGCGAGGTGGTTCGTCGCCAGTGACCTTTGGGTCGTTGTTTAAAAACAAAAAAGGAGTTTGGGAATGGTGGTCGGTCGGCTACGCAGTACGTGGCCCCGCAATCCATTCGGTTGGTCTGTCAAACACGGCAGCTAGGGAGTCAGCATGATTCCGTTGTTCTGTTTTCTAAATTTTATACCCCTTGGGGGTTTTGCGGAGTTGGTTCATTGGAGGACTAGATTCGGGTGGTTTGTGATGTTGGTCGGAAAATTAGCGAAGCGATGGCTGTTTGGGTTTGTAAGCATGGCGTCTTGTGGTATTCAAAAGTTGGTTAGAAAGAGCGGTGATGAGGTTCACGAAACATGCATTGGAGCGGGATATTTGTTTTCATTGGTCTTTTGAGACACATAGGAGTGTACAGGGTTATAATTCGATAATATTAATACTTACCTACGCACACCAACGAACCATGCTCCTTTCTTCTGGCCAAGCTTCGAAGGAAGCCCGGAACTCGGATTGTTTCATTCCATTCTTACGACCCCCTTCTAACATAGATTAATTGTATACAATATTGATGACTGCCGATAGTGGCGCTCGTTATCATTGCATGGCCTGTAGTTGGCTACATTTACCCAGCGACATTTATCCGCCCCTGTTGTGTCGTATGCATATAGCCTGCCTGCATCGAATCTGGCAGACCCTGAGTGCGCTTTGCTGTAAGCAAGATGCAGGGTACAGGTGCAGGGTACAGGTGCAGGGTGCCATGTGTGCACGTTGCCTGTCCATCACTTTCAACCTCGAGCCGGTCAATGGGCACCCTGCCATACGCCGCCTACAGTTACGACATCGTCTTCTTCAATGTCATTGCCCAGCAGGATTGGCAATGCTAGCTAGCGGGGATTTATTTTGCGTATGTGCGCGCGTGATCCTCTCTTCTTTCTCGAGACCTGATAACAGCCTGTATCTTGGCTGACCACTACCGCGCTTGCCGTCTTTTCATTCCGTTGCGATCACGTTGCCAAATGCCAATAGTGTGACACCCATTGTATCGGTGAGGCGTCCGAGAGAGACACCATATTGCGGGAGTAGGTATTATGTGTGAGTAAGATGTAAGCACATGTAGGTAGTGGGCTAGCTGAGTTGTCTGTCGCCTCTTGACCTTACCCCAGGATTCGGAGAGGTGGGACGTCGGCGGCCCGGACACGATCGCCCGTAGAATTATTGCCGTCTCGAGGTCCCGCGTGTGCTTGGGGGTGGCGCCCTTTTACCTAGGTAATTGGCGGTAATAGGGTTTCGTCGCTAGCACGGCCTACGGGATCTTAGATGACGTTTTGCGCGTGGTAATGCCCCTTGGCTTCCCCATGTTTCTGTAACAGCTGTTAGCGATGATCTTAATAATCATGATTACAAACTGCTTCCAACGTCGCATGTCCATACCACGTTTGCGACGTGATGCGTCCAGAACCACGCCTCCTCACCTTTAGGGGGGTTCCGGCAGGTTCGGCTAAAACCTACCGATTGCGTATGTAGGTATTTATCGGGGATAGTAGCTAACGTATGGGTTTCCCAAACCGGACTGAACCGAGTTTGAGTTTGCGCGGCACTCTACCCAGTGCCTTAGGTAACCCAATGCCTATCGCATGCAAACTACCACTAGCCTTTTCGTCTGGTCTAATGTCTTAGTTACTTGGCGTGCAGCTATACCAACAGCCGCTATATCGATCCGTTGTCACCATGTTTAGTAAAAGCTAATTCGATAACCGCGGCCCACGAACTCTGTAATAGCGTTAGTCAGTTACCGGATCCCGCGCGCTCAATGGAAGAAGCCTCAATCTCCGCGTGTTGATGCAAAACCCCAAACTCTCATAGACGAAGTCCCGCCACGTTTTCCCTGCGCAAAAAGCAAATGCGACTTGTTACTGCCGACTGTGTCGTAGCACGCAGAGAGACGGCTTGGGTTACATAGAGGACGTCAGCGCTGGGGCTTTCTCGGGAGTTGCTAATGTCTCACTTTTTTTTTCCTATCCTCTCTCCTCTCTCTCTCCCTTCTCCTGTCACTTCCCCGCAAAGAGGCCAAGACATTAGCACACTTAATCAATACCCTGGTATCCCTGCTTTGTTCAGGGTAGGCGGGACCAATCAGATGCAGGCCGTTACAGCGCGAGCTTTGCCTAGGTGAGCTTAATCCGTCTGGGCGCCAAGCACAGCATGACTTGGGGTTCGCCTGGTTTGCAGGTCACAGAGGCAAAACCCCCCATCGCACCCACTCAGCACGCCAACGATTTGCTGCAATGGCATCTGCCGTTCCTACTCCAAGCCCTTGGCACTCGTGCAAGTGCAGGGTCTAGGCTTGGACACCGCTGCAGCTCCGTGTCCATCGGCTGGACGGGACAGGGTGGCCGACCTACCAGTCTACTCTGCTGCCACCGCATCCTGGCCCTCCGCCTGCATCCCTGGTTCCTGTCCCTTACTTTTGTTTCCTGGGTAGCTTGGCTGGGGCCGGGTAGTAGCAGGTAGGGGCAAACTCAGATAAATTTCTGGGGAGAAGGAGAAATGCCCGATGGATGAGGAATGTCAATGTAGTAAATAAAAGGGACCTGTCTCCTCTACATATACGTTCGACCGGGAAAACCTGTTCGACTCCTCAATTCCTCTCATCCTCTCCCTCCAGACATCATACTCGTCCAGACGTGGTCGTGGTTGTAGCCAAGTTCCTCAACCAGTTCCTGGATTAGAACAAAACAAGCAACGGCGAAGAACACCTTCGTTCACGTGGAAGGGTCTGGGGCAGACAGCCAGCAGCTCGCCGTTGAAGAGCCGCTCTTGTCCACCAAACTCTCTCTCTCTCTCTCTCTCTATATATATATATTGACAAATCTATTTACATATATCACAATGTCGATAACGCCTGAGAAGAAGACCTTGGGCGCCCTCGAGGCCGAGTCCGCAGCCACCAAGAGCGATTCAGAGACTTATGAGATCTCCTGGACGCGCGAGGAGGAAGCTGTGATACGCCACAAGCTTGACTGGCAAATCGTCCCCACCGTCACATTGCTTTACCTGCTGTGCTTCTTAGACCGGTAAGTTCTCCATCATCAAATTTCAGTTTGTATGACCACGGATATTGCGAGCGCGAGTGCGCCAAGCTCAACTCAACTCAACGTATCGCGTTGCTGGCAGGCTCGCTCTGGGTCTGACATTTGAAGACATCGCATAAAGAGAAGAAGCACACACTAACCCGTCCTCGTGCAATCAGAGCCAACATTGGCAATGCTAGAATCCAGGGCATGGAGAAAGACCTGGACCTGAAGCGCGACAACCGCTTCAACATCGCAACGTCCATCTTTTACATCGTCTACCTGACCGTCGAGATTCCTTCGAACCTGCTTCTCAAGAAGATTGGCCCCCGTTTCTACATTCCCGGTCTGGTCGTCGGATTTGGTCTCGTCTCCATGATGACCGCCTTCATCACCACATACGAGCAGCTCTGCGGTCTGCGTGCCCTTCTCGGTATCTTCGAGGGTGGCGCCATGCCTGGTATCGCATTTTTCCTGAGCAACTTCTACAAGCGTGAGGAGTTGTATTTCAGGATAGGTATTTATGTCAGTGCCGCTTCGATGGCGGGTGCTTTTGGAGGTAAGTTGACTTATACATGTCGTATTTGGAACCTACGTGGCTAACCTGAGAAATCACGCAGGCCTTCTCGCAACCGCGCTTGCCCGTGTTCCGGAATGGGGTACGGCGGCAGCCCCCATGCATACCTGGCGCAACATCTTCTTCTTCGAAGGCCTTCTGACCATCGTCTGCGGCTGCCTCGCGCCCCTGCTCCTGCCGCAGACGCCTGGGAAGTCGAAGCGACTGAACGAGCGCGAGAAGTGGATCGCCGAGGAGCGCCTGCGCCTCGAACACAAGGCCCTCGCCAACGAGAAGGTCCGGCCTCACCACGTTAAGCGCGCCATGCTCAACATCAACAACTACATCTGCGCCGGCGGTTTCTTTTTCATCAACGTCACCGTCCAGGGCATCTCCGTCTTCATGCCCACCGTGCTGCTCAACCTGGGCTGGAAGGCCGAGAAGGCCCAGCTCTACTCGGTGCCCCCCTACGTGCTGGCCTCGGCCGTCGCCATTGGCATCTCCTTCGTGAGCGACAAGGCCAAGAAGCGCGGCATCTTCCTGGCCCTCTTCGCCCTCATCGGCATCACGGGTTTCGCTGTCCTGCGCTGGAGCTCGAGTGACAACATCAAGTACATGGGCATCTTCTTCGTCGCCATCGGCGCCTTCCCCGGCGGCCCGGGCTTCCTGTCCTGGGGCATTAACAACTCAGCCGGCCCCGCCGTCCGCGCCGTCACCAGCGGCTGGATCGTCTCCCTCGGCACCATGGGCGGTATTCTCGCCGTCTGGGCCTACCTCTCCGTCGACGGGCCCAACTTCCCCATCGGCCACACCATCAACCTCGTCTGCCAGGTCGCCACCCTCTTCCTCGCCCTCGGCGGCATCTTCTACTGCAACTGGGAGAACCGCCTGCGCGCCCGCGGCGGCCGCAACTACCGCCTCGAGAACAAGACGGAGGAGGAGATTGCCGACCTGGGCTACCGGCATCCCGAGTTCCGGTATATGGCTTAGACCAGTTTTCCCCCTCCTACAAGCCGGGGACTTTTCCAGCGTTATTGTTGTTTCCTTATGAGACTTGGCTCTTGTCCTTTTTTGATCGCGTGGGGGAATATAGGCGAGCAAGCACTGGTTAATCCTGTCGTTTTTTGGATGGTCGGTCCGCATCGTCTATTTTGTGTAGAAGAACCAGATACTCATTGTATATGTGACCTACTTGCATATATAACGATGACCTTTGCGAAAGGGCTGGGCTCGTATATAGAAAGCCCCAAAGAAAGATATCAACATCCGATGCCTTACAATTCCAGGTCATATCAATACCGGAGGAAAAGGATTGAATAAAAAAGTTCAACACCATCATCATCTGCTTATGACTGTAATCCCGCAAAACGGAACCCTCACTATCCAGGGGTTTGTTCATCTTTTACGAAGTCCGACCTTCTCTTCTCTAACATAAGTTCGTAATACAATCCAACTAAATATAGGCAGACAGATGTTGATACAATATGCGATTTATTGGCATTCTTTAATGCGTTATATGGACAGCTTGCTATTATGGTACAGGGCACAAGTCGCTCAACATCTAACAGAGTAAGGCAAAAGAAGAGTGCTTGAATATTCTTGCCATATGTCGGCCCATTTCACCGAACGCCTCGCCCTTATCAACAAATAGCAAAGTCTAAGGAGTATGCAACGTGCACGCAATACCAAACAACGGGCGCCAGCCAGCCAGTCTCGGTTCAAGGCCCGCGTTGCTGCGTGACAAATTCGTCCGGAAACATAAGGGTCCCTTGAGTTTCTGCCTTGACTAATGTTATTTTCGTCAGATGAATCTCAAGCAGCATCCCGTTGCGGATGTCTAGAGTGCCAGCCCCAATATCCTACCAGCTTTCTCGGGGTTGCCGAATTCGGCCGACCGAGTAGGGCTCAGATCGGGGCTCTCCGACGGTTGCGGCGGAAACTCCGAATCAACATACTCGGCAGGGTGAGACCATTCGCCCTGTGCAAGAGATCGACGCTTTTTCTTAATGTTTCCTTGACTCGGTAACTTCGGAGGAGCATCAGGTCGAGGGGCTGGGGGTGAAGTCACTGTTCGTATGTCTGATGGAGCGTCAACAGTATGCGATTGAGACAAGGGCGTCTTTTCTCGGGGAGCCATTGGTGCACTGCTGTTGGCGGAGGAGTCGTGAGCTCGGCTGTGAAGGTTCACCGGGATGATAGGCACACGCCGCGCGGTTTCTATCTCAGAGTTGGGCGTCGGCAAATCGCTGTTGATGACTTGCGGAGCAGACTTTTCATTGGTCGTAAGTCCTTTCGTCGTTGCAAAAGCCGACGATCGCTTATGGTAGGGGTCTCGCTCAGAGAAGCCGTCCTCAATGGGGTGCACCATAACAGACTGACGATGAATCGTGAGGATGGAATTCGTGGGGACGTTGACCCAGTTCTCTGTAATAACGTTTAGCAAGTACCGAGCAAGACATGACATGGAAAAGGCACTTACCCCGTTCGAACGTCAGCGGCTCGCTGGCGACAAGAACGATGTCGGCGCCCTTATCTCGCCGTTCCATCTGATAGTCTTTGTCGCCCGGGGTGGGCCGCGTCTCCCACTGGGTGCCAGAGGAGTAGTACAGACTTGCGGCCTCATCTGTCTTACTGCTGACATATCTGGTGCAAATTACACTGTGCCCGTCTGTGACAGCGAAGTTGAGTAGACTTCGCGTGTCCACGTTCTCGCTCTGCACTACACTCTCCGATATGCTCGTGGTGAGCTCGTTGATGATTTCAATGGTCTGAAGAAGCGCCTTGCGCAATATGGCCGGACCGAAACCATTCTCGGGCTGGGAGCTGGGGTCAACACCCAATCTTTCCAGGCGGTCCATGAACAGGGCAAACGCCCATTCACTATCAGTGCCACCCTGTACGTATAGATACCACCTATCGTGGAGCTTCTCGCCCAGGCGCCGCTTGATATATTTCCACCCGCCCAGGCCACCATTGTGCATCCACATCAGACTGCCATTGGTAAAGGGGTGGCAGTTGTCCTCGCTCAGGGAGCCTTCGGTGGTAGCACGGACATGAGCGAAGATCAGTCGAGAGGCAGTCTTGGAGGCAAGTCGGTGCAAATTGGTGCAATTCCAAGCGGGGACAGTCGACGTGAAGAGGCAAGGACAGGCACCGAGTTTCGCGTCGGTGTAGAAGCCGACGCCGAAACCGTCGGCATTGTTCTGGCCTCGTCTGGTATCCTACCGTCCGGAGTTAGCAAGAGATAGACCCCTGGACAGAGCTCAGACGACGGCGCATCAATGTGATATCTTACAAGTCGTAATCGAGAATCAAAGGATTGCTTGAGGATGGAATGCGTGGGGTCGAGGATAAGCTTCGAGAGCAGGATCTCGTCGCTGCCACGGTATACCTATACAAGAGAGGCGGTCAGCTTGGCTTTCGTTCGTTGCGTTTCCGTGGCGTTCCAACTCGCCAAACGTCGGTGGACGGGGGCAATCAGCTTACCAGAAATCGGCACATGGCCGCAACGTAGAGGCGGAACTAATCAATAAGGTGGTGTTGCGGAGAGGTATTTCGAGGAGAGGCCAATTTTACGTGGAAGGACTGAGAGCTGGCAAAAGCCATAGGAGGAGGGAGTGATTGGGAGGATTCGGTGCCCTTGCTCTGTTCACAACGTGTCTTTGCGTCTTCGTATTGTCTTGCGTCAAGTGGGATGTTTGGTCGATCTATTTTCTTTTTCCGGACGCCTTAGCTGGGCTTGTGTTCACCCCACGGGAAGTTCCCTGATGCTAGCAGGACTGCTAGGTGTGGGACGTTAGGAAGAAAGACGGTCTATTCGTTAGGTCGCTAGCAATAGCTTCGTCCCGTCAATTGAAAGGTGCGTGGTGTATATCCACATACGCGATGACTGCTTGGGAGGTGAGCAGGTGAGACTCGGCGAGAGAGCATTGGCAACCAAAACTCAAAGTTGGCCGATTACGGAGACATGTCGTGTGTCGCCATGGAACACTACATGTATGTAATAGTACGGAACACTGCACTGCTGAGCACTGCTGATACCATAGACCCGGGCGATGACGCGAGATTGCCAATTTGCGCTGCAAGGCCCCCCCAATTTCAGTGGGCATGCGACCCTGAAATGCACTGGCCCCGGACGCGGGCAGGTTAGTTCAATGCTGCTCGCAACCCCCAAAACGCCCGCTAAAGCGCTCCCACTCCACCCTGCCACTTCCGGGGCTTTGATCTGTCCCGCTCTAGCATTTTCTTATTACATGACACAGTATCGTCCGGGATAACAGTCTGTCTTGTCTGTGTAGGGCTGTAACAGGGCAGGAATCCCACCGAGAATCTGGGGGATGCCCCGCTAACCAGGCAGTCGGTCCCTTTTTCTTATCTTAATACATCTGGGCATGCATCGCGCCCACTCCGAGGTTTCCCATCGGCATCTTCATAAAAACAAGCAGTGACTTCGAGTCGTTCAACTTGACTAGTTGATCGTATCCAATGACTAATCAATCTCGGCCTCTATACTGGTTACTTCCCGTCTCGTCTGAATTGCCTTTAAACACACGTGGCAGATTACATACTTGGATCTCGTCCGACGGGAAACAAAGAAGCCGTGAGGTGTACGAGTGGCATCGTCACTAAACATTACCCAAGCAACAGACGATACAGTGACATGTATCCTCGTGCGGAGAGTGGTACATATTCAGACATGTCATAATAGCTACTTCTGGGGGTATCGGTAGTTGTATTGACACGGTCGACTAATGGGAGGAGGCATGTACGCGGCCGCTGCAGCCAGCCGAGTCGCACCAAGAACCCATTCTCCTCCACATGCCCTCGACGGTGAGCACCTGGGCTTCTTCGCTTCCCGGACCGGGCCGCATAGCCCTCGCTCACTCGCGCCGATGATTTCCACCCTGTACCCGCCACGTGAACATAAGTTCAGAGACTAGTCTGCGTCGCCATATTCTTTGGGGTTCTTTGCGCACGTCTTGCAGTACCTCTCCACGCATTCTTCGATATAGGGAACAGGATCCTCATGTTCATCCGCTTCTTTCAGACACTCTTTGCAATCGTCACACGGATGGGCTTGTGAGGCAGTTTCCGTCTCCACGGGCAGCTTGTCGTTGAGGGCAACCGTTGGGGCCCGGGCTGTAACAGCAGTAGCAGCGGCAGCGATTTGGCCGCACAGGTAGGCGAAGATGAGAGAGTGAAGACCCTTCATTTTGGAGCTTGCCGATTTCTTGCTCTGGTTATGGATGATAATGATCTTGCCGAACGACAACCACAATGAAACCCTTGGCTGGAGAACATGAAGGTAGTGTGCCCTGGCTGAAGGTTTTCAAATAATGGAAATACGAGCTCTTCATATGGATATTGTTAGAGAGGTAACCGAGGCAGTATGGCCCATCAAGGTTCTATTTGCCATTCTGGCTCTCCTAGATGGGCGAGAATGGCTGTACGACTAACCGGCAGGGTTTGAGACAACACGCACCGTCGACTGGGCTAGCAGTTGTAAATATCAGGTATGGCACGGAGAGAGTGATTTAGATTTAGATTTTATACAGCCGCGATCGCCTGTGGTAGATGCGCGAATACACTGCTTTACGAATGAGCTGGTATTATCATATCTTCGTGTAGTATGCCACCAGAGCCTGACTAGCGACGAAAGCGTGGTTTGGTAGGTAAATTCCAACTATTTGGTTGTTTTGGGAATCCTTGGTTCCGATGGCACCCTAATGGGCCGAAACAAAAACATCAACTCTCCTTGCGAACCAACCTCCAGGGTCCTCCCGCCTCAAGATAAACATTGGGAATCTAGCACAGTATTAGCATGAATCATATCACAGACCTTGAGGGTTGAGGGCTTTCCCCGTCTACAATGTGGAAGTATCATCTTGTATAGTTTTTTCCCTTAAGACGAACAAACAATGTGGTAGGGGTAGATCATGTAGAAGTGAAGGGGACGTACAGTACTCATTGATCGATGAAGACGTTTAAGGTGGCATGCATGAACCGATTCCGTCGTAAACACCCCCCGCGCCACCGCCGCCACACTGTCCGTAACGCGGGATCGTTGCGCCTGTGCATATAAGAAGATGATTTTACCAGTTATAAGGGCCCGTGACTTACCTGGCGCTGACGTCATGGTTATCACGGCCGACTCCGTCGTGGTAACGAAAGAAGTCACCGTAGAGGCTGGGCCTGTGCTGGGAACCGATATAGTCTCCACCACGGTCTGCGTTAATATAGAAATGGCAGTTGATGTCCGTGTTTCATGGTCTGTCTGCGTTGTGTGTGATGTGTCCGTTATCTTGCTCGTGTCTGTCCGGGTCGTCGTGGCCGTCACTAGAACCGTGTCGACATGCGTCACAAGCACCGAGGATACCGATGTTACCAAGCGCGTATCGGTAGTCGTGTCCGTGACCGTGGTTGTCGTGGTGTTTGTAGTCAGCTCCGTGCGGGTCACAATGGCCGTGTCAGTCGTAAAGTCTGTCTGAGTTACCCTTGTTGTCTCAGTGGTCTCCACAGTGTTGGTCAGGTTCAGCTTGATAGTCTCTACGGCTGTTATCGTGGTTATTCTGGTCGAGTAGACAGGAATTGTGGATATCTCTATGTCTGTATAGGTCTCGGTTATCGTGTGGGTAACATAAACCACTCCGGTTCTCTCAGAGGGTCTGTTGCATATCCCCCACTGAGGTTGGCATCCCTCTTTACCAAACCTAACGTAGCAGTCAGAGTCATGAATATGAGTACACTTTGAAAGCTTCTCTGGCGGGATTCTAGCTCAACGTACCAGCCGTGCTCAGAGCAACACTCGCCAAAGCCTATGGTCATCTTGGTTAGAACCCTAATATGAAGTTCGTCACCCCTTTCGAAGAGTGATTTATTGGATTCAAGGTAAGTTATGTCACTTCCGCAGTTCCTCTCGATGGATATCTGGGATTGTAATGCCACGAGGGTCATGCAGGTGGCCAACCCAACGACATACAAATGGCATAGCATTTTGGATCTTCATGAGAACTATTGCAGGCGGGGATGCCGAGGGATTACATGTCCGGGATGAGTCTCGATATTTATAACCCATATCACATCATTTCATGCCAAAGAATGTCGTTACGCTCGAGTAGCATTCAATTTCGTATTCGCTGATACATCAATATGGAAGAATGGAAGCACCTGCCGGATATAGCTTCAGGCTGCGTCGACCAAATGTCGATGAGAAGCATCCCTGCTGTTCAAACAGCCCGAACGACTATGGTAGATGCACCGGCCGGCTCCCGGTCTAACAAGCAGCCATGGAGCCCACAAGGCGTGTAACCCTGTGTAAAGATACCTAATGCCATTCCACGAAAGAGGAAGCCATATCAAGTGAGCGATAAGCGCGGCTGCAGCCACAACGGGCGAATAATTAGGCTGATGCACTCTTAGGAAGAGTAGCCGATGGCTCGTGGCTCGACCGTACGATATATCAAAGGGTTACATATACGCAACTGAGTGAAGCATTGTCCCTCAGTGGAACATGATTCGAGCGTTTACCTGCCATACGGTCCGGAAGAATAGCATGCAGGTACCAAAGTCGCATCCAATTCTAAGTTGCATCTCAAGATGAGGAATTAATAACGGATATAGAGACCTAGAACATGGCGACAGTGAGGAGTATTCGGTACGAGCCGCGCTTCCCTCGAGATGGAGCGATGTTCATCTAAGTGCAGCTGTCAAGTTTGAGTCTACTGACTTGAGATGATCGCGAGTGTGAGGCGGACTAGCAGCTAGCTAGCACTCTATTGGAGCAAGGCAATAGCTCTTACAGGAGGGGCCGGGAAACGCCGGCACGCACTTGCACTTTATATGCGCTAAGCCACAACTATCGGTCAAGCCACCCAGCGCTCTGTTAAGTGCATTGCCGCATGAACGTGGGCAATCTCCAGCTCCACGCCACTACTATCAATGGCTCTATCAAGCCTGCGATTCCGCTTGCTCTCCCCCTAGACTCACCAATTCCATCTCTCGCCAAACATCGCAAAGGCGCCCGCTACATCCTCTCTGGATGGTCTTCTTCCCGACCTCGAATTACTGCCTCCGCTGCGAACCGACAGCATGAGCGGACGGCTTATAGCAGCCGCCGGGCGCCTGCCCTTCACGCGGTCGGCTGCCATGAATGCTTCCCGCCAGTACCACCAACTTCCCTCCGGCGGACTCCTCCGAGCCGACGCTGCCGTACGAGCGACGAGACGAAAGATGTGGTATGGCGGCAACTCATTCCACAATGCCGTCATTGTACGAAATGCTTCCTTTATCCGCTTTCTCCCAAAGCTGGCTGCGAAGCTGTTAAGGATCCCCGCCATGGCTGGCGGTGTGACGGTCGCCGGGCTGGCCTGGTTGCAGTATCAAGCATCGGCTGCCGGGAACTATGCATGGGATACCATCAACGCCGCCAAGAATACCGTCACGGGGACGGCCAATGGCATATTCGGTGGCGCTAAGGACATCACAGACCAAATCAGCAAAGGGTGGCAAAGCACAAAGGACCAGGTTGAGCTACCAGAGTGGATGCAGAAGGTGCTGAGATTACAAGAAGAAATAGGCACAGGAAAGAACGGCGGCGGTGGTGGTGGCGGCGGCCCTGGAGGCGAGGATCCCAAGCAGAGCAGGATAGGTGGTGCTGCCGCTGTCGGCGGGACTGCTGCTGCATATGGCTATGAGCACTCTACTGAAGATGACCCCAGGGGCGCTGAGGAGGTCGCGAAGGATGATCAAATGATGCTTTTGACGAAAAAGATGATCGAAATTCGAAATATTCTCCAGAAAGTCGGTCAGTCCAGCACTCTAACGCTGCCATCTATTGTCGTCATTGGATCCCAGTCCTCGGGCAAGAGCTCCGTTCTTGAGGCCATCGTTGGACATGAGTTCCTGCCCAAGGGCACGAATATGGTCACCAGACGGCCTATAGAACTCACATTGATCAACACCCCGGGATCAAGGTCCGAGTACGGAGAGTTTCCTGACCTTGGCCTCGGCAAGATCTCGGATTTCTCATCCATCCAACGGACGCTTACTGAGCTCAACCTGGCGGTGCCTGATTCTCAGTGCGTCTCAGATGACCCCATCCGATTGTCCATTTCGTCACCGAATGTGCCGGATCTTTCCCTGATCGACTTGCCTGGTTATATCCAGGTCGTTGGCCATAACCAACCGCTTGAGCTGAAGCAGAAGATCTCCGAGCTTTGCGACAAGTACATCCAGGCCCCAAACGTCATCTTGGCCATCTCAGCAGCCGATGTGGACCTGGCAAACTCGGCTGCCTTGCGTGCTAGCCGAAGGGTTGACCCAAGGGGAGAGCGCACGATTGGTGTCGTAACCAAGATGGATTTGGTCGATGCTGTTCGAGGCTCTGCCATTCTCAACGACCGACAGTATCCTCTGCGACTAGGCTACGTGGGTGTTGTTTCTCGTGTGCCCACGTCGACCGGAATCTTCAAGACCGGGAAGACCGACGTTTTGACTGCTATCACCAAGAACGAAAACGCTTACTTCTCGTCGCATCCGCTTGAGTTTGGCCCTGGCTCTGATGTCAGCGTTGGAACCACCACCTTACGGAAGAAGCTTATGCATGTGCTAGAACAGACCATGTCCGCCAGCCTACAAACCACCAGTGACGCCATCCAGCAAGAGTTGGAGGAAGCCACTTATGAGTTCAAGGTCCAGTACAACGATAGGCCCCTCTCTGCCGAATCGTATCTGGCCGAAAGCCTAGATGCCTTCAAGCATTCTTTCAAGCAATTTGCGGAGGAGTTTGGCCGCCCACAAATGCATGAGCTCCTCAAGAACGAACTGGACCAGAGAGTGCTTGACCTGCTTGCGGCGCGGTACTGGAACAAGCCCATTACCGACCTTTCAGTCCCTATTCTCGAGCCCGACAATCTGGCCGATCTCCCCAAGGCCGACCCTGAATCGCTCTTCTGGCACCGGCGCCTGGACGCCTCTACCTCGTCTCTGACAAAACTGGGTGTGGGCCGCCTCGCTACGACCGTGGTGGCTTCGGCCATCCAATCGCATGTCGACAATCTGATTGGCCAGTCTACATTTGTCAGTCATCCTTTTGCCCGCCAGGCCATCACTGAAGCTGCCTCAAGCATTTTGAACGACCGATTCTACAGCACCAGCGACCAGGTGGAAAACTGCATCAAGCCTTTCAAATTTGACATCGATATGGAGGACCGCGAGTGGACCCAAGGCCGCGAGCATGTACAAGGCGTACTCAAGAAGGAACTGGACGCCTGCGAGGGTGCCATGAAGGATTTAGAAAGCACAGTTGGTGGAAGAAGGAAGCTCAAGGAAGTATTGCACTTTGTGGACAAGGCACGCAAGGGCGATATTGTTGTCGAGAATGAGAACCAAGCCGGCGCTGGCGGCTTCAGCGCTGCTCTGCTCCAAAAAGGTATTTACCCATCCCAGATTAGACAACCTCGGCAGAAACTGACACAAATCGTAGGCCGTGAAGCAGCATTCCTTCGGGACCGCGCAGATATTATCAAGATGCGTTTGATGGCTGTGAAGTCGAAGCAATGCGCCAATATGAAGAACAAGTACCACTGCCCCGAGGTCTTCCTCGACGCCGTGGCCACCAAGCTCGCCTCGACCGCCGTTCTGTTCCTGAACGTCGAGCTGCTGTCAGAGTTCTACTACAACTTCCCGCGCGAGTTGGACACGCGCCTGGGCCGTCACCTGTCGGAGGAAGATGTCGAGAAGTTCGCCAAGGAGGACCCCAAGATCAAGAAGCATCTGGAGGTGATTCGGCGCAAGGAGCTGCTCGAGCTCGTGCTGGATAAGATGGAGAGCCTCCGGCAGCTAGAGGGCCGCGAAGGCCAGCGAAACAAGCCGGGCAGCAAGAAGGGTGGCTCCGAGAAGGAGAAGGGCCGGTGGGGTTTGTTTTAGAAGAAGAAGATGAAGAAAAAAGGATATACCACTCAAAGCATTACACACGTTTGACGACCACACACAGACACAGACATACCAGTCATGATGGGCAACTCGGAGTTTTGGAGAAAATTTGATTCATTGGGGTTGGCACAGCAGGTCATCCTGTAGAGATATCACCATTCTTTTGCCTTGTTTTCTGCGCCGTCTTATTCCTGTGCGAAGTGGTGAAGGCCGTTTGTTGATTGGCCAGGTTATACAGTGTTTAGATTTGATCCCCCCTTAAACCACTTCAGTTGTCTATCAATTGAAACATATATTCCCAGCATTTCAACACACACCGTGAAGGTATACATCAACGGTCAAAAGTTATCCTGCATGCCATGACCGGAGGTATCACACTGCTTTCGTTACACAAGTAGGGGAAACAATATATCAGCTAGGACATCTTGTCTGAAGTTTCTGCATGTATGCATGTCTATTACTCTGCAGAATCATAGGCTCCTTCTGATCCGAAAAGATGGAAAATATGAAACCCGAACCCTTGGTGGGCCAAGTTCATTACAAAGGGCTAGTCATTGTAGTAGTTCGCCGCCCATTCGAAATACTTAAGACTAGACAAGACTTGGAGCCGCATTACCAGAACGGCGATACGGGTTTGACATAAAGCCCAGTGATGTTCTGTTGAGTGGCTTCGCCCTTCCGCTGCGATGGCCTAATCTAACAAGACTTCTCGCCACATTTCTCCCCACAATAACCCACGACCAGTGATCGTGTGCGCCTGACCGGGTTACTTGGGAACTCGAATTGCTGATCGATGCCTATATACTCGCCGACTAGTATAAGGTACCTCACAGCATTTGGTTCCATATGCAGCAACGGACCTAGTCTTGGTAGACTGTGCAGGTTCGACTTGCTCAAGAAAGACACGTTAAGCACTGGCTAACCATAAGGACCCAGGGAAGTGCAAAACCTTCCACCCACCAGTCGAGCGCATAACATGGTTAGCGTAATGGAAAACAACTATGAACTACGTGTCGCCCTCATCGTGGTCACGTTAGGATCGTGGTTGGGTGTTGACGGGGTTAGAAACAGCTCCTGGGGCTGCTTGGCCGGAGCCTGCCTGCTCCCCCTCTTCATTGAAGAGACTTTCTTGGGCTATGATAAATGTTAGCACGATCCAAGCATATTACCCGTCGGAGACGTCGTCAACTTACCACTCCAAAGCTCTGAATACAGGCCATCGCGGTCAATAAGCTCTTTGTGTGTTCCCATCTCAGCCACACTGCCCTCCCGGAGGACGATGATCAGGTCGGCATCGTAGATGGTGCGGAGACGGTGGGCCACGAAGACGCTCGTCCGGGACTTCTCCTTGAGGATGCTGTTGATGTTCTGCATCAGAGCCTGCTCCGTGTGGGTGTCCAGCGCGCTCGTCGCCTCGTCAAAGAACAGCAAAGGCGGGTCCTTGAGCAAAAGCCGGGAGACCGCGAGGCGCTGCTTCTCACCCCCGCTGATCATCATGCCGCGCTCGCCGACTTTCGTGTCGTAGCCGGCCGGCCAGCTGGAGATGGTGTCGTGGATCCTGGCGCGCTTGGCGGCCGCGGTGACTTGTGCTTCAGAGGCCTCGAGGTTGCCGTACTTGATGTTGTGACCGACGGTATCGTTGAACAGTGGCGTGTCCTGAGGTACCACTCCGATCGACTTGCGAAGCGACTCCAGCGTAACGTCTTTGATGTCCTGGTCGTCAATAAAGATGCGCCCGCTTTCAACGTCGTAAAACCTAAACAGCAGTCGCAAGAGGGTAGACTTTCCACATCCACTGGGTCCGACAATCGCGATCTTCTTGCCTGCCGGGATGGTCAGGTTGAGGTTTCGCAAGATTGGTCGCTCAGGCAAGTATCCAAAGCTGACGTTTTCGAACCTGATCTGGCCGCCCTTGGATAATTGCAGCGCCTTGGCATTTGGACGTTCGGCAATGGAAACGTTCACTTTCTGAAGGTTGAAGAGAGTCTCCATGTCCAGCAATGACTGCCTCAGCTCACGATATACGGAACCCAGGAAGTTCAGAGGGACGGAGAGCTGGAAGACCAACTGGTTCACCATGACTAGGTCGCCGACCGTGAGGGTCCCTGCCGCGACGCCGTTGGCAGCGAGGTACATCATGGCCGTCAATGCGCTGGAGAAGATGATGTTCTGTCCACTGTTTAAGAATGCGAGCGAGGTTTGGACTTTGATGGAGCTCCTCTCGTAGTCGAGTAGAGATTTGTCATAGCGCGCCACCTCAAACTTCTCGTTGTTGAAGTACTTGACAGCCTCGTAGTTGATCAGCGAGTCGACGGCCACCGTAGAAGCCTTATTGTCAGCAGCATTTGCCTGTCTTCGGAACTTGGTTCGCCAGGCTGTAGTCCAAATGGTAAAGGCAGTGTAGGCAGTCATCGTCACTGCTGTGATGGCCGCGAACTGAGCGCCGTATTGGTAAGTCAGGATGCTACAGACCATAGTAATTTCGAGCGCAGTCGGGAGGATATGAAAGACCATGCTCGTAAGTAAGAAACTGATGCCCTTGGTACCGCGATCAATTGCTCGCGTGAGCCCGCCCGTTTGCTTGGAAAGGTGGAAGTTGAGATCGAGCCGCAACAGATGGTCGAATACATTGCCCGCAACCCTTCGAATGGCCTTCTGCGCCACGCTTGCGAATACGGCATTGCGCATCTCCTGGAACAAGGTTGCGACTACGCGGGTGGCGCCGTAGGCCAGGATCATACTGCCGGCAATCATGGTGGCATTGCCACCCATGGCGCCCACGTCAATGTTCATGGAATCTACAATGCTCTTGAAGTAGAACGGCACTTGGACGTTGAGGACCTTGGCTCCGACCAGCAGAGTAACCGCGAGGCCGACACGCAATCTCGTGGACAAGCTGTCCTTGGGCCACAGATAATGTGCCATCTCTTTCATTATCGCCCAGTCCGCCTTGCGCTGCTCCTGGGTGGTCTTGTCCGGCGTAATGAGGGGATCCTTCGAAGCCGCACTCAGAGTTTTCGGGACGGCTTTGGGAACAGCATTGAGGGATGCCTTGGCGCCCTCCTTCGGGCTCGGTTCGTTGGGCGGCTGGTTATTTGCGTATTGGCCGAAGCAGAGGCGTTGCGATGCCGCAAACACCGGGACAGGGCGGGCTCGAATCGGTACCCGTGACCCATTGCGGGCCTTGAATTGGAAGCCAGCGCATGTTGGACGGCAGGCGGGCGCCCGCGGGAAATTCCTGAGAATCATAGTGTTGGAGGCTCGTAGACGGTCATCTCTGACAGCTGAAATTGGGCGCGCTGGTGAAGGAGTTCCGACAATGGAGGCTGTATTTAGCCCTGCAGCTAAGTACTGTACATACAGAGGAGAAATGACGCGTTCTGGTGGGCAAGCTAGAGCAAGCAATGAAGCTCAGCTCAGCTCGGAGATAAGCCGGTTGTGGACGGAGTTTAGACTTCCAGCACTCCAAGATCCCGGCAGGCAACGGAGAAGTCGGCGGTAGCCAATTGGAATTGCCCGTGGAGTGATGAGACTGTAGACAGTCCTGATGGCATCCAAGAAAGACCACAACGTCAGAAATATGATGGAGTTCTTATAAGGCGAGAATGATTTTAGCCTGAAGATGCCAAGATAGGGCCTAGGGTCTAGGAACCAACACAGTGACGTGCTATCACGTGCTTGTGATACCTCAGGATGACAGGACGGTAAGCGATTCCGGCATTTCAGGGGTAATACTCGAGACAGATCTCCGTAGCTATAAGAACTGAGTATATTATAAATATTAAACTGTTGTATGGGCGCCTGAATAACTATATATATATAGCTAATATACAAGTTGATTGAGGGCAGAACCGTTCAATTCACAACATGAGCGTATAGGACTTTATAGTACTGAAAATACTTTCGTACCGCGCCTTTGATATTATACTAGAGCCCTTATTTGATCTAACTAGATATCGAACGTACATCCTTAAACACATAATAGTTATACATGAGGCTACCTTCTGAAAGCCCCTGTTATACAAAAGAAAGTAGGGCCACGCGATACCTCAATGGTTGCTGCATCGGACGTTCTTTACCTGCTCTCCATCTCTTATACACTCGACTTACCTGCTGACTTGAAGAGGAATTCCGCCTTCTGAGACAAGCTTGATGCGATCTGGGGACGACCAAACACGATCAATCCGAATCCGCGTCTGGTAGGTATTTGGCTCTACCATATCTTAGGACAGGCATCAGACCTAAGAAGAAGGGATCTTACACCAGCTTCTGCTGAATGCCGTAATGGCCATTCAGTTGTCATCTTTGTTTGGGTTTTCCTTCAGATGCACCGAGACGTTGCCTCTCCAACCTTGCTTGAACTCGTACTTCCCACCGAGAACAAGGTCTTTCGCAACAAGTTCCCTGGTACGACCCAAGCTCTCAATGTCCGAGATACGTTGCAATGTATCCTCGAGGAACTGTCTGAAACCTTCTTCTGAGCAGATCTCCTTGAACGCAAGATGCATAGGAACGGAGCTAGCTCGAACTTCCGCATTGCTTGTAATAGTGAAAAGATTCAGCCGATCAAGCTCACGGATGAAGTCGGAGCGTGTCATGATCTGTTGGGCCTTGTGCATCTTGAACGAGGGGAGCATATGCCCTGTCACGTCATCGTAAGTCTTTTCCATATCCTCTTCCTTATCGACAAGTGCTTGTGCAAGCACCATCGCTCCTGACTGCATCACTGTTAGTCAGATTCGCACCAAGCAGGCGCCCATACTTACAGCCCATTTTTGCTGGTCCATCACATCGTCATCCATTTCCATGCCGAGAATCCAGCATTGGTTGAGGAACCAGGTCTTCTCAATCTCTTTGATACGGTCACAAGTTGCGAACATGTTCGATGACTTGGCAACTCGGTTGAGGAAATTTAATCGCCCACCAACTCGGTCATAGACTTGCTCCAGAATGCTAAGCGGCACATCCTCTTTGAAGTATGTGGCTCGATACTTTCGCAAAGCCGCGACTGCTTGAGTCTTGGGCAGATCTGCTACCGGAATGACTTCCATACGTGCCGCGAGTTGCTTGAATCTTTCATAGACCCAGTAGTCATCAGTGTTGAAGATCATAGTGACGAGATTGGAAGCAGCCCACTATATAAGGATTAGCATATTGCGCTTTCTTTGGCTTGAGTATGGGTCGAAAGAGAGCACGCATCTCCAGCCCCCAAGACGTAGACATGCTGTTAGAGCAGTACTGTACCGAATCAAAATGAACATTTGCTCAAGGGGCTCGGCACAAGCAAATGGTGCAATATGGGGGATCTTGTTTGTATGCACACATACCTGCTCTGCTCTTTGCTGCAGTAGTTCCAAAAGATCCTTGCCATCGCTGTCGTCCCTGATGAGATGGGTCTGGTTGATGACGAGAACAAGTGGCTTGTTCTTCTCTCTTCGATGCCTCAAAGCCACCTTCTCTAACTTGTTGAATGCTCTCTCAATGTCCAAGAGTGCGGTAGTATCGCGTGGACCTCGCTCGCTGAAGTAGCCACCAATGTAATCTTCGTGGTACTCATAGTCAAGGGCCTTTCCCAGCCGGATACGGAAGATCTCCAAGTCTGCGTGAGCCTCAAACATGGAACACCCATCACCCTCATTCTTTCGCATTGCTTCCAAGATCACTAGGGATATTCTGGTTAGTGATTTCATTGAATGTATTGGTCAGTTGCTGAGGCCATATAATTTTCTATATGCGCCCTGGACCGGCTGTTCCTTACCCCACAGGGCAGGATATCAAATCACACAGACCAGGCAGAACCATCTAGCTTTTCGATAGACAGGGAGGATATAAAAATCCGTGCACTTACTGCTGCTTTTGCCGCTTCCCTTCTCACCCATAATCAAGAAGTAGTGGCCCTTTCCTTCTCCATGGATGATCTTGTCAATCTTTGCCTGTTCTGGTCTTGGGATCCAATGTTCGACGTTGGGGTCCAGAGTGTCCGGGCGGTTTGCGGAAAGCTCAAGAACCGGGTCGCCAGGCTGGAAGGCATTGGCCATCTTCCGCAGCTGGAGATGCTTGTAGGACTTGTGGTACACATACGCAGCGAGTGCAAACCCACCACCAAGGACCAGTACCGACCCGAGGGTCGTCATTGCTGACTCGACCATCTTTGCGCCCAAAGACGGTTCTGAATCCTGACTCTTGAATTGCTCATGGCGGTATCCTTGCTGCTGCTGGTATTGTTGCTGCGCCTGGCTTGAAGTGCTGGTGAAACCGGCATGATGTGCCGTAATTGGCTGGAGACGCTGGGGACTCTGCCGCTGCATGCAGTAAGCAGCGCGTTGGCGTTGACCCGACGCATTGGTCCGGCCAATGCAACGGCCACAACGTCCCAAAAACATAGTGCTTGTAGATAACGAGTGACAACGAAGTGAAAACAATTGAATTATAGCAGCGACTTAGCAACTGCTGTGATCGCCCTGAAGGAAAGCAGGTCGCGACTGGAAAAACAGGGAGGCCGCCCTCGCGAAGGATTGCCAATCTCGTGGAACGACTTGGCACTTGGCACGGGGCGGATCAGTGGGGCCACTTGGCATCAAAGCCTAAAGCTGAACTTGGTATGACGTCGGACCTCAGCTGGGCCCGTCACACTGGGACGACTACTACCGAAGATTTGCCGTATCAGTCGCGATATATCCAGGTCGTACTCATCAGAATAGTATGTACACTTGAAGCTCCTTTAAATTTCAATAATATAATTTTGCTATTCTTAGGCTGCTAAACGAGCCCGCTTATTTTATACTTATTAAACTAGACTCAGGTTTAGATTTAAGGATTTAGAGAAGAAAATTATATATAATTTGTGAAAGATTCCTGGACAATAGGGAGTGTCTCGATTATGTATTCAATTTGGAGAAGCGCAAGCCAGCTGGACGATAGCAACACGACATATTAAGAGGGAAAACGTTATTATTGTGTCTATAAGCAAGCCACTAGACATATAACTACCATTAGCCCAGAAAGATAAGACCTTATTTTTATGCTGGTGTCAACTGAAACAGCCAGTTCATCGTCACTTGGATCTGGCAGCAGAACTGTCTAAGGACAAGACAATATGGTCTTTTGAATGCCTCATTATATAATAGTTTAAATAGATTGATCTCTTTCGAGGAATGATCCTGATAATAGACCGTATCAATTTAAGGAGCATTCTCCTGTCTTCACTGAAGCCTCACTTGCCTTTTACCAGCGATAAACTTGCATACTGCAATTTCGACGCAGAAAATAGCACAAGAATTTATCTCCCACGGCGCCATCTGCAAAAGCACGAACATACCTGCACTAATCCTGTTCTGTTATTGTTTCCGAGAACAACGCGTGCAGTTTTCTGGCCTTCACATCCATCGATTTGCTTCCTTCTCCTTGGATCAATCATTGGTTGCCAATCCCACCCTCTTGTTCAAGCCCCTCTGTCATTTTTCGGCCATCGCCTCTGAAATCTTCTGGGGGCAACTGATTGTAGCTTTCTTGTGCACCATTAACAGCCAGACTCACCAGACCATTGTTGGATCTTGAATTCTGGATTTTTGACCACCAAGAAAACTCACACTTTACTCCATGAGTCAAGCCTCACGAACAGCACCCCGAGATCTTGGAGCATCCCAAGTGTAAATCTTGTCCTCAGACAAACACACTCTGCTGCACAAGATCCGCTCGATTCTTCGGTTTGGAGTTGACCTATCTGTTTGGTTACTGCCCTCGTTAAATTGCTGTGTATTGTAGGCATTTGGACTTGCGAACCTCACTGAAACTGCAACAATCTCCTAACCCCAATTCGTTGGCCGAGTAAAGAGCGATTTGGTGTAGAATAACTGTTTAATCCTAAATTTGAAAAAGTCGTCGCAGGGGCCTCATTCCACAAGGATCAAGACACATCTTCGCCGACATAAAAACACCTTGTCGGCGATCTCTACAAGATTATCAATACTCACATCATCGCCGACGCCAGTACCGCAGCAGGCCGCATCAATATCGATACCGATCACACCACAAGAAGTGTGCATATTCAATATGGATTCTCAAGGTATTCATCCCTCTCTGTCGCCTAATCGCCTATGAGATGTCGCTGACGGTTGCATGCGCAACAGAATTGGGGAAGTCGAAAGTGAAGTCTCAAGGGACGCTGGCGATGAAGCTGTTGTCATTCGTATATAAACAGAAGACAGCGGCGCGTGAAGCCGAGCCAGTAGTGAAGGAAACATCGAGCGCTTCGACATCCACAACCGACGAATCCTACCGGAGATCCCTTTTGATCACAGTGCCTGTCGGTGAAGTACCTCACCGTTACTTCAAGAACACTGCAGGAAACACTCTTTCGCCTCAAGAATTGATGCACTTGAATGTGCTTGTTCATCCCGCACTCGCGAAACAGAACATCTCCCTGGCGGATGCGCTTCAAAGTGGCCTGCTCATCCCCAAAGACCCCGTCACCGCTGCGAACCTGGCCTCGCCCGATTCAGGCTACGAACCTGGATCGGATCGGAACAGCGATGAACGGCTCTCGAGTAATGAAAGGCGCTCAAGTGAGGAAAAGCTTTCAAGTGAGGAAAGACTGGCAAGCGGAGATGGACCCGCAAATGACGATGGTGAGTGTGTTAATCGTGAAAAAGTAAGATTGAACAATCCCACTAATGCAACCCTTTGTAGCCTTTATGGCAGACGTTGAAGAGGAACACAGTCCCATCAGTCTCAGTCCTGTCAAAACTACGTGTGCACCAACACCCGTCTTACCTGAGCTCGACTTCGTTCTGGGACCGGATGATTTTAGCGCCATCTTGGACCTGGTAGATCAGTCGAAGCTCGTCCTGGTTGCCGAGGAGCCCGGTATAGCCACAGGCGCCGACATGATGGATGATCTTGTGCAAGACGAGACCGTTGACCTCGATGAGCTCTGTTCCATCTTGCAAACCAGTCCTCACCGAGGTTCAGCTGCAAGTATGGATGATGAAGATCAACTGGAGTCCTCACTCCCAGAGTCACCTACCATACCACCCGCAATGATGATCCAACAATTTGCGGAACCTGCTGACTGCCCTGCGCTTCCCGGTCCGCCGCCATCCAGACCGCCTCCCAAAGAACCTATGAGCCCGATCAAAGATCATGGACATCCCTCAGACAGTATTAGTCCTTTGAGATTGCCTCATACCGGTTTTGTCAGACATGGACGCGACGCCGGTTCACCTGATTCACCGCGCAAAGAATACGGACTGCTTGGTAAACGAGAGGGTGATGTATTTCCGTCTCAACTGCACCTCCCAATTCTTCCCCCTCAAGTTTCAGCAAGCCCGTCCACGCCTAAGCGTGAACCTCTCATGATCCAGATGCCCGCTCTCCCTCCCCATTTGAGAGTCGCAGCCTCATCACCCGAATCGTCAGAAATCGAGGATAGCCAGCACAGCGTCGACGATTTGCTGGAAGAGGCACGCCGTATTGCTTCCGATCACAGCTAGGAGCTTGATCCAGAGCCTACCGGCTACCCTTCCCCCTTGATCATCAAGAAAAGGGGCAAAAGAACACCAACCAGCGCCAAGAAGCCCTCCTTGGGCAAGATCGCGGAAGAGAACGAAGACGAAAAGTATGAGGAGGACGAGTACGATTCCATACTGGCACAGATCAAACCAAGAGTCGACAAGGGCAAGGGAAAGGAGGTGGCCAAACTCACACCACCACACCCCGGCCGCCTGCCGCCGTCGCCCCCGGGAATGTCTCACCTCGAGGCCTCGCCCGGCGACAGCACCATCCAGTCGATCACGCCAGTCGAGGTGGTTGCATCCAGCACGCCGCGCTCGTCCTCGTCATCCGTATACTCGACCGCCAGCATATCCAACCCGGGCTCGCCCTCCCCGCACCCGAGCAGCTCCTCGATCACGAGCTCGACCGCCGGCTCCTCAAGCCGCCCCCGCCGCCCGCGGGTGCCCATACCGACCAACAAGCAGCCACTCAAGACGTTCGAGCAGCCGATGCGTGGCCCGACGCCCTGGCTTTTTACTACGGAGGTGGACGCCGGTGAGGAAGGGGAACGGCTCCGGCAGAAGACTCTACGGGCCCGGAGAGAGGCGGAGGAGCGGGAGCGGGTTCGCAAAGAGAAGAAGGCCGCCGAGAAGGAGAAAAAGGCCGCAGAAAAGGCCGTTGAAAAGGAGCAGAAGCTGGCGAAGAAGACCAGCAAGGGGTCTCTGTGGGGACTCCGCAAGGAGTAGGAAGGTTCTCGGGTTTCGGTTTTGCTTGCTATTGTTTTTTCCCTCTCCATGGAGTTTGGGGGATTTGGCTGCGTCCTTTTTCTATATAGGAAGCAGCAACGTATAGGACTTGGATTAAGGAAAAGTCCGTTAAGAACACATCTCATCTGTTGCATTTCATTCACGTGTGAAGTTTATATGTATTGTGAAGCACATTGGTTCGTGCTAATCATAAGAGATAGCTTCTCACTAATTCAACATAGTCATCTCAAATGCTAGCCTGGGCCTTGAGGACCTTGAACGCATCATCCCGCTGCCCGGTAAAGCGGATCTCGCACGTCTTCCAGTTGACGACCCGCCAGATATTCTTGACGTAGGTCGCCTTGTCGTTCTTGTACAGCAGGTAGTAGGCGTGCTCCCACATATCCACGCCAAGGATGGGCGTGTCACCCACGACGACGGCCTCCTGGTTCGCGAGGGTCACGATGCGCAGCTGGCCCGTCGCGGCCTCTCGGACGAGCCAGCCCCACCCGCTGCCCTGGATGCCTAGCAGCGCTGCGCCGAACGCCGCCTGGAACTTCTCGAAACTACCCCACGTCGCTTCGATGGCTGCCAGCACCCGGGGCGCGGCGGCGGCGATGTCGGCGTCGGGCGACGACGCTGGCGCCAGGTTCTCCCAGAACAGCGAGTGGTTGATGTGGCCGCCACCGTTGAAACGGATGGCCGAGAGTTGCGCCGCGGAATCCTGGAGCTTGCCTTCCGAGAGGGCGGCGGCAGAAGCCTCCAGCGCTTTGTTTAGGTTTGTCACGTAGGCTTGGTGATGCTTGCTATAGTGCAGCTCCATGATCTCCCTAGAGATGCTGGGCTCCAGGGCCTTAATACATCGGACCGCCGCATTAATAAGTATACGGCCCAAATGGACGAAACGTGCTCATCCATGGGACAGTGGAACTTACATCGTAGGTATAGGGAAGTTTGGGAAGAACGTAAGCTCCAGCCATGGTAACGGTATTGGTTTGTGTGGGGGAGATGGATTGAGTTTGCAAGGTCCACGGCTGAATAGATGCAATGTTCAATTAAGGTGTTTTGTGGCTATAAGGTAGAAAGCGGCAGACCTTTTAGAGTTATTAAGGTAGCTTAAATGGTACAGTAGTCCTTGGATAGTAGAGTAGAAGGAGTCGAGCACCTTGAGGGTTAGGGGCTCGGCCTGTTTATAACGGGGGGTTCGCGATACACCCTCCCTGGCCATCAAGGTGTTCGTGCGTATCGCATCTTTATTTCCGACCGCAAATTTCCAAGTGAAACCACGTAATAGATTGAGCTGGCTTTGGAAACAGTCCTGATGTTATTACGTTTTACTTCTTTGCACGGGGATCTGCCCTTTGTCTGGTCTGAGGCACGCTTGAGGTAAAGTGCGCAAACTTGCTCACCCCGCCAATTGACCTAACGGCGTACCGTCCAACAGGAAACTTGCTCAACACAACAGCCCGGCCTTTCAACGGCCACCCGACCTGATCAGCTGGGTCCTAGTTTCAACGGTCTCCTTCCTTCTGCTATATTTATACACTTTCCCTCTCCGTTTTCATTGTCTTCTCGAGTCTGTTACTTGCCAATATAGTCCACATTTTATGCTCGATCTTGGTATTTGATTCTTACTATTCTCGCTCTAACATCGAAAGAGACTACGGTTGACCCTATTCTTATTACTATATTTCTTGTAAGAACTTACTTCGGTTCATAACTCTGAGCACCATACCCTATCATGTGCGGCGATACTTCAAGGCAGTCTTATGGTGGCGCAATCGCCATTCTCAACCCCCTCGAACGTATTAGCGGAGGGCTTCCAGACATGGACACAGGAGTGTCTGGGCGACTGGTCTTTCACAGTGCCAGAGATGACACTTTAGCGACGGGAGCCACTTTTACACATGCCGAGAACGTCGGGTGCTGTGATGGAACGACGTATACTATTGGCATCCAGTAAGACACATCTCTCTTCCTTCTAACGCTTGTTCAGCTTCACTTTGATCATACCATCTGACAACAAATAGCAAATCGGGAGACCTAACCACTTCGGCGTTTGTCAGCCCCTTCATACACAAGTTCAGTCTAGATGGGAAAGACCCGGACCGCAGTAGTACTGGATCACGGACTCTGAGCACGAGTCTGAGTCACCCCTTAAGGATCGAGGTCGGCCATGAGGGCATCATAGGTCGCAGAGTAACAGTATGGAAACAGGGTGGTGTCTCCCCTTTAGCTGAAGGCATTATAGGTTATAATTAAGAGATCTCTATTACTATTGCCTAATCTAAACATGTACGTGTCCTGTAACTTGGGAAACAGAACCAAAACAGCCTATACACCAGACAGACAGGTAATCATACGATCACACAAGTACACGAACAGCCATCTAGTCACCTAAACTAGTCCATATGCTCAACAAACCTGCCCCGGATAGGCCTGGTTCTCGCAGGCGGTGGCGGATTAGGGTTCAGATTCCCGAGCTCTATGTCGCCGGGGTTGGACAGCGGCGGCGGCGCGGGAAGTGGCGCGGAACTACGTGCACGTTGTGCTTGCCGCCTGAACGCGGTCCTATTTCTCCTGGATTTCCAGTATAAGAAGAGCATCATGACGATGATGAACACCGCGGTCACCAAGACACATATCCCCAAGACCCCTTCCTGGGACAAGCCCTTTGGATAGCCCGCATCCTCTGTTTTATGCGTGGATTTGTAAAACTTGGGAGGATGAGAGGAAGAGGCCGGAGTTGTTGTTGTTGTTAATGAATTCATCTTCATAAAAGAAGTCTTAATCGACGCTGTATCGTAGTAGATACCTTGGCGAGGTTCTCTTAAATACGATTGGTACGTTTGCAGGTTGCGTAGGGGGTTGAGGAGAGGAGGGTATGGGATCCAGTATTACGGGATAAAGGACCTATATATATACACGAAGTATTTTCATTACAATAGCATTGTAATAAAACAAAGAGCCTTTAACAGAGGTCTTGAAATCATTGCTCTCTACGTGTCCTCGGTCCTCGGGGAGTCTGTTTTTATTGTTTCATTATAACATTATACATGTTACTGATAAATTTACTTTATTGGTCTACCTACCTAGTTATACCCAGGACCACAGAGGAAAACAGCTGGCTAGGAACCCGGATTTTCTTTTTTTCCCTTCTTTTTTCTTTCTTCTTTCTAGAAGAGACGTTATAGACCTACTATATGCCAAGGCTGTCTAGGCCTACTATAAGCTGCCAACAGCTGCAATGCACGGACTTCACGTCACACCTGATTTTAGGTATGTACCTGAAGATTTCCAGCACTTCCAGGTCGCCGGTGGTAGCAACCACCCCTCAACACCAAAAAATATCACCACATCTATGGATGCGTTTCAGCCATCATGAGGATCCCTCGCACCACCACATCGGCCGACGTTAATGCACCACATCACCGGCATTAATGCATCACATCGGCGCTGGTCCGGCCGATATAATACATCACGCCGGCCGATGTAGTATACAAGTTTAATTACCGACGGCGAAGGTAGTAATATTTTTTAGTGTTGCAGCGCCGCCCGTAATTAACGCCCGAGTAATTAACGATTAGTAAGGCCGAAGTAGCGAAAATCTTCAAGTACGCACCTAAAATTAGGTGCGGCGTGAAATCCGTACATTACCAGCTGTTGGCAGACATAGTAGGCCTAGACAGCCTTGGCACATAGTAGGTCTATAACGTCTCTTTTAGAAGTGGCTTTCAGGGCAGTATTAATACTCCCCTTCTGTTTCTGAACCATACGTCTATCTAGTTTCCGTTCCCGCGAGCAAATGAATCAACAGTATCTGGCCTTGGTTTCATGGTGTTGATAATCATATGTTCATCGCGGATAAGCCGCTGACTAAATGTGGCATTCTCTCTGCGTCTTCAGCTTCTAGGGTTCATCTATGCAGTCGCGATAGTAGTACATCATCGGCCCACCATGCTCATGAAACCAGTCTAGGACACACTGGTATTCCGAAGGCAAAATCCACGTCGGGCCGAAAGGAATGTTCGCTTTCCACTCGTAGTAATCCGGGGGCCCTTGCGGCTCCCACACGAACGTATACTTGAATCGCGCATCAACTCCGCATCCGTAGTCATTGAGGGATGATTTGAGTGCACTACCGTCGCTGCCGAGCAGGGATTCCGGAAATCCTCTACCTTCGAGAAAAAGGTGGGTGTTGTAGTAGCCCTTGCGGTCAATACCTTTGCAGCGGAGGCCCCGGAATTTCTGATATGCATTCTCCCGCTCCTTGTCGGACAGCTGCAAAGCACCGTTGTAGGCATCGTGCTGCATGTTGGCTGGTAGAGGTTTCTGGTCCCAGCAATTGATTTTGACGAAAACGTCCACCTCGAAAATATAGAAACGGGTGGTGTCACGTGGGTCAGATGCGGGTATCGACGCCCACTGGTCGACGCAGTCGTGGGTGGAGTAGCTTTCCCATACCTTGTCGTGAAGGCATTTGTCATCTGCACCCTTGATATTCTGGCTGATATCCTGGTTGACGATGGCAGTCGTGGTAGTTCCACTACAAACATGCCACTTCAGTTAGGGTCATCCAACTATCAGGGCAAAGAAGAAGAAAACAAAACAAGAAAACGGACTTACCAGGTGTGCTTCACAGCCGGGATAGAAGCCCAGTATCCGCATTCACCGTCCCCCGGAGATTCCCATCTTTCCAAACGTCTGAAAATCTTACCAGTGCCGCCATGCCAACCACTGGTGATACCTGCGTTGTAGAGGTCATTCTTGCTACCGTAGTCCCAGGGGGAGTCGACAAGTTGTGATGCATATCCAATCTTACAGCCGACCTTCCCGCGACAGTATCCCGGCCAGGGACTCCTCTCGGTGCGAAACCAGGGCAACTCTTTCCCATAGGTGTACATAGTGCCTACGCAACGTCGGTCTTTAGCAAAACGAGAGCTTGTTGGTTATCGTGTTCTTACTTACTGGTTTGGCAGAAGGCTTGGCATTGGCGACCGGGAGAAGTACTTTGCGAGACATTGCATAGTTTAGGGTTGCCATTCATCAAGGAATAGTTAGGCTTGCAGTCTGCATCGGTGTACAGATGGTTGAGTACAATTGAAGTTCTGCTGGAACACGGGTCCAGGCCGTCGTGGATGACGGTGCCGTTGGCCAAAACGGCATAAACGGTGTCGTTTTCGACCTGAAGGGAGTACTGATAGTTGGCAAGGCTGTCGGGGGATACGATGAGTCGGTCGACAGCGGCTGAGGCCATCGAAAGCAGGCCCAGGAGGGCCACGATAAGAAGCATCATGGATATCTCGAAGCCTTCGCCGTGGCTATAGGCAGGTGAAAGAGTGCTGCTGACTCTAGATATGGTCTCGGATCAAAGAAGATGTGGAGGCTTCAAGAGAAATTATGTGCCCAGAGGAAAGTTGTTGAGGAGAGAGAGAAGTCTTCATTGCATAGGATAGAGCCTGGGCTTGGTATTTATGCGGCTCAGTTCTGAACCATTGACGTGAATACAAGGGAGATCGGCTGATGATGATACATTCCCACTCGCAGTGAATACATACTTGTCATCGAGGCTTCCACAGATAACACCCACAACTGAATCTAAGTGGTGTCCGGTAGGCCTGTTAGTCATACACTTACTAATAATTTGTTGCGTAAACGACGGTCTCTTATGCTTCAATAGTTAGATAGAAAACACGTTTCTGTCAGGGAAGTAAGACATAAGTTCACCAGGAGCTTGGGGATAACCGTAACGACTGAACTGGTGTGATAGTGTAACACACCTAGCCTCGGCTTTTAGACCGGTTGTAGTAGTTACTTGCATTACACCCACAGGCGGATCTGGTATAAGCTGCAATAATCCCGAGAAACCCCACGCCTCAATCAACAACAAACAAGAAGCCGCCACAAAGCGCACTACCAAGAAGAATTATGACCTTCACAGCCAGCCAACTCTCTCCACAGGCCAACAGGCCTCTCGCCCCTCTAGACCGACCACTCGATTGCGAAGAGGACAAGCTGGACCATCAGCCAGATCATGATCATGCCGGCGGCCAATCCGAACAAGACCTTGACGACCATCGACCAATCCAATATCTCGGAAATGTCATCCTCCTCATCCGAGGGGCCGTCGACGGACGGGGCCGGGATGTCCTGGAACGTCTGGTAGTGGAGCTGCTGGTGCGGGTGGGCCAGCGCCAGCGGCGGAGGCAGAACAAGCGGCAGCCTTTCTGGCTCCAGTCCACTGCCCATTCGTCCGGATCGGGATGAAACACTACTACCACCGCCGTCGCCGCCAACCTAGGAGAAGCTCAACGTCAGTCACATCAACTTTACCCTCCTTCGAACATCGTGGGCGGCCAGATGCCGCTTTCTAGATGCGGCAAGAGTACGTTAGGTGAAGGGGGTACGCCAGGAAATCGACAGCAACGTACGTGCGGCGCCCTTTCAGACCTCGGCTTGGTGCTTGTACGACGCGAGCTTGCCGGTTGGGCGCTGTGGTGCGGGGTCGCCCCCTTGGTCACAGACTCGCTCTGCGATGGCGGCGGTGGCGCCCGAGCCGGAATGGAGCGTTGCAGCGAAGACGAAGATGACGACGAAGGTGACGACGAAGATAATGACGATGAAGAGCTCATCTTTCGCAGGATTGCCAAGTTTCGACCCCCTCCGTGGGGTGGAAGACGAGGGGACAAGAGAGACCGAAAAAATATGTGAGCGCGCGCGCGTGTGTTTGGAGCGTTGGGTTTTATCTTCGAAGCTGGTTAACATATGGCCGAACGGGGTAACAAGCTAAGTAGGTAGCAATAGTATCAGGGCGGTTGCCGGCTTGCGGAATTTGTGCGACGCGACGGCTGTCGAGGTGCATGCGATGCTCGTCGGTCGTACACGATGACTCTGGATTGGACATGACCGCCACGGGTTGTTGCATCAAGTTGGCAGCATAGACGTAGCAAAAGCTCCGGCTCCTCGTAATTGCTTCCAGTTTTCTGGAAATCGGATTGGTCGTTACTCTTTCCTGGTTCCTCCACAGATGATGCATTGAACGCCCCAGCGGGGCCGTTTGGTGGTTTTCTTTGAACACCTTCTGTGTAAGGACACGAACACAACGATAATTTATAAGAAAGTGGAAGTATAATATAAACAATTCTATTTGGATACAAAATTCCATATCTCGGCATCTATTCGATGAATTTAATGCATTTAATCTCTACATGTGTCGAGCTTGATGGGCTGCAATTATTTCGAGTAACCGCAAGGCGGCACCCAAGTACCTGTTCGAATTTGACCCCTGACAGCATCAGCCACCATGCTGACTTACGTGTAGTACTGGCTGTTACGCTTAGAGTCTCGTTTAGGCAGCAGTGCACCTTGATGCTCGAATGGAAAGTACTTTTCGGGAGTGGTGGTCTCTCTACACTCACGACAGTCGTCCTCGTCACACCCGCAATAGTTGCGAGATCCTCCATAAGCACTGCCCGACAGCGGTGGCCGAGATCTTTCACCAATCCTAGGGGAGGCCATCGGCATCTGCAGAGATCTACGTCGGGAGTGATGGCGTGGTCTTGCTGTCGTAGGGGGTCGAGTCTTGTCTTCTGGCGGTGGAACCTCCGAAGAATGGATCGCAGGGGGCTCTGTCGTAAGTCTAGCTTTCTGGTTGGACGGAGTACTAGAAAGGCTTACTTTGGACTTCGTCATGGTCGAATGGTCGATTGCCGTAACAGTAGAGTTTTGGGAGGACTCAGGTCGTATGATACTGTCTCGAGAACTGGCAGAAGTAGCAGATAATGACGACGACGAGCCAGGTCTGGAAACACCTCCTCTTGAGTTTGAGGAGGGGCTCGCCGATCGAGCACCTTCTCTCGAGACACCAACGATGCCGTCCACCCCCGCTTATTCAAAGAGCGATTTGAAAGAACCGGTGGAATGGTTCTGGCACAGATGGTGGGGAGGGGAGGCTCCTCTGGGCTCGTTAAGAAGTCAGCCCCGAAACTAAGGGTCGAGGCACCGAAGTCAGATGGTAAGGTCGGCTCGTGGATAGATGACTCATCGTCGGATGGGTAATACGGTTCGTAGCTGGCCACCGACACCTCATCGGTTTCAGACAAAGGCTTAGGCTTCCACACATCGACATCGTCGTCCGACGCATCGGGGTCGTACTTGGACCAGTCATACCTTTCGACCTTGTGATGACGGTGAAATGCCCCATTGGCTTGATTTTCTTCGTCCTGCTTTCTCTTTTCACGGATAGAGGCCAGAATGTCAGCAACAACTGGAGGCAGCTCTTTACCATGGAGTTCTGACCGGTGCTCAGTGGAATTATTAGTGGTTGTGTGAGATGAAGATGCCCCTCGTTTGCTGTTTGGGAATATGATTTGGCAGCAAAGAACACGCATAACTCTCATTGCCTTCGACTCGTCTTCGTCAGATGGCGATATACTGCGGACCCGCGGACGACCATCCAAAGAGAGAAAGGCCTTGAGCTTCATACCCATGCAGTTCCACTCGCTCTCGAAGAACTCCTCTCCGTCTAGGCCAGTCTTAAGCATGTACTTGTGGTGCTCTGCCAACTCGTCGGGATCGAGGGACATGTAATCTGGTTGCGCCATTGGAATTAGTAATATCAGTCGAACGTATAATGGGAGTATTCAATGAACTTGGATCTCGAGTAAGGGGAAGCCTGCTGACAGCACATATATAAGGGGGGTGCATAAAGCCGGGCAGTTGAACATCGAAAATCATGGCATTGTTCTACACCAATGGGTTGAAAGACGGTTTACTTCTTGATATTGATTGACGGTCTTTGAGTGTTCTGTCGAAGTACAAAGACGGCTTGTGCCGAGGTGAGCAAAGAAACCATTGGACTTGAACTGCGAATATTTCGTACTATGTCGACCGCCTATAATGTTAACTAATGAGCATACACCCACATATATGAAGGTTACATGCCGGAGCCATCTTATACAGTCTTACCTATAAAATACGCTGCATGGCTGAGACTCACTCTATACCGCTGGGCGAGATGCACCATTAGTTGAAGTCAATCAAGTAAAATATGCCACACAATGTTAATGCACCCAACGCATATCCTCTCCGCCCACCTACAGCCATTGAGGGGTAAGTTCACAAATAAATCCAAGTAAGTATTGGGATCAAAGCTGTATGGTGGGCGATGGGAAGTATCTAGAAATGCACGCAACACATCATATGCCGGGCACGAGAGGAGGGCACACGACCCTGGCCTAGATGCCCATCTGTGTCACCAACGAGCTTCCTCGCTGGGACACGTTGCCATCTTTCCGGGCGAGGTAATCATTGGTTACGATAACGTCGGGGTACTCGCCACAACTCTTGCAAAATCATCTCTCACCTGATAGCCCACACCTTCAGTCGCATTTATACGGTATACGATGTAAATGATGTTGACGGAGGCTTTACCCCACCACTATGAACAACCGCAATTGAGGTAAAGAGACAACCTCCCCCACCACCCCTTCCTGGGCACTTGGCTAAAATAAATAGTGGACCTACTGGACCTACAGGCTTAATGCTGGAGATTTGGCTGGAACTTATCTACAGTGCGTAACCTTCCCCCTAAGGTCGGAAAAAGGGCAGCCTGGCCCACTGGCCGCTGACTGGGCGTGCTAGGGGCCTCCTCGCTCGACTGTGCACTACCACCTCACAGACGGACGGCCGACTTGAATAATCTGCCCGATAGCCAATCCTTCCATCTCATTTCGTTGATTAATTGATGACACGGTCCACCTTCAATTCTAACTCGACGTCGAGCTACCAAACCAGGGCTGGCTGAAAGGAGACCGTATCTACAGCACGATCTCATCATCCGCAATCCCGAACAAGTAGGAAGAATAGAGGCCTGCCATCGACTGCTCATTCCTCTCTGATCCCTGGTTTGGTTTTCCCCCTGTCAAACCTTCAAAGTCGTGTCAATTGAATTTTGGCCTGGCGCTTCCCGATCCACAAAGAAACCATAAGGCGCGACATAATTGGGGGAAAGAAAGGTTGTCCCAGTACATTCGTCTCACGCGAGTCGATTGCGACGCTCGCTTGCTTCCTCACACCGGCACCGGCATTGGGTCACGCTTATCGCACCATCGCCCATCCTCCTTCTGGCCAGATATATTTAATTTAATCCCTTCGTTCTGTACTGATTCACAACCTTCATCATGTCGTCCGGCTTGACCAGACGCCGCGGTGCGGGAGGCGGCCCGGCTGCGGGAGACGGTGAAGGTAGCAACGGCCCCAGTCGCAGTGCGTCGGCCACCAATGTTCGCGACAACGCCCCGGAGACCAGCTACGAGTCGGGCGAGAACGGCCACAAGATTGCTTTCGACCCGCGCGATATTAGCGAGAGCGCCGAGCGAAGCAAGCAACCCAAGCTTACCCTGATGGAGGAGGTGATATTGTTGGGACTGAAAGACAAACAGGTAAATGAACGATGCCTTCTGATCACGATTCTGCACACACATACGCACACATATACGCACACATCTCCCCCAACCAGATGCTGATCTATCGCCTACTGTAGGGCTACCTCTCGTTTTGGAACGACAACATCAGCTATGCGCTTCGTGGCTGCATCGTCCTCGAGCTTGCCTTCCGTGGTCGTATCAGCATGCAGAAAGACCCCTCGAGGCGGCGGTTTCCCCTTGCCGACCGAGTCATCGAAGTTGTCGACGATACCCTTACCGGAGAAGTGCTCCTTGACGAGGCACTGAAGATGATGAAGGCCAGCGAGAAGATGAGCGTCAGCTCTTGGATCGATTTGATGAGTGGTATGTCCAAACCCTAGCACCCGACAAGACCCTACCCCATGGAACGAGAACATGGAATGTCCCGGACGCTGCATCAATACCGGAGCTGGAGTAGTGGCTAACCGCCCGTAGGCGAGACATGGAACCTGATGAAGATCGGATACCAACTGAAGCAGGTCCGAGAGCGACTCTGCAAGGGTCTGGTCGATAAAGGCATCTTGCGAACTGAGAAGCGCAACTTCTTGCTCTTCGACATGGCTACACACCCTGTTGCCGATGGTGGTGCCAAGGAGGAAATCCGCCGGCGCGTTAGAAACGTGCTGACCCAGCGAACTGTCGTCTTGCCCCACTCCCAGTTCCTGCCCGAGAATCTCGAGTTCCGCTACACACGAACGATCGCCATGGTCTGCGCTGCATATGCCGCGAATGTCTTGGAGAATGCCTTGAGCACTCTTGGCCACGAAGCCCGAGAGCGCGCCTTCACGCAGACGGACGAAATACTCGCCGAATACAGCCAATGGCCATTTGGCAAGAAGACTGGCAGTCAAGGAATTGGAGCCAATATTCCGCAGGTTATTGCTGAGGTAGGCCCTAAGCACGTCGAGATCTGCCGAATACCATACTAATGTAACTGCATCGAAACAGGAAGGCAACAAGGCCAAGGACAAGGAGCTTCAACTCGAAGTTGTCGCAGCTTGTCTGAGCGTCTTCACTCGCCTCGACTCCCTCTTGTAATAACCTTCATACCCATCGATCGAACCCATGAAGAGATACTTGGGTTCTATATTTCTTCGACAATCACCGATAACGTTTCTCAAAACAATGAATGAATGCCATCTTCGTCTGCCCCGGATTTCATGAGGATTTCAGGAAAAATCAAGTGAGCGAGGGTATCGAGCATATTGCGCCCACACCGCTCTATTAGCTCTACGTAACAAGGAGGGGACTAGATACAAAACTTGGGGCGCGCGGCAAGGAGGCGGTCAGACGACTTATAAAGCAAGTCTCGAGTTGCCATGGGATTGGGGGCATCAACGGCACCTTATTAACCGCGGAAAGGGCACGAAAAGTAGTATCCGCATTTCCGGTAGCAACGCGCAGGCAGCATGATAGATGCTGTTTGGTGTAAGGTGAAAGGTTGATGGGATTCTCTTCGGCCGTGTTATACTAGCTCAAGTCAAGCATTTTCATTTTCTATTCTCACCATTTTCTTCGCCAGACGAATAATCGGTCCCTGGATTAGCCTGGGATATAATTTCTTTTCTTTTCCGATGCCAGCTTGCGTTATCGCAGTAATGGCCTAGAGGCGTCTAAGTCCTACCAGGTTGAGACTCCGGTTCTTTGAAAGCGCCGAGTTCAGAGGCTTGGATGTGCTATGATCAATATACATCTTAATGTTATCTTACAACACCCAGGGCATTCTATTTGCCTCGTCGCAGCCTCTCCTTCCAGCCGCCCTTCTCGAATAACCACATGGCCTCTACCGCAAATGCATATGCGCTCCGGTGGCCGCGCCCTATACCGTCGCCGACCATGTTCCCGGCCGCGAAGTCGGCGGGGTCCACGTTAGCCTCCTCGCGAATGCTCTCCATGACGCGGTTCTCCTGGATCGTGGCCCAGATGCCCTCGGCGACGTCGTCGCCGCCGAACTCGCCGCGGCCGAGCCGGAAGAGGATGCGCCCGAGCGTCTGGTAGGCGATGCAGCGCTGGCCGGGAACGGCGCTGCGGGTGAGGCGGGCGAGCTCGGACACGGTGTAGCCGGCGGCCTCGGGCGCCTCGCCGTGGTGGTGCAGGCCCTTAGTGACGGGGACGGCGCGGGCGATGCGCGGCGGCAGCAGGGTGCCCCGGAAGTCGAAGCGCAGCTGCGTTATGGGCAGCGACGACTGGCGCGGGTGATAGGGGCTATCGAAGTCGGCGGGGGAGTTGGCCGTCGGGATCGGCGCCATCCAGGCCAGCTTGCTCGGGTCCGCCGGCAGGTTCGGGAAGTACTTGGTGTGCAGCGCTTCGAGGAAATTGGGGTCGGACGGGTCGAGGTCGGGGACCTGGGGCGGCTCGGGCCAGTGCGTCCGCGCGTGCTGGATGTCGTCGTCTTCGGTCGAGGGGGCCGGCGGGTTCGGTCGGATGGCAGGGAGCGGCGCGGCGTCGTTTTCGTTGTCGTCCTCAACGCTGGGCGTCTCGAATGTGACCCTTTTCTTCGGTGTTTTGGGTTTCTCTTCTGTTTTGGAGGTGCTCTCTTCCTTACCCTGTAGTTCTGAAGTGGTTGGAGGCGATGTATCATTGGTTTTGTTGTCTCGTGTTGCTGGCTGCTCGGCTTGGTTGTCGTCCATAAAGGCCGAAGATTCATTTTGCTCATCCAAGTTTGCCCGCTTGAGCAGCCTTTGGAGAAGAGAGGAGTCCATGCCGTTGAATAGTTCTTGTCGTGCTGCCTCTATTTCTTCCGGCGACATGCTGGCCAGTCGCTGGTTGTTCTCGCGATCTATACTGCTCTTCTCGTCCGTCTGCGAATTCTGTCCGACGGGCCCCGCGCCGCCATCTTGTCGCGATAGTGTATTGGGTTCTTCGACTGGCGGACTAGGCTTCGAGCTCGGGGTCGGGGACTGGGGCTTTGCACCGTCTACCGGAAGTCCTTGGCGCTTCTGTTTGAAGGCTGATATGCGTGTACGCTTCTTATGTTCGGGGAAACCAGTAGCAGTCGACTTGGGCTGTGGAAAGCTCGGCGCTTGAGGTGAGCTTGTGTCCTTCTCTTTGATATCGAAAATCATAAGAGAATTCATCGTGGCATTAATGGAATCAAGCCACGGATGGCTAAGACGGAATGGCAGGCGTAACTGGGAGAAAGAGCTTGGGTGCGATCTTGAGACGCAGCTATTGAAGGGTCTGTTTATTGCCCTATGCGCATAATGCGACGGGATGATGATGCAAATCTGAAGTGGGTTGCAAAGAAACCAACAGTGGGGCTGCCCTGCCGCGCTGGGAGACCGACCAATCTGTAGGTGTGCCAGACCGTATCTCCTTCGAGGTATCCGACGTCATGCACCCTGTAACTTTCTTATATTAGTTTTACATTTATAACGTTCGACATATTCCTAGAAAAGAAGCAATAAATAACTAGAGATATATAAAAATATATATTAATAACCTCATTTCTCGCAGTTATAATAGAAGTGGACGTTTTATTAATAAGAGCCACCGGCCCAGCTTTTACTAACCTGAAGAGGTACTCTTCTAGATTACAACAGGTTTAGGGCTCGTGCACCAGACAGACGTTTTTCAGCCAGCCAGAGACACCGCTCTATTCGTGTAGATAGCGATACGCTAAGTCGGAAGGGGCGTAAACTTTCAATAGCAGGCAGCATTACATAGTGAACGTGGCAGTTTAAATATAAAAGGAGAAGATATATTATATATATAGTAATTATAAGAGCTATATATAGAGAGATATATATGCATCTTTATAATAAACATTTCCTATTATTAAGAACCGCGCAAGAACTACTAGAGATAGGCTGAGATGGTTCAAATAACGGGAGCGAAAAGTCAAATTGGCTTTGCAGCAACAAAAAGGCCCCGGAACCGTCTGCGACCAGCCGAGAGGATGAACTAGGCCATATTTAGATCGATGCATTAGTGGGGATCCACTTCTCGGCACGACAACCAACTGCCCCATGCACGGAGACGGGTGCAAGAAACATTGAACAGGTTTCAATCGGTTTTAGCGCGCAAGTCCACATACGCCTAGCCCACCAATCAGCCGCCACTCACGCTACGTCGGGTTTCACTTTCAACTTGATCTCATGGAGATGCGGGCTGAAACACTAATAAGGCTTCTTTAAAGGTCACTGGATTCTAGAGATTCAGATATGACTTGGTTTATTACAATGCATTATTTGTTAATGCATCTTCAGATGGACACCCTGTGTTTATCTTAATTATTGCCGTTGAACCAAGTTCGACCCAAAGCTTTGGTGCGGGGCAGATTTTGCTGACAGATACACAGATGTTGTTTGGATACGAATACTTATCAAGGTCAGAAACCCACCTAGTTCCGGTCCAATACGGTCGATGCAATTTCATCAGCCACCTTGATTGAGCGAACGCCAATTTGCAAAGCCAGCACCAGCTTTGGTGTTGCCTAATTTAGTAACCCACATCTGAAAGTTCGGGTGAAAAGTCGGACACAAACCGGGGCGGTCGCAGGGTCGCTCTGCTTACCTCATCACCTGATCGGCGCCCCTCGGACTATGTAGGCACGCATATCGTCGCGCGGGGCCCGACGGTCTATCGCGATGCCACGGCTTTGCAAAATGGACAATGACTGTTTGGCTTTCAAGTGCAGCCATTCCGGGAAGGAGTGGTACAGCCGGCTGGAGAACTGTCCCGAGATGTGTTCTTTCTGTGGTTACACACCATCACCAAGTCTGGGGAAAGGACCCCTGTTTCCGAGACCCACCCCTGTCCGATCCCATGCTGCGGCTATCGTGCGTTCGTGCTAGGTAGGCATTATTATATAATCAATCAATCAGAGCTGGGAGCTACCTTAGGAGCTAGGAGCTGGGAGCCGGGCCTGGGACTAACGTGGTACGAGACTACATGCCAGTGCCATGTACCTCGCCCTCCCCTGCAAAGGCAATGCGCGGTATTTCCAGTATGGCATATTGGCCTTGGGAGAGGAATAGTCCGGACTGGATGCACTAGGCAGAGGAGGACCCTACAGTATCAAAGAAACGCCCGAACCATAAACGACAGCAAGCATAACTGGCTGTACATGCTGTCAGTACCGTTTGTCTACCGGCCGGACCTATTTTCCCAATGAGGCCAGAGCAGAGAGAGTCAGTTGAGTCTGATGATCTTTCGCTCTCTCCCCTGCAGCTGATCTGGTTGGCCGCCAAGTGAGGGCTGTTACTGCGTCTGGCAGTCTCTTGAGGGAGGGCCCTTTTGCCGAATCGCGATTCCATTCATACTCGCTCGCTCCCAGAGTTGCATCTACCCCTGGCAATCTTGATGTGTGTTGCTTCTTTGCCCATCACCTCCTTCCCTACCGACCGACCGATGTGATTGATGAGGTGTCGTTGTATTGACGATGATTGTCTAGTCCACTCGCTCGCTCGCATTCTCTCTCACCCCTACCCCCCTCCCCTTCTCTCTCTCTCGCTCTCCAATCCGTCTAGTGTGCCGCCCCATCTGAGAGGTTGCTTCCCTTGTCCGCCTTCCACTCTCTCCTCTTCTACCTTTGGTGTTTTGGCCCAAAGCTCGGATCTGGTCCAGCCAGCCAGCCAGCCATTCCCATTTGTCCCCATTCCCATGTCCCTCGCCCATCCCATCCCATCCTCCCATGCCAACCTGTTCCCTTGAACGTTTCTGCCCCCCAGCTTAGTCCGATCTTTAATTCGTTTTTAATAATAAAATTTCCCACGCATCTCCCAGGACAATTGTCAGATGGGTGGTCAAGGCCCCGGTTTTCCCTTTTCGCATTCAATTCTCTCTCTTCTGTCTGTCTGTCTCTTTTCTGCCGCCTTAACCTGACCTGACAATTACTCGTTCCCCAAAAAAAAGGTAGCCATCCCCAACTCCCAATTTGCACCCAATTCTCCTCATTTCTTCTTCACCTCTTCCCACCCAACAACCTCGCAAATCTTTGGTGTTGAGTACTTCAATCATCAAAACCCATCTTTCGCCGTCCACTATCCATTCGTTTTTTGACTGCATTTTCTTCGCAAGAAGTTGCTGCATACTTTTCACCAGGTCTCAGCCTCTCTACCGGACCTGCTGCATCGGTTTTTGGAGCCGAAATTTGTCTCTTGCTGTCTTCAGGCACGATTCCCCAAGTTCGCGACCTGAGGTTATTCTCACCTAGGGAGCCCCACAAGAAAGAGAGGTGACTGAGCCAGAGCGCCTCCTTGCACAAAGTCACGTTACCTACCCCGACTAGGAGGTTGCCTCTAAACGCCGAATAGTCGACCGTCCCCCAAAGCAGCTTGATCCAATTCCCGGGAGTAGTCCGGTTCGTCATAATCTTTAGCAAGCTTATTGATTGGACGAGATCCAACCAACCAAGCTTGCGCATAGTCGGCACGGGTTGTTGTACCCTTCATACCTGTGCATTCAACTTCCTTTATTGTCTCTATACTGGCCTTGCTTGTACAGAGCTCTCAATGCCGAACAGGATCAAACCCAGCGGACTTTATTAATTTCTAAATTTCCGACCTGCATTGGGTTGTATTGTACTCTGGTACCACCTCTGCATCCCCAAAGTATTCTGTCCACTACACCCTGCTGCCATCAATTGCAACGTGGGAGGAGAGTGCAAATATACTACCTGCACTTACCTCATCCGAGGGCCTTCATCACGAAACATGACCTCGTCGGCGGATATCCCGATGCGAGATAGCTCGTCACCCGAGCTATCGGATCCCCCTTCCATACTTTCAGATAACTCTCCTACCAATTACGGTAACTCCAGAAGCCGGCCTGGTGAGCTGGACGAAATAGTGGTCAATCAACGCGACTACCGGTACGATGGCTCAGGTCAACCTGTACTGACCAAAGATGGTCTACCACGGAGAAAGCCTGGCCCCAAACCTGGCACCAAACTAAAGCGCCTCTCGAACACGGACGGATCGCCAGGCGACGGCACCAAGGTGCGAAGACCACGGAAGTCCAAAGATCCCACCGCACCGCCGAATGGTCGTAAGCGAAAACTCGCATCCGCCGAACCTGAGACCAAAGCCATGGAGCCCCAGCCAGAACATAGGGCTGCTACCATTGGCGCGTCCAGCACGCCACTCTCCGCGCGGCAAACACAGTTATCGGAGATGGGCATCACAAACTTGAACAACAGACTAGAGCCGCCTTTGGCTCAACCGAGCAGCGCATTCAAGCGTGAAGTTTCCAGTTCTCAGCCTCGTGTCTCCAGCATGTCAAGTCTCCTCAACGATCCCGAACCGCCGCCACGACCGAGTGCTCCTCCCGCGCGATCCAGTGGAACGAATTACGACCCTATCCGTTCGAACTACGACCCTGTCAGGGAAACCATGGTGACGCACAGCTTCTCCAGCAGTATGGGATCCCCTCGCGGCCCTACATCAAATACAATCAACCGCGCTAGCGCGTCGCCTTCTATTGCCAGCCTCGTCGATCCTCCTCCTGCTCAGAGCTTGATCTCGCCAGTTCCTTCGCGCACTACCTTCGCGCAAAGTACATCTTCTCAACCCCCACGTGCGAAACCAGAGACGAACTCGGTACCAGTCTCTCCCAACCCTTTCCGGCAAGACTTTGTGGCGCCTCCGGTTCCCAAACCGGCTGCACCTGAAGCAAGGAAATCGATACCGGAGGTCAAGAAGTCAGCTCCCGCTATGGTGTTGCCCTCTAAAGCAGGCATTGAGATTCGCCCGACTTCCATCACGACCATTGGTGCTGGATCCAAGCGCACGCCCCCGAAGAACCACAGCGCTGCCTCGTCTTCCCCGAAAATGGGCGCCCAGAAAGAACCTGCGTTTGCTATGGGTGGAGGTGCAGAACGCTCGATCCTGGATTTCGGCAAGGCTGAGCCCGGCCAGGAACTCACAACCCCTTCTATTTCTCTTCACATTCCCCTCGGGGGCGAAACCAACAAGTATGTCAACTTCATGAGATTAGCCGAAGAACGGTATGGGTGGGATGCTCTACACCCACGACAAGCCGAACAGCGCGCCCGAAAGGCACGCATCGCTGCCGCATCCGCCGCTCTAGCTCAGAACGACTCCAGTCGCGAGGGTGACGAAATGAGTGTGGACGAATCGGAGAACGAAGACAGCAATGTCGACATGGGCGGTACAAGCGGACCAGACAAACCTGGCGAGGTCAAGAAGCGAAAGAAGCGGCATTTCAAGGAGGATGAATACGACAAGGCGGATGATTTTGTCGATGATTCCGAGTTGCTTTGGGAGGAACAGGCTGCAGCTAGTAGAGATGGGTTCTTCGTGTATTCCGGACCTTTGATTCCCGAGGTCGAAAAGCCGGAACCTGGACGGTATGTGCTCCATGACACCGCGCTGAGAAATTTCCTTTCGATGCATGTGCTAACTTGGTATTATAGTGGCGACGGCGTACCCAAGCGAGGACGTGGCTCACGAGGCGGACGTGGCTCTGCTCGGGCCGCAGGTACTACTCGAGGACGTGGTGGTGGGCCTGGCTCTCGAGGTGGTGCTGTGCGAAAGCCTCGCATGACCAAGGCAGATAAGGCTCAACTGGACCGCGAGAAACTGGAGCGGGAGCAAGCCTTCCTGAAGTCGGGTAGTAGCACCAACTACAACGTGCTGCACCCTACCAGCCCGCAGTTTGCTGGCTTATAGAACCTGGGCGGGCGGTTCACACACAAAACTCGTTTTTTTTTTTGCTCCTTAGCAAGCTCGGGCCAAAAACACTTGGCCTGATAATGGCTGTGTGGGGGTTGGGTTTAATATCAAGAAGGCACTGCGCGACGAGCGTTGCTGATAATTGGTATTGTGTATCATGGGCGATAGACGAAATATTTCGGTGGCATTTTTTCATGTTCAAAATCATATCGTTGCATGGAAGGGAAGGGGCACTACGGTGTTACCAGGAGTTTGGTCGTTTCATGGCAGGTATGTTTTCAATGCCATTCTCGCTGAGGTTTCCGAGATCATGGATAGCATAGCGGCGTCTAGGTAGACGGTCATCTCGGGTGTCGCAGATGACCAAAGGCGGGGATAATTGTGTTTTCCTGGGTTTCTGTAGCCCAGTCTGTAGAAAACCAGCGCTTCTACTTCACTGCACTCACTGTCCATTTTTTGCAAAAAGTCTTCATTTGACCTTTCTTTCAGCACATAACCTACATCGACATAGGTACCCTCTCATGGCCTAATCTTCCTGATTCAACGAGTTCTCCATGCGCTGCCTATTTTGTATGTATATTTATTATTCATAATGCATGTTCCCTAATACTTAGTCGAGACAACGTTCTGCCACAAAGCGCTTATACACATTCGCATCAACCCAAATAACTATCATGGAAATCACCCACACCTAATGTACAGTATTTGACAGCGGGGTTTTAGCTCTGCCTGTTTGTCGACTCTATTTTTGCCAGCTCTGTGTACTGCTTCGCCGTTTCGAGCGCCGGTATGCATTCGGACCAAGCATACCAGGTCTGGCGGAAGGCGAGCACGGTCTCCTCCTTGGAGCCCCACGTGTACGCCGTGGGCAGCGCGTGCGAGTACTTCTCCGGGTGGACCAGGGCCGACCAGTAGTGCTTGTTGTGGTGCGCCGTGAGCCGGTACGCCTTCGCGACTTGCGTCGACACGTCCTGTATCAGGGGCGCGTAGTCGTCGCGCTCGACGAAGTCGCGCCGCGCGAACAGGACGTCGCTCAGGGCCTCCTCGCGTATCCACCACATCTTCTCCTCGTAGGTCAGCGGCCGGCCGCCTTCCGCCTTGCCCTTCTCCTCGACGTAGCTGCGCAGCGCCACCAGGTCCAGCATCAGGCGCGTCTTGAGCAGCGTCATGGACGCGAGGAAGCTGAGGTCCACGACCTTCTTGAGGGGCGTCGTCATGTCCTCAAACGCGTCCTCGCCCTTCAGGTCCAGGAACGGCTGCGATATGTCGGACCAGTTGTAGTCGCCGGAGGTGCCGCGGGTCGCATACCACTTCAAGAAGTCGAAGGCCTCCTGGTCCCGTCCCAGCCGCAGATACAGCACGGGGACCTGGCTTCGCACGCCCAGGTTGTCGCCGCGGCACAGCCGCAGCATCTCGAGGGCCGTGGCCAGCGCCGCCTCGACGGCCTCGCCCGTGCGCAGGTTGAGGCAGGACGTCATGAGGTCGTGTAGCGACTGCATGTAGGGCCGCGTCTCGGGGAATTCGCCCCAGAACCGGCCGACGACGCCCTCGGAAAAGTAGTCCACAGGGTTCGGGTCATCAGCCGGCGGCGAGCGCAGCTCCGCCTCGGCGCTCTCGGAGGCGGCGCGCGTGTGCTTGACCAAGTTGCACGAGGTCTTGTGGGCCGGCCGGTGCTCTCGCTGGTGCTCCGGCCCGCAATAGTGCACGAGGCGGCAGGCGCCGCACTTGAGCAGGTCGCTGCCGTGCCGCTTGCAGCCGGGAGCGGCGCAGATGTGGAAGACCAGGCCGAGGTTCATTTGGTTCATCTTGGGGTTATCTTAGTGGCCTGTTTCTTGGGGATCCGGTCTTTTTTAGGGTTGATCGTCTTCTTGGCAAACTGGCTGTGTGTGTGTGTTCTGACGTTCTCATCGTTCGATTTCCCACGTGGTGGATGGCTCGAGGACAACTTACACTCGGTTTCATCGAGTCAAGCTCCTTGTTTCATAAGTTCTCTAGCTGGACAGGGGGTCGTGGCCTTCCACTGACGGACTGGCAGCAGCTGGCGCGGCCATTGTCAACGATTGAGCGAGGGGCGTGCGCAAGTCCTGGTTCCTGCTTTAACAAAAGTCCAGATGAAGCGAACGGGCGACATTCTGATATCGGATCATGAGATTTCAAGATGGATATCGAAGTGTCTCCTCCATTTTGTTATATGGGAAAAGTTCGTATCCCGCGTGACCTCGGCGGCATCCGCGATTGACGGCTACGGCCGGCTGCGGCGATTTGATGACAAGGGGCGAGCGTTCATTGGCACTCTCTGATTGGACAAGTTTTTTCTTTCTTTGGTGGAATGTGTCTCTATTTGTTTCCTGTTTATTCCCCTTCTTCCCGGAATCTATTATGTATGGTATCAATCAAACTCTCATGCCCACCGGCTCCGCTTACAAGCAGGGCCAGTCCATCTCAATGGGCTCCAGGTCGCCGGCGCCGCGGAAGTCGGTCTCGATCTCGGCCTGCTCGACCAGCATGGTGCGGTCGGTCTGGCAGCCGAGCTGGGCGAGCTGGCGCCAGCGGGCGAGGTCCTCGGGGTTGCGCTTGTCGCCGTGGGCGTCGACGCTCTTCTCCCAGTGACCCTTGGAGAAGCCGATCATGGTGGAGATGCGCTTCTGGGCAATGTCGTAGACCATGCTGACCATGGTGCCCGTCTCCTCGAGCCAGCTGCACTGCCACAGCTCGCCGGGCCGCACGCACTGGTAGGTCACGGCCTGGTAGTTCTTGCGCCCGGCCATGGGCCCGCCGTGGATCGCGTACACGATCCGGTCCTCGTTGAAGAACCACATCTCGTACCGCCACGTCTCGGGCTTGCCCGACTCCGTCTCGGACCCGGGCACCGCGTACGAGTACAGCAGGTGACGATCCCGGATGTCGGCGTCGAAGGACTCCGTCGATACGTTTCCGACGAGAGGCATGATGGCGTGTGTTTTAGGTGTTGTTTGGTTGATAGAGTAGGTAGGTAATGAGTTGTAAGAATGAGGAGAAAACGATGGTGTTTCCTCTGAAGTTGGCTTGAAGTGTGTGAGTGTGTAGTAGTAGTCTTGAATCGTATCTGATAATGAGGCTCAAAACATATACTTACTCGGGGACATGCATGACTCTTAAGTGTCTTTCACATCACTAGAGATCTCGTGATGTCATGGCCAATGCGCCCAATCTAATCACATTGCAATAGCGGCATCACACACCACGCCAGGTTAACAAGCTGGGCTACTACCGAAGAGCCGGACGGGCATGGCCTACCTCGGTAGATGGGCCTCCATAGTCGTCCGAGCTGGCTTGATTTCCATTTGGCCTTGCTGTGGTCCCCAAACCGGGCAATTGGCACCTACGGTCGCCTCGCGCCCTTGGTCGAGGCTTCCGACCGCTACAAAGTGCATGCATCATGGTGTGCATGGTGCCCGTATGGGGCTGATAGGGACGAGGATTGGAGGGCCAGTAGGGGGCGTATTCCTGGGCCAATCCGGCTGTCGGACCGAATCGGTGGACCCAACCAGATCGACCGCCACGAAGCTTGTCCTCTTTTTGCCAACTGTTCTAGTGGAGCCTCCGCTGCAAGGAACCACCTTCGAAGCATCGTGAGATGTTCCAGACGTTCCAGACGACGGCTGCCGACTCGGCATTGGCGTTGGCAAGATGGGCCGGTCGTGATTGCTATGTAGGTCCAATCTGATAGGGGCTGGCACGCTACATACCACATTGCATTGCATCGCATCTTCGCCTCGTCACATTTACAGACCACTCGTCGCATTGCTGTCGGCCAGCTTACTTGATGCATAAGCATAATAGGAAAGTTCCGGGGTGATCATTTGCATTATGTAAGTATGTAGTAGTTACGCACCCAAATTGGTCAAGTCATGCCCTCCCGAGTCATACCTCCCAAGAACAACGAACCGTCATCTACTATCCGAATCCCAGCATCCCTCTTTTCACATCTGCGTCTTGTCTCCGCACAGTAGCTCAGATGCCTGAGTCATCTTGTAAACCCTTAATCCGCTGCCACAGAGGCGAGTCGACCCAATTCTTGCAGCCGCGTCGATTTTCGGTATTAGGGTCGAATCTTGGTATGCCCTTGGGCCGGACCAGGAGCTGGATCGCAAGGCCTGGAAAAGGAAGGTGTCAGTCAGCTTCTCATCTACTCTTCGTAACCCAACAATGCCCCCACTCATCACCATCCATTCGTTCCCTTGGAGAACACCCACCTGAGCTGGCATGCCATGCGATGTGGCAATGCAAGAGCCACGCGCCGGGATTGTCGGGCCTGAACGCCATGGCGAGGAAACCGTTTGCGGGGATCAAGGCCGTGTCCCTTCGAGGCGGGTTGTCGTATCGGAAATACTGTTCGGGGCTGGTCATTTCGTTCCACGGGGTGGTGCCCTGCCCCAGGACCACGAAGTCGCTCCCATGCAAGTGCATCGGGTGGGGACTATAGTGCGGAGCAGAGCGTGAGTACTTAAGCAGGCCAATATGGAACGGGGGGCATAGTGTCAAATGTTCCCAACTGAAGTGATACTTACATATTGGTCGGAGATGTCGATTCGAGAATCACGTAGATGAAGCCGGTGTCGTGTTTCTCTGCCGCCAATGTCAGTCTCGATAGGATATATGGAGTTTTGGGGTCAAGGGGCTGGCCGTACCCTCTACGATTCTATAGTTTGGGTTGTGAATTGACTCATTTATGTCGAGGATGGTCGGCTCGTCGAAGTTGAGCCACATGGGCTCGTCGCCCAGAACCCAGTGGACGTACGGTGACCCAGGTGGGCCGATGTCAATGGTCTCGTCGGCGGGCTTCCCTGCTTCGAAAGTGTCTCTGGTAACGTTGTTCTGTGGGTGCTGGTCGACATTCCACGGCACAATGGGGTTGAGCCTGGCAGGATCGACGTCTAGGCAAAGATTACCCGGCTCAGTAGTGTTCACGGGTTTTTCCTTCCTTGAGCTGTCATATCGAACAATTGCGGTTCTGGAGTTGACGGCGGGAGTTGTAGAGACCGCAGGGAGGCCGAAGAAGGAGCAGTTGCCGGCGGGCTGGGTACGGATCCAGTAGTCCTTGGAAGTATCCGTCTTGCCTTCGACGATGACTGTATATCTTTGGCCTATACCGATGAACAGCTCGTCGACGGTGAAGGGCTCGACTGGGACCAGGTCGTTGGCGATGACGGTTAGTGGATGCTCGTCGATTCTGAAGACGAAACTGGTCCCGACCGCCCCATTGATCAGTTTGAGGGTGTGGTTCTTTCCAGGGATAAGTACAGTCTCATAGTAAGGCCCATCCTCGCTGCCGTTGTAATGGCCAATACCATTGACAACTATACTGTCGGTGGCTGGCGGCAAGGAACTTGTGCTATTTGTTATTTCCGCCTCGTAAGCAGCAAAGGCAGTCTCGTGAACCCAGTCCGAAATCATAAGAGGGCCAAGGTCGATGTCATAGTCCGCGCTGGAAGGTCCGTGGATCACCAAAGGTCCGGCAACACCATCGGGGTACTGGCTCTTGTTGTCAGCTACTTCTGTCTACCTATATGTCGTGAAAAGAAAAAGTGAAAAGAAAAGAAAAAAAGAAGATCAAGGTCGACAAACCTGCGACGAGTAGTGGCTGTGATACCACGTGTGGCCGTACTGCATGGCCTTGAACGTGTACGTGAAGGTGTCGTTGGGGGCGATGGGGCACTGCGTGACCCCGTTGACGCCGTCCATCGCGTTGGTGCCCAACTGCCGGATGCCGTGCCAGTGAATGGTAGTGCCGTTGTCCTGGAGCTTGTTGGTCACGTGAATGACGATGTCGTCACCCCAGCAGGCTTCAATGAGGGGGCCGGGATAGGTGCCGTTGAAGTACTTCCCCAAGTTTTTCGTGACGCCATCGGGTTTCAACTGTAAGGAAGTGGATGTCAGTACTGATCAGTGAAGTCCTAGGACCTAGGTGAGGTTGATTGGGGGAGGGGGGAGGGGGGAGGCCTACAGTTGAGTTCGTGGTCACGTCTAGCCAGTACTCTCTGGTGATGCCTTTTGGTGTGTTCTTCAAGGTTTCATCTAGGCTGCAGTGAGTATGCATTCATTCTTTGAGTGAACAGTTTGCAATTGCGTGTGTAAATCGCTTACAGTTGGTGCGGACGTCATATTGGGTGAAGCTAGGCGCGCTGGCCGTGGGATCTCTGATCCAGCAGTCTCTAGATGTCTCGGTGTTACACTGCTCCCAGCCTTTTGCTTCCAGCTCCGGATAGTGGCACTCAAAGGAGGCTTTCGGCTGGACATCGATACCCGGGACTGGGGGAGAAGCAGGGCCGTGCGGACCCGGCTTCGGGAAACCAAGAGGCTTCTGGGCGGCGTCTTGGTCGATAATGATGGGGGAAAAGGGGTTGAGTTGTGTGACTTGCAGCGCGAACTCGAGGGCCACTTTGAACCAGCCCATCTTGAAATGATTGAATAGCTAGCTGGGAAAACCACCCTTGGCTACGTATTTGCTCATCAGGGCTTATCTTTGCTAGAAGGACGGACACTGGTCAACTTATATACGATCTGTTCTTGGCCCTACAAGTACTATGTACAAAGAATGGTCACAGGAGCCCGGCCACACCGTCGAAAGATACGACGTATTATCATGCATCCAACATAAGCAGAAAGAGAAAAATATCAGAAAGGGGATGGATCAACGGCGAGGTTACTGCTGAGTTGGGTAACACAGTGCTGCGCCTCAAGAAAGACAAATAACGCCCCCATACCAGTCCTGTTAAAGAGCTAGGATTTAGCGATATGTATCAAGAGAGCTGAACGCCAATGGCTGGGCCTGGGGCCATCATATGAGCCGAGCAACCAGCCGATTAGCCCGGGAGGGCTGGGCAGCCACTTGTCCCTGCAAACATCGTACCAATGTCATGCATGACCTAGCCTGCTCGTCGAAAATGCACTTTTGAACATTCGGCAGTTGGATTGACGTCGAATCAAGTTCACCTGTGTCTACCGACCTGAACCTTAACTTTGAATCATGTCGCCGGATCCATATTTCACGGAGAGCCGAAAAGGGAAGAAGAACAACATTGCCAGACCGGAGAATTCGTGGGTGGGACAAAGAACACCTCACGATCGATGTGACAGATAGGAAAGTGAATCTCACGTGGGCATCAGCTGTGGCTTTTCTTATCATCTTTTCGAGGTGACTCAGATCCGAAACCATGACGGTCCCGACTATTTGGTGCTATAAGGCTGCATTCAGCCGCAACTCGATTCGTCCACGTAAGGGTTGCTTTCTCACGTGTGATTCCCACCCACACGCCAATAAGACGAAAGCTTGAATACCCGCTTACGTTGCCGATTGGACGATGATACGAACTTTTCTTGTAGGACTTGGCTGACATACCCACCCCCACGGCCCTCGGAAAATTCGTGGAATTGTCCCGACGCTTACGGCTACGAGATGCCGGTGTAACGACCCGAGACATCGTAAATACGGGAGTGCCGAGGTGAAGTCAAGTCGGCCCCGCGACCAGTTTCGAGGGCTACTGCCCGCATTTCTACATACACAATATTGTTCTCTGACGTTTATTCAGTCTTCTTCCTTGCAACAATTTCTATACGCATATATGCCCAAGTAGGCAGCACCTGTGTATGAATGCTGTGTGCCTGTTAGGCTACCATACACAGCCTGATGGGCTGCTCGCAAAAGACCCCCCTGGTTGAGAGGGAGGAGGGTATAATGGAAACAGCGGCCTACGCGTTTTCATCTGTATCAGATGCCATGAGTTTCCAGATGGGGAATTTGTTGGCGATGCCCCTGTTCAAAGTATCGGTCAAATCGATAGCTGAACCGTCATATACCGGTGGTATGTGTTGGTTTTGGGCTTACTCGCGTGCGCGTGACCCAATGCCGTATATATAAAGCCTGTTATGGTCAGCCCCTTGTCCCTGCACCGCCGATGTGCGCATTAGCCAATACCAACAACCCGACAAGGTTGTTCCGAGTCACACAACGTCGCCTTACGAGTTCATTTGTGGCAGTACCAACAGGTCGTTCCGAGCTCGGCACCGTTGCACCGGTCAGCTTACGTCCAGCCGGTATTGCCGCTGACAGGCGGTTCCCCGTTAAGTACCCGGGCTTTTAGTAAGTCTTTTGTTCTTATCAGTAGGCAATACGTGCAAGTGTGAAACTCAAGCTGCTACATAATGCAACACCAATCAGAGATGCCAGTTCAACGCCTTGCATCATGAACCCATATGCCTGCCACATGTGATGGCGATCCGCGAATGAACACGAGCCACTATCGACGCTGACCTCGCGTCATCTCGGTGAGTGAGTCTATGTGCCTAGTACCCGGCTTGCCCAGTTGTGACACAAGATGACACATGTAATAGTCTCCATTGTCATGTACTGGTTATCCATACCGCAGGGGATTCTCTGCAAAAAATCCCAATACGAAATCAGTCGCCTCCTCGGAAACCTCTTCAGGTGTTCAGGGACAGAAGTTTCCCCCCTCCTCAAGTTCGTCGACATCTCGATCCCATTTGCGAGGTTCGCTGTAAAGGACCTCGAGCCCGCCGCCTTTCAAGTCTTCAAATGTGACTTCGGGATCAAACACGTTGTCCCCACGACATGCCAGATCGTCCCGCAGAACTTCCAACGCGTCGGCCCAGCTTCCTCCTTCATCTCCCCGAAGCCGTACAGAAGACAAGTGCAAAACTCGGAGAGCACCGCCATCCAGTTGGCGGAATATGTTCTCAAGCACGTCTTGTCTGACATGGAAACCGCTGAGATACACAGTATGCACTTTAGTCCAGTTTATTTCCCCAAGGGCGGGGCCCAAGTCGAAATATCAATATTCCGGAGGGGTGCTGGATACGCCATGGCCAAACTTGAGCGTGTCGACATAAATGGCATTGAGCTTGCCTCCTGAAAACATGGCTTTGAAGAAAGAGTTTGCATGAAGTCGATCCTGTGGTGACATGGATCCCCGATGCTGCCAGACTGGACCAAGGAAACTCATACCCTCACGACCAAACTCGAACCTCTCTAGGTGCTGGCATGCAGTGCCTAACTCCGCAAACATTTCCGACATTGTTGACAATGATGGCGCACCGGGGAATAGAAGAGATAGTTGACCCCAAGTCGGGAAACATTCAAGGTTAAGGTCTGTGATTGGCGTACCGGCCCGGTAACTCGCAGCTGGAATCTCTGACAGCAGTCTCACAGCAGGCAGTGAGACTTCATCCCTGTCAGACTGGCTCACAAAATTATCAAGCCAACCATGAGGGGCCGACATTGCTGTCAAGAGACAATCGTTGTCGTTGATAATGTAGACGCTCTCGGGATAAGGGGATTTTATATCATCGGTTATGATGAACTGGAGACCTTTTTGCCGTAGGTACCCCAGACACCGAACAATCGACTGGACGAATGAGCCGCTCTCAACAAGTTCCAACTGTTCTTGGTGCTTTTCATAATAAGCCTCATGCGCCTTCCATATCAGTTCGCGGTAGTTGCGGACTGCTGCTCCTCGCTCCGTCACCTCCTCGAATTCATAAACATCGGAGTCTTCGTCGTGGTCCAGATACCTATCCATATTCCAAGCCTCAAAGATTCTGCAGCCGTTGCGGAGGCATTCGATCTGCTCCGGGGGACCTTTGCTGTCTGAGTACCACTCATCTACAAGCTCAAGTTCGGATTCATACAGATGGCTGCGGATCATGTGCCAATCGGGGACGCAACGCCAACACGCCTGGTCGATATCCTCTAGACGGGCCCTGACAAACAGTGCCATGTCATCTGCCATACCCGGCTTGTAGCAGGCCAGCGAGATGACGACCTTTCGCACACTGGCGGCGATGAGAGGGTTGCGGGACACCAGCTCCTCGGCGCGTCGCACGGACTCCTTGTTCAGGTCGATGATCAGATCAGAGAACAGAATGAGGGTCGCGGCGTCACTAAGGCGCCGGCAAGTCAGACGCAAGGCCCTGGTGGCATCACGGAGTTCTGTGCGGTCCTGCGTGCAGTCATCATCGTCGATACGGAAATGTTCAAATGTGAGAGACAACAATTCCAAGGGAAAGTCGAGGATCCCAGTCCGCGGTTCTTGGTCCATTTGAATACGTGGAACCGCCATGGCGAGCGCCGTCGTTGGTATGACACGTTTCCTAATCAAACGGGTCCGAATGTATTGTAGACAAGGCGACTATGTTGTCAACTGAGTTTTCAGGGTAGGGTGATTGAGGAAACGCCAGAAAAAGAGGAAACTTGGGCGAACAGAGATGAAATTTGCTAGTGGGCGTATATGAGGCATAGTTGGGGAGGAATAAACCTATATCCTATGTTTGTTTATTCCCCCTCAACTATGCCTATTGTGGAAATGACCTACCGGAAGTATGGGGCACCCCGACCCCTATTCCTCATCATGTACGGGTCACGAACACATCGAGGTGGTGTTGCAATGTCATCTAAACAGAAAACAAGAATTTGGCCATGAACATTTTTCAATCAATCGCAGACTATGAGGCACTGTTTTGGTGATATCTGGTGAGTCAGTGATGCTCTTGCATGCAGACCAAAGCCCATCACTGAGGTGTAGCTTGCGCTCTTGCTGGATGTAGATTGCGAAGGAACAGTCTATTATGGACTTGAGCTAAGGTCCCAAACTGTTCGTTTTACCGACTCGTTCATACCAGAGGAAATATGTCACTTTATTCACTGGTCTATGGCGGAATCCCCGGTCGCCATCAACGTTTACAACACTCATCACCCCGCCGCTGACAAGAAGTATTTAGTATTTGAAAGCGAATAGTGTGTAAGTAAATAATAAAAGAGTGTCAAGTCCTTTTAGACACTGTAGAGGCGGTTCCATCTGGCCCAACAGTCACGTTACCACCAACATCGAAAGAACCAGTTTCGAGGTTTCCCATCCTTAGTTTCAAGCCCTACTGTTTCTTGTTCATGGCATAAATAAAGTTGGCCGCTAACGCCTGTCAGTACGCAAATATCAAGCCAAGCGGATCTCAACTTACCAACCGGCTTCAAGCCGTTGGCTTTTGCCCAGTCTCTCACGCCGTAACCCTCCTTTCCGGCACCCCAATGCTGCCGGTCTTCCGGCTTGGAAACGTGGAGCGGGTCAGTCGTCCCGTTGATGGGCGCAAATGCCAAGAATACGTAGCGGTGCTTCCCCGTCTTGGGTGGCGGTCCCGGGGGCTTGTATGGGACGATTTCCTGGAGATCCGCAAACTGAACTCTGGAGCACGCCTCATCGGCTGATGTGGAGAGAGTCAGACCCGACGCAATGAAATGGCAGAACTCAGACCATTTTGGGTTGTCTCGAGATGGCGCATCGGGGTCCGTCATCGTGACAATGTAAATCATCTTCGAGCCGCAGAGCGACGCCGACGACTCGGATACTTCACTCAGGGTAATGTGCGGCTCGTGCTGAAGCTCCTTCACCTTCAACGTGTTCCCGAGGGTTGCATAGTCGCTCGATGACCACTCCGCATCCAGAAGGAACGGGGGCAGGAAGTCATCGATCACTGAAGAAGAAGTCAGATGCCATGCAGGTGCTTGAATTGGATGGGCACGCCTTACCAGTGGGGATTATCTCGGCCTCCTTCAATCTGGTCACGTTGAGTAAGAATGAAACCTAATCTAGGCGTTGCTAGACTTACTCTTCTTGTACCTTGTGTAGCTTGGACTTCTGAACAGTCGTCTCGTCATTGGTTAGGACGACTTGTCCTCCCAAACTGTCTTCGGCCAGCGCTCGGACGGCGAGCAGCATAAAAGTCGCCACGATGTAGTGAAACGAAGACATAGTTACCGGTGACAAGCGGCTTTGAAGGGCTGATTAAGTATATGTCAGTTGATAAGACAGCTGAAAATGAGTTTCGATATGGACGTGGACTCGGGAGGAGTTGAAAGCAGTGAAGCTGATGTTGCCGTTATACCCCACCTCAAATCCCTTATGTGTGATGTCATGACGTTTTACTCTAAAACGTTGAACTTTAAGGTACTATACCGCACGGATTTAGGCATTTAATAGGATAAATATATATAACCGGTATATTGGGAATAACCCCTATTAATATAGAGTTTAATTTAAAGATTATATAATTTTATAATAATAACGTATTTTAAATCTTAGTTATTAAATTAAGTTAATATAATGAATTAAAGTAGAAAATATATAATTTAAATACATTTAACTTATAAAGTTAATAGGTTATAATAAATATATTATAAGATATAAGGATTATTATCTCTTAAAAGATATAAGGGATAAACTTAATCTTTTATAAAATTTAAGAATTTAATTCTACTTTTATTATAAATTAAAGCTTAATAATAAATAATATATTAGTAAATTAAGATTATATAAGTATATACTCCGTTTAATATATTTAAAAGAAAAGTTAAAGGAATATAAATAGGGGTTTTTAAAGGGAGTAATAAAGATTTATATAATTATTAATATTTTATTATATATTATTTTAAAAGTATATTTAATTAAATATAATATATAAGATTAAAATGATATTAAATAACTATAATAATAAACGTTATATAAGAAAATAAACAAATAGGGAAAACCCTAAATATCTAGCTATAAGACATAGTCATAAGAAGGTTAAACGTGTTAACGATAAGGAGCTAGAGAGGTGTAGGTCAACTTATAGCATTAACATGTGCATAGCGGCTGTGTTTATACTAAAGCTTACTGTATTGTCGAGCATGTCAGAAAGGCAGTGTACGGGTATGCGGCTGCAGCTAAAGCACGGCGTTTCGATGGGGAAGGAACGTGAACCCAGTCGTTTCAAACGTTCAAGGCCCAGCCCAGCCCGCTCTCGATCGCATTAACCCGATGGTGTGGTTGCGAGGGCCGCTATATACTACTAGAAGCCCAGCCGCCTAGCGCCGTCCCTGGCGCGCGGAGCCGCGCCACAACGACATCACTCCGCTCCTCAAGGACTAGGTTTTCACGTCATCGACCCTCGGATTGATAGCAAACACTCTAGCGCATCAGATTCTTACCCATTGTCAAGATCTGCACGAGGATTTGGGCTTGGTTTATATAGAAGCTGTAATCTTTCTCTTCGGTTGGAGGGAGCTCGGGTTGTGGTATCGCTTCGTTTCTTTTTGCCAACCATTACACCAAACATACCAATACCAAGAAAGAACCAAATATCACCAGCTGACCTTGCTAAACGTCTGAGCCGAGCTCGATAATCTGAGCTGATTCGTTCTGCTCCAGCAATATAATTCAAAAAGTGACACGAGTAATAATGGGCGGCCGACCCCCTATGGACGAACAGAATGGCGACCATCGGCACCATCTTTATCAACATCATACTCACACCACCCCGTTACAGCAACATATCGTCGCCGCAACGGGCGAATTTGTGGGCACCTTCATGTTTCTCTTCATGGGATACGCTGGCCATCTCATGATCCTTGACCAAGCCGCCGCGGGCGGAAACTCCGTCGCCAGTTTGTCGCTTGGTTTCCTGTCGACCATGGCCGTTGGGTTTACCTACGGATTCTCGTTACTGGTCTCGGTCTGGGCGTTTTATCGGATAAGTGGAGGACTCTTCAACCCTGCTGTATGTTTCCCTTTGTACCTCCTCTCCTCCACCCACAATTCTTACGCGCCGAACAAACGCTGACAATTAATGGTATCATACAGGTGACGCTGGGCCTATCTCTTGCAGGTCAGCTCCCCTGGACCCGGGCCGCATTCCTGATGCCCACTCAGCTTATTGCGTGCATATGCGCTGGTGGCGTCGTGCGCGCCATGTTCCCCGGCAACCTTGCGGGTGTGAACACCATCTTGGTACCGGGTGTCAACATCGCCCAGGGTCTCTTTGCCGAGATGTTCTTCACGGCATATTTGGTTTTTGTCGTCCTCATGCTGGCGGCGGAGAAGTCTCGCGATACCTTCTTGGCACCTGTGGGGATCGGTTTGGCGTTGTTGGTGGCCGAGATTCCTGGTAAGTCCACATGAACTATTACACTCCTTATCGCCCTTCTTCGTCAAAAGTCACCCTGACTTGGTCTCATCTGAGTCTGACAACGTACTGCAGGCGTATACTATACTGGCGGCTCACTGAATCCTGCGCGGAGCTTCGGCTGTGCTGTGGCATCAACGAGCTTCCCAGACTACCATTGGATATACTGGCTTGGGCCTTGTTTGGGAGCAGTGCTCGCTGCTGCGTACTTCAGATTCGTGAAGGCTTGGCACTACGAAGAGGCCAATCCAGGCCAGGATGCCGACTCTCAGGCTGAGGTGTGATTGACCTAGGTAGGGGTTTATATATTTTATTAAAGATAGAGGGGATTAGGTATCGCAAGTTCCCTGGATATCGCATGTTGATGGAATATGTTATTGTAATTAGCGGGTATTTTGACTACCTCGAATGTGCATACAGGTTGCTCGTGAACGCCCCGCCCGAATTGTGACTTTACTTCGCCTTCGAGTGCTTCTCCACCAAAGCCTTCATGTGTATCCCCATACCTGCCTTTAGCATCCAGTAGGGCTGCAGGGTGCACATCCACTCCTGCACAGAATGAAGCCGGTAAGGCAATACGGCGCCACCTTTGCTAGCGGCTGCGCTTTGCACTACCATGCGGGCCATGTCCCGGCTCGAGGGCGTGAACAGGTTGACGCCGACGCGGTGACCGTCGCTGTCGGTATCGCCGATGATGCTGGCGACGACGTGCACGTGGAAGCCCTCGGCGTGCAGCTCGGTGTCCAGGGCCAGGCTGAAGGCGCGCATGTAGCCCTTCGTTCCCGCGTAGACGGTGGCGTACGGCAGGCCCATGTCGGCGAGCGAGCCGGCGTTGATGACGAAGCTGGGGTCCTTGGGGCCGCCGGCGCCCTTCTTCAGCACGGGCAGCAGCGCGTGTGTGAGGTGCGTCATGAAGGTCGCGTTGACGTTCAGCACGGTGCTAATGTCTTGCGCCGTTTGCTGATCGAACGGCTTGAAGCCCTCGGGGGCGTGACCGGTGCCCACGTTGTTTACCAGGACCCGGATGTCGAGCGACTCGAGCTCGGCGATGGCCGCGCGGGTCGCGGCGAAGGAGTCGGCATTGAATGCCGTGCTGGCGTCCAGGAGCAGCGTTTTGACCTCGACGCCATGCTCGGCTCGCAGGGTTTTGGCGAGCTCATCAAGACGGCTCTCGCTTCTCCCGTGGATGACGAGATTGAAGCCGCGGCCGCAGAGCTCGTGGGCGATGTCGCGGCCGATTCCTGTCGTGGCACCAGTGAGGATGGCCCATGCCGCACTGGAAGAATCCCGGCCGTTCCGTGGCTGCACTAAAACGTTTGAGGGGGTTGAGGAAAAGATGCCCATATTGTCTGCCACTCTACGATTTAACGCCTGAAGGGAAAGAAGAGGAATGAAATGTAAGGCTAGAGCCCGAAGGATTTATATATATCTCTGACGGCCCGTGGCTAAGTATTTGCTATCTAGAAACAACATGTCATCCCCCAAGGAGGTGCTGATTCGTAATGCTCACTCCGGCCGATACAGGTCCCAACCAACGACAACAGGGCTCCGCCATCCACTTCCATGTCCCGACCAATTGGAATAGCGGGAAATGATCAAGATAAAATGAGATGGTTACACCGATGCTGCATGTCAGAAAATAGCCAGCAGGCCTCAATCTGCATTGGCAATTGCTAACGACAAGCTGACAGGCACAATAGAAATTACAAAAGGTTCGGGGTGGACCCTGTAAGGACATCCCTAATGTTCCCCACGGTTTTAGCGCTTTGATCCAGCCCCCACTGCCCGGAGTCGCCAAATGCACGGTGGGCACCTCAGGATGATATCATCAATAGACCGATCAAAAGGTTGCTGCCCACCACCCACAACGGTTAAACGAATTTGTCTCGACTCTTCATCCGAAATCAACCAATAACATCTCGCGAAATCTGAACCATCCGATATCTATCCTATCTAGCGAAATCTTGTCACGAAAGAGACGATGACAGGGGCTTGCCCTCCTTTGGGTCTGCAATGGCGGTCCAGCACAGCTTTTATCCTTGCCACTGTGGCAATTGGTCTGTTTACAGATATGTTCCTGTATGGTCTGGTGGTGCCAGTGCTGCCGTTCCTGCTTCGCGACCGGCTTTCCGTGCCGAATAATGAAATTCAATCGAACGTGTCAGGTCTGCTGGCGGCTTATGCCGGAGCACAGCTGTTATGCTCAGTCCCCGCCGGCTGGATTGCCGACAGGACAAACACGCGACAGATCCCTTTCCTGTGCGGACTTACTGCTTTACTCGGTGCGACCGTTTTACTCGCAGTAGGCCAAAGTATAGCCGTTCTCATGCTTGCCAGGGTGCTTCAAGGAATGAGCGCCTCCGTCGTTTGGACCATAGGTCTAGCGATGATAAGGGACACCGTCGGCCCTCAGAATCTCGGTAAGGCGATAGGATCGGTGAGTTATCCAATCTTTCTAAAGGAAGAAAACGTACTCACACCGACAGATCTTCTCGATTCTCTCTATAGGCCCACTGGTATCGCCCGTAGTGGGAGGGATACTTTATGACAAGACAGGTTATGTAGGTGTCTTTGGAGTCGGATCTGCCTTGTTGGTTATTGATTTTGTCATGCGGTTGCTGCTCATCGAGAAGAAGGTTGCGGCAAAATATGACAGCTCGCTCGCCGAAAATGGCACTAACCCCAGGACGGACGAGACGAGCGACGAGCCAAGCGAGGAAGATGCACTCTTACAGCGGAAGCAAGAAGAAAGATACGAGATCCGCGGGGAGCAGAACAAGTTGGTTCGTGCAGTTCCAGTCTTGTATTGCTTGCGCAACCCAAGACTGCTTGTCGCCTTCATCATGGCGTTTGTGCAGGCCGCGCTGCTTGCCGCGTTCGACGCAACCATTCCAATTGAGGCCCTGGACCTGTTCGGGTTTTCGTCTTTGAAGGCAGGGTTGCTGTTCATTGCGCTTAACATCCCTTGCTTAATTCTCGGCCCAGTCGCTGGGTGGGCCGTCGACCGGTTCGGCACCAAGCCCGTGGCTGTGACTGGGTTTAGCTACTTCGTACCAGTCCTGCTGCTGCTCCGCCTCCCGCCAGAGAAGCTTGTCGGAAGATCCGGCAACATCGCGCTGTACTGTGCCTTGCTCGCCCTCAATGGCATTGGACTGGCGGTCGTAGACTCGCCCAGCTTCGTCGAGGCGAGCGACGTTGTGCAGCGGTACGATAAAGCAAACCCGGGCTTCTTTGGGGCGAACGGCCCTTATGCACAGCTGTACGGATTCAACTCGATGTTCTTCTGTGCAGGTCTCACGCTGGGGCCAATCATCAGCGGTACGTTGCGCGACAGCATTGGCTATGGCAATATGAACGCTGTCCTGGCGGGCGCGGCTGGATTCACAGCGGTCGTGTCATTCTTGGTGGTTGGTGGGAAACCAAGAATAGGATTCGGACGGACCCAGTGAGCGATGTCAATTATAATTTGCGCAGGTGTATATATGCCAGAGTCGCCTTGTTCTTGCCGTCCGTAAATGCAAAGAACTCTGAATTTAGAAGCTGCAGCTAGTGTCGGCCAACCAAAGACCAGATCAAAACTACAACGAATATCCTGCAATGTGTGCTGCCATTGTGATAGTCAAATCTGTGTTGGTGTTGTGCCGCCAACAAACACGCTCGCACTCCCTAGGATAAAATGCACATATCTTTCAGTCAGGAGTTAAGTCACCATTAAGCTATAAAACCCTTTTCAGTTTTGAGAGAATTATTATACTATTAGAATGCATTTCAACTTGAGGTTTTGTTCATGAGTTTATGTAATATCAGAGGGTGTACATTTCATCTTGAGGAGCGCGAGACACGCATACCTAAGTACCTACCTTACAAAGTAAAGTCCACCACTGTTGGTGTAACAAACCATTACAAGGCAGCCGCAAGTCAATCAATTCAACACTCACCGCCTTGGCGATAAGTGCACGGTCTTGCTTAAAAGACGGCAGAATGGCCGCCAAGATTTCGCAGAAAATAAAAATAAGCGGTAAACCCACTGCTCTCCAGCCAGAAAATTTCGAGGGGCCAGTAAAACCCAGTAGGCTGCAGCCAATCAGCACGCGCGATCCTGCTCTGACTGCTCATTCGAAGGACGGAAGGCGGAAACTACTGGCTGTTTTTTCTCCATCCATCAGCAAGCTACAAACAAACTTCTGGCAAAAAAAGCTGGCATTGATCACCATATCGGCCCCAAGCCTTCTGCATTCATTCCACGACGAATCAATCCCACGATCCCGCCAAAAGACACTATCGCAGTGGATAGATTGTAATCTACTCAATCATGGCTGAGTCTACGCTGCAGGTTCGTTTGCCTGCGACCCCGCCACTGTCCTCGTTCTGCTTTTCTCGGCCCCAGATCCAGATCTTTCAAGAGGACAAGCACTGAACCACAGCCACACATATAGGAGCGCCTGCGCGACCATGCCAAAGCCTTTGATGGCCTGTTGTCTTTGATCCCCGCCAAAATGTACTATGGCGAAGAGTCTGGTGTATGTATACCGTGCCATCCCCATCTCGTCAGACTTGGCGCTGCAGACGCTGCCATTTCGCATCCGCCAGTTGCTAATTAATATCGCCCTTTCACAGGAACAAGGACAAAAGAAGAAGCAAACCAAGGCCCAAGCCAAAGAAGCGAGGCGAAACAAGCTTGATCCCGACAGCGAACTCAACAAGAGCGTCAAGGAGATCATGGATGAGCAGGCTCTAAAGAAGCGAAAGCGAGACCAAGGCGAGGCTGAATCTGAGGACGATTGGTCCGACGTTGACGGCGTCGAATACGAGCAGCCCGGCCAAGGTCTGAAGCAAAAGAAGAAGCAAAAGACGAGCGAACAAGAGACGGAGGCTTCCGCCAAAGAGCGCCGCAAGGAAGAAAAGCGGCAGGGCAAGAAGGATCGCAAAGCAGAGCGCAAGGCGTTGCGAGATGAAGAGGCTGAATTTGACAAGAGGACCGTCAAGTCCGGCGTCAACAAGGTCAAGCTCGGCCCAAGAGAGTCGCAACCCGCCACCCAAACCAAGCCGGACAAGAAGCCCGAGACTCAACCTAGTCAGTCCGTCGTGCAAGATGACGAGGAGACCACAGTCACTGAGCCAGCTGATATGCAGAAAGTCGACGTATCGGGTCTCGCAGCCGACCATAAAGACCAAGACTCCGGCTCCACATCCGACGCCCAGTCTGCTCCGGGCTCGCCCGTCTTTGATCCCAACGGTACACCTGCCGACTCCACTGAACAAGCGCCGAGCACTAGCACATCCATTTCATCTACGGTCGCGCCCTCCGAGAAGCCGAAGCACATCAAGATCCCCTCTGACACTACTGCGCTGCGTGCCCGCCTTGCCGCCAGGATAACAGCTCTTCGTGAGGCCCGTAAAGCCGATGGGCCTGACGGAAAGCCCATTCGCACACGTCAAGAGCTCATCGAGTCGCGTCGCCAGAAGCAGATGGAGCGAAAGGCGCATAAGCAGGAACAACGTCAAAAGGCCAAGGTGGAGGAAGAGTTGAAGAGAGAAGAGGCCCTTGCCTCGGCTCGCAATTCCCCTGGCGGCATGCTCAGCCCGGCCGTGGACATGGCAGATAACAACTTTGCTTTTGGACGCGTCACTTTTGAGGACGGCGCTAAGCTGTCTCACGACCTGAAGCACGTTCTCAACAATGCCAAGAAGAAGGGACCATCTGACCCCAAGACTGCCCTCCTGAAGTTCCAAAACGAAAAGAAACGCCTGGAGAGTATGGATGATGAGAAGCGCAAGGATATCGAGGAGAAGGAGGCTTGGTTGACTGCCCGGAAACGAGCTGAGGGTGAAAAGATCAGAGACGACGAGAAGCTCTTGAAGAAGGCCGTGAAGCGTAAGGAGACTGGGAAGAAGAGGAGCGAGAAGGCGTGGGCTGAGAGGTCCGATGGTGTCCAGAAGAGTATCAAGCAACGTCAACACAAGCGCGAAGCGAACATCCGGGAGCGCAAAGAGTCAAAGATGCTCGGCAAGGCAGGCAAGAAGAAGGCCGGCCCCAAGAAGAAGACTGGTGGACGTGCTGGTTTCGAAGGGGCCTTTGCCGGGGGTAAGAGAAAATAATCGTTGCTATGAATGATGGCAAAGGAAAAGTTGCTGCCTTGGGTGTGTGAGGAGCATCAAGGCTCATCATGGCCTACCTACCTACTTAGTGTACATACTCTTGCATGTTCCAGGGCATTTCAGCGGGCGTAATTGATTTCAATGAACACCTTATTCTTTATTGTTCTTGCTATTTGTTCCTACTGGGCTCTTGTATCACGAAGGGAAGTCTCATTTCATCTCTTGCTGTCTCACTGCATTATGGAGGCACTTGCCTCAAAGTGTATAAGCTACCTATTAGGTCATTAATCAGTATATGTTGACCACTTATCTCTTGCATTGCCTTCCAAGCACCTTAACATTTAGATAATGCCGAAGTTGTCTTCACAGGTATAGGTATTTTATGCAATTGCCAACTACGCCGTGAATTCAAGGCTCAGATTAATTGCATACATAATATAAGCAATTGACTGGATTGTACCTCGGAGAGAGGAGGAAGGCGCATACAAAGAAACAACTTTATTGGTACATAAGAGGCAGCCACCGTCCACGCGCACAGTCTGGTTGGTTCCAAGCAAGCAAGCAAATGCAATGACGTGCACTGAGAAAAATTTGGAAATCTGAGGGCGAACCAGCATGATTTCTTACATTCAATGCAAATAAGTACCTAATATTGAAAACGGCCCAGTCATTGCATAAGGAATCCACGTTCAAGTCTTTGTTTGGCCCCTCCAGATTGTCCGGTTGAAAGGAGAAGACTGGAAAACATTGGGCCCATTGAGCTAACACGTGATGCAAAAGTTTATTCCAACGTCGTCGCCTGGATGGTTTTGATTTCTCCTAATTTCAATAAGCCACGTTAGCTGTTGCCCATGTCTCACATTTAAGGAGACCATTTGAACCTTCTATCCCCCTCCCTCACCTACTCAGCGAGGATTTCCAAGTTGGCCAGTGAAGCAGCATCCTCCCGATGATGAACAAGTTAAAAATCAGCATCGCACCAGGCCCCGCTTCGGCACGTACAAAGAGCAGCTCTTTCAAAGGCAGCTAGGTTGGTCGTCAACAACAATGCATTCATCTGACTCGGAAAATTTGGTTACGATCATCTTCTTCCTTCATCAGTATATCTGAGCGCATCTCCAGACCGAAACCCTCTCTATTCTCACACACACACCACCACTTAATTGCGATTGGAACTCTTGCTTGGCCTGACAAACACGTGACACCGGACATGGATACCGACATGGCAACCCAATTGGCCAGTGCTCAGGCCGCACTCGCCAAGCGGGACGCCCGCATCCGCCAGCTAGAGGATTTCGCCAAAAACAGCGAGGCGGCCCGGATCAAGGAGACATACGAGAAGATCGTCAAAGATGTCAAGAAGGACAGGGACCAAGCCCGACAGGATGCGACCCAAAGGATCAAGGCCTTAGAGGATGAAGTTGCCCAGCTCCGAAAGGCCCAAAAGTTGGAAAACGAAGTCAACAAACTTCGACAGTCAACAGAGGGGCCAGCTACTGCTACTGGCACTCCTCCCAAATCGGTGCATGCGGGCACCAACGGCGACGGGGAAATGATACCCATGTCGCGCGCGCAGATTGAGCACAGCGAGCGCAAATACAGGCAGCTTAAGGACGAGACCTCTCGGCAAAGGTTGCAGCTCGAGATTCTCAACGCGCAGCTCACGGTCGATCAACCCTCTAATCAGTTCATCATTGTCCAGTGGAACCAGCTGCGCGATCAGGTGCGCCAGCTATCCTTGGAGCGCTTCAACGAGGTCAAGCCCCTCGACACCATATCAGAAGAAGACGGGAAGACACTCGAGAAGCTATCGATTCACTACCGCACTTTTCTCAGCACGGATCGCATGCCCTGCTACTTGTTCCGTTCGCTGATCTGGCGTCTCCTCTGCGATCAGCTCTTCATCAACTTCAGTCTCGTGTGGGGACAGCAGGTTGCTGACAACCTCAACAGCATGGGGAACGCCCTGTGGAAGACCGGCAAAATTAGCCAGTTCGAGTTCCAGGGTTGGCGAATTCACACCGCGCGGCTGGTCCACAAGGGACATGAAATTGACGAGTCGGTCGTTGATACGGTAGCGGCCAAGATTCAAGACGTCATGGTGCGGTTTGCCTCGGGTAGCGATGCACTGAAGCTGCACGGCAAGATCCGCGAGATTGTCAGGATGGCAGCAGATATGGGATCGACCTTTGCTAGGACCAAAGTCATACCACTGATGACCAACGAACCGAAGAGTGACTTAACGCACGGGTTTCAGTGTAATGGCAACACCATGAACGAGGCGGGCCAGGTGGTCAAAGACGGCAAAGTCAGCTTGATGATAACACCCTGCTTGCTGGAGAGAGATGGCGACGACTACTCTTTGCTGGTCAAGGCGGATGTGGTCTCGTGAGCACATATATTCTGGAGGTTCGATGCGTTGGGAAGCGCAGCATGATTACTAAAGCGAGCGAATGCTTTACCACGTCTTCTCTTCTAGCAGGTCCAAATTTGGATGCAGTTAAAGCCAGATACAACAGGGCCCCGATGGCACTGCTTAATAATAGCGATATGAATTTGATACCCACCACTTTTTGTTTGCAAATCCCCGGTGTTTGCATTTTGATGAGTTTGGTACGTTAGGCTTGAAGTAAGCAACTCGTATAAAGCCAAAGTAGTGTAACGTAGTGTCGGTTGTTTGGCACCATGGTAGCGTACCTAATTAGGTTTCAGATTAGGTATAATGGACAATATGAGTATTATAGGTGTGAGTCACAGCTATGCTCGGTGTGAGTCTTGCAGCAGAAGTGAATAAGAAATAATTTGAAAGCACATTTCTTAGATCTTCTCAAGAATTTTGCACGAACAACGTCTACGCAGCTGGCTGAAATAACTCAATGCATTAGTAACATCAGCCATTATTCAAAAGTAGATACATATCGAGAAACAAATCGAAACCGACCTCGCCAACTATGCCAAACACCCCACCTCAGGCCGAGCAAGTTGATCTCCACCACAAGATCCAGATGTCGGATGAGACCCTGGTTGGCCACCTCATGAGCGAGAACGCGACTCTCAAGCACCAGAATCAGCAACTCGCAAAAGAGAACGGGGTTCTTCAGCAATCAGAGGCAGAGAGCGAAACAAGACTTCTTGAGGTTCTGAAAGCTCAGCTTGAGGTACGCACAAAGGAACTGGAACAAGCGGAACTTGCCTCTTCGGCTGAGATTGATACCGGACAGCCTCGCGGTGACGATGAGGGCCAAGATCTGCTCGAAGCGAGATTGGACGCAAACCGCAAGATTCAGGAAGCGATATCAAAGGTCTGTAGCGACGTCCAGAGGCTTCTCGACAGCAACCAGAAGCTCAAGGCCCAAAAGGCTGTTCTCGAGAATAAGATCTCCAGAATGCAGCAGGAAAAGCCGAAGGTCACTTTTGAGATTGACGATTTGACTATCATGAGCAAATGGGCCCAACTGGATGACGACATTGTGCAGATATCGTCCAAATACCTGCGAGCAGAGTTTCAGATGGAGAGCTTCTACCTTGACCAGCAGACTCTTTATTATTCTACCTTTGCTTCCAGAAGCCAAAGAGACTACGTTGAGAATCGGAACTTGGCTCCCTTCTTCTTTCGCGCCGTCATCTGGCGCTTAGTGGCCGAGGTCGTGCTTTTGGACAGCTTCACTGCCTTCAGCAACGAAGCGAGAGTGGTTGTGGACGCGGTACGAAATAAGCTGGCCTGTGAGTATCGGAATCTTTGTCTATCCACCTGGAATACTTGGGTAGTCAAGCCGAGTCTGGCGACAAGCAACTGCCAAGTCTCAGGAACAGGCACTGGCCCACATGGAAGACCCAGGCTAATCTCTCAAATCTGATTCTAGCGACAGACGTGCACCACTCAGAAATGCAGAATTATCTCTCATGGAGAGCAGAGACCGCCATCCTCTTGGGAAGTTCGAGTTCGAGGGTCGACAAGAGAATGTGGCGATACGCGTGGAAGCGCGCCGACGAGATGGCTTCCAGACTGCCGCAGAAACACCTCACCACGAGTGACCGGGCGTCTTTTCGGACCCAACTCGCGAACATCTGCCACGGGGCGCTCGACATTGCCAGCATCTTCGCCCGGTCGAGAGCCATCTTTAGGATTATGGTATCGCCGCCACTGCACCGCGTAGGTGGACAGGGACCCCCTTTAACGGTCCGCTTCAGCGAAGGGGATATGGAAATGGTCAATCAACGCCGAGAGGACGAGATGGAGATGGTGGAGCTTACTGTGCGCCCGGGACTAGTCAAAGTGGGCGATGCCGAGGGGAAGAACTACGACCAGGTCATCACTTTGGTGAAGGCTGGTGTATGCTGCTGAACCAGTGAGTTTATATTCTCAAGGACCAGGTAGCTACATGGACAAAACGAACGAGGTGTGATACATATCAACTCCCATTACTGAACTTCTTACCTTGCCGCTCTCTATGCACGCCTCGGCTAATGTGACCCCTGCGGTGTTCTCAAAGCAGCCGTAACTATCCTGGCAATAGCCCAGACTTTCTCCTCCTCAAACTTGCGACCGACAATCTGGACACCCGCTGGTCCACCATGATAGACTTCTGGATCGTCTATACCGACATGTTAGCCTTAATGCCCCCGGGGAAAAGAGTGGTCGTGGTGCAAAGATGAATCCTACAGGCATCCCAGTTCTTTAGATCGATGGCATTGAGAGGCTGATACGATTCGTCAACGGGATCTAGATCTTTATTGGCCTTGGTGACCGGTACCACAACAGCGCTGTAGTTCAAAAGGTTCATTACTTCGGTATATGCTGTGTGAGTTCATCGGCTGTTTAGTGGCGTATCCAAGTGGTTGCTTTTACATCTCCATGAGGGGCCCTTACCGGTGTGGTAGAATTTGCCGCGGATAACAGCGGCATGTGGTGCTACAGGCATGATCACTGCGTCTACAACCTGACCTGTGTGTATGTTGATCAACACGTACGGCTAGAGAGTATTAGCACCTGTGTTTTGCGTACCATCTTCTTCTCCCGTGGAGTTCCAGTAATCTGTGTATTGCGCTTCGTAATCAAGCCCCTGGAGTGTCAAGTCCTGGTATTCTAGAAGTCCAATGGGCCTTCTGAGCTCAAAGTCGTCCCTGAGGTCAGGAATGAGAGGTTCTCCAGAACGATCCAGCTGAGTGTGTATGTCGTGTGCACCGTCTGCTTTGAGAAAGGCGAGCTAAAAGGCTATATCTTAGCTAACAGTATAATCGACTCGATTATGACACATGGGAAATGGATAATGAGGCTCACGTGTACTCTTTGGGCTGTTGATTGAGAATGGGGTTCCCAGTCAACTATCTATATAATGTGTTAGTGTCAATGAAAGTAGTATTTTACCCATTGGTCCGTATATTAAGAATATGAGAGACGAAATACCTTGTGTCCTGCCCTTTTGACCGCGTCCACAACCATGCTTAGCCCACGTGTGACTGGCGGATGGGGACCGACTTGACCGTCTGTCCATGCAACCCCTAGCTTCAGGGGTCTATTCGACGTCTTCGCAGAGCCATCAGGCTCAGCACGAGATAGGAAGTCGTCGACAATTTGCTTGCGGAATGGTATAGGGACCACTGCAGGGTCACGAAGCCACGGCTCGGTCGAGAGCACGGAGCGAAAAATGAGATCCAATCCATCGAGTGATGTGCTCAGGAAACCGACAGTGGAGCGATAGGTATTTTGACCGGGAAGAGACCCTCTCAGGAGTGGGCTTGAGTGCAAATAGTCCGTTGAACGCTGCCGGGATGCGTACGGAGCCCCCTATATCAGTCCCGACTCCCACGGTACTGCCTCCAAGGGCCTGTAAAGCACCTTCGCCACCCGAAGAGCCACCACAGGAGAGATTCTGATTAAGTGGGTTCAGGGTTTGACCAATGATGTTGTTCTTCGTCTCTCCAAGAAGGAGGGTCTGCGGAAGACTGGTCTTGCAGTAGAGCACGGCGCCAAGGGCCAGGAGCTCGGTAGTGATCTGGCTCTCGACTCGATGGGCCTGCTCGGGGTGTTCGATGCCCAGATTGCTGCCGATCCAACCGACATAGCCCATGGTCGTGTCAATACCCTTGACGTGGAACTGGTCTTTCAGACTGACAGGAACCCCATGCAGCGGCCCGCAGGTTTTGCTGTGTTGAGCGAAATAGGCATCGAGCTGCTTCGCACGCTCAACTGCCTGATCAAAACATATCTCGTGAAGACAGTTGTTCTGCAATCGTTTACATTAGCGAGGGATGACAAAGCCTCAGGTGAGCATACAGTTTGATGGGCGATGGCCGCCCTCCTGCAAAAGGCTGTGGCGACCTGAACCGCACTCAAATGCCCAGCCTGGATTTCTGAGGCAATCTGGGTGGTGCTTTGTGCTGTAATGGCAATAGCTTCCTCGGTGAGGAACTTGCAAATAAAAGATCCCGTCAGGTCCCGTTGTTTCTTGGCATCTAAGAGGTCACTCTCGCTCAGTCTCCAGGATTTGGGGATCTTGTCAAGAGTCGCTGCTCGCTTGTCAGCAGCCAGCTCTTCCCAGGACCTCTTATTCGAACTCATGTTGCGAACCTTGGAATCCGGCATGTGTTGACTTGGAGTTTTGACGGGGCGGAATGTCTAGAAGTGGTTGCGTTTTGTGTTTTGTACCCCGAAGGCATCCTTGGCTGTGTCACCCACCCTCCTGGATCGCCACCCCTGTCCAGCCAACAGAGATGACGGTTTGCTCTCCAAATCATTGGCCTATCAAATCGCACACCATCCGATGCCTGAAGTTTTGTTTGTATCGAGCAAACATAACTATTTCGATACGTAGCAATGCCCCTTCCAACTCACACATGCAACCAAGATTCCCGCCGGCCCAACGAAGATGTTGCATTCCACCGAATGGCTGCTTATGTTCCAGTCTCGGTTCGAAGAGACGACTGTTACGTACGCACTGATCCTTGAATTACCCCGTCTTCAACCCTTTCAGGCTCTCTTGGCGCCACGAAGTTCCCCTATGGTAATCAAGCAGCAACAACCCAGTGGCAACAACACACATGCCTCCAAGAAAAGTGAAAGTCCAGCTGATGCCCATCGCATCCAACATGTCCTGCATGAAAACAATCACGACCGCCGCCAGTGTGCACCGTACGATGTTGCTCGAGGCTTGTGCAGCGGCTGGTGCTCTATGGTTCTTATCCACGAGTAACGTGTTATATATCTGAAGCCTGATGAGTTTTCTCAAGTTTGGTGCTATAGTCGGGAAGATTGGCTCACACTAAAGTCTAGCTGCATGCTGAGACCAGCAATAAATTGTAGGAAGAGAGGAACTGCGATGTTCTGTGACGGATATATAAGCATGTTGATAGGGGTCTTGACGGTGTGCTGACCTGACGAAGCTGTAACACCCAACCGAAGGTCACTACCGATATAGTTGTTAGAGCCATGGGCACCCATATAACACCAATCCGTGCCTTTTCGATGGGGAAACTGTCCAAGTCGTCCCCAGAGACTTTGTTGGTGGGAAGTCGACGCCGAGCCCTCGCTTTACGGTAAGCGTTGTCCAGCAGTGGGCCAGAGAAGAATGTTGATACTGTCCCGCCTAGGCCAAATGGTAAGTATATCAGACCGGCTTGCCATTGATTTAGCCCATAGATGTCGATGAACAGCACCGATAGAGACGCATTCACACACGTGTATATAACGTATAAAATGCCACAAGCGAGGATGATAGTGGCGTTATCTCTGCGCACGAGGATGCGCAACGACTTGAGAGGGTTTGGTATCTCCCATACGGTGGCTGGTTCACAACCTTCTTCTTTCCAATGCCGCATCAATGTAGGTGTCGGCAATCGCAAATGTCTAGGGGGTCGTATTGACCCGTTCCCAACGATCCTCCGTGATGTCTCAGGCAACATGAAGACCATCAACAACAGGCATACACTCGATGCTATTGCCAGGAACCAGAAGATCCACGTCCAGCCAGCTGCGTACGACAAGGCCCCTCCGAGGATAGGGCCAATACTCGGTGCGATCGTGCTCCTATAAGATAGCGTTAGATAACAGTTTCATACATCGCATATTCGCCCACTTACGCGAAAGACACAGCGCTGGCAAAGGTCCCTCTCTCGGCCGGAGATGCAACGTCAGTGATCACGCCGTATGCCACTGAGAATATTCCTGATTTCGGGACAGCATTAGCTTGTTTTCGAGTCCTCGAGTAGTCAGTCGTGTCATCCACATACCAGATATAGCCAACGCCTGCAAGAGTCGGAGCCCGAGCAGAGCTGAATATGTCTTCGTCAAAGCTATGGCGATGTTGCTCGCAATGTATCTCCCCAGGATTACGATATAGACAGGACGACGGCCCATGACGTCCGCGGCGTCCCCTACTAGTGTCGGGGCTATTGTGGCAATCGCCATGTATGAAGTGATTGTCAGGTTGATCTTGTCAACCGAAACATGCAGTGATTCGGAAAGAAGTTGTAACGCTGGATAGTAGATGAAGCTGCTCACAGTAGAAAACCATGCTGCGAATGAGACGAGGGAAACGATGCACCATTTCTCCGCATAGCTGAAGGCGCTGTAAGGGGCATGCACTTGCTCCGCATCCTGGTCGCGGAGGTCCTCCATGCTTTTTATCTCCTGCAACGGCGTGACCTGAGTCATTTCAGAGTAGCAATGATGTAGAACTTGAATTGGATTGTACGGGTGTTAAAACCCTGACTTGAAGAGAGGCTATGAGCCCCGCACGACAACTGCCAATGGATTGTCCGTTGGTCAGGGTTACATGCTTGAGTTGAGCTGGTTGGAATGGGCAAGCAAACCTCTTCCAAAGCAAGGGGCAAATTCCTATGTGGACCAGTTTGCCGGAAGACTGTATGCAACGGTTTTCCGGCTTGCCTTTGGTGTGAGTCTTTAAGTATGTACATATCCACGCTGCCCCGAACCTCACCTCTTAATTACCGGTACTTTTGTCACTGCGTAGGCTTCAGGCAATAAACAGCCAGTTCACATCAGAACAATATCTTCCAACATATCGTCATTCCATACCGAGCCATCCATAACACCATGCACATAAGTTGCCCCCACCAACTGATATTTCCGCAGAGCCTCTGATCTTCCTCCTTCATTTGTTGGCCGTAAAATGTACGGAGTACGTCCACCTTCAAGCAATGCGACCTTGTCACCAATCAACGTATCTACAGGCGCCAATCCGATCCAACCGGTATCATCAGAGACGAACAGCCGACGCATTTTGATTGATGTTGAAATCAAGCCACCCATAACATTGATCTCAGCCCTCGAGTACTCCGACTCAATCGACATCAGTTGATGAGGATCGCAGTCGTGATGCTCACACCATTCCCACCAGGCGGTAAACCAGCGTTTGTGGGGAGATTCATCTGAAGTCTTGTGCAGCAGAGCATTGTTGCGTGGTTCATCTCGATCAGGGACCAAACCACAACATAAGGTCTGCCAGAACGCATCATCTATGGTAGTAGATGAGCTTTTCGCGTAGAGCCGGCCGGGGTTTACGGTGATTCCAAGCATATGGCGCCAGTTTTGGAAGAAATCAGTAAGACTGGGTACATCCATATGGTCTTCATCTTCGCTCAAGAGGGCAACGTTTTCAATAAAATGAGCCCTCGCTGGCAAGAAACCACAGACGGTGCTTTTTGGACTATAACGAGAGCCCTTCGATGCGTCGTAGTATGGTAGACAGCTCAGCCTGTCATCAAGGTCGTGTAGCAAAGGGGAATCCCAATCAAGGCTCCAGTTCGGTACCCAGGTGGGCAGGGTCTCGATGGCAAATTCCCCATGTTGTCTTTCGGGTTTGTAAGAATCAGGAAGTCGCATGCTCAAGATTTCTAGGTCTTCGGTCAACTGGATTAGACCGAGGGCGACCTCCTCGTAAAGCCTGGCAATTGGCTTCGCGTAATCCGGAACAACGAGCGACGCTTCTTGCAGGTTGGCGAACCCCAATAACCCGTAGATTTTGTCGTGAGGATCAGAACATTGCCGTGACATGAACTTAGAGAGAATCTGACCGAACCTGTATCTGTGGGTCGTTTCTCGCATCTCCTCCAGCTTAGCAAGGGCTGTGCAGACATCTCCAAGACCGGGCTGTCCGGCGGTGGACCTAAACCGGGTGTACCATATGTCTTGACAACAGGTGTATAGATGCTTGAAATAGCATACGCCTAGTTTAAACGCTTCTTCTGCCGGTAGCTGTCGCGCTCCACAGACAAAGCGTAACTCGGGGCACAGAACACTCTCTTGAACTGTCCAGACGCGATGCCACCATGATCGATCGAAAAGATCATTAACCGCAATTGTATGGCGTAGCGTATATACCCCTTCGATCTCCGGATATTTTGCAGGATCCCAGTGTACATTGGGATCTCTCGGCATCGTTTCGAAAAAGTCAAAGGCCAAGTCACTGTTATTATACTCTGGACCAAGCCAAGCTAGAACTTGTGACGACATCTTGTAGATGGTTCCCATATGCTTGACCTGCGAATTCCGTTCTTCCATGTCTGTTTGGTTGATACATAGCGCATCTACCCACAAAACCCTCGATCTGTTTTGGTGTCTCAGGTGGCGTAGTGCCGAGTCGAGATTCTGACTGATTTCATGGCGAGTACCGTTGATAAAGACCTTCCATGTAGGATGGCTGTCGCCCCATGCGTAGGAGAGAGCTTCGAAGGGTTTGTTGTCAAGCAGTGACACCACCTCCAGCTCGCAAGTGATGGGGTCTTCAAACCGGCCTGCAGCCACTGTAACAACCCGGAACTCTTGCTTGGATTCGTCAAGGGGCAAGTATAGCGAGGACAGGGCACTGTAAAGGTGGCTCTGCACCTCGGCAGGCAATAGCCCAGTGGCTCTCCTAGCTGCCACTGTATTTCTTCGCCGCAGCCTCGTCGTCCATGGCTGAAGCCGCATGGTGGGAAATATAATGCGTATGGAACATTGGAAAAGATATGGTTTGACCACAACTCCAATTAAAATGTACAAGTTAAAGCCTGGTATATATGTACAGAGAACTTGCTCGATCACGAAGATCGGCAAAGCGGGGTAAATCTAAGTGAACAAGTCGTACGATCGTTATTGATCACTGTAATGTAATGCAGTCTCGAAGAGGAAGATCGTCCACGTGACTCAATTGAGTGCCAAGACCGTACGTGGGCGGGCATTGACGGCCGGTAAATGCAGGTACTGGGCGCGTCGACGAGGAAACAGGGGGTACTAGCGACGAGGAGGCAGGAGGGTAGTCCCGTTGACAGGGGAAAGGGGATTGGGAGGGCCTACACCAGGTGCAGCTGGTCACAGGTGTTGGTGGCCCGTACCCCTCGCTGATTTCTATTGGTAAAACGGAGTCGTGGAGTGCTGGGGTGGTATTAGTGTACCCCTGTAATTGTAACTGCATGCACTTCCTGATCAGGTCTATCTGAAAGAAAGATATAATAAAGCAACACCTGGAAACCATGAGTTGGGCCCAGTCCAAGAAAGTAGATAATACGGCATCGTATATTCTTAGGTACTTATCTAGATGCCAGCAGACTGTCGATTTCACAAGCTCTCAAGACACCTCGACTGCATCGAAACATCGAGCCGCTCACCCGTGACCGTGGGGTCCTTTAATGGGTTGTACTTGTTCATGCCATCAAATCGTCCGTACTTTTCGCAGAGATATAAAGAGTCGTTGTATGCGCTTTTAACGTCGTTAGCAGATTTACATATCGTTCCGTGAAAGGGGTACTCACATTTCATGACAACGCGGGCCAGATGTGCCAGGATGGTTAGCAGAAGCCACGAGATATGCGTATATGCAGTATAGACGATTCCGATCATGCCACTCTTTCGCCGGCTCAGAGGGTCTGATATGCTGGTGGTACATATCCAAGTAGCCCGGCTTCCGAAAGTACCTTGACCAGCAACACCGCCATATCCCAAACTCCATCTCATTGTGTGCATATATGCAACCGGGATCAAATAATACAAGGCCTCCGCTTTTCTTATTGATACCTATGTTCTCCTCCCACAAATCTCCATGTATCAAGGCTGGCATGATCGTCCGACCGTCTGACTGTAGAGCCCCCAACAGCCGGGGCACAACAGTCCCGGTCAGTTGGCTACACACGGCAGCCAGCTCTGACCACTTGCCGTTTGCCTTATTGTCATGCTCGATGACGCCCTTTAACTGATTGGTGAAAAATCGTGCCCAGTTATCATCCCACATTACCGTTTTTTCCATAATGCCAATTGCGGTAGGGACGTGATATCCAAACTTGTCATTTGGAGACGTTGCCCGGTGTACGCGTGCCAACTGCGAAGTAAAACGGATCGGGTCAGGCTCTTGATCAAAGTCCATGTCACGAAACTCGCTCAAAAGAAAATACACCGTTTCCGAGCCATCTTGGTACTCTCCCCATCCCAGCGGTTCTGGAACTAACCCTGCGGCCGCAGCACATATATCCTTGGAAGAGTGGTACTCTCCTTCAACGAACGCTCTGGCTCCCGTCCCGCTGATTTACTGTGAGGTTGGTCAGAGATACTACGAACCATCTATGATATGTGCCTGGGTAACAACCTTCAAGAAATATGGGGTAGGGATTCCAGCCGCTGAAATGGTCAAAACTCTAGCCGTAATCGCCCAGTTGGACTTGCCATACGATTCTTCCCGAATTACGCGAGACCCCGTAGGAAGTCCTACACCAAGTATTTAGACTCACGGTCGAAATAATAATCTATTTTTCGCTTGATTACTTTCAGCCACAGCTTTGCGTAATGGTACATCACCGAAGACATCATCTTCCCACACTGACTCGATCGCCATCGTTGTCGTTTCCATCAAATTCTTCTTGTCGTAACGGCGCGACAAGCGCTGGCTGGCCAATAGGGGAGGTAGACGTTTCCCGGGGAGTGGCAGACGGTGTGTTTATCCTATACAGAAACTCTAAGAAGTGGGAGTGCTGTCATTGCACCGCTCGATAAAAAGGTAAGTCTGGAGCCTTAATATCATCATGTCGGCGTTGTTATTGCATCTTCTGCCGTTTAGAATATTGCCGAGGAATGTAATCAAGCCCCCGTTATTCCATTCCTCCGGAAACGTACATCAAAGAACAGCAAATGTGTCAGAATACGAATATCCCAACCGAGCTTGTCAAACTTTCCTGCCAAAGCAGTAGACTTGATATTTGGCTAGACTAGAGGTACGGAACGTTCAATCTACAGACCTAACCTTTTGTAAGAACTAGTGGACAAAGGAAAATCAATTCACAGTCTACTTATTGACCAGGCATAACCGTTAATTTCGGTTGCTGGGGATTCGTGAGCTGGGGAGTGCATACTGTCCATTAGATTTCAATATGTGTTGTACTAATAAAGATACGTTTACAATAAATATTAGGAGCCACCACTAGCGTATACCTTACCCTACTAACCAATTAATAAGGGAACCCTTCCTTCTCTCCTCCTCTATCTTTTAGATATACTATATAACGATCGTTACGCTTCGCTTTAATTAAGAATATAAATTATTTTCACCCTTTATTTTAATTTAAACCTTATAATATATTATATAATAATATCTTAAAATTATAAATTATTTTAATTAATTTAAATCTAATCGCGCTTTTAAAAAAACGCTATTTTATTAATAAATTAATAAAAGAACTAGGAATATTAACGCGTATTTAAAATAAATTATAACTTTAATAAACTTAATTATAACCTTATATAATTATAAGCCTTTATATTAATATAAAATTACCCTCCTATTAATAAATAAGCTAATAATCGTTATTTATTATACTTTATACTTCTCCTTATTTACTTAATAGCTTAGAGCTACTTTATTATAATTACCTTATAAAAAAAAACAGGCTTAATAGCGAGATATATAAAAAAGATTTATTAAAATAAAACGAAATCCCATCTTAATACCTTTACCTAAATTAAACAAATTAAACGTTTCAAATCCTATAAATTCTATTAAAATTAATAAAAACGCGAGGCAAGCCTTAACGAATAATCCAACCTAACCTTAAATTATAAAAAATTAACTAGAATTATTAACCCTATCGAATATAAAATAAGTACTACCGTTTCCTAATCACGAATTATAATTAAATCGACCTTAAAAAAACCTATTTATAAATTTTATATATATAAAGAATTAAATAAAGAATTTAACCTTACCTTATAAATAATACGAAAACAAATATAAAAACGATTTAAACCTTTTTATTAATAAAGTTTCTTTAAAATTATAAGAAAAAGCTATTATAAAAACCCCCTTTACCCTTATTAAAACTTTAAATTCTAATTAACCTAAAAATAATTCCTATATACCCTTTTATCTAATTTTTATTTAAAATAAATCGTTTAAAAAAGCTTTTTAATATTATTAGAATCCTTAACCCTTTATATTTATTAAATTAACTTTATTATTTAAATATTTTTAACTTTTTTATTAAAAACCTAATCCTTTTATTAAATTACCTTAAATAAAAACGTTTAAAGCCTTCCCTACCCTTACTTTATTAAAATTAAATATTATAATAAATATAACTAGCCCTTCTTTTAAAAAAGAAATTAATCTTAAAATAAATATAAGATAAAATACTTATAATTTTTAAATATATTAATAAATCCCCGGTTTATAATAAAATATACCTTTTAATATAGAAAGTTAAAAGGATAAAAGGAAATAAAAAGAAATATTAATCCGATCGGACTCTTTAAATAGGTATTTAATTTTAAAACTACTATATATTATATTAAAATAGCTTTTTAATACCGCTATTCTAATAAAGCTTAAGAATAAAATAAACCTAGGCGAGTATGGATATTTTATTTATATAACCGACCTAAACTTATAGAATATAACTGGTTAAGCCCTAATAACTTATAATTAAACTACAAGGATGTCGTTAATCACACCCGCGTTAGCCCGTATCCCGAGAATCACAGGAGACCACATAACGATCGTCACGCTTCGCTTTAGCTAGGAATACAGGCCATTTTCGCCCTTCATTCTAGTTTGAGCCCTGTAATACGTTATAGTAAATATACTTAGATAATCTTGTCTACGGGTATCTCATGTACTGTATTTCCCGAAACAGCTACCTGTACTGCAATTTGTTTGTAGGATACAAAAAGTGCAATCACAATCCTTCAAGCAAACTGTACCTCATTCACCCTTGTACTCGGCCGCATTCAGTTCCGCCTCGATGACAGACTCGAAGCGCTTGGAATCTTTCCAGATCTTCAAAATCCTGAGCCCAGCGGCAGAGAGTAACTCTTCCCACATTCTCTGCGTCCGCTCCTTGCCGGAGACAAGCCCCATCATGGACACATCCAAGCCGGGCTGGACTGCGCTGGCGCCTGTAGGCGGCAGCACCACATCCAAAATCAATAGTCGCGAGTAGCCCGAATTCATGGCGGCGGTGGTGTGCTTCAGGATCATGAGTGACTTCTCGTCGGACCAGTCGTGGAACACCGCGTGGAACATGTATGCACGGGCGCCTCGGACCGGCTGGGGCGTCAGAAAGTCGTGCGGCATGATTTGGATCTCGTCGCGGTCCACTTCGGCCAGGTCTAAGGCTTCGGGGCGGTCCTGCAATACGAGCGATCTCGTGGGTAAGTCGGCGTGGTGGCGCGCCCGGAAGAGGGAGATATCGTGACCCCTATTGCCCCCGACATCAACCAAGATAGGGGCAGAGGGGTCGATGTCACAGCTCAACAGGATGCTGGTATCGAAGTAATCGGTCCAGTGTGTCTTGTAGCTTGTCCAGTTGTCCATCCACACGCTGAAGCTTGCCTGGATTTCCGGCTTGGCTGAGCAGCGAGCCCACAGATCGAGGTTCTCGGGGCTGCCAAGCCGGTAGGCTGTATTGACCTCATCGATGGGATTCTGGTAGGATGTCTCTTGCATGAATCGCGAAAAGTAGTCCAAGCCCATGTACTTGAAATGGTCATGACTGAGGAAATATTAGATAGGAACACTGGGTCGAAGCTGAACCGACTCTCGTGTATGCATGGATCGTTGATATGCTGTTGCGTCAAGGAAATTGACCATCGTGCCTTCTAGGCGACTCATAGGTCCAGGGGCCGAAGGCTCAACTTACCCGCCCTGGATCCATACTCCTTGGGGAGATTCCTTGTCCCCCAGACATAAGCTAAATTCAGTGGGCTTATACTGCTCCTCAGCAACCTCTTCGATGAAGTCTTTGGCTGCCAATAGACGGCACAATCTCACTGTCGCGATATGGTATCAGTAAGTGTACACTGCATTGTAAGCAGGAGACGATGACTGCTGCACGGCAGAGCAAGGGGAGCGAGAGCATTATAGGGATGATGTGACAGGAGACCGCGATACCTACCGAGAAGCTTCGGATCAACATCCACTTTTGCCAGCCCACACAGGTCCTCCACAGGCATTTGACCTCCACCAGCATCGTTCCAGCGCTCAAAGATAGCCAGGTCAATGAACGTCTGCAGAGTCCCAAGGATGACCCAGTTCTCAAATGCAAGCTCCCAGCCGCGCTCCGCAGGCAGCTGAAGACGGTTGATCTGGCGCTGCGCTTCCTTGATTGCGGTCAAGCGGCCAGCTTCGTCGCCGTCAAAGTCACGGGCGCTGGTCTGGCGAAGCAGGTCCGTGATGTTGGGGACTGGCATGCTCATCTTCGTGGGTGTTACAGGTTCATAAGAAGAAGAAAACTATCGCACGTTGTACTCACGATTTAAGTCTTCGGGTCCCAAGACGGATAAAGTCAGAGGGTAACCCTATAAACCCTAAGGCGTGAATAGCAAGCTCTTAAGTATAGACTTAATGCAGTAGCAATCGCCCCACGGCGAAGTGTACCTAATGAGTGACTCGCCGACGAGATGCATCATCTCCCCGAACATCCTCCAGTACGAGTTGGAACCGTCTATAGCATGCATGGATCTAGCCATGTATAGCATGGCTTCCCATCTATCAAACGCTTCATTGGCTCAATTCCTCGGAACTAATGCTGGGCTGTCTCTCTGTTATTCTTTCGTTCCTTATTCTGCTAGTTCTCCAACGCGGTATAACACCATAATGAGCGCGCAAAGAGTTTCCAAGAATAAGGACATGTCGGATGGATCGAGTACCTTCGTCGCAATTCAGACCTAGACTAGCTATCATCAGGTCTCTGGTTGGTTAAACCCTTCCTGTAATTATGTTGCGCCTTGCTACCATGACTATTAACGGTAAGATCAACGTCAAACAGCTGATCTTTATTTACTCTATCTATCCCCAACTTAGTCGTAGCTTCAAGATCGGAGTTCGAAAGCCCAGGGTAAGCTACAAGTAGGCTGCCGCTCCCTCGCAGTCTCTTGCAAACTCCTAGGCTTAGATATCAAGTTGGATCAAAGGGAACATTGGAGCTGATTGCACACAGGGATAGAGCAACCCGCCGGTCATTTGCGGCATCAGCTTTAACGGACGTTCGAGCAGCGCGGGTGTCAACTGATTATAAGCAGCGACTGGCCACGTTCTACGCTCTCTGAGGAGGTTCACATGTCTTTTTCATTTCATTTTTAGAGAGTAACGAAGCGGCACAAATTAGCAATACGAACGACGGTACTCCTGTCGCAAGCCTGTACCCGTTTGCGGAGACTATGTCGGTGAGCACTCAATTTCTGTAAACTGGGCCACGCGTTTGCTATTGATTGCTCTTGGAACTGTACGTACTGCATACCTAGAGCGCAGTCATACCGTATACATGTAGATGTAAATGCGATCTTCCCGGCGTTTGAGTTTTTCTATTCTCGTGCTTGTCGATGGCGGATTGTGCCACATTGAAGTTGATCGATGAGTTTCCAACATATACAGATGGCGGGGTGCTTGCTGTCCACCAAACTGGATACACTCCATTCCTAAGGCAACGCAAGTATCCACCGGGGTCACCTCAAGGATATTGCGTACTAATTCGATGGAGACGATCATCGATCCAACGAAAGACGGGGCCTCCCATGAAAATGTATTTTGGTGAGAATCCCACGTGTCGGTAATGGTGTCATGCTCCCGGGGTTACTATGAGCATGGGGTGAACTATTTGGTAAATGAAATACATATCTAAGTGAAAAGGAGCCATTAGTTCGACACAGCCCCCATCTACTGCACCCGTCGCCAGCAGCGGCAATCTGATGCGCTGAAGGAGCTGGCTGTTTGTACCATCCTTGAAAGTAACTCACTTTTGATTGATAGATGTCAGGAATGCCAACGAACTGTTGTTGGATTAATGTTAGCTGGCTTCGGATGAAGCTGTAGCCACTAACAAGTCACTGAATCGGCCCCGCACAGTGGGGCTCTCTAGCGGTCGTGGCAGCTTTTTGAGCCCTAGAGGTGTGAGCTTCAAGTTGTTTGGGCCGGGCGTTATGGGGCTCTTATCGATACCTAATTCCCGGAAGCAGGGCAGCGTTCAATTCAATCTTGAATCATTCATTCCAGTCATTTCCCCGTCCAAGTCCAAGCCAACTTCTGATGACAGCTCCAAAGCTGCATCCGTCCGTTACCTGTCGGCCTAGGTTAGTCTACGCGCAGGGAGAGCTAGTTTGAGCTCCCAACCTCCATCACGTCACACTGGTTGTTCGTCGCAACCTATGATACAATTCCCACGCGCTTACATTCGGGGTGGTGCAGGCAGGGAAATCAACTTTTGGTGGACTAAGGATTCTGCCACTTTACATCGACCTATCAAACCGAGCCTCATCCGCTGCAACGTGAACACCGTTGCCTCGTAATGCTGCAAAGACAGCAACGATGGCGTTCACTGACCATGCGCCAACCCCGATCGCGCAGCTAAATCCCGAGCTGCCCACCCAAACCGCTACAGTGCGTGGTGTCGTCACCATCGTCTGGCCCTACAGCTCGACGACCAACTCCCTCTCCTTCACGATAGCAGAGCCCGAGTACCGCCTTAGACGACCAAAAGGCCAAATTCGTGTCAATTTCGCTGGTCACATTGCAAAGGAGGTATCGGAATCGGGTATAGGGAGTGGCGACGAGCTTGTCATCTGTCTCGATGGCGTGGAATGGGAGGCCGCGGCAACAAACGGTCGCCTTCCCAGCGCTGGCCATGAGTGGCAGCTAAAGTTCTCTCAGAAGCTGCGCCTTCAGGTAAGCACTGCACCAAACACCGGCTTGTGCGATTACTTATTCATGTCTGGGGAATCAGGCCAAACTTAACGTGCCTGGCGAAACAAAAGTTCTTGAGATCGATCAGCCTTCGACCGCCCCTCAGGCGCAGCCCGCAGCACCCGACCTCGTCGAGGCCCCAGCCGTCGCACCGACCCCTAACGTGGAATATGCTCTTCCCGCAAGCTTCAAAGTGCCGCCGGCTAACAGCAGGTCACTGAAGAGACTTGCCGACGGCGAATTCGCATCGCCTGCTTTTATCAAGAGAGCACAAGTATCATATGGGTCGTTGTTCGAGGACGGGTTCGATATCTTCGAGGATGCGCTCGGCATTTTTGAGGAGGATGGAGGGGCTAGGGGTAGAGGCCGGAAGAGATCGAAATTCGGGCGACAAAGCGGCGCATGGCGATACACCAGCCAGTCGCCAGAACGCAGCCCAAAGCGCAGCCCAGAGCCCGAACCCGAGCCGGAGATGGACCCAGAACCAGAGCCGGAGCCGGAACCCCAGCCTGGTATCGAGCCAGAAATGAGGCAAGAGGCGGTAGTTGCAGAAAGCAAATTGGGCAGGCCCAGTCTATCACCTCGTCCCCAGCGCCCCCAAATGACCGATGAAGGCTGTCAAACCATGGAGTTTGACCTACCGAGCCCTCCAGCTGGATTTGGTTCAAGCACGGCGAGTCTACACTTGTTTCAGCCAGTGCAGGGAGCGGGTTCTCTGGCAGACAATGTCAGTGGGTTCCTGAATCAAGGCCACCAAAGCGCCACTTCAGGGGATTGGGGTCTTGCTCCCATCAGTAGAAGACAACCTCAGACGGACATGGGTCTCTCCATGGACGAGGAAAGAAGATCCCATTTCGCCCATGCTATTGACTTTGATTTGGGCATGGCTGGAAGCCAAATTCAGCAACACTGGTCACCACAAGTTCCAGAAGTCGATCCAAACCTCAGTTCTGGTCCTGGTACGCATCCTACTACTCACGCAGAGGTGTTTCATCCGGAATACGCAGCTGGCCCATCTTCCAATCTATCAGCCGTTCGGTTTGGTTTCGGTGGGCCGGAAGCGATGCCACAGTACGACGTAATGCAATCGGATACTAATCAACACCAGCATGATATGCCTTATCCCCCGCTCGACATGCAGGCCACTGCTAGCACAGACTCTGATCATGGAGTGCCAGCAAACCCTTTCTCAGCACAAGCGCCAGCAAGTTATCCCGAGCCCGAGCCGGCTTCCACATCTACGAACCCTTTCCTGCCGCAGGACAATGTCCCCGCAAACCTTGTTCAGCACATGGGCTCTTCCTCGTGGGCTCCTATCAACAACACAGATGTGTCTACTGATCCGGTCCATGGGAAGAGATCAGCCAGCGCCGACGGTCAATCCCCTGATAATGCTTTAGTGATCGATAACAGCGACGATGAGGCGGAGGCAGGTGATATGGAGCCCGACACCAATGCTACAGAAAATAGCTCATTTGACACCGAGCATGTTTTGCAACCTAATCACCCTGAATGGGACAATGCTGAGGGTGACGAGTACGAGGACGAAGTGGACGCACAGTATTCCGATGACGATGAGCCAGAATACGACGACAACGAGAAAGGCGGAGACTATGACACCAGAAACTACGTTGGCCCAAATGACGATGAGGACGATAGCTACGACGATGATCTGAGACCTCACCATCTGGAGCCTGAGTTTGACGATGGAGACGGCGAGGAATGGGACGTAGACGAGGATGGCCAATTTGAGGAGGATGACGAAGAACTGTATTGTGAAGAGGAAGAAGAGGAAGATGCCATGGATCTAGATGCACCATTGCAGCAGCGCCAACCACCCCCGGGCACCAAATCTGCGCCAGTCGTCATCGATTTATTATCATCGGATGATGAAGATGACGATGTGCCAGTACCACAGCCCTTGCCAAGGACAGTCCAACCCGCAACCCGTCAGGCCCTACCTGTTACACAGCTCGCTCCCAGTTCTCCTCAGTATAGCTCCGAGGATGCCGCAGATGATGTCGAGGACGAGGAAGACATATTCTCTGATCAGGCCGAAGACATATCGGAAGACGGTGCTGAAGACGATGCTGAAGATGAAGAAGTTCAGTTGGGATCCAGTGACAGCCACGAACAAGATGCCCACATGGAAGATGCTCAAGATGAAAAAGTTACCGAGGCTGAAGAGCAGTCACCCTTGGTCAAGCCAACGGACTTGGTTGAGGCCCAGGAAGAACCGATGGCCCTTCCTTCACTCGAAGAGACCAAGGCAGTGGGGCAAGCTGGCGAAGGCAGAGCAACACCAAAAGCGGTGGCCTTCCCGGTTGAGGACAAAGTCATAATGCCTGATGCAGAGAGAGAAATCGGAGACGCTCAGACAAATCAGCCTCAAATAGAGCCCAAGGAGGCAGATTTCCATGATTTGACTATCGGTGAGTCAAGTGTGGAAGATACGAACAACATTGCTACCGGAGGTCCTCAAATGGAGGAAGATGACGGGAGATACTCTGTAAATCTTCGAGCAGACGAGGAGTCTTCACCAAAGAATGTGGATTACCAAGTCACGAATGCTGAGGGCGTAAAGGACAACAGCGATGCGACTTCGCCCAAATCCAATGACCATGTGGCTTCTGGTGCCTCTGGCGTAGCCTTCCCGCCTCCACCTACAGAACCCAACTTGTTGAATCAGCTTGACGATAAGCTCGAGGCTGCGGCTCAGCAAAATCTTGCCGCGGTACGAAGTAGGGCATCTCAGAGACAACTTCCTACACCACTGGACTCGCAGCTTGTCGAACAGCCTCAATTGCAAGAGTCTGACGGGTCTCAAGACTCAGACTCAGACGATGTCATGGTCATGGAAATTGAGGAGGTGGTGACCACTGAAGTCACTACAGAAGAGCGAACGCAGGAGCTCGCTTCGACCGATCTGTCAGAACCTGTGTTCGAAACTCAAGTCCCATATAGGGAGTTATTCCACATCAGTGTCCCCAACGAGCCCTCTCAATCCCAGTTTGAGTCTGATACGCAAATGCAGGACAGCGTGTCCGACTTTGTATCTCAAGAGACATTTGACGACGACACTCTGCAAGCCGCATTACGAGAAGGCAACTCGGATGACTTAGAGGAAGAGGAAGAAGAGGAAGGGGACTCAGTGGAAGATATTTTGCAGGCTGCATTGCGAGAAGAAGAAGTGGATCAAGAGGAAGAGGAAGATGAAGATGAAGAGGAAGAGGAATATTCTTTGCAAGCTGCATTGCGGGAAGAGGAGGAGGAAGAGGGCGGAGATGGGTCAGAAGAGGATGCACTGCAAGCCGCATTGAGAGAAGAGGAAGACGAGGAACTCAGCTACAGTATCATGCATACTAATGAAACAGTGGAGGTGGTCACTTCGCCCATGGGCGAGGATGAGAAATGGAGCCACAGTATCACTCACGTCAATGAGACTGTGGAGGTGGTCACTTCGCCATTGAACGAGGGTTCGTCGACATTGCCAAGTCCTGCTCAGCAAGAGGACTCATCTCGAGCTACGAATAAAGAGGAGCAAACCAGCGAAAAGTCTCAACCATATGCCCCATCTTGGTTAGACTCTGTCCCTCGACTTGAGCCCTTCAGGCCGGCTCAAACCCCAACTGTGCAGCGCAATCGACCGCAGTCAAAGGAACAGGCTACGCCGTCAATTGAAGTGGGAGATGACTCATTCACGGACCCCAGCGTGAGGCTTGCGAGGGCATCGATTGCATCTAGAAGAGCAAGCCGAAAGCGCGAAGCCACGCCTGAATCCTCCCGGCCGCATACGAGATCTATGTGCTTTCAGATGAGCCCGGATTACAAAGGCGATGCCAGCGTCCAGCTTGCCAAGGCATCTTTCAATGTGCCCTCGAAGTCTAGCCCAAGAGATCAGAGTAAAGCCTTCTCGACGTCCCCGGCTACCTCCAAATCTGGCGAACAGCTTAATCCTATGCCTGTGTGCAAGGCCAAGATTCGCCGCCATCTCCACGACTCAATTCCCGATTACACAGAATTGAAAGTGCTGCGCCACCATATCGGCAAGTCGATTGATGTGTTGGCTGTGGCTTTGATGTCTCCTCCCGAACCGGAGCGTGCTAAGAAAGGCCCTCGAGAGTACATGATGTCGTTCACTGTCACCGACCACTCCATTGCGCCCAGTTCTATTGCTGAGGTCCAGCTATATCGCCCGCACAAGGATACTCTGCCCAAGGTCAAGTCTGGCGACGTCGTCCTGCTTCGTAATTTTACTGTGTTGGCAATTAAGAACAAGGACTACGGTCTTCGCACGAACGACTCGTCAAGCTGGGCCATCTTTGATACGGAAGACGAACCGGCGCAGATTAGAGGTCCGCCCGTCGAGTATGGAGAGAATGAGATGACGCATGTGGACTATCTGAGGGAATGGTATGGCCTCCTCGACGCCGGCTCACGAATCAAGCTTGAAGCGGCAAACAAGAAGTTCATCGAGGCGGGTCGCAATTTGTCAAAACAGTGATGGCAATTTCGCTTTGGCATGGATTTTCGCAGCATGAGAGAGGTATTGTATTAATCACAGATCAGGTAAGCTCATTGGAGAGCAGAAATATGACGAGCATGCTGTAATTACGATAAAAAGAAGAGGGGGGTTATAAACCACAATATACCATTTGCTTTTTCTTGTTCTGGATTTTTCATTCCCGAGACTGTTATACGTGACTTCATGTATCTTCAGGGAAACTCTCCCTTGACATTGCCATTACCAATGACAACTACCACAGGTCTCACTCAATACAACGCTTGACAATTACTCTTGTGTTCAAGCCACCCCATTCGCCATTGGAATATTTACAGTCTCATAGTAGTCAAATCACACAGCAACGTTATTGGCGAAACTACAGTGATAGCAAGCTCGCAATTTAAAGACAATATCACGAAGACACATAAGAAGACGAGGTGCTTATATCTGCACCTCGGGTCGACTGGCAAGAGATGGAGTTGATTCATGGTATTTTCATATCTGTTATACACGATTCTATGTGCTTCTCAAAAATGTCCATGTTGTACAGCTGAGGCAGCAGGCTCTCGCACATATGCATCGCCCAGGTCGTTTCCTCAAAGAATATCACCATAGCCCAGAGAGAGCTTCTTTAAGAAGTATTTCCCTTTGCCTACACAACATCGCCTGGCCCCAGTAAGCAGGGTTTTGCTAGGGAGTCCGTATCGATTTCCCTAGTCCGGTTTCTCTGGAGCCGATTATGCCAGCGAGGCCTGGCCAGTCCTCGCTTCCAGTTTGTCCTGCCATCAAATGAGCATGTTTATTTCTCTCCCATTGGACCCTTTTCTTACTGGCTTTCTTTCCGCTTCTACATGGACAATACGTGACGCGACTTGGACTTCCTCCTCTGCAGGGTGCGGCGGCCGTTCCGTGAGCGTATGCGGCTCAGGAACCCGTGGCGCCGCTTGCGGACGAGGCGGCTCGTCGTGGCCATGGTCGGGCGCGGGCCGCATCGGATCTGGACGCCGCCAAAGATGGGACTCGAGGAGATGGCGGTCTTGGGGACAATGTCCAGCACGGAGTCGCCTAACGACGAGGGCCCGCCGCCGCCGCAGAGGGGACGGGGGCGCAGGTCGGTTGCGAGGCGCGGAAGATGGTCTGGCGGGCGGCGGGGAGCGAGGGACGCAGCGAGGGGAGAGATGTGAATGTGCTGTTCGCGTAAAATATGGAGGTTAGTTTCAAATGAGCACATGTAGCAGCAACTCGATTGTCCCGGGGAAGGGAGTTACTAACCGTCGGCAGAGGAGCGACTGGGTTTGGGCGCTCTTCGTCGCCTGGCTGCTGAGCCGAGACAGAGCTGCGCGGACGCAGGGCGCCGCCAAAGTTGTTGGACGCATCGTGGACGGGGTAATGTGCGATTATCAAGCGGTCCGTCAAACAGCACGCAAGACAAGTCGAAGCAGTCAAGGGTCAGTGGCAACGTGGGGGGATTGGTCAACGAGCCGTCACTCCAGATATCCCAGCGCAAGCTTTGGGAGTTTCGAGCTGTCAAAAATTCGAGCTAGGCTGGCGCCGGTCCGCCTAACCCCGACAGGACTACGGTTTACTGCTGAGCAGTATGCCTCGCACTGTGAGAATGTACGATCAATATTGACATGATCGGCTTGCCAACAGCAACGTGAAGGCCATTTTACAAAGTGGTGTCTTCTATCATGTCACATTTCTAGTGGTACGCAGTGAGCAGTTGTCAATTACGGCTTTCTGTCTAAGTAGATACAGGCTGCGCAGGCTGGCGATTGGAACACCTGCTTCGTAGAAATCCTTCTAGTGATCAGCCATGGCCAACGCCAGAAACGGGCATATCGAGAAGATATATGATCGATCGTGTTGACATATGGGCGACATCATCGATTACTTCTCCAGAAATCATCAACGTACGGAGAGGCGACACACGAGATAAAGCAGCATCGAGATGCGAGTAATGAGACTCGCCTTCTTCTTCTTCATGACGATGCGCGAGGCATCATATCATAATGAAAAAATGGTATTGCGAAATTGCAATTATGACAACAAAAATTCCACCGAATACGATCCCGAAGGATAGTATAGGAAGAGAGAACACCGCGATGTGCAATGCAGGTTCCTCAACCTGGCCCAGGGAATACTTGATCTCCCCAAGCCCCAGCAAGGTAAGTATGAAGAGAGAAAGGGAAAGAAAGGTTTGAAAGAGATCAGGATATCATGGGTATTTAAAGAGCATGCATTTCCTAATAGTGGGTCAGTCGGAGTCGGGTGATATTTATACCGGGGAAAAGGGCAGGCTGAGTCCTCTCAGCAAGCACCTTGGTACCCACTGAGTAGCTGTCGAAAAACCAAACGATCCTGGTTTATTATTGGTCAGAGCCTCTCAGCTGCTAGGATCTCAAGCCCCGCAGCAACCGATTGCGACTGGTGTTTATCCAGTTTTTAGTGGGACTGTATTAATAAGCCCCATATAACTGCCTGAGGAGATGTCTAGCATGTACCTCAGGCAGCCAGGTTGCCAGGCACCACTACCTACCTAGGCACCACTGCACCAGCCAATTGCTGGTAAGGCACTAACCTAGAGGCAGGGAAGGTGCTACTCACATTTGTCACCCCACCGCCCGCGGTCGGCTGGCACATTGAAGGTAACTTGATGCATTCAATACAACAATCCATCCCACTGTAGAACCTACCTACATGTATCAAGTGATACGAGTCAAAGCTGTCTCTACAATTCAATTACTACAAGAGGGTTGGTTATTATTAACCCCCATTCAGGTCTTGGACACAGGTTGATCACATGGATGTTGCTAAGTTCAGATACGATGACCAAGATGTACGCTTTACTTTGCCTTCAGATTGCCTCAACCTACCTCTTAGGGTTCTATCTGCGTATTTGCTCACCAAGTCTGTAGATATCTGAGCTGATAACCGTGAAAGAAAATATATAGCAAAAGCTACGAGCATGCGAAGCAAGCTCTTTACAGGTGTTCAACCCGTTTGCGGAACTCTTGCTTGGAATGTGGCCGAAGGCGCCGTCTTGTCGCACAATTGGATGCGGTCCGGATCATATGACAGCGGCATTGTCTAGATTCTCGCGGCATTCCAACATGTAATTATTTTCAGTTTCAATCTGCAGGATTCCTCCTCTGCCGAAATGCCTTGAGGTGTTAAGAGGACGCTCAATAGGCACTGCCGCCTTCACCACCCTGTCCTGTTCGTTATCAATTCCAAAGAAGCAAGAACAAGTAACTCAAACGACCTCTGGTAGGGTCACACTCGCACTCCAGCGATTGGTTATTTATTATGTATATCTATAATATGGCAGAAGTCGAAGTCACTTTTACGAGGCCTCCGTATCCCCCGTTCCAATCTATCGGCCAAGTTGTCCATGCAGCATATGATATATACGACGACTCCGAGGAGGCGGTCCGGCGCTACCAACCTCTAGACGACCCCGAAGGCCTGGAGGATGTAGAGCAGTATAAGCGAGGGGGTTACCACCCGGTACACTTGGGTGACCAACTAGATGACCGCTTCGAAGTCTTTCACAAGCTTGGCTCTGGGCCTGATGCTACAGTCTGGCTCTGTCTAGATACGAAGGCCCAGAACTGGCGAGCAGTCAAGATCATGCGGGCGTCTTTCTCTGCATCGTCATCATTGGCCTTTTCAAACTCTTTTGATGAACCAGCCAGAACGTGTGACGAACTGCTACTAATGCAACATTTCGAAGACAAAGGGATCAATGCCGAGGAAGCCGGGAGGCATCATGTCGTAATTCCGGACGAGAGCTTCCAGATTGATGGCCCGAACGGCACGCACGTTTGCTTCGTACTACCCGTCCTAGGTCCCTCGATCCTGAGCAAGCTGGACGCACCCGAGACGCATGGCGAAATATTGCACCAAGTCGCCGAGAGCCTACGGTTCTTGCACGAGCATGGGGTGCGTCACAGCGATGTGCGACCCCAAAACATACTGATGCGCCTTCGAGATGATGTTTTCGCCAAGGATGACATGGATCTCCTACTGGGGCTGCCTGAACTGGAGAAAGTGCGCCGCGAGGTGTCGGATGCCGAGATGGACAACGATCGAGACCCCGGCCCCCACGCGCCGCGGTATCTGGTTCGTCCCACGAGCCTTGAGGGGCTTGGAGTGGAGGACAAGGTGGCCGTGGTGGACGCTGGCGGGTACTATCATAGTGCAGATGGGGAAGAAGTGCCGATGCATCCTGACTTACCGCTAGCGTATGCTGCGCCGGAGATTGTGTATGCAAGCACCGAAGAATCTGTACCGAGCTTCGAGAGTGACGTATGGGCACTAGGCTGTACGATTGCCGAACTGCGATGTGGGAAGCCCTTGCTTGGTGTTGGACGATACGGGGGTGGAGAAGAGAAATATCTCGAGGACTTGGAGTACCTGTTCGGACCCCTGCCAGATCCATATCGAAGCGTGCAGGGGGCATTGGTAAACGCAAATCGCGACGAAGAGACTCATTCGACATTTTCCGAGGCCGACGAGCAGATACCAGAGAGGCAACTTGGGCAGCAAGATGGACGTGACTCACCTTGGCAACCTATGTCTATGAGTTCAGAAGAACTGGCACAGTCACGCAAAGAGTCATTCTCCAGGAGTGGCCGGTCATGCCCTATCGAGGCGGCAATCTCGCAGGAGCGTCATTGGTTCAACTTCCCACTCGACGCTGAAGGACAGCCAGACCAGAGCGGAGAGATGGTCGCCTACAGCCACTCCATTCCTGATAGTGAGGTCCCTGAGCTCGGTGACCTTCTCCGGAAGATCTTCCAGTACGACCCCAGCGAGAGGGTCAGCATCGAAGAGGTCCTTCGTCATCCGTGGTTCCAGAACTTGATGGAAAAGAAGAGAACATCTGAACTGCGTGACTCCGTATCTACGTCATCATCGCCGCTGTCGCCAAAAGCCAAATCACCATTCTGGAAGACTGAGATCGAACAGGCCAGGGCCAAGGCGGATGAAGTACAAACCAAATCTCGCAACGACGTCCCACCTGCGAAGTCTACTTTTATCATAGATCGCATGATCATAGGGATCATTCTGACTTCGTTATGCTGGGCAGTGGCATTGGTTCTACTGGCACTTGCTGGGTTGCGATTCGAATGGGTTCCTCTGGGCCAGGCTGGCGTGGTATCCCGCTCTCAGCAGTTGCTCCAGCTTAGCGGTTCCGAGGGACAACTGCATATTCCTGTCAAGGCCATGCCTAGGTCTCCAATCGAGTGTAATTGCGTGATTAGTTGAGTAGAGCCATCCACTCACTATTGGGAGTCGCTCAGGCTGCCTGCCTCGAGAATGCATTTTTCAACAGTCACATGGCCTTTTGGCAGCCATACATGATGTTATTGTCAAGCCTGCTAACTTGAGGACTGAAAGCTGCATCGCATCTGTAGATCCCGGTTCTACTCGGAGCTTGATGCACCAATTGGGGCTATCTTGGGGCTACCTTGGAGCTACTGCTATGGTGGATGGTCACTACGGAAAAAGCGCCTAAAAAAAAACCTAAAACAGTTTAGGTAACCAAAGTAACCTCCCAATTGGGTAGCACCTACCTACCTTTTTGGCCTGCTTGGCCTGGCACCTGGCCTGCGTCTTTGTCGGCAGCAGCTTTCAATTCAACCGCCTTCGCAATTCGAGCGAACTTCAACCGACTCACCCGACGAAAAGCCGTTGGACAAACCAGCAAGGCGCTGCATGGGCGATCCGGGTTCGACTTGATCATGGCATCGGAGCCTTACCCACTGGTTTCTGAATCCGAAGAGCTGCCGCCTCCACCGTCATCGGCAGCAATTGACACTGCACTCTCAGATGGCATTCCCGTCCAATCGGATCCCAATTCCTATGACCAGCATCACCACGACCAGCAACACCATGACGAAATAGAACAGCAACAGCAACACTCCCACCAAACAGACCACTCTCTGCTAGATCAATCATCAATACAACAAGATCACACCCATCTGCAATACGACCACCAATTGCCCCATCCGTCCGTCCCGACAACGAGCGAGCAAGAAGCCGAACACATCTCGCTTTCATACGATGGCCTCCAGTCGCCAATCTCCGCCGCTACTGCCGCGCATCAAGGCGTCCAGCTGCTCCAAGCTGCGACTGCCGAAAGTACAGAGCCTCTATCGCCCGGTCTGATAGCTCAGCAGTATGCGCAGTCAGCCTCTTTGCATGTGAATGATGCGGCGGCCGCGGCGGCGGCTGCTGCTGCCGCCGCCGCCGCCTACAACACCGGGCCCGTTTCCGTCTCGCCATCTGCGCAGTCTCATTCTGGTGGGGGGGACAACTCACCAATGGCCACAGTCAAGGTGCCCAGTCGTCAACACCTCCGGCTCAGAAGGTGACGCGATTGCGACGCGCTTGCGACATGTGCAGCCAACGCAAAGTTAAGGTAAGGCATCCTTGTCATACATCGCTTCTATCACCAACAGTGACTGACCAATGTCGTATAATATAGTGCGACGAGAGTGGCCCTCCATGCAAGCCGTGTTCCGATCTTAATGTCGAATGCACCTTTCAGCGCGAGATGAAGCGCCGCGGGCCTCCTAATAAGCATGCCGAGGCTGCCAAAGCCGCGAAGCGAGCACGGGTAGAGGAACCTACGATCGAGTCACCAGGCCCGCAACATGCCGCAGAGACACTTGTTTCTATAGCTGGCCACGAGGGTGGGGCCGGAGCTATGGACGCTGAAGCCATCGCCCCTTGGCCGGTTCTGTCTCTGTTGGTGGACGACTTCTTTACTTACATCCACCCCCTGGTTCCTTTCCCACATGAGCCTACATTTCGCCAAGCTTTCCACGCTCGAGCCGATCGGACAGACCCTGTCTTTCTGGCGTTGTTAGCGAGCATGATTGGCTCGCTGGTGGCATCTTTCCCCCGAAGCGTGAGGGCCCACTTGAAAGCGTCCCACAGTCCTACATTATTTCCTACCGCTATATCCATGATCGATCGCTGTCAGTTAGTGGCTCTGGAGGCACGAGGAGCTCAGTTCATGGCCAAGGAGGACGCAACCGTGAATGATGCTGCAACAAGTTATTTTCTTGGGCTTTCCTCGGCGTACACGTTCCAGCTCAAAGCTTGCAGACGTTTCATGTCGGAGACCATGACGTTCTGTAGAGAGCTGGGCACTCACAAGGCTTCAGATGCATCTACACTTGTATCGGGCGGTACCGATCGGGCCTCCTCCCTTAAACCCATCAACTACATCACTGATCAGATCGGGAAGCGCATCTTTTGGGTCATGGTGGCAGGCGTCAGGTCCATGCAGCAAATGGGGGCCTCCATCAATGAAATCCCAATACCACCGCCCAATGCCCAGCAGCCATATCCAGAGATGCCTCTAGAGGTCGACGACGAATATATATTCGCTGATCACGTATTGCCTCAACCCGAGGGCACAATGTCTCTTATCACGGGGTTCAATAGGAACATCAACACGTATCTGTCTATGAATGAGCTCATAGGTATTGATATGTGCTACGGTATCAAGTTCTTCGAGTGGACTGCCCAGAGGACGATGTTGAACAATGCATTAAATCAGGCCAAGGCTATTACCGAAGCACTCCCCCGGAGTTGCAGGTAGACACGGCGAACCCGCAAGCCGAAAGGAACGTGGCGTTCCTCGACGAGTCTGGTTTCCAGTACTGTCCACCAGCGTTTCCAGCAACCCAGCCTGCCCATGATGTGCGGCATGCTTTTGCAGAACAACCCTCGCGCCGTAGAAAGCTGCAGCTTGAAATCCAAAAAGCCAACATCTACGCGTCTCAGCTGGCCACGCGCTCCTATTACGTGGAGAGATATCTGAATCTACGAGACACCCACCGGGCACAGTCCCATGTCTCGGAACGCAGCGAAGGCGATGCCAAGGATGAGGTCGACCTGATGATAACCAACGAGCGTGAGCTCATTGTTCAGCACTTGTTAACCGTGTTGACTACGATTACACAACGAAACATGGAGCCGAACGGGGCTTCGCTAGTCAACAAGATTCGGCAAGTTGCTAGCACGCTACTCAATGATGCCCCGGAACGGAAGGGGCCGATGGCCATGAAGGCCGAGGAATACCTGAGTAAGTTCCTCGACATCATGATGAAGTTGGAGAAGACTGGCACAGTGGCTGGGGGGGGCAAACGGCGCAATGACGCCCCAGGACGAGGAAGAGGAGCTTCAGCACTGGGCAAGTCTGAGAGATTATCAGATTCAATTTGCCGCCAGCGGCGGTTTTCTTGGTTAAGACACTACGGGGGCATCCATATATACTATACCAAATGTACTATTATTATAAAACTGGAAATGGGTCTTTACATGCTAAGCGACCTCTAGAATAAACCGTACACTGCCAAACTGCCCACAGGCAATAATAGCGTTGATTATTCCACTTACTTCCTATTGCGACAGAGAAGTGAACGGAATGATTGTTCAACTGGAATAATAGCGTCTCGATCTGTTAGACTTGGACGATTGATTCTCACAGGGGCTTGATGTTTGATTCTACGCATCCCCGCCTAGACGGACCGGACGACTTTATCGTATGCGACGGGGAGAAGTACAGGGTCGTCATTGGCTTTTCGACATGAGTAGGATCCATGAAGTAATCAGCTTTGAGATGTAATACGGAATATACGAAGGTTGTAGCTACAGAGCTGATGCCGAAGACGGGGTGAAGGGGTGGCAGAGGTCTTGGCTCTAATCAAGGAAAATGTGGTTGGGGGAAGAAGAGGGTAAGAGCAAAACACCGACCAGCACATTGTAATGCCTCTTTCGTCAGGACGGAGTTCTGCCATGCTTCGTTGATACAAGTCACAGCTTTCTTTTCTCTCGCTGATCACCAGTCGCGGTTTACTCCTGGAAGAAACCACTCCGCTTACGATGGAGTTAAAGAACCCCATCAGCAGCTTTCTGCCGAGATGGGATTATGCCCTCCCGAGACCCCAGGAGCAGCACCAACGGATTTCTAGGTCGACCATGGAGTTGACAATATTTCGGCCCGAGGTTCGGACCTATCAGCACCTTGCGTGAGTTTGGGGCCACTCCCAGACGTATATGGCGACTCTGAATATCAACCCGGCCGACTGGCGGCGGCGGGGCCTGGGCGTCAATGCCATGGACTCATTCCTTATCGCGCATGCTGTGGCGCGCAGGACGACCGCCGCCAAACGTGGCAAAAGCATCGCTTTTGTGACAAGTCTAGCGGGGCATAGTGTAGCCCCGGATATATGGAATGCTGTTCTGGCCCAAGATGCTAAGCTTGGCGAAGTTGGCAATGTATGGTGGCAAAGGTCTACAATATTGCTCTGAGAGGTTACCATCTTGAATTGGTAGGTTCACGTGATCGTTGGCGTGGCCTTCAAGGTGCCTATTTGTTGCTGCGTCTGCGCCCGTGTTGAGGCAACAGGGAACCGCTAAGTTCGAATCTGCACGCCAAATTCGGCATATGGTTCAGTCCATCACAGACCACTCAATCTTCCCGGGCCGTCCCTACCCAAAATGTGTCTTCCAAACGCCATTGACTTGGAGAGAAAGCACTTCGAGAGCCGCCAAGACAACTTTAGTCTTGTTGATTTGAACCTGGGCCAGCCATTATGTCCTTGTTTAAGCAACTAGACGTCGAAGACGGAAAGATGCTAGAGAATCTCTTACGTCAAACAGACTGGTGTCGTCGATAGGTCTTCTAAACTTGGGTTGGGAAATCACGGACGCCTCGCTCCTGTGAGTTCGCATGGCAAGCCAGTCGGCCCGCAGCTGCAACAGCCCCCTTGGACCTTGATGTCTCCATGGGACAGCTGGGTCCGCAAGATGAACAGCTTGGAAGAGCCGAGAACATGAGATGTACGCAATACCCGGAGGATGGGACAGCCTCAGTGAAAATCTACATGTGTCAGGCATCTATAAGAGGGCCGGCCAGCCGCCGCTTCGAAAGAATGTGGTTCAGACCTCGTCAAGCATCCAAAGGAGATTTGCTCACGGGTGTTCTAGAAAATCACCACAGCACTGCCCTTTCACACTCGCTTCCTCTCAGTCGCGACCCCCTGGCACATAACTGGACCGAACCGAGTTGGCGATGGCGCTTGCTCACCCGCTGAGCGCCCCGGTCTCGGCGGTGCCGGACCTGTCGCTCCAATGGTATCCCGAGCTATCGTGGTGTACGGCCACGTTTTCTCCCTTCAGCTCCAAGGGTTGCTACAACGACACCGGTTCCGACTCGATCCTCCCCATGAGAAGTTCGGCCGACCAGTATCACATGACTCAATTGAATTGCTGGGCCATTTGCAAAGGTATGTCCGGGCCTTGGCCGGTGTTGGCGAATATCGAAGTGACTACCAGAAGAGCTACTAACGCAAGCTAGGCAACGCTTTCCGTTATGCTGGACTGATCGCCGGAGGTGTCTGCTACTGCGGTCCAAGCCTCCCGGATGAGCCCGTGGACAGCAGCTATTGCGAGTTGCCGTGCAGCGATGCCACGGACGAGCTATGCGGTGGCAACGACTACATGAGCATCTTCGAGGACACGACTTTCCCCAGCACTGCAGGTTTGACCACCAATGACTACGTGTCGCTCGGTTGCTACAACGACAATCTGAATGCGGGACGCGCTCTGGGATACCAGCAAGACCTGCCCGGGTCGACCATGACTAACGAAATATGTATTGAGGCCTGTATGGCCCTTGGTTTCCCCTACGCTGGCACTGAGTGGTCAAGCCAGTGCTTCTGCGGCGTTGTCATGAATGAAGCAACCTCCCCGTTGTATAACCCCAGCGATTGCTCCAACCTTTGCAACGGCAATGACAAAGAGATCTGCGGAGGCAGCGGAGCCATCAGCCTGTACAAGTGTGAGAAGCTCCTTTCTAACGAGCCCTGTGGCGCCAACATCCTCCCACCGCCGAAGAGCAGCAGTTATGGGCCACCGCCATCGTCGTCGACTTCCAAAACCTCGTCCTCGGCCGTTAGTTCGGACTCGCCTCCAACACTTCCTCCAGCGACTAGTACTTCGAAGCCTCCGACTCATGGTCATCCACCTCCAACAACCACCCCCAAACCACCCCCAACAACTACCCTCAAGCCGCCTCCGACAACCACTCCCAAACCACCTCCAGAAACCACCCCCAAGCCGCCTCCGGCGACTACCCCTAAACCTCCTCCCACTACTACAGAAACAGGGCCTCTCTGCACCACTAGCGTGCTGGTCCCGCCCAAGTGCGAGTACAAGTGTGGCGAGAAGTTCTGCTCGAACCCGCTGCCCGATTGGAATGACGAGCAGGGCTGCAACGAGGCGTACTCGTACTGCAAGTTGCAGGTTCAAGGCTGCTTCAAGAACGCCGGGTGGCCCCATTGCATGAACTGCTTCGACTTCCACGAGTGGTGCAACACCATCAAGTACTACTGCAAGAAGAAGAGCTACTACGGCAACGAGTTCGGCAAGGACCACTGCTTCCACAACTACCCCCCGGTGGACTGCCCGCCGCACACGACAACCACCACCACCTACCCCTGCAAGACGACGCCGCCTGCACCACCCAGCCCGCCTCAGCCGCCATCTTGCCCGCCGACCCCGACCGGTTACTGCAAGCAGGCCAGCAACGACAACTACGGCTACAGCGACCAGAACCCTGTTGGCAACATCCACATGCCTATCCTCAACTGCAACAATCTCGAGTCTCAGCACCGGGGCGGCGACATCCTGAAGCTCTACACGCACCAAGACAGCAGCCGGTGCAGCTCGTGGAAGCGGCAGCACGCCCCGGATGCCTGCGAGGCAGCTTGCAAGGAGCAGTACAATGAATGCAAGGGCACGTACGCGCGGGGCTGCAAGAGCGACGGCAAGGACGAGCACAACAACGAGTACGGCAAGGGCTATCCCGGCCACCATTCCAAGGGCAAGGGTGGCAGCCACTGGGGCGGCCATCATGGCGGCGGCAAGCACGGCGGTGGCCCAGGCAAGGGTAAGAACGGCGGCCATCCCGGCGGCTCGGGCAAGGGCAAGAACGGTGGCGGCGGCGGCGGCGGCGGGTACGGCGGCGGTGGTAAGGGAGATTACTTCGAGTACGCGGCCGACGCCGGTCACACCGCCGCCCTCGAGGCCCGCACCCACGAGCGCTGGAACCAGGACGGCCAGAAGGCGGGCGAGGCCTGCACGCAGCAGTACAAGGACTGCGTTGCCGTCAACCGCAACTTCGTGTTCCCTAAGGACAAGTGCGTCAAGTACGGCCACTGGTAGAGAGAGAGGAATAGGAAGGGATGGCTTCCAGGGTTGCACCTCATCTCACGACTTGGCACTTGGTGATCACGGCGGTCGGATGCTGGTGAGCCGGGTCTATTGGTTGTGGAAGATGGGCGAGGGAAGAGAGTAGCGTCCCCCGTCCGTTGCGTATCTTAACTTGCAGAGGTGCAAGCTCCTGGAGCCAATCCCTTACTTTGATGATGGTTCAACAAAAGTTTAGTATAGTAACTCTTTGGCCTAGTAAATAGAATCGCATGTCATCAGGACTGGGTCCCGTATGCGGTGGAGCATTGTTACTGTCCGCGTGTTTACTGGAAGAGCATTGCGTTGTGTCCTAGACGTTAAGCCCGGAGAAATTTATTCAACTGCGACATGTACTGTAGTGATATGCATACCCATAGGAGAAAATGCTAGATCTTTTCAACGCACCTACCAGCCGTGATTCAACTACACACTGGAATAAACACTTCTCTAGCCCTTAAACATTAGTATAATTCGGAATCAATGGTTATTCCAGCGTTTAAAAATTGGAAGCGTTAGAAGTATTCTAACGTTAATTCTACTTTTATCGTGTACTACACGTCCCTTAAGCGTGGACTTAATGTGTAGGTGAATATTAACATCTAACTCATGGGAATACCCATGCAACCTAAAGCTGAACTAACTCTGGGACTCGCCCTGTGGGATACGCATCCCGTGCGCACCCTTGTAGGGCGCGACCACAGGAGGTTTCCACCCGCTCTGAACCAAGAGAATCTCGTCCTCGAGTCGGAAGACTTCGACCTTGAGCGGGCGGCAGCACTTGGCCATTTCCTTCTTACTATCGGCGCCGAAGCCCCAAAGCGAGAGATCGCCACCGGGACAAGTACTCAACGCCATCAGAAGGTCCTGCTCCGCAAGAAACTCGATACTGTCCACCTTGTCCGCGGGGCAGGGGTTCATGAAGTAGCGGCCCTGCTCGTCAAGGCCGGTGACCTGGAAGATGTTGATTACGTCGTGGACGTCGCTCTCGCGGAGGCCAAACTCCATAACGGCCCGGGTCAGGTTGGAGTGGCAGTGGTAGTCGTAGCCAGCGTTGTTGCCAGACTCGGAGCCATCGGAGCCGGAGAGGACGGCGTTGATGTAAGGGTCGCAGCGCGTCCCCAGTAGGTCGTGGACCCGCCCTCCGTGCTCGTCGACGCCGTACCACGCCAGCGAGTCGTGGATGATGGTGGCCAGCGGCCGCATGTAGGGCAGGCAGCTCCACAGGCGGTCGTGGGTGCTCACGTGCGAAGCGTGGAGCTGCCGCGTGCGCGAGGCCCAGAAGCGCTCACGCGGGTTGTGGGCGTTCCAGATGTTGAGGTCGCCTGGGTTTGGGTTGACATCATATTAGTCTTGTGGATTGGCAGCCCGAGTGGAGAGCCCCGCGAGTCAAAATTCCGGGGTCCCCGCAGAGTGGACAAACAATCTAATTGATGTCTGCTCATTGAACCCGAGAGTAGGGCGTCACTCACCGACCTGCGCCCCCTCGGGAGTACTGATGCGCACCACGCTCCCCGCAGCCACTTTCCAAGCCCGCCCCGATCGGATAGGCAAGACGAACTCCTGGTCCAGGACGCGCGGCGCCTGCTGTATCTTCCGATAGAGCTCCTGGTCCACGGCCAGCGGACTACCCGACGACGTGGGAAGGTACGCAGGGGGCATCTTGGGCACGGGCTTCCGGGCTTCGAGCCGGGCCCGGTCAGCGGCTGACATGGACGGCGTCTGCTGCTGGTCTGCCATTATTGCTATCGTGTCTCTCAGGGGCAGCCCGCTACTGGAGCAGGGTGGAATTCGAACAGAAATAATTCAAAATATATCTCATATATACACATGCGATTTAATGCCAAAATGAATGCGATGAAGAAGTCGGAACTCGAAGTGAGAGTTGCAATAGAGTTTGAGTTACATGTGTAGATAAATGTGACAATATTGAGATGAGACGACTCTAGTGTGGTGACCCACCCCGAAGTTCGGAACCAACATGGAGAAGCGGAAGTATATACCCTCCTTGGCATACGATGGCTGATCAAAACGAGATGAAGAAGACCGAGATGAAGATGAAAACGAAAGGTTTGTTGGATGCGAATCACCCGCCTGTTCATATCGCCTGTCTGTGTACGTCTTATTCTCCACAGCCAAGCCAGTCAAGATTGCCATACCAGAACGCCATTGCTCATGCACGCATTCTAGATGCTTTTCCACTCCCAAGCTCCCGAACCAGCCCCCTATCGTGGCAACACTCGTCAATGCTATCTCTTTACAACATCACCTATTATTGACATGTCCAAAAGCAGGTCTCGCCTAAACTATAAACACCTAGTCTAGTATTGAAGCCTCTTCTGCCCCTTAGCCGCCTTCTTCTCCGTGTTCAAAGTACTGAAGGCGCAGTACTTGTCCTTGATCGCCACCACCTCGTATGTACCCTCGAGGTTGGCCATGATCGACTTGCTGTGGTCGTAGCTGATGTCATGGCGCGTCTCCAGGATCTGGCTGGCCTGGCCCTTGCGCGCGTTGGTGCTGCGCGTGTACGTGTATTCGAACGGCGGCGTACCCCAGAACTCGAACATAATCTCCACTTGTCCACCCTCGTGAATGTCGACCTTGTTGGTCTTACCACGCGAGATCTTAACCGAGGGCATGGGGTGGATGTTCTTGGCCAGATGCACGGCGGCACGGCACTCAGACGCCTTGTCACTAATAGACGTAATCGTGAACTCGCCGGCTGACTCTGCAATACGGCGGAAGTTGGTTGTTTGAGACTTGGCCTTGCGCTCTTTGCCGTCAAACGTGTAAAGAACCTCGAACGGTGGTGTTCCGGACAGCGTGTACGCGATTCGCTCGCCCACACAGTAGTCGGTTCGCGTCTCCAAAGGATAGATGGCCGGCGCGTCAAAGACATGCACCTGCACCGATGGTCCTCCCACCTCTGTCTTCTGCTGGCAGCCCCGAGCATCTCGGATCTTGCGAATACGGATCCACTGGGTTCCCAGCTTAAGGTATTGTCGGGGGATTTGGATACCGTAGTTGTTGGTAGGGATGTTGGGGATGCGGTGCGTCTCGGCCATGCTGCCAGACTGGTGACGGATCTCGATCTCGAGGTAGAAAGGCGCCACACCCTCGAGCTTGACCGGGATCTTTTCCTCATACTCTTGCTCCGACATGCAAAGTTTGAAGGTTTGCCCGGGCTTGGCGAATGTTGCTGCGGGTCTGGCGTTGACATTTTGCTCCAGCACTAAGGGCTTGAACTTTCTCTGGTCGTTGTTGTACAGGTTGTCAGCAAGTGCAGAGAACTTGTACGTATACAAGCCAGCTTTGATGGTGTCCAATGGTATCGAGGCCTTGCCCAGCGCAGCATCGAACTGCTTCTGGGCAACTGCTCCCGATCCGCTCTTAGGCTTATGCTTGACCTCGTACGAAACATGGTATGGAGGAGAGCCTGCAAGACTTGGTTAGCCACGATCATTAGTTTTATAAGAATTCTTTTCAATATACCTTTCAGCATGACTTCAAACCCATCAATATCCCCTTCGCACACATCTTGTTTGACAAATACGTCGTTCTTCTCTGCGATGGTTTCGTCGGGAACCAGGCTCAACTCCGGTCGTGGGTACCAGTTCACCTCAAAGCGTGATGCCTTGGGGTCGATTTGTCCACGGCACTGGCTATCTGTAACGCCGACAAGTTCGAATTTACCGCGCTCGGTAATCTCGATGTAGTCGTTGCTGGAGCTGGCTACTCGGATTTGGTCGCCCTTGGCACCGTCAACGTTGCGGTAAGTGACCCTCCAAGGCCCATCGCCAGATAGGCGCAGGGGAAGATGGACATTGGCATCCTCGACGACCGTCGTAATCCTCTTGCTCTCCAACAGGCCGAACCCAACACGTGGGCGCTGTCGCCGCACGGAAATCTTGGTCTCTTCTTTCAAGAAGATACGGCAACCCGTCCGATCTTGTATACTGGTAAGCGACAGAGTGTACTCGCCTCCTTGGGAGAAGGGAGCAGTCTCAATGGTATATGTATCGCTTGTAATCTGGGTGGCCTTCTCAGACTTCTTTTTGCCGTCATGGACCAATTCCCATTCGAGGGTGAAGGGTCCATCGCCAAGCAGTTTAACTTCCAACTTGACGGGCTCGTCAAGGCAAGCAGTAATGACATCTGAAGGATTTTGGATGAAGGCTGTTGCCGGAGGCTTGACATACTGCTCGAGCGTGTATTCGTCGGCCAATGGCAGGGGTACTGAGTAGATGGCGTCGTCCAATTTCCTGAACTTGTACTGGTATCTGCCGGCGCTTCTGGGTAGGAGCTCGATTTGTTGTCGCAGACCCTTGACCTCGACTCTTTCCCTTCTGGTCCGTTCCGTGTCGCTGATAACATCGTACTGGATGTTGAACGGAGGGGTACCGACGAGATCTAAGTTCACTCTTAAACCGATGGAGTTGCCAGCGCACTTATCTGGGATTTCTTCCGCCTGGATCGACAGCTTAGGCTCCAGAGGGTTGAGCAGTAGACAAGATGATGGCTCGTCAATTTCGCCTTCACAGGACTCGCAAGTGACTGACTTGAGCGTGTATAGACCAGGGGCAGAAATGGTGGGTTGGTCGTAAGCGCCCTTGGCAGTGAAGGATCCAGTTTCGACGGCATCCCCATGGTCACCACTCTTTGTGAGCTTGTCAACGGGCGAAAACAACCAGTTGACAGTATAAGTAGCGCTCTGTGCCTCAGGGCTAGCAATGTCAAATTTGACCGGTAGCTTCTTGTCTTTGCCCTTGGCAACCTTGAGAGGGTTACGTAGGTCACATCCGACCAGTGTCGCACGTGGCCGCTCCCTAACACCAAAGTTCTGGTACAGATGCTTCGGCTTGGGCTTGAAGTCGGCCTCGTTCTCAGGTGCGACATACTTGACAACGTTCTGGAAAACGTCGTGCACCTCGTCGATCGAATACTGCCACTCCCCAGCCTGGTTCATCGATTCATTGAGCGCCACTATGACTGTCTGTGCTCTAGCCCAGGTGAAGTCCTCGTCTCCTGGATGAACTAGCTTGCCGGCACCCACCAATGGAGACGAATAGCCGTCGGGCTGGAGGCTCTGGAAGTGGAAGCTGTGGTCCTGACCGTTGATAACGCGGCTGTATACAATCTTCAAAGGTGGCGTGCCGTAAACCTCGAGGGACAGGTCCGACAGATCGTTAATGCATCGGGTGGATGGTTCTGCAGGTCGCACACGTGCCCTGGGACAAGGAACCACATAAGTTGGCTCGCCAGCTCTCTGCACATCCAGCTTGTATTCGTCCAAGACCTTGTTTAAGCGATAGGCGCCTGGCTTCTTGACGGGGAAGTCGTATACATAAGAGGTAACGGACCCGTCCTCGGTGATTTTCCTTGCCTGCTTTTCGATTTCGCGGATTTGAGAGCGGCTCAACTTCACAACTTCCTCGTTGTTGGTCTCGAAATCGATGCGCATAATCTCCACCTCGACGGGAATCGTTGCGTTGAAGTATAAGGGCACCGCAACCGTGTTACGGCCAGGCCCGATGCAGAACGGGGTCTTTGTAGGATTGAGCATAGCAGAGCCCTCAGGCAAGATATTGATGATCTGTTTGCCCATGATGAGGGATTGGTTGTGCAATATGTTGTTGACCTTGACATCGCTGCCGGAAAGAGAGATCTCGCTCTCCGAGAACATGAGATTAACAATGCTCAGCAACCAAGTTGTCAGGATGAATTGGATGTTGAACATCAACAGCCAGTTCAGGATGAATTGCACAACAAACATGGTGATGACCACCGGCTGCGATAGATCTAGCCATGGTATCCTGAGGGTGGGCAAGGCGACGAACAGATAGACGAAATCTATCCCAACCCATTTTGTGAAGGATGTGAAAGAGCCAGTGCCGGTCGTGACGACTTGCAGCCAGTCGTATAGCCTCCATGCGAACAGTGCAGCATAAATGGCAAAGGCATAGAATCTTTGACTTGGTCCGTCCACGATGTTTAAAGGTATCAAGGGCTCTCGTTCGGGCACCGGGGCGGCCGTGTTTTCGGGAGCGACAGGCAGACTTGGCTTGGCCGGCCTCTGTTGCTTGGGAGGATCTCTTGGAGTCGAGTTGAAGGCATCCCCGCTTCTTGCTCTGGGAGCAGCTGTTCCTGGGGTGGCTGGAAAGCCACCCGCCCGCATGCGCGGCGTCGCATTCATGGCATTCCGTGACGATGGTAACCGGTCATGAGAGGAAGCAATGGCTATCGGAGGGTGGGAGGAGAAAGACGGGATGGGTCGCCGGCCAGCTGCGTGGGATTAAAAATGGCGGTCAACCGTGTCTTTGCTACCCACGATCAGGCAGAAATCGTCGGGATCCAGAATATTTTGTTGTTGGAGCAATCAATGAATCCCCAGAAGCTCCAAAGGCTCAGTTGGATAGTAAACACACACTAAGGCCGGACCCATGCTCTTGAAATCTTTCCGCACCAGTCAGTCACGTAAAAAGACTGGGCATGCCAAACGGGCGCGTCACTCAATTGCTGAAAGCTGCATCCACTTATGCATCATTATGCGCTATTCCATGCCTGCATAAACCGTACAAACGCCCAATCGTAGCTAGCAGCTCCCCCATGCCCGAAGAGATGGACCCACTAGAGCTCGAGCAGCTTAGCTATCAGCAGCTTATTGCTATTGTTCCTGCCTACTCCGTACCAACAGCCCTCATACCATTGATTTATGAAACCTTCAGCGGGTGAAAGACAAGATAAAGCAACAGTTTGGAATTAAAGAAATCTAAAACGTTATAATGATTTCTTATACATGAATAAGAGAAACCTGTCGTCTTATTCCTATTGTACTTTTCCTCAAGATACCGGCTTCAATTCCCAGTGGACTGTTGTGTGGTTGGTTACCATTACCAATGTTGCCCAGTTGCCGGTTTGTACTTCAATGCCGCAGCCTCTTACAGACTCTGCCTAGAGCTTCCGGGGCGCATTCGAGCATTTAAACGACCAGTCTTGGCCTTAGCCAGGTGCATCTCGCCAAGTCCTCACCCTACCCTTTTAGTCTTGTCACGGTCATCTTCATCTCTTTACGGCTTATGAAAGGTATTGCGGCAATAATGGATGAGAGTTCAGCTCTGACCAACCACACCAAGGCGGATGATGTGACGGGCGTCGGGTCTGGGAACCTTCACCAAAAGTCAGACCCAGGTCAAGTAACAAACGACGACATAACAGAACCCGGATCACAAAGCAAAGTTGATGATGCTATCATGCAGGAAACACACTCTGCGCTGACCGCAACTCAGCAAGAGACGAGCTCAGATGCCAAAATGGAGGATGAGCAGCATGCCATTAGTGATGATATAACATTATCAGAACCCACACCACCCACGACTGATGATAAAAAGGACCAGGATGGTCTGGAAGCTGTCATTACAGCTGTGGCAGAGAACGGGGAGACGACCATGCTCAACCCCAGCGAGAACACCCAGTCGGATTCTCCGTCATCCTCAATGCCTAAAGATGACAATGCATGTCCGGAACTTGATCCCACCACAGATATCGGTGACGACGAGCCTATGAAGCCCATTCGTCGTTCCGCGCGTGCAAGAAGGGCTGTAAACCGCTACGATGATGGGGAATTCCAGCCCCCTTCGTCAGCTCCCAGCGGCACTAGAAAGATCTTAGTATCAGCCAGGCCCAAACGCAAGGCTGCAGAAATGGCATCCAAGAAAATGGAACCAGAGACGCTGAAGGCCAATCTCGCCCAGCTGGAACACGCCCTATCTGCCATGCAACCAGGCGAGCGTAATGATTTCGCAGGCTGGGTGGAGATCGAGTCTGAACCAGCTTTCTTCAACGCCATGCTACAGTCCTTCGGCGCGCCAAGCTTCCAAATCCGGGAGCTCTGGGGCTTGGACCCGGAGGTTCTGGCATTCTTGCCGCGGCCCGTACACGGACTCATCTTTCTATACCAGTATAACGAAGATGACGAGAACGAGGACATGGCCGAAAAGCGAGAGGAATGTCCGGATGGGCTCTGGTTTGGCAACCAGACCACCACGAATGCCTGCGCTACTGTCGCTATTATGAATATTCTGATGAACGCGGCCGAACCCGGTTTCGGCGCAGAACTCACCGAGTTCAAAGCTGCTACTGCGAACTTGCCACCGCCTCACCGAGGCCACATGCTCGACACCAACGACTTCATCCGCGGGATACACAATAGTGCTGCACGACGCATTGACCTGCTATCTGAAGACTTGTTGCTGGATAACAAGTTCGAGGAGTGGGAGAAAGAACAAAACAAGAAGGCTTTGAGCGCCACCAAGAAGAAACCAGCAAGTCGGAAGACTTCGGGCAACGGGAACAAGAAGAAACCTCCCCGGAAAAAGAAGAGAGACCTAGATATCGCGAACCACTACATCGCCTACGTTCCCGTGGCTGGGCGTGTCTGGGAACTCGATGGCCTCGAGGCCAAGCCGCTATGCCATGGCACCTACTCCACTCCCGGGTCTCCAGAGGGCGGCAATGAAGACAACGACCTATTACAGCCGTGGCTGCACATTGCCTTATCCGCGATCGCTGCGCGTATGGAGGCCAGTGCCGACGCCCAGATGAATTTCAACCTGCTGGCTGTGTGCAATGCGCCCCTGGTCTCCGGCCCCAACGACACGGCCGGACACACTGGAGGCAACGGCGTTGCGCCCGGAGCGGAGGAGAACGGAGAGAAGCGGAACCCAACCCCTGAAGAGCAGGAGATCATCGATATACGACACGAGGCGATGACGAAGATGGAGAGCCGGAGACTTGACTACACGCCGGCGGTCCACGCGTTCATTGTCAAACTCGCTGAGATGGGATTACTACGGGACGCGCTGAGGGATTGAGACATGAGTAGTGCTTTCTACGGTGAACACAATTAACCCAAGTGTATTGCTTAATATGGAGAGCGAAGGCGTTTCGGAGCTGTACTTAGACTGCAACACTACGAGGGGAAAAAGTAACTATGCGTCAGGCTTAGTGTTTCATGTTGTCCCATTAACTTACGAGCAACGAATGAGATACTCTATCATTTCGCATGATATTAAGACCCCCGATTTCTTTTTAGTTGATGTCTAGATTACTTTAGTTTAGTCGCAGTCACCTAACCAGTCGTAATTCTTTACTTGCCTCCATACTGAAATAACTTGTAAAGATTATAAGCCGCTAAAGGTATTATATAATGCAAGCTTAATGACCTGGAGTAACGACCATGCTTATAACTCTGTCGAATACTTGGGCGCTTTTCGATAAAAGGTGCCCGCCCCCTTCAGAACACAGCTCCTGTACAACATGAAACCATACCAAGCCGTGACGAAGCAATTCAAGTCTCCACGAAATCGCAAATATGAAAGAAGAAACGGCAAGATAAAATAAAAAAATTAATACATACAACACCAGGGATTCCCAGATCGTCACCGACTCTAGTACTAATCTGGCTGTTCGCAGCTTACCAAGGGGAGAGCGGACGGGATCCCGAGTTGTCTGCGACATATGGTCGTATGTGAAATGGCCGTGGCTTGTCCAAGCTTATGAAGTTGCAATCCCTCACCCGTTTGAAGAGGCATCGTTACCTCAAAGTTACGTGTACTACCGAGTGCAGTCAAAAGGACAGTGGGGAAGCATCAACAGCGAATATGTATTGCCAGGCCTGCTTGACCACATGCCAAAGCCAATCTAGCAGCCCTACATCCAAATTATATCATACAAAACGTCGTGAGACGGCCGCCATTATACACGCTATCAAATACGGATATGCTACTGCCACACTCAAGAAGACTCAAGGTCCATATCAAGCAACCTTTTCTCTGAGCCGTCCTGACCGTCTGCGCACTGAATCCGGTATAGGGTCCACTGGTTTGGGTTCCGGCTTGCCCTTCTTCGTTTTGGGGGCTTTACCGCTCACGGATTCTGCTTCTGCAGTCGAATCCTTTCGATATTCCTTTGTGTTCCTCTTGGCCGGGGCCACCTTCTCGAGACCTGTTTCCTCGTCATCCTCTTCCCCTTTCACGGCCTTGCGCTTCACCGACCTAGCCGTCCTTGGCGCCGGCTGCTGTTCCTCCTTCTTGATAGTCGTTGCCTTGCCACTCTTTTTGGGCGCTTTCTCCTCAAAGTACTTGCTCTCCGCACCGTTCTCAAGAGCTTCACTCTCCTCCTTTGTAATCGACACAGTGGCTTTGCCCGTTTTCCTCTGTACACTAGGTACAACACAGCTGGTCCGTCCGCCAACGGTAATAAATACAATTTTCTCGCCGGTGGGCAGAGTGGTGGACGCGTCTTTCTTGCCCTTGCCCCAGCGGTGGTTGAACAACCAGTCGTCGGGGAACTTGTCCGAGTCGCCCAGGTGGCCCACCGCCGTGTCGCACACATACATGATGGACTTGAACAGCTTGGCCATGTCCTCGTCGCTGAAGCCATCCGAGTACTGCTCGGGGTGAAGCCTGGCGTGGTACATGATCTCGTCGCCGACCCAGTTGCCGATGCCGCTAATCATGGCCTGGTCGAGCAAAAGCGCCTTGATAGGCACGTGGCGGTTCCGCATCTTCTGCTTGAGGTAGTCCTCGGTGAAGAGGTCCTTGTCGATGACGGGGTCGGGACCGTTCTCCTTGAGGGGCGAGTGCTTCCGTATGTCGCCGCCGGGACAGTCGACGAGGCGGACGCGCCCGAAGCGCCGGGCGTCCGTGAAGGCCACCTCGACCTTGGGGTCGCTGTCGGTCTCGAGCTGAAACTTCCAGAAGCGCGGCGGCCACTCCTCGTTGTCGTTCTTGGTCTTCTCAATGTACCGAGTATAGCCCGTCTGTTCTGAGCGAATATGGAGCCACCCCGTCATACCAAAATGCATAACGGGATGCGGTGGGCTGTCCAAGGTAATCCTAGACAGTGTGTTAGTCTCTGAGTTCGTGATCTACCCTGCAGCATGCGTGTCGTACCAGAAATATTTGCCCTGGCTGCCGGCGCTTACAACCTGCTTCCCCGTAACGGCTCTCTGAAACTCGGCGCCGGTTGTCCCCACTTTGCCAAAGACATTGCTATCGTCCGCAGCTATGACCTTGGCGATCCTTTTGCCGACCAAGTGCTGGCGTAGGAAGTGGGTTATACGCGCAACTTCGTCTCACGCGTCAGTAAAAATACATATGGGAGTTATCAGCCTTTCTTACCCTCAGCGATCTCAGGCATTGTTGAATAGTAGTACTGAACTTATTGACGGACACTAAGTAGATGTACTTGATGGTTCGAACGTAGGATGGAAATGGGCAAATGTTTGTTATCTGTGTAAACTCGGAGGCGCCTTCGGCACTCGGTTGCTTGGTCAATGATTGATGGCGCCCCTGATGCTTGGTAGCCTCATTGTAGATCCTGCGCGCCCTTCGTCACATCATTGACTTCGGGTTACCCGTACAGTATTTCGCATCCTCTCCCCCAGTTGAAGCACTGTGCTTTGAGTACCTACCCGATAGTCTCATCTTTAGCGTAACGATCAACTCAATTGAAAGGCCCAAGCTCATCCCAAACAGCGTCTAGTAGTATTGGCGTTGGTGTCGGGTTGTAACATTCTGCATCCCACCTACTGTATGCAAGTCGTACCTAGCCCAGTCCCTTGTGACCCCGCGAATTGATTGGGACGTTTTTCTTTATCGCAGCTTCCCACCCATGTTCCCTCAGGCGCAGATAAACTTTTTTGACGCAACCCTGAACTTTGCCCGTGGTGCTACTGTGCCCCCAGTCATACGATGACTGGATTGCTACTTTTTCCCTTCATCAACAACAGCCTGGAATGAACAACTCCTGTATACAAATACCATCAGACCCAATCATTTGACGGGCAACCCACCTCTGACTCATTACCCACCCTTTGCGACAAGCCACGGAGCTTACAGATGAACAGCTGCCAACCGTCCGGGTAGAGAGTCAACATGGTTAGAAATATAGTGATTCTGTCGGGCAACTCGCACCCACACCTGACCGAGAATGTATGCAACCTTCTTGGCGTAGCTTCCGGCGATCGCGTCTTGAGCAAGTTCTCGGGCGGCGAGAGTAGATGCGAAATCAAGGATTCTGTCCGAGGCAAAGATGTCTTCATCATCCAGACTGGAGGCGGCGCAGTGAACGACAACCTGATGGAGCTATGTATTAGTGAGTATAGATTCGTTCTCCCACTGCCACTGCCACCGCCCCCACCCCATCGTCTTCCTCCCAGGCTAATGATAATTCATCGCCAGTGATATCAGCTTGCAAGACCGGCTCCGCCAAACGAGTAACGGCCGTGACTCCACTCTTCCCTTACTCGCGCCAGCCCGACCTAGCCTACCGCAAGCAAGGCGCTCCTTTAAGTAAACCAACCGCTGACAGTAAGTACACGTTCGAAAGCGTGCCGCCCACCCCGGGTCACGGGGTTGCCCAGAGCGATGCCTCGAGTAATGGTGTCGACTTGAGCAAGGCTCTCAATAAGGTCCGCCTGTCGCATCACGAGCAGAATGGAACCACTGGTCGGAGTCATTCCGGTTCCTTGTCGCAACCGAACAGTTTTACCACCCACGACTACGATGTTAACTTGGACCCGAAAGCTGTGGAGGCTGTTGAGGCAAAGCCCGGGTATAAACGATGGGTGGCACAGGCCGGCACCCTGATCGCTGATCTGCTGACGTGTGCCGGAGCTGACCAGTATGTATACCATGTACACCAGCTGGCCATCACGGCATGTAGGCATGCTAACATCAGTCCAGTGTGGTCGCACTTGACTTGCACGATGCCCAATACCAAGGCTTCTTCGACATACCCATGGACAACCTATACGGCCGCCCGCTTTTGAAAAGCTACATTAAGCAGCACATTCCCGACTACAAGGAGGCTGTAATCGTCAGTCCCGATGCAGGAGGTGCTAAACGGGCGACAGCCATTGCCGATTCTCTCGGAATGGACTTCGCTCTCATCCACAAGGTAGGCCGATGAGGAGCGTTCGTATTTCCAACCGAGCCTAATCCAATTTCTTAGGAGCGACGGCCGATCAACATAACGGACCGCCAGAACGCCTCCATGATGCTTGTAGGGTCAGTTCAGAACCGAGTCTGTATTCTCGTCGATGATCTGGCTGATACCGCAAACACGATCACTCGCGCCGCCAAGCTATTGCATCGCGAAGGCGCGACCGCTATCTACGCCCTCTTGACTCACGGCATATTCAGCGGCGATGCCCTGGCACGCATCAACGCTTCCGCAATTGACAAGATTGTTGTCACCAACACTGTTCCACAGGAGCAACACAGTGCGATGTGCCCGAAGCTCGAGACTCTGGACATAGCGCCCATATTTGCAGAGACCATACGAAGAATCCACTACGGCGAGTCGCTGTCTAGGTTATTCCAACATGACTGAGCCATTCGTTATACTCGACGATGATACGGCGTCTGAGTGGGAGTGTTATCATGACGTCGGCGGCAGTCATTCACGTTCCCTGGCTGGTTGATGGTATAATCCTCAAGCAGAATATCTATCACGTTGTGATACCCTTGCAATGCGATACCCCTTCTGACGAGCTACTACTTAATGAAGGTTTATCTCGGAAAATTCCATACTTACGTTCCGACTGATAAGTGACGCGTTTCTTATCTTGAAACAGGCCGAGCCTCCCGTTATCGTCTACAAAACGGTACCAGAGAGCACATGGGCAAAGCTTTACCGCCTACCTGAGACAGCCACGTTGAGTGACAGATCACTTTGTTTCGGTGTGTGAACCAGAAGCTGCGTCTGTGTTCGGATAAGGCCGGGTCTCTGGGACAGATCCTCGCTGGGGTCTCGCGTGTGTAATTTCGTGGGCACGGAAATCCCCCCAAAGAAGAAAACACCCTGGTCTAGCTTCAAATATCCCACATGAGCAGCTGCCATTTCTACAGCCGTTAGAACGGCGCGGGCATAGCGGCTCGTCCATCACCCATTCGAAGAGTTGTATTAGTAAGGTATCAACGCGTCATAAAACAGAGCACATGATATCGTCTAAATTGCCCCTAGACAGGCTCTAAGACCACATGGACAAGCCCGTCTAGCTTCGATAATTGCTTTTCTATTCAACTCCAGATGTGACAGCGGACGACTTTCTATATGTAGTGTAGCCGGGGTCGTTGAATGGGTAGCTCTATGTACGCTAGTCACAGCTTGCTTTGCCGATCAAGCGCCAACCACCCGGCCCAGCCAGCTTTCAGACATGCATATGTACTCTTTCTGTAATGCTGCCTTGCCTTGCCCTGCCCCGTCTGTCCCGTCTCGGCAGTTCTCTCATAGGGTAATCTATCGAATGTCGCAGATATGCCAAAATCTGATTGCTAGCCCCCTCCATCCGCTAGCAGCCAGTCTGATATCACATACATAACGTACGTACCACTTCAGCCCTGACGGACGTGCCAGTGCGGGTTGGGCCCAATCAGGTGTGGCTTGGCGGCTGAAAGAAGAAGAGCTGCCCGCAAAATATGTCGCAGTTAGTGTGCTTCTTTCCTGTTCCTGCTGTTGTTGTTCACTACTTTGTATTCGGCTTTTTATGTTTCTGTTCTGTTTGGAAAAGCGACGGCTTTCGCTCACCGACTCTGTCTTATACATATTGTTCCCTTCTGGCAAGAACAGCCTCACTCAGAGCGAAATGGAAGAATCCATTGGCTGACGCTTGCTCGTTATTTCCTTTTGCACCTTAACATATAACGGCTTGATGGCGAAGCCAGTACACTGTACTGCTATGTCGGAGGTTTCGCATCTTGCAAAGAGCTTCTACCGTTCCCCTTCAAAATAGGTTTGGTAGGTCGGTAGGTAAGTACATGTAGGTGACACAAGGCGCCACTGTTGGGGCCATGATGCGTCTGACAGCGCTCGTGGTGTGCTTTCCTGCATGGGGGGCTTGGGCAGGCTGAGGTGGTAGGCCGGCTCTCCCACCCGGCGAAGCCACTGAGCAAGCCACCTGAAGAAACGCGCTTGCAGTCATGGCGTCCGAATGACCTCGCACACGATTGGGGGGTCTAACTTTGGACTGACAAAACTTGGAATGCAGAAGCAGCTTAGCCATACACCCGTAATTAAGAAAAGACAGAGACATGGAAAGTGAATCAAGCGAACGCACGATTCAGCTGATAACAGCGTCCGCCTGTTTCTCACTTGTCAATAAAACTCGGGAAAGGACCAAGCGAGCTGGAATTTTAACAAGCCTGTGGCAGTGTGTACGACGATGGGAAGTCAATTTCATATCAACATCAACCACATTCTTACACATAGGGGCGATCACGCTGCCAAGGCAACTCAAAACCAGAAAGAATACGTGAGTTCTGAACTCTCCCTAGGCAAACCCCCAAAAAGCAAAAAGCCTGCTTGAATGGGGCTCCTCCACACCGGCTTCCAGAAAAGTAGCAAAAGTGCTTCCTTTTCAAATGGGCGAGTGCTTGATGCAACGCCCCTCGTTTATTGCTTTCCCTCTGCATCTCCTCCCGTGATCTATCATTTCGTCTGCGCAGGACCCCCACACGAATCCCGCGTACTACTACATTTATTAGGTAATCGTCTGGTAAATAGCGTGAGATATGTAAATACATCTGATATCAATCCCGTGGTCGTGGGATTCAGGTGACATTTTCGGTAGGAATTTGGGGGGGGGTCAAGGAATAGATGAGAAATCACACTCTCGTCAGTAAACATGTGTTATTGTGCTGATGAAAACGTACGGCTGCGTCCCAGGGGGTTCCGGTCGTGGCCGATTATTTCATGTGATGAGTCGGAATGTAATCATGTCTCTCTCCTTGCCCCGAAATCAGATAGCCGCAAACCTGCATAAAGGCTTCACCTTCACCGGTCGCGGGGATCATCTGTCTCCTAACCCGGGCTCCCCCTGTTATCCTGAGAATTAGTAAGACAAGGAAGGGGGTGGCCAGTCTCAACCTCCTCATTCCGGATTCCGACAGAAGAAATCCATACATTATATGCTACCAGAGAGATTCAAGCGCCGACAACGGCGAGACACATGAGAAGATTCGTCAAAATCAATGTCCGGAACTGCATCAACAACACGACCATCAAGATTTATATCACCAGAGTACCACCGGAGTAAGTACCACGAATAAGGAAGGGGTATATCGGAACATTTGCGTGGGGGATCCACGGGACGAAATAATCAAAAGCAAAGAGAATGCCAACACCACAAGTCCAAGAGCAGCATAAGCCATCAATCAACAGTCTCGCCTCAACGTTTCCTTTTCCGACACAACAAACATTGCATCCTTTTCCCAATATCGCCAAGTCTCAAAAGTGCTTTTCCCTCATGTGTCCTAGCCATCGCGTTGAAAATGACATTGCCCAAACGCCCCTAAATCATCCAACGAGTAGTGGCCCAATCCACCTACCACCATGCACTGGCATGGCTATTGTCCATATCTGTGTCTAGGTCCTGTTGATGCCCGTGTCTGTTGCACAGCTCAGCAAGAGCTGGGCATGTCGGAGTTTGCCGGGCTGATGACCATGCTGGTAATCCTCCCTGCAGTTGTTTCAACCTGTAAGATGAAAGGAAAAGATGTGAAAGTGGCCGACGAAGAAAGATTCTAGAACCCAAGCTCCCGTTACACGTCAGGTGGCAAGGTCCCATCTAAAACGCATTCCATCCGCGACAACGAGGATGAAGAGCTTGCTCCTCACATCTTCAGTAACACCAAAACTCGTGCACTGGTCGAATATCCTTGTTGCATACCACACCGTTGATTCTCGGTACCAGGCAACTAGACCAAGCTGGGAAAAGGGAGGAAGCCGAGGGCTGAAACCAGAAGGAACACAGAGCTGCGGTGGAATGCCATGATAGTGATCAACCAGGAAACTCGTGCGTGGTGCAACCCCGCCAATATCCATCTTCAAGTACTGTTCGCCCTGATGCCGTGAGGCTTTTACAAGTACGCCCGTCCAATTCCCGATCTATCGTATACAAATAAAAGTGTAGGAAACCCCCAGAACAAAATGAAAAGGAGAAGATAGAGCCAATGAAGGTGAAGTGTCGAAGGAAAGGGGACAGCCGAAGGCGAAGCCCGTCAGCGCTGCATAGCACCAAGTCAGAGAGACTGATACCGAGCTAGTATCCTGAGTTGTAGTTAAACTTTGTTTGCAGGAAGTTCAAAGCGGCCTCAGCTGCGTCTTCTCGGGCGTTGTTGAGATTCTTGCCATCGTACCAGTAGCGAGCTTGGATCGTCGTATTGAAGACGTTAACAACGCTTGACCAAGCTGTGCGACCGCCTGGCTCACCCATCCATCAGTATGATATAATGCTGCAAAACGCTCTGATAGTAGCACTGGAGGGATGGACCCTAGCGGGTTTACCCGACTCACCTCTCCTATCAGACACGAGCTGATAGTCCGGTGCTGTGTAATCGTACTCACGACACACCTCTAAAATGTGTTAGCAATGAATCCTAAAGTGGCAGACGAACTAATCAGTACTGACCTTCAAGTTTCTGCTGCCATGGAGAAGAGGTAGTTTGATGGCTATGGTGGTGATGTGAAGAGGAGGAAGATGAAGACGGCATGTCGTCTAGTAAATTGGTTGATGAGTATATAAACAAGTAACAATAACGCCTTTCGCTTGGCCTGCAAAAGTGGCTGTGTAGTTTCAGTATGAAGAGAATATCAGAGACGGATGGGAGCGATGAAGACGAGTCCAGGCACAGAAGACGGGAGGCATTTATATGCCTAAGAGGTTCGAGTCGATCTGGCCGGCCAGGAGCACAGTATCAATCAACAACAATCGCAATGGTTTGAGGTGACGGGTCGGGTATAGCAGGGTCGCGGATGGTGTTTGCACGATGTTGCAGGCGGCAGTGACGGAAGTAAACCGTGTTATACAAATGACGGCAGAGTGCATCTTTCTAAGAGGGAAGAGGGTTCTATTTCTAGCATCCTGAAGAGAACGAGACTGGTAGTTCCTTTTTTGGACAAGCACTGATTTGACTACTTGGTAGACAAGATTTGCTTTTCTCATAAATTCAAGGGGGCGTGTTTGAGTCCGAAGGGAAGGGACCAAGATTACCAGGTACCTTTGACTGCTAAGTAACGGCGTCTTGGTACCTAGTTTTGTTTGCAAGGTAGTCAGGACCGACGGGCAGACGGACAGCTAGGAGAACGAGCAGACATCGAGTCGTTGAGCTCTCGTTCCACTCGTGCCGAGTAGCCACTTGGCATCATTAGAGGGAAGCAGGGACATTTCCAAGAGAAAACAACATATGGGGAGACATCCAGACTCGCGCAGTCAGTCAGGCAACTTTGCTGTGTTGTGTGCGCTGTGGTCTGGACGGGAGGAAGCAGATAGCGACCAAGAGGCGCACAGCATCTATCAAGATGCCCCCAACCGTCGTCACCCAAGCACAGGCCGGACAATTTTTCCTAGGGTGGCACTACACATCCTCTGCGGCTGTCGCTACCGACGAACAAGCTCATCGGAGAAGAGGCTCTTGCTGCCCAATGGCTTTGCTTTCCCTTCGTCGCTTATTGGCGTTGCGTCGCGTTGCAACAGGTGATTGTCGCGCATCGATCAGACCCAACGCCAGACGGTACCTCACAACAGCTTCGGTTGGTAAAGTAGCACGTGGGCATCTAAGCAAGGCAGCAAGATGCCGAAACTTGCACCCTTGGGTAAATGTCCCGGCTTTGTTGTATCTGTCTGTAAGGGGATCGATCGCGCCTGTTGGCGGTCATTCCTCCTACATGTTTGCTTTTCGCAAACGAACGGATCAGAATCAAAACCAAGCTGCTAGCCATGGATGAAAACCAAATAAAGTACATCACGTCTGACGGAACTTTATGGTAGGCTGCCTAGACCCAGCAATAACCCCCCTAGCAAGCAAGCAGTCACTCAAGTACCTACTCATCCCAGGCACGGCGTGTTGCCGTGACTAGGGTGTCTGCATCAAGAAGGAGGTCTCGAAGGGTGAGCGAGACAGATAGATGCCTTGGGCTCGTGCTCAGGCGTCTCGACTTAGCAGCGTGCAAGGGTCCCTCCACGCGCTGGACTGACGGCAGTGGCTATTGCTGTTGCTGCTTAGTTGGTTGTTGTCACTGTTGAAGAAGTAGGCGTAGGTGGGAAAATATAGATTGGGCAGCAGCACCATCAGCACCATCAGCATCAGCAGCAGTGTTGTCCTTTGAGTCAGACTCGGAATAGGTTGTTATCTCTGCTCGCTCTATGGGCTGCGCCGTACAGCGAGCTACTGTAAAGACCTGCCCAAAGTAACTACCGACCTGTCTGGTTAATGCATGGATCCACGTAGCATGGCAAGTAGCCGATGCGCTTTTCTAGTGTCGTCATCAGTCGATGATATGACTTTGATATTCAGAATCGATGAAGGCGTGGATCAATATATGCGAAACAGTTCGCGGCCTCGTCGGCATCGTATTATGTCGAAATTGATATAACAAAGTTTGACGTACAGTTAAACGATTGCCTCGTCTACCTGATGCACTACATCAAGTATGAGTGTAGGATTTAGGTAGGTTGGGCAATTAAGTTCAAATATTAGGTACATCGAGAAACGTGTTTTAGTGGTGGTTACCTCCAATGGCACTTGGAAGGCAGCATTTCACTGTCAACTGCGGGGCACTTAGCTTGCCCCTGGAGGCCCCGCATACTCACGCTACTTACTTCCCTCCCTACATAGCTGTCAATTGTAGATTGATCCAGTCGGAATGATACCCAAGTGACTAAACTTGTCAATTCCTTTAACACATGTAGCTAGGATACTGGCTACCAAATGCAATTGGACGAGTAGCAGGATTAAACGATTCACATAGAAAAGTCAGGCCAATTTGACTCCTGCGGCCCACAACTTACGAGCTCTCACCGAGGATCCGACAGCACGGGTCCTCGGCCATGTCAGTGCGACTTTACGACTGGGAAGAAAGGGGGCAAAAAACCTCCTAGATCGGTGCTACCTACATGTACCTATGGAAACAGATGAATAAGCTCGCGTGCATGCACAGCAGAAGAACCTGAAGCACGAACCACAAGTTCAATTCTCCCCGTAGAATGCACAGCGTCGAGAGGTGACGGGGTAGTGGATGCCGCTCCCACTGGCGAGAAGCACATGAGAATTGTGACAGGAATTAGCAGTCACTCGGTCGGACAAGCCGACTGTATCTTGCCGAGCGGAGTCGGACTTTGATATCACTCTTCTCCGTCCTGTTTCTTCGAACCATTGTAATAGGAGAATAGTAACAAAGTAGTCGGTCTTGAGCCGCCAACACGCTTGCCCGTACTGCTGTTGCCAACAAAGCCTTTCATATCAACGACGCAGTCTTGACGCGTGCATTTCCCTACAGTGAGCTGTCATCGTTTCATGACTGCAAAGTCCTGGTGGAAGGACGTTTAGGCAGGCAGCAGATGGGAAGTTTGTCAACCGGCCACTTAGATTTCATTTCTCAAGGCAACAAATCTTGTTTCCATATGCGATCTGTAGGTTAGCAACTCTTGCGCGTTTGGTGTTATGTTTGACGGGGAATCCGCCTACGGCAGACGGGAGGGACCCCACAGACACCATTGAAATGTTTTCTTTCCCCAAAGGACGGAGCCGAGCAAGCAAGAGAAAAGAATAGAAAAGAAAGAAAGAAAAATATTTCCCGTCCATACCACGGGGCAATCCGCATCAACCGGCCTCCCGTCCCCCATAAGGGATATATGATGAATATGGTTGCAAGTTCGGGAGGGATTTCGCCAGGCCTCGCCGTGAAGTCCTCCCGGCCCGTCGATCGTCGAGTTGAAATTGACTATTAGGCGAAGCTTACCCGGCACAACACGTCACAGAAGAAGAGACTGACGCGTAGTGTTGGGGGGGTGAGCCAGAAAGTGGTGTCATGTAGAACCAGCAGGTGGTTGACATGGTACAAGTTGGACCATGGAGGAGGCGTCGCACGGCAGATGGTGGCACGGGTAGGCATGACGACGGAAAACGGAAAACGAGGATCCTTCCGCCGCTCAGCGTCCGGCACGCAATCGCTGCGAAGCTACGAGTCAGCCCGTCTTAGCTGTTAGTGATACCCGCGTTTCCTTTCTTTCTATCGGTGCTTTTTTGGCCTGTGAAAATGACTGGGGCATGCCTGCTTAGCGACCCGGTTCTTGTTCATTTACAACGGACAATTGAATGTTAAAGAGATTATTGACAACTAAAATCTTCCAGGTGAAGTAAACATACAGATTCCCCTTGAGGCGCGGTCGTGTATATATACACACACATGCGAGGCATCAAGCATGTGGCTCGGTACGTGAGAAACGCTGCCCTAGCCACTTTGACCGACGCCGAGTTTCAGGGGTTTGGCTACGAGCCGAATTGTGGGGTACCTCGGCATCTCATAAGGTCAGGTGAACACGCTTCATTGAAGAACGCGCATACGACTCCTTCTCATGACAACTGATAGAGACCCTTTTTAGATCATATAGACTCTACATAATCTTCTCTCCACTGTGCACCTACTTCCTATCCAGCGTTTTCTGATTCCGTCTACCTTCCATTCATTTGGTCGGTGACCGTACACTCTCGAAGTCTCCACATCCGCTGCATCCACCGCGTTTGGTTTAGCATCTGACATAAGCGCTATCATCCATCGTCCATCAGCATGCCTTTCGACACGGAGCTGACGCGCCGTCTTGGCATCAAGATCCCTGTCGTTCAGGGCGGCATGCAGCACGTGGGCCTCGCGGAGATGGCGTCGGCCGTGTCCAACGCCGGCGGCCTGGGTCTCCTGACGGCGCTGACACAGCCGACGCCCGAGGACCTACGCAAGGAGATCCGCCGGTGCCGGGCCATGACCAAGAAGGACCACCCCTTCGGCGTCAACATCACCCTGCTGCCCGCTCTCAACCCGCCCGACTACGGCGCCTATGCTCAGGTCGTCATCGACGAGGGCATCAACATCGTCGAGACCGCGGGTAACAGCCCGGGACCCGTCATCAAGAAGCTCAAGGCCGCCGGCGTCATCATCCTGCACAAGTGCACCACCATCCGCCATGCGCAGAGCGCTATTAAGCTTGGCGTTGATTTCCTGTCGATAGACGGCTTTGAGTGCGCAGGGTGCGTAGTGTTTTGTCATCTTATATCTAACTACACAAACTAACGGTTGGGTTTAGTCACGTGGGAGAGTCCGATATCACAAACTTCATCCTGCTGAGCCGCGCCCGGCAGTCACTTAAGGTGCCCTTCATCGCGTCGGGTGGCTTCGCCGACGGTCAGGGCCTGGCCGCGGCGCTGTGTCTGGGCGCCGAGGGTGTCAACATGGGCACGCGCTTCATGTGCACCGTTGAGGCGCCCATCCACCATAACATCAAGGAGACCATCTGCAAGGCCCAGGAAACGGACACGTCCTTGGTCATGCGCAAATGGACCAACACTACGCGCCTGTACCGCAACAAGGTGACGGAGGAGGCCATCAAGGTCGAGGCCGCCGCGGACGGTACCACATTCGAGCCCATGGCGCCGCTTATGAGCGGGAAGCGCGGTCGCGAGGTCTTCGTCCACGGCGATCCCGAATACGGCGTAAGTTCTGCCTGGAATAACGTGTTTAATATATCAAACAAAACATTCCACTGACAAAACAACGACACAGGTCTGGACAGCTGGTCAAGTCATTGGCCTTATTCACGACATTCCCACTTGCGACGTACTGGTCAAGCGCATCGAGAAAGAAGCGGAGGACACTCTGAAGTCTAAGCTAAGCCTCACTTCCAAGGCCAAACTATGAGGTGTTTAAGAGACAACATCCGCCAACTGCATGATACATCATTTATTGTGTATGATAAAGATTCGGAGGCATATAGACTTTCAATCAGCATAAGAAGTTGAATTGACATGCACTCGTACAATGATTTGTCTGTTAAATAAATTCCACGGCCAATTTGAAGAGGTGCCTGGAGCTTTCTGACGGAACCACCCATTTTTGGCCAGTGTGGATTATCCCCAGACTTCTGACTGCTAACAACTCCACGTTCTGACCTAATGTCGCCCTAGCTAGTCTGGGGCTGATTACCCCCAGGTTAAAGAGTGCGTGATCTCCACTATGTACATCTTACGGCTCAGACTCCACATCGGGCGGGAACGTCCCAAAGAGCTCCATGATGTGTTGAGTTTGTTCCGGGGTCAGCTTCTTTCCTTCGGTTGTCACCCTGCTCATGGTACGGAAATCTTCGATATCCCCTTAGTAAAGAGGTTATATAGAGGAGTCGGAAACAGAAGCAAACACATATCAACTTACAATCCATGTAGTAGCCTAGGTGTTGGCAAAAGAAAGTGTTAGCAAACCCAATAACGAACTTGAGATGTGACCGGACCGGCACTATCAGAGAGACGTACCGGGAGTAGCAGTCATAAAAAACTCGGCGTCCTCAGTCTCGCTGGCATTCTTGAACGTATGCACCTAACAGACAAATTGTAAGTCCTGTAGCCTGCTACAATGAGGAGAGAGGGCCTTGGTCAGCAGAACCTACCGCGCGCGGGGGAACCGTGACCATCTCGCCCGTGCCGCAGACGACGTCGCCGTCGGGGGTCACGAAGGTAACGGAGCCCTTGGTGACAAAGAAGCACTCGTCGTGGAAACGATGCCAGTGCATGGGTGGGCCCGAAGCGCCGGCGGGCAGCTCGAGCACCATGCAGCCGATGCGCGAGTCGGTGCGCGAGCCGTCCTCGTAGATGTAGATGGTCGTCGGCCCCACGACCACTCGCTCCGAGTTGGCGTGGGTGCAGTGGTTGACGGGGACGGGTCCGCGGAGAGGCATTGTTGCTGTCGTAGAATAGTAGTATCGGTAAGTAGTACCTGTTTTCAAACCTGTCCTTCTTGTCCTTACAGCCTGTAGTATGGTATTGTGGAATGGTATTTTAAGCAGATTGATCAACTCGGCAGCGAACAGAATATAGGTATGTAAAGAGGCAAAGCAAGGGGCGATGGGTTTCGTAAAGAGCTAAACTCCAGCCCGCGCTTTGTTGTCACTCCGGCAAGCGCCAAACCTTGGCCGAGCTAATATCGGTCCCGAGACTCGGTGCCATGTTCACCAACTCCAAAAACAATAGATGCGATGCATCAGACTCGGTCCATTAACCACGCATTATGCAATGCTACTATATTGGTTTTATTATACAATCCAAAACTCAAAGATTGGAACTGTTCATTCCGCCAATACACATAATGGGTAGCCTATGTGATCACAGTCTGCCATGTGAACATGTGCACGGCTATTCGGATCTTAGATATATCCGGTAAAATGTACAAGACGCCCGAATGATCCCCAAGGCGCCCATAAAAAAAGCCAATATCAACGCTGAAAACGCTCGCACGCAATGAAACGACATCCCTTTGGCCAGCTACTACTCGATACTCATCCGCATTAGGCCATCATGAGTATCTGTCATCCCCCTGGAACCCAACTCGGCCTTTGCTGCCGGCAATAGGTCTGCCTGGTCCTGCGCTTCCGTTATTGCCCCCGGAGCTTCCAGTGTCGCTGGGCGTACCCGATGCTTTCTCTCCCCCATTGCTTCCTGGGCGGGAGCCCCAAGGCATGTTGTCGCGCTGTAAAGGACTCTGCATGACGGGCGAGTTATGAACACTCATGCCAGGACTTACCGCTCGTCGCTTGAAGCTGATGGAATCCAGATCATCATCTCTTCTCCGCTTATTATTAATTCGTCGCGTGATTTCTTCTGCTGTGGGAGGTACTCGTGCGCCTCCTTGTGAACCGCCAGCCGAAGGAGGGGGCTGCGGGGTCTCAGATCTGTTACTGTCGCTACCGGTACCAATCATAGCCAGAGCAGGGCCGGGCCCGAACAAACTCGCTGCGCCAGATCCGGCTGAGAGAGAGGGCGAGTCCATATTAATATCCTCACTGATCCCCGACGACGAGCCACGTGGAAGGAAAGCGGGTGGTGGAGGGGTAACTCGATTGCCTGCGACGCTGCCAGTCTCAGAAAATGTGTCCCAGAAGGGTTTTCCCTTGGAATTTTTCACAGCTTGTTGTTTAAAGCTGCTAGACAGGCCGGACTCACCCATCATCATCTCGTCTTCGGCAACGTCGTCCAGGTTTTCAGCGCGCAAGTTGGGGGACATTTGTGCGGCGGCAATATCCAGCGGCGGAGGAGGGCCAGAAGGTATGCGCGGCTCGAGATCCATGTCACTTTCGCGTACTTGGCGGATAACTTCGGCTTCGCGCCGAGTTTCACAGTCGACCGGTTGGTTCTCCTCTGCCAGGGCGGCTCGGATACGGGCAAAACCTTTCGTTTTCGGCTGTGCTAAATGTAAGTGGATATCATTGGATATGACATAAACCAGGCTGGCAGAGATGGTGTCTTACAAAGAGATTGCCTCGCCGAGTCACTGTGCGTCTGATGACACCTCTTTGGCCACCTTCCACGGAGTCCATTGCCCTGTCCTCCGCATCAGCGCTTGAAATGTGGAGCTGATTAGCAGCCCAGCTGATGCTCTCCCTCCTTGATTGAGAAGTGCTGGGGATGTCCTTCATATCTTTGACCATGTTATTGGGGGGCGATTTCCCCAGGTTCGCGGAGGTGGCAGACTTAAAGCCCAAACCCAACAAACCTCTCGACTTTTTCTTTGGTTGTTTCCGTGGGCGCGTCCGGAAGCTGGCCAGGCTATTCGCGGCGGGAGAATTGCTGGCAAGCCATGGTACACCTGAACTCATGCCAAAACCTTGTGAACTCTGTTCGCCCATCGCGGGGCCGCTTTTAGCAGCTTGAGGAGTGCCCATGAAGGCGTCTTCCATGTCATCGTCCATCAAGTCGTCGTCGTCGGAGCTGGAAGAGCTATCAGAGGCCACAACATTGCCGCTGCCGACCGAGCTGGAGATGTTCATGCGCTCCTGGTTGCCCATCATGGACCACAGCGAATTTGATTGCTCGAATCCGTAGTCGCCGGTTTTGCGCCCGGGTATGTTCATGGCCCTGCCGTTGCCGCCGCCAATGGTGGGAGATGAGTCGGGCGAGGACTGCTCGGCAAGTGTCGAGTGGTGCAGGCTCGTAGCTGCCCTCGAAAAGTCTAGGCCTCGCGACCGTCGAGGAAGGATATTTGTCGGCGATGCATAGATCTGGGAATGGTCGAGTTTCGGGGACAAAGGACTTGGCTTAATCGAGGCGGGGGTCGGGATGGGAGACGCGTCGCGGGGAGGGAGCTGGATTGAAAGGCCGCGCATGGGGAACTCTGGCCTTCTGGGCGTCACCTGGGCGGCATTGGTCGCTCCTGCAACAAAGGAGCCAGAGTCTCTCAAAGAGCTGTCGTCCTTCGAAGTCCGCCGCGCAGCTTCGATGATGAGCGGTGAGGGGGATAGCTGTGTGCCTCCTCCATCGGATAGGCTTCTAGCCTTGGACAAGGGCGATCTCTCCATTCTCCCACTGTCCGTTGTGTTTGCTCCACCAGAGTCTCCTTCTTTTGAGTATTCCATGACTGCTACCTCATTGTAGCCTATCCCGGCCATCCAACTTATCAGCTCATACGACAGCGAATTGACTTGGGCTGTTGAAAGTTCAGTCAGGTCTTGGAAAGGTGGGCGCTTAGGGATGATTGCGGTGTTTGGCAGTATAGAGTTATTGAGATATCGCGAGGGGGAAGACGCGCTTTCAGTTGATTGACTTGTTGGACTAGTACAATAGCTGACACAATCGATCACGGCAAGAGAAACGGATTATTGGATACATTTGATTCCATACATATTGAGTAATGCCGAGAACAGGCGGGTCTTCCGATGCCACGTTTAGGCCGTCATTGCTACGGAGGGGTTGTGTGATTTCTTCTAATGTGGGGGAGGCTGAGAGTCGGAAGTACCAAGGTGGATTTGGAGGAGAGTCGGTAACGATCCTCCCTTGCTTGGTGACGTCGAAACCTCTCCCGCTGCCGCAAGTACAGTGTGAGCCCAGACAAGTAGCAACTAATTTTAGGCAGGGATTGGCACAAGGGCCCCCGTTCTCAGTTCTGGACCTGGCAACTGGTTGCTGTACTTGCCACCAGCATTGGCTGCTAAGTACGGTGAAATGCACTAATAATAAATCTGCCAATGGGGTGCCGACCGCCGAATTGGAATGTGGATGGACACTAACGCAAGTCCATGCATCAGAAACATATCTGCATGTCTCTGAATCCTATCGGCAATATAATCAGACGAGCTATCAAGACGAATTCTTCTACTAATTTCTACAGCTTTACAGATGGCTAGACCACCAGTCTCTTCTACAATTGGCGGCCTTACCAATGCTATAGGACTGTATCTACATACCTACTTTTTGTTTCCATCAAATACACACAACCACAACTATACCCACCTTTTTAAACGCCACGCAATGCAAGAACAGTTTGGCTGTCCATATCCTCCCATTGGGAGATTAGACGTTCAGCTGGGCTGTTGTGGTGCCCAGAATCTTCTGCATGTAGGGCGCCAGCTTCAAGTCGATCGGACCTCCCTGGCCTGCGTACCGCTGCACGATCTCGGGCGCGCGTCCGACGTACAGTTTGGGATCCATCATGCCATCGATATCACCCCAGACTGGCTTGAAGTACTCGGTGTTCTTGATACGCTCGACAAGGTCATTCTCGCCACCTTCATTCTTCACCACAGCGGAGGCTTGGTGAGAGAGGACTCGGATTTCCTCATGTGCGTCCTGGCGGCTACCACCTTGAGCGCAAATCTTCATGATGATATTCTCTGGTAGGGCGTTAGTATTATGAGTCATAAAATAATATCCAAGCAATATTGGCGAAAGGCGGACGATTCGAGAAGTATCCCTGCATTAACCCCTTCCGAAAAGAAATGAGGGCAAAAGGGGAAGGACAGGGCGAAGCATCTTCAGAAACTACTTACCCGTAATCATGAAGGGGAGCTCGGAAAGGTTGTGCGCATGGATTCTCTTGGGGTAGACAACAAGGCCGTTAGAAAGAGCATCCATGCCGATCAGGCACCTGCTCGACGTTAGTGATGTTTTTCAAGGTAACCATTCGCATGCCTCAGGGGTCGTACGCATCTGCAAGGAGGAACAGCTCCGGAATATCACTGCGGCGAATCGCACTGTCATCGAGACTGCGCTCCATCCACTGAACGCTCATGGTGTTCATGAAGTTGATCGGGAGCGAAGCGAGCTTGCGTCCGAGACTAGCAATTCGTTCAGACCTAAGGCGGGTATGTGATTAGTCACGTTTGTCCCAATAGAGTTATAGTGCGGCATGTCCGGCTGGGAAAACTTACAACATAGGATTCCGCTTGTAGGCCATAGCAGAGCTTCCGATTTGATCCTGTCTAGAGTAAGTTACTGCGACATTATGGGAATATGGACATAGATGTTATCTATATTCCTACCTTGGAGAAAGGCTCTTCGAGCTCCTTCATGTTGGCAAGATGGCGGATATCACCAGTGATCTGCATAACGGTTGCTGCAAGCACAAGTCAGCTACTGACGAAACAGTGGACCGTTGATGGGATCCGTCAGCAGAATGAGATAGAAGCTTACCACCGAGACCAGCAACGGCGTTTGCAATGTTAAGATCAACCTTTCGCGGGTAGGTCTGGTAAGAGATGTCGTAACAGCTGGGGAACCCAGCCTTTTGACAGAGGATCTCGTTGAGACGATCCACCTTCTCGGCATTGTTGTCGAAAATCTCCATGAACGAACTAAGCATATTGTGTTAGACGTTGTCCAATGTGTCTGGGGTGATATTTACACCTTGTACGGGTCAAAACTCACGCTTGGGTACCAGTGGTGCCTTGGGCGCCTCTGAACTTCAAGTCTTGGTATACTCGCTCAATGTTCTCCAGATCTGCATCACGCGTATTAGTTAGTATCCCTGAATCACAAAGATCGTAGAAACCGATCGCCGTTGCCGGGTATTCCAGTAAAAACAATAAGAATACTGACCCATCATCAGCATCTGAGTCCACTGGCAGGCTCTCTTTCCAACGGTGATCATCTGCGCTGGTTGGTAATGCTGCAGATTTCTGGATGTCAGTAGATACCATGGGGACTAGCAGAGTATGCCAGCTAGAGCTTTGCATCGCAAGGGAGATCTTACAGTGTAGCCGAGAGTAGGCTCATCCTTCCACTCGAGAGCGAACGACTTTAGGTTATAGATGACCTTCGCCAGCTTGGGAAGAATAAGCTCCAGGGCGTTCTTCATCAGGATGAGCTCGGCCTGCAACACCAATAGTCAGTACTTTCCCGCACGCCTGGCCAATCGTTGGGGGAGTAGAAGCCCTTACGTTGTCGGTGACGTAGCATGAGGTGGCTCCGTAATGGATGATACCAGCAGCAGCGGGTGCGACCTGCATCTCATCTTAGCAATTAAATCGATATACAGACAGGATACATACTTGGCCATAGGAATGAACATGGGCCATGACATCATGCTTGCGGCGCTTTTCCTCAACAGCGGCAACCCCAAAGTCGTCGTTAGAGACGATGAGATGCTGCTTCATCTGAGCAATTGCCAGATCAGTAATGGTGTCGATGCCGAGCTCTCTAAAGCAAGGGTTAGTCTCCCATCGCCATTTATCAAACCATAGCTTCATCGAGGATAATAAGCAGGATTCCATAGCACTTACTTCTCGGCCTCGGCGAGATACAGCCAGAGCTTGCGCCATGTCGAGTGGCGGGAGCGCTGGCTGAACAGCTGCTTCATCTCATCGCCTTAGGTAAATCATGGTGTCAGCCATGAATTTAGATACGAGCCAAATGTGGCGGAATAGCAAGTTTGACTTATCCCACAATTCGTGGAAATGCGTATAGAGCGACATACTGGAATAGCGAGAGTCAAGAGGGGTCTTGTACGTGTCGTAGCCTGTCATTTTGGCGATTTCAAAGCCTTGAGAGCTGGAGTAGAAATTTGGCACGGTCTCTACAGGCTTGAGCAGGAGAGAATTGCTAATGGGTTGCAATGTTTTTATAGGGGAGGTGAAGTCCAACTGCGCGTGAATTGATGTGGGATCGCGGGGTGACTGGATGAAATTTTGGAGGGGCTCCGATGCTAGGCCATTACTTTTTTCCCATGCCCCGCGGTTAAGTACTTTAGGAACATAGCGGGCCCAATCAGAGCGAGTGAATAAGCCCAATTGGCTGGAAACATTCCCAACAAGGATGAACGTTCACCATTCAGATAAGGGTCCAGCTGGGTTGCGACTGCTGATCATCCCATGATCTACCCATAAAATGAGTAATACCGCATTTCGCAGAGGCAAAACTTAAGTATGTGCCTATCGCAGGGTCTGCGCAGAGGTGTTGTCTGCTTGGAATTATGTGTCTCCATGGCCAGTATAAACATTGAAGTTGCTCAATCCTTCCTGCAACGGAAATATTCTATCCCACGAACGTCATGGGATGCCCGCCAACCTAACCTTATTTGACCCGAGACGTTTATCTTTCACGTCAACTCCTTGAAAGCAAGGTGTCCCATGGCTTTTAAGGCTATATATCACACCTACAGACTGCACTTCGTTGCCTTGGGTTGTGCGCTTCAATGATATTGTATCTCTCCTTCGAGCTAGTATTTGCTGCTGTTAGGTCACCCCTATTTATTGTGAATCATCAGGGGGCATCTCCCAGCGCCTAAGGCCCTGCCTATTATCTTGTCCTGCATAGATAGGCTGCGCAACAAAGTCAAACACCCATTGACGCACCCTGGCTGTCTTCAACAGCTGGGGATGGGTTGCGCTCGTCGACGAGAGATCCCTGATACTATAGAAGCCCCCCACGTCCTCCTCGTCGAGCCTTTGCTGGTACAGCAGGTGTATTTTGGTAAGGCCTCTCCGCAAGCTATGGCCGTGCACCTTAGTTTTGAACTCACTTAGCGCAACGTTGCGAATTAAGACGACGTCTCGCCTTCGGAGATTCCGCAGAATGGCGTCAGTCTCGTTTGCCGCATTCCCAGTGGTAGTCAACCAAAACGTGACGCTGAACCCGGCTTTCGTTTCGTCTCCAACCAAGAGCTCAACAAGTGTCTTACTTGAACCCCACCTGGTCGTGACTGTACGTGGCTCTGCTATAGAAATGATGCCTACAATGAGATTGACACTCATCGTCTGGGGCTGGATGGCTTTCAAATGAGTAGCATTTGGCAGTCCGGACAGATTGCTGAGCCTCGCATTTCCCAATCCGAGAGTACGATCTGCCTGAGACGACGCTCCTTCACTGAACGAGTCTTCATAGCTCAGGGTGGTGAGGAATGATTGAGATCCCATCACAGAACTTTCGGAGGGCAGCTGGGAGGACCGTACATCTTGATGCACAGCAAGAGAGTGGTCGTAGAAATCGTTGAGCAATGATTGGCTTAGTCCTGTGGTGTCGTCGCCTGTTCCTCGAAAGCTGCCCGAAGCTGACACTGACGAGAAGAAGTTGTCATCGCCAACGTAATTCTGGCTTAGCTCGTGGACTTGAGAGAAACCGGTGTGTAACTGGGTCTTGTGCAAGGGAATTGACCTCCAGGCAGCTGCATCAACGTCGTAGTCGTTTCCCGAAGCAGCCAGATGGTGCTGTGGAAGTGACGAGTCGAATTCTCTGATAAATCTGGCGTGAGGTTCCAGAAACCCATTCAACAGGTCAGAGTCATCCTGCTCAAGGGAGCTCTTTTCTGGCGCTCCAGCGAATATGACAAGCTTCTTTGGTGCCATAGTGGATCGTGCTGCTCGGCTTTAGATCCATGCTCGAATAGAAACGAAGTTTTTGGGGAACTTAAGAATTTTATATGGAGTCAGAGACAGTCACATGGTAAACCCGCGTGTTACTTCAACATGAGAGAGGATTTAGGGGATGATGGGTGAATATATGTACCAAGCTCATGATGAAGATTGATGGTGATGACCTATGGTCCAATAAATACATGTAGGATGTAGAATAGCACTATTGGCAGCCGTTCCTTAAGCGGGAGCTTGAATGTTTCTGCCAAACTGCAGGGTTTGGTGGGGCAGACGAGCTAAAGTAAACGTTTTGTAACCTCCACTATTCCCACCCAATCATCTTCTGCGACGGGGTTTGTTTACTTCATACAAGCGTAGTCAACACCGATCAATCAATGCATGGCATCCTTCTTGGGCAGCAATCTATTTTGCGACTCGCGACAGTTGTTGGTATGTTGTATCAACAATTGGTGATGCTTCGGTTGTTTTGGAATACAACTATCTAGTCGCACAACCCTTTCGCGGCAGATTTGCCCTTTTGACCTGCTCGATTTAGTCGTAATATATACGATTTGCCCTTCTGGGGGAAAATCACATCCATCGCAGATTCCCCTGCAACATGTCGCAGGATACAGGCCTTTGGAGCGTACGAAGACCACGTGAGGTAGGTTTGCTGTTTTGTTCCTTTTGGCTCCTGCCGCGAATACCGATCCAGCGACTAACCCTCGGCTACCTACGGCCAGACCCTAGGCGGCATCAACCTAAACTCTGCAATTCCACACCCGGCTTCAGCCATGAAACGATCGAATTCGAACAGCGGCGGCAATCATGTGCGCTCCATGTCGGGATCTAGGCACTCCCTCGCCATGAGTCGCCCTACGCAGCCGATGCTCGGTCGCTCGTCCTCTGGCACCAATCTCCCCGAAATGGGCCTTTCGTCGGTTAAGCGCCAGTCGCTCGCGCATCCTCCCTCGGCCTTCAAGAGTTACGCGGCCGGGAGTCTGCCTGGCCGCAACTCCGAGGGCGATGCGCGTCGAAGCAGCGTCTATCGACCACACCCTTCCAACAATGGCCCCATGAGCCACCAGAGCTTCTTTCAGCAAGCACCGCAAGCTGCCGGAGTCCCAAGAGATCCTCGGCCACTGAAAGACCGATCGTTCCAGGCGCGCATCGGTCAAGAGTTGTTGGATTACTTGGTGCAAAACAACTTCGAGATGGAGATGAAGCATAATCTCTCCCAGAACATCATGAAGTCCCCGACACAAAAAGACTTCAACTACCTGTTCCAATGGCTGTATCACCGCATCGACCCGGCTTATCGATTCCAGAAGAATATCGACCAGGAGGTGCCTCCTATCCTGAAACAACTCAGATACCCTTTCGAGAGAAGCATCACCAAGTCCCAGATTGCTGCTGTGGGCGGTCAGAACTGGAGCACCTTCCTGGGCCTGTTGCACTGGATGATGCAGCTGGCCCAGATGCTGGAGGGCTACTCTTGCTACCGCTATGACGACGCCTGCGCAGAGGCTGGAGTCGACATCAGTGGCGATCGCATCATTTTCGACTTCCTCAGCAGCGCGTACCGTGACTGGCTTGCCATGGATGACGATGCGGGCGACGAGGATGCAGAAAGAGCACTGGCCCCGCATGTGCAGGGAATGGCTGAAGCATTTGAACGATCAAACTCGAAGTATCGATCCGAGCTTGACATGCTAGAAGCCGAGAATGCCCGGCTCATGCAGGAAATCGAAGATATGGAAAAGGCGACACCAGACCCACGCGTGCTTGATGATCATTTCAAGATTATGGAGGAAGACAAGACCAAGTTCGAAGAATACAATGCACTCGCCATGCAACGCTCAGACAAGTACGAGAGCCGTATCGCCGTTCTGCAAGAGGAGTACGACAAGTTGGCGCAGGAGCTACAGGAGGCCGAAGACGAGCGGCGCGGACTGCAGAGAGAAGTCGACGACCAAGGAATCAGCATGCAGGATATTGACCGCATGACCTCGGAACGTGAACGACTGCAGAAAGGTATTGAATCGGCCGCCTTGAGGCTGGAGGATGTGAAGAAGAAGGTGGCCGAAAAGGAGGTGGATGCTAGTCGCAGGCTTGATGAGCTTGAGCGTCTTGTGGACAAGTACAACACTCTCGCCTACCAGATCGGCTTGATTCCCAGTACAGCTGTGAACGCCAACGGCGAACAGTTCGAGTTGGCTGTCACGGTCAACGAGTCCAACTTTACAGGCTCAATCATGGGTGGCCCGTACAAAGGAGCATTACCGGAAACCTCGGAACGACTGCTGGCCGACCCGGTCACTGGATACCAGCCGGCACATATCTTGAACCTGGACTTGCGAGGCAGCGTTAAGAACGCCTTCATGGTCTTGCGGAAAGATATCAGCGAGCGACGAAGCGCTGCCATGGACGCTATGATGAAGGACCACGACTTGTTGGACGGCATTAAAGAAGCCATTGAAGACAAGCGGTCCGAGGTTGAGGCCCTCGAGCACCGTGTCCGCGCTGCCGAGGAGGAGTACGAGAGGACCAAGGAGGTTACTACCACCCAAAAGCTGGCCAGTGATGCCCAGATCGAAAAGATGGAGAAGGAACTCGCCAAGATGCGCGCGCAGCTTACCGAGTCCGTTCAGCTCATGGAGCAACGTGAAATGAACACCAACATCGAGTGCGTCTCACCTCCGCTCTGCATTTTCCCTCCTACTACTTGAAACTATATACTAACATTTGCATAGATACGAGCAGCTCACTCTGCGGGCGAACTCTTTGCGGGAAGAGTTGCACACGGAGATTGAAAAGATGTTGAACGACATCATCAAGTTCAAGGTGCACATCCAGAAGAACCTGGAGGATTACGAGGGGTTTGTCGCGGACGAGCTCGAGAAGGAGCTCGGCAGTGAGGAGGACATGATGAAGGACGATACCCGGGGCGTTGATATGTGAGGTGAGGGGCGTGTAGAGTGAGAGACATGATTATGGGCGACGAGACGACTTGGGTTCCCACGTAGACATGGACTGCATTGGAGTTTCTGGGGAGGTTCCGTTGGCTTATTTGTTTTTGAACACGTTAGATGATACCACTGTCTGTTGGGGCGACGAACCAAAGCTGCTGCCAGCGTTCAATATCGCTCAACGCGTTCTCCATTTTTGAACATCACTTATGTATAGTCAAGATGCCCTGGCATCACCCATTCACCGACAAGTCTCGCTGCAGTGAAGTTGCCAGTATAAATTTATGAAACGATCCGCTGATACTTCCACCTCTAGCATTTGAGTATAACCCTGCAAGATACCCTCTCCCAGCCCATACCGCTAAGTCGAAGTGGGGGTGCCTGATCCACAGGACAGAGAGCGGCGCCGCTGCCTGGCCAGCCTTGGGGCGCTGCTTTGCTGGCGTCTCGACCGAACCACCATCCCAGTCCAGCATGAGTCCGTTCGTGGTCGAAAATGGGGAAACGAGCGTTCCCTTGGCGTAAGATTTACGGGCGACAAGCGATCGTGACCTTCGATCCTTCGGGCCTAATGACGTGAAGCACGGCTTTTGACAGTAGTGGCGCGAGCCCCTAAGCAAGGGAGCCATTTGTCAATATGCAGCCTTTTTAAGGTGAGTGGCTGGGGTCGGAGAGACAGGCTCGCAGGGGTGGTTTTGATAGATGTCGGTCAGCAGCTCGTTGCTGCACCTACCCTTGGTCTTCTTCTCCGCCACTGTGCTTCTGTCCGTTTTATTCTGGCTTCTTTCCCATATTTCTATGGCGACGTGTCGGACCGAAATGATACTTAAGTTGCGTCTGTGTTGCCTTACTCTTTAGTTAATTGCTTGGCTGCTGCTGCTCCCTCTTGTTCCTGTTTCCTTGGCTTTTAGGTTTCCATTCTCCGCGTCTTGGCTTTGCGGAACAAGGAACAAGCAATTTTAGGGTAGCCAGCGAAGCGGGTTTGCGAGCAAAGCGAAGAGCGTCTACCAGTCTGTGTGTGTTTTAGGGCGTAATCGTTAGGTAAAGCGAGGAAGAGACACAGCCCCCCCTTTCCTCGGTTACCACGGCACGGCACGCATCCGGTAGGGCTGGCATCTACTACTATAATGGAATACAACTTGGACGAGTTCGATGCCAATCTGAGCAACAGCCCGGAGACCCTGCTGCCGGCCCGGCCCTCGCTGGATCGCCGCGCGACATCGGGCGGGCACAGCGGAGGCGGAGGGTCCCGCAACCAGCGCACCCGACGCGGCAGTCTGATGCCGGTGCCCGACACCAACACCAACGCGTCCACCAAGTCGGGCCTGAGCGGGCAGGCCGGGGGCCGCCGGGACGGCACGAGGTCCCGCCTGCCGGACCTGAACCTTTTCAACTTCGAACTGCGCGACTTGGCCCAGAAGATCCTACTAACTGACGGAGACACCCATGCATCCTACCATGAGTATGCCGTCTACACACCGCCTGCCAAGGACATCGACGGCCCCTTCCGATCGCCGAGCATCATGGCCGATGACGACGAAGCTCTGCGCATGTTTCGGGGCGCGATGCGCGACGGCCACGGGCTGGATGACGAGGTACGTCTACTTTTTGGACCGAGCGTGCATTACTACTATTAGTCTTCATGGCATGGGATATGGGAATAAGATAAAAATGGGTGCACATTAGTGGTTATGGATGCAGACTGACGCATCGATACACACAGGGCGAATTTGTTGAGGCTCCTCCTGGAATGCCTCGGTTGCTGGGAAGGGTGCGTCAACTGTAAGTCTTCCCCCTCTCTCCTTTTCTCAGTACGCCCTTGGTACGAGTGGCACTCACTCTGCCTAGTATTTCAACGTGCAGGCACCCAGTCTAGCTCATCAACGGCTGGTCAGCTTGCTGCGTTCTATCAAATTGCCCAGACCAGGTCCTACGGTAGAGTTACACAGAACGAAAAGCTAATGAAGGCCGAAACAACAGCATCGTGGACCGGAGGCTGCTTCCAGCGACCCACGACGTCAACTCCAGCTCCCATCAAGATGGGTTGTTTCTCACGCCCGATGACTGGAATTCACTTGAGCTGCATGCATCAACTTTACCGACGATAGGCCGCGTTACTAGCGAATCTAGTTTCTGGGATTCACGCAAAGAAACCCTATGTAAGCTCATAAAACAAACCTAAAACAAACCATTTTGCTGTAGCCACATTTCGATGCTAACGCGGTTTCGCTCTCGCTTGAAAAGATATTGTCTTCAGTTTCTCAGCCAACCCGCAGCCACCTTACGACTTCCTGTCCATGTCGTACAAGATCAAGACGCGGACGACGACGGCTCTCATCCGGCGGTCGTTCGACACGCGCTGGCACGACGACGACGCTCTGGACGAGTACGAGAAGCGGCTCGACGCGTCGCGCTCGCTCTGGGCGCACCCGCTCGTGTTGCCCATCGTGCTGCTGCAGGTACAGTTCCTGCGGACTGAGGAGGAGGTCGTGGCCAACAACGACGAGGTGCTGGACCTGGAGGCCAAGGTCGACGACCTAACGGGTAGCGCCAAGAAGACGCGCGCGCGGCGGCCCAAGACCTCGCGCCGGGGCAGCAGCTCTGGGAACAAGAGCGACGTCGTCCCCCTCGGCCCGCTGCGGCGCTTCTCCACCTTTGTCGAAGAGAAGGTCACGAAGCGCAGCCACGACCCGGGCTACGGCAACGGCAGCAGCAGCTACCAGCAACGGAACCCCGCGCTGTACGGCGACGACTATGTGCCGCCGCAGACCATCCACCTGATGAAGGAGGCCCACGATGTCCTCAAGGGCGCCATTAAGCTGCTTGACACGCTGAGGTGGATGGAGAGGGCGGTGAAGCTTCTCGTCACCGTCGGCGACGAGCTGGACAAGGAGATCAAGGTTCAAGCGCGTCGCGCTTCCGCTAGCAGCAGTAGCAAGGCGAAGGCGAAAGACGGAGAGGATGACGAAGAGGACGAACTATCACATCAATGGCACGAAATCCGGCAATACTTGGAGTCCACCTGGAGGCTGTGCACGGCTTTGGAGACGGATCGTAGGATGTCGGAACTGCGATGCCGAGCCCAAATTGATATCGTAAGTCGTTTACCCACTGCCATATCGGCATATAGCTTCTTATTCACTTTCCTCAACTTACGCTCTGTTTTTCTTTCATAGATATATTCCAAGATGGCACAAGAAGATAACAACCTCAACGCGCGGATGGCCGTGGCGTCCACACGCGACAGTTCGTCGATGAAGGCGTTGGCCGTCATCACGGCCATCTTCCTGCCGGGCGAGTACATGGGCACACTGTTCGGCACGTCCTTCTTCAACTGGGAGTACAACACCAAGGGCGACGCGGGGCTGAGTGAGGACGCGACCCGGCTGGACGTGCCGCACGTCGTCATCATGCCTCTCTTCTGGGTGTACTGGTGCTTCACAATCCCGCTGACCGTCTTCATCGTCGTCCTGTGGCGCGCCTGGTGGGTCAACCAGGACCGCTTCTTCCGGCGGCACCTCAGCATCGAGCTGAGCAACGAGCGGTACTGGACCTCGGATGGGCGCCCGCGCGACCTCGAGACCACTTTTATGCAGGACTTCCTCAGCGTCTTCAAGATCACCGGCGGCAGCAACACGAGCAACAGCTCCATCGTGGGCGAGGCCGCGGTCGCGCGCAGCAAGAAGTGGCTCGAGCAGCAGGGCTTGCAGAGCCCTGGCATGCAGCGCCGCGTCATGTCGACGACCACGAGCGCGTCTCTCAAGGGGGAGGGCGACGGCACCGACACGGACGACCTGGAAGGCGCGAGGCGGCGAATGAGAACCAAGACCATCTCCTTTGCCGGCCCTGGCGAACGAGACCCGGGCTCTGTAGTCTAAGGCGGTGCCACACCCTCCACATCATCCAGACTTTAAAGATAACTTGGTTGCCCTCTACTGCCTAGTCAAGTACATATATTACCCTAGTGTGCCAAAGATGCGCACCTAACTTTTGTATATAGAATGAATCATGATGAATGAGTATGAGATCATAGCCATATCTTGATGTCACCATAGACCTAGACGTAGACATCTCCCTACCCGCCGAACAGGATAGGTAGCCGGTAATGGTTGCATCTCATAAGATTCTATATGCTGCTGCTCAATTCAATGCAGTTCATACGACTCGTCCAGCATGATACCGATAATGTCACTTGGTGTCTGAAATGGAGGTCGGCGCCGCATAACTGCAGCCTCCTTCACCCAATCCAGCGTCGAGGACGACACGCATCACAAAGCGCCAGCGATGCATCATTCGGCATTCGCCTGGGATCGTCAGATCAAGTCGAGGGATCGTAATCATTCATTTTATGATCGCAAATCCACTCCGACCATAGATTACAAGATGATTTACATCAATAGTACACAACTTGCCTACTGGTCTAATGTGTCAGTCTTCTCATATCCATCTTCCCAAGTGCCTTACCAAACGCCCAACGCCTTTAATCATCGCTTGGCTGAACGGGCAAAGCCAAAACCTGTGATTTCCCCCTATTTCAGGCCTTCTGGCTCAATAGCACAATGTACTCTTGACGCGCTGGTCAATAGGTCGGGTGGTATACACAGTGCATCGGTCGTTTCGAATCTGTAAATTGACATGACCAAGTTAGGCTTTGCTTTTGGGTGTCAGGTGGTAGAGAGGGGAATACTTACGACAACGCGATAGTCTTTCCGCCTTCCAAACTCCTTCTTCAATATCCTGTCCATCTCGCCTAGGTTTACATTTTTACCGGGCACTTCGAAGTGATGCTGCTCTTCAGTCCTGTGTGGACGCAGGCGTAATGGTAAGTCCCAGGTCATTGAGTGCGTCGGTCTTTTATAGACACAGGTCACTAATGGGACATTATCAGCGTTGAGGATCAACTTATATCAAGAGATAGAGCTTACCTGGAACTTTGGTATGGCAAGTCGAAGTTTAGAACAAGTAGTAGTGTGCTGACGAGTGGAGCTTCTGTTAGGTTCTATATTGCCGTATTGTCCTGTTGTTAAGGGGCGTTGTGAACGTTGAAAGATTGTCACGAAGGCGCTCAAACGTGTGCTGAACAACCGGGAAATGGCAAGCTTCACGGGTTCGGGGGGCCTGCCACTTTACCCACAGGTGCGCACCTGCACAACTGCGCAACTATGTACACCTAAACCAATCACGGCTTGTGATGCAGGAGGCCCACCACACTGGGCAGAGGCCTATCACCGCCGTGGACGCCGCCCAACTCTGTATGCAGATATATGCAGTCACACTCACCCTCATTATCCAATTGGACCACGCTCACAACATGTTGTCTGACGGTGCAATGTTGTAAGATCATACCGCCTTCGGCAAATACAGGAGGCCTTCCATTTCCATCCATGCCTTTCCCAACTTAACTTGCCACCCGTTTTGACCAACTGGTTGACCATTATCAGCCTTTTCAGTGACGATGGACTCATTTGGTTCTTTCTCGGATTGAAGTAGGCATAGTAGGTCAGGTAGCGAAAATTGCATTGCCATTTCCCACGTACGGTGACAGTTGCACGGCTTGCTCTTGCATTGCTGTGTCTCGTTTGGCATTTCTGATGTGGTGGGCCTCCGGCTGCAGCTTCCTCCTTAACTAGTAGGTATAAGTGGCTGGAATCTAGTGCATACATGTATGCGGCCTGAAAAAAGAAATTGCTCCAAATCCAACAAGTACTCAAATGATAAGCCTCCAGGCCCAAAAAAATGTAACCGAGAAAGCGAACCAATAAACCATCTCACGTAAGTCGCACTGACTGGGCGCCGAGGTTTGGGGTGCTGGTAGGGTCAATGGCCCCCCTCCGCGAAGAACAGAAGCCATGGAATTCTCGAAGCGGCCTGCCCTATTGCCCTATTCGCCTCAAAAGTGGCTGATATCACTTATTCTCGACATTTCTAGGACCACTGGACCTAATGCAAGACCAGACACTCGACACTTGGCCTGAGGCCTCACCAGAGCCTATGAGTGAGCCGTCCACGGTCGTTACGGATTCCCCCTATTACAACATCTCTTGAGAGTAATGATACGAGACTCTGTTCCTCTCAAGAAGGAGACGAATCAATTCATGATCAGCTTTGGGCAAGGTTGTTACATGATTGTAGTGTCGGAACCAGGAAATTCCTCTCACTCGATGCCCAAGAAGAAATCCTCAACGTGGACTCGGTTCGTCGGGATTTGGCTCGTAGCTTGACCCTCGGTCCCACTGAGTTGGATGAACTTGTTGCGTTCATATGCCCCGGGAAGCGTTGTGGCAGTGGCTCTCGTGGGGGCAAAAAGTTGTTCGCTGTTTTGTCCTTGATAGATCAACTGAGCTCAATCCTCGTGTTCAAAAAGGAGGGTATCGACGACTCCCATCTCCCCTTCAAACGACATGGAGCAGAACTCATCCCTAGCAACTACAATGGCTCATTGGAGTTATTTCAAGGCTGGAGGTCTAAGGCAATGATGGATTTCGAGAATTACCAGTGGTATACTCTGACACCTTTCTTGCAACCTTGGAAATTATATTTGTTTGAGGACGGCGTAATCCTTCCCTGGACACAATGCGAACTGGTCGCGGAAGGTGGTCAGTCGTATGTGTACAAGGTGAAAATTCATGACGCACATCACATCTTCCCCAAAAGAAAGGCAAGTGGCCGTTATTCTAATCTTACTCTCGTGGATAGTTCCCTATATTAATTCTCTAGCAGGAAGGCAGCACCTACTTTGCCCTAAAGCAGTTAAAATCGACAGAGCGCAGTGTATTTGATGGAGAGCGTGATGGCTTCAGAAAATCCGGCCAACACCGTCATCTTACCGAGTTGCTGACGTCGTTCCAGCATCGAGACCACTACTATTTGCTCTTTCCCTGGGCCTATGGTGGAACTTTGGACAATCTATGGGAGCTATCTCCCAATGACCTAACCTACGTGGACAATCAATGGGTAGCCCAGCAAGTCCATGGTCTTGTGGACGGCCTTTCCCGTGTCCATTACGTGAAATCACACCAGAAGGATGCCAAGAAGGGCATCGAGGCTGTGCTAGACGACAAGCAAGAGGATGACGACAAGATATTTGGAAGGCATGGCGACATCAAACGCGACAATATCCTTCTTTTCCAACCCGAACATGAAAACGAAGCGGTTCTGAAAATTTCCGACTTTGGCCTGACCGTGTTCCACTCCAACATGTCAAAATCGACAGACCGCCCAGGGTCAGTGAGGCCCTGTGGTTTGGCATATAGAGCCCCCGAAGCGGAAGCAGAGCGATCTGACAACCGGATGAGCCCCCCGATATGACATTTGGTGTCTTGGATGTCTTTATCTCGACATGCTAACGTGGCTCCTCCTTGGCCCCGAGGGACTCAACAAGTTCCTCGAGAAGCGGCTTCGCGAGAAGGTGTATCCGTTACGCTTTGAAACCGAATACTTCTGGAAGTTTACCAAAGGGTCTCTGGGCAACCTGGGACCCCCTGTTGTCAAGTCTTCTGTTAGACACGTAAGCCTCCATCGCTTCTGTTTGTGTGGGTGAGGTCTGGCCTTTGTGAATCTATAAAACTAATCGTACAATTTTCTTCAGTGGATTCGATGTCTTCAGGGGTTGGACCAATGTTCGGACTACTTCTATGATCTACTGGATTACATAGAGCAGAGTATGCTGTTATGCAGACCGAAAGACCGCAAGGAATGCGAAGAAGTGTTGGCCAAGCTCGGCGCAATGTTGGAGAATCAGACTTCGGATATGAATTACCTGGTGAAGAAAACCAGGCGGCCAACTTTAGCAGCTAGACTCCGTACAAAGGTTTTATCTACAATACAAATTTTCACTTAATCTATGGCAAAATAGCATGTGAATAACCAAATTTATATTGACCAGGGTATGGTATCCTACGTTCTTGTAGTAATACCCACTATAGTTTCATGTCCTCATTCCTACTTTCGCTCCATGCTTTTATTATTCCTTCCCCAGGTTATGCTTCGTAGTGGTTACGTAAACGTTCAACTATCTCGTCCAACTGGCCCTAGAAACAGAAAATACTGTGTTCAGCTCATGGACAATCTATAAGCAGCAGCAGGGCTGAAGCCAAGCCTCATACCTTGGATAAGCCCTTGGGCGTTGAGATGAAGATTTGATCGGCACTAATCTGAGTAGCGATACACTGTTAGCCAATGACCTCGTTGTGAATACTGGTATGCAGAGCTCAAATAATGATAGCAGGGGAGAGGGGCAATCCGTACCCTGATACTAAATTTGCTATGGCCTAAAACCTCTCTTAGTTTGCTCTCTAGATCATCTCCAGTGGACCAAATGTACTTCGCTGGAACGGTCTGGACAATGTAGCTTTTGGGCATTTTGTGGCTGCTCAGCGAATAGGTGGTGTAGGAGGGGGTTTGTACAGTTTTGGCTGGTTTTTGTAGTCGTTTCTCTTCACACAAGCTCACAAGGTGACAAGGGTTGAACGAGGAATAGGGCGCTTTAGCAAGGCATACAGCTAGAATCTTGTAGGATGTTGAGAATCATACTTCCCCGGCGGCTCATTGTATCACTGTAACAAGTGAGGGGTTTGTACTCCTCAAATCGAGCCTTCACCGACTGTCCTTGTGGCAGTGACGTGCCGCCCGGTATGCAATGAAACTCGCGGATGCATATCAGTAAGCATTACCACCTATCAGAGGACCACGCCAACCATTTTGCAGTGATATGGCCGAATAAGAAACGGAGGAGGGGTACGGGCTGATCACAGATGTGATATGCATGACTGTGGAGCTCCTGCATTCGGAGAACTTGGGGGACTTAGAGAACCCCGACAGCATGCGGCAAGGCATTCCTGATCGATTTACGGATCGGGCTGTGTTCCGGATGGTGATGATGCTACAACTCGTAAGGAGGCATTCGAAAGTGCCTCAGCCATCTATAAGAAGCCCGTTTATAATTGCCCCCTTTTCGCGATCAACTGGTATAGTAGTTGTAATTACTCGAGATAATGATGAGCTATGGACTGGCTTAGGGGCGACCCACACATCTCGGAGCGCGACACCAAAGTGCTCCGATTCAAACCCGGATACAGCAAAGTGTTGCTGCTATCGCGGCAAGACCTGGTGAGAACGCACCCATGAGGCTCGCCGAAGTTGGGAGCTCGTCTGATAACGAATAGGAGAGAGATGCGCCGCATAACAAGACGTGGGAACTCTCAAACGATGAGGATTGGTCGGCATGGCTAAAGGCAGGCATCAAAATACCACCGTTGAACATGTAAACCCCCCATGGGGAGATTGCTGACCAGAGTACAGACATATGAGGAGGATTCAGTCCAATGGAAAGATGGGGTGTGCGTCATGTACGTTGTCATTGCTTGTGCCGCCTCTTTCCCAACCCAGCCCCTGACTCCTGGACAGTTTTGCGGGCCGTGCCTGCAGCAACAGCGAATGTCCAGATCCATCGATACTGTGGAACATGCCATTCTCAAGAAGGACATTCGAAACGATATCCAACATGTTCTGGTTCCACAATTCTATTATACGGGTGATTAACCGCAGCACTGACGCCCATTGCTCTGTCGACACCGGCGCATGGGCAGAAAGAGCCCCCGAAGCAACTGGTATGAGAGACCCCAAGGTTTTCTTGGAGCAGTGAAGTCACACGAATCAAAGCTAACCAGCCGCCTAGTGTATAACTGTCGTTCCGCCGCGTCCTGGGCCGGCGATGTCGCCCTCTCCACGACGTACCTACCCAACAGGAGGTTCACGTTCGCCATCTTCTACGGCTGCGACGCCAAGATGAGCGAGGGCTTGGTTCGAAGACTGCAGAGAGACCCGGAGCGGGCAATCCACCCCATGACTTTGCCCGTTCTGTTCGCCGACGTCGAGAGGGACCGACATGCCAAGCTTGTTAGTGATTTTCACAACAAGCTTATGCAGCGCGCGTGCGACTTCAGCAACGACTCGAGGAGGGCATCGGAAGTTTCTGATTCGCCGTCCTCCTCTTCCTCCTCCGTGACTGAGAAACCCACTGAAGGTCTCCTGAGGCCTGATAGAGACTCGGATATCATGACGCAGTGGATAGACCTCTACCACCTCCGAAACGGGCTTGCGAACTGGAAGGCCCATCTCAAGAAACTGGCTGATGACCAGAGCGAGCTCCGTTGCGTATATCCTCATTCTCCTGAATCTCTGAACGACACATCTGAACGGGAGCATCTCTCACGGTGTCTGGTCTATCAGGGAACTCAAATCCAGGCGAGACTGCAGCAGCTCCTCCTGGAATACGATGAGAGGATTAGGCAGTCTTCGTTGATCATTGACGGGATGAACTTTGCCACGCAGGTCGTGAGTAGCTTCCTCTCTAGACGCCCCCGCGGGGTGTTTCTGCTAAAGGCAAGCTATAGGAATGGAACTACATTGCGCGTAAAGACGTCAAGACAAATCTGGAAATCGCGGAATCCACAATGAACACTACGACCCTGACGGTGGATATCTCGAAGGCCGCCCAAAGAGACAGCAGCCACATGAGGTCTATTGCGGTACTCACGATGGCCTTCCTCCCCGGGACCTTTGTTGCTGTAAGTCAAATATTGTTGTTGTATCGCTTGCATTGTCATCAAGTACAATGGCTAACCGGGTCGCGACCATTAAGACGGTCTTTTCCATGACGTTCTTTGATTGGCAGGGAAGCGCAGAGAGCATTCTGTCACCTTACATATGGATTTTCGTGGCGGTGACTGTCGTATTGACTGCCCTGACCTTGGCGATATGGCGATTCTGGGTTGCCACAGCGGGTGCTCGGAAGGACAAGCAATCTATGTCAATGGCGTGAGGAAAATATGGATGGACCGTAAACCAAGAAGACGGAGGGCATTTTATAGAGATTGATCTACGTGAATTGACCAACCGTGAGACTGGGTCGCATTATTCGTTGGTGGCCATCATGAGTGGTTCCTACTCGAGGGCTGTGACACTCCTTGACGATGAGCAACTTACGTAGCTGGCAAACAAGAACATATCCTTAAAGCCTCGGTATATTTACTCAAGGATTCCTCTCTCGATTTCTCACTGACCAAAATTCAAAAAAACAACAATTGGTAAAGTCGAATGGCAACAGCTCCCGATATCTCTAAATCGCAATCAAATAACCACCCTTAAGTATCAGAATATATAAGGCTGTGAAGGAAAACGAACATGCCCAATCGGTCCTTCTGCTCCCAGCACTCAGTCTGGGCCGTAACCCTAACGACCGCCACCCTCACGAGTGTTCTCGTCGGCTTCGCCTTCGCCATCTCCTCGTGGGACCTAACACCAAACCTACACGCGACGTGCGACACGAAATACGACCCGGCGTTCTGGCAGCGCCTGACACAGCTCTTGGTGCACGAAACAATAATCCTGTGCCTCGTCTCGCCCGCCGTGCGCCCCAACACGCGCGACCGCATTCGGCTGCCGGGGCGGGGCTGGTTCCTCGCCGCCGTCGCGGCCAGCGCGCTCACGCAGGTCCTCGCGACGGTGAGCTACGCGGCCACGTGCGGGAACCCGGGCTGGACCGCAAGCCTGTTCATGGAGTGGCTGGCCGACGTCACGCTCGTGGGTGCGGCGGCGCAGCTGGCGGGCGGCATCGCGCGGCCGAGACGTCGGTCAGTGTCCCCGTCGATACATATGCAGCCTATGCACGCACGTACGCGCACACCTACTCCTGCTGCAGGATCGGAGCCGTAGCGGTTGCCAGGTGGATGGCGGCTTCAGTGACACACCTCATTTCCAGGATATCATTAGTATGTAAGCGCTGTAAATGACATTAGACCTCTATATTTCGTATTGTTCACTTGATATATTTCGACCAGTATGGGCACCACCCCATAGGAGGCATCTCAAAGAGTTTGCACTGCAAGTGGTAAATGGTTAGCCAATGACGTCTAGCACAGTTACCTGGATCTTTTCCGAAAGCTCAACATCCGTCGAGAAAAAGGGGGTGCACAGCCATGGTTAGTGGCGTTCAATTGAGTTAACTTAGACAAGCCACACAGGAGCCCATTGAGGATTTGTCAGTGCCACCTTGCTTGGCGGTCGCGAGTTTAGGGAGGATGAATTTGTAATCGCCCTTGAATACGTGCATGGCGATATTGGATGAGCAGGTGATGCGCCAGAGAAGCTTAAGTTAAGCTTCCTTGGATAGCGGGCGGCAGCTGCAGGAACGGGTCGCGATGCCAGGAATCAGGATGTCCTAATTTCAAACAGGTAGAGCTGTGGACCGTGGTTGCAGCAGGATTTTGAGTTTGTACAATCCTGCCAAAGTGAGACCACTTCTCACTACTACTCAGGGTGATATGAAGTAAATGCAGTAAGCATGGCACAAACAGCAGCGGAGATCTAGATGCCCCTCAAGATGAAAAAAAAGGAAACAAAAAAAAAGCAGAGAGATAAGAAGTCAGCTGTCGGCGGGTTTCTGTAGTGGTTGAGACTGCGAGGAAGTGCAAGGGGTCGAGTCGGCTTCAGCTGTGACGTGGATAGGGTCAAGAATTTGATCGCCAAGTGCACTTGCTTGCGTGGTGCTTAACTCCAAGTATGATGCGGCGTCACATAGGAGGAAAACGGTCTTTGGTGATTTGAGTATGGATCTCGTATGACCAACTCGCATCCTGCTTCCTGTATGAAAGCAGAACCCGATTGAATGTTGGGATGGGACGTGCATCTCCGCCGCGGAGGATGCCCAAAGCTTGTCCGCGAAAGAACATACCTTTCCCAGTAGAATCCCGCTCCTGAATACGACACTTGTCTTGCTTGCTGCCATGGCCACGCCTGTAATGTGGACAATATGCACAATGCAAGGGCACGGGAAAACATCATGCTTATTGAATGACGGATGAAGACTAAAACAGCGTGACTTGAGACTGGGCAATCGGAGGACTGAAGGGAACTCCGAGTTAACCCTTGGGTGACGGGAGAATCCTAGCAAACCTTAGGAGACCCAGCTTTTACCAAGATTCAACAATATGCCGTAAACATCGAATGACTATATGATAATGAGAAGGTTGTGATGGATGGGACGGATGCTGTGTACGGCCTTCGCCCGCCCCGCTAACATTCAGGGAGGAGCCGATCCGATTCCTGAGCGGATGGCGAACATTTGGTGTACTAGACCAACAAACCAGTTATTGAACCTCTAAAACTTGGAGCCGTGATTTCAGGGTTCTTGGTGCAACTGATTCGTGAGTGTACTTGAGGACTTGTAAGACAAAAAAGGATGCGGAGGTCCGCGACGGGATAACTTATCACCCATATTGCTCAAGGATTTCGAGTCCGTCTGTTGTCGTGTAGCATATATATCGAACGGCATGTTTCCTAGTGTAGATGGGATGAGCCCTGCAGACACTGTTCGTCACCCACACACTCGTTCCAACTATTGAGTCCTTCGACACCACGCTACAAGTATGTCCCATCTACGCGAATCGTACTGGAGCGCCAGCACCACCGACAACCGGCAGAGCGAGATATACGCCCCCTTTGATGCCACCAGGGATAGAAGGCACATCCGCAGCCTGAGCATATACCCCGAGGACGAGTCGAACCCAGATATTGACACGATCCCGATCGGGTTGCCAGTCGCACCAGACGTACCCGACAAGGACCTCGAACATCCGTACTACAGATCTGGAAGTACCTATCGGGACCCGTCTCGAAGTACCTATCGGACATCCCCCCAGAACAGGATATGGCATATTCCTCGGGAGGCTTCTATAGAACCACTCGATCTGAAGAGGCCGGTTCCTGTCGATCAACTGAGATGGTCTACGGTATCGGAAGAGTCCGCCGACGACGGAGGCATGTCCGGACTACACGAATTCTTTTTCGTGACTACCGTGTGCATGGCTCAGCTCTGTACCCGTAAGTGTCGTCTGCCAAACGAAGCTCCAAAGAACGCGAGACTGATAAGATTTATTTTGCAGAGGCTGGCCTCGGCCAAACCCTTGCCATCATCCATGTGATCGGATCGACCTGGGGCATTACCAACCCGTCCGAGTTGAGCTGGCTCATAGCTGGCTACACCTTGACCATAGGAACCTTCATCCTCGTCGCGGGCAGGCTTGGTGATGTATATGGGTACAAGCGTGTATTCCTCTCGGGGTTCCTATGGTCGGCGCTGTGGTCATCCCTTGCTGGTGCCGCCTACTACTCCGGGCCCGAACTCTTCACCGTCTGCCGCGTCCTGCAAGGGATGGGCGCCGCCATGTGTCTCCCGAATGCCATTGCGCTGCTCGGGGCAGCTTATGCTCCGGGCCGGAAGAAGTCATTGGTGTTTTCGGCATTTGCTGCCATGGCTCCCTGCGGGTCCATCATTGGAGCGGCCGGGGGTAGTGCATTTGCTTTGCTGTGGTGGCCTGTGGCATACTGGGCATTCTCCTTTACTTTATGTATTGTCGCTATCATTGGCTACTATGCGATTCCCTCGGCTACCACTGAGAGGGTTAAGCCGCAGACGTTTAGGGCTTGGCTTGTCGAGCTCGACCTCCCCGGTGCGACTGCCGGGGTTTCTGCCCTGGTCCTCATCAACTTCGCCTTCAACCAGGGACACATATCGGGCTGGAATGAACCTTGCATATGGGAGGCGCTGATTGTAGGCGGCATCCTCATGTGCATCTTCATCATGATCGAGTGCCATTATGCTAAGAACCCAATCGTCCCGCTCAACGCCCTCTCGCCCCAGGTGTCGCTGATTTTGGGCGCGGTAGCTTGCGGGTGGGCTTGTTTCGGCATATGGTCTTTCTATACCTGGCAGTACCTTCAAGTCATCAGAAGGCTGTCCCCGCTCCTAACCACGGGATGGATGAGCCCGATAGTCGTCATGGGAATTTTTGCATCCCTGACGACCGGCATGGTCCTCCACAAGCTGGGACCCCCGGTTGCGATGCTCATTTCGATGCTGGCGTTTACGGCAGCTACCGCACTCATAGCCACCGCTCCCGAAGACCAGACTTACTGGGGCCAAACCTTCGTGGGCATGCTGGTAATATCGTGGGGCATGGACATGAGTTTCCCGGCGGCGACTCTGCTTCTGTCCAACTCGGTAAGCAAGCAACACCAGGGGATCGCGGCCAGCTTGGTCGCGACGGTGATCAACTACAGCATGTCCATCGGGATAGGCATCGGCGGAACAGTCGAGGCCCAAGTGACGAGGGGTGCCGTCACCAAAGATCGAGTCCTGAGTGGATACAGAGCGGCGCTCCTGACCGGGGTTGGGCTAGCGGGGACGGGCGCAATTATCTGCATAGCACTGATAGTGGCGACGCAGCTGCCAGCAGCAATCCAGAAACAGAAGACGAGAAGGAGAGAGGCGGCGATGATGAAGAGGGAGAAGGAGATGGCGACTCCGTGCTACAGCTGCCAAAGCTGTCGACAGGGCGGCAGTACCACGATGGGCAGCCATGCTGGGTCGTATATGGCGTGAGCTAGTTGAGCCGGGTCATTTCAGGCGGTGCAGACTTAGTCCCTAGTGATTATCTGAGTAATTAGCTCGTTCATAATATTATTAACTTTGTTATTACTTCATTAAATAGTCACATTATCCAATTAAGTATGTGAGCCATGTTCAAAGCCTGAAATGATTCTAGAAATCACATGCGAATGTTGAAGGTACGTGTAGATGTAAATGGCCGCGTGGAGTAGCACAGGGGAAACGCGTATGAAAGGTGGCGGTGGAAAGGTTCAACTTGTCAGGCGGTCCGGCGAGTGGTCCGGCCCCGAACTTACCTGGCTTTTCCTTACCAGGCAGCCAGTGGCACGAAGGGGAGAAGACAGACTGGCATTGCTACGTGAGATTGATTGACTGACATGATCGAGATGGAACTTTGGTGTCGGCAAAGGCTGACTGGCACAGCCACGTAGTTTGCGAATACTGTAGTAGCGGGGGGCAGATTGGGAAGGGAGCTTGGAGGGGAGCTTAGAGCGGGCGCTACGCAATTGGCATTGGCAAGCAGCGAAGGGGAGATGAATCCACTTTTGAAAGAGGCAGCCACAGAGACAATTGGAGCTGCGGGAAATGACGTGGTTGTCTTTCAGGAAGTTTGCCCCTCTTTGCGACATGCCCATGCCAAGCATCACAGCCCGTAGCAGAACCCGTAACAGCACCCCAAAGCAAGGTTATGGGTAGGCGTGGACTACAGTACATGCAAATTAGGGGGAAGAGGGACAAGAGGGACGCAAGGGAAGGAACGAGTGCTTTCCACCTGTGCTGCATTCAAGAATACTGGATACATAAGTACCTAAGTAAGTAGAGAGGTAGCTAGCTGGCCTTTGCCTGAATAAAACAAAAACTACCAGATACCCCCCTCCCTTCACTCTTGACTTCTCTCCGCATACCATACCAATCCTCTTTCTCCCAACTCACCTACTACCGCTCTTCAACCAACCAACCAACCATACACAAACACTCCCCAACCATACAGCACTACCACATTCCCAAGATGGCGCCCAACACCACTGTCCACGTCAAGAACATCTCTTCGAGCACCTCGGAGAAGGAGATTAAGGATTTCTTCGCCTTCTGGTAAGTTCATGCTGCCAAGTAGTTTTACGGGGTTTCCCACTTCGCCAGATGTCGAATGCTAACTCGCGCTCCCACAGTGGCAAGATCACCGACCTCAAGGTCACCACCGATGCCAACGGTACCCAGGATGCCACTGTCATCTTCGAGAAGGAGACTGCTGCCAAGACGGCCCAGCTCCTGAACAACACCCAGCTCGGCGGCTCGCAAATCGAAGTCATTGCCGAGGACGCTAAGAACGACGACACTGCCTACACCCAAAACACCGATCGCGACAGCGATGAAATCACACAAGAGGAGAAGCCCCGCAGCCGTATCCTGGCTGAGTACCTCGCCCACGGCTACGTGGTCGGCGATGCCGCTCTCCAGCGCGGTATCGAGCTCGACCAGCAGCACGGAGTCACCAACCGCTTCATGACGACGCTCCAGAGCCTTGACAACAAGTACCACGCCACTGAGAAGGCCAAGGCCACCGACCAGTCTTACAACATCACCCAGCGGGCTAGCAGCCTGATCTTCGGGCTCGGCTCGTACTTCGAGAAGGCGGCGAACACCCCGACCGGCAAGAAGCTGGTCGACTTCTACACCATTGGCTCTCGTCAAGTCCAGGACATCCACGCCGAGGCCCGCCGCCTGGCGGACCTCAAGAAGGAGAACCACGGAGGCAGCGCCTACAAGGCATCTGGCCTGGAGCGTGTCTTTGGCAAGGAGCAGCAAACTGGCGCCGCTAGTGCCGCCGCTCCCACAGGTGCCACCGACTCTACCGGTGTTGCCCAGCCTGGCCCCAAGGCCGGTACTACGGAGTCGACGCCTTTGGACCCCACTGGCCCTATTCTCACCAAGGAGCCTGGTTCTGAGAAGGCATAAGCGAGCAATGGATAGTAATGGTTCCTGCGTGCCTACATTAGTTTAGTTGCCTTGATTCCCACAACGTTCTGCAATGAAATTACGATCAGTCTACTTTTTATACCATCTCATTTCTAGTTCTCAGCCGTGACTATCTCTCAAGTGATTGGAAACATGTCGAATCGATTTTACCAGCACCCTTGAATTGTTGCTCGTCCGTATATTATAAGGGCCCTTGTGCGAGTATTTCATGCGTTCACGATACGTGTAAATCGAAACGTATGTTCCTGGTGAGTATGAACTAGGGTGTGGTATTTACTTGATGTTATGTTGCAACCTCGACATCCAGTACACACTGCTGGAAAAAGACCTGTAGATGCTTCATTTAGAGTATAAAACGGTGTCCGCCGAGTAATAACGATTCAAGAGTGTGGGCGTACGCACTGTAGCGACCTCTCAATTATATATGCCCTGCTCCTTCTTCATAGCTGATTCGTTGCTCTGAAGCTGTATTACCTGTAGGCATTTTATAATATCATATCAAAACAACATACACACCCGTAAAATTGAACAATTAAATTGAGTTGGACGATCAAGGTCCCAATGTTAATTGGCAAATTATCGGTTATTAAAATATTCACATATTTGAAGAGAGCAGTTTTGAAGAAGTCATGAACTTCTATTCTTGATCATGGGAATCTAATTGTGGCAGGTTTAATTTTCCTGTGTCGTCATAAACATCGTGATCATTGCGATGTGCCATACGTTCTATCACGCATAGCCAGTCTCCTTCTCATACACTATTGGTTGGTTTATTGATTGACATCCTGTGGTTTAGGATGACTTAGGAGCACCGGGCTCAGTCGTCTTGCTGAACTTGGCATCAACGGCATCATCGAGAGCACCCTTAGGGTTTGACTCGAGGTTCTAGAAGAAAATAATGTTAATGTTTTGTGACCACGTCATAGTCATGTGGGGAGGTTGCAGATGGTGACATACCTTGAGCTGGTCGTTCATCTCGGTCTTCTTGTCATCAGAGTTGACGTTGTCAGCACCCTTGCCGGAGCCGGGGGCATCCTGCTGCTGGCGGCCGGACTGGGCCTCAGGGGGGGATTGGCGGCCTTGTTGAGCAGACATTGTGATGTGATGTGGTTGTTTTGTTTGGTGGGCTGTATGGTTCAATGATTAGCTAGACGAACACGCATTCGAGACGAGACAAGACCGAAGTCGGCCAGGTCAAGAAGCATGACTTACAATTGGTTGGTAGATGTGTAGAGTAGTGTTTAGTTTGATGAGAGTGGTGAAGAGTTGTTGGTATGAAAAATGACGAGAACTAGAGAGAAGTTGACGCTTTAGGACCTTGGGTTAAATAAGGGTGTTTGAATACATGAAAACGGGTAATGTACAGCACTGCTTTGCTTCCTGCCCCTCCTTTTCCTGCCTGGTTCTCACTCTCCGGTAAGGCAAGCAAATCAAGGCGGTCGCAACTCGCTTGTTTCGTTGACATGCAACATGCCGCAGCTCTTTCCCATAGAAAATGCCCCTCGAGATCGCTGCTTGACATCAGATCGAGGCTTAATGAAGTCATGGGCTCCATACTTTGCAGCTGCAGGAGGGACTTCGGCCCCATACGTCATACCTGCCAGCACTTGTTATCGGTGATAGTGTTAGGGGTAACTGATAGCTACGGGTGCTGGCCAATGCAGGTACTGGGCCCGGAGCTTCCAGCCCGAGCATACCCAAGCCACAATAGAATAAGCCACCAATGGCTTGAGTCGGTTCTGACAGCGGCCGACAGCGGGTGACAAAAAGCATGGGCACTGCTGCTGATTGATGCTGCTTTAATTGAGGCTGGTAAAGCTCATTCCGAACCCCGCATCGCACCTCCCTGCTCAGCGCATTCTGCAGTGGAGAAGTGCTATGCGACCACTAAACGCGTCCCATTCCTAAACAGCGCGGAACGAAACGAGGGGTGTATCAACAACGACACAATACCGTACAGCATAACATAAAGCTGCCGTTGTTGTTGTCGTACGAGCGATACAGCCTCAAGGGAGAGCGTGAGGCTTCATTTTGTCTAACATCGATGTTCTACGATTTTGTTACTGTCATTTCACGCCAGTCGGTCAAAATCGACTCGTTGCATGCACAAGTACTTTGCCCAAACCCCAATCGTTCATGTTTGTGATAGGATAGCCCCAAAATCCCAGCCTCATCAAATGTCAACGAGGTTAGATTAAGAAGGTCGAACCATAGAGAACCATAGAACCATCGGGCCCGGTTGTCTAGCTCGCCCAGGTCTGTCGTCCGCAAACATAATCCAGCATCCACAAACACTTCCTACATTCCTCTCATCATGCCCGACATCAACTCCATCCCGGCGTCCCCCTATGCCACCCCACGTCGCACTTCAACAACGCAACAGCCACAACAACACCAACCCGGCGCATCTGCATCCCACTCACAGCAACACACGGGCGCTTCAGGGGCAGCATCGCCAGAGCTCAACATCCTGCCTTCCAACCAACAGACCTATCACCAGAGAACATCCTCTACCTCTCTGCCTTCCCCACCGCTTCCTGCTTCATCATCCAATCACTCAGCTCTCCCAATGGCCATGCCACCGCCCCCGGCACCGGCGACGCGACAGGACCCTGCCGAGACGGGTCCTGGCCCGATCCGTCACCCGCGTCCCTTGACCGCTGCTGAACTGCATCAACAGTTAGAGCAGGAGCAGGAGTTATTGGTATGTTTTATTGCGACATTGCTATGCACCTGTAAACCGCATGCTGCCGCGGACGAATGGACCAACTAACATACTCCGTACTTTAGGTCAACCGACTTACTCGAGACCTCACCATCCTGCGTGCCCAGCAGAACTCTTCGGTTGTCTCCAATACCTCGTCGACCTCGGCCTCTGCATCGGTAGATCAGCCCCAGACCTCCTTTGTCGACACCCACCTGATGTCGGGGCCTGGCTTCCCTCTCCCCACCACCAGCTCTGATAGACGACACCAGCGAACGAGCTCCAGCACGAGCACGCGCAGTCTCAGCCATGCCGCCGCCGCGGGTTCGGCTACGGGCCCGCTATCCGCGGTGCACTCGGGAGGCGGCGCTTCAGCTCTTGAGGCAGCCCGCAACCCCCGCAGCAGTGCCATGTCCATGTCCCGCCAGAACAGCACGACTTCGCATCGCAGCACATCCCGCAACCACTCACCAAACCCGTTCTCGCGGCATGATCCTGACCTCGTCGGCTCCCTCACCAGCACCAGCGGCGGTTACTTCCCGCGCCGCCAGATCTCGACCCATGGCAGCGTGGCCGCCACACCGGGATCAGAGCTTTCTCCGGGTTTGATGCCTGCCACACTACGCTACGAAGAGACTGCGCATTATCGTCAAGAGCTTGAGGCGGCCAAACGTGAGAACGAGAACCTCAAGCGTCGGATCAAGGATTTGGAAAAGGTAGTCCGAGTACGACGCGAGAGCGATGCTTCGGCTGGTGGACGGGCCAGAAGCGAGAGTGTGAGCACAACCACAAGTGGTGTTAATATCAGTGGCGCAACTGGCGTGGGCGGCAGCGGTGCGGGCATCGCCGGCGGGCGTAGACCTGCCGGAGGCACTGGCATGGAGAGGGCTTTTAGCAGCATGAGCATCGCCGGCAGCGTCGGTGTTGGTGTTCCGGAAGAGGAACTCCGCGTTGGCGAGAGCGCTGCTAGTCAAGGCGTCGGTCAAGAAGGCAAATAAACGAAGTCCCTTAGGCTGTACATACGACCATTGAACACTATACGGCCAAAAGCAGGAGGTATACGACGCATGTGATCGACCGAGAGCATGCATAACATGATATAGCTCTTCTGCGTCACTATAGGCTCGTATCGCCGGGCAGCTCTGAACGCTCGCGAACTTTTACTTGTTATCCAAGAATACTTCTCCTTCTCGAGCCGGAGTATGGTTGATTTGGGACACAGGCGTAAGCAGACAGTTATGAATGAAAATGACGATAGCATGATACAACCGATCGGGTCGTGTATATACTTTCTAGCTATATGAACCTATCCTCTGAAAGAAGGTTGGTGTTTCTATTACTAGACTGATGTTTCTTGCGTGGAATATGGTTTTACGAACTACGAGATATATACATAAAAGCTCACATAAATATCTTCCAAACGCATATGAGAGTGAGTTTTTTTAAGCCAACACAGGAGCTTACTACAACCCCGTGGTATAATATTATGCCCCTTTATATTCGTCCCCGATCCAGTCCGACATATGCACCTCCTCTTCAGGCTCAAACCCAACGAGGATTCGCCAGGCCAGCTTGCTCGCGTCGTCGCACTGCCCCGCCGCCTCGGCGCGGCCGAGGGCCAGGTTCGCGTCGCGGGCGTGCTGGAGCGCCTTGGCCGCCTCGAACGTGGTGATGCCGACGGGCTCCCGGCCGAAGATGGCCCAGTCCTGCTCGCCCGTCCCCGCCGGCTGCAGGAAGCCGAAGTTTCGCAGCGCCTGCGCGGCCCACTTGAGCATCTTCGCGTGGTTCCGCATCCCGCGGTACGCCCCTAGCAGCCACATGGTCGGCCAGACGAGGGCGAGGCGCGGCAGGGTTCCGTAGACTTGTTCCTCATGTAACTCCTCGAGTTTTCGGCTTAGCTTCTCCACCGTCCGAAGGACCGAGTGCGGCGGTGCGAGTGTCGTGTTCTCGGTATTGGTATTGATGTTACTCCCCTGTTTTCTCATGTTATCCTTCTCCTCCTGCTTCCGGATCACGCCCGCGATCTCCTGGAGCACGTCGCGCCGCCTCGCGTGCTGCTGGGCGCTCGATTGGGCCTCGGCGGCGCAGAGCCGGCACCCGCATGCGAACCCCCACGACGCTACGAACTGCCGGGCCCGGGACTCAGACAGGGCGCGGGGCGGCAGGTAGACGTGAGTGATCTCGTCACCGGCGTGGACAGGCTCGGTCGCGACGGAGAGCAGCAGGTCGCCCAGGAACGAGCGCGCGCTGTTGGGCCAGCAGGCGTGGTTGGCGCGCGCGGCCCGCGGCCACATGCCCCGGGCCATGCCCTCGCGCTCCAGGGACCAGGCCGGGCTCGCGGCGAGGGACGAGTTGTGCGGGCCCATGAAGCAGTTGGCGCGGCGGATCGCCTCGAGGAGGAAGACGTCGATTACGGGTTCACCGTCGACCACGTCGAGCGACCGGCTGTTGTTGCTACTGTTGCCCGGGTTGTAGGACCCGCTGTGTAGCTGCAGAATCTCCTGGTGCAGCGAGGGATTCGTGCTGCAGGCCTCGACGAGCTTGACGTACAGGGCCGCGCCGTTGTGCTTGACGTTGTACTCGTTGGGGAGACACACAGCCTTCTCGCAGAAGATGAGCTCGCCCACGGCGATATCGCACGTCGCGAACAGGCCGCGGCCGTGGATGGCCGAGTCGCGGACCTCGGTCTTGCGCACGAAGCTCGCGGCATCGAGATGGATATTGCGGCGGTTGACGGCGGCAGACCGGACGCGGAAGTCGAAGTCGCCTTCTCTCGACTCTCGGACGCGGGTCTGGCACCGGTCACGCTCTTTCTTGAGAACCGCTTCACAGGGGCTTTTCTCCAGGGCCGATTCGAGATGTTTCAGGCTATTCTCGTACCGTTGGAGCTGGTAGCACGCCTTTGCCGCCACCAAATACGCTTTCCAGTCGTTCTTAGTGCCGTTTCTCGACGCCAGGGCGTCGGCAATGGCGTCATCGTAGCATCTCAACGAGAGACGAACGCGAGCCCTTTTACCTAGCACGTTTGACATGGCTGCCTCATTGCCCTTGGTCATCAAATCCAATGCTCGGGAGTAGCTGCGAAGAATGTAAGCGTCTCAAGCTGGGAGATCACCCACGATAGTCGGCTATGCAACTTACCATCTCACTGCATCCGGGAACTTTCCACCCATGAAGGACTCGTCCCCCTTTCCCACCCACGCGGTTGGAGTCTTCTCGCCATGCCCTTCTTTCGCTTCGCAAAAGTGCTTTGGCACCAAAGGATGCCCATCGTCTAGCAACATGATATCAGATGGGTGGTCGACACAGATCATGAAATCACCATCGCTGTTGAACTGGTAATAGGGCTCCTTGATTGCCACGATCGAGCCTTCCGGTAGGGCTGACAGAGCCGAGGCTTCGTTTTGATTGTATATTGTCAGTTTGTCTGCATCCCCTGTCTCGTCCTCCACGATCGCCACGATACCGGCTCCTGGGTAATGTTCCGTGATCGTCCTCAGGACTAGAACCTTATCCTCGTGGTGCATCTCCACCAGCAGATCCCTCAGGTAGAGCTCGACGTGTTGTTAGTATCTCTGACTTGCCCATCGCAATTTGAACAAATAGCTACCTTTTCCAGATCGAGTAGAGGCTTTGTGGAAGGCGGGTAGGCCAGAGAGAGCGAAATCTTCTTCACCGGCCTTGGCCCCTTGCTGTCTTTCCCCAGCTTCTTCAACTCGGTATTGTGGACAAGTACAAGCTGTTCCCTAGAGATATGGACAGGGGCCGGCTTGCCACTTAGAGCAGATGCTTTCTCTAGATACTCGAGTGAAATAGTTGGGTCCAGGTCGAGTAGAGCGGCCTTTGACCCCTCAGCCAAGGCTGGGTCGATGCCGGCCATAACCTCTCCCTCGGTGCGATCCATTATTTCCCTGGGACTGCAATTTGAGCCTATCGTTCGACTGATAAAAGAAGAAGTAAACACACGACTGGTAAAAGGACATAGAGTCTATTCATTCCATCTTATTTGATGGAGAGCCATATTGACTGTATACAGACTCGACAATGACACCTGTTCCTACGAACTTTCATGTGGTGTTGGAGGGAGCATGTACCCAGAGGCATATTGCCTGATTACCCGGCTGGGTATCGCCTCCAAGATCAAACAGAGTCCAATCCCATGCCGATGTGGGGTGCCTACCCCGTCGCATCTCGGAACATCACCATCCATCTAACGTTCTAAGCGAAGGGACGCCTGTGTAACTGTATCGCCAACGTATCGAGATGTACCGAGATGCGGTCAGCATCTTAACGCGATGCCCATGTAAACTCATTGGCTGTTGCGAGACCCACCTTCAACGCTCGCTTATTTGTGGCCGACATCTACACGGTAGTTGGGTAGTCGATATCGCCTCCACTGTACTAATGAGCAACCCGCTCTTCAAAAGGGGGCTTCGCGCTATGCGTTCAGCTACCAGCAAGCCAGTCCAGGCATCCGTATTTCTCAAGCGTGGCTATTGCGGGCTGTTCACTAGAGGCGCAATTGAATGTTAAACCCAGCCAATCAGCAACGGTTCTACTACACAATATATGTATGCATGCCGCCCAGAAAACCAAACTGAACGGCTGGGCGCGATTGCTTTTTATGGGTGATGACCTCTTGACGTAGTATAGAGCCACATGGAGCCGCCGCTAAGAAGGTAGGTTGGCAATGCGATTGGTTCGGAATTGAAGATCCCCTTAGTATTTGCGGAGCGATGTTCCCCAAGCACCAAGGCCCCTCCCTGCTGGCCATCACACTGAGCAGCTCGGTTTTCACAATTCCATGTTGGGGACCCGTGGCAATTATTCAAACGTTTCCCCAGTGTAATACTGAAACAATGCATAACTCGGATTCGGGTGTTCCATCGTGCCCGATGAAAGATCGAGGAGAAACGATCCAAGTGTTTAAATATCAAGGCCCCACGCCCCAATATACCCCTGATTTTTTGAGCCCTTCCAGTTGCAACTTCAATCCAGCTGCTGTTCATTATATTGAGATTCCCCGAAGATTATTACCATGGAGGTGGAGCAACTGAATCAGGTCCTCTTAGACCGGCTTCCGGTGCTGATCTCGGTGGCTTTATTCACCATCACCGCCTATGCTGTGTCCAGTCTTTGGAATGGAAAGAGTACCATACCCCTGCTTGGCGCCGGCTCCGGCAATACTGCACAACGTCGTAAGGAATATATGACGGGTGCCGCGAAGCTGTACCAGAAGGGATACGACACCTTCAGGCATCAGGTATATCGGATGACTACTTTGAATGGTAAGAAGCCAGAAACCAAACCATATATTTCGCTAACACGATGTAGGGGATCGTCTCATCGTACCCCCGGAAGCCCTAGAAGAGCTGAGGAATATGCCAGATGATGTGGTCAACAACAGCATAGGGCTGAGTCTAGTAGGTTACTCGGACCGCTCCAGATAGCGTGTGACACTGACCTCTCCCAGGAAGTTGAGTCGAAGTACACGGGGCTGGTCACCGATTCCGGTTTCGCGGCCCACATGGTCCGATCCGACCTAACAAGAAATCTTAGTGAGTATCCGTGGACTTCCCTTCTATAGCCAATCTAATGCTTGCCCGTAGACCGGATCAATCCCGGGTTGGCTGCCGAGGCAGAGCAAACAGTCGAGGAGGTACTGGGCCCTTGCGATGACTGGACTTCCCAAGTGGCTTTCACCCAACTCCTGCGCATCGTGGCTATCGTGTCAGGGCGTATCTTCTTGGGGCCCGAGCTTTGTCGCCGAGAGGAATACATCTACGCCAGCACAAATTACACCGTCCATCTTTTCCAGGCTGTAAAGAAGCTCAAGAGCTGGCACGCATCCCTGAGGCCGATTGCGCAGTATTTCATACCGGAGCTCAGAACAGTGTTTGAGCATCGCCGTAAGGCTAGGGCCTTCTTGGCGCCAATCATCCAGGAAAGAAAGGAGGCCATGAAGAATGGCAGCGACCTCCCAGACGACATGCTCCAGTGGATGATGAACAAGGCCGAAGTCAACGGGGTCAGTGATGAACGCCTGGCTCAGCTGCAACTTGATCTTAGTCTGGCTGCAATCCACACGACAACCATGGCCGTGACTGATTTACTATGCGATGTTGTGATTCGGCCTGACCTGGTCGATGAGCTCCGGGCTGAGATCAAGCAAGTGCTGGATGGTCATGACGGAGTCGCGACAACCCATGCGCTCTATGAGATGAAGTTGCTCGACAGCGTGATGAGAGAATCGCAGCGGTGGAACCCGATTTCTCAAGGTATGTTCTCGCAAATTCCCCGAGGTCGGACTCGTAGCTGATGCTCATTTCTATAGCTCGTTTTCCGCGCTACATGACAAAGCCTGTCACCTTGAAGGACGGAACCCAGATCCCCTCTGGCATCTTCATTGAGACGCCGTTAGGCCCGGTCAATAACGATCCGAAGCTGTACCCCGAGCCTGATGTTTTCGACCCGTATCGTTTCCATGACCTGCGTAATGCGACAAAGCCGGACCCTATCAACTATAAGACCAGAGAGCAGTACCAGTTTGTAACGGTGACGAAGGAGAACATGGCCTTTGGTTATGGCAAGCATGCTTGGTAAGTTCTGAGTCCGGGCAATTTGAAAAAGAAAAACCCATGCTAATGATTCAGCCCTGGTCGGTTCTTTGCTGCAAATGAGATCAAACTCATCATGATTCACATTCTACTCCGGTATAACCTGAGAATGCCGGATGGAGCAACAGAAAGATATTCGCGTTTTGCCCACGGAGCGACTGAGGCCCCGAACCCCACGAACGAGATCGAGTTCAAGAGGGTCCAACCCACGAGCTAGAGGTGATTCTCTGCCTAGGATTGGCCGTTGCATTTCTCAAGACGGTTTATCAAAGAGATGTTGCGAACCCATAAAACCAAGCAAATGGGTTCTGGGGGGTTGTTTCACGTTCGAACTTGGATGTGGGAAAGGGAGACCCGGGTGCTTTCACCAGGAAGAATACTCGAGATTGCGAGCATCGGTGGGATGTGGCCAAATATTGCCGAGCAGAAATAATTACGGACAAAGCCAGAGAGCCGCCCCTGTGTAAGCTATGTCACTAGTACAGTAAATTGGTTAAATTACCGGTACTGCGGCCGTGTTTTCTGAGTCCCCATCACCGTCAGTGGCTGCCTGCATCGGAGTTTCAAAGACGGCGGTAGTAAACAGCGACTTCTGCGTTTCGATACCCTCGGCACCGCGGACCTTGATGTGTGGGTTCCTTCGCAGCCAATGCGCCACCCATTGCCTACCGAGGTTCTTGTCGTCTCCATTCTTCTGCATCACTTTGTTGGCTAGATCGTAGATGTCTTCTTTAGACGGCGGGAAGCCAAGTTCGCATTGGGCGCCTGCCCATTGAGCCAGGAGTTGCTCTTGGTTCATCGTCAGCTTTGCCGTTTCCTTTTTCAAGGCCCTTGGCTCATGGCCCCGAAGCCGCGCGTTGAGTATAGTAAAGGGAACACCAAACTGTTTGGAAGCTTCGGAAGTTCCAGTGCCGGCCTCAACGGCCACCGTGGCTTTGGCTATATCATCTTCGGTCCAGGTGAACCGGGTATATACTCGTCCTCGCCCTCCCGGTTGATGGCTAATCAGCGGTGGGGGGGGCTAGGGCGGTTCTCACCAAGCCTGTCAGCGAGAGAGGTCTTGGGGACATTGAATGACATGGCTGCTTTCCGTAGTGACATGCCGTCTTGGCGTACGGCATGGATAGCTCGCTCAACATCTTCTGCATTGTAGGACCTGTATCGACGTTTACTCGTCTTGGCTGATGTGGAGGGCCTAGCAAGATCCTCATTAATGAGGTCTTCAGGCAAACTCTCCAAGCCTCCCTCCATCGAACTGATTGTCATCTTCAGCGTTAGGAGATAATTGAGTGTAAGCAAAAAAGCAGCGCTTAGCTAATACGAGATGGGCCTTGTAGTCAATAGGCTCCATTGTGTAAGATTTTGGATAGTTCCAGAATAAAAAGGAGACTGTCCGATTTTCTAGAGTCCCCTCTGACTAAATTTAGGTACTTTAGTCAAGGATGTGGGGGGTTAGCAAACAAGACTTGGGTACTTACTGTGCCACCGTACCTACAGGGTTCCCTCCCTGGCTGCTGGGGGACGGTAACATTGAAGCAAACTCGGGGCCCAGCAAACCGGTCCGCTAAAACAGGAGGAATAACCTTCTGTGGCGGGCCGCTAAAGAATCATGGGGACGACCCCAGCTTCGACTTCAATCCTTCCAAAAGCAGAGATGTTTATTTGCATCGCGCGACATACTATTTGTTAACTTCGATAGGTTTTGTACTTTCTAATGACTCGTTTATATAATACGCTTAAGTAAGTCCCTATCAGCTTACCTATTTATAGAAATGCTTGACTTTTGTGTCTGCCATGTCACTGGGGACTTTGATGCCGGTGGCTTACTAGACACAAATGGGCGCAGGGGACATAGGGCTGACTCCTCGGGGTGGCGCCCACGTCAGCTTAGGTATAACACGTGGTGGCTGCTTCCTACTGTTATGACTGAAAAATTGTATTCTACTAATTTGAGAAAGCATGTACGACATGTGACGAAAGCGTTGGTAAGAGTGGGTGCGACTCTGTAGGCTCCTAGACCGTCAACACAACATGGACCTTCAGCTCTAGGGTACGATCTTCACAAATATAGACACCATGTTGAGCTAATACATTCAGACGAAACGACATATTAGACGGGTCTGGACACCATATATATCTACAGCGGGAGACTGTAACAAGACACGAGTATATATTTACTAAATTCCCTCTAAACGGCCACGTAATGAGTCGCTACACAAAGTGACACGATTGGCAAACAAATGTATAACCTTACTGACTATAATAATAAAAATACAAAATTGAAACGTCCTAATTACTCGTCTGTGAAGACTTTATTTCTAATTGTTCGACAATGTCCTCCCCACCAGTTCTCGTGTAGTGATCAATGCAATCAAGCAATAAACTGGCGACGTCGTCAACGATCCCATCCACGATCGCGCAGCCCTCGTCGCCCATATGAATGCCGTCAGGGCTAAGAGTCATGAAACCGAGCTTCTTTTCAATGTTGGGCAGCGCCGCTCTATGCTGCTACTTCCCGTACCTGTCGAATACGGCGTGCTACGGCTCCCTCACGTCGGCGGCCCTGCGAACGTGGTTGCGGTTTGGCAGCGGCGTCGAGGGTGTCACCCGCAATGCGAGATCCATCAACCTGTCGAGAATTGATATCGGCCTCGCTGATGACCCGAGATCCATCGACCTGTCTGGCGCCAATGCTGTCACCCTGCTGAATGCGTGACCCGTCAACCTGTCGGGCGTTTATTTCGGCTTCGCCAAGGCGGGACCCATCGACCTGTCGGCCTTCGAGTAAGCCCTTAGGTCCGACGCGAGAGCCATCGACTTGTCGGGAGTTTACGGTAGTCTCGATAACACGAGAGCCGTCGACCTGGCGCTCGTTGATGGTCTGGCCAGAGACGCGAGAGCCGTCAACCTGTCTCGATTCGATGGTGGTGGGTACAGCGACACGAGAGCCATCGACCTGCCTCGAGTCGATGACTGTATCCGAGACTCGAGAACCATCGACCTGGCGGGCGTCGATGACTGTGTCGGAGACGCGGGAACCGTCGACTTGTCTGGAGTCGATGGAGGTATCAATCACGCGGGAGCCATCAACCTGGGCTGCCACGAGGGGGGGAGAAGAGAGGAGGAGAAGGCAAGGAGGCCAACGAGCTGAGCAAGTCGGGTCATATTGAGTGCTTTGGATATGATATCTGCTAAGAACTCTTTTTGTTTGATTTGCGAGATTCTAGTGGCTAAAAGGTCTTGAAGATGTTTGTGTGTTTGCTTGCTATCGTGAGATTCCCCACGAAATTGGATCGGGTGAGCAAACACCCCTTTTATAGACTTCGTGGCGTTGCTGGTTGCACTCATGCTCGCGCGTGCTTTCTCACTCCCTCGTCCTCCCAGACAGGCACACACTCACTTCCCTCACTTACTACCGTCCTGTGGACCCGACAAGGAGCCGCCTGTGTTACTCCCACCCCCTTTTCCACGAACCAACCCACACATCGGGAGCGTCTCGTACCGAATGTCAAACCACACGTAAGCTGCGAACGGTTCCTTCCTGGAGGGCTCTGCTGCAGAGAGCATGGCCGCCTTGCTACAGACGGGGCAGGACGGGACCAGAGTACGGGAAAGCAGGAAGGGGTGGGTGGCTTGGCTGAGTTGCTGACCGACATCTCTCTCACACTTTTGCTCAGACGAGTCATCCTGCCCTGCGATGCTGACAATATCCTTTCATTTCTTTTCCACCCGGGCTGAGCACCGGGACACCGAGAACTTTCGGCGGGCCAATCCCGTTGTATTGGGTACTTTTCCACCTAGCGGTAGGTCAGCCTGCTGCGGGCCCCGTCTGGGACGTACCCCTGGGCGGTGGTGGTGCTGGACCCGTTATCTCTAGGCATGCCACTTGTAAGGCTGATAGCGTCGCTCCACATACCGACTAGACGATACCCTGGCCGCTTGGGTTCGAGCGCGAAAAGGCGGGCGGCCGGTCACACAGTCAGCATCTGACACTCGCACGTCGTATTCCCAACCCACGCACCGTAACGGGCAGGCCGTTATCCGCCAATCATTCAATCCAGGAATAGGGTGTGTGACCTGAGCAATTGTTCCAGGCTTCTGCAGGATCCCGCTTTGGGATTCGAGTAAAATAAATATTATTGCACTCTGGCTGGCTGAAGTTGTATACCGGAGTCCGCCACCCTTGTGCTCACTTATAAGTAAGACCATACATAGCCCCCACTCTCCCACCCTTCCTTTATCGTCGTCGTCAGGCAACAAGGGCCAGTCTTAGATTGAATACGCTGAAAGCCAGGCAGCCAGCCTCTCGCTTCCCCAGCTTATGTCCGTAAACGAGAGCTCATTGGATACAATACTCAATACTGCCTATGACATAAGACGTCATCTTTGCTCTCATGACCGAATTGTACGCCTTGGACCCTCTGCATTGTTGCATGGCCTTCTTGCAATGACTCCTCATCAATGCAAGCGAGTCCAAGCGGTAAAAACAATTATGTCACATAGTGGTACAATGCATTGGTCTTGGAACTTCTTATGTTGATACAATTTGCGCGTAACCTGCCACCGTACAGTGCTCAGAAATCCGTCACCTACAGGGCGGTTCCGGTCGCGGTTTCCGGGGAAAGCTGCCAGACTTTAGCCGGTAGCATTGCAGGATGACGCAGCGCCTGTTTCCCCAATTGCTGGTAAGGGCACTATGGTGCATGAACACATCATGTTGTTCATATCCAATCGGATCGGTCAGGCCGGTCGCTTGAACCAAACCATCGGGCCGTAATATCGAACACATGTAGAACCAACGACTCGTTATAAATCCAGCCCCCGCTGGCCTCCTCGGAGATGGTTTCCTTTAAAGAATGCAGCTCTTTGCATGAGGCACGGAAGTAGCAGGGTGACACAGCTGGTGCCCTCCAGTCGGTTACGTTGGTGGAAAGTCTCATCCCCGTGGCCTGGACATCCGACAAAGGCGGATCGATTCGGAAGGCCCCAAATCACGATCGCGTACAACAACTCTCGCTTGTTTCAGTATCGAAGCTCCTGCCGAATCAGGCAACATAAGCTGAATAAGATGATTTTTGTCCATTAGTGTTCCGTCGTTTCGTTGCAACCAGCTGCCAGCGCCAAACTATGCCGAACTGCCTCCAACGCCGTGCCATTTTCCCGAGCCGGGTACGTACCATCCAAAAGAACCGGCGTCCAATTTTGCTCCGAGGGTTCGAGTCTAATATGTCTACCGAGCATATGCAACCGGCCAATCCAGTTCGTTAGGTGGGGCCGTGAGTGCCTGCGAAGGCGAGTTCTATAACACACCAGCAGCCTTGCTCAGAGTGCCGCTGCCGCGACTGCTGAAGATGCCCATGAGACCGAATCCTACATAAAACAGAAATAGGGGGTATGCAACCAATCCTCGCATGCTGCTCATGCGCCCAACTGCACAGAACATGCCGCTGGCGCTTCCCGTGCACCAACTGATGGCAATAAAGGTCAACGCATAGCCGAACGGGTTGTCCATAGGCATCACGATACCAACCAGGCTGGTGGCCACCAGAGGCAGTAAGCAGTAACCGAGAACGCTTGCGCTTCTCGGGAAGGTAAGAGTCGAGCTCAAGTGGTCTTTTCCATCCACCCCGGATGAGGTGACGCCTGGGTAACCCTCGCTGGATGAGTATGCCGGAACAGGTGTGGGGGCAGATGTTGATCCATCAGGCGACATGAGCGAGAGGATGGTGTGTAGTGCCATTGAGCCCATAAGGGCCAGACCGTAAATATAACCGAAGTGAACCTTTCCGCTTACCAGCAGAAACATGCCGAATAGGAAGAAGAAGAGGATTGGGCCGGCTAGGTCGGAGTCGTCCATAATGTGCTGGTCTATCCGGGCGAAAGGGTTGAGGACTGCGAGTGTCTATGGACCAATCGTTAGCAATCGACAAAGGAGAAGGACCATGCAGAAGGATGGTTGTGCATGACGTACCTTTCTCTGGATGTGACCAAAGTTGACACCAAGCTCTTCCAGCAGCGGCGGTTCGTTGTCGTATCCTTCCGTCGAGAAAGCAGCCAGCCAGCCAGTTCGGAGCCCTCCTTGTTCGCCCATGCGCCCACTGACACCAGGGGCACTTGCACCGCCAAAGCCCCCAAAACTTGGGGTGCTTCCCGGTGCACCATATCCATACCCTGAAGGCTGCGCTGCTGCATGGCTCTGTATTCCAGGCGAGTACGACGAAGGGTAGAACTGTAAATTCTGAGCTGCGCCGCCCGCTCCAGCGCCGAACTGATTGGGCGGAGGCGCGCCGTAGTTGTAGGACATCGTTTCTGATGGGTCGTATCGAGCTGAGAGGTGGATGGGTGGTTGTGGGATGCGCCGGGGGACGAAGTTGGGACAATAAAAGACGTTGATGTCAAATGAGAGGCGCGAAGAAAAATACAGAAATGAAAGTCCGACGAAATGGAGAAGGGACGATGAAGTGGCCGGAAATGGGTTGCTATCTGCCTGTAGAATCAATCTGGCTTCACCAAAATAGCAGGCTTCCTTAAACCAAACCTTAGCAATTGAACTTCAAGAGCTGCCACTGAGCTTCGCCGTTGGCTCCTTGTCTGTGGATGTGCGTGCGTGGGCGCAATCAAGCAAGCGGCTGAGAACGTCCGTGCGTCCGTGAGCTGGCTTCTTGGGTTTGGTTTGCCGCATACCCCTATAAGAGCATAACCCGGGGGAGCTTTGTCGTTAAAGGGATTTACCGCAACGCCATCGGAGATGGCGATTTTTCCGACCGACTAAAAACTTCCCTGTCACTGCCGGACCGGAACCTCTCTCTGCGCATTCTCATAGAGCACCGAGCTACTCCGCCAATTTGTTAGAGGCAATCTGAGGGCAACCTCTTTTCCCTTGCGACGACACATCGTTCTGCCGCGCCTGCAATTCCGACACGCCAACGGCCACTGATTAATCCCGCGGCAGCCCCTCGGCTGTTGATCTGCATAACTTCAATATGGTAAGATTTATTCGGGTCCCGGCGCATGTGATTCCGGGGATCTGTCTAACGAGATGTGAAACCCGCAGGCGCATCGTCTCATAACACAAGTCGTCATCGTCGGCTCGCGGGTGCTTGGCCGCGCCTTCTCCGAAGCCTTCAAGCAAGCCCAGGCCTCCTCCCAATATGCGCGGCAACAAGCGAAGCTGAACCCGAACGGCACCGGCCCCACATCCATGGGCACTGGCATGGCGCTCGACGAGGCCTGCAAGATCCTGAACGTCAAGCCGCCGCAGGGGGCAAGGCGAACATGGAGGACGTCATGGACCGCTTCAAGCGCTTATTCGACGCCAACGACCCCCAGAAGGGCGGAAGCTTCTATCTCCAGAGCAAGGTGTTACGAGCGCGGGAACGAATCGAATCCGAAGTGCGGCCGGCGATGGAGAAGGCAGCACAAGAGGCCGAGGTCAAAGAGGGTTTCAAACCCAAGGTGTACAAGGACCGATAGTCCAAGCGGCGCGACCAGCAATCGGCGTTCAATGCGCCTATAAAGGAAGGAAAACCACCAAGCTGCGCAGCAGCAGCAGCATACATGGGTCGGAGCGCAAATTATGGCTGCTTCGGAACCCCAACGACACATCTTCACTCGACTGGCATGGCCTGGCGTTATTTGGTATGGGCATTATGGAATTTATGTGTCATTGGGATAGACGACAAAAAAAGAACCGTGTATAAGTATAATATGTGTATATCATCTGACACCACGACATAGCGAAATTAGAGAGCGTGTGCGAGTTTTCATCTCGCCACTCCTAATGAGACTATGGCTTCCGTGCCACCTCATTTTAAAACAGAGGATCTTCCGATATTGATCAAACGTACATGGCGTAAACTTGTTTCAGGGAGCTTTTAGGGTCACATGGGGTGGCGCCGGGCAGAGAAGTGTGATATTGTAGATGTGATTAGGAAGTGAGTAAACCACCACAATCAGTAGTCTCGGCGACTCGAACGGCTCCATTCGTCATACTGACATGAACATGGATTCCCCAAAGTTAAATTATCAATATCCCATAAAATCTCGGATGAGTTTATATCAATTTACCTCTTTTTCTCAGGGCACTTCTTTATATCTATTCTTCGAATGGTAACCAAATAAGTCTCATTTATCTAGACTTCTATTAAGCTAGTACTTGATGTTCTTTGTGCCTTGGAAAACAGCTTCTGGGATGTATCTCTGTGCAGGGGAGAGAATTAATTACATGTATATAGGATAGTTGTGTAAGAAATGTATCTGGGTAAGCCGTCACCATGGGAAGATGTAGCATCGTGAAAGGATATAGGGGTATTTCCACCACTTTGGCCACACATCAAGCGTCGTCTCGAGATCATCAAGCCAAAGCGACAAAAAGGAAAATGGTGTCCAGGTGAGACGTTGAGCATCAACGACAGCCCAGGTGTTTGTCGGCGTTAATCCCGAGTGGCAGGTCTCCCATCCGCCACCCAGGGCCTCTCCGGCCGCGTGCCCAGATCGATGCTCTGCCAGCGCGCGCCGTAGAGCTCGTGGCCCGAGCCCGACCCCAGGCTCGGGATCAGCGTGCGCGGGCTCGCCGGGTCCGAAGGCGACATGAAGCTCTCCTGGCTGCCCCGGAAAGGCCGCCGCACGAACGCAGGGCGAACGGGCCCTCTTCCTCCTCCTACTCCACCTCCATCTCCCACCGATGACTGCCCGCTATCTCGCCGTCCAAACGACGATCTCTGTTGCGGCGATTCGACACCGACACCGCCGCCGCCCCATAGAGTTCGGGGATCTTTCCCGCCCAGCGTCAGGCTCAGGTCCGGCGTGCCCCATCGCCGGAAGTTGTCCGAGTACCGCGTCAGCGCGCCGAGGCTGTCTTCGCTGTGCGTGCTCAGGATCGGCTTGGTGTCCGCGCCCGTCAGACCGAGGCCCTGATGGGGACGAGGCGAGTTCATGAAAGTCTTGAGGTTCAGAGGCGTCGGGGCACGGCGGTTTGATTGTCTCGAACCCCTATCGGACGTGTTGGCAGCGGCAGCAGCAGGGTTTGTGAGAGCGTCTTCGGGTGACAGCGTCTTTGAGGCCCGTCTGGTCTTGTTCTGTCGGGCATCTGCAATGATGGGGCTGCTGATGCTGATGTTTCTGCTGTTGTCATTGTTGTTGTTGTTGCTGCTCCGGCGGCCCTCCCGGGGGATCGCGGGCTGGTCTTGCCAGGGGTAGCCGTGGAAGCTCACCACCGTGAGGTTGAAGCTGCCCGTACTTCGTCGCGGCTCGGGGAACACGGATGGCCATATCTTTGACATGATGGGTCGTGCCATGGGCACGCTCGCGCATATGATGGCCGTGTCGCACTCGATGACCGTCATACAGAAGAAGGCCAGCGTATTAGATGCCTGTGTCCCGGTTGAGGGGCTGAAGCCCCTGTGTAGGCTGAGCTGCAGCCGTATCTGACTCGCAGCCATCTCGAAGACACCAAGCGACAGGATAGCGGAGATGGCGACCTTGCGCCGGACGGGCAAATGTAGCTTGGAGATGGTCGGTAGGATCATAATGATGAGCCAGGCGTCGGTGGCCGTATGCGTAGAGGAGCTGACGACAAGTAGCGGAGCGAACCCAAGACAAGCCATCGGCCGTCCCAGCACTTGGCCTTCCCCGGGATAACATTGTAGACCACTCATGGCCGTCAAGGGTATCGCCAGCCCCACAATCAAGCCAATGGTCGCCCACGTCAAGGCCGTCATGGCTGGCTTGCTCTTGAACATGCGCAAATAAAAGGACCCGATAGACAATTTTGCAAAACACAAAGCCAGCTGGTAGAAGATTAAGCCCAGGTATGTCCGTAACAAGTATGTCACCATTGGGCTCTTATGCGTGACATCAACGGGCAACGGGAGGTGAAGTGCAAGGCTGTAGGCTGCGCAAATCCCCGTCGACCAAATCCAGGAGATGACCATGAGTGTGTCGTCGACGAACCACCGCCGTAAGCAGTGGAGTCTCGACGCGATCCGTAGCACGAGAAAAACGGTGCAGATGACGTGCGTGATGATGATCCCGGAGAATGCGCCGATGGCAGCTCTGCCCCCCTTTCCAATCTGTTAGTTTGATGTGGATAGAGATGGACGATTCCTCGAAGATACTCACTAGTTCATTGGTCATATCGTCTTCCATGCCGTGTGTATGCCTTCTTATTGACAGGTGATGTGCCATGCAGGAAGGCAAGTCGACACCCATGTTGACCAAACCGCTCGATGAAGACGACCTTTCTCTTGCCTCTACATGTGATTTGATTTGGTGTGGTGGAAATTTGAGACTCCGCGTATCTTAATTCGAGGGCAAAATTGTATGGAGTGAAATACTCGATTCATGTTGCTAAAGACTTGGGAGCTGCTTGGGAACATGGAAGCAACCACATACAAACTAGTCTTTGTATATACCAGGGGGACGATGACATATTCCACGTAATTATTTCCCCCAAACGCCTGACATTGAGTTAGTTCAAGTTTGCTGTGGGTGTCCCGGCTGCACAATCTGGCCTCTGGCCGGTCTACAATTCTCAACGGGGTGCCCCGGATCTGCCCAACTAAGTAGGCATCATGACCAAAAGCGTCGTCTAGATTTAGCCCCCAAGGCGGGTTATCAATAGGCAAACGACGTGGTTGGGCAATCTGTCCACACTGGTACGAGGTGCCCTTGCAGCGCCAAGACGGCACTTGTACCTTAGAGCCAGTCAGGGGTCGTGTTGGGGAATACGAGACTATAGCATCCAAAGATGGGTTTTATCAATTTAACCGTGCAGCAACCCCCGCATTTGCCTGTCCAAGATGCAAGCTATCAAATGGTTGCTTAATATGAAGATCCTTGAAGCAAATGCTGATCAGGTTAAGCCGCATAGTGGCTGTAGACACCCGTTGAGCTGTCCGTGTTTCATCTATCAACCCCCTAATGCCACACATTGGCCGAAAACTGAGCGGGTTGGAAGAAAGCGACGGCCCAGCCGCGACACTGAAACACACATGTTCAATACAGGTCATGCCTTTGCAGAAGTACATACCTAGACGTCTACAATATCATCAAGAACAATGTTAAGATATGATGTGCACGAAAAAACTGCTAAAGACTCGCTTAGAAACGTTGCGCGGCCCGTAGATCCGTACGTATCTTTCTGACAGTACACATGTGCTTGACTTTCTGTACCCATCGAATCACCTATGTACAAGTTTGATACGTAGCCGGGGAGTAGTCAACAGCCTCTTCAACTCTTACAGAATTATGAGAGTCCCGGATTTTGGATGAAATAGTTTGTTGACGAGTTCAGATACAAAAGTCTCGAGCAGTCATGAGCTCAGAACATCCCAACTCGCGTCTGGTCCCATACTTCATATTTCAGACTAGGACGATGTTTCTGACCCTAAATGTGAAAGACATGGTGCTCCGAATATGAAAGCCCTGGGGATGCCTGCTCTTCAAACGATGTCTAAGATGTGACTGGACACCTCATACTCTTGCGGTTTAGTGTTGCAGTATGTCGGTGATCAATCTGATGCCATCCTGATAGCCCCAAACCTCAAGATATACAACGATGGGGCTTGTGGTGATCGTATATGCACTGAGCCCCAGTCTTGACGTCTGGTGACCGGAAGAGTGGCGGCAAAAGGTATTGGTGTCTCATCCACTTTGGACCGACGGGCTAGTCTTATCACTCCTTTTCATTTTAGCCTTCACCTCTACAAATGCCAAAATAAACGGCTGTCACTATGTCCGCCTTCTTACTTTCCCGCCTTACTGGCAGTACGCATCGGGCAGACCGACTCAAGGGCCTAGCCCTTCTGGCCATCGTGGCGCAGGAATGATTCAGTTACTCATAGCCTGATCTTGTCCAGACAAACAAACGTCTGGTCTCACGCAGTTGAATATGAAGACGCATTCATGATTCAAAACTAAGTCATCCACAAAGGAGATCAACCTCCATCTGAAGGTGCATGCTCAAGTTACCTTTCCCGCAGAAACAACATTATCTGATGTTACTTTTGCGGCCTACGTGAGGTCACCCAGTACTTCTCACAGTCAACAGGTCGCCCATATGTAGGACGAAAGGTGTGCGGAGCATATAATATCTAAAGATAAGGCGTGACTATCCTCTCACTGAAACTAGATAACTCCAGCGGCCCCCATAACTACTTACTCTTACAAATATCCATTTCCCCCGACCTTTTGCAGTATCTAGTCCTTCTCATCCTTCCTCCCAATCGCCAGCTTGGTGAACTCGTCCATGTCCTCCACCGGCAAGCCCAGCAGCCCGTTGTGGAGCCCGTGCCGCCTCTCGTAGGCGCCGTCGTCGTTGGGGAAGAAGGTGCGCGTGTACATGGCCTGGACGAACCCGGCCATGTTCCCCTCCTGCATCATCTTCAGCCCCCGCGCGTAGCGATCCGCCGACCCCTCGAGGCCGACCTGCCAGTCTTCGATCTTGGTGCCCGTGACGCGCAGTGCGCTCTCCAGCATGTCCTTCTGGCTGGCGCAGAACGACGAGATGTAGACGAAGCCGTTGCGGAAGTGGGCGAGGCTTCCCTTCTTCTCGCCCGACTTGTCCTTCTCCTCCGTCGGCAAGGCCAACAGCCGCGCGACCGCCCGGCCCACCTGAGGAAACGTCGTGGTGTTGATCGGCTGGGTCCCCTCATCGAACAAGGTGACAGAGCGGTTCGCGAAGTCGAAACCGTAGCGGAGCGGCGAGCCGCCCAGACTGAAGTCGTACCAGAAGCCGCAGACGACGCCGATCCAGCTGCTGACGCCCCGGTCCTCGATGTGCTTACGGACGGCGCGGCTCGGGGGCCCCCATGAAAGCGCCGTCGGCGAGCGCCTCGTTGGTCTGGTCGAGACCCCACTCGTTGGGCAGGATCCAGCGGACGCCGGCGTCGGCGGCCGCGTCGACCAGCTTCAGCTGCGACTCCTTGGGGGCCTGGACGCTCATGGTGATGATGAGGACGTCGTGCCCCCTCAGGGCGGCAATGAGGGAGTCGTGGTTGTCGTAGTCCACCTTGGCGACCTTGACGCCCTCGGGGATGGCGGCGGTGCTGTCTTGGCGGGTGATGGCGGTCACTTGGTGCTTGCCGGCCTTGAGGAGCTCGTCCACGATGTAGGTGCCCACAGTTCCAGTAGCCTGTAATGGATTGATCAGCTTTCGAGTCCATCGAGTCTTGTTCATGCTCCGGATCAACTTACACCGACAATAGCGACATTCTTGACGTGAGCCATGGTGCTGGATTGCTGATTATGGAAATGAGGGATGTGGTGTGATTAAGAACAGTGAAATACAGTTAGTCAATTAAAAGATGGTTGGGATTACCAGAGATATTGCGATCTTGACTTTGAGCTGTTGATGACGATGGAATGGTATTCCTCCCTGTCTCTGGATTGAGCCCGGGGTATTTATACCTCTTTTCATCACAGCAAGTAGTTGGTGCATCGTATAATCAGCTGCATAATCATTGACGTATACAGCGACAGATTCGGACTCTTTTCGAGTTCGGTCTTCGGTCTATTGGCCTATTACCGGGAGGCGTCCAGTGAACACAGTCAGCGCGGGTAGCACATCATCGTTAACACCGGAAATACCGTCATTCGGGGATTGGGATTACTACTTCTGGACTAGCCCACCAACCAAGCCTCTAAGGTTCCATAGGACGCTACTTATCTCCTTGTTTCTTTCCTCCGCAATTGCAAGCTTGCTGCCATTGCTTCTAGGTTACTTTCCCCAAGAAACCTCAGCGCTCTCGCTGCATTTCGTCGGCCTTTCCTCTGCGGAGCCGAGACAAGTTGCAGCAACCAATGGGGCACAACTTCGATATTCCGACTCTAGCTCGGCGTTATCCTCAGCCAGCCCCAAACAGGAGACAGTCCCAACTGCGGAGTGCCTAGGTAACTAAGCAATAGCCACTCACAATCCTGATGTACCACCACCCTTGACGTGTTGGCCATGCAGGGTGAATGCGACCGCGAACTCACACTCAGCTCTACCCAGTTCTGTCATCGTCTTGGCATCAAAGCATAGCAGGTAACTAGTCTTGTTCACACCATCTAGCACAACGCTGAGCAAGACTCCATCGTCCTCGTCGGCGGGCTTTCTATCCTCCTCGGACGGACGCGGTACGAAGATCGCCTCGCTTGGCGTATGACCCCGGGGTCCCGACCAGATAAGCACTTCTTTGGTCTCGCAGTCGACTTTGATAATTCCATCAAACATGGTGCTTAGACCGCGATGGGCCAGACAATATGTGTACCTGTGCTTGCGACAGGCAAAAGTTGGGTTCATGGTGGGCAGTTCTCCGATATGCGGCGCCGCCACCTTGAGGACCACCGCCGGGGTTGGCAGTTTTGAATCCTCGCTCTCAATGGAAGAATGGAAATCGGCTACTGGAAAGCGGTACCGTACAAGTTCAGGGACAAAGTCAGACGTTGGGCGGTCGCACCAAAACTCTCTCGCCTTGTTGTTGCGCTGCAACAAAACATCGTAGTAAAACCCCTGCAAAATGTTGCTGCTTGAATACTGGATCACTTCACAAATGACATCGCCAGTTTCGTCATCCTCAAACGCATTTGCTGAGTGAAAGAAGAATGCGGCTGGTGATGTAAATTGGGCAACAACCCCCTTTTCCGTGGCGGCGGTCCACAATGAACCAATGGCACTTCTCGGATTTGTCGAATGGTGCAATGGCCTCAAGTAAGGAGCCCTTCCAGACAACCTTGGCACCATTCCATTGGTAATGGGAAACTGGAACACAGAGAATGACATAGTTCTTGGAGAGAAAGAAGCTATGGATATAGGCAGCCTTCGAGTGAATGCTTGCCAAGATCGTGGCCTTTCCTGTGCCGGCGCTGACCTGAAAGACCCGATAGATGCATGCCGATCCCATCTCGAGGTTGAAACTGAAGTAATCACCGGTTTCTGGGTCTTGCATGCCATGGGCCGGTCCCGCTGGGCCGATTAATTCTGGGTGCAGTTTCGAGTACGGCACGTAAGCCTTCACCTCCATGCTTCGAGCGTCTGCTTGCGCGAAGAGTGGGAGGTCCGACCCGATGAAGAGACTGCTTGCGCCTGCGCGATGACCTTGAGAACTGCCCCGATCGGGGTCGGTGATGCCCCTGAAGGCTGTCGGATTAGCGTTGACGGTAACACCAATATTGGTATACAGCTGGCCCCGTCGCTGGTACATGGCCATGAATTTGCCGAACATGCCAACACAAGGATCGCTGCGTTGAGCGAAGGACTTGGCCGGCATGCAACCTGTGTCCTTGATCGTCTGCATGAATGTGTCGGATTGACGGCGTGACGAGTACACCACCCGCACCTTGCCGTTGTTTGCTGGACCGTCATTGTCCGCGGCCAAGATATCGAATCTGTGGGTGTGGGCCAGCCCGTCGAACCAATGTGAGATGTGGAAGGTGCCGGCTTTGGTGCCTTCAACGCTACAGGCTCCTGGGCCTGTGCGGTAAAGCGATCCTGCAGCCCAGGCTGGGATGCTGCCCTTGACGCGAAGCTCGATGGGTCCACGATGCTCGGTCAAGCCGTCGAACTGCCAGGAAGAGAAAGAGGGAAAGTTGTTAGTATGCCGCAGAAGGAAAAGCAAATCATCAAGTGCATGGCAATACTTACGCCAGCTTCGTTGGGCCAATCTTCAAAAGCCGCTTTGGCCAGGTTCTCTTTGAACTGGTTGATGTCCGTCAGCTCGTCCGCAGCTGTGCGCTTGTAAGTCGAAGCGCCGATATAGGCAGCGCCGACGTCATGGGCGCCGTCTTGATCAGTGTTGGAGCCCATGGTGGACATCCATTCCCTTGGAAAGCGTTCTAATGAAGTTATCGTACAAAGTTGAAGTGAACCTTTTGAACCAATGTTTATTTCTGTGTATCTGGGAGTTATGTAATCGAAGCGTGAGGCTTGGAAGCTGCCTGGGGTCCCCCATCTAGATACCTGCCTCACTGCAAGTATTGCAACTTCCAATTCGGCTCGAAGCGATTTCGCGCTAGCCCCCGCCATGGGACCACAGGGCGTTCGGAGCACATGCAACAATCGACTTTGCTAGGTACGATTGGGAACCTCCCTGGCTGGGTTGGTGCTGTCATACAATCGGCCATCTTCTATCACGCCATGGTGAAACCAAGGATAATTGATGCATACTACTGGAAGCAGGGTGAGAAGTAAGGTACACACCCAGCTGGGCACAGTAATCGATCGACATGGTAATTCCTTGCACACTCGCTTCCGACTCCCGAGTGCGAGTGCGGTCGTGGATGTGAATCCATACCTACATGTAGGTGTGATAACCCCGCACTATTACCAAAGGATCAATGAGCACAGGTGTAAAGAAAGTAGTTGCCCTGATGGAAATGCATTGGCCCATGATTTGGAAGATCCAGGTGAGAATATGCAGGCCAGGCAGCCATTCCAGCAATTTCCCCCCAAACCAGGAAGAAGACCCAGTACCCCTATGCCCAGAGCCATAATCACAGTGCCATAGCGGGCAGTACCGCTAGTGGCTACTCGAAGTAATCCGTAAGCACAGGATAAGTCGCGGCAAAAGCAAACATATTCCAGAATGAGTAGATGGGAACCAGCAGGTCCCAGCAGGTCCCAAACGTCCCACGCCTGTCTAGACACACTTAGAAGCTAGTTGTCAGGTAAATTTAGTTACCTTCGCAGGACGATCAAAGGCATAGACAAGAATGTCAGCGGAGTTGAAGCGATAAGTGAAATGTGGTTAGTTGCCGTCATCATCGTCGTCGTCATCACTGGCCGTTTCACATTCCATTCTGATGCCCCTTTGCTGGGGTTTCTGTCAATACCGTCTCGTCGAAGCGCCCATATACAAGATGTACCCCTGAATGTACAGCAGGAACCAAGTCCGCAGGCACATATGCATTGGCACCTAAACGTGGGCTCCGGGCAATGGTAGGAAGACTCTTCCCTAAGGGGCAACGGGATCTGACCAGGGGAAACCCAGCCAAGTGTACTCAACTTCCCGTGCGTATGAACCCGTGTGCTGTCGCCGGGGTCATCATCATGAACATTGGGTCTCAAGGAGGCGGGCGTGGATGTCTGATTAGTAGTTCGTGTCTTCTTGACCAATACTGCCGACAAGGTCTTATTGTTCACGAAGGAACAGAGAGCAGCCTTAGCCAGCAACTGCGCCATGACCCGAACACAGATCCAGAAGACCAGGCCCATGAAAAAGGGCAGATCGAAGATGTTGAGCGACGTGAGGGCACGCGATGGCATGCCGTTAAACAGGCTGGGCTTCAAAGACCATGGTCCGTCACCGCCATGGGCTACAGTGACATGGTACATCCTGACAGGCCCGGTCAAGAGTATCTGGATGCTGTCCAGGTCATGGCGACGGAGCGAGATAGATCCTGTATGAAGTCGCCATCAGTGTCTCCATACAACTTCACGCAACCTCCAGAATGAGGAATCGATGCATCATCCTCGTTACGCTATTCATAACACCATCTCTTGACCCAGGCAAGCGTACCAATATTGAGTACTGAGATTGCGAATGGTAACCTGCGATAGTGGTGTTAGATGAAGGCCATGTTTACATTCTGTGAAGTCATCTGCTGCCCCCTAACTCAAATTAGAGGACGGTCAAAAGCGAGCTACCTAGTTTAAGACAAGGCCGAACCGAGCTTGTCTTGCAATGGCAGCTAGCCTTGTTGGGCTTGATAGAACTGGCAACTGAAATGGTACACTTATCTGCCGTTTGGGAAGACAGGATATACATGACAAAGCTCAGCGAATGTTGGACTTCTTCATGGTTAGGGCTTGCCTCGGCATGGTTGCCATTGCTCAAAACACTTCACGGCTGCACCCACATTCGGCTTGTTTCTGGGGAGGAAAAAGAAAGGCTGGATGAACCAATAAACCTTACATCAGACAGCAAAAGCCACAGCTGACTTCGCGCAGCTGAAACGGTACGGACGTTTCCATGTGATGGGGGCCTGGTAAGTTTAACCCAAACTGCTGGAATCCCGAAGCCCCCTCGGCCAGCCGCGGACCTGAGTGGATTCAATTGATGGTCGGTGTTCGGTGAAACGGCAGAATCGGTACGTACCTATTTAGGTACAGCTGAGGTAAGTGGCAGGGGGTTAAAGGAAAAAACACCAAAGGTGTCTGTGATGAGTCTCAATTGTACGCAGCAAATCCCATCATGACCGAATAATAAAAACCGAAACTGCACGCAAAATAACTGCCGACCTCATCAACTTCTTTTCCAATTGCAAACTTCATTCTCAATTAAAGCGCACGTCACATTTCAGCTACTTGCATCGCCAATTGAGCCCGAAAAAGAGGATGTCTTTCCGACCCCTTAAGTCATGTGCTTTATCCTTATATCGGGGCTCCCGATTATCTGCACCCCTGAATAACGTGATACCCTTGTCGTCGCTCCTCTCCCAACAACAACCACAACAACGATGGAGCTCGCACTCTCCTTTGGGGTCCCAGGCCGTTTTTTCAAGGAAGAAGGTCACTATGGGCACATTGCGGTCCATGTACAAGAAGAATGAGCCCATCACCATGATCACTGCACACGACTTCCCCAGTGCACATGTCGCTGATGCTGCCGGCATGGACATGGTCTTGGTTGGGGATAGTCTAGCCATGGTGGCTTTAGGCATGGAAGATACCAGCGAGGTTCTTGTTGAGGAAATGTTATTGCACTGCCGTTCTGTTGCGCGTGCAACAAAGGCCGCCTTCACCGTAAGCCTTTTTTATCATGTTCTTATTCTTCGCTTGACACTTGAAAGCTAACGTAACAACAGATTGGTGACCTGCCGATGGGATCATACGAGATCTCTCCCGAACAGGCTTTAGACACAGCCATCCGTTTCGTGAAAGAGGGTCGTGTCCAAGGTATCAAACTAGAAGGTGGGAAGGAGATGGCACCAACCATCGCCAAGATCACGCGAGCCGGCATACCTGTGCTTGCTCACATTGGTCTGACTCCCCAGCGGCAAAATTCCCTGGGAGGATTCCGCGTACAGGGTAAGACCGCGGACAGTGCCATGAGAGTACTCGAGGATGCACTTGCTGTACAGGAGGCGGGATGCTTCGCGACCGTACTCGAAGCCGTACCGGCGGAGGTAGCAAGCATAATCACCCAGAAACTCTCCATCCCGACCATCGGCATTGGCGCTGGCAATGGCTGCTCTGGCCAGGTTCTCGTCCAGGTCGATATGACGGGAAATTTCCCGCCTGGCCGATTCCTCCCGAAGTTTGTCAAGCAGTACGGGAACGTGTGGGCCGAAAGCCTGCAGGCGATAAAGACATACCACGAAGAGGTGAAGGCCCGCTCATATCCAGCACCGGAGCACACCTATCCGATCACCCAGGATGAGCTGAGCGTGTTCAGCAAAGCTGTCGGTGGGAAGGGCGGCGAACAGTAAGACGTCTGCCTTTTAAAAACCACGAAAACTTCGCGAAGAATGAAGATGCATGATTTAGCGTTAGCGTTAGAAAGCGTTCGCAGGATACCAGGAGTCAGATAGAGATTGAGCAATCAATCAAAGAGCTGTAAGCAGGCAATCGTCTCAGCCGAAAGCAGGCGTCATAGAATAGGTGACGACCAGTTGGTCACTAGAATCCTTGAAACACTATTCCCCACAAAAGTTTAGTTATTTAATTAATAGAGATCCAGATCACAGGAGGCTGAGGCAGTGCGGCGTAACATACCCTGTGGAGATTGCCTACGACTTCGTCCAAAGCTGGCGCAAACGCGCTGTTGACGTAGAGAAATACGCTCTCCGTCCCCGAGACCTGGAGGGCCTTCCGAAGGTGTCTGACGACAGCGTCGAACTTTTGGGTAGCGCTGATCTTGCGGACTTCGCGTCGCAGCTGGGGCGCGGACCCGACAGCCTTGAAGCGCACGATGATCTTCTCTTGCTTCTCGAGATGATCGCCGGCACTGGCGAGGGCGGAGCTGGCATCCCGAGGCAGCGAAGTCAGGACGGCAGACGCGGTCATGGTCAGTGGCAGCTCGGGGGATGCCGGGCGATCCAGAATGGGGGACGGCGGAGGGGAGGGCGAGTTGCTGCGTTCTGGTACTTCTGGGTACTCCATTTTGACGAGAGCAAGCGCGAGTACGCTTTTTAATACTGGAAAGGCGTGTGAGATACGGCGGATTGTCTTTAGACTGGTGATACACGAGGTTGTTGTTACCCGGTTATTTGTTTGTATTGTTGACTGAGGATAATGCAGGTGTTTGTCAAGGCAGCTGACTCCAAGCTGTTCTCCGAGCTGCATTGCATTTGTGGATTGCTGCAGTTGGGTGGTGGGGCGCCTGCATTTCGGTAGGAATGCAGGAAGCTGCTGGTTCGCCATCCGGGTCCCTGCAGATACCCTCGTGGCGGGTAGGTGGTCCATCTCATTACGCCCACTCAAAATGACTGCCTCTACTTCTTGTGACTGGCAATTAGGGGCTAGTTGGCATTGTTTTCTCTTCGGGAGATTACCTGACTATCTAAAGTGACTCTATATCTAAATATCAACCACATTACTCTGTGACACTCGCGTCATCTACCAAACGTCTCTGCTTCTCCGGCGCTTCGGCTTGTTCTTGCTGAAGCTGCACGTCTCCGAGCTGCACTCTTCTCCGCGCATCAATGTACATCATGAACTCCTGGTATGAGTGAGGCAAGACTTTGATGTCCTTGGGTACGGAAAATGTGTAGTTAAACTGGCCCGTCGGCCTTGCGTAACCATGCTCCACGTCTCTCACCGTGCTATCCACACGCACATGAACGCGTGTCATAGGCTTTCCCGCATTTTTCTGTTTCGGTTGACTGCCGTCCTCTTCCAGCAAGGGGGGGATCGGTATATGCGACAGTGGCTTTCAGGTAAAGCACACTACCTACCGGGACTGGGTTCCTGAATGTGCATGGATCTGCGCTCACGAACGTAGGGCGCGCATGCCCAAAACTAGCGGCGCAGCAAAATGCCAGCTCGAAAGTTTGCTTCAAATGGTACCCGCCAAAGATCATAGTTTGGTGACGGTTTCTATACTGCGGCTGCATGATGGCAGCCGTGGAGAGCACCGTCTTGGCCATGGGGATGACATTGTAAGGCTTTCGGAGATCGTCATTGGGGTCGTGATATTGGACTTGCTGCAACCACATCTTGTGCACCAGAGCCGATTCAGCATCATTGGGCTCCGTCTGCAGCAGTGAGTTTTTGAGCGCCTGCTTCTTCGCCAACGACTTGGCCTCGCCAGATTTGAAAATCCTTTCTTCTTCAGGCGTGGTGTACTCTAGGCGCGGAACGTTCACGGGCTTCTTCGTAGCCGAGTCTAAGGCCACCATGGTGAATGTGCACGTAAGCAGCACGTCTTCCGGCTTGCTTGGCTCGCCCTCGGGACGCGCTCTTGCTACTTTGCAGGTGATCTCGAGACTAGAGCGCCCTGATGCATATGTCACTTGCCCGCTATACTCCAAGTCGCAAATCTCCGTCAGCGGGTGGGCTATCGTGATACGATCGAGCGCTGCAGTCACCGTCGTGACGCCGGGTCCAGTATGCTTGTAGACAATGATGCCCGAGAGGGCGTCCAAGTCCATGAAGACCGTTCCTAGCCTGTATGTTATAGTATTAGAGAGGTGTTGCTTGTTGGTTGAATAGCGAGCGCATCGCCGATCGCGTACCGAATGTGACCAGAGGAATTGATGTAGGTGTCAGAGAGCCAAGGGTCTTGACCAAGAGGAAGCACCACCCGGTGGTAGCTGTCGCTCATCTTCTTTGGTGACATGTCGCGTTCGTGCGGAAGAGCATCGTCTGAGCCCGTTCCTTTGCCAGATTGCTGCAGCCTGAAGGCTTCGATCCATGGCGTCGGCAATCGATCATCAGTCAGCCCTCGGAACACACCATCGGTGCGACGCGACGGTGTTGCATGGAGGCATCGTGTCTGGAGGATTCGATCGTTTTGTCCCCGGCGCACCGTTCGGGACGCCGTGGTGAGCAAGCTGCGCACCACTCTGTTTCTACTGGCCATCATGCTTTACTTTGCTTTTGAAGACACGTCAAGTTCCAAGATGTTGCACTGCTCTCCTGAGACGGGCCGCTGTTATGATTGAATAATACTTACACATCCGAGGTTATTGTGCAGTTTACATGTACGGCCCGGCGCGTTCTCGTTTGAAGTAGAAACTAGTCGGCGGGACGAAAATGACGCCGGGTTTTCGATTGAACGATATTCCTTGAAGAGTCATATTCATATTCCAGGAAAGAGGTAGAGTGGGACCATTCTTCAAACTGAACCAACAATATTGAGAACACGTCACGGTTAGTTTATGCGGCTTAGGAATCGCTTCATTACATACATACTCTTCCTCGATGCTCTTCTGCCTGCTCACTTAAGCTCGCCTATTAAAAATATGAACCCAGAGAAGCGGAATCGGGAGGATGAAGCATTCATCTACTGTTTCTGACTATTTGTTGATCAGCTGCCATCTACAGCCGAGACTGCCCTCGCTGTGGATTGACTTTCCAAAAATAAGGCCAATGCACAAATTTGTGCTAGGATGGCTTTGGTTGATAAATGCAGTGTTCAAGGCCGCCCTCAATTGTAAGATGGTGAGTTGTAGATATGTATCGCGCCCGCACGATCGTTGTTGTGATTGCTCACTACATCTATGTAAACTGTTAAGATCTAGTATCCACTGCCAAACCCAATGCCATGAATGCCAACTCAAATCCCGTATGCCACCATGCCCCGTAACGCCCCCTGATTAGACGAGATCTATGTGAAAGCAAAGAAACGCCAACTGCAGAGCCCAGCTGCTCCGGTAACCCGCCCTCAATGCCATAATCGTCCTAGGCCATGTTGAAAGCCTTGCGACGAATGGTCTTCTTCAGATCTTCTTTGAACCGGTCAAAGGGAAGGACGATCATGCTGTAGTCGGCGCCCTCGCTACTGAACCCGATGACGTGGCCCAAAAGCAGCGGCCTCTCGGCAGCGACGGTGCGGCGGACCCAGATGCCACAGTCCTCTGGCCTGACGGGGTAGCTTGAGGTATTGACGACGAGGCCGTGGACCTTGCGGCGGCTACCGCTGCTGCTGCCCGCGGAGGCGGCGCAGAAGGGCTGGGACTCGGCCACGACGCCCGTGACCTCCTCCCCGGACGCGGTGGAGAACTCGACCAGGTCCATCATCTCGGGCTCGTCGACGTACTGGTCCAGCATGTCGAGCGGCACGGCGGCCTGGCTGACGGCCTCCTCGTCGCCGCGGAACCACTGCGAGCTGACCTTGACAAGACCGTACCCCTGCTCCGTCGAGTAGTGCACCACCTTGCCGATCTGCCCCACGGGCTCCTGCGCCGTCAGGTCCTGGTAGTACTGGATGGGCTTCGTTATGGGGGCGCAGCGGGTATGGTGCTTGGCCGACGAAGAGGAGGACGACGACCCGCAGGCGCACCACCCCAGCAGCGAGACATCTTGGACGATGAGCATGTAGAGGCTCTTTCCATCGCGGATTAGGCCGCCGGCGGTGACGATGTGATACTCCTCTGCGGTGGCCCCCTGGATGTAGAGGAGTTGCCCTGCTTGCCAGTAACGGTAGTCCGGCAAAGATGCCAATGGCGACTGAAGAAGGTATGCGTCCATTTTGGTTTGTATGCGTGTGATAAGTGTCGTTCGTTCTTTGGTCTCTGTCTTGTTTGCATATTCTCAGGCATAACTTCTCTAGGCATACTATCGACCGTGTTATATACAGCTTCGTAAATACTACATCTGGCTACATATCAGGAGATGGTTCTGACCTTGCCGTATTGGGACAATGAGGGTATAATAGTGAGCAGCGACACGAAGTAGGAACTTCTGTTTCATTCTTACTTTAGTAGCACTGTTTCTGCTCAGCCCAATGGTGAGCGTTCCTGGTGACACCCAGTGGTGCCATTCCTGCTCGGTGTAGGTTCCAGGGAGACACTTGCAACTCCAGCCGTATCTCGGTTTCCATTCCTGAAGTCATGTCGGGCAGGAACTCCCACAATTGGTCAATTGGTAGATATAGGGTTGTTTAAGATACCAAGCTTCGATCCTTTTGAAATGCATATCCTGCTTGAGCCACCTTAGTTTTACTGGCCGAATACGGCGTCTTTGCAATGAGTCAACCACAGCCTCTTTCCATGGCTTTGAAGCAGACTGTCCTTCAGGTAGTGGACGTACTGATCCATTGGACCTAAATAGCTGTTAAATCCGCAATGCCAAGGATGCCTATACATGAAGTCTTGTTAATTCCTACTTAGGCCTGGCGTCTAGATCAGCCCTTTTTACTTAACACTAATTATAATCGGTTCGTCTCGGTCCTTACATAATACGTCTTCGAGGTAAGTCTTCCGTATTTGATAGCTGAACGTTAAATGCGTCTCTATACGTTTGTATACGTCCCTGTGAGCTCAAGTTCGCGGAACAAAGGTACCGATTTGGTCGAACAATCATAGGACTGTTCGAGTATGATAAGACTGTGGTAGGCTCAGCACATTCGGCGAGGAAGCCAGGTTACATCCGCGTCATTGAACTCACGACCTGATTCAATGCTAATATCAGCAGCCTTGTGTGATTGTATGGATATTGTGTGACCTTAGCCTCACAACGAAAACATACGATCTGTTGCATATCAGATGATTAGGGTCATTCAATTCCAGACCAATTTTCACCGGAGCGAGATCTTATTTACAACTACACAATAACACGAAGTAGAGTGAATGCCAACTTTCAGGCAGTCAGGCCGTGTTTGGTTATATCACCTCCACGACACCGAAATGAGGTAACATGAAAGGACATTGTTGAACTTGGATGACATGGAGTATATATATCTCTATTTATAACCACAGACATACACGTAGTAATTCGCTGAGTACAGTGGTGTTGTACCTACAAATCCTGAGCTGAAACATATCTCTATATAGCCTCGTAGATGTTGTACCGTCCAACATATGCCGGGTCAGAAAAGAGATTATGAAACTCATCACGGTGACGTAGTATCCCACAACATCTAACTTTCACTGGTTGTGTCAAATACGGATTTCTGCATTAGGATACCAGTCAGGCCAAGCCTGCACGCAGATCTTATGTCCCATTAGGGTAATTGCGGCTTTAATGCCGAATTACCATCGAAGCCGCGTCTTAGGTAAAGTTAGCCTGCATGCCAAGGTGAGATCTAGGGAGGTCTCAGGCAACACTACGAGATTGGTAGCTGGTTCGGGCGTGTGACTGGTTTTGCCAAGGATGATCCCGTCTTAGTCAGTCACCCCTATCTATGAAAAGGAAACGGAGGCTATCTCATAGCCTCTCAATCCCGATCCGTGGGCGTATACAGCCACGAAACACGTGCCAAGCTGCATACCGAGTCTGTTTTACCATCAATGAGATCCGTGTCAGCCTGCTAAGGTACAGCCCGACGCGACAACCCTTTGCCACCGTTTACCAGTGGTTCGAAGTTCAGATAGACAGAATACACCAATCGGAAGTAGTGGGCCACTAGACGTGGATCAATGCAAGCGTACCTAAGCTTGAGCAACGAGCGTATTCCCCGTATTCGACCGTCCAATAAGACGCGAGGTTTTCTTCTTGCAGATACCCAGCCCACGTGGGTGGTGGCCGTTGTTAGGATCTTCACCGGCAAAAAAGATATTTATGGCACGTTCGAACTCGGAAAGAACAAGCAACTCATCTATTTCCATCGTAACTGCGGAAAGGGGAATCTCTAAGCTCAAATGCGTCCGGGCTCACAAAGCCACAACCATCCGTAAATGCCAATTTGTTCTCATATCAAAGCCTCCAGCAACCTCCGCTGATAGGCTCAAAGCATCCTCCTTCCATTTGTCTGCAAAGTCCTTCTGTACGAAACCCATGTGTCCGTAGACTGAAATCTGGTTCTTCTACCAGCATGTGCACCATCACTCAGTCGAAAAGCCCACGTAGATCCTGGACGAGGTCGAATCGGATGAAGAGCTCTCCTCGGGGTGCCGGCAGGCCAGCGCCTAGGTGCTGGTGTAGGTCCTGAGCCAAGTCCTTGGGGATGTTCACCCCACCCTCGTTCTCCATGGCGTCCTCGAACAGAGCCTGGCGTAGCTTAGACTTCAGATTAGGTCCGAATAAATCACCGTCGGCAGACTCGTCGTCGAAGGTGACAGCACGCTTTCGGCGGCGGTTGATAGGTGTGAACGAGGGACTGGGACTCATGTTATCCTTCTCTGAATCAGCACCAGCTGGACTCGGTACGCGGAGGTCTCTTCGGCCAGCCGAAAGCGGTCCAGACTTTGCCAACGTAGAACCTCGGCGGGTTTGGCGTGACGGCGTGGCGACAATCGAAGGAGATTGGGTGCTGTCGCTCTTGCGGGGCCTGCCTCGGGGTCTCTTGGTTGGCGGGGCATCGTTGGACAGTGAATCGTCAAGGTTGGTCGTCGAAGGTGTACCGTTGGCACTGCCATCAGCCTTAGGCGTGGGAAGGGGGTGCTTGCGAGGTCGACCGCGTCCACGCTTGGCGGGAGCTGAGGCAGGAGAGGCCATCTCTGGAGCTTCCTGGGGCGGCTCCACAATGCTCTTGACCTGGTTTGCAATATCTCTCATTCGCTCCTGGTCAGGGTTGACTTCAGGATCACCAATGGTGGTATCCTGATCGTCGTGGGAGGTGGATGGTTGGGGATGGTCAACCGTCTCTTTGAGAGAGGCGTCGTTGAAGGGACCTGTATCTGAATTAGGTTGGATAAGTTTGGTCAACACACGGAAGTCGCGGTTCTTGGCTCCAACAAATTTTCGTACTTACCTGAAGGCAAATCCGAAACCACATGTGCAATTTCGGTATCTGCATCAGGCATCTCCGACTCCTGGTTCTGATTCATCTTGCTTGATGTTGTTCCGTTCAATGAAATGTGATGGTAGTAGAGGTAGGTAGGATGGGTAGAAAGGGAATTTAGATCGATGTTCTGGTTTGGACTCAAGGAGGCATCCATTTAAAAAGATTAGGATTCAATCCAGTTGCCGATTGTAATAAATAAAAGGCAAGAACATTAATTAATTAATTTAACACCCGGAGAAACCTCACTTGTTCATCACCCCAGCCCAGGTCACAAACGGCACGGCAACCGCGTTAATTACCTCGCCTGAGGTGTCAACTGACGGGCTGAATTCAATATATGACATTTAACAATTACAAAGTGCTGCTTCATGTTCTGATTGTTATTGTTTCTCGTAGCTCAGTTTGAGAGATGATACTTCAAATCTAACTACTATATTACTTCCACTTTATTTACTGACATGGCATTTGTAACTCAGGTAGGTGACTTGAAAACACTCGCAGTGCTATGTTGCAGCATCCAGAAGCTGCGTTGGCTGCATATATTCCTGCTTGAGGATGAGGCCACCTAGGGTCATAACAATCCCATCATCTTTGCTCATGGCGAATTGGCTACAGTTACTGAGTGGCAACCATGAGCATTGAGTCCAGATACAACAGTTGATCTTGTGCCAGGCAGGGATATTTTCTTACTACGATGAACAGATACACAATAGTAAAATTAGTCTCGTGCCTGTGAACGTGAAAATTGACAACAAATTGAGCTAGAAGGCCAACACTGCCAAGAACACTCTCCAGTAGCCGGACATAGGCACTTATTTGAATATAAACAAAACAGTAAATATCAAGTGAGCAGGTCAAAATTCTAATTTGACATAACCTAAGTATACAAAAACATGCTAGTTACTCCTCAGATACCCTTCCAAAAATCACATACAAAGTCCCACATTGATGGCATTCATAGTTAAATCACTTAATGTCCATTAACACCATTCGTCCCGTTAGTCCCGTTAGACCCGTTGGAGCAGCACTCCTTCCCAAAGGCAAGCTTGCTGATCTTGTCCGCCGCATCGTAGACGCCCTTGTTGTTCGCCGCCACCTGGCTCGGCGTGCTCGCGTAGCTCGGCGGCACGTCCATGACGGGGTTGTTGTCGAAGAAGTTCCGCGGCTTGAGGATCAGCGTAATGGGCTCCACCGGCATCACAGGGAAGTCCTCGGGAGCCGGGAAATGGACGACGCCGAACGTGTGCCAGAGCACGACGTCGGTGTTGTCGATGGACTCGGTGCCGTCGCCCATCCACTCGGGGATGCCTTGGGACGGCTCACCCGAAGTCTGGGGGACGTGACGGCCGGCTGCCCACAGTTGATCGTCGCTGTCTGTTGTGGGACAGCGGTTAGCTACTATTCAAAGAAGCTGCCCCGAATAGGAGAAAGGGGAAAGGGAGGCTTACATTTAGTTACGTGAACTGCAGCTCTGGCAAATCCGGCACGCTTCCACACCAAAGAACCTTCCTTGGGCATGAGCCTGGGTACCTCGCGGCTCACAAGCTTGTACGAGGCTGGTTTGCCGCTGTAGGGGTGTAATCGGTTGGTGTTGGAAATATCCCAAGTTCTTGCCGTATCCCCGTTGTACTGTGTGGCGGCCTCTCCAGTGGTGGCCAGCTTGGTTCTCTTAGCGTAAAAGGCGTTGCCGTAGAAGTTCTCCTTGCTGCCAACTGGTGCATCGGAAGGCATCGCATCTGACATAAAGATGGTATTGTTAGGCCCGTCCACGTTGGCGTCAATGCGAAGACAGAAGAGATGCTGGTGGTTCTGGGCGTTGACGCCGGGGTAGACCTGTGTACCCCAGCCTCCAAGGTCCTCGTCGGGGTTCATGGCATAAGTGTTGAGGATACCGGTGAGTTTGATCTCTGGCTGGATGGTTCCATCTTGCTACAATGGGAATCAGTATATAAGCAGGCAACGGTATTGTGGTTATCAGATTATGGGCCTTACATGGAATATCCACTGGATCGCATACTCGTAGTTCGCAGCAGTAAACACTTGTTGGACGACGAGCTTGCGTGCTCGGGTGACGATGGTCGACTCATCACGGAAGTCAGTGTGTTTGAACAGGATGCCTGCATCCTCCTCGTGAATGCAGACAGCATTCTTGATGGTGCGGATACCGCCTTCCCGGGAAGGGAACTCGGCGTCAAGATAATGGATGGAACCCTTGCAGTCGCAACCAAGTGAGAGACTGTTAGTCATGTAACCGGCTCCGTACTCGCCCAAATCAAAGGCATGCTTGCGTTGATGGGGATGCTCGGGATTTCCACTACTCCTTGTCAGCACGAACGAAGTCTGGGCTTGGTGACCTGTTGACTTACTATGGGACCACCATCTCGGATAGTGATAGTCGGTAGAAAATTGGCCGAACTGTGCCCTTGTCGTTGTATGTGATGTCATTGAAGACAATTCCTTCTCGGTAGTTGAAGCCGATGTGGAATTTCCAGTTTTGCCATTCCAATTGTCGGCCCTTCATCTCGAAGGAAACTCCCTCTGGCTGTGTGATGTTGATGGGCTTCAGGTTGGTCCTGTATCCCCCGGCGGCTTCTACTGCTGCCGGGTGGTAGTTGATTGGCGGGGCTTTGTTCAGAGGCCTCCTGACCTTTGGGATGTCGATACCAACAATAGCCTTCTTCTCGCCATCATAGATTGGGCAGAAGTCCAGAGGATATGCGTACTGACAGTCGTCCGGATTGGGACGGTAGTACATGAGTGCCTGCTGCAACCGGATGGTATTGCCGTGGCGCTCATCATACCCGATTGTCCAAGGGTCGCAGTAGACCTTGTGCATGTCTTCCTTGAAGATACCACTGATCTCGCACTGCTCAATGACTCCGGGGTCTTTCCGACAGACATGCTCCACTGCCTGAAGCTCTTCCATAGTAATCTAAAGACCACTGGTTAACATCTCGTACATATACGGCAAGGTAAAATCCGGGGTGGTGAACTCACAATGGGTTGGAGACCCTCTAGTAACTCCCATTTGGTGATGTTTCCGTTCTGCAGATCGACCAACCCATCGTAGACCTTGCCGCCAGGGGCAATGACCACGACATCGGCAACTCGGGCAGGTTTAGGGAGGTTTGCCGAGTCTTGGAGCCATTTCATCATCTCCGCCTTGCGCGGCTCGTGAAGGGACACGACATTGAAGAGCAAATCGCCATGGGCCTTCTTCACGATCGAGATAGCTGCTTCGATCTCCCCCGCCGTCAAAGGGTCAAAGGGGTGCAAATCGGGTTTCGCAACTGCGGAAACCATTATGCGACTGTCTGGTTGGAGGTTTATTGATCAAATACGGTGTAAAGTGAAGGGTGAAGAGGCAGGAAGGTGTCGCGTCATGGGATGGCGATGTAATTAATCTGTATTTATCATATAGGGGATCTGGCTGGCGAGGCAGGACCTTGATATATAGAGCAGGCCAGGTGGGTGCTCGGGGATGAGGAAGCCATGTCTCAATCGGGAAATACTAGCCATTGGGGACGGTTGCAAGCTTGAGATGTCTAAAACCCGATAAACCTCGAGGCTTCCAATCTCCAGGCAGGTTTCTTGGGAGGACTGGTTACCTAACGATAAGGCTTGCAACGCCAATCATCGGCATTATTCATGGCATCCCTTTCCATGGTCGATGATGATCAATATGCACCGATCTTGGGGCCACTAGCCAGCCGGCCGGCATGGTGCAAGTCGTGACGATTGTAGATGGTGTAGCCCCTAGAAGCGCTACCCCTCATCCCATTGATAAGCGTTACTGGCTCTAGTAGGAGAGATAAGAACCAGCCGTGGACCGGCGCCGGACTCCCACGAGACTTATCAACCCCACCTCACCGTGCCTTTTGCCCATAACATGATGTATTGTTTGTCTTTTTATGAGTACTATTCCTGAATCGGACACTCGATAGCAATACCTGCATGAAGTGATCGAGGCCTAGAGAGCTGTTGATGCGATTGCTGATCGACAAGTACGCAGGTCGCGACTCAGCATGCTTACCTGCCGTGGGGCCAATCGTAGCTTACCACCACCTCCCTGTAGCCAGCCCTGTAGTGGTTTGGATCTGCCTACAGGTCTACGCCGTTTGTGGTGGACTTCGGGCATGAGGATCCTCTATCTCCAAACCCTCACGATAGGTCTCCAAGATACAGTTTGTAATAATTATAAATAAAAGTATTTATTAATGCCTGATGATTCCAGCAATCACAGTCGGTTTCAGCGAGATCACCCAACTCAGATGTGATTGTTTGGTTTCCTTCTGACCAAGACGGATGAATGCAGCTTCTTGCTTCTGACGGGCCAACCAAAAACATGGTACGAAACGCACCTCACAATCAATTCCACACCTAAGGTCAGGACCTGTATAAGATGAAATACAGCTTTGTAAATGGAGGAAAAGATGACATCCTTTTAAGGATTGTACATTTTCCGCAGAGACATCATGAGGGTATGTTTCTGTATAATTTTAAATAAAATAATGTTCACATAAAAACATGAAGGTGATGTTTTAGTGATTGTCTGACTGGATTGTGGTCGCCCCTATTGTTATTGTTTCTGGCAACAACAATCACTTCACCCACTGATGATTGAGGCAACTAAGAACCCCCAAAAGATATTAAAATTACAGGAAATCAATAGCTGCCAACCATTCTGAACATGTGTTCTGTTCGCACCCACACTCGCACTCACCACATCTCCCCTTTCTGAACGCAACCAACAGGTGGCCACCTGCACCAGACCAACCATGTCTATGTACGTGGGAGAGATCCTGGCAATCGACAAGATTGCCGGCCAACCTGACTATGAGACAGCAATGGTTAGCAACCTCCCCTGTGTGGTTAAGGCGGGCAAGTTCAAGGTCGAAGAGCATGTCATGGTATTCCCTGTGGACACCATCGTGTTCGTTGACGCAAACGACGCGATCCTTGAATACACTGCACATAATGAGGTCCACGAAGACAGTAACGGGGTCCGTGGACTGCAAGTGAAGCCTATCATGGTCCATGGTCAGGTGTCTGCTGGCCTTGTGGTCAAGCTCTCTCGGTTCCCCAGCATGAATGCCAAGGTACAGAAAATCGTCGACAAGAGCAAGAACAAGGACCAAGGCAACGACAAGGGCAACGACAAAAAGAACACCGCATCTCGACTGACCTGGCCCGAGAGAATATGGCAGTCCACCCAGTCCCGCGGTTTCGGAGTAGCAAAATTTAGACCCAAAGACCCCAAGGCCTTCCTCGGCGAACGACCCGCCTTCGTACCGAAGACCACTGCCCCCTTCATCGATGAATCTCCCGAGATCTTCTGGAACAAGGCGAACTGGCCCAGCATCTGGCAGGCCACGCCCGCCATGCCCAACCGGATGCCAATGTTCATCTACATGGTCCAAAACGACTCGGTCTGGGCCAAGGCCATCGAGCGACGACCCGCCGTAGGCCGCGGCCTCCTACCACACGCCCGCATGGGTATCTGCGGCGAGACCAACGACTTCCGCGACATCGGCAAACACACTCTATGGGACTCGATCTCTCGCACGAAGGTCCCTTCCCAACTTGGCAGGCTCAAGAAGGAGAATATCGCCATTGAGTGTGTGATGTGGGTCACAGGGGCAGCCATGACAGCTACTGGACCACGGCCTCAACATGAGTTCCGGATCTTCGCGGTCTGGGATATCGACGAGCAGAAGCGAATGCCTCTCCAGAAGACCCGCGTACTCGCCCAGTGGTTGGGCTTGTCCATGGTACCCGACTTGGGCCGATGGGGGTTGAGCGAGATTTTGATGGGCGAAGCGGCGCGCGCGGACCTGGGAGTCGTCTACATGAGCCAGGACGGCCAGACCGTCATGAGATCCCGTCCTACCAAGAACGCGCCCAAGTTGAAGAGAAACAACATCTGGAGCCTGTGGTGATCGACGATGCTGTGGGGGTTTAGTTTAGGGGAGGCTTATGAGTTAGCGGCGGAGCTACGCATTCGGAGAAACCCCAAGTCGATCATGGCGGGGGTGGCGCCTCGTTTCATGGTCTGAGCACACGCATAGAGTTGTAAACCATGAAACGGCGATGAACAGCGAAGTTGATTGCTTCATCAATTCAGATAGAGAATCCGGTCGCGCATTTGATTTACTCCGTGCATCCAGTTTCAGCTTTTCGATTAAATCGGATGAATGTGATGCGTGATGTCGCTGCGCCCGTAATTGACGCCGTAAGGAGGTAAGCAGGTGCGCTCCCGGTAGGAACTGGCCAGCAGCCAACAAGCGGGTGTTTCTTGGCATTCCATCTCTGTGGAGCACTTCGTGAACCCGAATAAGAGCTTTTGGTATCATATTTCTATTATTGTCGGTTGGGAGCGTTAAAAAAGCGACGACAAACTATAACCTTCTGGACTTCGCTACTCCATCTGGATGCATAGGAGGTACTTAAGAGGGAGTCAAAAGCAGTTACCAGTAAGATTCGCAATCTCATACTTACACCGAACACCATGGCACCAAATAGACAGATGCAGATCCAGTATCAACCCTTTCTCAAGTACGCAGAGTTCTCAGACGATCCAATATTGGTCGAGATCAGTCCCAGACCTCAACCTCAGCAGCCTGAGCCAACAAAGGCGTTATGGTGCCAACGCCGCGTGCTTTCAATACATATCATCTCGTATGTTGTGGTGATCATTACAACATCACTCTTCTGGATCTTGGTCATATTGTCGAATTCCCCCTCAAACGATACAGCGACAGACTGTGCGTTATCGACAGCGGAGGCGCATGAAAATGACAACACCGGCGCCCTCGCTACCCATGATCAGCAACAGCCCCGGCTCAACATCACGACAGGAGCCACGTACCTGACCTGCGGCAACTCCACGCAGGAGGCGCGGTCCCACGGCTGCCAGTACGACGTGCTGCTCAACAACTGGGTGCCGGCGCCCTGCTACGACGCCGACTTCGTGGCCGAGTACGAGGAGGACGGCAGCTCGGCGGCCTTCCACGACGCCGCGTTGACGCAGCGCGTCGAAGGCGGCGCCGAGGCCCTCGGGGAGCTCGTGTTCTACTACACGTCGCGGCGCGACCACGTCAACCACTGTGTCATGATGTGGCGGAAGCAGTTCGCCGCGCTGTTCGAGAGGCGGGTCGCCTTCGACAGCGTGGTCGCAAACCCCTACCACACCGAGCACTGCTCCCAGTACCTCCTGGACGCGCCTGAGAGGGCCGCCAAGGGCGGGCAGGTCGAGCCGACGAAGACCTCTGTCGGATTTGCAGGATGCTGGGTCAGGGACGAGGTCACGACTAGATGAAGCAGCCACCCAGTCCCTGGCTGGGTGGCTGGCTGCATAATTTGTTAGGCGTTTTCTGGGTTGCGGGAGTAAACCCCTTGGAGGAGCTGGGGCTGGTCCATATGCTATTGAAGTCAGGAGTTCTGGGTATTGTCAAAAGTGACATTTTGATCAAGAGCTAAGAACAAAACCGTTGCATTTCATGTCCACCCATCCGTAGCTGACCATCCATCAGGGTAGACCTAATCGCAAAGATACCATGGCTAACGATGATGAGCCTGAATTGCCAGCTGAAAAGAATTTAACTTTTCAAAGTCGAGCCAACTCAAACCAACTGCAGATTGAGATTTACATTCGCGAGCTTGAACAAACGTATGGCAACCCCTGTGACTGCTGCAGGGACATGGCCAACGTGTAGCTCCCCGTTGATGTTCAACATCCCAGCCAATCAAACGCATAGCTCACATCTCAGATCCATCCTGAGTGATAGAATCTATCCTTGCTGGTAGAAAGCTCTATTATCAAATCCCGGACGTTGTGTTGGGGATCATCACTGCGAGCACTGCAGAATAACGGCAAATGAGGTGAGATTGATGTCCGACGGATACCATATTCAGCCAACATTGGTAAGTAAGTGTATAAGTCTGAATGGAAGGGTCCGCTATGAGAGGGACATCATAATAATGAGCAAATCATGTAATTGTGGTTGCTTTCAATAGAGGCTTCCATTCGCGCCATCCTGGACATGTGAAGATGTAAGGCAAACCACGCGGCGTGACAACAGGTTTGATTACGCAATATGTACACATCGTATGCTTTCGGGCGCATTGCGAGTAAGGACACTCGTCAATACAACAATTGCTTAACCAATGAACAGGCGAGTTGTCGATCTGGAAGAATGATTGATGGCCTTCATCAGCCCTATGGTATTTTGAAACAGGCTAACTCATGACAACGAGCGTCTGTGACGTCACCTCTCAACCTTCTAGTTCCCTGCTTTGGCGGGGCAATTGCCCTGTACGATATGTCTACAAATAGCCCCCAGACACCAGAAACAGCATCTTGACATTGAGAAGAACAATCAGCATCCTACCACAAACTCAGAGTCAGCCTATCAATCCTACGACTTGTCTTAACACTACCACCTCTACTGCAAAGAACCCCAACTACAAACCCACCAAATCAACAATCAACATGCCGTCCTCGCAAGATTCCGGTGCGACTGGCGCCGCCAAGTTCGTCACCAGCGCCATCGGCAATACTGTCGGTGGTGTGACGCGCACCGTCGGTAACGTCACCGGCGCGGCCGGCCGCGGCATTGGCGACACCATCACGGGCGCCACTGGATCGGCGGGCAAGCCTGTCGGCGATGCTATCGGCTCCCTGGGCACCGGCGTCCAGAATGGCGCCGACGGTGTATCCAAGGGCGTCGAGAACGCTGGCCAGTGGAAGAAATAGGCCACCTGGTTGACGAAACGGAACGAGACGAGACGAATGAAACAGATGTAATAACCAATGGGTTGCAGGCGCATGGAGTTTGCCATCCTTCCACTTTAGGACGGGATTGGCGGGAGTTCGGATCATGATTAAGGAATGGACACACACCTACACAGTCTATGAATGATGAACAATTGACGGAAGAGTGTACTTCTTGGGGATGAGTAGTACAATACTTGATGGCTGTTCCATCAAGTATTGGTCAGGTTTAACAGAATACATTACCGTCCCCTTCACAATTGACATTCGAGTTTGGTACTTGAGCTTGTTTGTGTGCCTCCGTACTGCCTGATATAATTGATGCACAACCCACGTATAATAGCCTACCCCAAGATCCTTCGACATCGTTTTGGAATCCCTGCCTCCGAGTCTTCTGTCCCCTAGTCGGTTTCCAGCCCAGACTCCTGGCCACAGTAGACATGGTTCTCGAGTTGCTGCAATATCTCATCTCAACGAGATTCGGATCGTCCACCCCAATATACTCGGATGACGCCGCCGAGCCTCCATTATCGAGCCTCGCGCTTTTAAATCACATTATCCCGATTCCTGCCCACCGCGTGGCACACACCCGCCGGCCCTGCGCGACCTCGCGCCAGACGCGTTGGCCATTGCCGCTGAACATGATGCCCCGCCTCTCCGCCAGGAGCTTCTCGTCGCCATTAGACAGATCTTCCACGTGCACGTGGTCCCACTCCCCCAGCGCCCCGGTCCACTATGACGGTCCGGCCCGCAGGGTTGCAGTGATTCGGCGCTGGTACAGCGTATAACGACGCTTATCAACATCACGAAGGGCTTATATAGCACCCTCCTTTATGCTCCAAAGCGTCAGCAGCTCGCCTAATTTTACTATATCTATATTGAAATTATCGAATGCATCTTCAAGGCTGGTCATACTCTGCAGCTGGTGGGTTGTTATGCAATTGCTGCTGGAAAAGGGGGGGATCGGAGATCGCCGGGTTTGACCCACATACCTCACTGCACGCAAGCAAGCGGCACCCCCCGATTCCGATAGCGCATCACAAGAAGCACGGGTCTACCACGACAAGCTATCAACTTGTTCTTGGGTTTTGCTTACTCGTGATCGCATTAGCCAGAGTCGAGAAGCCTGCTATCATCTCTGTAGCTTTCATTTCATCCATACTTCAGCACCAGAATGGCACCACCCGCAGACAAGCCGGAGACCTTCCTGGAAACCCTGCTCTCAATCATCGAGAAGAAGATCATACCCCTGACCTCCGCGGGTGTCTTATCAGGCAGCAAGTTGTTCGGTGCAGCGATCCTACGCAAAGACGACCTATCCGCCGTGACGGTCGCGACCAACAACGAGCAGGCGTCACCACTGCTGCATGGAGAAATCAACTGCATCCAACAGTTCTTCTCCTCGCCCGATACCGCATCTTCGCCGCGGCCGGCGACCAAGGACTGCGTCTTCGTGGCGACGCACGAGCCGTGCTCGCTCTGCCTGAGCGGCATCACGTGGTCCGGCTTCGACAACTTTTATTACTTGTTCACGTACGAGGACAGCCGCGACCGGTTCGGCATCCCCTACGACATCCAGATCCTGCAGGAGGTGTTCCGAGTGCGTGCTACGGCTGGCGAGAGCGACGACAGCCTCGAGCAGCGTCCGCTGTACAACCGCCGGAACAAGTTCTTCACGGCTAAGAGCTTCGCGGACCTCGTCGATGAGTTACCGGATGAGAAGGAGAAGCAGAAGTGGAGGGGGAGATCGACAGGGTGAAGAGACTGTACGATGGGTTGAGTGAGGCTTATCAGGAGGGCAAGGCTCATGGGGTAGAGAGTGCTAGTGTTTGGAAATAGTGATGTAGACGCTCGAAAAATGAAATCCCGGGCAGTGTAGCAGCTGCATGCGGTTGGTCTCTTCTGGAAACCAAAGTGCTTTGTTTTCCGCCATTGTGGCTTTACAATTGCAAACATTTGCCTACTTGGTAGGTTGCACAGATAGAATAGGGGCTCAGAACTCGAACACTTGCTCGACTACATGGCTATGTCGGTCGAGGTTCCCGTCAATCCTGGTATAATGCAGCCGACCTCCTCTCTCGTCGAGCTCGAGGTAAGGTCTAATACTGACCAACACAGCCGACTTGGCCTGATCGTTGTTGTCGGAACCAGTCTGCTTCTTCGACACCACTCCTGCTCCCGCGATTTCCAGTACCCTCTCGGCTGCGTCGGCAATCTGAAACATACCTCGAAGCATGTGAAGAGAATGCATGCCATGAGACAAACATCGGTGCCCCTATCTGCACCGTGGTCTAGCATAAGTCGGATTGGACGGTTATACTGCTCCAAAGCAAAGACCCGGTTCGCGTCAACGTTTTCTTCGTAATAGCCATGGGTCACATGTAATGAGCCGATGGAAACCACAGCATGCAGAACGATCGGCTCATGGTGTGCGGCTTGTGGAATATGCGTTTCCCAAAACACAGAAGTGAATAAACCATAGAATTGCGGACATGTTTGCTGAAAGAAGAAAGCGAACGATCGACGAGAATGTTCCAACGAGTGGTCGTCAAATTTCGGACCTGAGGATAGAGAAAGGGGTTCAGGGGAGAATCGTAAGAGAACGAGCTGCTGTACATTCGAATACCCGTCGCATGCTCTCTCTGTCGTAACACACCTGTTACAGGCAGGCCGTGTTTCATCACATTTGATTCTCCTTGCTACATGAAGCAAATGAATCAGCGTGTCACTCGTTAGATAGAAATTTGGAGTCTCCAATGGAGCTCACTCTTGCAGGTCAGACAGCCCGATCTCGTCTTGGGCCGGTACGCCCGTTTCCTCCTCCCCTTTGGAACTTTGGGCATATCGTATCCTCGGTTAGCTTAATTAAATAGTATAATATAATAGGAAATCTTACCTTCTTTTATAAAAATCTTAAACGCTACGATCGGGACCGACTAATTAGGAATTATAATTTAATAATTATATAACTTATAAACCTTTTATAATCCTTACTTTCGGCCGCTTATAACCTTAGTAGCTCCCGGCGTATTAAGTTATATAACGTATATTTATAATTATCGATGTAGTTAGAAATTATTTTTTAAAGGATTTTAATTTTAAATCTTTTTATCCTATTACGATATAATAACGACGACTTTTATTCGAAATATACTTATTTCGAGATATAATAAAAATAATTATAGCGGCGTGGCTAAAGTCCGCCCTAAGCGGTAACGAGGGGCCTGGGTAGTGGTAATAGAAAGGGGGGGTGGATAGTAGTGGTAGTAGGCTGGCGGCTAGCGGGCGGCTAGCGGCGGAAAGGGGGGGTGGGGGGGGGGGTCTTTTCTATCACCCGGTTACTAACTAATTACCTTTCCTTCACGCGGAGCGGGAACGAGCGTCAGCTTGTTGAAAAATATGTTGATCTGCTTACAGACTGGAGGGGTGATGGCAGCGCTCGTAAGGACCCTATCTAGTTTCTCTCGCTGTGAGATTCAGGGGAAATCGATGATGTGTTTCCAGGAAGGGACCCGGCTTCTATTAAACATCAACGGCCTTGTGTACTAATGGGTAAATAGAGAAACAGTTCGTCGTGGGAAGTGGGTCTCTGGATTCTCACGGCCTCCGGTGATTGGCTCGTTCGTAAGAGCCCTGTCTATGGCGGCCACTAGCACTGCCTGCGTTCGACCAATCACACGAACCGTCATCACTGCTCTTCCCATTGATTAGGTATTGCGACTTTGTATTGCGAAGAATTGTATATAGAGCTTTGGTATTCGTTGAGACATAGTTATGGGAGCTGCTTTCCTATCACTTTCTTATATGCACTCCTCGAGGCAGCTTCTATGCTGTTCGTACAATCCACCAAGCCAAACCTCTTTCTTTGTCTTGTGTACACCATTATGCAAATATACATGTTAGCTTCAAGATTCCTCTCCATTTTCGGCCTATGCTGTCTGCCAACGGCGAAACCATGTCAGATTTGCACATTCGAGGACATCATCCCTTCCCGGACACTACTGTGGTGCCCATGCTATAACAGGTTCTCCTGTGCTAGACTGGATGTCAGTCACGAATTCAGAGTTCCGATTTGCTGTAGGTGTTCTGAACACTGACTAACATCACTTCTGCCCAGGTACCACTTGACTACCACAACCCTGACGTCGACCGGACCTCGGTCCCCCTTAATCAAGCTCTCGGCCAAGACGAACCCTTCATCCGGCCCGTACCAAGGCATGATGCTGATCCGGCGTATCAGGGGTGGAATTTGCCCTGGAGCAGGCAAACGTCATTCAGGTTGGTCCCTGGCGGCAACACGTCCCATCTGGTCCATAGCTGACGAAGTGCAACGTAGGAAATAGCAGGCGACAACTGGGATATCATCGGCGCCTTCTTCGTCTACTGCCACCGTGCCGGGGCGGCTCGGTGTCCGTACGACGTGGATCCGCTGGGATTCACCGCCATGGAAATGTACGCGCGCTTCAACAGATCGTTCGCGCAACTGGATGCGCAGCGAGCACTGAATGAAAACTGGACCAACGCCACCGCCATCGAGTCGGCACTCCTCCTGCTCAAGGTCGGCTGGCTGACGGCCGCCAACGACACTTTGGCGTCATGTCCCGCATCCTTCTGAGCTTGGAGAGCGCGCTATCATCTCAAAACCTCGAGCCAAGGCATTCGGAGGCCCGATAGGGGCCAGCTATACAAACGCCGAAGAGACACTGGACGTCCTGTGTTCGGACCAGGGCAACGCCTGGTACGGCCGGACGCTCGAGGACTTGCGCGCCCCGCTCGGCCGCCTCGAACGCCAAAGCATCGTCGGCGAATCCCATGCTCTTCGTAAGCAACACCTACGACCCCGTCACGCCCCTTGAAAAGTGAGTAACTGACCCAAAGCTCCCGTGTCACTATTCGTGTGAGACTTTGTTCTGTAATGCTATCTACTAACCAAACGGACAGCGCCATCGAGTACGCCCCCAAATACCGGAACGCCAAAGTCTTGACCATCGACGGGATGGGCGTACTTATTCACTGCCCTTACCTGCTCAACTAATCGAACAACAAGGCGCTGACTGCTTCACCAGCATACCTCAGGCATAGCAAGAAATGTGTGCGGTTTTGGTAAGGTGAGGGCTTGTTATCAGTCCAACGCTCTACCTGGCAACGACTCTTTCTGCCCCCTCGAGCCCGGCCCCTTTGGCGTTCAGCTGGACGGAATTTTGAAACACAGTCTCGAGCAAGCTGGGTTTGCCAGCCCTGTGGATTGAGCTGGACGTTGGGGACGCTTTGTTGGGATCCGAAAATGGAGCAAATCGTCAAACTAGCGTCCTGCCCTAGTATGGTGCATAGGACTAGCACTTTACTCAGATAGCAGTGGAAATATATTAGCAGAAATGAAGTATGTTCACAGCTTGTCACTTGATGTGATGATTCCTCACAGTTTGATTCAGTATAGCGAAACTCTTGTAAGCTACGATTGTCATGTATATTCGTATGAGACATCTAGGGTGTTATTCTAAGGCTCTCTTCTAGGGATCTTTCCGATATGGGCGTTGGCTGTTCATCTACACAAATGTGAGGCGCTGAGTCTTCAAGACAGTAGAGCCGCCTGAAAGCACTGCCGCCACTGCTTCGCTTCGACGCCTTCCGGAATGCAAGGTTGCTAGAGGAGGAACTATTCCGGGACCCGCTTTCTTGGCTTGGGGCCCTTGCCAGGATGTCTTCCAACATCGCGCGACTCGACATCCGCCTCTGACCGGTCAGTGGCACATCTTCAAATGGTTTAGGAACCACTCTCTTCTTTCTCAAGACCTCAGGCGTGTTATCTACCAGAGGCATCAAACTATACCGTCTAAGGCTCTCTAGGAGGGCGGTATCTGGACTCTGTTCCGGGGGATCAGGCTGGTGAACAGTACTTTTTCTTCGATGGGAGGCGATGCCTATAGAAGAGCCAATTCTCTTCCCCCCATAGTTTCCAGGGCTTTCTGTGGGCGAAGTGCGTGACGAGCTCGCAGAACTTGGTCGGGCAGTGTTCGAAAGCGAAGTGTGTCTCTCTGTGTTAGGAGCCAGGCTATCGCCAGGATGAGCGTCCGCACCGAACTGATATGAAGTTCGTCTCGCTGTGTCGACCGCTGGGGTATCGCCACGATGAGCGTCCACGCCGAATTGGTAAAAGAACGGGGTACGTTGCTTTTCCGGGTAAAGATTCTCCAGTCCAGACTGAGGTGCGACCCAGTCATTTGTGCAAGATCGTGGCCTGAGTGGTGGAAATGACACAATGTCGTGTTCATAAGCCGGCATATTCGCCCTTTCGATCACAGACTGGTTGTGCGGCAACGGCGTAGAGCTCGGTCGGCGCACTCGCCAAGGGCTGTTGCAGCAGGTCGGTTCGAATCCCCCCCCTGCATACTCCTGACCCACCATTGCCTCTCTGTGCGAGCGCACTCGACGCGGACGAGTTCGTGTGAGGAGTGCCACACCTGGACACAGCACCGCCCTCAGGGAGACTTCTATAAGAGGAGCCTTCGGAAGGTGTATACTAGTTACATTCTGTAATGCTCTGCCTCGAAATGATGGTAGCTTTGTTGTTGCGTGGGGTGTGATCGTTGGCATATCCTGCGGCGCTGAATGCAGACTTGACAGAACTGATGGTGGTAGCCGGGTCGGCGAACGTAGAACACTGTGGGAATATACCCTTCCCAATAGTACCAGCTCTGGATCTAGTGTAACTAGGCGTCAATGTCGAAAGACATCCGGTAGAGGGATGCTTGTCGTGTAACGCCCTGAGCCCACCAATCACAATATCAAGTATCTCTGCAATGTCGTTTGTTGACACGAGATAGGTCTCGACGGTCTCGTTTGATTGTGCCCGAATGGTTTCGGCCCCCGAAACTGGTACCAAGCTTGGCCTGGGTGTTGGTTGGCGGTTTCGGTGGCTGGTACCAGGCACCACGTCGCACGTCCTATGACGACGATGAGATAAATATGCCTTGATGTCTTCCGCGATGTTCTCGGTCTCTTCAGCTGGAACCGTCGAATTTCTCTGAGGTGTTGAGCGAGGTGTATCGCAAGCGTCTACTATACTCGACTGCCTGACTGTGACTAACTTTGGGGGCCGACTTGCAGCATGTCCAGATACCCCGAGGTCACCCCCAAGATCGCACGAGCACTTGCGAGATCCTTTCCAGGCGAAAGGGGATGGTTTTGCGTAGTTCTTTGATGGCGGTGATAGTAGAGTGTTAGGATCTGACTGCTTTATGCTCTGCTTGCGATGCTTGCCGAGGCCCAGTACACTTGCGGGAGCTAACGAAGTCTGGGGTTCAGGGTCGCAGGTCAAGTTGTTGGCCAAGGGCAACTTGAAGTCTCCTTCGCCATTCACCACATGGTGGCTTCCCATTCGGCTGCTGCGTGCACTGTAGAACCGCTCATCGCTAGGACTCCCATGTGGCGGTTGCATTGTCGCAGGCATCTCCAAACCGGGCTAGAGAAAGCAAAGAAGATGATTGAATGGGTATTTAGGGATATGAGTAGTTGTGCTCGAGATCAGGGTCGGATGTGTAATCTCGACATCGCTCTAGATGATTGAGGTATCTTGCCGTCAATGGACATGTCAAAACTGGGTTCTGCAGGATTACTAAACTGTTGATTCAACTTTGGTGGCGGTCCTTCCTACGTTTGCACCTTCCGGAAACCTTTGGCGATTGTCTAGTTGGCAAGTTCATGATAAACTCCATGACAAGATCGATAAGTCGGAGGAAGGGACGACCACGATAATGCTGATCCGGGTTCAATCTAGTCCCAACTCACCAGACTGCCCTGTCCGTCGAGTCGAAACTGACATCCGTGTAAGAATGATGATTGAGGCAGCTGGCGAATGATACTGTTCTGGCAACAAACCTTGGGAGCTTGCCTTAGCCGCACCTGGAAACCCGCAGGGGCTTACACACGACGATCCAGTTGACCAATTGAATGTCTCTTGGCTGGGTGTCCCGATGACGGATCTCGTTTTGAGTGCAGCAAGTAACAGAATATCAAGCTCGCTTGCGAGCTTGATATTCTGTTGATTATGTAACACATACAAACTTGACGGTACGTACATTTCACGTGCGTGCACGGATCGTCTGGTTACGGTCAATAGTAGTAGCGGCTGTGCGAGGCCGAGTAGAGGCAATAGATAATGTGTGGTGAGGGCTGAACTCGTGATGAGTATCAGATTCAAGCTTTAGGGGTTGCCCGGTACGGAGCCAACCGACTAAGGACATCATACCCAATGACATCAACTCGACTACCAATTACCCAAACCGTGCAGTTCTTCCTGCAACCCTGGAAAGTGGCCTGATAGAGCATACAATGCCTCCCAACAGATTCTCGCCATGTCCGCATATCGGTGGTTGGATGCATGACACTGGAAGCTGACAACAAGCGATGGAACCCCAGGAGGAACTGCAGTCGCCAATGCAAGAATTATGCCCGTTCTTGGATTGAGTTCCAAGGTTGACGGGACTGGGCACGAGATCATCCAAAGTCGGGGTCAAAAGGAGGCCGTTTGGCCGTCCGCCCTGTTCGTTCGCGGGGTCTGGAGCGCTGCACGGGGAATGTCGGGTCTTTTTGGAGAGGATGCCGGCAGCGCTAATGCATGGCTGCCAGGGCCCAGAAACGAAACTAGGCCGCTGTCAGCGATGGGTTTCCAGCTCTAATCACCGAAAGTGCACTGCCGAGTAGACTGGACTTGGATGGCCGCCTCCGCCCCATCAGTTGCATGATCTTCAACCATATTACCTACTTGGTGGGATACAACCATTCGATATATCCAGGCCATCACGAGCGCAGCATCTTGCTCCTGCTCAGTCATTGATAACAATTCTTTAGGTAACACGATTTGTTCCATTCGACGGAGTCGACCGCCACGCAAACCGCGGTAGTAGCATTTACCTAACCTGCAGGAACAGCAGCTGATTCATGCAGGCGCAGGGGGGCTTAGGTGCTGTAAAGCAGTAGACTTGGTTCCCAATCCAACCACTTATTAAAAGGCACATCGCCAACACCTTGAGCGGTGTGATGTTGAGTTGGGCACACAACTTTAGGCGTCAAACCATATACGACTAGCACATCATTTTAGCATCCTCTATAAGTAAACCATCCTATCGCCACTCTCGGCAACAGCAGCTCAAGAAACCTTGTTGGGCTTTCTCCCCTTTCCTTTCCAAGAAGAGCATTACAATGTGCATAGCACTTGTCTCCACGTCGCACCCAGACTACGCACTCATCGTCCTCGACAACAGGGATGAGTACGTGCTGCGACCTACCAGCAGGCCAAAATGGTGGACTCATAAAGAGTCCGGGAATCAAGTCCTCTCATCGCGCGATCTGCAAAGAAGAGAACGTGGGACATGGATGGGAATGTCCAAGTCTGGCCGCCTTGCCGTCCTCACAAACTTTCGCGAGACCATAGATGACACAGTGCATCCGGTCCATGGCGTTCGGAGTCGCGGTGGCATGGTCACAGCCTGGCTCGGTGCTCCCAACGACGAGAGTCTGGACCAGTTCGTCGCCAAGATGCTCGAGGGTGGTCTGGTGAAGGGTGTGGGCGGGTTTTCTCTAATCTGCGGCGATCTCAAACCGAGGAGGAGCAAGGAAGAACTGAACGGCAACTGGGTCCAAGATCGGGAGGTCGAGCCGCTGGTCATCATTTCCAATCGCAGCGAAGCCGTCGACGGGGTACCCCGGATTGGCGGCAAACGGGGCGATGTTTGGGGCCTCAGCAACACAGTGTACGAGGAGCCTGCGACCTGGCCGAAGGTGAAAATGGGCAGGCAGTTGCTGAAAGAAGCGATCGAGAAAGCTGTGGCGGGTGGAGCCAGCGAGGAGGAACTGTCGGAGCTACTGTTCTCGGTCCTGGATCACGACACGCTGCCTCCGATTGCACGCCGCGCCAAGATGGGCTTTGATGAGCGACTGGACTCTCTAAAGCAGTCTATTTTCATCCCTGCCATCACCGACGAGGACAAAGAGAAAGACATGCTGTACGCGATGGAGCAGGGCAAAATGAAGGCCGCCTTTAACCATATTGAAGATGAGGGCGATGAACTCCTCGAAGCGTCTCGCCATGACGATGGCACACTCTTCGACAAAGGCGCATATGGCACGCAAAGGCAGACTATGATACTGGTCGATTGGGATGGCAATGTGACATACAAGGAGCGGGCGCTGTTTGATGATCATGGCAATCCGGTAGAGCACGGGAAGGGCGATGTGACTTTCAGATACACCATTGATGGATGGAATTGAAGCCTTAGACAGGGCACACAGACCGATAGATGACGACGGATGGGATTGGACGACACATTGTTTTACAACATAAAAAGGGCCTAGCTTAGCAGGAAAGGCGCATTGGATACTTAGTTACGTTGGATGTTGGTTGCTCAGGGTTATTATTACCTTGAGGTGATCAGTGTTTGTGATCCATACTTACCTAGGCAGTTTGATACTTTCTTCTCCAGAAATTTTTGAACGCCTTCAATTGATACCACACGTCCATATTTGCATCTTCCATCCTAAAAGTAAGTACCTAATCCAACCTTCATCTGGAAGATTGGGGGGGATGATGGCATGCGAGGATGGAAGCCAGGGAAGACTAGATTAAATGCTTGCGGAAGATTTCCGTCTAGGGGAACCCACTGAATAAAGCTTGGCACCTTGCGAGCCAATGAAAATCAACGTAGAGCGAGCAGTTGATCCCTGCAAGCAAGTGACGACGACAGGCATCAGCTTCAAATCAAATCGAACATTTGAGACTCTCAATCCGAAGGACACAATTCGATTCGGTTTCTTGTCTACAAGCAAACCACCACCTAACCTCTCACTCCGCGACCGAAAAGGCGACGCAGAAGCAGTCAAATCAACCATCACCGACCATGAGATAGCGAATATTATCATTGTTGACCAGACACTCCCCTCACGATGTCGGTCAACACAAACTCCCTCCAGCTCTCCGACTACCTGGAGAAGCTGCCGGGCACCACCTTCAAGCGGCTCTATCAGCAGCCCTCGACCGCCTTCGCCATCTTCCGACGAATGCTTCCGCATCTGGCCAAGACCATTGTCATGGCCATGCTGTACATGCCCACGCCCTTCCTGATTTCCGACCTCGAAATCTGGGTCAAGCCCACCTCGAAGCGCCAGAAGGATCAGGCACTCGCGACGTTGCGCAGCCTGCACATCATCCAGAGCGCCGGTCCTCAGTCTATGACACTGACGACTAACTTCCGGAACAGTCTGCGACTTGCCCTCGAAGGCGGCGGCGACCACCATTCCTTTGGTGTGCCGTCCACCCTCCCTGTGCCCTCCGACGTCGACCTGGGATTCCTGGACCGGTATGCGCGAAAGAAATGGGACGACATTTTACATTACGTGGTGAACTCTGTCGAGTACTCGGATATGCGCGACAGGGACACGAGCGGCGGCGGACCTAAGGCCTCCGTCAAGGAACTGCTCATTGCCGGCCGCCTCGTCGAGAAACGAAGCGTCTCTACTATCAGTATCACGCAGGCAGGATTTACCTTCTTGCTACAAGAGGCCAACTCGCAGGTATGGACGTTGCTGCTGCTATGGTTGGAAGCGGCCGATGCGGCCGGCTCTCGTGCTGGCATGGATAGCGTGGATATGCTATCGTTTCTGTTTCTCCTCGCCTCTCTTGAGCTGGGTCGCGGCTATAGTACAGATGCTCTGACCGAGCCTCGGCGAAACATGCTGCCTTACCTGGTCGACTTTGGCCTGATCTACATTCCGCCGCACGACCACCAGCAATACTTCCCTACTCGGCTGGCCACGACACTTACGAGCTCCGAGTCCAGCCTAAGATCTGTGTCGGCCGGCTTTTTGGCCGCCTCTGAAGGAGGCATATCCGACGCAGGGGACAAGAATGCGATCATTCTAGAAACCAACTTCCGAGTATACGCATATACATCATCGCCGCTGCAGATTGCTGTTTTGGCATTGTTCTGTGAGCTCAAGATGCGATTCCGCGAACTCGTATCGGGTAAGCTATCCCGGCAATCTATCAGAAAAGCCGTGGATATGGGTATCACTTCGGATCAGATCATATCATACTTAGCAACACACGCACACGAGCAGATGCACCGTCTAGCTGCTGCACAGAAGAAGCCTCTGCTGCCTCCCGTCATTGTCGACCAGATTCGTCTATGGCAGTTGGATACCGAGCGAATGAGCGTCTGCCCCGGTTTTCTCTTCAAGGACTTTGAGAGCGTACGCGAATACGAGGACATGGCCAATTTCGCCGGTGAGATTGGTGTGCTCAAGTGGCGGAATGACAGGAAAGGCATGTTCTTCGCCAGCAAGGTGGAACAAATTAAGGATTTCAGTAAGTTTTCTTCACCCCCATCCCTTCCCATAAGTGTATCATGTTGAACGTGACTAACGTGTGGCCTCTTCCAGTGAAAAACCGACGTAAGGCTGAGCAATAGCTCTGGCGCCAGGCGTCTGAAAATGGGGAGGAGCATTTCGGTTAGATAGCATTGGTTTGGCGTTCTATGGTAGCATGCTCGTCATTATGAGACTCGGAACCAATGATATGGTTACTGAGGAGCATCGGGGTGATGATATCCAAGTAGACATTCAATTGATCAGTCGGTTCTCTTTTGGACTTTGGAGATGGAAACGAGCAATAATACTTTGTGCCCACACGCTATATATCTGTTTACTTCTTACCTATCGAGCGCGTATCGATAATGGACTGAGAGTGACTTGGCTAAGGGACGTTTTTGATAGATGGTAATGTCACTATTTATTCAACGTGGGTTGTGGACTAAACTCTGGTTCATCTACTGCAAACCACCTTCCTTCCACTTCCTACCTTCCTTGGTAGGTGCAAAGCATCATAAAGCACCACAAACAGTGGAACGACAACATCAATTCAAATTAATCGGAGAAACAGCATGCCACGCCATTGAAAGCTTGAATTGGTCCCTTCCACTTCATGTAGGATGTCTAATCTACACGGACTTGCTAACATATCGGAGGTCTCCTCACGGTCCCATCCAAGTCGACTTCACCCTCAGACCATCCACCCATAAATCATCATATCAAAGCTACCAGATTGCAGATACAACGCAACACATCCTCAATCAGTCATGCCCAATGGATTGCACCCCCAAGACATAATCTTGACATCGTTGAGCATCCTTTTCCTTGTTGCTGTTGGCACCTTCAGGGCGTTTTGGGCCGTCTTCAAGCTTCATCTCAGTGCATACTGGGACCTCCTGAAGTTATGGATCCCTTTCAGCGCCGTCGTCCTCTGCGCTATCCTGGTCAAGGCGATTCAATGGCCCATTCGCCACTTCGGCGAAGCACAGTCGTCGCACACGATGAGATACCACACTCTGTAGTGAGAAACCCTTCCCGCAAAGTGACGCCAACCGGAATCGTCCTGCCCAAGTCGGAAGCAACAACCACAACAACAACCCAGACGTCGCGCACAGCCATCCCCACCTTGTACTCTCACGCCAACAATGAAAACATCCCCCCAAACGGCTCCAAGGAGAGCCTCAAGACCAAGTACAAGCCTTTTGGCAGCCTGCCCAAGTCGCGCACGCTGAATGTCTTCTCCAACCTGACGTCGTCCCTTTCCCGAGGCTCGTTGCCCAGCTTCAGCCGTACCCCCTCAATGTCGTCTACAGCGGGTGTAAGCGAGAGAACCGACCAGAGATCACGTACGGCTTCAGTAGCGTCATCCCGAGAAGCAGAGGTCGTCGTCAACCCTCGCCAGGTTACCGGTGCACAGTCGTGCGAGTACTGGACTGGGCGTTTTATGGCTCTCCAAGACCGCTTCCACTCGGAGATGCTGCTCCCGGAGAACCTGACGACTTTGATCACAGCACATGCCGTCCGGTCCCATATACTTCCCCCTCCTCTTGCACCTTTACAAGCTGCAGCAATGCCCACGTCGTCGTCCATCCCGAATCTGTCATACCCTAAGGCCAGAGGCCACAAGCACACGTCCTCAATCTCGAGCACATCTTCGAACCGGGCTTCGAGGGAGCTGGACGCCACACTTCTCATGGACGAGAACAATCGCGCACGGAGAGTGTTCCTTCATCTTGAAGCATTGTGCGTCACCAACGAGGCCAAGAAGAGTCTACACACCTGGCAACACAGCTACGCACGACGCATGGGCAAGGAATGCCTGCTGCCTCGAGGCGAGGCGAACAAGGGATGGGTTGGTCGTCTTCTCGGCAAGAATGACCATGGTGGTAAGCGAGGCCACATGGTTGGCGTTGCCTGAACGATTTCTTTACTTCGCTGCGCTATGTACAATTAACAAAGATACCACATTGTTTTATCCCAAAGCTCATACTGGGAGGAGATGTTTTTGCGCATGGGGTTGTAAGATAGGGAATGTCAACGAAGTCAGTATTTTACCCATTTCTTGGAGCCAAAGAGGTGGACTTCATTGATAGCTATGAAATATACTCACATATCCATCGACATTCACTCGTCATGCAATATCATTCATGCCTGTTCAGGATACCGGCTAAGGTCATGCGTTAGCACTACAAAGAATGGATGGGTACGTCCAGGGGTGTCACTCAGGGGTGTCATTGTGCTAGGCCGATTCCTTCATGTTGGAAACTACACTATGGTATAAGCAAAGCTTCGCTGCCCCAAAACTGGTAGAGACACAGTTACCCTACTGTAGGCATTCTTTGATTCTATTGTTATACTGATTCTACATCACACACTGTATTACATCTTACTGCTAGGACTTCGCCTCTTGGCCGTATTCCGCTTGGCGTCCAAGACCAACGCGACGTGATGGCTGAGCGCCACGATCTCGCCCTGCTGGTCCAGGATGACGACCTCGAGGTCCTGGCGCCCGTTGAAGATCTGCTTGGCGCGGACGCGGACGAACAGCCATTCGACGCCCTCGGCGGGCAGGGTCTTCTTGATGTCCAGGTTCAGCAGCAGGGTCGGGTACCAGAACTTGGCCAGCGGCTGCCTCTTCTTATCGACGGGAGCTTGACGGGCTGCCACGAGGCTCTCGATCACTTGCGGCCACAGGTCCGACACCAGTCCCAAACTCGCGTCGGTGAACCGCTGCGCCGGGTCTGCGAATCGTATCCACTCGTCGCACAGGCTGTCGGCGGCGTGCCGTCCTCCGCGGGGGAGGTAGATGCGCATCTGCTGGATCACCTTGCGGAACTCTGGGAACGGCTTCGCGGTCCATTCGGCCCAGTGCGCGTCGTCGTCGCCGCCGCGGGTCAGCGCCGCGAAGTCGGACGGAGGGGGAGGGGGCGATGGCTCCAGTTGCCAGCCTGTCTCGAAGGTGGGGCCGGATTCTGCGGCGAGGTTGGTGTGGGTGATGTAGGCTACGACTTCCTCCCTTTCCTTTTCGTCGTTACTGCTGCCATGGCCCGTCGGCTGCGACAAGGTCACGTGCACGGTGCTGGTCTGCCGGCCCAGCTTGACGTCGCGCACACGCAGGGTCGCGGGGCCGGCCTGGGTCCGCCGCAGGAACTCGGCGTGCAGCGTGATGGCGTTCGGCTGGGCCTGGGCGGCCAGCGTGGTGCCGAAGTGTAGCGCCGCGCACCGCAGCAGCACCGAGGTCACGATGCCACCGTGGGGGACGCTGCCGACGCTCCAGGCCTCGTCGAAGGCGGCGCTGTAGGTGTGGCTGTCGACCTGCTGCACGGCGGTGGCGGCGGCGAAGGTCGGAGGAGCAGCAGCGGCTGCTGGCCTTTGGACTGACATGTTTGTTGTGAGAAGGGAGGGGGGCTCGTGCTGTTGTTTACGTGTGGCTCAAAGGGGATAAATAGAATCAATGGCACTAATAGGTCTATTCTATCCTAGTCCAGTTTTCTTGATGCATGGTCTATCCGTGGTTCGTAATGAAAAGGGCCAGATGGTTTTGGTATTTGATGTTGTAAGTCCTTGAGAGGTGCATTGCCCGGATATTGATGCCAGTTAGTGGATGCAAGCTCCGGGCGACTGGACCTCGGCTGCCCCGCGCAATCATTTAGGTTAAGCGGTCGATCGCCCGCAAAGCGCTACCTACCTACGGTTTCGTCCCTAATTTCCTAGGTAGCAACAGCTTATTTGGACCTCAATATGAAATAGCGAGATTATTTTTCAAGGCTTTTAGACCCAATTAATAATGCTCAGTTCCAGGACTCTATAGTGTTTGCAGGAACACCAGCGTGGCGATAAAGCTCAGAGCCGCCAGTTGATCCCAGACGATCTTAAAGCCTGAGGATGCTGGCACCGTTGAACTAGCAGTCGGTGGTCCTGTCGGCGAAGGCGCATTGTTGCCGCCCTCCGTACTTGTTGAAGGTAACAGCACATTCTCCCACGTACACGCATACGGGTCCCAGCCATAGCCCGGGCACGCTCTGAGGCAAGCCGTCATTTCGGGGTTGCTTATCGGCGTTTCGGGCAACAGAGCTCCCAAGATGCGCTGGGCGCACTGCCGGGCGCATCCGACGCTCGCGCATGATGTGTTGCGCAGCCAACCCTCCGGATTGCCCATCCCCATCCCCCAATGACCCGCTTTTTCGTAAGGCGTCCACTGCGCGCTCGGGTCGTCGCCGCTGTCGTCGTTGCCCGTGATGTTGAACTCGGGCTGGTTGTACATGGCTTCGCTGGGCGAATAGTAGTCTAGCGGTTTTCGCGGGTTGTTGGTGATGTTGAACAGATTGTAAGACAGTTTGTACGGGCCTCCATCCGGGAGTGACCCCGCGGGGAGGGTAAAGTTGAAGCTCGTGATGTTGGTAGTCAAACATCCAGCTACGAAGCCTAGAAGGAGTTACATGGTCAGTTGGTGTGCGACGGTGAGATTGAGGGGGCGTCATCATGCGCAGTGACTTCCACTGTGATGCCGGCTGCATACAGTATGGCATCCAGTATTTCTTTATTCCCGGCGGGTCCAAGGGGGCGGCATAGAGCCGGACCTCCATGTACGGCCTGCCGCAGCCTTTGTAGTGTGTGATCTCATCGCACGGGTCGTGAGCACCGAGGTTGACGCGCACCGTTGTCGGGTTACCAATGGCCACGGTCGGAACCAAGTCAAGAAGCGGTCCGGCTCTGATATAAGCCAAGATCGGGCTGGCCAGGCACAAGAGACCGGAAACTGATATTTTCCTCATTTCAATTATTTTTTTAGTACATTATGCATCGAAGCATATGTAATTCGCATCGTTGCGCTCGTCGCTCGATCCTGAAGAGATGCCTGTCTGCCTGGTACTGCGGCTGAAGATGCCTAATGGGGATGCAAGAAGACCCCTGTCCCGCCCTTTTCCAATGTTCACTCACGCAACGATACGACGAGGTAAGGAATCAGGCCACGCATGGTTCACTCAGAACAAATAGTAGCAGCACTGTTACGATCTAATAGGTCTGTTTCGCACCAGCATATAGATCGACTAAGCGGCCTACTGTGGACGACGGCACAACGAAGAAGGGAACCGCCATGTCTTGGCTCGATTGACAGGCAGTCTAGGACCCACTAAAAACTCATATACAGCACCCTGATGCAACCTAATGCAACCCGACACCTGAGATGTGCAGCAGCTGAAATGACGTTTTGTCTGAAGATCACCATAATCAGATCACCACCGGGGGCTCAGAGCTTGGAACTAAATGCTTGGCCAACAAACCCTGCCAGGCTAGCTTAGTGCTCACTCACTTGAGTTTTTAAGTCCCCGGGTGCCTTGTAATACGGGGATACGCGGAGTGTACGATTGGGCGGGGATTGAACAGCATTGGCACAGCCACTTGACTAAATGTGGATAAGTACTCCTATACTCTGTATTGCCTATTTGGGTCGTGGTCGCTTGCAAGGCATCGCCATCAAACCGGCGACAACAAGAGGATATAAGGGTCCAGTAACAGTATGCTGTGAAACCGTGTTGCCCTCCTCACATTCTACCCGTTAATTTTCCTCCGACTTATTTTCCTTACCGAGTAATATCTGAAAATTTGAATTGTTACACTTTACTATATCAACACCACAATCTGCATCCAAGACAAGATGTCAGACGGACACAGGGTCGATGGCTCGCTCTATTACTATGCCCCTAACGTAGGGGCAGCCGACTTCTTCATGGCGGCCTTTATTGTGACGATGATCTTCCACTTCGTCCAATGCTGGTAAGTCCATATGACATCCGAATAGTAACTCAAGTTGACTCGTGGCATTATCAGGCGATACAAATGTTTCAAAGTCACAGCATTGTATCCTTTTTGTGGCGCGATATTCACCGCGGGTTTTGCATGTCGTCTCTACGAGACGAGGCACTACGATAATATCCCCGTTTATATCGCTTCTCAGTGTCTCATATACTTTGCCCCGTAAGTTCCCAAAGCGCCTTGTAGTGAAGGGGTACATCTGTAGAAACTGACTGAGGGTCTTATCCCAGGCCTCTCGTCGAACTTGCCAACTACCACATACTCGGCCGCGTGCTGTACTATGTGCCCTACTGCACGCCGATTCATCCCGGGCGGGTTCTCACCACGTTTGGTGGTCTTTCCGCCGTGGTCGAAATCTTGAACGCCCTTGGCATCTCTTATATCACCAACCCCAATGCCGACGCCGATATCCACCAGCTAGGCGAGGTCTTGACCAAGGTGTCGCTCTTTCTGCAGCTCGCGGTCATCGGTCTATTCCTCGTCTTGACAACCGCCTTTTACAGCCGCTGCCGCCAAGCCGGCGTGGCGAACCGCAACGTCTCGATGGTCCTGTGGACTCTCTACATCAGCTCGGGCCTGATCCTCGTCCGGACCATTTACCGGCTCGTCGAGCACTTCAGCATTTCCCGTTCGCAGCTCCTGGACCCGGACCTCGACTGGAGCGCGGTCAACCCCCTCCTGCGCTACGAGTGGTTCTTCTACGTCTTCGAGGCCGCCGTCATGCTGCTCAACATGTTGCTCTGGAACGCCTTCCATCCCCGGCGATTCCTCCCCGAGAGCTACCAGATTTACCTGGCCCAGGACGGCCGGACGGAGCTGACCGGCCCTGGCTGGGAGAGCGGGCAGAGCTTTTGGATGACGCTGGTCGATCCCTTTGGCTTTATGCAGTGTGCGTCGGGCCGGGAGGCGGGGGATAGACAGGGGAAGCAGAAGCCGTTCTGGGAGGATAACGGCTACTCTCGCAGTAATGTCCCGGTTTAACAGTTTTGGACAAATATCGTGGGCCTCTTGAGCTTTACGTAAGGCGTTGTTATCCTTATTGTACGATTACTTGCTTAAGCTTTGGACATATACCCCTTCCTGTCTTTTCAGATATACATCATAGACCATAGAAACAATTTTGCATTCAAGTAACGTTCTTATTACAGTCCAATAGAAAGATAATGATGCTACTGTTTCACATGTTAATGGGGTATACTTAAGCATGGGCTTTTGACCCACTGACTATAATCATCCCAAAAGTTATCTTGCCAAGAGTGCGCCTATATTACTCGACAGCCTTTTTGGTATGCTTAACTCAACATCCACTACAGTCAATGTGCACTTCTGGCGCACGGTCAATTGCGTCGGATTTATGTGTGCATGAATCATATATACGCTCGTATTCCGACCTATCTTCTGTCAGCAGCGCCATTGTGGCAGGGCGTTCTGTATGTAAGCTGTGCAACGCTAGATCCAATCGGGAAATGTGAGAGGCCAAGACTTTTGCCGCCGGATGGGCTGCATAGCATCGCCACCCTAGTCCGATCTGGGCTATAACAAGTACATCTACCAAGTAATACGGCCCTGTCCGGGTCCCCGTCATCAATCGACTATCTCTGCCCATCCCCAGACCTCATCCCCATGTGCCGTACAACCATCGTGCATCATCCGTTTCGCCAGAAGACTATTAACATTGGCCCCTGTTGTCCAATTAGCCCCGAGTCCGTTCGCTTTGTGCGGGGGCCCGTTCTCCCGCCCTAGGCATGATGGATGCATCGACTGATTTGTCCCGCCGTTACTGTTGGGAGTGCCAGAGACGCAGGCTCGAATGTGACTCTACACGTCCCGTATGCAACAAGTGCCGCCACGCCGGGGTCGTGTGCCCTGGTTACGAAGACAAGAAGCCTCTGAGGTGGCTCCCCCTGGCAGGGTGACCTCTCGGAACCGTACACGCAAGACAACCACTACTGCCAAGGCGAAGAAGCCCGAGGACTCGAATGTTATTCTACAGTCTAAGATCACTGTTGCCCTAAAACGAGCTGTCCAGGTGGCTGCCGACCTGTACGCCGCGCCCATGATCCCAGTCGTCCATCTCCGGGACGACGTGTCTGAAGCGGTCCAATCCGCCTGTTACTGCAAGTCCACTGCATACATGTATCTACCTCTGTTACGGCTAACACCAAGTCCCTGATGTAGACAATATGCGGATCTTCCCGGCCCTGCAACCCCTGGCGCACTTTGGGCCCTGTCCTTACATTAACCCTTTGCCGTTAGAGGCAGTGAGCTTGATCTCCGGACCCGTCCGACGTACCTTTATCTGCTTAGCTCTGGGCCACTACCTCCACCAGACACGGCCACCCAAGTCCGAGAGGGTCGAGCTTTGGTGTCGTTTCCACGCCGAGAAGGGGTTAAGCCTGCGTGGCATTTCCGAGGAGGTTACCCTCGACAAAGATCTCAGGGGGCTTGACCTGGCTGTGTACAGCATCATGTGTCTTATGCTTATCGATGCAAGTGTCTATCTGCCCTCCCCTGTCTTGTCACCACTACGTCTTGACTTGTGTACCCTCCCTAAATCAAACCGCACGGCGGCTGACGGCCAAATAGCTCTCCTATGGATGTCCGGAAAATTGGCGTATCCACTTCCTAGCGGCCATGAAAGCAGTAGCCCATCGCGGAGGAATCAAGCAACTTTACGAGAGAAATGTTGCGATGCAGCCCACCCTCAAGTACTTTATGATGTAAGCTCGCCTAGCTGTGGCTCAGTCACTCAGCCGCCCCTGCATATGCCGAGAATGTTACTGAGATACATACATCTACAGCCTAGGCGTTTTAGCGAGCTCCACGAGCCCTCCCGAAGACTACCTCGTAACCACGCCCGAGCTGGACTTTTTGGAGAAAGTCTACGGAAAGGGCGATTATCCGACGGTGCTCTGCCCGCCCTTTTTGTTTCTAATCGTCAGCCAAATCAACCGGCTGCGGCTCCAGACGACCCAGCCCCGAGAACTGCACGATCCCGACTCGCCCTCGGCCCAAGCCCTGCTATCGAAGATCCTCGGCTTCAACCCCGACGAGTGGGCGCGTCTCTACCCGGACTCGTACCAGGAGCTGTTCCTCCTCGCCCGCATCTACCACGCCGCGGTGGCGCTCTACTGCATCTCGGCGCTGCGCAGCCTGTTCCCCACGGGCTTCCTGTACAACCTGCTGATGCTGCGAGCCGCGCAGGCCGACTGTTTATTCGGTCTGCTGCGCGAGGCCATCCGGTCGCCCAAGACCCAGCCGTGCCTCATGTGGATATTGAATGTCGCCGGCGTCGAGGCGGCCACTCGGTCCCTGTCGGACCGCCTCTTCGTCGAGGAGGCGCTGGACGAGCTGAGCCGGGGGCTGGGGACGGGGTACCCCTTGGTGGCCCGCGGGGCCATCCACCGGCTCTGGGACTCGGGGAAGACGGAGTGGGATGATTGCTATGACCGGCCGTATGCGTTTCTCTCTTAGCTTCAATGATATGTCAACGTGTTGGTTGCTTTGCAGCATGCAGTAAAACTGCACGCACGAACCCACGGCAAGTAAGTAGTCAAGTAGAAACCAGCTACGGCCTACCCAATCTATAAAAGTCGGAGGAAGGACCCATGTTTTCAACGACGGCCTAACATGCGCCGGAAGGCGCTGCGAAAGTTGTATTCGCTGCTTCCCAATGAGTAGCGCTTCAAGTGCAGGGGCAGCCCCAGCCCAAGGGTTCTTCCATGGCCTGTTTCAAACCCAGCACCGACACGAGCACACCCCACCATCGGGCGATGGTCGGAGTCGTCCCTGCTGGTGCGGACGCTACTACGCCAAGTGGGCCTATGGGCATTACACGGCGCCGCGGTTCATCACCTGTGGGCAAACCCTGGGCGTCACTGGAGATAGCGCCCTGCAGTGCCAGACGCCGATGAAGGACATCATCATCGACAATCTGGTCGCGGTGGAAGAGTGCCCCAACTGCACGGCCTTCGACGAGGACGCAGAGGAGGCGTTCAGGCAAATAGATGAAGACAACCGGCTGGAGGAGGAGGAGGAGGAGGAGGAGGAGGAGGAAGCCGCCTTCGACCGAGACGCTGAAGAGGCTTTCCAGCAACTAAAGGAAGAGAATCGGCAGCGGGTAGCCGAAAGCCTCCGTCAAGAAGGTAAGCCTGCCGATTAGGTAAGGTTGGTAAGTCGTGACCGATGAATGTACATAGGTAGCCGTGTGAAGTAGGTACCATGTGCTGGGTAAGACCCGTGGAAAGCCATGGCAGCCTGACAGCCTCACTTTACCAAATCGGTGTACCAATGCATGCAACACAGAAGAAAATGTAATTACTTGAGTCCCAGCCTGCTCGTATACGTCCATCACGTTTCCCATATTGTCGTATACCTTAAAATCAACTTATATTCCCATTGGACAATAAGTGGCGTGGCTGCCTCTGTCAGGCTATCTGCCCTTACTAGATACGAGTCTGCCGTACCTCCATGGGCTTTCCAGACAGTCCATGCTACGCTGCAAGTGCCTCTAAACGACCCTAAACAAAAAGGATTTTAACCATACATGTAGGTGGCCCAGCGTACCTATGATGGTGTAAACAGATCAGGGTGGGTGGGGTAATTTATTTGGTTGGTTTATAGAGGCACTTCATTGGCAATGGGGAGATATGACGGGTGGTATCGTATGCGGTACGACAACTTCGGGCGACTCGGTAAGGCTTATATAAATCCGCATGTGATTATCTCGGGTAGGCAGAATTTAGAACGTGGATCTAGAGATATTGTACAGTAATGGAACGCAAGGGAGATGCTATAACTCCGTCGGAACTTATTCCAGTATTGGGTATGTGCAAACAACCCAGACCACAATAATCACATCTCTCATATTCGACATTTCTGACAGACACAATCCTGATCTTTCACAGCTCAACACGACATGTCCGACCCCAACACTAGTCCAAACCCTCCATCATCTGTACGTAAGCGTTTGGGGATGAAGTTCAGGAAGCTAAGCTATCCGTTGCAATCTCCTAGAGCAACACTTTTTGCTCTATTGAACCGTTCTGATAGAATCAGTCCACTCAAATGCCATTTGGTAGTGGCAGAGCTTGAAGCACCTCTGGTGATTGCAGAACTTGAGGATACTAGCCCTTGTACAAGTCCAGCGCCGAGTACGCCAATAAAGGAGGAGGTACAGGCCATCGATAACAACGAGCGTCCGGAGTCAGCCATGTCTCTTCATAGAAGATCCGATATTGACGTGGGCTCGGAAGCGAGTGAATCTCATCTGATCACGAGAATCTATGCCCCAGAGTTAGCCAGACCACCCACGACCGCAACATGGAAGGTAGCTAATCCCACAAAAGCCCGCATTTGCGGAATACTTCCGATACTTCCATGATGGACCCCCCTCAGATTGAATCCTTTGCGATGGACATTTCCCCCCCGGTTCTCGAAGATGTCATCTCCGAGTTCGTGTCAATAACAACTTCAAATCAGACGAAACACGCCGGCCTCGGAAGAAATCTAACTCCAGCTTCCCCAAAACTTATTGAAGTTGTGCAAGTACCGCCAGCCCCGGCGCCATCGCCGATTCGCCGAACGTATTTTCATGAGTCTATTGATGACCTGGGTTCGAATTCAGAAAACCAGTCACCTCAGACAGATGAGTGTCTCAAACTGACAAATCCTTGTGCTGCGTTAAACAACACGCGATACACTGAAACGAAAGATGCATGTGACGCAAGTTCTGACTTTTACGACATCAGCAAGCCTACTTGCTCACTGAATCTTGTGTGCTATCGATCCGAAGCCGACGGTTGCCACCGGCAACAAATTCAATGTGCCCTGCGCTCTCGATACACAAGCAACGTCAGCTTCAAAGATGCCATCAAAGCTAATCCTTCCCTCATCTATACCGATCATCAGCTTTTTGGCCAGATGAAGCGGCTCTTCGAAACCAAGCTCCAGGGAAGCATCCGGAGTCGATTGTCCCTGAAAACACTCAAGGCCTTCCGGGTACTTGCCGTGAGTAAACCCTGACTGTTGTTAGAGTGCATACATACTGATGGAAGCCTCTTGTAGTATACGCCAACGACCAGGCCATCAGTCGTTCCACTGGACAGCTTTGTCCTTCAGGAGATGATGTACGCATATCGAAACCCAGACAAGCTTGGAACCAAGGATGCATGGGTCCAATGGGCATTCCAACTCCGCCAAAAGAACAGGCGGCATGCAATAGAGTTCGTGGAGGGCTGGGATGCAACCCGAATAGCTACTGCGGCTATGATTCCTTGGCTTGGCTCCTGTGTGGTAGGGATAGCCTGGACACTGGCCGGGGGAGACCCACAAACGACATTCACGGTTGCCAGCTTTATACTCACTTCCTCTTCTAGTAAGTCGACCACTCGTACGAATATTTGGAGAAAGGAATCTAAACTTGGTTTAGTTCTCCTTGCATTGCTTGCTATAGTCAGCAGTATAGGGTGACCAAAGGCTACCATGGTGTACTGACTTGGGACGGTATCTAGACAATGGTTGTAGAGAATTTTTGTATCGGCTTACTAAGTACAAAAGGGTAATGAATCAAAGTCGTATGCTGGGTCAAGGGGGTTTCGAATGAACAACGGCATACAAGTTCATTTGTCAGCGGATATTGTACTTGAACGTAGAAAATATTTGCCATCGAGCAGAATGTCCCGTGTTTATACTATTACTACCCAGTAATAACGAACCAAGCACCAAATACACTAACTAAATACATCACCTGTTCCCCTTACACTATCACAGTATGTCCTTCCTCGGGTCTACGCACCAGCCGAATCTCTCAAAAGCAGCCATCGTCAGGATAGCAGCGGTGGAGAAAGTAGTCGAGCCTTACAAGGTCCTCAAGTGGCAGGTAGGAACCAAATTTAAGCACTGGCATGCCCCTGAAGACAGAAGAGGCATCAACGACAACGATAACGACAGCAACCAGGCTCGACGTTGCTTCTGCGGGCAGTACTTTGCGCACTGGGCTTGCGGTCATTGGATCAAGCTGCCCGTCCGTTGCGGAAAAAGCATGTCGCGAAACACCGGCAACCCCGTGTTCTGCAAGCGCAGAGGAGGCAAAATTCCTACTCTGGAGGTTGTCATGGATAACATCTTCAGCGTCGAGGAGTGTGATGACTGCACGGCCCTGACGAAAGATGCAGAAGCGGCCTTTGATGAACTCGATGAGGAAGCCAGTTGCGTGAAGAAGGAACCCTCACACAGTTGAGACCTTACATTGTTTCCAGGTAAGCGAATCGGGATTGCACTTGGAGAGCCGAGCCTAAAATGGGGGCCAGTATAAAGAAATGAGCAGACGTATATCGTCTTTTGTAGAGGCAGTACACTACGTATTTTGCACTTTGGCTGGTTTCATATAGCTTTGATTTATCAATATTATTGATGCAAACGGTGTCGGTGTGACTATTCCCAGGCGATATACTTCCTGGACTGCATAAGTTAAGCTAATTTCCCTATGAACGAAAGGATTCTAGTGAAACAATCCTGTCCATGACATGTAGTGAGTGCATTGGCTATGACAATATTTGGGGCGTTCTAGGTACGTATCATCCAATAAGGACAAATGCAAAATCCTCCAGCAAGCTTATGCCCGATTTCTGCGGAACCTAAACGGCCGGGCCCTAGCAGACCCATTACTCGATGCAGTTCTAGTTGCTAAGGAGGTGGGATTTGATGAGGATGGCGGTTCGGCTGGTGTCGCCGACGGCGAAGCGGAGATATCGGGCCCCGTTGAGGACACCAAACTTGTAGGCGGTGGCGATGTGGACGCCGGCGTGACCAATCCCCCCGATGACGTGGATGTAGGCGTGCTGGGAGATGCCGGGTTGCCAGTGCCGGTGTCCTGTCCTGGTGCTGCGGGCTTGCCCATGATTGATGTGTAGTGAGCGGCGACACTGGAAGGGAAAAGTGCGAGGTCCTTCTCCTCCCACTGAACCGTTACCTGGTCGTGTTCAATCGACACGTCAGAGAGCGTGGTGTAGATATCGGCCGTAGATATGTTCGGGTCCAGCAAGAAGGCCATGGGAGTCGTGACAGACGAAGTGCATATAAACTGGGGGTCCAGCTCAGCTGTAGAGAAGCCACTGTGTCATGCGATTTAGGTTTTGTCGTAGTAGTTCACTCTCGGTCGGGTTGAAACAGTGTACACTCACGTTTGACAGCAGGCGCCCGTCCATCTTGTCTTGCCTTTGTCAACACTTGATGAGGAGGAGACGATGCTCATCTGCTTCGGACACACGCCCGGACTAAAAGTGGGATAGTTGTTCGTGTACTGCGGGGGATTGCACTTGGTGAATGACGGGTCGATCCAGCCGCTGCTCGGAATGCCGGTGCTGGTACCGCCAATTGGTGTAGGCGATGCAACGAAAACGGCGAAGCGGTTAGCGCACCCGGGCGGCGGTGTGAAGACCGTCGTCAGAGCAGCTACGACACCAGTTGGGATATCCGCCATGGTGTTGTGCGGTCTTGGTCTCTTGAGAGGTGGTATTTGGATGAGGATGTAGGTGTAGTTGTTTTTTTCCGGAGGCAGCGCGCGAGGCAGCACGCGAGGCAGCACGCTACACGAAGATGGTGGAGATAGAAGGTTGACGTCCGACAAGACGTGTACGTGCTACCTACTTGTAGGCTCTTGGAAAGAGCCAATTGACATGACGTCGTACTCACTCCCTGTGGTGGCTGGCAACGCGACTGCCGTTATCAAATAACGTGACTGAAACATCGAAACCAATCCCTTGAATCATCAGATACAAATTTACAGGTTATCGAGGACCTAATTGGGATAACTACAATTTGCCGCCTTCTCTGATGCGTGTATAAGCATAATGCCAGCCTTCACGCTGCATGTCCTCTCGAACCTTGTAGTTCTCCTCGCCAATCCTCAGAACATCCTTATCAAGCTCAACAATGTTCATGCCCTCCGCGCGGCCCATTTTTCCGATAGAGCCTACATGCGGGAGAGCCATTTGACTGAGCCCGGCAAAGTTGGTCTTTTCTCCCTTTTCAGCGGGCCCGCCGGCATTGACGAAGATGACGGCGCACGTGTTCTCGAACGCGCGGGTGACGACCGCGCTGTTCAGAAACTCGGCCTCGCCGTTATTATTAAGGTTCCAGCCTTCGTCATTGACGTCTTTCATGGTCCAGAACGACGGCACACATATGATCTCGGCGCCATCAGTGACGAGCTCCCGGAACGCCTCAGGGAAAGCCAGGTCCCAACATGCGACCATGCCTACGCGGCCCAGTGGCGTGTCAAAAGCCTCATGCGGCTCGTGCGCCGATGAGACCAAGTGGTGGCGCTCCGGGTGCCAGAGATTCTTCTTCTGGTATCGGCCCACGACATCGCCGTTAGACGAGACGAAATAGGCCACGTTGAGCATCGACGGGCCCTCGCTCGATGTGCTGCTGTCGTCGCCGTCGTGGACTTCCACGATGGTACCAGGCACGATACAGATGCCGAGTTCCTTGGCCAGCGACTGATACTTGTCCAGGTACTGCATGGACTCTATGCACGACTGTCGGAACTGGGGTTCGTCGGGCACCCATGATGTCAAATGGTACTCTGGCAGCACGGCTAGATGGCAGCCTTGCTTTGCCGCATCTTTAATGAAGGCTGTCGCCGTAGCGAAGTTCTCAGCGGGAGCGATGGGCTTTGCGATACGTTAGCAAGACGTCGATAAACTCACTCCGGCGACTTGGGTGACGTCAGATGGCCCGAAGCTCCTTGCACACCTCGAGCTTCCTTATGGATATCGCAGCATACCTGAGGGTGTAGTTGGATAAGAGCGACTTTGTATACAGCCATGATTGGGAACAGTTGAGAACGTATAAGAGACAATGGTATTACACCAGTCTTGGCGTTCGATATGTCAAGCCTCCATTTCAAATAATAGCCATTGAAAGATGGCGCAATGAGGGGTCTGGATTATGGAATGATTGGTGGGGTCCCGACTCCCGAGTGGATGGGAACGCGGGGTGCGGCTGTCTCGGCTGTCGGTACCGAGCAGCCGCGAGGGATCGTTCTTCCCTGTAACTTGCATGCCAAAGGTACATGTCGATGGCATGAGAAGCGCAAGACGATTTGCTGGACCATGCGACTCCGGCTCGATTCTGGCATGGTCGCCATACGACCTGGCAACAGGATAAATGTAATATGGAACGGGACGCTTTCTACATGCTCTCATATATTGCTCTAAATTACTAACTTAGGATCAGACGTACTGCTCAATTCCGCAGAGCTTGCTGAGCAACGACTTCTATGAGTTGGTTTACATTGTACAGGATCAAGCCAGCATCTTTCTTTTGCAGGTTCCTTCCCCTTTTTGCATCTCCACGCCGTTGAGAGACTAGCTCGGGTCTCATAGTATTACATACTCGTCTTGAAAGATTCGTTGTAACGGTGATAAGTCGGTATGTATGTTGTGTCTTGCCTGTCTGTAGTAGCCGGTACGGGTTGACAGGCTCGACAAGTTGTACCCAGGCGCAAGCGGCAGTCGGTGCATCAGATTATCTAGATTCGATGGACCCCTGGTCTGATCCAGCCCGAAAAGTGTATTGGTCAGCGTCAAAGCTGCCCCGGACCAGTCCCTTTTGGGCTAAGCTCCAATTGCGTGATTCTGCTTTGCGAGCACTTGCGACGGCGTTATTCAACAATAGTCCACAATAACTTTTCGACCCTCGACGAAGAAATGGCATGTCATCCATTCAGCGGGTTTTGCGATGGCGCAATCGCCCTCTGTCGTAAAAGGAACGGCCGCGTTCGGCTGTGACTATAGGTAGGTTTAGTTACTCTTATTTTTCCTGTCTCCTGGCTCCGTGAACTTCCTCTTCTCCTCTTGCATCGATACTCGAGGTTTCAAGTATCGCTTCAAGGTTGCGCCTCATATAAGTCCAAGACTTGTGCCCGTCTGAAGATCGAACACTTCAGGCGTTTCCCGGAAATACTTCTGCCGTGTTTCTATTCGTTCGTTTGTCTTGCTGTGTTCTTATTTCCTCTTGCCGCTGCCTGAACAAGTAATATCCCGAGTGAACTGTTGTTCCCCGGAAATCGCCAGAATGCAGTTGAAGCAGCAGGAGAGCGGTGCTACTACCCACCACATCCCTACGACTGATAAGATGGAAAACCGTAACGAATTCACCAAGCAGTCCTCCACCCTGCCGTTTGGTCAGCCTGTCGCCCTGTCCTCGATCTCGGGCCCTACCTATGTGACCAGCCAGCTGCTGGTTCAGCAGATCGCATACAAGCTTTCCGACAAGATCTTCTCCTATTCGCCCGAGACCTTCGACCTCGATGTGGCTGTCAAGAGCTGGAGCAAGAACAACGATCAGAACATCCACGGTTACAACACCAGTGTTGTGCCGCTCCAGACCCGTACCGGCGCCGGAGCTTTTGCCCTCGGATACATCTTCTCCAAAGACTTCGACTTGAGCAAACGACACATCCCCCAGACTCTGTTGGCACCATCATTGAGTCTGCGTAGCCTGCGATCGTCTCTAGACCAGCTGGCTCTGCTGTACGGAGTCGCCAGCCCGTTCGTCGCCCATATCGCTGCCGCAGATTACTCTAGCAACAGCGGACTTGTTCCCGAGTATGGCGCCGCAATGCAACTGGCCGAGGAGCTTGGCCTTGGCCTGGTATCCAGCGCTTCCGCATACGAGGCCCAGCACATGTCGCTGTTCGCTACGTTGATGGCCAAGGTCATTCCTACGCTTCACATCTACGACGGCGTCCGTACTTCCCGCGAGACCATCCGCGTCATCGATGCGCTGAGCGAGACTGGCATTTCCACCGTCTACAACACCGTGTCAGCAGCAGCTGATACCTTGAACCAACGCCTGGACTCGGCCGGCAAGGTCGTTGAGCTGCTAAAGTCGTTCAATGACGAGCTTGGTACAGACTATGAACTGTTCGAGTACAGCGGCCACAAGGAGGCCGAGACTGTTGTCGTGGTTTTCGGCAGCGTCGAGTCTCAGCTGGCTAAGCAAGTAGTTCAGGATCTCTCGGACAAGGGCTTCAAGATTGGTGCGGTGAGCGTCCGAGTTTACCGGCCTTTTGTTGAGGAAGCCTTCCTCAAGGTTCTTCCTACTTCAACTAGCGGTATCATCGTTCTCGGCCAGGTGCATGACGCCTCGGCTGTTACCGAAGCCTCCGTTCAGTCTACACTCTACACGGATGTCTTTACCTCTGTCTCTTTCACTGACAAGTGGACATCCGTACCTACTGTGATCGATGCCAAGTATGCCGCCGCCGACGTTTTCACCCCTTCTTCCTTCACTGCCTCCATCCTCAAGGCGATTGGCAAAGATGCCCCAGCCGATCAGAAGACGCAGCTCCCTCAGCTGGAAAACGCTGCTCAATACGTGTTCTGGGACGTGGATAGCTCCGTCTCTTTGAACGCACCCATGGTTGTTGGCAACTTGCTCTCCCGGGAATCCAGTAACAATGTCTTCGTCAATGAGACTCATGACAACTTTGTCCAGGGAGGCGTTCTTCGAACCGACTTGAGGTCGTCGAAGAAGTCCATCGATGCTCCATACGCAATCGAAGATGCTGACGTTGTCTATGTTGGCGATGAGAAGCTCCTCAAGGAGGTTGCTACTTCTCAGACTGTCAAGTCCGGTGGCAAGCTAGTGCTGAAGCTGCCCAACTTCAAGGAGGAGGACGTCGAGAAGCGAGTTCCGGATGCTGTTCGTAAGGATGTCCAAGCTAGAGGTATCGAGCTTTACATCCTAGATTCGGCTCCTTCGACCGCCTTCGAGCATGACAAGAACGTCGCCAGACTGCTTGTCGATCTGGCCTTCCTCCGGGTGGCCCGTCCTGATCTCAAGGATGAGACCTGGAAGCAGTTGGCGACCCTGGAGGGCAACGCCGTTGCTTTGCAAGAGTGCACCGACGCTTTGGACAAGTGCCTTTCCCAATTCGAAGTCCCCGAGACATGGGCCGAGATCACCGGCGAGGCATCCGCTCCTCTGGCCGCCACTGTGAAATCCAGCAGCTTTGTCCCCTTCGACAAGCAGGATGTGGAGCAAGACATTCAAACCAGCACCTGGACCTCCGCTGCCAAGGGTCTCCTGTTCAAGGAGGCTTACGGAACCCAGATTAACCTGCGACCTGAGCAGACAGTCAAGACTTACACCATCTCAGTCGGGGAGAACCGCAGACTGACTCCTTCCACATACGACCGCAACATCTTTCACATTGAGTTTGACCTGGGCAATTCGGGTCTCACCTACAAGATCGGCGAGGCCCTTGGTATTCACGCCGATAACGATCCGGAACTGGTCCAGGATTTCATCGAAACGTATGGTCTCAAGGGCGACGACCTTGTACAGGTTCCCGGACGCGATGGCGAGTTTATGGAGACTCGCACTGTATATCAGTCATTGATGCAGAACATCGACATCTTTGGAAAGCCACCTAAGCGGTTCTACGAGTCTCTTGCCGACTTCGCTAGCGATGAGACCGAGGAGAAGAAGCTGCGGGAACTTGGCTCTGGAGAAGGTGCTGAGGAGTTCAAGAGGCGCATGGAAATCGACACCGTGACATATGCCGATCTCCTAGAAGAGTTCCGCTCGGCCCGTCCCACTTTCACCGACATAGTCCGCCTCGTCGGCCCGCTCAAGCGTCGTGAATACTCTATCGCTTCTGCGCAGGCGGTTAACCCCAGTGTGGTCGCGCTCATGATCGTCGTTGTCAACTGGCGCGATACCAAGGGACGTGACCGATATGGACAGGCGACTCGCTACTTGAGCCGTCTCCCAGCCGGCAGCACCATTACCGCATCTGTTAAGCCGTCTGTCATGAAGCTGCCTACCCGCGATGACGCACCGCTCATCATGGCCGGTCTCGGAACTGGTTTGGCCCCGTTCCGCGCCTTCGTCCAGTACCGCGCCATGCAGAAGGCGCAGGGCAAGGAGATCGGTGAGATTCTTCTCTACCTCGGTGCTCGCCACCAGCGTGAGGAGTACCTGTACGGTGAGGAGTGGGAGGCCTACGTCGATGCCGGCGTCATCACTCTCCTCGGCGCTGCCTTCTCGCGTGACCAGCCTGAGAAGATTTACATCCAGGACCGGATGCGGCAAACCATCAGCAACATCGTCAAGGCGTACATCACCAACGAGGGCTCGTTCTACCTTTGCGGCCCGACGTGGCCTGTGCCTGATGTGACCGAGGTTCTGCAGGAGGCGATTGAGACCGAGGCCCGCGCCAGTGGCAAGAAGGTCGATTCGAAGAAGGAGATTGACAGGCTCAAGGAGGAGGGCCGCTATGTGCTGGAAGTTTACTAGACCTGACGTTTTTAAGCGAACTATATCTAGACCGATCTATCTTCTCCAAATTTACATGACTATTCTGTCAAAACACTACTTGAACCGATCGCATCCTGGAGAATTCGTCATTCCGTGATTATGTCTTTGTTCATCTGTTGCTCGCCCTAGCTTGGGACATTCTTTGACATAGCTCCCTCGTTCGAGCGTGTTCGAAACCCTGCAGTCTGGCTCCTTTGTTGAAAGAAAACCCGATAGCTGGAAGCTGCCTTGTTCCCACATTCCTGCATTTCATGCTGCAGTTTGGGAGAACACCTCCATACTCTCTGCATTTGCTAAAAATCAAATGTCTCATAGATTCGCAGTCAATTCTGAGTATGGCCTTGGAGCAAGGTTCCAGGACTGGTCCTCAAGCAGCGGCCGACCTCACGAGCGTCAAACCCAAGATCCAGCTATTTCAAGCGAGAATCGATGACGAAGCGCTTTCTAGTGAGGTAAGGCCAACCTGGTAAACGCTGATGCGAGAGGGTAGGTGAGCAATATTTCAATGCAGACTCGGCTGACGTATTGTGACAGCTAGCAGGATCACTCAGCAGCCCTCTTTCTCCGAAACGACCGTGGTCCAGAACTGGCACGCGAAGAAGCTCAACAATAAGCGATGGTGGTATTTCGGGTGTTACAGCTGCTAGAGCCAAACTTCTGGAGGCGACAGAAGAGGAAGGAGTACCTTTAGATCAGGTAGGTCAGAGAGTTTGCGAAAGAGAGATGACAGGTAGTGCGCTGAAGCACGTCTCCAAGTAGTCTTTGCTCACGTACCGAATAGAAGGACGAGACGGCACCTTCACCTTCTCAGGTCAAGTCACAGTCCGAGAGTACCAAGAAGGGCACAGCGGGTATGTCCAGCATATCCTCCACGCCCCAAGCTGCGTCTCCTTCTAAGCCCCTGTCCCGGACCGGCATTTCAGCCAATGGAGGCGGCAACGGTCAAGATGAGGACGATGACTCTACATGGACCATGTCCCCAAGGACGCCCTCGCGCGCATCTTCGCGGACACTGGGGCCCCGCAGCTGGATCATCTACTGCACCCGGATCAACGACCGCATCACCAACGATCTCTCGCGGCTGTGTGCGCTCAAGGGCCAAGTGGCGGAGCTGCTCAACTTGTCTAGCCAGGTAGTGCCCTCGACCCGCCGCTGGATCAACTGGTTCCCCTCGACCGCAGCCGGAGCCGAGACAGAGAAGGAGGAAGACTTCGACCGCGAGTACGACGAGAGGCTGGAACGGCTGGCGGCCGAGCCCGACGTCCTCGTCGACGAGCTGCGGGTCTTACAGAAGGCGCTCGGCGCCACCCTGCCAGCGACGCGCCGCGGCTCGGTCGATTGGGGCTCTGTGGCGAAGGCGAAGGCGGGCGCGAAGGCGAATGGGGGTGCGAGTGCGAGCGCGGGCACGTACGAGGAGCTCGAGCGGCTGCGTATACGCTGGGCGACGCTCTCGAAGCGCGTCATCGCCCTGTCGTCCCACGTCGACGGGATCGTCAAGGCCGCGGCCGCGGCATGCCGCAAGTCACGCGCGCACCTGGAGAGGCCGGCTTTGGTGGCCAGGCTCAAGCGGTTGGTGGCTGAAGCGCAGCCAGGGGATGTGTATAAACAATACGATGAACTGCGCCTGGGGCAGGTCCTCGAACAGGTCTATCCGCATGGTCGACCAGAGCTAGAAATTTCCACGGGCGATAGACCGGGAGGACGGAAAATGAGTCCGTCGACATTTATATCGGCGGCGGCGGCGGAATTGATCAGGGCAGTGCCTATCCCCAAACCGGTGTTGGAAACAACGGTGAAGGTGATACGAGGGACGCGGCTAGCCACTGGCTTTATAAAGGAGCAGCTGGCTTGGATTCCACGCACACTCTTCTTGTCCCGGGCGCTTGTGTATTTGAGGGTGTATCTGGTTTCGCTAGCGGTGGCATTGCCGTTGTCGTTCTACTGCTTTGAGGCGCCCCCGGAGATATGGGCGTAGATATAGGCGTGTTATACTTGACGAGCTCTTCTCCACCCAGACCTGCAACAGAATGAGGCTCTCCAACAAGTGTTTCTCGACTTCAACACTTTTCAGTATAACTACCCTGACATGTTAATATAACACTTATCTACTCCGTCTGTCCATTTGCGGGGGTGATCGCAAGCGTCCTAGCCAGGGTCGTGCCGCTAAAAGTGTTAGCGATCCCGAGTAGTTGTGTAGCGTTCCAATTTCCCGATTGGCCGCACTCATTCCGATGCTCACCTACCTGTCTTAGACATCCAAGGGAAGCGCTTGCTTATCTACCTGAGGGGGAACACACACATTTTGGATGTTTTCGCCCGACTTGAATTGAGGGAATGAAACCAGACATCGCTTGCTCTGTTGGCGCCGAGACGTGCCACACGTCGCGCCACTGGTGCATCTGACTTTCAACGCTCCTTTTTATTTTCTTTCCTGCTACTAAACTAGCCTTTACGTAGGTACTTGCGGTGCTCATGGAGAGAGATACCCTCTCAATCGGGGGTGCAGTTCTCTTGGGGCTTTTCGTGGCGTATGCAATATGGTCGTACAATAGCAATGCGCGCAGAAAGGTATGTTTGCTTCTTCGACAATCAAGCAACCAACCCATCTGAAAAAAAGAAAAGACTGGCTAACATACGGGCATTAGATACATGGCGTTCATGGTATGGGCTATGGCCATTCGCCTTTCTTTGCGTCTTGGCGCGGCGCCATCAAGTTCATGCTGAGGCCGCGATACTATCTCTTGAAGGGCTACAAGAAGTACAAATCTGGCTATTTCAAAATTGCAACGCTAAGGGAGGAGTACATCCTCGTTTCAGAGAAGGGCAAGATATCCGAGGTGAATATCGTCCAGCTACTCCTATTATGCACGGCCGCCTGTTACTAACCTTGACTACCAAGTTACTGGCAGCCCCCGCCGATGTGCTCAGCTTTCTCGACATAAGTGCGGATGTAAGTTGGAGGGGGGAAAACTCCTCGTTAAAAGGAAAGTCGTACTAGCCTCTATCATTACTAACCCCGTATCTAGGAGATTCAGTCAAGATGGACTCTAGGGGACAGCTCGCCGTGGCATCTTGGTCTCATATCTGGAAAGCTCACGCAGAATATCGGGACCATGACTCCTGGGCTTGTCAAGGAGATCAACTTTGCCTTGGATAGACACGTAGGATCGCCCAGTAGTGAGTACTATTCATCAAGCAGTATTTCCCTATACAACATGCTAACTCGTGGACCAGAATTCACCCCTATCGCCCTTCACAATGTAATACAAAAGGTTGTCGCCCAAGCTGTCAGTTACGCCTTTGTGGGACATCCTTTGTGTAAGTTGCATATCCTCTAGCCAGTCCGCATTTCCTCTTACAATCGTTATAGGCAGGGACGAAGTATACCTGGGCAACATACGAGCCTTCACAAGGGCTGTACGTGTGTCAGCCGAACTGATCAGGCCCTTTCCTGACTCGATGAAACCGTAAGCATCGCCCGTGGTCTCCTGTTGCACTAATCAGCAGTACATATGGTTTCGCTGTTTGAAACAGATCCTATCGTCAACCGCATGTCCAAATAAAGCACTTAGCTCACCCCTGGATAGGTACCTGATCCGTCTTACACCTGTCTGGAGGCGGCAGAAATTCGCCGAGGAGTTGATGCATAGCGTCGTCCTCGCGAGACTCCGGAAAACTTACAAAGCAAAGGAGGCCAAGCCGGTTGACCTGCTCCAGTGGCTAGCTGATACCGCACCCAGTCGTGAGAGGAGCGTCACGAAATTTGTGGAACGGCTCATGAGAATGAACCTAGCAGCTATGCACACGACAACTTCTGTAAGACCTGCCAAATTCATAACGAATAATGAGGAGAAAATCAAGCAAATCACTAACTGCGACTCGACCTATAGATCTTAACCGGCGCCGTGACGCAGGTTGCTCTCGCGCCAGATTTGTACACAGAAACACTCCGAAACGAGGTTTTACCCCTTCGTGAAAATGGGTCAATCACACAGAAGACGATGCTCCATGCAATCAAACTCGACAGCTTTGTACGCGAGGCTGGCAGGCTCAACCCTGTATCTATGAGTTTGTACCCCTTTGACTCGTCTATATCGCAGAGTGTCTTCGCTCCTCCCGTTTCGCTATGTAACTGCTCCCCACTAACCGCTTCTTCCAACAGTTGGCCTGATGCGTGTTGCACGGAAGGAATTCTGCTTCCGAGACGGCACTATTATCCCCAAAGGCACCCGTCTGGGTGTCCCGACTGTGGCCATACATCAGGACGTATCCCTTTACCCCAGCCCCGAAGCGTTCGATGGCTTCCGGTTTAGCAAGCTGCGCGAAGAACACCATAACGGCACTATGATGCACGAGGCGGGCAGCACTGATTTGGACCATCTGACATTTGGGCATGGGAAACACGTTTGGTATGATTACACTTCTCCTCTATCTGACCACTTACATACATCTAGAATATCACAGTCTCTCTGAGCTACTGGCAGTGGGCTATACCCGATCGCTGACATAACTACATTAGCCCCGGTCGTTTCTTTGCTACGGATGTTATGAAACTTGTTTTGGCCGTCATGGTCGTACGGTATGACTTCAAAATGCCGGCAAACACGAAGCCACGCAAGCGGTATTTTGGCGAGCACGAGATACCCGACTTCAGCTTGCGAGTCTTGGTCAAGGCTACTGGAAACCGATGATGTTCCCCGAGGCAACGAATCTTGGGTCTACGTTTGTCGTATCTTGGCATCTATGAGTTTTCGAAGCTAAGATGAGATTTCGGTTATGGAAGCCGTCTCCAGTGGATTTGGAAGGATTAGGGGCAGTAATGGGCAAACGCATGCTAGGGATTTTGCTTCCTTTGATGATACCCTATCAATATACGCTGTTTTCTCCGAGATAGACCATTCCAGTCCGTATGTACTACTCCCGGTGAAAATGTTCCAAAAGTTTGATCAATCAGCCAGAGGGTCGTGAAGGTATCGCTTCCCAACCTTTCGTATCAACACATCAACCGTTATTACCGAGCATGTAGAAGGAGTGATTGTCTCCGAAATAACTCTTGACTCGAATGTACTACTACTCGGGGGTCAATCTGACAAACAGGGAGTTAAGATGGCGTTTAGCCATCTCGGAGTTAGCCAAACACCCCGAGCCGGCGATACGACACACGGGCGGGCATACAGCTTAGAAATCCGGCTGGCCAATTAGGGGGGCTAAATCCGAGCAAAAACGAGTCCGAAGGAACCGCTGACAAGTAATACACGACATGCGAATGCGACCGACTCCTTCATTGCGACCGTATGTCGTCACGACGCTTGAGACGGGCTTTGCTGTTTGTACTAAGTCCGTCCTCGTCCGAGTAGGGAGTTGCAGGATAAACAATGGACTTTGTCTATTTAAAGCACCTGGCACTCTCGTGCACCATGACCAGTCCTGGCCATAGAATCTTGAGTCGCTTCATTGACAGCCCAATCTATATCCAAAAGAGAAGTCGGTGACTTGCACGAATAGCTACTCTAGTTTATGTATGTAAACCACACACACTACATACACGCTACAACTACCACCACACCACCATGCGCGTCTTCGTCACCGGCTCCACCGGCTTCGTCGGCACCGCCGTCGTCACCGAGCTCTTATCCGCCGGCCACACCGTCGTCGGCCTGACCCGAAGCGACGCCGGCGTCGCCCAACTCGAAAATCTACGCTCCAAGGGGGCCGCCGTCGAGCCCCTGCGCGGGACCCTCGACGACCTGGACCTGCTCCGCCGGACCGCCGCGGCCAGCGACGCCGTGCTGCACCTAGCCTACAACCACGACGACTTCTCCCGGTACGCCGAAGCCTGCGCCGCGGACCGCGCCGCCATCGGGGCCCTCGCCTCGGCGCTCGGGGGCACCGCCAAACCCCTCGTCATCACCTCGGCCACGACGGGCCTGCTATCCCCCGACGGCCCCGACGCGCCAGGCACCGAAGCCGACACCGCCGACCCGTCGCACCCCTGGTCCGCCCTCCGCAGCCAATCCGAGCAGCTCGTCCGCGCCCTCGCCGCCCATCCCGACCCGACCCAGTCCGTCCGCGCCATGATCGTGCGCCTGCCGCCCACGGCGCACGGCCCGGGGTCCTCGGGCTTCATGAGCGTGCTGGTGGGCGCCGCCCTGCGCCACGGCGGCCAGGCCGCCTACGTTGGCGACGGCCGCAACGCCTGGTCCGCCTGCCACCGCGACGACGCCGCCCGGCTGTACCGGCTCATCATGGAGAAGGGGCGCGCCGGGGCCGCCTACCACGCCGTCGGCGAGGAGGCCGTGCCCGTCCGGGACCTCGCCGAGGCCATCGGGGCTCGCCTGGGTCGGCCCGCCATCAGCATCCAGCCCGACCAAGTCAAGGCCCATTACGGCTGGTTTGGCTTTGCCGGCGCCAACCAGACGGCCTCCAGCGCCAAGACCAGGGAGGAGCTGGCATGGAACCCGACAGGCCCAACAGTGGTCGAGGATACCCCTATCATTGTTGACTTCATTAAAGCACATGGCTCTATTCTATGAAGCAGACCACTACTTAGCTAGAATAAACATGTTGGTTTCATTGAGAATCTTACCACATAGCAGATTGATTCACAGCCAAGAGCAGATTGTCCACATGGGTGAAATTGTTATAGTATTTTTCTCTACCAGTATTATTATGGCTTCGTGAATTCTGTGCGCCTCAAATGCTCCGCCTAAGCTTTTCGGCGCATGTCCACACGCCTCCCAGTCCTCCCCAGCCCCTTTTTGTATAGGGACGAGAGGAGTTACCAGAAATTCATTGGGTCAACTCCCGAATTGGCTTGGTAAGCGGGTCGGCCAGCGTACCTCTAGTCTCGCTGCTGTCGCGACGCCGCTCCTTCACGTACCGCCTCGAGGATCAGATCCTTTGCAATCTCACATCCTTCCCGAGACCCGTTGATCTCAATCGCCTCATCACGTGCCTGATCTCGAGGCACGGTAATCTTGCACCCGCTCTGCTTGCGAATGGCGTTGACCTTGGAGCCACCTTGGCCGATGACGTAACGGTAGGTAGAGGGATCCGGGAGGACGAGGTACCCAGTTGCCGTGTTCTTCTGGGCTTGCTCCAGCGCCGATGCGATCAGCTTCTTCACACGCTCCACATTCTCGGCGTTGCCCCTGAGCACCCATGGAATCTCCCCTTCCTCGGTAGAGGCGGTATCGACAATGTTCCACGAGTGAGCCTCGGCAGCCTGCTCGGGATCATCCGTGATCAATGGTGTAGGACCGTTGTTAGCCCGGGCGCTCGAGGGCTTGGCCTTGGATGGCGTCGATTGGCCTGCATGATCCACGGTAACCTTGTGGTCGTTACGCAGTTTCCGGAAGAAGGCACCGTTGTCCGAGATGGCGTTGTGGTATTTCCGCGGCACCTGGACAGTCTCGCCCTCCTGCTCCTTGATGGATGAAAGGACATGCTCCTTGGCCTTCTCGACATCGGCGGGCTTGCCGGCAATCTTGACGCCCGTCTGGCCGCTACCCTGTCGTGGGATGTCGATCGAGACCTTGAACTCCGACTCGATCTTGCGCTTCGTCTCGCCACCGCGGCCAATCAAAGTCCGATGCTTCTCAACAGGTACATCAACGACTTCAGAAACCTGGCTAGCGCGCTCCGAGACCATGGCCTCGATGCTAGCGACAATCTTGTCAACAATATCTGTACGGCCCTCAACCTTGATCGAGTTGCCGTCGGCATCCTGCTTGGGGAACTGAATTGTCCTGGCTTGCAGACGTCTGTCGTCCGGTCCACCAGCCTTCACAATGATGTCCCGCAGTGTAGCACCTAGAGTCAGATTAGCATTATTGGACAATGAATTGGGGAGCAAAGTACAAGATTTCACTCACCACCAGGTCCGATCAGGATCTTGTGCCATTGCCTGTCGATATCGATAGTCTTGGTAACGGTATCATCGAAAACCGCCCTCTTCTCCTCGAGGATCTTCTTGGCTGCTGCGACCTGTGTCTTGGAGCCCTTGATTTGAACATCGACGAGAGTGTTCTCGTCCTCATTACGCTCGTTGGGGATGTCGATCTTGGCACCTGTAGCCGCACGCAGCTCGTCCATGGCAGAACCGCCCGAGCCAATCAGGGATGGCAGCTGCTTCTGTTGAACAGTCACCGTATCCATGTGCGAGTTTGTCTTCAGGAATTGGTAAAGCTCCCACACCTCATCGCGCGCGGAGTCCGCACCCTTCTTGGGCCCCCGAATAACAACCTCATCCGCGCCCTGTTGGCGCTTGGGCTTGCCAGAGTCGCTGGCAGCATCAGCACCCGAATCATCATCCTTGCCAGCGCGTCCAGTTCGGGGGAAGTTGATATGAACATTGTAGCGAGTCTGAAGACGGTTGATTTGGCTGCCTTGGGCGCCAATTAGTTCACGGTGGAACTTGGGTTCGACCTTGAGGGTGTGGGTGGTCTCGTCCGCCCAGGTGCGAGCCAACGAGTTGATGTGCGACTTGGCACGCTCGGCCTTAGCCTTGGGTCCCTTCAGCTCAACCTCACCATTCTGAACTTGGATATCCACATCGAATTTCTCGCGCAACTCGTTGATATGGCTACCCGCCTTACCAATCAAGTGGTTGGCGAACTTTTGAGGGAAGTCGAACTTCAGGGTGAAACCACGCTCCTTCTCATCCTCCTTCTCCTGCTCAACGAAAGCTCTAGACTTGGAGGCCAAAGAATCAACCGCCGAAGTAGGTCCCCGCATGGTGACCGTAGTACCCCTCACACTCACGCGTACAGGAATATGACCGGCGCTACGAACTGTGGCGTCCTGCTCTTTCTTGATGTACTTGCGCAGCTTCTCGTGGAACTTGGTCGGCACCTCGAGGGTCTCAGCCTTGAGTTGTTCTTGCTTACCAATGAGATCGAGGATGTGCTTGCGGGCTTCCCCAAGGCCTTGCTGGAACGTTTTCAGTTCTTGCGCTGTGGGTGCCTTCTGAGGTACTTGGTAGGACTCGGACCCGGTCTCTCCTTCGTAAACAAGGAGGACGGGGTACGTAGCCTGTCCAGGCTCGGGTACAACGAGATGAACGCCATAGTCTGACTGAACCTTGAGCTTGACATCGCTTCGCAGATAAGCGTGGAAAAACGGATCAACAGGAACAGTGGTCAATCTCGAAGGAGGGAGACCGCTGACAATGGATGATACTTCCTTTTGCGCCTTGATGATGTTCTTCGCGTCCCGAGCAAAGAGCTCCCAAGGCGAGGTAACTCCATCAATGAAAGGGGTGGTGACATGGATCTTGTGAAGCTTCTCGATACGCTCGATCTCTTTACGTTGTCGGAGGTAACGCGAGACATCACGAGAATAAGTAGATGCCCCACCAGCGGCATGCTTGTGAGAACGGCTAACGTCCATAGGCGAAGAGCTGATGCTCATGGCGAGATCCATGGCCTTTTCTAAACCACGGGTGACAGCATCCTGGTCCTGTCCGATGACGGTAACAGCCTCAGCACTATCGTCGGTGGGCAGGAGGATAACGCAGTTGGTCTCAGCAAAGAAGTCGTCCATAGGAATACCGCGATCGCCAATGATGAATTGGTGACGAGTCCGAGCAATATCAACCTGGTCCATCTGCAACTGGTTCTGGAGCTCCTGGGCGCGACGCTCAATGGCTGCGCGGGCGGCAGCTACGGCAGCACGGTCTCCAGCAAGCTGAATGTGGTTGTCATTGTTTGCCGGTGCGAACAGGGGGCGTTCGCCGGCGTTGGGGATGGCAGGAATAGGATGGGTCCAGGGCTGATAGGGAGGAATACGGATTTGTACACCATGGTCCGACTCGAGTGCTTCCCGGCTGTTGTTGTTTGCGCCAGCAATGAAGGGGTAGAACTCGGCAGGGATTGACTTGAGCTTGGTGCTGATGTTGGAAGAGCGTTCGCCGGTGATTCGGTTGATGGCATCGCGAGCAGCGGCAGCAGTGATGGTGTTGCCTTCCACGAGAACGTCGACCATAGCGTCGTCATCGTCGTCATCGCCCGTCTCGTCGGCCTTGGGCATCTGTATCCTGGCGCCTGTCTTCTCCTGGATAGACTTGATGGTGGAGCCCTGCTTTCCAATGACATGAGCCCTGGTGGAGCGGGGGATGGGGACCTTGATTGTCTGCCTGGTGCCAATCTGCTGGACCAAGTCCCGGATGGCTTGCTGAGCCTTGTCCTGGGGACCGGTAGCATCGATACGCAGGCGACCATTGCTGATGTTCGAGGTTGTCAAAACAGCGCGGGACTTGCGGTTGATGTCCTTTACGACGTCGGGGATAGGGCGTTTGAGCTGGCCACGGGGCAGGATGAATTGAGGCTCAATGGTGACGGTCTCGACGTGGCGTCCGGGGATAGACATGTTCGGGACATTGACAGGGGTAGCGACACCAGAAGCGGGCGTTGAGGCACGGGGTGTGCCGTTGGCCGGGGTCGAGCCGTTGGATATGCCACCCTTGGCGCTCCAGATGGGGGCGATGTTGACGGGGGCCTTGCCCTTGGGGGGCACCGAGCTCGGGGAAGGCCTCGATGGACTGGGTGTCGATGGACGAGGCGGTCTTGGACGGGACGGAGGGGAGATCCTCGTCAGGCGCATCCTCAACAGTTACATGGTGGAGAGGGTTGTCGGCGTGCTGTTGGAGCAGACGCTCGGCAGCCGAGGTCGAAGCCTCACCATTCATGTCAGAAGTAGCCATTTCTAATAAGAGCTGTACCGGAACCGAGGGGGGTCGATCGACCGAGGAAGTAGCGAACAATGGGCCGGGCAGGCAAAACGAGGTAGATGAAACTCTGGAAACGGGGTCGTGATCAGCTTTGGGCAATTATTTAAGTTAAGTATGAGGGAGAAAGGTTGGTGATAGCTAACAGAGCTGCCAAAAAAAAAGAAGGTTTGGATGTAGCTCAGGGCTAGCAAGGTGTAGCACGCGAATATTCGCCCGGTGACAGGCCCAAAAAAGACCAACAGTCACACCAACACAATATCCCACCAACGGGTTGCCTTCGCAGACACACCCGTAGATGTCACAGTGAACACACAGGCTTGGGAGCTTGCTGGGCACTAGTCAAGCGCTCCAGGTGGAGGTTGATCCGAGCATCAAGCACAGAGCTCACGAGGCAGGCAAGTGCTTTTGGGGGGGGCGGAGTTGGGCGGTACTTACAGTATATAACCAAGTAGATAGAGAAGATGTCTCAATGCTCGATGCACCACGGGTTACCAATGGCGTCGAGAATGGGATTGAGTCGAGAGATAAATCCGAGTAGAAGAGGTCTACGTGTAGGAGCAGATAGGTCGGTAGGAGGAAAGGAGAGGGTAGGTTAGGTAACGTAAAGCACGTGTGGTGGGGAAAAGATTTAGTGGGAAAATTAATTGATCAATTGAATTGAGAAGCTCTCTGCCTACGGTCTGGCACCTGAGGTACAGTGAATGCAAACCGTCTAATGCAGTAGCAGCAAGGTTACCGGTACATGCTGGGCTCTCGAGTCGACGTGCTCGAAGGGCGAATGCGGCATCCAATGGCTGAGCCCATTCCGCTTTGATACAGCAACACACGGTACGACAACGGATGACAGACCCAAGATTTTAACGTACGTCGTACAGACTACATGTACGAGGTGAACCGCGACCTAAAAAGCAGCTATATAATTTCCGTATCTCCAAGATTTCCCTATTGCAGGCATATATGTTTCCTTACTCGGCGACAGTAGAGACCAGGGCAATTGGTACGGCTTGTAAATTTTGTTGAGATGTTCTGAAGTCTGTCAACATCCCAAATATATTTTATGGTCCCAGGCAAAAACAACCCACATGCGATAGGGGACAGCTTTCTGTCAATTCGATGCAGGTGTCCTTTTCGGCCGTTCTTGCTCCAAATCCAGTCTGGATACAACCAGGGTCCTCCACGCTAATCCACAAACCAACTGTCCCCAGAGCTAAGGTGAGGAGCCTAGAACAGAAAGGAAGCCCGCTGCGAGCAATGCGCTGTTCGCCATACGTCCAAGCTTCTACCAGATTCGCGAACCCGCTGGGTGTTCGCCCACAGTAAACTTCGGAGATAGTGTTTTTGCGTCCCACCTCAAGCGTCGGGTCGAGTCGAGGATGCACGGTGCAATGGCCGGCAGTGGACCTCCACCTCAGCAACACTCACGATGGCTCGAAGATGATGATAGCCGCCGAGACGCGAAATCTGTTGTCGCTGTACGGTAAATAGTGAACCTTTCGTATATATTTGACTAACAATCTCATATTTCAAGATTCGTCTCTTTCGTGCGTGTGAAATTGGCTATAATGAGAACACCATATACCTACGTATTTTACAGACCCTACTTATAAAACAATCTCAAGGGACCTTTACCAGTGCTGATAATCTCTATATGAATCGTTATAAGTTTCATAAAGAAGCAAGGATTGTACAAGCTCGACATGCAACGATCACACCTTAACTCACATCGATTGGGCAAGAAGGCCTTTCTTCGTGAAGGGATCCTCAACGTACAAGATTCACTGGGTATTCTTCTGCCAAACAGTTTAACAGATTGCACATTAGACCATGCCAACGTCAAATGCCTTGTACCATAAGAATAATGCTCTTAAGATGGGCCGTATATATCAGATTTATATCCTTGGAGTATATATGTAATGAAAGCTTACTTCCAGTCGTCATGGTTCCAGAACGATAAGGGCCGCGACACTAACACACCACTCGCCTGGTATACAATGCATATCCACATAGAGTTCTTGACATGGCAACCTATATACTGTAAACGATTTGGGAGATCCGTATGTGGACCATAATTAACATGAGATTGACTCGCACAGTTATGATGACGCCTGTCAAAGGACGTGTAGGCCTCGCGGAAACGCCCTCTTGGTAATGGTGAGCAGTGCCATATCAGAGATAAGCTATTATATGTATCACTACCGGAGTAGACAGGTACTACCGGCTGTTTACCCCATAGTCTAGGATTAAGAATGTCTACTGTCAAGCATGCGTGTCTTTATAAGTCCCCAATCAGCCCAGAGCTCGCCCAATCGACAAGGAGGGTGCTTGGACCAGTACCTCCATATCACTTTTAAGAAAGTGTTCTTGGTACACAGAATATTGACATCTATAGTGCGACGCAGAAGCTGTGAACCAAGTTTGTCGCTTAGGTAATGCGCTCTGCAACAACATCGTCCAACTGGCGGCGGGCTCGGGATACACAGATTGTGCCGAGAACACGACGGCACCACTTGCTACGGGAGACGAGGCCCGGACGACTGCCACGGCCCGTATCTATAGGGCTGCCGGGCCTGATGTCTGGTGTCTGGCATACCGCAGTTACTGTAGGGTGAGGAGATGCCCCAAGAACATACACTGATACAGAAGGAAACGCCAACTTGACAGGACGCCACACGAATACTGCTTACACGTACGGCAGATCGCCCTGGCCTGGCCAGCCATATTCCGGTACAGAGCCCGGCGACTATACATACGCTTCTCGGCTATCTACATATCTCCCATCCTTGCACCCGAGTTTATTTCCATAGCATAGTGCGCTCGGAAACGTACGACATCGAACGGTCGAACCATACCATCCAATGCCCCCTATCAAATGTCTTTGTTGGAACTTGTAGTAAACCCCGTAAGCTTACATAAACATGCCGCAGATCGTTTCCCAACGCGAGTCCTACCACAGATTTGCCCGAGCTGCCACTTCACCCGGGGACCCGCAATCGAATGAGTATTGACCGCACCTCGGGAAAATGCGATTGCGAAGGGGAAGCTTGCGATAAGCCATGGCGGGGCTCAATGCTAACCCTGTGGTAGATACTGAGTTGTCACGATGATGACGAGTGCCGTTTTTAGCTCATACCGTCTTGTCGGCTTCCTGGAAAACTTCCAATCCGAGGAACGTATCGATCGAGCAAGCCAGACGTCCAGCAGCTCCAGTTCAACAGATAACTCAAATACACGGGATCGGCTCCACTGTTTTTGGTGTTTGTTTTTATGGCTTGATCCATGCTCTCGGGATTTTGCAAACACGGCCGGGCTCCCAAGGCCAGTTTGAATTCTAGGCTGTATGCAGGGCGCCGCGTGGAAACGAATTGGTTGACAGACGATTTAATAGAAACAGCTCAATCGAGTCGATATGATATTGAGGGGCAACGAACCCATCGGAATGTGGAAATGACGACAGTATTGGGATCCGGATCACACCCAGGAACGCACTACGTACGCGCCGATACGACTTCGGCTCCGACGCTCACAGAGACATCGTAGGGTTTTGGTTACTGGCGTCGCATTGAATACGTAACTGTGAGACACCTTGCGCCGGGGGCCGAGCCTGTGGAAAATAGACATTGAGATTCAGGCGGGCTTTCGACTTAAGAACATACTGCTTGCTATTCGAGTCAAGGAGCCGCAGCAGGTGACAGGTCCTGCCAAAAGAAAGGCTGGATGGGTGGCCGTGGTGACCGGACCCTGCGAGCCCCGTATTGGGTGGTATCCCCCGTAAACTTGCTTTTTCTTCTTTCGAAAACTTCTCCGTTTGAGGAGTTTAGTGGCGAGAAGTCATTCCAAGGTCGGTAAATCGAGTTAAATGGAATTACAACATGAGCGGGTTGTCAGGTCATCCTTGCTTGCACTCTGCACAGTACATTACCATCTTATTCCCGATAAGACGTCGCCGACGTGCCCGCCGGTGCGTCGTGGGTTCCGTGACTCACCCAAACCCGAGAGACCTCAACGGCAGGAGCAGCCGACCACCCCCCATTCTGGCCTGTTGAACACTGATGGTGTTGGAGTTGGCGCTTCTCATTTAAACAGGCGGCTGGCAGTACCTAATGTGTCGGGTGTGATTTATCATGTAGGGAATCCAATGCCAATCGCCGTCCCTCCTTGAGCGGAGCAGACCAAGCATGCATGTGACCTATCAAATGGTCTGAGAATAGCAAATACTAGCTAGCTCAGGTCCCGCGCTACGTGCGACTGGGACTGTCGTGGATTTCAGGGTCTTTCTTCTGACATCCGTCCGTTAATATGTAGTCCTGACCGGGTGTTTGTCAAGCCATCAATTGCAAGTGGTTACAGGGTCCCACGTACATACCTCTGTAACCTACTTCCTCTCTCGTGGAGTTTGGACTGCTAGTTGCTAGCGATGAATGTGACCAATCCCTTCGCTGGGGGCGGAGTAAACGTTATTACAAACTGTTTCGGGCAATCTCCCATATGTGTTTTTTGGTACACGACCAATGATGAATCCTCACCACTCGCTTGGCTACACTTCTGGCTACACAACCGTTAGGCTGCATTCATGAGCCTGGTATAGCAACATTACCGTTGTTTGCCAACACTCGGGTAGAGTAGGAGGAAGAGGTAGCCAGCTCGCAGAGATCATCTCGACAGTTGATGTCGTCGCCACCCCTCTTCGAAACACCAGTCAATGGGATTGATGGCCATTGCTTTTTGGCCACGCAGAGCCAGATCGAGACTAAGGATTGAGAATATGCAGTGAGTAAAAGACTAGAGAGAGATAGATAGACCAAAAAGCAGAGAGGGGCGTAGGCAGGGGAAATATGTGTTCCTACAGACGGGGAATTTCAATCCCATGTATGCTTCTTCAGGGACCAAACGCCAGAAGCCAAGTAATTCTCGACACGAATCAACTGCATTGGGAAGCATTGGTGGTTTTTGCTGTGCCACTGAATGGTCCTTTGCATACTACTACATCACTGCACACCTCGAAAGTCTAAACGTCAACGCTCCCAGGCTAAGCACAGAGTCGTCCCCCAGAATCGGGATTGGACAGCATGGTATGCAGCGCTTCCTCTTCTACGTACGCGCCGCCGTCTTAGCAGACGACTGACTGGTAGACTTCGTTTCCGCCGGTGAAACAAACGACGTAGAAGAAGGAGTAGAAAACCTCATAATCGGTAGGGCCAAACAACCTTGTTGCGCGAGGCCTGAGGGTCTGAGCAACGCCCCCACACGGCCAAGTAAGACCCAGCCCACCGGCAAGCTCATATGGCGAGCAGGAAAACAAGACATCCTCTGACGGGGGGGACGTCATCGCATAATGAAGCATTGCTACTAGTGCCCACGGAGCATGAGTAAACCTGGCTAGAGTGGCTTTCGGCATGCCCTCATGGCGACATGGTCGGCTACTTTCTCTAACCATCATTAGCCCCGGGAGACTACGACTGCTACAGTGCGTGGTCTCGAATCCCAAGGTTGTCTAACAAGATGGCCTCCATCTGGTAGATTTGGTGGGGAACCGGATTATGGGATCTGGGTATATTCTGCAGACCTGGTCCAGGTAAGCATACATATCGCTAGTACAGCACGGCATGCGTAATAAGGCATGCCTGGTTTTTTGGTAGCAAGCAGGCAGCAAATTGGAGCCCAGTGACATGGGACAATGGTGAGCAGTATCGGGAGGACAGCCCAGGACAGCCCCTTTCATAACGATTCCCACATGCCCCTGCCAATCATCTGCACAACTGGCGCAAGGACGCCCGCTCCTCAGCGCTGCTCGTATTGTTGTTGATTTATTATTGCAGTACACCGTCCGTGCAGATGTGTAGCATAGCGCGGGCGGATGTTTAATAAGCCTGCTAGTCCAGCTAACAGCGACGGTTGTGTCAGTGGATAGTGGTCTGTCGATCCTCAATGGCTAGCCCAAGTTATGTACCGTGGGAGGGCAGAATATCAGAGGAGGCTCTGGTGAGCAACGGTGCGCCCTCAAAACGGCAGGACGGACACACTAGAACCCGCTTTACACAATCTAGAGAAGGGAAATGAGATGCGATGGCTAACGAATCGTTTTAAAATGCTGGCTTTTGTTGCTTACAGACTTATTAACAAGCCTCTCAGCTACCTGCGCCTCCTTGAAAACTGTCACACACGGGCTGGCTACACTGTGTGTCGAGATATGTATTGATGCACGTAGGTATGTTCACGCGATCACCAACCAGGGTACATGGTCGGATCTCCCATGGACCCTGGGCGGGTACTGTAGCTGTAAGCTGTATGTAGGTAATATGTTTTCTAGAGAGCATGATGTAAATTGTGAATGGCAGTTTTTGAGTGCGAATGTGGTGTGTGAATGTCTCTCAGATATCTCCTCCCTCTCCCTGTCCCTTGGACCTGGTCGGCCGGGGAGGGTGGCCGCCCCTCTTTCATGCTGCTTAACCCATCAGAGTGTTCCTAACCTTGAGCAGCAAGTAACCAAAAAGTAAAAACCAAGGTCACTCCCGTCAACCGCCCACAAGCTTCCACGCCCACCATCCACCTTCACCCCCCTTGAAGTCCACATCCACATCCACATCCACATGCATCCGCCCACCACCAGACACCAGATCTTGAAATTGATGTGCGACCAGGGATGGGCAGCTATGGAAAGGTGATGCTGCAGTTCGCGAGGAATTGGGCAGGATTGATTGACTGACAGACAGCGACCGTTGGTAAGTATTTGGCACCCCCAAAGGTCAGTGCCGATACTAATCCCAATCCCAATGGGAAATGGGTGGCAGTGGAGGAGATGCACGGATGGATGGCAAGCTTTAGACAGAGATACATGGACAGAGCAAGAACCACGTACAGGTCAGTATGTAGATAGACAGAAGCCAGAAGACGAAGACGAGAGAGCATGGACGAGAAGAGAGAAGACACGACGGAGAGCAATCAAACCAAACCAAACCTCTCCGGTTTTCCCCCATCTCTTCACTTCACTTCGCTTTTATTCAATTGCTCTAACTAGCCAACTCATCACTCACACTCTCTCATCTCTTCAACTAAAAACTCTTTCTTTTCCTTCGTATCCCATTTTCGTTCACTGCATTGGAAGCAAATTAGAATTGCGGCCCCAAGATTTTAGGAGCCTCCTTAGACTCAACTGTAACAAGCAGCAACACCCGGACGAACGTACCTAACCTTCAATGATTACCACCTTTACCTGGCCCTACCTGCATTCTGCCTAGACAGCCAGAAGGAAAGAAAACCCAATTGCTAGGTACTTGTTATTTTGTTAGTCGGCAAGACTGGAACAAAACGGGCGACGGCCCCCAACCTTGATTCAATCTGCATCAGTCCCGTTCCGAGTCCCATCTTATTATTCATCCACCCTTCCGATCCATCAGGAAGTAGGGTCGCAGCGACAACAAGGAGAAGGGAGAAAGAAAAAAAACCCAGGAGACAGGACCTGAGCGAGCAAAGCAAAAAAACAAAAACAAAAAAAACCCGAGAGATCAATTACAGGAGGGACGAATTAAATCGACAAAAGGAGCTAGCCCCAGGTTACAAGTCAAGACCAGTCCCAACTACAGATTGGTTTCTTTTCTTCTGACACCCCTCGCGCACCCCTCCCCATAACTAAAGTCTAAGGTTCCATAGACGCCAATACTGCACTGTACCATCGAACCGGCTCACACATCTCGTTTTGTTTGGCCTACGTTTAGGTCGACCCTCTCTTGCTCCCCTTTCGTTTCTTGTGTTCCAGCGATGGAGAGTCAGAGTAGCTCGAGTTCCAAACAACGACGTAAACTCACGAAACCTCCCCCAAATATCAGCCGAACAGCACGCACTCCCAGCACCAACATCATTATTCGCATTCAATAGCTTCCGGCTTTGCTACGACCACCACCATTATCGCCTCGGATGGTCGCTCATTAGGGAGCAGCAACCGGAGCTCTAGCAGTCTAAGGCGAACTCCCAGTGCTCCTCCGCAAAGATCCACGCCCACCACCAAGTCCTCTGCAGCCTTTACCAGCTCGCTGTCCAACGGCGCTCGCAGTAGCGGCTCGCAACGCTCCAACAACCCTTCACCCGTCTTGGCTAACGGCGAATTCCTTCCTTCAACATTTTCGCCATCCCACAAGCCCGCCGCCTACGATTGGCAAGCCTCAGCAAACAACAACAACGTCAACCACCGCCTTCAACCACAGCAGCAGCAGGACTCAAGTGGTGGCAGCAGCAACAGCGGCTTGGGGTATTATTCCGCGTCTTCCTCTGCTGCCGCGACCGCTGCCGCGCATATCTTGAGCCCGTCCAAATCAACCAAAGAGCACGGCACCAGCTACTTTAATTTTCTAGACGGCCGATCGCACAAGTCGTCGCGGCCGCCAAACCATCACCGTTTGTCGGATCCGCACCTCCAACCCCTCAGCTCTAAAACATCCGAGGAACTGGTAGGCGCGCCTTTCGACGGCACATCGATCCTGAATCATCTCGAGTCCACGAAGGCGTCACCAAAGCAATCGTTTGGGTCCAATTCATCAACCCGTCGGCCTCCGCCTCCCCCACTCATTCACGCGCAGACTAGCCCCGACCCGCGACACGGCAGCCCGCGACTTCGTCACTCGACCAGCTTCTCACGCGAGTCACCTATGGCCATGTCGCTGTCGGAGAAGGCCCAGCAGGGGGCCCGCACCGGCGAGAGTCAATTGACAGGGCCCAAGAGATATTCAGATGAGACGAAAGAGCCGAAGCCTGGCGTCTTGAGGAAAAAGTCTGGTTTCTCGGGTCTCATGAGCACGCTGGTGGGGTCGCCCAAGAAGCCTGTCATCTCAGCGCCAGAGAATCCCGTTCACGTCACACACGTCGGATACGACAGCTCGACAGGCCAATTCACGGTGCGTGTTTCTCCAGTTGCAGCTATTCCCGTTTGGCATATCCCGCCCGTTTGTCTGAGCACATTCTTGTACGATCTCATATTGTCATATCAATCAGGCCGGCTGAGACTGCTTCCACACCGTGGTTTCACATCTCTTCATCCGATCCCAGCTTTCATTTGTCACCCAAACTGCGTTATCTGTCATGTGGTGTCTCTTCCCCTTTTTGCGCCCTCCCCACCAGTATTTTCCAGCAAGAACCGATTTACTCATCCAATTGTAGGGCCTCCCGAAAGAATGGCAACGCCTCATCAACGAAAGTGGCATCCCCGAGAATGCCCAAAGAGAGAATCCACAGATGATTGCGAACCTTGTAACTTTCTACAAGGAGACAACGGAGAAGCCCCATGAGGACCAGGTTCTCGAGAAGTTCCACGATGTGCGAGCTCCAGAACTGCGCCGTTCGGGTGGCATGTCTCCCGGTATATATGCAACAAACACTGCCGGTATGTCACCTTTGATCAGTCCACCAGCCAGTCCGAGATTCCCAGTCGTAACAAATGAAGGCACCTTTGAAAACCCCCGAGCGCCGCCGCCCGTTCCCGGCAGGGGCCCCGGCCCCTTGCCCGCCAAGGATATCAACATGATGCCCAGCCGACCTGCCCCGAGGCCGCCCGTATCAATGTCATCGAGAGCCACAGCGCAAACGTCTGTGCATCCAGCGAAGGATTCCGGGATTGGCATGGCGCAAAGCGCCGATGAGCTGCCCTCATCTGCCTATGTCCCCCCGAAGGACAACGTTCCTATGCTCCCCGAGGAGATGCGTTCGCGATCGAGATCGAATTCACATGTCAACGGCAATCCGCCATATACGCCTAGCTCGTCGCAGCCCTCGCCCGCTGTGCAACAGGCTTATCAACAGCAATTAATGGAACAGCAGCAGAGGCAAGCCATGGCCCAAGCTCAAGCAGCCATGAAGGGTCAACTTGGCCGGTCTACGAGCCATAAGCAGCCTCAGGGCTCTGTGCCACCGAGCCCTCAGACCCAATATGGCCGACAGCCCGAGTCCAACGGCGCCACCCCTAAGCCTCAACAGCACCAGCAGCCCGGTTCTAATCCTCAGGCGCGCCCTCGTCAACGCGCACGCCAAAGCAATACCATCGACATTGCCGCTGCGTTGAAGCGAATTTGCTCCGAAGGCGACCCCCGGGAAATCTACCGTAACTTCACTAAGATTGGACAAGGTGCCTCCGGAGGCGTATACACTGGTAACACACGAAACTCGAATGCATTGGTCGCTATCAAACAGATGAACTTGGAGCAGCAGCCCAAGAAAGATCTGATCATCAACGAAATTCTGGTTATGAAGGACAGCTCCCACCCCAACATTGTCAACTTTATCGATAGTTACTTGACCGGCGGAGAGCTGTGGGTCATCATGGAGTATATGGAGGGTGGCAGTCTGACTGACGTTGTCACTTTCAACATCATGACCGAAGGCCAAATTGCTTCGGTGTGCCGCGAGACACTCCGAGGTCTGCAGCACTTGCACTCTAAGGGTGTGATCCACCGTGATATCAAGTCCGACAACATCCTGCTGTCCTTGGAGGGCTGCATCAAGCTCAGTAAGTCTTTATTCTGGAAATGCCGAGTCTATCGCATACGATATAGTAGACAATCGCTAATATAGTGAACAGCCGACTTCGGATTCTGTGCTCAGATCAACGAGGCGCATAACAAGCGCACGACCATGGTCGGCACGCCGTACTGGATGGCCCCCGAGGTTGTCACGAGGAAAGAGTACGGTAGAAAAGTGGATATCTGGTCGCTTGGCATCATGGCGATTGAGATGATCGAGGGAGAGCCGCCGTATCTGACCGAATCGCCGCTTCGTGCTCTTTGGCTGATAGCCACTAACGGAACGCCGGAGATCAAGGATGAGCAAAATCTGTCCCCAGTATTCCGGGACTTCCTTTACTTCGCCCTCAAGGTGGATCCTGAGAAGAGAGCCAGCGCACACGATTTGTTACGGGTATGTCGAACTGATTTTGTTACTGTGTTCATTAAAACTAATACCTCTTTGCAGCACGAGTTCATGAAGACCTGTGTCGACCTAGCTTCATTGTCTCCTCTCGTGCGAGCCGCGAGAGAGGCCCGCCAACAGGAGAAGAGCCGAAAGGGTTAAAATACGAGACGGATGTCGTCCCCTCATGATTACAAAGCATCAACTAGCATCCGATTTGGATTGTTCAGTATCATAGCGACTATTGCGATTTCTTTTTCAGATACTCCCGATTCGAAACATCCACTCCGCATCATCACCATTACCACCATGTTTTATAGAGTTCGGGCATGAAGGGCGGACCATCTTGTTAGGAATAGGGGATGGAAGGTTGCACGGGGTGGCATTTGGCTTAGTTTGGGACATTAGCCTGTCGAGCCACCATGTCCTATCCCAAGACCATTTACGTCCACGAAGTCGGAGCCAGACACGTTTCTTGGATATAACCCCCAAGAACTCGGAAGGATATTGGTTCTTCAAGCTGTTTCTGCTCATGGCTGCCAGATATGAAATGGTTATGAATATAACAACACGTGGGAGCACGGGCTTCGGGGACGAGAGAAGAGAAAAGTGGCCGAGAGCGCCAGCGAGCGAGCGAGGTGGGAAGGGGTGCATGCGAGACTTACCTTCAGAAGTCCTTTTTCACGGTTGATTGGTCTGGCCGAGCCCAAAGTGTACATAACACGAAAGCTTCAAGCACAATGGAACGAGAAGAGGATTGCCATGTGGTTGGCAAGTAACAACAGATCATCATCTTCATAATGCATATGATATGTTGGATTGAAACAAAAACTGGCGACTTATCGCTGTAAGCAACGCTTCCCTGGCATATATTGGCGAATTCAGGGCTGTAACTGTTTAAAGCATTCAACCACTCGGCTCAAGAATGGCCTTAGAAAGCCAAGTTTGCCATCTAATTCTTGTAAAAGGATGATACGCATTCGAATGTTTGGCTTGTCAACTCTTGTCATTCGAAATATAAGTTCGTACGCATGCCGCGTGCCGGTTTACAATGCAGCGAAAACGGGATCAACATATTTTCTCTATCTCTATCTGCGTCTCCGAGACACCAACGTCTCAGGGGAAGAAAATGGCAGTCAACGTAACCCACTCATTCCGTCCCTCTATGCGGGTATCAATGCGTATCGTACCCTCATCACCATAGGCCTCCATCTCTTCTTCATGTTCGAACCGCTCACCTCAACTTACTCCTCCTCTATGATACAAACTGTTTGACGTCTACTCCAGTCGTTCTTGGCTGACTATATGCCAAAAAGCAGCGAGCCAAGTACTCGGGAATCCAACAATCAGATCAATTGGATAAGAGACCAGGAAAGCGAAAAGACAGAACGGAACCATAAAGCGCGCTGTTCCAACCAGAATTCCTCCCAGCCGCCCAGTGCCGTAACCCGATCCCTCGTCGTGAGCCACCGCGCCGAGGAAGCATTGTACGGAAACCCCCAATCCGGTGTAAGGAAAAATACTTTTTGTGCTTTGTCGCGGCATTGCGACTAGACCATTTGCGAGATGAATCCCGATCCCAGTAAATGCGTGTCTTGCTTTAGTGGTGAAGTGGCATGTATGTCTTGCCAAGAGGTAGACTAGAGAGACATGTGCAGCATGCCGGTGAGTGCCGTTGCTGATTTGCCTGTGCTTGTGTATTCATGTGTGTGACGGCCGCGAACCAGCTGCAAATGGCCGCTACGTGCAAGAGAGGGGTGCCTACATGTAACGTCCCAACTCTCGGCTGATGATGGCTCCATACAACCTTTGACACACAGCCTGGTAAAACGCCGTTGAATTCCTCTGGGGAAAGGCAGTAACTTGGTTTAGTAGCAAGTGTAACCACCGTCAATGATTACGTTGGAGCCAGTCATGAAGGCCGAGGCATCTGACGCTAAAAACACAGCAAGCCCATTGAGGTCATCGACAGCACCCAGGCGGTTCTGGGGCGTCAGGCTGCACCAGATCTTCTTCTGGGCCTCGAGAGCAGGTACACGGTTCAGGGCCGTGTCCATGTAACCAGGGGAGATGCAGTTGACGCGGATGCCAAACTTGGCCCACTCGGCCGCCAGAGACTTGCCGAGCTGGATTACGCCAGCCTTGGATGCGTTGTAGCAAGATTGCTCCTGTGGGTAGTTGACAATCGTGCCCGACATAGATGCGACGAGCACAATAGAACCAGGCTTGTTGGCTTTCATCATGGCTTTGCCGACGGCCTGGGCCATTTGGAAGGAGCCAGTCAGATTGATGTCGATCAGGCGGCGGAACATCGCCGGGTCGTAGTTCTCGGCCTTGATGTTGGAGTCGGCAATGCCGGCCGAGTTGATCAACACGTCGGGGGCACCATATCTCTCGGTGACCGCGTCGACAGCGGCATTGATGGCCTTGTCTTGTCTAACGTCTACCTTGTAGAATATGACTTCAAGGCCAGTCTTGCTGTGCAGCTCGGCCGCCGAAGCGTCACCAAGTTCCTGATTGGCATCGAAAATGACCAAAGTCTTGGCACCAGCCTCAGCACAGGCACGAGCCATGTAGTTACCAAGACCGCGAGCACCACTGTATTCAAGAAAGATCGAGAAGTCAGCATGGTAACCAAAGGACCAGATTGGACGCCTGGGGTAACCCCGGTGAAATCTGAAAAAAGCGCGGCTTACCCAGTGACTACAACAAGTTTGTCCATAAGGGACATTCTCTGCATGGTTGGGGGCATGGTGCTGTACACCTGCCTGGTCAGGGGAGTGACGCTTTCATCCTCAGCGCCTGTTTCGATTGGGCTGGGCTGGGCCGACTCTCTGGAAACGGGGATGGAATAATGGTCCGATGTGGTACTAGCTTGGCCCTTTGCGTCAGGGGAATAGTGGGAGACAGGTATCTCGGTCTCTTGGACATCGTCGCTGCGGTTGAAGCGACTTGCTGAGCTGGTGAACGCTCGAGCAGCAATAGGGATAGCTCTGGATCGGGGAGCAGAAACGAAGGGTGCGGCAACGCGGCTCAAGCGGAAGGCGCTTCGGGAAGCCATTGTGAGAGTATAGATATATCTGAGTCTGGTATAATTCGGGACGACAGAATTGGTTCAAAACGAAGCTCAGAGTGGACGACGATACGAAGGTTATATCTCTGTAATCGAAGAGATTCGGAGGAGGATATGGGGGCGATTGCGTCGTCTTTTCTACTTTGGTCAACCTAAGCACTAGGATGCGCCACCCGGGAAACAGTGGATGGCTTCGAATCTGGGGTGAATGGGTCACCGTGGATCAAAGGCGGGCTAAGAGGGTCAACCGTGAGCGGAGACAACAAAAAAGAGGGTTACGTGTGTAGCTTGGAACAACACAATAGATGGGACTTTCGGGGGCCTCGTCTTTTCGCTATGAAGCTCAAAAACCTAACAAATTCTTTGGTGTTGGGTTGCAGGATTTGTATGGCAGAGGTAGCAGAAAAGAGAGCTGGGAAGTAAAAGGGGCCTGCTCACCTGTTTCGCAGCGGTCTCGGGGACGAGCGGTGAATGCCCGTAGTAGCAGCTTCAAGTTGTGTTGCGGCTGGGTTCTGGGACCAAAACTGGGTCGCGAGTCGGCTCCCGTCTGGGTATGTATGGGTCAGAATATCCAATCTCTCGTCGGAGACTTTTTATTCGAAAAGTGGAATATGAAAGGGTGATCCGTAATTCACTGTCGACCTGCTGTCCGTTTCTTAGTAGACTGTGGGGGATGTTCAAAAGGCTGGGGTCCAACGTGGTCGTATCAGACAGTCAGGGTAGCAGACACGGTCACGATAGCTGTGCCAAATTATGCAGTGAGATCGTGTTCCTGTAGTAATGGCCTAGGTTAGGGCAGGAAGAGAGCAGATAATCAGGGTCCAAGGTTCCCAGGGCCCTTTTCTATCAGCTACTGCTACTTGGTCTCTTATGTGGCTGTTCGATAAGCAGAAGCTTACTCGCTTCTGTTGCGAGGCTCTGGGCCTTCAATGCTGCATCTCGGCCCTCCGAGCCAGAGGAACCTCTAGCTGAGGTAGACTTGTCAGTGCCCATTGACGGAGAGCTGACAGGTAGCGAATGGCCTATTCGGGCTCGCCAACTCGTAGGTCATCACAGTGCATATGCAAGACAACGTCTGGGTGGCGGAAAGCTATGTAAACCTTTCTTGGGTTTGATGATACCCCGTCATCGGATCCGTTCCAGCGCTCATAGCTGCAATGGGTCATTTAGCGAGCCCAGTTGTTTATTGGAGGCCCCAGTCTGTGCCAGGATTTCCAGAGCCCCTTTGATACTAATTTTGCCTGGGGATAAGGCGGCGATCCCCTGACAGAAAGAGTTGCCAAGGTGGTAGCGCAGCAATAGCGCTCTTCGGCAGCCACCGGCAGCCATGGCCCGGCGGTAGCGAGCCCAATGGCCCTAGACGAAAAGCGTTCCAAGGCTGGGATCTTGGGGGTTCCCAATGAAAAGCGCAGTGCGTGGCCTCATCGAGTGGGGGGCGTAGGAGTATTTCTGTCTGTTCTCAAGATCTGGAGTTTAGACACTGTTTCACGTAGTCTCTTCTCTTCTGTCCAGTCACAGGCTTTGATTGCGCCATGCGGACCGCACGTTCTAACACGGTTCTTTTCATCGCTTTCCATGATAGCTTTGGTGCTGTTTTCTGGGGTTGCAACCTGTACAATTGTGGAGCGGCTTTGAATGATGCTTGCACATTTGCTGATATATCAGTGTGCACCTATGTAATAAATGTATGCAGGCATTTCACATTCAACAATTCAGAGCGGTGAAGATGACGGAAGGGAGATATCAAAGTCCAATCAAAAGCAGTTGTCGTACTCGCGGCTAGAATCCGTCAAAGAATGGATATCCCCCAGAACTGGCAGGTACCCAGATACCGATCAGTGCCAGTATCGTCATTTTGTGGGAAGTCCTCCAACTGCACTGCAGGCTTGCAGCAGATGCGAGGTGTCATACAGGACAAGTTGTCTTGCAGCGGGGATTTCGCAATCGAAGAGTGAGGATTATTGAAAACGTAACGTACAGATCCGATAGAGTGGTGAAGGTAATACCTCGCTTCCGCTGTCTCTTCTTCACGTCTTCGACGTACATGACTGCCACCGTCAGAAAACGCATCAAACTGATTTGTTTGTTATTGGTAAAAGGGGGGTCTGTCACCTGCAGGATTACGGTAAATGAAATTACCATGATGGTCATGTGGAATGAGAAATTAGGCAGAGCACCATATTGATGGCACCTGTGCTTACTTTTTCTCCCTTGGATTGATTCAACTGGAGATTTGGGCAAGCCAGCTGCAGCCACGCCAGCCCCAGCCCTTCCGATAGATAGATACAGCCGCACATGCTCTGTCATGCTGCAAACGCGCCCCCGCGTGGGATTGATTTACTGATTGGCAATCAGGTTCTCCGTGGTAGAGCTGGCTTATCACATTGGCTACCTAACGTACTGTTATGCATACACACACAATACATGAACTCGGCGCCCAACCCCTTATGAACAATTATGGAAAGTATTGAAACAGGAAAACGAATGGAACGAGGCGAAACAACAGAAGACCAAAATAGATGAGGCCTGCCTTTCAAAGTTTAAAAGATGCGAGGATCGTACATATGTGGCATGCTATCATATGCTGTTCATCCACACACGTTGCAGTCGTCTCTCCACCGAGCATTGAACACGAACACAAACACACCGATGAACCGACCCAGAGAGCCCGAGTAAAACCCCCCTGGGTAGACCAGCAGGGTTGGGTTAGGTTTGATTGCCCCCGTTCCGAATCTTCAATTTTGTACACGCGGGGACATACAGGACCCAATATGGGTCGTTTGAGGATAAAATAGTACCCACGCAGGGATGCAGAAACAACCCTCTTGCAACAAGACTTCACTACTTATGTATCCATGAATTTTCATTCAGGAGCATACCCAGTGGAGGGGCTGGCAGCATCCGCGGGACTGGAAGGAACTAACCTGGCAAGCTACATACCACTTTAGCATCTGGCCCAAGCTTCTTTACCAATCGTGGCTAGATAATGGGACTTTTCCTTCCCGCTTGCCCGCCTTTTCCTGGGGTTCTGGGTCAGGGCAACGAACAGTCTTGGGATCGTGGGTCCTGAAATTGGACACACTCCCCACAAGCCGTGTCCTGTGTCTCTCCGGCCATGATGTTCGACGGGTTGCGGGGAACAGCTTCCGGTGCCAACAGCCTTCATTGAATGTAGGTGTGAAACTAATCAAAGGCAAGCGAAACGGTGCAATACCGTGTCTTCCACCGTGACACATGCTTCATCAGTGCAAATGCATCAATGATGCCTATGCCTCTATCCTAGGAGCTATGCTAGTAGGCAAAAAAGCCTATCCCACGTCGCTCCAATGTGAGAGACTGATAGGCACCCAACTCCCGCTCCTCAGGAATATTGCCACTGCCCACGATTCCTGACGTTTGATTTTCTAGTAGGTCGGTTCGCCATCTCTAAGAAGTCCTCAAAAGCAAGTACCTATCTTATCATGTCCTATGCCCCCACGTGTCTGACGTGGTTCTCACCTCACTTGCGGCTTGAGAACGATAATCGAATTGACTCAAGTACGGAGGATCCGACGCATGTGCACTTTATCTTTGATAAGCCTTGAAGACACTGTGGGGAAACCGTCAATCATGCAGGCATAATGGAGATAGACGGCAGCGTCATCAGAAGCCGTATGTCCATTTCTCACTTTACGAGGAGTTTGGAATGCGGATTGAAAGATCATCGAAATGTTTGTTTTGCACAAGTAAGCTACCAAGCAAAGCCTTCTAAATATACTTCGACATGATCTCCTTAACTCTATCAAGCGGCAGAGCCTCAATGGTATGCCCTTGGTTCCCTGTCATCGTCTCCGCCATGCACAGCACGTTGTAGATAGCCTCCTCGGTGGCCTCAGCTGCCGCCTCAAACAGGCCATTGATCGAATGGTCATCGACCATCTCAATGCTGTGAACCTGCGGCTGAAAGGGGTCAAACGCCCTGCGGGTCGAACTTATATTCTGCACAGAGATGTGGTTTCCAGTGGAAAAGGCCAGGAAGATATCCCCAGAGGGGGTTGTGGCCTTTCCCGCCGACGCGCGCGAGCCCAACCGTGGCCCGCTTGGCGAGGCGCTGCAGCTGCACGGGGTTCAGCGGCGCGTCCGTGGCCAGGATGACGATGATGCTCCCGTCCTTGCGGTTCTTCTCAGACTCCAGGGCCTCCTGCGCTGCCTTGACTGCCGCGTCGGCGTCGGCCCTCTTAGCCGCCTCCTCGGCCAGGATGCGGCCCACGGGCGCCCCGGCGAGGCGGAAGTCCTTCATTTTGCCGTAGTTGGCCTGCACGAGCGCGCCGACGGTGTACGTCTTGGGCGCCCCCTTGGCGTCGACGCCCGGGACCACCCGGCTGCTGCTGCCGGTCCCGCCCTTGAAGTAGTGGCAGATCATACCGCAGCCCCCGCCGACGTTGCCCTCGCGCACCCGGTCGCTGGACACGTTCTCCAGGCCGTGCACGATGTGCTCCGGCTTGACGACGAAGCGGGCTAGGTTGTTCAGGTAGCCGTCGAATGTCTCGGCGACGACGGGCAGCAGGAACCAGTCTATATGGCCGTCCTTGGTGCCGAGTTTCTTCATGGCGTACTCGTAGATGCCCTGGTACGCGCCGCCGACGGCGAAGGAGTTGGTGACGATGATGGGCGAGTGCAGCAGGCCCGTCTCGTTGATCCAGTGGCTGCCCGTCATCTCGCCCGAGCCGTTGAAGCTGAAGATGCCGCTGTAGCAGGCACTTTTGAACCACTCATCGCGAGGGAGGATGGAGGTCACGCCCGTGTTGACGCTACCGTCCTCGGAGTATATCTCCTGGGTGTGGACTTTGACGCCTGGCACGTCGGTCAGCGAATTCAGGGGACCCGGCTTCCAGCTTCCCAGGTCCAAGTCAGGAAGAAGTTCTCTGAGGCGCATTCTGGATCCCGTATTGTCATTCTTGGAGGACGACATGATGTAGATAGCTTGATAATGTTGGGTGTATTGTCCAACTTCAGGGACTGATCAGAGATGGATGATTGATGGCTTGCATTGAAGATAAGTAGCATCCCATCAAGTACGGACGCCATCTAAATTTATAGCTCTACCCGTTAATACGGAACGCTTACTTACAATGGCCCTTCACTATCCCCTTGAGCGCGAAATACTGCTTAAACAGTGGAGATGCCTCCAATCAGATATAACAGATAGTGTCTCCACTGTTTAAGCAGTATTTCGCGCTCAAGGGGATACGAGTCCATCGCGTAAAATCCGGCGAATCGCGTTATTTCATCTGACAATGGTTACGAGTCATGCATTCAAGGCGTGAGTCACCCCGAAATTCCATCCCGAAGCACCGAAGCACCGAAGCACCACAATTTTCCTCGTCTTTCATTCCGATATTTCACTCCGACAGCTCACCCTGAGAGTTCACTTATCTCCGTCTAAAACGCAGGCGTTTACTTGGTTAAATTTAACCCAGATACGTAAGTTGTTACGTCCGATCCAGCTTACGGAAGATGCCTTCGCGCCAGGACGGGGTAATGACAGAAGACGATTACCCCTCTATCAAAATATCGACCAAAAGCTGTTGGAGATGTTTTATTCGAGTGTATACCTGGGTTCGGACAGGGGCAGGTAGCACTCGAAAGGCTTGGGACGAATTTGGCTCTAGCTCAAGGTTAAGAAGAAAAACACATCCCAATCCTTATGTATACTACTTGGCTATAACATTACAAATGATTGAAATCAACCTCAAGCTTCTGGATCTATGCTGCGCAACCAGTAGCTGGTTTGGGAAAGCCGACAGTGAACCAAGCCTCTCCACACGCTAACCTTTTGGCCCGTCTTACCCCACAATCTACCCCAACTAGAAGTGGATGACGATGTGCTCGGCAAATGGCTCCCTTCGTTCCCCGTGTCATTGGAGCATCTCGTGCCTTTGTTTAGAGCCGAGGCGATATTTCTCATAGGCAACCTCAAGATTGTATGCGTTGCTCACTCTTGACGTTGTGTCACAAGAATATTCCAAGTATATAGCATTCGTGGTCAAGCCGGTTTTCAAAATGGTCGCCGCCGTCAGAATAGCACCCAGTGTAAGTGAAAAGACTGCGTCGGACATGAAGATGGAGGAAAGCAGGAGCTGACAATGACCCAAATCCCAAGGCCGCGACACGGGCAGTCAGTCTGCTCCGGACAGTTCAGTATGCGCACCCGCCCAATTGCCCCTGCCACTCCAACCCGGGACATCACCACCACCAGGCCAAATCCCAGGTAGACCGGTATGCGCAACGCACCTCGCGGCGGGGGTACGCGTCGCCGGTGGACCAAAAGGAGTACGCGTTCGAGATGGCCGCGTCGTCCATACGCTTCGGGCCCGGCGTGACCAAGGAGGTCGGCATGGACTTCAAGAACATGGGCGCGAAACGCGTCTGCGTCGTCACCGACTCGACCGTCCGTCAGTTGACGGCGATGAAGCAGGTAGAGGAGGCCCTCACCAAGGAAGGGGTCGATTTTGAAATCTTCGACAAGGTGCGGGTCGAACCCAAAGACAGCTCGTGAGTATATGCACATACAATACCCCCAACCAACAAACAGCCCATGTAAGCACCTCCTATGCAGTTCAACTCAGCTCACAAAACATTCCAGGATCAAGGAGGCAATCGCGTTTGCGAAGCCGTACGCCCCCGACGCCTTCCTGGCCGTCGGCGGTGGCTCGGTCATCGACACCGCCAAGCTCATGAACTTGTATACCGAGTACCCGGACGCCGACTTCCTGGACTTTGTCAACGCGCCGCTGGGCAACGGCCGGCCCATCGAGAGGGCGCTGAAGCCCCTCATCGCCATCCCGACCACGGCCGGCACCGGCTCGGAGACGACCGGCACGGCCATCTTTGACCTCGTGGCGAAGCGGGCCAAGACGGGCATCGCGCACAGGAACCTGAAGCCGACGCTTGGTATTTGTGACCCGCTCAACACCCGGACCATGCCGGCCGCCGTCAAGGCGAGCTCCGGCCTCGATGTGTTGTGTCATGCTCTGGAGTCGTGGACGGCGATTCCGTACAACCAGAGGACGCCGCGCCCGACGAACCCTATCATGCGGCCTGCGTATCAGGGAGCGAACCCCATCAGCGATATCTTCTCTCTCAGTGCTTTGAGGAGCACGGTAAAGTACCTGCCCCGGTCAGTCAAGGACCCCGAGGATTTCGAGGCTCAGAGTGAAATGCTACTTGCTGCCACCCTAGCTGGCGTCGGGTTCGGTAACGCGGGTGTGCACTTGTGTCACGGTAAGCACTGATATGCATATCTGACGAATGGACTTCGTTGGCTGACGATTTCTCCAGGCATGTCCTACCCCATCTCAGGCCAAAACGCCGGATATAAACACAGCGGCTACGAGGTCGACTACCCCATCATCCCGCACGGCGTCTCCGTGGCCGTGTCGGCGCCCGCCGTCTTCCGCTTCACGGGCGCCTCGAACCCGGAGCGGCACCTCGCCGCCGCCGAGGCCTTCGGGGTGGACATCTCCAACGTGCGGCGCGAGGACGCCGGCGCCGTGCTGGCCGACGCCATCCAGGAGTTCCTCGTCCGGTTGGGCGACCAGCCCCGGGGCCTGAAGGACCTCGGCTTCGGCGCGGAGCACGTCGATGCGCTGGTCGAGGGCACGATCCCGCAGGCGCGCGTGCTGATGCTCGCGCCCGGTCTGAGGACCGAGTTGGAGGCGGAGAAGGAACAGTTGCGGGGTTTGTTTGAGGATGCGATGAGCTACTAGATTATAGCGAGCGGGAGATGCTTATGAGTCAAATGGAGCGACACGGCCAACAAATTTATGAAGAAATTCACGCATTCAGCATATGAGCTAGGTTTACTTTTTCCCCCCTCATCTGTGTCACTTTGGTGTGCAAAGTGGTATATATACCTGTCCTTCATTCGTTGTGGTTCAGTTGATAGGGGCGTAGAAGCTGAACTTGCGGCCCGGATCGTATTTCGCCTTGAGCGCCCTCAGCCTCTCGAGTCTCCATTCCTCGTGCCCGTAGTAGTTCTCCAGCGTCTCCAACCCCAGCCCATAATTGACGTAGGTGTAGAGATCCGGCGACCCGGCGCCCTCGAAGAGCGTCTGCCGGATCTTCAGACCGGCCTCGGTCGCTATCCGATCCAACTCTGCGCCGCCGTCGTCGGTGCCGCCAGGCGTGATCCGAAAGCTCGGGGACAGCAGCAGGTTGTTGAAGCGGTCCGGGTACGCCGTGCTGTCGGCGGGCACGGCCTGGACCGCGCGCACCGAGTAGCCCTCGTTGAGCCAGGTGGCGCCGCTGAGGCCCGGGTGCGCCCGCGAGACCTCGTCCAGGAGCGTGTAGGCGGCCCGCTGCGCCGTCACGTTGTACCCGCGCAGGTCGATGGGGAAACGCAGCACGTGGTCGCCGTTCTCGGTGCACAGCTTGGCGCCCCGGTCGTTGCCGGTTAGTATGGCGATGCCCGGGTACTCGGTCGTGTTGAAGGCCTGCGCGGACGGGCCCAGGGCTTCCATTTTGGAGGTGTAGGGCGAGGCTTGCTCGGGCGTGCCTTCGTAGATGATCCAGGTGGTGAAGACGGCCTGAGGGTATCATAAGTGTGAGGGAATGTTTGCTTTCTAAGAACATATGATCATGATAGAAAGGGGGATTAAGATGAGAAAAAGAAAAGAAAAGAAGAGAAAAGGGATAACCCACGTGAATTGGATCGATTTCCGGCACGCGCATGAAAGTCGCCCAGTGCCGCAGCTCGACCGGCTGCTTACCGTCGGCGACGAAGGAGTCCAGGAGCCCGAAGAGCGCCTCGAGCTTGTCCTGCGTGTAAGTGTACTTGCCGACGACCCACGTGTTGCCCTCGGGCACGTCGTAGACCTTGTACTTGACCGAGGTCACGATGCCGAAGTTGTGGCCGGCCCCGCGCAGGCCCCAGAACAGGTCCGCGTGAGAGCTCTCCGACACCACGACGCGCGAGCCGTCGCCGAGCACCAGGTTGGCTTCCACGATCTGGTCCAGGCCCAGGCCGTAGCGGCCCTGGTTCCAGCCGTGGCCGCCGCCTAGGCCGGGGCCGAGGAGCGAGGTGCATTCGCAGATGCCGCTTACTGCCATTGCCAAATGCGGTTCAGCTCAATGAAGCCCCTTTTACCCAACAGATGGGTGTTACGGGCCAACTATCCAGAAGGTTGACTGACCTGTCCATTTCTTGTGTGCCCAAAGCGCTTCCGTGACTTCGACAGTGAGGGTGCCGCCGCCCATCAGTGCCGTCTGGCCATCTTCCAGTACCTGTACCGAGTTGAGAGCACGTAGGTTGATATTGATGCCGCAGTGCAGCCGACCCAATGAGATGGTCGCTCCGTGGTGGCCTGAAGTTGCCAGGAAAGGCAGCTGGTGTGCGTTGGCTACTTTGACCTATGGGCCCATACACTTTCTGGATTAGAACTAATGCGAGAAGTTTCTAGCAACTAAAGGCACCCTCGACGTGTATGAGTAGGGGTTCACTGACGGTGTTATCGACATCACCTTCAGAAGCTACATCAACGGTAACCGCGAAACCGGGCGCCCCGTAAGCAGAATACCGGCTCGTGGCATTGGCGAATTTTTCAGAGCCAGGATAACTGATGGAGGCCCCGGGCGAGAGGAGTGGGCCGAGAGCTGCTGCAAAGTCGGAAAACAATTGCGGCTGGCACTTGTCAAGGGCGCTTGTCAGGGTAAAGCTCAAGGCCAGAATGAAGAGCGTGTAGGCCTGCATCATGGACCCGATCTCACTATTCAGTATGATACATATACGTGCCAAAGCTATGGAAAAGGCTGTAAAAGTAGTTATAGCACGGCGGAAAGCACGTTGCTTATATACTGCGATGTCCGAGTATATATGCACCTGCAAGTTAGCACCCGTTGCCGCAATTCGTAGATGTTGGTCGCATCATCTTGCCGCATTCCCCCACGAGTGAGCCTATACAATCCTTGGGGCTGACAACATGGTATGTATGCCCTGGCCCTCAGGTCATAATAGTACATGGAACTAATGCGCCTGTTTGCTTTATAGAGAAGTTTGCACCAACAGATTGCTGTCTCTGGGACCCAACGCTGCAGTAGCTTCGGATGTGTTCTTGGACCAGAGATGCCTTTCTATGCTGCGATGTAACTAAACCGCATCAGCAACTTGGCTTGGCGACGCGCTCCGAACCCGTGCTTACTCACCCCGGCAGGAAAAATTCCGAGTAGGCACTTGATGCAGCAAGCCCCCAACAGCGGCCCCTGTCGATACAACAACTTCTGTGCAAGTTTCCCCGCACGCATCTTATACGAAGCAAGCATAACCACGAAGTAACACAACGAGAATCGCAGGACGAGATTCAGCGGAAGATGCATCTTGCATGAAGTGCGTCTCGTACTCCTCCGGAATAGATGCGCACACCTCAGATCTGTGTAGTTATCTAGTAACCAAAAACAATGCCGTTTAATCATTGGCATATATTCCTAGTCAGTAGAGACCAGGCAGCACAAAAGGCACCGTCCATATTCAAGTCTTCTTGGGATTGGGAGTGGGAGGTATCTAGTCTGTGAAGGACCCTGGGCTAGGTGGCACCTCACCGGTATCCCACTCTACCCTCTCGGCGCCTAGTACGAACTCGAGAGAAGAGCCCTCCCCCTTGGCACCGACCAAGTCTTGGTGAGTAAGCCAGCTCTTCGTCCACGGCTGCCCATTCACCCTCAAGCTCTGCACATAGGGGCCCTGGTCCAGCCCCTTCGCCGTGATCTTCACCGTGCCGCCGCCCTCGCCCAGCCTGACCGTGATGTCCTCGAAGCGGGGCGCCAGGATCAGGTAGACGGGCTGCGTGACGACGGGGTAGAGGCCGATCATGTTCCAAACCAACCAGCTGCTCATGGCCCCCGCGTCGTCGTTGCCGGGAATACCGGAGCGCCCGTTGGTGTAATACTGGTCCACGACCTCGCGGGACCGCTGCACGGACCGGTGCTGTTTTCTCGCGAGGTAACTATACAGAAAAGGCGTCATGAAGCTCGGCTCGTTGCCCGGGTTGAAGATGGTGCTCCCGGCGCTGTTGCCGCCTTGGTCGGACCGCGTCAGGTTCGGGGCGAACATGGTGTCGAGGCGCGCCTCGAAGAGGGCCGGGCCCCCCATCTTGGTGACCAGGGTCTGCATGTCGAAGGGGATGCTGAAGCTGTACTCCCACGGCACGCCTTCGTACGCGATGGACAGCCAGTCGCAGGCGCCGCAGCTCAGGGGGTCGTAGCCTTGGATGCTGCCGTTGCGGTAGGTGGGGGCGAGAAAGCCTGTGAAGTTGAGCGATTCCACGTCTGCGTTCCAAGTCTTCTGCCAGCCGCTTAAATAGGAATCAGTGAGTAAGTGTCTTGCAGTCAGTCGTTTTGTGAGCATAGGAGAAACTCACGTGGACCGACTCAGATACAGAGCCACGTCCTTCGGGGATTCTCCTCTGGCGACTTGGGAGAGAGAAAAGTCGTTCAGCGAATAGTCCACCGTCTTGCTGAGGCATCTACCTCGGGTGGGGGTGACGTAGCCGTACTGCTTCCAGTCCTGCAAGCCGCCGCGGCCTTCTTTGGTGCTACCGGTCGGGTCCTCAAAGTCGAAATTGTTGTATGGCTGCATCTCGGCGTTGGTCTTCATGGCCAGGTAGCCCTCGGTCCAGTTGATGCCGTCCCGGAGCCCCTTGACATAGGCGTCGGCGAGGACGTTGTCGGCGTTCGAGCCGCCCTGCACTCGGCCGTTGTGGTTGTGGCTTCGTCCGTCTGGCATGAACCTCTCGAACCGCCAGATGTCAATCAGGGCGCGAACAATATCGGTCGACCTCTTGGGCAGGATGAGCGTGGTAAGGGGGATCAGGCATCTGAAAGTATCCCAGATGGTGTAGAAGTCGTCGTAGTACGGCTCATCCGACTCCCAGTTTGGGTTCTCTCCGGTGCGATCGGACGGTAGGAGATGAGAATGATACAGTCCGGTGTAGAACATCTCGAGCTGCGTCTGGTTCTCGGTCTGTACATCGATTTTGGAAAGTACCTCGGTGTTCCATTGATCTTTGGCCGCTTCGACGGTAGCATCCAAGTCCCAGCCTGGGATTTCCTCTAGAAACCGGCAAGCCTTTTCAGCTGATATCCAGGAAATGCCGACTTTCGACGTGACGGAAGAGGTGTTGGCGGGAAATTCAAATAGGGACCCAATGCGATTAGCATACTGGTAACCGATCGTCCCTCCCTGGATTGTTGTGCTCTCTGTGAAAGTGGGCTTCACATCTGTCGTGTTCGGCCAATATGGATCAGTGGCCTTTCCGGAGAAGAACTGTGCCTTGACTGGCGTCGTGTCGAAATGACCGCAGAAATATACGCGATAATCGCCACCTAATTACCCATGAGCCGGCGCTTTCTTAGGGGTTGCTAGTCGGAGTCAACACTTACCCCATGCCCAGCCTTCCCGGTAGACACCATAGCCCGAGTACCACGATCCGTCTTCGCTGCGTTCCATGAAGCCATTGCTATAGAACTGCTCCTTCTTCCCGGTGCTCGGGATAAAGTGACTGAGGTCCACTAGGATGAACTTGCCTCCCTTTTCTGGGTATTGGTACCTCATGATGCCTGCATGCATGCAGGCACTCATTTCTGCCGTAACGCCGTTCTGGAGATGCGTCTTGTAGTATCCCACGCTCGCTATATCCTCCTCGGTCCGAGGCTGCATATAGGTTAAGTTGTCGAACAGGTTGACGCCATCGACGGTGACAAGTGGCATCTGGGGGATCAAGCCGTAGGTTGGGGCCCCTCCCGTGCCGCTCTCGTGGAGCATGGTGATGGCGGTTACGTTCCCATCCGGCGTGTATCCCGCATTCGCAGAGAAAGAGACGTTCCATCTGACACATTTGATTAGCACCAGAGTCCGTAAATGTGCAGAGGAGGTGGCATGCTACCTCGTGGTATCGATGCCGACCTTGACTGCCCCGAAGGGGAGTGTGGCGCCAGGGAAAACATTGCCGGCGCTGTAAGCCGATCCCGGGACTGGACCCTCGGTGCCAATGAAGAGGTTTACGTGCTTGGTATAATCTCTTGTCGTCCCCGCTGACAGCGCAGTGCATGCAACCAGGGACGTGGCAGCTATACTCAGCCACCGCATTATGACTTATTGAACCTGCAGCAGGTCGCGCAAACTATGCCATGATGGGGGAGAGGGGGAAGACGGGCAACTTCCTCTTATAAATCATTGCCATTTTCGCATACCACCCCGTTCTAGTCTTGATGATGCTTTCGGTACCAACGCCGGTGCCAAGCGGGAACTACGAGTGTCCCTGTTCAACTGGATCCTGGGCGAGTGCCCACAGTCACCCCCATACCCCGCACTGCTGGTCGCTTAAAAACGATATTCCTGCGGAGGGCCCTTGCCATCGTGAGTATGGGACCTACCGGCAAGGTGCCCAAGGGCGGGGGTGGGAACTGGTAAGAGGATGGAAATTCACCGGTCTTGATCGGCAAAGTTGGCCGGATCTTACCCGAGGCTTCGTGCTGTGACATATGCTTAACATAAGCATAATACGCTGGAGCGGTCAATACAAGAGAGCTGAAATGTAGTATATGCCACCTTTGGTCAATATATTTAGCTCATATTGCATTATCTTAGCCTTCAACGGTGTGAGTGCCGGGGAAGCGTGACGATGCAGATCCACGGTCGCGTCCAGGAAGGTCCGGCTACAGCGGCGGCGACTTATAGGACCTCCGCGCGGCGCTATTGAGCATCATGAGCTCCGTCTACGACCGATCGACGGCGTGATCGACGCGGGTCTTCCGGTGTACAAGAAGTTGGACTCGCAGCCAAGATGTGGGTTACGAGTTGAGTGAAGAAAGTTGAGCCTTTCTTGACGACACTGCGTTTGAGTGACGTCCTTGGTTGTTACTCATCTTAACGCGATGAATGAATTGGGAACGGGGTATCACTACATCTCGACTTCATCGACATGCTGCCCCTGGTGGATACTGCGATTTGAAGTGTGTGGGTTCAATCGATGCTGCCTAATCGACGGCGTCCCTATTAGATTAGGGGTCGTTTCAGCCGCTAGGTAAACATGTCAGCCTTACTTTCCTCGTCGTTTTAATTCCTTCATCTCCTCGTGTGATCAATTCATTCCATCACTGCGTCTGGCTCCCAGGACAATGGCGTTGAGCCGCATCGAGCAACTGTCGCCAGAACTGAAGCAGCTGGTCTTGACCTACGCCGCGGATTGGCCGTCGCTTCGATCCGCCGTCTTGTCATGCCCGGCATTCTACTTGGCCTTCAAGGGCGCCGAGCCATGGATCGCCCGGCGCTTCGTCGAGAATCTCATCGGACCCGGCGCGCTTCCCGAGGCCCTCCTCGCGCAAGGCTTGCGGCGTCGGGCAACAGCAGGGGGGTCGAGCCCGGAATCGGCGGAAGCCGCTGAGAGCTGGCTGGCTGCCGAGTTGCGCAAGAAGAGACGCGTCGTTACCCAAGAGCAGAGCCTTTGGGCGGGAGACGCCATCGCCATGAGCCGGTTGCACCATATTGTCGAGAGGTTTGTCGACGAATATATCCACCACTGCCAAATCGTGACGCTACCTCCCGGTTGTCCGCGGCCAGCCTACACCTTTCAGAAGCGGCCCCTCACCGACACCGAACGAGCTAGGATATCGCGGGCGCTGTATTTGTGGGAAATGTGGTCCCGCCTCCATCGCTGCGGTGCGCCCTGTGCCCAAGCAGGGTATCGGCTGCCCGATGACATATATGGGACAAAAGAGGTCACCCAACATCCATTCTTCTCGGCCCTACTGCCCTGGGAGAAGGAGCAGTTACTATGTATCAACGACGCCCTCAACTACTTTGAGTCATCAGAATGCGTGAAACCTCTTTTTCACAACCGGCTCACGTTTCCCAATGAAAGAGATATGACCGAGCCGGAGCGCGAGCTTTGGTCTGCGCTCCGAAACCGCAGCATGGTTCAGCTGGGACTCGAGACCTCGCACGAGGCAAGCATAGCCCCCGATCCCGCCCGCAGGACAGAGCTCTTGCTCCAGGGCCAGACGGTGGAGGAGTTGCGGCAATCCACTTACCCGCCCCAGCTGTGGAACATACTGAATACCCTCCAGGGCTGTCAAGACTATTTCTTGGAAGGCATAGATGGGATCGAACTATTTTTGCGCGGGACTTCGGAGCGTGGCGAGGATGCGGAATCGGTGCCTCGAGAGGTTTGGACCTGGGTGAACACGGGCATCGGCTGGGGACGCCAGGCCGGCGATATCGGTCCCGAGCGAAAGTTACAGCGCTTGAAAGCGCTGGGCAATGTGAGGTGCACAGGCCTCGTCATGTGGGATCATACTCGACTTTACAGAACCGGGGTGTTTAGGAAAGATGTAGAGTCCTGGCTCGTTTCACGAAGGAAACAGCAGTAGCTAGGTAGGCTTAACTTGATAAGGTACGTATTCCCGAATTAAGTCACGAGATAACTGCTGTTGGACGGACAAGCCTGAAGTAACATGGACTCGTTTTCATTCCACTCAAGGAATGCGGTATGTTCAATATGGCCAAGACGGCTAACTTATGTACAGCGTAGAAAGAAAAATATAAAAAGCCCAGGCTTTATATCTGCCACTCTGGTCTCCCCAGACCCTTTCACGCGCCGGACTTTTACGTCAACTTGCTGAAGAACCCATAGATCTCGCCCGGCACGTACGACTTGGCGCCGCTCTCTGGGCCGTGGTCGACGGCGCCGGGGTAGTGACCGCCGTCGAAGGCGATCCAAGTGACGGGGAACCCGGCCTTGCACCCGGCGTACTCGGTCTTGGTGTGGACGCCGCTGCCCTGCTTGGGCTCGGGCGGGTTGGTCTGAGTGCAGCCGTTGTTCTTGACGAAGCGATCCCTCAAGGAGCGACCGCCGGCGATGTTGAGGGTGCCGTCGCTGATGCCGTGGATGCCCAGGTAGGCGATGGGGTCGTTACCGCCGTCGCAGCCGCTGAGCTGGCCTCCGGACATGACGGCGACGCCGCGGAACGTCTTGGCGCGGCTGCAGGCAATCGAATAGCTCATGGAGCCGCCGTACGAGAAGCCGATCGAGTAGAGCTGCTTCTCGTCGACGCACAAGTCGCCCTTGAGGGACGAGACCATGGCGTCCACAAAGGCCAGGTCCTCCCCACCCGAGTTGCCCCAGCCGTTGTTGAGGCCCTGGGGCGCCACCAGGATGGCGCTCTCGTTGGCCGTCCGCTGCATGCCGTAGTAGGACCAGAGCTCCTTGTCCGTGCCGCCGCTCGAGATGTCCTGCATGGTCCCGCCCACCCAGTGGAAGGCGAACATGAGCTTGTACTGCCGGTTGCTGTCGTAGTTGTTGGGCACCCGCAGGATGTACTGCCGGTTCTTGCCGTTGACGTTGATGGACTTGGTGCCCGACGAGATGGCGTTCTTGCCACACCCCGCGGACCGGGCAACAAGGCTAGTGGAGTATGGGTCTTCTATTCAGGACATTAGTTTCCTGTTTCTATCTGGACTCGGAGGCCAAAGACGATACAAGGAGATGACTTACCGAGGGCTGAAGGCTGCGGCAGGCCTAGCACCGTCGAGGCACCAAGTGCGAGGAGGGCTCCGAAAGAGAACTTCATAGTCAACAACGACGATTTGTCTTATGGGATATACTGTTTCGTTTCAAGTCAAGAGTTGGCTTGTTTAGAGGAAACACTTACATACTCCTTTGGGGGAGAACGTCTAACATTATATACACCACATCGGTCTCCTATCGAACGAAGGAAACATTCATTGCCTTTTGATTTCAGATTAACGAAGCGTCCGCCTCGTATGGCCTTAGCAGACGGTGTTATCGACCGAGCTCGAAGTCCGATTTTCCACTAATCATATTTAGATCGTAAGTTGTTTTGGGGGAGCCCTGGCGGGAAACGTCACATCGCCATGGGCCCGTTGAAACGGCGTGTGGCAGCTCGGTATGGTGTAGATGGGCGGCTCCATATTAAACCTGGTCGGGGGCAGGTCCTTTAATGCAACGGGACCGCCAGATTAGCGCGGCCGGTTATGGTGCAAGGGGCACACCCAGCCAACCGAATGCAACGCCCCTCTGGTCCCGAATAGGAAGCATTGCTGCTCAATGCCGTGCCCAAAGTGGAGGGGGTTGCCTGTCACACATCATGCCCATGGCCGGGACTTGGCACTGCAGTTCGTCTGAGCACCTCCGCAACCAAACAATTCCAAGATACGGAAGGAGATCAGATGACAGCTGTTACATACTACCGGTACTAGACGGCAAGAGTCCGACGACTACCTCCACCTACCTGCAGCGGATAATTTAGAGGTTCAGTTGCAACCTCAGAAGCATGACCGGAGAATTACTGACCATTGACTGGCGGGATTTTATAAGTTGATCCTACCAGGTCCGAGCCCCTGTGCTAGGATCGGCAGTATAAAAAGGTAAGCGAGTTGACTCGTGGAGCCTTATGCATTAGACGCGATGCAGGAAGCAACGTACAGTATAATTGAGAAACGCGATGTTATCGCGGCCTTGGTCATTCCATCAAACTACGGGAAATCATATTCCATCCACCGTACCATGGACGAGCAAACAAGTTGGGGTCGACCTAACTCTTCCTGATGCTATTATTAACAATCCGAGCTTTAACTGCATTTGGGTCAACCCCAGAAACGTGAAACTTAATACGTAGAAACCCCATAATTAGCCGTCCCTGGACTACGTACCCATTAGCGGCGGTCGTAAGGTGGTTGCTGCTGATCGTAAGACTGGTTGTAGTCGTTTCGTTGATACGAATCATGGCCCTGCTGATGAGAGCCGCCAGACTCATAACCACCCTGAGGGGGGTATGACTGAGGTGGCGGCGGGTACGAGGGCGGCGGTGGCGGGTATGACTGAGAAGGGGGACCAGAGCCGTACGCGTTATGCTGCGAGGGTGGTGGAGGGTACTGGTGTTCCTGGGGGCCACTAGTGTACTGGCCTTGGCCGGGTTGATATCCGTGGCCCGAACCCTGGGGCCGGTAATCCTGGCCCTGACCCGGGCCTGGCTGGTATCCACCACCTGGACCCTCAGGTCGGTATTCGTGGGAAGGAGGTGGGTTATCATGACGCGGAGGTTGATAGCCTTGACCCGGGGGCTGGTAGTCGTGCTGCGGCGGCCGGTTATCGTGGCTAGGGGGCGGATTGCCTTGGCTGGGAGCCGGGGGCATACCACCCGCAGGAGGAGTATGCAATTTCCCTTGATCTGGTTTGCCAACATCAACGCCTTCGTTTCCAATGTCGTCAGGCACAGTGATGCGAACGTCGGGGAGGAATCGCTGGACCTTCTCCTCCACCTTGTTCTGCACGAACACCCAGCTGGACTTCTCAAACTTGCGATGACCGCCGTTCACAATCTCCAGAATCTTCTCCCTCAGAGTCTCTTGCACCTTACGCACGAGACGGCGAATGCTTTCAACCAGCTTGCCTTTAATGTCATCCCCAAGTCCCCGAGAAGTATTCGCCTGCGAATCGAGCGAGGAATCGAAAGGATTTCCTCCCAGGATCTTCTCGAGAGGTCCTTGGAACTGGTCAGGGAGAGCCTCGAAGAGACTCTTCTCAATGGTTCCGAGAATCTTGCGGAACTCGAGTCTGACTTCACGATGTACTTGAGCTATACCTGTGCTCAACTTATCACTGATCATTTTGGAGAAGCCGCCTCCGCTGCTATCACCTTCGCCCCGAGGCAGATCTCGCGACCCCTCTTCAGGCTCCTTCTTGTGACTGAACAAGCCTGCCACGCCCTTGACAAGGTTCTTGATTTCATCCTTGGCTCCGTCGCCCAGGTCACGGGATGAGGTGTTGCCGCGAAGCCACTTCTTGATGTGGTCCAGCGCGATTCTGGTGAACTGCTCCGCAATAGGAGCATGCTGGTTTCGTAGGATGGCGCCCACCTTTTCCTTGATCTCGGGACTGATCATGCGGGCCTTCTCTTCGGGGTTGCGAGAGCTGTCCTTGACGGCATTGCTCAGAGCGCCCAAGAAGCCATCGAACACGACGGGTTGGCCACCGGACTCCTTGCGGGCATGCTCTGACACGGCGCCAATGGCCGCGGAAAGGAAGCCTCTCGCGCCGTCACTGAAGGAGTCTTGGTGCTCGCCGGGGCCGCCTCTTGAGCGCTCATGCTCATTGGACCCTCCTCCTTCGGTTATGTTCAGAATCTGCTGAAGATCACCCTGGGCATCGCTGGTGATTTGGGTGAAAGTTCGGCTTAAACCCTGGATCTCGTTGGCAAACGGCAAGGAGCCGATTCCGTACGAGTCAGGAGGAGCTCCGTCGAGCGATCTCGAGTCAGAATGCTTCTCCTCCGACTTGTCGAACAGCGAGCGGAAGGCTTCAACGACCTTGTCCTCGAGGCTGTCCACGGTCTTCTGCTGGAAGACATCTATCTCGGTGGTGATGAGCGGCTGGATCTGTGGAGCCAGCCCGTCGACGTATTTGTCGATCTGCTGCATGACCACATCGGGGATGCCATGCTTGCTCTTGCCGAGGTCTGACTCGGACATGTCTGCTTTAGGGTAGCGTAGAAACGAGGACAATTACTTAATGTAGGTGGAAGAATTGAGGGGAGGATGTCTACTTCCAGTAACAGATACAGGTAGTTTATTAGACCCTTGCTTGAATGATAGAAGGGAGACTTGATGGTTTATTTACATTCAAGACTGCTTCCTTGCTTCAAAAGGGGACCGCGGGGCAACATGGACGATGCGTAAGACTGGCCCCGCATCGTTTACCCAATGATGCATGGCGCGGCACTAAGTGGCAGGTTTGTTTCAGTTGCATTCTACGTCACTCACAGCTTGGTTTGTGACTTGGCAGAGTCGCCCGTTCCCGCGTGACGCAGGAGCCTCGTCTTGGGTATTGGATATTGGCTCTCGTTCGAATCATATCTCAGGTGTTAATGGGCATCAAGACATGCATGAGTAATCAAATGTCGACAGCTCGGAAATCAACACCGAGCCTGCTGCCAGCGAACCTAAATGGCCAATCAGCAGGGCAACGTGGGCGCTTATCGCCGTGGCCCACAGCCTAATCCCTTGCTGGGCTGGCGGGGTCATCGGGATCCCAAACGACCCGACATGTGCATGGTGGGATGAGTCCAAGCCAGGCGCCAGGTCCGTTTGCCCAAGTAAATCGCTGCCAAAAGAAACTTCTCAGAAATCCCTCGATCGATAGGTGACTTTGTTTTATCTGGATACTTTAACCCTGAAAAACGTCAACATGTCATCTCTGCCCGAGACCTTCGACCGTGAGTTTGCGCCGTCCCAGTCCAGCGGAGGGAGGCCCGAGCCTTAAAAATCAAAACTATAGTTACCCCGCCAAAAACTAAATATTTTGAGCCTCAAAGTAGAGTCAACTGACGGGTGCTTGTCGCTCTAGGTCCCGTCCATATCGCCGTCATTGGCGGTACCGGCCTCTACAAGATCGATGGCTACACCCCGATCGCCCAGGTGAACCCCGACACCCCCTGGGGCAAGCCCTCGGCCCCCATCCTCATCCTCGAGCACGGCGGCGTCCCCATCGCGTTCCTGGCCCGCCATGGCGCGCACCACCAGTTTGCGCCGCACGAGGTCCCCGCCCGCGCCAACATCGCCGCCCTCCGACACATTGGCGTGCGATGCGTGATCGCCTTCTCCGCCGTCGGCTCGCTCCAGGAGGAGATTAAGCCCATGGACTTCGTGGTCCCCGACCAGATCATCGACCGCACCAAGGGCATCCGCCCGTTCACCTTCTTCGAGGGCGGCCTCGTCGGCCACGTCCCCTTTGGCGACCCCTTCGACTCCAAGATTGTGGACATCGTCAAGGGATGCGCGGCCAGCATGAAGGGTGACGGTGTGAAGCTACACGAGAAGGGAACCATCATCTGCATGGGTAGGTTCTAAGGCAAAATTGTGATTGGGTGCAGGCCTACAACTACTAACCATTTATTCTGAATACAGAGGGACCCCAGTTCTCGACCCGCGCGGAATCCAACATGTACCGCGCTTGGGGTGGATCCGTCATCAACATGTCGGCGCTCCCCGAGGCGAAGCTCGCCCGGGAGGCCGAGATGGCCTACCAGATGATCTGCATGGCCACCGACTACGACTGCTGGCACAGCACCGAGGACGTCGACGTGTCCATGGTCATGCACTACATGTCGACCAACGGTCAGAACGCCCGCCACCTGGTCGGCGCCGTGCTCGACGAGCTGTGCAAGCAGGACAACAGCGACCTGGTGCAGGCCAAGCACTGGGAGGGCCAGAGCAAGGGCGCTGTGTCCTTCATGACCAAGCCCGAGGGCCGCAACCCCGAGGCGCTCAAGAAGGTCCAGTATCTTTTCCCCGGCTTCTTAGAAGATAACTAGGTCTTGGAAGTAGGCGTATAGACGGGAGAGTGCGCCCTAGAGGTGATATCGTTCCTAGATAACATTGAAATACTGTAAAACCTTCACCTGATGAACCAAGCGTTTCTGGATGTGCATCAATAGGGAGACCATTAAATTCGGGTATTCTGTTACGTGTGATTCATCAAGGAGCGCCTAGAAACCACGTTATGAAGCTCGTAGCCAGCCGGAATATACTCAGGGCATGCTTGGCAAGAGATTCAAAATCATGCAGGTGATTTGAAGAAGAGTGGTTTTATGACGACGATGACAGTGCCATTTTTTAGTCAAACAATGCCGACTTGTTGTCTCGAACACTCAACTTTACCGCAGGTGAGATGTAGACGTCATATAAAACCTCGGCTGGGAACAACTCTAAGACTAAGACATGGCAGCTTACTCACACTGAGCCTGGTAGCATGCCCGGTCATCTAGCTAAAGATTGTCTTCCTGTCAGGTGCCGTGGCTGACTGGATTGTATAACGTTGGCAATCATTTCAAGAAGCAGGGTTGTATTGCAGACACTACGAGACCTCTAACACTAGATGTTGAATTCGGTAACTCTGTTCCTATAAGTCTATGGAAACGTTGCGTTGGGCTTGTCTTGCATTACTTATAGGCTTGAGGTCTCCGAATAAGGGGAAGATATCGCCCCTTGTGATATAGATGTTAGAGGGAAACGTCGAGAGACCATGCTTAATATGCACAACCACCATCTCTGGACAGCCGTCTAGTGGCCATCAAGTTAGGTGACAGACTTATTGTATATCAGCCTCGGGCCAAGGCATCTCGCTCCTTTCTATTTGCAGGAGCAATAAATGCAAGGGGCGTTGCCTGAGATCGACTCGAGAAGGCTGACAGTGCAGGCCACTATTGCCTTGCGTAGTAAGGCGGTATCCGCTGCTATCTAGATGGGGAAAGTGCACTGAGTAAGCAATCTGCATCTTCCCAAGGCTCGATTTCCAAGCCTGGTCTTTGAGCTGACCCCTGAGACACCTTTCGGTTTCCACGAATCCCCATTGGCCCATCCCCCCAATTACTGTCAGCCGCAGGGTCCACAACCACACCGTTCGTGTTGCCATTATGTCTAGGGGCGCTGACACATTCACACAGACAATAGTGGGTTACATATAGTAGGCAGGGGCAGACTTGGATGCTCATATTAAGATAATGCCCGAATATAAATTCAGAGACAGGCTATCTCATTCGGTTGCAATCGATCCTGATCATTCAACAAGACCCAAGGTGAACACAACTTTGACAAGATGCTCTCAAGACTCTCCCTCCTCGCTATCAGGGCCGTTATCCTGCAGTCCAGTCAGGGACTTGCAGCACCAGGTTCTCGTCCTAAGCAGCAGCCTCGAGCTGCTGCCATCGACACGTCGACCCTGAACGGCAAGTTCTTTGTCGGCTACCAGGCCTGGTTTCGAAAACCACACGAAGACAACGGAAACTCCCACTGGACAACGTAAGCTCGTTGTCATTCGGTTTTTCGTGGTGTTCGTGGTGTAGGAAGAAAGTTGATTGACATAGCTATTACAGTGACCTCCCTACCCCTGAAGTTGGCCACGGTAAGTGGTGGCGAGAACCCGCGAGTCGGGATGTCGTTGCTAACCTGGAAGCTTTCTAGTTGGCGTGGATACGATTCCAGATGTCACTGGGTACCCTCAGGAATGTCTGTTTGATACTCCGTTCACCAAGCCTGATGGCAGTGTAGCGCAGTTCTATACCAATGACTGCGAGGGTGTCGTGGACCTCCACTTCAAGATGATGGCCGATCATGGTATTGATGGTGCTTTTCTTCAACGCTTCTACGGCTACATCAATGAAGCGAATGGCGGATGGGAGAAGGTACTTACTTTTCCTTTACTCTTCCAGATCTGTCAACTTGTGAACATGTAATCGGATCGGCTGTAGATTCTGACTGACACCGTTGATTAGATCCTCGGCTACTCCAAGACAGCAGCCGAGAAGTATGGCCGTGGGTTTGTCATCGAGTACGACCTGAACGGCGCCGCGACCTCCTCGAGCAACATCACGGCGACCTACCTGGCCGAACTCGCGGCCGTGTCCGATATCATCGCCTCGCCCGCGTACATGCGCCACAACGGCAAGCCCGTCATCGAGATCTGGGGCATGGGCATCGTCACGTCCGTCAGCCCCTCGGACGGGACCGCCATCGTGACGGCGCTGAAACAGGCCGGGTACTACGTGATCCTGGGGGTGCAGCAGGCGTGGCACGCGGAGCTGGTCGAGAACCAGACGGGCTACGGCGACGTCTTCAAGCTGGCCGACATGCTGCAGCCGTGGACGGTGGGCTCCTACGACAACGACAACTACCAGGACTTCCACGACGGGCGCCAGGCCGTCGAGGACAAGCAGGCCCTGGCGGGGCTCGGCATCGCCAGTAGTATTGTGGTCTGGCCGGGGGGCGACAACCACAACTCCAACCCGAGCTCGCCCTTCGACCCGGACTCGCGCGCCCACGGCGACTTCTACCGCAAGCAGCTCGCCGGTGCCGTCGACCTGAAGCCTGCTTTTATTTTTGGCGCCATGTTCGACGAGAACAATGAGGGCACCGCCATCTACCCCATCCTCCACAACAAGGACTTGCCGACGAATGAGCAGTTCCTGGGTCTCGATGACGATATGGCCGCGGATGCTTACTTGACCATGGCGGGGGATGCGGCGGCCAAGATTGCAGCTGCTTGGGCATGAGGCGTGACTATATTCTTGTTATTTCTGTAAGGCAATAACAAGAAAGTAGAAAAGGTGCCGGGAGAGGACGACGAGCTCTCTAGCCTTCAAGTATATATCATAATGATATCACAACTGTGTCAGATCTACCCAGACAATGGAACTACTTGTCACTTTAATCTGGCAGAAAGCATGGAGCGTGGGTACGTTTTGCTGTAGAATGAGTCGGATGGAATCAAACATCAGCTGTGTCCTGTAGTGGCAGATTAGCAAACCCAGCTTACCAGCTCTCCAGTCTTTACTTTATATTTCTACCTAAATTATATTATATTCGCACGCTAATTTCCAACGCTTAACGCCTGATTCAATACGAGCTATAAATTGTAGTGTCCCCCGGGCCAGCAAAGTGGGACATCCCAGCTTACTCGAGGCTTTCACGGCTGCGTCTTCTATACTCATCAGTCTTTTCGATGTCACTCGTGTGCACCGTGTCCACGTCTCCGAACAACTCGGCAATCTCCTCCAAAGACTTTCCCTTGGTTTCTGGATATGCAACAAAGAACACAAGTGCACAGAGGGCATTGGTGAGAACAAACATGGTCTGAAGTGATGTTAGTGACTGACTACCGACGATGGATAAAACAGAGAATATTGTCCACGCACGTAATACTTCCAGCCTACGGTCGCCAGGGCGATGGGAGAGCACTGCGTGATAATCAAGCTTATCGAGTAGTGGATGACTTGCACAACAGCATTCGCTTTTGCTCGTAGCTCGGTGGTGAAGACCTCCGGACTGTTTGGACAAGTTTAGTAGTTATTCATCCGTGTCCATAACAGTGTCCATGACTTGAAACAAAAAGACGGGGTTGGGCGGGTTGACTCACGGAATAATCCAGGTCATTGGTCCCAGCAGAGCCGAATAATTGGCGGAAACCGCAAATATACACGCGATCAGCCCGCGCTGGGCAGCAGCATTCGTCGGCATGCCGGGCCGGGCCGGGAAGACGGCGGCGATGACAGTAATGATGAGAAAGCATAGCGAAAGTAGGGCAGAGCTGGATATCAGAATTGTTCTGCGAGGCACGCGATCCACAAAGAACAGCGAGGCGATGCAGGCTATCGGGCCAACAGTACCGTAGAGACCACTGATGAGAAGCTGCTGGGTTTCGTCGTACTGAAGGGTGGCGTAGATGGCGGTTTGGAAGTACTGCACAAACGAGATGCCCGCCAACATAGCGGCAGCCCAGACGAAAGACCCAACAAAAAGGCGCCTTCTGAAGGCCGGTGTCTCGAGGAGATCTCCCCAGGAGAGCTGGTGCTGCGTTCTGACTTCTTGGGCAATATTCGCCTGTATCATGGCAAATTCGGATCGGCACCATTCGTCATCTTCGACACGGCTGTAGTGGTAGTTCCGGAACGCCATCTCGGCCTCCTCGGTGCGGCCCTTGAGTAGCAGCCATCTTGGTGACTCGTTGAGAAATAGCACGCCGGCTGCGAGAAGGAGAGCAGGGATCCCCTGGATGGCGAACCCGAGCCTCCATTGGTTAGGGTTATTCCATCTGCCTTCACCAACACCTGTCCAGAGTGCAATGAAGAACCCCCAAGCAACCATCATCTGATTCACTGCTGTGAGTCTCGCCCGCTCATGGGTCTACACAGGGTGGTTATGTCAGTAATCCTGTGCTTTCGGGTTATGTTGTAGCTAGCAAATTCAAATACCTTTGCGATCTCGGCCGCATAGACAGGAGCAACGCCCGTGATGGTTCCAACGGCGAACCCCACCAAGAGTCGGCCGATAACAAGCATGGCAACGTGAGCTGCACCGGCCATGATGGCAGCCCCTATGACCCCCCAGATGCATCCGAAGAGAATGGCTTTCCGTCTTCCAAAGCGGTCACTGGTGACGCCGACAGAGGCACTTCCAACCCATGCTCCTGCCTGGTAGATGGAGACAATAGCACCTCGTAGCGAGGGGTCTGGGTTGCCGAAGTACTGGTTAAAGGATCTCAAGGCCAGGCTGGGCGTGATGATGCCCGAATCGCTAGATAGATATCAGGACGAGCCCATGCTCGGACATGTGAATGTGCATTCAGCACAGGGGTTGACCTACTAGCCATACAAAAAACCGCCTAGCCCCAGGAATATGGATGTGAGAAATGTCTTGCTGAAGACTTTGTGTCTCGTCATCGTGTCAGATCACTTCTTGATATCGTAAATACCCTGCAATGATGATCGAAAAAGATATGATTGGGCTCAGGAGCTTCGGGAATGGCCAGGAGCCATGATGGGAAACTGTCATCAATCGGATCCCGCAACCCGACACCCCCGCACTATGCAGGGGTGAAGATACTCTTCGGCTACAACCCCATGGGGAACTGTGTTTGCAACGTGGGATTGCATACCAATCTGTGGGGGGCTAAGGAATCTGGTCGTGAAATGCTCCACAGCGTGCCTTGCTATCCAATGGCCAGCTAGAACCCTGGAGAGTCGAGCCAGTCAGACCAAAGTCATGGAGTACAACGCCAGCAGGACTGGTCACGATGGTCCGCTTGCAAATAATAGACGTTCTTCTAAAGCATAGATCCCGTGGGGCATGGAAATTCATTCGGGTGCCAGAAAACAAACAAATGCAAAGCATAAGCATTCTCTAGATGTTACAACTAGCCTTTCCTGTTGTATAATATGCGACAAAAGTTTGAGACTGGTTGAGAGTGGTCAATATCTGATATGATTTTGTCTGGTTTGCAAATAAAGTATCAAGAGACACAGCCTACGTAGGAATAGATGACTCAAGTTTACAGGTTGCAACAAAAAATGAGTGCTATACCAAGACTATGAATCAATTTTACGTTCAGCAATATCATAACATCCTAAACTGGAATATGATTCGGGAACTACTACTCCCAGAACAAATATACTCTCATTCTTACTTCTCCTAGGCTGTCTACTTTAACACTCCACACCGGTAGAACAATAATAGGGGGTGGAAGAATCAAACAGGGCTCTATCATAGTTGTCAGACCAGAAAATAGGTAGAGATGAGCATAGCTAAACTTATATCCTATTTACCTCCTATCCCAATAATTACAGACGGTCTTAACTACGATAGACAAGGATACATGACAAGTTATTTTTTTGTATTGCGTGACACGGGGGCAAGACGTAGGACATACTTAGACAAAAGAAAAAGGAGAACCCTCCATATTTCTTAACTGAGCCCCTATTCAGATTTCCCATCACAACAGATGACGAGTGAGAATATACACGCTAGTTCAAACAAGGACGTACATCACTTGCCGTAGGGTATATCCAATCGGTACCTTACCTCCCACCTCGCTTGTAGTAAGACCGAAAATGGAAATCTGGGGAAGAAGTGCCGGCCAATCTGTGTGCAAGTCTTCCATCTGCAGACACGTCTACAAATAGCCTATTGTACCCCGGATTCCGTAAAATCGCCGAGCGAACCAGACTTTCGTCCCCAGTATATTTGCATAGATTGCTTTTCTGTCATGCGTAAGCTGACTGCAGCTTTTCACAAGACTTTCCTAGCACAGCATGTTGGATACCGCCGAAGCAACCAGTACTTGGCACGGCTTCTTCAAATCCGACCTTGTCCGGCACTTATGTCTGCTGCACCGCGATCCGTTGACATGGCACTACATTTGGCCCTGCCATGTGCTTAAAAGGCCGCAGTCTACTGCACGAACTCCTGAACTTGGCAGATATCGTTTCTCGTCCATCGGCCTCTAATTTGATTCGACGAACATCTTAGAACCTGGGATAATCATGAAGCTTACTCTCGTCACCACCTTGGCCTTTGGCCTCTCAGCCAATGCCCACTGCATCTTCCAGGTAAGTCATAAACCTTTTGAGCTGGTTTGGCAAGTGTTCGGCCTCCTTTATCCGGACACTACATCAGAAACATCCTCTCTCTCTCTCTCTCTCTCTCCATATATATATAGACTGGACTAACCACCGTTCCCCCTTACCCGCAGAAAGTCTCCGTCAACGGCAAAGACCAAGGCTCGCTCGTGGGCCTCCGGGCCCCGCGCGACAACAACCCAGTCTACGACGTGACGAGCAGCGACATCATCTGCCAGAAGCCGGGCAGCACCTCCACGCAAGTAATCAGCGTCGCGGCGGGCGACAAGGTGGGCGCGTGGTTCCAGCACGTCATCGGCGGCGCGCAGTTCCAGGGGGACCCGGACAACCCCATCGCGAAATCGCACAAGGGGCCCGTGACGGCCTGGCTGGCCAAGGTGGCCGACGGCACGGCCGGGACCGCCCAGAAGACGGGCCTCAAATGGTTCAAGGTCTGGGAGGACACGTTCGACACGGGAAGCCGCAAGTGGGGGGTCGACAACATGATTGCCAAGAACGGCTGGGTCGAGTTTACCTTACCGACCTGCGTGGCGCCCGGGGATTACTTGTTGCGCGTCGAGGTGCTGGCGCTGCACTCGGCCAAGAACCGCATGGGCGCCCAGTTCTACACCTCGTGCGCCAACCTGCGCGTCTCCGGCTCCGGCTCCTTCACCCCGTCCTCGACTGTCAGCTTCCCGGGCGCCTACCGGCAGGACGACCCGAGCATCCTCGTCAACATCTACGGCCCCATGGGCCAGCCCGACAACGGCGGCAAGGCATACAGTGCACCTGGTAACATCCCCGTTATTCAGTGCTAAGTAGAGTTTGCCAAGAGACGCCCACGATCCCCCAGCAGGCCCGGGGAACGTCGCTTAGAACCTGGTCAAGTTCCAGTAGGTGGTTGCAGGAGCAAGATGCAGTTCACGTGGTAGTACTAGAATTCATCGCATATAGGCAGATGTCTGTTTCAACCCAACATGTCGGAAACTGCGAAATAAATGTGTTGTCATTATGATTCCTTGCATTTCAATTCTTGTTTTTCTCTAAAATAGGTAACTTGGCATCCACATGATAACTACAGGAATCTAGACATTGACCTGTCATGTCTATCGCCGCCCCAACGCCGTGCCAAAATTGTACGTATATTGTGTGAGAGAACACAAGGCATTGAGACTGCCCTCCGCAATCCCTCTCACTTGAGGCTGTTTGCGACCTTTTCTAATCCAGCTCCACACTAGCCAACGCTTGCGTGATGAATCCATCATCGGCTGGTGATGGTGCTAATGCTGACACTTGATCTCGACTTGCTACCGTTTCTGGTTCGGGCGTGTCCGGCGCTGACTCTTTGGGGTCCACGCTCGCCCAATCAGTGTCCTCTTCGCCCTCGCTTCGGCTTCCTTCGCTGTCCGTCTCTGGCGGGGTTTGTATCCCACCCAATCTTTGTGATGACATGTTGCGCTTCATCATGCACATTTCGACCGATATTCCAGGACCAAAAGCGCATCCCACCACATAATCACGCACGCGGCCGCCAGGGGCCAGCGCATCCATCTCCTTGCTCCGTAAGCGATCTAGGACACTGAAGATGGTCGCCGAACTCGAGTTCCCGTGGTTCATATACGTGTCGTAGGAGGCGCGCATGTGCTCGGGTGTTATAGATATGGCTTTCTCGGCTCCCGTCAGGATTGTCGCACCGCCTGGGTGCATGGCCCAATCAAAGTCGGCTGGGATCTGATACTCCTTGGGCATGTTGGGGACGTCGGCCATAAGCTCCGCAAATGTCGGGGCCAGAGAGTCTGCCGCTATTTGAGGCACGCGCGGCGACAAGACCACCTTCCAGCCCGCAGGGTCCACGTCGAAGCCCAAGTCGTCTTCTGTATCTGCGATGATCTTGTGCTCCCAGCCCAAGAGGTTGAAAAGCGGATCGGCCATCTGTTCGCCGATCCCGTTGCTGAGGACGACGGCGCTACCACAGTCGGAGAACAAGCAAACCCCTATCCGCGTTTCTTGGAGTTCGTGGATGCTATTCAACTCGCTACGGACCATGAGCGTGCTCACTTCCAGAGCCACGCAGAGAATGCGGGCAGGTTTCCGTCGCATTGTATGTCCCAGCGCCAAACCACCCGCTATGCGCAATGCTGCGAGGCCACCGCTGCAGCCCACGCCATGAAGGAGGACCTTTTCTACCTGGTGGCGTATGCCGAGTCCCTTTGCGACGAAGTGGTCGAAGCCAGGATTCGCGCTATCCGTACACGTGGTAGCGATGATGTGTGTGATCTCGGACAAGTCGAGCCGCGCTTCGGCTATGGCTTTCCTCGACGCCTCAATGGCCATCGGGACACCGTCCGACATGAACATCTCATGCAGTTCTCGTATGGAAGGTGCATCGGGCTGATTGACGATAGGATGGGCCGCTGTGCCAACGGAGGATCGTGATTCGATGCCGGTAAACCGATTGATCGAGAGGACCTTCTTCATGCTACACAATGGCTGTTAGGTTCGATCTAGTGTGTCGCATCGCATCTGGTTAAGGTTGCACTTACGCCGCCGAATCCGGATAGTAGCGATCAGCAAGCTTCTGGACTTCTTCTGGCTTGAGCCCATACTGAGGGTACTGACTGCCGATGCCAGTAATGGACAGGCCCAATTCGCCGAACGAGTTGTCGGTGGTTGCCATGGCGTCAAGGTTTCGAGCCGAACCCGAAGCTTTCTTTACTTCCAACGAATGAGCTGCGTTCTTTGTCGGGCACTCGAACTTTGGTCGTCGTCGCACAGCTCAACTGTGCTTCATGAAGCTCGTTATAACTATATATACCTGATTGGCAAGAGCAGGAATGCAAAAGCTGCAACCAATTGGTGACGTACACAAGCAGGGCAGGCGAACAGAGAAAACACGGGACTGTAGGACGACAATGGTACGTCTGTAGTAGGAAAGTGTTGGGGGGGCTGGTGGTAGAACAACGACGTAACGAAGGTGGCGCTTGGCGGGCTGGTTGAGCTTGAGGTGATCTAAGCTAAATGCTAGGTACTTCTTTTATTACTGGAAGGGGAAAGCGAGAAGGTGCGATGACGGTGCTAGACTAGACATAGGATGAACGGTGAGAGGAGGCGATAAGGCATGGCTCTAACATCTTGCATGCATATCATATATCGCACATATGTATACAGACACACGCAGGAAACTTGCGTGTTAGCGTAACAGGGCGAGGGAGAAGCAAAGTCAAGCCAATACGTAACCAGCGGCAGAAGCTGCCGGGGCTGCGACACGTACGTACCCGCGGTTGGGCCAGTTTCATCATGGGAGTTAATGGAAATATACCTATGCCATCATGTTAACGTGACCCTATGCTGGTGGCCCATGCTACGGTTGGGATTGGCAGATGTAACCTCTCCCTCTTGCCCCCATTATAGGCGTGCGCATATTTATATTGGCATTGGATGAACTGACAGCAACAAAATCTTGCGTTGCGATCAAGCGAGTTCAAGAGTGGCGAAAACAAAGGTGAGTGCACAGGGCGCGTAACAAACCGTGGCTCTCTGCGAGCGTTGAATGGAGGGGTGCCTCTGTCTGTGCCCGCCTTCTCGGTGCTGAACCTGTGGGGCCTGGCCGCCCTGTCCAATCCTTAAAAGGCCCCTGGCATCTGCTGCTGGACCCAATCTGCTTGATGCAATTGGCAATTATGAAAATTTCACTACAAGGTGGGTTGCTACCACTTATTAACATGTGATTCACGTTCACGAGAATCCATTTGATGGTAATCTAGGGGAGGGAGTATTCCGCTCCGGCTACATTTCAACTTGCATGTTGCCCGTCCGGAAGTAACACTCTAGGCATTGCCAAGCTAAGGCACGACACCAAGTATGCCGCTAATGAATCATCATCGTCTTACAGCCGACGGCTATAATGGGCGTTGCGACTGTCGAAGCCGCAAGCTGACTTGCAACCAATCGAAGTTCTAGAATCCGCGGCTTGCTACGACGGCGCCGTACTACATACCACGCTTCACGCATAATGCGCAGGCGGCGAGACTGAGTCGTACAGGGCACTCAATAAAAGGGGTGAGTGGTTTTTTGGCCAATTGTACAAACTAACTACTTACTTAAACAATATTAAATCTACTTGCCTCCTGTCGAGTCGACCAAGCAAGTAAGTCGGTGCATGACACCTGTGCCATCGCTGACTCGGCTTTCTCAAACACATTGTTCGCTATCTTCCGAAGATGATGTTCATCTGCGAGACATCATCTTCTATGGTGCTACAGTCTTGCCGTTCTCCCCTGCGGCATTGGGCTGCACGTCTCCCACATACTCGGTCTTCTTGAGCGCATTGAGGTGGTCCTCCTCGGCGTCGAGGTGGCGGAAGCAGAACCAGAAGGCGATGCCGCCGACCAGCGAGATGGCGGCCGTGGTCACGTAGTTCCAGACCAGCAAGGGGTCCGTCGTCATGGGCACGAAGGCCTGGCCCAGCGCGGCCGAGATGGCAGACATGAACAGGTTGACCGACATGACGAGCGACTTCATGTTCTCGGGCGCCTTGCTGAAGGCGTACTCCATCGACGTCACGTTGGTGAAGATCTCGGCCAGGCCCACGAGCACGTAGGGCAGCGACTGCGCCCACACGTTGAGGTCGATGGCGCCCCCGCACTCGGTCGCGTACTTGCCGCACGGGTGGCGCGTGTAGATGACATGCTGCATCACCGCGGCCGCGATCATGGCGAACATGGCGAAGAAGAAACCGGTTGTCATCCGCCGGATGGGCGTGAAGTTGAAGCCCACCTTGCGGAACAGCGGGTAGACGCCGTGGTCCAGAAGCGGGATCATGACGATGATACTCAGCGGGTTCAGGTTCTGGATGACATCGTTGGGCGCACCGTCCAGCCTCATGGATCCCGCTTGCGCCGTCAGGTTGTTGCTCATCTGGTTGTAGGCGAGGAAGAAAATGGGTAGGAACAAGAAGACGCGGCAAGCCTGAAGGCCACGGCGGACTTCGTCAACCCAGGCGTCGTCATAGGTCATCCAAGTCGGGCGCTGCTCGACCGGCACGAAGCTGGGCTTGGCCGTATCCCAGTTAATCTTGAAAATAGATGGTGACTTTTTAGCCGCGTAAATGACCATTCTCAGGAATTTGCTCAGCACCGACCCGGTAGGGGGCGTAAGGCGGTAATGCTTTTTGTTGGACCAGAGAACCAACGGCGCGAACAAGAAGAGGATGGTGGGCAAGAAGAAGGCCAGCCAGAAACTATGGTACTTCTCCACGAAAACCATGGACACCTGTCCGACGACAGCGCCGACGTTGATGGCAAAGTAAAACCACAAGAAGATTCTCGAGTTGGTGACGGCCGGGTCCACAATAACCCTTTTCCCCTTCTGAACTTCGACTCTCATGTGGATATCCTGGTTCTGTTCCGCCAGTAAAGGGGCGATGTTGGCCTTGAAGAGCCCCGTACCACAGCAGAGTGTGAAGAGGCCAAGGAAGAAGGGCGCGAATGCCGCGTCGCCTGAGTCCAGCACTGCAGGGGCTGCTCCGACGGTCAAGAGGACGTGCGCCAGCATACCAACGCCAATAGCAACATGGATGACCTTATATCGGCCATACTTGGCGTCAGCCAGCCAGGCACTGTTGTTGGTCAGCCGTCTTGTTACTTACTAACTCATCGACACGATATGGGGAGAGCAGGAGACAGACAGGGATGGAGAGGAGAACAAACGCTTACCCAAACAAAGGCATCATATATGCCCAAAATTGGTTGACGAGACTGATGGCCTGGCTGGCCTTCATGCCCATGCCCAAGGCGCCGGGGAGGTATTCGTTCTCGTCCATGCCGGGGATCAGCGAACCGGTCCGACTTCCCGGCGGGCGGGCGTTTCTGACGAAGTTTGCGTACAAGACGTATGAGCCATAGTAGCTGAAGCGCTCGCAAAGCTCGGCAAAGGCGATGGTGTAGATGCTCCAGTTGATCTTGCCTGAAACGCGGCGGAGCGTGTGCAGCTCTTCCTCGCTGGGCGCCTCGGGTGAGTCGAAGCCCTCGGAAGTCGAGCTGTGCTCTGCAACGAGCGGGTTCTCCTTCTCGGTCCCCTGGAAGGTGGCACTAGGCACGGCAGCCTTGGCCAGGATGTCGTCCTGCAAAGCGGGTGCGGCGGCCATTGTGTCAACTCTTTTTAGCCCGGAATCCCCAAGTGCGGCTGAAAGTCTAACTTGGTGCTGCGAGCCGAGGCGTAACAAAGAGGGGAATAGAGTTGCGGAGAGAAGATGCAGCAGGTGCGAGCTTGGACGAGGGAAAGCGACGGCTTCACGCGAGAAGATATACTGCGACTTCTGTCCGACCACCTCGGTATCTCTGTCTCGCCACGGCCATAGATAACAGTTGACCTGGGCCAATCCGGCTACCCCAGCCCCTGTCAAGTTTTATCATTTCGAGAAGGTCCAAGACCTGTCGTCTTCCGTTCGAACTATGCTGGGCGGCCGAATCTTCGGCGCGCCATGGATAGCCGGCTGCCTCGCCGCCCCAGAAGGACCCAACACTGAGAGAGCTTGACCGATATGGGCAGGTCGCACTGCCGCAGCGTTCTTGGAATTCTTGGAGCCTGGCCACTGGGGCCTTAGAGTTTTCTTGTCCCGGCTGGCAACTTTAGCCTAGAGCCCTTAAGAACATTTCAAGTGCCCTCCCTCCAATAACCAACCGCACATTTTGGTAGGCCCAATCCTCGGACGTGGGTGTTTGTTGAATTTCTCGGCATCCATTGCCAAGGCTTGCCGAGTCCCGTATCAGTCGAGCAGTTCATGGGGGTTCAGGGATAAGGTTGGCCGCGTGGGCTCGGCGCCGAGCCTGGGCGCAGTGGTGCCGTCCAATACGGGCGGGGCCGCCGAGATCTTGGCCGCCCCCTAGATCCTGGCAGGCAAATTCTTGGCCATGCGATTGGGCCTTGGGACATTCCTGAAGGGGAGATAATCACTTGTTTATGGGATCAATAGTGGCATGGTGAGCCTTGTGTAACTGCCAACCAACGGCCGGGCAATTTGCTTTTATTTCACTTGCATGCGACTGATCACACGAACACATCAGGCTGCAACATGTGACAAGACGTTTCCCCAGATCTAGCGAGGCTTGTCGGTACAGTAGCTACTTTCCAATTATGTACAACATATCAATTCATATGTATGCTCGCTCTGTTCCGTCCATGGCAGGAGGGCCCTTATCAGCGAGATATTGCATGGTCGCCGACGTTCTTCGCCTGCGGCCCGAATAGCTGACAGCTGGGGTTCCTGCCGGCCCCTTAGAGACGCTGCCCTCGTGGTCCTATTGGTCGCATTCCTTGCCGCAGACCGTCTTCCACTTCTTTACGCACATTTTCAGAGACCTGGACAGCTTATCACCGTCCCCTGCAACAGCTTTCTTCTTACAAGGTAGGTGATCGTCAATAAATCCAGTAAAATCCTGTACCCGGCCGTAGTGTTAGCTTATGCAGCGTACATGAACGTGGGTTTCTTCTTTGTTTATTTCTTACATGGCCGACTGCGACGACGTTCGTCAGCGCCGACACCATCGCTTCGCCGGCGTCTGGGAACTGTATCCGGTGGGCGGAGACTTCGTCGGCCCTGTGAGACAGGATGTTGAAGAGCCGGTGGTGCGCGTCCACGAAGCCCTTCCAGGCCCCCAGGACGTCGTCGCCTCGGGCGCCACAATAATTGGGCGCGCCGCTTAGGTTCCCGGCGAACTCGCTGGCTTGCTCGACGGCGACGTGCATGGTATCTACGCAGACCTGATAACAGGGCGCGAGAGGAAAGCAGTGTCAGTCTAAGAACATACACACTTGGTGATGGACATGGCAAACTCACATTCAGCGGTCCGTCACCTGACTGGAACTTAGCGCAGTTCTTCGCGTCCACCTTGCGCGCCTCGCCCTGAAGCTCTGTGGCTGCGTCTCGGAAGGCATTGAGCGTTGTGATCAGGGCATCCGCCGTTACGGAAGCTTGGGCCGTGGCCAGGAAGACCGCGAGACTGGCGAGGAATCGCATGATGATACTGGAATCACAGAGAAGGGACGATAGTGACTTTTGTATTGGAAGGATATAATATCAGTCACATTAGTCCTTGTAAGTATTGAAAGTTAAGTAGGCATCGTTGACCTGGATCCCTCGCCATATATATTGTGTCTATATACGACACTAAGTATAACTGCCGACCCTTCTGGCACAAGTAAACAACAAGACAGCTACGAAATCGAGGTCTTCTTTGAATTGGTCAGGCCAAGGTAAGCTCGGCACCCAACACGGTCAATACCCAGGTACAGTGTTCGGCAATCATCAGCCCAAAATGTAATTCAAGCCGGTTAGTTGCGAGCAACATGGCATCCTGAGAGTACTTATTTCGAATGGAAACGCTCAATTGTGTTTAAAACTAAGACAGTAGTAGTGTACACCATGCAAATGAGATCGCAGTGCTATATGTGTGTAGGTTTAGGTCCCTCAGGCATGAGATCGCCTGGCCGGCGACGGAGAGCACTGGAACAGCCTCTTGTCTGGAGATCAGCCCTTCGTATTCACGTTTAAGCTTGGCTGGTTCAGCTTAGCGCCCCAGCCTTCTGTTGATACCAGGCCAAATGCAGGGTGCAGGATGCCACAAGGGTACATGAATCATCAAGGAAACTCGCTCATGCTATCTCGCAGCAGCGCGCTGGTAAGCACATTGCAAACTGTGCTGGGCTCAAGCCCGACGCGTGGTCGACTAGAAATCAACCAATCGAACCAGACTCAATGATTCCCAAGGTAGGTTGCGTGTCTAGATCTGTGACCCCCTCCCTTAGTGGCTGGGATAGTCGAGTAGAGTGGTTTGTGGACTGGAGTGTTGGGGAAGTATAGGATGACTTGTGCAGTACGTTTGCAGATCTCCCCGTAACAGAATGGGGCCATGCTCTCCTTGCGAACTCGCAGCTAATGCAATTTCTGGTGCATAAGGTTAGCCGGTCTGTCGCTGAGACTAAATTGCGATTTGGACTTGGCTCTTTCGAGCCGGCTTTCAGTCGCAATGGAAGCGTGCAGGCCTTTCGGACCTTAGCTGTGAGGCTGTAGACGACGTAATCCTGACAGGGAGTCATTTGAGAACGCCGTGTAAAGTCCTGACGGAGCAGTGTTGACACTGCTCTTGACCCTTAGTGAAAAGACTAGAAATGCCAACGATTTCTTGTACAGTATGCTTCATCAATATACACCAACTTTAACAATAGATGGCGAGTGAGCTCCCATTCTATAAGTCCATCGCGATAGGGTCGTCGAGCTGCTGTGTGTCAGGATAAGTCTTTGACGTCTCTAAGGCAGGTCGATTATGCAGAGTTCAGGTCGATGGGCAGACACATCGATGACGGAGCCATCGATCCCGCGACCACTGGCCTCGTGTCCGGCTTCCGGTATGGCCTCTGTGGGGAAGAGCCACCATCCGGCAACTGTGTCGATAGCCCTATCCTCAATCGTGTTCATCTCGGGTTGCTTGCGGTGTCCACTCCATCGCCACGGCTCGCTAAGGAGCTTCCAGAGAGACCTTCGATCGACCACTTCGAAGTTCTGCTTGGACATGCTGCCGCCGACCATGAGGCGGATGTCGACGGGCGTGGTCCTCTGAACACCAAAGGATTTGACTAGTGACTCCCAATAGGACTTGTGGTACCCCGAGTCAATACGTCCTCGGCAGATCTGCTTCAGGTCCGGGTCGATGTCTCTCGGGTCCTGGGCTAGTCGGTCGAACGACTTGCTTCCCGAATAGAGGGGGACTGAGCGGTTGTAGTGGAAATCCGGGGTTGGGCTGGGCTCTCCTGGCACTTGATTCACGCGGGCTCCGGCGTACACGGTCAGCTCGAACCACATGGATGTCAGGCTCTCGAGCGTCTCTGCAAAGGCCGTCTTTCCAGGTCCGCGGATCACCTCCTCGGTGTAGTTGTCCCAGTCGATGTGCAAGGCCAAATTCACGATGCCGACATCCTTGCAATCATGTGCCTTGACATCGTGCACGAAATCCACCAACAACTGAAGGGTGGAGAAATACTGTATGTGCAGGATGTCAAATTCCGGGTTGTAGAGGAAGGTAGTATCCGGCTTGGGGAAGGGAAATATCGAGCCCTGCGTGGGGTAGAGATAGCAGGGAACCTTGACGCGATAGAACCGGCGGGCGACCTCTCTCGCCTCATGGTTCACAAAGAATAGCTCTGACGGGGCGAGGTATTTGGAGGCGCAGATGCGGTAGGTGTCACCACTGACTATGTTGCCCAAGTCGTTGTGGGTTGTGTACGGAGGAGTTCCGTCCCCGGTCTCTCCACTTCCACCATTGGGCGATGAGAGGCTCAGGCGGACCTGGATAATGCGGTGACGCTCCAGGAAGCTCTGAAATACCTTGACCCGGATTTCGGGAGGTAGACGAGGAAAGAGCAAGAAGGTAGTCTCAGGCCTGTCCGGGCGAGAGTGCCCATACTTGTCATTGAAGATGCGCCTGGTGAACTCGGATCTCATGTTGGGCTGGATGTTGGAACCCGGATTGGAAGTCATGCGAGGAAGAAGTAGCGCCTAGGCGGCGGGTTCCACGATGAGGTAAGAGCTGGACCCAAGCTTGGGAAGGTGCACTGTGCTTGATTCCCAAAGGGAATGAAGAACTTGTGGTGGCTTGCAGGGTTTCAGGGCTCGAGGACGTCGCGTATCCCTTAGATCAGAACGCCTCCAGGCGTTCGAAGACTGCAAGTACAGAGAGTAGTGAGCCAATCTCGAGTCCCAGGTCTATTGTAAAAGCGACCGGTTTGATCGGATGTACTATTTAAATGTTCGCGAAGTGTCACGAAATTTCAAAGATGGGCGCGTCCAGCCCCTGATAATCAGACGGACTTCTTTCCAGGGTAGCTCCGGGCGCGACTTGGTCATTTTCAGCGACAAAATGTACCCTACCCTGTACCGTCGCCATCCGAGCTACCCTGTACCCACCCCCGCCACTATCAATTAAGCTCCATCTCCGAGGCTGCCTGATTAATCGATGGATTGGATTGACGTATTTCATGATACATACCTACTTCCACCTACAATTTTTAAAACGCCAGGCCGACTCTTCGCTACCTAGAACTCCCGACCAGCTTTCCCATCGCCGACTTATATAAGCCTGTAACCGAACGAGACAGCAACAACCAGAAAAAAGGTCGCCATCTGCCCTCGCTTCCTCGAGCGCGCCAACCGAAGCAAAGCGCAACCATGACAACTTCCGCAACCTCCAGCGCCACCACACTCGCCGCCGGCGGCGGCAGCAACAACAGCACGAGCACGTTCGACTTCCCGCGCGAGTACCACTTCCCGCCCTTCTTCACGCGGCAGACCAACGTGAACACGCGCCGCGCGCAGCTCGAGAAGTGGTCGTCCCTGATCCTGGCCTACTGCGCGCACCACCGGCTGTACAAGCTATCGCTCTCGGCCTCGGCGGCGAGTAATAGCAACAGCGACAGCAGCCACAACAACAACAGCGCCGAGGCCAACGCCGAGGAGAACCTTTTTCACAACCGGAGGCTGAACCGGCGCCTCAGCACCGCCGACGCCCGCGAGGTGCTCGACTTCATGCGCAAGGAAGGGCGCGCCGAGTTCGTCGGAGGCGGAGGCGGAGGCGGCGGCGGCGATGGCAGCACAGGAGGCGACGTCGCCTGGATTTATTGGAAGACGCCTGAGGAGTGGGCCAAGGAGCTCGAGAGCTGGGTCGATGAGACGGCCCAGAAGGGCACCGTCCTCACCCTTTACGAGTTGACCCAAGGCGAGGATACACGAGGCAGCAGTGAGTGCTCACATCATTTCTTGTCTTTACCGAAACTCGGTTACGGCGGACTGAAACAACTAACATGCCACAGCATTCCATGGCCTGGACCCTGACTTGCTGCAAAAAGCGCTCCAAGTGCTCGTCAAGCGCGGCAAGGCACAAATATTCGGACAAGAGGATTCGCAAGGTGTGAAGTTCTTCTGATAGCATCTTAAGTCGCCGTCATTGCGTCTCTTCGTGATTCATGTGTACAAGGCTATGTATATTATGCTACATTGAAAGCGTGGCACCCAGGCAAGTCCGGCGCAAATTGCGTCGAAGCAGACAGTCCCTCCCCCATCGCCATACTCCATGCTCAGCAAATTACTCGGGTATTGGATATTATGGTGCTTAGGATCTAGGGGTTGTTAAAGAAGTTCGTGACAAGGTATTTGTCGTCGAAGGTGAGCTCCTGCTTCATGACAACATCCAACAGCCAATCCGAAGCCACTACCCTGGGCTCCATATTGCCTTGTCGGGCCATATCTTCGAACTTCTTCCACAACTTCTTCTCCTCGGGGTTGGCCGTGCTCAGCAAATAGACGGGGTCTGGACCCTCGGGATCTTCGTCAGGGTCGGTGGGTTTGATGGTGGATCCGCTTCGAGGCCCGTATACCAAAAACTGGGCCCCGTTGGCCTCGGCGATGACTTTGTAGCTTTCGGTCCCGTTCTTGATCGAGGCTGTACAATAGATGGGAAGACCCCGAAGGAGCCTGCCCTTATTCGCGGCAGCTCTCGCTACCGAAGTCTGCAGCTTGAGACCCATCTTTTGCTCATTCTCCTTATCTTTAAGGAGGTAATCGGTTGGCGGTGGCACCTCACCGGTGTCCAGGCATGTCTCGATCCAGCTCGAGGACACTACGGTGGCGCCCCTGGACAGGTTGCGAAGAAACTTGACAGTTCGCACCAATTGAGGAGCTACTAGATAGTCACAAACGTTTCCGTCGCTTACGACAGATATGCCCATTTCACGTAATTTTCGCTGTGTAAATACATCAGTACAAGTTCACATTGGATGGGTTCGGGTATACTCACGCGATCTGCGTCTTCCTTGTGCTTGTCGTTGACCCATCTCTTGAACCCGGTGAGAATTACCCTTGCTTCGATTTGCTTCAGGGTTGGTTTCGTTTTCTTCGCCGGGCGCTTCGTGGCGGCTGCAGCCTCGTCGTCGTGATCGTCCGAAGCCGGCGCAGGACTAGAGACGCTCCGACGATTCAGGTGCTTCTTCTCAATCAAATCCGCCGCTCGCTTGCCACCCCAAGGCTGGCCGTCTTTTGGTATACGTTTCTTCTCCTTCTCGTACAATGCAATATCATCAACCAGACCGGATAATCTGGTACGGGCCTTTTCTTTGGCGCTGCGGCTTGACGAGGAGATTGTGGATGGTGTCTCATTCTCTTTCCCGGCACGTATATGATGCTGTTCGCGGGCAGGCGTAGCAAAGCTTGTAGCTCGCCTCTTGGCTGGCCGTGGGCCGCCAGATTCTTCGACTGAATTGTCCGCAACCCCTGCGTCATCATCCTGCATCACATCGAAGTCCTTTCGAGTGTGTCGGCTAGCAGCATCGGAACTGTCGGCATCCGCTTCCTCCTCAGCTGGGTCCAAGTTTTTCCGCTTGCGCTTAGAAGCAGATGCAGGCTTTTTGGGCCTTCCACCTGGGTAATACAGAGCCAGCAGTTTGTCCACATCGAACATCGTCTGGCCAATGACCTCGCCGAGATTGGTGCGTTGGGGGAAATGAGTGTACTTGCCAACAGTGAGGCTCTGCATCTCGCACTTGGCGTAGCTTTCTTCGACCCAGAGGTGATTGGCCATGGCAATGTTCCAATCACGTGCAGCGTCGCACTTTTCACTATTAGCTCGCGCAGTAATCAGATGAGTGTTATCTGCCTTCATCGTCTTCGTATAAGTTGCGCCCGACGCTGTGATGAGATTCTCGAGATAGATACGCGCTTCGCCTCCATAGTTGGATACGGCAATCTTCAGGTCCTTGAATCCGGGAATGCCGTTCCTGGGGATTGGGTAATGAAGAAGACGATTGGTTGGAGTCGTCCATGCGTTGTGGGTTATGAGATGGTAGAGCCACGACAGGTTGCCGATAGGTTTACCGGCGTGTGCTGCTCGAATGTAGTCGTCTCCATCTCGGTAATGACAAATGAACCAATCACAGTCATCAACATAGTCTGTCAGTTGGCCTCCACCATCACCGATCAGCTCCTTCACAATATCCTTCAAGCGAGCGCTGATGCTGAGATCTGACGAGAGCATAACCTTTTTCTCTTGGAAAATGGTGAGCTTCGGCCGCGCCCCTGCCTCTGAATCAACTGGTGTCGGGATGAAGTCCGGCCTCGCAGAGGTCGCACCTTGGAGGTGTTGGCTGGAAGGAATCGGAATGTTGCCTCCGGGGTGTGCGCGCAAAATCTCAGGGTCGGGTAAGAGGTAAGGAGCGTCGTCGATTCTTTTCCCGAGTTTGAAACAATCGTCGAACCAATGAGGCAAAACTATCTTGCACTTGAGGCTCTTCTGCCGTACCATTTCGCATTTTGGGTGATCTGTAGAAAGGGCGCAAATGTGCGTAACAAGCTTGGTCAGGTTGTTGGATTCTGTACCGCCCATGGCCATGGTAGCACCGATGATGGATTCCTTGTCGGATTCGGGAATATCGGCGCAAGTAAGCACGACATCCGAGAAAATCATTCTGGGATCGGGGGAGTAAGGCCGCAATTGCGCCTGTCGGTTCTTGGCCAATGAGGCCTGGATCCAGGTGGATTTGACGACAGGTATCATCATCGAGGTGGCCTCTGTATATTGAGGAAAGTCGATGGTGTTGGAAACAATATGTGTCGCAGCAGCTAAGGGAAGCGAGCCGTCACGCTTAGGCTGTATGACTTCGGCGCCATACTTGGAGAGGTTTTGGGACAACTGCGTTGGCGATGTCAGTCGACGGGCTTCCTAGCGACGCGAAAGTTACGCGGTGGCATTTACCTCTTGGATGACAGTTTCGCTGAGCTCTTTACTTTGAACAAAAGTGAAAACGCAGAGATCAAACAGCTTGGGGGGTTCTCCGTCCTGGTCGGCCATGTTGGACGTAGAAAAGACAAGGCCAATTCGACCAATGCCGACTTATTTCCTTTACAAGTACAGCCTGGAGGGGCGGGCAAAGGATGGTGTATAACGATGGAATAGCCGTGGCTACATATGATGCGATTGGGCCAGTTGTTGTTGTGCTGTGGTAATATGCAATAGCCACAAATCAGGAGATCACCAGGCAAGTGTTGCAGGCAAATGGACTAGAGGCCCAAATATTTAATTACGAATTGGGTTGATGAGCCGGGGGAGGGAGGCGAGTAAAGAAACGACGCGATTACGGGAGTACTTTACCCTTAACAGGGAATACGAAGGCAACCGCGACGCGCCCATTAGCGCATTTCTATCGCCCGTTCACGTGCATGACGTCCCCAAGGTGCTTCAATGTTCTAGAACCCCCTTAGCTGCCTATTAACACCCCGCTTTGATGCATCACACCAGCCCGCTAGCTTAGTACCCCACTACAGTGCGATATATGCAATACCAGCAGGTGTTGTTTCAATTGATCCATAATGTCCTGACCATCTTATTTAGGCAGATACTGGGATCGACGCATACCTCACTTGGAAGCCTTATGGTGACTCGACCGAAGATCAAAGAGCTCTATCGAAGGACTAGACCGACGAGAACGGATGGTTGCCTCTCGCTTCTGACCAACGTTGAAAGACCTACGAGGCTACGACACGGAGGATGAGGTGCTATTGGTTGATCTGGCGCAATGTCGTCCCGTCCCAGAGTTGCACGGGATATGACTCAACCTTAGGATAAGATGGAAGACATTCTTGTAGCCTGTGGAAGAGTCATGTTTTGTAAAGAATTGGTCAGCTCAAGGCCGGCATATGTGCGTGTCACACCCGAAGACTCAAGAGTGCTTTAATCCAAGCCCTTCACAGCGAGGCAGATGAGCCGGGGCTCTGGGCCTGTAGTAGAACTTTAAGCTACTCAGATCCAGCACCAGAACCAGTTACATTATCCGATTCGATATTTTATTAATATTTGTATAATGGTTAGATTATAACCGCAAGGCAACTGACATATGCAAACATACACCCTAGTAAAAACTGGTGAGAGTTGCGATTTGAACGACATCATTTTTGGGCCAGTGTTACCACTAAGAGTCTAGCTGGCGCATTGCAAATGTTCCTCCCTATTGCCCTTCGTACTATAGAAAATAAGTCGGGGTTCCGTCATGATAACACAAGGATATAGGCTTGGAAATGTTACGATATCAAGTTCCTTATTGCTAATAATAACGATTCCCTAATATCTGAAAGTCGTGTGGACCTTGTACAGATCCAGTTAAGCTACGCAAAAACCAAACTCGAGGCTGGGTATCTCTCACCTGTCCATTGAAAGCATCATGTCCCCAATAACCATTGGTGTATAGCCATACACATAAACCAAGCTTTAATCCCAACTGTAACACAAACGAACCCGAAGAAGAAGAAGAAGAAAAAAATAAGAAAGCTCGTCATCCACGCACAGAAACAGTATGGTTTCCACCCGGACTGCGCAGTGTCAACACGCGCCTACCGCCAGGTGCCTCCTCAATGCGCCAGGCAGCAGTAGCGTCCCTTTTATTCCCCCCTAGGGGTTTCCCGTTGACCGTGACCTTGGCGGGGTCGATTTCGGCGCCGAGCGGCAAGCTGACCTCGCCCTGAGTGTCCTCGGGGACGGCGTACTCGACCTTGACGGCGCCGCCGTCCTCGCGGGTCCAGGAGGCGGAGTAGCGGCCGCGCTTGGTCATGAAGCCGCCCTCGGCGTGTGAGAGGTCGCCGAGCTGGGGCGCCAGGCGCCAGGTGGAGCCGCCGCGGCCCGTGACACTGAGGCCCAGGATGTGCTCGGTCAGCGCCGTGACGGGGCCCGTGGCCCAACCGTGCGAATGCGACGTATAGGAGAAGTCGTTTTGATAGCCCGCATTCCACCTATAGCCGAACGTGCCGTTGGTCAGGTACCCCTCAATCATGGTGCTCTGGGTGCCGAGCGGGTTGTTTAAGTACCAGCCCCAGCTGGTGCGCATTAGGTCGAGCGCGCGCTGCGTCTGACCAGCCAGCAGGTGCGCCTGGATCTCAAAGGACGAGATGAAGGGCGAGATCTCGCCGGGCAGCTCCTCGCACTCGGCGCCGATGGGGGTCCAGTTCTTTTTCAGGTAGTCGGAGATCCCGCTAGCTTCATTCGAGGAGGCGTTGACGATGCCGAAAAGAATAGCTAGGGAATTTCCGTCCTGGGGATGAATGTTTTTACGATCGGTCGAGTCGAAAAAGGCGCTAGCACCCGAATCCCAGTTCCTCTCATTTGTCCGGGTTTTGATATCGTTAGCTTGCTTCAACCAGCCATCTCCAATCCCGCTTGAATCGCCGGCCCATTCGGCAAGGGTGGCACCGGTAGCTAAAGTGCGGTAGAAGAGAGCTTGAATGGAAGTGAGGGTGCCATCGGCTCCGAAACGGCCCCAATCAGCGTCGGCTGAATTGGACTTCAAGAGACCGAAGCTATCGACATTGCCCTGTGCCCACATCATGGCCGCCTTGTAACCGTCCCAATGCGCCTTGACAAAGTCGGTGTCATCCGAAAAGAAGGCATAGTTGTAGGTCCCAAGCATGGTCCATCTGCGGAATGATTTTAGTATGGGTACACAAGCGCATGGTAGGGGCATGTTATGTTGCCTTACAGGTGGTACGTTGTACTGCCTGTTGCGTGAAGAGGCTTTCCCGAGAAAGGCAACTGTCCCGAAGATGCATTCTGCCAAAACGGTTAGTGAGGCTATCCACGTGGTGATCCGTCTCGGCAAGTTGCACCAACCTGTAACTCATACAACGACTGCAGCGCATTCTTGGTACTCCTGGAAGTTATTAGCGATTGGAAGACTGGAAAAGCAATCTTCCGTGGTGAACAACATACTCAATATCGCCGGTGCTGTAGAAAGCCGCGGGGACTGCAACACCCATGTCACCGGGCCAGACAGTCCGGTCTCTCTTTGCTCCATCTGTGAGAATGGTGTTCCCGGGACCGAGCAGGCCATTCTCAAGCCAGGATCCGTCGGTTGGCGCCGGCCATGCGCGGCCAGTTGCAGGGTGGATCGAGTTTGTCTGCAAGGTATAGGCACCGCTGTACCAGATCTTGTTGAGGAGATCGTCACTGCTGTGGAAATATCCTTGATAGGCCCGCAGGTTGTTCCAAGTCGGCTGGAAGGCGATTTCTACAGAAACATTACGGATCTTGACTTCCATGTCTTTGGTCGCGAAGATTGTCATGTATCTGAAGCCGCCTCGAAGGTTCTCGTCGGGCATCACATAGGAGAAGTCCCCAGTCCCCCTATCATCGGCATAGATGGCAACATCTGGGTTGTCGTAAAGTCCTGTGGAGGAATCCGACTTTGGCCCTATCCAGTTCTTGGCCTCGCTGAAGGCCAGGCCAATAGTACCACCATCCGCAGTGGATAAGACCGTGTAGTCGATGGTAGCAACCCCTCCGACTTCATAGCCAAAGTCAAAGACAACGGCCTTATTGTCTTTGTCCAACGTCGCCTGGGACGGATAGGTGCTGATCTGTTTGCCATCGGTACCAAGGAGGACGGAAGGGGCGACAGTACGCGACGTGGGCGCGAAGATGTTGGACTCCCAAGAACCAGGAAAGGCGGCCGTCGAGATACTACTACATTGTGTATTCCTCCAGCATGTCTGGGCATGAACTGGCTGTACACCAACGATGAGCAGCCACGAGAGGAAGACAGCAGCAGGGGGCAGAGGATGACGCGCCATGATGGATAGCCAAGTCGGCCACAAAGCAAAACACCAACCTAAACAAGAATGTTCCGCAGGGGGGATGGACTGGAAAGCGAAAACCCGGGTGTTGAATGTCTCATAGCTTTTATATGTTATAAATAGAGAATTGCTTTTTCCATGTTGTTGTGGAGGTACTGTGGGCATCACTGGCACGGCATCATTTTGCGGCGCAGAGGCATCCTCTTGCAGGCGATGTATCTGGTGACGGCCAAGGATGTATCCACCCGACTGCTATTTCACACCCCCAATTAAACACAGCTTGACCCCCTTGTCTCAAAACCGGAATCGGCGTGGTCTGGACATATGGCTCCTGTTGATGGGCGCGTGGCTGATCACACCGATATTCTGAGGCTCGTCCCGGTTTGCCGTACCCCCGGGGATGTCTCGAAGCCAAGACGAAAGGGATGGCAATCTTGTGGCGGGGTGGCCACACACGAACGGTTACTCGGTCTATACGGTTCCGACGCAATCGACCGCCTTATTCCTGAAGGGAATACTCGAATATGCTTGTCATGTCGACGATGTTACCTGAAAAGACCTCGTATGGGACTTATCGTCAGAGCCACGCTACTGCATGTTAGTGGGTGAAGATACCGGAGGCCGTGGAAGGCGGCCAGGTCAATGAACGCATGAACGACAACAACATGTTCAGGCTACTACGGCCGGATCTGCGGCTCTCGAGGTTCGCGACATTGCGACACGAGGGACCAGGGACGTGGTCAGACTAAAGAAAAAGTAGATTGACGACTGGTGGGCCAGTCGGCATGGACTGACACGCCGCGCTTGGCCGGTCTAACGACTTTTTACGTCAGGCAATCGGGACATAGATTCGCCAGATCTCGGCGGAAAATTAGATGAAAAATAGGGGAATTAAAAAAACATAAGCATCCCGGCGTACGGGGACCGCCCATTAGCGCGGACCTAAACCCGGCACGAGTCGTTCCCCCGCAGAAGCCATTGCCAACGGCGGTCACGAAGTCAAGCTTGGCCCTCCCTACCTCCCCTATCCGGCAGGTGTATACCGCTTGGCTTGACATGACCCGTCGGCGTAACCCAAACATTGTCGAGAGGCGTTTCCCCTTTCTGTTTTCTCCTGACCATGGGACTCGCAGCAACATCCCAGGCTGTGACCTGGCTTTGGTGCTTGGGTTCTCTCAGGTTCGGAGGTTGCACAAGCGTACTACTGGCCATGGGAGGATCTGCATGACCGGTAACGCAGAGTTAGCGCGCATCTGCAATTGCCGCAACACAGTCATGCTTGCCAAAAAAGTAGTTCTCACCTAGGCTAGAGATTACATGTAAGCGGGTAGGTTCTAATAGGCTCGGCGCACCGATGGTGGCGCCAGCGTTGGACAGGCACGCGACGTGATGGCTCTGACCGCCGGGGGGGGACTGCCAAGGCGAGGTAAAGTCGTAAAGTCCCAAGCGTGATAGAGGAGGGTTACATGCATGTCGTCATTTCACAAGACCGACTTGGTGGCCGCAGTGTAACATATATGCAGACGGGGTGAGCATGGTCGGTCCTCGCATGTTTTGGCTCCCTGAGAAAGAGTTGTGTACCTACTATTTCCCCAACTGTATCTTCACTTGAAGAAGGCTCGGGGCGGGGAAACACCGTATCATCAGAGCACGTGAGTTGCCGATAATCTCCTCCGGTCCGAGTCGAGAAAGGAATCTGCGGAATTTCCAGAGACAGGTGTACGAGGAAGAAATTCATTTTGATGCGATAGGCCATACCAAGCACCTACGACGCTGCTGTAAAAGAGTCATGCAATGGACCACTTCGCTTGCCGGCCACGAAAGAAGCTGTAAAACATGGTCTTTCAAAGGAGATGACGAAGACACGACGAATATACTTGTTTGTTGTTGGCTGTAATACAACGTCCGGAATGCGGACGGTAGCCTGTCCAGGCAATATGTCTATCTAGGCAAACCACGCACATGTGCGATGCTGATAGAACGACAATATATGGTTCAATAGCATTTGACAGTTGAGGTGGCCCGCGATGAAAACTCCGGATCATCACGACCTGCTATCAGTTCCAACGTCAAAATATATCGGAAGTCAAATTGTCATGTCTTACAAATCGCGGCAATGCACAATCTGGCGTCTAGGTATGATTTACCTGCAACAGCATCAGAGACATGGCACGGTGGTTTGCTTTGAATCACTCGCAGAACGAGATCCTGACATGTTGAGAAATGCATCTATTCGCAAGCCAAGAGAAGCCCGGGGTTTTTTTTTTTTTTGGCAATTTGGACAGGGGATATGATCGTATACATACATATGATGACCTGTTTGGCTAGGATATGATTATGCCAGGATGCCCAAGAAATATGTCAATGGATGGGTAAGAGAGTCACGGAATCGTTTGTTTGTACATGCCGTCTCACTATTATGTCGCTCGGTTAGTTTAGTTCAATCAATGTGTGTGTTCGTTCCTCTTTGTCTTGCCGTATGTAATAGTTGCATGTGCTGGGACCTGACTATCGATGCCAGATGCGACTGCAAGTAAGTGGAAGTGGAAGTGGAAGTGCTCTCCCCTCTGCCCCCTCTCCCTCTCGATTGCGCTGCCGCATGCTGTTTCTCTCCGATGACGAGAATACCCAAAGTTTTGGGAACCTGGGTCTTGATCATGCAGAATGATGCACCTTGATGATGTCCCGATTGGGCCCTTGTTTGACAGCTTTTAGGCCATCTCTTTTCGGCGATGCCATCACATCCCATGAATGCGAAAGGGACAAGCCACACATCCGATCTCACTTGCCTGATGCAAGCGGGGCTCTCGATGCCAGATCTGGACTTGATGCATTTCCCTCTCGGGCCCTTCGAACAAAGCTGTACATCCGGTCCGTGGCCCGACTACAGTGGGTGCAAACACTGGAAACACTGGAAACATCAAACCGACATGGCCACCACACGTGACGATCCCAGGGGCGGGATCGGGTGCCATAATTCTAGGCCTAGCTGTCTTGTGAACATCACATCACGAAACAACAAAAGCTGGATCTGCCGGGGGGCAGACTTTGATTTGCTCTTCAGGGCTGTTGCTTGTTCCGCCCCGGCGCTAAATAAAATTGGACAGAACCCGAATCGAGACTTCTTAACCTTCCGTTCGGATGTAGGTGTGTTTGTAAGGTAGCAGCAGTAGGTCAAGGCGATGCTATGGTGCATTGAAAGACAGCATGAATATACCCACCCACCAATTGATTGGTAGCATGGATCAACTGAGCGTGAGGCATGGAGGTCCAGTCCAGACGGTCCAGCCGTGCTGTGCTGTACCACTAGGGCCGGAGGGTCCAGCTAGGCTAGGACAGTACCCCAAGAACAACGCCAAAGCGATCCAATTGAATGCCAGACAGACGGACGGATTAACCTAAAGTCACATACAGATTTGCCTAGGCATATGTAATCCAATTCCGTACATGGATCCCCCTTAGAGGCCTCACAGCACTGAGGCAAGTAAGCTAGGCTAAAACTGAAGAGTGAATGAGTGGACGAAAGCTACAGAACCCCATTCGCTGTCTAAGTAATGGTTGAGCATGTATTGGGATCAAATGCATTGCCTCCAATAGTTATCAGATGCCTGTGTGTGTATTAGGTTGGCTGCACATACCTAGCTGCCTCTGCTAATTACTGTATGTACTTACCGTAGGCAGCTAACAATGAAAGCTTCGGCCTGTACGGCTGCAACTTGTGCCTAACCGCCGCTATTATTGCTCTGGCTGTCTGTCCACCACCGGTTTTGTTGCTCACAAGTTTATCCATTCAATCCCGTTCCATCAAAATCGATCTTCCTTTCGTTCATCCGTACCTCTGATCCGGTTCACATCACCAGACGATCGACGCCTTGAGCTGAAACTTAACAATCAAAAACAGCACCACCCCAGGCCATAGTCCGATCCAGTGGCAAGGGGGAACAAGAGACGATTCCACAATCTACCAACCTGCCTGGTCCCATACGGCACGCATCACCGCCAGCCAGACCACAACCCTGCAAACACTGGCACGCTTGGGTTTTCGAAACTGACCACTCCTGGCGACTCACCCTCTCTCTCCTGCGACGAGGCTACCCCCTTTTACCGCTACTGCCACGATCGGTCCTGTCGGAGGAAAGCGTTCTTGGGAATATTCTCGGGCTCACGCGAAACCGCTTGTTGACTTAGCGCTACGGCTTTCTTTGGATCCCTGCCCTGCCGTCCGCCCGCTGTCAACCCCGACCCGTTTCTTCCATTGTATCTATCTTCGCACAACAACACACACGCCGTTCCCAGAGTCCCAGTGCAGTCCAGCAGACTGAACATCGCATACAACCCGCCGATCTGTGCCGCCAACGGCCGCTTGCGACCCTCATGATAGTTGTGCGGGCCCGTCGATTCTGTGCCTCGTGCCGCCGATCAACGATATAAGGGGAGAAGACAGCGTGGGCCGGGCCTCACCAGAGGCCTCACTACAAATACTAGATGATGGTGAGTGCGACGATGTTGTACCTATGTGCAACCCCAAAGCTGTCGTCTCCTTTCTCTTTCTGTTACACATATATATGTTCTTGGTAGCGAGCAAGAAGTTTCGAGCCCATACCACCTAGCCTCTTAAGACTATTCTCGTGCCGGTGGTGTCAAGCGCGGCCCGACTGCGCGGCCTTGTAGCTAGATCTAAGATTGCTGACATCCTGTTTCTGTTTGCAGACCTCCTCTAGGCCTCGCGACGCTGGCGGCAGCTTCTCGAGTCGTCGTGGCCATGCCAACCAGCTATCCATCTCCGATCCAAGTCATCACATCACGGAAACGATAGGTACTCTGTACGGCGACGATGACGATTACTCCCAAGGCGACCGGCCCATGAGCTTAGGCGGCGACCTGTCTATGAGCTTAGGTGACCGGCCTATGAGCTTTGTTGCCTCGCCATACGGCGGCGAACAAATCATGAGGCACGAACCTCCTTCTCCCGAGGAACATCGACTCAAACTAGTGCGCTCGATATCCGATAACAACGGCGGCATGCCGGATTCCTCTCCGCTGAGTGTGAATGGCAGCCAGGTCAAGAAATCACAGACTGCTCCGGGCCGTCGGCCCAGCCACAGGAACGGTGCCCATGAGGGCGGGTCTCAATCTCCGTCGTCGCCATTGTCGCCAACATTACGTGATATGCGGGACGAAGGATCGCAGTTTCCTCTCGGGACTATGAACAACCCAAACGACATCGCATTAGAGCTCAGCAACCTGCAAGCACTGCGGCGCATGTCTATGGACGTTTCCAATAGCCAAGATCCTGACCTGCTACCCTTCCAGAACATGTCCCTGATGAATGTAGCACCCCACGGCGATGACGACGAAGCCGATCCCTCGCGACTTCTGTGGGTTCCTGCGGGAGTTCACCCGGAATTAGCACCCACGGAATTCAAGAACTTCTTGGAGAAACGAGTCCAATCTATAAAAAGAAGGTCAGGCGACTCGATGCTCTCGGTCGACGGTTTGGATAGAAGTGACTCGGGTGGGCTCAGGCGGCAGAAATCCATGCTTTCCAGGCAGATAGACAACCGAGGGGGGCGGGGTGCGGATGGATATGTAGACGGTGCTGAGAGACTGGAAAGAAAGAGCTCGACTGGTGGCCCGGCAGGAGCCGAGTTGAGTTTGGATGAGCTGATAAACGACCCATCAAGAGCAGTGCAAAGATTGACCCAAGAGGCGCGGGGGAGTGATGGCGGCAGTGACGGTGCCTCGGAAGATAAGCCAATCTTGCCGGCTGTTCCTGGCACAGGTCTTCGACGATCGACTCGGACTACATACCGAAAGGGCGGCAGTCTCAAAGATCGGCATGGAGCCTCTCGCCCTTCGTTCTCCAAGCGCATCGCAGCACGGGTATCAGAAGAAGGCGGCAGCGGCGATTTCACCAACTCGCCCATTGAGGCGCCGCCTGGATACGGGTTAAATCGCGTACAGTCCGAACCCCTTGCCGAAAACTTTTCGCGTCCGAACCGGTCTGTACGGAGGCAACAGCCTTTCAGTCGCGAACAGCCAGCCGAAGCGTACGAGGATTACCAAGGACAGCAGGAGCCCACATCATCTCGACCTGCAGAGTTTGGTCGCAGTGCATCAGATGACCGCCCCCAGTCGTCATCTTCTGTGCCGCAAATGGCCGAAACGCCTGTGATCGAAGAAGAAGAATCGGAGCCTCAGCTTGCAGACCAACACGCCCGGCCATTCCCTGCACGATCATCATCACAATCAAATACTGCCGTCGCGCAAGTGCCTGATGAGCCGCCAGCCCGGTCAAGCAGGAGGCCTACTTACACTCAGCAACAACAGCAGCAGCAGGTCCAGCAGGTCCAGCAGGTCCAGCAGGTCCAGCAGGTCCAGCAGCAGCAGCAGCAGCAGCAGCAGCAACAACAATACCAACAGGCTCCTCAACAACCACAGCAACCACAGCACCAGCCGCAACGCCAGACATCTCTATCCCAGCAACCTGCTCGCGATCACCAGAGACTCCCAAGTCAGACTCAGACACTCAATGATATTGCACAGAACCCCGCACCTTTACCAGGCCCGAATTCTGGCCGGACGGACAGCCTCACATTCATTCCAACTCTGCCTGCGGAGGAGAAGAAACCGGAGAAAAAGAAGAAAGAGTCGGGAGGATCGATCAGCAAGCCTAAAGGCTGGAATTGGTTCAAGAGTGGCGACGACAAGGACAAGAAGAAGAAGGACGAGGAAGATACCAAAAAGTCCAAGACGAAGTCTATCATTGAGAAAACACAGGACAATGTACGGCTGGACGTATTGCAGACGTCAATCGACAATGTCAAACAAAAAGGGAGGGAAAGCCTACTCCTCGAGCGAGACAACGTGGACTCCAAGCTGGAGGAGGAACGAAGAAAGGAGAGCAGCCGCAAATCAGGAGATGCCAAGAAAGAGAAGGATGGCTTATTCGCCAACTTCTTTGGCGGCAAGAAGAAGGGTGACCGGGACTCGGGTGGCAAGAAAGCTCATGCCCGGCCCCAATCTCCTGAGCCGGCACCCTATAAACCTATGGTCCCTGATGTTGACTACCACTGGACAAGGTTTCCGATCCTGGAGGAGCGAGCCATATACCGCATGGCTCATATCAAGCTAGCTAACCCGCGGCGCGCGCTGCACAGCCAAGTGCTGTTGAGCAACTTCATGTATTCATACCTCGCCAAAGTCCAGGCTATGCATCCTCAGATCCAGGTACCCATGTCACCGCAGCAAAAGAGGCTTCAAGAGGAAGAGCGAAAGCGGCGTGAACAAGAGCAACGAGAGCAGGAATACTTGGAACAACAGCAGGCCCAGGAAAGCATGGACCGCTACAATTTTGAATACCACAGGGGGTAAGTCAGCTCTTACAGACATGCATCTGCAATGCCATATTCCTTCGCATCGTTACTAACGCGTAAATTCACAGTCTGATGCACAGTATGGAGATGACCAACAACAGTATGACGAGGGGGGCATGCAGCACGACTCTGGCGACTATCCTCAAGACGCTGAAATCTACGATTATGACCACGGTGGTGCAAAGGATCGGAACGGCGGCGGCGAGCATCATCGAGGATATAGTAACGACGATCGCCAACGCCAGCAACAACAGGATGGGCGAGATGACGACATGTGGTAGTCCAACGTGCGTTACAGCCTGTCTGAAAGACGTCACAAGTCATCTGCCAGGCTCCGTCGAGCCAGGACTCAGGTGGGCAGGCGCGTACGCGTCGTTGTCTCGAGGAACCAACCTCCACGGCCGAACAGCCGCCATGGAGTGCACGATGAACACAACCTGTGCAGTTCTCCTGGCCCAAGGAAAAACGACATCCGGGCCCGGTCAAGCCTGGCCACTGGCAGCAGCGCCGCAGCCCCTAACGAAGAGTGCGAGCCGACCCGTCTGGCGGAGATCCCCAGATGAGAATAAGTCAGGCCGGACGAACAAAAAAGTCGCGACACATGTTCCTGCTCATGCCGCTACGCCCATATTGCATACATTTGGAGTTGTTTGGCGACGGACTTTTGACCCCTAATGGATAGAACTCCGTCGTCCATGGGATTTTTGGCTCGGTGTTTTTTGTTTTCTCTTTAGCCGCGGCGGAACGAAGCATCACACACATCACATCAGCGAGGAGTGAGGGATTTCTTTTTGGCCCTCAGCAAACGCCGCCATCTATCGTTTCTGAGCAAGGCCAGTCTTTTCTTTTCACACCTCTCTTTCCCTCATTTCTCAGTTTTCCGGGGACCGAAAGAGCGACAATGTGTTGAAAGGAGAGAGAGATGTTGATGGACCAAAATCTGTGGTATCACGAGGTCGACGAAGAGGAGCGAGGGAGGGAAAGGGGCGCAGGGGAGAACACAACAAACCTAGTATGCATGGATGGGACCTGCTGCATCAACGAGTAGGGAGGAGTTGGGATATAAGGGAAAGGGAAGGAAACCATGTGGATGTTTGGGCCGCAAAGGGGGAAGAGGGGAAACCCCTCTCTCATCAAATAAATGTATGATAACATAAACTTTATAGAAATGTTGCGAGGACAAAACCCCCCGAATGGACGGCACAAACAAACAAGCAAGAAAGTGTTTAGGTTCCGATCTATTTCCTCCCTCTCGGTTGTAATCGAAATGAAACAGCCGACGATTTTCCAACTGGTAGTAGCACAGCATAGCATATACAGAAGCAGCAGCTACCCACGAATTATATATATCCGTGGTCCATCTAGCATATGCGCTGGTCCCGTTTTACGAGCTGAGCAACATGGAATGTTTTGGCGGCCCAGAAAATTACTCATCAAGTAAGGTGAAGATCAGCAGTCTCCATAGACGAATCGACCCATGGCTGCATGGATCTCGCATCTCGTCCGCTCTCTCTATCCTTAGAAACAAGGGACTCGCTCCTACCAGGCGTTCAGAACAATCGCAAATGGGTCATTTGTTACTGCATACACGGAATTTCACGACCATTCGAAATCATCGCGTGACGAGAATGCAAGCAAGGGCCGCGGAAAGATATTGTGAATCATATATTACAAGGGCTACTGAGGTAGCCAACCCCACTCCAGGAAGGGGGTGAAGAATTAACACACTTTGCAAAAGCGCAAGACTGAGCCAAGTCAAGCCTGGCCTTCGGATTTGAGATCTTTTTCGTATTTCATACCAGCAAAGTAGAAAGTGTACCTCAATTGCCCTCTTCGTAACAGGGCCAGCATGCCTATCGTGCAAAAGCAACCCGTCCTCTCTCTCATCCAAGACTTTCCACAAGTCATTCCACTGCATCCTCCCTCGAACCCCTCGACGAAGACATGTAATTAGTGGGGAGAAAGTGACAGGTTGGGGGAAGAAAGACCCGCGAAGGCCAAGTGGTTTGTGGTACAAGGGAGGAAATCGTCGTATCATATCTAGCAGCAGGTAGAAAGACCTGTCTGCGTCGTATCCGTGTCCACCATTCAATAACAAGAGGCCATGCCCCCTCCAATAAAGGAAGCGCCCCTTCCTCTCAACTGGCCAACCTTTTTATGAACCCTCTACGCCAGATGAACGACAGAAGCTGATTTTCATGCGAGAACCGAGTTGTACAAGTGGAACAAGCGTAATATGGGAATGCATGGACGGCAACCAGGTTAGTTTACCTGGCTTTGTCTACTTCAAGAATCCGCCGGGGTTGCGGAAACCGGAGCAGGTGATGCGCTGCCGCCATCGCCCTTTGTGCCTCCGCGGCCGCCACGTCCACCCCGGCCGCCGCGATCACCTCTGCCACCTCGGCTTCCACCCCGTCCACGTCCTCCACGGCCGCTTTCAGGACCGCTCTCTCCGCCACTAGCGGTTCCACGGTCAGTGGCGCTTTGGTAGCCGCTACGGTTCGAGTTGGTGCCGCCTCTGCTGCTGCTGCCCCACGTACCTGCCCCACCCCGGTTGGGGAATGTCTTGCTCTCCCGGGGCTGGAAGATCTTGACAAGGGGCTTGGATCGGTCTTCGGTTTGGCGGACCTTGTAGTCGTCTGGAAGGCTACTATAGGCCTGATCACGATCGTCGATGGTCGGGAAGTGTGCCACCTTGTTCTGAGATGAAGCACCCCACTTGTCGATCTTAGTGATCTTAGCCTTGTGCTCATCGGTGAAGATATCACGGGCCTGCTCATCCGACTGTACATTCATGATGAACAGACCAATGATTTCGGAAGCTGCCCCGCCCCGAGGAGCAGGCGAAGGTGCCGAGTCAGGACCGGTAGCTGTGCCATTCGTAGGTTTCTCATTCTCCTTGGTTGCGGAGGCAGGAGCAGGAGATGGGGCTGACGGCTTGGGTGTGGCAGGCTTCGGCTGCAGTGGCGTAGCATTGGCCGATTTAGGTTGGGTTGCAGATGGAGCTCGCTGGGGGCCGGTAGGTGGCATGTTCGCAGCAGGTGCTCCACTAGCCATGGGCGCAGGCGAAGGCGAGCTCGTGGCAGGCATGTTGGGTTGTTGCTTGGCACCACGGTGAGAGAAGTTGAAACCTTGTGCTCTCATCTCAGTACCAATCCGACCATCCTGGATCTCCAGTACCAACCAGCCGAAGGCTGCATCCGCCAGATTGAAGTTCCACATATTCTTGAAAGCGCTTTCGTCCACTTGTCCGAGGGCAGCAGAGCCACCGACAGGACCGCCGAACGGGTTACCGCCAGCTGCAGTTGTAGGCATCTTCTCAACGAGGTTCAGAGCGTTTCGCAGAAGGTTCTGCTGAGCTTCGTTTTGCTGAATGGCGGGTTCCACCTCGCTCTTCACCGTCTCCCAAACATCGTTAAACGAGGCCTTGGAGGCAGCGAGCTTGCCGCGGTAGTGGTCCAGCGTAGGGTTAACACTGAACTCGTTGTAAGAGCTTCCGTATCGGAAATGGAGACCGGCGGAGATGGAAAAGTCTGCCTTCAGACTCACGGAGAGCTGATTCAGGATACCTTCACGGGCTGGCGAGGCGTGCGTGATGAATACGCGGGTCTCCGTTGGGTCGTAAACACGGTTAGCAGTATCGACAAGCTCTCCCATCTGAAGAAGTGTCGTCCACATGGTACCTTGTCCACCAGCGATGGTAGTCCGGCCCTCGCCGTTGTCAAAGAGCTTGTGCATGACCACGGCGCCACCCAGACCAAGCAGGCGGAGCTTAACGCCTCCGATCTCGAGCAGCATGGAACGAGCTTCGTCGATAATGTGCAGGTTGTTAACCTTGTATTCGCCAGATCGGAACTTCTCCAGCACGCGCACATCCTCGCAAGCACCCCAGACGGTGTAGACGGGGACGTCGAGCTTGGCTTGGCCGCTAATGAACATGGAGAGCTCAGACAGAGGCAGGTCCTGGGATGCGAAGCGCTGCTTCACGGGGCCGGGGCCGCCCTGGCCGATGGCCTTCTTGACAGGCTCAGATATCAGTGGCGAGTACTGCGCAACATGTTTAAGTGTTCTGTTACCACACGGTCAGATATTATGTCCCAAAAGTATGTGCATCGATTTCGGCTCACTTGTCAGCGATTCGTTCCAGTGATGTATCATCGTAGAAGCCGAAATCTCCAGTGTGAATGATATGGTCGGCTCGAGCTTGCTTAGCGAGATCGTTCAAAGATCTGAGGTTACCTGTACATTGCAAATATGTCAGTGCCTTGCTCTTGCGCTTTAGACTCACTTGCGGAGAAGTCCGACTTACCTCGCACATCGGCTATGCAAAGAACTCGAATAGGGCCAGTCTGGATAACGCGACCTTGGTTCGGTAGCAGCGGGGTTGCGCCGGGCGCAGGCTGAAGGTTGGGGTGGCTGCCAGGGGCGCCGTTGGGCATGTAGCCTTGGTTATAAGGCTGGCGCGGTTGCTGGAAGTGAGGGTCAGTCATGGGGATGCCCATCTCGAGTCGGACGTCGCTGTACATGCCCCGTCGGTACTGGACGGGCGGAGCGGGAAAGTAGCCTTGCTGCGGTACCGCCATCGGAGGAGGAGGAGGGGGGAAACCCATCTGGTGATGGAACTCCATCGGGTGGGGAGGGGGGCCAGTAGAAGCCATGATGCTTGGTAGATACTGGGTTGGGTTGCGGTTCAGGGAAGGGGGGTGATCGTGAGGTCTGCAACCTAACTTATTCTCAAATCAAAGAAAGACGATGGGGCAGCGGAAGGAGAGTGTGTGCTTTGAAAGCTTGGTAGAGATGTAGAGATGTGCACTTCGCATCAGACTTCTGATGCAGTAGTCTATCCAATGCGCAAAAGGAATCCGGTCGAGGAGTGACATACAGCCATGGATCAGTAGGTTTGATTGTTTTCGAGTGGAATAGAAGTAATGGGCGAAGTGAGAGGAACGATGGTTCTCGAGGGGGCCGAAACAATGTAGGTTGGTCGGCGGCTGGAGATGGACAATCGTTCGGCGCGTGAGGTGAGGTTGTTGTGACTTGGTGGTCAAGGGAGGAAATTCGCAGGCTCGGCCAGGTGTGGTGGCTTTGCTTCTTTTTCTCGCCTGCAGTGCGTCTCCCACAATTCGGTCGTCTGTCAGTCAGTGACGGCGGCAACGGTGCAACTTCTGCCAGAACCCAATGTATGTAACTGATAGGAACAAGTACAGAAGTATATGTTTCCTGGGTATCAAAACGAAAGAACAAATACGGAAGGGCAAGGTGGGATGGATGCGTGATGCGCAAGTGAGGGATTGGCCTGCAGTGAGGTGATGAGAAGGCTGCGGCTCTACAACAACAAAGATGGATCTCCCAAAATAAATTTAGAGTACGTAGGCAGAGGGAAAGCTGCGATGGTTTTTGGGTTGATGGTAGTTGGTAAGAGTACGGGGTGCTACCTCGAAATGTCAATGCTTGTGCAGTGTGCAGAGCAGAGCAGTGCAGGTCGGGTGAGAGCTGCTGGCTGGCTGTTGTAACTTGTCCACCAACTACAGGACCAATTGACCAAATTAATGGAGCCCGGGAGGCCGGGCCCATTCAAACTTCCAGGCACTCACTCGCTATTGACTCCAAGCTCCCAGCTGGCTTCTCCCTCCCCAAGCAAATAAAAGTCAACTTTTTGGTAGGCTGGCGGGCGCTGTCATCCCCTGGGCTGAGCACGCTAAACCATATGTGGAAAGCCATTCGTGTAAAGAGGGAAAGCGTGGCGAGGCTGCAACGTCTCTCTACTTGCTACTTTCTCAAGCTCAATTGATTCAAAGAGAACCTACCTCCTGATAAAGTAAGCTCGACTGCTGTTCGGCCTGGTGATCTGGAACATTGAACGGCTAGGTTGCACGCTGCAGATGAATTCGCTAAAGACATTCTGTTTTGTTTCAAACACAAGCTGAAGGCTGCAGAACGTCAGCAGCCTTAATTGAGTTGCCCTATGGCAGGGGTGCAATTGCTTATTTGGAGTTGGTACAATTCAATTATTGGTACAAGGGCATTGCCAGCCAATCGTGGGTGTGACGTACACGGATCATCAGTCCTTTCTTATGTGGTGACCGTCTCTACCATGGTCCTAATGAATCAAGCTTGCTATGCAGAATTATGCAGATGTCTTCCAAGTCATTATGATGAGGGCTTCAAAGGCTTCATGCCTTTATGTATAGCCGCAACACCACCTGTAAGATTCTCGTAGCCATCCCCTCCGACAACAAAACCAGCATCGACGATCATGTTTCTGAACGCTTCTTGAGTAGGGAATCGCTCGATGCTTTCCACCAGGTATTGGTAGCTGTCGCGATCACCGGCAACCAATTGTCCGATCATCGGAATGGCGCTAAAGCTCCACCTCTTGTAACCAGCGTTCAGCACCGGGTTGCCAACCTTGCTGAACTCCAAACAGGCAAACACACCACCAGGCTTTAAAACACGGTAGGCTTCCCGCAGAGCCGCGGGTATGTTGGAGAAGTTGCGGATGCCGAACGCGACGGTGTACAGATCTATCGAGGAGTCCGCGATGGCGTCCGGAAGACTGGTAGCATCCGCTGGGAGAAAAGAGAGGGCCGTTTGCTGCGATGCAGGAAGGGCTTCCGACCGCGACTTGCCCACGGAAAGCATAGAGGTGTTGATGTCAGATATAGTAACGTGTACGTCCGGGTTCGAGTTGAGAACGTGGGCATTGTGCAGCATGCGAAAGGCAATATCGCCTGTACCTCCGGCAATGTCAAGGATACGTTGCGGTTTCGGGGGTTCGATGAAGAGGCGCCGGGGTTCAGAGAAGAAACGAAGTGGTCCCTTTTGCCCAGGTTAGTCAACCTGAGGTCCAGAGAGCGGTGCGGCAGGTATGCGCCTAGACTCACTTCCATATGCGATGCCAGCCAAAAGACATCAGATCGTTCATGCGATCGTAGGACTCGGCCACACTGTGGAAAACACCAGCGACTCGTTCTGTCTTTTCCTTCTCGGACACGCCATCCTCAAAGCCGAAATGGGTCGTCTTGGTTCTATCGGAGGAGGGGGGTGTAGGATACCGGGATTGAAGGGTTGTGCTGAAAGGTCGTGCGCAACGGCAAGAGATGGAATCGGAGGTTCGCAATAATCGTGCAGAGGCGCGCAGGCCTGATCGAGTGGCCATGGTGACTGTCTGCGCCTTGGGTGTAAGTAGCTTAGGAAAATGACAGTCGCAAGAAGCTCGAGGACGATCCTGTCCAGGGAGATCAGGTTAGCCTGCGGTTCGAGATCGACCTGCCCGACTAGCATTTTTTTCTGGGGTCAGACAGCGGACGCTAAGGTTGCCAAGCCCGGGCCGCCGATAACATAGTGGGACACCAAGTCCGTCTCACCAACAACATCATATTGATTTATCACCAAGATGCATGTATTGACTCGTTTGTAACTCGGTAGTCGACCAAGGAATGGCGGTCAAGCTTCGGAGCAGACCCTTTAAGCATGATGGGACTTACCTTAAGCCTCAGATTCGTTAGTTGCGGTTCTCCGTTGCATCCGCGCCTTAAACATTTCATGTCCGAAAAAAGTCACGATAGACTTGCCCTTCCAGATAGTAATGCCGATGAATAGGACGATGAACAGTACTATCAGTCCAATAGACGCTGCGGGGCTGATGAGGGCCATACTTGTGTCGCGAGGGCTTGTATCGTTCAACGGGGTTTAACTTCGCCGATGAGCTTTTTTGGTAGGTCTGGTACTGGTGACGAGTAGGCTGCTTGTGCATAAATACCACAAATACAATGTCTGGGGGTCTCTGCGGATGATGGATAGTAGGAACTTATTCCAGGCAGTTCATTCTTGTTTGGACAGTCCAGTTTCGCGTGTGGTTTTGTGAGGCCACGGGCGGTTGTTGCTTAGGCTACTGGATCCCACAATCTGCAGAGCAACAGCGGTGCTAAGTTTTACAGTGAAGTGTACTAAAGTCGCAGAATTCCCACAATCTTAAGGTATATTGTTGCCACCTCACTGTGATTCAAGTTGCTCTAATAAAAAATATGGCTTGGTATGCCTCGACGATTATTAATGCCCTACTTGAAGGAATCAAATTCAGGTCATGGGCAAAATGATATAAAGAAAGGGTTCCAGGCAATTGAACACACCATACTGCATACGAGGGTTCTCCATTATATACATATCTGAGGAGAATGACCGACTTCCTACACGAAATTCGGCCAAGCCTAACTAGAGTATCAAGGCTCATCCATGCTCGATCTCCTCTCACTATTTGTGTCGTGGCAGCTAGCGACCTATTCCTTACTGCCACTCAGATCTGATATGATGCCACGAGTAGTAACGAGCTCTTCCTCGCTGTCGACCAGCCGCCACCGGAGTTTATAACCAAATTCCTAACTCACGGTCCTCATTCTCATGCTCCTTGTTCTTATGCTCCTCGTTCTCATGCTTCTCGTTCTCATGCTCTTTGTCCTTATGATCATCGCTCTGGGGAACATCATCCTTATGATGATCATCATCATGCTCGTCATCCTCATGGTCATCGATCCCATGCTCGTCGTCCTCAATACCGTCGTCCTCACTACCGTCGTCCTCAATACCGTCGTCCTCATCATCTTCATCTTCACTGTCTTCGTCATCATCGATTTCCATCGCGTCATCCTTTCTGACCATGACTCCCTTCTCTATGGACTTGGCCCATACGCACGCCGTGTGGCAGTCCAAGCTCACCGCGGCGTTCTCAACACATTGGTAGAAGTCCAATTGCAGCTCTGCGTCCTTCAGCGTTTCTTTCCAAGTTGGCAGCATTTGTTGCATGCTTGTGTCGTAGACTTTCTTCAACTGGGTAGACTCGTATTCTTTGAGGTGAATCCAGTACAGCTCGTTCTTGCCCTCGTTGTCCAGACCGTCGTTAGTTCCACACTGGCGGTCCAGCTCCCGGTCTTCTTCGGTCTCATCGGCGTACTCATCCCTAGAAGGCTCTTCGTCCCTCTCTCGACCCTTGAGGAAAGCTGGGGTCTTGGTGACCATCCAAGAGGGCATAGCAGAAACGCACTCCCAGTCAATAATGCCCGCGATGTGTCCCTGATCGTCTACCATGATGTTCATTTGAGAAAGATCATGGTGAAAGATCGCCGTTCGCTCAGCATTATATGTCTGGGAAGGGGGAATATTTTGGGAAGTATAGACTTCAGACATTGTGATGCCTCGAGACCGTCCCTTGCTAATGCTTCATCGTCATCATCCTCAGCGTTCTCGATCTCCTCTAATTTCTTGAGCAGGATTATTTGAAGGCGGCTTTGGAGCCAATCATGGCTTGATCGAAATGGGCCTCGGGGTACGTTGTAGTCGTAGCAATCGCCTTCCACAAATGGGAAAGAGACAATTCGGCCAGGGATATCAAAGTCGGTGTCAGTTCCCAGACTGCCGATTCCTCGGAGTGTTGAGCTGTTACCGATGGAACGAAACTGGAACAGCTGCGACTGCAGTTCAGCGACACGGTGGACGAGCTTGGTTTTCTGTTCCATGGTCAACTTGCGCCAGCAATAGTGCAAGGACTGCCCGGAAATGAACTCCATGAGAATCCATTCGAACCCGATCTTGCTGCTACTTGTGTCATCGAATGCGACAACCTCGGGCACTGGAATGGTTGTATTCTCTCGGATGAAGCGCAGTGTACTGACTTCACCTCGCGTTTTGTATCCTGGGTCGACGGGCAGCGTTACTCGCATGATGAATTTGCCCTTTACACTGTCCACTGCGTAGACTCTGTTGAGTGCACCAGCCGCGCGAAAAGTAATGGTGCAAGCACCTTCCCCTTCGCGGGTCACGTTGTCAACAGACAGGCCCAAGTGCTCACAGCACACCTCTCGAATTGCATCAAGCGAAGGTTCATGCTCCCAAGTTGGTGTGAGCTGGAATAGGTCTTCTTTCCAGACGAGACCAGCACGCCGTGTGTCATCCTGCGACGACATCTTCGGGGGAGGGTGGAAGATTGTGGTGCAATTGGATTGCGAGTGGTGGGTGGGAATGATTGCTGTTCTGTGTTGGTTCTCAGCTTGAGTTGCATTGGTGTATGATAATTCGATACTAACCTGGAGAAGGATGATAGAATATGTTTATGATGGTTTCCCAGGTAGTCACCAGATGGCGAAGTTGTTGAGCCAAAGCTCTTTTTTTTATGTTGTCCAACCTTGTGGCAAGAGTCGGTGTTGCACCTGGAGGAGGAAGGGAAGTTGCAGCAAGGTGGGTCCTAGAGGTTGAGAGGTGGGAAGTTATAGGGAGGGATCGAGGACCGGAGTGATTGTGCACCCTATCAATTGAATAGAAAGGTCAATTAAGGTATGTGTATATAGAGTGAAGGTCCCGTATCTGTGTGGTCGATTGTTAGGTACATATCCTGCGCGAGAACAATCTAGATATCTCTAAGCTTATACTATTAAAGGTAATAACAATAGGGGGCGACCCCCGAGAAAGCACCCTGTTAGATGCTTAACAAGATTAAATAGAACTAGAAAAGAGATTATTACTACCGGAATTTACAATCGTAGTGAGCTCCCGGTAAGTTGCCGGTGATATTGGTTTAAAATAAAACTTCTTGAGCTTAAGCTATAAGCTGCTTGTATTCAATGCGTTCCTTTAATCAGCCCACAGCCCATCACCTGTAGGGGGGCATAAATAACCTCTACTTTTCTTCTGGTCTCTTCGACTTGACATCTTCTCCCAGATCGTTCACACACAATAACTGTCTCTGAGTGCTACCGGTACAGCAAGAAACAACCACAACCACCAAATCCATCATCGTCAACACCAACACTCCATCCACCTGGATCGTTGCCACTACCAGAGCAACTTCATCAATTCCATCACTAGTAATCTATCCATCACCTGGGTCAATAGCAATAAGACCATCAACATCCCCACCCCCATCCACCTTGATCGTTTCCATCACCAGGTCTTTCCCAACCGCCAAGATGAACTGGAAGAAGATCCTGATCAATTTCATCGAAGACATTCCGGATGAGAAGCTCCAGGGCTTCAGACTGGTCCCCGGAACCCTCCACAAAGACAACAATTTCCGGCTTAATATGCTGGGAGTAAGTAATCAACCCCAGCACAGAAGTTACCGCATTCCCTTCCTCACAGACCGAATCATGTTTTTACTCGGCTTAAATTCGCTTTGGTTCCCTTCTTTCTAAACTCAACTCTGGTTTTGTCCAGTTTGGATTTGTTCTTATTCCATTCTTACCAAGATCTAAAACTAATTGTTTCGCAGTTGACGACCGGCGCCGGAGAGTACAACCTTCAGATTCAGATCAACAACGGAATTCTCATCAGCAGTCTTAAAGAATACGCCTCCATGACGGTAGCTGGACCAGTCTTGGTGCCCCAATCCTTCGTCGAGAGCTCCGCAGCGAAGTCGGACGCCAACCAGAAGGATGCGAAGAACGCCAACGACAAGCCTAACGGCGATGCGGAGCCCGCCACACTCGACCCAGATGCCATTCGGCAGGGATTCAAGGCGACCATGAGAACGCTTGCCGAGATCGTGGGACCGGGAAAGCAGGGCCAGAAGGACCAGAAGGGCAAGAATGGCAAGAAGTAGAGAGAAGCTCCACGTTACGTGCGACTAGCTGTCTCTATAAGCCCAACACAACGGCGTTTTTTGGACAGTTTGCTTTTCCTGCTGCTTGAAGAGGCAGTGATGGATCCAGTCGGGATCCGCGGTATGAGACTTGCCTCCAGCTCCAGCAGATGATGTATTATTATGATTCTCTCAGATCAGTTAGATGGTCCGTCTAGAAACAGCCATGGCGTTGCATTTTGGTCACTTGGATGAGTTAATACATGCCGTTGAATTGCCACAATCTGTATATTCGTGTACCACTAGGCGTACATAATCGGAGTTCAGTGAATGCCATGCACCAGGATTAGTACAATGACCGAGCCTAATGTCACACTGGAATGATGAATTTGGTCTTGGCAGCAGTCGGATTTCTAATGTTTTCGAGGTTAAGCGTACCTATGCAGTCGACGGTGGAATAACTGGCGCCAGCAATGGGATAGCTGGTGACACGATGGACAGTACGATTGGCATTATGTTGGGATCATTGGCCACAGGAGGGGGAGTAGCTAGTAGTGGAATGAATAAATTCCTCATCAAGGCCAATTGTCAAGTACGCTACATAAGTTTCGGCGGTTTGCTACCTACGGTATGGTACTCGAGGGAGACTACATTGATTGTACGATGGATGTGGAAAGAAGGGCGCATTTGCGTGATAGCCAGAGCCAGGTCACATGTAAGTACTACTCCGTATTGGCCTCTGTTTAATTGCATAATTGAATCAGATTGCATGCGCTGCTTGTCTTGCGTCTTGCATATGGCATGCATGCCAGCCAGCCTGTATGCAGCTAGCCGTGGCTGCTAAATTGAAATTACTGTTTTAGGTTATGGCGCCTGACGCGCTCCCGTTTCGCGACATGGAACGCGCTGGCTGCAGTGACACAGCCCCACTTCTCTGCCACACCCCGGGAGGGACTCATTGACGGGCTCATCAACTCTAATGTTAGGCTAGACGTTCCATCGCCATTCTGCAATTCTGTACTTGTGATATTTGACAAAGCCGTTCTTGGACGCCTTCGTCTTTTTGGCATCGGAACCAATCGCCCGGTATTTTTGGAAGCTTTCTCACAGCCATGCCGGTCCAGACCCGTGCTGGCGCTGGTAGTGGGCATCATACGCCTGCCGAGCCTCCGGCGCCCAAGACATATAAATCCAAACCAGCCGCCCCTCAGCAGCAGCACTTCTCACATCGCCGCAGGCAGATCAGGACATATGGGCATGATAGGCCTTCCAAGTTTAAGAGCCCTGCGCAAGGCACTCTCACCCAGATGGACTTTGTCACTCCGTCGCCCGCAGATGTCGAGCTCATCGATGACGATGACGATGAGGGTGAGCGGGAGATAGAGCTGGAGCCAGTCTTGCCCAAAAAATCAAAGACAAAACCGAGTCGCAACAACAGACGCAAAACCATGGGAGATGAGGAGGAACCCGAGAAAGCCAGGGGGTCAAAGAGACGCAGAACCATGGGCGACACGCCCAGCGTATCGAGCAGCTTTCACACTCAGACTCTCACCCAGTTCCTATCGCATAAGGAAGAGGAAGCCGAAGACTGGAAGATCGAGGACTCGGAAGCAGAGACTGATCTGGGTCTAGTCGAGGAAACCCCCAAGCGAGACGTGAAGGTTCGGGATGCCCTTGAGACTCCTTCTAGAGCAGACACGAAACTGTTGCCTACTGGCTCGCAACTGTTGCGGGAAGCCCCGAAAGAAACGCCATCAAAACAGAGATCGCGATTACTAGAGATACCATCTTCACAATCGCCTGCAACGCCTATGCTGCTGAAATACAGTCCTGCCAATGAACCTTCACCTTTGAAGGTGCGGTCTTCCAACATTGGAGCCCCTGTCACAACCCCCAAGGGTATACGGAAGACGCCTAGGACGTTGGAAATACAAGACACCTACAGCACAACTCACAGCTCCCCCACCACACCCACTCCTAAGGTACGGGGGTCCCATTCGAGCGGAACCAAACGACTTCGCTTCGAGCTGCCTGAGAATAAGGAAAACATCACGCCTGGCCGCACCAAGCCGAAATCACCCAAGACCATCTTTGAGAAGGCTTCCAATCGCCAACCCCTGCGAGAAATTCCTGACTCTGATGAGGAAGATCCGGACGCGACCGAGAGCGAGGCAGAGGAGGACGACGTGAGTGTTGCAAGTAGGCGGAACGATGAAAGCGCAGTCCTTGGGCACGACGACAACGTTTCCATTGCAGAAGACAAATCGATTGAGAATTATGATGTCAGTGCTGAAACTCAGGCTATTCTTATCTCTTCCGATCGACCAAGCGAGGACGAAGAGGATGAGCCAACCTTACCGGAACCTGGGGATAAAACAGCCACTGCTCCAGAAGGCGACAAAGAGGATGAGGCAGGAGTCGAGGATGAAGAAGTGACCCCTGTGGCAAAACCCAGTCGACGCCTACGATCTTCACCCAACAAGCCGGCCGTTGAGGAGCAGACGGCCCAAACCCCGACACAGGCCCATACGCAAGCGTACACACAAGGCCTCGAGAGTCAGCGCGTGCCCCTGGAAACCATTCAGGCCACCGGTCCTATATCGGATCGCTCCGACATCATCGTCTCCATCTACGGCGAGCACGTCAAGCGCATGGTCGAGCGCACCAAGACCCACGAGTTCCGCTCCTGGAAGATGCCCGAGTCGGTTCACCGCGTATGGGTGTACATCACGAAGCCCGCGAGCGAACTGCGCTATATGGTCCTCATGGGACCCCCAAAACGCGCGGCGAGATCGATGATGATGGGATCGGCAATGTCGAGTTCAACCAGGGCAAGAAGAAGGCTGCCAATTACGCGTACGAGGTCCTCCAGATCTACGAGCTGAACAATCCGGTATCGCTCGAGACCATGAAACAGCACGGTTGGCCGACCGCGCCGCAGAAGTATGCCTACGTCCCTCCCGCCATCGTCGGCCAGCTGACGGCGAACCTACGATGCGCTTTGTTCGACGACGAAAATGAGGATGCCGATCAAGGTTTGATCCGGAGCAGTCCCGTTCGCAGCAGCCCCAATAGGACCGTTTCGCAGGAGATCGCCGAGCAAATCCGGAGCGATATCAGCCATTCGACACAGGTAGCCTCGGACCAACCTGAGATTATCCCCGCCAGCCCGACACCTCGCAAAAGAGCAGCGCCACGCCCACGAGCCAGCAGCTCCAGGAATGCCGGTCATGAGGACGAGGAAAACGTATTTGTGCGACCCGTCATGCCCCGCTCTCTCTCTGGTGCTTTAGCAGCTGCGGCAGCCGGGCAGGAAAGCCAACGCAGCAGCCGGGGAGGCTACGTGCGGGCCTCGCAGGCGACCACGGTAAGCCAGGTCTCGACTTCCAGCCCCGTCCCGTCGCCCGAGAAAGCGGCCCGGCTCCCGCCTGCCCACTTCTCGCCGATACCCTCCAACAGTGCTCCGGTGGGAAGCAGCAGCCCGGGTACAGGCCGTTCGCATCGCCATTCGCTGCGGTCGTCGCAGTTGCCGACGAAGAGCCAGATGTTGCCGGACAGTCTAATAAACCAGCAAATCGAGGGGCCGCCGTCTATAATATGGGATTCGGCGGATGAGTCGGACTAAAGCGCAGATCACACTGCTGTGCCATGTCTTTTCTACGCCATGCTTTTTCCTTATAGCACAGCACCCTTTCTTGCGTTTTGGAGTTCTTTTCTGATATTTGTCGGTATGGATTAGGAGAACTTGTTGAGAGATGTATTATCGAGGCGAAGGGAGCGGCGTTCACAAAGAGATTCCCGCCACAGGCTGATGATGATGGTCTTTCGTTGGTATTTATATAGAGCAGCAGCGTGTTCATGGCGTTCAACGAATTGCTAGGATAGCTGTAGGGTATAATGATGATTTCTTTGCTTGACTACCTATTGATCCTGTTCTTGAACGATCTACCATATTCTTGCCTTGCCTCGTACACTCTATCTCAAAGGGAATCCAACACATAAATGTCAAGAAACCAGTTGGCATACGTTCTAAATATGCATGAACATTCTACCTGATCCAAACCGACCCGCGCAGACAAGTCAAACCAAGCAACGCCCCGAACCGTAAACTACACGCCCTCCTCTCCACTACAATTTGGATTCCCCATTCTTGGCCCCCTTCCGCTGCGGCGGCGGCCCGACCCGCCTCAAGAACTCCTCGCTCATGGTCGCCTTCTCGAGGAACGGCCGGCGGGTCCACTTGCGGTACTCCGCCTCCTCCTCGCGCCAGCGGCGCATCTCGCGGCCGATCCAGCGCGCGGCGTGGTCGGCGCACTGGTCTGGGACCTCCATGGGGAACAGGTGGCCCATGCCCTCCATGACGACCTCGGCGACGCGCCCGGCCGCGACGCCGCCGCTGCCGTTGACGCCCGTGCCGGTGACGGCCATCTTCTGCTGCCGCTTGTCGGGGGCGCTGAGGTCGCTGGTGCCGCCAAAGACCCAGAGGACGCTGGGGCGGAGCTCGGGCAGGCGGCGCAGGATGTTGGCGCCCTCGGCGCGGTAAAAGGGGAAAGGAACGCGGGCGTCAAAGTCGGTGTGGGCCGCGGCGTCGAACTCGGGGATCTTGGAGAGATCGACCCCGGAGCCGTCGGCTTTGTAGTAGGGGTACAGCGGGCGGAAGAAGGTGAAGAGCTCCTGGTGCCGGCTGGTGGACAACGTGACCTGGCCTTCTCCGGTTCCGGCCTCAGTAGCGGGCAGCGTGGCCGTCGGCATCGGCCGCAGCCCGTGCTGGATCCAGGCGTCGAGCACGCGCGGGTCCCAGGCCTTGTAGAAGGGGCTGCGGCGGAAGGATTCGGCGGCCGCCTCGCGCGAGGGCCAGACTTCGCGGCGGAAGGCGGACCCGCGAGCTGGGGTGATGCCTGGACCTTTGGTTTGGAAGGTGAAGCGGGTGATGGTGGGATCGAAGGCAACCAGTGTGGTGATGAGGCGCGGATGGAGTAGCGACAGGTGCGTCAGTATGTTGGCCCCAAAGGAATGACCGACGCCGACGATAGGGCGGGGCATGTCGGCGCGGAAGACGTTGATCATATGCAGCAAATCGCGGGCGTGGTCGTTCCAGCTCGGATCATCACCCATGGTGTGCTCATTCAGGATGCCACTGTAGCCCTGGTTTGTGATGTCGGCGATCCATATGCTGCGGATACGAAACCCATTCAATTTGGCCGTCTCATACAGCTCCGCCCAGAGGGCCTCGTACAGCTCCTTGGGAAAGCCATTGGCATGGGTACCTATGATGGTGACATCGCCAGGCTGCGGATCTGGGTTATCCTTGGGGATGTACTGCTTGATGGCCAGGTAGAGAACATCGTCCTGGGAGTTAGCAGTGGCCCGAGGGTATTCTCGAACGTGCTGGGAAGGTATTTGGTGCTCCTTGATATGATAGGGGAACGCCATCTTGCAGGCGATGTATGGATTAGGTACGTGACTATATGTTGTTTAGCATGTACGGTCGATAAAGCGAGATGAACAATGTCTTCGTCCTCGAGGCCTCTGTCGAGTTGGCACGTTGTTGCTGCAGCTGCTTGTGGCACTTGAGCATCTAACCACTGAGCGGCTTGAACTGTTTGCTACCAGCGCTTCAGGTCACACTCAAGCCTCGGCAGCTTTACAACGACTCCAGGGTTGGGTACGTAATGTATCGTATGACCTCAGGGCGTCTCTTCATACGATCGAGGTTTGCTGCAAATTAGGTTGGTGAGAATAATATAGGACCATAGAAGGAACAGGCTTCGAATGTGGTGTAGATATGTAAATGCATATACGGATAGTAGACCGTTAAACCGTTTGGATGGGTGGGTGCCACAGCTACCCCAGAGTACAGCAGGAACCCCTGCTGTTTTAGCCGCTGCTAGCAGCCGATGAGCCTCGGCAAAAGTGGACACGACACCGAACCCTGATATTGGATGGACAGGAATATCCCTACGAATGTCAAACCTCTGGAAGATAGTATACTTGAAGACTGGGCACATATTTTTACAACATTGACCGAAACGGCAGAATGTACTCATGACAATGGATTTCATCAGTCTATCTACTTTCCTTGAGCTTGACTACCTGAGGTCTATGACTGCAAAAAGCAAATGTTGGAGAGGGCAACGCGAAGTGGCCGTCAAAACCAGACCTCCCAAACTGCACGCCGTTGTCCCTTCTGGGGGACCATGTAACAAATGGGCTTCCAGACGCCTGAACAACCAGCCATGCAGGTAAAAATGCTTCCCCCCCTATAAAGCTTCAGTCTCTTATACTATCCTTGCCCTTCGTCATCGTTGCGGCACAGGACGAAACCTGACTTCGGTTCCCTCCACCTGACTACGAAATTCCGTCCCTTGCGCTTTTTACGGGAAACACATAACATGCCCTGTTGTGCTGGCAAATTCGCAAAATGCATCAAATGAATCGCTAGGAGCCTCGCGGACTCTCTTCCAACGCTGTTCATATTTTTCAGCATCAACGTCTCCTTGCTGCTGGAGACTCCTTCGCTCATCTAGGATAGATGAAAGGCGCCCTGGCCCTCACGGATAGCCGTGAACAGCTGCCGCCTCATTCTCTCAATCGACGTGTAGTCGGGTAGCTTCAGGTAGTTGACGCACGTCATCACACTTGGTAGGTAGTCGTCCGACGTGTACGGCGTTTCACTTGGTTTGCACACCACAGTGAACATGGGCGTCAAACTCTTGAAACCTGGTCAAAGTCAGTATAGAGTCACAACGTCATGCTGGTGTCAGGTCATGCACTTACCTCCTATTGGTAACTTGGGACTGCCCGTGGTAAACTGGAGGAAATCTCGTCGCTGAGGAGCTGTGAGCTCGCTCATCGTCTGCAAGAGATTCTTGACGCTTCGACTGTCCATGTTGAAGCCGTGGTCGGCCTTGATGGAATCCATAAGAGCTACAAACAGGTCGATTAGCAAAACGTCACCAAGTAATAGTGAGAGACAAGTAAACTTACTTTCAAGAGACCAGTCCTCGTCGACGCGGCCAAACAAAGTGACAAGCTCATCCGGCGTAAAGGCTCGCAAAGCCGAGTAGGGGAAGACCTGCGCAAAGCCGGTGCGGAATGCATCCACTTGACGTTTCACTCCACTCCCCAGGGTCATGTCGATAACCTTGTCCAAGTAGGTATCGACATTGTAGATGGTGACAGGTATATGAGCTCCTCCGGCCATCAACTCGATCTCAGGGTATCCGGGAAGGGTGAAATCGAGGGCTAGGTCGTCGAGTCTGCTGTGGTCAATGATAATTTGCTCCGTGTCGGCCACCTTCTGCGCCGCCGTGCGCGACGGGTCTTCGTCTATGGCCTTCTTGGCCAAGGCAAACTTCTTGATGAGCTTAAGGGAATTGGCCAGACCAGGGTCCACAATCTTGACCGCACCAAGAGATGGCTTGACGCCAGCAGCGTCGTCTCCAATGCGGAAGAAGATGGGGTTGAAGTTTAGGTCGATAATGCGTGAATCAATCATGGAACGGGCAACGAATTTGCCCAGCATCTTGAACAGCTGCAGAATACGCTCAGTGTTCGCGGATGAATCTTCGTCGGCCAAGGGTCGCGGGAACATGCCGTGAGGTCCAGATACGAACTCGTCAGATTCGTTCGAGTCCGATTCTCGCCACAGCTTGAGCTTCCTCTTGGAGAACTCTTTGGAGACGGTGGAGTAGAATTCAAGAGTAGGACCCAGGCCGGTACCAACTTCCTCGAAGTACTCAACCTCGAGGATACTCTGAGACGCTCCATACAACTCCATGACTTTCAAAGCCGACTCGAGAATCTTGGACCTCGAGATACGCACTTTTTGGCGTTGGAGGCGACCCAGGAATGGGCGCTCGTCTCTGCTGTTCCTGCGGTTCGTCTCCTCCTGTTGGGCATTCTGCCATCGGCTCATAGACCGAGCGTAGCCAAACGAGGTAGACTGGAGGAACAAGTGGCGGGTCTCAAAGGGGAAAAGGAATGGGTAGAGACGAGCCAAGTCCTCACTCCAGCTGGGAAGGCAGTTGCTAGCTACAATGAGAGGCTCCTCTAATTGGCGATTGAGCTTGGCAGTCAGTTTTGTGTTGACGAACTGGGAAAGAGGCTCAACGTTGAGCTTGAGCGCATTCTTGTTTTCAACTAGGATGTCGTCGATATTGGCATTGAGATCATGAAGAATGTTGAGAAGACGCATAATGGAAGCGGTTGTGGGGTGCTTAGCCAACGATGTTGGCGTGCCATTCGCATCAACAGAGCCCTCGGATGCCGGAGGGAAGCCAATGGATTCCGCAGGTGGCGGCCCAGGGACTCGACGGAACTTGATAGAATGCACAGCGGACCACACACTACGGCTAAGGTGTTCATCGGCCGGAGAGGCAGTGTGAACAGCTCGATATATGGTGGTATCATTGGGAATCACCCTGGAATCGAGACTGAATTCGATGTGCCAGTCTTGGGGAACCGACTGGATGGCTGCAGCATAGGAAAGGGGCCGCGAAGTTGACGGCGCCGGGGCTGCTGCTGCTGCCGCCGGTGTTGGCGTAGGCGTGCTCTGTTGAGACAAGTTGGACGGAGCCTGGGTAGCACTCCGGTTTGGGATACTGCCGAGTCCACTTTGAGGAGTGGGAACTCGTGTGCCATCTTCTTTTCTGGCCGTAACCTTCCCGCCAGCAGCAACCTCAAGATTAACGGCTGAAGGGTCGTGGGCTGGTGCTTCCTCCATATCTTCATCCAACTCGCCAACAATCGCATCAAGAGCACTGCTGTCGCCGATATCACCGTCATCGTCATCGCTCATCTGCTTTTCATCTGCACACTCCAGGGCATTCTGCAAATCTTCATCTTCCTCAGGGGGAGGCGGGGGCGCTGCTGGAGATTCCGCGGCTGGCGCTGCTTGTCGACGAGATGATCGCCGCAAATTGGTCTTCTCCCGCCCTGAGCTTGAAAGCTGATTGGGTGTCATGGGGGTTTCTGTTTGGCCAGATGTTCGTGACTTGGATTTCTTGGAAGGTCTGGAGCTGGAAGACGATGCTTGTCCAGGAACAGGGGGTGGGGGGATAGGGCTGCTCGAGTACCCAAAACGTTCTGCAAGTCGGTCCGTGGGGAATCCGGCGTGCCCAGCCATAGCGGCCAATGCTCTAGACAGGTCGTTACGCGGGCGGCCGCCCCTGGGACGATCGTGCAAACTGATACGAGGCCGCAAGTAATCATCCAAAGCCTTGAAGGTGGCGATGGCGTGAATTGACACCATGATGCTGCGATACGATCGGGGAATATCGCTGTCGTCATCGGCGACCAGTTTCAGCCGTATCTGCTTTGCCAGCATCGATGCAGCGCTACTGCGGTTCCCATCAAAAGTGTTCTGGTGGACAGTAAGAACTTCGAAGTGTTCTGAGCGGCTAAGCAGATCTTGCAATTTGTGTGCCATGACACTAAAAGGAGTCGAAGGTGAGTCGGCAGATGCTGTCTTCGGCTTAGATCTTACAGACCGGCCCATGAAGACTTCCAGGAACGCGGCCCTAGCAGCGTTGGCAAGTGTCTCATCGGGGTTGCTGAAGACCTCTTCAAGGACACGGACCAGTCCCGACGCCAGAAGCTCAGCACTTGTAACGCTTTCCAGAACATCAGCATCAAAGTGCGATGAAAGCCTTTCGAACAGTGCAGTGCCGTTTTCAGGGGCAAGGTTTTTCGCTGTGCGCAGCAAATAGAAACTCTCAATATCAGACGCCAAGGTCTGAAGATCGCTGAGGATCTTGATTGCCTTCTTCTTCATAGCCTTGCCTTGCTTTTCAGATTCGTGACTTTCGAGGAACTTCTTGGCCACTTCGGCAATTCTAGTTTTCATGGACGGTAGGTCTGCAAGGAAGAGCCGGGGAGGTCCATCGACAGACATTGTGGATCCGTCCGAGCTGGGAGATGCGGAAATATCGTCTTCGTCGTGATGATCATGTTCGTTATCCTCGTCATCATCGTCGTCATCCTCATCCTCGTCATGATCTTCGTCATCGTCCTCGTGGTCGTCCTCGGAGTCGTTGTGGATTGAGACTCGATCCTCACCGCCCTCGGTTGACACTGTGCTTGGCTCTACTACAGCCTCGGCCGTCGTTGACCCCTCGGTCTTCTGTTCTGGTGCGTCGTGGTCCTCGGCCAGCTTTGCGATTTCATTGATGACACCTTCGCGATAGATCTGATAACGGTATATATCGTCGAGGCGAGTCAAGAGCAGCTCAGTGGTCTGAATAGCCGACATGACCAACGAGGGGTGGTCTTGCTGAGACAGAATAGCGGCCAGGAACGAAGCGTAAGGAACCGACTTCAAAGCGTCGACCAGGATGTCCTTGTCCAAATTGGAAAGCATCTTCACTTGGGCAGTAAGAACCTTTTGCCGGACACTCAAGTTAACCGTACTGGAGAAAGCATCCGTCAGAGTAGGGAATAAGATGAGAGCAAAGCGTCGGACCTGGTCCTTGCAGTTCTCAAGCAGCTCGAGGCGCTTGTCGTTTGATGACTTCTTCCGCGACCCCGGCGTAGCAGAGGGTGCGATCGGATCATGGCCATCGAGTAGGCCGTGGGTCTGCGAGCTCGATTCGGTCCACTTTGCGCCGGGAAGCAACTCGCAGACGACGTTAAGAGTCTCGATGATTTGCTCCCGGGGCCTGTGGATCAGAGCTTGCATTATGACCACACTGTCGAGTTTCGATGCCACATCTTCCGTCTCGCTTGGAGGGGAAACGCCCGTCAAGATCTGGTAGAGCGTCTCGACGACGTTCAGTTTGAAGAGTTCGGCCGAGAGTCTTGGGCTAGCTCGCGCTGTTATGGCCAAAACACGGAGAAACTGGGTATGGATGTTGGCACTAATAAGATTGGTGGTACCAGGGACCAGCAGACGGAGGATGGCCTTGAGCAGATCGACACTGACGAGCTCTTCCAATTTGTTAGAGTGGTACTTGAAGCTCTCGATAATACGCGTGACGCAAAGAGAGGCCTGCTCCACGACTCGCTGGTCGCTGCTAGCCAACACGTTGAGTAGGATAGGCATGACATCCTTGATTACAGGAAACGAGTCTTCCGGGATATTTCTGCAGCAATTGGCAGCCGTGGTCACAGCCGTCCTCTGCGTACTGGTCGCGAAAAAGTCTAAGTATGAGAGACACGCGGTCAGGCCGCCTTCGCGGACAATGCTGGTTGGGTAATCGACGGAAATCTTCTCCAGAGTGCTTAGAGCCTGTTCGGCGAGGTCGATAAATTGAATCTCGAGAAGTTTCTGGCACAAAACAGGGACAGCGCCGCCGTACACGACGTTTGCAGTACTAGCAGGTAAGGCCTCCATTAAATTCGCCAGGCATCTGCAGGCGAGAAGCATCATATCGGGATTCTCTTCGCCAGTGATTTCGTTGGGCTGCATCAAGACCACCAACTCCTTTACGAACGAATCAGGAGAGAAATGGCCAGCCAGGTTATCCTCGTTGGACACCAGCAGTATCTCGGACAACTCCTGCAGAGCTATCATCTGCATAGATGGGTCCTCTTTCATCCGCAAGTTGCTCAGGAGCTCTCTCAATCGTGACGGCATGCCCGACATCATACCCGTCAAAGCTCTGAGAGTGCTGCCCAGGCTAGAGCCGGGCGGACCACCAAATCCACCGAAAGGGTCATCGTCGTCGTAGTGACGATGCGGCTCGTCGTCATCATCCTCGTCGTTCTCGTCACTATCGTCGTCGGGATCGTGCGCGGGAGGCGGCGGTGGCGGCGGAGGCTCGTGATCCTTCTCTTGATCATCGGTGCCCGTCATAGGAGTGTCCTCGTCTGGAGGGGATGCATGGGTGCCTGATGTCCTCTTTGAGCGGCGGCTCGAGCTCGAGGATGCTGGTACTGGATCTGTTTAGCATAGTTGGTTAGCGTACACGGGCAAAGTAAATTTCCCAGTGGCACAATTAGTCTGACCTTGAGGAGGTTGAGCGCCACGCTTATTGCGGCTAGATTTCCTGCTGGAAGATGAAGATGCTGGTGCCGGAGGTCTGCTGCCAGACAGAGCCTGTGGGGGAGAAGTCCTGCAAACCCAATGTCAGTCTACCAAGGGATGCCAGAAACACAAGCCATGGGGCGTGACCTACTCGTCTGGACTCGACATTGTTGCTGCTGCCTTTCCTTTTCTTTTGCGGCTTGAGCCACTGGAAGGCTGGACGTTTTGGGGCTCAGCTGCTGTTTGAGCTGGAGCTGGAGCTGGAGCTGGAGCTGGCCCTTGGAGCTTTTGCCTCTTAGACTTCCGGGTATCTGGTTGTTTAGTCTCGGAGGGAGATGTTTCGGTTTGTTCGATCTTTCTTTTGGTGCGCGGCACAGATGCAGAAGAGGTGCGCGTGGAAGAAGATACAGGCTGGTCTGCAGGCGAGCGGCCAGATGAAGCCGCACCAGAAGACTGCTCTCCGGGAGAAGTTGCCTGGCCAAGTGCAGCTTCGCGGCGTGCAGAAGACCTAGTTTGTCTGGAAGACATGAGTATGTGATCTCTTGATGGTTTCTCTTGGGTGTGATGGGGGTGGGAGGAACAGATGAGCTAGGGGAGGGGAGCGTGGTTGGATATAAGTCCGCCCAAGGTCAAGAGAAAGTGCGACGCTGGGGGATGAGCTGTGTGTGGCAGATGCAGGCAAGCGAGGTGCGAAGTGCGTCAATGACGAACAGGTCGAGGTGGTTTTGAATTGTTCCTCGACCTCGAACTTTGATTTCTGGGGCCGATCAATTGAGAATGCTGCCTTCGTTCAGAACTTTCAGGAAGGATTGTGAAGGGCCAACGACCGTCCACTACAGCAACTTCAGATTTGGTTGTTGTGCAGCAGCAGCTTTCCAGTGAATGGAGTGCCAATGAAGCTTGCACCCTATCCACTAACTTCTACCCCTCGTACCCCTCGTGATCGCAGGTGCAAGTACATGTACTGAACGCACACAAAAAAAAAGACAATGGGGGAACATTGGTAGATTTCCCTCACAATCAAGGTCAAAGATGAGCTCTGATTGTACACAGGTTTGGGGAGTTGCGACCCAATACGGACAAAGGACAGTCGAGTATATGGGTTGGTGGTTTGGAGATTTGGTGGTGTGGTTTAAGCCGATTCCAGGTTGCTGACCGGGGCCCCTCCTAAAGCCAGGCAGGTATGTAGGTAGCAGGGTAGGTGGAATTGTAGTGGGAATGGTGATCGCACCTCACCACAGCGCACACTGCCGACAAGGCTGTAACAACCATGCAAAGTTGCACAAGTTGCTAAAGAGAGTGCAGTGGAATCAGATGAGGGCAGTGACTTGGGAATGAGCACTTGGCCTCCTCCTGTTGGAAACCACTAGTTTGCTCTCGTGCAGGAAGGAACGGGTAAGAAATGACCCAACGTTGGAGGGTATTGCATTCAATTTGAGCTGGGCTTGACAAAGTCACACAGAGAACGGGGTAAGGTGATGCAGCGAGGGTGCAAATGATGTGGAAGTTGTGTTGGTGATGATGGAGCTTGTACAGATTATGTCTAGGAGGGTGTCATGTAGTGTCTTCAAGGGATGTGTCGTACCTTGGCGATGCAGATGTTGGTGTAGTAGCAGGTACTGGCGTCGAGGCAAGTACGCTGGATCTCACGTTGGAATAAGGTGTTTGCGGTGGTCTCGATCTGATATCAGCAGCAGCGGCGGCGGCAAAGGCAGAAACAGGAGGAAGTCGCGACGAGCTATCGTTATCGACTGCCGATCTCTGGCGCTCTTTCCCAGCAGCTGATCTTCGGGATGCCATGGATTACGCCATGAAGGCCGTCGTCTTGTAAATGTCGATTTGAGCTCCTTTCCAAAGGATGGCTAGTATTTTCGTTTCGTCGGGTCGTTTCGAGTCTCGCTGCCGCGGCACGGGACTGATGTCGTCGCTTCGTCCTCGGGTCAGGCGAGGATGAAGAAGGCACTAGATGGGGTGAGGTAGGACAATCTGGCGAGTATGGAGATGGCTCGTATGCCGCTTGGTCTGTCTCCCGAATGTCGGTCGATGGCGGATTCGCATGCACAGCAGCTGATGGACTAGGCAGGCTATCCGGGTCTTCGGTGATGTATGATGGGTGTTCTCCTGTTGGGGGAGGAAGATGGAGGATTGGGCCGGAACCAATGTTTTGAGTTCTTCGATGTGGTGGTTTTGACGCACTTGGTAGCAGTTAAACATTGGATCAGTCATCAGCCCGTCTGCGGAGAGCTCCTGGCCTTGACCCTGGGACTGGACTGAACGGCTGTGTCGTCTTGTGGACTCTCTACCCTCGACTCTGGGCTGGGACGGACAGTGCAGGGGCCGAACTGGAGTCACTGGGACTGGGGCCCAGAGCGCTGTAATTGGCACGCGGCTGGGCTGAATTACGGCATGTATTTCCAGGACGTGTGAGGGGCCGCCCGCACCGAAAACATGCAACTAGGATGGACCCAACTAGCGAGTCTGGTGTGGTGTGTGTTGTACATCACTCTCACCTCATCCCGTCGCCCAATTGGATGGCTTGAACTATGTATGTATGCCTACCAGACCACCTTAACCACCCACAGCAATCCGTTCATATACATCCAGACAGCGGAACCGGGATCTGCACGGGGAGAGCAGTGGACTAGACAAGGCACTGCTCTCTACACCAGAGCACATTCTTCCATGTAGGTATGCATCTGGGCAGCCACTGAGAGTAGGTAGACTTCGTGTGGAAATACCTACATTAAGTACCGGTATATTTCAGGCAAAGCTGTATGTGCTCGTACAATTGTAACCAGTAGATAAGCCGCGTGAAGGATATAGGGTTTTGGGTCGCATCGCGGGGACGCACTCGGTAGGTACATTTGAGGCGCACTTAATTACGCCGAAAGCCCTCCAAAACAACTGCGAAAGCATGTTTGTCGTGTTTATGGTATCCAAATGCAGAGTACGAGTAGTGAGAAGCATCTCTTAGAAAAGTCTGGAACAGTCTAACTTGAGTTAATCTTCTGAGTAGTGCCCTTTTTCTTTGACTGGGAATTGGCTAATGAGTGGTGCTGTGTGGATGCTCTAGTAGCTCAGGTCAGGACCCCTGACGTGGTCCCATCCATATCTTGAATGGTTATTAGTCGGAACGTCGCCTGACAAGTTAACATTAACCTTACCGGCCATATGTCAAAGTGAATGACTAAATTGCCCAAGGTTTCATTCGTGGAATGGTTGAAATATGCCATCTCCATCCTGGTTGACCAATCGATGCCACCGACGTGGCATACAGACAGACGAATACACGTGTGATGAAGCAACCGAGATAGTGAAGTAGTCTCCAAGAACCCAATCCTTCACGCAAAAATATATAGTGAGCACCCCAAAATGCGTGCAGATAGACCAACCGCGTAACGTGGGAGTAAGCTGAAGCTGCCATGTATATGTATAATCTACTTAAGCCTTCTACCCCTATGCATCTAAGCTACTTCGCCCCCCCTCAAATTCGCTCAGATCATACTCTTCTGGATATTTGTCTAGGTGCTGCCGCAGCTCCAGCATCTGGGCTTTGAGGTCCGGCGTAAGCTCCTCGTATATGTCCTCAAACATGGCGCGAATCGGCGGCTTCTTCTCCTTCTCGGCCTCTGAGAATGCCTTCAGGACCTTCCGTCGTGTGCTATCTCGGGCCTCTTTCTCTTTGGCCTCGTCCCAGATCCCCTTGGCTTCCATGTACTTACGTAGCCGCGCGAGCGGGTTGTCTCGGCGCTTCCAGTCCTCCACCTCGACTCTCGCGCGGTAGGCGAAAGAGTCATCTGAGGTACTATGATGACTCACTCGGTAACTCATGGCCTCTATGAGTATGGGTTTGCCGCCATCTTGGAGGGCCATCTCCCGCGCCTTCTTTGTCACCTCTCGCACGGCCCAGATGTCATTACCGTCTACTCGAATGGTGTCAATGCCATAGCCAATGCCTCGGCTAGCAATGCCATCGCCCCGGTACTGTTCCAGGGTTGGTGTGGAAATCGCATAGCCATTGTTACGGCAGATGAAAATCACCGGGCAAGCCCGGGTTGCTGCTATGTTGAGTGCTGCATGGAAATCACCCTCGCTTGCCGCGCCTTCGCCAAAGTACACAGCGACAACCCGCGGGGGTAACGACGGGTCGTTGATACGCTGCATCTTGAGCGCATAGGCAGCCCCGGATGCATGGGGGATTTGTGTAGCCAAAGGAGACGAGATTGTGTGCTGACAAAAAAAAAAAAAAAAAGGTCAACCGCCGGCCAACCACTTCACGTAAACTCCAGACTTACTATGTTCAACTCGCTGCTTCCATAATGCACCGGCATGTTTCTTCCCTTTCCGGGGTCCTTTTTGTTGGCGAACAGTTGGTTCATGAAGTCACTCAGCTCGAACCCCCGCTGCGCAAACACTCCTTGCTCCCGGTATTGGCAGAAAATCACATCGTCCGGGCTCAAGGCGGAAGCCGAGCCGACACTCAGCGCCTCTTCGCCAGCTGATACCATATAAAAGCTGAGGCGGCCCTGGCGCTGGGCATCGAACATGATCACGTCCATGATGGAGATCAAGAGCATCTTATTGTATAGCTTCACCACCTCTTCGTCGGATAGATCCGCCTTGAAGGACTCGTCCACGATCTTGCCATCTTGGTCGACAACGCGGTACGTCGGCAGCGCGGGGCTCTCGTCTGATAGTGCGAAGTTCAATTTGTTCGTGAAGGCACTTTTGACGGCGCCTGGGAAGGAAACGTGTGAGGCTCCCGGGCGCTGTGAGATGCTACTCGAGTAGCGGGCTGGGGATTGCGGAGCCGTGGGCCTGGTCGCGATGATAGTACCAGCAGCAGCGGGCCCGTACGGTGCTTTGCCGGCGACTCTCCGTAGAGACGCTTTAGGAAGTAACTGCGAGCGCATGGTAGGCAGGTAGGTAAAGAGGAGAGCTGAAATCTGCCAATTGAGACGAGACTGAGGTTTACAAGAAAGGATTGCCCTTGGGGACTACTTGATTCCCGGGCTTGTTGTTTGGGAATCCTAAGAGGCGTCCAGGGATGCAATCCAATGGTTCGGCTTAGACCGAGAGCTACCCCGACGTCACTTGAGCCGACGAAAAGCAGCCCCGGGAGTAGCCGAGCTCTGCCGGGGCTCTTGTCGACCAAGAACACGCATAAAGCAAGCTGACATGAATGCATGCTGTGTCGATATGTACAACATCTAGATATACACAGAACTGTTTTATGAAAAATGCCGTTCTAGGGGTTCCACACCGAAAGGGAGTCATCGTTCTGGACCAAGGAGGAGGTCGAGCTCGAAGGGCGCAATAAAGTACGCCTGCCCTTGGCGCTTTAGGGGGCATATCCTGGAAGACATTAAATCAAGAGAACTACGGGTTTATGACAACACAAACCACCATAATGCAATTTCTCCCTAGGCACTTCTATACACTCTAGACTATACCTAGATTACCACGGCAATCAGTCGGTATGTAATTAGCAGCAGCTATTGCTCTAATCTACTATGGCAATGGCTTTTTGCCTGTTAAGAAAGCAATCTCGTCTACTTACCCATAGGTCGGAAATGCTGGCTTCAAAACCACAACCTTCCTGTCCAAGGCCACGGCTATGGTACTCGGTAGAAAAGAGTATCTGATCGGGATAGTCTTCATAGATCAAAGCCGAATTAAACCCAAGACTAAAGTATAGCCTCCACGATTCGGGCCGGTGCCGAGCGGGGTGGCGCTACCCATCAACATGCTGCAGGGAAATGCTTAACTTATCAGACACGTTCTTGGCAATCATCTATCTCGTCATTTTGTCGCCCGGCCGGAAAACCAAGCAGAATATTGACGCAACGACTGAGCTCGTATTGTGCAAGGATGCGCCTCGCGGTATATTACCAGAGGTGCGGACCCGTGCGCAATCACGCCAGATGCATAGCTTATCGCAACACCCCGTCATCGGGCTGCCGCTTTCCACTCGTCGTCCCCGGTCCAATATCGGACCCTAGCATCGACCCTGCTTGGACCTGCTAGCCTTCCATCCCGTAGGCTTCCAACATTATCTCCTGCCTAATACGGTAGAAAATATGACGGCCATGTGGGGTGACAAACATCGTTTACAAACGCACCGTAGGATTATCTGCAGGTCTCACGTCTTGCATGCATGTAGAAATGAGTCCGTCCTGTTGATCCGGGATGACGAGGGGTATATAGGCCCTACGTTGCCCTTCGCCAGCGACAGCAATAAACTTTAATCATAGGATGTCCGACTGTCCGTAATGTTAGCCAAGATGAAGATATCTCTAGGTTACTGCATCGGTCTTCTGGCGTCTGAAGTCATCAGCAGCTATGTACCGCTGAGGTCCCGAGATTCGGGTCGTCCCTCGCTGCAGTACTCCCCAAACTACTTTGAACAGCGCATAGATCATTTCCCCGGTGATAGCAACTCGCCTCAGCACACCAATGCCACCTTCAAGCAGCGCTACTATGTAGACTCTTCCTACTACAAACCAGGTAAGCTTCAGACAGGTGGCTCAACTCTGCATACAGTGGTGCTGACCCGTACTTGATACAGGCGGACCTGTCTATCTTTACATTGGCGGAGAGACGAGCGGCCCGAGTCGGTTTTCCAACTTGAGGACGGGCATTATCCAGATTCTCATGGAAGCGACCAACGGCCTTGGTGTTATTCTGGAAAATCGGTATTACGGCGAGAGCTTCCCTTACAACAGCTCGACCACCGACGATCTGGTGTACCTGACGACCCCGCAGACGCTTGCAGATAATGCCTTCTTCGCCCAGTACGCCAAGTTTCCGGGTGTCGAGGGCGACCTGACAGCGCCGGGGACACCCTGGATCCTGTACGGCGGGAGCTTGGCAGGGGCCCAAACCGCCTTCTCCATCAAAGAGTACGGCGACATCTTGTACGGCGGCATCGCCTCGAGCGCCCCCGTCACTTCGACCGTCGGCTACCCGGCCTGGTACAGCCCGATCCAGAAGTACGCGCCGCAGGACTGCGTGACCCGGATCAACCGGATCGTCGACAACTTCGACGGCCTGGTCGCCGCCAACAACACGGCGGCGATCCGCGAGTTCAAGGCGCTGTTCGGCCTGGAGGCCCTGACGGACGACCGTGACTTCGCCACCACCATCGCGTATCCCATCGGCAACCCGGGCTTCTACCCGACCAACACCTGGCAGGAGCTCAACTGGAACGCCAGCTACGGCTCGCGCGACTTCTTCGACTTCTGCGGCAACGTCACGGCCGTCGACGGCGTGCTGCCCGCGGGCGTCGCCCAGGGCGACCTCGCCCTCGCCCTCGCCAACTACACGGGCGGCGCCCCCTGGGCCGGCCTCGGCGGCTACGCCGACTACGTCAAGCGGGCGGTGCTGCCCCTGTGCGCCAGCGGCGACTACAACAGCAAAGCCTGCTTCGGGACACAAGACGCGGCGGCCTGGGCGCACTCCGCCAACGACGCGCAGCGCTCGTACCTCTACACCAGCTGCACGGAGCAGGGCGCCTTCATCGACGCGCCCAAGGAGGGGCCCTCGCTGCTCTCGCGCGTCGTCGACACGAGCTACGAGCAGCAGTGGTGCCGCTGGGCGTTCCCGGACGGCCAGTTCAACCAGATCCCCGCGGGGCCCGACCTGAGCATCTATGACAAGTACGGGGGTTCAACATCAGCGCGGACCGGCTGGCGTTCATCGACGGCGACCAGGACGTTTGGAATGACCTTTGTTACCACTCCAACTTTGCGCCGCCGCGCACCGTGTCGACTGACTTACACCCGCAGTATCTTATCACTGGAGCAGGGCACCATTGGGACAGCAGTGGTATTTTGGATGTGGAAGCTGAGCCGCAGTTCATCCGCGAGGCACACAAGTGGGAGATTCGTACAGTCAAAAGGTGGCTAAATGGGTTCGACCAGTGGAAGGCGTCGAAGAAGTCTGCCTCTCTGTAGAACACTCATGTACCCCCCAAAATTCATTTCGCTGAAGACAATATACTTTGCTCGTCTATTGGCTGGCTTCATGATATCATCGAAGGGATGCCTGCGTTACGGCATATACATAATCACTTGTGCCCAAACCAAACGGTAAAATAAAATATACAATATTTCAGCCAGTCTGATATACGAAGCTCCCCAGTTTCTCATTCAAGTACCGGAGCGCACTAATGAACATGATTGCGTGATTCCCTTTACGTAGGACCAGGAAAGGTGCATCTTTGATCAAGCTTATCAGTCGTTATAAGGTATGTCACCAGAAGTAAGTAGGCAGAACGATGCTTGGAAAGGAGTTTAAGATAAGGATTTGATTGTTTAGAACCCTTATTATTGTAAAGTTCCAAGTTTAATGTGTTCCTTTCATACCCATCCCTCAGGAGGTGGCGCTCCGGTGCCAACCTCAACTGAGATCCCTTTATACCATATCCCGACACGAGCCGGTACTCCCTTGACCGAGACCGTGTAATGACAAATGACAACGCCCTCCAATTTTGCATGCTATTATTGCCCGGGTCTGCCATAAACAAGAGAAGCACTGATTTGACGGCCGTCACCATGAAGTTAAATAATCGTATTGTAAGTTACGCACTAGATGTGAATGATCCTAGTTGAAGACTGATCTATTCATCATCACCAGCATCTTGGCCGGCAGGCGCAGCAGCGTCCTTGCCGGCAGCAGGAGCAGCGTTCTTAGCAGCATCGGCCTCCTTCTTGGCAGCGTCGGCATCCTTCTTAGCAGCATCCTCGGTCGCCTTCTTGGCAGCGTCGGCATCCTTCTTAGTAGCATCCTCCGTTGCCTTCTTGGCAGCGTCGGCATCCTTCTTGGCAGTCTTCGCGGCGTCGACCTCCTTCTTGGCAGCATCCTCGGTCGCCTTCTTGGCAGCATCGGCCTGCTTCTTAGCGTCCTTCTCGGCAGTCTTCGCGGCATCCTTGGCAGCCTTGTCAGCGGCCTTCTGGGCATCCTTGGCAGCACCAGCGGCGTCCTTGGCAGCACCACCAGCATTGTCATTGGCAGCACCGCCGTTCAGGCCCTCGGGAAGCTGGGCAAGACCGCCAGCGCCGGCACCCTTGCCCTTACCGGCTTTAGCAGTTCCGTTGCCCTTGGCAGCACCACCGGCAGCAGCGCCACCGGCAGCAGCGCCACCGGCAGCAGCGCCACCGGCAGCAGCGCCACCGGCAGCAGCGCCACCGGCTTTACCAGCACCGCCGCCGAGGCCTTCGAGAAGTTGAGCAAGTCCACCGGCACCACCGGCAGCGCCGCCGGCAGCAACACCACCAGCAGCCTTGCCAGCACCGCCGGTCAGGCCTCCGAGAAGTTGGCCAAGTCCACCGGCACCACCAGCCGCACCACCAGCTTTACCACCACCGAGGAGCTCACCGAGCAGAGACTCGAGGCCACCAGCACCGGCACCGGCACCGGCACCGGCACCCTTGCCCTTGCCCTTGCCGGCGTTGGCAGTACCGTTACCGGCGGCGGCACCAGCAGCAGCGCCCTTGGCCTTCTTGCCGGCCTTCTTACCAGCTGCGGGGGCGGTGGCGTTGGCAGCGGCACCCTGTTCGAGAGCAGCACCCTTGCCGGCCTTGCCCTTCTTCTTCTCGCCCTCACCCTTGCCTGCAGCAGGGGCAGTTCCGTTGGCAGCAGCGGCCTGGGGGACATAAAATGTTAGCACAAGGTTCAGCTGGGAGCGGATGTATCCAAGACGGTACTTACACCCTCGGCGGGGGCGGCGGCATCCTTGTCCTTCTTGCGTCTTGCCAGCTCGGGCGACGACCTCACGTGCATAGCCTGCTCCCAAGGAGCGCGGGCAGCAATCATGTCACCGGGTCGCTCAACGGCAGGCAGCGAGGCGACCATGGAGGCAGAGGCTGCCAGGAGCAACAAGGCTGATCCGAAGTTCTTCATTTTGGCGGGTGATGATGGTTGTATATAAAAGAATACGATAAAATAGTTGAATCCGAGAGAAAGGAACGTGGTGGAGCTCGGTATGTGAAAGAAAGTGAACAACGAGCACAGCTATTGGTTTATTTGTTAGTATACCAGCATCTTGGGCGTAGTAGTATAGCCGGAGCCTATAGAGGAGGGGGAGGGGCACACTAACCTCTAAGACAGAAAGTATAAAAAGGGTGTTAAGAAGGGAAAGCAAATCTATGCTTGGACGGCTGAGAATAGAATGAGGAGGGAAAGACTGGGTACAATGGACACGGGATGATGAGATTTAAGTAGTAGAAGGACATTGTCGAGGTAGTGCTGGAAGACCATGGATGTTTAAGCTCAGAGTAGCAGTGAACAGGGGCTGCCATCCCAACCCCAGAGACCGGTTCCGTTGCCGAGCCATAGGTTGGAGCATCCCGATTTTCAGATCGGCTACGAGATGCGCCAAGCTGGTGAGGATGACGAGGCTCGGGTTCCCAAACAAACACTAGAGCCCGGAACGAACAGTCCAGGAGCATCCCACGATCCAGAACGCCGTCGCCAACGTAGCATTGACTGTAAGTGTTACGCCGTACGAGGCTCGGGAAGCGTTTCCCCCACCAATGGACCAAACATCTAAATGTAGGGCGCGTATTTCCAGGTAGCTTTGAAACACATGGGGATGAGCGACGAAAAGGGCTGTGAAGGAGATCATACAATGGTAGTTCGCTCACATCTTCCCAGATAGGCAATAGCTGGCCGAGCGGAGCAAGGAGATCAACAAACCGGTCGAGTATACTTACAACAGGCAGATATGCATGACCGTTGGGCTACTGGCAGTGACCGACTGCCTACGCCCAGACTCCTGATGGCCTGCCTGCCAGCCTGCCACCCATGTTAGCATAGTTTCAGTTGCCAAGACTTCCGGCTCCCGCAAACGTTTAATTGAGGTCATTGAGAGACTGGCAAGCTTGCACGCTGGGCCGGCCCCTCTTTAAACGGGCCCCTGGGCCGACCAGGATAGTCAAACGGTAGATCAAACACCGCGTGTTCAATGTCAAACATTTCCCAATCGGGGTTACTCTGTGACTGGCGACCACTCCTCGGGGTTCTTGTGTGCAGAAGCTGTCTGTCTGTGTGTTACGAAGTAACGGCTTTTGCTTGCATGGTGGCATGGTGGTTAGCTGAGGTCACAATACGTGAGCTCAGTCCCGGGGTTCTTACGTCAACGTCGTAGTTGACTTGACATCTTGGCTGTGACTATGAGGCTCTCCGCCGGACATGCTACTGGAGCCGCAATCTCGGGCGCCCTGTTGTCCGGTCTGAGGCCCTGCCTATCTTCCTACCCTAGCTTCTAGTTCCTGACTTGTTTCCATTCAGAAAGCCACAACATCCTGATGGCAGTATGAAACGATGTTGGTAGTTGTTGGATGTTCCGATCGTATGCATCCTTCGAAAAACCTGGTGGTTTGACAGGTGCAGCAGAATATGTAACTCATCGAATAAACACATCGCATGAAACACATACGATGAACGAGTGGCTGTAGCAGCGGTTGTTTTCATTCTGAGCGTGACCCGCAAGAAGGAGGTTTCTTGGGGTTTCTTTTTTGGAAATGCCGGTGCCCGACGGACCGCCTAGCGGTCGCAATCTGTTCCATCAGATAATTAAGCTATTGGGCACATCCACACCCAGGATGATGGAAGGGTCCAGATTGCCTGGGGCTCCAGGGAGCAAGCAGGGTGCTGTCCAAGTAGACGTGCTCATCTTGTCATATTTTCAGTTATCAACCCTATGGCCTTTCTACCTGCTACACCTTTCCCCCATTTCAAACACCATCCTCAGCTGAAAAGCGCTTTCAGCAGGCGCTTGCGAGAAACATTGAGGCCCTGTCAGCATAAAATAAACATGCCTGCCTAACGTTACAGAACCATTCAGCTGCGCAAGGACGTGCCTTGGCTTAAAGCTGCCATAGAAAACAAACAGAACATTATGCCTGCCATCAGACGCTGCCGCAACATCGAAACATGCAAAAAGGAATGCAGAGACGACTTGACCATTTCCAAGCAGTTCCCTCGGATCGACTGAAGTTCGACTGACGTTCGACTAAAAGTGTAACCTACCTCGTCCCGCCTTGACATGTAAGGGCATTCCTGACCACGCGGCTGGTTGGCCGATGGCGCAGGTTGAGTTGTTGTCTGTCTGACCGCCCAGCATTCCCACGGACATGCTGTTTCTGTCGTGATCACAGTTGCAGTCTCGATGGAATTGACTTACGTACTGCAAGCACCGACAATTGAGGTAGAAATAACCTATGCATCTCCACCGACATCAGATCAGAGAGCCTCATCAGCTCGACAGGTCCTTAATCGGGCAAGAATCATAAGATGCCCCCAGCGGTGTTAGCTAATCCATCCCACCTGATTGGCCGTCCGGCAGCCTTGGCGCTGACCCGGCTAGCTGCGGCCGGGGGGGGGGTGAACAACCGAGGTGGGCTTTGGGTGGAATTCTTCAATTGATGTCATTTTGGAGGCTCCCGACAGCGGCCAGTAATCCTCCTTTTTTTCCATGTGCTATTCACTACTTGTTCGCCCCTGGACCTCTGAGCAATTGGCAGAGCGTTCTTAGAATTCGGCTAGTCAGCTCCTTGTCTGTCCATGGCGCAAATCCCAAGATCGTAGTTTGAGTCAGATCCCTCCTGTCTTTTCCCGAGAGTGGCTGCTGTTTCCTCCAACGACAAGGTGTCTAGACGCCCTCAGAATCCGAGGTCCGCTGATAGTACGACGGCGTGAGGCTTTGATCAACTTGCGACATCAGGAAACCTTGCGTCGCCCGTAGTTATAACATCATCATGTCGGCACCTGCCCACCTCCGAACCCTCGGCCGCCGTAGCGCCTTGCCCGTCAGAATCCGCTTGACTGCGCAAGCATGTAAAGCTTCGAGCGTATCGGCCATCCCGCGGCCATGGAGCCAGCGTAGCATGCCAGCACTGGCCCGAACCCCCGGCCGCCTACTCCAGACCCGCGCATTCACCACGACACGAATAAATCGCTTTGCAGATGTCGTCGACGAGAGCTTCGATCCGAAATCGGTAGACCGGGAGAGTGACGAGGTCGATGTCTGTATAGTAGGAGGAGGTAGGTCAAAACCCAGCTCGCCTGCTTCTGCACCACGACTTCGCATCTTCTTACTGTGCTTGTGTGCTGACCATCCATAATCGTGATCAGGGCCCGCCGGATTGAGTGCTGCCATCCGATTGAAGCAACAAGCTAACGAGGCTGGCAATGAGGAATTCCGCGTGCTGTTGTTGGAGAAGGCTGGCGAGATCGGTGCCCATATTCTCTCGGGCGCCGTGATTCAACCAAGCGGCGTTGAGGCCTTGTTCCCGGACTGGCTTGACGAGGCCAACCCAAACCGTTTCGAGCATGCCACCCCCGCCACCGGAGACAAGATGCGATTTCTGACAAAGGGAATGGCTCTCCCCGTGCCTATACCACCACAAATGCATAACCATGGCAACTATATCGTGAGTCTCAACCAGTTCACCAAGTGGCTGGGCGAGCGGGCCGAAGAAGTTGGTGTGGAGGTCTACCCCGGCTTTGCGGCGTCCGAGGTGTTGTACAAAGCAGACGGTTCAGTCCAAGGTGTAGCAACCAACGACTTGGGCATTGGTCGCGATGGAAAGCCAAAGGACAGCTTCGAGAGAGGCATGGAGTTCCACGCAAAAGTCACCATGTTTGGCGAGGGTTGCCACGGCAACCTGTCCAAGCAAGTTATCAAGAAATTCGACCTTCGGAGCGAGAGCCAACACCAAACCTACGGCCTCGGCATCAAGGAGGTCTGGGAGGTCCAGCCTGAAAAGTTCCAAAAGGGGCAGGTCATCCATTCCATGGGATACCCGCTGCCCTCTGATACATACGGTGGCGGCTGGATGTACCACTTCGGCGATAACCTCGTGAGCGTTGGGCTTGTGGTAGCCCTGGACTACTCAAATCCGTGGCTTTCCCCCTACGGAGAGTTCCAAAAGATGAAAAAGCACTCGCTCTACAGAGACACACTAGAAGGCGGTAAATGCATATCATATGGCGCCAGAGCTCTAGTTGAAGGCGGGTTCCAGTCCATACCCAAAGTTGCCTTCCCGGGTGGCGCGCTGATAGGCGACTCTGCCGGTTTCATCAATGTGCCCAAGGTGAAGGGTACACATAACGCCATGCAGTCGGCCATTCTGGCAGCTGAGGCCGCCTGGAAGGCACTGAAAGATGAAAGCCCGGGGTCGGTATTCTTGTATGATTATGAGGACTCGTTGCGGAAGTCGAGCATCTGGAAGGAGCTCAAGGAAGTCCGCAACATGAGGCCCTCATTCCATGGCCCGCTTGGCATGTACGGCGGCCTCGTGTACTCCGGTCTAGAAGCCTTTGTGCTGAAGGGACGCGTCCCTTGGACATTCAAGCACAAGACCACGGACCACGGCGCAACAAAGACCGCAGACAAGTGCCCCAAGATCGAATACGAGAAGCCCGATGGCAAGATCACATTTGATATCTTGACGAGCGTTTCCCGCACGGGAACGAATCACGAAGAGGACCAGCCCGTACATCTCCAGGTGAAGGATTGGGATGCCCACGCGACGGAAACTTGGCCGGGATACAAGGGCCTCGAGAACCGATTCTGCCCCGCTGGCGTATACGAGTATGTTGAGGACGAATCCAAGCCTCTGGGTGTGAGGTTCCAGATCAACTCACAGAAGTAAGTAGACTCCAGCCTCCCATCTCATCGCCGAGGCCTCTCAGTGTGCCCTATGAACCCCAAACTGACAAGTGATAATAGCTGCATTCACTGCAAGACATGCGATATCAAGGCACCCCATCAAGATATCAACTGGGCAGTCCCTCAGGGTGGTGAAGGGCCGAAGTACTACATGACCTAAGTGGTGATACTGGTCCCCTTAGCAATAGAATACCCACGAAACATCAGATATTGGTCCGACTTTGAGGCAGTAACTTTCATGGGTGGCCAGCAAATGGCATAAAACAGCCAAGAAGCTTTATTCGTGGCCCTATTTTCATGTACATACCAATTTTTCAGAGCAAATATCTATCATGTTTTTCAACGCAAAATACCGTACTCTAGAGTTTACTGGCAGTTGTTCTCGGCGCTGACCAAATATACGTATGTGTCAAACCAACTGTTATGCTTGTCGTGACCGAAAACTTCAGCACAGCCTACTTTTGTCAATGTTAGCCCCTGGTTGTTGCCAAACAATTACAAGAGGTGTATGGTCGAAGATAAGTCACGACTACGGTTTACAATCCCCTCGTACATCGTGTCCAGGGCTCGAGCATAGTGCAGAGTGCCAATGTGCCAGGCACTAACCACATATATCAACAATATGGGATAAAGCCCCTCCTAGCCTGCCGAACTTGATAGGCCTCCAGCGTGCCCCAAACTCGTCGATGTGAAGTCGTCAAGGCCAGAAGAGGAGGGCATACACTACCTACCTATCCAATCTGTCATCCGGGTCCTCAGCGGAACGAACTTCGTTGACTCACTCTCTAAGTTATACTTCCAGTGGCTTGCCCGGGCAAGAACCATAGCGTAGAGGCCATGTGTATGACGCGATACTTCAGATGTTGCGCAGGTTAATTCTGCCTGTTCCACCCTGGCCTTACGGGGCTGAGAAGGGGTGAGCGAGATAATAAGGGGGTGGTTGAAAGCCACTTGGTCCTGTTCAGACAACGCGCCAAGCCAAACGAATTGGCCACGTCAGGCAACAACGTATACCTTACCTATCGTGAAGCGCCCTAGAAAGGGACCCAGCAAGTGTTCTTTGACCCATACCAGATCTTGTAATGTCTGACAAGAAAAGACATCACATTAAGAAGATATGCCTTCTCCCACAACATCATCTATAGCTTAAACACGGAAGAGGAGTAGTACATGGATAGTTGTCAGGCATGCTAAGCAGGACAAGTCGAGGTATAATAATTATACGTAGTTCCTATTTTCATATCATACATAGATAAAGGGCTAATGAGGGATGGCTGGCGGATGAACGAGCTCGATATGGCGATTTCATGCAGAGCCTTCGTAATTCTCCTGCAGGAAGCGCCCTGGTATGTGACGTTGCTTATAGTTCAAGATCTGGTCGCCATATATCTACCAAAATCAAATTAACCACCATACTGGCTCACGTGGGTGCGTACTTTATGGGTATATATAGATGTGTGTACCGCACCTCGGCTCGCTAGCCAGCGGCCTTGGGCAATGAAGTGTTGCTATTTCAGAAACAGACTTGCAGTCGGATGCCCTACCGCAGTGTCTGTTGATCATGGTCTGCATACGTCGTTGCCGCGTTGCGGGTTTCAACGCGATACTATGCGATCTCGGCGGGCACTGGGAACATCCTAGCGAGCGAGCCGATTAACCGGTGATTGAATCGAGAAGTGAACAGCTGCCTGCAGGAGGCTGTACGTAATCCAAGAGAACTGCGATTAATTACAGCAGCGGCATCCTCTCGGGAAAGGGTCATGGTTGTCTAAGTCATCAGGTAGGTACCTGCCTGCTGCTTAGGTTACATCCTGATAGAGCATGGCAATGCATCCCACATCCGGCGACTTTGCTCGGCCCGGGGCAGCAGAGCCGGGGATACCATTCCTGGCAAATATCCACCCCGAAGCGAAGCGGTCAAAATAGTCGCAATCATCGGCATCTCATGGAAGGTTGCTGAGAAATTCCACAAGGTTTGTCCATACGGTGGCCGGTATCGCCGACCTCACCGCTCCCGGTATATCCCAGCACCTAGCAAACAAAATGTGTCGGGTTCTCTGTGCGTGATGTGACGATGATGCTGTATCCGTACTTCCCTCGAACAATGAGCCGGACACTGATTAACAAATCAACTGGAGGACTTATTGAAAGTATAAACTAAATATTCGATATGAAGATGGGCAACTGAGCCACCGCCATGCGGAGATACAGGGTGCAGAATAATGACGAGAGCGGGAATAGGAGATAAACAGGCCAATCAATAATAGTCTGCAAGCCTCGAGTTACTGGATGGCGCAATTGATAGTCAGTAATCAACGACTTAGCAGCTTGCTACCCTGGAGGGCTCTTATCGCCGTACAGTGCGCTGCACTGGTTACTTCAGAGTACTTCCGACATTCGTGCCGCTTCCTTGCATGGCGACTTGCACTTGCATGGTCAGCCTGCTTGCATTGATATGGAAAGAACGGCGCTTGCTAGGGGGTCAGAGCACCCAGTCCTATCGCGACGGATTCTTTTTGTCAGACCAACACGAGAACACCAAATTTTTTCAGCCCTCATCAACCAGTCCAGACACGCGTCGTCATAATCACCCCTTCCAGAAATCATGATCATCTTCCAACGCGTGTTCCATGGTGACCGACGGGCACTTTTTGCCTCTCATTGACTGGTTTCCTGTTTTTTTCAATCGACCCTTTAGATTGTTGGTCGCGCAGTCTTACATTACAGGTTTTCCAAATACTTTTCATGCTGCCTCGGTCATCGCAAGGAGACGAGTCATAGATGCGTAAAATAGGACGGGTGGAAGACGACATACAGTTTGCTGGCTGTTGGCAGTCCCTCGGTTGTGTGCGTACGTATGAGTCATAAAAGGGAGCGCGACGATGAATGGCTAGATAAGAGGGATGAAATGAGGGCTGGGCGCGGCTGGGGACCGGCAAGGGAAAAAGAATTTGTCGCAGGGGTCAAGGGAAATGAGTGTGTCGGGATCATCGCTTCTCACACACTGCGCATACCGGCAAATGATGAAACCATAAAAAGACACTGGCTTTTTTTAAGGTACCCACTGGCGAGTCGCGTCGGCGATGGCAGCCCCCAAGACCGATGGCTTCTTTTCTGGCTTCTCCATTGAAACAGCCTCTCCACCTTGGTACTCCCACTGGGCAAGACTGCCAACTGGCTCCACGATTTTGATTGAAAAGGCGAACAAAACCGGCGTGAAGTGGACAGAGAGGACTCCAGTCGCGCGTCATCTTAGACCAAAATGCGGAAAAGGACACATTTTCATTTTGGCAGATGTAGTATCAACAGGACTGACCTTGTCACATTGGAATCATGCGTTCGGCAGCTGTGCGTTTGGGACGGCCGCAAGCAGAAGCAACTCTCCCACCGCACGCAGTCAGCGTCCGCGATGAGCATGTAACTGTAACCCCCGAGAGCCCGAAATGAGACTTCCAGGGAAAGAACAAACGATAATGAGACCTGATCGTCCTACATGTTTTACTGAGCCACAGATGTGACCGGCCTCCAGCGGACAATGCACTCTAGAAACTTTTCCAAGAGATTTGAGCAGAGTAAATAGGAAGGGTGGAAGGGTTTAAATAAAAATACTGCTCACCAATGAGGATGACCGCTTTCATCCTTCGTCGCACTGGCAACGAAGCGATGAAGAGAATTATACCATACCTGAATGTATTGGCTTCGAAACAGACCGCCCAAGTGATATGTATGTGAAGCACCAATGCATCGATAGGAGTAAAAGCGAGAAAGGCAGGAGGGTCAGCCTGTTTCAAAAGATTGCAGGCGATGAGGGTGGGTGCTTGTCGTGCTAGGTTGTAAGTTGTGGTGGTTGGGGCCGAGGCCCCCCAGTGCCCCCTTGGCGCCACTGCCCCCATGGCTCTGCAATCGCTTTGAGATCGGGCGAGCCTGGCCCCCAGTGCGAGATGAGTCGTGTTTGAACCGTGTGTTGTCTGGGACCGACCGTCCACTTCGACCGCAACTGGCCGTTTCCGCTTGCCACTTCATTCCTGCTCCGTCGTTTCTTCGTGATCCATGTGACCTGGCGAATGAATTGGCACGTAGCGGTGGTCGTTGGGTCAATAGCTTGGCTGCAAGCTTTTGCGGTCTGGCTAGACTATCGATGGGCGACAAAGGAAGAATGCATTGTGGTGTTTGCCGGTTGGTCGATTGCTTGCTTGCTGGGTCCTAGTAGTATGCATAGGCATGGAGGTTGTGGTTGCTGTTGGATGTGTGTTCCTGTCGTGTTTGGCGAGAGAAGAAGAGATGGCTGGACGGTAAGGCATGGCGGCCTGGGATGGAAGTGGGAGAAAGAATCGCAGGGAGAAGAGTTGAGGGCAGGAAAAAAGAGACTTGAAGGAACCAGGAGCTACGAAGGTGTAAAATCGAGGAAGAAAAAGATAAAATAAGGGGCGAATGGCGGGGTATGATTGGTTGCAACGTATTTAGTGCGTCCACTAAGGTGGCAGGAAGGAGTAGCGAATTGTGGGCTCCCGCCACACGGGGGGCGTCCATGGGTGTCGCTGCCTTAAAAGTCAGTGCGTTTGGTTAGAGACACTAGGAGGAAGGCCTGCCTGGCAAAAATTATAAGAAGCCCAGCCATCCCCCCAATTTCGACTGTTTCGAAAGTCTCGCGCGGAATCTCCGACCGACCCCAGCCTCACGTATTTGCCAGCTGACTGTCTGCCAATTACGTCTGGCCGACCCACTCCATCCATCCATCCTCATCAACCCATCTCGAATCCACTTTTTCCTCACCTTACCTCATCATCTCCATCTCGACCAATCTTTAGGCTTTTTTTCCCGTCACACCTTGTCGCTTTGGAAGAAGAACAAGCAAAACCTGGGGAATCGGGCATTAAAAAAATCCCTCCATACTTTACTCGTCGTTCAGGCCAGAACCAAGGCTGTCGCATTCCTTAATTGGTTTTTGCTTCCCACCTGCATCCGGACCCAACCCTTTCGGCGAATCAATCCAATCCAACCAACAAAGCCTTCCTTTCTCGCGCTTTCCACCGAAAACGTCGCAAACCCTCTTTGTTGCCAATCCGCCGACATAAAAGGTGTCGACTTCGCTCTCTTCAGACCCATCGAACGCAATCTCTTCCAGCACTTCCTCCCCGCTACCGCGCAGAGTTACGGTGCAGAGTAGTCCCAGAACCGTCGCTGAAGACGAGAGCGTAGAGAAGACAAGAATTGAGAAAGGAAAATACTGAGCGCCCTTTGGTATCCCATACCAACGTCGCCTCATTCCCAACCTTATCTACCTAGCGCGCCGCAAAGGAAGATCGAATCGCTGCCCGCCGTCATTGTCGCGTCGCATCGCATCAAACCGATCCCCGACATCGATAGCCCGCTATTTTCGCATCCGAATTTGCGCGCTCTACTATCTGTCCCAGGAAATCAAGTTCGCGCGATCGAACAGACATCCCATAAATCCATATCGTGTGTGTGCCATCTCTGGATCCTTGATCGCAAGCATCATCGACCAGATACCATCGAGCCTTGACCATCTTAGGCCAAAAGAAGCTTGGGGAGACATTTACTTGTTCATCTCCGTTGCGCCAATTGGTAAGGCTCTTCCTCCACTGTCTATTCCAATACATGTCGCCTGTGACTATCGTCCCCCATCGTCGTAGAAAAGTTGGGTTGATCTGGAGTTGCCGTTACGTTCTCTTGGGCGTTGACTGGTTACCTTGCACCCTACACTTTGTCAATTTTCCTATCTTGTTTTCCCCTCTCCTTCCCATACAGATCAGGTCGCGGCAGCACAGTGTTGGGCCGGTGTACACCTACCAAGCTGGCCTTGTCACCTGCGTCCCGCGGCTGTTATCTCAAAACTTCCTCGCAATCAATTTTCTAACATTTTGCTTCAGGTCCTACCTTCTAAAGGCTAGCATCTGTTGTTCCTGTGGAATATACGCGAACAAGATACCAACATGGCTTCTTCCGCTGCCCCCCTCAACCGGACTTCAGCACCCTCGGGTCGCACCCCTCAACTGCCGCGCAAGCTCGAGCCTTCACCAGCTCTGGTTCGCTCAGCATGCCGGGTGGCGTCCTTCAGGAGCTGACTCCACCCACCGGTGAAGTTGATAAGAGAATGGCCAATGGCCAGCCGGCCGGCAATGGGGTGACTCCCGCCACGCCCGCTGCCACCCCTGCTGCCACTACACAAGGTGGCAGTGGTTTGACTCCTACATTGCAGTATGTATTACCTCACACGGTTTGTCCTTGAATGAACTGTGTGCTCACTCTGCATCATCAAGGAACATCGTCGCCACGGTCAATCTCGATTGCCGTCTGGACCTCAAGACGATTGCTCTGCATGCGCGTAACGCCGAGTACAATCCCAAGGTAATTATAATACCACATCAAACGTTTGGTTAATCATCGTCGCTGACCACACACAAAGCGTTTCGCCGCCGTTATCATGCGCATTCGTGAACCAAAGACTACCGCCCTGATCTTTGCATCGGGTAAGATGGTGGTCACTGGTGCCAAGTCCGAGGATGACTCCAAGCTTGCCTCGCGCAAATATGCTCGCATCATTCAGAAGCTTGGATTTAACGCCAAGTTCACCGACTTTAAGATCCAGAACATTGTTGGCAGTTGCGACATCAAGTTCCCTATTCGTCTGGAAGGTCTTGCCTCGCGCCATCACAACTTCAGTTCTTACGAACCCGAGTTGTTCCCTGGTCTTATCTACCGTATGATCAAACCGAAGATCGTCCTGCTGATCTTCGTGAGCGGCAAGATTGTTCTCACTGGTGCAAAAGTCCGCGAGGAAATCTATCAGGCGTTTGAAATGATTTACCCTGTGCTTCAAGGTTTGTTGTGCCCTACGCCACACTGGAATGCAAAGTCACTAACTTTCCGTAGATTTCCGCAAGGTTTGAAAAACTCTTGCTGCCGCAAACACCGCACACCATACACCCCCTACTACTTCGTTCTTGGTTGTACGATACATTATGATTTCATGATTCTCCATTCTGCACACCAATCAACTGTGCTTAACGACTGACGGCTAGCCGTCGCGGAGGCTCAGTATGAGATTATTGTACCATTGATATTTTCTTTGCAAATTGCATTGCACCGGCGTTATGACAAAAGGAAAGGACCAGCATAGGCGTGGGCCAGGTTGATTTAGGACCAAAAAGGAGATGACTGGGGCCTGGTCAGATGGATACACATAGATTGCACATGGCATTCTCTCGACGACATGTGCGCTGGTCGAGGATGTGCCGTCTTAATTCAACAACAGTCAGGGAAGATGAGCATATACATGGAGGGAGGCTCGATCTTGAGAAACGAGGATGAGGCTACGTCCATGATGAACACGATCTTCATCGGGGAGTGGCACCCAGCGGAACCACAAGGCAGGCGCGGACAAAATATGTCCAGATGGTGAGCAGGCTGGAATGCCATGTTCACATACATCTTAGTCTGTCCTATTCAGCGAATGAATCATGCTTTCTCCTGCACTCGAGGCACCTGAAGCTGTTCATGCCTGAAGCGCTCAGCACAACGATAACAGTCGTGTGTGACTGTCTACCTTGGTAGTAAAATACATCACCACTTCTGATCAATCTTTTGCAAATTTGAGTGAGTTTCGTAATTGTCGAATGCTTTACTTTACACCTTGGTAATATTTCCTGCCAACATCAAACTTAGAAACGTACATATATTAAATCTAATTCTTCACCACATCGAGAGCATTTGCACTGTCTTCTTATTTTGGACTCCTAAGGGGCCAATGTGGCTTTTATGAGAGATATGAAACTTTCGAGATAATCAGTTGCAGCGGTTAGCTGCTAGGTTGACTTGAGACTTGAAGTTGAATATGATTGAAGAACGCTACACTACTTGCTGGCCGCCAAGGTGGTTGTGTACCACCCAGACGTTCTGTTAAGTTACATGGAATTCTACTACTTGCTGTATGGATAGATGTAGGAAAAGCCGTATAACCATGTAATCTACGATATGTTATATCCGGGGGCCATTCTTCCTCAGTTCAGTCTTTAGTATAAGCCCGGCCTGTCCACCACGGCTGCCATCCTCGGTTACAATGGCTCGCTCAACATCAGTGACCTCCTTCCAGGCCCATTTCTCCTTGAGGACCGGTGTACACTTGTCCGCGATGCTATCGGCGATATGCTCCCCTAGCACGGGCAGAAACTTGAAGCCGTGGCCGCTGCCGCCGGTTGCCACGAACAGCCCGCTCCAGTAGGGATGGTAGGCGACCAGGAAGTCGCCCGTGGGGGTGTCGGTGTACCAGCACACGCGGTTGGCGGCGAAGGGTCGCTCGGCCACGGACGGCCAGGGCACCATGGCGCGGAGCCCGTTCCGCAGCGCTCGCTCGCCGCTGGCGGGCATCCAGAGGGAGGGGTCGTCGAGGTGCGTCAGGGGCTGGGAGACGGAGATCTCGGGGAAGAACTGCTCTTGGTCGTTGACGGCACGTATGCTTGTGGGCTTGGGCACGGTGAGGCAGGACGTCACCTTCTTCGGGTTTTGGTAGCCGTAGCCGTGCAGGCCGATCTTGAGAACATTGTTCGAGGGCGGGATGAGGAAGGTGCCTTTGGTCAGGTTCATGAGCACGGGGGCCTGGCCGAGCCGCGCCTGCTCCTCCGACGTGATGTCCATGTAGCCCAGCACCTGGCCGGTCGCCACAGCCTGCCCGCGCAGGTCTACTAGGCTCGGCGTCCACGCGCCGGCGGCGACCACGACCAGCTCGGATCGTATGGACTTCCCATCCGCCATTTTTGCGCCTACCACCTTCCTCTGGCCCGCATCGATCTCCAGCCGCTCGACGGTGCCGCTCACAAACTTTACCCGCCCCGTGGCTTTCACATTCTCGTAAAGCCAGGCCATGGCCCTCTCGGCGTTGGCCCAGCCCGACCCGCGGTTCAGGTACCCCCAGTCCCCGAGCTCGGCGCCCGTCGTGCTCGCCTTGGCGATGGCCGCGCGGCTGTCGAGGAGCTGCACCTCCTCCTCGCCATTCTTGCCGGAGCCCGCGTGCCGCGCGTGGGCGAGCGCGTTGATGTAGGCTTCGCGCGCGAACCCCATGCCCGATTTCACCTCGAGCCCCCGCGCGTTGCGGATCGTTGGGGGCTCGTCGTCGGCCACGAGCACGAAGCCCGACTCGGCATAGCGACCCTCGCCGCCGATGCTGTCGGCGCCCGGCCTGCGCCACGCCTGCTGGGCGGCCGAGGCCAGGGCCGCGTACGCCGCGTCCGCGTAGTCGGCGCGGATAATGCGAGACGAATCGATGCTAGAGGCGTCCCGCGAAGGGAAGACGGGGTTCGCGGGAAAGGAAGGAGCAGACCCGCCCGCACGGTCCAAGACAGTGATCTGGGTCGACGCCCATTCCGGACGTTTGGTGAGGGCACAGGCTGTCGATAGGCCAAAGACGCCGCTTCCTATGATCAAGAGGGTGGCTGGCGGTTTGAAGGAGGAGGAGTCAGAGGAGTCAGAGGATGATGGGCTCGCCATGATGGGGGTTTTTGCCTTGTCAAGAAGGACCGAGGTCTTAATATGGAAGAAAGAATGTTTCTAATTGCCACTTGTATCAGGAACCTTTTTGTATAAACACAAAGGTAGACTCCAGTATCAAGTTGGAGCCTCGGTCCTGGCCGTGGTGACAATCCAGATAGACAATTATGTAAAATCAAGAAACACTAGTTGCGATATAAACTAATCGACTTTACTTGGGTAGAACGGAACTTATATAGAGGCGAAGTAGTAAAGAACCCGTCTTGAGATAGGAGAACCCTAAAACCATAGCTCCAATTGCGCGATGGACGTTATCGGCCCCTTGATGGGACCCATGCGGAGGGGCGGCTTGTCGGCCATCGTCGGTAAAGACCAAAGCGGTATGGAAGTAGAACCACGGGAGAAACAAAAGGGCGCATAGGATTGGCACTCCATGACAGCTAGTCAGCTGTGGGGATCAATAGAGGATCTATCGTGTCGATATCGGAAGTCAGGTAGCATTTCTCACCTCCCCGTCCAATCGGATTGGCCTTTTTCTTCATCCTCTGGGGTTGGGTGTCGGAAGTCAGACTATATACTTACATGCAAGAGACACTGCGAAAGGCGTGTCCATGCCGAAGGATTTCTTCGATTTGAGAAACTGTTGCTGCAACTGAGTCACTCACTGTTACATTTAGGCCTCCAATCGAATGTGTTCGTCCTACAAAGACATGACCCAGGAGCCTAACGTCGTCCACCTTGTTGCTTGGCGTTGTTCATTGTGGGGGGTAAGCCCGCCGGCCTACATGCATCCCACCCACATCCCGTTTGGCCCGAGCTGATTGGCTGACCCGTCAATTGATATTGTCTGTTTGATGCTACGACGCGCGAGCCTCATTCAACAAGGCTGACATCATTCCATACTCTGCACATTGTCGACTTCTCGTATCGATCCCCCTCCGCGTGATTGTTTCGTAATTTTACTGGCGCTTTTTGGCTCTGGCCGGAAGCCGGGCTCGGCTGCGAATATGCGCATGCGATAGGATCCGCAGCAATCTTTCGCTAGAAAACTCTCCGGCCTCCTGCGCCAACATAAAAGCAGTAATATCACATCAACTGCATTCCATCGTTTTCGCACCCCAGCCATGTCGGCCTCGAAGAAGCTCGACGACTTCCCCGACGTCGAAGCCAAGCTGCAAAAGGCACACAAACAGTCCGCTTTCGAAAAGGAGAAGGCCGAACGAGAAGCGAAACGCAAACGCGAGGCCGCCGAGACCGCTGCCGTCTACCAAGACTTCGTCAAGAGTTTCGACCACAATAACGACGACGACGACGATGACGAGATCAGCGCTCTAGCTCGCGGCAGCGGTCCTGGGCGATCGTCTAGAGCCGGTGGTTTTGCGGCCGGCGGAAGCGCTCCACCCAGACGACATTTTGGCGCGGCTAGCAACGCCGGAACACTCAAGAGCGGCCCAGGCAGCTTGGGGCCACCACATGGGAGTTTTGGTCGCAAGAGAGGCTTTGATGGTGGTTTCCAGAGAGACTTTGGGCGTCATGGAGATGACGGTCGTGGCAGGCTCGGCTTTCACGGCGAGGAGCGCGAACGAGAAAAAGATAGAGACAGAACCTACGATGCGTCAGGGAAAGGCATATCCAAAGCCTTTGATACGGGCAGCGACGACGAAGTGAATGGGCGAGCGGTGGACAGGGCCGAGGAGCGCGCCGTCGCAAAGCCTACACTGCGGCTGGCCAACTTGCCTCCGGGTACGTCGCCCGCAGTCATCAAGGCCATAATCCCAGCAAACCTTACTGTGGAAAATGTGAAGATACTCCCACAGGCTGCCCCTATCTCCAACGAGCGCAAGTCTATGGCGGCCATTGTCATACTCTCCCAAGAAACGCCCGCTACCGACATGGACTCCGCCGTGTCATCTCTACAGAATCGCTACTTAGGCTACGGTTTCTATCTTTCCCTGCACCGCCATCTCTCTTCCGCCGTGGCAACCACAAACATTGCGCCATCCTCGTCCCTCCTCGCCACGGCGTCTTCTACCTCTTCCCAGCCTTTCGGGGCGAAACCTGCTCCTCAACCAGTCAATGACCCGCCTCATTCCCACCAGTTCCATCGCGGATTTGCGCCTCCTCCATCTTACGGTCCTGGCGGAGGCGCACTGAACCGGTCGAGCTTACTGCATGTCCCTGTGCAAGCGCCACGCGACATCAAACAACTCCAGCTCATCCACAAGACCATAGAGTCTGTCCTTGAGCATGGCCCCGAGTTTGAGGCTTTGCTCATGTCACGACTGGACGTGCAGCGAGAGGAGAGATGGGCATGGCTCTGGGACGCACGCAGTGTAGGCGGCGTATGGTACCGCTGGAGGCTGTGGGAAGTCATCACGGGCTCACAGTCGTACAGCAATAGTCGAGGTGGGTCCAAGCCAACAGGGAAATACCTACCGCTGTTCGAAAGCGGTCATGCATGGAAGGCGCCCGATAAGCCGTTAGCCTACGAGTACACGACGAGGATTGACGAGTTTGTCTCGGACCCAGAATACAATTCTTCGGACGAAGACGACGAAGATGAAGGCGCCAATAACCGTGTTGGTGACCACGGCGCTGGTGCTGGGACAGCAGGAGATGAGGGAACCACCTACCTCAATCCGCTTGATAAGGCTAAGCTTGTTCACCTGTTGGCCAGACTCCCAACGACGCTCAGTCGGATACGCAAAGGCGACATTGCCCGCATCACGACTTTTGCAATCACACACGCCAGCCGTGGTGCCGACGAGATTGTCGAACTGATCGTGTCGAATGTACAAAAACCCTTAGCACTGACTTCGGCGAATCCAGACTACAAGCAACAACAGCTTAACGCGAAGTCTGAGAATGATGACGGTGCAGGGCCCAGGAATGACCCCAGCGTCTCAAACGCGGTAGCCCCAACTGCGGGTGATGAGCTGGCAGATGCCGCCACCAGCAGCAACAGAGCCACAACAAATAGTAGTGAGCAAGTTGACATCAGTGGTGCTAGTCTCGTGGCTCTCTACGTGGTGAGCGATATTCTCTCTTCATCAGCAACGAGCGGAGTGCGCCACAGCTGGCGATTCCGACAGCTCTTCGAAACTGCTCTACGTGGGCGACAGATCTTCGAGCATCTGGGTCTCATGGCGGAGCGACTCGGGTGGGGTCGGTTACGCTCAGACAAGTGGAAGCGCAGCGTGGGGCTGATTCTGAGCCTGTGGGAGGGGTGGTGCGTGTTTCCTGCCGAGGCACAGGAGCTTTTCACCCAAAGCTTCGAGGACCCGCCAAGTCTAAGCAAAAAGATGGAGAAGACGGAAAGGGTGGTGCTGGCGCTGCGACTGCCACAGAAGCTGCGGCCCGTGCAGCGGGCGGGGACAAGAAGGCGGCAGGCAAGTGGAAGCCTGTCGAAGCTGGAGTCTCGAGCACAGAAGGCTTCAAGCCTGTGGCGGCGGAGACGGACAGGGGCATCTACGATCCAACAGGTGGAGACATGGACGTCGATGATCTGGATGGTGAAGCCATGGCAGAGGATGACGAGGAGGGGGCATTCATGGATTCCGATATTGATGGTATGCCGATGACGGACGACGAAGTTGAAGATGGCGGCGAGCCTATGGTGGATGTCGAGCCAACGCCACCCACCGCACCTCCGCCCGTGGAAACTGCAGAGGAAAGCAAGCCGCCTACCAAGCCAGAGTCAGGGATTTCCAGTGAAGTAGCCACGGGTGATCGGCAGCCTCGAAGGCGGCTTAGGGCAGTCGATATGTTTGCGGACTCGGATGCTTCTGACAGTTGAAATGAATAGAAATCATGCCCCAGTACATTTATGCCGCCGAGAGTTAATATGGGACCGTTGATGCTAAATTCATTAGTGCTGTATCTACATGTAGTTAAGTCTTGGGTCGTGAAGAATACGAATATTGAGTGAGCTTGGAGCTTGGGTATCTGAAAGTTTCTGACCTCTATGGCCGGCAAATATTCAAATTACTGGAGCCCAACAGGGGGCACTCGTGGGTAAGGTGAGTTTAAACCAAGTGACAGCACAGCGGCTTTCGCCCTGGGTTGGTCTCGTCGTGGGCAGGTCCAGACCAAGGTCGCAAACAGTAAATGTAAGCGGTAGGGCTGAGCAAGTTCACAGGATCAGACAAATAGAACAGACGAACCATACGTAATACTTGATAATGCCATACCCAAAGTACCAAAGTAGTTAAGTGAATTCTAAGTACCAAGTTGAAAAATAGTACCAAACATATATACTCTACATTCGTCGTCGAGGAGAGGCTCATAAACCGCGCCCAATACCAACCTAGGCTGTCTTAACTCTGACCTATCTACCTAGCTAAGTACTACCCCCAAGGGTGAATTTCTTTTTGCATCAATATTTGCGCTAGGAAACTGTGTTCAGAACAGAAGAGAAGATGCAATAGCCCCCCAAAAAATATTGAAATACAGCGTGCTTCAATAGATTCACTGATGTTGGCGCCCGCAAGTACTTGGAAGGGGGAGTTAAACATTAGGTACATACCTTCGATGCCAGGTCGTATAGATACCCAAATGTACTAAGGTTTCCCAATACTACAACATATCTTCCCATTATGCAAGGTCCTTTCATCCCAGAGGATAACGGCACCGGGCACCCAGCCCACGGATGCTTGCCTGTGGGATCTGTGACTTGCTGGACATGCTTGGTGTGAATGAAGCCTTAGCAAGACCCATGGTCTCCAGCAAGTGAAGATGGTGGCGTTGCAGGAGAGAAATCTGTTGAGTAAATCACACCACGGCTTCCCCGCTCTGTTACTTTGCAGGTTCCAGAAGGACGGCCGCCTCGCATGATGAGTTCCATGCCCCTACGGAGACACCGAACTCGTTCAATATTGATTATTGAGAGGAGCGTCTTCTCATGAGGCGCCTGCTTAGGTACGCTTGAGCCGCGTCTGCTCCCTCGCAGCCAGCCCACCTTGTTCCTGGCAGCCCAAGGTCCCAAGGTGTGTACATACCCAGTGGAGATCTGCAGGTGCCACCCATGGCTTTACTAGGAACGTCACCAGATCCGACTGCTTTCCTCAACAAAGAGCTTCCATGCTTCCAGACCAAACCACGACACACAATGGTACAATCGCCATACTGTATAGATTGCTCAAACACAATTATTGCTGGTTCGTTCCCTGCCCCGGGAGGCTTGCCGTGTAAGTCTCCTATCCACTGCAGAGCGCGCACAAGCAGAACTCAGCTTCTCGTGCGAGGCCTAAGGGGGGCCAGCTTGGGCTCTTCGAGAGACAAATCGCGATCCGTAGCAAAGTACCTTGTAGGTAGTCGTATTGAGTATGCCGAGCGGCGCGGATGCCAGAAGCATTGACCTGACAATGCCTGTTCAGTCTAGGATGGGATTGATCGTGAAGGTCAACACTGACCATGCATGGTCTGCCCCCTCTTGACGACTTCTCGAGAACAGCGAGAACCCTTGTGGGGGGCTCTTCTCTTTTCATCACCCGTCTCCAAGCTCTGGTTCTGTGATGTGGCTTGTTCGTAAGTCGAATTAACCGTTTGCTACTTAGTATACGAGGCTGTGCCGCCACGAACGAGTGCCGGCGCTTGTAGTGCACAATGCATGTGCGACCGCTCGGCCAGCGCGGCATCTTAGGTCTCGTATATGTATGTTTCTTCGCCAAGACCGAATCTCAAGATTGACTACCAGGACAGGGGACAGGGCTCTTTGACATGGGGAAGAGATCTACAGGGTCCAGTTTACCATACTGTAGCACTTAGCACAAATATTGCAGGTCATGTACGTTTCCGCTTTGATTTCCGGTTGGCAGAAAAGGGAACTCGATCATCATCAGCATCGTGCCATCAATGTAGTGACCCAAGCGCGCTTTCCACTCGGAGCCTCATTTCTATTCGCAGTATTAAGCGCGCATAGACGCACCCGTTCAACTGTTCACCATGATGATCAAGGTTGATGCTTGGGTGTGGCCACAAGCAGTGTCTACCCGCGCAGTAGGACGAAGACGTTTTGCTTCGGTGCTCTCGGTACGGTGTGATGTGCTACTTACTTGATTTAGCAGCTTCACTAACAATGAGCCTACCTACCTTATGTACCTAATCTAGTAGATGGTCGCCCAGCACCTATTTGGGACTGGCCTTGGCGAGTCCAATCGTTGTCTGTTTCAAGTTTGGGAAGATCTTGTTTCATCCCGTCCAACTGAACGGCAGAGTACGGCGAAAGCCTCCTGGTTTAGTCAAGCCCGACACAGTTGATAGGTGAGTTTCGAACAGTCAACAGACGAGGATGCTAACTGGTTTACTAGTCTCGTGCCGTTTACCGGTTTGTGGATTTGTTAAATTGATGTTAGTTCTGTCGTAGGATCACGCTTGCATGTGACACGGTGCTCACATCACAGCGATTTTATTTAATGAATGCCCAGTCCACATAAGTAGGTGTCCAATCTTCAACCGGGCCAAGAGTACATGTAAGTCCGGCATCATCTTGCAGCAGCCGGTCAACAAGCACGGAATGTCTGTTTCTCTTGTATTAACTCATCCATCGTATCTTTCATAGCTCGTAAACTACAGAAGAGTGCTACACAGTTGGCGTAATTGCCGCCTGGCTTGTTGGGTAGTAGTGGGAAAGGTTTTATGCTTACATCAATTGGTTGATACAGAACGTCGTATGTACCCAGTATCAGTAAGAACCTTACATTTACTATTCGTCTGATGCGACCGGTGTACTTAAGAGCTGAAGATAGTTGACCAATTCAAGCGGAAAGCCGAAGAGCTACGGGCTATTTTACCGCGCTTTCATTGGACCAGACCAGGCCGGGCGCAGCTACAAGTTCAACCTACATTTGTACTTACGTTCGACTAGACGGCCCCTCCCTTACACAGCGGGAAGGCAAATGCATCTATCTAGGCCAGAGCGGTTCCTGGTTACAGTGCCATCACTTGTGTACCCCCCCTTTTTTTTTTTTTTTTTTTTTTTTGTTCAACTGTTTTCTCTTTAAGCACGTTCTTATTCTAAGGCCATAGTTACAGATCCAGCTAGCCAGCCCCCACCATACTCATCAGGATACCCCTCCAAAGACGAAGGAGCAGGCCGTAGATAAAACCCGGTTTAGCAGCTTCACGGGGGGCTGGCCAATGAAAACATGCTCGCTTTCCACACACCTAGCTTCATGCATTATGTACCTAACTGGAAAGTAGGGACGACCTAACAGCACCCCACTAGCGGCACACGACTTCCTATCCTTCTACATGTAGCCTTCCCGGCCATACGTTCGCAGCGAAAAAAGAAAGAAACAACCACCTAGAAAATCCGGAAGAGAGAGTGAGAGAGATACCTAATGTGTTGAAGAATTATACCTGGTATGAGGTAGGTAGTCGAGAAGAAGAACCTTTGATGGATCGCGGTACCTAACCAACTACATGTACCTACCTACCTACCTAGCCATTTCACGTGCTCGACCTAAGTGCGCTTCTACATACGACGGGAGCTTAGTGGGCATCAGCGGATAGGTAGCTACATTCTACAAAGTACTACTGCTGAACGTATTGACAAAATTGAAGACAGCAACATTGATCGAGTTCCTGCTATTGATAGTTAAACACCACCAGCCAGGCGCAACTCCTGCAAGTGCCGCCAATATCGCGAACCTTACTTGTCTACACTTCCCAACAGCGCGCCAGCAGACCCAGGCGTAGTCAGAAGGTAGATTTCAAGCATGCGCTACTGTCTTTGGCCTCTTCTGCTGGTTCTTGTGCACCAACCCCGATGAACGGCGCGCACAACTTGGCTGGTCCTTCCAACATTACCTTGCGGGCCTGCTTCCATTCATACACTTCATTGCACAAATCAGTAGACGCGAGTCTGATATATTTATATCTTCAACCGCTGCTCTCTACTCTTATCCAGCCGGAGTTTCTGTTTCTCATGGCGACGCCTTTCCATCATTCATTTTGAGACAATCCGTTGCGACACAAACTCGACAATAGCTTAAGCTTGTCGCAAAATCCGTTGCGCAGCTTAAAAAAGGACCTCGCTTGATCCAACCATCAACCTCAGACTGGCCAGGCTGCAGTCGTCACTGACTTCATGGTCACTGCCAGCGGCTCTGTATCAAGGCCGTCGTATATGTAAGCAGCTGAGTTTCCCCTCTTACTCGAGACATCCCGGTATACGCAGAGTGTCTGACTCGGAAGCATTGTCGAAAGCTGGCATACACCACGCTTACTTCTACACTTGCTACGCGTGGCCGGGCACACTTTTTTGGGCCGAAATATCCCAACGTCCTCTGCAACGCGACTGCGTGGCAGGTCCCGAGCGGCGCGTGGAACTTTGCTGCGTAACGAGAACCAATGCCATTGGTCAAGCATACACAATATATTACTGTTCAGTCCAACGACGGAAAGTTGGTCAAGATGCCGGTTATAAATGAAGTCAAAATGGCATGGTTAGTATTAGGAAATCCCTATTCCATCTGCCTCACGTCTTGTATCCTCTCCCGCATATAGGAACGACTTAGCCCGGATATCGAGTTCGTTCTCGAGCTGACTTGCCACGGATATATAGTTTGCCTTGCATCCGGGGCCACCGGTCTACCAAATGTGGACATGAGCTCACTCGCCCCATGATTCCAGTTCGCAAGCCGGGGCGGCCATTGGCCAATTGCCCAGGACACTTCCCCAACCAAGCCTGCGATTGCAATCAGCAACAAATGCTTGTGGCCATTCCGAAGAAGTCACGGTGCGGGGAATGTGGTGATCATGGTTCAGCTTCGGGCAGCACTCCAGCGCCCATCAAAACGGAACATCCGGTAACTCCGGGCGTGCCCCTTGCTTCGCCGACAAAATCGACGTTCCGAATCAACAAGGCGGGTGGGAGACCCTCGTCGCGCAAACAGTCTTCTGTTAGCGATGTGGCCGACCGGCTTGAACGGATGGACCCTACTACCTACAACATCATGGGCAATGGCTTCCCAAATGCCCAAGCGCGGATTGAGCATGGCCAGATGCCCCATCAGCCATTCCAGACTCCCATGATGATGAGTTTGGATCCGACGTTGAGTCCCATGTACCAGGCCCCTTTCCCCTACCCAATGTCAACGATGCCGCACTCAACGCACAACGGCAACATGGGTATAAATCCCACTATGCCCTTGATGAATGGCGATCTCGCGCCAGGCCACGACATTGGGACACCGGAGAGAACCACTGGCTACGGCTCCGAAGCAACCAATGTGAATTTCACTCCAGCCTCCGATGCCATACCGGCAGCCCCCCAAGGAGGCTGTTGCGCCCCGAAAGCGACGGTAAAAGACAGTACAGAATCAAACGGTTTCGATCCGGTTTCTGCGTCCAACACTGGCATGCAAATCCCACAGCAGCCACTGCCCACAGCCCCTCAGAACCATGAGCTTTACCAAGACTCGGCACATGCGGATTACGGAACTTATACAAACCCACTGCACTATGCACAATGGCAGCAGCAGCAGCAGCAGCAGATGGGATCGTATGGGGGTTATCCAACAGCTCACGCGCAAAGTAATTGCGGCTGTGGCCCGGGGTGCCAATGCCTCGGCTGCTCTCAACATCCCTTCAATGAGGCTATGCATAACTACGTCAATCAAGCATATCAGTTTCAATACCAGGACAACTGGCTCAAGCAGCCAGACGAAATGCCAAGCTCAGCGATGCAAGATGGCGGCTCGCCCTTTGCCACCACATCTTCAACGCCAGAAGCCGCAGAAGTACCGTCATATGAGGTTAGCAGTAAGGAAGGATCACCAACCCTCAACAGCAGCAACTACTTCTTCATCAATATTCCATGCAGAGGTAAAAAAGCGGAGTGCGCCTGCGGGGACAACTGCATGTGCGAAGGATGTACAATCCATCATCAGGAGGCGATGCAGAAGCAGTCGCCAAAGGAGAACAACACCACCCAGCCAAAGGATTTTGAGCTCTGAGAGTTAGGCATGAACAACGGCGAGAAAAGGAGAAAGGGCAATTAGACTATAGGGTATACATTGCGCTTGTATCACTCAGTGGACAAGGACATAACCCGTGGAGTTCCTCAGCTTAGATTGCGCTGTTCTATTTGACGAATACAGCACCCTTATTCACAGTAAAGAGCACGTTGTTGCACGGTGACATGAAAGAGGGTGGATGTGAAAATGTTAAATTTTAGACACACCCCGTTTGTAACTACAGGCGACCTGAGACGAAGTGCTCTGCTTTGTCATGTTGGCGTATGTCGTACGGGTTACCAAAAACAATTAAGAGACAGCTGCTGCTTCGGCATTAGCCTTGACTGGACCCCGATGGCCCCACTGTATAAAGCCGTGGGCAATCAGTATCGGAATTCCATTGTTGCCAACAATTAAAGCAGTCTTGCGAGCATCATCACATTGCAGTAGAAATAAAAACATGGCTGACCAAGAGACTCGTCGGGGCGCCCCAGAAGGTGGCGCACCCCACAGCCAACATGGCCGCCCAAGGTCAGAGAAGCGCAAGCGGACTGCGTCGAGGTCGCCCAGTCGCGAGATTCGTCAGAGGCATCCCGACGATACCAAAGGGAGTCGCTCGCATTACACACACAGCAATCCCCGAGGCAAAGATCCGCAGTCCCCGACCGCGTCTGTGCGACAACAGCACGCTCACCGCCACCACCATCACCATCATCATCACCATCGATCCTCCCACGGTCACCATAAGCAGCGATCCTCCTCGACTCGTGTCTCACGCGCTGCCACGACCGAGCTGCCCTACTCGGCACGACCTCTGTCCAAAGCGGACTACGATGCATTTCTGCCCTTACTCGCGCGGTACCTCGATATTCAGAAGGGCAAGGACATACACGAACTCGATGAGCGCGAGGTCCGGGGCCGTTGGAAGAGCTTCGTCGGCAAGTGGAACGAGGGATCTCTGGCCAACGGCTGGTACGACCCTGAATACTTCCAGGAGGTCTGCCAAACCGAGACCCCATATGTTGCAGCGCAGGTTGTAAAGCAGGACAAAGCATCCGCCTCGCCGGCTCCCAGGAAAAGATCTCTAAGCCCAAGACCGGGACCGGGACCGGGATTAGGAAATGGATTAGAGGGCAGCGGGGGCGAGGATGAGGACGAAGATGAAGACGATGACGACTACGGGCCCAGAATGCCTGACAAGAGGGGCGGAACCACCACTGGCCGACCCGGGCCGGGCATCCCAAACCTGCAGGATCTAGACCTGCAGCGCGAGCAGGCGAACGAGGACAAGGCTGAGCAGATCGCCCAGCTGCGGCAGCAGCGCAAGGCCGACCGAGCCGAGCAGAAGGCACGGCTCGAGGAGCTGGTGCCGCGGGCCGAGGCCGGGACGCGCGAGCGGCAGCTCGAGAAGAAGCGCGAGGTCAACGAGAAGCTCAAGTCGTTCCGGGAGCGGTCGCCCGGTGCCGCCGAGGTCGTCGACGACAAGGAGCTCATGGGTGGCGGCGACAGCGTGGCCGAGTACAAGCAGGCCAAGGCGGCGGAGCAGCGGCGCAAGACGGAACGAGAGCTCCGCCGCGAGGAGATTGAGAGGGCGCGCGCCGCCGAGCGGGAGGAGAAGCTGCGGGAATACCGCGAACGGGAGGAGGACACCATGGCCGTGTTCAAAGAGATCGCGCGGCAGAGGTTTGGGTAACGGGAGTATCGGTTTCCCACTGTATTTATACATACTTGGTTCCCAAGTGATTTAGTGACTACATCGTGGCCTTCCTCCAGCAAATTTCCTTATTGGGTGTTCTTACAAAGAATGAGCACGTAGGAACATGGCAAGTCATTGTTATATGATGTATTGGCTATTTTGTAATATACTGATAAAAAAGTAGTAGATGAGAGCGCCATCGCTACAGTGCGGCGCATATATGAAGAAACTGTACGCTACCTGGTGCTGCAGGCGGACCCCACCAAAACCCTGGCAAGCTGATTGCCAAATTTATCGTGATGGGAATTATCAGCACTGCGGGGTGAAAATCAACCCCGCCAAGAAGTCGAGGAGAGAGTACTTACACCATTTCATTGCATCACTTGCCGCTTACTTGCAGATATCTCGCCATGGAGCTGGAGGAAGACCTGGATCAGACCAACCTCTTTGAGGAACCGGCGGACTTTGCCCCGCCAAAGCCCCCGACTAAGCAAGTCTTCAAGCTTGCGTCGGGTAAGGAGATCACCATTCACCTGGTAGGCTACAACCTGTACGAGGGCCACTACCTCTGGAACGGTAGTCGCTTCGTCTCGCAATGGATCGAGACACACGTGCACCTGGTCAAGGGCAAGACGGTCCTGGAGATCGGCGCCGGCGGCGGCCTGCCGAGTCTGGTGACGGCGCATTTAGGCGCGCGCAAGACGGTCGTCACCGATTACCCGGACCAGGACCTCATCGTCAACATCAACAAGAACATCGACGAAGCGGCGGAGCTGCTGCCCACTCCCACACGGGACTACATCGTGGCCGAAGGCTACAAGTGGGCCGACGACCCGGCCCCCTGCTGGCGCACATCAACCAGGCCGGCGCGGCTGACCAGGCGGCGACCGAGAAGTTCGACATCCTCATCCTGGCCGACCTCCTGTTCAAGCACCCGCAGCACAAGAACATGGTCAAGACGATCCAGATGACCATGAGACGGCGCCGCGAGAGCAGGGCCTGGGTCTTCTTCACCAGCTACCGGCCCTGGCTCAAGGAGAAAGACCTCGGCTTCTTCGACCTGGCCCGCGAGCAAGGCTTCGACGTCGAGAAGGTCTTCGAGACGCGCATGGACAAGCCCATGTTCGAGAACGACCCCGGCGATCTCGATGTGCAGAAGACTTGTACCGGGTGGGAGATCCGGTGGCCCGAGGCCCAATGCGAGGCATGAACGGCAACAGGGGCATTTCTCTGCTTTTAAGGCCTCTACAGTATCGTAGTAGAGTCCAATCTGATGCTCGGGACGGGAAGCTGGGTGTGTGACGGAAACCGGCAGACTCGTCTCTTGGCGCTTCCAGTCAAGAGGATGCCAAGACTCGATTCAGAATGGCCGCCCCCGTTACAAGCGGGATTCGCGCATCACACCAACTCCAGCCAATTGCATAGATAGAACATAGTTTTGGGGCCAATATGCATGGGGAGTGTGGGTGGTAATACGACCGTCAGCCGTCAGCTGTTACCTGGAGTTATTTGGCTCAAGCTGGGTTAGCTCGTCGAGGCTGTGCCATGCATGTTCTAGGTTCGTTGCAGCGGCAAGCAAGAAACCAAACAACCAAAGCAGCAAAAAGGTCCAGTCCTGGGCGCGTCCTCTGGTCTCCAAGCTCCCAACTTCACCTCTGTTCCTGTGCTTCCGTAACCATGCCTTACCTACTTAACTGCCTACCCATGTTGTTGCCTTGCCATCCGACTGTCCAGCGTCTTTTCCAATTGGGCCAGATGCCATTCAGTAATTCGGCGGGCTGTGTCAATCGTCGCTAACGTGAAGTGGGGGTGCTGTCAGCTCTCACTCATCCCCCATCTCGCCAGGCACGATACACAAATGACCCAGCTGGTGATTGAACTTACCAGAAACTAGATCAAACTGGCCTACAAATGATGCCCTGACTCAGATGGGCAAGCCACCGAGTTGTATGTGTGGTGTAATCGGTTCTCCGCGGTGCTCGGAATCCGTTGTACAGGAGTAAATGTGACATCTTTCCCTGCTGGGCCTGATCGACCTTGTTGCCCATCTGCAGCGTCTCAACACAGCCTCACCAACTCCCCTCGTATCATTCGTCTTTACTTCTTTTTTCGTACTTACCCTCTCACTCACTCTCTTACTCCAAGCCTGCATGCTGTGCTGTGAAAGTGGGCTCCCTCTTGACAAAACTTCTGCCGTTGGGCCCTGCCATCAAGGCTTTCCTTCTCCCTCCCCCGTCCATTCTCTTTCATCTTACCGGGACCACGAATACGTTTTTGCTCAGAAACTCACGCTGTATGCCTAAACCTGCCGCCGCCGCCAGCTCAGACTCGCTCTCGTTATTATGGCAAAATGGGGAGTATCTTCCTGGCTAGTCTTTGTTCGAGGACTGCAGATTCTGGGCGCCTTGGTTTCGGCTCTTTGTAATGGCGGCCTTCTCGTCTATATTCATGTCAAAAAGCTCGGGCTCTCGCCAGCAATGTCGGCGCTCGAGTATATGGTTCGTGCCACGTCTGTTTCTACCGTCTCCCCGCTCCGCTGTAGACTGTGAACGAAAATTTTCCCCTTTTCTCTGTTTTCTTTGGGAGAGGTCCGTGGCCGGGACGACCAAAGAACCAATAGCTATGTCCAGGCTTACTGACTAAACTCAACTTGGAAAAGACTTGTAGCATACTCATATACACCGCTATTGTATTACTGGTTCAGCACACGGGGAAGCGAAGCCTACAAGCCAGGACGTCCTTCATTGTCCCCTTCGTGGTGGGCGACGTCCTCTTCACGGGCTTGATGATCGGGATCATCACAGTGCTGGCTCGGACAGGTGTTCCGTCCAACTGCGCCGGGCTTACGAGATCTGACTGTAAGAGATTTTTCTTTTCGTGCCACACATGTTACACGTACCTATCACGATTGGCGATGCCATATCAGTGCCCAAATCTGCTGCTAATCACAGACGTTTAGACAAGGATGACGAGCCGAATGACCCGCCACATGGGTACGATACGATTCGTTTCGGCGACGGCTCGGCGGACCACAAGGGCGCGCTCGATAAGTATTGCGCATTGGAACGTGCCTACTACTTCATAAGTGTGGCCATGGTGTAAGTCGTCTACTCGCCCGTAGCTCAGAAAAAGATTGTGTCTAACTTGCGCACCCGGTAGCTTTTCGTACATGATCACGGTGACCTTGTCGATATTGCGTATATGCGAAGGACTGTACACACGAAACAATGTGGTGGATGAGCGACTGACTACGGCGACCGAGCTCTACCGATTCAAGTCGAACCGGTCCAAGGTCCGCGGCTTATCGATGACAAGCCAATCGCGGTCGCCGCCGATGTCACCACTGCGTCCAGGCGTGGCGACGTCGCCGTCGTTCCCGAGCGGGTCCTCGTTCCAATACCAGGACCGCCGGCCGACGCTCCAGCAGATGGTACCGCAGCATCAGCATCAGCAGCAGCAGCAGCAGCCTCAGTACTCGGCCATGCCGCCAACGGCGATGAGGGTCGACCCGGCCCGCGAGGGGCTCCTGGTCGATGAGCAGAATGGAGACGGCGATGCCGAGGCGGAGGCGGCTATGGTGACGGACGGCTACCGGCCGCAGGTCGCCCACTCACATTCCCATTCAGATTCGCAGGGGAGCATGCCGGCGCTGCCGCCGTACACGCCCGGCGAGTCGTCGCGGTTCATGGTCGGGCATGGGAACGAGAGTAACGAGATGCGGTTGAGCGACTATGTCAAGGGGGAAACGAGAGCGCAACGAGAAAAGGACGGTGGCGTGCAATAGTATATGTGCATGCAGTAGGGCCGGGGCGTTCTTGAGTAAGGAGGGTGATGGGCTGGCATATGCTGCATATAATCGGCGAAGGGCGTTTTCATTTGTTTCGTGGCCTGGTATTTCGTACTGCCTTATTTAAATTATACCTTACGAGCTGGGTTGGCGAAAGGGAGTGATATATGTCGCCCGGTTGGGCCGATATCGAAATTGCTTATCTTTTAGTTCCAATATCGGAGTATAACATGTCGGATATATAGGAGCAGCTTCTCTTCTCGGGATCTGGAGTCGATCGATATGATAGCGAAATAATTGTTACGTTGTTTATCATACGTTCTACATTTGTGGTTCCAGTTTCAGAAAGGGCAGCTACTTACACAGGTAGGATCTCCAACTGCAACCCCGCATCCTCTCCATGCCAGTGAAACAAGTCGTACCATAACATAAGCACAGAATAAACATAACCTGCAGGCATCGGGTTCATCTCTGTAAGAAAATGCTGAAGTTCGGAACCAAACTAAGAAACGTATTGGCTCAAGTTTCACACCACCCTTACTTCTAGCTTAACCTTGCTATCTACCACCGTATATTAGTCTAGAGCTACTACAATATACCAGCATGGCTTCTCCTCCCTCTCTAACCCCATCCGCCCCCGCCGCCGCACTCCGCGAGCAACTCCACCGGGACGGCTTTGTCATCATCCGCCAGATCCTCTCCCCTGCCGAGCTGGAGCCCCTCCGCGCGGCGGCGGTCCGGACCATGGCCCTCGCGCGCGCCGGAAAATGGCCGCACATCCGCACCGTGGGGAAGCAATTCCCGCCATGGCCCTCGAAGCCGGATCCGGCCGGGGCCGGCATCTGGGGCGTCCAACACCTGCTCCACCCGGACCTGCCAGACTCCCCGGTCTTTGCGCAGAGCTACTTCAGCGCCGCGGTCTTGGACATCGTCAAGGCGCTGCTTTCCGTGTCAGGGGACGATGAAGGTGACCACGGCGGTCGGGGCGAGTGCAGAGACGACGACCTCGTCATGGAGCTCTACAACATGCTCGTGCGGCCCGACGCGCCCTTCGAGCTGCGCTGGCACCGCGACGACGTACCGTGGACGGCGGACGCCGCGGAGGAGCTCGTTCGGCTCGAGGCCGCGGAGCACGCCCACGCCCAGTGGAACCTGGCGCTGTGCGACGGCGACGCCAGCCTGGTCGTGGTGCGGGGCTCGCACCGGCGGGCGCGCACCGAGGCCGAGCGCGCGGCGGAGCCCTTCCAGACCCTTATTAACGACGAGGAAGGGGCCCAGCTGACGGTCCGGCTCGACGCCGGCGACGCCGTGTTCTACGACAACAACATCGTGCACCGCGGCGTCTACGACTGCCGGCAGGAGCGCCTGAGCCTGCACGGGACCGTTGGGCACCGGGCCGGGGGCCCCGCGCGAGCCCGCAACGTGCTGCAGCACGGCGTCGGCGAGTGGGTGGACCAGTGCGACTTTGCTGGCTGTCTGGGAGGAGACGATCGGGTCCGGGAGAGGGCCGAGGGGATGCGACAGAGGCTTGTGCGGCTGGGGCGGGAGAGTGGTGACGTTGGGTTCTCGTTGGAAGGTTGAGTTAGTTTCTTAGATTGGTGTCTTGTTCAGGAGAGAGGCCCAAGAGCGCAGCGAGGTGTGGATGGAATGTGGGCATCTATGGAAGCGACGGCATACGAAACCCTGTAAAACCGCACAGCTAAGTAGACAGTGTCCGTTCCTGCAATGCTTCTTACGAATCCATAACGCGTCTCGTTTCTTGTACAAACTTACCCCTTTCCCTTCCGGGTAGGCGGAGCATTGACGTCGTTTCGGCTGCGTCGGCGGATAAGGTTCACCATATAATGTCAACCCCTTTTAGGTACAAGCCAAAACGACGAGTGGAAGTGGAAGTACGGCTCATAGTCAAAATGAAGGATTCGTTTTATATGCAGATTATGCCAAGTGTATATATACATGAATTGTAATAAGAAGCTGGCTTGAAACCAACTGTGTATGCACTGAATGATATGCACCCTTCCTAGCTATGCAACCTCCCCCATCTCCGTCGCCCATATGTCCTTGAATTCCATAGAGAAAACTCAACCCACACTAGCCGCTCCTGAAAACGGCAATGTTGGCCGGGTACACGTTCACGTTGTCCTGCCACTTGGCGAGGCTGCGCCCGTCGCGGTCGATCATGCTCAACGACCCGATGGTGTTGAGGTTGTAGATGTTGATGTTGCTCGAGCTGCCCTCGATGGAGACGATGCGCGACTGGCAGGTCTCGCCCGCCTCGACCGTCGAGCACGTCGTCGAGTACGAGCTGAAGAAGGAGTAGTGGCCGGCGCCGTAGATCATCAGGTTGCTCGAGTCGAGCACCCGCAGGCCCCACGATGAGGCGCAGTTGCCGCCGACGCCCGAACACGAGGTCGCGAAGTCCGGGTCGCGCAGGGACGTGTTGACCTTGAAGGGCACCAGGGCGTTGGGCGTCGGCTGGAAGTAAGGGGTCTCGGTCTGCAGCTCGCTGGCGAAGATGTTCTTGGTGTTGGCGAACTGGTAGTTGTACAGGACGTGGTGCTCGACCGCGGTGCCGTAGAGCCAGAAGCGGCCCTCGGTCGACTCGATGTAGAGGCCGCGCCCCGCGTAGATGGTGGTCTGCGTGTTGGCGTTGTCGTCGATGTCGTGGTCGGCCACCCACAGCCACGTGTTCTCCATGTAAAGCCCGGACGACTGCGGGGTGGCGTGCATCGACATGTACGCCGCCACGCACTGCTGGACGACCGTGCTGGACCCAGGGTTCTTGAGACACTGTGCCACCTGCAGCTGGGAGCCGGTAAACCCTCCGATCCTGGTGTGCACATCCCACATGCCACTAGGGGTGCCGGTCGAAGCAAGGTTGTACTCGAATAGAATAGCGCCGGGCTGAGAACCCTGGGTACCGACGATAAAGTCCGAGAGCTCGACCACACCAGCCTGGCCTGCCGCAGCGCCAATCTTGACGACCGGCTGCGGGTTATCGACATTGGACCAGTACCCGCCAGCGGCCATCAGCACAGGGTAGCCTTCACCGACGATCTTGGCACCGGGAGGGATGGTTATGGGCGCGGTCAGGCGGTAGAGGCCGTAGTCAATGAAAACGACCTTTCCGGCCGAGGTAGCATCGTTGATCGCATTTTGGATAGCAGTAGTCTAGGAGAAGGGAAGAAAGGAAAAAAAAGTCAGCGTGTTGAGGCATGAGCATATCGAAGCATGTGAACTTACATCGTCTGCAGCAGCATCACCTTTCGCACCAGCGCTCCGTACACTGACAAAGGAAGATGCCGGGAGTGACTCGTACTGGGGTTTCGAGCGAGTGTAGTACTTGTTGCCATCCAAGAGGACCGAGGGCCGACTGTTGGGGGTGATGGCCCCGATTTGGTTGATCGGGCCGTTGGGAGTGTATCGGTGACCTTCGCTCCAGGCCGTGATGGTCGTGGAACCGCTGGAGCCAGACAGCACAGTGCCGCTGGGTCCAGAGACAGCCAACGGCACATTCTGCAGGGCAACGTTCTCGAGGACGACGCTTCCGGCGGTTGCTGGTTGCGAGGATGAAGTCCAAGCCGTGACGATGCCGACAGGGGTGTTGACAATCGTGCTGTCAATCAGTGTGAGGGAGCCAACCTCCTGCTTTCCATTGCTACCGGCTGATATGTCAATACCCTTCCCGCAATTGTTGATTTGGAGGCCGATGTATGTCCATCCCCAGTTCCAGAGCTGAATGATGGCTGTTCCACAATCGTTGAAAACCAGATTCCTGTCTACCTGTCAGCATGGGCAGTCAAGAGCCTAAACAAGTAGGCAATCATTTGATATGGGTTACCTCATAGTGTACTGTTGGTTGCCCATGGAGGCACCAGTAGCACCTCCGTTGAACGTCAGATCAGACATGAAGCCTCCCGACCCTGTATGACACATTATGTTAAGCATGCTGCCCAGGAAACACGTGGAAGAGGGAAGGTTTCATACCACTTTCAATGAATAGACCAACGTGCACGACCCCATTTCCCTTGGGCATATTGAAGACAATATTTTGGAGGCTGGTTGCTTGCGATGTAGGCCAGTGCATACCCGTCGCAGCAGTGCCCGGGGCGATGGCGGTGGTATCGAGAACAAAGTTCCTGACTTGGCGGTAGAAGACATTGGTCGTGACCCAGTTGGGGTTCTCAGTATAGTAAGGGTTACCATCGATGAGACCAAAGCCTTGGAAGTTGGCAGTAGCTTTCAAGGTCGGAGGCGAGCTGGGGTCTCCGTACATCTGCGTGAAGTAGTACGGGACGATGGACGACGAGATGAGATAGGTTCCGGCGGGGAAGTATAGCACGACCGGAGTCATAGTTGTCGATGCCTTTTAGGGGTTAGTATCTGCTGGGATCGAAATGCCCCGGGCAGCCATGGCTGGTCACTTACACAGCCTCGTCCACATCGGTTCCCAGGGGTAGTGATGGCATTGTTGATAGCGGCAGTATCATCCGTCACCCCATCACCTAGGAGGGGAGTTAGCTGCAGATTCCAACGCAACAGTTTTTGTCGACGAACCTTTGGCCCCGTAGTCTTTCACATTACGGAACACAGGGGAGTTCGAGCCAGAAAAAGGTGCAAGACCCTGATCTATACAGCCGCATGTTAGCTTCCAACTTGTCGGGTTGAGGTTAACCAAGACGCACGTGGGATATCCGCCAGCCAGAAAGACTGGACAGTGACAGCTAAGCTGATGACAGCCAGAAGAAAACGGTGGAGCTGCATCTTGGAGCGAAGATGCCTGTCTATAGGAGCAAGTAGGATGCCAATGACAGAATGACAGATCCCAAGTTCTGGAAGAGTCGAGGAAGCTCAATGTCTTATAAGAAGTCTGGGCAAGACTTGCGAGACCGGGGAGATGGTTAAGCAAATAGGAGCACGTTGATGAATAGCTAGCAACGCTAGCGACGGTCTTCCCAAGACATCATAGGAACTGAGGCATGGGATTGCGCAGGCTCCATAGCGCAGAGTTCAGTCACGGTCAACGAATAGGAAGCTATGCCAAACTGACAGCCAGCGGAACAGGGAAAAGGATCTAGACGGGCAGCCTATACCAGCTCGGGCCTGTCTTCAATCGGGCTGATCCTGACTCGAGAGCATCTGAGGAGAGCCGACCATGTCGACTTCTCTCCCCATGACCGGATTTCCCTGCCGTTGGATCATGAGTTTCGTCAGTTGTAGGATCCATTGGGAGCATGTACCAAGGTTGGTTATGTTATGAACCCCTAAGCCGGGAGGCAGGGAAGCCATGGTATATGTGCGTGACTATAGGTACGCAACGTTACCCGTCCAGCGGTGCGGTTGGTGGAGTATCACGGTAGCTCAAGTTGAGGTTCTATCATCACCCCCTTGCTTGTAGTATACCGAGTCGCGGGGGTGGGTGCGGTATGTAGCCAGAAGGTCAGGCAGGCACACACGCACACACACACAACTCGTTACAGCTGGGGGGTTTAGCGTCCGTGCGGAGCCATCAATAGAAGCAACCAGGACCACGCGGTGATAGGCTCCTCCCCATTGCCATCATCAACAGGGCAATTTCGGCTTTCATTACCTACATCAGTCTGATGAGATTGGGTTGGATAGCTGAAAACGAATGATTCACATGTGCCGCCGACAGGTAGCCGGAACGCGGCAAGGGTCGCCTTCAATAAGCCATTAGTGTTTCCTTACTCTAGACATGTTGAATTAGGCCGAGTGGTTTTCTAGCAGAAGCCTGGGCCTGGGCCTGGGCATACTTGCTAGGTATGTACATAAGGTATGTGTGTAGCTGAGTAGCGAGCGACGTTAGCTGGACTGAATCATCAAATGTGTCTTTTCGGGTTTCGTGCAGGCTGGACTGCCGGAGGTGGGGCGTTCAAGGCGCTGGAGAAGGCAACCCTACTGTAGAAGCGCTACTGACAGCCAACAGCCAACAGCCAACGGCCTACACCTGACTGACCATGGGGCGAACTCGTTTCCCACAGCCAATCCAACATTGCTCGAGTCAGGGTGGGAGTGTATAGTCATGTTGGCGCCAGCCTGCCATGTGCTGCTCATGGGCGAACTATTCCCTCCGCGTGAGCGCGTCTGCTGGTTGAATGCAACACAATCCTGCCCATAACACTTTCGGCTCGATGCTCAAGATGGAAGGTCGATAAAAGTCTAATTGGGGCTTCAAGTGTAACGGTTCCAGCCTCAATGGAGAAGGAGGTGGCTTTCCTCTCAAGCAGTGCTGACCAAATCCGCCTGCTGCTTGAGCACCATCGAAATACAGAACATCTCTACAGTGTTGCCGCCATAATCACACGATTATAATAGATATATAGTCTACTAGTTGTAAGATGCATTGCCTAACAATTGTCGATCCTGCTGTATCGCTATGGATGTGATAGAACGAGATGTGTGTGCCCAACCCAGCAGTCTGATTCGGGGGCTCTGCTTTCCAACTTGTGTGATGGCTGGAAGCTCTGTGGTGGTTATTAGCGCTGACAGACCCGCCGTAAAAGCTATCCAGCATCTGATATTGTACGTGACTGAGATCAGCCCCATGAGACGAACCTCGGAAGCAGTTGGAGTAGGTAATCCCAATTTTTTGGGTGGGTAAACCCTGCAGCGGTGAAGCTGCTCTCTTCTTGTGCAGCGAGTGCTGGAGATGGGGTTTCTATTTTCTCCAAAGTCGAAACACCACAACCTATAACAACCAAAGAGAACATTTCACCTGTTTTGATACAGCACGTCAAAGGAATCGAGCAAAGGCAATTGTCATCGAGTGTTTGCCACGGGCGAAACTGGTCAATATTGGGTACAATATTGGGACTCAGGAGGCAGGCCCGGGTCCTCTCCGCGTCTGAGTCGCATTGTTCTGTACCCCAACTCCCCGCAATTCCACGTTCGGGACATTTCATCTTTCCCGCTTCATAGCGCCCGCCGTACTTGGGCATGCTTCCCACTACCCAAGGTACTCGCTCACGTATGCGCAGTAATCTGCAAGACATTCAAATGGGCTTGTGTCTCCTCCAATTGCAACACGTCCGCACTTGCCCTTTTGGGCACGGCCTTGGCACCTATACTGCCCGCCTCCTGTTTGGGTTAAACAGCTGTCGACAACCGCACGGATGCTTCCACCGTGTAAGTCCATCCGTTTTGCTGAATAGCTCATGGGTTGCGCTGAGCTGGCGATGGGACTCGCAGCTTGTAAGCCATGGGCGAAACGACATCAATTTGGGGCGCGGAAGGTAGGAGATGGCCCGATCCACAGGGGGTACTCTAGGCCATCACCCAATTGACACGAGCTCGACGGGGTCTGCTCGACATCGCTTGGAGAGCTAGCCATTTCCCCGCTTCTACTCCAGGTTGACAAGGATTCGCCGGGGGAGAAGATCAACGTTCGAAGGCGGCTGTCCTGCACGAGAAGCTGGATGGCGAATTGCCGCGAAGCATTGTTCGCCCTCTTAAGATGTCGTATGTGGATGGGCTGCAGACGATGCACCTACCCACATAATACGGGATATCAAAATGTGTAAAAGCGTACAAATGAAATGTACTTGGCACCTATGTAGGTAAGCTACGATGATGGTGGTGACCCTGTTTTTCTTTCTTTCTCCTCCTTCGGTTGAACTACCATCATGTGCGCGCCGGTCCGTCGCCCAGTCTAATAGGCCGGATTCTTTAAGGTTGACTGGGAGTCTTGGAGCTGTCTGGCCTGCCTATCGGCAACACACCGCGATGGCTGACGTCAACGCCTGGCACTGTATCACCGTACATACCGAGTTGACCTGCTGCGTGTCCACTATAAGAACCATGTTGCTGTATTATTTCTGTCTGCTGTATACATGTTAACCGAGACTAACATCACTGTGCTGTATTACTGAATCGACGGGGCCCCATGGGTTTTGCTTTGGCCGGGATACCGGATCTCTGCCAATACCGAACGTCGCGGCCTACCTGGTTTGATATTCCCGTGCTGTGAATACCGCCGAATTCAGATAGACCATCGATCAGTCAAGTCAGGCCTGCTTAATCAAAATTGACGATCTGGACCAGGCGGTTCTATTGATTATTCCGATACCGTCTCCCCGCCCCCGTTTTTGAATCGTTCAAAAAGCCCAAAACAAAACCCACCACCCCCACATTGCCCCGGACCCCTCAGTGGAAGCAGCTTCTCCAATGCGGAGATGGTGCAGATGCCAACTATCTGGGGTTTAGCGTACTTTGGCTTCTTACCCATCGATGCAAGTCTTCGGTTGCTTTCTTTTCTTTCTGCGTGCGTGTACAGCAATTTTGGCAGCGGCTTAGTGGATGAGGGAAGAGGAAGAGCAGGCTCGTAGCGGAAGGGAGGGATAGGGCAAGAGCTCTCAGGCTTGCCCACATGCTCTGACGGGGATAGGAAGAGCATGAAGATGGATCGATTTGCTTGTTGTAGAATAGGACGATTCCCGGCCCGTCAAATCAATTCGATCCTGTGCAGTTTCTTTCTCGCCCCCAATTTTTCGCCTACTAATAACCTTAGATACATACCTACCTCCCTACCTGCATCAAGTAGGTAAAGGTAAGTAACGTTAGGTGCCGCGCTCAGAGCTAGCTACAACCATACATGTACCTCAAGCTCACTCAAAGCGCTCGCGCCAGGCTTTGGCCGACTGTTTGGGTGGCAGTCGTCGGAGTGTGTGTGCGTTCAGACTCAAAAGTGTCTCCCATCTCCGCATTCTCTCCTCACGCACCATCCATGGATTTAGCCAACCCCCGAATTCATTACCATCCGTGATACCTCCCCTATCACCACTGCTGCTGCTCTCTGCGTCGCGAATCTCCAGCTCGTAATACTCCAGTTCAAGGAGCCCACCCCCTTCGCGCACACAGGCACGATAAAACCACTTCCTGAAGCCCATTTCTGGGAGGAGACCGCAGCGTCTTCCTCCCTCGTCTCAGCCATTGCCCACTTTGATCTATGCACCCACATGGGAAGCTATTCATTGTGTATAGCTGTTGCAGATCGACCAGATATTCGACACCCGCTGCCGCCTCCTCCACAGTACCTCCCCACCTGCCCTATATACTCACTCACCCTCTGCGGAACCATATTCCATTAGGCGCCCATATCACATTCACTTATTTTGGTCCTCCCTTTGTTCCACTGGGTGCCGCGTGCTGGCTTCCGCTTGTTGTTTAGGCAAGGCAGGAGCGTTGTCCTTCTCGGGACCTGGGATCTATATGCCGAGTCCCAACCTCAGAGCAGCTAAATTTGTTTGATTGTTCTATCGTATTGCTATCCGTCGATGCATTCATCCAACAGCCTACCACCCCGCCAGAGACTTCCTTCTTCCGGTGCACCAACGGCACACAATTGTTGACCCAACTGTCAAAGTTCCACCCCCCAACTTCCATCCCCCACTTCCTTGTACTTGGGTGACTGCTACCTACATACTGCATTCCCTCGCTACCCTTTGCCAGTCAAGGCGCAGCCACCCTTATTCAAGCGCTTGTTCTACCTCTACCGACATGCAGTCAATCCAGTCGGTAGAGACTGCTACCATTTCTGGTAATGCCGACGATATTGCGGAAGGCAAGCAGCAAAAGCCCAAAACCCTGCCGTGCAAGTATTGCAGCAAGCGATTTAGGTAAGCCCAAGGCAAGGCCCAGACAAGGCAAGGCAAGGAGCGAGCCCAACCCTCATCGCGGTCCTTCCGCTCATGATGAAATCGTGGTATACTGGCTGACCATTGGTATCAAACTACCCTAGGCGTGTGGAACATGTACAGAGACATGAGCGTACACACACAAAAGAGAAACCCTTTGGCTGTGGATGGGCCCGTTGCGGGAAGACATTTGGACGCCGGTTAGTCTTTGCCCTTCTTTCCCATGCTCCCCCACGACTTCTTGGCCTTAAAGCCTGTCCGTATACTTAGACCCGCGCCACATTCATGATCCTCCTACGCTGCTGGTCTCATTTAGAAATGAGCACACTTGCACTTCCCCTATCAAGTCCTTACCCTGTAACTTTAACGTACACAACCTCAGTCACCACCGCTTAAAGAATCTTGTGCGTCGTTGGCGGAAGATATGCTTACATGGATATCAGAGATCTCCTTGTCCGCCACGAGAAACTCGTTCACCTAAATGAGGGCTCGAATAAAGACAGCGTCCGGCCGCGGAAGCCCTCTGTTGTCGGCGCTGTTGAACAACAGCAAATGCCGACCGAGAACCACGTTGGTAATGACATGATGGGTATGCCTCGCGCTCATACTCAACAGTACCACTCGGAATCTCTCGCTTCTGTATCTGTGCCTACACTTGCTCCAGACCCAAGACAACCGGGTAGAGCTGCAGCCTGTAATCTTGATCTCCTATCTGACGCTGCGACCCAGATCGCTTCTGCAAATGAAGTCAACTCCATGCCACCTATGATGAGTGATATGGGGCAGGCATCCAGTGGTATCTCACGGATAAAACCATATGAAGATGGCATGGCCTATGGGGACCGTGGTAGGGAGCAACAGGAAACTTCTGCTGCTATCACTGTCGGTTTCCCTAGCCAAGGGGCTTCCTCGGCCTACGAAGACTACAACCTGTTTTTGGATGACTTTTCGTCATCTTCCCATTTCTTACCTCAGGCCTTCGAAACAGACCAGAGCCCCAGCATGTGGCCACGAAATCCTACGGAACTGCAACGAGGTGCCTCCAAACCGGCATCGCAATTTCCATCGCGTTTCCCGTCCTTGCAGCCCGACCTTCGAGACGCATCTGATGCGGGTGGCAGAGGCCACGAAGACTCTATGAGGGCGCCTCCGTTAAGAGTCTCGGCCATGGACCACACGGTGTTAAAGAGTCGCTTGGAGGAGTTTTCTTCGATACTACCGAACGACTTCATTTTCCCTTCTCGCCATACTCTTACACGGTTTCTCGAGGGGTATGTCAGCGGTTTCCATGATCATCTCCCCATTCTTCATCTACCCACCATCAGTGTGGTCGACCTATCGCCGGAATTACTGCTGGCAATACTGGCAGTTGGCGCACAGTACCGGTTCGAAAACCACCGAGGCAACGCCCTGTGGTATGCTGCGAAAGCTGTAGCCATGGAACAGATTCGGCGGAGACATAGCCACGAGGTTCATGGCTTGCTTCCAACACCTGCAGCCTATAGTCCGCATTCTACTCGACCATCACCAAGTCACGGTTTCCGGCATTCATTCAGCTCAGTTCAACAGGAGAGATCCATGACGCAGGAAACCCACAGAGAACCATAGTAAGATGTTTTTCACCGCTGTCTCGATTGCCAGTGCTTGTTTCGCTGAACTGACTAGAAATGAATACAGTTCCCCAAACACTCCGCAATCACGCATGGAGACCATACAGGCCCTCCTGCTGCTTTTTGCCGTCGGGCTCTGGGGAGCAAAAGCCATCTTGCACGAGGCACTGTCTCTACAGAGTCTGCTGGCCTTGCTTGTTCGCGAGGAAGGGTTCATGGCGGATTCAACGCAGACCGCTGACTGGGAAGCATGGATTCGAATTGAAGGGGCCAATCGAACAAAGCTCATAGTGTACTGCTTCTTCAACCTGTGCAGTATTGCGTATAACATGCCACCTTTGCTGCTCACGTCCGAGTTGAACATATTCCTTCCGCATTCGTCAAAGCTGTGGCGAGCCGAGTCGGCTTGGCAGTGGCAGGAAGCGCGGCATGCTTTTTCCAGCATGGATATATCTCTCCAAGACGCATTCTCTCGCCTTTTTAGCCGTCCTCCACAAGGACCTGCACTGTACATGTCGGCCCTCGGGAACTATGGGTTGATTCATGCTGTCTTGCAGCACGTATTCCTCCTAAAGCAGACATGCTTCTCGTCGGTACCTTCTTTCGAGGCGCCTCGCGGGCTGCGACCAGATGACGTTGAAGAGGTTGCACAAGCGTTGCGAATGTGGCAGATGAGCTTTGAGCAGCACCAATCGCGCGCTGCAGAAATGAACCCACAGAATGGCAGCGATTCGTTCGCAGGAGGCCCCGTCGCATACAACTCAACCGCTCTCTGGCGTTTGGCTTCGATACGGCTGTATACTGACTTGAGTCCTAGTAGGACTCTAGAGACACGAGAGGCAGGTCAAATTGCCACTGCATTCCATGATGCACCTTATCTCAACCGAAGTGTGCGGCTCAATAGAGCAGTTCTCCAAGCTATTCATGCTTTGTCCATGCTGGTAAAGCTCGGGGTTAATTATGTAGCAAGGAGAAAATCTACTGAATGGAGCATACAGCACTCTTGTGAGTACTATGAGGCCTTGGTTGATTACTCTTACTGACAGGCCATAGTCTGTAACCTCGAATGTGCTATACTGCTGTCGAAATGGCTGATGACGCTGGCCTCGATTGGACCAGGCGACCCACCTGCTTCTCCAGAAGAACGAAATCTTTTGGAGATGCTACGACGGATGTTGGACGAGACCGAATTCGCCGTACCTATTGACCCTTCACTATCAGGAAGTGCTTCTGGCCACCCGTCGGAAGTTGATTATACGGCAAATGATAGTACGAAGCTGAGGCAGCTCGCCGCAGCTGTCACCAAACTCTGGGCGGAGACATTCAAAGGGAACCACATGCTCGATATAGTGAAGGTTATCGGCAACGGATTGGAAGGCTATGCGGACCTCCTAGAGAAGCCTCGAGATAGAACACCACTAGCAAGATTGCCCCCTAATGGCGGTTTGGGATGAACATGGATACGTCATTGCTCCCAAGTTAATGCCGCATTGCCTTGTCCTCGCATGCTCATCAACCCAAGGTGGAAAAGGATGTACTCGGGCCAAGCCTGACGGTGTGACCCCAACACCAATGTGACGCGTCCTATCACTTTCAAGGTGGCTTTCCATCACTGCATTCCTGGGGTCATGATGTAGTTAGTAGACATGTCATGACGTGGGGCTAGGATGATTGGCGGGGAGCGAGATAAATATTGTGTTAGCTCTCGTCTTTTGTCTGGTGCTGGAACTACAGTGGATGTCATCGGCCGTGACGACGGACAACATGGAAACAATAATATCTTGGAAGAAAGTGCAAAATATGATATAGTTATTCGAACGTGACCATCTTGACGCCGTACAAACGAACGAGTCAAATCAAAGGCATATATAATTACATGTTAGAACACTTCTACACACCCGAGCTCCAAGGTGTTCACTATTCGGAATCGTACAAGATCTCTTGCTCACGGCTCGTCCCACACAATACCATGTAGCCAAGTAAGAGGCCCTAAGGAACCAGACTGTAAGTATCTGTCATGCAGAGCCCATATATCTCATTCATTATCCGCTTCTGCATTGCCATCATCAGTGTCGGAATCCGAGTCATCCCCAGGATCTGGCATGACGACTCGATTCAGGAAAGTGACCTACATAACACTCATATTAGCTGCCACTCATTACTTGCCACGCTGACTCTCGTCGCGAATGCTACATACGTATTCAACCATGGGCTCAACGATAGCCATGATCTTATTTTGCGCATCAGACGAGGTAAAATCCGAGTCTTTGATCTTAACTCCAACGGTGAAGTTGCGCAACTTCAGAAGTTCGATGTCTCGGTGGTCGGGATGGAACCCCTATCCATTTTGGGTCAGTAGGATTCACAGCGCCGAGCGCTAGCCAGCTGGGGATGGCCATTGGTTTGTCTGATAGAGTAACGTACCTGGGGCCTCGTCTTGAGGGCATTTTCCTTGTTGGCAGCCGTGAACGCAGCGATGATGGACTTATCGTCGCCGTCCTTGGCCTTGGGCAAGAAGGTACGGCGGAATTGCGGGCTGGAGAGAACGCGCCGGATCCGGTGCGGCCGCTCGTCGATGCTGGCGCGTAGCTTGGCGATGGCGTCCTTGTCAGGATGCCACAACCCGCCCCCTACGAAGCAGTGGCCTCCAGGCTCGCAGTGGACGTAATAGCAGGCATAGGGGCCTTTGCGGCCGGTTCGTGACCTGTTGCAGCATCTCTAGATCAGCTTGGTTCTTTTGGTGGATATATTCAAGACCAGGCAGTCAAAGAGGGGTTGCTTACCATGCAGCAGAGTAATGAGGCTAAAATTAGAGAAAGGGGGGGGGATTAGGTCAGTGCACATCCTACACATATTACGGATTAAGGGGGAGGAACGAGTTACCTTGTAAGGCGTGGGGTCTTTGGAAAACCGGATATCTCGGTATATCCTAAAGACGACGTCCTTGAGAGGAAGCTCCGGGATCGTCTCATCGGCCTCGGTGATTTTCTCGGTAAGCGTCTCAACGAAAGAGTCCCAATCCTTCAACGACCTGCGGAATTCCGGGTCTCGGGCTACCAGGAGCACACGCGCCGGCAAGTCGTTAGCCACAAGGATAGTCGACTAGCAGTCTGCAGTCCGGGTACTTTACATACCTTTCAGCCAAGATCTCTTGTTGTTGGCCTTGAGATCCTTGAGGAAGGCCAAGGTGTTCGGGTGGATCCGGGTGTCTTCGTACTCGATGCCACCCAAATCCCGTAATTGCGGTAGAGGCTCAAAGGTAACTCTATTTTCCTCGTCGAACTCCTCATCGTCGGACTCATCTCCGTCTCCAACAGTAGCAGCCGTGTTAGCCCGGCCCTTGGGAGTGGCTTTGGGAGTTGCGGCTTTGGAAGGCCGGCCCCTTTTCCTGGGCGGGGCCGCGTCCGACTCATCTTCCACTTTAGTATTCTTAGAAGCCTTGGGACTTTTCCCCGGCGGGCGCCCTCGGCCCCGTTTGGCCGGCAGAACGGGCTCAGCGTCGCCAGACTCATCGCTCTCGTCTTCCTCGTCCTCATCATTTGCCCCGGAAGATAGATCGCCTTCCTCTGCATATGGCGCCTCATCAGATTCGTCATCGCCAGCATGTTCCAATTCTGACCGGGACCGTTTCTTGGTGTTTTTGGCCGGTTTGCGCGCCGCACCAATGCCGTCCGACTCATCTGCGTCATCCTCAAAGTAGTTGCTCTTCTTGCCAGTTGAGCTTACCCGGGCTGAGCGCCGGCGGCTCGTAGCAGCAGCCTGGGATGTGGAATGGCCATTTTCTCGCTTCTTGGGCGACATGTTTTGTATATTTAAAACAGAGGGGGATAATGTCTATGAGCGTGGTCCAATTGCAGATGTGTGTGTCTGCGCTTTTGAATATGTCCCAGCGACTCGCCACCTCGCTGACGTCAATGCATAAACCAATAGTCTGGGCAACGCGGCACCCGATCGCGACGGGAGTGGATGTGTGGCGCCAAGTCACGTGATCCGCTGATCATGACTCCCGATCTAAGATAAGGTCCAAGTCTCATCAGATGAGATGAGTGGTACCTAGATTAATGGGCCCAGCTTGCAGGGTTGCTGATGTTAGGCAGTCACCCTGGCGTCAGGGGTTACTTGGAAGGCAGTGGAGAACCTGGTGTTGTTAGTTGCGAGTATATATATTCAGCAGCAAGTCGTCGACCAGCAAGGCCCCAAGATGATGCATGTCAGACATCGGAACTCACCGTGTATGTTCTAATTCATTAGGTCGTTTGTTGTAGGAGTCTTCATCGCCATGTCTGCCGACAGCTCCTGGGGCCACCAACCTCTCTGCACCAAGAGGAGTTGGGGACACCCCAAGATCGTTTTAGATACGAATGGCGTGCTAGAGTGGCCATCCGTGCCAGCTCGCCAGAACGACTCGGGAAAAGCAGATACAAGGAAACGAAAGCAGTCGGACAGACGGAAACCGGGCACCTCCTCGGCAACTGAAACTGAAAAGCACACCAATCCTCATGGCCTGCTTGGTAGCCTACCACCCGAACTCCTCCATCAAATTTTCCAAGAGCTTTTCTTAGATGGGCTCTTCATATCCACGGGCTGCGCCACCCAATTCCTCTCCGCCCGGCGCGCCAACAAGCCCACCCAGATCGTGCATCAGATGACCCCTTTTCCGAAGGGCTATCATAACAACATGATGGCTCCTATCCCTAACAAGCCCGGTGCCGGGGGCTTGGGCCTCGCTCAAACAAGCCGCTATTGGCACGACTACATCTACAGCAAGCAGTACGGACAGAACGCTCTTGTCTTCAACGTGGGCATTAACATACACGAGGCGCGCATCGGATCCCGCGACTTCTTGTCGTGGCACTCATGGATGCGGGCCCTGACACCCCCGCCCAACGGCGAGACGCCGGGCCCTCTAGGCCCGCTGACGGGCCGCGCCGCCAAATGGCTGCGCGAGTGCGAGCGACTCGAGTCGCTGCAGCTGTGCCTGCAGGTCTGCGAACGCGCCGACAAGCGCTTCGATACCCTCAGGATCGACCTACTGGGTACCAGTCTGGTGGTGGAAGAGGACAGCGGCAACCGGCGGTACATGAAGGTCGAAATCCGGGACCCGGTCGTGCAGGAGCCGACCCGCATGAACAAACTGCAAAAGGCCTTTGAGCCGCTACTAGAACTCGAAAACGTGGCCCAGAAGGTCGTCATCAACGGTCTGGTGCTGAGGGAGTTCTACGACCAACTTTATCAGACTCTCTCCGCTGACGGTGGCGACGGACTTGGTCCCGAGAAGTTGCTTTCGGCTCAAGGCGAGGGGATCGCAACTGGGAGGAACGCTGTGCTGCATGGCGGCACCCCTGATGCACACTAATCTCTGCCTTGCTTCAACACCATTATAGACTCTTACAGCAATCATTGGAAATTATTCATTCGATTCTATTCATATTATATATAAGTCGTAATCACACTCCCCTTTTATGGTGCCGTAGCCTGCGTCGACAAGCTCGGTGGCAAGTCCTCCCCCCTCGTCCCCCACTCGCTCTCCTTGGGACCCAGCGTTAGTTCTAGCAGGCCGCCGCGGGCGAAGAAATCATGCGTGATCCAGTTCTTCGTGTACGGCTTCCCATTTAGCCTGGCTTTCTGGATGTAGATGGCCTTGTACGACGGATCGAACCCAATGTTCCGAATGGTAGCCCTCTTCCCCGAGGGCGTTTGCAGATGGACTTCGCGGAAAAGCGGTGGCGTGAGGAGATAGACGTCTTGTCCGGCGACTGGGAAGAATCCCATAAATGCAAAAGTGGTGAATGCCCCCATGGCGCAGTCGTCGTTGCCAGGGATGCCGTTGATGCTGCTGTTGAACTGCCCTGGGATGTACTGGTGCAGCCAATACGAGCTGAGGCCGGGTCTACCACCGTAGTGGAACTGATATGTTGGTAGAAAAGCTGGAAGGCACATGAGATGTCAGGTAGGATGTCTTCAAGCACACGCGAAATCGCCCCTCGGGCGGGAGGTGGAACCTACACTGCTCATTGCCCATGTATATAATGCCGGAGGAGTGGAAATAGCTTAGCCTGTCGATAAAGGCCTCTTTCCCACCCAGCCTGAGGATAAGCGACGCCATATCCTGCGGCACGTAGAAGGTATATAGCCAGGGGCTGCCCTCGTAGGTGTCGTATACGGTATCGAAGTAGCACTTGTGCATCTCGTAAACGGGGCTGCACAAGCGCATATTCTGGTATGTAAATTCTCCGTTCCGCGACCTCGGCTGCAGGAACCCCTTGAAGTCGCTGCCGATGACGCCCCGCCCCGCATCCGTGTACTGATCCTTGGCGTCTGGGTCGAACACGTTTTCCCAGTTCTTGCTGCGTTCGAGGTACTTGCGCTCGTCGTCTTTCCGGCCGAGCCCCCGCGCCATGAGCGCGATCGTGAAGTCCTCGTAGGCGTACTCGACGGTCCTCGACACCGTCCGGGTCTGCGGACCCGTGTGGTTCTTGTCGTCGTCGTCGTTGGGGATGAAGCCGTACATCTTCCAGGCCTCGAGGTTTCCTCTCCCGACGCTCGTCCAGTCGTCCGGCTCGACCTCGGCGTCCGAGACCACCGCCTCGTATCCCAGGTTCCAGTCGATGCCCTCATGCAGGTTCTTCAAGAAGGCGTCGGCCAGGACCACGTCGCCGTTGGAACCGCCCTGGGTATACCCCTGGGCAAAGCTCATTCTGCAGTCTGGCAGTTTTCCCTCATGTTTGTAGATATCGATCAGAGCTCGCACCATCCGCGTTTGTTCCTTGGGGTCCACAAGGGTGAGCAGGGGATGCTGAGCTCTGAACGAGTCCCAGATACAGTAAAAGGAGTCACTAAGAGGGAGTTAGCCATGTGGAGGAGGTAGACAGAAACAGGGACAGGCGTAGAAGACGCCAAGACTTTGAGCATCGTGGCTTACAAGTAAGGCTCGCTCGAATTCCACAACGGGTTTTCCCCCGTGTAGTCTTGAGGCGATAATAGGGCTCGGTAAAAGCCTGACCAGAAGGTCGTCAGAAGATCCTCGTTCACCCCGGCCTGGTCGACTTCGATTACAGACAGCTTCTCGCTCCAGGCCTTCTCGCTAGCCTTCACGACCGAGCCGAAATCGAAATCCGGTATTTCTCTCTCGGCGTTCTGACAAGCCTGTGCTACCGACATGAAAGACAGCCCAACTCTAGCCAAGAACTGGCTCTCCGAGGGGCGATCAAACTGTACAAAGCCACCGGCAGAGCCCGCGGGCATTGTAGAGCCACCACTACCTCCTCTGCCCATCCCCTTGACTGTTTCGTTTGCTTTAGTATTGACAAAAGTGCCGGTTTTGCGGATACCCGCTCCTTTGAAGTCGGCGCAGAAGTAGGCGGAATATTGCCCGTGCCCAAATGAGGGCATGAACTTGCCGCTGCCGGTCATGCGCCCGCTCTCGGGATCTACTTGGATCTCACCGCCACGGCGTGTCCGCCCTAGATCAGTCAAGTCTAGCAGTAGCACTGGGCTATTGGGCACCACAATGCCCTTCGACGACAGTATATCCGCTTGGTCAGGGATGTTGAACCGGAACAAGGTAGTATGCATAGCGGCGGTCATTTCGTACCCGACTGAGTTGTTCAGCACTATGGAAAAGTAACCCGGGCGAGCCACGGTGGAGTTTCCTATTCTCTCCGTGGCTCTCGTAGCCCCTGAGTAGCTGCACTCCAGATAGCTGTCACCAGGGCAGCCCGGATGGACGAAGAGCGGGAAATTGCCCAACGAAGGCGACTGTGGCGGAGTTAGTATATAATAGGCCACCCTGGAAGGCTCATAATAGACTTACACCACCGGTTCCTGGACACCAAGTTAGTACCACGGATAGGATAGTATACTTGGTATAACCGGTTGCAAGACTCGCTTACCTGAATCGTGCAAATGCGAGAAGCCCGTGACTTTGGAAGAATCCGACACGAATCCCGCAGCGATCTCCCCCAATTATCTACGTCGGCAACAGCCTTTGCCATACCTGAGAAATCCGTCAATATCCCTGCTACTTGTTCAAGTATCTGGCGGACTTTAGGTTCTTACCGTACGGCAGGGTTGCCCCCGGGAAGACATGGCCTACTTCGAGGTTAGTATATAGGGGCTCGATACAGTTCGTCGTCGGCTGCTTATTTCGCCTTTTCCTAATTTCTTTTTCTTTCACAACTGACCTCCGTTAACCGTTCCAATAAGCGGATCGACATATCTCAGCATGGCGCCGACGCCGCCGGGCAGAGTAGAAGAGCCTAGTTCGATGCCTCCGGCCGACATGACAGAATTGAGCAAGCGTCGCGGCGGGTTGAAGCTCTCGATGGGGAGAAGGGCCCATATGAAGAAGGCGAAAATGGCAACGACGATGACGCGCTTCCTTCGAGGGAAGCCGCTCGTCAAAAAGCGAGCCATGGTGGCCGTTAGTGCAACCGAAAGTGCGACCGGCCAAAAACGATGCAGCTAGCCAGCCAAATATGCGCTGGTGGTGCTACGGACGAAGCCTTTACGCGTTGTAGAATTGCCACATTGCCCGTCACAGCAAAAGGGGCCCCAGGTATCTATAAGTAGATGCCGCGACGGACCACCAGGGGCAGCAAACGAACAAGCAAGCAAGCAAGCACGCAAGCAAGGGACGTGCCAAGGAGGTCGACAGTTGCACAGGCAGCTATCAAGTCCGTCGATTAAAAGTATCCGGAATAGGCCATTTTCTGGATACGAAGAGAGTGTTGAGGAGTATACGAAAGGGCAGCGCATAGGCTACCTAGGAGGAGGATGTAAGTAGGTATCATCAGGTACACCTTTTTGGACATCATCTCAGCCTTTTCCATGGGACACCCACTCACGGAAGGATGATAAGGCCCAAGTGGTGTGGACAAAGACCTTTTCTCCCTTGCCAAGAATCCCGGCTGTCCTGCCGGGGGGTGGATGGAGGTAGCATTGCATTTTCCAAGGGGGGTTGGCGAGTGAGACCTGCGATCCACCTAAACACCCAGCTTGCGACAGGTAATCTGGGGCCATTGAAACGCTGATACGAAACACGGTAGCGCGCGAAACACCTCAATCAACCGCGAGTGGATTTTGCTAGAGACTCGCGTGCCTATTGTGAGAACATAACTAAATTCCATTGGCGACAACTGGCCGAGTAAATAAGCAAAAGGCCTCTGTCGGGTCATGCTGGAGGATTATTTGGCAGAAGTACGGAAGGGTAAAGGGCTAGAGTGGAAGGGTTATTTGTCAGAAGTAAGGGTAAATAAAGGCTACAGCCGAAAGGAGCTTGCTCTTCCGGCTTGGTCCAACCAAGGGAAGAGGTGGCCTATTGAGAAAGAGACAAAGAAAAGAAAAAGCAACGGCACATGCCAGTTTGACGTCTGTCAGTCCCGCTCACATGATCACTGTCACCTGGGAATGTACGTAGCTACTATTAATTATATGTCGACATTACTATAATACTTCAAAGATTGCGAAGCTTGATGGCCGTACTGCTCGGGGTGAACAGAGGTTTGTATCGGCACAGAGCCGACCAGCGCCCGCTACCTCTCTTACTGAAAGCTCTTCTTGAGCAGCTCTGGCTTCCTATCCTTCAGTCCCAAGAGCAACTCCCCAAACAAGCCGTTGGCCCATGAGAACCATTGGCGGGTGTAGTCGTGCGCATCGAACGTGTTGATGGATTCGTGGATCAGCCCCAGGCCATCGGTAGACGACACCAGGGTGCGTAGGCCCTGCACAATCTCGTCGTCGTCATCCGAGCTGAGCAGTGTCACGATAACCGACATTGGCCACGCCTTCCCAGGTCCTTGGTGCGGTCCGCCAACGCTGTTTCCCCCTCGAATGGTTAGAACGAGACACGCGAGACTTCTTTTCTTTCTTCAGGAGGTTGCATAGTAGTATGGGAGAGTGAAACTTACCCACTGATGACTGGCCCGTGCATGAAGTAAGGGTCCGACTTGCTTAGGGCAAAGCGCCGGGTGTTTTGGTAGGTGGTGTCGCTCGAGTTGATATAATCGATGATGGGCGCGCTCAACAGGCTGGGCACGTTGGCGTCGTCCATCATGTTGACCGAGCCAAAGCCGTCCACCTCGAACGCATAGACGTCGCCAAAGTCGTCGAGGCTGGTCTTGCCGTGCTTCTCGATCCCGGCACGCACACTGGCTGCCATGTCGCTCATCTGGCTTGCGAGGGTACCGTCCAGCTTGGCCATGATGTCGGCGCAGCGTGCGAGGTAGCTCGAGAACATCATGTTCGCCGGGATGAATAGCTGGTAAATGGTCGAATCGTCCGAGGGCCGGAACGCGCTGCGCACGAGGCCGGTGCCGCCCTGGACGGGCGACCCGGCCCCGTCGTTCATCAACGTTTCGGAAGCCCGCGTCGTGGTGCGCTGGAACTTGTAAGGTGAAGCGTTGACGCGCCCGTCGTCGGCGTACGTCCCCACGCGAAGGCTCTCGGTAACGTTGACAAGGTTCCGTATGGCCTGCACCCATTGGTACTTCCCGAAGAAGGCCAGGTCCTGCGTCTTCTCAAAGTAGTCGCTCGACAGCTGGAGGAACGCCGACAGGCTGTCTAGCTCGTACTTGCATTCGAAGACGGAAGTGGCATCGTACGGCGGCACCACCTGGTCCGTCTTTGCCGCGCCGTTGTCTTCGGGGGCCAATCCGGATTCCACCGGGGCCTGGAAAGCATTGCAATACGGGCTTGTGAGAATGTATCGCGACTGCAAGTTGATGGCACCCCGGTACAGCGAAGCTAGGGAATTCGTGGAGCTGTTGGCCTTGAGCAGAGATTTGTAACTGCGCAGTTGATTGGCGCTATCACGCAACCACATGGCCGTGATGTCACCCGTCACAATGAACGTAAGCTACCGAGCTGTCAGTTTGGGGCATTGCAAGCGTCTGCCGCCAGTGATATACTTCATCGTACCTCCTCATTTGAGTTGTTGCGTGCGAATCCCTTCCAAGAAATGGTCGTATCAAGCGTGTTGGGGAATGTGTTCTCGAAGAGGCGGAACAGGTCCGGATCCGTGACTGCAGACTTCATATCTTGGATGGCCTGGTCAACCTCGGGAAGAGCATACGTCCTGCATGCTGGAGTCGGCCTCATGTATGATAATGCATACTTGCCGGATGATGCAGGGTCATGCTTCTGAGTCGAGTAACTAACATACTCCGGACATTGCGCCAGAGCTCCGCGTAGTGTCCCGATAACGAGAGCGACCGATAGCGAATACCGAAACATTGCGGGTGGCAGTGGAGGCGCCGATGGAAACTTATTCAGCCCAGAATATGGAAAGAGCCGTGATCCTTCGGTCTATGTCGTCCTGTTGACGGAATATGAGGCAGCAAGTAGAGCGGGAAATAGCACGATGGCACGATGGGTTATCTATCACACGGGCCCCGTTCGCGCCAAGATGCTTAAGCTACATGATGGGTCATTGCAGGTACATACTGTGTCACGCATCTCCTCCCGGCCACATGGGCGGAGGTTACTGCGAATGAGATCCGATCAAGGCAGGTAAGGGTGGTTGGTCTCTGAGACATGTCGGGCCCTCGTTTGTATACTAGTCAGGTACTGCAGATAACCCGGCGGGACAGAAGGGGGCAGGTTTTGCGGGGGAGCTCCGAATGCAGAAGCTCGATCATGTCTCCGGGTCACATTCCCATCCCTCGTGGCCACATCGGCTTGGGTGGCATCAAGACGAGAGAAAGAAAGAAACTAGTTCAAATACATGCCCAGCCATCCGCGATTAAAGTGCGCTGGCCAAGGTGGGCAGATTTCTGCCAACCCTGACGCCGCTGCTTGTGCCGTTGAACCTTCTGCAATTGTGCCTTTTTTCTCTCGAGGTTAACCATACATGGTGCTTTGAGTAGTACTCGTTCTTAAGCTCTATTGGGGGTATGCTCACTCCTTCCAGGTTTCCACGAGTCCCACTCCTCTAGCAGGAACTGTACGACGGAAAGTCATGCTGCTTTAGGAAGTATATTCTTGAATGAACTCTGTATACATCAGGAATCACACCCCGAGTCTTCATGGGAGTATTCTGTTTCTTACCCGAAGGCTACGTTTGATACCCACCTTATGGATAACGTCTCTTGGTAGTCCATTCTTTCTTAAAACAAGGGAAGAAAAGGATGGGCAGGTGCAATTTAATATAAGATCAGTTGTTTCGATGGTATAGACAAGAGAATGAGTGATAAGACTGGAGACTCAAGTCGGATCAAGGATGTGTCTTGCACCTACATGTAGCTAGCAATAGGCGCTGGCAGGTAGGGGATTCTCGATATTCTTTGCTTTTATACTCATTATACCAGTATCAATCTAGAATGCTATAGTCGTAAGCATATCTTCCTTCTAGAGTGGGTTATACACATCTGTTGAAAGCGATCTACATTGCAAAGATTCGGGCTGGCATAGCTATTGTTTGGCCAATGAGGGGTGCCGAAGCTGGACACCGCACCGGGGGTAGTGAAGCAACTGACGGTCCCACGAATCGTTGCGGGGTTCTGGTCCCCAAGTCCCCTGCAACCCATGAACCCATCCAGATTGTATGGCAACAGTGGCAAGCCCGCATGAACAATTGAGTGCAACACAGAAGGAAAGAAAGAAACAATGACGGTATGACTTGGCCGACTCAGATACCCTTGAAGACATGAACAGCTTTTAGTATCTTCTGGTCGCCAGTTTCTACGTTGCTATATGTAATAGGAATACGAGCTCACATCAACCAGTGAGTATTATACGTAGGTAAGTATGTACTTGACTCACCATTCATCGATTAATCGATTGACTGAGTGTCCCACTCGCGGTGCAAGTGTGTACAGTAGGTAGTACCTATAGTAGGAATGTTAGGTAAGTACAGGGGTCGTTGCACTTGTAGGACCTCAGAGTTTCCATCCTAACCAGATGCCTTTTGTGTTTTTGGTCGTACACGAGTTGTCCCTAACATGGAGGTTATCGTGCCTACCAGGCGCACTTATTGTTTAATCCGATCTTACGAAGTACACATCTCATACATAGCTTCCCCAGTGGCAGGAAAACCCTCGGATGTCATCATCCCCTCACGCAATACCGAGAGTCATCCCTTGTCCAAGTGATGTGCCAGCCCAGATACCGTGCACTAATCGGTTATCTCTTATCGCCCCAATGCCTTGCCTAGCTTCGCTGGGTTGAGTTTAGTGCCGGCGGGACAGTCAGGTTAACGGTCCACTACCGCCTCTGCGATGACGGAGTACCTGGTCGGGTATCACGAGACGACACACTGTGACTTGACGAGTTGGGAAGACGTTCTTCATGCGCCCATCGCTCGTCCATCTCACAGCCAGCAATTCATCGCCTATCTGCATCGCTATCTGCCGTCACCGGCGGCTTCTATCTTCCCAGCGCATGAGCCGTCTCATTCGTCTTCCACGAACCGCCGCAATATTTCAACTTCTTAACCTTAGGCACGCCTGCTCCCACCATGACCCCGTCTGCCTAGTTCCAGGTCCCTCGCCTGCAATCGCCCGCATCCTCCAGTAGCTCCCAGCAGAGCCGCCTCCTTGGTGACCACCACCATCCCCTTCGAGTCTGCCTACCGTCTGCTGCCTACCTCCCTTTTTGGATGCCGTCCCCCGCAACATGCATGGCTGTTGATTCGTCTCTGCGAAATCCTTATACCCGCCCGCATTCTTCTACCTTAGACTCGAGGTTGCCACGAACAATGGATGCTAAAGTCGCCTGGTATCGAATCAAGCCCACCTTCGCCCACAACTAGATCGCCTCCCGACTACAGACCACTTGGCCTGCCCTGTATCAATACCGCAACGACTACCTCCCTTGTCTGCCCCCGATTCAGCTGCATTCAGCGCATAGCACACGACCCGCAAACCCCAGCAAACCGGCCACGACCGCGCTTTCACGGAGGAACGGCGCTTCGGGTTGCCTCCGCCCAGTAATCTCCCAAGATGCATCAAACACCACGACAACCGCCGCGACCTGCCTCTCCGGCAGGTTCCTCTGCCAAACCTCCTGCAAGAACGAATACCCCAAGAGATGGCCACGCACGAACGATATCTGGCGTGTCAGACCAGACTCCAGCATTACCACCGGGGAGTAGCGATGACAGAACCCAAGATGCCGGTCCGAGTAAGGAGTCAATTAAAAAGCTAGATCAGATAGTCCAGGTGAGCAAGCACATACCTGTATGACAATAGCAGACGTCACTGACAGAGCCAACCCCCCTCCAGAATTGCTTCATGAAGGCCGGCACCCTCGTCCTGCAAAACCGCCTGAGGCTTACCCCAGTCACTCTGCAGACTGGGGAAAAGAGGATGAGTAGATGGGTAAGTCTTTTGTCCTTTGTCTATCTAGTGACAAACTGGAACTAATTGTTGGCCCAAGTTCCAAACGGACACCGATGACTTTGAAGAGTTCCGTGACGAGTTTCGAATATATAAACAATGCAGTGGCTTCGACAACCGACCGCCGCCCCTGTTCATAGAGATCTACCTCGAGACCTCGCGCTTAAAAAACGGCCAGAGTCTGGTGATTGTAGATGAGGACGGCAAGCGCCACGATGTCGCCGAAGCCATGAACTCCTGGGACTCTGGGGGCAGTAGTTCAGGTCGTCAAGACAAACACACAAACACTCGTATCATATTGGAAAGATGGCGTGCGGAGCTGAAAGGCTCGAGTCCTAATCTGCCCGGTGACTTTGGCCCTCTATTAGCCACAATCTACAAGAAGGCTATAGTATTGTTCCGTTCGATCTTTACGACTGTGGGGGTCTACCCAGCCTCAAAGCTCGCCAGAGGCACGAAAATAAAGGGGTTACACCCCGCTCTTCAATTGAGGGCTCGGGTATCAACTAATGAGACCACTTCATCGAGGTTCGATGCCTTAAGATCACCCCTTACCGAGCGACCCAGTGGGGATATCACGACCGACTACATGTTTGGTAGTCTCGACTTGCCTGTGGGCCGCTTTTACGTTTCAGTGTCTTACAGGAACAACTGCAGCTTCCAGGTAGCGGAGACGGAATCGCTTCTCAGCTCCCGCATTTCTCTCGCTATCTCGGACGATCTGTTCAAGCCATCTTTCCCGCATCGCGGTGTCAGCCGCCGCGATTACTCTACAGACATTGGCTCATTACCCTCTCACCGGCATGCTTTGGATGCTACCGATAATCAGCAGAGATACGGGAGTCTCTCTACTTTTCACGGAGAAGGCCCCCGGGCACCAGCCCTATAACAGCTCTGAGATCAATCAAGGCACCAGGTTCCGACACAACATCTCCGCCTGACTCTAGGCCGGCGAGTGTGGAAGTCCCCGCCCATTCACTTCCTATCCGACCGTCATTAACGGGCTCCACTGCGGCCGCAAGAAGACCGAGTGTATCCTTCCAACCGTTCAAGCATGGCTCCTTATCAGGCTCGCCGGTTCCTCGGCTACATGACCATGATATATCAGCCTCACCGCACTCTATAGGCCGAGGGTCGCTTGTTAGTAATCCTCTGAACCAGCCGAGAAATCGGTCATCGCTCACAGCTGGGATGCCTGCTTCCTTGCGAGGGGGCCCCCTCCCGCAACCGAGACGCCACCAGCTGCCAGCTCACCGCGCCCATCTGCTACAAACCGATTTAGTAGCAGCTTCAGTCACCGTCGCAACCGGGCATCTTATGGGGGTGCAAGTAGGGCCGGCGATGACGACCAAGTCAGCAGCGGGAAGCAATCTGCGTCGTCGTCATTGGCTCAACCAGGCTCCGGCCTATTGAACGAGGCAGGCGGTGGCGGTAGCTCGGGCTCGTTCCAGACAGATGACGACAATATCCAGGAGTTTCTCAAGATGATTGACAGTAAGAAGACGTTACAGAGCTTCGAGCCCTCTAAGAAGGGCGAGACGTCGACTAAGAGGACCAATGCGCAACTGTCGCGGTTCCATCTTATGCGCGAATCCAATAATGCGTTGACCGAGTCCATGAATTCGTCGGTCCAGCTCCAACGATCTTCAAGCTCTTCTAGTAGACAACTTGCCAACGTCCCTGGCATGTCGGCTTCATCATCTCCCGGAAAGCCACTCTCCCCCCATACGCCCCATACCCCGGCAGTTCCGTCACGTCTGAGCGAAGGCTTCAGCGCTGATCACGGCCAGAGTGAAGGGGCGGGGATGGCATCAAGAATCCCAGCAAGTGTCCCCAGCACGATAGAGGAAACCAGAGGAGCCATTGACATACCCTTGTCTCCACGGGCGTATCCACATATACGACGGTCCAGCTCGGTCGCACAACAGAACCGGGCCCTTGTTGACGAGGAGGAAGCAGAAGCCCATCGAAGCACCAGCTTGGGCGCGGTTGACGGAGAAGCACCTAGCATCAGTGCGTTGCTTAGTCAACAGACAGCTACTAATGACGGGGCAGCCGAGTCCCCTATACTCGAGGTGCCTGCGAATATGGCAACGGTAGAGTCGTCGGACATGCTTCCGAGAGGGTCTTCTTCTGTCGAGCGCGAGAGTAGGCCTCCGGCTGGTCTTTTCGCTGGCATGTCGAGTTCGCCGCAGCGAGGGCGGTTCAGCTTCGGAACTGGACGAGGCCACAGTACACCACATTCTGGGAACAGCAGTCTGACTGGACCGAGCAACCGATATGGACGAGGTTATGCACGCGGGGGTCCGTCAGGCGCAGGAGCAATAGGGGTTTCCTCGGACGAGATGGAAGAAGAGCCATTGCTGTTCGACATGTCAGAACTAGGACAGAACATGAACAGGCGTAGCCTTGAGGAGAGTCGTGGCGGTGCCAGCTTAGGATCTAATGACCGAGGCGGGTACGAGTCGTCGCGCGGTCGACGTTGGTAGGGACGACGCGATAAGGCGTCTGACGAACCTTTTGACTTGGAGGATAGCTGCCTGATATCATAGGATGAGAAGGTCTGGGCACGACTGTGCTTGGACAATGTCTTCCAGGAGATGAAGACATCTGAGACGTGCAGCTGAGCTGAAGGCAGAATTGGGGAGCAGGTCACTGATTGGCGTTTCCAGATCAGTTGGCTTTTCTTCCTTTCTTTTATTCTTTCTTAACCGGTTTCATAATCGGACATTGGCCGGCGTGCAGTAGGGTCCTAGGGGTAGCGAAGCTGCATTAGTTTTGCTTCACTGGCAGGGAATTTGGACAGCCATTGAAACCAGTCTCAGGCATCCAAATGTGCTTGAAAGGGGAGAGGTTCCTCGACTGTAAATACCATTCGACACAAGTTGGGAGCAGACACGAGTTCTACGGGTTATATAGACATATAGACTATAATGGACGTGAGCGATGCTCTGCACATGAGAAACGAATAGAAAAGAAGATTCATCTCACCGGCTCTCCTTATTTTCATCCGAGATTGCTAAGCCATGAAAGAATCCATCGTCGAGGTAGGGTAGCCCAGAAATGTTTACAACGGCAGCGCATACGCATTACGTTTCTTACTTGCGCGTTCCCCCTTTACTTAGTACAAGATGTAGGTAGGAGGTATGTACTTAAACAGTAAGTATATCCATAATTATTAAAAAGAAAGGCTATTATATAGCTTAATTTATAGCTAAAGGGCTTAAGTTATATTAATAAATCGAAATAATAAAAATAAAAGTTAATTACTTAAAATAATTATAAAAACCTTAATATTATATTATTATTAAGTATAATGTAAAAAAGTTATTTTTATTAAAAGTTATTAATTTAAAAGTATATTTAAAAAACTAATAATCTTTTAAGGGGGAGCGTGTAAATAAGTAATATTACATTCGATATATAAAGTAGGTAGGTATGATATAAGGAGGGATCAATAATGGAATGGAGGACGGGCAGGACCAGGATCAAGCGGGGCTGGTGCCTTCTAAGCTGGCCGGAGCTCTGGAAACCACATGAACACAGCCTACAGCCCGTGAGCGAGCACTTGGGCAATGCGCCTCTAGGTGGTGGGACTTGCCGGTTTAGGCTACAGCCAGCTCAACCATAGCCATCCTTAGGTTCAATGTTAGGTTAGTAAGTACATCATTGCCGTACGTACATACATACATACCATACCTACATAGCCAACCTTCATTTCGAGAACTCTCTTTTTGCAACTGAACCACCACCTGATTTCCAACATCCTCTCGTTCTGATACCGCCGCGACCGTAATCGACACGATATTGCGACATCCCATAGATACTATCCGGTGACACCCCCAGAGTTATCATAAGAGACGGCTCCCTCGCACCAGCCCATCAGCTCGGCCAAACGCCAACATGTTCCGAGCAGCAGCTCCATCCCCGTATGACGAGGCTATTGGTACGTCATCATCGCCCCCCAATCCGCCAACCTAACTACAGTCACTCCAACGCGACAAGGCAGCGACAGCACCCTTCGCGACACTCTCGCTAACCCCACTACTCTTCAATAGCAAAGGCGACCGATGAGAATCTGACCTCCGAAGACTGGGGCGCCATTATCGAAGTATGCGACAAGGTCACGACCGATCCCAATGGCTCCAAGGAGGCCGTCCAGAGCATCATAAAGCGCCTCGCTCATCGCAATGCCAACGTCCAGCTGTATACCCTCGAGCTGGGCAATGCCTTGTCCCAGAACTGTGGTAAACCTATGCACCGCGAACTAGCATCGCGCGCCTTCACCGATGCCCTCTTGAAGTTGGCCAATGATCGCAATACCCATCAGCAGGTTAAGGCCAAGATCCTCGAGAGGATGAAGGACTGGAGCGATATGTTCAGCAAGGATGCCGATTTGGGCATCATGTACGACGCCTATTTCCGCTTGAAGCAGAATAACCCAACTTTGCAGCCGCCCTCGGCGCCCCAGAAGAACAGATTGACCGATGTCGATCGCCAGAAGGAGGAGGAGGAGTTGCAAATGGCCCTACAGCTATCTTTACAGGAAGAGGAGCGCAAAAAAAGGTGCCCGAAAGCAGTACTTCTGCCGCCCCTGGGCCCAGCTCTGCCGGCGCCGCAGCTACTACCACTTCAGCGGGTCACTCTGGCGCTCCGCAAGACCAACCGCAACCTGCAGTTTCACATCCGACCGGGACTACTGCTGCCACTGTATCTCGTGTTCGAGCTCTGTACGACTTTGTACCGAGCGAACCGGGCGAGTTGGAGTTCAAGAAAGGCGATGTTATCGCCGTGCTCGAGTCCGTTTTCAAGGACTGGTGGCGTGGTTCCCTGAAGGGCAACACAGGCATTTTCCCCCTGAACTACGTGGAGAAGCTCACAGATCCAACCCCCGATGAGTTACACCGTGAGGCCCAAATGGAAGCGGAGGTCTTTGCCGAAATCAAGAACGTCGAGAAGCTACTCACCCTGCTGAGCACCTCCAACACTGCGCCTCGGGAGGAGGACAACGAAGAAATTTCGGTAGGTTCTTGTCTGAAATATCGCAGCGGGATCACATCAACTAACCGGCATCTAGAAACTCTACCACCAGACGCTTGCTATCCGGCCCAAGTTGATCAAACTGATCGAGAAGTATTCTCAGAAGAAGGACGATTTCACTCAGCTGAATGAGAAGTTCATCAAGGCACGAAGAGACTATGAGGCTCTATTGGAGTCTTCCATGTCACACCCGCCTGGTCCTACTTACCATCAATATGCACACCGTCCCTCCATCCCGGGGCCGGGGTATCCAGGTGGTGGTCCCGGTTATGCTCCCCAAGGGGCTCAGGCCCCGCCACAACAGGATCCCCAGCGCTACTACACGCCGGGCCCTCAAGGTGAATAAATAGAATACATCGAGTTTCCCATGCGTACTGTGTTGACACGATCCAGAACAGCCCCCTTTCCAGGCTTCATCGCCAGCCCCTAACTTCCAACGGCCGACGCCAGGTCCAGCTCCGTTCTATTTGCAAGGAGCCGAGGTCCCCTCGCAGGGCGGACCACCGCCTAACCAGCAGCAGTACCCGCAAAGCGGCCCTCAAGGGAATCAGCAGCAGTATCCGCCTAGAGACCAGCAGCAGCCATCGCGCGTAGCTGCTGGTAAACAGCCGGCAAACATCAGCACCTCATCCCCCCCGCCGCAGGCCTATTCGGGATACTCTTCACAACCTCCGGCGCAAGGCGGCCAACGCCCCCAAAGCACATACGGGAACCCCCAGGAGCTGGCAACATCGGTCTACGACTCCCCCGTTGCACCCCATCGCCAGGGCTCAGGCGACCTTTACTCGGCATCGGTCTATTCGACAGAAGACCCTTACGCCAGCAGTAGCCCGAACGCGCCATCTGCGCCTCCACCGCTGGCACCTGGTGGTCCGCTTAAGGGCGTACCTACACCTCTGGCTGTTGGCGGTGCGCCTTCGGCACCGTCGGCCCCTTCGCAGCCGCAGTATTCTGCATACAATCCCCACCAGCAACAGCCACCGGCCTTCGATGCTCCCTCGGCTCCTTCTGCTCCATCTGCCCCATCTGCCCCGACTAACGCTCCTCCGCCCTTGCCCACAAATGCCGCCCCTCCTATCCCTGCGCCTTTGGCTGTTGGTCGGCCACCCACTCAAGATGGTAGGCAAGGTCTGCCTAGCCAGATGAGTCCCCCTCCAGGGCAGGCGCAATACAAGGCGTACGCGCCTCCGGGGTCTAGCAATGAACCCAGTGCTCCGCAGGACTTTTACAGACAGAGTGCTTACTAGGCGGTAACGTTGGAGGAGGGCTATGGTCTCATCGCAGCAAGTACATGTATATACCCCGGCACCGATCATTGGGCTTTTTGCATAATGATGATAGCTGTCAATACGATTTTTTTCCCCGCAGGCATTGATTTATTAGGTCCGATGTACTTATAGCAATCAAATCCTTATGTCACGACGATTTTGTGGCTACTTAATCAACATTTCTCACACGGGGCGCGAATGTTAAGGGATATGATATTCCTCTTCTACTCAAAATATTTCATCACTTGAATGAATGGCTAGGACGCCGGAAAGAAAGGGACATCCAGTAAGATCAGACGAGGTAGGTAGTCCGACCTCGTGGTGGACTTGTTTACTCGTATCGTATGCTGCTCTCAAGAGTCAAAACTACAACCTAGCACTGTCAAAGATACATCCGGAAACCAAGCTCAGTTCATACCTTGCATGAGACTTTCGAGAACCAAGCAAACCCAACAGGTTGGACAAACAAGACTTGAAAAAAAGGAAGGCCTTTAGGAAAAGACGTGCTTGCTTGCTTGCCCGCTAGCCTCTTTTGGAGCCGGGTGTTGGCCAGGCAATGAGGTCATTCCAAAACAACTTTAATTGTTTGCCTAAACAGCCCACCAAAGACAACAGGCACTTTGAACAAACCAAACATCAATACGTGGGCGCGACGCGAATCAGGCGATATTTTATAGAGCATCGTTTTACACGCCGCTCTCGCTCTCCGCAGAGCCTTCTGTCTTTTGACAACGCATTGCACAGTCTACGACATTTGTGGCCTGGCCGAAATTCTACCGGCTCTTTTTTGCCCGCCCACCCCGCTCCTACTTCCGCCTGTCAACAAGTTGGTTGTTTACCACCGATCTTGACTGGCCCCGAAACAACAGAGCGCCGGCCACCGAGATCGATCCCCAACGTATTCGCACACAGTAATCTCATACTAAGCAGCCCATATTCGTCAAGCTGGAGCACGAGAAGAGCCCCAGCAAGGGCTTTAGGGAGAGCCTGAAGGAGGGGTTGAAAGAAACATTCAAGGAGGGGCTTAGAGAACTGCTGCATCCACGATCCCCGACCCCAAACTCACAGGCAGCCGACAACATGGTCAAGGAACACGCTCCTCCCAATGTGCCTCTAAGGCCTTCGAGTCACCATGGCAAAGCCAGCACCTCGTCGCGCCCATCCAGCCAAGAGAATGACATAGCCAACATCGTCACAAAGACCAACGGCTTCGGCCAACTCAACAATACCGCCAACCAGAGCACCGCCCCTGCAAGCTCTGGCATAAAGCCTGCAGTCAAACTAAGCGCCTATGGCAAGAATATCGAAGACAAATACGCCAACCTGTTTATCCAACCCAAAAATCGACCAGAACATCACCGCCCGCACCGCATCAATGGCCCGTTGCAGGCTTCCGCTAAGGATCGGAAGCAGGCCCCACAGCCAATGTTTACATCTATCCCCGGACCCGAAGGTTCGGCCAGCAACCCCATTGCAGTTGCCGACAGGGGCCCGGTGTCGCTATACAGCCAGCCTGGAATCTATTCAGAATACGTGGATCCCAAGAAGGCTGCCGCAGACTTGAAGGCTCTGATCGAAGGATCGGTCGAAGATGAAGAAGAGAAAGTCTCCGACGATGGCGTTGACCGATCCCAGGTCGATGGCCTAAAGGTCAGACTTCTGCCACATCAGGTGGAAGGTGTAGAGTGGATGAAGGGCCGTGAACTGGGCCCTGTGAAGAAGGGCAAGGTTCCCAAGGGTGGTATCCTAGCTGACGATATGGGGTTGGGCAAGACACTGCAGTCCATCTCACTGATTCTGACAAACCCAAAGCCAGACGACGCAGCCAAACTCGCTGGGGTTGATAAGACGACGCTCGTTGTAGCGCCGCTTGCTCTCATCCGGCAATGGGAGGCCGAGCTGAAAGACAAAGTCACCGACTCTCACAGACTGAAGGTCCTCGTGCATCACGGGCCTCAACGTACCAAGCGGTTTGAGGATCTGCGACGCTACGATGTTGTCATCACCACCTACCAAATCCTCGTGTCTGAACACGGTCACTCGAGCAATTCCCTCAAGGCTGGCTGTTTTGGCTTGCATTGGTACCGTGTCATCCTAGATGAAGCCCACACCATCAAAAATCGCAACGCCAAGTCGACGAAAGCTTGCTATGAGCTGCGAAGTGTATACCGATGGTGCCTCAGCGGAACCCCCATGCAGAACAATCTGGATGAATTGCAAAGCTTGGTCAAGTTCCTTCGTATCAAACCCTACGACGACATCCGAGAATGGAAAGAACATATCGAGCAGCCCATGAAGAACGGCAAAGGAGAAGTGGCCATTCGCCGTCTGCATAGTATCCTCCGATGCTTCATGAAGCGCCGTACAAAGGAGATCCTCAAACTGCCCGGGGCACTCGATACCGGCGAGAAGAAGGCGGGAGAGGATGGAACCGTCGAGAAATCGGCCACTTCAGGCTTCAAGATTACGGAACGGAGAGTCACAAAGGTAGAGGCCAAGTTTTCTCCGGCGGAGAGACGCTTCTATGATCGACTCGAAGCGCGCACCGACAAGAGCCTTGAGAGCATGATGAAGTCCCAGGGCAAGGTCAATTATGCGAACGCCTTGGTTCTGCTCCTACGCTTACGTCAAGTCTGCAACCACCCTAAGCTAGTGGAGGGCAAGCTTGAGAAAGACAAGGATGCATTGAACACAGACGCCAAGGTGAAGAAGGACGATGGAGATGTGGACGACCTAGCAGCTCTTCTTGGCGGCATGACCGTCGAAGCCAAATACTGCGATATCTGCGGCTGGGAACTTGATAAAGACAACCGCGTCAGCGGCAAAGACCAGTGCAGATCATGCTTCGAGGACCTCGAATACTTCAACAAGCACGAAGAGGACGCCTCCATGATAGGCCCAGAGAAGAAGGAAAAGAAGAAGGAGAAATCCAAGTCAAAGGCAAAGAAGGTCAGTAAAGGGAACGCGAAGACCGAAACAACGAAGAAGCCTCAGCGCATGCAACGCAACCGTCGCGCCATCGTTGACAGCGACGATGAGGAGGCCGACGGCAGCTGGATAGTCTCTGGGGATGAGCAAGGCTCGTTAAGACTTGGTAAAGCTGGTGGCACAGACGACGAAAATGCAGAAGGCGAAGGAGAGTCGATCAACTCGGCGGACTCGGACGATGAGTCGGAAGACGATGGCAGCCAGTTGAATAGCTTCATTGTCAAAGACGATAGCTTGAAACCAGGGCAGTTGCAGCAAGACCTTACCGAGTCAGATTCGGACGACGAACTGCCATCTCTGGCCGAGATCCATCGGTCTCGAGCCGGTGCCAAGAAGGCGAAAGCAGCCCTCGCACCAGCTACGGACTATGATGACGAGTCCCAGGAGGACGAGGCAGACTCAGAGTCGGGGACTGATTCGGAAGACGGGGTTTCTGCATCAGACGTGGACTCCGATTTCGATGATGAAGTCTTCCGCAACAAGGAGAAGACACCAACTGTGCTTGCATCCGCCAAGATCCGACAGCTCCTGACCATTCTGCACAGCGAGATTGCCGACCACAAGTTCATCGTCTTCAGCCAGTTCACCTCAATGCTGGACATTGTTGAGCGATTCTTCCGCAAGGACGGCATTCGATACGTCCGGTACGACGGCTCGATGAAGAACGATGCGCGTGAGGCGGCGCTTGACTCGCTCCGCGGTGATCCCCGGACGCGAGTCTTGTTGTGCTCACTGCGTTGTGGCGCCCTTGGCCTGAACTTGACAGCCGCCTCGCGTGTGGTTATCCTTGAGCCGTTTTGGAATCCATTCGTAGAGGAGCAGGCCATTGATCGGGTGCATCGTCTCACCCAGAAAGTAGATGTCATAGTCTACAAGATCACCGTCGAGAACACGGTCGAGGAGCGCATTCTGGAGCTGCAGGACAAGAAGCGTCTTCTTGCCGAACAAGCAATCGAAGGTGGCATGCGCAAGGGCGCCCTCAAGCTGGGTGTCAACGAGATGATGGAGCTCTTCCGTCCTGGTGGCGGCATTGGCGGTGGCCGAGAACAGCGAGAGATCACGCCCTATGAGGATGACGACGCAGCCAATCGCGTCTTGGAGGATACGCGTATGCTCCATAGTATTCGGGGTGATATCAACGCGAGGCAGAAGCCTAATAAGTCGAGAGCCCAGGAGAACACGGTTTATGGACGACGGTGGTAGGATTTGGATTGGCCTAGGCTCTTGGACGAGTTGGTTTGAACGCGGAGTTAGGTGGTCGGTTGGGTATCAGGGTTTCGCATACGCTTGATGAGAAAGTAGAAGTTACGCTTCGGACGAATTTTACGAGAAGGATGGGTACACCCATCTTGGGTAATGGGCAAAGCTGCACCATCAATGACTAGGCTATAGAATCGGACGACATTTGGGTGGTCTGTCAGGGCTTTGAGGAGTGTAGATTTGTTCTCTTGTAGTTATACGAAATAATACTTTGCTCTTACTTAAGTCATGGAATTGGGTGCTCATTATCCGTGGTCTCGTGATATTAGTGCTAAGTTGTGTGCATGCTATGCCTGTAATTCTATTGTGGTCGGTAGCAAGACAGACTTATCTACCCCTTTCCTAAGAACACCTGTATGATTCCCAAAAGACACAAATGCGCCAGCGCCAGCAAGTTCCCTGTTCTTTAACCCCTTCTCTAGTGACACTGGTAGTATGTGTTTCACGTTACACACCTTCCCCCTCACCAACTGGCGCATCTGTGTACGGGTCGAACCCCATCTTCCTCGCGGCGTCGGCCCGGGCGGCCCATCGCTCCTTACCATGGAGACCGCTCTCCGAAGCCGACTCGTCGAGATAGAACTTGAGGACGTGGTCCGGGATTGCCAGGTGCGTCGTCTGCTCAAACTCCTGAAGACTGGTGAGCCGCAGCAACATCTCCAGCAGCGAAAGCGAGGTCCGGATGGCTCCAAATGGAGACCGCTCTATGACTGTGGGGCTCAGCTGTTTCTGATGAGGTGTGGTAGGGGTCGCGGGCTCTGTGGAGTCGGATGGCGGCGGCGGGGGATGCCCGTGATAATGGGCTAGCGACTGCTGCGAAGACACAGACGGTCCAGCCAGGCGCTGTTGTGAATGGGACGAGCTCGGTCGAGATGTCGTCGAGAGCGAAGAGGGGGAGGCAATGCTCATACGATGAAGCTGGTTGATCAGGTTGCCGTCAATCGCAGCGCGAGACGTCCGCTGGTAATGCGGATGCTCGGCTGCCTCTTGTGTGGATGATTCGTCGTCGGCTGTTGATGAATCATCTTCCTCCAAGTCGTAGACCTCGAGCGCCATCCATTCAGGATCCAAATTTGGAGGAATTGTCCACTGTGCTTTGGATGCGCTTTCGAGTTTGGATCTTGACGTAGGCTGTGTTACTGTGCTTTCATCTTCCGGGGATTCCTTGACTTGGCTCTCCTCTCGTATTTGGCGATCTATAATGTCCTGCGGATCAACTTCCTCCTCGGAATCAGGAGCCACATCCTCTGGTCCATCTTCAATCGAGCCTAAGACCGCCCCTTCGCTGCTTGGTGGGCTAATTTCCGTTTGTGGGGTTGTCTGTTGGACATCCCTCTTCAGCAGGAGAACAGGGTTGCTGGATACTCCATCATCGTTAGTAATGTTGAGTATCCTCCCTACGTCTGCGTAGAACATCTTCGATATTTGGCCAACAGGGATCATCTCCTTTATACCCGCCAGGCGGACGCCATCATACGATGCGGGCTCGATGTTGCCGTTCTCCAATGTGTGGACACGCCCATCGTCCAGATCTTCCACAATCTGGAGTTGGTAAGAGTATGCGTAACCAGGGGCCAACTCCTCTGCAAACTGCCCACGAGGAGGTGATCGATAAAGTCGCACGCGGGCTTTGTGAACGACCTCCTGCCACGTGGGTTTGCGCTGACCGTCTTCGAGGCCATATGGCTCACCCTCTTGCGGGGAGGCGTGACCGCGGAAGAGCATGTATAAAGATAGCGTAAAGTCCGGGCCGATTTGCATGGACCGGCCCGGGTTGAGAACATACTGGGTATCGCCGACGTTGAGAAGCATGCTCGCTTGGAGTAGCCGCGCAGGGCTGAAAGCGGACTGCTGCGTCTGGATTCCACCAATGGCCGAGACCCATAGATTAATGAGCGGGATAGCATCGTCGATGCTGACTATCACATACTTCATCTGACCGAGGATGGCGACCATGTCGGCATGGTGTTGCTTTGCCGAAGTGGTGTGACCTGCTTGCGCCGTCTCCTCCTCGAAGATGGCAGTCTCCTCGAGCTTTTTGGCCAGAGCATCGATGTCCTCGCGGAGCTCCCTGGACGTCTGGACCACGGCCTCCAGGGCGGCGTTGCCCCGCGTGTAACGAAACTCTATGGACTCCAGGATTGGCGATACAAGCTACGAGGAGGATCATCAATACTAGCCAGTTCGTGTGCACCACCAAAAGAGATGGGGCAGCATACCTCTATTTTCCTGGCCAAGCGGCGTTGCAGCATGGCCAGTTCGACTTTGAGAGGATCATCTTGGACCGACTTTGGCCAGAATTAGCCATGTCCCATGGTTGGTCTCGGGTTAAGGCAGGAGTGTGCCAGACGCAGATGCTTACCTTTAGGAGCCTGGAGCCTTGCTGGATGATGAATGTCGAGGACAATGCCAGGCATGACCGGATGGCATAGCTGGTGGCATGGTGTGAGAGTTTGGTAAGGAATGCATCCATGCTAAGGACGTTTGGTTGGACTTGTAGTTCTCAATAACCATATCGTTTTGGGTTGAAGTGGATAATGGCTGTGAATTGACGTGACAACCTGGACTGGAGTGTGTCAACTGGCAATGATGGAGAAAAGTCAAAACAAAAATAATAAAAAATAACTATTATCTTGACTAGAACAATCGCAACGGGCCCATAGTATCGTGGTGAAAGTCATGGCTTTGCTCTGCCCTCATCCCGGGAGCTGTTGCTGTTGTCATTCTCGTCACAAGAGAGGCTTTGCTCACTCGCCATGGGGCTCTCTCAAGCATGGGCCCCACCCCTACCCAAAGCAAATGGCAACAACAATGCGTTTTTTACCCTGCTGGTCGTACAAATGTGCAGGGACCCTTGGGCTCAACCCGCTCTGCCCGGAGACGGGAACTAGGCATCATCGGCAAGCCAGGGCTCTTTGCACTTGGTTTTAAAGAGCAGCCAAAGTTTATATCTCCTTAAACGCCATAACGCTGCCCTCACCCAAAGTTTCCGTGCTGTACGGACCAGGGATTAGGTTATTTAGTGAGATCGGTATAATAGTTTTGGACCCCCGACGTATTAACTTTGAGTTTTGATTGGTCAGCTCAGCTACGTACCGTTTCGCACGGGCTCGTCGATCATTAACAAAAAGTATTGTACCGAGGGCAGCGTTATGGCGTTTAAGGAGATATAGTCTCGAGCCCATGCATTTGATGCATGCTTAGAGGTCCGAGGCTGTAGACACCACTAACCTCTGAAACCTATATAAATGCAGCGCACAATGTTAGAGCTTCAGCGTCCATTCAGGCCAATCAGCTCAAACAAATAAATATTCTGATTGCCTAAAGGGAACAGGCCGCAGGGCTGAAGAACCATGGAACCATTGAAGCCACGGGCACCCAGACGGTAAGTACTTACTGTATAAACACTGTATAGCAGATTCTCGCAATTGGCAGATTGGCCTATGTAAATAAGCTACATACCTACCAATGCCTAACGTGCAGGGGCAGACCCCGCCATGGGGCTTTTGCTGTGCTTGTCACTCACTCTCGTGTTCAGGCTGCTTGGGAACATGGAAGATAGGCCAGGCTGCAATGACGGGAGGGAGTCATAGAAGAGGGCATTCCACCCATTCCCAAATTTAAATATAGGTCTTATTGTATTCCGAAGAGTAACACTTGGAGTTCCATGACTGTTCTTTTATCAAAATACCTAAGGCAACCTGACACCCAACAGGCTCAGCTGGTTTCGTCACACACTCAACTCAAGGTACCTACGGAATTAATTCAAAAGCGGCACTTTCCTGCCCAGATTCTGTCCAATTTTGCCCCGCACCCGCATTCACAACCCGCCAGGTCAGACTTTCGTTGCCTTCCTGTCCGGTCGCACAATTTTCTGACTGCAAACTCCAGACTGTCGGCGACTAGTCCATTTCTCTCATATTGCGATCCTTTCGCAAAACATTTTTTTCATCCGGCCTACGTCTTGTCAGTCAACTACCTCAACTACACTGCGGTTGGAAGCGAAACCTTACCGCAACCATGTCCGACCTCAATTCATGGGAAGACGACCCCGCGGCGCAGGACGAGAACCTCGCGCGCCAGGCACAACAACAGATGAACCTGAACAACCAGCCCCAACAAGGCCAAGGCAGCTTCCACCCGGCTGCGTCCTCTTTCCAGCCGGGAGCCTCCACCTTCCAGCCTGGTGCTTCGGCCTTCCAGCCCGGTCAGGCCTACGGTGGCTACCCTCAATACCAGAACCAGTACTACGGTGGCCAAGGGCAGTTTCAACAATATGGAGGTCAAGGGTACAACCAATACGGTCAAGGCTATGGACAGGTCTATGGTGGCCAACAAGCCGGTTATGGTATGTATCTAGCGACTAACACGTTTTGTGTGCCATGTACTGACAAGAACGACAGGCCAACAGTACCCCCAACAGTTCCAGCAAAACCAGATGCCCTACCAAGGACAACAACCGCAGCAACAAGCCAAAGCCCCGGCTAACGCCGCCAACAAAACCGCGTCTTCAGCAGCTGCCCCGGCATCAAGCGAGCCCAAGCCGGTCGCTGAGAAGGTTGGGGGCACCAAAGTCCTCAGCATAGGTGGTGACCCGCCCAAGCCCAAGGCTGCCGCACCGGTCAAGGTCCTGTCAATCGGTGCTCCAGCAGCGTCCAAGGACGAGCCCAAAAAGGAGGAGGAGAAGAACGATGCCGCCGAGGCTGGTGCCAAGGTTACGGCTGCAAAAGCCCTGGAGAAGACCGGCGAGTCTACCCAAGATAGCGGAAAGACCTCCCCGACTCCTTCCTCTGGTCGTTCTAGCCCAAGCAGAGCCGCCAAAGCCCAAGCCAAGAGAGACGCGGACGCTGTCGCTGCCGAGCAAGTGGCAGACGTTGATGAAGATACGCTCAAGGAAATCTACGGCAAGGAGCACGTCAACATCATTTTCATCGGGCACGTTGATGCTGGAAAGTCTACCCTCGGCGGTTCTATTCTTTACGTAACTGGCATGGTGGACGAGCGAACGATGGACAAGTACAAGCGTGAGGCCAAGGATTTGGGCCGTGAGACGTGGTACCTGTCCTGGGCTCTGGATCTCACTAAGGAGGAGCGAAGCAAGGGCAAGACCGTTGAGGTGGGCCGCGGTTTCTTTGAGACCGAGAAGCGACGCTACAGTATCCTGGACGCACCTGGCCACAAGACATACGTGCCCAACATGATTGGTGGAGCCTCTCAGGCTGATGTCGGTATTCTTGTTATTTCTGCCCGCAAGGGAGAGTACGAGACCGGTTTCGAGAAGGGTGGCCAGACCCGTGAGCATGCTATGCTTGCCAAGACCCAGGGTGTCAACAAACTCATCGTTGCTATTAACAAGATGGATGACCCGACAGTCAACTGGTCTCACGACAGATACAAAGAGTGCACCACCAAGCTCGCACAGTTCTTGAAGGGGACTGGCTACAACCTGAAGACCGATGTCTTCTTCATGCCCATTGCTGCGCAACAGACCCAGGGTATCAAGGACCGCGTTCCCAAGGACAAGTGCCCATGGTACGATGGCCCGTCTCTGCTGGAGTATCTTGACAACATGACGGCACTTGAGCGCAAGCTAAATGCCCCCTTCATGATGGCAGTAAGCGGAAAGTACCGCGACATGGGTACCATGATTGAAGGCAAGGTCGAGGCTGGTGTTGTCAAGAAAGGCATGAGCCTTGTCATGATGCCGAACAAGGACAAGGTCGAGATTGCGGCTGTGTATGGTGAGCAGGAAGAGGAGATTGGCATCGCGCAAGCCGGTGATCAAGTCCGCATACGCCTCCGAGGCATTGAAGAAGAAGACATTCTGCCAGGGTTTGTTCTTTGCTCGCAGAAGCGTTTGGTGCATAATGTGTCCACGTTCGAAGCTCAGATCAAGATTCTGGAGTTGAAGAGTATCCTCAGTGCCGGTTTCAACTGCGTGCTGCACGTGCACTCGGCCATTGAAGAAGTCACATTCGCTGATCTACTGCACAAGCTCCAGAAGGGTACTGGCCGAAAGAGCAAAGCACCCCCCACGCACGCGAAGAGGGGCGACAGCATCATCGCGCGGATGCAGATCACAGGTGGTGCAGGATCCGTCTGTATTGAGCGGTTCGAGGACTATCCGCAAATGGGTCGCTTCACCCTGAGAGACCAGGTAAGAGACACCATGAAATATTTATTGCTACACAAATTACTAACGCATTCCAGGGACAAACAATCGCCATTGGCAAGATCACCAAGCTGATTAGCAACGATTCAGCTTAGATGAGGCCAGGCGAGGATTGTTTTCAATTGATAACCGACGAGAAGAGGAGTCTAGGAAAGGCTGAGTCCCGTTTGGTTACGAATCACCCAAAGACAGGGGAGATGCGTACAGCGGTGATCGCAAAGAGCCAGACGAGCCATTGTGTCTTGATGGAAAACACAAATAGTATTAGATGATTCCGAACCATGGCGATGATTCGGAATGCCGTACTTACATCGATAACGGGTCTGAACCGTTTGGTGCCGAAAAGGGGGGTAGCCATTTGGCCGTGATCAAGAATAGACATTGATCCCGACATGTTCCGCCTCTTCAAAGCGATATGGACAAGCCGGGAAAAGTAGGGACTAGGCAATAGACACCCGTCACAACTTGGTGAAACATACCAAACCCAACGATTGCCTACTTGCCTCCTTGCTAAGCAGGGCTGCATATATGGGGCAATATGCCAAGTATTACTTGATCTTCCACTGCAGCATGTGACGATCGTGACTTGGAGAAGTTGGGATATCCTGCAGAAGGACAAAACTTTGGAGGAGATGTCTCATCTACAGAAACGGTAGTAGTTGTTTACAAGTTGAACGATAATGGAATATGTCTTTGTAGATGAAGTCTTATTATTTGGAAGAGTGACTGGCCGTTGGCAACAGCAAGTATGCCTTCCAAACACCTACAGTCTCGCTGTTCCGCAAGTAGCGGTAGACCCGGTCGAAAGGGACCCCACTACCGGCTCCCACAGAGTTTGCGTGCTCCAGAAGTCAGCTGGAAGATGGCAGGTGGCGGATATTTATTAAATACTCCAAAAGTGACCTCAGCTACGCCATTTGCTCCACGATACCAAGGTGTCAAGCTTTTGGGGGAACAGATTATGCCAGATTTCGTGACTATTTCTACGTCACTCACCTTTTTCGGAAAAGTTCCGAGGACATACCAATACAGCCACGTATTCAGGCATCACATGCTTGGTGATTGACAAACTTTCCAATACCATTCCATGTACCATGGTAGCATGGCCAAGTCTAAGCCCGCCAGCCCCCTTGGCTGCTTATGGCCAGCCGGGATGTCACGATGGCAAGAATCCCGTTGCTTGCTGTCCACTGCTGGCGACGGCGTTGGCCTACAATTAATTACCTGCCCAAGTGCAGCGACAAGTTACCCTACATTTACGTAACCTGGCCAAAGCCGATGGATTGCGCTAATGACCGAGACGCAAATTCGGACTGCTTTGGGATTACCGAGTACACACACTACACACTGGCGAATACCCCGTGATCTACTACGTCCATTTTGCGGAATAGCCTCTTGGGTAGTTGGTTTGCAATCTATGTACGACATGGGTCCTACCTACCGTGCAATACTTGCCTAGTTTATGATCTGTCAATCAATTAATGCGTATGAAGGGGCTCCGAGAAGTTTCGGAGAATGTCGGGTTGTCGTGTGAATCAATAATAATAGCCCCGACTGGGGAACAATCTGGAGGAAACTGGATCTAGATCCAATGGCGGGACTGGGTTCGGCAAAGGGAACGCGGCTGCGGAGCTGATAAGAGCGGTTGGAAAGAAAGTGGGGATGACCCCAAAGCATTCCGAGCCTGGCCCCCAGGCCCCTTCAGTCGCAAGATATGAATGTAACTATGATTGGGTTTTTATTTGGCGAGTGTGGCTTGGGTTATATTCAAGTGATTTGATTTGCACGAGACCACCGACAAATGATGGTCGTTACCTGTCTACCAGACCAGGGAATGGGGGACGAGATGACAAATGAATATGGGATGGTGCAGAGTACCTAGATAGGCGCTGCTGATGTACGACATGTAGACATGCAGTGCGAGCGAATACCTACTGGACTTGAATGGAATTGATGTGCGTGGTGTTGAACGGCTTGTGTCAGACCTGCAGGCCAGCTGCATGGCGCTGAGAGCCTCATCCAGTACTCCTCGAGTAAGGTACCGCCCAGGCACCCGTAGCCGGGGACCCCAGTGAGGCTTAGGCTGGGTTCAAACACGGGGTATCCGACTCAGTCTGCCAGTTCAATCAGTTAGCCGGGTCAAAACGTCGGGCGGAAGGTAGTAGTACTGTAGATGGTACCTAACTTGGTGCGCCTCCCAATCAACCAGCACCTATTTCCGTGTGGGACTCGTAAACTTGACTAGGTACCTTAGGTACCTACATTTGAAGTAGGTATGTGATGTATCCCCTTGATTGCGAGTGCGCTGCTTTCCACCAAAAAGAACGTACAGTACGGACAGGGGGTATTTTAGCACGATCGGAGTGACGTTTAAAACGCTTTTCCTACTCGGTGCTATATATGATTGGTTAACTAGACTCTGCTCCGGTACGCACGGTCTTGTTGATCTTTTTTTGAAAGTATTGTACGGAAAGCAGCGCACTCGCAATCAAGGGGATAGGAGTTTAGGTATTTCTGTCGGGCCAGCGCTTATGGCTGGTTGCCAGGTAGGGTCCATAGTTGATGGCTCTCCCTCCATCAATGGTTCTTGTTCCGAACTTCGATGACAGTCCCACGATCCACGCATGTACAAGCATCTTTGCCCCTCCACAAGCCTCCTTTTTCCTATTTGTTACCACATACAACGTAATCGCTGGGGCTTTTGACTTGTTAGTTCGGCTGTAACCTAGCCTAAACCCTGTATGGGAAGAAAACAATACGGAAGGGTTAGAGGAGTCTTGGGTAAACGGAAGAGCCTGCCATGGATCATTCTCGCGATCAGCTATGCATTGATCACGTCTCGTAGAGGCTTTTCGGCAAATGGCCAAAAGGAAAATGGCACACAGCACAAGTGGCCGATGGATCATAGAGGTTTCCAACCTATGGCTGGTTTCACGAAGATTTATCGGCAGCAACGCCCGAGCAGCAATCTGATTTTTCCGTGACTTACAAGACAAATGACCCGTGAAGGGGGCCCCATGCAGGTGCTGTCGCGTGGGCTACCCCAAGTTTCTGCTTGTGGCAGCAATTCGAGGAAGGGGTGGATCAGGGCATTGCTCCAATGGGACACTGGCAATGCCTGGCTAATATCTTGTCACACCACATTCCGAGCAATACTCTTGCGCCCCGGGACCAATCAATGTTGATGAGCTGGACTCCATCACGCCCTGACAAGGTTGGGGTAAGGGTCGTTTCGGGACGGCAACTTCTCCAGGCTGCCAGGCGCTGCCCGCCCAGCACTCTGCGGAGGGGCTAGTTTTCGCCCCAAGGGGGAACGATGTCATTGACCAAAGTACACGCAGTGTCTAGCCCTCCAGAAACGACAACAGGATGCATCGATTCCCGACCGTGCAGGGGCCGCGCCTCCGAGAAATAGTCGTGGCCCCGGGCCCAATCACCGTCAGCAACTACTGGCAGCCAGTGGCATGCGCCCAGCATCCTCCTGCGGCTCCACCCGGCCTACCCTCCTTAGCCCTTTTATATCCTCGGCCCAGGCCCACGATTAGACAATCCAGTCACTCCACGAGCTACCGTCTTAGCACCCCATCACTTGCCCAGTATTGCCCGTGTACGACCGATAGGTGGACCAGATCGTGTATTACAACTCCTAGCCATCAGAACATTTCAAAAAGCTTAAGAACCATGAAGGACCCCGTTCAACGCACTGCTTCTCCCTACACTGATCCCTCAGTCAAAGGACCTCGATCGCAGCAACTCTTCTCCCATACCCATTCACTCCTACACAACCACAAGAGTGAGCTCTTCCTCAACCCCCCGTCTCCCGCCAGCGACGGACATGCTGACCATCATCTGCAGTGATTGCTCCCAACAAAGTCAACAAGACGGCTCTCCACCCTGGAGGCATCGAGTAAGTTGAATACGCCCCATGAGCCGTGAGCCTCGAGGACCTGGAGACTGACTGTTTTCGTTCGTGTAGGCCGCAACAGGAAGCTGAGCACACAGAACTGGGTACGATATACTGACTTAGACGCTGTTCAACTCTTGATGGCGGACGAGCCTCAACTAACACGCACTTACACAGAGATTGAACTCCACGACAAGGCTCACATTGACTATGATAGAGTCGCCATTGTACGTTATCCACTGCCCGATGAGTCTCGATATTTTTGGTAGAGCAGTACTAACATGGTTGGCCAGATCCCCAACCCTTCTGTCGCTGCCCTCTACGAAGATGCACTGGTATACGAGGTCGGCTCAGCCATTGCCTCCAGCGGTGCCTTGACAGCATACTCCGGTGCGAAAACTGGCCGCTCACCCTCGGATAAGCGAATTGTGAAGGAGCCCTCTTCGGAAAACGAAATATGGTATGTCTTCTTACACACCTCCCAGGTGAACACCACAGCTTTTGACAATAGTGCTAATATGGATTTACAGGTGGGGACCTGTCAACAAGCCTATGGCCCCCGAGGTAAGCTGCGCGAGACTTGCTTTTGATTTTCCCGCACAAGAATTCTCCTTGCTTCGCCCTTCTTCCTCCGCTTGGCACATCTGCCGTTTGTCTGCCATGGGCATCAATCATCCCCCCATTGTGACGCACATTGCTTATGCGAGCATCATACCGGCTACACTTATTCCCCTCAACAGTGGCATGGTGCTATGACGATGATGGAAATCTAGCGTTGTTCCCTTTCCCCGAAGTCTGGGGAGCTCTGGGCAGCAATTACTCGTTGGTCGGGCCATACGAGTCGTTGGTCTGGCACTTGCCCCAGACCCCTGTCCGATAGCGTCATACCCTGCAGGCGCCGAGATCTGCACCCCGCCCTCCACTTTTCTTTTCCTGACACCCGCGAACCAATGCCCCACAGCCCCCTATCACGTGATCTCCTTCAGCGTGAACCCAATACTGACATACTCGGCTATACAGGTCTGGAAAATCAATAGAGAGCGTGCAATCGATTATCTCAACACGCGAACTCGCATCTATGTCATCGACGGCTATGCCGGCTGGGATGAGAAGTACCGAATCCGTGTCCGGGTTATTTGTGCCCGTGCATACCATGCGCTCTTCATGCGCAATATGCTCATCCGCCCGTCCAGGGAGGAGCTGGAGCACTTCCACCCCGACTACACGATCTACAATGCCGGCACTTTCCCGGCCAACAGATTCACAGAAGGCATGACATCTGGGACCTCGGTCGCAATTAACTTTGCCGACAAGGAGATGGTTATCCTAGGTACCGAATACGCCGGTGAGATGAAGAAGGGTGTCTTCACCGTTCTGTTCTACGAGATGCCTATCAAGCACCACGTTTTGACACTACACTCCTCGGCGAACGAGGGTAAAGATGGCGACGTCACGCTTTTCTTCGGCCTTTCAGGGACGGGTAAGACAACTTTGTCTGCCGACCCTAACCGAGCCTTGATCGGCGACGACGAGCACTGCTGGAGCGACCGTGGCGTCTTCAACATTGAGGGTGGCTGCTACGCCAAGTGCATTGGCTTGTCAGCTGAGAAGGAACCAGATATCCACGGTGCTATCCGCTATGGCTCCGTGCTGGAAAATGTCGTGTTTGACCAGCACACCCGTGAAGTCGACTACGACGACTCCACACTCACCGAGAACACTCGTTGGTAAGCTTTTCTTCATCCTTTAGAATGATGAGGTATCATCGGCTGATACTAACCATCCTACAGTGCCTACCCCATCGAGTACATCAGCAACGCCAAGATTCCTTGCTTGTCCAACAGTCACCCCAAGAATATCATCTTGTTGACTTGCGATGCTCGCGGCGTTCTGCCTCCTATTTCGAAGCTCAGCAGTGCGCAGACCATGTTCCACTTCATCTCCGGATACACGTCGAAGATGGCCGGTACTGAAGATGGTGTCACTGAACCCCAAGCTACCTTCTCATCTTGCTTCGCCCAGCCTTTCCTGGCTCTTCACCCCATGCGATACGCAAAGATGTTGGCCGAGAAGATCGAGCAGCATTCCGCCAATGCTTGGCTGCTCAACACTGGCTGGGTCGGCGCTGGCTACACACACGGCGGCAAGCGCTGTCCGTTGAAGTACACTCGTGCGATCCTGGATGCCATCCACTCGGGTGAGCTGGCGAATGTGGAGTACGAGACATACGAGGTCTTCAATTTGCCAGTACCCAAGACCTGCCCCGGAGTTCCGGCGGAACTTCTTAACCCAGCTACTGCTTGGACGGCCGGCCGGGACAGCTTCCAGCAAGAAGTCAAGAAGCTCGGAGGCCTCTTCATCGAGAACTTCAAGAAGTACGAGTCGGAGGCTACCCCCGAAGTCAAGGCAGCTGGCCCCGTTGTATAAACCATTGTGCTTCACAGCATCCCGTTTTGATTTTCAGCTTTGATATCCGCATTGTTTGGCTTTTACGCAATGCATTGGTTGATGAGTGGCACGCCAAGACATGCCACCAGGTGTGTACAATTGGAGGGGTCATGGTCGGTGGGCATAGGCAGATTGGCAGCTACTTGAAGGCAGCTCTAATGCAGAGCCTGCGCTACATGAACGAATTGCGAGGTTGTAACCTGAAGTGTGTAGGAGAAGTGGTAATCGCAGGCGTCCCTTTCTGTAGGGGTAGGACTCGTGCATGACTAAAAAGCTAGACAGCATCTTTATGAAACAAATTCCTGCAAAGTTCTACATGTGGCACCGCAGTTGGTTGAGAAAAGTGATAAGTTAGTAAAGAAGATGTGTGATTTGTTTTCTTTGTTTCTGGTGAAGAAGATTAAAGGGTCCATCTGTCTATTAATTTATTAATGGATTCAATATCTAGGTACCTAGGTCTAAAGTACCTACCTAACCATTGAAGAAGAGATATAACTTAGCCGAGGCCGGGCTATAGACCAATCACGTGTAGCCTTGTATACGGGTTATGCAAGTAGCCGGCTCAACCCCGCCAATTAACTTCCCCAGTTGGGCGGTAACGTACCTAACGAGGCTGAACCACGAACCACCTTGCCAGGGTGTCTCTCCAACTCCAGACGCGACACACATTAGTATAGAGTGCATGCCTTAGCCTTTACTTTCTTTCGCCTTCAGTAGCTCTTTGGACTTTGATTGCCTTATTTCCAGCGACCTGCTTCTGCCCGGACTGACCACTATTGCCTGCCGCGCAAGGATGACCAACTATTCCATACGCAATGGATCCAGACTGGTCCGAGGTAAGAGAAAATAGCTACTCTGCTGATGTTGAACGCGGTCGCATACAGTCTGAGGTAGACAACATCGCGTTGCCTGGCGCGCCCTTTGGCCTACACTCGGATCCCATGCTGACTGGACCATTTCTCTACAAATTAGATCTCCCGTATACACCTGCCTCCCCCGGGACTTAGGGCCATACCAACACCCGTGTCAACCCTGTCCTTCGATACGAGCCAAGAATTATTATGGGCTGGTAACGAATACGGCCGAGTCTCCTCGTTTTACGGCCAGGAGCTCACGCCATACACCAGCTTCAAGGCGCACGGCTCCCAGGATGGAAAGATACACCAACTGCTGTTCAATGACAAAGGGGTCATTGCCCTGGGTTCCCGGGGCATACACATGGCCCAGAGGAGAGGTGCTCCCCTTTGGACCGTCAAGCATGAGGACATGAAAGAGCTGCGGTGTATGACTTGGACTTCCAAGGGTACGGCCGAAATTCTCGTCGCCGGTGAGCAGGACAAGATGTTCGTCGTCGACGTCAATAAGGGAGAAGTCACCAAGCAAGTCCCCACCGAACACCACTACAAGATAATGAGGAGGAGCCGCCACATCTGCGCCGCGACAACCGGCTCGGCTGTTCACATCCTCGATCCGTTGTCTTTCAGAATCAGCAAAGAGTGGACGGCCCACGCTGCGACCATCAGCGATATGGATGCCCAACATGATTTTATTGTCACATGTGGCCTGTCGCCGCGTCAGCAAGGCTACATCATGTACGACCCCCTGGTTAACGTATTCGACTTGAAGCACATGGTGTCCATGCCTCCAGTACCATTCCCTTCAGGCGCAGCCTACGTACGCATGCACCCACGAATGTCGACCACCAGCATTGTTGTGTCCCAGAGCGGACAGATGCACGTGGTGGATCTGATGAACCCTAACACTAGCACGGTTAAGCAGGCAAACCATTTATATATGAATATGATAGACATTGCTCCGTCCGGCGAGGCCATAGCCCTTGCCGATGCCGACTGTCAAATTCATCTCTGGGGGCCACAGGGTTCCCTACATTTCGCCGAGCTGGCCAACCCAGTCGAGTTTGCGAATGCTGAGCAACATGTTGCACCAATGGCTTGGAGTGACGATCCACCTCTAAGCTCTATTGGCATGCCATATTATAGGGAACAGCTACTATCAGCATGGCCCAAAGAAGAAATATACGAAGTAGGAGCGCCGCCGATGAAGGAAGACTCAAGATATCTTGACTCCCTGGCGCGTAGGGAGTGGGGCCTTTTTGGAAAAAACACGCGGAGCCTCCGCAGGAACCAAGTCGAGGACACTCGCAAACTTGATAAGGAAGAGCGACTGCTCAACAAGCCCAAGTTCCTCAGTGAGCAGGGAAGGGGCGCCTCGCATGCCCCAGCTGGTACACCGGCTCCTGAAGATCTCGTTCCCGGGCCGAAACAGCTGGTTGCCCCTATCCAGCTGGAGAGCCAGAAAAACGCAGTGTCCCCGATTTATAGGCACGTTGAGATACAGTACAGTAGATTTGGCATTGACGACTGGGACTTCAAGTAAGTATACAACTCCCCTTGTCGGCGAACTACTCCTAATCTTGTTCAGGTTCTTCAACAAAACGCAATATTCGGGCCTGACAAACCACATCATGAACAGCTATGTCAATGCTCTTCTCCAGGTCCTGTTCTTCAACCCCGCCATTCGGAATCCTGCTTTGCAACATGCTGCCACTGGCTGTTTTGACGAGTTGTGCCTTCTCTGCGAACTCGGTTTTCTTTTCGACATGCTTCAAAAGGCCGAAGGGGCGCCATGCCATGCTTCGAATCTTTTGAAGATATTCAGCTATCAACCTCAAGGTATGCCTACACTCGATGAGCCAGAATTGATTGCGTCCACTAATGCCGTGAAGCCACCAGCTTGGGGCTCTTAGAGGATTTGTCCATCACCACCCCGCGAACCTTGATGTTACAAAGCTTTACCCGTTTTCTGCTGGACAAGATCGTGCTTGATTACAATAGAATGGAGCCACGTTCAGTGGCAATGGAACAGGTAAGAGTCACTCCAGTCGTTGGCAATGGTGTGGCTGACGTGGATCATAGTTGTTGGAAACCACAGCTACAAGTTCCATTCGTTGCAACAACTGCACAAGCGAGACGAGCAGACCGGGTTCGATCTATGTGCACGAGTTGATGTACACTTCAAATGTAGGTTGAACGATAACATGCCGATGATGCCCTGCTGAGGATGCACGTTAATGATGTATAGAAGTCCGGGCACCGACAAGCCAAAAGCGCCAAGATCACATTTTCGCAGATTCTTAAGAAGAGCGTCGAACGTGACTTGACCAGTAAGGGCTGGTGCCAAACATGCCACAAGTACCAGACGCTCAGCACCAAGAAACTTATCAGGAGTGTGCCTACGGTCTTGACGCTTCTCGCTGGGATGCCAAGCGAGGAGCATCGCCGGTTATGGGCTACGCCGGGCTGGCTTCCAGAAGAGATCGGTATCATAATAAACAACGGTCAATTCTTCTGTTATGAGGGCGAGGAACTGAGGTATCAGTTGCAGCGAGGATATCATGATATGTCTGTCTACTCGCTCACTGGCGTTGTCGTCAACATCGAGACAGGCCAGCCATCAAGGGGCAACCACCTGGTAGCAGTGGCGAACGGTAAGTATTTCACTATTTTGGGTTGTGACGATAGTTGCTTGAAACTGACACAATTCATAGTTGCTCATTCGGCACCAGTGGCACCGAACGAGAGCCAGTGGTACCTTCTGAATGATTTTCACATTAAGCCTGTGACTACTGATGAAGCGCTCACTTTTAACACATCCTGGAAGATGCCCTCGGTGATCACGTATCAACGAAAGGAAGCAAACAATAGACTAGATGCGACGTGGAAAGAAAACCTGGACAGTAGCTTGCTCTACGTTGACCTTAGGTACGTCCGTTTCTCTGTGGGCAAGTGCGTTTTACTGACCTGGTTGTTGCAGGCCAAACCTGCCAGAGAAGACATATCGAACGCTCGACTCCGAGACTGAAAAGCCCAACTCGGATACCATCATCGCAATTGACACGGAATTCGTTGCAACTTCCAAGGCGGAGGTGATGATCGAATCGGAAACCAACGAGACACGGATAGTACGCCCCGTTGTCCATGCTCTTGCGCGAGCCTCGGTCTTACGAGGCAGTGGGCACGATGAAGGGCTCGCCTTCATTGACGACTACATCCATATCCGGGAGCCAGTTATCGACTATGTGACGGCATATTCTGGCATTGTGCCCGAAGACTTGGACCCTGCGCGGACAACGCACAATCTTGTGCCCCTGAAAATTGCGTACAAGAAGATGTGGATTTTGCTGAACCTTGGTTGCAAGTTTTTGGGTCATGGTCTCAAGCAGGACTTCCGTGTGATAAATATACATGTTCCCCGGGATCAGATCATTGACACAAGCGATCTCTTCTTCTCGGCGGCGCGGAAGAGAAAGCTCAGTCTGCAATTCCTTGCGTGGTGCCTTCTCAAGGAAGAGATTCAGTTGGAGACACACGACTCGATTGAAGATGCAAAAACAGCGCTCAAATTGTACCGAAAATATCAGGAGTTCCTGGACGCCGGGATTCTCGAAGCTATGCTTCAGGACATCTTCAACAAAGGATCCGCTTACAACTTCAAGCCACCCACTAAACAAGGCAGGACGGAGACACCACCAGTGGAGGGCGGCAGTGGGCCTACCACTCCCGGGCGGCGTCCCGGAGCCCTTTTCATGGGGAGTAGCCCTGGTTGGACGCCCGGGAATAGCTCAAGAGTGAGGTAGAACCCCAAAACTATAATGTGGCTCCATCAAGACCCACGCCGATCTGTTAGTCAGACGAAGAAACGCCCAACCCGGAAATTTCGCTATGATGGAAGCCGGAAGGTCGGGGGTGGGAAACCAGAGTTTAGCTGGCGTTTTGACGATCCTTGGGTTACGGACCGTGGTAGTCGACTCCTCAGGATAAAGGGGCTTAAGGATCGTCGGGCTTGAGCCATACCGGCGGCCAACAGTAGCAAGTATATACATAGCAGCGGCAGAACAGTTTATTCGTGCGATATCTTATAATGCTTCCCGGTCCCTTGGTAAATTCGTCTCTTTAGTGCTCAGTATATATGAGGAGGACTCTACCCTGATATGCCCCCGCATACCCATGAACACCACATTCAATAATATATTGCCAATGATGGAAACTCTGGCAGTGTACCGACAAGTGCCCAGCATCATCGGGGCGAGTGCAACACTCCACTACTGCAATGTCGAATTTCTTCGTTAGGGCATGCATACATTATGAAATACTGAAGACATGGGAACTCGACGACACGGACGTGAGCGGATCTCCTGTATCATGGTTCAACCCAGCAACTTCGTCCAGGACCAACATTGAAACAGGTTAAGTCAACAACCAGCCGGCTTTGGCAGGTATACCCACTACATTGTAGGATGTTGGTTTTGACCCTCCATCTGAGCTCTCAGTTTGCTTTTTCATCCGCCACAGTCATACTTCAGGTTCCTGATCACCATTGTTCGTTAGTGCCAAAATGCACCGAGATGATGAACAAAACAAATATGACTGGCCAGTGGGTAGAATACCACAAACTATGGTCTCATCTACTGTGGCTACCCTACAGATGATTCGTTTAGCTCAGATGGTAAAAATACGCAATGGAAACGGGTTGAGTATTACGTCGAGACCGAGGCCTCAAACCTCGATGCAGACAAGAATACACAGTATAAGCTCTTGTACTTGATGAGACAAGGCGAGGGCTTCCACAATGCCACCGAAAGCTACTATGGCACACCATATTGTAATTGCTACTGGAGCGAGCTCGGCGGCAACGGAAAGCCAGGCATTGACCAGGCCACCAAAGCTATGGTACGCTCAGTTGTCCAAAGAAGGGATGTCGGCCTCTGGATCCTGTGATCCCAGCCCTCTGTCTCGCTTCACCACAACTACCAACCTCACGTTGGCCAGCCTTGCTCTTCACGCCGCCCTTCCATGCATTCCCTTGAATGAGGAACTGCTACAAGAAGGCATCTCGACCCACATGCGACATCAGCGCTATTACAAGATGTACATACAGAACGTAATAGTCGACTACTACCATCTCGAGGAGGGCTTCATTAAGTAAGATCAGCTGTGAAACAGCTCCTTTACCGAGATGAGCGCCGCGCAGAACGCCCAGAGCAAGCCGGTCCTCGACGACATCTTCAGTAGAGACTTCAAGACTTGGATCAACTTTACCGGCTGTGTTTGCACAACGGCTCTGTCTTCTTCGGGGGCGACCAGTTCCCTGTGTATGTGAAATTGTGGCAGGTTCATATCTGTGGCAGGTTCATATCTATACAGGGTTTCAGACATTTTAGTTGTCAACCCGGTTTTCTTCTAGCGTGAGTTTTCGAGGCATACTACGGTAATCGCAGCTGTATGTGAGCGCCAATACTTCAATGTGACTATGAGAATCCCCGACGATGGCACCAAACGGTCGTCCTGTTACAAACGGACATGTCATACCTGAGCTCACATATATGCTGCATACAATCGTTGGTAGACCTTCCATAATCCCATTAAAACATATACCTATCTAACATGCTTACTTAGTTTCCAAATTAAAACTTCGCAGCAGTGGAAGATATCTTATGCAGGACAGGCTTATTAGCTGTACCTACATATATGTGTATGCACACAGCTAGCACCTCCCTGCACAAAACGTCAAAGACTTTGTGACTAGTGACTTTTCGAGGTGTTCATGGATGAACCGGGGCCCAATTTGACAAGATAGTCACGCATCGTATCATAAATTTTATTTTATAATTACAATTTGCTCTCTGTTCACTGTGATAAGGCCTGCGTAAAAATCCAATGCAGCTTTTATTAATTGGACTTGAAGCCCGTTTAGCAATGGTCAAGCCACAGAGCTCATTATTGTGAGGCTTGAGGAGCTATAACTGTGGCTGCGATTTAGCCTAGGTATTGCCAGTGCGAAGCTATGTGCCTCTTTAGGCAGGGGAGGTACAAGCACTATCAGCCAGTGACACCATTAGCCAGCGCTGAGTGGTCCCACTAAACCCCCCCAATGCCTCAAGCTTGAGCTGGACCCTACCTGTACCACTGTACCAGTTTTGCCTTGCCTGCCTCGAGTACTGGACAGAGAGAGCGAAAGAATCATAGCTTTGCAGCACATGCATGAACGCAAAGGCAGAACAAGCTCTTCCCTCTCACCACCTAACCAACCGACATACTGCGGCCTGTTGTCTACCCTCTCCTCTTGTCCATCGTTGACCCGGAGGGTATTCACATCCATATCCTCAGAGTTGGAAGACACCACGCGCACACAACAACATCAACAATAAGAACATCACCAGTTGCTTCTTCATTTCCATCGATTGTACTAAATCTTAATCGGCCATCCCAAGTCTACCACGCCTATTCGAGCAACGCACGGCTGCCGGCTGCTGCAGCGACCATTTTCTGGTTCTCATAATTCTTGGATCCATCCATTGTTCGTTGTTCGTCTCTCCTCCAGCGCCCAGCCCGAATTTCCTCCGCTTCCACGATACCCCAAAACACAACTCCTTCCTCTACACTCTGTCCATCTCCATACTCCATCAGCCTCTTCCGCGTGGGCTGTCGGCGACGAGCGATTGCATCCCTAGTCGCATGACTTCCGAGATCGCCCATCTTTGGATAGCATGCGCCTGGACTGGTTTGCCCATACAACGCACAAAACACCAGCTTGTAGCAACCTGGAAGGGAGCTCTTGATCAAGGACACGAGACGGCGACTACTTCGGGAGACGTTTTCAGTAGTAGCAGGCGGAGAGGTCTATTGCAATAGATTGCCCTCTTCGCGCCTACTCAACCCTCCTCATTTTGCCAATTCCTTCCTTCCCCCTCCCCACGCGACCTCAACCCTCATGGTCCCTCCACCCTCCTCGTCCCAGTCACAATCCAGATCAGGCACTTTCACACCCGTCCCCTCAAATCACCCCATACAGACGGGCGGCTTTGGCCATTCTCCACATCCTTCTCAAGGCGGCAATTTGAGTGCTGGCGCCAGTCCTAGCACCAGTAGCCCAACCACTGGGAACAACAGTCTTACCAAAATCGTCATTGCCCAGGTCTTCCTTCTTCTGACCACACTCAAGGACGATAAAGACCGTGCCAAGTGGGATTTACAAAGAGATCAGCTGAAGAAGGTATGTGGCCTGGTTTCTCTCAATCCGTTAGCTTGCAACTTGTTCACGGCGAACTCGAGGCTTGCCGTACTGCTTACGTGACGGCACCTTGCAAATCGAGACGCAGAGACGGCAGCACCTGCCTACCTGCTTGCCTTCCTGCCTACCTACATCGCACTCAATCCCTTGTTTAGCACATGCATCACAGACAGCTCTGACCACTACTAATTTGTTCATACGTAGCTTATCAATGATAACGGCATGGAGGTCTTTTCCAAAACTTTCACCAGACTGGTGACGCAGAATGCAGGCACCATCTTTTCCGGCGCATCGAACCGGCCCAGTTCAGCCAACTACCAGATACTGGCAGAAGAAATGAACAAGATTTCGACAGATGTCAACCAAGCACCCAAGATCGCCGAGTCCATCGAGACAGGCACAGAAGACACATTCCGTGATTTTGACCTGTCAACGTTTATGGAGCATTTTAAGTTGGATGCTCTTGAAAAGACAATATTAGCTCTAGCCTTCAAGCTTGGGTCGCGGTCAGATCTCAAGACAAAGGGTTAGTCTTATCGATTTAACAGGTCAATAGTGTGTTTTGTTTGCTAATCTGCCGTGTTTCCCAATCTAGCGGATGCTATCCTCTCTACAAATTTCCCCACATTTGTCAACATCATCTCACGACCGGACGTTCACGTTAATCTTGACACCGACTTCATCGCCCACATCGTCGACCGCTATATTCAGGGACACCCACCCAACTTCAACGCAGCCGCAAAATCCGAGCTGAGCCATAAAGTCAAGTCACGCTGGTCGGGGCCTGATCGTGCGCCTCCGATGGAAGTTCTAGCCTCCCTCGATCTGATACGTGTCCTGGGCGAAAAACCCCCAATGCTCTGGCTCTTTACATCCAGCGGACAGGTGCAGACTTCACACGTGATGAGGAGACGTGCCTCGGGTACTTGCAGAACCGCCCAGCCAATGTCCAATTAAGTGAAGAGCAAGTTTCATCCGCCTTGACATACACTACCATCAGCTTGACGCCTAGTCACGACCCGTCGGTTTTGGTGGCCGCACTTCGGACCGTTCTGCCTACTACATTCTCGTGGCAGGACGTGGTATCATACTTCGATCAGAGAGACGTCAGGGTATCCAAACAACAATTTCTGCGCTTGTATAACGCCCTGCTTCCCGTTGCGCAATCCCCGGCTGCCAATGCTCCGAGTTTCGACGTCCAATTCCTGTGGGGTGGTGCACATTGGGAAAACCCCGAGACACAGCTCTCGTTCATCTGCGCCTTCGCATCTTTGAAGCCTGACGAACTGGATGCCAGTACTATCCCCGGCTTGGTACCTACATTCAAGCTAGAGGATTACGAGAACTCGCCGGCCGACGTACGAGAGCGTGCCTCCGAGGCAGTGAGGCACCCATTGGTTTCCGTTTCAGCCCTCTCGGCCATTTTTTCCGTTGCTCTACATTCAATTCACGCCTCTCAGAGTATCGAGGCCAAGCGCCTGTTCCAAGAAGTCGTGGTACCTAACCTTGACATCTTTATCGTATCAGCCTTCGGAGTCCCAAAGCCTTGGCCCGCTATGGCCGTGGACACTTTAGTCTCGCTATTCGAACAATTTCTCCATAGCCGCTCCCCCCACGGCACCTTCGTGATGGATAGCATTTGGAGGAAAGATAAGGATTGGGTTAAGCAGAAGCTTGTTGACACTCATGCTCTGAAACCCCTGGACTTGCCGATCATCTTCGAGCATGTCATTAAGCACAACTGGCTTGATGAACTTGTCAACTTGCCAAATGGGTTTGGGTTTGACCTGGCTGCCTTGGCGCACGCCGAGGGCTACCTAGACCTTAGCCAGTGGGCGCGCAATAATGCAGACCGGGGCCCCGAAATCTCCCTTTCTCTGCTGCAGTTCTTAATGATCAAGGGCACTATGGAATTAGCATACCAACGACCTCCAGAGGGGCAGCAGCCGCAGAAGAACAGCACGACTTTGCAGGTCAAGACGGTAGCAGCCCTACTCCAGATTGTCGAGGACTTTATGCCAAAGGTACCAATGCAGAATCTCATCACTGTACAGCGACATTGCATTATTGTCTACCCTCGGCTTATCAACTTCGGCGAGGGCTACGATGACATTATCGAGCTCAACAGCCGAGCTGGCAACGCTCTCCCTCAGCAGGCTAATGCCCGGATGGAAGAACATTATAAGACAATGTACGGCAATGAAGTGCAAGTTAAGGAGATAGTGGAGACTCTTAAGCGGTACAAGCATTCCCGTGACCCCCTGGAACAGGATGTGTTTGCCTGTATGATTCATGGCTTGTTCGATGAGTATAGTCACTATGTGGACTATCCTCTCGAGGCATTGGCCACAACCGCCGTCCTGTTTGGTGGTATCATCTCTCACAAGCTTATCTCGGATTTGCCGCTCAAGATCGGGCTCGGTATGATCTTAGAGGCAGTGAAGGATCATATGCCTGACGAGTCGATGTACAAGTTCGGCCTCCAAGCCCTGATGCAGCTGTTTTCAAGGTTCAGAGAATGGCCCGGATTCTGCAAGCAACTTCTCCAGATACCTGGCCTGCAGGGTACTGAGGCTTGGAAGAAGGCTGGCGAAGTTGTTAGGGAGCATGAGGAAGAGGTTGCCAACGGCCAAAACGGCACGTCTGACGTTTCTGGAGAGCCACTTGCTAATGGCGCCATTGATGACGGCTCCGCGGTAGGATCGAGCGTTTCCCCCTTTGCGTCTGTCAATGTCGACCCGGCTACAAACGGTGTTTTTGAAGATCCGAGTGAGGATGTCCAAGACAAGATCCAATTTGGGCTGAACAACCTCACCCCGGCAAAGCTTCAGACTATATTCAAGGAAATACAGGAAAGGCTGGAGGAACGGCACCATCAATGGTTTGCTAGCCACCTGGTAGAGGAGCGCGCCAAGATGCAGCCTAATTACCACGAAGTATATCTGGACTTTGTCAGGCTCTTCCAGGACAAAGCTCTATCCGCCGAAGTCCTGAGACAGACTTACATCAGTACTGCCCGCATGCTCAATTCCGAGGGCACGATGCAGAATTCCACAGAGCGCACTCACCTCAAACACCTCGGTGCCTGGCTGGGCCTCCTGACCATTGCTCGAGATCAACCCATAAAGCATAGAAACATTGCTTTCAAACAACTGCTGATCGAGGCGCACGACACGAAGCGGCTTATAGTGGTCATTCCATTCGTCTGCAAGGTCTTGATACAGGGTGCACGATCCACCGTGTACCGGCCTCCGAATCCCTGGCTTATGGACATACTTCATCTCCTCATTGAACTATACCACCACGCCGAACTGAAACTGAATCTGAAGTTCGAGATTGAAGTCCTTTGCAAAGACCTTAATCTGGATCACAAAAGCATTGAGCCTTCTCAAGAATTGCTCAACCGAGCGCCGGTAGAGGATGTTGGCGAAATGGCACTTCCAGACGTGCTTGATGCTGTGGATACCATGTCCTTCAATGGCATCGGTAATACCGTATCGACAGGTCTTTCACCGCACCCGATGCCGCCCCCTACCATTCCTGACCTAGGTGCTCAAGTGCAAGTCCCTCCTGTCAGTGAGATGGTGGTCACTACACAGAAGCTGCACGAAATCGTCCGGACTGCCCTTAGCCGTGCTCTCCATGATATAATCCAGCCTGTTGTCGATCGATCCGTCACCATTGCAGCGATTTCGACACAACAGATGATCCATAAAGACTTCCAGACCGAGCCGGACGAGAACCGACTCCGGACGTCTGCTATCACCATGGTAAAGGCTACTGCTGGCAGCTTGGCTCTTGTTACCTCTAAGGAGCCTTTGCGAGCCAACATCACCAACTATCTGCGTCAGCTCTCCAGTGATGTACCTCAGGGACTCCCTGAAGGTACCATCATCATGTGTGTTAACCTGAACCTGGATCTTGCATGCACCGTTATCGAGAAGGCCGCCGAAGAGAGGGCAGTACCCGAAATCGAGGAATTACTTGAGAGTGAATTGGAAGTTCGTCGTCATCATCGCAGAACGCGTCCCAACGAGCCGTATGTGGACCCGGCTCTCAACCGGTGGGCGATGACGATCCCCAATCCTTACAAACTGTCACCGAACATGAGCGGACTGAATCCCGAACAAATGGCCATCTATGAGGAGTTTGCCAGGCAGCCACGAACTGCCGCGGCAAGCAACAGCCAAGCCCACGCCGCTTCAGCCTCGGATGCCACTCGAACCATTGCCAACGAAGTCCTCCAGGAGCAGTTTGCCGCGGTACCCAACCTGCCCACTCCTGCAGAAACACCATCCCTCCCGCAGCTCCAGACACAGTTACCATACCCACAGGTCCATCAGGCCATAACGAACGGACGACCTTCGGCTCACCCGGCTCAGATGGATACAAGGGTGTATGCGGACAGGGTGTCCAAGTTCCTTGGCGAATTGCAGCGTGCTGCAACAGAATCCCGCGAAGAACATTTCCTCGACTTACCCCGCCCTCACCAAGTCCTAGACGTGGTTGATGCTCTGACGCAGCTTATTATTCGAAACTCGCAAAGCTCGGAGGATTTTGCCTTCTATGCGGCAGAAAAGATATGCCAGCTCCTGTTTGAGAGGGTCGAGCAATCTAACACGCTGTTCCTCGAGAGCCTTGTTCATGTCCTGGAGCTGCTTCTCAAGATATCGATTGCGGGCTCTGGCGCGGCACTCGTGGAGCGGGTGCACTCTATCTTCAACCAACAGCTCCCTGAAAACTACTTCAACCTGCCTCTGATCACTGCCCTCTTGCGAACAGATCTCTTAAACCTCCACCTTATCGACATGGCGTTGTCGAAGGCGATCTCCAAGAAAGAAGAGGGTTCGTTAGAGTTCTTTGAAAGACTTCTGGACCTCACCATATTCAATGACCGTCCAGTTGCACTGTTTGCGGACTATGTCAGGAGCTTAGAGGGTGCTTGGGGGTGGATCTCCGAGGAGCCCGATCTTGAGGCTGGTCAGCACCTCAAGGCCAAACTGCAGGGATCGGGGCTACCTCAGCCAGCCGCCCTCGATGACCCGAATACCGGTCGACAGGACCAGTACGAATACCTTTTTGACGAATGGATCCACCTCAGCAGCAACCAGAGTGCATCCGAAAAGCTTCTGTCGTCTTTTATCAAACAGCTGCGCAGCAAGGGCTTCCTTGTTAACAAAGAGGATTTCGTGTTGTTCGTGCGGACAGCATTTGATACGTCCATAGCGCTGTACGAGCAGATCCTGCACAACGGCGCCAGCCAGGTTGATGGGTACGCTGCAATTGATGCTCTTGTCAGACTCATCGCTACGCTGGCCCAGGACAACATCCTGAGCGTCGACGATTCCTTCATCGGGGCCAAGACCATCTTTGAGACAGCGTTTGCCGTGAGTGCTCTCGTACTGAACCACCACCATGTCTCTCGCGGGGAGCATTTCAGTCAAAGAGTCTTCTTCCGTTTCCACTCGATGATGCTCCACCAAGCTGCCGACATTTTTGGGCCGACTGCGCCCGAGGCAGTCGTCGGGCAGGATGGTCTGGAAGTCCACCACCGGGAACTCGTCCTGAGCTACGCAAACATCTTGTTCCAGCTCAACCCAGCTCGTTACCCCGGCTTCGCCTATAGCTGGCTGGATCTGGTCCTTCATCGGCGGTTCTTGCCTGTTCTGATGGGCATTGGTGATAAGCGTGGCTGGGTTCCCTTCATGAAGATTGCAACCTCGCTCATCCGCTACCTCGGCGACCACCTCAAAGCCCTCGACGTGCCCGATATCGCCAAGGATTTCATCCGCGCAAGCGTGAAGTTCCTCGTCATTATCCAGCACGACTACCCGGATTTCTTGGCGGCCAACCATGTGGCACTCTGCGGCTGTATCCCGCCGCACGCTACCCAGCTGCGCAACATCATTTTGTTTGCCAGTCCTCGCCAAGAGCCCGGGGACCAACAGGATATTGCGGCACTCATCAACGATTACGATGTTGCCGCATCGTATCTGCAAGACAACGGTTTACTGGAACTGGTGGAGCAGCTTGTTCAGAGCGGGCCCTCGGAAGATGCGATTGCTCACTTGACCCATGCTATCAACAAGAATGAGAGAGGTAGCAGCGTATTTGGCAACGTTCAAGTCAACACCGACATAGCCTTGGTCAACGCCGTGGTCCTGTACATTGGCACCTTCGCCGTCAAAAGGGCTCAGCAGAGCGGTGAGATCTTCGTCGGCAGCGCCCCCGACATGGCCACGTTGTCGCTACTTGCACATGAAGTGAGCGCAGAAGCGCGATACTTCCTCCTGTCAAGCATTGTCGATGAGTTACGATTTCCCAACCCCTTCACCACATACTTCTCGTCGGCCCTGCTGGAGCTATGGGGACACGACGTTAACGACCCCGAGGAGACGGATATCCGTCAGCAACTCGTACGCATCATTCTAGAGCGTTTCTCGGGCTACTGGCCGCAACCGTGGGGCTTGGTCCTGATGACGGTGGAACTCACCAAGAACGACAAATATCTCTTCTTCGATCAGCCGTTCATCAAGGGCGATCGTGAGGTGCGCGACAAATTTCAAACCATTTACCGGACTCTCACTGATATCGCCTAGATTCAAGAGCAATTTGTCGCCATTGTCCGGGCTGCATAGAAGGGTCATATCGCCCCCACGATGGGCAGCCCTCTGTGCTCGAAAAAGAGAGGGCGTTGCGTAGCCACCTGGCCAACGAGGCTGCGCGACTATACACTTGGGTATGAACTAGGCAAATCATAATCTATCGCATGCCTACATTCGTTTTTGCTTGAAGGCAGTTGGGCATAGATTTAGCCAGTCCCCCCTTACGATATTTTCATTTAAGAGGTGTTCCGGAGACAGAAGGGAGACATTGCATACATACATGGCCTAACCGTTCCCAGCATGGTTAGGCTACTACGACGAGAAGGATATTCGCCAGAAATGACGATGCCACGACCGCTCCAGATGGTTGAGCAGCGATTAGTTCTGGACGAACAAAAAGGCATTTGATGGGGGTCCAAGGCGTGGGATGAATTCAGTTGTATGAGGCATCGGAGGGTTACTTGGGCCCGTGGACCCTCTCGAGCGCCGTATTATTATTGTATTAATATATAGAACCTTGCAAATCCATCCTTGATAATGGGTGATATGACTATTACTTGTGACATGCTCGACGTTGCTCTAGTTATGATCTGTGTCTGTGGAGATGCGCCCCCCCTCGACAGGTGGCCCCCCGTCGTTGCCGTTCTCGAGCGGGTGGTCAAAAATGTCTGGTCTTTGCTCGTCAAGCGATGCTTCTTTCGGACCCCAAACCAAGTCCAGGTAAAGAGACGGCTGCTCTGCGGTCTTCTTGCGCCGAATGTAGTAGTGGAACCACCACGGAAGATACCGTGTCAGCTGATGCTTCATGAATTTGCTCTTGCGAACAGCGAAGACGAGATCGAGATCTTCCAAGGACCTCCTCTTGGTCTCTTCGACCAGGAGGAACACCAGAGCGAAGGCGAGAAGATTGAGCCCAGAGAACAATCCGAGCACACCTCTGTCCTGAAGACGAAAGACGATGCTGGAGATGTAGCATGTTAGCGCCAATGTTCAACCATCTCGGGTTATATATCTCTTCACGCGTCGTCCTTGGCGCTTACCTAGGAAAAAATAGAGTGAGGAATGCGGCAAACAGGAGGTTGACGGCAATTGCAGAAGCGCAACCCTGTCACTTGTCAGTGATCCGATACCAAAAAGAAATGCGAACAAAAGTTGAGACTCACCGCTTCACGATGCGAGAGAGGGAAGCTGCGAGTGTTAGTAACTGGTCAGCTTGGCCCAATTGTCCTTAAAGAACCCAGGGGGAACAGGCAAACCCTACCTTTCGGAGGCCAGTGTGAACGGGATTGGACCTTTTGTCTTTCAGTGACTCTGCATGCAACCGAAGATCGTGCTGTCATGACTTACCTAGTCCCGGGGAATACGCGGCAGAGAATACTGTATACCTGGGTAAGTACCGTGGGTCACCACTGTATGGGAGGGAGGGGGGGCGTGTAGCTGCTTACAGTAGATAAAGAAAGCCATGATGCCAATCCTGGCGTGCTGATCTGTGATCAGAGCGGCTGACAGGGCAGCACCGAGCATGGCCAAACACATCAGGGGCAAGGTCAGGATTAACCATTTCCGCCTACCCAGCGTATCTATCGTCCTGATGGCCGGTAGGCCAAATAAGAAGTTGACCGCTCCTAGGAATGAACATAAGTAAATTGAGGTACGGTTCGAACCAAGTCTGTCGAAGTCGGGATTGCTTACCGTAGCCCAGACTGTAGAACATGGCGGTGCGGATAGGTGAGGCATCGCTAGGGCCGTTGACACGAGTGAACAGAGTTCCTTAAGATGGGTTATCAGAATCCTGTATCCGTTCGTCCCCTTAGCAACAGCCATCCATCCCGGCACTTACCAGAGAAAAATGCCAGCACATTGACTACTTGTGTCAGCGTATGCCACGAGTAACCAAATCGGGCCAGAGGCGAGACTTACTTCCACACAGTTGCTGTGCCAGATTCACCGTCGAACTGCTGATGAGGGCATTTCGTAGGCGTCTCACGACGGCCAGATCGCGGTATTCGGCCAGGTACCCCCGGAAGTAGGATAGAGCCCCCCCTTTGTGTAGGTCCACTTTGGCTCTCTGCGTCGGTCTCGTGTGAGTACTCTTCCAGCTGAACCGATTTGTAGATGAGGTATATATCCCGCAGAGCTTGTAGCTTCACGGTAGCATCGTTGTTAGTCGCTTTCGAATCGTAAGGCAGGGCGAGGTGAATAGTTGCACCTTGCAACCAAAGACACTCACATCTGTCGTGCGGATCCGTCTGAGCATCTCGTACGCCTTCGTGGGGCTGAAGCGCGAGCTTTTCCGCCGCATGTAGTACCTTGGACTTTCGGGGCAGAACCACAGACCAGCAAGGAGGAAGAGAGCAGGGACACAGGGGGAGCCCAGTATAAGGCTCAATATTAGATCTTCGTGCCGGCCCGAATCGTTTCCTTCACCAGTACCGATAGCCGCGTTGAAAATAAGGTTGAAGACAAAGCCCATGAAAATCCCAAATGAAACCCTTGCAACGTGTCATCAGCCATTGGCAGTCGAGACCGGCACATTTTCGAGGCGTGCTTACCACAGTTGCCAAGCGAGGATGGATGAGCCCCTCCAAAAGCCCACGGCGGTCTCGCTGGCCAAAATGGGGGTTGAAACGGCCTTGATCCCCATGCCTACATATATATATAAGTGCCTGTCAGTCACCGTTTGCTAAGAAAGTCATTGTGCTCACCGATCCCGTTTATCGCACGAACTCCGAACAGGGACCCCCAGCTTCTGCACCAAGCAGAGCCGAGTGAGCTGCTAAAGATCAGGATGGCGGCTATCGCCATAGCTCCTCGCCTCCCAACCAAATCGTTGATCGGCAGGGAAGCAAAGCAACCCAGGACAGCCGCGAAGAGGAAAGGCGAAGCGTTGGCGGCGCCGAGTTTCCACACGGCAGCAGGAGGCTTTGAGTCGCCGGTCACGTTTTGGCTGCCCGGGGCAAAGCGATTGGAATAGAGGGATGCGCCGTTGATGGACGACTGGACGAATCCCTGGAGGAAGGCGGCGAGCGACACGGTCAGGATGACAACGAACATGCCACGCTCCGAGAACAAGACGTCTTTCTCTGCCTTCAGGGCCTCCTTCTCTTCCGGCTTCAGAGTCACGGGCAGGCCCGACCCCGCCGCCGGGTTTTCAGAACGTGCGACCCCATCGTAGGTCCGAACGTCCTTGGCCACACGCGCCGCCCGCAAGAGGTCTTCGGGTTTGACAGACCCGAGAAAGTGTGCCTGGAACTGATAGACATCTGCCACCAGTTCTTCATCCGTCAGGTGTGCTTGAAACTGTCAGCAAACGGGCAGGCCGGAGCATGCGGAGCGCACCACCATAACAACATGAATAATATTCTTACAAAGAGGGTTCACGATGACGGCTTGGTTGTTTTGCCTTCTGCGGCTCAGCTGCGCGTTGAATCGGGTATGGCCTGTTGAGACGCTTGTCCTCTCCGGCATCTCGATCCCTATGGTATTACTAGGCCGTCGAATCGACGACCCAGACACTGCGTCGGGTAGTGGGGCAGTGGAGTGGCGCTGCATTACCGCCTCTGAGTTCGTCTTTTCCTGCTACTTTAGACTGAAGATGGGTATAGCATTCCGAGAATAGAGTCGAAGAGAAAGCCTCCAGGACCATAGCCGGTCTCGAGGGAGGAGGACAGGGTGGAGGTATAATAGGCAATGACTGCCACGGCGCAAGGCTAGATACGACTGAGATGAACCGTGTGGTTGTCACACTGCAGTTAGTCTGACATGCTGGGGTGCCCAGTTCGGCTTCCCTGTCCATGTGGCTTGGCTGTGGAAATTGGTATTGTGTTGCTCTCCCGGTTCCAACTTATAACCAGGAACCATCTTCATGTGCTCTCGGGAGGAAATTCCAGAGATGGTATAACAAGTCATCGCTCCGAGCCGAAACTAGGCGGGGAAACACAATTCCCTCCGAGGAACAAGAAGGAAAGCGACTCCTCGTTCTATCCATCTTCTATCGCACAAAGAGGCAGTCGTCGGCTGCACAGAGATGCTGCAAGTAGCCACCGAGCCAGGCATCCGTCGAGTCAGGAGAAGAGGCAATGCTCCTGCCAAAACTCCTGCTCCCATACAAGCAAACCTGCATACGTGAGCAGCCAATAAGGCTGAAGGTGTCGTCACCGGTTACAGCCCATCTCACCTCCCTCGCCTACGATCGCCCCCGTGTCCCCACCCCCAGATGGTGAGCACAGCCTAACCTACAATACTATAGATGGTGCGCGCCCCAGATTGATCCTTCGTGGCTGGGGGGTGTCGCGTGTCGTTGCTGCAAGTCGTAGAGTTTGTATGCGAGCAGGTCCTTGAGCTTCATGGGCACTTGGCACCGCCTCGCCGACTGTGTCAGATGGCAGCGGTTTATTCGTCTATTTCCAATCAAGACAGGAATCTCTCCAGCCTTGCGTATACTCCAGCATCTTAGACAGACCGGAGATGTGTCATTCTGCCACCCCTTGCTGTATCCCAGGCGAGGTGCTCAGCTCTAGCCGTACAAGTAAGTAGCACGCGGGGAAGCATGGGCTTGGCCAGGCCCCCAACCAATCGGCCACCTCACAAAAGACGCATTGCGCTTGTCTAAGACAGCTGCCGTGCAAGATAAATACGAGATCAAGGCCAAGCGCCAGGCCAGACCTACATGTCCCGTCACTTCCAGACCTGTCCCGTAACACAATTACGTATTTTCCCGCTGACTCTGGCTCTGGCTCTGGCTCTGGCTCTGGCTCTGGCTCTGGCTCTGGCTCTGGCTCTGGCTCGCAGACATTCACAGGTCAGGAAAGAAGACGGGGCCCGGGTTTTCTGGACATAGTTTGGGTTACCAACAGCTTGAATACAACCGAGCTATATTGTCGGAAGCAGACCAGCGATGTGGCCGGGTCGAATCCACTACGCAGTCCACTCTTCGGTCCGGGTCTGCCAAAGGAACGCAAGACATGGAGACAGTTGCTTCGGTAGTAGGCATCGCCGACTTTGCCACTAAGCTTATAAACGGGATTGGAAGTCTGGTTGTTCAGTACCAAAATCTCCCAGAGGTAATAGCCCATCCTTGAAGGGCAACAGTCAAGATGATGGGCACTAATCCAGATATCGTCCAATCAGGCCTTATCCGAGTTCGAAGAATCGATCCGGGCTTTGCGCGATGCCCTCCTCAATATAGACGAAACGCTCAAAGGGAGACCGAAACTACTCCCCCCGAGCAAAGCCACTATAAAACAATCGCCCGAATCTCCCAGTCGTGCTATCGATTACTGCAGACGCTCAGCCATGAATTACCGGAGCTACAAGCCCACCATCATTGGGGCAAGAAATTCATCGCCACCCTAGAAAAGAAAATCAAAGATACCCGCATACAGGAGATTGTCAGTAACATCAATCAGCGGACAACGATCCTCCAACTCAGTCTCACCACCCTCTCGCTTGGCGCCCAGGCTGGGATGCAACAATCGCAGGAGCGGATACAGCATGAGATTCGAGACCTAGCCGACCGTGTTCGGTCACTCACCAGTGGCAGCAGAGACTCGCCCAATTTCGTCGTGGGTACCGACGTTCAGCACACCGAAAACATATTCAGCGAGATCAGCGCCTGGAAGAAGACGGCAGAGGACGTAGCGGCTGCAGCCCTCTTGTTCAATGATGATACTTACTCTCTAACTTCCGGGGCAAGTAGCGAGACACTCCCGCCATACAACGATCGTGACGAGGATGATTTTGACCCCGAACCCGAACGGAGTAATGATCAAAGCCAAGAGATCGTCGAACTTCAACTTGGCGCCAACCAGAACTACGTCAAGGATTTCGTACGGTCTGAGCTTTATCTCAAGGCTGCCGAATACCAGAAACGCGGCATTTTGTTGCGTAGACGACTTGATGGCGATGGTGTGCAGACGACACGGGAGTTGAAAGACATGCGGGAGGAGCTCGCAGATATCTTACTCAGATACGGCGCCCTCGACACGGACCAAGAAGCCCGGGAGATGCTGAAAGCGCTCCTGAAAGAGGAAGTTGGCCGTAGTGAAGAGGAAAGGGACGAAGACCGCCGGTGTAGACTATATCATAAACTAGGAGTGGTATATCTGAGGCGAGGCAATGCGAAGCAAGCGAGGTTAATGCTCCAGCGCGCGTTCGATGGCCGTGGGGCCATGGTTCCAGTGCACGGTGAGCTCAAGGACACGTCAGAGGCACTAGTGAAAGCGCTGCAGCTTGACCAGGCCTACGATGAAGCACTCGGGATCAAACAATGGGTGCAACAACAGCTCTGTCAGGAAACCACGCCGCCACCCACGCCGCCAGGCGATGAGTCCGATCACTTGAAGATCTACCACTGGTGTACAGACAATCAGATGGATATCGATGCGGTCTCATTCGCCTTAGATGCCATCGATCGCAAGACAGGCACGACACCTTTGCACCGGGCGGTGGAGAAGGAAGAGTTGGAGGTGGTGAGAAACATGTTGTTACACGTAGCAAATATCAACGTGCGTGATCAGCTGTCAGACTCGACACCTCTACTGGTGGCGGCAACAACCCGGAGTAGGCGTATGGTGCAGCTGCTCCTCCAGAAAGGGGCCGAGGTCGAGGTGACGGATAACTCACGAATGACGGCTCTGCATCGAGCCCAGTCCAAGTCGGGTGGTGTGCACGTTGCAGAGCTCCTGCTGGAAGCCAGTCCAAACCTACTTGACCAGGTGGACAATTACGGCAAAACAGCGCTCTATCTGGCATGCGAGAGAGGCAACGAAAGAATGGTGCGGTTCTTGCTGGAGCGTGATGCCAGACCCAACAAGCCGGGGCCTGGTCAGTGTACGCCGCTCATGGTGGCCGTCGAGCTGGTAGCCAAGAGTTCAGAGAAGATGCAGAAGACTAACATCGTACGACTGCTCGTCAGCCACGGAGCGGCCCCAAGCAAGCGCGACAACACGGGGCGAACGGCCTTCGATGTGGCCAAGGATGCCGGGCTGGTGGCAGAGGAGATCAGGAAGATCCTGAGCAGGGCTGCCAAGCCCCGCTTCAATTCGGTGAGCTCGGGGAGCACGAATCGGAGCTCGGGGTCCAACCGGATAGGATGAGCGAGGTTGGGGAAGGAAACGAACCTTAATCCATCAATGTATTAGTAGGCAGGCAATATAGGTAACCTTGGGAACTGGCGGGCGTCTTAGAACGGAGTACTGTATCATGGTGTGGGGAACTTTAGGTAGGCATGCTTAGTCGTAGGTAGGATTGGTCGGTCGATCAGTTGATCGAAATGGATCAGTTCAAAACTGATGACGATGTAAATTCAGAGTTGATAATATTGATAAGGTGCAGTAATGAGGTAGTACCTACATACTTCAATCATACTCTATATGTACCCTGCTTCTACCTTCAATGTTTGATCAAATTGATGTTAGCCAAGGGTTGACATGCAGGGGTTGGGAGCCAAGCAAGGAAAGGGCACCCAAGCTTGACTCGTTCCTGCTTCTTCTCCTGCCTGCATGGCCGGCCCATTACGACAATGCTGATCAATTGGATCCCCACTGGCTTCGTCACTGCAGACTCTCCAGCTTTTCCTCCACATTGCCCCAGAGGCTTAATCTCGATAACTGATAGCGCCGTTCCTATCTCCGCATTTTGCAGGGGTGTTGCAAAGGTTCCAATCAACTTCTATAGAACCTATAGGTTGTACTTCTCCACACTTGAGGAGTCCTTGGAGTAATGCACACCGATACAGCTATAACATGGTCTGTACCACCAACCCCATTCGAAAGAGAGCTGCGGGGTATACCGTAGGCTAAGTGCATAAAAATGTAAGTACATGTAAGGTAGGAAAGAGCTAACCTGCCAGGTAGAGGCTCTATATGCTGGTAGAATATTGGATTGCAATTCCGGGTGATCCCCCAGCGAATCCCAAGGCCCCCCCTCCCCACGACTTTGCGCTTCACCAATGCAATACGTAACTTGAGCGATATGCCGTCCTCTTCCCCGCACCGGCAGCGGAACCAGGGTATGTCGGCAAGTGATAAAGTCCCAGGCGCTGCGCATCGTCACGTAGGCACAGAAGAAATACAGACCTCTAGCTCAGCAAGCTTCACCACCCTCGTCGGAATCCCAATGGCTGTTGCTGCTCTTCTTGTCGGCATCCTGCTCCCTCTGGGCCTCAACCCCTTCTCGCATTGGGCTGCCGCCGCTACGCCTCCTGTGCCATCATCGGCTCAGGTTATCGACCAGAGGCAGTTTAACGTCCTAGACCAGGTGCTACCGCCTTCTCAAGCAAATGCGACTACCGTAGGTGACTAGTCTCATACGATACTTCCGTCCTTCTCTTACAGGCTTACAAGAAACTGGTAGTTGTTCATATGGCCCGGCGTTACTGAGGAATCCCTCAAGGCCAAGCCCTTCCACATCTATGATGACGAGTTTTACGAGGTCATCGGGTCCAACCCGACACTGACCCTCCTCGCCCAGTCGGACAAGGATCCTCTATTCCACGAGGCAGTGGTTTGGTACCCGCCTACTGACGAGGTCTTCTTCGTGCAGAACGCCGGCGCCGCAGCTGCCGGCACGGGACTTAACAAGTCTGCCATCATTCAGAAGATCTCTCTGGCCCAGGCCAAAGCCGTCCATAATGAGACCAACGCTGTGGGTAGGGTCGATGTCAGGACGGTAGCGTCGAACCCCCAGGTAGTGAACCCCAATGGTGAGTGGCGCCTTCTTCAATCTTCAAGGAGTGCAATAGACTAATGCTTGGGCTTCGTCAGGCGCGACATACTATAGAGGCAACATCATCTTTGCTGGTGAGGGCCAAGGTGATAGTATCACCTCCGCGTTGTATCTGATGAATCCGCAAGAGCCATACAACACAACAGGTAGGCACTGCTTTGACCACGCCGTGCTAGTTCACGACTGACCACACGACCATATAGTCCTGGTGAACAACTTCTTCGGTCGCCAGTTCAGTTCGCTGAATGATATCGTCATCCACCCGCGCACCAAGGACATCTATTTCACAGACACCCTGTACGGGTTCCTACAGGATTTCCGCCCCACACCTGGTCTTCGAAACCAGGTTTACCGACTGAATGAGGCAACGGGGGCTCTGACGGTGGTCGCAGATGGGTTTACGCTGCCGAATGGTAAGTAACCATACCTGCCAACAAGTTTGCCTGTCCAGACATATAGTACGTGTGTTCAAAACCGGGTGCTCTATAGGCGTGACTTTTTCTCCCGAAGGCAACTATGCATATGTCACGGATACTGGTGCCAACCATGGCCTTCAGGGGTGGAACTACTCGGACCCATCTACACTGTAAGTAGTGAATGAACACTCTCCCCTCCACAACCACTACTCCTATTAGTGTACTGATGCAATCTAAGGTATCGATTCGACGTGAAAGAGGACGGCACATGGGATAACCGCAAGACCTTTGCATATGTGTCCTCAGGAGTACCCGATGGTGAGTAGTAGTAGTATACTTGCACCCTTCAACCATCCTTGGTCTTGTCGTCCCCCACGAAATGTGGCATATACCAAATGATGTATAAGAAGATTGACGCTGATATTGCTGATCTAGGCGTACACTGCGATGTAAGGGGCAATGTTTATGCTGGCTGTGGTGACGGAGTGCATGTCTGGAACCCGTCAGGGAAACTTATTGGCAAGATCTACCTGGGAACAACGTCAGCCAACTTTCAGTTCACCGGCAACAGCATGGTGATCTGTGCCGAGACGGAATTGTACTATGCGACATTTGCAGCGACAGGACCGCCTATTTCGTAATATCGTCCCATGCCTTGGGAGCATCTAGATGGCAGGAACTGAAGGGGGTGTTAGTGTTATGTAATACGATCTGCAGTTACGTTAGGCTCAGACGAAATGACATATTTCTGAGATGCGCTTGGGTTATTTCTGAAATTGACTATCTAATTTGACGTGCATCTGCAATACCCTCCCTATTGATTTTGAGTTCCTAAGGCCTCGAGAATATGCTGTTGGCAAGCTCACTTGTCCGAGAGCGTGGCAATGATGGGCTCGCGTGCCAAATAAAGGCATTAACTTGACACCAATGCATACCGAAACGAGATTGCCTTGGTCGATTACCTGTGTATAGGTTATTGAAATTTTTGGCATGGAGTCAAATTCTATATCCACGCACTTGTACCTACTCGTAGTAAATGATTGGAACAAGGCATTGGTTGATTACACTTCTGGTGACCGTATCTTGGAGATATTGAAGCCCCATTTCGTGGGCTTCACACGTCTTGGTCTTGTTTGAGGCTCATACCATGCTCGATCCTATCATTTCGGTACACCCAGGTGTACCTGACAACCCAAAGGCGAGGCACCTTTGCCATCGAGGACCTTGATCGTTTCCATGGATGGGAGAAGGCACGCACGGGTCATGAACGGAGTAAGCGACGGTGTTGGGGCGGACAGGCATCGGGCCATGGACCGAATTGCTAGCGGGCAAGACCGCTCGCTGGGGCTTTGAGGGCTGAACAGACCAGCGGAACTTAAAGGCGCCTTGCCACATGGCAGTCAGCTCATGGGGCTTGGCCCCCTTCTCTTCCCCCTTGGTAGCGTGGCGTCTGGGTGACCCGAAAGCCCTGTGTTGAACTTTTGGTCATGATGGTTGAGCAGAGAGTTCAATGTGTTGACCAGTCTACTTGGTACATGTCCACCTCCCGGCGGCCGCCTTACTTATTATTCTATGACAACTACAGAGTGCCGCAAAGCAAACGGGCTCTGAAAAGCAGATGGGTAATTGGTTACCAGAAGCATACTGGGATGTTTCGATGTTATGCAGCATAAAGGTAATTGAGCATGAAGTAGCTGGGGTTTGTGTATTTACAGTATTGACCGCCGGAACCTTTATATGTCAATGTATCGTTAGGTGATCTTGGGCGTCAGGTTTCGATGGGAAAATTGATGTTCTGTTACTCTGAATAACTAGTAGTATATATCTATACCCAACAACAGGATGGCTGTTACATAAAGTGCTGTTCGCACAGGCCGACAGTGAAAGTCGTCCAACAAGCCCGACTTATTGGTGTCTGACTTGTGCACTACTATCTACATGTATGTAAGCCCATACAATCAGGGCAGCCAGTAGTGGTGTGATTGGGCAGCATTGTGCTTTGCCACGCCCATTGGCCTAAATATTGTATTATTGTATAAAACTTTGATATGCAGAAGCCATATACTGTAGGAAGCGAACCGTCGGCCCAGAGCCATCTCATCTCGGAGATTCCAGGTGGGAACTCTGTCGAGATTTCAGCCCAGCAACCGTCGGCCCAATCACTGACACCGGAGGAGAAGGAAAGGATTGCGAGCGAGACCCGGCATCTCAACGTCATGTATTGTCCCCACCCACACACACCTTCTGGCTCTGCTACTACCAGCGGCTGTACCGACTGAACAGTACCGACAGCTAGGCTTCGTCGCGGCAGTCTTCCGCCGGTCTTCTTGCCCGTCCTTAGGTGCCAAGTGAGACATACCATCGCTAGGCTACTGATATACTACTGTGCATACCTCTTACTTCCTTGAGTTAGGAGCGTGTGCGCATCTATGTCAATGCGGGTGAGCTATTGCATGCATCTTACCTCTCCTTATTAACCTACAGATCTCTCCCTACATTTACAGTCATCGCAGAGTATCTGTGTCGTCATATCATTTCCTTGTGCTTACCGTTTGATTTTATTGTCTTGGAGAGGTTGCACGGTCGCGACAGTTAACAAACTTGTAAGCTGAGAGCTGCCCAATGGCGACCGTGAAAACCCATATACTTGATGGGGGATGGGGGAGGGATCTGTCTCGTCGACAGACTAGGTAGGTAGATATTATTAGGTTGATTGTTTGTTTCCGTCCTCGTCCCCCCTTTTTGACAATTTTTCTTCTTCCCTCTCTTCTTTTAGTCCCCCCATCTCCTTCGCCTCGGTGATGGGGCCAGACCGACGGGAATCGCATAATGAAATCACTCACGCAAGAGGGAAAAGAAAACACACTGTTCTCCATACCAACAGCCTAGAGTTTTAGCTGCATTATGCCTGTTCTTTTTTGTCTCCGCATCCACGCGATAATTCGGCGAGTTCCTTCGACAACTAGCAGGTAGGTAGTACGTGTGTCTGAACACTGAACAAAACGTAGTGGTGAATTAATAATTGTGAAGTCGGTTGCAATTGAACCAGACGACAGGTATGGTACTTACAGATAGATACCACACCCAGCCATATGTTTCCCCCTTCGTCTTAGATACCCCCCCTAAGAATGTATATTGCCTGCACCGCAGATCGAGTTTCGCATTGAAAGACAAGTCACTCTGTAGAGCGCCGACTTCTGCTTCTGGCCAAGTGGAGGGGCCAGCTCGAGCTGTCATTCGCGGACCGAGCTGGGGCGTTACGTTCCATAGCTGCATCTCAAAGGACCCAACCACCAGCCGATTTGGACCTCTTGTATGCTACTTTGGGATGGGCGGTTTTCATCCCTGTCGCCAGATGCATCGGCCAGTGCTCAATTCACCTGTGTCGCATGCTTCCTACACTGACTTACCGCTCTTTATTTCCCTTTCCTCGCTGTATTTTCCCTCCTTACGAGTCCATGCCCATCTTCTTTCCCGAAGAATGAGAATATGCTGCTTGCATACACGCATCCATATAAGATGATGCCCATTCGTGAGGTGAGAAGAGGGAGCAACGCCCATAATTAAGTCATGGATCAACCCATTACGTGTTCATGGCGGCGATCGCGCGTACAGTACATGAAACTCGAAAGACGAAAAACAAATAGCATTACCTAAATCATAAGTGAAGAACGAGACCCCTAAAACGGGCAGCAAATCGGACCCGTTTACTCGTTGTCCAACAGGGAAGGGACGAGTTCGTAAGCTGGCAAGTGCTGGGTGCCGGGCCTCCTGGGGGCAGGCTCCGGTCTAACGTCTAACCAGATCCAGCACCCAGAGCCTCACACGCAGTTGAGTTCGAGATACGGCCAACGTTGGAACAGCACGTCGGGTGGTATGTATGATCAGGTGAATAGACAATTGAGAAACGCTTACAAGTACGATACAAGCCAACTTTTCTACTTTGGCCGTTGCTGAATTTGTACCTGACTGGGCAAAGGTTGACTGAAGTTTGGTGGTGAAATGGGAATATAGTCTGAAGTCTTGTTGATGAAGTTCATGGGCCACACTACCTGGGGGAGCCTGTCAGTCAAGTCAAATGGCCCATTGTTTTTTTTCTTCTCTTCTCTTGCTGGTTTCCATCTGGTCCGGGACCCCACCCGGCATGTAAAGTTCGTACATGTTGTACGTACTTAGCGGCGCTATACCGGGGTGACATGCAGCCAAAAGGCTAGGCATTCCACAGTGATGATACCGCAATTGTGGAAGGCCCAATTGCATCCCGGCTAGCGCACCGCTAAGCAGGGATGGCTGCCTGCTTTGCTTTCGAGAAAAAGAGAGAAAAATAAGAAGAAAGAAAAAGCCTCTCCCTTCAGGTGCTCCAACCGGGTCAGAAGAGGCGGGAAAAACTGTGAAGCAACAGCCTGACACAATATTGCCTGCAGAACTGCTCAATGCGCTTGTCATTCCCTCCCCAAAGAAGTAACCAGGGAAGACTTCGCAGGTCTTTGACTGGCTGGGCCTAGAGAGAAGAGAGAGAGAGAGAGAGAGAGAGAGGGTGGCACAGTACGGTGCCTGCTACGCATCTCGCTCCCACTTTACTTTACGTAGCCGCCCCAGGGGTCTTTCGTCGTGGCCGTAGGGGACCGAAAGGAAGGGAAAGAAAAAAAGTCACTCTGCCAGGACTCTGCCTACTCTATCCCTTCCCGTCCCCTGCGATTTGTTTCATTTCCATCAACACATCAAATACATACACATACAAACAAACGCCTGAGCGCCATCTCGCCGCCACCCATCCCATCCCATCCCATCCCCTCTCCCCTCTACCCCCCTTCCAACACATCACCATCTGTCTATCCTGTCTCCCACTACTGTACGATTCAGCAGTACCATCCCACCCCCAGTCCATCCATCCATCCATCCATCCACATTCATTCCTGCACTGCTCTGCTGCTGCACCTACCTGCATCCATCTCCCTCCTCCACCGCCTCTTGACCTGTGTGTTGTTGTACTATTACCCTTGCCAACTATTACCACTACTATTACTACTATCGTATCGTTCCAGTTGCGCATGTGCTGCTGTGTTGTCTGTGTTGGATCCAATTCGCATCACCGTCCCGTGCTTCCCTAATCCCCCCCTCCGTCCGTTCATACTTTGTTTGGACCACGCCGCCTGTGTTTCCTGTTCCCGGTCAACGGTACATCACATCGCATCAACCCCCCTCCAAAAAAAAAAAAAAAAAGACCAAGACAGACAAACCATCTATACCCCCTTGCACTCCAACTTCCCCGGCCAAGAATAAAAAGTTATAAACTTGTGACCACTTTCGAAACTACCGCCGACATGCCTTATAATACTCGTCGGAAGTCGTTGTCGTTACCCTCGCTTGGAATCCATATTCCTTCGTCCCACCCTCGCCATAGCAACAAGCAATCGCCGAATAGCACAACCACCACCACCATGTCTCCGAAGTCCAGGCCGTCCCCTTCTGATGACAGCACCCAATCGCGCCCCAGCAAGAAGGTGAAGAGGTCACACGGCTCTGATGCCTCCATAACAGCACCGTCGCCGGCTCTGTCCACAAAAGCCTCGGTCGCCAAGGCTGCGCGCGCAACGCCGCCTCCGTCACCAGATCTACACATTTCGATCGAGGAGGCCGATGATCTCGTGGAGATGAAGAAAATAGATTTGGAGGGGATCAATGATGACATAGTGGAGGCTGTTATTGTGCAGTTACAAGAGACGCGCAACCGCCCCCATCTGGTCAAAGAGCTGGCCAATGTTTTGATGGGCCAGGTCAAAATAGTCCAACAGTAAGTTTATGCCTCGCCACAGCGCCGTCGACCCTGTCATGTCTCAATGCGCGTAGACTAACCCGTCTCCCTCAACCAGATCCGCCAATCCCTGTGCTATTATCTCTTCTCGTCTTTCATCCTACCTGAAGCGCTCCTGCTGGTCGGCAATTGCTCCCTGCCCTCTTGCCAAAGAGCTCGAGACGGTTCACCCACGACGCACATACTTCTACCTGACTGTCTGCCCTCATCAGCCGCTACCGGATCCGTCTTCAGCACAGTTGGCCCAGCGTGCTATCGTCACGCCGTCTCTGTCCAGTTCGTCGTCGACTTCCGAGGATGCTGAGAGCGCCGACGCAGACCGGAGAAGAGAGCTGAGTCTTTCGCCCGAGATTGACCTGTCCTCGCCCGAGTTTGACGACATGGAGGATGACATGCCTATGCCGGGAACGCCCATGGGCTCTGTTTCCATGTCTCAGCGACACCGTCCAATGAACTCCATGTCGCGCAATCAGAAGATCGATGAGCCCCCACTGGAGAAGGACGAGAAGGAATTTACGGAGACGGCCGACGGCTTGCAGAAGCGGAAATTGAGCGGAGGCTTTCTCTCGTCTGGCCCTGCCGAGAGCCTGAGGCTAGACGACGGGATGCAACACGAGCAACTCTTTGGTGGTGAAACGAAAGGCCTTAGCCTGGCCCCGAGCCTGTTGCCGCACATGGCCTTCATGACAAGCCCGGCGATGCGTCCCAGTTTCGTGGTGCCACCGAAAAAGGACGAGGCTGAGAACTGGCATAAGTTTGATGCGATGTTAGATTGGGACCGGAGCCCCGAAACGGTTGAGCTTGATGAGCTGGATGGTCTGCTCAATGACTTTTAAAATTAATGTCTCGATGATTTACTATGCCCATGAAGAAAGACGTCCGGGTCTTTGTAAGATTGTGGAATTTGGAGTTGGCGATGCGGAGCAAACCAAAAAAACGGATTGGTTCCTGGGTATTGGTGTTGGCGGCGCATTTGTCTGATTGATTGAATGATTTCACAGCTGGCATGTTGGGTATTTGCGGTTATGGTTCATGTGGGCTCTTTTGCCGGCTTATTTGAGATGGTCGTATGTTAGAATGGAGACTTCTATGACATCGCGCTTTGGCGGCGAAACAGGCTGGGATAGACCTGTGTTGCCTGCCTCCCTGGTTGGCGTCGAAGAAGCAGTGGGCATGGAATATTGTACGCTTGGCACAAGACGAGAGACGGGAAGAAAAACGAAGTTATCGGTTGTTCATGATAGACAGCTTCTGTACATTTAGAGCCTCGCTGAGACGCCGTCGCGCATCCGACAGAGTCTTAGAAACAACGCACAGCTGTGCGGTCCTAGGCATGAAAAAGTTGCCTCAACTCCAACATCTGAAAAGAAATCACCCCTTCATTCTAATGAGCTTCATGGTGCATGTGACTGTGGCGTCTCTGGACATAAACAAGCGAGCGTTTCGCAGTGGTTGCGCATGGTCTAGTTACTAGGGCTATCTGGTATGCTTGGAAGAATGCATCTATCTATTCCTTCTTCTCACTGTTCTTGAAGCCTGAGACACTTAACCAAGATGATGAACCCAGGGAGTTATGCCACCCCCTACTCGACTCATTACCCGGCTTGTTCTGCGCGTCTTTCGGCTTCATGTCCCGTACCCGCAGCTCAACCCATACATGGGTACCAAGAGTAGCCCAGCCGGGGCGCTGAAACTCAACCACCTCGAGGCCCGGAATTCTGCTCTTTGCGACCTCGACGATGCCCTCGATATCGCGGTTCCACCAGCATCCGAAACGCTCGAAATGGCCCTTGGCGCTGCGGTCGAGCAAGCCGTTGATGAGCTCCCACCAGCTGCGGCCGTGCTCGAGTAGGATGATGCGGCCCGTCTCGGGCTTCACGACGGCGACCATATTGTGGATCAGCAACGTCGGATCGCGCACGCTGCAAAGCCCAAAAGTCTGGATGACAGTGTCATACTTATCAACGGCCTGGGGCGGTGCTGGGAGCGGAGACTGAGCATCACCCTGCACGACACGAACCTTGCCACGCAAGAGCTCAACGCCGCTGCCCCTGCTGCTGCCCGCTCCTGGTCGTGCCAACTGTTTGAAGCTCGGCGTTTTTGGCAGCACGTCCTCCAGGGCGCCATGCGGGACGACTTGGCGTAGACGTTGCAAGCCAATGTCCAGCATGGCCGTGCTGATGTCCACGCCAGTGAACGACTCCATCTCCTGAAGGTCCGCGAGGTTCCCCTTGGTGCCCCAGCCGCTCTTGGCGAGTTTGGAGCGATTCCGCTCCCCCACGGGAACGTATTCGGCCGTCACGGCGTCCCAGTCGTAGAACTCCATGTTGCGGCCCGTGCCCACGGCGACCTCGAGCACGTGGCCCGTCGCCTCGGCCGCGAGCCGCCGCCGCAGCTTGGTGATACCGAAACGCCACTCGGACCGATCGAGGTGCTGGTCAAACTCAACGGGTGACTCGATGGCTGGGCGCCCCGTCGGCACCACCGGCTCGAGGCCCGTGACATAACTAGGCGCCTCGCCGGAGTTAGCCACCAAGAAGGACGCCGTGAAGGTACCGAGACAGAGAGCGGCGGCGCCGGCGCCGAAGAGGCCGAGCCAGCGCGCCCGGAAGAGCTGGTTCACGGGCTGGGGCTCCGAGCTCGGTCGCTCTCGGAAAAGACTATCTGAAGCCGCGGTGCCTTGTGACGATGACGACGGCGACGGAGGCTGCGTGGAGCTGCCTGCACGATATGGCAGCGGCTTATGACTGCCCTTCTTGTCCGATGACGACGACCGCGTCGAGGCTGTCCGCCGCCAGGGATACCGCTGCAGTGGTGATGGCGTTGATATGCGGACACACTTTGATGATCGAGCCATCATGCATGGCATGCTTGTTGGCCGAGCCATTGCGCTGCCCATAAACGCACGATGCGCATAGGCAGATGACATGGTGAATGGCTGGTTGTCAGCCGTCTTCCCAAGCACCCCTACTCGCGGGCAAGCTCTGATCGGCTAGAATTAATCAATAAGAGACAGGGACCAAGCCCGTCTGCAGTGAGTCCTGACTGGGAAGCTGGGCGCCCCTTCGAGATGGAAGGCAATGTCCCTGCCAGGTAAGTGGTGACCAAGGCCGATGCACAGGCCAAATTGGCGATGTCAATTGGAAGTACGATTCCAACTGGATCAGGGTCCGTCCCCGCGAGGTTTTGTTTCTTGTCACGACTCGTCCCACATGGGCCGATGATGGTGTTGATGCAGGTCGAGGGGTGGACGCAGGAGCGTTGTACTTTTTCCTCTTTCCAAGACCATACACACGGGCCTGTATAATTCAATGGCAAAATGGCAGCCCGTTCGACGCTGTCACTGTCGGGCGTTTCTCTTCGAAAGCGGCTCCTTCAAAACTTCTAGTGGATTGGCCCGGGGATGGCTGCGTTCGGTTCCATCGCTTGAGTTTTCGGGTGGGTGGGTCTCTTTGAAGTCAATCAACCGGTAGGAGGTAGGCACTCGGCACTCCACACTTCAAGCATCAAATTGATACTTCCCTCACCTAGTGAGGGAAGGTATTAAGGCTACTTGCATCGATGTTACCTGTCAGTTTGATTCGTCATATATATAGTATTAGGTACCAATACTAGGTAGCCTGCAGCTACTGTATGCTCGTGTAAGGAGGTAGGCCTAAGGTTGGTGCTCCATTCAATGTTGCTCTTTCTGTCAGGTTACCTAAGTGCCAAGATTACATAAGGTGAGAAGGCCACAAGTTTTGCGGGGAGAAATAAGCTTGATCCATTGATTCACCCGTTTCCATGTGCTGCAACCCCAATGACGCACTCCTGACCCAGAACAAGACGCGGCTCCAACCGCCAATTACACGCCTGAACACGTCCTCCCATCTGATGTAGCAACCTCAACCACGATACCGGAACGCCGGTGTTGCACCGCCCAAAAATTCCCAACTGCTCTCCTGGAGGAGCTCTTTAATGTGTCTGTAAACCACGATGGCGACGCAACAAGATCTGCAAGAGCTGCTGAGGCTCATGACGGTAGCCAAAGTCCCGATAAAGGATGCCATGATGCGAGTAAAGACCTTACAGGACCACAACCTCCGCAGGTAGATATGCCCTTTTACTTCCCGGGTGCAGGTTCGCCATAACCGTAATCACCCTTACACATGAAGCTCACATAGCCTCATTCTCCCAGTATCAAAGACATTGCAGAAGCAACCCTCCCCATCGTTGAATCCGCCATCCCCGACCCCAAAGCCGCGCGACAACTGCATAATGCCTGCAAAGCCCGCCTCAAGAACCCGACTCTTTCTGCCGGTAGCAAGCGTGCTGGCGCCGAATTGCTGGCTCAAACCGCCGGAGCCACCAATAAGCGTACCAAACCCGACCCAAACGCGGCATATCGAGATGGGCCCGAGCCAATATCACCAGCCGACTTGGAGGCGTCCCTTGCCCTGCCCGTCGAGACAAACGAGGAGATCATCAGTACGACAGTCTTGTTGACAAATCGTGCACCCCTGGTATTGGCTTTTGCGGCGGAATTGCTACGCTATACTATGCCCGAACAGCCGCCGTCGAGTCGGCTGAGCCTAGCGCAAGCTGTCGTTAGTACCAACTCCCGTGGCAAGGCCGTCTCCATCGGCATCGAGAAAGGCCCCAGTGCCGATGAGGAAGGATGGGGGCACGGCCAACCGCGGGTGCGCATCATGGGACGGGAGGTCATAGTGCTAAAGCGAGGTGGGTACGAATGGAAAGGGGGTGAGGAAACCGCGCAGGAGATCAAGACCGAAAGTATTCCAGACACTCTATCAACCGCTACAGCGGTGGCCGGCGAGTCACAGAGCAGCGAGGGAGGCGCCATAGTCGACCAGATTTCGCAAACTTGGTCCGCAAGCTCCCCCATTACATCGAAGGACTCCACGTTCATCGTTCGAGCCACCAAGCTCCCAAAATTGTCGCAAAGGCAAGCTACTCTGCAATCTCTGTTCACGGCGGTTCCGAATCTTCGTTCAGCCGACCACAACGCCTGGGCATATCGAGTCAAGAAGCCAGACATGTTTGGCTCTCATGTCATCAGAGAGGACTCTGAGGATGATGGGGAAGGGGGATCTGGCGACTTCATGCTCAAGATCATGCGCGAGACCAATGCTGTCGATACATTGGTCGTTATGACGCGGTGGTACGGCGGAACCATGCTGGGTCCCGACCGGTGGCGCATCATACGTACGTGTCTCAAAGAAGCGCTGGCCGAGAGGCTGAGGGCCACTGGCGAGCAGGCTAGCATAGGCGGCGAGGCAGTCTGGGGCCTTGACCTCGAGGCTATGAGAAGCAAATCGAATCCCGCGACATCGTCGGCACGGTCATACGCGGCAGGCGTGGTAGGAATGCCAGTCCATCGACCCGAATCTGCCAGAGCATACCTTTTGAAAAGCTTTGCGCACCGCGTGGAAGGGGATCAGGGGAGATCTACCCCCAAGAAGAAAACGGCCAAAGCTCTCGAGGAAGAAAAAGAGGAAAACATCAGCCGGTTGCTAGGGGCTATCAGGATACTATACGATAGTTGGGCCGGCCACGTGAGCACGGCTGAGCTGGATCGTCGTGCCTGGGGCTGGTACATGGGAGTACGGCCGGAAGTTGAAAACGGCCCGGCCGGCTGGGGTGCAAAGGGGAATCTAAAGCTGGCGGACATTCTGGCTTTACGGCGGAATGAGTCATAAGCGGCATACGAAACAGTACACTGATTAATACCCAATGGCGTTTAAAGTACGAGGAATGGTCTTTCTAATGCCAGCCTATCGTACCGCTGGATAATAGCCGTTTATAGCTACATGTATATACGAATGTGCGAATGTACGAGTATACGACGAAATTCCTATACGTGCCAAGTGGAACCAGATGGCCGATAACTAGTAGTTTCATCGCTTCTTTCGACTCCCAAATTAGCCTTACGCCGTGACGAAGTTCAGTTGTCCGGCCCAGGTTCGCATGCTCCTTCCATTCCACATCAGTAGCAGGATCAAGAAGAACGCGCCTCCGCATATGGCAGCTTGCACCCCAAAACTCTCTTTGGTGCCACGGGCATTGGCCCATCTCACCTGGAAGTAGCTGACAATGAAGCCTCCCAGCACCCTTGCCATGTTGACCCATGCAGAGACCTCCCCCGAAGCCTCGGGATAGCTGTCGAGATTATATGACGATATGGCCACGGTGGTGATCATGACACCAAAAACGTATAATCCCCACGATATCGAGGCAACCATGTAGTGCCATTGGTTCTGCAAGGACTGCCCGAGTAGGACCAAGCCAACCAGCATGAACGGTAACGCCACAATGATGGCCTGCAGCCGCACCTCGGGCTCAAAGTGGCCCTGGTGCGTCCTAATGTACTGTTTGGCGAGGAAGTCGTGGAGGAAATGACCGGCAAGCTCGCCCAAGATGACGGCAGTGACAGGAGTGAAGTAGAAGAATCCGATCTGCTTCAGGTCAAAGCCGTAGACCGGGCCCAGGAAAATTGAAAGAGTTGTGTTGATGCCCACAACCCACGCAAACGTCTGAGAAGAATTGGTCAGCCGGGTTTGGACAGGGATTGGGGAAACTGCCGGGCCAGCTTACCAGCAAGTAATAAAGACAAGAGATAGGGACTGATGACGAAAAAGGACCTAGAAGCAAGGAAGAGAGAAATCATGTCAGTTAATCGGTCACAAGCAGGACTCCGGGGCCTTCAGAAACACGCACGCCCAGAGGTTGATCTTCCTTGCTCTCTCGTGGAAGAAGAACATGTCCTGTATAAACATCAGCCCTCCCCCCCTGGGAGACGGTCGAGAAGAAGCCGTTCAAGATTCGCGCCGCCATGAAGGAATCAAAAGTTGTCGCAGCCGCGCACCAGATAGCTGTGGCCAGGGCAACGACTAGGAAATAAAACATAACCGGAAGGCGTCCGAAGTATGCGCTTAGTACCACAGCTAGGAAGATCTGTCAGATGTGTCGTGTTTTCAAGCCTCAACGAACAGTCGACTTACTGAAGATGCCGCCAGCTCCAAGCACTGTGGAAGAATTATATGGTCAGAGGGTTGAGAGATACGACCAAAACGGTATTTTTGCTACTCACTGAAGACATTGCCAACTTGTGAGTGGTTGACCTCATCCTCGGTCATGTTCCACTCCCTATGCGCATGTTAGTAGTGCCAGCCAGTGTAAGCCGATCGGGTCTCAGCCCTCCATATACATACTTGGATTGGGGCAGCAAAGTAACGGCGCCTAGATGATCACCCATATTAGCAATACTGTGGTGAACCCGGCCTCCAAGGTGCCCCGGCTGGATTAAAAAAACTAACCCGTTGCGGACCCATAGTCGGGTAGTAGAGCAGAGAAGGCAACAATGAACAAGATGAGGTGCTTCTTTCCCCATGACCAGTTCAACGGGTCGTGGGCATCGTCGCTGGGCTGGGGAATCAACCTTGTGTGGCCGTCTTTGGCGAGCTTCTCTGTTCTGTCGCCACCAACAGCGGCGTCTTCGACATCGACTTCGTATCCTTCGCTTTCTTTATCCTCGTGAATGTCGCCGCGGTCGCCAATAGACCTCATCCTCTCGGTGTGGGTAGGGCGAGTTGCCGTTCGCGCCTCGGTGTTTGCGTACCTCTTCTCCTCGACCGACATGGTTTCTTGCGCAGATTCCAACCGCGACTGGTGAAAGAGTGCAAGGAAGGGAATTGTTGACAGTTAATTGGGGGATACGGCGATACTAACTACAACCCAAAATCTATGCAGTGGCGTGTTGTGCACTTGGCAGGCACGGAATATCAAGATGGAAGAAATCCCACTTCTGTCTACATTTATGCAGTTGCCTGTGAGGCCAAACCAGGTCAAGGCCCGAGAGAACCTGAACATTTCCCACGATGTGAAGACCGAACAGGCAGTCTTGACAGCCCCGAGAGATCTGCCGTTGCAAGTAGCCGAGGGAGGGTGGTGGGCATTGCCATGCTAGCAGAAGAGATACCCGAGTAACATGCTCGTCATCAGCCATGGATACAGGGGGGCTCGCTACTTCCCATAGGACACTAAGTAGGCACATACAGCTTAAGTAGAAATCAAGAAAGACTTCCAAGGTCAGGTTCGGCAAGTAAGACGGGTGCCCACCTCTGCGGCAGTGGTCAGCAACGCTTTGCTTTGCCGGCTGCTGCTTAGCATGGGGGATCATGAAGCATTCCTACGCGGGGTATATACCCCAGACGTGCCGAGAAGAGCGGAGACTATACCTAGACCTCAAGCTGAAAACCCCGGACTCTAGCTCTGGAAGGGTTGCAGTGGACTACACGTATTTACATGGCCAAAAAGGCCTCTCGTGCGTTCAGTTTGGACTCCGGGGTCCGAGGTCTACTTGGTGGAGTTCCAATGTACCTCATACCTGCCCTGTGTACATGCCTGGTATGATAAGGTGGCGTGTGGTATAATGGTCATGGGACTTTGCAGATTGTATCAAGCACAATACCTCATTTGGCAAGCAATGATACCCCGTAATCTCTTTAACGGGATCTAGATATATTGAACCAATCTAAAAACCGACCTATCGTGGCCAATCTACTACCTGGGTTGCCGTGCAGGTCCCCCTCCTCTTAGCCACCAAATCTTACCAGTATGCCGGGCTCTTTGCTCTCAGCTCACTGCAACCCGATGGAGCCGGGTGGGAGACCGGGGTTGGCAGGGAAGTGGGGACCCTCGCTGTCAGTTTTTCTCTTAATATACCGACTAGGGTACCGCTTCAGTAAACGTGCTGGCCCAGACAGCCCCAAAGGCCGCGGTGAGGCATACCGAGCAGATGGAGAAGACGCGCATGAACCCGTCACTATCTCTGGTCATCATCAGAGACACCACGACGAAGATATTCAGCGGGATACGCATCATGCTGTACACCTTGGCCCGGTTCCCGTCGTCGATCATTCGGCCCTTGAGATAGCCAATGCAGGGCCAGTAGAACCCGACGCAGGCCTCGAAGAGGCAGAAGAGCCAGAACGTAACAGACTCGTCCCGTGGGCCGCAGAGCTTGACAAAGACGAAGTTGGCCATGACCAGCAAGCCCACCAGCAATCGCGAATACTTCAGAAGCCGCCGTTGCATGACGAGGTTAAACGTCAAAGAGGCAGCCATGACACATGCCATGTAGGACGAGAAGATGAGGCCATATGGCAGCTCTCCCTCCGTCTTCTGCACGGCTTGGAGAGCTGGCACCCAGCAAAACACAAACAGGTACATGGAGCCTTCGAACATGGTCGTCGCAAAGACCAACGCCAAGACGGCCGGGCGCCTCAGGACGGAGGACAGACTGGGTTGCGAGGCTGTGCCATCACTCTTCGCATCGTCCTTCTTTGCGTCGCCCTTCTTTGCGTCGCCCTTCTCCTCGGCTGCGTGGCCGTAATTCTCGTCCTAATGCTCGGATTAGCAGTGAACAAACGACCTGGGCAACAGTCTCGGGGCTTGACTCACCCAGCACCAAATTGTCTGCATGGCCATCCATAGAAGAGCGGCGCTGGCAATGAAGGGAGACTTTTTGGTCCCCGTCAGCCTCACCAGGCCCTCGCTGACCACGCCGCTCGCCATGGCTACCAAGCTGTTGATGGTACCCATGGTGCCGTAAGTGCGCGACAGATCGCACCCTTTATCGACTAGCTTGCGCTTCTTGAAATCGGTTACCATCCAGCTGTCAAAGCTGGTGAAGAGAATACTAGTGCTGATACCACCAAGCGCACGACCTAGAAACAGCAGGGGTACTACCGGCACCATGGTCAAGAAGCATGACAGGGCGTAGAGGACGCAGAACAGCACACAACTCATCTTGCGGCCGTACTTGTCGGCCAGAGATCCCACGAAGAAGCCGCTCACAGCGCCTGACAGGAAGCCGGTGGTGAACAAGCTCGAAACCTGCCCAGGTGACAGCCCGTGTTCATCCTGGTACAAGCTGTAAAGATAAGGGCCCTGTTCGTCAGATCAGTTACCCGCCGACGAAATCGATACCAAGTCAATATAATATATGTACCTGAAGCCAGTCTGCGCCCATGGCCAACGCATACGCCCAGTAAAAGTCTCGTTGCGGATGCTTTGTGTTGGACGACTCTGCCGGCTTGGTGTTGTCGGACTTCTTGTGGTCCTGCTTCTTTTGCAGCTCGCTCTTCCGAGTGGGCTGGCTCACCAGGAGTGTGAGGCAGGTGACAGCCAAGGTGGCGAAGTTGGTCTGGTATTGGACCATGGCGATGACTTTGAGATGTCTTGGCTGCTGTGGAGCGTTTGCAGGAGTGATTCGCGTATGTCAAAGAGGCTTGTTCATCCACAGTACCTACGCGCATATACAGACAGACAAACAGATGAGCATGGCAGGAGCATTGCGATTCGCGAATTCAAAAAAAAAAGTTAAGAAATAGTCATTGGTATATACATAGGATGAGAACAGACTGAACACTTGTTCGTTTCAATTAACCGGCTTGCTACCTAGGTTAATGAAGTACGGAGGGACGAGCATACTCTGATGCGACGAACAGTGTTGGAGATTCAGCCAGGGGCAGGTCAAGTCCCATATTATTTAGCATGTGTCTGCTACTGCCATCAATGGATGCAGTTGAATGAACGCAATCTATTTTGGCACGGGTTTGTACACTCCAGATTCCCCAGATTGGAACAAGGTATGGAGGCAGATGTGTGGTGGTAACCATGGCCGGATCTCGGCAGACGGATAATATAACCGGCAGTACATACGCTATTACATATAGAAGAACTGATTATGTGGCTAAAGACCTATAGAAACAGACCGCGTCTGGTGTTTGGCTGATCATGGGCATTTGGGCGTCTGCCAATTATAGACGGGCTTTCAGGATCATCGGTAGGTACTTTTTGTTTCGAGTTGGGGAATAAGCTAGAAGGTGCAAGTGGGGACCGGAAGCTGGGGATCAATTTGATGTCAGGCCATGCCACCCTTCAATCAATGACAAAGAACAGAGACAAGACCTGCTTCATTGGGGAGTATGTATAGCATGCATACTTACCTATCTACTGATGCATTATACGTACATTGTATGTCAGGTAGGGTTTCACCGCTAGTTTCCGTGGGGGTGCGCCTGGGTTGAATCGATTCATTTATCTTGCTCTATGTACTGTGATATGAGGATATGCAACGCACCTGAGGTCAATTCCACCTGCCCCCTGTGCATGTACCGGGACCTTGTATTACGTATTTGTGCTCAAATGCCTTTCAGAGACGCTTGTGTCGGGTGCCTCTAATTGGTCCGTCCGTCCAGTTCTCTCCAGCATCGCTCTGCCCCCAAGGTTACCTGACCTCTTCCCCGTGCTACTTACTGCATCGTATGCATACTTCGATTTCAAGGTATCTGTCCTACCATTGATTACATGCGTGTGCAATATACATTCCACAGCAGAGCGACCAGGTAGCCAAGATCATCAGCCTGTTCCTTTCAATTGCTTGCTAGGGTTAAGTAAGTACTTGCCTGGCTAAGCACGAAAACTTCCGGTGACGCGCTGGGATAGGGTGTCGCATTGCCGAGATTTGGTGCCATCCAAGTCCAGTCCCGTTCCCGTTGCGTGCCTCGCTTACAGAAATTCCTGCTGTGCGAACCGAAGCATTCGTTCCCACCTGGTCCCCTCCAATTGCGCTGCAGCCAACACACCTCCAAGGACGTCATATTCGATCCCGCACACAGCGCTTCCCACGTCGTACATACCAGTCTGTCATTGCACCCGACCGAACCGGGCTGAAAGCTGAAGGTGAAGGCTTTTGCTGGCTGCGGCAGCCCTTTGGAACTGAACCTGTGCGGATCTGATCCGGCCGCTGGCGACTTTTGGCGGGAATAAGCAAGCAATTATGGTCAACAAGGATCGAAACAGTGACACATCAGCTTCCGTTGGCCAAACGGCCCATGGCAGCCAATCAAAGCGACCAGGGCTGCAACACCATGTCTCTCATGACAGTGACTCCCAGGTCAGCGACCAGGCCTCGCAGCTCTACGCCCTCCAACGCCCCAAGAAACACCACCTCGTAGGCGGCGGTAGCAGGTTACATGCACGCGTCCCCTCCTCGAAAGGCTTACACAAGAACCATCACCAACTCGCCCCAGCTGCCAAGCTGACTCACCCCAGCTCCTCCTTGACCCAACAGAACCGTCGTCCGGCCTCCCCCTCCCCCGAACGACCAGAGCGACCAGAGCGACCTCCCATGTTGCCCGCTACCCACCGCCGCACCACGTCCGACGTCCGACTTGCCCGACTTGAATCCCCGGCCTCCTCCAATCTGAAGAAGAGCGCTTCTCACACCAGCATCAAGCGCAACCGATCCCACGTTGACGTCGGCAAACGCGCCAAATCCGGTGCCAACATCAAGCGCTCCTCGTCGACTAAAGACGTTAACAAACTCAAAGGCCCAAAGGGTCAAGTCCATTTCGACCTCGGTAATGACGGCCCGGAGGAAGAGAATGAGTGGGTAGATGCCAGCGGTTCAGCTTCACCGTACCTCTCGCGTCGCGGCTCCGTCGTCGGCAGCGGACAGTCCTCGGCAAAGCCACCGGCCAGTCCGGAACATACATCTAAATCCCCTCGACGTCAGCACGAGGTAATAACCGAGGAGCAGCGTGGTAGACCTTCGACTCCGGACCGCGAGAGGCTCCAGCACAAAGAGTACTTGACCTCCAGACTGCTGCAACGCACGCCCTCTCACGGCGCACCGCCCAAGATGTCTTCGGAAACAGCCCAAGTCCAACCTCACACCAACTCACCCGACTCCAATCTCAGCCGAGACTCTTCTGTTGCATATGGCAGTACTCCCAAGATGGGAAGCGCTGCCGATGAGCTCACCTCGCGGTTCGTCAGCGGTCCCAGCTCCGGCGTCAACGCTGATACTGGGTCTTACTTTTCCCCCACTGCGGCGTTGTCCGCGAGGTATGGCGACCTGGCCAAGCGGCCCCGTTCTATGGTCAATCTTCAGAAGGATCATCGAGAAGCAGCTACAGATGACAACGAAGGGGACGATGACAGTGCACTTGCACCTCGCTCACGAAGGTCCGGCTATAAAGCCCCGCCGGCCGAGAAGTCACGTACACAGCAAAAGCTCAACCTCCAACGAGCAAGCTCCAGTATGGAACCCGTGCAAGCTGGGAAAGGGGTTAGTGCCATTAGCGCCAGCCCTTTGGTCGGCAGTAGTGCCTACGACAACCGCGACCCGCGCATCAGCAGATTGCTGGAACGGACCGGTATGGAATACCTGGTCGTTCGAAGATACCAAAATCCTATCGCAAGATCGATAACGCGGCTACGACAGCTTCCTGGCGCCAACAAGTCGCAGCATATTCCCAAGCAAAACGGCACTCATGGCTCCATGCATAGCAAGAAACCCTCCAGCGTGGCGGGGCTGGGTTCTGCTCGACACAGCTTCATTGATACCAACGGGGGGCCCGCGAGATCGCGGCCCGATACGCCGAGGCGAGCGCAGTCTATAAGGACGATCAGGACCAACGGCGCCAACTCGAGCTTCGAAGCCGAAGATGAGGCAGCCCGCGATGGACTAAGCGGTACAAGCTATGTCGATGACGATAGCGAGGGTATCACCACGTTGCTACGTAATCTATGGGAGAAGAATCTCGATCTATCAGCGAGTCAGGATTAGGAGGAACATGACCCGGCTGGTGAGACTGATGCATTCGACCGTCTTTTGGGCCAGCTTGCTTGATTCCAACCGCCAAAAGGCTTCTATTTCCTGGACTGCACGTGACCTCTAATATAACAATCACAGGCCAGTGTGGTTTACGGGATGTGGTTGTGGGAACGGGCACATATTCGCCAAGCAGTGGCGACGAAAATCGTATCTTAGAAGTGGCACAGGCGCACCCTGAGAAGGCGTTCTGGATTTGATACTCAGGCTTAACTGGCAGGGGTGGGCACACGAGGGACGGGTCAGCCGTGCCCCCGAAGCACCCGTGGACCATCTACACAATGTTATGGGAATCTGGTTGTAGGCTTCACGACTATAGAATGGACCGGGCTGAAGGCTGATGACTTCCCCAATGTGCTTATAAGCGCAGTCTTTGTACAAAACAGCAATAATGAAAGCTATTATGATTTACTGTCTAGTGGTTGAATAGCGACAGTCCACCAAAATGAAAATATCAAAATGAGTACAATAGGCTCGTTACGAGAAAGCAGGAGGTCGAAGCCAGGGGCTGCTGAGGTCCCATCGTCTTATATAGTGAGAGAGAAGCGCTTTCTAAGTAGGTATTTAGTGAGCCTACGAGCCATGGAACCTATTATAGACATATCGTCCCCGTTGGGCCCTACACACACCCCTTGAAGAGATGGTGTAATGTCAGATCGCAAATACATACCACACGACCGTTTCTGGAAGACATTGGGGGACGCATAGCGAACCGGATCCGGCCCTCCCCCCCCTCCCACTCTCCCCAAACTTGCCCCCACCTCCCCGCGCCTTGGAACCGCGGAGTGTTGCAGATTGGATTAGACAGAGCGCGGGGGGAAGAGAGCCCATCCCGCCTGTTCTCTAATTGTATTAAGTATATGCTATTTACAACAGTTGTGCTAGCCGGCTATACTTCGTCTTGCTCCGACGTACATGCCAGCATGCACGATGTACGCACGTCCCGATACTAATGTGTCCCTAATCGCACGTCTGGATCTGGAATCGTACATTCAGTCGCGTATACCAATATAGCCCGGCGGCTATGTCCAGCAACGCTAGGGGAGCATGCTGTGGGTGAGTGGTACCGAATCGAGCCACTGCCACGAGCCAGTCGCTACCTACCAGTGTCGTTACTACTATTGTGTGCATATGCCATGCGCCCTTTTCGAGCCCTTGAGCTTCTCTCGCTGACCCGGCATGTGATGGTCTCTGTCTACCATCTTGGGGGAAACAGCACCTACCTTACATGCTTACCTATCCTACGTATTAGCTTTGGTAACTGCTAGAAGTTTCGTTTAATCTTCCAAGGGCTTCCAACATCTTGATGTTGGAGGATAATCTTTGCCAAGTCTGCACAACCTATATGCCTGCCACTTTTTTTTCTTTGTTCCCTTGTGATGGTCCTCTATAGCAGTATCCGCATAGATGCCATTTTACATACTACACCTTGCTTATAGCGCTGCGCGATGTCACACATCAAAAGAATATCCCGCTATCCTGTCCTCTAGTTGCGTGCATCTGCCGTTTTATTTTTCTACCGGCGGTGCGGTGCGTCACTGATAACCCTTGTATGACTCGGCATGGCTTGGGGAGCTGGGCAAAAAATGCGGCCCATTACCAAATAGAAAGTGGCTGGCCAGTATTTCTAACGTAATGGTGCCTCTGGTCCCTCTGATCCTGATCAACTCTCTCTCCACATGCTTTCTTGTCTGCCGGTACCGAGTACAAGCAACAACAACGGATCTGCCGCCTACACGACAGGTACCTGAGACTTGCAGGAGCCTCTTTTTCGGTCGGACAGGCAGTAAAGTCATCCGTAACTTTTACCATTACTTATTGCCATTCGATTTGACAGATCTGTAGATAAGGCTAATGGGGCTTATCATATGCCGAAACGCTATTCGTCCGCCTTGGCCGTCCGTATCGGCTCATTACCTGGTCCCTGACGTTATGTGATAAGACTTTGTCGTCCATCCATCCATCCATCCATTGCATTGATTGATGGGACACTTACATTTCGAACTGCGTATGTACCTCCAGCACGGAACTCCAGTGCTACAGATACATTGATTGATGTCCATGTCGGCCGGCCTCCTCACTTCCTGTTCCAATGTTTGCTTGCGTGACTTTTCCCCCCCTTCGTTTCTCCCATCCGGCTATGCTGTGCTATTAGCCAAGGTAGGTTGGTTGACTGGTACGTTGATAAGTGGCCTACTTATTAGAGTCTGGGTACATCCATCCATCAATCCATCCATTGATGTATCAAACCCGAAAATGCAATCCAGCGCACTCGTGATTTTGACCGCTTCCGTGTAACATTCTGCGCATGTATGTGCATATTGACCAGATGCCATGTACTCATCATACAATCCCTCGTAAGGCGTCCGTCAACCGAAAGCACTCTCGCCTGCATCGTCGCAACACCACATCACACACATTTTGCATACATAGTCAAGTCCCATACATCGAACACAGGCTCCTTCTGATTGAATCACTGAGCCAGCGCCCAGCGTCTAGGGCATGTCTTGGTGGACCTCATAACGTCTTTTCTTTGATGATCAGCTTTCCTTCGGGTCAATAATCCCGTCGCAGCGCAGAACCGCCGGCTTCGTACTACATACTACATACTACATACCTATGCTACTTTTTACTTTACCAGAGAAGAACCCACCATCAAGCGCTCTCGAATCCGTCCCGGCGGCGGCCAGTTCGTCCCTCGACACTACCTACCCACCGTCATCTCAACTACGGCCGTTGAGTAGACTGATTTCCAGCCCTTACTTACACCCTTCCTCACTTACATCCAGCTTTCGGTTTCCCCCGAGGCGTCTTCTTCCGTCCCCACCACTGCTGCCGTTTCTGTTTCTCTTTCTGCATATATCTCTGTCACCCCCCGCCGTATAGGAGACCACGACCCCCGCGACTCTAGTTCCTATACCGGTAGTTCGAGTAGAGGCGCCGCAAATGACGTTGATAAGCCTAGCTTATCTCATCCTTGTCTCGATCATAACCTAGCTTCACCCAGACGAGAGTTTGGCCCTGCCTCTATCAGTACCTACATACACCCACATATACACATTAGATACATAGTCCGTACAGTGCAATTCCTGTACCGACTTGCCCCTTCCGATCGGCCGTCTACCCCGATACTCTGTGGCCCATTACAACCCAGATTGACCCACGTCCTCGCCTGCCCACGCCTGCCCACGCCTGCCCGCGCATGCAGGCCGTCAAGCTAACCGCCTGTCTCGTATCTGGCCTGGTCTATCGGCACTCCTGTCGCCTACATACACCATCTCCAGCCTGTCTCACATCGTTCCCGCCTGCGTTTTCTCCCGGGCCTCTGCAACTACGATAAGACCTCGCCTCACTAACTTGAAGGCCAAGCCGAAGTCCCCGGCTGAACCGTTCCACACCCCCCTTGTTAGTCTGTCAGTCTTCACCCATCCAGTCTCTTATCTCCGCGCCTGCCTTATCACCAGCCTCTCAGGCCTCCGGGATTTGGCGGATTGGGGGTGGTATTCTACGCCTGCTGGTATCTCGTGCGCAGCGGACCCGGAGCCTATAGCAGTGCATTGGCCATTACATCACCCTCCCTCCGTGGGGATACAACCCACCAGGCGGCGGCCCGCAACCTCCCATATCTCTAGGAACAGGTCACGGTAGCCAAAGCGGAAGTAGCGAGACCGAGTCTGGACTGCTGCAGGTCCCTCTATTTCTGCCATCATGTCCAGCTCGACTGCCGTCCCCAGGACGGCTCCCATTGCCATTGCGCCCAAACCTTCCAGTCTCACTCCACGTCGGCAGAACAGCACAACTAATATTTGCGATACCCTCCCGTGTAGCATGAATGGCCATGAATCGGCAGATTCAGACACCCCTTCCAGCGGGCATTCTATTTGTGACTTCTGTGCTCAGCGGAGGATCAAGTGTATCATGACTGAAGACGAAGACACAAGTAGCTGTGTCTCGTGTCAGGCAAATGGGGTGGAGTGCTCGTTAAACCGAAGCCCCCAACCGCGAAAACGAAAGTTGGCGCGTGATCTCGCGGACGACGGCAACTTTTGGAGAGGGTGAGTCTACCCGGCAGTTCCAGCCTGACTGACCCCCAACTTTTCTTTATCGGTTCTCACGTGGCATGATCGCCCGATGAGACGTGGAGGGAAATAAACGAGACGCCAATGACTGACATGCGATCGGTCCACAGGTCACCTGGGCGGGCTGATAACAGAAGGCAACGCCAACACCAGTCCAGTCTCTCCAGCACAACTGCCAGCAACTCTCTTATTGAAGACATGGCAAATTTCGGGGGCCCAGCTCTGCTCAAGCGGACGCTTGGTCTACAGCATGACCGCTACAGCCAGTACATTGGCCCAACGACGGATTTCGAGCCGTCTCTGATCAATCTCTCCCCCTTTGACCCCCAGGACGAGAGCCTACTGGCACGGGGGACCCTCCGGAAAGTAAGTGAAAACGACACCTTCTTGATGCTCCCGGATTACGCCACCTCAGGCCACGAGCATCAAATTGAAGATATTGATGAGATCGAGAGGCTAGTGGCGCCGAATGGACGCAAGCTCATCGACTTGTACTTCCGGGTGGTTCATCCCAGCTTTCCCATCATACAGAAAAATGTCTTCTATGAGAGGTATGAGCGGGATTACCGTGAGTTCTCGCCGCCACTCCTGGCCGCCATCTATATCTTAGCCATCAACTGGTGGGATCTGTCGGAGGAGCTATCGACAACCCCCCGGCCCGACATTCGGAAAATCGAGAGGATAATGCGCTCTTCTCTAGCCGATGCCATGTGGCGACCGAAGCTCTCGACTGTGCAGGCCGGCCTCCTGCTTTCGCAGAAGCCCGAAGGAGACCAATGGGCACCGACAGCCCAGCTTGTAGCAATTGCCCAAGAGTTGGGCTTGCACTTGGACTGTACTCACTGGAAGATCCCACCATGGGAGAAGGGCCTGAGGAAGCGGCTTGCGTGGGCCCTGTATATGCAAGACAAATGGGGGGCGCTTGTCCACGGCCGACCTTCTCACATCTTCAGTAATAATTGGATCGTGCAGCCTCTGCTCCCGAACGATTTTCCCGAAGCAGAGTACGACGAGAACGACGTCGAGGAGAAACTTGAGATTGAGCGAGGGCGAACTCTATTTGTGCAAATGGTCTACCTCTCCCAGGTCCTTGCCGAGATCTTGGAGACGTTTTATACGCTGCAAGCAATGCACGCCGTCACTAGCGCCGGCCCCCAAGGGACTCATCTTGTCTTGTCTCTGGCGAAACCGATCCAACTCAAGCTGAAGGAGTGGTACTCGGCAATCCCTGCCAACATCCGGATGGATTCGTCACTCACACTGCACAACAACACGACAGGTCGGCTTTCCAGTATAGGATATCTGCACTTGGCCTACTTTGCGACCGAGATTACGTTGCATCGCCGTATCATCCGCGCGCTGGAGGTGAATGCGCAGGATGTGGACTCGTACCTCCATCACATCTGTCGTAGCGCCGCCAAGGCTCGTTTAATATCGGCCATGGATTTCGTCAACCGTCTCACGCCCCAACACCTGCGGGCTTTTTGGTACTTTGCTTCCAAAACCAACTTCGCCTTGATCGGCACCTTCGGTTCGATGCTCTGGGCGACTGCGCCAGGAAGAGAGGAGGCGGACTGGTACCGTCGCCGCCTTGGCGAGTACCGCTGGACTTTGAGTGTGAGTAGCAAGCCGGGAGAAGGCAAGGGCCTAACCGAGTTTGCCATGGGAATGCTTGATATATCGGCCGGCCTGCTGAAACAGCTGCCCGAGAAGCCCGAACTCAGTCGCAGTGGCAGTGCCCTCGAGATGAGCAGCGGTCGTCGGGAGAGCATTCTGGCCATGACGATGGATGCGCCACGCATGGAATTTCAAAGCGACATGGCCAGCGCGGACGTGAGCGGTGCGCAGAGCCCCGGCAGCCAGACGGACAGCAGTGATGAGATGTACGATAACTTTGCGCCCACGGGAGGCTTGGCTTCGATGCACGAATGACCTGACGAGGATGATGATGATGGGCGGAAAGATGCGTCGTTTCAGAACCCGAGAAGAATGTGTGTTCAGAAGCCGACTTCAATGAGATATATGACTACGGATTTGGATTATTGGGGGTGTAGGGGGGAGGGACCAAAAATAGGGAAGGAATGAAAGTGTCGGCCGGATGACGCGAGGTTCTGCCCTGGTGACGCCAGCATGTTGGGAAAATGGCGTGCTCTTTCACCATCGGTGGTTATTGGCTACGAAGCGAGACTGCGCGCGGTTTCTGGTTCTCCCTTTCTGTGTTTCTGTCGTCGCAGATACCCCCGATTTAGAGTGTGTCTGGCATTAGAGAGCCTGTTCCTCTATTATCTTCTTTAGCTCGAGGTTTGCGGTGCCAAAATCCTCGTTTCTACTACACCTTCGCGTTGGATCTTGGGATGGTGGTTTCATGTCCCGACAAGATGGTTGGTTGGTGGAAGGCAATACTTGGATAAATTGTTAGGTGGATATCACAATATATAAACAAGCACTCTCCGGGAATTCTTACGGACTGGTTCCATTAACCGTTAACTTGCTCTACCTCCAAACATAAGGGGAGTGCCAGCAAGTATCCGTTACATTAATGGACCAATTGGCGTATGCCATATACCCACCTGGCGCCTGGAGGAGCTAGCTGTCGCCAGCACGGCGGGTTTGGAGAGTGGGGGAACAAGGTAGGTAGATTTATCTTTCCCCGAGCCGAGCTTCGAGGCGATGCTTCTATAGGACAAATCTCTCCCTGCAAAGAGGGCTTGGTGGATGGGGGTGAAATATTACCGGTCTCACAGTGCGACATCTACCAATGTGTCAAGGAATTGATCGAAGCATGGCTGACCATGACCTAAACAAAGACATACAAATCGGGATAAAAAAAATGCTGTAAAGGGATCGAATTGAGAGGATTTGGTTCCCATATGTATACACTTCATGTCAGGTAAGGCGCCATGACAGCAGCTTGCGCTGTTCATCTACTTCCAGAACGGCCTCGCCTCTCAGCCTCCAGCATCGCATCGAACTCTTTCTGTGCCTGGTTCTTGGCGTACGCCTTTTCTTCGTCCGCCTCGTTGTAGGAGTAACCCTCACGAGGAGGTGTTCGGGCTGCGTCCCTCGTTGTACTAGCACCATCCTGTCTTGCTCGACCCCATGGACTGTCGTCTTTGGAACGATCACCCCTGGCAAAGGGCGAAACTTCTTTCCTGGCCTGCTGTCTGATGGTGTCCCACGAGGAAGCTGGGCCGCCTTGAGAAGCACTGCTTTGAGCTCTCTGTCGTTCAGATCTTCTCGCAGACGCAGCAACAGGGGATGCGTCATCGTCGTCGTCGAACAGATCACTGTCGTCAAATGAGGTTCGTCCCTGCTGCTCCTGCGTGCCATTGACCTGCACGTCTCGTTGTGTCTGCGTGCCAACAGGACTGCCACCGCCCTGCAAGCCCTGCCGCCGATCAGGGGTCGGTCCAGATCTGCCAAAGAATTCGCCAGAGTTCCGAGGAGAACCTAGCCCAGATGACTCAGCCGAAGCTTGACTTTGCGGTACGCCGGTCCATGATTCCTGGCCCAACGACTTATCTGCAGTAGTGTAGGCATCGGGTAGTTGATTGGCACCAGGCGCGCCACTCTGGGCTGCCTGGCGTTGCCTTTGCTCTCTTCGCAACTGGGCATTCCGCTGGTTGTTGGAGGTCACTTCTTGTTTTACCTGGCCTAAGCGCTGGTCCGAGGCCAGGTCTGCCAGCAGCCGCGTTCTTACCATGGACCCCAGGAAGAGAAGCGAGGCGAACCACGTCAAGGGGTAGTAGGCGGACACCCTGATGCCGTGCCAGGCCCACATTGCACTTTTGCCAGTGAGTGTGGCAAAGGACCTGTGGGGGAAAGCGCGAGGGTCAAAGGTTTTCATCTTGGGTGTGTAAAAGGGGAATCTGAACTTCTTCCTGCCATTGGCGGCGGCCGCGACGGCAAGGCCCAGGCCAAGAGGGTAGACCCATGACAGTCGAGCCGCGGCGTAACTCGCAGATTCACTGAGAGCATCAATCTCGCTCTGGTTTAATCTGCGGTTGGCGGCAGTGGCGGCGCTGATGACATTGGATACAATGAGCTCCGATCTTTTCCCCGGGGGGCACAGTGTTGAATATGAAGCCGCGAGCAGGGGGCAGTTGGTCAAAGCGAATGGTGGCCCCCGGTTCGAAGAACCGACGTTCAATCTCGGCTTGTTTCTGGGGGTGAACTCTGGGCCATGGTTTGTTGGCGAAGCTATCGTCAAAGGAGGACGGGTCGTTGAAGGAGCCGTCGCCGCTCATGGACGCCATGTTCACAGTCTGCTTATTCTTCGCCTCATGAGACTGAATAGACCTCCCACTACGGCATACGTAGGATTTTGTCAGTGGTGGTCAATTGGACTGATACCCAGCATTAAGCAGCTCTTTCGTCCTTTTTGTGAAATACCCCGTGGTAGGAAGTATTGATGGATGATGACGACAGTTGGTTTGGCTCGGGGCTCCGGAGGTGGAGGAGGGAACGACTGGGGCGCACAGACATGACTCAACTGACGGAAGCCAGTGAAGCTACTCCACTGCGCCTGCAGCTCTAAGTGCCACAGTACGGGGGGTGCGTCCCACTACCGCGATTGCACTGTCCCACACCACTCACACTGGCTGTGGCTTTTCGCGTCGATTCAATCTATTGACATCGCGTAACCCAGTCGCGTCGTCCGTCGCCTGCGTCGCTCTCTCCTCTTGAACCTCCGCGGCATGGGGGCACGAGGATAATTACTTACCATACTCCGTTTACTGACATCAGCACGACCTCCAAACCCCTTGTCATCTGACATGTACTTTGGACTCGAGTAGCCGGGACCGATCTTGGTTTCTTAATCACAATTGCTCAATCAATTCAATCACAACCGTCTATCTTTTCATCCATTGGGTTATGGTGGTCACCCCACAATCCAACCACGACTAAACCATGGGAATAGTCTCGCGTTGCCATTGAAGAACACCGAAATGCCCCTCCAGAAGTCGCTATCAGAGCAGAACCGCTCATACAAATCCCGTCAACAATGGCAGCGTTCCAAAAGCCATGCCTCGGCCAATCCCACCAACGCTGCGCCCAAGAGGCCATTGGCGCCCGTTTCCGACATCACCAAGAATAAACTCCACGCTTTCGACTATCGCCCCCAGATACCGGTGCCGGGCAAAGAAAACACCTTCGTCGCCGACAAGACAACAAAGGCCCAGGACCCCGTCAAGGATACTTCGAACCAACATGCCACCCCCAACAGCAAGCTGGCCTGGCAGGATCTTGTTGGCGCCACAGAGGCAAAGGACGAAGACGAAGATACGAGTCCTAGCGAGCGAATCCTGTGGGACACAACACAAGATCCTTCAGCCACCTCTCTTTCGCCCATGCTGCCGCGCAAGAAAGGCAAAAAGCGTGCCCGTAGCTCGTCGCCTGTCTCGTCTCCCGCCGCCAAGTCAAAAACCAACGCACCAGCCATGGATGTGAAGAGGCTGTGTGAAGCACTCAAGTCTCCACACCCCGACCCGGCCCTCGAGCTATGGGACCGTTTCTCCATGACCAACTCGTCTGCCGCGACTCCTCTAGGCGCCGCCCATCCCGCCCTGGCCAACATGATGGTCTCGTCCTCCCCGCGACCACCCAAGTTCCTTGCGGGAGCCAACCCGTCTCCATCCGATGGTGGATTGCGCCGGGCTATAAGCTGCGGCGCCCACTGGCCCAAAAGGCGTAGGGCCGAGCGTGGTGAATATCGACCTTCCAATATCAGTACAGTGCCCGAAGGCAGCCCCAGCGGCGGGTCCAAGTCTACCATGGTCAATATCCTATTAGAGAACATGACAGGCGAGCTCAAAAAGTCGAGCGCTTCACAGATATACCGGGATCCCTTGAGGTCCCCATCTCCCAGGAAGAGGCGCCAACGCCTAGAGCCAGGGGCTGCTCCTCTTTCGAAATTATCTTCACAGTCTCCTACCGCTGAACATTTCCAAGATGCTGAAGTGGAACTGCCACGGGCTGCAGACCCAGAGCTTTCATCGGATACCATCGGGGAGACCACTTCGGACTATGGCGACGACGATTTTGACGACATACTAATGGAGCTTGATACGAGTATAGCGCCCACGGACAACAACTGTGTGGAGGTGGTCGTGCCCCAGCCAGATACAGGACCGACACCTGCAGTTGCGCCCTCGGCGCTCGAGCAGTCGTTGTTTGACGACGATGGCGATGACTTTGGAGATGTGGACGACGATGTATTTGCAGCAGCAGAGAATCTGGTGGTTCAAGCCGAGTCGAGCCATGTGTCATGTAACAACTCCTGCAATGTCTTGGACGAGGGGGTCAAGGTTCAGCAGCCGCTATCTGCAGGTGAAGTGCAAGATCTCGGCGAAGATGCCTTTGGTGATGATTTTGGTGTTGACTTCGATTTCGAGGCGGCCGAGATTGCAGCCACCCAGTCTGCTAAGCAAAGCAACGTCAGCGGATCCTTTTCACCTGTACGTAGGCGTCAGTAGCCGTGGTAGCTATGAAGAATCGAATATGTGCTAAGTATTGTGTTAGGTGGCTTTGAAGCCCAAGGCAATCCAGCGGTATCTTGTGACAAATGTCCTTGACCACGAGTACACTACTGAGCTCGGAAGATCCTCTCCGGAGAAGGTGAGGCATATCTTTATACACTCCTCACGTTCCTTACTGCATGGGCATGGTTGACTGACAGGCCTAGATACTGCTTGTTCAAGTTGATAGGAGCAAGGATACCAAGACAGTCCATCTCCGAGGCGACTGGGTCGACACTGCCGTCAGCCCGGAGTCGTTTATACACATCATCGGCGACTTTGAAGCTTCGGGGAGATGCATTATAGACAACAACCAAAACATCCTTATTCTGCACCCCGACCAACTGATATCCGCAACAGTCGTAGCAGACAGTTTCACGTGCATGCGGCGTGCCGTGCTCCAGGATCGCGTCAAGGCCACCAGCGAAGCCTCGGCACCCCTGGTATATGGCACGTTGCTGCACGAGATCTTCCAGGAGGCCATGATGGCGAACGAATGGAGTGGCCCTTTTCTCAACAAGCTGATTGTGGACATAAGCGAAAAGCATGTGGAAGACCTGTACAAGATCAGGGTCTCGATGAGCGACGCCCGTGAACACCTTCGTTCCAAGATGCCTGAGATGAGCAGCTGGGCCGCAGCTTTTGTTTCTGCCCAACCCAAGGTAAGCCCCGCCCACCTTCACAGGTGCTGTCACTCTTCCTCCCCGGCCGCTGCTAACGTTATGAAATGGGTAGGCGGATGCGGTCGTCCAAGGTCGCAATGGAGACAAGGCTCTGATGTGTGTCAGTAAACTGTTAGACGTTGAAGAGCATGTGTGGTCGCCCATGTACGGGCTAAAAGGCAACATTGACGCCACCGTCCAAGTGACAATGAGGGATGGTCCGCAGAAGCGAACCCTGACCGTCCCCTTTGAGGTCAAAACTGGCCACCGGGCAACTAGCAACCACCAGGCGCAAACGTCGCTCTACAACCTGCTCCTGTCAGATCGATACGACATCGAGATTGCCTATGGCATCTTGTATTATATGGAGAGCTCTCAGACTACACGGATCCCCACTGTCCGCCACGAACTCCGGCATATGATTATGCAGCGCAACCAACTGGCCTGCTACGTACGAGAGCGAAGCGTGCAGTTGCCGCCTATGAAACGCAGCACGAATTCCTGCGGTAACTGTTATGCGAAAGTGCCCTGCTTTATCTACCACAAGCTGGCAGATGATGGCGATGCCGAGACGAGCGCCATGAAAGACAAGTTCGATGAGGTAGTCCGGCACTTAACGCCTACGCATCAAGAGTTCTTCCTCCGGTGGGAAGATCTGCTTACCAAGGAAGAGAAGGAGTCGCAGAAGCTGCGGAGAGAGCTATGGACGATGCTCAGCTCGGAGCGAGAAAAGGTCGGCCGATGTTTCGCCAACGTGATGATCGAGGAGGGCTCTGCACTCGAGGAGAAGGACAGCCCCAAGATCAACCGTTACAAGTACACCTTCATCAAAGACACTCCAGCCGCCGGCTTCTCCTTCGTGGATTCGCAGCTTGCGGTGGGCGAGCCCATCGTCGTATCCGACGAGCAGGGACACTTCGCATTGGCCCTCGGATACGTCACCTCGGTGCGCAAGCAGAAGATCAGCGTGGCTGTCGACCGCAGGCTGCACAATGCCAGGATACGCCGTGCGGGCTTCGACGAGAAGCGCAATCAGACCTTCGCCAGCATCATGGAAGTGGCGCCCGAAGGGGCAGCCCCGTCGCAGAGTCAGGGTATGATCAAAATGCCGCCGATTCGCTACCGTCTCGACAAGGACGAGTTCAGCAACGGCATGGCAACGGTGCGAAACAATCTAGTGCAGGTCATGTCAGACGGCGTATTTGGGTCCCGGCAGATCCGCAGGCTCGTCGTGGACCTTGCGCCCCCAACCTTCAAGTCGGCGATCAGCCAGTATTCAATCACTGGCCCGGATAGTCTCAACGTGGACCAGCGGAAGGCCATCGAGAAAGTCATGAGCGCCAGAGACTACGCCCTCGTTCTCGGAATGCCCGGAACCGGCAAGACGACGACGATCGCACACATCATCCGCGCCCTAGTACGACAAGGCAAGAGCGTCTTGTTGACCTCGTACACGCACTCGGCCGTTGACAACATCCTCTTGAAGCTCAAGTCAGACAAGACCGACATCTTGCGTCTTGGTGCCCCGGCCAAGGTGCACCCGGAAGTGCGAGATTTTGCTATTCTTGCCGGTCAGCCCATGAAGACTTTCGAAGAAATCCATGACGCGTGGCATAATACCCCTATTGTGGCGACAACCTGCCTCGGAGTAAGCCATGCTGTATTTAATGAGCGCACCTTTGACTACTGCATTGTCGATGAAGCATCGCAAATCACCCTGCCCATCTGTCTCGGCCCCATCAGGTTGGCCCGGACGTTTGTTTTGGTGGGAGATCACAACCAGCTCCCACCTCTCGTCCAAAACGAGCAAGCCAGGCTAGGCGGCCTTGACATCAGCCTCTTCAAGCTGCTTTCCGAGACCCATCCTGACTCAGTCGTGAACCTTGAACACCAATACCGCATGTGCCAAGATGTCATGTCCCTCAGCAATACGCTGATTTACAACGGTCGGCTCAAGTGCGGCACCGAGCAACTGCGCCACCTCGAGCTCAACATCCCGGACATGGATGCTTTACGTCACCGGCACCATGACGCCGACACGATTGCGCGCCCGGGTACCCCGAGGTCGTTTTGTACGAGCTGGAGGAGTCCCAGCTGCTGGCTGCGCGCCATGGTGGACCCAGAAGCTCGCGTGCGTTTTATCAACACGGACGACCTGCCCTCGTCCCGGGAGGAGGCCAAGGGCAACAGGACTGTCAACCCCGCTGAAGCGCGGATCGTCACGCAATTGGTCGAGGCGCTCCTGACAGCAGGTGTGCCCGCGTCCGACATTGGCGTCATGACGCACTACCGTTCGCAGCTCTCGCTGCTAAAGCACAACCTCCGCAGCCATGGCTCGTCCATCGAGCTGCACACGGCCGACCGCTTCCAGGGCCGCGACAAAGAAGTCGTCGTCTTGTCTCTGGTGCGGTCCAACGAAGCGTGCAGCATCGGCGACCTGCTGAAGGACTGGCGGCGCATCAACGTCGCTTTCACGCGGGCCAAGACTAAGCTGCTCGTCGTGGGTAGTCGCAGCACGTTGCGTGGCTCGGGCGAGTCAGAGATGGTCTCACGCTTTGTGAAGCTCATGGAGGAGCGCGACTGGGTCTACGACCTACCTGCGGATGCCCTCGACAGCCACTACTGGCTCGACGAGAATGCCACGCAAACGACTGTGGCCACTGGCGTCGCGGCCACCCAAAAAGTCCCTCAAGGGCCAGAGTCCTCAAAAGAGAAGCAACCCGCCCAGGAGAATGTACGAGGGGCAGGGCAACAACGGCACGAGGCCCGCGGCGAAGAAGGGCAGGGTCACCGAGAAGGCGCTGCTCAAGGGCAAGCCGATCATGCAGGATATATTTAGTGAACTTGTGAGCAGTGGCCCCATCAGCTACTGATGCCTGGTCGCGGTGTAATACTTGTGTGTGCTCCCGCCCCCTGATGAAAATGGCAGCTTGGGTTGGATGCATTCTTACTTGGACGGCACCGAGCACAACATATCCTTTTTTGAAGATAGCATGTACACGATTAAGGATTAAGCAACGAATACGGACGAGGGGTTATGGATATGATGTATATGTAATATTTAGATGAACAATTGCAAATGCAAGTGCCTTGGCAGCAAAAAGTAAGACATGATCCATCTCCATGTCAATACCATCCAGTCGGGTTTATCGCCCAGGATGCCGTGTGCCTGCAGGCAGCTTCTCTCGACTACCGATATGTTTATTTAGCAACGTTATATTTATTATAGGATATATCTATATATATATTTCGCTCAGCCGACATATATACACTTTAACCCCTGTTTATTTATTAAAAGCTAGATATCGTCTTAGACTTTAAATAGAGTATTAATAGGCTAGAGTTAAAAAGAAAATATATTACCCTTTAATCCGAAATATAAAATCGAGGATATTTTATAATAAGATCTATCCTTAAGTAAATATATATTTTAATATAAAAAGTATTATAAACATATAAATTATATATATAAAGCTCTTAAATAATACCTATTAATTAATAAATAAATAAGGGTTAAACTATATACTTTTACCTTTAAAAGTTTATTAATTAATAGATATTAATTTAAACTTTAAATAAACTTTTAATAAGGTATAACGTGGTTTACTATATACTCGGCTATATTATATAGTTGGACACCTTTTTCCCTATATAAAAAGTGTCCGTATATAACCGTGCACTTTAATCAATTTTAATTAAATTTAAACCGTAATTTTAAAATTGAAGTTTAATTTAAATAGAATAAATAAAAAAGATTTTTTAAAATTTATATTTATTTTATTATAACCTTAAATAAAAAATACGTTAAATTAATCCCTGTAATTTCTATTTTCCGCTTTAACTTACTAAATAAAATAATAAAAAAATAAAAAAAAATAGATTTAATATTCTTATATAGTTAAATATAATAGATTAAAATTTTATAAAATTTAATAAAGAATTGAAAGAGTTATAATTTACGTACGGACGTTTTTTATATAGGGAAAAAGGTGTCTAACTATATAATATAGCTAAATATATAGTAAACCATGTTATATATATAGGTAATATAATAATATTTAATCTGAAATATAAAAATCGAAGGTATATAATAAAAGCTATAATAATTTAAATATACGTTTTAAATCGGTAAAGGTATTATAGGCGTATAAAATATATATACAGGGCTCTTAAACGGTATCTATTAATTAATAAACTTTCAAGGGTAAGAGTGTATTTAACATAAAACCGCAACACGCCCTTGAACCCTATAGCAAACAGGCAAACATGCAAGTTCATGTTCTGCTCTCCGTTCCCCTCTCGGGATCAGCTTTATGCATTACTTGATGCGGCGAATATGGGATTTGAGATTACGAGATTCATTGCCTCACACCGCAACCCACCCCGAGGGCCACCCCCAGGGTCGGGCCGGTGGGTAAGGTGGTGGGCGGCATGTCCACACATTTGAGTTTGATAAGAAACGGCCAACAGCAGCCTGAGACAAGTCAAGTAGGAGTTATAAAAATGTATTGCTCTCTTTGTGGTATCTTGAAAAAACAACGCTGCCCTCGCTCACTGGCAGGCAAATGACTAACAGGCGCCGTAATGTCTAGTCTAATCGTCTCTGGCAGTATCAACACCGTCCCAGATCTCCCATTCAGTCGTCAAGTTAGATGACCTGGTTCATGCATCAAAAACCCAACGTTTGACCTCCCCTTTGCCGCCGATGCTGCCGGGTTTGTCCCAATTGTGCGAACCACCATTATAAGTTTTTTTTACTGTTTGTCAAGTCCGACCACGGAATCCTCTCTCAAGGGTACGATGAGTGTCCAAGGAGAAAAAGTGGTCCGGGTTCAAAAAGGGAGTGTTGAGAAGTGTAAAACTGCGGTTCGCTCGTGCGTATCCCAGAAATCATGAACGCGCCGAGGTGTTCATGTCGCATAAACAATTTGTCCATTTACAGGATGATGAGCAGCGACGAGGCCAGCAGAGCCAGGTTGACAAAGCTCTGGATGGCACCGCTGGTGGGGACCTTGCTCGTCTGAGCGCCGGTGGAGCCCGAAGAGGTGGTGGAGCCATCGGAGTTAGAGCCGGAGCTGGAGCCGGCCTCCGAGGTGGCATTGTTCTTGGGGCCGCTGGTAGCTTGGGTGATGACGGAAGTGCTGCTCTGGGTCATGCTCTGCAGAGTGGTCTTGCTGGCGGCACCGGACTTGGGGGCCGAGGACGAAGCGGCCGAGGCGGGAGCGGAGCTGGTGGCGCCGACGTTGTCGTCGGGGGTGGTGAGAACCTTGATGCTCTGGTAGCTGCCATCGCTGTTGCTGTTCCACTTGTAGGCGGTGGCACCCTGGACACCGTTGCTGTAGTCCTGAATGGTGATGCTCTTGTAGACACAAGTGAAAGGAGCCTGCTTGAAGTCGGTCGCACCGCCTGCCCACTGCTTGGTGCCCTCGGGAGAGTCGGGACCGCCGGCGACCCAGGTGCCAAGCTTAATCTGCATGGGGGTCTGGGGGAAGCGCGAGCCGCCCTTGGCGTCCTGGTAGTTCAGGACGCGAACAACGTTGCCGTCGACGGCCCACGTAACCTTCTCGGCCGTGTACTCGATGCTATACTTGTGGAACTCGGCGGCAGGCTTGTTGACGCTGTGGAACTTGCCGCGGTCGAAGGTGCTGTCATCGCCCTTTCCGAAGTAGTTGGTCTGGACTTGGGTGTCGTCGTTGCCGACCCACTCGTAGTCAATCTCGTCCAGGTTGTCGGACTGCAGAACGAGACTGCTGACGATACCGGCACCAGGGGCGGCCTTCATCTCGACCTCGACCTTTCCAAAGAAGATGTACTTCTGGCTGGTAACCGTCGGTGCCTCCTTGTCCTTGTTGATGACGAACTTGGCACCCTCGCCATCGTAGGTGATCTGGGTGCCAATGGCTTCCTTGAAGAAGTCGCTCTTGCCCTTGGTGAAGTCGATAGACAGGGTCTTAGCAAGCGCGGCATCATCAGGGCAGGCTGGGCGAAGGAAGTTAGCGGCGGGGCTCGAGAAAGTGGCTGTGGTTATGGCTATGTGCCTTGGACTTACTCTTCTTCATGGGGTTGCAGTCGGTGTGAGTTTGAGCGGACACGAGGCCGGAAGCGGCCAGGGCCACGGCGGTGGCCTTGAGGACTCTGGTGAACATTGTGGAGGGTTCTAGGTAATTACAAAAAGGTATGTAGTTCGGGGTGAACAGGTAGGGTAGAAAGCAGAAGACGTCAACGACAGGAATGTGTCCGAGGCTTGGTAGGATGAGCGAATGTGGGTGGGAGTGAATATAAACAAGACTCTCTGCCAGAAAATGAAGGAGCTGATCGGGATGGCTGGACGGGAGAGACGGGAGGGATGAGGGAGCCTTTATGGGTGTTTGGGGCGGTCGAGGGGGGTACTTGCAGCATGTAGATACAACAGAGGCACAGATAGGCAGACGGTGTCTGTTGTGGTGCTTGCTTTGGTGCTGCTCCTACCAGGACTCCTACTCCTGCTCCTACTCGTAAAGCGTCAGATGAGGATCCCTGGGTCGGTTCGGTTTTACAAACCCCCCGGTCCATAATCAGCCCAGCCCAGCCCCGGCTCAGTCAAGGAGGAGGGCACAAAAGAATGCATGCAGATGCAGGGGGTTGGAGGGGACCCTTGGGCGCGCTGCTGGACAACGGTCGGCCAATCAGGAGGCGACAAAACAGGGAGTAGGCGGACGGGTGGTGCATGTTAACGACCTGGCTGCATACCTTAGGTACCTACCCTGCATGCCAGAGAGCGCCATTGCCAAGTACCCTGACAAGTACCTGCTGTGGTCGTGGTGGGGTTCTTTCAGGGCTTCAGGTACCTGATAGGCGGCTCTAGGCCCGTACTGAGCTAGCGGGTAGGCAGCAGATAACAGTTACATAGTAGTTCCCAGCGACCCGACACTCTAGAATTATGGCGCTGTCTTTCCCTTTCTGGCCCACCCCCGAGCCATCAGGCAGTCTGCTAGTCGCTGCTAGTCCTCTAGTCACCGTATCCGACAAAAAAAAGCAGGGGCGCTCTCCTGGGCCGCCCGTATCCCAAAACCCCTCCTTCCCAAAATAGGTAATGGACTTTGGGCCTGCATTTTTGTGCCGCGGTGCGACTATTTGGGAAAACGCGCCCATTATGTGGTCTATCGATGGTTGAGGCACCGTTCAATTGATCAATGAACCCTTTCATTCTAGGTACCTTCTAGCTTCTTCTACCTAGCTACCAGTACCTGCTTAGACTGCGATGGTTGCCCGCGTTGCTGTCAGGGCCACGGACACAGCGGTCGGTGTGGTTAGGAGGCTAGCCAGTCAGCTGGCTTCCTCGTCACCCACGTTGCCACGATGCCGATGCCGAAAGAAACCCACCGCCGAACAACCAACACGAGATTGCGAACGTCCAAAACAGCAAGCCTAAGCCCTGAGTGTCCATCCGAGGGCATCATCAGACCAACCCCAGTCGACAGAAGATGGTTATTACTATGTTAGCTACATCTAGGCATCAGGCAAATGAGCAAGGATGACACGACCCCCTGCCTCTCTCGCGCTCTTCTTCCTCTTGACATTTCTTATGATTCTCCGTTTGATCTCGTGTTGCGTCTTATGCTGCGCTGTGGTGTTGCTTTTTGCTGCCTACAACTGCAGTCACCCCAGCCCTTTTATTTCCTACCTACTACCAACCTGGCTCCCATCCAATATCCAAGATGCAGGTACAGCTGGGGCCCCCCGTTTTGTCGCTCCTGACAAGCGAATAGGAAGCGGTGGGAACGGGTCATCTCATTTCGCCAAATCCCCCATAAGCGCACCGCAAAGGCGGCATTCCTGGGTAATGGTAATGGTACTGTGCTGGGTGCACAAGCACGCGCACGCGCACACGCGAAGGAAAGATCAACGGGAGGAAGAAAATAACTCTAATATCTGTAATGGGCGATCGGCCAGCGACTAGCTACGTAGCTAGGAGTTTTTAGCAGCAGCCGCACTACTACTAAAAATGGTTGCTGGGGAAAGCTGGCGAGGCTAGAGACGGCTGGGATTTGCAGAGGTGGGCAACACGGACTGTCGATCAGGTCACACGTTGAACGGCTGACCTCTGCGCGCCGTACAACAGCAAGCTGTGCTCACAGTGCTTGGCTATGTTGCTTTATGCAAATGCAAGTCTGTCACTGTCAGATCCAGCACACGCCCACATGTACCTCCCGCTACACAGCTGTAGTGGTGGTGGTACATATCCTCCCAAGAACCCAGGTTGCGGTAGTACCCTCGCCCAGCCAGGCCTCCAGGGATCTCGCTTGACTCGGCGTTACGGAGCGCGCACTATCTGCTGTGCAGAAAGGGGTTGAAACAATTTCAAACCGCCCAGATAGGCCAGCTTGCCACTCACAACCCGGCTCTTTTTTCTTTTCTGTTTCCCAACTCATGCTGTGTCTTTCCTGCCCATTGCTGACTGACTGGACGATTGCGTGCCCAGCAACAACCAATCGGAGGCAGCACAAGGACGCTAATGAACCGTTTCCATCTGACTTGCATCTGTAGCTCGGGGTGGCTGAGCTGAGTCATCGTCCGTGTCGCCCGCCTCCGGGACCCCCAATGTCTCTCGGACAGGAGTAAAAATAAATTCCGTCGCATCGCACCATGGACAGCAATTCGTATTCTAGGTAGTGTGGCAGTGTTGACTAAGGACTGACAGGTTGAGTGTGACACCCCGGACTTGGCAAATTCTGCACAAAGGAACCGCAGCTGAAAGGAGGCCGTAGCGGCCAGTAGCAGCCAGTAGTAGCCAGTAGTACTGGGCCGACTATCGACTCCAAGCCCGAGAGACCCGCCATGCGATTGCCCTTTTATCCAAAATTAAAAATTGTCTGGCCGGCCGGTCCACAAATCCAGATATGATGTGCACATGCTGGGCTGATTAGAATTGGATGGCCGTTCTTTCGGATCGCGGCACCACCAACGCCCACTCTTATTTCAGAGCCCACCCAGTAATTGTTAGGTAACATCTCCAGTTACCCTTAGTCATTCCATATACAATGGAGGCGCCCACAAACTAGCCGACCGAGAGGCCGCTGCCTGGACTGCGCCGAGTGGGCGACCTTGCCAAAATATATCACAGAGATTCTGTCACTTCTTCGTATCACATTTGTGGTTCTCCGCCATCTCAGGTACGCAAATCTTGGGCGGCAAGGCGGGCAGTGGCCATGGTCGTGAAATCTAACGGTTGATCAGCGAGATAGTGACATGCAGGTAACGACATCTATGTGCCCTTGGCATCTACTACTACGGGTATCGTGAGCTGGGTGAGACTGGATGATAGGTATTCCACGACAACTGTGTTTCCGTCTCCTTGTGGATACATGTTGTCTTGCTCCCGGCACATCCCCAGAGGTGGCGGCTACTTGATTCATATCCTACAGTACACCATCGTCCCAAATTAAGCCACCATGTGCCAGCTAGCATTGCCCAAGAAGTTTTCGAGACAACAAGTTCGACGCTGAGTTGACCAAAAGAGCACTCACTGCATGAGGCTGGCTCTCCGACATCATCATCATCATCATCATCATCATCATCATCATTATCCCGTTTCTCTTCTCTCATGATGTCTTTCTAGATGGCTGCCCGAGGTAGCACACGAGCGAAACTCCGAGCATACAAAGGCAGCCAGGCCCCTCCTTTGGGCCGCATCCACAACGCGCGCCCCCTTGCGATATTACAATTATACGCCTACGATCGAGGCATGCACCCACAGAATAGTATATATACCGTGCGACAGGCTAGTCGGGAAATGAGGAGAGAATGGCAGTGGTGCTATATAGTACAACAGTCTCTTAGCAGCATTAGCAGTTAATGTTCGGCGGCCACAGTGTAACCCGCGCAGTGCACCATGTGCAGCCAAAATTCGAACTGATCAAGCTCAGAATGAAACTCGTGACGGTCTTAACGAGCCGTGGCTGGTCGAGATTCGATTGCAAGCACGTTGAGATAGCCGCCACGAGTGATGTGCAGCGGGTTGAAGCCGACATCCTCGTAGTTGTCGCTGGTTCGAAGCGAAACCGCTGGCTCCGGTCCATCTTTATCAGCCTTGATCGCATCCAGCTCCGTGGCCGTGGCTAGATCCGCAAGGTGTTGAAGGCTTTGACTGGCGGTCGCCTCCATAGAGGTCGATTGGGGAGGGGTAGTTTCAATGTGTTCTGCTATTCGAGCCCGGATGGTCTCATCCCAGGTCGAGGGAGCTAGATTGCAGTTGTGAAGCTCCTTCAGGTATTCGGTGGCTTCTTCCCGGACCGCCTCGACTTTCTTCAGCTCCAGAAGCGTCAACGTCGTCAAAGAGAAGAAATGGTAATTCAGAGGCGTGATGAGCTGGGCGTTGGCCGTGAGCAGAGCCACAGACTCCTTGCACGGCCAGAGAATATCACTCGACTTTGCATTGGTCTGAAATAGGTACGCCAGTAGCCTGCAATGCCAGTAAACCATGTGCAGTATTGGGTAGGCAGCCGGGGTGATAGTGCCAGGGAGAACTTCTCGGAATAATTCCATGGATAAGTTGAAAAACGAGCTGAGAATGGGAGCTACACCCGACTCATGCGTCATGGCTTTTGGCGGTGCCAATGCCACTGGAGCAAAGTGCCCGAGGATGTTAGATAACCGCACCAGGTGATAGCCATTGTCCCCGAGGAGTGAGCCCAGTCCTGGAAGAATGACCACACTGTCATTGGGAATAAGCAAAGGGCTAGCAGTGCTGATGGCGTTCCACCGATCAAGTGAAATTAGAGTCCACCAAGCTCGTACTGCGACATTTTCGTCTGAATCAGGGTCTAGATCCTGGCCTTGATCTACCTGAGAAACGTGCAGGCGCATGGAATAGGCCAAGCCAACTGCCCGGCCAAGAATGGATGCCTTCGCGGCACCGCCATGCTCGCCGTTGAGAGAGCCAGGGCCGTAGTTATCGGTAGCAATAGCTATCAAAATAAGGGTTTGTAGGTGAACGAGATTCGCTACATATGGACGCTTCGACACGTCAACCTCCCACTCGGTGATCATGCGCGTGGCATTTACCATGTCGCCGCTAGCGTAGGGGCCCGTGAAGGACGGGAAGGTCTGCATGGCACCATGTAGTGCTTCAACGAACGCATCTCGTAACGTGGATGGACACTGTGCAAGTTGTGCCTCAAGCCGGTCCTTCGAAGTGGAGAGCAATGGGAGTGACGGGTGAATAACCTCGAGATATCTTGGAAGAAAGTCAGCAATGTGGCTTTTCGGCATAGTCTGTACAATGACCTACCCGTTATAAGTACCCTCATCAACCTCACGGCTCGAGGCAATGCCATTAAGATCAATCATGCCATCTAGCACATTAGCTGCCTGCGGCGGACCATCTCCCTCGGTCTTAGAGGCTATCGGAGTTGGAGCCAGTCCATTGGCGGAATAATTTGGTCGGGCACGGTCAGAAGGGGTGCCATATGGTTGGATGGGTCTGGGTTCTGTGCTCCAAGTCGGCTGGCGGGAGCTGGTAGGTGTGCCAAACTCGGCGCCCGATATGCTAGAATATGGTCGTTTACGTGCGGCTTCATCCGATTGAGCAGCAGCCCCTGGAAAGATGTCTGACGACTCTCTTCTCGCGGAAACAAGCAGTTCACTCAGCGTGGTGTCCCCATGATTACCTTCACTATTCAGCTTGCCCTCAATGTGGTTGATACGGTCAGCCAACTCTTTAATATACCCCTTGCTTGGCCCGCGCTTCTGGGGGATTCGACTGAACATGCACCGAATATTGGAGCGCCTGCAATTAGAACAAGGCTCCTCTCCTGATTCCGAAGTAGAGTCGCACTTGACTTTCTTGCGGCGACACTCGTCGCAGGCTCGCGACACCTTGGACCGTTTCCTGGGTGGGGTGTTGTCCGGAAGATGAAAGTGCGGTGGTAAGTGGTCCATAGAGGCGCTGGGTTGCAGGTGAGGCGGGTGCTGGCTCTGTGACTGGTTCGGCAGGTATTGTGGTTGAGTCTGTTGTTGGTGTCCCTGTTGGCCATGCTGGTGCATAAGTTGGTCAGCCTCAGACTGGTGGTCTTGCTGTAAGCCGTGGGCTAGAGCCTGGTCATGATTTGATAGTGGATCATGCTGTTGATGCATATGTTCCTGCTGCAGATGTTCCTGTTGCAGATGCTCCTGCTGCAAATGCTCATGCTGCATATGCTCCTGCTGCAGGTGCTCCTGTTGCATATGCTCCTGCTGCAGGTGCTCCTGTTGCATATGCTCCGGATGCATGTGATCCGGGTGAATATGGCCTTGATGCATATGATCTTGGGTGATGTGTTCTTGCGAGAGGTGATCCTGTGGTAGGTGATCCTGGGGCAAATGCTCTTGGGGCAAATGCTCTTGCGCCATATGCTCCTGAGAAATATCTTCACCGGGTATATGCTCTGGATGCAGGTGCTCCTGAGGAATAGAGTCCTGGCGTAGGGGTTCTTGATCAAGGACCTCGTCGTTCAAGGTATTCTCGTGCTGCTGTAGGCTCTGGCCATGTTGACCAAGATCATGGTGGTCAACCATTTGATGCAGACTAGGATCCTCGCTGGGATCCATCATAGGAATCCCGTGGGCAATGCCTTGGCTCAACTGTGCAGCCAGCTGGAGTTCTTCGGCACTCGTTATGGCATGTCGTATCTGCTGTCTTGGGGTAGGCGGCCCGTCGAGATGATTCTGCTCTTCAGCTGGCTGTTCGAGCTGGTCAAGCTCGTGCTGCTCGTCGGGACGTGGGTTCGTGTTATAGAAAGGGCCACTGTCTTGTCCGTCGACAGTAGGCGAAGGGTAAGACTGCATGGCCACATCCTGTCCTTCAGCAACTCCCACCTCTGACTCCTGCTTTTCCATCTTGGGCGGTCCAGTCGTTGACGAACGAGGGAAGGCAGCAGGGTTGAACAGTGCGCCAATGCTTTGACACCCGTGACCAGATACGGTAGCAGGCTGATGGGGAGACTAAGTACACGAGGGTGAGTTGTTCGTTGGGCGGCCAGTTCATCGGGGCAATTGCCAGCTGTCCACCATTCAGAGTGTGCCGCGCTGTTCTGCAGTTAAACCGATTTTGTTATTAAATGTTCACTCTGTTCACCCCTCCATCGTAGTATTGTCGCAACAGCCTTGTCTGCGCCTTGGAGGCTTCTGGAATAATTACAGGTTGCTCTAAAGGTATGTACAGGGCCTTCATTGCTCGGGGCGCGACAAGCTCATATCAAGTGGCGAGCGCGTGCAATGGAGCTAGCTATTCCAAGCTCGTCGCACGCGATCCAAGCTGCAACAGCGCGTTGGCATCGCGAGGATTGGTTGTTCTTGCAGCCTGCCATGGTTGCGACTCATAGAATGGGGAGAGGGGGATGGACAAGTTTGCAATGTGAAGCAACGAATTCATTGTTAAACGCACCTTGAAGGTTAGGTATTCAATCGAGCAGCTCCGATAATATGGGGATGGGGATGGAAAAACGTATTGGTGATTGTCCGGACGAGAGACGGAAGAGGAAGAACCTGTCCAGCCGACGACTACTTTTTTTTCTCTCTCTCTCTCTAGGGAGCAGCCACCTCCGGTGGTGATACGAGCCGTTCTGATTGATTCTCGCGTTACGCCTGGCTTTCCTTCTTCTTTTTTTCGGAGACGGGAGAAGATTTTGCGAGGTTAAGCTGACTGTTCACCGTGGGTAGGTGCAGCAAGTGGGGTCTCGCATTTGATTCAATATTACTGGCCAGAGCTGGTGTACCTTATTGAAGTATTTAGCCCCCCAGTTTTACTTAATTTACTTTTCAGCAGGTAAATATGGCATTTAGATATTTCAATTGGCTTAACGGCTTATTCACCATGAGCTGCTGTACTTGTATAGTTCTACGATCAGGAATATCATGCTCGCAAGCTCGCATGACATCCTGATCATTGCTTGTAGCTTAGCCCTCGTTCCTCCTGTTATCCCAAAACCCCTTACCATAGCTAACACATATTTCTTCACCTATCAGAACTGACAATTAGCAAAGACCCAATGCAGGCAGCTAAGCTGGACATTAAATAATGGTAAGAAAGGAAGGCAGGTTCAGGTGCAGAACTAAAGATAGGTATATAAGGTATATTCAGGATATACTTACCTTTAGCAATCCCACCCTCACCCTTCCTAGTGGCGTTCTTGCCCGCAGGGAGGACAAAGACAGCCATGGACTTCTGCTTCAACCTTAGATCCCAACATTCGCGGAAATCGGCATTGGGCCTGTCACGGACTCCTCGATAGTCATTGACAAAGCGGGCCTCATTCCCAGATTTGGCGGCGTCTACCGCCAAACAAGCATCGCGGTCGATTCGGAGATCATAGTCAGACTTTTCGTGTTCCGAGCGGTCTTGTGGCAGGGCCAGATCACTGTGCACAATACCATAGTAGGGGAGAATGAGAGAGCCGGGAGCCAAGTTACGCGTGGCAAAAAGCCCAGCTTGCCCGTTGGCAGGATGATTTGGTTGTGCGATGGCAGTTATTTTTACCAAGGTGGAAGGGCCCTTGGGGAGAGACAGCGGGATCTCATATTCTAGGTCTGGCTCACGTGTAGCGAGAGCGTTGAGCTGTTCCTTGGTCAAATGGGGTGCGTATAATGGCTGTCTGAGATACGATAGAGTTGGAGGCCAATTATTGGGGGTTGCCCTGGAGTCTTTGCCCATTGTAGAGAGAGCGGAAGAGTCTCTTCTGATTGACGTCGTCAGTTGTAGATGCGGCACACACTCAGCACTATCTGAATGGAATCAACAGCTGAGTGGATCGGTCGCAGTCACGGCTCGCTGTGGGTCTGGGTATCCGCCCCAGTGCAGCTCTGGGCCTCTGGACCTCTTATATTGAGGGCAGTTAGTGAGTGCATTCGCTGCGCATTCAAACTAATGCGCAATGCTGTCGGGATGTACAAACGGCGTCATAATTCACATTGATTGTCACAAGGGAGCCGCATCTGACTCTCTGCGCCAGGATAATGGTAGATAAAGGGTGTATGGTCCAGCTCCAATATGAATGGCATAGCAGGCTGGACTTGGTGAAAAGGATGCAAAGAGGCCTTGGCTTTGAAACGGAACAGCACGTTCGCACAAGATAAGCCCCCGAAAAGGCAAGTCGTCAGTGATGCGGCAATGGAGCAATGCGGTAATCCGCATGTGAATTGCAATACTAAGGCTAGACCTGTCCAATCAAATCACAGGCCAAGGAAAGACCAATCTAACGGCTTCATCAGAATCTCACCAGTCGGGTCTTACATCGTCATAGTGATAGGGTATTTAATTCCTCTGCTTGCCTCCTAGTACATCCATGTAGGTAACCCTACCTCATTCATCCTCCAGGTAGTAGCGTAGTAGTGGCAGCAGGCCTTACATAGGCAGCCCCTTCCCCACCCGAGTACCCAGGGCCCAGGAAAAATCCGTCCATAGCTCTCGTTTCCTTTCTCTCAGAGTTATTTCCATATATTATTTACTCAGCTCTGTCTTCTCTCATCAGCCAATTCGTTTCTAGTATTTGGCTGCTCCCACATACTACCCCAGCGCCACACCCAGCGTCTTACTCGGTCATTGTCCTATCTCTTTGTGTTACCCGGTGTTTTTGTTGTGTAGCTTGTTGCGCCAACAGTAGAGAGGCACTCGGGAAATCCATCAACACAGACGCACAATCCGGTCTTGCCAGGCATGACTGCTGTTGCTTGACAGCTTGGCTTTGTTCAGGCAACCTGCCGGATCTAACGCTCATCAGATTTCCCACGCTTTAAGTCGGGGACCCTGCGCAAACGGACAAAGTTTTCCGAAACTACTCGGCCCTTGCGTTGCAGCCCAAATTCAGGACGAACAACCGCCCATCGCAGCCTACAAGTCGAGAAAGGGTTAGAACTTGACAGTTTCCCTGTCGCTACTATCGAAGCCCCTAATCATGCGCCAAATGCACGACAGCGCCAATGTCCGCCGCATCATTCGTCCAGCCTTCCTTGGCGCTGCCAAGGTTGCTATGCTGTCCATCTCGGCGGTGACCGCGGCCCCCATGAACAATATACAGGTCCAAGACCTTCACGACGAAGAGCCTGAGGCAGAGGGTGGTGCACTATGGGTTCTTTTTGCTATATCCATGGTGCTGGTGTTGTTGGGGGGTGCCTTCGCCGGCCTCACCATAGCCCTGATGGGCCAGGACGGCATATATCTACAGGTCATTTCCAGAGATCCCGAAGAGCCTCAGCGTAAGAACGCGAAGCGTGTCCATGATCTCTTGAACAAAGGAAAACATTGGGTTCTTGTGACGCTGCTTTTATCCAACGTCATTGTGAACGAAACCCTTCCGGTCGTGCTCGATAGGTGCTTCGGTGGAGGCGTTGCAGCCGTCATTGGCAGCACTGTGTTGATTGTGATATTTGGTGAGATTCTCCCTCAGTCAGTCTGCGTCCGATATGGTCTACAGATTGGTGGATACATGTCTGGGCCTGTCCTGGCGCTTATGTATGCAATGGCACCGGTCGCGTGGCCTACCGCAAAGCTCCTCGACTGGCTCCTTGGGGAAGACCACGGTACTGTATACAAAAAGAGCGGCCTCAAAACGCTGGTCACTCTGCATAAGTCTTTGGGCGATGTTAGCGAACGTCTGAACCAGGATGAGGTCACCATCATCAGCGCCGTATTGGACCTCAAGCGCAAGCCTGTGGAAGAAGTCATGACCCCTATGGATGATGTCTACACCATGTCCGAAGACACCGTGCTGGATGAGAAGACCATAGATCAGATCCTGAACGCCGGTTACTCCCGGATTCCTATCCACCAGACCGGAAACCCTAGTAACTTTGTTGGGATGCTACTGGTCAAGATCCTCATTACTTACGATCCCGAAGACTGCAAACGCGTCAGAGACTTTGCCCTCGCTACACTCCCAGAAACTCGTCCGGAGACCAGCTGCCTTGACATTATCAACTTCTTTCAGGAAGGGAAATCACACATGGTTTTGATATCCGAGTACCCGGGTGAGGACCACGGCACTCTTGGTGTTGTTACGTTGGAAGATGTCATCGAGGAACTGATTGGAGAGTAAGTATGGGGCATTCACTTCATTCTGTTAGGTGGTCAATAATAACGAGTTCTAGGGAAATCATTGACGAGTCAGACGTCTACGTTGACGTCCACAGAGCCATTCGTCGGACGCACCCTGCCCCCAAAGCTCGCGTCCAACGTAAGGATCTCCTGAACAAGGATGTGGGAGTCAAGGACGGCAACTTGATCGATTTGGAGGATGAGAACCATCGACCGCCTCCGAACAAGCGAACGTCATTCGGTGGAAAGAACGACGCTGCGGTACTGTCGAGTAGTCCCAGGACGACCTTGCTGATGCGCAGAAGCTCTGCTGGTCACGACGGCCACATTGCTCGAACCACTGTCCCAATCAAGGCCAATCTCGAAGAGATGAGAGACCATTTCAAGCATCTCGGTCCTTCTAATCCAGCATCAAACCCAAGGTCTACCAAGGTGTCTGCTGTCAAGATCAAGCCTGGAACTGGTGGTCAGACCCGGGCCGGTTCGGTCGCAACAGAAAATAATTCCGAGCATCACATTGCGAACGGCGATGGTACAAACGAGCGTACCAGCCTGCTGAAGCCTGTCATTCCCGCCAAGGACGGTGTGCAAGCATTGCAGCAGACGTATGGCACATCCCCAGCACCATCTTTAAAACTGGGAGGGCCGACGATTGTGGTCGATCAAGCCCCGGCTGAATCAACAGAGGGCGGTGCGCAAACGAAGGACTCCCAGAAGGAAGACGACAGCTCGCCAACGACAATTTCTGGTGATAGCAGTATCGGATCATTGTTGCAAGACAGGCGGGCGCTTCGGCGGGGCAACGTACGCAGCGGCAGCATCACCGAAAACGTTGTAGAAGCCGGTGGTATCCGAAAGGTCGTTCTTGAAGCTACGGCCACGGGCGACGAAGCTGAGATACTCGTTGTGGAAAGCCCCGGTCACAACAGGTCCCAAGCCTCGGAGGAGGACGGCGAGGGTTCAGCAGCTAGTGGAACACACGTTGACGGCACCTCGGGTGCTGAGACCTCTCGTCCGTCGGGGGGCGACGGAAAGAAGAAGAAGAAGAAGAAGAAGAAGGGTGGGAAATAGCATCCTTATACCCGTTGTAGACATTAACTGCTTTTGCACTTGTATTTTAGAACATTAATGCTCCGCCATTGAAGTCGCTCCGCAAGCTCCTTCAAAGGCACAGCAACTAATACATACATCTCATCAAATTCTGGCAAATGTTGGACGGGTGAATGGAGAGTATTTCATGGAGAGAGTATCTAAGTGACACTAGGTTTGCAGCACGCACGGAGTACCTCCCGAATGCACCCAATCTACCTCCGTCCCCCCATTTCTCCGCTTGTTTCTCTAGTCATACCAGATGGCATTCATACCAAAGCCAGGTTCAGGGACTCTTACCCTTGCCACGCGGCCAAGAAATTCGTTTTTCCACCGGTAAATTTCTAGCCAACCTTCTTGGTCGTCCGTAATGGCAAGCCACTCATCGCTCCAATCACACGGCGAGACCGCGTTGCTGTGTCCTCCGCTCGTCGGGGTTGGGTTGAGGCAGATCTGCTCCTCAATAGAGCCGCAGTCGCGCAGGCGAAAAGCGGCAATGTAGCCCTGCAGGTCAAAGCTGTTGGCCCGTGACGTGGCGAAGAGGTAGCGGCCAGAGCGCGTCAATGTGCACACGTCGCTGCGATACATGGTGTCGTGATCGGGGATGCCGGGCGGGATCAGCGGGTAGGCGTGGTGGGTGAAGACGGGCATGTGCGTGTGGGGGTCGATGACGTACTCGCACAGCCGATTGCCCGCCTCCATGAGCGCGTACAGGTACTGGCCCGTCGGGTGCATGGCCACCCAGCGCGGGTGGTCCCCGGGCGCGGGCGCCTCGACCGACCCCACGAGCGACAGCTGGCCGTCGCCGCTCTCGCCACCATCTTTTCGGTGGACCCACAGCTTGTTGGCCTTGAGGTCGGCCGAGTACAGCCAGGTCTCGGTCGGATCAAACACCATGCCGTGGATGCCCGTATCGGGCTGGTACTCGTAGTTCTGCACGTTCTCGGCCAGGGCGCCGCTCGGAGCCGTGGCGAAGACGGAGCCGTGCCCGGCATGCTTGTAGAAGGGGTTGCAGTAAACGGCATAGGGCGGCTTCTTGGCGGCGAGCAGGAAGATGGCACGAGTGTTGGTTACTGCCGAGGCGGCATTGGCTGGAGAGGCCCATCAGTCAGCCCCCTAGGTACAATGCGTGGGTTTGGGCTGGGCTGCAAAGGGGGGCGGACGTACGGTCATGGAGCATCGGGTGCGAGGCGTTGTGAATTATCTCGGTCGGGCTCTTGACGGCAAAACTGGACCATTTCTTCATGGCGGCGCCGTAGATGTTCTGTTTCCGGTGCTGCGGGTGTGGTGGTCAGCCAGCCAGCCACGCATGCGTGGTCGCCACAGGAACCGGGGAGCTCACATCGAAGGCCATCCATGATATGGGCTCGCCATGGGGGATCTCTGTTCGCTTGACCAGTTCGCATGTTAGCTTCTCGTCGTCGAAAGCGATGGTGAAGATGGCGCCAGGTGGCGTCCACGTGCCAACCATCAAGTGGTGGATGGGCATTCTAGCGGGTTGCTAGCTGGAGCACTGCCAAGGTGGCTGGTAGTCGTCGTCTTTCCTTGGCCGGAGCGCGCCTGACGCTTCGTCATGGTCAACAGCGAAGGCCGGGAGGCAGCAGAGGTATATTGAGTAGGGAGGGGTGTTTTGTTGCTGCTCAGGATGAACGGGCATGGGAGATTGGGAGATTCGTCTACCCCTCCCCCTCATTGGCTCTTTCCGAGTTAGTCACTGTTACTGTGGGCATCGGCAGGCCGTTGCGGTAAATGGTCATTCGGTTCGGCATTATTGGCTAGCAGCGCGCAAAGCAGAGCGGGATCTTAATTGCCATCCACGAATTGCCGGGTAATCACTTCTCCCCCCTCCCCACAAGATCTTTGCTACTACTGCTGTTGCCGCCCCCGCGCCAATCACATTGCAGTGCCACATGTTGCATTTGTGTGTGCGCGTACTGACTCTACTTGAATTGTCCTCTCCGAGCACGGGTAAGGGAAGAAGAAGACAAAGCAAAGCTGATCTGAGAAATCAGTTACAGCATGCGAGGCGCAAACGAGTCATTACATGTACCTTTCCTCCTGCTACCATTCTTCTTGTGAACATGAAATCGTCTTCTCGGGCACGTACCAATTATGTACTCCGTATTGGTCAATTGATCAGTACAATTACATACTACCTATGTACACATCTCCAGTTATTTCATTATACCTTAGGTACACCCCGCAAAATATATGTTAGCGACATACCTGTAGCCATTGATACTTGGTAGTTTCTGCTGACCACATGGTCCCCTACTACCAGCCCAAGTCAGTACGTTCTGATTTACTGGGCTCCCCTGCCTGGCTCCCCCCTCCTTCTTGGCTGCAGTATCCCCAACTCAGGGCAATAATTGACCCGGATATCCAACCCAGCAATTACACCATCTGGGAGATGCAAACGCTAGCTTCTAGAAGCTGGGCGACCATGGTTTCCCCGAGCCACGCTTCGGTTCTCAACTACCAAGCTACTTGGCCTGCCGCGACATCAGCCCGGCCCACCGTGATGTGATGGCGGGGTCTGCTTTCGGAACCTCCTGCCATATCATCCTCCAGTCATTCAAGGCCCCCGGATGACAGAAAGCCCGATGGATGCTTGGATGGATGTCTGGGTCTCTGGTTTGGGATGGATACCTCGACTGCTTCCTTCCTCGTATAAAGCCGACGCCTGGCTCCTCTATTTTCTCCTTAGACCATCTCCTAATCCTCTCCATCTTGCCTCCCTCTTCTCATCCTCCTCCCTCTAGGCAAAAGACCGGCCCACAACTGCCATCATGTCTCCAGACGCTGCCACCGGCCTATCCAACGCGGCCCAAAAGCCAAACCCTTCCAGGTTCGATCCCACCTTCACTCAGCATGTCCTCGATACCATGGGCCCCAAGACGACCGAGAGGAACCGCGTTGTTCTCGGTGCCCTGATCCGTCACATTCATGATTTCGCCCGCGAGGTCGAATTGTCCATCGACGAGTGGATGGCCGGTGTCCAATTCGTCAATGCCGTCGGTGCCATCTACGAAGCCTCGGGAAAGACGAGAAACGAGTCCCACCGTGTCTCGGATATCCTCGGTCTCGAGACGTGAGTTGACTTTACACCCCTCCTTCGCTCTCCGGGGGGGTCCCAACTGACCACATGTTAGCCTTGTCGATGAGATCGCGCACAAGATCGTTGCCGAGGGCGACGTGGATCCCACCTCGTCTGCCATTCTCGGTCCTTTCTGGTCACCCAACGCCCCTTTCCGTGAGAACGGCGGCACCATCATTCAGAACGCCGCCCCAAACGGGAGGGTGTGCTTGATGCACGGTATCATCAGCGACTTGGTAACCGGCAAGCCCATTCCAGGCGCCGTGTTTGACATCTGGCAGGCCTCCTCCAACGGAAAGTACGATTTCCAGGACCCCGACAACCAGACCCCTAACAACCTGCGTGGCAAGTTCAAGGCCGATGAGAACGGCAAGTACTGGTTTTACTGCTACCACCCGACTGCCTACTCTCTGCCCACCGACGGCCCATCGTACACCCTGCTGCAGATGATGGACCGCCATCCAATGCGCCCAGCCCATATCCACATCATGGTAAGTCGGGAGGGAAGGCCTTACCAGGCGGCAGATAAGCCTGTGTTGGCATGTGGCCATCGTAGCTGACGGATCTGCAGGTCACACATCCTGAATATAAGGGCTGCACAACCCAACTATACCCCAAGGACGACCAATGGTTGGCAACCGACACCGTATTTGCCGTGAAGGATGACTTGGTGGTCGATTTCACGCCCCTGAAAGGAGACGATAAGGCCGAGATTGAGTTGAACTACAACGTCATCTTGGCGCCGAAGGACTACAAGGTATGTGCGATCCATCCAAGCCAGCGTGATAGCCCTGACCGCTGACATTCGGTTGTAGGGCAAGGCCTTCTGAACAATCCTCACGGGGACTTGTATTTGACTTTTGGTTGTTCAAGGTGTAGCCACGGCGAAGGCCAAGCTGTAATGATAAATGGTTATGTTGTTGCTGCCGTAGCTTCAGAGCGATTGTGCCGCGGACTGTTTTATATACCGCATGGAGCTGTCCACTGGTTGTTTTCTATGCAAAGTGACGAGATGCCACTGGGACATAAATCTGTATTACACCGTGCAGATAGTATATATTTTAATACGAATACTGGAAGACAACTGCCGTGGACTTTTTGAGACACTCAATTAATTTTCGTTTATCAGGCTACTCCAAGCCGCCTGAACCAGCTCCGTGGTTGGCGTCGGGCCAGGACATGGTTGCTTCAAATCGTGCCTCAGTTGAGACTATCGCTGGTTGAGGCTTGTTCGACCGTCTGGGTTCCTATATAAGCACCGTCAATTCTCCCGCTTGCAAATCACTTCTGTGGGCATATAAAGCGTCGGGCCGTTACCCAAAACCAACTGAAGCGGCAAGCTTGAGCCAGCGCCCCCACAAGGAGGATGGCGACGACGAGGGAAAACAAGACGCAGGTAAACGATGGATTGCGCCGCATTGGCCTCGCATGAACTCAGCACGGATCAGAGACCGGAAGCACTGTTAAACGGCTTGGCTAAGTTATAAACAGAAGCACGCCGCATGATTGATGATTGATTACGTACGTGGCCCGGGCAACTCGAAACGGCTTGGCACCCACATACTACCGGTCTCTTCTTCCCTTATGCCCATATTCTTCTTCGGCTGACGCTGTGCAGATCGGCCGGGCAAGGCGCTGGCCGGCCGGCAGTTGGACTGCTGCTACCAGGAGCACTTTGCCGCGGTTCTTGAACCGAGGTTGGGCCAATGAGACAAATGGACCCCTGTTGGACTGCAAACTGCTGGACCCCTGCTGGTTCCATCCAGGACGTACGTATGTAGTCTAGGCATGTACTTAAACTCGCATGTAGATCTTATAGGGCTGAACCTGCTTTGACCCATGCCGCCAGGACCCCTGCCCTCGTTGCTTGGACCGCAGCAGCCAAACAACACCGACATCATACCTCGTATGACTTCATGTTTCATATGAGCCCTTTGGTGTCAATCGTTATCAGCCTGCACTCGTCGTCCTCAGCTTGGTTGCTTTGCATTGTGATTGGCCCGTCTTACTTTCTCTTTCTTTCTTCTTGTTTCATTTTGTATCTTATATGATTTTTATTTGCTTTGTCGTTACTCATATATATATATATATCGCTTTTTTTTAATGTATTCGGTCTGCGCTCTATGTCTCGTAATGCCGACTTCTCTATAACTACAGGATGAACCAGGGCTGCGGCTAATATTCGCACTAGTATACAATGCCTTCTGATTCCGCTCGTAGGCGTGATAATAGATATAGATAAGATCTCAAGGCCTCAGTCATGCGGGTCTCACAGAAGAAAACCCCGATGACTGGTGGCACTTGAGTATCATTGGGAGTATCTGTAGAGACTGTATTTGACCTAGCGCCCAGGGTGCCAAGAACTCCTTCAACGCGCAAGTCGGGCCAATCACCCATTGTTCTGGTCCTCTCTATTGTCGTTGTCTCGACAGCGGTCGATATGGAAGCGGCATCTTGCGACAGGCACGAGATCTCGCAAACGTGACATGTGCTGTGTAGCGAGCGGAATGCTCAGATAGAGCCGCAGCCTCGAGGCGCCATCATACACACCGAGAAGTTTGTGGCTGCTCGAGTTTCGATGGGTGAGAAGCAATCTCGAGAGGAAGGTGGGGGTAATTGGAGGCCTGGCTTCTTAGGCAAAGGCACCAACGGCGGCCATGCCAGCAGCTAATATGGGACGTTAGTCGGGGGGTCCGTTTGATATGGATTGTATACGGGGCAAATTGACTGACCTCCAAGCAAGACGCAGCAGAATGCCTGAGTCTTCTCTTTCTTGGTGAGATTCTCGGCCTCTTCGGACAAGAAGTCCTCGGCGAGTAAGTCAACCAGTGCAGCGTAGATGAGCAAGCCCGAGGAGCTGGACAACTGTAAGTAAGGAGGCAGGAGGGATGGCACTGTGATCTGTGCCGGCTGGGTTCCGTTTTTCACTTACATGGCATTGAATACACCAACGATGATGAGACCGAAGGCGCTGTTGGGGTCATAGGAGCCTCGGGTGGCCAGACCGATAGCTTGTCCAATGGGGGCGGTCGTTCCGAAGGCAACCACAAGCAGCCACGGTCGCAGACTTCCCTTGGGATAGGGTACCGCAGCGATACGGGAACCGAGACCGAGGCCTTCGAACATCTGATGGAACAGGATGGCGATCAAGAGGATGATGAACCCCTCGATTGTGATGGAGATGGTCATGCCGACGAATACCGAGTGGAACAAGATACCGCCCTCGAGCAGCGTGATGTTCATGGACATCTTCTTGTAGACCATGGGGTCGACATCCTGGCCCTCGACGTCAAAGGAGCTTGCGGTAACAACAGGCATCTGCTTCTCCTCGCGGTAGGGAATGCCGGATTGCTTGATCATGTTCATCATCTCCAGGCGCTGGCGAACGTACTGCTCGTAGAAGACGACGAACCAGGGCGGCATCTCCGAGCTCGGGGTGAGATCCAGCTCCGAGTTTGGTCCGTTGGCCCTGGCGTTCTCCTCGTACATCTTCTGGGCCACTCGCTTCTCGAAGGAGATATCCTCGTCGCTACTGAGGCTGTTGCGGTCGTACCGTGGGGGGCGAGGAGGTGCTCCTGCGCCTGCTCCTCCCATGCCTGCCATCTGGTTCATGGCGGCTGCCGAAGGTTGTGACTCGAAGCCCTTGGCGCCTCCGTGAGAGTGCCCACCCATCTTGGCGTTCAACCACATCTCAACGACGAAGAGGCAGAACATTGAGCCCATCATGATAACACCGGGCATCGGGGGGTAATCTTTGACGAACAGGTCGGGGAGGCATGGGTCCGAGAGACTGAAAAAGGCGGTTGGGAGAAGATGCACGAAGGCTGTCGCAATCAGAACGCCTGTACCGAAGTGCTTGCAGAAGAAGAAGATCTTCTCGGGTACCTTGAGCCATGGGAGCTTCTTGCATGCAACGGGGAAGCCAGCACCTAGACGGCACATGTCAGTAAGAGTATGGAAGAAAAGAAAACCACGTCAACCCCTGAAGCCATCTTACCAAAGATCGAAAAGCCCAACACGAGAACTGCGAGATACGTTAGCTCTATCCTTCCACGCGACAAGGCGGGACGCAATACTCACAGAGAGCCACGACGTGTAGGGGGAGGTCGTATTCTCCGTTCTCTTTATCACTGCCACAAACGGGCTTTGCATCCGCCATAGCTTCGGCCATTTTGGCTAATGTGTCTTCGGATTTGATCCGCACGGGCGATGTCAAATAAACGCCCAGGTCTGCCCGAAACGGACAGGGGGGACAGGGATCGGACAAGGAAAGAACCGTCCGGCGGCCAGTAGAAGAAATAGAAGGAGAAGAAGAAGGAGGAAGAAAAAAGGGAAGAAATAAAACGGTTGGGTAAAAAAGGACGTCAAGTCCTGGGGAAGAGAAGGGAATAGATAAGGGAAAGAAAGGGAAGAGCAAACACACCACTCCTTCTATATATTATGATGAACAAGTATACCAAGACTCGGGAGAAAACAAGAAGGCGATGCTCAAGCTCTATTATACTACGACCCTCGAATTAGCTGGGCATATGGACATTGTGCTGAGGTTATTCGAGCCGAAGTGGGTGGCCAGGGCTGTGTAGTAGAGGGAAGGACGATGCGCGGTGGACTTGCTCACTTGGCTCGCCAAGAGTACCGTCCGTTTGAGGCTGCTGGAAGCTACGCCGATGAAGCAATCGAATGCCTGTTACGGATCGACATAGGTGCCTTTGTATGCTGAGGAACCTCTGCAGCTCTGGACCGGCCGTCTCCACGGATCGTTTCTTTCAACCTCTCCGACCTGTCTGCCGGTGGAGGATGTGGCCGGCGAGCAACCTGCTCCAGCCACCAAGCCACGGTGCAGCGATGCAGCGATGCTTGTCGCAAACCTCGAGCGGCAAGTGATGCACCTACATCGTCTGAGTTTGGTGGAAACACGGCATCAGATCTGAACCCCCTTTTTCTGCGCACTTACTTGGAAATCTTGCTTGCCGCGGAAGCCAAGTGAAAGCTTCAGATGATCTGATAGACTAGACGAATCTTATGCGTTTCTTGGCGTGTACTGGGGCAAGCGCAGCCGACATGATGATGGCGGCGATGGTTCCAATGATACCACTGTACCGGGAGCTATACTTGGTCATAGAGAATGGCAGGCTATAGTAGCTTGATCGCGTGATCGTACCCTCTTCTGGCTTGGGCAAACTGATTAACGGCTGCTGCTGGGCACTTGGCACCTGGGCTCGCTGGGGACGAGTATTTGAGAGCATGAAACTAACCCTTCCCCGCTTGGCAGGGGAGGTTAGGCCCCGAGAGCCCCAGCATTGGCCCAGTATTAGCCCAGTATTAGCCCAGCATTACTACTAGCCCCCAGCATTGGTCCCGAGAGCCCCAGAGTGGCCCATGAGCTTAAGTTAAGTAAGGATTTATGCATTACATCTGCCCTAAATTCCGAAACAGGGTTCAATGTTGCGAATGCCGCGCTGTGTTATTCGCCTGTCGTGCATCAGTCGTCAGGCAGGAACCGTTTCCCCAGGTGCCACCTAGCAACTAGGCGTTACCGATCCTCCAGCTGCAAGTCTAGCCCGTCTCCTTGCTCCTCGTCGGTGCTAGCCTAGGCGACGCTGACCAGGAGTGCGGCACTCTGCAATTTGGCACTATCAGAAAGTGACGGACGGTCGCCATACAAGCGGAAAGGAAGCCGGCGCGGTTTGCGACGGGGAGAGAGGCAGGAGGGGCGGATCCCGCGTTTCCACTATGACCAAGCAGTAACAAGCTTGCGAAGCTTTGGCTTCTGGGGCAGGGGAAAAGGGAGGGTTGTAGGGTTGCACATCATCATCATTGTGACCATCATCAGTCACGTCAGTCGCATCATTATCATACTCGAGCAACAAGAAAATCGAAAGTTCTTGTTCTGCCTTGGTGGCTGCAGTCGTCAACCCAGTCGGAGGCTGAGACAGTCGGTGGCTTGGCGCTGTTTAAGAACCCGGGGTTCTGCTGGGCCTGCGCTTATTTGTCTAGTGTACTCAGACGGCGCCAAGAGCCGATCGTCTGTCTATCTTGCTGCCGAATGTGTCACCGTGCGACAGGATTGACGCGGCTCGCAAATGTCCCGACTTGAATCGAAACGAACCGAGTATTTACCAATCGGGCCTGCAACCGTTGCTATTCTTATTACTTGGCGCTTCCCCTTCTCCTCGCCTAAACACCGACGCCACCTCAACCGCCTCCGCGAGGGGGGACGGAGGGGGAAGCCAGTGCTGGCCAGGCTGCAAGGAGGCCAGCCACCTACCTACCGGTCTTGAAACGGCCCTACCCGTCGTACAGTTGCAAGTGCCGTCTCTTATCGCCCCTGCCCCGAGCTTGTGAGACTGGAGACTGGCAGCTACTGGTGTTTCTTCTCCCAGCCTGAGCTCTCGCGTTGGCGGCCCCTGGCCAGGAGTACATACGCACTTGTAGTAGCCCGCCCTATGTGCCAGTACTGTACCGTAGTAATTCCAACCCCATCACGTCGTCAGTGCCATCACGAACAAGCGATCCAGATGGGAAACGAGGGCGGCAGTCTGGCCCACCGGTGGGAGCCCTCACGGCCTCCGGGTGGACAACTACTATAATATTGCGCCCATCGTGCAGTGATCGGCCCCCAAGTTTCCTCTTCCCCAAAACATTTCCTGTAATACCCTTTCTCATAGCCACGCTCGTGCCGTACCATTTGAAATGGCCCTCTCTGGCGACTCACCGCCGCCCTCCACCATGCAGTCCACGGGTATGTTTGTTTCCCGATTTTGTTCCGTACCGTACCCATATCAGATCACATCAAATCAAATCTGTCTTACATATGCTGCGACGTTGTTCGCAATATGGAAGCCAGTCCATCCGAAGCCCGGACGTGTTTGAGGCCTGGCTCCATGCTGTCATTGCAGCTTCCCACTCGGTTGCTCTTACTGTCCTTGACGAGGCTAACCCATTGATCGGTGCGACAAGACACGGCTGTGGGTGACCATGTCATGCCCGTCCCTTCTGACCCAGCCAGGCCACCCCCAGCTGCCGACAATAGTGAGCAAGAGAACCTTTTGTCCATCCCTGGAAGATCAGATCCTGCCATCCAAACTGGGGGCGTGGTGACAACTGGTGCCGACGACGCCATCGGCCTCGGCCTCGGCCTCGCAGATCCCCTGAACTTTGGGCGTCACCGTCGGGACAATGTCACCCAACGTCAGATGAAAATCGACCACCCCCAAGGCAATAAGAGGAAGCTCAAGAAGTTCTACACCCGCCAAAATGAGCTCATCGACCGGTTCCTCGGCGCCGATGACGAGGAACAGCTCAAGGTCGAGGAAGATGCTCGCGTCGCGCCCAAGATCAAATTCGCCGTCGCCGGCTCCTTTGTCGTCAATTTCTGTCTGTTTGTGATTCAGCTCTACGCTGCCGTATCGACGGGCTCGCTCTCGGTAAAATGGCCTTCACGTCATGTTTCCTCGAGATACGTCTTTCGTTAACCAACCCATGGTGCTTAGCTCTTCGCAACTGCTGCCGATGCCTTTGTTCGTAAAATCCTGCCCTGGCTCCCGTCCTGGCTCCTCCCCTGCGCCCCCCTCTGGCTCCACAGAAACGAGTAGTATCCTAACCTTTTGGGCAGATGGACCTTGTATCGTCTTTTGTTATGCTCATCACTTCTTGGCTCGCCGCCAGGGCGAGCGTGTATGCATATCCCGTGGTAAGTCTTGCATGGTGACGAGCCTTGGACAGGAATTGCATCTAAACTGCGCACGTATAGGGAAGGACTAGAATCGAGACCATCGGAATCATCCTTTTCTGTGCCTTGATGACAACAGTAGCCATTCAACTCCTTGTAAGTCTTGGCCCGCGGTTGGCGCACACAACCTCCATCCCCAGTCCCTGCATGTATATATATATCTATATCTATACGTACACATCCAATCCCTGGGAAGTGCTCAGCATCAACTGACCCTGGTCCGGTGCAAACATAGGTCGAGTCAGCACGAACGCTGGGCGGTGGAGCTACTGAGTCCAAGGAGCTGCACATCATTCCCATTGTATTTGTGGCGGTGGCCATCTGCGCCAAGAGTAGTATGATGCTCTACTGCCTAGCATATCGAAAGTACCCCTCGGTGCATGTCTTTTTGTAAGTCATGCCCCTGTACTCCATAAGCTCCTGACGCATGGCTTAATCCGACTTTACCCCAGATCGATCATCGCAACGACATTGTGGTCAACATCTTTGGCCTGGTCATGTCCGTGGTTGGCAACCGCGTGGTGTGGTATCTGGATCCCATCGGTGCCATATGCATCGCGCTTCTTATCCTCTTCTCCTGGGTGGCCAATGCCTTCGAGCAAGTATGGCTACTTGTGGGCAAAGCGGCGCCTAGAGACTTTGTGTCTAAGCTTATATACATGAGTATGACTCATGATTCTCGGATTCACAAAGTTGAAACGGTAAGCAGTCAAGCCAAGGAGAGTCGAGTGCCAGGCAGAACAAGGTGGAACTAACAATGGCCTCGCAGTGCCGAGCATACCACGCCGGACAGAAATACTACGTCGAGGTTGATATCATCATGGACCAAGACATCCCGTTGCGAGTATCACACGATGTGAGCCAGACGTTGCAAAGAAAACTTGAAGGTGAGTCATGTCGAAGCTCCATGCTGCAATGCCAACGCTTAGGAGCGCAGTGTGATGGTTGGGAGCGTTGGCTGATTTGTTATATTCGCTGACCATCACAGGCCTTGGCGACGTCGAGCGCGCGTTTGTCCATGTTGACTACGACGATGATCATGACATCCACGAGGAGCACAAGCCTCTATATGAGAAGAACAAGAAGCCAAGAAGGTCATTGAAGGAAGTTCTACTCGGGGCCAAGGCGAAGGGCGAACAGGAAAGCAGAGAGGAGTAACGCCCAGCACGCTACATGCGACGATCAAGGGATCTTGAAAGATCGGATAGAGGTCAAATGGCAACATTGGGAATAATTGAATTGATACCTAGATACTAAATAGTAATAGCGATGTTTAATTAGTCTGGACAACTGACCTGTTTACCGGCGGCTTATATATAAGTGAGTTCTTAAAACTTATATTTAAAAGTACTTTATAATATAGCCTATTAGATATATTTATATTAAGGCGGGGCTTTGCAACCGCCTACCGAGGTACTTTTAACCTACTATGTACGGATAAAGTACATAGTGCTATATGCTTTAGTGGGGGTGCCTGCCGCCGGGACAGTGGCGCATCCGCCGCCGATTGACGCTAAAGCTGCAGCAGCCGGGTGTAAAACCTTCGATTGTTCGCAATTCTTGCCATCCATTGCCATCCCTTGATCCCCTCCAACTCTCACAGAATCTCTTGGATTTTGGATCGGCAGCCAGGATGTCGTCCTCATTTCTCCTGCCTGGTCTGCGGAGGGTTGCCCTCAAGGCCCCCTTGGCTCCTATTACTTGCCGGCAATGCCTACGACAACAGACACAGCACCCGTCGATTCGTCCCTCCCGAGTTTTGCGCATCGTACGACTGGCGAGCACCCAGGCCCGGCCCGCCACGGCTACCCTCAACTCGGTCAAAGCGAACGCCGCAGCTTCTAAAGCCGCCTGGCCCGAGACAAACTCCAAGGCCGTTGGCTACTGGCTTCTCGGCAGCGCCGCCAGTGTCTTCGGCATCGTCGTCTTTGGTGGACTTACACGCCTGACCGAGTCCGGGTATGTGCCACCTACCCACATCTGCACCCCTCAACACGCCCGCTAACACTCGGCACAGGTTGAGCATAACAGAATGGAGGCCCGTCACCGGCTCGCTTTGGCCACAGTCCCAGGCCCATTGGGAGTCCGAGTTCGAAAAGTACCGTGCCTCCCCCGAGTTTAAGATGCTGAACTCCCACATGGACCTGGCCGAGTTCAAGAAAATTTACTTCATGGAGTGGGCTCATAGGCTCTGGGGTCGCGTCATCGGTATGTCCTTCGTCCTGCCGACCATCTACTTCATTGCCCGCCGCCGCGTGACGAAGCGCATGGCCCTCAACCTGGTCGGCATAAGCGGCCTTATTGGCTTCCAGGGCGTCATCGGCTGGTGGATGGTGGCAAGTGGCCTCAAGGATGACCTGTTTGCGCCGGGGAGCCACCCCCGCGTTAGCCAGTACAGGCTCACAACCCATTTGGCCACGGCCTTTGTCTGCTACAGCTGGATGCTGTTGGCCGGCCTTGGCGCATTGCGCGCCAGACGTTTGATATCCGACCCAGCTGCTGCCACAAAGGTCATTGACGCTCTCAAAAACCCCGCCCTCGTGCCATTCCGCAGATCCGTAACTGCCCTCACCGCCTTGGTATTTGTCACGATCCTCTCGGGCGCCTTGGTTGCCGGCCTCGACGCTGGTCTGATCTACAACGAATTCCCAAAGATGGGTCTCGGTCTCGCACCACCCAAGTCCGAACTATGGGATAAGTTCTACTCTCGCAAAGAAGATGGGTCGGACCTGTGGTGGCGGAATATGCTGGAGAATCCAAGCCTTGTTCAGCTAGACCACCGCATCCTCGCCACCACCACCTTCTTCGCCGTGCTCGCGTTATTTGCTTATTCGAGGACAGGTCGAGTCGCTGCTGTGCTGCCCAAGGATGCGAAGAAAGGGGTGCGCGGTATTGTCCACCTGGCCTCGTTGCAGGTGGCGCTGGGCATCAGCACACTGATCTACATGGTACCTATTCCCCTGGCCGCGGCCCACCAGGCCGGAGCTTTGGCGCTCTTGACTGGCGCTCTGGTTGTAGGGCAGCGACTTCGTATTCCCAGGCCCGTCATAGCCTCGGTCCAACGAAAGCTCAAGTCGACGACACGATAGACATGGCCAACGAAGTTGACTACATGTAAATCACAACTGTATTAATAGTAGCCCCTCACGCCTCACCCATGTATCAGAAGTAGCCGGGCATCAGCCTGTCCCTGCCATCCGCCTGTAGGAGGTTCTGGATGGAAATACCCTCGAAGCAATCACATCGGTTCCTCAACCCCTTGCCACTAAGGGCGCGGTCCATATTGCACATGCTCCCGAAACCAGAATACCTAGGGCAACACAATGACGTTTGATGCTAGTCAAAAGGCAAGACTCCGTTTCTTACCCCTGGGCAGTGGGACGGTGCATGCCCGTGTGCATGTGAAAACTCATCTCGTAGAAGGCCATCAGACTGCCGGCCACTATACCAACCGCTTGACTGCTTCTATCTATTATGATTACTACAACCCAGGTTGAAGGCGTCGGTGTACGTACGTCTCGCAAACTCTAGCACCAATCAGGCCACGCGAGAAGGCTAGATGACCCAGGTTCTGCAGCTACGTACGGTCTGCGGCGCCCTCCGCCTCTGGTTTCTCCCATCAGCGCGGGGTCTTTGCCTTTGGTCAGCGAAGCAATAATCAGGAGATGTTCGCTAAGATATAAGCTAATATGAAAAGTGGCACGACTGCTGGAGCTACATTATATAACGGTTAATTTGTTGGTTACGTACATCGGGCGAGGCACATTCAGTTTGCTCCCTTCACGAGTGCCAAGTTATCGCCATGCCGGAGCCAAGCCCCCGTTTCGAGGTGCCGACAGTCGACATCGGGCCCTACTTGAGAGACGCATCTTCGGATGCTGCAGCTGACGTCGTCGAGGCAATTAAGGAAGCCTGCACAGGTAGCGGGTTCTTCCAAGTGGTCAACCATGGCATCTCGAGGGAACTACAGAACTCGATACAGCAGGCTGCCCAGGCTTTCTTCGCCTTGCCACGGGAGGAGAAGACCAAGCTTATCCACCCGACCTTGACCAACCGCGGGTATGAGATGATAGGGTCGCAGGTACTCCAGGCTGATGCATTACCCGATTTGAAGGAGGTACGCCGGACACGATAGCCAACCCCCTTCCGCCGCCGATGGTACGCTTACTGAGTAGGTCAGGGCTTCTGTATCGGGCAGCACATGGAGTTTGGCGACGCGCGGGTCCAAGAGCATCCGCACTTGATGGGGCCCAACATGTTCCCTGCCATCCTCGAGGAGCACGTGCTCAAGACTCCCGCTCAGCAGTACTATACCGAACTGTTCAACCTAGCGTACAGGATCATGGAGATGCTGGCCAGGGGCCTCCCCTACGGCGACGACATCTTTGTGCCTTTCATGTCCAATGACCCCGTGTGCATTTTACGCCTCTTGCACTACCCACCGCAGACGAGCCCCGACAAGCGGCAGCTAGGGGCCGGGGCGCACACCGATTTTGGTAGATTGACAAAGCCCACTTGAGCGCATGACTTGGTCAGCTCTGGTTGCTGACATCACTTTCGCCAGGTGCCATCACTCTCCTGTGGCAGGACAGCTGCGGCGGATTGGAAGTGCAGGATGGCCGGACGGGGGAGTGGTATCCGGTGGAGCCGAACCCAGAGGCGTTGGTCGTCAACATTGGCGACATGCTGTCGGTCTGGACCAACGTCTATAGGAACACGGTGCACCGCGTCATCAACTCCCGGGGCAACCAGGGCCGATATTCTATGGCGTTCTTTGTAGACGGCAACACGGATGTGAAACTAGCGCCGTTGGACGGCAGCGTGCCGGCGACGGGCAAGATCATGACAACCGAAGAACATATGGAGTACCGGATTGGAAAAACGTACCGCAGAGTTGCCGTACAGGCCGCTTGAACAGGACCGCCGGGAGGACGTGGTAATAGGCCACGGTCGAATCACAGGCAACGGAGCTGCCCGAGAAGGAAGGAAGGAAGCAGAGCCACACACAGAGCGGTCTTGTTTATACATGTCACATAGCACTGCCTGTCTAGGATTGCATATATAAGCGTGCCATGTTACCTTGCCCATGCTTATGCTTCACACAAAACAACATATTTACCTCCGAGTAAGTAGCGAGTGATACTGCCCAAATCGCAGCCGTGAAGCTGAAGCCGGATACTACTTAGTTACCATCTAAGTAGGTAGGTATACTTGCGACCTAGCCTGCTGGAAGCCCCATAAGCGTCGCGGGAAATTATCGTGACCACGCGAGACATGATCCGATAGTGATAACGATGCGTGAGAAGTGGAAAATGCCCCAGTACGTGCTTGCAAAAAACCACTCATTTCTAGGTGCATTCGGGGCCGATGAAGTAGAACAGAGATGGATAAATAGATCCAGAAACCCGCCCCCTCCCCTTCTTGCCCTCTGTCCGCCATCGGATTGATCAGTACCTTATGCTGCGTATGTACCTACCGATCTACCAGTCTTCCAGTCTGCCCCATAAGCAGACTTCAAATTGAAGCAACCTTCCGCATCCAACCCGCCGACCCGACCGAGACGCTGGAATTTTGGATCGGCCAGCAAGAACGAGAGACAAGAGGCGCCGGACCATGGATTTGTTGGAATCTATTTTTAACCGCTGCCGTTGCGACTATTTCGGCAAACCAGTCATCAAACTAAGCGATTGATTACGACACACCGCTCGGCCGTGGTCGAGAGCTTAACGCCAATGCCTGATTCTGATCCTGATCCCGATCCAGCAACGTCGACTACTACTATGGATTATTACTCACCCGCTGCACCTGGTACGGGAACCTCAAGTGCCCTCGGCCACCTTCCTCTTCGGCAGACCGAACTCAGCGTGTATCTCCATGTATCTGCATCTGTGTCAGTATCTATCGGCACCAGCAAAGATGGGACCCGACGCATGGTAGAGGATCCCGAACTCACTGCACCATGAAAATTTTCGACACCATTTGCTCCTCCGCCCCCCACGCCCATCGCATTAGGTAAAGTATGCCAAGCACACACTTGGGGCCAGTGGATCGCCCCCCCCCAATTGCCAGCCAGCATATAAGGCGGTAGCTCATCTGTCTACCTCTCCTCCTCTCTACCTGCTCATCAAGAGATGCCACTGCCCACAGTCCATCCGCCTCTGTACTGTGTTTTATTTCCCAGGGGGAGATGTAGGGGCTGTTTGGCCTGCGGATCCCTTGGACCGATTTGTGGAACACCCCCCCTACCAGCTCACATACATGACCTACCTCCTCCAATGCATTCGCCAATAGGGTTTTCAAGCTCCCTGATAGGTCCCAAAGCTAGGTAAGTCAAGATGCAGTGTATACAGTAGTAGTCGCTGCAGCAAAGTAGGTACGGTACGTCTGTACTTGCATTTACGTCCAGTCGAGGTCCTTATCAATTGAGCCCCCGGCTCGGCCGAATACAGAGATACCTTTACGCCAATGCCCGTCATGTCGTCATCATACCTAGTTTCCCCATTTGCAAGGGTCTATCTTTCTCTCTCTCGCTCTTTTACTCTCGATTTACATATATATATATATATATATCCAAAGTGAAAAAATGCATGAAATATATATACGGGGAAAAGTGCCAAGCATCTTCATCAGAATGATAACCGCCCATCTTGCCCTCCATGTCTTGTTTCTTCTATAGCTCCGACGCCCCAAAAGCCAAGCAAATAATAACAAGAGAACAAGAAAAAAAAAAAAAAAAACCTTCTACCTCTATGTAGTTGTGTGTGCGACGCAAATGGCCCAAGGAAACATCCATGATGGCCCCGTCGTCTTGCATGTCTAAGAAACAAAACCCCGTCCTGAAGAGTGGGCAACTGCCAAGGAGGGCGGCATGTGCGTACGGCTTGGCTGTTTTGCAGAGGAACCCAAAATGGGAGGGGAAAGTGAAAGACACCCCAAAACGCCCCTGACCTATACTCTCCATAAAATTTGCTTTTTTAGAAACCCGCGCCGTCCATGATTTGTCCTCGTGCAAGACGAATCCAAGAGAAGAAAGCCGATAACAAAAGGCCATTGGAAATGATGTAGCATGCAAGAAAAGTAGCATGTGTGGGGGGCATATCGCGTCATTGGTATCGTGAACGATGCGGAAGCAGCGCCTGTAAATGCCATCTCAAAAAGCGAGTCTGTTCGGTTGCTAGCGTGCGTGTGCCGGGCCGTACCGCGCCAGGCCAGGCCATGCGAGCCTCGCGTTATTGAGTGTCCCAGAATGCCGACGTCACAGGATCAGGCGATTCAGTGACGCCATCAGCAAAGCTGCTCATTGACCAGTAAGGATCCTCATCAAGCGAGGCCATGCCAGCCCCTGTATCGTCAAGCGACCCGAGATTGGGCAGAAACTTGTTGGCGGCAGCAGCGCCTTTAAATTGGTCGAGGTCGACATTGGAGACGTCGCCACTGGTGAGCATGGAGCCCTGGTTCTGCGACATGCTCAGATAGTTCGTTGCTGCGCTCTGCCGGAAACCCTCAATCTGCGCCTCGCTAAATGCAGGGGCAAAATCCTCCGTCTCCGAGACATCGCCCGAGTTGGACGTCAAGGTTGGCTCGGTAGAGCCTAGATCGAATCCAGTAAACGACTGGGCTTGGTCAAAGCTAGAAGGCGCAAAGCTGTCGCCGTTCAGCTCGAGGCCGTCGTACTGGCCCCAGTCAACAGAGACGGCGCTAAGGCCGGCGCTGTATATCGGCGGTTCGTGATCCGACAGGCCGCCGAACAGGTCGAAGGCGGGCGTGTATTCGGGATATTGGATGCCCGAGAGATCCAACGGCGGCAGGGCCCCATTTAGTTGTTGCAGTGTCGAATTTCCTCCCAACGATGGAGAAACCTGCTCCGACCTGGCGCCCCTTGACTCGAGCTCGCTGAGTGTTGCGATGTCCTTGTTCCGGGCCTTGCCCGCCGACTTGCCATGCAGCAGATTGTCCACCGACCGGTTCGCCATGCTGCCGCTACTGCTGTTGCTGTGCATGGAGTGGCCCCGACTTAGCGAGTAAGGTCCACATTTCTGCGACGCCTTGTTGTGCTTGTGCGCAGGTTTGTGGTGGCCATTCTCGTCGAAGCTGAGAACAGGTTCCGAATGGGCCGTATTTGCGCGGCGGCGGCGGACCGTCGTCGACTTGGGCTTATTTGCATGGCACTCTTGGTCCGACTCGGATTCGGGCACCGTGTCAAGCATGGGCTCTTTCTTGTGCGAACAGGTGCATCGGCCCCCGTGGTTACAGCAGCAGCTGTCATGGTGTCCCTCTACCGTCTGTTGCAGGTGCTGGCATTTGTGTGTCTTTTCGCCGCAATCGCATTTGACGTGAGAAGCTCTCGACTTCCGCATGGCGCGACAGTGCTGGCATTGGGAGACGGGGCGGCCCTTCTTGTTGATATGCTGCAAGGGCCGGTCTGTTGAAGCAAAAAGAATCAATCATGTTAGCAACATGTACATATACCTGGACTGAGCAGAGCAGCGACATGACATGTTTACAAGAAATATTGACAGTTGCGACACGACGTGGATATTTGTGGGTGAAGGAAGGCGGGCGGGCGGGCAGGTCTTTAGTCTTTTTCCCTTTTCTTATTTCTGTCCCTTTTTCTATCAGGAGGCAAGGCGGGCGCAATATGCATGATGCAAGTGCGTGGGCATCGAGGCCGTTGCACCCCAGACCGTTAAAAGCTCTACAAGAGCAGTCGGTAGTGTAGGCAATGTGTTGGTTTGGTCGTGGTGTGGGTGGTTTGCGCCGGTTTTTGCCCCGCGACCGTTGCTGTGCTTGCTTTGCTTTGCTTTGCGGTGCAGCAGGTGGACGAGACAACCAGCCCGCCGGGCAAGACACGACATGGAGAGGGAGGGGGTTTTGGAGAAAAGGGCATGTATGTGTATGCGGCAATAAAGGCTCTCACTTACCAGCATGTTGACAGTTGCTAACACGATGCCCTCGAACACAAGCCTCGCAGGCCCATTTCTCCCCGTCTATCAGCATTCTCTTGAGCGTGTTTGTAGAGAGGGGGGAGGGAGAAAGTCTGGGGATCAGAAAGCAGACTAATAGTAGTAGTAGTAATAATAACAATAGAAATCCAAAAAGAAGGCACAGGGCCGGAAAGAAGTTTCGGGGGGTATGGCACTAAGTGGCGCACAAAGGGTGCTCAGAGGGTCCCAGAGGGGTCAAGTTTCAATCCCAAGATGCGGACCAATATGCCTTTACTGATACGCCGGCTTTGTCGCAGGCTGATGAGGGCTCGGCTGGTGTGTTACCGTCACGCCGGCGGCAACAGCTAGCGAGAGAAGTGCGCCGAGGGAAAAGGTGGGATGAAAGGCCCGAGTACCTAGCGAGAAGAGGAGTGAGGGAGACTGGAGAGAGTCGACCAATTTGGGGGGCTGCCAGGGATGTGTGCTTTGGTCCTGTCGGTACTGTACTGTACTGCACTGGGCCTGTCCAGCTTTGCAGCAGCAACCGTGACAGAGTGGCCGGATGAACAAGTAATGAGGGCAGGGAAAACCCGCTCAAACGATTCGCGTAGAAAGATGACTCCTTTCCTTTCCGTTCTTCTCCTTCTTCTTCTCTTGTTTTGGGGGTTTTTAGAAGTGCATTGATTCAAGCCCGCCTATGCACGCATTTTGAACCAGGGGTAGGTATATAGTAGCAACGTGCAATCAAGTGTAGCCCGGGGGAAATAAGTTGGCAAGAGAAGGACCCGTACGAGATAAAAAGCCAGATCCCGAAGTCTCTGGACTAAAAGAGTCTACCGTATCCAACGAGAGCACCAAACGCGATGAGTCCCTGGCCAGGGAAATACGACAGAAAGGTAAAAATAAAAAGTGCAAAAGATCCGATCCTTGGATTTCGAGGAAGCACCAGCCTAGGTGGGTGGGGATTTCCCTATTTTCCTTCTTCTTTCTAAAGAGAGGCGGCTCATTGAATGGTACCGTAGCCAGCCTTGCCTTGCTTTGGAAACGGTTGGCGGCGGGTCAGAGGTCGACCTAGTACGGAGTACGAGTAGGCTAAGGTATGTATGTAAGAGGTAGCTATACTGGCCGTTCCGCGCGCACATACATACAGTGTGCGTTACTGGCGATGGAAATGGAATTCATGCGAGCCAGCTGGAGCTCTGCAGCTGGTGATATCAGCTAAAGGGTCGATTTTTGCTTTGTCTTCTTTCTTTCTGGCATCCGCTGCGAGGCAGGCAGAGTTTCGTTGTGCCTGGGGGCCTATGCGGCTTGGCGTGGTATGTAAGTCGGCGATGGATCTCGAGTTGTTCCAGTGTGTAAGTGGTGAGCAATGAGCTGCCCAATTCAGAATCACACGGGCAGATACGTCAACAAGTATGGGCCAACCCAGGCTATTTGGGGTGCGCTGGGCCTGGGCAGCGTTTGAAGTGCCCTCGCCCTCTTTCTGCAAGTAGCTGGAAGTAGCAGCACGGAAAGCTGGTTGCAAGGTTAGGGTAATGCCCACTGTAGCCAGTCCACTGTCAGTAGCCAACTCCGCGAAAACTCCAGATCAGGAGCCCACAACAGTGTCAGTTCCAACCCCAGAGAGTGGGCACTCACACATGCACACACGGCCAGCTTGGCAAGCTCCGACGCAAAGACGCAATGTCTCAGGCGCAAGCAGCTTCGACTCAACGCTTCACCCTGCTAACTTGCTGGATAGGATTCAGAGTCCAGACAGGTGTGCGCACAGTCGAGCTGCGGAAACGGGACACATGTAAGTTGGGTATGCGTTGGGTGCAGTCGAGGATGGGCTGCCCGCTTCTTAAATACCCCAATATGTAGAAACAAGAGGAGATAGACACCGAGATCGATATAGCAATCGACGACATTTCCCTGGCATGGATTGGCTCCATAGCCAAGGAAAAGAAGGGGAGGGGTACAAATTCACTGCACTAGCAGGAGCTCGGAGACGAGGGCAAGGACAGCGCAAAGTTCCAAACGAGGTGGAGGTGGAGGTGGAGGTGGAGGTGGAGGTGGAGGTAATAGGTAGAGACTTTCGCTACATGTACGGCTACGACCTACAACAAAGATGACATAGGGTGGAGCCGCCCGGATTATAGAACATAGCAGTAAAAATATCTGACCTACATGCTGTAATAACAACAAGGGAGCTGCGCTGGGGCACCTCAAGCGAAGGTTTCGCAGCAGTACACGCAGCAGGGGAGGGGGGGGATCGTGACCCGCAGGTGGTTGGCGATTGAGATGGGTAAAAGCACTGCCAGCTACTCCGTACCCCGTCCGCCATCGTCGCAAAGTCGACCAAAAGGTGGGTGAATTGAGGTACGGGCGGGCTAGGGGGGCAACTGTCTCCAGAAAACAGCCCGGAGAAGCAACAAGATGCAGATCCTTTGGCTGGTCTGCATATGTATGAGAACGAACCGCATTCAAGCACCGTAGGTAACTGTATGTAGACATGACATGACATGACATGCATGCCTGCTTGCCTGCCTGCCTGCTCATACAGTCGTTCGCGCGGACGGGAGGATGAGGAAGCTAGGCGAAAGGCGGGATCTCCTACAGGATAAGGATTGCAGCAGCAGGGTTCGCATGTCACGATGCTAATCATGTACAGTAAGCTAGGCACTAGGTAAGTCAAGTCATGGTGCAGCGTAGGGGTGGGAGGCTTGCATCGGCTGGCCAGTGCTTTTGCCCGCCCGCCGATGGCCCGATGCCCCGCGAGCCTGCAAGACGTTGTTGGTGTTAGATTATTCGATGCCATGACTTTGCTTCCATTCCCTTTGATTTCGATCCAGATCATGCATACAATGGAACAGATGAGCGTGGCATTTCTTTCGGGCACGCTTCTATTATCCAGATGCATTGAGCAAATCCGAACGAGAAGGTCAGCTGCAGCTGCTTCTCGAAGGGGTTCGCTTCAGGCCATGTACATATGTTAGTTTTGGTGTTCGCAATGCTACGTCGGATCGACTATCTGGATTGGGGAATGGATAATCATGACCTTGGCTACCTGCGTGCTAGAGTCAATCCCACCCACCCACTCAGCCAAACAGTGGGCCGTTATACAGTACATACATGTATGCTCGGGTACAGCAGGTATAAGTTAGAAGGCTCCTAAATTGTGCATATATATTAAGAATTTATATAATTAGAAAGAGATTGTATATAGCATTATCTGGTAAGTAGGTTGGTAAGTTAGTAGTAATTACCACATAGAGGGAGGTGATGAGGTTTGTACGTGTTGCTAGTAGGTACGATATTAGCTGCCGACCAAATATGAAAGTACTACGACACACTCAACGACATCTGCTAAGTAGGTACCTAAGGTAGGTAGGTAATAAACCCATATGTGGAGGTACAGGTAGTCCATCTCCACGCCAAGCAACCACCGCCATACATAAACGTGCACCCATGGCATCGTGGGCTGGTAGGGTAGGGTAGGGAGGTAGGGTTTGCCGCTAGCTTGCTATCTGTATCTCAAATGGCTAATATGGGGGGTGTATGCACGATGAAAATGCATGACCAATATGCATCTCTCATCATACACCAAAAACCAGACACCAATCAATAATACACCACCTCGACCCGTCGTACAACCCAAAGCACCAAAGCTGGCCCCGACTGGCCTTCCGTGGTCTTGGGACTGTGCAAACTTTTCCTGGCTTATGCACCGGTTGCACCAGGGAGTAGGTTACATGTAATGCCCAGGAGAACACGGGCTATCTACCTTCCACTACAGCTGAGTGTGCGCCGCTGACTGATTCGTTCACTGCATGCCGGCCGGCTCTGTCGTCGCTCGACTCAGACTCCGCGTCTCAGACCGTATCAGTTACTAGTTTCAGCGCAATCGCTACATTCACGTCTTGTCGTCCGGGTTTGAACAAGCTGGCGATGCACAGAACGTGGTTGTCCATGTACATATATGTATATTGCTTCTTTCTAGGCGGGCTGCCTTGCCGTTCTCGAAGAGTGAGTGGCTCATGCTGCTGCTACTACACATTGTGCACCTGTTGCGTCGTCAGCACCAAATCCCATCTGCATTACCCCCACACCAGTACTCACTCGATTACTTGATGCGATGGGCAATCAGTTCCCGGTCTCGCAGTATCATCTCCAGCCAGCCTGTTTGGAACTGGTCTGCACAGACAGTCACTTCATAAACAGATACGAAAAAGGCATCCCGTTAGTGGCTTGCATGAGAGGGCTAGGGAGAAGCAGTATTGCCTGTGAAGCGTGATATTCTCACAGGACAACCAGCGCCTCGCTGATATTGAGGCGCGTCATTTAAGGGTCCGCGATAGCAAGCTGGCCGGTTCTCTCACTCAGGCATGGACCCTCTTGGCTTGTTCAAGTGAAATCCGGCGCGGAAGGGAAGAGGCGTGTGTTGCAAAGCCTCTGCTGGCCTATCAGCCCAAGCAGTACACATAAGGTCGGCATGTCCGGGCGCTGGTTTTGGTCGGCATTCTTGGGCCCTACAGCCCAGATGTTTGTATGCACATATAGTAGTAAACGATTGCATACGGGTAGGGAGTCTATAACCAGTGAATGGGAAATGCCAAGGGATGCCATGTACTGTACTACTTGAATCTCTATTTCAACTACGAGGTCAATGGTTCCCCCGAGAAACCGCACGAGGAAGGATATGAAGATACATTTTACCTTTAGTGCCAGAGTAGATGTTGTCCGTAGGTATTACAGTGTTCATGTGCAGTCTTGCATGGCTACCTACCAACCTACATGTATCAATCAATCTGATTGATGTTCTGGGCGATAACTTGATGCCGGAAAGTGAAGGCCCGAGCGTCCGCTCGTGGTGTACCCCATCGAAGTGCCGGCAAGCCTACGTAGGTACCTCCTAACCAACATTGAACCTCAAACCTTCTTCTCTCGGTCAACCCCCCATCGCTACATGTAGCAAACAGCCAATATCAGAGTCGTCTTTTTGCCCACCTATCAATCCCCATCCAACCTGACCAAAAACCCAGCATGAGTTCGGCCGATCCGGTAAAGTACGGACTCATCTGCCCTGGCCTCCCTTTTGGTAAAGCATGCTAACCAGCTGGGCAAAGGCCGGTACACATCGTCTTCGTCGGCGCTGGCGCTGTCGGCTGCTTTTATGCGTCGCGCCTGCACCATGTAAGCACCCTTCACCCAGCTACCCTGCCTCAGTCGGTCTATTTTCACTGACTTTTCCTCCAAGCCGTCACACAACATCTATGCATCCCTTACGGCCAGATCCAACTATGACACCATCGTGTCTTCGGGTGTAACTATGCAGACCCACTCATTTGGAGACTATGTCTTCAAGCCCTACTCCGTGTTCCCGTCTGTCGATGCGGCAGTCCCGGGTGCACATAACCCGTCGGGGGCAGCCGTGCCAGAGGATGGATGGGACTATGTTGTCGTGACCACCAAGGCGCTTCCGGATCGGACGGACGATGCAGCTCTGATTGCCCCCTGGTGTCCGGCAAGACCTGTATAGTTTTGATCCAAAACGGGGTGGGTGTGGAAGGGCCGTACCGCACACGCTTCCCACAAAACCCCATTCTCAGCGCCGTCACCGTCATAAGTGCCGAGCAGATCAAACAGGGCACCATACGCCAGAACAGGTGGACGCGAATCAGCATCGGCCCGTTCGGTAAGGGACTCATCGGCAGCTCAAGCACAGGGGAAGGAGACGTGCAGGACGTGGTGAAGAGGGGCGAGGACTGCATGTCGGATCTGGCAGGGTGGTGGCAAGTGCACGGCAAGATCCCGGACGTCAAAAGCCACACGGAGCTCGAGCTTCAAACCATCAGATGGCACAAGCTCTGTATCAACTCTGCATTCAATCCCTCTGCTGTTTTGTCAGGGGGCTGGGCAATGCCGATCAGTTGAAAGATGCCGAGCTGCGGGAGCACATCATGGGCGTCATGCGAGAGATCTGGGATGCTGCGCCAAAGGTCCTTGGTCAATCTCTCCCTGATGATCTGGGGACTCCTGAGAGGATCATAAAGAGCACGGAGCGCAACGCTGGTGCAAAGCCTAGTATGCTACTGGACTGGGAAGCTGGGCGTCCCATGGAATTAGAGGTCATACTGGGCAATCCGATCAGGATTGCGAAAGAAGCCGGCATCGATATGCCCAGACTTCAGAGCATCTACGCGTTGTTGCGGAGCATGCAAAACCAGAGAGACGCTGCGAGTTCTGTGACCAAGCTATAGGAGACCACCCAGTTTTACTGCGATCGCACCAGTGTGATTGGACCTGATGCACCCCTCGACACGTGGTTGTATCCTTCACTTGCTGTTGCATGATACAAGACCTCGTGCCTTGGACCTTTGTTGTCGAGCTAAACATTAGGTACACAGCTTCGTCAAGTGCGGAAGGTGAGGGATGGGCCTGTCGGACTATAGCCTACTCGTCACCCCCAGGTCATTGCCATGGTGTGCGTAGATAGCCGATAAAGCCTACATGTACGTGATTCCACGACGTCTTATCTAAGTACACGTCATTATTGCAAAAACCACCCGTCCTCCATAGCGACAAACTACTACTACGAGCGATACTTTCCTCTGTCTTCACCGCCATGTCCTCGCGGCAACTGTAATATTTGTAGGTGTTTCTCCAGGTAGAGCCCTCCCGAAGTTCCAGAAGGTGGTGGCAGTTTGGGCTCCCCGACACCTATCCAACCCGCCCACCCAGTGGTCAAGGAAGGACAGCCACTGTTGTCGTGGCTTGAGACAGACATTCGACCGGGCATTGCAGGCCACGATATGGAAGCGCGGCGCAAACCGTTCGGCTGGAATGAGCTGACGGCCGAAGAAGAGGATATGTTTACGCAGTTTCTCGACTTCTTCCAGGGGCCTGTTCTATACGGTGAGCACTAATACACCCAGCATAATATGGTGGCTTGGGCGAGGCAATGCTGGTGGGGCATATGTAAGTGATGGAGCTTGCAGCTCTCCTAGCGGTGGTCCTCGGCGACTGGGTAGACTTTGGCGTCATTGTGGGCATCTTGCTCCTGAAGGCGTTCGTAGGCTTCTATCAGGAGAAGCCAGTAGCCGGCGTCATGGCTAGCCTGAAGGGGGCATAACTGACGACGGGAAGGAGAATGCTAAAAAGGAGGTCGAAAAAGACTTTGACTACGAGCATTCCCACTACGGCCTGCCTCTCATAATCTGCGATCAGTCTGCTATTACCGGCGAATCGCTCACTGTTGACAAGTACATGGGCGACACGACTGGGTGTAAGCGAGGGGAAGCCTACGCCATCGTCATAACGTCAGCGAGGTGTTCCTTTGTTGGCAAGACTGCGAATCTGGTGCAGGGAACTAAGGATCAAGGCTATTTTAAGCAAGTCATGGACAGCATTGGCACTTCGTTGCTCGTGCTTGTCATGTTCTGGATCTTGGTGGCCTGGATTGGCGGTTTCTTCCACCACATCCCCATCGCCATACCAGGTGTACATACGCCCCTCCACTACGCCCTGGTCGAGTCTGGAACTGCTTGCATCGGATGCTGGGCGTTGGTGGCAGGTGTACAGCTCCATGAAACTGATGCACAGCGGCCTCTCGGGCTCAGTACAGCAGGAAGTCAGCCTTCACTTCGTGCCTGCAGCGGGTCCAATATGCTGATCCCGCGTCCCACCACAGCAAACTCGTTGAAAGAGCGGATGGATTTGCTGAGGTGTCCCCGGAGCATACGTATCAAGTGGCTGAGATGCTGTAGCAGTGTGGCTCGCTTACAGCTATGACGGGGGATGGTTAGTTTAGGTTGGTTGCCATGTCCAAACGCGTCCATGGCTAACGATGGCCTCGCGATGCTGTAACCAGGTATAATCGATACTACCTGGTGGAGAAGGTGGCTGCTGCGGACGAGAGTGATGGGAAAACTAGAGTACTACATGCAACATCACCGTAGTCCCACAAGAAGGGCACAAGTCTTACTAGAAAGGATTCACTCCCCGCGTAGAGAATAGTGATATATATATGCATAACTGTATGTAAGACCTATACATAACAATATAATCAAACCCCTATTGGACAGTGTAAGCATGACCTAGATGTTGCAAAATGGTGAGCGGCCCCTTGCCAGGCTGCCAAACACGGGCAACCTACCTCGAAAGGATAGAACTACTTCTGATGGTCCCGCACTCACAATCATCTTCAGCAAAAACCCCGAAAGTAGTGGGAGAAGGTCGGCAGAGCGGATCATTATTAACAGTACTGGCCATTGTCATCGTCTGCGGAGTTCTGGAGCCAGGTGAAGCATCGTATCGTACATATGTATCCAACCCGTATATCGGAACAGGGGAGGGAGAAGCTACTGTATCCCATTCCCGGGCTTGCTTCTTGTCTGAGGCTGGGCAGGCCCCGTGTAACAAAGATACGCCTCTCCGAATTCGTACCTTGCTACGGCGCGTTGACCGTCTTGAATGTCCAGCCAGCCACAAGACAGCACTTGTGAGTTACTGGGCCTGGACATGTCCCAACCAATAGTACAGTCATATCGAAAATACGTCGGCCTTATTGTGGAGTGGAAAGCACCCCTTCGCGGGATAGAGACGTCGCATATCTGGCTTCGACATACCACAAAGAAAGCCCCCAGGGCTGAGAGGCTGGCATTTCCGGACATTTGCACCTTGAGGCAGTCACATCAGCTGTAGAAAGGAACCTTCACTGTCACATGACGATAAGGAGAGCCCTAATCATCTTCTTCACCTCGTGTTGCGACATGAAAACAGGTCGAACGGTTGGATGTGCAACTGTGCGGCTATGATTGGTACATACACTATTGGCGAGACAATGACAATGGACTACGCCACTCCCACGAGCCAGGTACACCAGGTCACCAGCCACGCGTCATGACGTTATATGAGCGTCATCGGCTACACACATATGGACTAACAGCCGTGACAACCACTATACGGTATGACCTTTGGGTTGCCAAGCTGAACAGTTTTTCCGAGCCCATTGCGAAGTCCAATGCCTACGGGCACATGCGCTACATAACTGTGCTTTTGTGCTGCACTGAATCATACACAACTTAGCACTCAGGACCTTTTTCTCCAGGGCATGGAGCAATGGTCAGTGTCTCCCAGAAAGAAAATTAAACTAGTCAACTTGAATAGTTCAACCTATGTTTTATGTATACTAAATCTGTGTGTTCGCTTCTTTAAAAATATTAAAAAATATCTTATAACGCAGAATTAGCAGCTTTATTAACTTAGCATTTTCTCGGATTTTTAAATATTTCTATTATCGAATTGATTGCTGGAATTGCTGCTTTACTACATTGAGCTGTATAGGAGGGTTGACTAGTTTAATTTTCTGTCTAGTAGAGTGTAGACCAGTATAGACGCCGGTCCCTCTCGTCCCATCTTAGTGCAGATCAATACCTGATGGGGTATAGGCATCTTGGACAAGAATCAAGATTAGCAAATCCACCATGCCCAAACAAAATTGCCATGCTGAAAAAAAATGCAGATCCAGCATTCGACATTTCCATCTACCAGATCCCCGTAATCGTACATATCAACAGATCCGTGACTGACCTCGGCGCTCTGGGCCGTAGTTATAAAGACATTCATAATACTAGAATAGCAGTATGTCGGGCACCACGGGTCCAGTGTCTGTGGTAATTCGGAGACCAAGCTCCAGCCTACCTACATAGTTAGCCCCCATCAATGATGCTTCTCTTGCCTGAATCCAAGTCTGCATACTCCGTACATGTACATACCTAAGCAGGTAGGCAATGACTCGAGTTAGCAGACAGCTTGACAGTGCGATCGAATGCGGTGTTGCCAGCAGCAGGCCTGGTTCACCCCATAAGCCAGCCACAATGTCAATATTGAGAAGCTGCTATAGCCTCTGGGTAGCTAAACTTCAGCAAATCAGTTCAGATGATCGGGCGCGATGCCTACCGTTCTACGGAGCTCAGACGGACCAATGGTGACTTGGTGATAGCGGTTCCCCGAATAGATTTCGCAGTCCAGGCTCTCAATACTGCCGTATAGTCGGTCACCTATATAGGCCTGGATAATTATCGTCATACTTCGTATGCTCAGTGCCGTTAGCGAGCTCAAGGTCCTTTTTGTTCTGTTTCGAACCGATGTGGTATTACCCTGATAAAGCATCAATTGCTCCTTGTCCGAGTCCACTGCACTGGCACTGGGCTTGGCGTCTGCCCCACGGGCAGTAGTCTAGGCAGAGTCTAGGCCTAGGCCGCCAGCACGTCCCTGCAAGGACCTGAGGACCTCCAGTTTGCAGTGTCTGCTCGTAACATGAAGAGAGAGCCCTGCTTTCTGTACCCGGTCCTTGTTGTTTGATGTGCTCACCACATTACATTTTGGGGCACCCAATGTCCCTAGTCACTTCCATGCCTACCCGTTATCCGCTACCTAGGTACCACCCCTTCGCTGCAAGATGCACAGTGACGGTATTTGATTGTTACCTCCGTGCTTGTAGTCGTAGTATAGCGCCATACGCTGCAAGATGAATGTTGGAAGGTAGGGGCCAGAATAAGGCCAGCTACATAACCCCCCCCCAAGCTGAAGTACATAATGCATGTATCAATCCATGCAAAGCATGTATGTACATTGACCAGTGTATGTACCTACTTTACCTACCTACCTAGACACGAACCGGTTCTGCGCTTTCCTCCCACACTTGTGCGAGCCGAAACCTGAAGGAAAGAATTGATTGCACTGGCCCGATCACCCGAGTGCCTGCTCGATCTTTTCCTCCAGCCAATTCGGTCCTGTCAATACCAAAAGACTGCATTCTGTGCCATACCGGCACTGGCACTGGCACTGCACTGGCGCTACCTACCTACTGCATACTACTACATACATCCCAAGACTCGAGGCTGTTTGCCACCGACATTGCATTAACAACATCACGACAGCTACTTGAGCTTACGACTTACTACCTTACCACCCTATCCAGATCGTATACTCCCCTCGGCACTCGTTGGTGCTACCGCTACAGCACCGCCTTTTTTCTTCTCTCTCTCTCCCCCCTGCGCTTCGATATACGCTTTATACTTGGCCCCCACCGTTCGCGATTCGGAACTACGGTGCAGCAAAGTTACGGATCGATTGCTTCATGCAACTCTATCGTGTTCCAGGGTCACTACGACAAATCAACAGATGCTGGTGTCCGTGACCGATTAGGCTCATTGGGTATAATCCTTGGCAATCACACGCCAGACCCGGCATCTTTCGAAACGAAACACCACCACCAAAAGCACCATCCGGACAAGGCAATTTAGAGTTGGGCAAACTGGCCCTCGTCAACGTCCGCTGACACCCACTACCCTCTCCAACAGCCGCCATCGAGCGCTCGGAGGGGCTCGATCGACAGGGAATCATTTGCACCCCCTCTAGAGACACAGAGGCCCCAGGCCCCTGTACCCCAGTCCTCGCTCCCGGATTTGCATTATGGAGTCCAACCATGACCCCGACCTGACTGACCAACAGCCACCATCAGCACATACTGACAGCGATAACACGCCCTCGACACCAACAACGTCGACATCACATTCAGCACAGCAGCTTGATGATCTGGACGCACAAAGCAGTGGTGAGCAAAGCTATCAACACACACAACCAGCACCACTGTCGAGGAACGACAGTACTGGATCCGGCAATAGTACAGACAACAACACAACTCCGATGCAGGATGATGGGCATAACCAGGTAGCTGCAACACAATCGTCGTCCGCGCCGCCCCCTCAACAGGAGCAGAACTCGCCGGCCTCGCCTCCACCGCCTGAATCTCGCGATTTCGCGAGTGGCCAACATGGACCAGTACTGACAGGAGCGCCGGAATCGTCAGAAATCGCAGACCTCGAGATAGACGACGAGGATACTACACCGCCCGCTCGCAACAAAACCACTCCTATATTTTCTGACGCGTTCGAGCCCGACCAAGCCATGACCCTCGACGGGTCGGCCCCGCCCCCATCCTCTGGAGCCCCATCTTCCTGGAGTCAGAGTTCCGAACATCAACTCGGGCATGGGAGCAACAGCAGCAACGCCGACCCCGCAGACCGCGTGTTTCCCATACGCTCTGTTGTGAGCGTCGATAGCTCCCAGCCTACCCCCTGGTCTCTACCGCGGACGTCTGGTGAGCACGACTATTTCGATCGGCGCTCCTGGTCTAGCAACTCGCACATGGATGCTGATCTGGCGGGTATGAGGCGCGCCGAGACTATGCCTACCCCGGCCGGCGAGAAGGATAGTAGCACCAGCAGACCAGCGGTGAGAGGTACTAGGAAGAACACTGTGTCTGGTAGCCCGTTTTCTGTTACGAGTCCGCCACCAGCGGAGCATCCATATGGGCGTCACGCCGGTGGACTGCCACTATTCAATGATGCGTGGTCGGATACATCAGACAGGTCGGGGCCGCCAAGGGGCGATACCGCCTCTCATAAAGTCGGCGATGCTTCCAGCGGGGGCCGAAGGTCACCCGGAGGTGATCCAAACGAGGCTCTGTTCACCACACGTTTTCGCCACGTAGTCACAGACGAGGGCCACGCCATTCTCACCGGAAGAGATGGTACATTGGAGCGCTGTGAAGATGAGCCTATTCATACCCCAGGCGCTGTGCAGTCATTTGGACTGCTTGTTGCAATAAAAGAAGACAGCGAGGGCCAGTTCTTGGTACGAATTGTGAGCGAAAACTCCCAGCGCATACTTGGCTATACCCCACAGCAGCTATTTCGGCTAGACAATTTCGTGGACATCTTCTCGGAGGAGCAGGCCGACAATCTGCTTGACCATATCGACTTCATCCGCGATGACGACGCTGATCCTGCTACAAACGGCCCAGAGGTATTCAGTATTTCTATCAGACCTCCCAGGAGCAGGAGCGTGAAGCTGTGGTGTGCTATACATGTAACGCCTTCCAACCCGGATCTCGTCATCTGCGAGTTTGAGCTTGAGGACGACCACGAATATCCCCTGCGTGGGCCGGATGAGACGACACCGCCGGTACCCCAAGATACTCTGTATCAGAACCCCACGCTGGAGGAATTCAATGAGAGCACTGAAGTCAGCAGCCGCCCTCTTCGGGTGTTGCGCAGTGCCAGGAAGAAACGTGGCGAAGCAGGCGCAATGCAGGTCTTCGACATCATGTCACAGGTCCAAGAGCAGCTGGCGGCTGCGCCAAATCTTGATAAGTTCCTCAAAATTCTGGTGGGGATTGTCAAGGAATTGACAGGTTTTCATCGTGTCATGGTGTACCAGTTTGACTCGGCTTTCAATGGCAAGGTTGTTACTGAGCTGGTAGATCCCACCCACACGCGAGACCTTTACAAAGGCTTGCACTTTCCTGCCTCGGACATACCCAAGCAGGCACGAGATCTCTATAAAGTCAACAAAGTCAGACTCCTGTTCGACCGAGACCTAGAGTCTGCAAGGCTCGTCTGCCGGACTGTGGAGGATCTTGAGCAACCTTTGGACCTCACCCACTCTTATCTCCGCGCCATGTCCCCTATTCATCTGAAGTACCTGAAGAATATGTCGGTTCGTGGCTCCATGTCGATTTCGATTAATGCATTTAACGAACTCTGGGGGTTGATTTCCTGCCATTCGTACGGGGACCGGGGGATGCGTGTTCCTTTTCCCATCCGCAAGATGTGCAGATTGATTGGAGATACTGCCTCGCGGAACATAGAGCGGTTGTCCTATGCATCACGATTGCAGGCGAGAAAGTTGATCAACACTGTACCGACTGATAAAAATCCTTCCGGCTACATCATTGCCTCCTCCGATGACCTTCTCAAGTTGTTTGACGCCGACTTCGGGATGCTATCCATCCGCGGCGAAACGAAAATCCTAGGTAAGATAGGGCAGACGCAGGAAGCTCTCGCCCTGCTCGAATATCTAAGAGTCAGGAGGTATACTTCGGTCGTTACGACGCAGGATGTCACGGAAGATCTACCTGATCTGCGGTATCCTCCGGGCTTTTCCGTCATCGCTGGTATGCTGTATGTGCCGCTCAGCGTGGGTGGCCACGATTTCATAGTATTTTTTCGAAGGGGTCAAATACGTGAGGTCAAATGGGCCGGAAACCCATACGAGAAGGTCATCAAGGAGGGTACGTCCGCCTACCTCGAACCACGGAAGAGTTTTCAGGTATGGCACGAAACAGTCGTCGGCAAATGCAGGGAGTGGACAGAGGAGCAAGTCGAGACCGCTGCGGTACTCTGTCTTGTCTACGGTCAGTCAATTATGGTATTCGCCCACATAAAAATCTGCTAACGTTGCATCAGGTAAATTCATCGAGGTCTGGAGACAGAAGGAGGCAGCGCTGCAGAGCAGCCGCCTGACTAGACTGCTCTTAGCCAACTCAGCCCACGAAGTCCGGACACCGCTGAACGCCATCATTAATTACCTTGAGATCGCTCTGGAAGGCAGCCTCGACCAGGAGACCAGAGACAACCTTGCCAAATCTCACTCGGCGTCCAAGTCATTGATTTACGTTATCAATGATTTACTGGATCTGACGAAGACGGAGGAAGGGCAGGAGCTCATCAAGGATGAAATACTCGACTTTCCTGCGTGTTTGGAGGAAGCCACCGCGCCCTTCAGGACCGACGCCAAGAGGAAGAATATTGGATACGAAGTGGTCGATCATCCCGGGTTACCACGTTTTGTGCATGGCGACCACCGCCGGGTGCGACAGGCCATCGCCAACATGACAGCCAACGCCGTTCAACATACCACCAAGGGATACGTCAAAGTGGAGTGCTATGTTGCCGAGGTTGCCGAATCCCGAGTGAGGATCGAAGTAGCGGTTCAGGACACGGGCCGTGGCATGAGCAACGAGCAGCTTGACGCACTCTTCCAAGACCTGGAACAAGTATCACTGGATACTGATGAGGGAAATCCAGAGGACGAGGTCGAGAAGCCCGGCGAAGGACGGAGCTTAGGACTGGGCCTGGCAATGGTGGCTCGTATAGTGCGGAACATGGACGGCCAGCTGCGACTCAAATCGGAGGAAGGCAAGGGATCTCGTTTCGTCATCCAGTTGCCTTTCGAGCTACCCAGTAACGATATGGTGGAGAAGTCCGACTCCACAACGCAGGTTCCCAGTACTCAATCGAGTGTTCCCTCTGTAACCAAGAGCCTGCCACCTGTCCCAGCCGGCGAGGTGACGCTTATCAACCGAGGCAGTGGCGGCGGAAGTGGCATCAACATCCCCAACAGCCTCAAAGAACGGCGAAGCTTCGATGAAACAACTAGTGTCAACAGCCTGACGAGTGGTGCCAGCAAGGCCAGCGCGCAAAGTAACATGAGCGATGCTGACCGCCTCATCGATGCCATCCAGACACCCTTATCCATCGGGGAGCGCGATTCGGAACCAAACTTCTTGGGTCGTCGGGATTCCAAGGGTTCAAACAAGTCGCACCGCCTTTCCAGCACCAGCCTCAGCTCCTTGGCTGCGACAGACGGCAGCGCCAGCCATCCGGAACGCCCAGCATTGCTCACCCGGTCAACTACGAGCCCGACCGGGCAAGTTGATACGTCGCAACCGGCCGAGGATGGCAAGTTGTACATTGCGGACACCAAAACGCCTGTGCGGCCCATTAAAGTGCCAGATGAGTATACGGAGGCGCCTCCACTGCCCCAGACTGGAGAGTCGTCTGGAGTACTGTATGAAGTTTCCGATAAGCCCAAGCCGGAAGACCAGAAGGCGCCGCCAAAGTCGCCCGCCAAAGCTCCGCAGGACAACCTTCGAGTCCTCATTGCAGAGGACGATCCCATCAATATGAGGATTCTACGCAAGCGATTAGAGAAGGCTGGCCACCACGTTTCCCATGCCGCGAATGGAGAGGATTGCGCAAGCGTTTATAGTGAACAATCAGACGCCTTTGATGTCATCCTCATGGACATGCAGGTCGGTGCCCCGCAGCATGCTGCCTACCCAATGCGCAAGAGTGAATTGCTTACTAAACGTACTTACAGATGCCAATTGTTGATGGTCTAACCAGCACAAAAATGATCCGAGCGTTCGAGAAGTCGGAGAAATGCCAGGCATTGTCGTCCCTAGCCAGTCATCAGGGGCGGGTCCCCATCTTTGCAGTATCCGCGTCCCTGGTCGAGAAGGAGAGGCCGACATACATCGACGCCGGTTTCGACGGGTGGATCCTGAAGCCCATCGACATCAAACGATTGCATACGCTGTTGTATGGCATCACAGACGATGAGACACGCAATTCGTGTCTCTACGTCGCCGGGGAATGGGAGCGCGGAGGCTGGTTCCAGGCTCGGTCTAACATAAGTTCGGAAGGTTCATCAGACAGCAATACCACGCCCACAGGTCTGTAGTTGTGGGATTGCCTTTGCGGGGCGATTCGTGATTCTCTGGGGGAAATAGAAAAATTCTTGCTTGTCAGCCCGAGACTGCCTTGGAGCTGCGTATATGACGGCAACAAAGGTCGAGGGGCTGTGACAGACACACATTTGGATGGCGTTCAGGGGATATTGTTTATCTATTCTTCTCCTCACAAAGAGCCCGGCATCACGGGAAAAACGGTTTGGTTCAAGACTCGGGGTACGGTGGCTGGCTAGACATTTTGGAGGGCAACCATGTCAAAGTACACGCATTGCATGGAGTTTTGGGGGTGATGTGTGATATCCTGCTGCTTATGGTTTTCTACCTTGTCTATATATGTTTTCAGTGTGCTCTGGGGTTTGGCATGTTTCGCTCGAGGTCGAATAGGGGTACGTTTTGCAACCGGGGCTCATTGGGCAAGGTGCTTTGGTGATGCACAGTACTAGTCACAACGTGTTGAGTCTGGACAGAATACACGTCTTTATCACCTGGGGACTAGCGTAAACACGACTAGAAAGGATAGCGGCATCTTCCAATATATTGATTGCCTCGAATCATGGCGAGTCTGCTACAATGACCATGACAGTATTACACCAGGCGAACAGGTCCATAACTGTCCACAACAGAATATCTCCTGGTGACTTCAAGTCGCTATATCTAAGAAGTTCTCGGAAGTCTCGCGCGCTCACAGAAAAAAAAGAAAAAAAAGAGAGGGCACCCACCCGGCCGGTGGCCCTGCACAGAGATTACCAGGCCATTCATTGCCCAGGACTACATACGAACAGACATCTCAGTCCATATACATGGGGTCACCCCCACCTGCACCGACGCTCTGTACAGGGGCACCGTAGCCTGTTTTATTCGTGGTATTCCGCACTCGCTGGTTGGTCCCCTGAGCTGAATTGTTCAAAGTCTGAAGCGACCTTCCCATGTCCGCGGTTTGAGTAGCCAGCCCATCCACAGCGAATCGGCCCTCGGTTCCGCCTCCCACCCGGCGAGTCCTGGGGACCTCAAGCTGCTGCTGCTGCTGCTGCGGTGGCTTGGCAACGGCCGGTGTACTTGTACTCATGGGGAAATCATCTTCCTCCATTTCGGCGTCGGCATCTTGGTCACTGTTGTCGTCGTTGGCAACCGAAGCTGCTGATGCTGATGCCGATGCCGTCGTTGTCGGGGTTGTGTTGGCTCGCACATCATTTGACGGTGTAGCCCCAGGAGCGGCGGCAGTGTGTCGGGTTTGGGCTTGCAAGCTGGCGGCGTGCTTGGGCTGGGCTATGGCGGGAGAGTCGGGGGTGGCGGCGTTGGCTGTGGCCGGAGTCGGCGTGGACTGCTCAAACGGCCTCTGCGAGCTCATGCCAGAACCCCTGGATGAGGCAATGACGTTCTTCCAGCGCTCAATGGCTCGCGAAACCAGGGTTGTCAAGTCCACATGGCGATCGTCGAGGTTCAAGCCCACGGCTTGCGACCCCTTCATGCCAAACTCCAAGCAGTACGAGACAATGGACGGGTTGAAGGGTACGGTTGCCGGTGGCATGACCCTGAACTCCCTTGGCTGCTGCAGGTGGTTTAACTGGTCGATTTGGGACTTGAGGTTGACATTTTCCTGCCTCAAGTAATGCTGCGACTCCTTAAACTTGTCCACCTCCTTTTGCCTACGGCCGACACTCCGGGCCAGCTCCAGGGTCCACAGTTCGCTGCGGCGCTGCGGCGTGAGCTGTTCCCACACGGCATATGTTGACTGCAAGTGTTCGTTGACCTGCTTTTCCAAGTTGGCAGCGGCCTTCTCTGCCTTCTTCACGCTTTCCCGCAGATCCAGAGGGGCGTGGGTTTGGGAAGGTGGGTATGTCAGATCGTCGCTCGAAGCCGTGGTGGCTGCGGCACAGGCGACCTTCCATTTCCTGAACTCCTCCTGGAACCACGTCTTCAGAGCGTCAAACTGCTTTTGTGCGGGCGGTTGTATGGACCACGAAGTAGATGTCGGGTGTGGCGTGGATGAGAAGAGGGTGGGTGGTGCTTGGAGGCACTGGAGCGTTAAGGCTGGGAAGTCGAGGGCCAGGGGGTCGAAGTCGAAGGGGACCGAGTTCATATCGATATGTTGCCTATAGACGGGGGTGAATGAGGTTAGCGCTCGTGGTTCTTTGCGACGGGGCCCCCTCCAAGAACGGACTTCGGCAGGGATAAAAAAAACATACTTAGCTGCCCTCCACGAGCTTAGCATCTCCCTGAGGGCCAACTCGGCGGCTCTGGCCGTGTCCACTGCATCCGTCAGCTTCTGCCGGGCGTCGAGCTGCTGCTTTTGTGCGGCCCTGCTAGGGACTCGTTGCGGTTGCAGGCTCTGCCTCCTTGTCGGATCGGCCTCATCCCATTGGCTGCCGGGCTGAAAACCGCCGTTACGGGGTGGCAGGTCGTTCATGACCCCCGTGGCCTCCCAGGACGGAGGAAGAGGCCACTTGGGAGCTTGGTCGACAAAGTACTGGCCCTCTTTGGGGATGGAGGGGCGTTGGGTGTTGGCATCGTGGGCGGAGCTCTTGCCAGGAGCGGTGGCCGTCGAGCCGGTCGGGGTGCTCGGGGTGGAAGCATCACGTCGCGCCAACGAACCTCGCGGCTGCCTTCTAGTTATGGTGCCCCGCATTTTTCGTATGGCGTCGACATCGTGAAGACCGTCCGGGGGCTTGGGGTTTTTCTCCTTGATGTACAGGTCCAGATGTCTTCCCAGCGAAGACGAGGTGAAGGGCTGGGCGCAGTAGGGACAGCTTCGATCCTTGGGGGCGCCGGGCTTTGCAGCGGCGGGCGAGTCATTGCTGTTGCTGGCGGGATTGCCTCCAGCGTCGGACATGGCGGCGGGTGCGTATGCGTGCGGGCCTGGTGTCGTATTATATGTTTATAGTATACTCGAGCGGTGTGTTTTGCTCTTCCTTTCCTCTTTCAAGGGAACAGTGTCAAATGAATGTGGGTGGCTGCGGTAGAGTTGAAGCTGAAGTCAACGGCCGCAAGCAATGCTCCCCAGAAAGCTCTCCATCCGGCGACCGTTCGTTTGCTGGGCTAGTTGTCACATCCGGTAACTTCGGAAGTTCAGACGCTGGCCGGAATGGATTGCTCGTTGGGTGCAGAGGAGATGGGACGAGATGGATGGGCAGCGAGCGGATGGGGAGTCGGCTCTCTGTGCCAACGTGTCGGCGGTTGCAAGGAGAAGACAAGACGCGGCTTCAAACAGCTTCAGAAATTATAAGTGAAGGGGAGGTGATGAGAGAAAGATCCCAGTCAACGACGACGTTAACAGTACACAATACAATATACAACACAACACAACACAGCACAACAATGACAACAATGCTTGCACTGAACCAAAGGGGGAGATGCGAAAGTCGTTGCTTTTTCCCTGTCTTGCCCTTCTCGGGTTTTTTTCCCCCCCTACTGAATCCAATTGTTCTGATGATTTGATTCCAGGGGCTCCAGTACGTCCCGAGCAGGAGAGCAACGAAAAAAAAAGAGGGCTAGCTTAGTGTTTAATCAGGTACCTGGCTCGCGCTCCTGAGCATCAAATGCACACACCCCATTTTAGGTCCCTTCGTACATGGTTACATAGTGACCTACCGCAGCTAATTCAATCCATGTTGCCCTTCTTCCTCTTCATCATCTTCCCCTTCTGCACCTGTAGAAATCTGTCTTTCGTGCACGGAGGATGAAATAAGACAAGAAGAAAAAACTACAGTTTCTATATTGCTCTCATTAATCTACCGGACTAACAATTGCAACCGAGGTAGGCCATGTGTACCATTGCCAATGGCTGCACAGCGACAGGAGGCTAAGGCGTGTACATAGATATGGCTATGCTTGGGCAAGTACCGCAGAGCTAGGTATGTAGGTATATAGATATCCATTAACCGTACCTAATCAATAATTCGGAAAGGGAGCCAGGATCCCACACAGCGACCCAGACGACCCACCAGTAGCCACGAAGGACAAACAGACACGGGCTGTTGTACTGTGCTGACTGCACTGCACTCATTATCCACGAGGGATGGGCGGGAGACCTGTACGGATATGCACTAAGGTATTGGTCTGTTATGGATGATGCATTGTCAAATAATCTTTCGCATACCAATGTGATTGTGTCCAAGAGCAAGTGTAGGTAGGTGCCAATCCTGCCTGCCTGCCTGCCTGCCTGCCTGGGTAGCTATTTAACGTTAGGACCTAATGCTACCTACATTGTCACTCTGCTCGGTGCAGCCTCAGGCAGACTTGGGGTTTCTGCTCAGGGGCGGTGGAAGACAAGACAAGACCACCGCCTGCAGCTCCATCGTCTCGACATTAGCACTGATCGGCGTCAAGGGGCTGCAGACCTGCAGCGGTTTGGTTGGCTAATGGCGGGTTTCAATGCGGCGCCCGGGGAACCAGCCCATCATCTCCGGCTGCTGGCACAGCTAAGGGGAGGTCGGAGGGAGGTGAGCAGGTATCCCGACAGTCCCGACCGCCAGCCAGAGGCAATTGGCACTGTAGGCGGCGGCCGGCCTACTAGCGAGAGAGCTGAGGTTGCCCAACTGGGGCACTTGTACCCAACCGCGCAAGCCACGGTCGCTTTGTACCTGGCCACTAGCCGCGCTTATTAGACGGGGACGGGCTTGTGCTGCCGCGCTGTTGGACCAGAGACGTGACGAGAGGCTGGACGGATTTTGTGCAGAAACCGTAACACGCCGTAATGCACCGTAACTGTGGCAAGGCACTTGTGACGCGTCGAGCCACACCCTCCAGCTTGTAAAAGCTACAGCCAGCTAAGCTGCTCTGCTCTCTATCGCCAACGGGTCCATCACCAGCTTCAATTCAGCAACGCAACTTTGCGCCCCATACTCTGCTTACACCATCTCTTGGGCGCATCACTCCACCGCCATTGTTTTACGTGTAGCCGAAACTGATCTGCAGTTTATCACCACCACGCAACTCGGCTTCTTCAAACGCCACCCAACATGCCTCCTGGTAAGTTGCTTCGCTTCCAACCGCGCAGTGCCTGGCTTCCTTATATATTTTTATGCGCCTATAGCGATGTGACTACCGGTACTGCCATGCAGCGAAACGTGATTATCCTTGTCTCGTCCGCATTCTGGACTAACCTTACCTAATTTGCAGCTATTAGCGACGACGAAGCTTCCGAACAAAATGACGTCCAAGTCTCGATTCCCACGAATCGACGCGGAAAGAAGGCATTGGTCGGCTATCAGGAAGACGATGATGACGTGCTCGATCACTTGGAGCCTGAGCAGTCGGAACCCGATGGAGAGATTGGTGGCGGCGATGATGACGGCGGCAACGACGATGACGACGACGACGACGACGATAAAATCGGCGAGGACGAATTTGTCGTGGAAAAGATAGTCGGTCACGAGGTCTTACCCAATGTGAGTGGTGCATACCTGGCCCCTCTGTGCGCATGTCACGACTGACATTTTCCTTCTTTCTCCTTGGCAAAAGGGCAACATCAAATACAAGGTGAAATGGGAAGGCTGGGAGAAGAAAGCGGACCAGACATGGGAGGATGAGGATAACCTCAAGTAGGTCACAGTCACTCATTGGGTTGCTCCGACTGCCACTGACCAAGGGCCATATTAGGGATAACGCATCTCTGGTCCTTAGAGAGTACCTAGAGAGCGTCGGCGGACGAGAAAAGATCCTGGACGAGACAGAATCGGCAACTTCGCAAAAATCGGCCAAGAAGCGCGGTCGGCCAGCGGCCTCGAGCGCGACTCCGGCCAACGGCAAGCGTACGAAGCGCGGCAGCCACCCAGCATCTCAAACGCCGCCGGCGAGTGTGAGCAGCAAAGAGTGGAAGCCGCCGGCCGGGTCTTGGGAGGATGAAGTCGGCTTCGTTGATGCTTGCCACGACGAGAATACTGGCAAGCTTCTTGTCTACCTAACGTGGAAGAATGGGCACAAGACGCAGCACGATCTCAAGGTGGTCTACTCGCGATGTCCTCAACAGGTATGTGTGCAATCGGCGACGATGATGGCTGGCCACGTCCGGTCCAAGGCTAACACTGCGTACAACAACAGATGCTCAAATTTTACGAACGTCATGTTAAGATTGTTAAAACCACCGCGGATGCCAATATGGAATAAAATCGAGCGAGCAAGCAAGGAAGAAGTCTTGGGCGTGCACATTACTATTTCTGGGTACTGGAGTATAGGGTGTAGAGCTGACATATCGCTGTTTAATGAAGTCATGGACAGCATCCATGAGATTTCCCCTCCCTAACATGTTTTTGTTGAGTTCCATATGTACTGTTACTATGTTATTCAAGCCTGGGAGAAAGGGCAAAAAGGCAACAAAAAAGAAAGCTATTCACTCACGACATTAACAAGATAAGGGAAGCCTACGTAATGCATAAAGGAAGGGAGTGGAAAGGGCGGGTACTGCTGTAAGGCCTAGCTGCCTTGTATAGCACACTTGATGGTGCGTTTTGGGGGTTGCATGGTGCCTGTAACAGACCCTTGTCTTCTAGGAGATGTACCGCTAAGCTGGGGGCTTGGTGAGCTTCAGCCAATCAACGGCGGGGATACGAAAGCTCTGCCTACTCCACCTTAAGCCGGTTCTCCCCCTGCAGCCCAGCCTTGCCATTTAACAAGCCAGCCTTGCTATTTACGACGGCCGGGATGGCGGGGCAACGCAAGACTATTTCTACTTGATTACTGCCACCCACACATGGGACGGGGACCTGCAACTACATCTTGGTTCAAAGTCTGTCTTATCTTGTGTTTCTTCTTGCTTGCTTGCTCATCCTTCCATCCTCGATCCGTCGTCTGCCTGTCTATCCTACATACCACTATTGTGTCGAAACTGAGCCTTCTATCTCTCCATCTATCCATCCATCCATCCGCCAGTCCTCCAGCCTACCCACTTATCTAGGGTACTCCTACTTGGTAAGAAACTTACCTACCTAGTTAATGACAGTCTTATCTGGTAATAGAGAACTAACATAACACAGTCGCAGTCATGAAGAGAAACGACGTCATTGCCATCATCATTATCATCCTCTTCCTCGTCCTCGCCCTCGTCAGCTTTGGCATTTACAGATTGGTCCATATGGCACGTACCCAAGGCACAGTTACTAGCAGCAGCAGTGGCAGCAGCAGTTTGGCCGACTAGCTGGTTACCACGGGGCGTCTTGACGATCGGCCATAACACGGCCGCTCTAATGAGCGAGCTTTTACCATGCGCACTTTACGATATGTAACCATTTCTATAGTATAACGGAATTAAGATAAAAAGGGGAAGGGATTATGTTTTAACGATATAATATAAATATATATTTAAAATAAAATATTTAATTAAGTACTAATTAAATTATACAGCGTTAAGGTTTATAAAGAATAGGATTATTATTATTAATTAATATAATTATTATTAAACTTTTTAATTTATTAAATATAAAGATATTATATTATAATTAATGTTAATTTAAATTTAATATAATTTATTTATATATCTTTTATTAATACTTTAATATAATATATAATAAGCTTTTATAAATTTATAATTATTATAATTTAAAATAAATATATTAAATATTTATATTAATTTAAAAAAAATTATATTTAATCTTATTTCTTTTTAAATAAATAAAAGACTTTAATAAAAGAATTTAAATATTTATTTATATTTAATAATATTTATATTTATATTTATTATTAATTTAATCTTTTTATATCCTTTTAATAAAAAGCAACCGGTTTAATAAAATATATTAAATATAAAAGCGTAATTAAATTAATATAAAAGATAGATAAATAATAATTTATTTTAAAATAATTAAACTTTAAAGGATATATATTTAAAACAACCTCTTTACTCTTCCTTTATAAAGCCGTTAAATAAATAGAAAGAGAGAAAGAGAAAGAATCAATTTAAAGTCCAATCGGAGGCAAGGCCTTATATAGACTACGATATTATATTAGCTATTATAATACATTAAACGTTACCCGAAGGATCGGCCCGTACGGCCCTTAATAGCCCCTTATTAACGCTTATTACGGTAGATACCTATTAAAATAAGCTTTAATCCCTTATAACCCGGGCTTTAAACCCTTATAACTTTAAGTTATAGCCCTTTATAATTTTAAACCTTTTACCGCTTTTTATTACTTTAAAATTATTATATAAGCCTTATATATATTATTACGTTTTCCTATCCTCCCGACCGTCCTATAATTCGTTACTTAATATATTAAAAGAAAAAAAACGTTATAAGAATGGGATTATAATAATAATATATTTTATATTATAAAGTACTTTTAAGTCAATAGGAGTAATAAAAAGAAATTAACGGTAAAAAAAGTTAATATTTAAATAATTAAATTATATTAAATATAATTCGGGATTATTAATATTTAATATTATAATTTAAATTAATTAATATATATATTACTTTAACCGTTCTATTTAATAATAACCGGTCTTAAAGCCGGTATAATTTACCGTAATAAGCTTTATTAAAGTATTAATATATAAAAATCTATTAATACTTATTAGTAATAATTAAATAACGCTCCTTTTAATATATATATAATATTTAAACGACCGAATATCCTTATTAAATAATGTCTTATAAAGAACGTTTATTAAAGCGCCCCGAAAAACGTTTTTAATATTAAAGAATATTCTAATTAATCGAAATAATATACCTTTATATTATTGAATAAGTTATAAAGTAATTACTTAATAAAGTTATTTTATAATATAAAATATATTATTAAATATATTACCGGGTATATTATAAAGTAGCCCGGGAGGGGCCCGGGGGTTACCCGGGAGGGCTACCCGGTAACTATTCCGAAACGGTATATAACTACTTTTAATCGAATTACTAAGTAGGTTATAAAATAAGTTATAAGGTATTTACCTAATAATAAAAACGGTTATAAAGTAACGTTTATATATTTATAAAGTAGCTTTTTAACCGATATATATAATAATATAATAATAATAGTTATTAAATCTAAAGGGTCTATTATTTATTATAAATTAAATAAAAGAAATACCGTCGGGGGGCCTTTTTAAAGCTTTTTCGGGGATTCTTTAAGTAATTCCTTAAACGGCTTTTTCGGGGGCTTTCGAAGCGGCGGTTCGTCTTTTATCGTTACTTTAATAAAGTATTTTAAGAGACCCGTTTAAAATATAAATATAACGGCGGTTTTAACTTTTTAATATTCTTAAATCGTACGAATATCTATAAAAGGTTATAGCGTTATTTAATTAAAATCAGAAGAGGTTTAAACCTCTTCTTTAAATATTTTATATAATAGGTAGATTAAGAGAATATATTATATTATTTAATAATTATTATAATTATAAAGTAATAAATCGGTAATTTTAATTTATTATAAGTAGTCCTTAAAATTTATTTTACCGGTCCGGAGTTAGAAAATAATAATTATTATTATATACTTTAAGCTTTAATATTTAAAAAATATAATTTTTTTAAACTTCGGTAAATAATAATATAATACTTTTTTATAAGGTATATATTCTTACTTATTAATTTAATACTAATTCGTAATCTTTTTAATTAATATATATTATATAATTACCGTTATAAAAAGGTATTAATTAATAATAAAACGTATTAATCCTTTAAGGACGGTCTATCCTTATTATTTAAATAGTTTAAGGAGTTTAAATAATAGTATAGCTTTATTAATAATAGCCCCTATAGTACGTAATATTATTTAAATCTCTTCCTCGGTAATCGGCTCCTTAATAACCGGCTTTAAGGTAGGTTGCCGGGTAAGTTATCGGGTAGGTTCTAAAGTAAATTTTAAAATAGGTCTTAAAATAATTACCCCCGGCGCCGATAAATATATTATAATATAAATAGTAATAATAGTTTTTAAAATAATAAATATAATTAAGTATATTATAATATACCTTATAATACCTATCCCTAAAATAGTTAATAATAAGCTCCGTAATTAAAATAAGGCTTATATATATAATTTATACTCTTTAATTATAATAATAATTAATATTAATATTTTAACGGCATCTTTAATGAGTTAATCGGCTTTTTTATTATTAGGAATGCCTATATAAGCGGGGATTTAATAAATATTAACTTAGACGTCTTTTCCATTATTATATTAAAGTTTTCGGAGCTATTTTAAAATCTAAATTAAGAGCTATTAATTAGATTAATATTTAAGTTACGTAAAAGAAGCGATAACGGCTTAATTATCGGTAAAAATGTTAATTTATTTAAATTATTTAGTCCCGAGGTTTAAAGTTATTTCTAAAGATATATAAATACCCTTTAATTCCGTTAGATATACTGTAAACTACGTTAAAGTACCTATATACGCCGTCTTTAATTTTTCTAATTAAACCGTTTATTATACCGGTAGGTAAGTCGCCGTTCTAACCCCGTTATTATATTTATTACCGTTTATATAGAAAATTAATAATTTAGCCCCGAATCTCTTTATTATAGTATTATAATAAGTTTTACCGGCTTTTTCTCCTTTTTTAATTATTATTATAACTCGGTTTTATTAAAGTTTAATAACGAATAAATAAATAATTTTAAAAAGTAGTTATATTTTATAAAATTACTTATAATATTTAATAAAACATATAAAAGGGGATCGCTAATAAACTTTATAAGTTATATCGGAAGTTAATATATTATAATTAACTATTAAAAGGTTTAAATATAACCGGAAATATATTATATAATTCGTTAAAAGGAGTTATTATTTAATCGGAAATATATATATTTTAATATATATTATTAATTATATAATAATCCGGAAACCGCCTATAATTATTAATAAAACCTCTTATTATAATTAATATAAAATAATTAAATACTATTTCGTAATACCTTCTTAAAAGGTTTTTATATACAGCTAATATTATACTATATTATAATATGTAATCTACGGTATTATAATCGCTTAATATAATTACCGGAGCTATAAGGTATTATATCCTTAATAGGTATTAAAAATAGATTTAAAAATAAATATCGATTTCCGAACTTTAATATTAATAATTATTATATAATAATATTATAAAAGGTTTAGATCGAATTAAACGCCGAGGTATCGGAGCTTATTAACCGGTTTAATAAACTTATATTTAAATATTTAAATATATTCTTTTAATAAAAAGCCGTTAAAGCTTATAATAATCTATATACTTACTTTAATAAATATTATATTTTTATTAGGTATACCTCTAATTATAAACCGCTTTATCCGGAAATATATTAATTTATATTTTATTAATATAAAAATATAGCTATATTTCGTTACCCATATTATTACTTTATCGTATATCGTTTTTAATACCTTATAATTATTTATAATATTACGTTTAACGATTAAAATACCTATATTATTAATTTAAATTATAATTAATATTTAATTATTACTTTAAAGGTTACCCGGTAATATACCTTATAGATTATTCGGTAACGGGCTATTACCTATACCGATACCGGTTAAAGTACTTACCCTAAAGGCGTCCTTTAAAGTATCCTTTATAATTATTATAATAACCCTTATAATTACCGTATTAATTATTATAATAATACCTTCCTTAAGGATTTCGTTAAATAGGTTTATATTATAAAATAGTTATAATAACGATAAAAATAACGAACCTTAAGGAATTCCGTAATTTTATATAATTTAATCGGATTTACCTTTTAATAATTTAAGCTTTATATAACGGTCCTTTAATTAATTTTAGATTTAAAGAATTATAAATATTAAAAAGCCGCGGCGGATAAGGTAATCGATAAGCTTTATATAGTTAACGTTATCGAATACCCTTAAGGCGTTTAATATTAATAACGTAATTATTTAATACTCCCCTTTATTAATAAAGTTATAAATTTTATAAATCCGTTCTAAAAGGATATAAATAATATATTCGATTAATCTTATTTTATAAATTTTAATATAATTTTGTAATAAAAGGTAGAAAGTCTTAACTTAATAATTTATCTATTCCGTAATAATAGATTTTAAGGTTTTATTAATAATTTCTAATAAAGTAATAAGTTTAAAAGATTTCGTCGTATTATATTTATCCTTATTTAACTTCTTTAAAATTATTATAATAAAGTCTTTAAAAGGATAAATATCCTGGAAAAGGTAATAATTAAATAACGGATATAATATAAATATAAAAATATCTATCGAAATTTATAGGATATAATTTAAAATCCTTAAAAATCTAAGGGCTTTATATAATTTAAAACGAAAAAGAATGTAAACTATCTTATTTCTAATAAATAACGGGTAATTAATAAAAGTATTAAATTTTAATTTAAAGCCGGGGGTTATCGAAATATTTAATATTTCTAAAGGCTTAAGGAAAAAAACGTTATTAAAGGTATCGACTTTCCCTTTAAACGTAATAATTTTATCGATAATAAATATAATATTCTATTATACTACTTTTTAACCCTTAACTTTCGTTATTTTTACTAAACCTTAAAGGCTTTTAAGCCCTTTAATATAAATTTTAATTACCCTTTTCTACTAGGATTTAATAAGTAATTTAATTACGGCTATAACCTTTTCGTTCCTAGATTTCCAATATATTTCCTAAATAATAAATATCTTATTCTATTACTATTTCTTTCGAAATTAATTTATTTCTTAATATTTAACCTTATATTCCGGTAAAAAACTTAATTAATAATATATAATTAAATCTATAATTAAAATTATAACCTTTATTATATCCTAAAAAACTTAAACTATTTAATATAAAGTATTAATTACTTATTAATTTATAAACCTATTAAGGACCGTAAATATTAAAGCGGAGAAATAGGACCGAAATTTATTTATTAATATATTCTTTTAAAGCTTTTATAAAAGCTTAAGAAAAGCCTATATTATTTATAATTATAAAATCGTATAAATAAATTAGTAATCCGAATAATAATCCAACTCTCTCGCGATTTTATACTTTATAAACTTATTAATAACTATTATATTATAAATAAATAAATCGATAAAAAAAGACGAAAAATACTCCTCTCGGGTATAAGTCCCTTTAGATAATATAACTTTTAAAACTTTAATTTTTAAAAAGTCCTTAAAATACGGAAAGCTAATATATTTAATATCCCTATTACCTAGGTCCTCGACTGCCTATATTAAGGATTCTATATTAAAATTATTTATAATAATTTATTTTAAATAAATTATAAGGTAATTTACTTTAAAGCTTACCCGGTAATTATAATAAATAATAATAAGTCCTTTAAGGATATAAATAACCGATTAATCCCTTAAAGGTATATTATAAATATTATAAATATAGAGGGTATTAATAATAATAATAACGGTCGAGCCGTTAGATATAAGGGCGGGGTTAATAGGGTTAGCTACCGTAATAATATTATAGGTAATAATTAATATAACTAGGTATATAATATAATTAATAAAGGAAATACGAGATTAATCGAATCGTTTATTAACGTAAAAAGCTACTTTAAACGGTATAAATCCCGGGGGCGGTAATTAAAATATAAAGGTAATTACCGCCGGGTTATAATTATTATATTCCACGCGGCTAATTTAAGGTTCTTAAATAACGATAATATCGTAATTTATAATAAGAAGGTTCCGGAAAAAAGGTATTATTATAAGGTTTTTAAATTTACGTATATTATATTATAAAATTTATAATATAAATATATTATTTATTAAATATATCGAAGGATATTAAATTTAATAAAGGGGATATTATCGTTATTTAACTCTATATAATTATATATACATACCTTTATTTTACGTTTTTTTAATAACGGTTTAATAATATTAGCCGTTATATTAAATTTATAAAGGGTAACGTAAGTAATTCCTATTAATCCTTTAACCTTTATTAATATTTCTAAAGGGGTTCGGTTTTTCTTTTTCTTCTTTAACGTTATAACAACGGTAATTATAGAAGGGGTCCCGTTAAAGAGCTCGTTATTTATATTAACGTTAGTCCTAATTCGGTATCTTAACTCTAAAAGCTTAATATTAATTAATCGCTTTTTACCAATTATCTATCGAGATTTAATATAAGTAATATTAATATTTATTAACATTATAAAAGCTAATAATAATTATTTTTATTAAATAACGTATATTTATATCGGTTCTTTTTAAATAAAGTTATACGCCGCCTCCGGCTTAATAACGATTAATAACGATTCCGGGGCTTAATTTTATTCCTTAGGCATTATAAATACCTAAAAGCTAAAGGAGTTATTTAAAAAATTATTTATTTAAACGTTATCTTTAACCTTTTCTTAAACGCCATTTATAATAAAAGTACCGTTAATAAGTAGGTCCGGCTTTAAGGTAAAGTCTAAAGTACATTACCGAGTAAGCTCTAAAGTAATCGGGTTAATCATAATAGCTAGCGACGCCGGTAATAATATTAATAATAACCCTTTAAAAATAGGCGGTAATAATATAAGCAGTCCTTTAAAGATAATTAATAATAATAATCCTTATATTAAAGCTATAACTTTAATTATAATTTTAATAAAAATAACGGTAATAATTAATATTAAGATTATAATAATCGGTTAAAAAGGGGTTTTATTCTTTAAGGCCTCGGCGACCCTTTAGCGTTCTCTTTTCCAGTATTTATATTTAAAACTCTAATTATTATATTAATTCCAGCAATTAATATATTTAAATATATTATAAAAAGAGCGGACGGGATATTTTCTTATATTATAAAAGCCCGAGTAAAAGTTATATAAATTATATATAATAATATATTAAGTAATATTATAACTATATTTTTAATAACGAAGATATTATTTAATTTTATAAGTTTTATTATATCGTTCGATTATATATATTTTATTAAATTAAAGGCAGTTTATAAAGATAAGCTTATTTATAGGTTCGGGTTAATTAAATTCGATAATTATAAAAGAAATAAGTTTAATAGCTCCTTCCCTTATTAATTAACCTATATAAGTAATCTTATTATATTAAATTAAATCGGTATTTAATACCTATAACTATATTATTATCTTTAAGGGTTAATTTAAATTAAAAAAAGCTATAGGAATAGCGTGGATTATTACTTTATATAATAAAACGATTATTATAACTTAATTTCTTACGTTTTTTATTTATTAATTAATATATTTAATTAATAATTATATTTAAAAAATAAACGTAATATATATTTAAATATCCCTCGATTTAAAGAATATAATATTATAGATTTAAATATTATTAAATAGTTTTAAAGTTATCGGCCCTTTCTTAAAGTTATTAATTAAGGCGTTAAATATCTCGATATTTATTATACCTTTTATTTCTTTAATAACCGTAAAGGTTCCGGTTTTAAAGGCTTTAACGCGTCGGATAATTTAATTAATATAATTAAAGAGAGCTTTAAGGTTCTTCGTTATTATTTTAATAAATTAGGATTTAATAACATTCCCTTTTTTTAAAGAATTATAAAGTTTAATTATAATTTCCCGCTCGCTCGATATTATAAGGTATTCCTTATAAATAGCCTTTATAATAAAGATTTAAATATAAATCTCTTTAATAATTAAAAAAGGCTTTACTTTCTTAATCGTTATACCGGCTTAAGTACGCCGGCCTAATAGGTTACCTTATAAATTACTTTATAAATTATTTAATAAATTATCCGATATTAAAACTTTAAGTAAGCGATTTAAAATCGTTATAAATATAGATTATAACACTTTTAAAAGGTCTATAATTTACTTTTCTTAATATTTTTAAATAATAAAGATATCGTTTAAATAGGTCTCCTAAGCTTAAACCTTTAAAATATATAAAAACTTTTTTATAAACGATTCAATAAAACGATAAAAGGGAAGAAAATATATCGACGGGATATTAATCGTATTACCGTTCCCTTTTTATTAAAATTATATAACTTATTATAAGATATTTAACTTTTTAATAATTATATATATATATATTAAAGTATTATTTACGGTTTTATTAAGAATTAATTATAATTAAAGTTAAGGTAGTTTAATTATTATAATATATTAAAATAACGCCGAATTAACGATTCCGCTATTAAGCGCCGCGCCGGTACCGCGCCGAGACCTAAATTAGCTCGGGGCGTTACGGTACGTGAGCTAGCTTAATAACCGAGTTTCTAAGTTATAAGAGGCTTATTTAGAAGAGTTATTTTAAAAATTTCGTTCTGGCTTCTGTTATTATTTTACCCCGATAAATAGATAGAGTTAATTTATTATCCGATTAAAGGCTAGGGCTTTATATAAACGTTAGTATTATACTAGTTATTATAAATAGAAAAATAATAATAGAAATTAAATTGAAATTTTTAAAATAACTCTTTTAAATAAACCTTTTATAATTTAAAACCTTATTTATTAAGTTAATCTATATATCGCTATATCCCGAGTTAATTTAAAACTCGACGCGGTACTAACGCGGCGAGTAATAATAGAACTATCGATTCCCGGCGTTATTTTAACGTATTATAATATTTAAAATACCTTTATAATAACCTTTTTTAATAAAATAATAAATAATATATTAATATATATCTATAAAATTATAAAAGACTTTAATACTTTATAATAAACTATTTATACTTATTAAAAGGGCGGTAACGCTTCCGGTATTATTAATATATTATAAAAGAACCTCTCGCCTTTTTTTTTTAAATCGTTTTTAAAAAAGTTTTTTTATAATTCGAGGGTTTAAATTTTTAAAACCTATTTAAATAAGCTTTCCGCCGTTTAAAAGCTTTAAAGGTAATAAATTATAAATTTAATAAAAGCCATAAATAATACCGCCGTTAAGGTTTTTAATTATATCCAATTAAATTATTAAATAAATTATTAAATACGTTATAGGGTAACTTATTATAAGGTAACCCGCCTTAAGGTAGGTGGTAAGTAAACATAGTTTAAGGGATAAAGCCCCTTTTAATTATTAAAAAGGTCCGTATTTAAATTTTAATATTAGAAATTATTTATTAAAAGTACTTTATAAATATTAATAAATAAGAGATTATTATTAAATTTTATAATCTTTTAAAAAAGAATAGGAAAGTTATTAAATCTTAATTATAAGGTATATTAATTTATAATTTAATAGCTTCTATTAATTATCTTAATAATATTATTATTTATATAGCTACCGAGCCCCCTATAACCTTTTAAATTACCGGAATTATAAAGAATTATAAAAATATCGAGATAATAGATATTATTATAATACCTTTAAAACTATATAACGTGGTTTACTATCGAGCCGGCTATATTACCGAGTCGGCTACTCTTTTATCCGATTTATTTAATTAAAGTTTAATATATAATATCTCTATAATTATAATCCCGATTTAATTAAAAAAAGAGCGTATTATTTTAATAATTTAAAGAACATAAGGAGGTTTAAATCGAATTAATTAATAAATTGTTACGAAAGTATATAATATCCTTTAAACTATTTTAAATAACCGATTATATAGTATTAATCCTTAATACGAAACCCGACCGAACGGACGGAAATTAGATTTAATAGAAAAAGAGGTATTTCGTAATTATATAATTAATTTAAATACCCGAGGGATACTTATTAATATTAATATTATAAAAGATATAATTAATTTCCTTATTATATCGTATAAAGGCGATTGCATTAATAAATATTAAGTTAAACGCTTTATTAATTATAACCCGGACTTTAAAACCCGAATAAATCGTTAATATAATTATTAAAGGGCTATTTATAAAGATATAAATATTATTTCTAATTAATTTACGTTAATTATAAATATAAAGGTTAAATATAGTATTTTAAACGAAAATATATAAAATTTTAATAAGACCGGCTTTATAATAGATATAATCGGATTAATATTTATAATAATACGCGTCGATTAATATAAGAAGGTGAAATTAATTTAATTTAATAATTAGAAATAATTAATAATTATTAAATATATTAATTTATAATACTAATATATTCCGCTATTCTTAATTATTTAAAGTTAATATTATTTCGTAAATTGGTTTTATAAATACGATTTACCGGGCGATTAAGTAATTAAACCAACTTTTAATAATTAAACCGATAACGAGATAGGCTTAGATTAAATTAAATATTTTAATAAATATATTAAATCGTAAATAAAAAGTCGTTATTACTTCTTAATCCTTAACAGCTATAAGAATTATATTTTAATTAAATTCGAGGTATATTATAAAAATAACGATATTATTATAATTAATATACCTCTTTATTTATCGTATTTATTCTAGTTATTAAACATAATACTTTATTTAGTATTAAAGTGTATATATTTAAAATAAATTAAGTTATTTATTAAGGTATTAATAAATTATATTATAAAATTTAAATTCTTTATTACCTTTAAAGCTATATATTTTATTATTTTTATAAAAAGAATTATTAAATTTAAATTTAATATATCTAATTTAATCCCTTATTATTTTAAATATAATAAATTAAATAATAAAAGGTATAAATAGAATAATTTATAAAATAACCTTTATATATAACCGGATATATATATTAAAAGAGGTTAATTTAATATTTTTTAAATACCGGAAAATTAAAAAGATATATATATAATTTAAAAAGGGCTTTATTATATAAGAATTTTAAAAGCTATAAAATTAAAAAGTAAAAGGGAAGCATTTAATAATTAATAAAGGCGAAACGAGGGGTTTATTAAAACGAAGGGCGGTTAGTAGAAAGTATTATAATATTTACGGTAAAATAAATTATAATATATCCGTCCTACGGAGGACGTTAATCTATTAATTATATTACGAAAAAAAATTATATAAAACCCTTGCCTTTAATTTAATAGATTAAATAAGTAAGTATATAGTCGTAAACTAATTAATTATATAATAACCGATAAACAATTTAATCGATAATAACCTATCCGATTAAAGGATTACTCGTTAACCGCGCGCTAGCTCCCGCTTATCGGTACCGGCCTTTAAGGGCAGTTATCCCGCGATCTTATCGTACCGGCGCTTATCGTAAACGTAAAGCTTCGCGTCCTCCGGGGCCTCTTTCCTATCTCGTAAGTATATAAATACGCTTTCTATTACCTAATAATTTTCGCGGTATTTTTTATTATTATATGCTTTAAATTTAATATATAAATTATATATATAAAGAGTTATATATTATAATAAATTACGAAATAAACTACCTTGTATAATTTTTAATATTTTAAAGTCGAGTTTATTTAAGGTATTTATAATTTTCCAATCACGAAAGCGGTCTATTTTAAGAAGCTTAAATCTAATAATTATTAATATAATAATATTAGCTTCCTCGGAATTACTTAAGGCGCTCTTTATTAATATATACGATATAATATATATTAATACATATTAAGACTTAAATAATCGTATATACATTTAAGGGTATATAAAGGTATAAAGTTAAATAAGGGATAATAATAAATATAAATATATATTTATATAAAATAAGAAGGAGAAATATTATAAATCCTAAAAAATATCTATTTCGAGATTTTATACCTATATATAAAAGCTTTCTTTATTAATTTATGTAAAATTAATATCTCTATACTTTAATTTTAAAAACTTTATTATTTAAATATAAATAATCTTTAATAAATCTTAAATTTATATAGCGCGAACGAGTAATTCCTTTCTTAATATCTGGATATAATACTATTACGAGACCCGGGTTTATTATAAATCTTATATCGTAAGGGATAATAAGGTAGTAGCTAGGGTCGATAATTATAGCAGAAAGGGGCTTAATACTTATTATCTATTATCGCTAAAGGCTTTAATTTTTTAACTTATTTTTAAGATACCTATTTATTTTAATATAGAGTTATTACTAATTTATATAACCTTCTATTTATTTTTTATTATTTGTTTTAGCTGTAAGAAGCTTAATAAAATATTAAATAAATTGTAATATATAAATATATAAAAAGGATATAAAATCGAGTAATAAATCGGATAATAAATAATTTTAATTAATTTAAAATATTATAATTAAATTGATTTATATTAAAGTAATAAAATATAGAAAAGGTGGCCGATTTTTTATATTTAAGGATATTTAAATATATATTATTTATATAATTTAAATTAAGCTTTTAATTAAATGTATTGATTAATAAGTAAAGTATATAAAAAATAAGGTATTAATAATTATTTTAATTTATAAAGTAATAATCTAAATTATTTTTATAACCTCTTTTAATTTAAATTAACTTTAAAAGATAATTATTTAATTATAAACATTAAATACCGGTCTTATTTAATATAATAAAATTATTTATATAAATTAATTAATAAAAGAAAGGGTTATAAAATCCATTTTATTTATAAATATTAAATTTAATTATCTCGAGTTAATAAATAAATATATCCTTACGAAATACCTTTAATTTAATAAAACTTATAATATCGAACGATATAATAAAAGTTATACAATTAAATAATACCTTCGATATTAAAAATATAATTATATTATTATTTAATATATTATGGATTATAATATATATAATTATTATTTAAAATCCTATAATATAAAAAAAGTACTTTATTTACTCTTTTTATAATAACCTTAAATATATTAATTATAATAATTAATATAATATATAAAACTTCTTTTATAAATATTAAAAATAAAAACATTAAAAGGTTTAAAAAACCCTTTATAATTAAATGGCTTATTAATTTATATTAATTATATTAATAATAACTAACCCGGATTAATTAACCCCTAATCCCTTATCGACCTTTAAAAAATTACCGTTAGCCTTTAAAAGGTTAGCTTTTAAAAAGTTATTACTAGCCCTTATTAATTAACCGGTATTCTATTCTACGGAGGACGTTAATTTATTAATTATATTATAATTTTTTTTTTAAAACCCTTACCTTTAATTCGATAGATTAAATAAATAAATATATAGTTATAAATTAATTAATTATATAATAACCGATAAATAACTTAATTAATAATAACTTATCTAATTAAAGGATTATTTATTAATCGCGATTTAAACGTAAAGTTTTATATCCTTTAAAACCTCTTTCCTATCTTATAAATATATAAATATATTCTTTATCGTTTAATAATTTTTATAATATTCTTTATTATTATATACTTTAAATTTAATATATAAATCGCATATATAAAGAGTTACATATTATAATTGACTATAAAATAAGCTAATTTATATAATCTTTAATATTTTAAATTTAAATTTATTTAAATTATTTACGATTTTCTAATTATAAAAATAATTTATTTTAAAAAACTTAAATTTAATAGTTACCGGCGTAATAATACCGGCATTTTTAAAATTACCCGAGGTACTCTTTATTAATACGTATAATATAATATATATTAATAAATATCGAAATTTAAATAGTTATATATATATTTAATAATATATAAAAATATAAAGTAAAGGATAATAATAAATATAAATATATATTTATATAAAATAAAAAAGATAAATATTATAAGTTTTAAAAAGTATTTATTTTAAAATTTTAAATTTATATATAAAAGCTTTTTTTAATAGTTTATATAAAATTAGTATTTTTATACCTTAGTTTTAAAAACTTTATTACTTAAATATAAATAATTTCTAATAGATTTTAAATCTATATAACGCGAACGAGTATAATAAATCCTTTTTTAATATTTAAATATAATATTATTACGAGATCTAGGTTTATTATAAATCCTATATTATAGGGGATAATAAATAGCTAAAGTTAATAGCTATAATAGAAAGGGGTTTAATACTTATTATTTATTATCGCTAGAGGTTTTAATTTTTTAATTTATTTTTAAAGTATTTATTTATTTTAATATAGAACTATTATTAATTTATATAACCTTTTATTTACTCTTTATTATTTATATTAATTATAAGAAGCTTAATACAATATTAAATAAATTAACCGGTATTAATTACTTTAGAACCTACTTTCAATTAACTTACCCTAAAGCTTACTTTAGAATAACTTACCTTAAACCGGATAATAACTTATTAAAATTAAAAATAAAGTTAAACTATTTTATAATTTATTTAATAACTTTAAAAGCCGGTTATTATTAATCCGGCTACTTTATAATAATAAAATAATACTTTTATTTTTAATATAAAGTCTTAAATTAATAAATACTTTAATTCATTATTTTATTCTCCCTTTATAAAAGCTATAAGCCTATTTATAACTCCTTTAACTCTCTTATTTAAAAAATCCTTTTTAATAATTATTACGGTATAAGCAATTTGGGAGTTAAGGCTATAAGTTATTATTAAATTATAAAGGATCGAAAAAGATAGAGAAAAGAGGAAGAAGCTGGATGGATGGATAGATAGAGTTAATTTATCGTCCGACCGAAAGCTAGGGCTTTATATAGATATTAATACTATATTAATTACTATAATATATTAATACGGTACCGTAATCGCCCCTTCCCGCGCTTATTACGCTATTCGCCCTTTAAGCTTTAATATATCCCCTTTATATTTTTAAGCTTTCTATTATTATTTACCGCTTTAAATCTATTATTATACAAGCTTTATACATATTATCGCATCTCTTATTATACCTTTTAAATTTATTATCTATTATTATATAGCTATTTATATTATAGAATATATTACGCGTAAGTATTATAATAATAAGTAAAGGAAATAGGGGAGGGGGAGATAAATTAGCTAAAAGAGCCGTTATCGTAATATATAATCGTTTAAATAAAATCCGGGATAATATAAATAATAAAGGAAAAGTTAATAAAAAGGAATGCCGTTATTTAAAGGTAAGTAACGATAAATAATCATTTCGAGGTTTTACAATTTAATACTAACGATTAGAGCTAATTATATATAAATTATTTCCGGGCCTGCTATTTATTAAACGGTAAGTTTAAAAGCCCGTATAATAATATTAAAGGAGGATCTTTTATAATATTATAAACGAAAATTTATTAATATTTAGCCGGTAGTAGTTAGGTATCGTTCTTTATAATGCGAGAACGCCGCCTTTTCGTTAAGGTATCCTTACCGAAGTTCGTTATTTAAAGAACGCCCGCCGTTATCGATAAACGCCTCCGACGTTTCTAATACCGAAAAAATCCCTTAAATGATCGAACCGATATACTTTATATTATAAAGTAGCTACCCGGTAATATAAGGTATATTATAAAATAGTTACTTAATAATTAATTAGGAGTAGTAATTATAAGGTAGCGTTTATATGTTTATAAGGTAACTTTTTAATTAATATATATATTTATATTATAATTATAATTATTTAAGCTTAAAGGGTTTATTATTTATTAAAGGAGATAGGAAGGTTATTTCTTAAAGGCCCTTTTAGGGGTTTTTTAAAGGGCTTTTTAAAAGGTTTTTTAAGGGGCGGCTCGTCCTTTACCGCTATTTTAATAAAGCATTTTAAAAGGCCCGTCCGGAGTATAAATATAGCGGCGGTTTTAATTTATTCCGATTTTTATATCGCTTTTATATCGATAAGCGGTTTAAGCCTTTTTTAACCGGAGCCGGTAGCGGCTTAAGTCTTTTCCTAAAATACCTTATAAATCGGATAATAAAGTAATATATAGCGGATTATTTAATAATCGTTATAATTATAAAATAGCGAATCGGTTTATCGAATTTATTATAAATAATCTTTAAAATTTATTTTTCTTATATAGAATTAAAAAATAATAGCCGTTATAATACGTTTTAAGCTTTAATATTAGAATATAGTAGCTTTCTTAAGCTTAGGGAGCCGATAGTATAATACTTTTTTATAAAGGGTATACTTTTATTCGTTAGTTTAGCGCTAATTAGTTATTTTATTAATTAATATACGTTATACGGTTATTATAATAAAGGGATATTAATTAATAATAAACCTTATCGGCCCTTTAAGGACGGCCCGCCCCGGGTACTTTAATAGCTTCCTTAATAACGGTATAACTTTATTTACAGTAATTCTTATAACGGTTAATACCACCTAAACCTCCTCGATAGCTAGTAAGGTAGGTTACCGGGTAGGTTCTAAGGTAAGATTTAAGGTAGGTCCTAAGGTAACTACCGCTAGCGCCGATAAATATATTATATTATAAATAATAATAATTATAATAGGGGTAGTTTTTAAAGCGGTAGGTATTAATAGATATATTATAATATACCTTATAATATTTATTTCGGGAGCGGCCGGTAATAATAATATTAAAGGGGAATTATATAATATAAATATAATAACGGTATATAAAGCCTTTTCTTTCGCGGTAATAATAATTATTATTAATACTTTAATAATTGTTTTAATTAATTTATTAGCTTTTTTATTTCTTAAGATATTTATATATATTAGAATTTAATAAATATTTATTTAAACGTTAAATTATTAAAGTTTATTTAATAATTCTATAATTTATTATAAAAGTTATTACTTTAATTACCGTTAAGGTTATATTAAAGATACGATTATGGTTTAATTATCGATAAAAATATCGATTTATTAAAATTATTAGCGAGGTATTTTAAAGGAAATTTAAAGCGATATATAAATTCCTTTTAATTTTATTAGGTATATTATAGCCTGTTTTAAGGTACTTAAATAAATAATCCTAGAACGTTCTTATCGAGAAGTTTATTAAATCGGTTAATAAATCGCTACTCCGACCCCTCCGTTATATCTATTATCGTTTATATAAAATATTAATAATTTCGAGTTAAACTTTTTTAGGATAAACTTGTAATATATTTTATTTATTTTTTCCCCTTTTTTATAATTATAATAATTTAATATTTCTAAAGCGGGATAATAAATAAATAAATCGTTTTAAAGGGAGGTTAATTTTTATAATATATTTTATAATATTTAATAAAATAAGTAAGGGGAAATCGTTAATAAGCTTTTCATATTATATCGGTAATTAATATATTATAACCGGCCGTTAAAGGGTTTATATAGAAGTATAAATATATTATATAGTTTATAAGGAGTAATTATTATTTAATTAATAAAATATATATTTTAATAGTTATTACTAATAATAAAATACTTTAAAAGCCCTTTATAATTATTAATAATATATCGAATTATAGCCGCCGTAATATTATAAGGTATTATTTCGTAATACTTTTTCGGAAAGTTTTTATATATAGCTAGTATTATATTATACTATAATATGTAATTTACGGTACTATTATAATTTGGTATAATTATTGTAATTATAATATACCGTAACTTTAGCCCGCGTTTAAAATTATTTTTAAACTTTAGATCGATTTCTTTACCTTTTTAATAATTTTTTAAATATAATCGTACTATAGGAGGCCCGGATCTAGCTAAACGTCGAGATGCCGGAGCTTCTTAATAGGCTAGATCGGTTATATTCTAGGGATTTAGATATATTCCTTTAATAAGGTATTATTAAGGTTAATAAGGCCCGTGCTAGTTATTATTATATTTTTATTAAGTATACCTATTATTATACCTTTCCGCATTCGAAAATATATAAGTTTATATTTTTATAAAATAAAAATATATCCGTATTTTATTACCTATTTAATAACTTGTAAATATACCTTTTTTAATACTTTATAATTATTAAATATATTATTATTAATAATAAGAATATTAATATTATCGACCTATATAATAATAATTACCTTATAACTACTTTATACCAAGTTATTTTATAACGGATTACCCTATATTAACGTATTATAAGCGTTAGTATTAATATAAATATTAAAATTAAAGGGCTGTTTAAAGGTAAAGGCCTTTAAAGGCGTTACTATATTAATACCTTTAGCCCCTATAGTTATTATTATATTAATACCGTTAACCCTTATAGCTATTATTATATTAATATTTTTAACGCTTATTATAATAATTCCTTCCTTTAAGATCTCGTTAAAAAGGTCCGTATTATAGAATAATTAGAATAAAGGGGATAGTAATAAGCTTTAAAGGATTCCGTAATTTTAAATAATTTAATTAAATTCCCTTTCCAGTAATTTAAACTTTATACGGCAGTTCGTTAATTAATTACCGATCTATTAAATAATTAATTCCGGGAGTCCTCTCCGGGCTAGGTAATTAATAAGCTTAATATAATTGACGTTATTAAATACCTTTAAAGCATCTAATATTAATAATATAGCTACTAGGTATTCGCTATCGTTAATAAAGCCGTAAGCTTTATATATCCGTTTTAAAAGAATATAAATAATATATTTTATAAATCGCGTTTTTCGTATTTTAATATAATTTTATAATAATAGGTAATATATTTTTATATAATAATTAATTCGTTTAATTATATTTAATTTTAAAGTTTTATTAATAATATCTAATAAAGTTATAAATTTATATATTTTCGCCGTATTATAATCGTCTTTACCGGGCTTCTTTAATATAATTATAATAAATTCTTTAAAAGGATAAATATCCTTAAAAAAAAAAAATTAAATAACGGGTATAATAACGGTATAAACAAGTCTATAGAAATTTAAAGGATATAATTAGGGATTCCCAAGGGTCCGGGAGTTTTATAAAGTTATAGTTTAAAAATAATTTAAACGATCTCGTTTTTAATAAACGGTAAATAAGAAATTTTAATATTAAAAGTAAGCGGGGGGTTAAAAGTTTTAAACGTATTTAATAATAAAGGAAAGAATATTTTATTAAACGCCGTTATCTTCCCCTCGAAAATAATATTTCCGTCGATAATAAGGGTAACGTTCTATTATATAACGCTTTAGCTTTTAACTTTAATTATTTTTATTAAACGCTATAAGCTTTTAAATCCTTTATCGTAGGCCTTCGTAATTATCTCCTGCTACGCTTCTATTAAAGACTTTTTAATTATAATAACCTTTTAATTCCGGGCCTTTTTATACGCCTTCTAAATAGCTTAACCCTTTAATATATTTTTAATTATTTAAGCTTATTTCCATAATTTATTTACGTTTCTATATTTTACTTTATAAGCCGGTAAAAAGCCCGGTTTATAGCATATTATAAAGTCTATTATAAATATTATAACGTCTATAGTACGTTAAAGGGCCCCTATAGTTTAATATAGTTTATCGATAACCTTTTAATCGGTAAGCTTATCCTATATCGTAGGTAACTCCGTAACGAGGAAGGTACGGAACTTTTTATTAATATCTTTTCTTAAAACTTTTAAAGGGCTTTAAGAAGTACTTTAAACAATTATAATTATAATATAATATAAATAAACTAATAATCCAAATTATAATTTATTTTATTAAATTTCCTATACTTTATTAATTTATTAATAACTACCCTATTATAAATAAATAGGTTAATAATAAAGGAGGACTTATTCTCCTCTTTAATAATAATTCCTTTCAATAGGACGATTTTAAAAAATTTAAAGTTTAAGAACCTTTTAAAATATAATATATTTAAATATATTAAGCCTTTATCTCCCCGGTCTTTAACGGCTTAATTAAAAGATTTTATATTAAAATCCCCCGCGATAATATATTTAATTTTAAGGTAAATTACCTTATAATTACGGTAAATAATAGCTAATTCTTTTAAAGTATTTTCTAATATATTCTCTAAAGGGTTATTATATATATTATAAATATAGATAGTATTAATAATAATAAAGGGGCCGTTAAAGGCGGGGGCGGGATTAATAGGGTTAGCGGGGTAGGGAGTTATAAAGTTATATATAATAAATATCGTTATAATATCGTTTATATAATAAATAAAAGAAATTTATATTTAATTAAAACGTTTATTAATAAAAAAAGCTACTCCTAGTAATTTAAGTCCTAGTTTTAATAATTAAAATATAAATAAAAAGGTAAAGGAGTTATAATTATTAAATTTTATTAAATTAATTTAAGGCTTTTAAATCGTAATAACGTTATAGTTTAAAACCTTAAAGTCTTGGAGAAAGGACGTTATTACCTTATCTTTTAATTTCCGTATATTATATTATAAGATATATAAAGTAATTATAATATTTATTTCTTTTATATAATATCGGAAGTTATAAAGGGTACGTCGTCCGAATCCGGCTCCGTATAATTTTACTTTCTCCCTCTCGCTAACCTTCTCTTAAATTATAAATAGGACGATTAAAATTTATATAAAGTATTATAATATATAATATTATCCGGTTCCCGTTATCCTTTAAACGGCGTTTTTAATAAATAATTTAAACCTTATTTTCGCTTCTTTTAAAGGGCGTTTATATATCTTATATCCGGGGTTAAGTTTAATAATTTATTATTTATTTTATCGTTAATTCTAACGTTAACCGCGCGGCGGTAGCGTTTCGTAAGGGCTTTATTTTATTAAACTTAATATTTTTAAAAGTTAAAATTAATATCCTAATTATTAAATATAGTAATAGGGGTTATCGATATTTAATATAAAGTTATAATAAAAGGGTCGTTAAGTATTTTAAGCTTTATAACTTTTAAAGAGGATTCTTTAAATAGGAGAATTAAAGGAATTATAAGCGGGTTTATAACTCTTATAAAAAGAAAATAAAATAACGAGTTAAAATATTTATTAATTTAAAACTTTATATTAAAGATAGGGGTATTATCCTATTATTATAAAGCGATTAAATTAATAATAGCCGGCTCCCGGGGTTATTAAATAGGCTATAAAGCGGCCTAGTTTTATTCTTAATCTTAATAAGTCGTTATCCGATTTAAGGTAGGTTAATCTAGGGTAAGTTTTAGGGTAGCTAATGCCGGTTAGTCGATAGGGGCTGGTAATAGCCTTTTAAGGGCTGGCCTTTTAAGGGCTGGCGGTGGTCCTTTAAGGGCCGATAAGGGATTAAGGGTTAATTAATCCAGGGTAATTATTATTAAAATAATCGATATAAACTAATAGGTTATTTAGTTATAAAGGGCCTCCTAGACCTTTTAACGTTCCCGTTTCCGATATTTATAAGAGAAGCTCTAAGTATTATATTAATTATTATAATTAATATACTTAAAATTATTATAAAAAGAATAGACGGGGTATTTTCTTATATTATAAGATCTTAAATAATAACCGTATATATTATAATTAATAATATATTAAATAGTAATATAACTATATTTTTAATATTAAAGGTATTACTTAATTTTATAATTCCTATTATATCGTTCGACGTTATAGGTCTTATTAAACTAAAAGTATTTTATAAAGATAAGTTTATTTATTAACTTAGGATAATTAAATTTAACAATAATAAATAAAGTAAGTTTCGCAGCCCCTTTTCTTATTAATTAACCTATATAAATAATTTTATTATATTAAATAAAACCGGCGTTTAGTATCTATAATTAAATTATTATTTCTTAAGGCTAGTTCGGGTTAAAGGAGGCTATAAGAATAATGTAAATTACTATTCTATAAATTAAAATAATTATTAATACTTTATTTTTTATATACTTTATCTATTAGTCGGCATACTCGATTAAAAGCTTAATTTAAATTACGTAAATAATATATATTTAGATATCCTTTAATTTAAGAAAAATAATATTATAAATACTAATACCGTTATACGGTTTTAAAGGTATTATAATAACGTCCGTTATCTCGACGTCCCCGTAATCCTTTATAACTTTAATAATTTAAGAGGTTATAAAGGGCTTGGTAGTTATATAAATAATAACGTTATTAATATAATTAATAAAAGCTTTCGGATTATAAATTAATATATTTTATAACTAGGATTTAATAGCTTTCTTATTATTTCTTAAAGAGTTATAAAATTTAATAATAATTTCTTATTCATTAATATTTATAAAGTACTTTCGATAAATAACCCTTAACGCCGAGACCTAAATACGGACCTCCTTAATAACCGGAAGGGGCTTTACCCCTTAAATTACGTTTACCTACCGCCTACTTTAAGGCAGGTTATTCTATAAATTATTTTATAACGTATCCGGTAATTTATCTAATAACTTAATTAAGATACAGTTAGAAACCTTAATAGCGGCGTTATTTATAGCTTTTATTAGGTTTATAATCTATTACCTTTAAAACTTTTAGGCGGCGGAGAGCTCGTTTAAATAAATCTTGAAAGCTTAAACCCTTAAGTTATAAAAAAACTTTTTTAAGAACCATTCGATAAATAAAAGAAAAAGCGAGAGGTTTTTCTATGGTACGTTAACGATACCGGAAGCGTTACCGCCCCTTTAATAAGCTTAAACGGCTTATTATAAGGTATTAAAGTTTCCTATAATTTCGTGGGCGTATACCGATATACTATCCGCTATTTTACCGAGAAAAGGCTATTATAAGAGCGTTTTTAACGCTATAATACGTTAAAATAACGCCGGGAATTAACGGTTCCGCTATTATTCGCCGCGCCGGTACCGCGCCGAGCTTTAAATTAACTCGGGATATAGCGGTATATAAGCTAGCTTAATAACCGAGTTTCTAAGTTATAAGAGGCTTGTTTAAAAGAGTTATTTTAAAAATTTCGTTCTAGCTTCTGTTATTATTTTTTTAGAGGAAGAAGCTCTATTTCGATCCGATTAGAATATTATTTAAATAGGTAAGAAAAAGTCGGTTTAAGCTCGGGCTTTTTTAAGCTAGTTTAAACTTATTTTAGCTTATAAAGTAATAAAGGTTTAAATCCTAATACACGCCGTAGTATTACCCCCCCCTTTAGAATAGATTATTTTAAAATATTAAAAATAATAAAAAAGTATAAATTATAATTATATTTAAATTTATAATTTTTTAAATAAAAGAAAGGTGCCTTTAATTATAATTTAATTCGTTATAATTTTAAAGGCTTTTAATTCCTTTTATTATTAAATTAAATTACTATATATAATATAACGGGTTATTAATAATTATTTTATAATTAGGTTTTTTATAAGGGAGCTAACCGTTTTATTCTTTTAATAATTATATTTATCCTATGATTTTTATCGGCCTCTCCTTTAAACTGTCTTTTTTTTAAGGCTTACCGGCTTATTATTATTTTTATATAATTTATTAAATATTTTATCCTTAACGGTTTATAATTAATATTTTAAATATATAAAGGATTTAAAGGTTTTTAAATTCTCCTTATAATATAATTATAATTATTTAACTATATTTTTAAAATTCTTTATAGAATATTAAATTAAATTAAAGTCCTATCCTTTTTATTTTATTTAATATTATAATTTATAATAATATGTCCTTAAATTAATAATATAATAAATTTCTTACTCTTTTTCTTTACCTAGCTCGATTATTTCTTTTTCCGGGTTTATAAATACCTGTTCGAGTAACGGGTTATTAAGATATTTCCGTAATCTATTTATATAAAAAACCTTAAATCCTATCTAATTATTTAAAACTTTTAAAAGGTATAAATAGCCGATTTTTCGGTTAATTTCGTAATATTATCGGGTTAAGGAGAAATCGAGCTTATCCGCCGGCCTTATATTTAATTACGTTTTTTTAATAATAAATACCCTATTATTTATATCGAAATTTAATTAACGCCGATATTTATATAATTAAGTTTTTTTTATTCCTTAAAATTACTTAAATCTTTAATTCTCGCCTCTTAATCCTAGGTTAACCGTATAAGGAATTTTATTTCTATTTTATAAAGGGAGTATTTAATTAAGTTTTAAGGAAAGGCGGCTTAAGCCGCGTCTATTACCGGTAAGGCGTTATCCTAATCGTTTTAAAAATAATTAATAAATAGGTATAGCCTTTATTTTAAATATTATATAGCTGTTTTTATTTATCTGGTTATTTAGGAATATCCTATTAAAAATAGTTTTTATTTAATATTAAAAATCTTTAATATATTATTTATAAAATTAGAAATAAATTAAGGACTTTTATTTAAGGTTATTATTAATAAATATCTATAAATTTAATAAAGCCTTTTATAATATAATTTAATTACTTTTATCGTAATTACCGTCGTTCGATAAGCTATACTTTAAGTTTTCTTTCTTAACTTATCGATTATTATTATAATATTATTATTTCTTTTCTTATTTTTCGGTATAATTTTAAAATTAATTACGATAATATCTTATAATTAAAGGGGAATCGGTAAAGGGTATAAAAGGCCGGGTATTTTATTATATAATATTTTATTAAGCCGGTATTTTATATAATTAATTACGAAGGTATTATAATTTTTATTAAGTCCTAGCTTTTAATATCGGGCGTACACTATTTATTTTATTTTATTCCTTTTAAAATAAGCCGTTAAAATTTGGGAATAAAGTTTATTAATTATTTTAATTCGGAAGTTACCCTCGTTAGGTACTACGAGGCGACTTTAAAATAGGACGAACCTTTCGTTAATAGTTTATCTTTATATTTCGTTTTCTTAAGCTCTCTATTTATATATTTCTAAATTAAAGTAAGTAGAGTTTTTATTTAATAAAGTATCCATTAATTCGAATTTAAAATATTTAAACGGTTTTTTTATTAAATATAATTAAATAAAGCTTTTATTCGTTAATTCGATGAGGTAACGGGTTTCCTTTAACGCCTAAATTACGTTAAGCGTAGTTAATTTAAATAATATTATAATTTATTAAATAACCTTTCCATTTTTTTAAATTTTAAAATTATTAATGTTATAGAAAAGTATATTTATAAATATATTTTTCCCTTTAAATTTATAAATAATTATAAAATTATATTAAGAGAATATATTGATTTAATTAATGTGACGGGCGTTAAATAATCTCTTAATATTAAAATATTAAAGTACTTTATAATCCGTAATTATTAAAAATAATTAAATTCTTTATAATCTTATTAATTTTAACCGTTAATATTTTAAAGTTCTTATTATCGCGAGCATTTCTTTATTTTAAATAGAATAATTATATTTAACGCCTTATATAATCTCGGAATAGAAATATATTAGGTATTAATCGTTATTTAAGCCCTCGCGTTAAAGGAGGACGCCGGTTAAAATACCGTTAAAGGTATTAATTTTTACTCGGGTCTTTCGGTTATAATAGAAATATATTAAAATCGGTGCTTTTAATAAAGCTTTCTTTAACCTTTTAAAAACTTCCTAATATTTATTACTTTATTTAAAAACTAATCCCTTTTATATAAAATTAATTAAAGGTTTTATAATTCAATTATATTTATATATAAAATATCGGTAATAATTATAAAAACTAAAGAAGGACTAGACGAATCTTACGTTATTTAAAACATCTTATTCCTTAATTACTTTAATCTTCTTGAAATTAATCTCTATTCTATCGACATTAATAATAAATCCTAAATACTTTATTTTCGTAATATAAAACTCGTATTTCTTAATATTAACCTAAAAGCCGGTTTCTTTTAATTTCTATAGTACTTTTCGGATATACTTAATATATTCCTTTTTAATTTTTAAATAAATAAGGATATTATTAAAATATGTATTATAAAAAGAGTTTAAATATTTTATTAAAATTTTATTAATAAATTATTAAAAGGTTATAAAGCCGTTAATAAGCTCGAAAAGAAGGACTTAATATTTTAAAAAATTATAACGGGTTTTAAAGGTCGTTAGGTCTTAATCCTTAAACTTTATATAAATTTAATAAAATATTTAATAGATATCGATTTTTATAAAAAGTTTAGCTTTAATAATCCTATTAAACGTTTTATTAATTAATAATAATAAATACCGGTCCTTCTTAATAATCTCGTTTAATTTTTAATAATTAATATAAAATTTAAAACTTTTATTCAATTTAAGCGTTAATAATATAAAGGCGGCTTAAGGTATTATATTATTAATAATAAAACCTCTCTTTAAAGCGGAAATTATATACTCCTTATATATTTCTAGTTCCTTAAAAAATATTTTATAAAAAGGGTTATATTTTAAATCTTTAAGGGTCTTTCTTTTTTTAATTCGATATAGTAATCGCTTACGCTTCCTTAAAAAGGCGCGATAATATCGGATTAAGTTTTATTAAAGATATTATAAAAGTTATAATATTAAAATAATATTACCTTTTTAACTTTTTACCGTAAAACCTCGTTATTATCCGGAAAAAACTCCTTATTATTATTCTAGAGTTTAATGATTTTTTATTATTATATAAATATATAATCTCGGCGTTTTCCTCGCCGATATTTATAAAGAATCCTCCTAAATCTAGGGTTTAAATATCGATAAATTTAGGTTTATATTAACCGATACTATTATATTTTAATTTATAAAGTTTATTTAATTAGATTCTCTTTAAGGATGATCCCTTAGTTAGTTATAGCAATAAAAAGCTATTTAGCTATTAATTTATTTTTATTATCTTATAACTTCTAATAAGTCATTTCGGGGGTAGTTTTAAAATAATATATTACGACCTTGGATCCTTATCCCTCTTTATTTCTATAGAAAGTTATTTAATATATTACCTTACGGCTTTTATTATAACTTAAAGTATTACGGAAGGTATCTCGGTTCCGGTTAATAAATCGTCTCTTTTTAATAATTTAAGTTTATTTTAAATAGAAAGGGGTTAATAGAAATTCCGGTTTTAATATACTTTAACGCCGTCGGCGTATCGTTTATTTTTTATTTCTATTTTTTTATACCTTTAAGCGATATCTTTATTATATTCGGGGTTTTTAAAGAGGCGCCTAGTTTTAGTAATATCGATATTTCTAATTTAAATCTTTTATTAGTCCTTAAGGAAAACCAGTCTCCTTCTTCGATAATTAATTATAATATCGTTTTCTTTAAACCATTTTCGTCTTCTAATTAATTCGTATTTTATATTTATTATAAGGAAAGGGATAAAGGTTATTTTATATCCTTATATTTTAAAGTTTAAAAGAAGGGCGACGTTTATTAGTTAGAGAGATTTCCTATTGTATTTATTAATTAATTTAGGTTAAAACTTAATAATTTATTTTCAGTTTAATTATTTAATTATTTTATAAATAAGTTTTATATTTATAAAAAGCTTTCTATTTATTCCTATATCGATTATTGGAGTATATTAATTATAGTAATTAATAATTTATTATTTATTATAATATAGGTAAAGGTTAAAGGATCCCTTTTAAAATAGGTTTATAAAAAGTTAAAAGATATTTCCTATATATTTAATTCTAGTAATATCCTTAAGAAAGAGTTAAAGTTTTTTAAGGTATTTAATTTTCCGATTTATTAAAATCTTCCTTTAAATAGGTTAAATTAAACGGAATAGGGTTTTTAATAAAATAATTTATTTTAGCTATTAAATTATTAATTCGATTAATATATTACTCGTTAATTAACTTTTTATTAGGATAATTACGGGATAAATAATTAAGTTTCTTATAATTAAAATAGGCGTTTTTAATTAAAAGTTTTTTTATTTTTTTATAGGATTTTTTAAAAAATATTAATAATAAAGGTATTCTTTTATTCGTTAAAGGATAAAGATTTACCTCCTCCGCCGGTTTTAATTATATTAATTCGATTAAAGGCTTTAAAAAATTTATCCTTTTTTTTATTTTTATTATATTAAGTAAAATTACGGTTTTATTAATAATTATATTTTAAAATATTTAAATAAAATTTATTAAAAGGGGTATTATCGTTATAATAATCGGTAATAACCTTTTTATTTAAGTGGGTAAATAACTTATTATTTAGCTTTTATTTATAATTAATTCTTTAGATTCGGGCGTAATTAACGAGTTTAATAAACTTAAGTCGAAAATTTTAAAAGTTATTATTAAGTTTTATAATTAAATTTTAAAAAGTTTTATAAACCTTTTTATAAATATTCGGGTTATAATATTATTTATATAAATAATTAAAGAGCTTATTAAAAGTATTAATTATAAAGTTACCTTATTTATTAATAATAAAGGGATAAAAAGCTTTAATACCTTTATTACTAATATAACTAATAATATAAGTATACTTATTTTTATTAATAAAGTAATAATCGGTATTTAATTTTAATTTATTTTTAAAGGTTATAAATTAGTAATTAAATTTAATTTTAAAATATTTCTTATTTATAAATATCAAGGGATTAATTATTTTAATACTTTATTTAAAGCCGCCGGCGGTAAATTTAAATATACCGATAATAATAGTTATAACGATACCCTCGGTTTAAACGGAAATATTATAAATTTATATCGAGAGGTCGATAATATATTAATTAAATCTTTAAATTTCTTCGTTTCTTTTTTTAATAATATTTAGGAGGTCTTATTTTCCTTAGGAAATAGGGGTTTTATTATTCGCGCTTTAGTTAACGTCCTTTTAAACTTTATTTACTTTTTCTTTAAAAAACTTAATTTATATAATACTTTCTTTTAATCTATTATCTAAATTTATAAAGATTTTTAATAGATTTAAAGTTTAATCTTTATAAAATATTATAAATAAAGTTTATAACTTAAACTCGTCTTAAATAATAATAGGATTTTAAATAAATATAGAACCGAACTTATCCTTATTAATAAAGCTATTTTAATTAAATTACTCGTTTTTAACCTTTTTATAAAAAGGAACAAAGGGTATTATAAAGGTTTTTTTATAAAGATTATATATAATAGCTAATTAGTTAATTTTCTTTTAAATATTGTCGTTTATTTAATCGGCGAAGTCCTTAAATAAATAAAGGGAAAGAAACTTCTTTTTAAATTTATTATTATATAGTTAAAAAGTTACCTTGATTTTAATCTTTTTTTCTTTTAAGTTCGTATTTATATTATTAAAGGATTTATCGCTATTACGTCCGGCGGTAGTATTTTAATTATTAAAATCCGTAAGGCTTATATTTTAATAAATCGCCGAAGCGCGTTTATTAAATAACGAGTCGCGTACTTTTCTTTTCTTAAGGGTTAGAGAGAGAGAAAGAGTTAATTTAAAGTCCGATCGGAAGTAAGGCCTTATATAGACTGCAATACTATACTAGCTATTATAATATATTAGACGTTATCCGAAAGATCGACCTATACGGCCCTCGATAACCCCTTATTAACGCTTATCGCGATAAATATTTATTAAAATAAGCTTTAATCCTTTATAACCCGGGCCTTAAACCTTTATAATTTTAAACTATAGCCCCTTATAATTTTAAATTTTCTACCGCCTATTATCGCTTTAAAATTATTATATAAGCCTTATATATATTATCGCGTTTTCCTATCCTTTTAACCGTCCTATAATTTATTATTTAATATATTAAAAAAAAGAAAAATTATAAAAACGGGATTATAACGATAATATATCCTACGCTATAAAATATTTTTAAATAAATAGGAATAATAAAAAGGAAATTAACGATAAAAAAAGTTAATATTCGAGTAATTAAGTTATATTAAATATAATTCGGGATTATTAATATTTAATATTATAATTTAAATTAATTAATATATATATTACTTTAATTATTTTATTTAATAATAATTAATCCTAAAACCGGTATAATTTATTATAATAAACTTTATTAAAACGTTAATATATAAAAATCTATCGGTACCTATTAATAATAACTAAATAACGCTCCTTTCGATACGTATATAACGCTTAAACGACCGAATATCTTTATTAAATAACATCTTATAAAAAACGCTTATTAAGGTATTCCGAGAAACGTTTCCGATACCGAAGAATACTTTAATCGATTAAAATAATATACCTTTATATTATTAGATAAATTATAAAGTAATTATCCGGTAAGGCTATTTTACGATATAAAATATATTACTAGGTATATTACCGGGTACGCCGTAAAATAACCCGGGAGGGGCCCGGGGGTTACCCGGGAGGGCTACCCGGTAATTATTTCGAAACGGTACGCGGCTACTCCCGGTCGAGCTATTAAATAAGCTATAGGGTAGGTTATAAGGTATTTACCTAATAATAAAAATAGTTATAAAATAACGTTTATATATTTATAAAATAACTTTTTAATCGATATATATAATAATATAATAATAATAATTATTAAATTTAAAAGGTTTATTATTTACCGCGAATTAAATAAAGGAAATACCGTCGGGGGGCCCTCTCGAGGCCTTTTTAGGGGTTCTTTAAGCAATTCCTTAAGCGACTCTTTCGAGGGTTTTTAAAGCGGCGGTTTATCCTTTACCGTTACTTTAATAAAACGTCTTAAAAAACTTATTTAGAATATAAATATAACGGCGGTTTTAACTCTTCGATACTTTTAAATCGTATAAATATCCGTAAAAGGCTATAGCGCTATTTAATTAAAATCGGAAAAGGTTTAGACCTCCTTTTTAAATATTTTATATAACGGGTAAATTAGGAGAATATATTATATTATTTAATAATCGTTATAATTATAAAGCGATAAATCGATAATTTTAATTTATTATAAATAATCCTTAAAACCTATTTTATTAATCCGGAATTAAAAAATAATAATTATTATTATATATTTTAAACCTTAATATTTAAAAAGTATAACTTTCTCGAACCTCGATAGGCGGTAATATAGCATTTTTCTATAAAATATATACTTTTATTCGTTAATTTAACATTAATTCGTAATCTTTTTAATTAATATATACTATATAATTACTATTATAAAAAGGTATTAATTAATAATAAAACGTATTAATCCCTTAAAAACAGTCCGTCCCTATTATTTAAATAGCTTAAAGAACTTAAATAACGGTATAACTTTATTAACGGTAGCCTTTATAACGCGTAATATCGCCTAGATCTCTTCCTTAATAATTAATTCCTCGGTAGCCCGCTCCAAGGTAGGTTACCGGATAAATCGCCGGGTAGGTTTTAAAGTAAATTTTAAAATAAGTTTTAAAGTAATTATCCCCGGCGCCGGTAAATATATTATAATATAAATAATAATAATAGTTTTTAAAATAATAGGTATAATTAAATATATTATAATATACCTTATAATACCTATCCTTAAGGTAGTTAATAATAAGTTTTATAATTAAAATAAAGCTTATATATATAATTTACGTTCTTTAATCGCGGTAATAATTAATATTAACGCCTCGGCGGTATTTTTAACGAGTTAGTTAACCTTTTCGTTATTAAGAACGTCTGTATAAACAGGGATTTAATAGATATTAACCTGGACGTCTTTTCCGTTATTATATTAAAGTTTTTAAAGCTATTTTAAAATTTAAATTAGGAGCTATTAGCTAGACTGGCGTTTAAGCTACGTAAAAGAGGCGATAACGACCTAATTATTAATAAAAATATCGATCCGCTTAAACTATTTAATCCCGAGGTTTAAAGTTATTTTTAAAAATATATAAATACCTTTTAATTCCGTTAAATATATTATAAATTACGTTAAAGTATTTATATACGCCGTCTTTAATTTCTTTAATCGAACCGTTTATTATACCGGTAAGTAGGTCGCCGCTCTAACCCCGCCGTTATATTTATTACTATTTATATAGAAAATTAATAATTTAACCCCGAATCTTTTTATTATAGCGTTATAATAGGTTTTACCGGCCTTTTCTCCCTTTTTAATTATTATTATAACTTAATTTTATTAAAGTTTAATAATAAATAAATAAATAATTTTAAGAAATAGTTATATTTTATAAAATTATTTTTAATATTCGATAAAGCATATAAAGGGGGATCGCTAATAAGCCTTACGAGTTATATTAGAAGTTAATATATTATAGCTAGCCGTTAAAGGGTTTAAACGTAATTAGAGGTACGTTATATAATTCGTTAAAAAAAGTTATTATTTAATCGAAAATATATATATTTTAATATATATCGCTAATTATATAATAATCCGGAGACCGCTTATAATTATTAGTAGAACCTCCTATTATAACCGATATAAAATAATTAAGTATTATTTTATAATACCCTCCCGGAAAGCTCTTATATATAGCTAATATTATATTATATTATAATATATAATTTACGGTATTATAATTATTTAATATAATTATTAAAGCTATAAGGTACCGTACCTTTAATAGGTATCGGAGATGGATTTAAAAGTAAATATCGATTTCCGAATTTTAATATTAATAGTTGCTATATAATAATATTATAAAAGGCCCGGATTAAATTAGACGCTAAAGTACCGGAGCTTATTAACCGGTTTAATAAATTTATATCTAGGTATTTAAATATATTCTTTTAATAAAGAGCTGTTAGGGCTTATAATAATCTATATATTTACTTTAACGGATATTATATTTTTATTAGGTATACTTTTAGTTATAAACCGCTTTATCTGGAAATATATTAGTTTATATTTTATTAATATAAAAACGTAGTTATATTTCGTCGCCTATATTATTACCTTATTATATACTATTTTTAATACCTTATAATTACTTATAATATTATATTTAACGATTAAAATACCCGTATTATCGATTTAAGTTATAATTAATACTTAATTATTACTTTAAAGGTTATCCGGTAACGTACTTTATAAATTACCCGGTAACGGGCCGTTACCTATATTAATACCGATTAAAATACTTACCCTAAAGGTATCCTTTAAAGTATCCCTTATAATTATTATAATAACCCCTATAGTTACCGTATTAATTATTATAATAATACCTTCCCTAAGGATTTCGTTAAATAGGTCTACGTTATAAAATAGCTATAATAACGGTAAAAATAATGAATTTTAAAGAATTCCGTAATTTTATGTAATTTAATCGGATTTATCCTTTAATAACTTAAGCTTTATACGGCGGTCCTTTAACCAGTTTTAAATTTAAAGAACTACGGGTATTAAAAAGCCGCGGCGGGTAAAATAATCGATAAACTTTATATAATCGACGTTATTAAACGCCCTTAAAATATTTAATATTAATAATATAATTACTTAATACTCCCCCTCGTTAACGGAGTTATAAATTTTATAAATCCGTTTTAAAAGGATATAAATAACGTGCTTAATTAATCTCGTTTTACGAATTCCGATATAATTTTATAATAAAAAGTAGAAAGTCTCGATTTAATAATTTATCTATTTTATAATAATAAATTCCAAGGTTTTATTAATAGTTTTTAATAAAATAATAAATTTAAAAGATTTCGTTATATCGTATTCATCTTTATTTAGCTTTTTTAAAACTATTATAATAAAGTCTTTAAAAAAGTAAATACCCCGGAAAAAGTAATAATTAAATAACGAATATAATATAAATATAAAAATATCTATTAAAATTTATAAAATATAATTTAAGATCTTTAAAAATCTAAAGGCTTTATATAATTTAAAACGAAAGAGAACGTAAACTATTTCGTTTCTAATAAATAACGGGTAATTAATAAAGGTATTAAATTTTAATTTAAAGCCGGGGGTTATCGGAACGTCTAATATTTCCGGGGGTTTAAGGAAAAAGATATTATTAAAAATATCGACTTTCCCCTTAAACGTAATAGCTTTATCGATAATAAATGTAATATTCTATTATATTACTCCTTAACCTTTAGCCTTCGTTACTTTTATTAAACTTTAAAAGCTTTTAAACCCCTTAGTATAAATTTCAGTTATCCTTTTCTATTAAGATTTAATAAATAATTTAATTACGGTTATAACCTTTTTATTTTTAAATTTCCGGTATACTTCTTAAGTAATAGGTATTTTATTCCGTTACCATTTCCTTTAAAGTTAATTTATTTCTTAGTATTTAGCTTTATACTTTAATAAAAAACCTAATTAATAATATATAATTAAGTCTATAATTAGAATTATAACCTCTACTATATCCTAAAGAGCCTAAATTACTTAATATAAAGTATCGATTACCTATTAATCTATAAGCCTATTAAGGACTATAGGTATTAAGGCGGAGAGATAAAACCGAAATTTATCCATTAATATATTCTTTTAAAGCTTCCGTAAAAGCCTAAAGGGAGCCTATATTATTTATAATTATAAAATTATATAAATAAATTAATAATTTAAATAATAATCTAACTTTCTTATAATTTTATATTTTATAAACCTATTAACGGCTATTATATTATAAATAGATAAGTCGATAAAAAAGCATAAAAGGTACTCCTCTCGGGTATAAATCCCTTTAAATAATATAACTTCTAAAACTTCGATCTTTAAAAAGTCTTTAAAATATAAAAAGCTAGCGTATTTAATACCTTTATCGCCTAAATCCTTAACCGCCTACGTTAAGGATTTTATATTAAAATTACTTATAATAATCTATTCCGGGTAAGTTATAAAATAGCTTACCTTAAAGCTTACCCGGTAATTACGATAAATAATAACGAGTCCTTCGAAAATATAAATAGTTAATTAATCCCTCGAAGGTATATTATAAACGTTATAAATATAGAAGGTATTAATAATAATAATAATAATTAAGTTATTAAACGCGGGGGCGAGATTAATAAAGTTAATTATTATAATAATATTATAAATAATAATTAATATAACTAGGTATATAATATAATTAATAAAGGAAATATAAGATTAATCGAATTATTTATTAACGTAAAAAGCTACTTTAAGCGATATAAATCCCGGGGGCGGTAATTAAAGTATAAAGGTAACTACCGCCGGGTTATAATTATTATATTCCGCGTAATTAATCTAAAGCTCCTAAATAGTAATAATATCGTAATTTATAACGAGAAGGTTCCGGAAAAAAAATATTATTATAAAGTTTTTAAATTTATATATATTATATTATAAAATTTATAACGTAAATATATTATTTATTAGGTATATCGGGGGATATTAAACTTAATAAAGGGGATATCGTCGTTATTTAACTCTATATAATTATATACGTATACCCTTATTTTACGTTTTTCTAATAATAATTTAACGATATTAGCCGCTATATTAAATTTATAAAAGGTAGCGTAAACGATTCCCGCTAATCCTTTAACCTTCGTCGGTATTTCTAAAAAGGTTTAATTTTTCTTTTTCTTCCTCGGCGCTATAGCGATAGTAACTATAGAAAGGGTCCCGCCGGAAAGCTCGTTATTTATATCGGCGTTAGTCCTAACTCGGCGTTTTAATTTTAAAAACTTAATATTAATTAATCGCTTTTTACCAACTATTTATTAAAATTTAATATAAATAATACTAACGCTTATTAACGTTATAAAGGCTAATAATAATTATTTTCATTAAATAACATATATCTATATCGATTCTTTCCAAATAAAGTCATATACCGCCTCCGGCTCGGTAACGATTAATAACGATTTTAAAGCTTAATTTTATTCCTCGGGCGTTATAAGTATCCGGAAATTAAAGGAGTTATTTAAAAAATCATTTATTTAAACATTATCCCTAACCTTTTTTTAAACGCCGTTTATAACGAAAGTATCGTTAATAAATAGGTCCGGCTTTAAAGTAGGGTTTAAAGTATATTACCGGGTAAGCTCTAAAATAATCGGGTCGATTATAATAACCGGCGGCGCCGGTAATAATATTAATAATAGCCCTTTAAAAACAGGCGGTAATAATATAAACAGTCCTTTAAGGGTAATTAGCGGTAATAATCCTTATATTAAGGCTATAACTTTAATTATAGCTTTAATAAAGGTAATAATAATAGTTAATACTAAAACTATAATAATTGGCTAAAAAGGGGTTTTATTCTTTAGGGCCTCGGCGACCTTTTAACGTTCTCTTTTCCGGTATTCGTACTTAGAATTCCAATTATTATATTAATTTTAATAATTAATATATTTAAATATATTGCAAGAAGAACGGACGGGGCATTTTTTTATATCGTAAAAGCCTAAATAAAAGCTATATAAATCGTATATAGTAATATATTAAATAATAATATAGCTGTATTTTTAATAATAAAAATATTATTTAATTCTATAAATCCTATTATATCGTTCGATTATATACGTTTCGTTAAATTAAAAGCAACCTATAAAGATAAACCTATTTATAAATTCGGGTTAATTAAATTCGATAATTATAAAAAAAAAAGATTTAATAACTCCTTCCCTCATTAATTAGCCTATATAAATAATTTTATTATATTAAATTAAATCGGTATTTAATACCTATAATTATACCGTTATCTTTAAAGGCTAATTTAAGCTAAAAAAGGCTATAAAAATAATATAAATTACTATTTTATATAACGAAATAATTATTATAATTTAATTTCTTATATTTTTTATTTATTAATTAGCATATTTAATTAATAATTATACCTAAAAAATAAACGTAATATATATTTAAATATCCCTTAATTTAAAGAATATAATATTATAGATTTAAATACTATTGAATAATTTTAAAGCTGTCGGCCCTTTCTTAAAGCTATTAATTAAAATATTAAATATTTTAATATCTATTATACCTCCTATTTCTTCGATAGCTATAAGGGCTCCGGTTTTAAAGGCTTTAACGCGTCGGATAACTTAATTAATATAATTAAGGAGAGCTTTAAAGTTCTTTATTATTATCCTAATAAATTAGGATTTAATAACGTTCCCTTTTCTTAAAGAATTATAAAATTTAATCGTAATTTCCCGTTTATTTAATATTATAAAGTATTCTTTATAAATAGCTTTTATAATAAAGATTTAAATATAAATCTCTTTAATAACCGGAGAAAGCTTTACTCTCCCGGCCGTTATACCGGCTTAAGTACGCCGGCCTAATAAATTACTTTATAAATTACCCTATAAATTACTCGGTAGGTTACCTAATATCGAGACTTTAAATAAACAATTTAAAATCGTTATAAATACAGATTATAATACTTTTAAAAGGTTTATAATCTATTTTTCTTAATACTTTTAGATAATAAAGATATTATTTAAATAAGTCTCTTAAATTTAAACCTTTAAAACGTATAAAAACTTTTTTATAAACGATTCGATAAAATAGTAAAAGGGAAGAAAGCGCGTTAATAAGACGTTAATCGCGCCGCCGTTCCTTTTTTACTAGGATTATATAATTTATTATAAGATATTTAACTTTCCGATAATCTTATATATATATACCGAGGTATTATTTATAATTTTATTAAGAACTAGCTATAATTAAAATTAAAGCGGTTTAATTATTATAATATATTAAAATAATACTAAATCGGCGATTCCGTTATTAAACGCCGCGCCGATATTACGCCGAGACCTAAGTTAGCTCGGGGTATTACGATACGTAAGCTAACCTAATAACCGAGTTTCTAAGTTATAAGAGGCTTATTTAAAAGAGTTATTTTAAAAATTTCGTTCTAGCTTCTATTATTGTTTTTTTTTGATTTAAGGGTTAATAGGGATCGATCGATATTATTTAGATTAAATACGACAGTTTTACGCGTTATAATTACGCGCGCGTTACGTTCCTTTTAATTTAAAGGTATTTTATTCTTTTACTTTATTTAATTAAAGTCGTTCCGGGGTTTTAAATTAGATATAGGATATTATTATAGCTTTTTTAAGCGGGTATATTTAATCTTTTTCGATAATATTACGGTATAAGTAATTTGGGAATTAAGGCTATAAGTTATTATTAAATTATAAAGGATCGAAAAAGATAGAAAAAAGAAAAAGAAACTCTATCTCGATCCGATTAGAATATTATTTAAATAAATAGGAAAAAGTCGGTTTAAGCTCGGGCTTCTTTAGGCCAGCTTAGCCCTACTTTAGTTTACAGGGTAATAAAGGCCTAAGTCCTAATACGCGCTGTAGTAATAATTAATAATAATAAAATAGAGAAAGAAGGAAGGAGTAATAAAGCTAGTACGTATATAGCTTTTAAAATAAGTATTAACGTATATACGGGTTATTAATATTAATTAATTAAATCGGTCCCTTTAATAAAGTTTATTAAAATGCCGGTAGTATAAAGAAAACTTACCGATTTTAATAAATCTAATTTTCTTATTATTTAAATTATATACTTATTTATTATAATAGGATAATATATATTTTTAATAATTTATATCTTTATTTTAATAGCATCTATATATACTAGTTTTCGTTTTAAATATCGGGATTTTTAAATATTAAATTTTCGTTTTAATATTTGGGGTTTTTAATATAGTTTTATTATTCTTTAAGAAACTTATATTTACGCGGTTTTCTATATTTATATTTAAATTCGGTATTTTTTAAGGGAATTAGTTAATAAAACTATTCATATAGATAGTTATAATAAGGTTATTTTTATATTATAGGTTTTCTTTTTTAATATATTTAATACTTCTTAATTAATTCTTTAATATTATTAAACGTATCCTTTCGATATTATATATTTCATTTATATATAAAACTTTCCCATTTAATTAGGTATTTATATTTATATTTATTATAATTAAATTTATAATATAATGAAGGAGATTATTATTTTAATTTACGTTAATAGGTCCTGGCGGAGGGCTCTTTTTATTAAAGATATTATTATTATTTAATAATAATATTAAATACTCGATTAGAATAATAAAAGGAATATGTATATAGTTTACAAAGTCGAGTTTATATATTAATTTATTAATATATTTAAATATTCTTTGAAAATTAAAGGGTTATTATAAATATTTACGGGATGGTTTATTTAATAAATAATAATTATAATATAATTTAAAGTAGACTTTATTTTTAATATTAAATTTAAAGTTTTAATAACGGAGATTGTATTAATACTTTATAGTGATAATAATATAATTTATAATTAATAATACGTTTTTATAAATATATTTTTATATATATATATTAGATATTTAAAGGCGTTTTACTAGTAATATTAATATTAATAATAATATTTAAAGGATTAAGGAGCTTAAATTTAAAGAGTTATTAATATAGGGTTAAGTTAATAACGCGTTAATAAGCGTTATTTATATTTTATTATAATAAAGGGATAAAGTTAAGCTAGTTCTTATTAAAATATATAAAATTATAAACTCGAATATTAATTGTAATTTCTTAATTTCTGTATTTAAAGAAATTATATACTTATAGATATTAAATAATAATTAATAAGAGGTATATATCAAAAGATTTCTATATATTTTATTAGAAGTCTTTTATAAATTTAGAGTTTTAATTAAAAACAATATTTTTTGATATTCTTTAATTAAAGAGAAAGAGCTAAGTTTTAAAAACTATTCCTTAATTTTTTATTATATATTAAATATTATTAAAAAGGAGTATAATTTATTTAAAAATTTAATAAAAGATTATTATTATATAATTATAATAATTGTAATAACTTTTTCTTTTTAATTATTAAAGTATTCCGTCCTATGGAGGACGTTAATTTATTAATTATATAAAACCTTTACCTTTAATTTAAGAGATTAAATAAACAAATATATAATTTAATTAATTATATAATAATTCATAAATAGTTTAATCGATAATAACCTATCCGATTAAAGGATTATTTATTAATTATAATTCGCCTTTCTTTTTAACGCTAGCTCCTGTTTATCGATACCGGCTTTTAAGAGAGAAAGAGAATTAATTTAAAGTCCGATTAGAAGCAGGGCCTTATATAGATTATAGTATTATATTAACTATTATAATATATTAGACGTTACCCGAAGGATCGGCTTATACGGCCCTCGATAACCCTTTATTAATATTTATTACGATAAATATTTATTAAAATAGGCTTTAATCCTTTATAACTTAGGCCTTAAGCCTTTATAACTTTAAGCTATAGCCCCTTATAATTCCAAGCTTTCTATCGCCTTTTATCGCTTTAAAATTATTATATAAGCCTTATATATATTATCGCGTTTTCTTATCCTCCTAACTATTTTATAATTCATTATTTAATATATTATAAATTATTTAAATTACGGAATATATCGATATATAAAGAATAAAAATAAAAAATATTATAAGAACGGGATTATAACGATAATATATCCCGCGTTATAAAATATTTCCGGGTAAATAAAAATAATAAAAGGGAAGATAATAACGAGAAAAATTAATATTTAAATAATTAAATTATATTAAATATAATTTCGGGATTATTAACGTTTAATATTATAATTTAAATTAATTAATATATATATTACTCTAACTATTTTATCAAGTAATAACCGTTATTAAATCGGTATTAATATTATATTACAATAAGCTTTTTTAATATGTTAATATATAAAAAGTTATCGATACTTATTAATAATAATTGAATATCGCTTTTAATGACGCGTACGCGACGTTTTTATAATAAGGTATCTTTACCGATTAATACCTTCCGAAGAACGCCTATTATTATCGATAAACCCCCGAAAACCACCTTTAATATTAAAAGAATCCCTTAAACGATCGAGCCCATATATTAATCCTTATATTATTAAATAAGCTATAAAGTAATTATCCGATAACGATATATTATAAAATAATTACCCGGGAAGGTTACCCGATAGTATAAAGTAGATTACCGGGTACGCTATAAAGTAACTATTTAATAGCTATTCTAAAATGATATAAAGCCACTCCTAATCGAATTATTAAGGAGGTTATAAAATAAATTAAAAAATAATTACTTAATAATAAATAAAGTAATATATATATATTTATAAAATAGCTTTTTAATCGCTATATATAATAATATAATGATAATAATTATTAAACTTAAAGGGTGTATTATTTATTACAAATTAAATAAAAGGGATACCGTTAAGGGGCCTTTTTAAAGGTTCTTTAAACGGTTTCTTTAAAGGTTTCCGGAATAATAATTTATCCTTTACTATTACTTTAATAAAGCGTTTTAAAAGATTTATTTAAAATATAAATATAACGACGGTTTTAACTCTTTAATACTTTTAAATTATTTAAATATCTATAAAAAGCTACGGCATTATTTAATTAAAGCCGGAAAAGGTTAAAACCTCCTTTTTAAATACTTTATATAACGGGTAAATTAAAAGAATATATTATATCGTTTAACGATTATTATAATTATAAAACGGCGAATTAACTATTTTAATTTATTATAAGTAATCTTTAAAGTTAATTTTACTAGTCCGGAGCTAGAAAATAATAATTATTATTATATATTTTAAATTTTAATATCTAAAAAGTATAACTTTTTCAAGCTTTAATAAATAATAATATAATACTCTTCCGTAAAATATATACTCCTATTTATTAATTTAACGTTAATTTATAATCTTTTTAACTAATATATATTATATAACTATTATAATAAAAGGATATTAATTAATAATAAAATATATCGGTCCCTTAAAGACGGTTTATCCCGGCTATTTAAGTAGCTTAAGGAGCTTAAATAATAATATAACCTTATTTATTATAACCCTTATAATATATAATACCGCCAGGGTTGGCAATTAGTCTGACTAATTTGAATTTAGTCACTTTTTAGTCGACTAATTTTAGTCAGGGAGCTGACTAAATTCACTTTAGTCTTAGTCAATAAAAATCATGAATTTAGTCATTTTAGTCAAACTAATAATTAAATTCTTTTAGTCTTAATCAATAACTAATATTAATCGACTAAAATTCATTTTTTATTCATTAGAAATGAATATATTTAATAAATTTATTAAAAGATTTTATATTATTTAATATAATATTTATTATATCATTAAACCTATTTTATAATAGATATAAAGAATATTTAATATTATTTCTATTATTATTTATTAATATAAAATTAATATTTAAATTCTTTTTTTTAAATATCCCTTTTAAATTATTAATAATAAAAATAAATAAATATTTAATAATATATTAATATATTTATTAATAAAAGAATATAATTTTTTTTATTAAATATAATGTAATTTTACTTTATAATAAATATAAAAAGCCTTCTTTTAAATATTATATTTAATTAATAAAAAATGATATTTAATATAAATAAGGTTTAATAAAATATTAATATATTTATTAATAAAATAGATATAAATATACTTTTTATTTATTAAGTTTATTATGTTTTTATATATTAATAAATATTAAAATCTTATTTTATATAGTTATATTTATTATAATATAATTAATATTTAAAATATCTATTTAATAAAATCGCTTTCGATTAAAATAATATATAAATAAAATAAAATATAATAAAATATTAATATCTTTATTAATAAAATAGATATAAATATACTTTTTAGCTATTATATCTATTATATTTTTATATATTAATAAATATTTAAAATATATTTTATATAATTATAATTATTATATTAAAATTAATATTAAAAATATTTAAAAAATATTAAATAAATATTAAAAATATATTAAAAGAATTTAATTTACTGAATAAAAAATGACTAAAATTCGATTAAATAAATTATTAAATTATTCTTAGTTTAGTCACTTTAATGAATTTAGTCACTCGATTTTAGTTACTGATTAATTTAGTCAGACTAATTTAGTCATTAGGTTGAATAAATTCTGAATTTTAGTTACTGATTAAAATTAGTCTTAGTCTTAGTCATTATTCACCCTGAATAATTGCCAACCCTGTTAATAACCGAGTTTCTAGGCTATAAAAGGTTTATTTAAAAGAATTATTTCTAAAATTTCGTTCTGGCTTTTATTATTGTTTTTATTTCTCTTTTATAATATAATTAATAAATTAATGTCCTCCGTAAGATAATAAAAAATAATATTTATTATTTATATATTATAATACGCTTCTTTATTATATTTAAATTAAACCTATTAGTATAAAAGTTAGATAATTTAATTGAAAGGTATTTTAAAAATAATCTTTTTAAGTTTATAAAATATTCTTTTCCTTAATAAACGATTTATATTTAATAAATATTTAATATATTCTTAAATCATTTTTAAAATATCATAATATTATTAATAAAACTGAAATAAAAATCCCGAAATAGTTTTAAATATTAATTTATAAAGTATTAAATATATATATAGAATTTATAAAACCTTATTAATATTATTATAAAATATTTAAAACAATTATAATTAATAATTATAAACCTATTTTAATAATTTAAATATATTTAAAATTAATAAAGAAATTATATTATAATAATAATAATAATTTATCTTATATTTTAAATAATTTTAATAACTTTAATTTAAAGCGGTAGGGAATATATAGTTAATATAGTTATTAAATTTAATAATTAGAAATTAATAATTATTTAAACTTTAACTTTTCTAAAAATATAATATTAAATAATATATAATAATATAATAAAAAGATATAGTTTATTTACTTATATTAATCGCCTTTTTTAATAAAATATATTATATAATTTATTTAAAACTTATTAGTTTTATAATTTAAATATATAAATAATCCTTTATATATATATAAACGCCTTTATAAATCTTAATTTCTAATATATCTTATAATTTAATTATATTTAATATAAAATATAATATAGAGTATTTAAATTTATTTAAAATAGAAATATTTAATAATATTGTAAACGAAGAGTAATTACCGGGGTTAATAATTGTATTAAATATATAATTTATTACAAAAGTTATTAACTTATTATAAGAATTTAATTTTATTAATTCTATTATATTTACTTTAAATTTATCCTTTAAAACTATATTTATAATAATAGCTGTAATAATTTAAATTAAATCAAATTCTATATTAACTCGAATTTAAAAGGTTATATTATTAAATATTAAAATAGAAAACTTTAAATCTATTACCGCTTTTATTAATAATATTAATAAATATATAATTAATCCTATAATATAAAAGATAACCGCGGCTGTTATTAATATAATAATTATTATAATATTTTCTATATTATATAATAAAACCATTATTTTAATTTTCTTAAATTATATTTAATTTCGATTTCTTAAAAATAATAATCAGTTTATTTATAAAATTAAATATTAGGACTACCGGTATCCATTTAATATTAATAATAAAATTTATAAAATATTATTTATTAAAATAGAAATAAAAGTCCTTTTTAAAGGTAATAATTTATAATTAACATTAATATAAATTAATTCTTTTTAAAAAGAGGTAATATAATATTTAAAATTTATCCGTTTATTATAACTTTATTTAGTTTAAAATAACCTTAATAATTATAATTAATTATATAAATAATAAACAATACCTAATTAAATATTATTTTCTATTTAATTTTATAAAGCTTTTTAAATTTAAAGTACTTTATAATATAATTTAAAATTTTAAAAAATTCTTTATTAATAAATATAACTCCGGCTCCTTTATTAAAATAAATATATATTATTTTATTATTAATTATAAACCGGATAAAAACTTTTAAATATATATAGTTTAAATAAATAAAAAACTTTAAACTTATAATAAAAGCAACTTTTTAAATAATAAAATATATTAAATAAATTATTTAATTTTATTTATAAATTAGAAATCCTTTTTTATAAATAAAATTTACTTCTTTATAATTATATATTTTATTATAAATATATATATATTGAAAAATTTAACTTTAAAATAGGAATTCTTTAATATAAGAATAATATATTTATTAAATATTCTATTAAACGTCTTATAATTAAAATGAATAATAAAAAATAAATAAGAAATTATATAAATTAGTAATAACTTTATATTAAAATAAATAAATATTTTAAAAGCAAATTAAAAAATTAAAGCCTTTAACGATAATAAATAATAAATATTAAACCCCTTTTTATTATAATTATTAACCTTAACTATTATTTTATTATCCCTTATAATATAAGATTTACAATAAACCCGGGTTTTATAATAATATTATATTTAAATATTAAGAAAAGAACTATTTATTTACGTTATATAAATTTAAAATTTATTGGAAATTACTTATACCTAAATAATAAAGTCTTTAAAATTAAAATATAAAAATATCGGTTTTATATAAATTTTTAAAAAAGCTTTAATATATAAATATAAAATCTTAAAATAAATATTGTTTAAAATTTATAATTCTTTTTTTCTTATTATATATATTTATATATTTATATTTATTATTTCTTTTTATTTAATTTTATATTTTTATATATATAATTATTTAAATCTTAATATTTATTAATATATATTATATTATATATATTAATAAAGAATACCTTTTATAATTTTAAGAAAGCCGATATAATTATATAAATAATTATTAAATTTATATTTCTTAAAATAAATTACTTTTATAATTTAAAAATCGTATTTGTTTTAAATAAATTTAACTTTTAAATATTAAATATTATATATAATAATAAACCTTTCGAATCGTTATAATATATAACTTTTTATATATATTGTTTTTATATTATATATTAAATATATAACGGCGAAAACCTTTATAAAGTATATTAAAAGGCGGAAAATATATTTATATATATATAAATTAGGAAAAAGGCTTTAAAGCATATTAAACTTTTATTAAGTTATTAATATAATAAGCGCCGGTATAATAAACTTACGGATTAATTAAATATATTAAAAGGGAAGAAAGGCCGGTATTAATAAGTAGGAGCTAGTATATAATTAACGAGTAATCTTTTAATTAGATAGGTTATTATTAATTAAGTTATTTTTCGGTTATTATATAATTAATTAATTTATATATTTATTTATTTAATCTATTAAATAAAAAATAAGGGTTTTATATAATTCTTTTTTATAATATGATTAATAAATTAACGTCCTTTATAGTACGGAATAAAATACTGTTTTAATTATATAATATAATATAAACAATATATAATTTATTAATTAATTAAATTAACAATTTATTAAATTAAAGAATAATAAAGAAATTAAAGTAATTAAAATAATTAAAATAAAAAAGAAATAAAGTTTTAATATAAGAATTAAAATAAAGCCCTATCTTTTTATAATTAAATAAATTATATATATTTATTAATTAATACATTAATTAAATTAATTATATAATTATCCCCCTTTTAAAAAGGCGCGCCTTAAGCCTTTTATTTTATAATTTAATATTATTTATATCTTATCCCTAATTAATATAATCTTATAAATTAAATCTTAAATTTATATCTATTTATTTATTTAAATTAGTATCAAAAGCGTTATAAATATATAAATCTAAAACTATAATAAAGGTAAAAATAATGCTATTTTAATTAATATTAATTATCCTATAGAGGACGTTAATTTATTAATTATATTACGAAAAAGAAGCTATATAAAACCCTTACCTTTAACTTAATAGATAAAATAAATAAATATATAGTTTAATTTATTATATAATAATGAATAAATAATTTAATTAATAATAACCTATCTAATTAAAAGATTACTTACTAACCGTAGTTCTATTAACTCCTGTTTATCGGTACTAGCCTTTTTTCCCTTTTAATATATTTAATTAATTCGTAATCTTATTATATTAATAAAACTTTATATCCTCCGAGGCCTTTTTCCCGTTTTATATATATATATAAATATATTTTCCGCTTTTTAATATTTTTTATAAAAGTCCTTATTATTATATACTTAATATATAATATAAGAATTATATATATAAAGAGTTATATATTATAATAACTCGAAAACTCTATTATTATATATAGTTTTCAATATATTAAAATCGAATTTATTTAAACTATTATTATATTTATAAAAATCGTTTAAAGTAAGAAGCTTAAATTTAATTATTAATATAATTATATTAGTGTTTTTAGAATTATTTAAAGCGTAATTTATTAATATATATAATATAAGATATATTAATAAATATTAAAATTTAAATAATCATATATATATTTAATAATATATAAAGGTATAAAATAAAGAATAATAACGGATATAGATATATATTTATATATAATAAAAAGGAGAGAATTATTATAAATATTAAATAATATTCATTTTAAGATTTTATATTTGTATATAAAAACTTTTTCCGATAATTTATATAAAACCGGTATTTTTATACCTTATTTTTAAAAACTTTATTACTTAAATATGAATAATTTTTAATAGATTTTAAATTTATATAACGTAAATAAATATAATAGTTCCTTTCTTAATATTTAAATGTAATATTATTATAAGACTTAGTTTTATTATAAATCTTATATTATAGGGGATAATAAATAGCTAAAAGTAATAGTTATAATAAAAAGGGGTTTAATATTTATTATTTATTATTATATAATTAGAGGTTTAATCTTTTAATTTATTACTGAAGATATTTATTTATTTTAGTACGGAGTTATTATTAATTTATATAACCTTTTATTTATTTTTTATTATTTATATTAGCTATAATAAGCTTAAAAAAGTATTAAATAAATTAATATTAATTAATAAATACCTTTTACTTTTTTACCCTTTTATTAATAATTTTTAACTTATTATATAATTAATCTACTATAAATAAATAAGCTTAAGTAATAGAATTAAATCTTTTAATTAGAAATAATTTTAAAACTATTTTAAAGTTAAATTAAAGTATTATTCCTATTAATAAAATTAATTTATCTTATAATTTATTTCTAATTTAACCGAGTTATATATAACGGATCGATTAAAAGGAATAAAGATCGACTCGTTAGAAATCGGAAATAAAGTTAAAATAAATATATTTTATAATATTAATCGATTAAAATTAAAATAACTAGTTAGTATATTTATTATATTATTGATTTAATTATCGGTATTATTATTTTTTATTACTAATAATCCTTTTTAAAAAAAGATAACGGTATAAATAAATGATAAATATATATAAAAAGAGAGATAAAATTAATTTAAAGTCCGATTAAAAGTAGAGTTTTATATAAATTACGATATTATACTAATTATTATAATATATTAGATATTACCTAAAAGATCGGTTTATACAGCCTTTAATAGCCTTTACTAATATTTATTATAATAAATATTTATTAAAATTTAAATCTTAATCCTTTATAATTCGGGCTTTAAACCTTTATAATTTTTTATAACTCGGGCTTTAAAGTTTTATAATTTTAAATTATAACTTTTTATAATTTCAAACTTTTTAATACTATTTATTAATTTTAAATTATTAAATAAGCTTTATATATATTATTATATTTTCTTTATCCATATAATTAACTTATAATTCGTTATTTAATATATTATAATTTATTTCAATTATAAAATATATTAAGATATAAAAATAAAATATATAAAATTATTAGGTTAAAGTGATAATAAAAAAACGAAATATTAGTTTATAATATTTATATAATAGTTTTTAAATAAAGAAAAATAAAGAAAAAGAAGTTAATAATAATAAAAAGCCGTTATTTAAATAATTAAATTCCATTAAATATATCTTTAAGATTATTAATATTTAATGTTATAATTCGAATTAATTAATATATATATATATATTATTTTAACCGTTTTATTTAATAATAATTAATTTTAAAACCGGTATATTATATTATAATACGCTTTTTTAAAACGTTAGTAGTATATTAAGATTTATTAATACTTACCGGCGGTAATTAAATAATATTCCTTTTAATATATATATAATATTTAAACGATTAAATATTTCTATTAAATAACATTTTATAAAGAACGTTTATTAAAGTATTTTAAAAAGTACTTCCGATATTTAAAAATACTTTAATCGATTAAAAACAAATTTATTTTATAATATAAGATATATTATCAGTTACGTTATTAGATATATTATCAAGTATATTATAAAATAATTTTAAAAAAGTTTAAAGGTTACTAAAGAAGGTTACCCGGTAATTAGTTCGAAATAATATATAGCTACTCCTAATTAAACTTTTTAATAAATTATAAAATAGGTTATAAAATACTTATTTAATAATAAAAAGGATTATTAAATAATATTTATATATTTATAAAATAATTATTTAATCGATATATATAATAATATAATAATAATTATTATAAAATTTAAAAAGTCTATTATTTATTACGAATTAAATAAAGGTACCGCCGGGGGGTCTTTTTAAGGGCTTTTTAAATAATTCCTTTAAAGGTTATTAGAATAATAATTTATCTTTTATTATAACTTTAATAAAATATTTTAAAAAACCTATTCGAAATATAAATATAATAATAATTTTAATTTGTCAATATTTCTAAATTATATAAATATTTATAAAAAATGTAATATTATTTAATTAAAACCGGAAAAAGCTTAAACCTCCTCTTTAAATAATTTATATAATAAATAAATAAAAATAATATATTATATTATTTAATAATTGTTATAATTATAAAATAATAAATTAGTTATTTTAATTTATTATAAATAATTTTTAAAATTAATTTTATTAATATAAAGTTAAAAAATAATAATTATTATTATATACTTTAAACCTTAATAATTAAAAACTATAACTTTTTTAAACTTTAATAAATAATAATATAATACTTTTTATAAAATATATATTTTTATTTATTAATTTAATATTAATTTATAATCCTTTTAATTAATATATATTATATAGTTATTATAATAAAAAGGTATTAATTAATAATAGATTATATTAACCTTTTAAACATAACTTATCCTAATAATTAATATTATTTAAACCTTCTTTTTAATAACCAGCTCCTTAATAATTAGTTTTAAAATAAATTATCGGGTAAGTTTTAAAATAAGTAATTTTAAATTTAATATTATTATTTCAATAACCGGTTTCTAAATACATTTTTAAATAGGGTTTAATATAATTATTACCGGCGCCGATAAATATAACATAATATAAATAATAGTAATAATAAATTTAAAGGTAATAAAGTATATTATAATATACCTTTTAATATATACTTTTAAATTTAATAATAAACTTTATAATTAAAATATAACTTATATATATAATTTATATTTTTATATAATAATAATAATTAACATTAATATTTTAATCATGTTTTTAATAACTTAATTAACTTTTTTATTATCGGGAATACCTATATAAATAGGGATTTAATAAATATTAATTTAAATATTTTTCTTATTATTATATTAGAGCTTTTAAACCTATTTTAAATTGTAAATTAAAAACTATTAATTAAATTAACGTTTGAATTATATAAAAAAGGTAATAATAACTTAATTATTAATAAAAATAAAAATTTATTTAAATTATTTAATCCTAAAGTGTAAAATCATTTTTAGAAATATATAAATACCTTTTAATTCCATTAAGTATATTATAAACTATTTTAAAATATTTATATATATCGTTTTTTATTTCTTTAATAGAATTATATGTTATATTAATAAATAAATCGCCGTTTTAACCTTATTATTATATTTATTATTATTTATATAAAACATTAATAATTTAAACCTAAATCTTTTATTATAACGTTATAATAGGTTTTACTAGTATTTTCTCCTTTGTAATTATTAATATAATTTAGTTTTTTTTAAATTTAAAAATAAATATATAAATAATTTTTAAAGGTAATTAAATTTTATAAATTATTTATAATATTCAGGGTTAGTAATTAGTTCAACTAATTTAAGTTTAGTTACTTTTGAATCGATTAATTTTAATTAATAAGCTAATTAAATTTATTTTAGTCTTAATTAATAAAAGTTATAAATCCAATTATTTTATTTATATTGATAACTAATATTAATTAATTAAAATAACTTTTCTAATTACTAAAAAAAAAGAAAATAAAACCATTAATATAATTAATATTATTTTATATTTTATTTATTTTAATATAATAGATTTTTAAAGAATTTATAATTTAGATTTACTTTCGATTTATTCTTTAATGTTTTAAAATAATTTCTAATATTATATTAATATTTATATTAATTATATTAAAATTGATATTTATAAGTTTAACTTTTTTAAATCGCTTTCGATTAATTATTATAAAAGAAAAAAACATTTTTAATATAATGTTAATATTTTTGTTAATAAAATAAATAAAAATATAATTTTAATTATTATAATTATATAGTTATATAATAGAAAATAATGGTTTTATGTATTTATTTATCATATAAATAACAAGAGGATAAAATAATGAATTATTATTTAAATAAAAAGAAATATTATATTAAATTAATATTTTAAAACTTTATTACATTATATTCTAATAAAATAATAGTATTATTTAATTAAAAGAATTATTTTCCTTTTTTAAAAATATAGGAAAATTTCTTTTTTATTAATTTAAAAGTAATTAAAATTCGATTAAATTAATTATTGAAATTAATCTTAGTCTAATTAGTTTAATAAATTTAGTTAGTCGATTTTAGTCGTTAATTAATTTAGTCAGATAAATTTAGTTATTAGGTTAAATAAATTCTAAATTTTAATAATTAATTAAAATTAGTCTTAATCTTAATTATTATTTACCCTAATTAATTACTAACCCTAATAATATTTAATAAAATATATAAAAAACTATTATTAATAAACTTTATACTATCCTACGGAGGACGTTAATTTATTAATTATATTATAAAAAAATAATTATATAAAACCCTTACCTTTAATTCGATAGATTAAATAAATAAGTATATAGTTTAATTAATTATATAATAACCGATAAATAGCTTAATTAATAATAACCTGTCCGATTAAAGGATTACTTATTAACCACAATTCCGTTAACTCCCGTTTATTAATATTAACTTTTCTTCCCTTTTAATACACTTAATTAATTCGCGATCTTATCGTACTAGCGCTCGTTATATTAATATAGAAATTTAACGTCCTCTAAAGCCTTTTTTCTATTTTATATATATATAAATATACTTTCCGCCCTTTAATATTCTTTATAAAAATCTTTACCGTTATATACCTAATATATAATATAAAGATTATATATATAAAGAGCTATATATTATAATAGCTCGAAAGGTTTATTATTATATATATTCTTTAATATATTAAAGTCGAGTTTTTTAAAGTATTATTATATTTATAGAAATTATTTAGAATAAAAGGTTTAAATTTAATTACCGGCGTAATCGTACCGGTTTTCTCGGAATTGCTCGAGGCGTTATCTATTAGCGTATACGATATAATATATATTAATAAATATTGAAATTTAAATAATTATATATATATTTAATAATATATAAAGATATAAAATAAAGGATAATAATAAATATAAATATATATTTATATATAATAAAAAAGAGAGAATTATTATAAATTTTAAAAAGTATTTATATTAAAATTTTATATTTAAATATAAAGGTTTTCTTTAATAGTTTATATAAAACCGGTATTTTTATAATTTAATCTTAAGAACTTTATTATTTAAACGTTAATAATTTCTAATAAATTTTCAATCTATATAATACAAATAAGTAATTCCTTTCTTAATATTTAAATAGAATATTATTACGAGACCCAGTTTTATTATAAATTTTATATTATAAAGGATAATAAGTAGCTAGAGTTAATAATTATAGTAAAAAGGGGTTTAATATTTATTATTTATTATTATTAAAGGTTTAATTTTTTAACTTATTATTTAAAATACCTATTTGTTTTAGTACGGAGTTATTATTAATTTATATAATCTTTCATTTATTTTTTATTACTTGTATTAGCTATAATAAGCTTAAAAAGAAAATTAAATAAATAAACTTTATAAATTATATCGAAAGTTAATATATTATAATTTATTATTTAAATATTTAAATATAAGCGGAAATATATTATATAATAATATTATAAAAATATTAGATGGAAATAAATATTAAAATACTATAACTTATTAACCGGTTTCATAAATTTATATTTAAATATTTAAATAAACTCTTTTAATAAAAAGCTGTTAAAGCTTATAATAATTTATCTATTTATTTTAATAATAAATATTATATTATTATTAAATATACTCTTAATTATAATTTATTTTATTTAAAAATATTTTAATTTATATTTTATTAACATAAATATATAATTATATTTTATTATTTATATTCTTACCTTATTATATATTATTTATAATATTATACCTAATAATTAAATTACTTCTATTATTAATTTAAATTATAATTAATATATAAGATATTACTTTATAAATTACTTAATAATATACCTTATAGATTACTTAGTAATAAATCATTATTAATATTAATAATAAAAGCTATATCTATATTAAAGACGTCCTTTAAAACGTCCTTTAAAATAACCCCTATAATTATTATATTAATTATTATACTAATATCTTCCTTAAGGATTTTATTAAATAAGTTTATATTATAATATAATTATAATAATAATAAAAGTAATACATTTTAAAGGATTCCGTAATTTTAAATAATTTATGTAAATTTATTCTTTAATAATTTAAAATTTATATAACGGTCCTTTAAGTAATTTTAATTTTAAAGAATTATAAGTATTAGAAAGTTATAATAAATAAAATAATTAATACATTTAATATAATTAATATTATTAAACGTCTTTAAAGCGTTTAATATTAATAATATAATAATTATATACTCCCCTTTATTAATAAAGTTATAAACTTTATAAATCCGGTTTAAAAGGATATGAATAATATATTTAATTAATTTTATTTTATAAACTTTAATATAATTTTATAATAATAAATTTTAAATTTTTATTAATAACTTTTAATAAAATAATATATTTAAAAGATTTCTTTATATTATATGTATTTTTAATCGGTTTCTTTAAAATTGTTATAATAAAATCCTTAAAGGGATAAATACCTTAATAAAAAACTAAATAACGGGTATAATATTAATATAAACATATTTCTTAAAATTTATAAAATATAATTTAAAATCCTTAAAGATTTAAAAGCTTTATAAAATTTAAAATAAGAAAGAACGTAAATTATTTCGTTTTTAATAAATAACGGCTAATTAATAAAGATATTAAATTTAAATTTGGAATTAAAGGTTATTAAAGTATTTAATATTTTTAAAGGCTTAAAAAAAGACGCTATTAAAGGTATTAACTTTCCTTTTAAATATTATAGCTTTATTAAAAGTAAATATAACGTTCTATTATATTATTCCTTAACTCTTAACTTTAATTACCTTTATTAAGCTTTAAAGGCCTTTAAGCCCTTTAATATAAATTTCGGTTATCCTTTTTTATTAAAGTTTAATAAATAATTTAATTATAATTATAACCTTTTAAATTTTAAATATTAAATCTATTTCTTAAATAATAAAATTTTTATTTTAGTATTATTTCTTTTTAAATTTTCTTTTTTTAATATTTAAGTTTTTATTTTAATAAACAATGTAATTAATAATATATAATTAAATCTATAATTAAAATAATAATATTTATTATATTTTAAAAAGTTAAACTTTTTAATATAAAATATCGAATACCTATTAATCTATTAATCCATTAAAGACTGTACATATTAAAATAAAAAGATAAAATTAAAATTTATTTATAAATCTTTTTTAAAAGTTTTTAAGGAGGTTTAAAAGGGATTTATAATATAAATAATTATAAGATTATATAAATAAATTAATAATTTAAATATCAATCCAACTCTCTTATAAGTTTTTATTTTATAAACCTATTAATAACTGTTTTATTATAACGAAATAAATTAATAAAGGAGGATAAAAGTTATTCTTCTTAAATATAAATCCCTTTAAATAATATAACTTTTAAACCCTTAACTTTTAAACTCTTAACTTCTAAAAAATCTTTAAAATCTAAAAGGTTAATATATTTAATACCTTTATTATTTAAATCCCCGATTATTTATATTAAGGATTTTATATTAAAAGTATTTATAATAACTTATTTAGTTTTAAAATAAATTATAAAGTAACTTACTTTAAAACTTATATAATAATTATAATAAATAATAACGAACGTTTTAAAGATATAAATAATTAATTAATCCTTTAAACATATATTATAAATATTATAAATATAAAGGGTATTAATAATAAAAATAAAGGTTAGGTTATTAAATATAGGGATAGGGTTAATAGGGTTAATTATTATATTAATATTATAAATATTATAAATAATAATTAATATAATTTATTTAATATTTTATTAAACTTATTATAATTAATATAAGTAATAAAGAATAAATAGAAGGTTATGTAAATTAATAATAATTCCATATTAAAATAAATAGGTATTTTAAATAATAAGTTAAAATATTAAGCCTTTAACGATAATATATAAGAAATATTAAACCCCTTTTTATTATAATTATCGATTCTAACTATTTATTATCCTATTTATTATCCTATATAATATAAAATCTATAATAAAACCGGGTTTTATAATAGAATTATATTTAAATATTAAAAAAGGTATTATTTATTTACGTTATATAAATTTAAAATCTATTAAACATTATTTATATTTTTTATTTTATTTTATTTTATATTTTTATATATTATTAAATATATATATAACTATTTAAATCTCGATGTTTATTAATATATATTATATTATATATATAAATAAATAATACTTTAAATACTGTTAAGAAAACCGATATAATTATATTAATAATTAAATTTAAATATCTTATTCCGGATAACTTTTATAAATATAATAACGCTTTATATAAATTCGACTTTAATATATTAAAAATTATATATAATAATAAATTTCTTAAATTATTATAATATATATTGTTTTATATATATAATCTTTATATCATATATTAAAAATATAATAACGAGGACTTTTATAAAGAATATTAAAAGCTAGAAAGTAAATTTATATATATATAAAATAAAATAAAGGGTTTAAAGGATATAAAGCTTTATTAATATAATAAACATTAATATAATAAAGTTATAAATTAATTAAATATATTAAAGGGTAAGAAAAGCCGGTGTTAATAAACAGGAGCTAGCGCGCGGTTAATAAGTAATCCTTTAATCAGATAGGTTAATATTAATTAAATTATTCGTTAGTTATTATATAATTAATTAAATTATATACTTACTTATTTAATTTATTAAATAAAAGGTAAGGGTTTTATATAAATTTTTTATAATATAATTAATAAATTAATGTCCTCTATAGGACGGTAATTAATGTAATTAAATATATAAAATAATTAATAAAAGAAATATAACATTAATTAAATCGTTTATTAATGTAAAAGCCTATTTTAAATAATATAAATTTTAATAGCGATAATTAAAACATAAAAGTAATTATTATTAAATTATAATTATTATATTCTATATAAATAATTTAAAGCTTTTATATAATAATAATATTATAATTGCAAATTAAACGGGTTTAAAAATAATTATTATAAAGTTTTTAAATATATATATATTATATTATAAAATTCGTAATATAAATATATAATTTATTAAATATATTAAAAAATATTAAATTTAATAAAAGAAATATTATTATTATTTAATTTTATATAAATATATATAAATACTTTTATTTTATATTATTTAATAACGGGTTAATAATATTAGTTATTATATTAAATTTATTAAAAATAATATAAATAATCCCTACGGGTCTTTTAACTTTTATTATTATTTTAAAGAAAAATTAATTCATCTTTTTCTTTTTTAATATAATAATAATAATAATTATAAAAAGGGTCCTATTAATAAACTTATTATTTATATTAATTTTAATTTTGATTTATTATTTAAAATTTTAAGTTTTAATATAAATTAATTATATCTTATTAATTATCAATTAAAATTATAAAAATTAATAATAGTTATTTTTTCCAAATAATGTTTATTTATATTAACTCTTTTAAACTAAAGTTATATACCGCTTTAAATTTAATAATAATTAATAATAATTCTAAAACTGAATTCTATTTTTTAAATATTATAAGTATTTAAAAATTAAAGGATTTATTTAAGAAATTATTAATTTAAATATTATTTTTAAACTCTTTTTAAATATCGTTTATAATAAAAACGTTATTAATAAATAAATTTAGTTTTAAAATATAATTTAAAGTATATTATTAAAAAAGCTTTAAAATAATATAATTAATTATAATAATAAGTAGCGCCGGTAATAATATTAATTATAACCTTTTAAAATTAAATTGTAATAATATAAACGGCTTTTTAAAAGTTATTAATAATAATTAATTTTATAATATAAAAGGGTTTAATAATAATCCTTATATTTAAATTATAATTATAATAATAATAATAATAATAATAATAATAATAATAATAATAATAATAATAATAATAATAATAATAATAATAATAATAATAATAATAATAATAATAATAATAATAATAATAATAATGAATATTAAGATTATAATAATTAATTAAGAAGGGTTTTATTTTTTAAAACCTTAATAATTCTTTAATATTCTTTTTTAATATTTATATTTCAAGCTTTAATTATTATATTAATTCCGATAATTAATATATTTAAATATAGTATTAAAAAAGTGGATAAAATATTTTTTATATTATAGAAACTTAAATAAAAATGATATAAATTATTTATAATAATATATTAAATAACAATATAATTATATTTTTAATAATAAAGATATTATTTCATTCTATAAATCCTATTATATTATTTAATTATATATATTTTATTAAGTTAAAAATACTTTATAAAAATAAATATATTTATAAATATAAATTAATTAAATTTAATAATTATAAGAAAAGAATTTAATAATTCCCTCCTTTATGAATGAAATTATATAAATAATCATATTATATTAAATTCAATTTATTTATTTAATATTTTATTAAGCTTCTTATAGCTAAATTAAATAATAAAAAACAAATAAAAGGTTATATAAATTAATAATAACTCTATATTAAGATAAATACGTATCTTAAAAATAAATTAAAAAATTAAAACCTTTAATAATAATAAAGAATAAATATTAAACCCCTTTCTACTATAGCTATCGACCCTAGCTACTACCTTATTATCCCCTATAGTATAAGATTTATAATAAACCCGGGTCTTATAATAATATTATATTTAAATATCGAAAAAGGAACTATTATACTCGTTCACGCTATATAAACTTAGGATCTATTAAAAATTATTTATATTTAAATAATAAAGTTTTTAAAATTAAAATATAAAAATACCGGTTTTATATAAGCTATTAAAGAAGGCTTTTATATATAAATATAAAATCTTAAAATAAATACTTTTTAAAACTTATAATATTTCTCTTTCTTATCCTTTATAAATATATATTTATATTTATTATTATTCCTTATTTTATACCTTTATATTTTATTAAATCTATATATAACTACTTAAATCTTAATATCTATTAATATATATTATATTATATATATTAATAAAAAATACCTTAAGCAATTTTAAAAAAAACCGGTATTATTATACCGATAATTATTAAATTTAAACTTCTTAAAATAAACCGCTTTTATAATTAGAAAATCGTAAATACTTTAAATAAACTCGACTCCGAAATATTTAAAATTATATAAAATAACTTAGTTTATAACTTATTATAATATATAACTCTTTATATATATAATTTATATAACGTAGTTTATTATATACCCGGATCTATTTTATAATTAGATACCGGTTGCTTTATAGAAAATAAGTCTATATATAAACGTATATTTTAATTAATTTTAATTAAATTTAAACCGTAGTTTTAAAATTAAAGTTTAATTTAAATATAATAAATAAAAAGGACTTTTTAAGGTTTATAGTTATTTTATTATACCTATAAATAAAAAATACATTAAATTAATCCCTATAATTTCTATTTTCTGCTTTAACTTATTAAATAAAATAATTATAAAATTAAAGAAAATAGATTTAATATTTTTATATAATTAAATAAAATAGATTAAAATTTTATAAAATTTAATAAAGAATTAAAAAAGTTATAATTTATATATAGACGCTTTTTTTATAGGAAAAAGAGTGTTTAAATATATAATATATCCGAATATATAATAAACCACGTTATTAAATTTAAAATATATAATAATAGAAAATATTATAAAGATTATTAAATAGCGGAAAACGTATTTATATATTTATAAAATAGGAAAAAGGGTTTAAAAAGTATAAAGCTTTTATTACATTACATTTATAATAAATACCGATATAATAAGATTATAAAATAATTACCTTTAAAGAACCGATATTAATAAACGGGAGCTAGTAGAACCTTAATTAGCAAGTAATCCTTTAATTAAATAAGTTATTATTAATTAAATTATTTATTAGTTATTATATAATTAATTAGCTTATAACTATATACTTACTTACTTAGTCCATCGAATTAAAAGCAAGGGTTTTATAAAAATAAATTTTATAATATAATTAATGAATTAACGTCCTCCGTAGGACGGAAATTAAATTAATATTTAATATTTATAGCTATATCCAGGGTTGGCAATTATTCAAGGTGAATAATAACTAAGACTAAAACTAATTTTAATCAGTAACTAAAATTCAGAATTTATTTAACCTAATGACTAAATTAGTCTGACTAAATTAATCAGTGACTAAAATCGAGTGACTAAATTCATTAAAGTGACTAAACTAAGAATAATTTAATGATTTATTTAGTCGAATTTTAGTTATTCTTTATTTAGTAAATTAAATTCTTTTAATATATTTTTAATATTTATTTAATATTTTTTAAATATTTTTAATATTAATTTTAATATAATAATTATAATTATATAAAATATGTTTTAAATGTTTATTAATATATAAAAATATAATAGATATAATAGATAAAAAGTATATTTATATCTATTTTATTAATAAAGATATTAATATTTTATTATATTTTATTTTATTTATATATTATTTTAGTCGAAAGCGATTTTATTAAATAGATATTTTAAATATTAATTATATTATAATAAATATAACTATATAAAATAAGATTTTAATATTTATTAATATATAAAAACATAATAAACTTAATAAATAAAAAGTATATTTATATCTATTTTATTAATAAATATATTAATATTTTATTAAACCTTATTTATATTAAATATCATTTTTTATTAATTAAATATAATATTTAAAAGAAGGCTTTTTATATTTATTATAAAGTAAAATTATATTATATTTAATAAAAAAAATTATATTCTTTTATTAATAAATATATTAATATATTATTAAATATTTATTTATTTTTATTATTAATAATTTAAAAGGGATATTTAAAAAAAGAATTTAAATATTAATTTTATATTAATAAATAATAATAGAAATAATATTAAATATTCTTTATATCTATTATAAAATAGGTTTAATGATATAATAAATATTATATTAAATAATATAAAATCTTTTAATAAATTTATTAAATATATTTATTTCTAATGAATAAAAAATGAATTTTAGTCGATTAATATTAGTTATTGATTAAGACTAAAAGAATTTAGTCATTAGTCTGACTAAAATGATTAAATTTATGATTTTTACTGACTAAGACTAAAGTGAATTTAGTCAGCTCCCTGACTAAAATTAGTCGACTAAAAAGTGACTAAATTCAAATTAGTCAGACTAATTGCCAACCCTGGTTATTAAACTAGCTTATATACCGCTACGTGCTAAGCTAATTTAAAGCTCGGCGCGGTACCGGCGCGACGAGTAATAACGGAACCGTTAATTCCCGGTATCGTTTTAATATATTATAACGTTAAAAACGCCCTTATAATAGCCTTTTCTCGGTAAAATAGCGGATAATATATTAATACACGTTTATAAAATTATAAAAGATTTTAATACCTTATAACAAGCCGTCCAAACCCGTTAAAGGGGCGGTAATATTTCCGGTATTATTAATGTGCCGTAAAAAAACCTCTTACCTTTTTTTTTATTTATTAAATTGTTTTTAAAAAAGTTTTTTTACGATTTAAGGATTTAAGTTTTTAAAATTTATTTAAATAAACTCTCCGCCGCTTAAAAGTTTTAAAGGCGATAAATTATAGATTTAATAAAGGCCGTAAATAATACCGCCGTTAAGGTTTTTAACCGTATCCTAATTAAGTTATCGGATAAATTACCGGGTATATTATAGGGTAATTTATAGGATAACCCGCCTTAAGGTAAGCGGTAAGTAGATATAACCCGAGGGGTAGAGCCCCCTCCGGCTATTAAGGAAGTCTATATTTAGGTCTTAGCGTTAAAGGCTACTTATTAAGAGTACCTTATAAATATTAATAAATAAGAAATTATTATTAAATTTTATAACTCTTTAAGAAATAATAGGAAAGCTATTAAATCCTAGTTATAAAGTATATTAATTTATAACCCGAAAGCTTTTATTAATTATATTAATAACGCCATTATTTATATAATTATTAAACCCTTTATAACCTTTTAAGCCATCGGAGTTATAAGGGATTACAGGGATATTAAGATAGCGGACGCTATTATAATACCTTTAAAACCGTATAACGGTATTAACGTCTATAATATTATTTTTTTTAAATTAAAGGATATCCAGGTATATATTATTTATATAATTTAAGCCAGGCTTTTAATTAAATATATTAATTAATAGGTAAAGTATATAAAAAATAAAGTATTAATAGTTATTCCGATTTACGGAGTAATAATTTATATTATTCTTACGGCCTCCTTTAACCTAAATTAGCCTCGAAAGATAATAATTTAATTATAAATATTAAACGCCGGTCTTATTTAGTACAATAAAATTATTTATACGGGCTAATTAATAAGAGAAAGGGTTATAAAACCTATTTTATTTATTATCGTTAAATTTAATTACTTTAAATTAATAAATAGACTTATTTTTATAGGATGCCTTTAATTTAACGAAACCTATAATATTAAATAATATAATAAGAGCTATAAGATTAAATAATATCTCCAATAATAAAAATATAATTATATTATTATTTAATATATTACTAATTATAATATATACAATTATTATTTAAAATTTTATAATATAAAAAAATACCCTATCCGCTTTTTTTATAATAACTTTAAATATATTAACTATAATAATTAATATAACATTTAAAACTTCTCCTACAAATACTGGAAACGGGAACGTTAAAGGGTTTAAAAGGCCTTCCGTAATCGAATAACTTACTAGCTTATATCGATTACTTTAATAATAATTACCCCGAACTAATTAACCCTTAATCCCTTATCGGCCCTTAAAGGATTACCGCCAGCTCTTAAAAAGCTAACCCTTAAAAGGCTACTATTAACCTTTATCGATTAGCCGGTATTAGTTACTTTAGAATTTACCTTAAATTAACTTACCTTAAACCGGACAACAACCTATTAAAATTAAGAACAAAACCAAGCCGTTTTATAACCTATTTAATAACCCCGGGAGCCGGTTATTATTAATCCGGCCGCTTTATAATAATAGAATAACACCTCTATTTTTAATATAAAATCCTAAATTAATAAATATTTTAACTCGTTATTTTACTTTCCTTTTATAAAAATTATAAACCCGCCTATAATTCCCTTAATTCTCTTATTTAAAGAATCCTTTTTAAAAGCTATAAAGCTTAAAATACTTAACAACCCTTTTACCATAACTTTATATTAAATATTAATAACCCCTATTATTATATTTAATAACTAGGATATTAATTTTAACTTTTAAAGATATTAAATTTAATAAAATAAGGCCTTTACGAAACGCCGCTACCGCGCGGTTAATATTAAGGTTAATAATAAAATAAATAATAAGTTATTAAATTTAGCCCCGGATATAAAGTATATAAACGCCCTTTAAAAGAAACGAAAATAAAGCCTAAACTACCTACCGGAAACGCCGTTTAAAGGATAATAGGAACCGGATAATATTATATATTATAATACTTTATATAAATTCCAATCGTCCTATTTATAACTTAAAAAAAAGTTAATAAAAAGGAGAAAATAAAATTATATAAAGCCGGACTCAGATAATATACCTTTTATAACTTCTAATATTATATAAAAGAAATAAATATTATAATTACTTTATATATCTTATAATATAATATATAAAAATTAAAAGATAAGGTAATAACATCCTTTTTTAAAACCTTAAAGTTTTAGACTATAACGTTATTACAATCTAAAAACCCTGGATTAACCTAATAAAATTTAATAACTATAACCCTTTTACCTTTTTATTTATACTCTAGCTATTAAAGTTAGAACTTAAACTACCGGGAATAGCTTTTTTTATTAATAAATACCTTAATTAAATATAAATTTTCTTTATTTATTATATAAATAATATCGTAATAATATTTATTATATATAATTCTATAACTCCTTACCCCGCTAACCCCGTTAACCCCGCCCCCGTTTCTAATAACCCCCTTATTATTATTAATACCGTCCATATTTATAATATATATAATAACCCTTTAGAAAATATATTAAAAAATATTTTAAAAGAATTAACTACTATTTATTATAATTATAAAATAATTTACTTTAAAACCGAATATATTATCGCAAGGGATTTTAATATAAAATCCCTTAATTAGGCCGCTAAGGACCGGGGAAATAAGGGTTTAATATATTTAAATATATTATATTTTAAAGGGTTCTTAAACTTTAAATCCCTTAAAATCGTCCTACCGAAAGGAATTATTATTAAAGAGGAGAATAAATCCTCCTTTATTATCGACCTATCTATTTATAATAGAATAACCGCTAATAAACTAATAAAGTATAAGAAACTTAATAAAATAAATTATAATTCGGATTATTAGCTTATTTATATTATATTATAATTACGGCCGCTTAAAGTACCTTTTAAAACCCCTTAAAAACTTTAAAAAAAGATATTAATAGAAAAGTTCCGTACCTTCCTTATTATAAAGTTACTTACGATATAAGGTAAGCTTACCGACTAAGAGGTTATTAATAAGCTATATTAAATTATAAGGGCCCTTTAATATATTATAAACGTTATAATACCTATAATAAACCTTACGATACATTATAAACCGGGCTTTTTACCGGCTTATAAGGTAAAGTATAAAAACGTAAATAAATTATAAAAATAAATTTAAATAATTAAGAATATATCGAAAAGCTAGGCTGTTTAAGAGGCGTATAAGAAGGTCCGGAATTAAAAGGTTATTATAATTAAAAAGTCCTTAACGAAAGTATAATAAAAGATAATTATAAAGGCCTGCAATGAAGGATTTAAAGGCCTATAGCGCTTAATAAAAATAATTAAAATTAAAAGTTAAAACGTTATATAATAAAATATTACCCCTATTATTAACGGAAATATCACTTTCGAGGGGAAGATAACGGCATTTAATAAAGTATTCTTTCCCTTACTATTAAATATACTTAAAACTCCTAGCCCCCCGTTTACTTTTAATATTAAAATCTCCTACCTACCGTTTATTAAAAATAAAATCGCTTAAGCTATTTTTAAATTATAACTTTATAAAACTTCCGGACCCTCGGGAATCCCTAATTATATCCTTCGGATCTTTATAAACTTACTTATACTATTACTATACCTGTTATTTAATTATTATCTTTTTAAGGATATTTACCTTTTTAAAGAATTTATTATAATTATATTAAAGAAATTTAGTAAAGACGATTATAATATAGCGAAAGTATATAAATTTATAACTTTATTAAATATTATTAATAAAGCTTTAAAATTAAATATAATTAAACGAATTAATTATTATATAAAAATGTACTACTTATTATTATAAAATTATATTGAAATACGGAAAATATAATTTACGGAATACACTATTTATATCCTTTTAAAACGGATATATAAAGTTTATAACTTTATTAATAATAACGAATACCTAATAATTATATTATTAATATTAAACGCCTTAAAGGTATTTAATAACGTTAATTATATTAAATTTATCGATTATTTAACCCGGAAAGGACTCCCGGAATTAATTATCCGATAAATTAATAATTAATTAACGGACCGCCGTATAAAACTTAAATTATCGGAAAGGGAATTTAATTAAATTATTTAAAATTACGGAATCCTTTAAGGCTCGTTACTATCCCCTTTATTTTAACTATTTTATAATATAGACTTTCTTAATAAAATCTTAAAGGAAAGAACTATTATAATAGGTATTAAAAGCATTAATACAATAATAACTATAAAGGCTAACGGTATTAATACGGTAATAACCGTAAAGGCTAAAAGCATTAATACGATAACGCCCTTAAAGGCCTCCGCCCCCGAATAACCTCTTAACCCTAATATTTATATTAATATTAACGCCTATAGCATATTAATATAAAATAATCTATTATAAAATAACCCGGTATAAAGTAATTATAAAGTAATTACTATTATATAAATCGATAATATTAATATTCTTGTCGTTAATAATAATATATTTAATAATTATAAAACGTTAAAAAGGTATATTTACGAGCTATTAAGTAAATAACGAAATACGGATATATTTTTACTTTATAAAAATATAAATTTATATATTTTTAAACGCGAAAGGGTATAATAATAGGTATACTTAATAAAAATATAATAACGATTAATACGAGCCTTATTAACTTTAATAGTACTTTATTAAAGGAATATATTTAAATCCTTAAAATATAGTTAATTCAACCTATTAAAAAGCTCCGGCATTTCGGCGTTTAATTAAATCCGGGCCTCCTATAATACAATTATATCCAAAAAGTTATTAAAAAGGTAAAGAAATCGATTTAAAGCTTAAAAATAATTTTAAACGCGGGTTAAAGCTATAATATATTATAATTACGATAGTTATACTAAGTTATAATAATACCGCAGATTACATATTATAATATAATATAATATTAATTATATATAAAAGCTTTCTAAAAAGGTATTACGAAATAATACCTTACGACGTTACGGCGGCTATAACTCGACGTATTATTAATAATTATAAGGGGTTTTTAAAATACCTTATTATTAACGATAATTATTAAAATATACGTTTTATTAATTAAATAATAATTACTCCTCGCGAATTATATAATATACCTATACCTCTATATGAACCCTTTAATAGCCGGTTATAATATATTAATTACCAATATAATACGAAAAGCCTATTAACGATCTCCCTTTACTCGTTTTATTAAATACTACGAAATATATTATAAAAACTAACCTCCCTTTAAAACGATCCGTCTATTTATTATCCCGCTTTAAAAATATCGAATTATTATAATTATAAAAAAAGGGGAGAAAGTAAGTAAGGTATATTACAAGTTTATTTTAAAAAAGTTTAATTCGAAATTATTAATATTTTATACGAACGGTAATAGATATAACGAAAAGGTCGGAGCGACGACTTATTAATTAATTTAATAAACTTCTTAATAGGAACGTTTTAAAACTACCTACCTAAATACCTTAGAATAAGCTATAGTATACCTAACGAAGTTAAAAGGAATTTATATATCGCTTTAAATCTCCTTTGAAATATCCCGCTAATAATTCTAACGAATTAATATTTTTATTAATAATTAAGCCGTAATTATATCTTTAATATAGCTCTAGCGGTAATTAAAATAATAACTCTTATAATAAATTATAGAATTATTAAATAAACTTTAATAATTCGATATTTAAATAAATATCTATTAAATTCTAATATATATAGGTATCCTAAGAAATAAAAAGGTTAATAAATTAATTAAAATAACCGTTAAAATATTAATAATAGTTATTATTATTATAAAAGAAAAAACTTTATATATCGCCGCTATATTTATATTATATAATTCCCCTTTAATATTATTACCGCCGGCCGCTCCCGAAATAAATGTTATAAAGTATGTTATAATATACCTATTAATATTTACCGCTTTAAAAACTACCTTTATTATAATTATTACTACCTATAATATAATATATTTATCGGCGCCGGCGGTAATTACCTTAAAACCTACCTTAGATTTTACCTTAGAACCTACCCGATAACTTACCTTACCGGCTATTAAGGAAAAGGTTTAAGCGATATTAACCGCTATAAGAACTACCGTAAATAAAGCTATACTATTATTAAAGAGGTTATTAAAGTACCCGGGGTAAGCCGTCCTTAGGAGGCCGATAAGGCTTATTATTAATTAATATCCCTTTATTATAATAGCCGTATAATGTATATTAATTAAGAAAATAATTAATTAATATTAAATTAACGAATAAGAGTATGCCCTTATAAGGCAGCCCTAATTGGGGGCCCCCAGCCCCAATAGGGCTGTGCCCCACACTCAGCTAGCTTAGACCGCTGGTCCCTTCGGGACCAGTCTAAATTGATTCATCCTTCTCTTACATCACATTTCGACCCCAAAGGGCCTTACAGCCCTTTATAAAAAGGTATTATATTATCGGCTCCTTAAATTTAAGAAAGCTATTATATTTTAATATTAAAGTTTAAAACGCGTTATAACGGTTATTATTTTTTAATTCCGTATAAAAAAAATTTTTTTTAAAGACTATTTATAATAAATTCGATAAATTAATTTATTATTTTATAATTACGGCGACCGTTAAATAATCCGTTATATATTACTTTATTATCCGATTTATAAAGTACTTTAAGAAAAGACCTAGGCCGCTACCGGTTTTAATTAAAAGGGGCGTAAGCCGCCTACCGATATAAAGGCGATATAGGAATTAAAATAAATTAAAACTATCGTTATATTTATATTCCGGATAAGCTTTTTAAAACGTTTTATTAAAGTAGCGGTAAAGGACGAGCCGCCCCTTAAGGAGCCCTCGAAAGAGCCCTTTAAAGAGCCCCCGAAAGGGCCTTTAGGAGATAGCCCTCCTACCTCCTTTAATAAATAATAAACCCTTTAAGTTTAAATAACTACGATTATAATATAAATATATATATTAATTAAGAAATTACTTTATAAATATATAAACGCTACTTTATAATTATTACTCCTAATTAATTACTAATAATTACCTTATAATATACTTTATATTACCGGGTAATTACCTTATAATATAAAATATATCGGCTCGATCGTTTAAGGGACTTTTTTAATATCGGAGGCGTTAAAAGCGTTTATCGGTAACGGCGGGTATTCTTTAAATAGCGAGTTCCGGTAAGGATACTTTAACGAAAGGGCGGCGTTCTTACGTTATAAGGAGCGATATTTAATTATTACCGGCTAAATATTAATAGATTTTCGTTTATAATATTATAAAAAATCCTCCTTTAATATTATCGTATTAACTTTTAAGCTTACCGCCTATTAAGTAATAAGCCCGGAAGTAATTTATATATAATTAGTTTTAATTATTAGTACTAAACCGTAAAACTTTAAAACGATTGCTTATCGCTACTTATCCTTAAGTAATAGCGCTCCTCTTTATTAACTTCTCCTTTATTATTTATATTATTTTAAATTTCATATTAAACGACTATATATTATAATAACGATTCTCCTATTTAACTTACCTTCCCTTTTCCCTTTTCCTTTCTCTTTTTTTATTATATTAAATTTAAACGGTAATCTATAGCGTAGATAGCTATATAGCGATAGATAACAGGTTTAGAAGGTATAATAAAAAACGCGGTAATATATATAAAGCTCGTACGATAATAAATTTAAGGCGGTAGATAGTAATAAAAAGCTTAAAAATATAAAGGGGATATATTAGAGCTTAAAGGGCGGATAATATAATAAGCGCGGGAAGGGGCGATTACGGCGCCGTATTAATATATTATAATAGCTAATATAATATTAACGTCTATATAAGGCCCTGGCCTTCGGTCGGACGATAAATTGACTCTATCTATCCATCCATCTATTTAAAAAGAAATTATATAAAACCCTTACCTTTTATTTAATAAATTAAATAAATAAATATATAATTTAATTAATTATATAATAATTAATAAATAACCTAATTAATAATAACCTATTTAATTAAAGGATTATTTATTAATCGTAATTCCGTTAACTCCCGTTTATCGATTCCGGCCCTTTTTCCCTTTTAATATATTTAATTAATTCATAATTTTATTATATTAATACTAATTATATTAATAAAGTTTTATATTTTCCGGGGCTTCTTTCTCGTTTTATATATATATAAATATACTTTTTATTTTTTAATACTTTTTATAAAACTCTTTATTATTAACGTACCCTACGGTCTAATTTCTTATATAGTCCAATTTTTAACTTTCCTATAATTTTATATAACATTTTATTTTCATCGCGTTCTTTTATTATATTATTATAGTCGGCTTTTAGAAAGAAAGTGACGTTACTTTAACGTTATAAACGCTTTAAAACGACTTAAAATTAAATATACGACATGCGGTTAAAATATACGATATTTCACGAAAAACCCTTTCTAATCGTCGGCATAATATAATTTTAAAATCTAATATTTAATTATTAACGTAAAAGCTTATTATTCTTAAGGAGGAAGTAATTATAAAGTATATAATTAATTTAAATTCGCGATCGTTTCCTCCCTGTATAAATAGCATTAAAGATATAACGAATCGACTATTTAGTTAACGCGACGCGGGACGCGTCGGTATTAATTAAGCCTCGAGCTTTATACGATAATAATTAAACCTCCGGATACGTTTTAATTAAAGAATCGATTATTAAAGGGTCCTTTATAAAAATCCAGACGTATATTATATATAATTTATCCTTATATAGAATATAATTAATAAATATAGGATTTAAAAGGAGGATATTTATAATTTCGATAAAACCGGCTTTCTTATAAGCTAAATCTTATCCGAAATAATTATAATTACCTCCGATCGACGCGGAAAACTTAAGGTAATATAATAAAGGAATCGGGAATAAGTTATAATTATTTAAAGCATTATATCGTCTAGCTATATTATCCCTCTATATATTATCTTTATCGGGAAAACCTACCTCTTTTCCTAGTACGAAAACAGCCTATTACCGAAGGACTAGGTAATCGTAATTATTAAAAATAGTTAAACCACGAATAAAAGAGGCGAGGATTAAATTCGATATTTTAATAAATATATAAAGTTTTATACGAAAGGTATTTATTACTTATTAATCCTTAACGGCTATAAAAGCTATTATTTAATAACTTTCGAACTTTATTATAAAGAGAATTTAATTATTATACTTTATATACCTTCTTATTTATTATATAAATTCTAACCTTTTAACGTCGGTTATTTTTATATATTAAAAAGGTCGTATAAGAAAGAAATCGAAAATCTTATATAGGCGTATATTACTTATATCTTAAAGGAAAACTTTTTATTAACGTTTTTAAAAGTATTTTAAACGACTTTTATCGTTTTAAATATATAAGGAGGTTTTCGAGGAATAGGACTTATCCTATATAATTTAGAATATATTATTTTATAATTAAATATAAAACTATATATTCCTATACCTCCGGGGACGTCTTCCGGTTTATTTATTTTTTAAGAATTAAAGACTTTAAATAACCCGATTAAAGCTTAATCCTAAATTGAATATATTCGGAACCGTATTATATAGTATTAAAATAACTCTTTAACGTTTATTTTAATTAAGCTTAATTAAATTATAAAAGGTATAACGTAGGTTATATATTAACTCGCTCTTTTAAAGGGTAAGGTAAATATATTATAAAAGGTAAATAAAATATTTAATTAACGCCGCTATATAAAAAAGAAATAGTTATAAAATAGAAAATTACTTTATATATAAACTAAAGAAGACCTATAGTTTTAGAAGGATATTAATAAATAGTTATAAAATAAATCGCGCCGGAGTAATAATCGTACGAGAAGGCTTAAGACGCGCTCGCGACATTATAAAATCTACGGGGAGCCCGGGTATAATACGCGTACCTATTAAAATAACGTAAAAGTATTTAATAAAAACGATTCTAAATAGTTTTAATTAATTTTAAGCGTTATAATAGAATTAATTATATATTATTATATAACGTTTAAGAAAATAGGAAATTAGACCGTGTAGGAAATTAGACCGTGGGGTACGTTATATATATAAAAAGTTATATATTATAATAATTTAAAAAGTTTATTATTATATATAATCTTTAATATATTAAAATCGAGTTCGTTTAAAACGTTATTATATTTATAGAAATTATCCGGAATAGGAGGCTTTAGTTTAATTACCGGTATAATCGTACCGGTTTTCTCGGAATTATTTAAGGCGTTATTTATTAATATATATAATATAATATATATCGATAAATATTAAAGTTTAAATACATATATATATATATTTAATAATATATAAAGGTATAAAGGATAATAATAAATATAAATATATATATGTATATAATAAAAAGGAGAGAATTATTATAAATCCTAAGGAGCGTCTATCTCGAGATTTTATATTTATATATAAAACCTTTTTTTAATAATTTATATAAAACCGGTATTTCCGTACTTTAGCTTTAAGAACTTTATTACTTAGGCGTTAATAATTTCCGATAAATTTTAAGTCCGTATAACGCGAATAAGTAATTCCTTTTTCGATATTTAGATATAATATTATCGCGAAACCCGGTTTTATTATAAATCCTATATTATAGGGGATAATAAATAGCTAGAGTTAATAACTATAATAAAAAGGGGCTTAATATTTACTATCTATTATTATATAATTAAAGGCTTAATTTTTTATTTTATTATTTAAGATACCTATTTATCTTAATACGGAGTTATTACTAATTTATATAACTTTCTATTTATTTTTTATTACTTATATTAGCTATAATAAGGTTAAAAAATATTAAATAAGTAAATAAATTAAATATATGTTTTTAAATACTTATGTCTAGCTCGTCGTATCTAGGGATAATTAATATTTATAACCTTTAAATGCTATTTAATTCCTAATAAATAATTAAATATTTTATTCTTATTAAAAGTAAAATCTCTACTTATTAAAGAAGCTCCCTAATACCTATTTTAAATATTATAGATTAAATAATAAAAAGTATAAATAAAATAGCTTATAAAATAACCTTTATATATAACCGGATATATATATTTAAAAAAGGTTAATTTAATACTTTTTAAATATTAAAGAATTAAAAAAGTATATATATAACTTAAAAGGGCCTTTACTATATAGGAATCTTAAACGTTATAAAACAAGAAAATAAAAGGGAAATATTTAATAACGAATAAAAGCGAAATATAGGGTTTATTAAAACGGAGGGCGGCCGGTAGAAAGTATTATAATATTTATAATAAAATAGGTTATAATACACGAATATATAAAAAGGATATAGAATTAAATAATAAATCGGATAATGAATAAATTTAATTAATTTAAAATATTATAATTAAATTAACTTATATAAAAATAATAAAATAAAGGAAAAGTATCCGATTATATAATATATCCGAGTATATAATAAACCACGTTATTATATATATTAATAAAAAGCGCCTTGGGTAATTCCGAAAAGGCCGGTATTATTACGTTAATAATTATTAAATTTAAGTTTTTTAAAATAAATCGCTTTCGTAATTAAAAAATCGTGAACGTTTTAAATAAATTCGATTCCGAAATATTAAAGATTATATAAAATAATTTATTTTATAATATATTATAATATATAGCTTTTTATATATATAATTTATATATTAAATTTAAGGTATATAGTAATAAAAAGCATTATAAAAATTATTAAATAACGAAAAGCATATTTATATATTTATAAGATAGGAAAGAGGGTTTAAAGGTAGTTATTCCGCGATCTTATTATACCGGTATTTATTATAAATATAAAATTTTATATCCTCCGGGGCCTTTTTCCTATTTTATAAATCTATAAATATACTTTTTATTATTTAATAATTTTATAACGTTTTTTATTATTATATATTTTAAATTTAATAAATAAATTATATATATAAAGAATTTATTTAATATTTTTTTAAACTTATTATGATTAATATAAGTAATAGAAAATAAATAAAAAGTTATATAAATTAATAATAACTTTATATTAAGATAAATAAATATCTTAAATAATAAATTAAAAAATTAAGCCTCTAGCGATAATAAATAATAAATATTAAACCCCTTTCTATTATAACTATTAACTCTAGCTACTTATTATCCTTTATAATATAAAATTTATAATAAAACCGGGTTTTATAATAATATTATATTTAAATATCGAAAAAGGAATTATTATACTTATTCGCGCTATATAGATTTAAAATCTATTAAAGATTATTAACGCTTAAATAATAAAGTTTTTAAAACTAAAGTATAAAAGTATTAATTTTATATAAACTATTAAAAAAAGCTTTCGTATATAAATATAAAATCTTAAAATAAACGTTCTTTAAAATTTATAATAATTCTCTCCTTCCGATTATATATAAATATATATTTATATTCGTTACTATCTTTTATTTTATACCTTTATATATTATTAAATATATATATAATTATTTAAATCTTAATATTTATCGATATATATTATATTATATACGTTAATAAGTAATATTTCGAATAATTTTAAAAAGACCGATATAATTACGCTAATAACTAAATTCAAACCTCATATTTTAAATAATTTCTATAAATATAATAACGCTTTAAATAAATTCGATTTTAATATATTAAAAATTATATATAATAATAAACTTTTTAAACCATTATAATATATAGCTCTCTATATATATAATCTTTACGTTATATATTAAATATATAATAACGAGGACTTTTATAAAGAATATTAAAAGGTAAAAGGTATATTTATATATATATAAGACGGGAAAGAGGCCTTAAAGGATATTAAGTTTTTATTAAATTATTAATATAATAAGCGCCGGTACGATAAAATCGCGAATTAATTAAACGTACCGAAGGGGAAGAAAGGTCGGTACCGATAAATGAAAGGTAGCGGAATTACGGTTAACAAGTAATCCTTTAATTAAATAGGTTATTATTAATTAAACTATTTATCGGTTATTATATAATTAATTAAATTATATATTTACTTATTTAATCTATTGAATTAAAAGGAAGGGTTTTATATAATTTTCTTTTATAATATAATTAATAGATTAATGTCCTCTATAGGAAGGATATATAAAGAATTATATATTATAATAAGTTATAAAATAGGTTATTTTAAATAATTTTTAATATTTTAAAATCGAATTTATTTAAAATATTTACGATTTTCCGATTATAAAAGCGATTTATTTTAAAAAGTTTAAATTTAATAATTATTAATATAATAATATTAACCTCCTTAGAATTACTTAAAGCGCTTTTTATTAATATATATAATATAATATATATTAATAAATATCGAGATTTAAATAATTATATATATATTTAATAATATATAAAGGTATAAAATAAAGGATAATAATAAATATAAATATAACCTGGTTTATTATATACTCGAATATATTATATAGTTGGATACCCTTTTCCTTATAAAAAATAAATCCGTATATAACCGTGCATTTTAATTAATTTTAAATAAATTTAAACCGTAATTTTAAAATTACAATTTAAATTTAATTAAAATTAATTGAAATATACGGTTATACACGGACTTATTTTATATAGGGAAAAAGGTGGCCGATTATATAATATAGCCGAGTATATAGTAAACCACGTTATAATAAAAGGAGAAATATTATAAATCTTAAAGAATATTTATTTTAAAAATTTATATTTATATATAAAAGCTTTTTTTAATAGCTTATATAAAACCGGTATCTTTATACCTTAAATTAATTTCCCTTATAATATTAATTAATATAAATTAATTAATATTTAAATTATTTATAACTTTAAGAACTTTATTACTTAGGTATAAATAATTTCTAATAAACTTTAAATTTATATAACGTAAATAAACAATTACTTTTTTAGTATCTAAATATAATATTATTATAAAAACCGGGTTTATTATAAATCCTATATTATAAAGGATAATAAATAGCTAGGGTTAATAGCTATAATAGAAAGGGGCTTAATATTTATTATTATTAAAAGCTTTAATTTTTTAATGTATTTTTAAAATACCTATTTATTTTAATATAGAATTATTATTAATTTATATAACCTTTTTTATTTTTTGTTATTTATTTTAGTTATTAAAAGCTTAAAAAAAGTTTAAAAAAATAATTTATATAAAAACGGTATCTTTATATCTTAATTTTAAAAACTTTATTATTTAAGTATAAATAATTTCTAATAAATTTTAAATCTATATAATATAAATAAGACCCGGGTTTATTATAAATCTTATACCGTAAGGGATAATAAATAGTTAAAGTCGGTAGTTATAATAAAATAGGGCTTAATATTTATTATTTATTATTATTAAAATATCCGTCCTGCAGAGGATATTAATTTATTAATTATATTATAAAAAACAAATTATATAAAACCTTTACCTTTAATTTAATAGATTAAATAAGTAAATATATAGTTTAATTAATTATATAATAACCGATAAATAATTTAATTAATAATAACCTATTCGATTAAAGGATTATTCGTTAACCGCGCGCTAGCTCCCGTTTATTAATACCGGCCTTTTAAAGGTAGTTATTTTATAATCTTATTATACCGGCGCTTATCGTAAATATATAAAAGCTTTATATCCTCCGGGGCCTCTTTCCCGTCTTATAAATATATAAATACGTCTTTCGTTATTTAATAATTTTTATAACGGTTTTTATTATTATATGTTTTAAACTTAATATATAAATTATATATATAAAGAGCTGTATATTATAATAAGTTATAAAATAAGCTATTTTATATAATCTTTAATATTTTTAAATAGAATTTATTTAAAATATTTATAAATTTTTAATCGCGAAAGTAATTTATTTTAAGAAGTTTAAATTTAATAGTTATTAACATAATAATACCGGCCTCCTCGGAATTATTTAAGGCGCTCTTTATTAAGGTATTTAATATAATATATATCGATAAATATTAAGATTTAAATAGTTATATAATATATATATTTAATAATATATAAAGGTATAAAGTTAAATAAGGGATAATAACGGATATAGATATATATTTATATAAAATAGGAAAGAAAAATATTATAAATCTTAAAGAATATTTATTTTAAGATTTTATATTTATATATAAAAGCTTTCTTTAATAATTTATATAAAATCGATATCTTTATATCTTAACTTTAAGAACTTTATTATTTAAATATAAATAATCTCTAATAAATCTTAAGTTTATATAGCGCGAACGAGTATAATAGTTCTTTTCTTAATATTTAAATATAATATTATCGTAAGACCCGGGTTTATTATAAATTATATGCCGTAAGGGATAATAAATGGCTAGGGTCGATAATTATAATAGAAAGGGGTTTAATGTTTATTATTTATTATCGTTAAAGGCTTTAATTTTTTAATTTATTTTTAAAATACCTATTTATTTTAATAGAAAAAAATAAAAAAATAATAGAAGCTAGAACGAAATTTTTAAAATAACTCTTTTAAACAAGCCTCTTATAGCTTAAAAACTTAATTATTAGGCTAGCTTACGTATTATAACGCCTCGAGCTAATTTAAATCTTAACGCGATATTAGCGCGGCGCTTAATAACGGAATCGCCAATTCAGCGTTATTTTAATATATTATAATAACCAAACCGCCCCAGCCTTAATTATAACCGGTTCTTAATAAAACCGTAAATAATACCTCGATATACATATACGAAATTACCGGAAAGTTAAATATCTTATAATAAATTATATAGTCCCAATAAAGAGGGAACGGCGGCGTAATTAACGTCCCGTCGACGCGCCTTCTTCCCCTCTACTATTTTATTAAATCGTTTATAGAAAAGTTTTTATATATTTTAAAGGTCTAAGTTTAAAAGACCTATTTAAACGATATCTTTATTATTTAAAAGTATTAAAAAAAGTAGATCGTAAACCTCTTAAAAGTATTATAATCCGTATTTATAACGATTTTAAATCGTTTACCCGAAGTCTTAATACCGGGTAACCTATCGGGTAATTTATAAAATAACTTATAAGATAACCTATTAAACCAGCGTACTTAAATTAACGTAACGGCCGGGAGAATAAAACCTCCTCCAATTATTAAAAAGATTTATATTTAAATCTTTATTATAAAAGCTATTTACAAGGAATACCTTACGGTATTAAATAAACGGGAAATTATAATTAAGCTTTATAATTCTTTAAAAAGAAAAAAACGCTATTAGATCCTAACTTATCGGGATAATAATAAAGAACCTTAAAGCTCTCCTTAATTATATTAATTAAATTATTTAACGCGTTAAAACCTTTAAAACCGGAGCCCCTATAGCTATTAGAGAAATAAAAGGTATAACGGATATCGAAATACTTAACGCCCTAATTAATAACCCTAAAAAAGGGCCGATAGCTTTAAAACCGTTTAATAATATTTAAATCTATAATATTATATTCCTTAAATCGGGAGATATTTAAATATATATTATATTTATATTTTAAATATAGTTATTAATTAAATACGCCGATTAATAAATAAAGAATATAAGAAATTAAATTATAATAATCGTTCTATTATATAGAATAATAATCCACATTATTCCTACGGCCTCTTTTAACCTAAACTAACCCTTAGAGATAACGGTATAGTTATAAGTATTAAATATTAATTTAATTTAATATAATAAAATTACCTATATAAACTAGCTAACGAGGGAAGGAGCTATTAAACCTATTTCTTTTATAATTATTAAATTTAATTAACTTAAACCTATAAATAGGCTTATCCTTATAAACTACCTTTAATTTAATAAAACGTATATAATCGAACGATATAATAAGACTTATAGAATTAAATAATATTTCTATTATTAAAAATATAATTATATTATTATTTAATATATTATTATATACGATTTATATAATTTTTATTTAAATTCCTATAATATAAAAAAATACCCCGTCCGCTTTTTTTTATAATATATTTAAATATATTAATTACCGGAACTAATATAATAGCTAAAGCTTTAAGTACGAATATTAAAAAAGAGAATATTAAAAGGTTATCGAGATTTTAAAAAATAAAACCCCTTTTTAATTAATTATTATAATCCTAATATTAATTATTACCGCCACCCTTATTAAAGCTATAGCTAAAGTTATAGCTTTAACGTAAAAACTACTACCGTTAATTACCCTTAAAGGACCGCTTATATTATTACCGCTTACCTTTAAAGGGCTATTATTAATATTATTACCAGCGCCGCCGGCTACTACAATCGACCCGATTACCTTAGAGCTTACCTAATAACGTACCCTAGACCCTACTTTAAAACTAGACCTGCCTATTAATAATACTTTCGCTATAAATAATATTTAAAAAAGGTTAAAAATAATATTTAAATAAATAACTTCTTAAATAACTCCTTTAACTTCCGGATACCTATAATACTTAAAGAATAAAATTAAGCTCCGGAATCGTTATTAATCGTTATCGAACCGGAGGCGGTATACGACCTTATTTAAAAGGAACCGATATAAATATATATTATTTAATAAAAATAATTATTATTAGCCCCTATAATATTAATAAACGTTAATATTACTTATATTAAATTTTAATAAATAATCGATAAAAAACAATTAATTAATATTAAACTTTTAAAATTAAAATATTAAACTAGGACTAATATTAATATAAATAATAAACTCTCCGGCGGGACCCTTTCTATAATTATTATCGCTATAACATTAAAAAAAAAAAAGAAAAACCGAACCCCCCTAGAAATACCGATAAAAGCTAAAGGACTAACGGGAATCGCCTACGTTACCCCCTATAAGTTTAATATAACGGCTAATATCGCTAAATTATTATTAAAAAAACGTAAAATAAAAATATATATATATAACTATATAAAGCTAAATAACGACAATATCCTCTTTATTAAATCTAATATCCCCCGATATACCTAATAAATAATATATTTACGCTATAAATCTTATAATATAACGTATATAAATCTAAGAACTTTATAATAATATCCTTTTTCTAAAACCCTTTTATTATAAACTATAATATTATCGTTATTTAAAAACCCTAAATTAACCGCGTGAAATATAATAATTATAATCCGGCGGTAGTTACCTTTATACTTTAACTACCGCTTTTAAAACTTATACCGCTTAAAGTAACCTTTTATATTAACAAACGATTTAATTAATCTTATATTTCTTTTATTAATTATATTATATATTTAGTTATATTAATTATTACCTATAATACTATTATAACAATTAATCCTATTAACCCCGCCCTTATATCTAACGGCTCGACCGCTATTATTATTATTAATACCCTTTATATTTATAACGTTTATAATATACCTTTAAAAGATTAATCGGTTACCTATATCCTTAAAAAACTTATTACTATTTACCGTAATTACCGGATAAGCTTTAAAATAAACTACCCTATAACTTACCTAAAATAAATTATTATAAATAATTTTAATATAAAATCCCTAATATAGGCGGTTAAGAACTTAAACGATAAAGGTACCGAACGCGCTAACCTTCTATATTTTAAAAACTTTTTAAAAACCGAAACCTTAAAAGTTATATTATTTAAAAGGACCTATATTTAAAAGGAATACCTTTTATCCTTTTCTATCGACCTATTTATTTATAATATAACGGCCGCTAATAAGCTCGTAAAATATAAAATCGCGAAAGAATTAAATTACCATTCGGATTATTAATTTATCTATACGATTTTATAACTATAAATAATATAAGCTCCCCTTAAACCTTTATAAAAACTTTAAAAAAATATATTAATAAACGAATTTCAATCCTATCTCTCTACTTTAATACCTACGGTCCTTAATAAACCTATAGATTAATAGGTAATTAATACTTTATACTAAATAATTTAAACTCTTTAAGATATAATAAAGGCTATAATTCCAATTATAAACCTAATTATATATTATTAACTAAATTTTTTATTAAAATATAAAGCTAAATATTAAAAAATAAATTAACTTCGAAAGAAATAATAACGGAATAAAACACCTATTACTTAAAAAATATACCGGAAATCCAAAAATAAAAAGGCTATAACCGTAACTAAATCATTTATTAAATCCTGGTAAAAAAGGGTAACCGAAACCTGTACCGAAAAGCCTAAAGGCCTCTAAAGCCTAATAAAAATAATAAAAACTAAAGGTTAAAAAGTAGTATAATAAAACGTTACGCTTACTATCGATAAAGCTACCACATTTAAAGGGAAAATCGATACCCTTAATAACGTCTTTTTCCTTAAACCCCCGGAAACATTAAATACTCTAACGACCCCCAGTTCTAAATTAAAATTTAATACCCTTATTAATTACCCGTTATTTATTAAAAACGAAATAACTCACGCTCTCTTTCGTCCTAAACTATATAAAACCCTTAAACCTTTAAAAATCCTAAACTATATCCTATAAATTTCAATAAATATTTTTATATTTATATTATATCTATTATTTAATTAGTACTTCTTCTAGGATATCTACCTTTTTAAAAACTTTATTATAATAGTTTTAAAAAAACCGAATAAAAATAAATATAATATAACGAAATCTTTTAAATTTATTACCCTATTAGAAACTATTAATAAAACCTTAGAATTTATTATTACGGAACGGATAAATTATTAAATTAAAACTTTCTACCTTTTATTATAAAATTATATTAAAGCTTATAAAACGAAATTAACCGAGTACGCTATTTATATTCTCTTAAAACGGATTTATAAAGCTTATAGCTCTATTAATAAAAAAGAATACTAAATAGCCATATTACTAATATTAAACACTTTAAGGACATTTAATAATATCGATTATATAAAGCTTATCGATTACCTTACCCGCTATAACCTTTTAACACCCGTAATTCTTTAAATCTAAAACTAGCTAAAGGACCGCCGCACGAAATTTAAATTATTAAAAAATAAATCCGATTAAATTATATAAAATTATAGAATTCCTTAAAGCTTATTACTTTTACCGTTATTATAACTATTTTATAACGTAAACCTATTTAACGAAATCCTTAAAAAAAGTACTATTATAATAATTAACACGATAATTATAAGGGTTACTATAATAACTATAAAGGACGCTTTAAAGGACACCCTTAAGGTAAATACTTTAACCGGCACCGGTATAGGTAACGGCCCGTTATTAAATAACCTATAAGGTACGTTACCGGGTAACCTTTAAAATAATAACCGAATATTAACTATAACTTAAATCGACGATATAAGTATTTTAATCGTTAAACGTAATATTATAAATAATTATAAAGTATTAAAAACGGTATATAATAAGGTAATAATATAAATAACGAAATATAACTACGTTTTTATATTAATAAAATATAAATTAATATATTTCCGGATAAAACAATTTATAATTAGAAATATACCTAATAAAAATATAATACTTATTAAAATAGATATATAAACTATTATAAACCCTAACGGCTTTCTATTAAAGGAGTATATCCAAATATTTAAATATAAACCTATCGAACCGGCTAATAAACTCTAATACCTCGGCGTTTAATTCAATCCGAGCCTTTTATAATACCACTATATAACAGTTATTAATACTAAAATTCGGAAATCGATATTTATTTTTAAATCTATCTCCGGTACTTATTAAAGGTATAATACCTTATAACTCCGGTAATTATATTAAATAATCGTAATACCGCAAATTATATATTATAATATAATATAATACTAACTATATATAAAAACCTTCCGGGAGGGTATTACGAAATAATATTTAACTATTTTATATTAACTATAATAAAAAGCTCTACTAATAATTATAAGCGATCTCCAAATTATTACACGATTAATAATATATATTAAAATATATATATTTCCGATTAAATAATAACTCTTTTTAGCGAACTATATAATATACCTCTAATTACGTTTAAACCCCTTAACGGCTGGCTATAATATATTAACTTCCGATATAGCTCGTAAAGCTTATTAACAATCCCCCCTTATACGCCTTATTAAATATTACAAATAATTTTATAAAATATAACTACCCTTTAAAATTATTTATTTATTTATTATTAAACCCTAATAAAACCAAATTATAATAATAATTAAAAAAGAAAAAAAAGCCGGTAAAACCTACCATAACGCTATAATAAAGAAATTCAAGGCTAAATTATTAATTTTTTATATAAACGATAATAGATATAACGACGAAATCGGAACGGCGACCTACCTACCGGTATAACGAACGGTTCGGCTAAAGAAATTAAAAACGATATATATAAATACTTTAACGTAATCTATAATATATCTAACGGAATTAAAGGGTATTTATATATTTTTAAAAATAGCCTTAAACCTTAGGACTAAATAATTTAAATAAATTAATATTTTTATTAATAATTAAGCCGCTATCGCCTCTTCCGCGTAACTTAAACGCTAATTTAGCTAATAGCTCTTAATCTAAATTTTAAAATAGCTCCGAAAACTTTAATATAATAATAGAAAAGACATCTAAGTTAATATTTATTAAATCCCCGCTTATATAAACGTTCCCGGTAACGAAAAGGCCGACCAATTTATTAAAAATACTGCCGAAATATTAATATTAATTATTACTACGGCTAAGGAATATAAACTATATATATAAACCCTATTTTAATTATAAAGCTTATTATTAATTACTTTAAGGATAAATATTATAAAGTATATTATAATATACCTAATTATACCTATTACTTTAAAAACTATTATTATTATTTATATTATAATATATTTATTAGCGTTAAGGGTAGTTACCTTAAAACCTACTTTAGAACTTACCTTAAAATCTACTTAACGACCTATTTAATAATTTACTTTAAAGCCGGCTATTAAGGAGTTAATTATTAAGGAAAAGATTTAAACGGTATTATATATTATAAAGACTACCGTTAATAAAATTATATTACTACTTAAACTCCTTAAATTATTTAAATAATAAAGACGGACTGTCTTTAAAGGATTAATACATCCTATTACTAATTAATACCCTTTTACGACGGTAACTATATAATATATATTAATTAAAAAGACCATAAATTAACGTTAAATTAACGAATAAAAATATATATTTTATAAAAAAATATTATATTACCGCTTACTAAAGTTTAAAAAAATTATATTTTTTAAATATTAAAATTTAAAGTATATAATAATAGCTATTATTTTCTAACTCCGGACCGGTAAAATAAATCTTAAAAACTATTTATAATAAATTAAAATTATTAACTTACTACTTTATAACTATAATAACCGTTAGACGATATAATATATTCTCTTAATCTACCCGTTATATAAAGTATTTAAAGAGGAGGTCTAAACTTTTTCTAATTTTAATTAAATAGCGTTATAATCCCTTATAGATATCTATATAATTTAAAAATATCGAAAAGTTAAAACCGCTATTATATTTATATTTTAAACGGGTCTTTTAAAACGCTTTATTAAAGTAATAATAAAGGACGAACCGCCACCCCGGAAGCCCCCGAAAAAACCGCTTAAAGAACCGTTTAAAGAGCCTTTAAAAAAGTCTTAAAAAGGGCCCCCTAGCGGTATTTCCTCTATTTAATTCGCGATAAATAATAAACCCTTTAAGTTTAATAATTATTATTATTATATTATTATATATATTAGCTAGAAAGCTACTTTATAAATATATAAATACTATCTTATAACTGCTTTTATTATTAGGTAAATACCTTATAACCTACCCTATAATTTATTTAATAATTCGACCGGGAGTAGCTATATATTATTTTGGAATAACTATCGGGTAGCCCTCCTAAATAACCCTTAAACCCCTCCCGGGTTACTTTATAATATACCCGATAACGTACCCGGTAACGTACCCTATATCGTAAGGTAACTTTATCGGGTAGCTATCTTATAGCTTACCCGGTAATATAAAGGTATATTATCTTAATTAATTAAAATATTCTTTAGTATTAAAAACGTTTTTTAAAATATCTTAATAAGCGTTCTTTATAAAACGTTATTTAATAAAGATATTTAATTATTTAAATATTATATATATATCGAAAGGAACGCTATTTAATTATTATCGGTAGGTACTGGTAGATTTTTATATATTAACGTTTTAATAAAACCTATTATAATAAATTATATCGGCTTTAGGACCGGTTATTATTAAATAAAATAATTAAAGTAATATATATATTAATTAATTTAAATTATAATATTAAATATTAATAATCCCGAATTATATTTAATATAATTTAATTACTTAAGTATTAATTTTTCTTATTATTAACTTCCCTTTTATTACTCCTATTTATCCGGAAGTATTTTATAACGCGGGATATATTATCGCTATAATCCCGTTCTTATAACGTTCTTTTTCTTTTATTCTTTATATATTTATATATTCCGTAACCTAAATAACTTATAATATATTAAATAATAAATTATAAGATAGTTAGGAGGATAAGAAAACGCGATAATACGTACGAGGTTTATATAATAATTTTAAAGCAATAAAGGGCGGTAAAAGGCTTAAAACTATAAAGGATTATAGCCTAAAGCTATAAGGGCTTAAGGCTTAAATTATAAAGGATTAAAGCTTATTTTAATAAATATTTATTACGACGAGCGTTAATAAGGGGCTATTAAGGGCTGTACGGGCCGATCCTTCGGGTAACGTTTAGTGTATTATAATAACTAGTATAATACCGCAATCTATATAAAGCCCTGCTTCCGATCGGACTTTAAATTAATTCTCTCTCTCTCTCTCTCTCTCTTTCTCTTTTATTTTAATACGGAGTTATTATTAATTTATATAACCTTCTATTTATTTTTTATTACTTGTTTTAGCTATAAGAAGCTTAATAAAATACTAACTAAATAAATATTATTATTAAAGGCTTTAATTTTTTAATTTATTTTTAAATACCTATTTATTTTAATATAAAATTATTATTAATTTATATAACTTTTTATTTATTTTTTATTATTTATTTTAAATATAAAAAGCTTAATAAAATACTAAATAAATTTTATATAAATTAAATGTTTTTAAAGTTTTATAATAATTTTTTTTATATATTTATATATATATATAAATATACTCTATTTTAATTTAATATTTTAATTTATAAAACGTTTAAACATTAATATCTATTAATATATATTAAAGTATATAAATTAATAAAAAATGTTTTTAATAATTTAAAGAAAACTAATATAAAATATTAATAATTGTTAGATTTATACTTTATAAAAGAAATTATTTTTATAATTATAAAACCGGGTTTATTATAAAATATAAAAAAGTAATTAATTTTAAAACATTTAAATATTTATTAATATATTAAACATTAGTATAATAAAATTATGAAAATATTAAAAATATTAAAAAGGAAAAAGGTTAATATTAATAAATAAGATACTATTAATTAATTCATTTATTAACTTATATAAAACTTTTATTTTATATATAATAAATTAAATAAATACGTTTATAATTTAATTAATAAATATAATTTAATAAGTATCTTTTAAAACCCCCTTTTATTATTTTAATATATAAATATAATTTATATAATTTATTATATCTATTATTAATAAACCTTTATAATTATAAAAATTACTTTTTTCTTAAACTCTTTCCCCGATCTAATAGCCCAAGATCCCACCATCCTTCTACTAAACCCCAGATTGTGCCACGCTTTTTCCCGCTCTGCACTACTGTTGGAACAGGTGGATATGATGACGTTTGGGCTTCGCGTGGACTAAGAGGCTCTAAATCCCCGATATCATCGCTCTTTCGAAACTTCCGCCCGATGAAGACTTTGCTTACAGGGATACCTAAAGCATCGCGAGGGCTGTTCGGCAACCACCACCGAGGCGACTTCGGAGAGACATTGGACGGGGCGGGCGTGATAGGTGTAAAACCATTATCCTCTTTATAGTTACCTGCCGACGGAGACAAGCCTCGTGTCTGAAGTTTACCGAGTCCACGTTGGTGCATGACTGGTGATGTGGTCGATGCATTAGGAGGATTAAGGCCGACAGGTGATTCGGGAATAGGAGGCATTGCGACAGCGCTTTGCCTTGCAGTTAAGGAGCGGCCTCGAGTGAATTTGCGGGACGGGACGATAATCGGAGGGACAGGCACAGGGTCGATATCCTCGTCAATGGACCGAAAGATCGGTGCCTGGCGGGCAGCTTGGGTCGCTGCGGGGGATTGGTGTATTAGGGTAGGATGAGAAGCCGGGCCAGCGTGGCGGACTGTGCCCATGACAAGACCGCGAGAATGCGAAAGGATTGGGCTTTCGCACCCAGGGCCCCCTCGAACGCCATGGCTGGCTGGGGGCGGCGGCGGAACAAATTGGAACGTCACCCCCTTCTCTCTATAGCCAGCTACTTCTCCCCTCTTTGGCCCAATAACCCCACGAGCGCCCGCGCACCCCTAGCCCTCGATGTCCTTGGGAGGGGCGGCGAAAGCCTTGACTCGGTGCCAGAGGCCGACACAGATTATGGCACTAAAGGCAAAGAGCACACACAGCGCGATGCTCAGTCCCCAGACGGCCTTGATTTCGTAGCAGTGCGGCTGGTCGATGGCGACAAAGGTAAAGTAGTTCACGGCCTTGGTGAGGACGTTCCGGTAGGTGATACCCTGAGTCTGGGCGCTGGCAACGTATGTCACGCTCGCGGCCAGGGACGAAGAGGAGCCTTCTGGAAGCAACTCGCATGTGAGCATGGATAGGGGCTTGCCAACTGTGACGGCCACGACAACAGTGGCAATCATGAGGGAAAAGTCGAGTCCGGCGGAGATGAAGAGCGAAAGCAAGCCGTCATAGTACAGAATGTAGGAGATGGCAACGTAAAGTGTTGCGATGCTGGACTGTTGGGGTGTTAGTCATACTCGCTGGATCCCGGTCTTGTCTGGTTGGTCGGGTCTGTGGACTTACAACAATCAGTGTGCCGACTAGGACGTCGGGGGCATCGCGGCGGGCAGAAACGATCTCGCTGATGAAGTTGGCAGTCAGGCCAATAATGGCAACGAGGGAGACGAATTGCAGTCCACGGAAGGCAGTGAATGCGACGCCGAGGGCGCCGAGCTGAGGAGCTTGGAAGCGCATCCTGAGGGGGATCGGCTTCTTGAAGTCGGTGATGAGCGAGAGGCTGGGACGGGGCCGGTCCAGCTTGAGGGCGGTACGCAAGGGGAAGTGCGGCAGCGGCTTGGGGATGGCAGCAGTCGGAAGCAGTGGAGAAGAAATCTTGAACGAGGGACGGTGCTAGACCGTATGGAGGGCTATGGCAGCTGGAAGTGAATACAGAAGCAACGAAAGGGGGAAGGCGACAGATAACAGACAGGTCTACTGTGTGTTAGCAATTGGGATAGGTAAAGAAGAACCAAAGACCGGAGACCGGAGACCGAGACAGAGGAAAGTGACAGAGGAAAGACAGGTAAGAAAAGACTCAAAAAGGAAAGTCGTGAGAATGATGTTTGCGGAATTGCTTGATGTGAGGATAGAAGGCATTTCCCAGAATCGGGGGATTGGAAGCGACTTTATGTATTGCCCTTCCCTACTTGTTCCTTACGGGCCGCCTACTTGACCTCATTCACTTTGGCCATTCATTTGTCGTCTAGACCATCCTCCATCCTCCATCCTCGCCGCGCCAGCTCAGGTTGCGAGCCGCCATCTGTCGCGCTGCTATTTTCGACTCAAGCTGAGCTAGTCGATCGAGAATCATGCTGAATCGATCTTGGAAGCGGTTGCATTTGGCGCCGGTATGGGCCAATCAGAGCCGCCTTCTGACACCGCGCTTAGTAGCCGGGTGATGATCCTAGTCTGCCGGACGCGTCCCCGGCTGCCCCACAGAACTGGGTCTGCCGGTAAAGGCCAATAAAAGTGGCCGTGGCCCCGATGCTCTCGTCTCAGCAGGCGCGGCCAGCCTCATAATCGGACACATCTGGTTGGCTCCAGACCGTTGATACGCTTTTTTGTTTCTGTCTACTTATATATAGTATCTACTAGACGCGGCCCGCGGGACGGGTCAAAGCAGCATGGAAGCCCTGCTTAGCTTGGCTCTCTGCATTAGCTAAGAGCTGCCGACTATCCATCCTTTGTGGTCGTCAGCTCGGCCGCCTGCAGCAGACGAAACCGCATGCGAGATTGGGACGGATGAGGCGAAGCAGCTGCCCCGGCCAGCCAACCCCGGTACTTAGGCACGCATGATTCATGCCTTTTTCTCGGTCGCGCTTCTTTGTACGTCACTGAGTTGGCTATCTTAGTTGTGTGGCCATAGGTGATCTCGGCCTCCTACTTGGGTCGACGAATGCCCACTTGTTGTTGTCCCCCTTGCGCACAACAGACACACTCTTAGTAGCTGCCGTCGTAAGGTAGTTCTGGCCGCGTCCAACATGAACTATACCCACTGAGACTAGTAGGTGGACGAATAAGTGACCGTATCACACAGACAGATACACAAAGAGAGGATAGCTTTAGCTTGGCTTAGACTTCGGACTTCGGACTTCGGACTTCGAAAACAATACTTCATAGGAAACCCGGGACGGTGCTAAGATCCGTGTCATTAGAAGAAAAAGGCAATTTTGTTTCTACGCCTCGACGCCTATCTTATCAGAACGGTACGGTGTCCATCAAACCGACAGCTTCACCGGCGTTTACGTCACCACCGGACCAGTGTGCCTGCGATCCCTGAACCGGCTCTTTTTCCGTCTAAATCGCAAAACGCATTCTACTTACCACTTCCCCTCCATGGCACACCCCCGGGGAGTTTCATGTTCTACCGCATGCTGGCTTAACCCAGCAGATCATCTAGCCCATTGCCACCCGCACTTGAGCCAGTAGCCCCCGAAGTCGGCTGCGCTGGCTTGGGTGTGCTTGCTGCGGGCGCGCCCCAAAGTGATGCACTGGTCTTCTCCTTGGCCAGCTCGCCCAGTTTGGGACCCGACGCCGGTGTGTTGGATTTCTTGACGTTGCCGCCAGCAGCACCCCATAGGTTGGCAAACGGATCGCCACTCGCAGCAGGCTTAGCTGAAGGAGTTGCCGCAGGCTTGTTGAACGCCGACATGCCTGTAGTGGCAGGTGCGGCAGATATACCAGATGTCCCCGACAGGGACGAACCCGTGTGCTGCGGTGCCTGACCGACCTGCACGGATTGGAAATAATTGGGCTGCGATGGTTGGTATGCCACAGGCTTCGAGGCTTGTGATGACATGACACTGCTGCCAGGAGTGCTGAATGAAGAGTAGTTGGGCCCAGTACTAGGGGGAGGGGAGATGGCAGACATCATGTTGCTGATGTTGGCATTCTGGGGCCCGGATACGGGCTGAGGAGCAGCGAACTGAGCAGTCGACTGGGCGCTCGACGTGATCATCGCGGGCGGGATTGCGAAGGCGCCAGAGGCGCCTGAAGACTGGGCCGCAGGGACAGGAGTAGCCGACTGGAAGTCGTCGAATTCATCATCATCGTTAGATAGCGAAGCCAGCGCCGAGGATCCATTCGAAGGCGCCGCCGCCGGCAGTGGAGCGGTAGTCGCGGCCGAAGACGTAGGCTCGGGATCGTCAAACGAGAATAGATCGACCTCGGGCTCCTTGGCCTTCTTCGGGGGCGCCGCCGTAGGTGTCGTCTTCTTCACGCCTGCTCTCTCGGTCCTCTCGGCCTTTTTGGCGCGTGATGCTGCAGCTCCGGTATCATCATCGAATTCGTCGTACTCCTCAAACTGATCGGCGCGCCGCGTAGGTTCCCGATAGTCATTTGCTTCTTGACCACCGAAACCGCCGCCATCTCCATAGACACCGCCCGAGTACCCGCCGTATCCAGCGCTGGCACCGCTGGCACCGCCGAACCCGCCGGTTTCGCTACCGAAGCCGCCATATCTACTGCCACTTCCGCTGCCGCTGGAGAAGCCGCCCGTGGCGCCGCCCTCCACGCCAGTGTATTTGGCCTTGTTGGCTCTTGCCTTTTTGCGCTCGGTCCGAATGCGGTCGACGTCACTTAACAATTCGGCGAGCTCTTTTGCTCGGTTCCGCACATTGATGCCCTGGTCTTTGCCGTTCTGATCGATGTAATGGAACTGGCGGAGCATCTTGAGGAGGGTGATATGGCCTCGTGCATCGTCAATTACGCGCTCGGAGCCGTGCTTGATGAGGTACTCCAGCAATTGGAGGGCCTTGTAGATCTGTCGCCATTCCTCGGCGGCTTTCTCGGTGAAGCGCCGGTAGATCATGGGCATGATCTCATTGAGTGTCTGGCTAGGAACGGGGTGGTGCGTGTTAGCGATGTTGGTCCTTGGGCAATGTGGTGCCGAGGCATGGCTACCGCCCCTTTTGGCAATAATACATACTAGTTGAAAGTGCCATTGGCAATCTCCTGCATCAAGGAGGAGGAAGAGCCCCAGGGCTCGTTATTAGTTGCCTCGCGCACCTTGGCCTCCATCTCCGTGTAGTTCATGACGGCTAAGGGCGAAGGTCGATCAGCATTCGGTTCCGACCGCGGTCTCGGGATCAATCACCTACCATTCTGGACTTTGCGCACGCCGGCCTTGAGATCGTACAAGGTCAGATTGGAAATCGTGCTCTGCAAGTTGTTGAGATCCATCTTGGCGAAAGGGGTACGATGGCTTTGCACCACGTCTTGGATGTGAACAAGGTGAATGAAGTATGTAATTCGGGATCAGCGCTGGATTGGCTTTCAGGCCACTTGGGCATTCGAGTAGGTGTAGCAGGTCCAAGCTGCAGGTTGCAGTAGAACATGCCAGGCCTGCCACCTGGCAGCCAGCTGGGGGCTGCGGTAAGCTGAAGCCAGCCAACCCGAGGGGTAATTCGCCAATGTGGTGACGAAAGAAATAGGAATTGTAACGAACGGGGTTTATATGTCCTCGCACCAGATTCCAGCCGTGCTTATGACCTATTTTGCACCTCCGAGAAAGCGAGCTGTACCTGGTGGTAGTACCTTAGCAGTGCAGGTGGCATGACACAAGACCGATCTTATAAACAGGTACCTACCTGGGGAAGGACCAAAGTAACCACCCAGGCTGCCAACCATTTAAGCATACCTACCCTTCCACACTGCGCAGTACTTTGGATGTGTTTTTGTCGTTGTCCCATAGGTACTCCGTAAATGGCTGAGAATTAAGAGAGAGCTTGCCCTCGGGGGTCTGTCGGGACGGCGCTGGCTGAAGTGCACGGACGACATGGACCCAAAAAGTTTCTGTCACTTCGGGTGGGAGAACTTCAACACATTTCAACTACCGTCATCGTCGAGTGTACTATATCGATCAACCACCACTGTTTGTTATTCTTCGGTTGCTTGTATAGTCTGCAAATCCTAATTAGAATCCAGTGTATACCAGACTCATCCTTAGCTGAGGCCAACTCTCCCCAACAGGTATGTCTCACGCTTTCCTTGCTTCTTAATCTCTTCTTCCTATATCCATATTCGTTCGAGTTGAACGCAAAGTGGGATCCCTCGATACTGCCACGGAGCTCGACTTCGGGAACAGTGGTGAGCCTAGGGAAACGAATCATCTACCCGCCCTGCCGTTGGCTTGCCATAGGCCAAGCTCCCAGCACCAACTATATCATACCATGGCGAGGAGCTCCCCTCGGATGCCCTAATTCCTCCCTCTCTCCCCTCCCCAAAGACATCATGCTCAAGCCACTGGTTATTACGATGACCTGCGGCGTGCGTGCGTGCGAGTGTGCGGTATTTGCCTCCCTATGTACCTTCAGTTCGGCCATTCGTGGTTGGTACCCATGGCATGCGGCATCAACACAGACCTGCTTGTTCGCTATGCGGGTCAGCATACGCCATTGGCTAGGCTCGGCCCCGACCTTGCAGGCAATGCTTCTGGTATGCATGTGTGTACGTACATGCGTGCGTCCTTGCACGTTTAGCAGGCTTGGAGCGGGCCACCATGCTCCAGCAATTCGTGTACCACTTTGAGTACAACTTGCCAGAAAGCGATGGCTAGGCCAATGGCTGTCACCCCTACTCGTAGTTCAGTAGACGAAGATGTAATCGCCGTCATTACCTATCTACCTACCTAGCTTCTTGTTGTGTTTGTTCGTTGTCTCCTTTATGTTGCTGGGCATGGCATCGGCGCCGATGGCTCTCTGGCTTGCGGGCTGCAAGCTGACGCCAGAAGAGGGGTCCTGAAGTAGTTACAAGGACCAACCAGGTCCCTCCTCGTCCCTCACCTCCTCCCACCAAACCAGTAGTACCTCAAGTACCTGAATCGAGGGGCCATCGAGTGTACCTCTTGCCTCCATTGAGCAAAGCAGAGCTTTCCCGAAAGCCTTGGGAGCTCAGCCAGCCAGCCATGCCTTCTTCCTCTGGGGTGCGTTGCTACAGTATTTGTCGCATTTGTCGCACCCCGTTCGGAGGCAAACTAAGAAAACGGACGGACAAGATTGCAATTGGAAGTAGCAGAGTAGCCTGTTCCAGTCCAGAGCCGTTCCAAAATGCAGACGAAATTCCTGTTCTTCTCGAGGCATCACCGTCAAGTTTGGACAAGAGAATCATTTGATTGATCAATCAGACGATGGTCGCCGAGTAGAGAAGGCGGGGTATTTTTGGGAGAGCTGGAGGGATTCCGTTCCTCACTTGCTGCTTGCTGCTCAGTGCTCACCCCTCCTGCTGCTCCTCCCCCTCCCCCCACTGTTGCATTTTCCACTGCCTTCCAGCCAATCCGTGGCTGTACTTAAAGTAGCGGTACAGCAGGTACGGCGTGGCATGTACATTTCCGGTTGATCATTGTTGATGGATGGATTGTGATGTATTCATGTACTAACAGGATGCTTGCCCCGCCTTAGCAACCGAAACAGCTTTTCCTTACAAGAAAATGGCTTCTCGACTGACCCCCCGCCTCACGACCTTTTCCTCTACTTTCTCCCAACTCCATCGACCTTCAACAACTTCTCTCAAGTTTGTTGCACCCAAGGCAGCTTTTTCCCCATCCACAACTTCTTCCTTCAACCGAATCAGATTCTTCTCTGCTTCATCCGCCAATATGTCCAAGGTGTAAGTCCATCTACCCCCCCGCCTCCCTCTGCTTCGAGCTCGTCTTGCCCTTGGAGGCATGACGTCTTGTTGTCTTTTGCCGTGTCTTCGACTAACATATCCCTCATCCAACAGTTTCTTCGAGGTCGAGTGGGAGGGTAAATCAGCCCTGACGTCGCCTGCTGGTAGTCACTTTTGATGCTAACTTGTAGTAGGCCCCGTCATGGAGGGTGGCAAGGCTACCGCTGCTGTTAAGAGTGAGTATTCCTCGTTTTCTTCTTCGCTCCAGGTTTACCGCCTTGGACGAGCATTGGAGCTTCCCCAAGCTTGGGAAGCTTCCAAGCTTAGACCCCGCGTTGCGTAACTCCCGTACCGCAACTCCCGATTGCTAATACTAGATATCCCCAACCATAGAGCAGACCGGCCGCATTAACTTCAACCTCTTCAACGACGTCGTCCCCAAGACCGCCGAGAACTTCCGTGCTCTCTGCACTGGCGAGAAGGGCTTCGGTTACAAGGGCTCTTCTTTCCACCGTATCATCCCCGAGTTCATGCTCCAGGGTGGTGACTTCACCCGTGGCAACGTGAGTGCCTCCCTCCGAGCAACATTTTATTCCCTTTCCGGGACACTCGTACTCACCACGTAATACAGGGCACTGGTGGCAAGTCCATCTACGGCGAGAAGTTCGCCGATGAGAACTTCACCCTTAAGCACGACAAGCCCGGTCTGCTGTCCATGGCCAACGCCGGCCCCAACACGTAAGCCTTATCAGCGCATGCGGTAGAGACTGCTTGTTTGCCCAAATGCTCAACTAACCGAACCCTTCTAGCAACGGCTCCCAGTTCTTCGTCACCACTGTCGTCACTTCGTGGTTGAACCAGCGCCACGTCGTCTTCGGCGAGGTCGCCGACCAGGCTTCTATGGACGTTGTCCGCGCCCTGGAGGCTACTGGATCCCAGAGCGGTACTGTTAAGTACAACACCCGCCCTACCATCGTCAACAGCGGTGAGGCTTAAGTCTGTGGCACACACCATTACCTTCCTCTTGTGTAACACTGCACATGACTGCGTTTCTGGCGTGTTCACATGGACGATCAAAAAGCCTTGCGGGGTGGTTGAGTGGTCTTAGTGACGTCGACGCATCAGATCTGATAGGGGATGGACTGGCGAAATCTCGTGGTACTGAGCTTTAGGTAGCCTTGAATCATAAGTTTGCAACAGGAGAACTGTGTCTTGATTGTTACACACGTGAATAGAGCTTTATGTGATTATGAGATTGATTGTACACGCTGGGTTTATTAATGCGTCCCAACGCAGCCATACGCAGACGTATCGGAGGCCCATAAGTATAAAGAATACACTTCTACTATTTTGGAATGTCCCGTTTGGCGCGTTCAAGGGCAGACTCGGTTGATAATGGACAATGGACAATGGACAATACGAGGAGGGTATATATTTCAAGGCCATTAGGCTTTGCTGGTCTTTCCTATTGGACAATAATATCATTTTCTCGTCGCAGCCAAAAACTCCTGCCATATGCATCTATTGTCAAACCAGTCTCGCCTCTTTATGACATGCTTCCCCCCCTAAAACGCCAGACCATGCAATGCAATGCGATATTAAATGACAAGAAGAGGAGGAAGAATCATTCGCCACGCGAATGGTTTATTTGCCGGCCACCGTGTCATGCGAGCCACTCATCGAAATACTCGCAGCCGCCGGCCCATACAGGACCGCCTTCTTCGCATAGTTCAAAGACAGGGCACCGACCACAAGGGGCTTCGGTCAGTCCATTGGATGGCAAATCGTACGAGGGCACGCTGCCTGGAACGAAATTCGCCGGGTCATGTTTGGAGATGCGAACAGCGCGGTAGCCGACGCGGCGCCCGACCTTGATCTCCTCTATGCGGCCGTCGTACATAAGGACGTCCAGCAGTTGCTTCACATCACTCTCTTTAAGCTTGGTGCCCCTGGTGATGTTGGCAGCGGCAATCCTCTCGGTGATTTCGGCCAAGGTGATGTAGTTGCTGTAGCCGGCAGGCATGGGAAGCAGGATCCGCTGATGGCCATTGCCGCGGCGCGCCTTGAGCGGGGCAGACTCGTCGTCGTCGGTGATAGCATCGGCATCTCGTTTCTTGCCCCGGGCAGCAATGGCAACTTCGCTCTCCTTTCCTTTGAGAACCTTCTTGGGCAAAACGGGACTACTGCTTGCGCCTCTGGTGGTACCTCCATTGCCGCGGGTGGAGTAGCTGCCCTGATCCTTGATGAAGTCAAAGACAACGTTGAGGAGGATATTGATAAAGGACTCGTCGAGGTCGCCGTCGGCGTACCAGGGGCCTCCAGTGGCCTTGATGCTGGGTTTGATACTAGCCTTGATCCAGCATTTGTGCGAGGCGTTCTGTACCGACATGAAACTAGTAATCAATCGCTTGGCCTCGAGCTGCTTCAGAATGTTCTTGAACTGCTGGTCCTGGGTGATGCCGGTCTTGTTGCGCAACGTCTGCTGCCATATTCCCTCGCCGCCGGCATTGTCGATCCAACTGTAGACCAAGATCTGGTCCTTCTCGAGACCGCGGTACTTGTTAGCTTCCTCCTCTGGGCGTAGACGCCAGACGGGGCCGCTGGCAGATGCGAGTGGAATAAAGCGGCGGTCATTGGTCAGAGACTGGACCAAGCCCATAAGGGTCTTGAGGTCTATCTTCAAGTCGCGACATATTGTCAGACTCTGCAAATCGTCCTGGGAAAAGGATCGAGAATAGGCGGTTTCGTCGGGACCTTCGAGCTTCTCCTCGCATGCCTGGTAGAGTTGGTCCTTAAGCAGCTCCTTCTTGTCGTCCATGTTGTCGACTGGAGGTCGGCCTTGGCCGAGGGGCGGGTGGTGGATGAGTCAAAGCGGATCGAGGACGCGACAGGGCTGTAATAGCGAGGAGCTGGAAGAGGGCAATGTCGAATCGCGGTAGGAGGTATGTGGGTGCTAGCAGTCCAACACGAATGATTGCCATGCGGCCACGAGTTATTGCATCACACAATGCGATGACTGTCGAGTGGTAAGACTGTATAAGGGAGAGAGAGCCTGTGTGTGTGTGTGTGTGTGTGACAGCTGATGCGCATAACGCTTGAAAAAAAGTTGGAGCCCCTCCAAATCCAGCTGGCCGATAAGAGCTGCGATTGTTCCAACCTGGCCCCACGGACTGCACTGCCACCGCCGTCGGTACTTGCTACTGTAGTACCTAATTGCCTGCCCATGTCCCCATCAATAATACATTGGCCTTGCCTCCGGCCTGCCTGGTAGGTACATGAATTGCTTTGCTTGCTCTTGCAACCCCGCCGATCTTTCGACCAACCAACCAACCAAACCCGTCCCCCGCGACAGTGGAAGGGTCTCGATGCCCGCTGTGGAAAGCTCTGGAACTGGTTGAATTGCAAGCTAGTCGTCCCGCGCATTACAGATTTATTTTCGGGGCCTGCCGCCTGCCTTTTGCCTGCCGTCCAGATCGAACATTTCCTTCCTTTCTCATTCCCCGATAGCAATTCGATCATCTCGTTGACTTCTTGATTACCTTAATCTTCGAGAAACACGCAAATTAGCCCTGAGCCAGACGACATTGCCCAACATGTCTACCGCCGACGAGCTCAAGGCCATTGGCAACAATGCCATCGCCGACAAGAACTTCGATGAGGCTGTGTAAGTCACAAGTCAACACCTACCTTCTTCGCTCTTTGCTGACCCGCCTTGACGTTAGCGACGCTTTTACCAAGGCCATCGCTCTGGATGGTACCAACCACGTTCTCTACAGCAATCGCTCCGCCGCCTACGCTTCCAAGAAGGACTGGGACAATGCCCTGAAGGATGCCGACAAGACCACAGAGCTCAAGCCCGACTGGCCGAGGGGGTGGGGCCGGAAGGGCACGGCTCTCCACGGTAAGGGCGATCTGTTGGGTGCGAACGATGCCTACGAAGAGGGCCTCAAGCACGACCCCAGCAACGCCGGCCTCAAATCCTCCCTGGCAAGCGTCCAGCGCGCCATGGAGCAGGACGCTGGCGGTCCCATGGGTGGCGACCCCTTGGGCGGCATGGGTCAGATGTTCAAGGACCCCAACCTCATGCAGAAGCTTATGAGCAACCCCAAGACAAGCGGCTACTTCTCCGATCCTTCCTTCATGGCCAAGGTCCAGCAGTTGCAGCAGAACCCTTCCAGCACACAAGACCTGTTCAGCGACCCGCGCATGATCCAGGTCCTTGGTGTTGCCATGGGTGTCGACATGGACGTTCGGGCTCCCGGAGATATGCCTGGTGGCGCCGGCGCGGCCACTTCTGGCGCCAACGAGGCCGAGGAGGATGTTGACATGCCCGACTTGGTATCGAACGAGACCAAGGCTAAGGCGGAGCCCGAGCCCAAAAAGGCGCCTGAGCCCGAGTCGGCGCCCGTGCAAGATGAGGAGCAGCTGGCCAAGCAGAAGGCCAAGGCGGAGGCTGATAAGGAGAAGGCCCTGGGTACTGAGAACTACAAGAAGCGCAACTTTGACGAGGCCATCAAGCACTACAGCGCTGCCTGGGACCTCTACAAGGACATTACCTACCTCAACAACCTAGGCGCGGCTCACTTTGAAAAGGGCGACTACCAGGCCTGTATCGATACCTGCACCAAGGCCATCGACGAAGGTCGCGAGATCTACGCCGACTTCAAGATGATTGCCAAGTCGTACGCTCGCATCGGCAGTGCCTACGAGAAGTTGGGTGATGCCGATGCGGCCATCGCCAACTATAAGAAGTCGCTGACTGAGCACCGAACCCCGGAGGTCAACACCAAGCTGCGCACTGCCGAGCGCAACAAGATTGAGACCGCCAAGCAGTCGTACATTGATCCCCAGAAGGCCGAGGAAGCCCGCGAGGAAGGCAACAAGAAGTTCAAGGAGCAGGACTTCCCGGGCGCTGTGGCGGCCTACAGCGAAATGATCAAGCGTGGGCCCGAGGACCCTCGCGGATACAGCAACCGTGCGGCTGCGTTTGTCAAGCTCTTCGAGTTCCCCAGTGCTCTGCAGGACTGCGACTTGGCCATCAAGAAGGATCCCAAGTTCATCCGCGCCTACATCCGCAAGGCCCAGGTCTACTTCGGCATGCGAGAGTACTCCAAGTGCATGGATGCCTGTACCGAGGCGTCAGAAGTCGACAACGAGCACCACAATGGGGCCAACGCCCGTGAGATTTCCCAACAGCAGGAGAAGGCCATCCAGGCCATGTACTCGGCCCGAGACAATGAGACCGAGGAGCAGACCAGAGAGCGTCTGCAAAAAGATCCCGAGGTAAGCCGTGGTTACTTAGATGATGAACGAAGTCCCACCTACATGATACGATGCTAACATTTGGTGCCAGATTATGAGCATTATGCAAGACCCCGTAATGCAGGCCATTCTCCAACAGGCCCAGTCGGACCCTGCCGCCCTTCAGGAGCACATGAAGAATCCCTCGGTCCGATCCAAGGTCCAAAAACTGGTCGCCGCCGGTGTTATCCGCATGGGCCGATAAGCTTGGGCCCGGTGGTACCTTGAGACGACGCATGGGTTTCGACAGATTTCATGGGAGGAGGGTGTATTCTAATCCAGGGACTGACTGACTTTGTTTTCTGATGTTGCAAAGGCTAGGCGTTGCTTATACAAACCCAAACTGCATTGATGGAGTAATTTAATGATTTGACGACCTGAGAAGACGAAGACCTACACTCGCATCGTACTGCTGCTGGCCCTACAAGTGTGATCCATATGCTCAATGACCCCTGTGAAGGCAGTTATGCTTGCGTTACCAGCCTCGTGAAACGGTCATTCTGCTTGTCTTTTTCCGGCGCTCCGACCCCACAACAAAAGCTATACTCGGCTATAGATTGAAGTGTATCGTGACGCTGCCTCTTTGCTGTTCCTTGAGGGGTGCATTTCCATCATCTCCCATACAAAAATCCACGTGCGCAGCGATTTCGTCTGCATATCTGCCTGTCAAAGAACTAGAGAAGCCGTGCAAGCAGCGCCCACATGATACGGGTCTCTCATGATTGGCCCAGAATCTTGCCAAGTTCTGCGCCGCGGCTGCTCGCAGCCTTGGCAGCCTTGTCGACAATGCCCTGGAAGCCGGAAGCTTCGAAGCTGTTGAGTGCCGCCTCGGTGGTGCCATTGGGGCTTGTGACGTTCTTTCGGAGCTGCGTGGGGGTCTCAGAAGACTCTACGAGCATCTTGCCGGCGCCAAAGCACGTCTGCTTCGCCAGGCGCATGGCTTGCTCTTCCGAGAGACCCTGTGCCTTGGCGCTGGCGACTAGGTGCTCGACCATGGCGAAGAAGTAGGCCGGCCCAGAACCTGTACATGTGTGTGTAAGCGGCCTCGGTCTCATGCCTATCCCCAACTCGATTGATTAAGCACTCACCGGACAAGCCAGTCACCACGTCGATCAGCTCCTCCTTGTCGACCCACTCGGTGGCCTTGCTGAAGCTCTCGAGCATGGCCGTGACCAGGTCCTTTTCGGCGGCCGAGACGCCGGCACCGGCAAACAGGCCCGAGGCGCCCTCGCCCAGCAGCGCGGGCGTGTTGGGCATGACGCGGACGACGTGGGGGGCACGACCGTCCGGGCCGGTGAACCAGGCGGACAGGCTGTCGAGGGTAATGCCGGCCGCAATGGACACGATCAGGGGCAGCTCCTTGCGGGCGGCCCAGGCGGCGGCGAGCTCCTGGCAGACGGCCTTGGCGACCTGAGGCTTGACGGCCAGGACGAGCAGGTCGGCGGCCTGGGCGGCGTCGGTGTTGGAGGTGGTGGTCTGGACGCCCAGGTCGGCCATCTTCTGGCGGTTGACCTCCCATGGCTCCGAGACGGTGATGCGGTCCTTGGGCATGATGTCCTTGGCCAGCAGGCCGCCGACAATAGCGGCGCACATGTTGCCGCCGCCAATGAAGGCCAGGTTGGCAGAATGGAGGTTGGCGGGGGCCATGGCTTCTTTAATTCTTGGGTATGCCGGGGAAGTAATGGGCGTGGGGTGGCACGGAAGGTGTGGAAGACAACGAGCAAGGGATTCTTTATCATGTTTGTCCCTGACTCGGAACACGGTGACTGAGGTTGACTGGCTGAGGGGGGTTTTGCGCCGAGTGGGTCCAGCCGCAACTAGCCGGGCAGGGCGCCGAAAGTCGGAGGGCGGACTGCTGGCCCCAAGTTTTTGTCCGGCCCTCGTCTCCGTCCAGACTGTCTGTTAAATAAATAAAACTCTATTGCTCACATCCTAAGAGAGATGCCTCCCATGGGGTGGTGCCGAAACAGTCGAGATGCGGCTGTGGCGACCAGAAACTCCGGTCTACAATGATGCTACCGGCATCACCACAGCTCCAGGAAGAAAGACAAAGGAGGTTTTTTTTTTAAGGATGTATTTGCCAGTGACTCCGCAATTACCGTCGCCTCCGGCATAATTGAGCGTCCCTTGGGGGCTGATACCCCCTGGACTGGCCAGTACAAATGTGTCATTTATGACGATGGACAGACGGGCGCGGGTCCTCGCTAGCCGGGCCGCGGCGACATGATTATAAATAGAACCAGCACATATGGCTGGCCTCTTGCTGGCTGGTGGCCGCTTTCGAAGAAGCAAGTCCGACCCAGCCCTACGGCGAGCAGCGAGTTCCTTGTCAAGGTCAGACCACAGCGGACAGGGCAGGGCAGGGCAGGATGCTATTGGTATGTACTACTGTGACAGAATCCTAGGGGAATTAGAGGGTGAAGTTGGTGGTTTGATGTTGTTATTAGCGTACAAGTATACCTAAGCCCCATTGATTCTTCCTGGACACGGTCCACTCCCTGCACTCCTCGTCAATCCGGATGTCAGCAGCTTCCGTTTCCGGCTAGCCCGTCAACGGTGAGTGAAGGTTAAGGTGACGATGCGGTGGTGTGCAGTGTGGGCGGCGGAGAAGACGCTTAGAAGTCGTCTGAGGTGTACATTGGCATTGACAGGTCGCAAGTCCAGACTCCAGCAGATCCCTTTCCCAACTGATATGTCGCCGCGGCCCTCCTTTTCTCGTCGAATCCTCGGGGCAGGATTATCCCAGGTTCGACAGGGGTCATTCAATGCCAATTTGACTCGACCGAGTATTTTACTGGTTCGCCTGAGAGGCCATAATGGTGACCATGATGTAGAGATAGATCAAAGTTGGGAAACCAGGAGAAAAAAACTAAGGAGCAGCCCCGGATTTGGGCCATGGGTCAAGATGGAATGCAAACACTCAATATCGCAATTGCTGGAAAGTTTCTTTGTTCTTTTTGCTCTATCCAGAGAAGCCAATGTAAATGCCATTGTATGGTACAGCTAGACAGAAATGAACCAAACACCATGATGCGCCAATCGTAACCTCCAATGCAGCGCTCACGCGAAGAAGATCAGAAATCCCCAAACAAGCGTAAGATCGTATACAATGTACATGCCAGAACCACCAGGGGTAGCCAGCTATTGCGGCTCGCTCTTGCTCCCCTCGACGCTTGCGCCGTGCTCCAATAGAACGCCCACTATGTCGGTCCGCCCCGTCATGACGGCTCGCTGCAGCGGCGTGTAGCCCTGTGCATCGAGTCCGTCGATGGCCACGTCGTACCGTTGGAGAAGTAGCCGCAGCGTGTCCATCGAACCACCCGCCACCGCCATGTGCAAAAGTGGCGCCGTCGTTTCGGGCAGACTGGGAGGTGCCTGCTGCTGCTGCTCACCAATGCCCATGGTAGACTGGTATGCCGACGAGGCGACTGAAGGGCTGCGTGCGCGACCCGTCAGGTTGGCGTCGGACCGGCTACTGTGGTACCAAGCCAGATCCGTGTCGGGCGGTGTGGGGTATGTTGCGGTCGGAGTCATGTCGTCGTCGATCGAGAAGGCGGCTTCGGGACGCGGCACGCCCAGGTGGTCCCGGTTCGGGTACATGTGGTGGTAGCTGGCAGGGGGCATGCCTAGCATATGGCCCTGGTGCGCGTGGGTGTCGACGAGCAAGGGGCTGGGCTGCGCCGACGTAACGGGCAGATGATGCATACTATCGTAGCTGTCGTGGCGTTGAGGTTGCGGCCATGGTGAGACGGCGTGGGGGGGGACTGGGCCCCCTTGACGTCGACGACGACATATGCGGCGGCGCATTGCCGCGTAGTGCTTGTGGGTAGTGGCCCGGAGACGACATGTTGGATGATGTCGACACGGCTCGGTTTCGCGGGCCCGTGGGCGGTGTCGAGCTGACCGCCGCTTCGAGGGAGGAAGGGACCGAAGGGAAGAAGGACGGCCCGTCGTAGCTAGGAGGCTGGCGGCCATTGTTTACCAGTCCCAGGCCGTTGGCCTGCTGTGCCTCGGTTGTTTGTGACCAAAGATAGTTGCCCATCCAGTCCGACGCCGTGATCATGGGCGGGGTCGCTGCGTCCGAGTGGTTCGACTGTGCCGTGTCGCTCCTGCACGGGCTGCTCGCACCAGAAACCGACGATTCGGCCTCGGACGGGGGTGTGCCGCTTCGTCCCTGCCCTTCCTGCAGCTGCTGTAGCTGCCTCTTCAACTTCTCGACCTCCTTGGTTCTGTCTCGCATGTTGCGTCCTGGCCACCGCGCGTAAGTAGAAGGTCTTTTCGGGGCGGGGGCGGGTCTGAGGAGCAACTTACTGTATGCTCGCTGAGCAAGCCGGTTCTGGATCTTCCTCCGCTCCGAGGCATCGGGAAGCTTGGTCCAGTCTTCGTCAGGCTTCATAAGGTCTGCGTAGGAGATGGTCTGAGTGCGACTGCATCGCGAGGACGCTGGGTTTGGCGATCGAGAAGAGCCCGGCATGGTGGTGGCAGCACGATGGCAACAGTCGGTCGTAGCTGTAAGTGGGAGATGGGAGAGTCCGAGAGGTGTTGTCCTGGGCAGATCAAGTTGTGTGGGCGGGATCCGGATTGAAGGTAGGCAGAAATATGCTTCGGCTCGGGATAGTAGTCCCCAGGTTTTAAGTCATGGGGGTCACGTCTTCTAGTTATAGGTAATAGCACAACCACAGCACTCAGCCGGACTAGCCTCATGCAGGAACAGGGGCAGGCCTATAACCCAACTCGAGCAACGGGTCATCAGTCAACGTTACACATTCTGGGCGGACAGCCGTTCAGACCGCTCTAGTAGAGAGGCTGGTCTGCTCTGGCTCAGCGACCAAACGCCCTAGCCGCATACCGAAAATAACCACTGCATAGATTGCGGCGAAAGCCAGCCGTGAAGGGGTCCATTCTGAGATTTCCGGATCATCAGTCTCCACAGTCAGGGCTTAGCTGGGGTAGAGCGAGCACGGTAAAGTTAGGCGGTAGGGCAAGTAGGTATGCACGTATCATATCAGATCAGACGTATGTACGCTGGGTCCAATACTGTGTACAGAATGCCCTGCTTCCCCAAGACCCAAAGTGTGTGTGTCCCTGGTAGTACTGGCTGGCTGACTGGCCAGCTCCATGACCCGTCGCCTACCGCCTACCGCTTACAGACTGACAGAGGAGGATGAGGGGGGATAGCGTACACGGAGAGATGAGAGGGACCGGCTAGTAAGACTAGGTGCGAAGACCGGTGCCTTCTGGACGAAATAGGGGAAACCAGCTCGGCAGCTGCGCCAATCTGGACGAGAGTTGAGGAGATGGCCTATTCTAGCTGGTGGGACCCTGGTTGAGCAAGTATTGCCTGTGCCAGAGTCGTTGGAGCTCCCTTTCCAGGATCATTGGGATCAGTGGGATCACTACGATGGATGCCCTGGGAAATGGCATTGATCGGTCCCTGTCCCAAGTAGGTAGTGACTAGACGCGACGGCCTGTCTCGATCTGGCTAGTCGCTGGTGGGAATGCACCTGCCTAATGTCGACTTTGGAGCTATCCTTGGCTTCTAGTATGTCTGGGACCCAGTCCAGTTCCGGCAAAGTGCCAGAAAAAAAAAGATACCCAAAGAAGAAGAAGAAAAAAGAAGATCCCGTCCCGTCAACCTCGCGCGCCTGGCAAGGCTTGCCCTGCCCAATGAAGGCACGCAGAATCTTGCGATTGGCGGCTATAATCGCGACAAGACGGTGAGATCATGACGCATCTCAACCACCACCACAACAATCAACTCATTTCTTATTGTCTGGAACCCTACATACAGTGCTGCAAGTCTTCACCCAAGTACAGTGCAGTAGTTGCTGCTGGAGTTGCAGTGGCATGCAGTGGCATGCAGCGAGATAGACACAGAGGTGCATAAGCTTGCGTGCGGCTGACCTTGTCCATATATTACAAACAACGGGTCTGTCTTGGCTGTTGGTCTGCTTCTGCACCTGGCTCCTGGCTACTTGTTCTAGTAGTGCTGCCCAGCTGGCTAGGGTTTCTAGGGCTCTCAGCTCCATCGAGTTAGCAACAGGTCTATACCGACTCCACAGTGGGGGGTAAAGCCTTATGACATACGGGTCTGTTCTACTTGTATGCGGGCTCTCATCCTTCTCCAGCGTGGTCGGCGACCGCAACTCAGAACCCATAACACGCATCCTGGCCATCATAGAGAGAAACAGAGGCACTTGGGGCAGGCTTTCGGCCCATCTGTCGGCCCTTGAAGCTTGCACCCTGGCTACTTTCCATACAGCAGGTAAGGTAGGTTACAGCATTAGCTGATTAGGCCCCAATGGGCATGCAGATGGGCGGAATGGCGGAGGATAATCGGCATCGATTGAAACATGAACGCACATGCGGTGCAGTTCAGAGTTCTGTTCAGAGGTCTGGCTCCTGGGCTTGCACTCCGAACTCCTAAACCCCACGCTCGGCACTCAGTGCTTGGTGTCTTCCGCAGCCAATTTGGTGATCCTACGACGGAACATATATCGTCCAGCGATTGCTGATGGCACGGTGGTTGCCATACGTTTGAAGGTTCAATTGTGACAAGTCTCCGAGCTGCTGCCCTGCCATAATCTGGGACAAACTTGGGGACGACGGGGAGATCAGGACGGGAGCCGACCAAATGGCGTCAATTGGCACAGGCACAGACACAGCCACGCCGCACACGCGCATCTCGTCTGGTCGGCTGTCGGAACATTGGACAAATGAACGATGAGTGGCCCGTCACCAGCTTAGCTTAATTTCTAGTGCAGCGAATGTAGCTATTTTCGTACAAGGCTGAAAATGTCCACTACCGGCCTCTCTTTCCTTGTTTCCTTCCTTCCTTCTTTCCTTACCACTATGTGTGTCTCTAGGTGAAACCTCGGGCTATGTAGTCCAGGTGACATAATAATAGTATATGGCTTGGGGATTTGCTGACCTGATCGATCGGCATCAATCATGGTGGTGTTCGTGCAAGTGGAAGAGGTTGGCACTATGGCCGGGGTGGGAATCCATCTGATCCAGCCAGGCGAATAAGCATAACCGACTGCGCCGCTCTGTGCGCCGGTCCCGAACGGTGGTGACAATGTGCAATGAATGACATGCCATGCCATGCCAAAAAGCATGGGGCAGCCACAGGGGTCTCTCACTCTCTCGCGCGCTCTCTCTCGCTCTCTCTCTCTCTCTCTCTCTCTCTCTCTCTCTCTCTCTCGCGCGCGCTCTCGCTCTCGCCAGATAAATTGCCTGCAATTTGCCGTAATGGTGATGGGTGATGAGGGCCACAAATTGGAACCTCCCAGCCCCCGGTCGAGTTCTATTTTTGTTCAGCTAGTTGTTATCTCCGGCCCATCAGTTTGGTGCAGAACCTCTGCTGCCTGCCCCAAATTGCCCAGACACCATCCCCCAAGCAAGGGGAATGAGAATGCCACTAGCACGTATCTCTCAGCAATGCTCGTGACTTATCTCACGGTCGCTCTCGACACAACAGTTAAAAGGAGAAAAAGAAAAAGAAATAAAACTTTCCTCTAAATGTTTTTAATATTTCCTATATTTCTTTATTTTATTAATCGCTTTTGTTACTTAATAACGTGTGGTGAAGTGATAGAGTCTAATGTAGAAGTCGGCATTTTAATTCTGCAGGGGGTTGTCCCGCTGTCAATGCCTGTACAGTAGCATTGCAGTGGCCAATGTTGCAATGGCTTGCCTGTTTTCCTCTTCTGCACCACCAGGCAAGCTTTTATGAATCTGTCCCTAATTTTGCCAAGCCTACCTTTGCAGTTGTTGCAGATAAGATCCCTGCAGACATCATGCTATCATAAATAGGGGCAAGGCCAGGCAGCAACATGATTGCAGATAATTCATATCCACTAGTAGCGGCGCCATGGTGGCTTGACAATCAAACGCCGCTGTCGTCTGCCGGAGCCATACCCCACGAGCTCAGCCCTTGGCAGCTGCAAAGGCCTGGGCCATGATGGCCATTTGTAAGAGTGTCAGGTTAATCGTTCTCTCTAGGTGACGACATGCAGCACATTGTTGTTCCGAGGGCGCTTTATGTGGCGCTTGCTTTTGAAACCAGGCCCCTCTCACCAATATGCTGGCCGGCCTACATATGAGTAGGTAGCAATACGCCAACCGAGCCTCTATCTTACGAGGGTGTTTTCTGTAATATGTATTTCTTGGTTCGCGGTCCATCTGACGGCGGCTTTATGCCGCTTTCTTACTCACTACTCAGACGAACATAATTATAATAAATAGCAGTTGGTTCATTAGATATCAGGTGTATGATTTCATGATGGTGGCACTATCGTGAGCACATCACTGCAGCATCTACCAGAGGAGGGCCAACGGCAGCCGTGACCGGATAATGAGGGCATGCAGAAGTTAGCTAGAACAGAACAATCACTGTCACGATTGCTAGGGGAAAATGTTAGGGTCATGTAGACTTGTGTTGGTCGAAGTCAGTCGTATTAATTATCTGGGGCCCAGTTCCAGAATCTCATAATCTCAAGACTGCCTTGGCGAGAGAGCACCAAATGTGCCTTGGCAGAGCTACATATCCACAATGGATGTGTCCAATTCCGTCCCTATTGCAGTGAACCATGTTGTCGCCGTAGTGAACGAGCTACCCATCATTGCCAGAAGGATTCCGAGTAGGGCTTAAGCCTGATTGCGAGTGAAATATTCGTCAGTTCGGTGTCCATGGCGATGTGTGCGGACGTAACCATATTTTCAAACTAACCTCATCATCGGCGCCATTTTCCGAGCCAGCCTCGACCTTGGGGGCAGTGGTCTCGGCCTTCTTGGAGGGACGGCCGCGTCGCTGTTTCTTGGCAGGAGTTCCGTCAACCTCGTCGTCGTCCTCCTCGGGATCGACAGGCTTGGTAATCTTGCTCTTGCGAGCACGCTTCTTTGGCGTAGAAGCAGCAGCAGCCGCAGGGGCGCTGCCGGCTCCGTTGTTGGCCTGGTTCTCCAGGAACTCCTTACGCATGGCGGCGAATCTCTTCCTGTGAGTTTGATCATGGTCAGTTCTCGGTCCTTGGAGATGATATAGGAAGAAGAATAGAGAGGTAAAAACTTTCGCGGGGGCGAAAGCGAACATTAGCTTGGGACTTGGTTAGAGGGTCACTTGCTTCAAAGTGTCTTGGTGTACGTTCATCTCAGCAGCGATTTGCTTCCAGTTGGCCCCGGCAAGGGTGGGATCGTTGGACTGGAGCATTCGCATCAAAAGATGTATGCTGAGGTCTTGGATGGAAGCCATCGTCGCTGATGGGGGTGGTGATGGATTTGGGGGGTCTGATGGAAAGTTGAGTGTAGAGGGACGAAAGGCCCAGTGGAATAAAAGGAAGGTGCAATACGAAATTCGACGTTTCGATCGAGGCAGTGAGTGGTAGAGGAAAACAAACCAGATGCCGAACAAGTTGGAGCCAACCGAACAGGTCGAAACCAAATGTCAGAAGTCGGGTGAGCTGGTGATAGTTGAGCGACCGTGGAACGTGTGAGTGGAGAAAATTGGTGCATGAAGAAAGGGAAGCAAAGATAATATGTAAAGAGCACGAGGTTCCGAACCTCGTTATCGGTATCACGCGTATGCCACGGCTTGGCATCACTGGCACGGCCGTCGACAGACAAGACAGAAACAAAGAGGAGGATGAATGATTCGACTTACCGGACGATCTCAGTACCCAAGCCAACTTTGGGGGCAATCTCAGCCCAGTTTCCGCCAGCAAGCTCCGGGTTGGTGTTCATCAGAACACCGAAGATGATGCTCTTTTCCTGCTCGGGAGTCATGATTGCGATGGATGAGGTTTGTGTGGTGTTGACTTTGTCCAAGTTTGATGTTATTTTTATGAGACGGCGGGAAAGAGGTTGTGAGTGTGTAGAAAAAGGCACCTTTTCAATGAAAAGCTATTCCTGAAGGAAAGGTGTGATTTTGTTGTCCTGCAACACTCAGGGTTGATTGTGGGGGATATGGCCTAAGTACAGCCAACCAACACAAGATGCTGGGGAAGAGACAGATGCGTATTGTTTAGGTACTCGAGGTTACCATCAGATAGTTGCCTGACTGGCCCTTCAAAAATTGGGTCAAGAGGTTTTGAGCCAGACCCAATATCAAAAGTTCCTCGCCGAGAAGCTTTGCCGCCAATTTCCACTGGGAGATACATGCATTCAACCACTCATGCTGGACTTGATGTAATGAACTTCCTTCGCTCTTGTTTTACTGCGTGCTCGGGTCTTTCCATATTGCCTCCTAGTTAATGATGGATGGGGGCCAATGGGGTCTTATCTGTGTTACTCTCGATCGGTTGAGGAAAGTAGAAATTTACTATGGGCTTCCTATTGCTCTGCACATCGCCGAGCGATATTCCTAGGATCAGTCTATAAACAGTCATTTGCTACTCTATGGTATCAGCCCAAGCCTTTCCCGTCTGCTTCGAACGCAAGGAATTTCGAGGCAGGGCTCGGCGGCCAAATTATCAAGCCCCTGGAATGGGTTTGAACACATTTAACAGGTAGTCCATCGCATCTAGCGGTACCCCTTGTGTCCTGAGAATACAATACCCCGTACTGAGGTGGAAGTGGAAGTTTGGAATCGCGAACTCAGACAGGTACGTCTGCGCCGACACAAAATAGAACCTATCCAACATGGTGATGGGCTCGTTGCTCAGCTCGGCCGCATCGACGCTCATCGCGTACTTGATGGTCCGTTCGATGCGAGCCTGGAGCTGAGCGATGGTCGTTTCGTCATCGGCGATTGCGGTATGCTCGCGGCGGCAAGCGCGGTCAATGAACCACACGATGGTGTTGCAGCAGCTTTGGACCTGGTATGTAAGACTGTCCAAATGCTTAGCATTGTCCCTTTCCGAGCACCCACATGATAGAAGAAACATGTAACTCACGGTCTTTGGTCGGGAACTAGGCGGTAGCTAAGCAAGGCATCATGACTGATACCCTTTTCATCTGCGTATGCAGCTGACTTGTCAATCATGGCCGAGAAGCCCTGAAGGTACTTGATAAGTACAGGGATAGACTGGTCGTAGAGTGATGCCATGGTGGTTGATTGATGATAGTTCAATTGAATAATACAATGAATGGTGAGCAGACCAGGAAACAAGGCGTTATTTATGTAGTCTATGTACCTGGTCACATGAGCACTAGCCACCAAACATCCTGCTAATCCCCTACCCTGGAGAGACTAGCATCTTAACTCGGAGAGATTGACAGTCGAGCTCGTATATTTTATCTGTCAGCTCCTGCAAACTAGGTAAGTACAGACTGATCAATGTATTACTATGTCCAGAGATCCACCGTGACAAGATGCCACCAAACAGACAGAAGGTCACCGACTGAGCATATCATAAGTGTTCGTCCCCCTTTAGGGTCTCCATCAGAACCGCCGGACCCTTGGGAACGATAAGAGGTGACTCTGGGGTCACTACCGCTTGTCGAGCATTGGCGTAGCCCTCGCCATAAAACTTGATCCAAGGCTCTGTAGCTTTGTAGAACGCGCCACCAGCCGTCGCCTCTCCCTGGTCCCAGTACAGCCGTCGTAGCCAAAGGTGTAGATGCGGGTAGTCATGGCGAATGGTCTTGAGGTTACAGTAGAAGATGGGCACGTATCCGACGTCGAACCGCACCAGCGTGGTGTACAGCCGCACGTCTGCCTCGGTAATATGATCACCAAACAAGAAGGCCTGACTTGGGTGAGACGCCAGGATGGCCTCTAGCCGGTCCAAAGACTCAAAGAGTGGATACAGGTTTTCCTCGTATGCCTCCTGGGTTCTGGCAAAGCCCGTCTTGTATACACCGTTGTTCACCTGTCACTCTCGGTGTTAGTCCTGCTATGTCAGACTGGACTATATGACTTGAAAGGAGGTTGGTGGCACGATTGCAATGGTCAAAAGTATCAACCACCCCAATACGCTCCCCAAGAGCAAACGAAGCACGGAAAGATGACATACCGTGCTGTAGACCCATTCGTTGAGCTCATCGATTTGCGATCGCAAGGGCTCCGGGAACAGACCACCACCCGGTCGGTTTGCCTCACGGTACTGAGGCGCGACTAAGTCGTCGAATTCCGTGTAGAACATGCGAATTATCTCGCTTGATTCGTTGTTGACGATGGTGCCCGACTTCTTGTCCCAGAGAACAGGGACGGTGACGCGACCGCTGTAGCCAGGCTCGACCAGCTCGTACAACTGACGGAGGGTGGTGAAGCCAGGATGCAAGGGGTCCTGGGTAGACGAACCGAATGTCCCATCGAACTTCCAGCCAGCAGGGAGCTTCAGACTGCCCACAAGATGAAGTTCGATAATGTCTTCAAGGTGCTTAAGCCCGCGCACAATCAGGGTTCGATGGGCCTTGAAGGACTGGTTAACATACTGTCTACGCCATGGGGAGATGCCATGCACCGTGACTTACCCAGGGACAACCCGCACTGATATAACTGCGAATATACGAGTGAGTCGACAAGATACACCATCCGAGGAGCGATTTACCTTACAGCGCATATCGGCCTTTCTCAGCCGGGAATTGCGAGGCAGGATCCTTGGAGACGAAATCGCGAAACGTTGATGCAGGACGGATAAAGTTGCCATCCTTCTGGTAACCCGTGTCTTTCTGTTGCTGAAGAGAAGTGTCAGCGGTCGCAATAGGACAGGAACTGTGGACGTACAGGCATAGGCATCGTCGAATACCTGAGGATGACGGTGTTGTGGGTTGGGTATCGAGCCAACGGTTTACAGTAGTAACATGGATATTGGATTTCGACCCAAGATAATCAGTCGGAGGAAGCAGATATCTGAACAGTTGCCACTTAAATCCGTAGTTGCGACCTTTCCAATAGCTGGATCAAGCTGTTGTCGTTAAGGGCACACATGCGTGAAGTATCATTGAAATTTGGGTATGTACATGTAGTTAGCCTAATGCTGTTCAGTAAGCGTCTAGTATTCATTGGCAAGCACATCACGCAATCCACATCTGCTGGCAACTTCACTGGCAAATCCCATATCAAACGTTTCGCAAGCTAATTGCCTTGTACTGATCAATGGGACTAAAAGGAAGCCGATAACGCTCTATACCCTAGCAGGATGAGATGCCCTGGACAAAGAACCTTGGCTGGCAATTGAATGACCAACGACTAGCTACCCTGAATGAGTGCTAGACATGCAACCATCCTAACGACTTCAACACATAGACACTCTGCATTCCAAAGTATCTCCCCATACATTTGATACTGCGACAGCCTACAGTTTCGACTCTCGGTGTTGTGCCCCTGCCTCGCTGGGAGTAGGTATGTGATTGCTCGTCTCATTCTTGAGGCTAATAGGATCTCCCAGTTGGCTTGGATTCGCCTCTTGGCCCTTCAACTTCTTGGTCGCCTTCTCACGCAATGTCTCTGTGCCAGGACTGCGGGTGCCCTGTTTGTTGTCCTGGTTGCGAGCTCCCGACCGGCCTTGACCGGCTCCCGCTTCATCAGGTGTAGGAACCGTCTCGCTGGTTTCGGCTTTAAGACTGATAGGGTCGCCCAGCATACTTGGGTTTGCATCGGGCCCATTGAGCTTCTTGGTAGCCTTTTCCCGGAGCGTTTCCTTGCCTCCGGCTGCCATCGTATCTGTACTGCCTTGTCCGGCTACGAGCTGATCTGACGCGGTGGCCGAGGGAATGTACGGCTCAGGTAGGGATTCGAGAGCGCTGTCGTCGTTTAGAAATAAAGAATTGCTAATCCGTTGGAGACCAGCGGAAAAGGTGTTCTTGAGCGAGATAAGGGTCAAGTAGATCATTGGTAACGAGCTTGGTAACAGTTGGGGGTATCATTCGGTTGTTTTATATATAGACAATCACTAATACATATGGTATAATACAATGCCACAAGGTGGATGATGATAATAATGATGATGTTATAAAGCCATCATTACATGAAAGAAGCCGAGGACACCTTGATAGGCATATAGCTTGCCTACCAACCTTAGACATGTGGAAGAACCATCCAAAGACTAAGAGTGCCCCCATCTCGACTATGACCTCATTTTCATATGCTTGGCGCTTCTTATCTTCATAAGCCAGGCCTACCGAGAGGTAACGATCCCACGACCTGCCTTCTGGACATACTTCGGCCCTCAAAGCTCAGTAATTTGCGCAATCGACTTATCTATCATAGTGTCATCGCCGAGATAATGGGGTTGGCCCAAAGAAGAGCAGTCTTATAGTGGGCAACCTGCTACCTTCAGCCCTGGATCACCCCGCCATTACAGGGTACATAGGCCCCGGGGTTTAGCGTACGGGGCTTTATCATGTGTACCCCAAGTACTCCACTTTCACCCCAGCCTGGACAGCTTCGTGTCATATGTTAACAACACCATGGCAATGCTGGCCCAGACAAGTTTTCGCGATTGCCGTCTCATGGCCTCGATGCCCGCAACGGGGGTTGGTTGCGGGTCTTTCTTGTTGTTAAACCTAGAAAACACCAATCCTGGTGGCGACGGAAAGGTCCGCTTGGCCATGGAAATTGTAACGATGCGTGTTCAGGGGAGTATCACGCGGCCAGAACGCGGCAGCGAGGGTGGTAGCACGAATCAATATTCAGACAAATCTCTCCGGCATTAGACTATATACAGTGACATCGTAGCATATTTACAGAGTTCACCAAGTATCGTTAATCATTTCGCGGCCGACCTTTTGGCCGGATCCTCACTGGATCTTGCAGTGGTTTTTGTATGCGTCCGAGTTCAGGGCTCTTCCGCCAGACAGTTCTTGAAGGACTGCCGTCTCGCCTATTTTTTCGGGAAGACCGAGCATACTCCTGCAGTACGTGTGCATAGAGTGTAGATGTCCTGTGTAATGAGGCTGTTGATTTTGATGGGCGCAAAGACATGTACGAATCTGCCGGTGTCTCATTACGGGGTGTGGGCAGGTCCGACTCCACGGACTCCTCGACCGAACCTTTGCACTCTGCGAGCGTGATAGCTTCATGCCGGAAGTTGTGCTTGTCGTGTTGGTCGAAGTCCATGGCAGAAAACCTGGACTCCGAGATGTCGGAAACCGACGTGACCGGACTATCGTCAGGTTGAGAAGTCTCCTCAAAGTCATGCTCAAACGGGAGCAGGCCGGATTGGGCCATAACGTCAGACTCGGATTCTGAGAAGGACAGGGTCCGTGCTGGGGTCAAGGTGGCTAAATTGTACTCGTGATGAGCATCGTCGCTCGTAGGTGAAGTGGCCGATGAATTAGAGCACATGGTCATTGATCGGGGAGAAGGGGGGAGATGGCTCGCAGGAACAGTGGTATTGATGGCGAGGGGCTCGTTTGTGATGAAGTAGTGGTCGCCATCATCGAAAAAGGGTTTGCTGGAGCAGTGATCGTGGTCGCTGACAACATCGACCGCAGAATCAGTGGAAGACAATGTCGTCCGCGCATCACCATCGGTCTGCTCATCCTCAGGATACGACTGGTGCCAAGGGTGGTCGTCGGGAAGGTAGGACGAAAAGTATCTAACCAGCGAGTCGAGCGACTTGGATCGGAAGAGTTGAAGGGCGTATTGCCATTGGTGTGTACCAATGAGCTTCGGATTGGCGATGATCTCGAGGGAGGCTGACTCGAGACCGTCGTTCAGCTCGCGAAGGCGTTGTTCTCTGCGATTGGCCAGAAGACGGTGGAACTCATCTGCGGTACTGGCCGAGTTTGAAATCTCGTACACATCGTGGTGGAAGGCTTCGGGGTCCTGAATGGTGGACTGAAAAGTATTGTACTGATCGTGGAGCTTGGAAAAGAGGTCGTCCCTCTTCATTCCGAACTTCCAAGCGGGCCATGACCAACTGAGTTCGTCGTCCATTCTACGTCTATGGGGGGTATCAAGAGCGCCGTCGAAATCCAAAGGGCAAAAATCAAATAAAAAAAAATCAAACAAGGACTGAAAGCGAAAGACGGGCTAGGGTGCGCAGCGAGTGGTCGTCGTGGTCGCTATTGTATACAGGGCGTCGTGTGTCGTTCAGGCGGGCTCGTAGGGAATCCATCTATCTAGATACAGGCCATCAGGTCCATTTCGGCGGTGTTCGTTCAGTGAAGAAGAAGTTGGCTAGGGGTTGGAATTGGCGATAGTAGTGGTTGACTGCTGGTTCGCGTTGCCTTTGGGATCCCTCTGTGACTGATGAACGTTGGCGAGCCTTTGTTGACGGGGAAATGGGGGAAGATGGGGAGGATATGACCACAGAACAGCCTAGCCGGGAGCAGTTTCAACGAGTTGGGCGAGCCTGGGTCCCCATTCTCAGACACCCTCCATATGTTGCGGCCTGAGAGTTCAGGCCTAAATTGGGTCTTAGGAGGGCCGCCAACCGCCAACCAGCCACGGGACTGCCCTGCACAAACTAACTGCGTCTAGACTGCTAGTGGCTCCTTCTAGCCAATCAATCGCATTTAAGGGCAGGGATCTGGCTGACACACCTGATTGTTAGTGGCCCGATCGGCCAATGGTAGTTGCCCCATGATTAAAAATACGTTGCATCTCTTGGAGCATCCCTCGAGGTTATTGCATTTTCTTGCACACCCTCCTCTTTTCAAGGCCTTCACGGTTTGCAGTTCGTGCCTTCCTATGCAGTCCACGGCATGGGTGTGTATGAATACTCCATACCACACGTTCTTGATCTGCAGAAGATGATGTGATATCTACCTCGGAACAAACAAACAGTTAGATATCCATAGAAACACCCCCGCCGTGCGCCCTTTCACATCAATGTTGGGCACTCTGATGATTGGGAGGCGATGCTGGATGCCTGACTCCCTCTCTCACTCCCTCTCTCGGCGCATCCATCATCCCACAATCTGGCTGATGCTGCCATTTTGGCCGCGATTCCCATGGGCCAGATAGACTCTGCCAACTGAGAAGTCTGGCAAGCCTAATGGTGCCTGCATGCTCAAATTGCAAACTTTCTCTCGTATATATCCTGTATCGCAGCTGGTGTGTCATGGGAGGTGTTTGAGGCGAACATGGAAAAATGACACCGTCCTGAACAGCTGGCCGCACCTCATGCACAGCCAGGCTCTGCCATCATGACGGGGCTTTTCTTGCTCAGCTTACCCACACACCTATTTTCTGCGCCTATTCAACCAACCTCTACATACGAATAGACATTCCCATCGAAAGGAGGGGCGATGCCTGTCTTCCTATCTTCCGATATGGCAGAGCAATCAGTGGAGTCACGGTGTTCTTGTGATTGGATTAACACCGTCTTACCTGCCCGCATGTCCCACCGAGCTTACAGTCGAACTGTCGATGTGAACTGTCATCAGGGCTACAGGCGTCAAGTGAAACCTATGTATCCTCGTACTGCTCCGTCCGCCGCGTCCTTTTAAAAGTGACTGGCACACCTAGCACACGAACAGGACCAGCCTGCCCTACAGCATTACCTGCCTAGGCAGCCAGGCGACTCCAGCGCGGGATCAGCCGCACCAACTTCTGACGGCTACCATGACTCCAAAGCTCCGGGTTCGTGTTCACCCAAAATAGGCCCTGAGGACACTCCACCTGACGCCTGTCTTCTCTATACCGTGGCGGCGGCCAGTCGAAGAGCTTCAAAGGGCCTCTCCCGCCGTTCCTTTGCATCACCGTAGTTCTGAGGGTTTCTGGTTTCCCGATTCTGCGGTTCCCTCTTAATCCCACTAGATCTGCTGCAGACTTCTGCCTTCTACTCCGCAGCCCAAGTCTCAATCCCTCATATACACAAACCTACCCTTTTGTTACTCTCATGCCCTAAAAGGCCTCCATCGCTGCTTTTGCCTCACCATGGGCGAATACTACTATTCCGAGGAGAGGACCGAGCCCTTCTCCCAGGCGGAAATAGACAGCCGGCTCAAAAATAGTATCCGCGTTCCCGAGGATCTGGGGTCGTCCGAGGATGACTCGATCCCTCTGGATAAGCTTATCATCGATGACAAACATCGCAAGGAAGGGATCCGTATCTTAGTGCGGCCACTGACCAGGAGCCGCTCCGTCAGTCCCGGGTCGGGCAACTGTAGATGGCTTGCTCTACGCGCCGAGGTTGCGGCCGCTGAAAAGCCCGAGACTAGAGTGTTGGCAGTGACTCAGACCTCCAAGGATATCAACTTTGCACTGCGGATACCAGGCGAAAGTGGCGTGGACGAGACACGGCCCCCCATCTGGTGTGAACTCTACTACGATCCAGCCAGCGACAATCAGATACTTTATAACCGCTCAGATGTCCCCATTACTCTAGCAAAGCTGTCACTGGCCGATGGGGAGGACGATGATGCCAACTTCGAAGAAGAACTTGTGCCGGGAACCACCAAGGAGCTATGTCCGGCCTCGTGGAGGTTAAGTGTTTATGGGACAGCTGTCATAGACTTCAGAATATTGACGAAACGCGTCGCTTCACTCAGGGTCCCTCGTGGGCCACCCGACCTCGCTTCGGCTACCATTGGCAGTTCCGATGCCCTCAACTCGTCAGTCAAGAGATCCTTTTCCGAGGAGGATGACGGTGATGCAGCCGTAGAGAAAAGGCTGCGCACTGTTGGTCGTGGGCACGCCAATGCCAATGATGACGGCGTTATCGTATTTTATCCACGAACAATGGTAGACCCGCTGGTTTTCCCGCTTCCCAATGCTGCTACAGCGACAGAAGTTGCGATACCATCCGGTCAAGCCTTGCTGCAGGTGCAAAGGGACGAGACCATCACCATCCCGGGGGGCTACGAGCTTGACCAATATCAGTTGACAAAGCGCGATCAGATTGCCACCACGGCAGCCTCCTCGGTTTTTACCGCTCAGCACTCCAAGGTATCCGAGGTTCCAGACGGCGTCATCACTGTGAAAGTTCTTAAAACGCGCGGACCAGACAATGCCAAGCCGCAGGACAGCCATAGGAATGTGATCCGCCAGGCGGACGTCTGGCTACGCGAATACCGGAGCCAGGAAGACCTTCAACACGAGTCCATTGTGAGGCTATACGGTGGCGATGCGCGATACTTGTCGCTATATATGGAGCACGTGGACGGCAAAGACCTAGCGGCCCGCAGCGTCTGGCGAGACGCCGGAACCGACATCTTTACGGGCGATCGTGGCGATGCGGTCCGAATCCTCAAGGATATCGCGGGCGCCCTGAACTACGTACACCAGCGAAAGCGCGTCCACAACGATATCAAGCCTGCAAACATATTATACTCGCGGGACCGTGGCGCAGTACTATGCGACTTTGGTCTATCAACACGTACGAATGATGCGGCAACCAACGGTGGCACGCCATACTACGTTCCACCCGAGTTCATCGGACAAAGGCTACGTGGAAGCCCGTCGGACGTGTGGGCCTTGGGTGTCACGATGCTGTATGTGCTCAAGAAGATCACCTTCCCCGACGCCCGTGGCCGCCAGGGGCATCCCAAGCAGCTGTACTGGATGATTGCCGATCTCAACCGCAGAACGCATCACCACCATACCGGCAAAGGAGTTTCCGCCGTGGCCCAAATGCAGCAGTGGCTGAACGAGGTGAACGAGGCGAAGTCCAAGCTGAACCAACGAGACAAACTACACCTGTTGGTCTCGCAGATGTTAACACCCAACCCAGGCCAGCGAATCACCATGGCCAAGGTCATGTCCGAACTCATCAAAGATGTGACACTTGATAAATGAAGCGATGTTGGAGCGGATCGCGGAAGCCTGATTGGGAATCCCATCCTTCCGACGATTGAGCGTTCCGATAAACCATCTCAGATCCATTTCCACGCACGACACCCACTATATACATTGAAGTTCATTTGCTGGATGATACCCCTTGCTTTATTGCCGCGTGCGACGGCACCCTACTGCTGAAGATGCGATTTTTGTTTAGAACACTACACCGAGCACATATACCATGGACAAACCGAGCACACCTGCTATGGTGACCACGTCCAATTGATTTGCCGCGGCGGCACTTCCAGGAGGTTTGGAAGTGGAAGTGGAGGTAGGATCGGAAGACGAGCCAGCAGAGGGCGAGGATGCATGTCCGACGTACTCGGCGGATATGCCAGTGCTGTTCTGGCACTTATCACCAGACAAGGGCTGGGCACTCGAGCGGAAGGTGATATCGGCGCACTGCAAACAGGACCGTTAGCCCATCACCAGGAACGACTTGCATTGCTTCCCGAGGCGGAACCTACGCTATAGAGGGCCGAGCCAGATTTTCCCGAGGTGACTACCTGGATGGTGGCATTGTCGCCATCACGCGGCTGGACGGGAAGTGGCAAGGATCTGATGCAGTATGTGCCTCTTCCCGTGACGTTGACGAAGTCCGGGGTGAGGGAGACATTGAAAGCACTGGCATTGGTGCCCAGGCCAAGGTTGATGAAGACGTATGTCCATTCGTGGTGCAGACCCAAGGACACGGATCCTCCCTGCATCGGCCAGTCTGTCCTGCCAGCGGCACCGGGGGCAGCGCCGGCGCCTTTTCAACAATCTGCGTCAGTTTGTTGCTCATATGGCCGCGGAAACCGGATGGATGGGGGTTAGCATACACGGGTACTGCCATTGGTCGTATGTGGTGTTGTCGGCAAGGGTATCGGGCAGATGGAGGATTATATAGATAGTTGCCCTGTACCGGAAACGTGCACTTGCCCCCGCATGTAGTATTATGTGTATAGAATGAATGGCTATAGCAGCTGAGAATGGACGTGGTCTACATAGAGGAGGGGCAGTAATTACATGCAAGTCAAGCCTAGCCTACATCCGAACGGCCCAGGCCCAGACCTGACCTGACCTGGTGTAGACCCTATGATGCCAAGCTGCAGCGCACTCGACGACTCTGATGGCGATGCGTTTGAAGAAGACAATGGCCTTGGCGACGAGCCAGTTTCTGGATAGTGCCAGCCCAATGGATCTTTGCGGCTGCAAGCTTGTCGGGCCAAACCCTTTTAGCGCCTAGCCACCGCGCCGGATCGCGAGCTGGAATACTTGCTCAAATACCCTCACCCGACCTGCCTTGATTTCCGGCCGGACTGCCGGCGAATCTGCGTTGGAACATGAGAAGCGAACCGAGTGGATGGTACAAGCAAAACGAACCTCCCACGACCTAACCCGGCGCGTATCGTACAGGAATTAGCAGCGCAATTGAGATCATGTTATGTAGGTACATATATATATCGCAAGCGCGTGATGTTGTTGTAAAAAGGGCTTTCTTTGTCCAGCCATGTTTCGTTCGTCTTATCGGTGCGAGTTCGCATTGGTCGGCTAGCTGCATGGGTCGGTCACATGATAATGATTCAGGTTACGCAACACGGCGGCGATGCACTCGGCTGTCGGCAAAAGCATCTTTCAACGAACGACGGCTATCCCCACATCAATCGCCATGATGGACAAGGAAGCCCTCGAAGCTGCGGCGCTCGGCGCCATCCACCGTAAACTCATCAGCGGCAGCCACATCCTACACCACCACCATGTTTTGGACGCATACGGCCATCTCTCGGTCCGCCATCCCTGGAAGCCCGACGTCTTCATCCTGTCGCGGGACGCCGCCCCGGCCACCATCAGCTCGCCTCGCGACCTGGTCGAGTACTGGGTCAAGGACGCCTCCCCCGTGGACCCGGAGCATGCGCCCAAGGGCTTTGCCGAGCGTCACATCCACAGCGAGCTGTACCGCGCCTACCCCTCCATCCAGAGCGTCGTCCACAGCCACGCCGACGCCGTCCTGCCCTACACCATCAACGGCGTGCCGCTGCGGCCCTGCTACCACATGGCCGGGTTCCTGGGCCACTGGTCGCCCGTCTGGGACATCGCCTCGGCCCGTCCCGGCGGCGGCGGCGGCAACGGCAACGGCAACGGCGACATGCTGGTGCGCACCGAGGCCCTGGGCGCCGCCCTGGCGCAGCAGTTCAAGTACGCGACCACGGTGGTGCTGATGCGCGGGCACGGCTTCACCGCCGTGGCGGGCGAGGGCGGCGGCATCGAGGAGGCCGTCTTCCGCGCCGTCTACACGGCCCTCAACGCCGCCGTGCAGACGACGGCCCTGACGACCCAGGCGGCCTACCACAGCCGCAACGACGCCCCGCTGCAGCCCATCAAGTTCCTGTCGCCCGAGGAGGCCGAGGCGTCCAAGGCCATGGCGCGCGACACGGTGATGCGGCCTTGGGGCCTGTGGCTGAGGGAGGTGGAGGCTTCTAACCTCTACCTCAACTCGGCGTGAGGCGGAGGTGGGGAATGGCTCTGTTTAACGTGTGGCTACCATATATATATATGTGTGTATTAAAGGGGAAATACCGCCCCGGCTGTCATTACATTGCTTAGCATCTTCACGTGGTGGGTTCAAGCGCCTGCGGATAGTAGCCAATATATGTGTATTTATTCATATATATATACTCCGAGAGATAAAAAGCATTCATTTATCTGGAGCACCAACGCTCCAAGCCCGGCTTTTGGCCAACCACCCTTGCCCTCCGTCCTACGAGCGCATCACTGTGATGGTGTGTACGTATTTGACCTGGCCGTCGACGATGCGAATCTCGTGGCTGTCGGGCCAGGCCCCGAGCGAGCTGAACTCGCACAGCACATCGACGGAGCCGACGACCTCGTCGATGACGTAGCGGCGGTTCCCGTTGACCTTGGCGCTGCCGCCGCGGGGCAGGGTCTGGCCGCAGGGGCGGGTCAGCATGGAGCCCTCGACGCGCTCGCAGTCGGTGCCCCAGGGGATGGAGCCGGCCGCCGTCGCGTTGGTCCACATGTCGAGGTAGGCGTCCCCCGCGTGGCGCAGGGCGTCCCGGCTCGGCCGCCGCCCCGTCTCGCTGATGGGGCTCCAGTCCTCCTTCTGGATGTACGACAGCGTCTGCCGCGCGTTGAAGAAGAGGTCGCCCGTCGTGGCCCGCACCGTGTCGATCATGCTGATGGCGCTGCCTGTGCTGTTGCTTGTCCCGTTGGCTGACGGCTGGTGCCGGATCTGCGTGCCGACGACGTAGGGTTTCGCGCCCGTCGTGGAGATGAACATGGTGTAGCTGGCGCAGGCGACGGTGTCGGCCGTGGACCGGTTCATGTCCGGCTGGAGGGGCTGGCTGAGCAGGCCCTTGGCCAGGTCCGCCTTCTTGTTGTTCTCCATGTAGGTGAAGTTGGTGGCCGAGATGGGCAGCCCGGCCGGCTTGCCGCTGACCTGCGCTTCCAGGTAGCTGTTGGCCGTGGCCAGGAGCTCGTCGCGCGAACACTGCGCCGTCGCCCGGCTAATGTGGCATGTCGCCAGGAGCAGACCCCAGAGGGCTTTGGTGGTGGTTAGACCCCCGAGCATTGTCATTGTCGCATGTGAACTTGTCAAGGTCTACCAGGCTGTTTTGTTGCTGTTTTTGATGGGGGGCGGGGGCGGGGTTGATTGTTACTTTATATCACGTCCTGGTCTCCTTCGAAGCCATGCTCGTGGAGACTTGCATAGATTGCCGTGGTTCAATTGCCAGATCCGGAACTTGGTTCTCCAAAACACAGTTACATCTCCCCACTTCGCACATATTAACATATATATATATATATATATGGCATACCCCCTGGTACCGGCTCATTTGATTTAGGCACTTTCTGTGGTTACTATCCAATGGCACCCCATAGCTCCCAGCAAACTCGCTAAACGCCCAGTGACGACTTTCGATCCCAGCCACCCTCGGCCTCAAAGATCTCCCCTACAGCTTTGGAGACGGCGAGTAGATGCCTGTCGTGGTATCTGGGGGCCACAAGGGTCAGGCCAATCGGCATTCCATCCCCCCCTTGAATCCCGGCACATTCACGGTTGGAGTATGCAGACCCTGCCAAAGTGTAGTGGCATTAGTCCGATGCGAATACGTCTAGTAGACATGGGAACGACTTACCGTCCAGCTACTGCAGAAGTTGGCGCTGCCGGTGCTCTCCAAGCCCACGGGCGCCTCGTCCGGCACGCTCGGGGTGATGATGGCCGCGTATCCGGCGGCGATGGCGTCCACCTTGGGCCGCAGCGCCGCCATGCCGTCCCAGGCGCGCAGCTGGTCGGCGCGCGTGTACTTGTGCTCGTTCTCGACGTGGCCGACGAGGAAGCCGTGCAGCTGGTCGGGGGCGATGCGGTACTCGGGCAGGAAGGCGACGCGGCCCTCGGCGTGCAGGACGACGCGGTGGTGGTGCGGCATGTCGTCGAACTCGGGCGGCAGCTCCAGCTCGTCCACCTCGGCGCCGTGCGCGCGCAGTAGTTTGGCCGCTTTCTCCATGGCGGCCGCGGTTCCCGGGCCGACCTCGGGCCACACCACCGTCTTCAGCATGGCGAACTTGGCGCCCCGCACGCAGAAGGGCACCGGCGGCGGCGTTGCGTCGTCGTGCAGGGCGAAGACGTCGGCCAGCAGCTCGAGGTCGTCGACGCGGCGGGCGTACAGGCCGAGGGTGTCGAAGAGGAGGGCGTAGACCTTCTGCCCCTCGCGGCTGATGGAGTTCCACGTCGGCTTGAAGGCGTAGATGCCGTTGAACGATCCCGGTCGGATGGTGCTCCCACCCGTCTGCGTACCCAGGCCGAGGGGGGCCTGGAAGTCGCCCACGGCCGCGCCCGACCCCGACGAGGAGCCGCCGGGCGTCCTGCTGGGATCGTGCGGATTGCTCGTCTTGGGCCCCACCGTCGTGGCTGGGAACTCAGTCGTCGTCGTCTTTCCTACGGGGCTCCCGTCAGCATCAAGGCCCAAATACCAGCCAACGACAACAAGGGGCAAGGAGTACGTACGTACCCAACAACAGTGCGCCGGCTTCGCGCAGTATGGCGACGGATGCGGCATCGACCCTTGGCGCATGTCCTTCGTAGATGGGCGAGTTGAACTGAGTGGGCATGTCCTTGGTGTAAATGACATCCTTGACGGCGACTGCGACTCCGTGTAGGGGCCCCCGCTGCTCCGCCGGCGTCTGATCCAGAGCCTTGGCTTGTTCGATCACATACTCGGGGTCCAGGTACGCCCAAGCCTTGACCGTCGCATCGCGCTGCTCTATTCTCGAGAGCAAGGAGCGCGCATACTCCTCCACTGTCAGGGAGCCGTCTTTGTACCTGGCCAGCACCTGCGTGGCGCTGAGTTGATACGCTTCCATTGTCAGATGAGAGAGTGTCAAGAGGCTGTTATATTTATTGCGGATTGATTGTCATGACGAGGAGCTCGTAAAAAATATATATGCCGGTTGTGTTTTCGCCACCAAGCCGTGATCGGATGGGGCTCCCGCGGCATTTTGGAGTGACCCCATCGGAGCGGTTATCGGTCGGTACCCCGAAAGTGGAGCGTGTCGGTCTTGATACCAGTACATGTTCATCAGTCGGGGCTGTTTACTGTTGTTGGATATCTTACTTGAGTAGAGGTCGATTTCCGTATTGTTTATACCGTGTCTAATGATTTCCCTCCTTGTTTGTGACACTGGATGTTGTTACGTTATCATCACTTGCCAAGGTCATGAGATCTTACGATGGCGACAACGATTCCCCGGAATCTACCCCAACTTAGCTCTCCAATTCTATACCATGCTCCTTATCGGAGACATCAGTTGATAGGCGACATTTGGAATAACTGCCTTATCTGAATCTACTTGGTGTCTCTCATACGCAGCATTACGTAACAGCCTCTTGCCATTCAGACATTCATCTCGGAGATCTTCTCCCTGTCTTTGCTACTGTCCCCGGCCGCTGTCAAGACAGGCGACACTGCGACACCTACACCATCCCGTTCACCGTCCAAGAACCCGTCGCGACCGCTCTTGGCCATGTACCCAAACGAGAGCGGCACACTCTCATACCCCACCGGCAAGATGCGCGGCTTGATGAAGAACGTCATGATACCGTAGAGAACAGAGGCAGTCGTGAACGTGAGAACCCACCCGAGTTTGTACAGGTCTTTGGCGGCCTGACTAACTGCCTGTGGTTGATACTGCGCAACGAGCCCAGGAAGCCCCAGCGCCATCCCGCCGACCCAAGCCTGTGGCATGAGGTGTCAGTACAGATCCACTTTGGTGCTGGAATGTGGTCTACAGAAATGTTGTAGTTACTAACCAAAACGGCGATCCAGTTAACTCCACCCCAGCCAGTACCAGTAGGCGCTTTCTTTGGTTCCGTCGTAGGCGGAAGGGATGTGGTAATTGCCAGCCTTGGCCCACACGTAGTCCGTGATGATGGTCCCACAGAGTGGCGCCATGAAGATGTCGTAGGAGCCAAGGAACGACAGGAATGCCTGGGCGCTGGCGAGAAGCTCCCACGGCACGACAGCGACACCCAGGATCGCGCACAAGACCTGTCCCCGCTTGATGGTCATATACTTGGGGAACAAGCCGGTCAGGTCGGCCCCAAACGGTATCGAGTTGGAGCCGAAGTTGGTGGCGATGACGGCCAGGAGGAAGCTGAGAGACACGAGGAAGACCCCACCGCGGGCCGCCGGGCCCCAGTAGTGATCCAAGATAGCATCTAGCAAATCCCAAAGATTCCCTGAGGGGAAAGAGGCCAATGCCAGCTAGATATGTACGACTCACCCCCTCGTAAGACTGCGACAACTTACAGTAAGCCTTTCCTAGAGTGGGTGTGAGAACGGCCGTGCTGGCCAGACCGAGGAACAGAACGAGAACCTTGGCCGTGAAGGCGACAATGCCCTGCAGCGCACCGGCGTGCCACGGCTTCTGGCAGTAGCGTGCCAGATCAGGCTGGTTCACCAGCATGGGCGACAGGGTTCCCATGATGACGTTGATACCATTCTGTTCACAGTGTTAGTGAACCACCTACAAACGGGAACTCGGCGACCCAGATGAAGGCCTGCTGCCACGTCAGACCGACGGCCATCAGACTGGCGGCCACGTTCCACCCCGTCACGCTGAACATGTTGGTAAACCAATACACGGGGAGGCTCATGGCCGTCCACGTCCGCTCCTCGGGCGGCGTCGGCTCGAGGTCGCGGTTGGACCATTTCTCGTTGCCAATCTGCTCCCGTCCACCTGCCGTCTGCGGGGCGCGCACGAAGTCGCGGAAGGCCTCGGCGGACTGGAAGGGCGCCGAGAGGGCGTGCCTGCTGGGGAGACGAACCATCCTGTCGCGTTCGTTGGGCTTGTCGTCGCTGGGTTGGTGCGTTACAGGTGGACGATGACAATGGGAGAACGACCGAGATGGTCACTGAGCTACCGGCAATCGCAAGGCGGCCTCATGTGGACGTATCCACTGGTATATTGTGCCTATCATGACGTGACGAACGGTGGACTACACATGCTGCCGCCTAGGTATATCAGCTGGTACAGATACGTACAGGAGCCGACCACCGCCACATGAGGGGAGGGGCTTGGTCGCCAGGGTAGGCTCGGTATTCTGATAGTGGAGAGCTGACGGCCTGGCGTACAGCTCTAGTCGCGTGGCAATAGGTCAGGTTCCGGGGTTGAAGATAAAGTTATCGGAACACATCCTATCTGTTCAAGGATGCGATGTGGGGAGAGGACCAACCCCCGAGAGGGATCGGGTTGCGCCAACCGACAGAACACATAGAAGGCTACAGACCAATCAGCCAAGTGTCCTGCGTCTTGATGTAGACTATGTGCACTCCACAGGAGATCCAAAGGCCACATCCATGAGCCTTTTCAACTGTGCGTGCCTGTTAGCAGGACTTAAGAGAATTCGACACTACAGTTCGCATTGGGTCTATTGTCAAGCATCATACAGGCAAAATGTGTGCAAGATATAGTTCGCAAGACACCAGTTGCTTCATGATTGGATGGAGTCAGTTGTTGGAACCTTTGACGGAATTCCAGACGGCGCCTACTGTCGGATGAACCTGTGGAATAGAACAGGCAGTCCAGGAGCCTAAATGTGCGACGACTCTCTGTGAACACTCACTTCTTTATCAAGGTAAAGAATGTTTCGATTCTTGAATTGCTGCGGCCAGCTCAGACAACAAGGACAGCGAACGGCAATTGGCATCGTTTGCTTTGTGACTGCAGCGATGGGCCTTGTGAGAGACTTTATTCCGTCTTCGCGCTTTGCACTAATGGAGCCAAGCAGTAAGGCAGGTTTACTGGAAGAGCCCATCAAGAGCAAGACCGTCATCTGCATTGTCCTCATCCTCAAGAGCATTGCCACTCTCATTCGATTTGTGAGATTGGCCCGCTTTCAAACCTGCAAACGCTTTTCTTGTATGGCCTGCTGCAGCGCCACGCGGAGCAATCCTCATCTCGCGCTCTTCACACATCATATGGTCTTTCTCCTTGACAAAGACCTCTAGGTCCTGTAGGGAGCTAAAACGCACCCAGCCTCGGAGGACTTGGACTTGGTCAGCGGAGTTGGGTAGCTTCTTGAGCTGTTTGTGCATGCCCACCGCCTGCGGCCGGTACGGAAGGGCGATAATCGCCAACTTGAGCACGTTGTCCAACGCGGTGGGCATGAGTAGACCATCGGCAGGTCGAACGAAAGCAACGTTCCTGACGTCTTCGGGCTTTACGTCCTCAATCAACAGGATCTCGCGCGGGATCTGCTGACGCAACCGGAGAGTCTCAATGTGGCAGGGCAGGGACAGGTCATTCAGCAGCGCCAGAGTCTTGACGGCATCATTACCCGCATTGTGGTATGTGCTCTCACTGAGGCCGTAGTCGTCCTGGGGGTAGCCAAACAGCTTGAGCAACGACCGCAGGCCGGGCGGCTCGATGACGGCTGCCGCGGTGAAGACGGAAGAGTGAATGAGGGTACTCAAATCGAGAAAGCGGTCACACATGTCGGCAAGCGCAGGGAAGGCCTGCCGCATGGCGTTAAAGTCGGCATCTAATGCATAACCTACCAGGACCACTTGGGTATTGGGTTTGCTGTCGCGGTATTGCTCAACGGCTCGGCAGACTCGAGCCTCGACCTGCTTGTTGGGCACGAACTCAGGTTCGCCAAAGCGAAAGTCCTCGCGAAGCTTGCCACGACCTTTGTTGCCCACTGGGGGCTTCTGGGCGATCTGCTCGAGCTTCTCGAGATAAGGCTCCTGGACCTTGAGCGAGAGGGCCTCGACGCGAAAGTCGCGACAGAAGTCTTTCAGACTGGGCTCTTGTCTTGTCCCAGCGGCAGTAGCAGTCGGCTTCAAGGGGCTATGGGCAAATGCAAGCCCCACCTCGGTCGGGGCCTGGGATGCGAATACTCTGGCCGGATCGGGTTCGGCGTCCCAGTGGACGTCGGAGACAAACTCACAGTCCAGGGCAATAAAGACACAGCTGCCGCCGTCGCGAAGCTCCTCATACTCCTGTAACGTACAAACGGGTTTCTCGAGCAGCCGCGAGACCGGGCTGCTGGCCCCAGTCCATGGATCGGAACCATCAATATGGGAAGAGTCGGCTATCATGACTCTACTTCCCCGGAAAGCATAAGATTCAACAGATGTAAGAATTGAAGAAGGTGTGTAAAAGAGATGGAATTGTGGGCCTCAAATAACTAATAAATACAAGTCCTTATTATACTTTTGCTAACTGTTAATTCAATATCGATTTACATAAAAAAAAGCCTCCTATCAGCAAGATGGTAGGATCCGACCGTGACTTCAATGCGATGGTTTGTCAATATGCTTACGATAGCCTAGATCTATATGTAGCGTAAACACAATCCGAAGTGCGTAGTTGATGCTCACCTAGAACAGGTCACTGATTGGTAGAGAAGAGCAGCACACAAATGTATCCCAGGGAAAGACGTTGTGAATCGTACACAAGCTGGTGGGCACAGGTTTCAAGACACGCTGTCAAATTGATGTTTTTGTCCAGCCCAAGAAGTGGACGGAATGTGTAAACTCATAGCTTGATGGATGCCCACTTGTATCATCCTAGTTCAGCCGGTGGCCTGTGTCACCGGCATAGCTGTATTCCTTCAGACGGTGCTCGTGAGGTGTTGTTCACCTTGGCAGCCGTTTTTCATGTGCTAATGGACTTGCGAACGCCCTAACACCTCCGTCACAATATGGTACAATGTGTTCAGTCTAGGCCATACCCTCATGCGGCTTGCGGCACGAAAGCATATCTGGGCATAAGAGCCATCCTCTCCTCTGGGCTCAACTCGTCGTCATATACCATCCGGACATTCTTATCCTTGTCCTTCTTACTCTTCTTCTCAGGTGCCGGCTCGTCTGCCGATGCGGGTGCTGCCGAATCGCCCATCCTAGCAGGGGCCTCTCCTCGCTCGAGATCGCGGATCATCTGGTCGATGTGATCGCCCTGTTGGCCCGAAGCACTTGCAACCAACTCATCCACCGTCGAAGCGTTGGCAGAGTAGCCGGGGAAGCCAGGTTGGCCAGGACGAGGCGGGAGGCCGCTGGGCACGGGAAGATTGGAACCCGGCCGCGAGGGGAGGTTGGAGGGAGGGTAGTTGAAGCCGCCCTGGGGGTATTGCGGGGGGAGGGGAGAAGCCAGGAGCGCCTTGAGGAGGGAAGCCAGGATACTGACCTCCAGGAGGAGGGAATGGGGAATTCTGTCAGAGGGTTTGTTAGCAAGGTTGCGACAGCAATAATGGAGCACGAAACAGGGCAACAAAACGTACGAATGTACCAGGTGATGCGCTCTGGGCCGGGCTCTGGCCATCAGGCGCACCAACAGGCGGTGTGTGTGTAGGCGCTCCTCCGGCAGCTTTCTGGGCGGCGATCCGCGCGCGGTGTTCGGCTAGGCGCTTCTTGATGTCATCCGGATTCTCGACCTTGAGCTTCTTAGGCGGGTTCTTGCCACCCTGGCCGGGCGGAGGGTTGCCAGTGGCAGCGTAACGATCGGCTTGGGCTTGATAGAAGTTCTGGATGATGCGCTGGTTATGCTGCTGGACAACATCCTCGGGGATGCCCTCCATGCCGAAAATTTCGACATCGAGCCCTTGGCGATTGGGCAGAGCATTTTCGACGTGTGACAAAGATTCCTTATGGACTTGGTTCATGTGAACCGAGAGACCACCTGCGGTATTCAGACGCCTTCCACAGCGGTCGCATTTGAAATGCTTGGCCTTCTGATGGGAGATCAACAGCTTCAAGTCCTCGAAGTCTCGTTCGCAATAGTAGCACCATGGTCGCGCCAGAATCTCCTCGACATCGGGGTGGCCGCGCTTCTTCTTGCCCATGGTGAAGGTCGGCGGTGCAGGGGACAATGGATATAATATGTGCGATTAGCAGCGAGCGCTGTTAATGGTAATGGCAATGGCAAATGGTCGTGAACGGAAGTCGGCAACAGTGGTGACGGTAATTGCTGGGCCAGGCAGTGCTCACGTTGTTGTAGGAGACGCGCGCTGACAGCTGAGCTAGGGATTGGCGACCGGATCGATGCGTTCAATTGGCCAGAACCGAAATTCCGCAACCGCAAAAACCAGGAGCAAGCTCGAGCATGGTTTTGGGCTTTGAAGGTGCTGCTAGGTCGGTACATGTACTTAGCGTAGCTGCCTGTAAGTGTGGCTTAGACGCGTTGTCCACTAAGGCTATCTTATCGTGGACGATGCTTTAAGGTTAAGGAGAAATGAGCTTAAAGCCACAGTGGCTAGTAGTAGGAGATTCTTTACTTTAATTCATCGACACAGCACAGGCACAATCCTGTTCGATTCACTTGATGCTTTGCTTACCCAGGGACAATAATTCACTGCTCTTGATATTTTTAAATTTGTTGGAATCTTATTAAATAATACTATCTCAGTGCTGTTGAAGCACACTTGTCCCAGGCCCTTCGAGGCCGCACTACTATTCTATTTTTTGAGTGTCTTGGGGTTGTCATCAGAGACATGGCCATCATGGCCCTCGTCCAGGTTCACTTCTGGCACTTGTACCTCGTGGCTGTGCTCCAGCTCGGAAAGGACGATCCATGTCGGGAAAATCGCGAGGAGTAGGATGCCAAAGTTGAGGCCGATACTGACAAAGTGATTGGCATGACCCTGGCTTTGCATACTGCACAAGCCTGTTAGCAATGATCATTTCGTGGGGAACTCGGATGGTAAAACTTACGCCCATGCGACGGTCTGGCCCAGTGCTTCGAATCCACGAAGGATTCCGGTGTGGTGCGACAAAGATGACAAGTTGGTCGCATATTGACCGACCAGCCAGTAGAGGAACTGTTGGAAAGCTTGTCCAGCAAAGGTCCAGAAGAAGACCAGAGCGTACGTCTTTCCGAAGCCGCCCTTGAACCAGTCGAATACCGGTGATGTCTCTGCATCATAGAACTGCTTCTGCAGGATGATGGCCCAGATCCATGTGCCGATGAGAACCGTCACGATGGCAGAGAAGACGATCTTGGCCCGTGTCTTGATGAAGATGGCCTGGCGGTCAAGAATCGCCGCGATCATGAAGGAGCTGAAGATGCCGGCGAAGTTGGTGAAGAAGGACGAGAAAGCTCGCGCGCGGACGGTGAAGTACGTGGTCAGCCACGTGCTCAGGAAGCCGTTGTAGAAGTAGCTGATGAAGAAGGCTGGCATCAGGAGCATGATCCGACGCGACACCATCAGCTTGAAGACAGCCTTGAACTCGCCACCCCAGGTTGGCGCCTTGTGTACGACGACTCGGGTCCCATCCTTACGCCATACCCTGTCCGCAGGGCTCAGACAAAGCGCAATCGGGAGGCCGAGGCACATGATGACGATGAAGACGATGTATGTGGCTGAGCCGACCGATCCTGAAGAGGATTTGTTGGCGTTGAGGCCCAGGTTGATGGCTCCGCCGACAATGGGCCCGGCGGCCTTGGCTGTCTGCCATATCGCCAAGTAGAAGGCTCGATCCTTGGGAGACGGGTAGCCAATGATGATGGCTGCCTCGGCGGCCCAGAAGAATCCAGCCGAGATACCGCAGAGGGCGCTTCCGAACAGCATGAACCACGTAGTCGAGTTGACATTGTTGGTGTACAGCCCAGCACCATACAGAGGGTATCCAATGGCGCCGATCGCCAAGCCGTAACGAAGGCCTATTCTGTTGTTGATGGCGCCGGCCGCGACGCAGAGTATAGCGAATAATCCATAAACGAGGGCGTTGGCAGCCGAAACTGCGTAGGGCTCGGCAGCGCCGCCCGCTCCGAGTCCTCCCAGGGCATCCCACATGCCGGGGGCTGTAAAGGAGACACCGCATGCCACGGCGATCTGGAATGGCACCGAGCGGAAGATGGAATGCTTCACCGGGCTAGCGCCCGGGGCTTCTACCGAATGCGTTGAATGGCTCGACATGGTTATGGCTCCGTATCCCAGTCCCGTTTTCTGGTAAGGTTCAACTGACGCTGGCTGGCTGGATGCAAGGAGAAGGGACTGGGAGCTTCAGGGTCAATATACGAACGGAGTTTTTCCTACACATTCCTCATTGATGGGCCCAATCACGCCATCCTTAGTGCTATAAGCTTTTGACAGGGGCACTACTTATTGATGGGGCGCGCTTGGCTCTGATGCGTGAAAACTCCAATTTCAGTGGAGCAGCACCCGACGGATCGGGATCTTGAGCCGCATTGATCTGCTCACAGCTCACAGCTCACACGTCAGACACGCGAGTAAAGACAGGCAATAGGCGAGCACTACCCCATACGGCAAGAGAGGCTGCCTTGTTTGCTCCTTGGAACCCCAGGTGCCAGGGGCTTTGGTATGTATATCAACCTTTTCTCCTTCTGGGATGCCAGCCCGAGAAATCATCACGCTACTAGCGGCTCGCAGTCATCACCCGCTCGGCCTAATTACACAACCCTCGGCATGTCGCAATAAGGTGCAATTGCTAGTCAGCAATTGCGCTTCAAGCTTCTGCAGCACGATACCAATCGTGAAACCCGAAATGGCTTCTTGATATTATAACTGGTACAGCTGAAAGAACGTTGAATCGTTTAGCCTTGGTTGGGTTGGTGGCAATTACTGTTCGCTAGCGATGCTAGCTAGCGACCTACTAGTAGCAGAGACCCCCATCCTTGTTACGTACTGTATGAGATATTGATTACCGGTAGGTCTAGAGCGAGCGGGTCTCGAACTGGGTCTTCCACACACCTATTACGTAGGTAGGTCCGCTTTCATCTCTTCAACAAGATAGATATTCCCACGACAAGGAGTCAGCAACCAAGAGAGTAGAAGAACTGTCAACTTTATATGAAGTACATGGGTCTATGACCGCATCTGCAAAGATATCTATCCTTGGATTGTATGATAGCCGTGGAATTGATATCGTGACAGCCAGAAACGCGTTGCGAAGCACAACTAGGTGGACTATTCTTTGTCCTCAGTTTTGACTCCGTCATCATACCACTCCGGCAGGAACGTTTCGAATTCCCTTAGCAAATCCTGTTGGTTCTCGAATATCGACTTCATCTTGGCATGAACGACTGCGACTGCTTTTCCCAAGTCTGCACTACCTGTACCCTGGCCTGGTACACGGAGTTCGCTGAAGGCCGCCAGGAACTCATTGTAGACTTGGGGCGTCTGTTGGAATCGTTTCTGCATATGGCGTCAGACATTGTTCCACGTTCTAGTGGTGCGAGGGATGATGCGCGACCTGCCTGTACATGTTGTATGAAGCCGATGGATCGACTAAAGGTCGGATTCTGTAGGATTTCGTCTGGGTCAAAGTCTGGTCCCCCTTTTGCCATTTTGTATGCTGTTCATATATGAGTAATAACGAGGCCTCGGAAGACGAGAAAGCTCTTTAGACTTGGGTGAGCTTGGCGATTAACAGTGCCAATAATGTACAGATTGGTTGTTAGGTTAGTTTAGTTTTGTTTCGAACAAAGTGGGCAGTCGGCCACCAGGTGGCATTTCTACTTTCGAGGGCCAGATAACTTATAAGGCGTCCGGAAACGGGCATGCGGGCTATGTATGTGGCTTGTACTACCCATGTCGTGTGCGTATGCATGGGGTAGTACATAAAGAGCCCCACGGGGTGTTTGGCGGATCGATTGTAAGCAAGCATACGCCGTATAAAAGGAGTCGTATCCCTCCGGCACGGGGGCCAAAAATCCCTTGCCTCGGCCCAAGCCACGGCCAACTGTTGCCTGTCGTTACACCAAAAGCAAATGCTGTGCAGATATTCTATTTTTAGGTCGGCCTGGAAAAGAAAGACCTGGTGATGTGTAACCAGACATCGTACTTCAGTCAGCGAATCAGGCCGACTTACATCGGCATCTTGTTTCTCATTTTCTTTGCTTCTTGGCTTTTGAAACTTCTAACCATTTACAGCAGTGTGCTTTTAGACCACCATCAAAATAGAAAATACTGGCTTTCTATAGATTCCGGACTGGTTTGGACTTTGTTGCATGGTGAGCCCCATTTATCCCTTCGATCCAGAGATGGTAATTTGCTTTGGGCTGAGCCACAATTCATCTAACCCCCAACACAGCCTGTTTTAGGAGATGGAACCAACACTTGTTGGCATGCACGTAAGAGAAAGATCAAGGCATGTTGCTGTTCTCCCTCCGCTCAGTAAGTACCAGCCCAGAGGCCGCGGAGAAGCAAAATCCTTGTTCGTGCGGGCGCCTGTAAGCAGATGCGGCCCGCTCGCCTGTCCCGATCTCATCATCTGTTGATTGGGCTGTTTCGTATTATACGATTGTTGCAGGGACCGGCCGAGCAAGACCTGCCGATCTTGCTGCTTATCTGCGTTTCTCCTCTGCCAACGTATCGTGATAAACTCATGGGCCAGAATACGATGCATCGACTGGTTCCACGGCGTGCGGACATGACAACGGCACTTGGACTATTCTTGGTCGATATAGTTTTCATCTCCACTCGATTTGGTTTACTCGGAGATATAGTTGTTTGCCCCAACGTAAATGTTACTGATATCGTTAGATACCAACTTGGAAATGGAGAGGCGGATGTGTGAGTGCCACTCAAGCGGATCGAGCAGCACCCTTATCTTTTGCATATTTTGCAGTCGAATATATGCCCAAGGGGAGGCAACGGGGCAGTTGCTCTTTCTGCCGAAAACCACTATGAAAAGGTTAGATCTCATTCATAGCTACGCGCTTTGGTGAGGCTGGGCGTGGCCATATTTTAAGCTTAGTTCAGGCCAACTAAAACCGGCCCGGTTCCGGGACATTCATTCGGATACAGTACCAGACGGTGCCTCGGTAGAATGGCCAGCGAAAAGACGGTCGGATGACCCGTCGACTTGGATTGTAGTGGATCTTGGGGTTCCCATGGGAAATGCCGTGAATGGGGCTTCCCCGCATGCCGCTGATGATAGCCCAAGCAAAGCGCCACTCTGCCACTCCCCAAAGTGTGGGGGAACAGGGGGCGTTAGTCTAGGCGCACTACCACTACAGCTCGTCGGGCCTTCTTAAGTTGCCTATTAGGTATATCTACGTACACGTGTATGTGGTCGCCTGCGAGTACCTATATAGACGCTGCCCCTACATGGCACGTCACTAGTTCCCCTGCCCATCCTTCGCGCGACAAACAAAGCTGGCCTGCTCTTCTGTTTGGTATAACAACACCATGTCTGCCTCTCCGCCGCCCGAGAAACCGGAGCTCAGCGAGCTAGAAGTCTCGCCTCATGAGCGCTCCCAGGATGGGAATGGCCCCAACAAGGTGGCCGAAAAGGACCGCATTGACGCCATTGCCGCAGCCCCCGGCACCACCATGGCATCCTTCGCACACCTCGACGAAAAGAAGATCCTGCGCAAGGTATGATGCGTTTCTGCTGTGTTCCCCGATGAGACCGGGAACGGAAAGACTGAACTTGTATGCCCAGATGGACATGCGATTGATTCCCATGCTGGCCCTTCTCTATCTTCTTTCCTTCCTCGACCGTAAGTGCATGCATGCATAACCAGACGTCACCATGACTCCCACCCAGACTGACTGTCGCCCAGGGGGAAACATCGGCAACGCCAAGATCGAAGGGCTCCAGGACGATTTGAAGATGTCACCGGACCAGTACAACTGGTGCCTGACCGTCTTCTTCTTCCCCTACGCCTTCTTCGAGGTGCCCAGCAACCTCCTGCTCAAGAAGTTCCGCCCCAGCCGCTGGCTGCCCATGATCATGGTCGCCTGGGGCACGGTAATGACGCTGATGGGCATCGTGCGGAACTACGAGGGGCTCCTGGCCGCCCGCATCTTCCTGGGCGTCGCCGAGGCTGGTCTCTATCCTGGATGCGCTGTAGGTCTTGCCCCACTTGCCCCACTTGGCCCCCTGCAGCTTCCGCCCTCTTTGTGATGACGTGAGTGCTAACAAAAAATCCAGTATTACCTCACCATGTGGTACTGCCGGCACGAGATCCAGCTCAGGCAGGCCATGTTCTTCTCGGCGGCCTCGATTGCGGGAGCCTTCAGCGGCCTCCTCGCCTTCGCCATCTCCAAGATGGACGGCGTGGGCGGCCTGGAGGGCTGGCGGTGGATCTTCATCCTGGAGGGCATGGCAACCGTCCTTGTCGCCGTGGGCGCCTTCTTCTGCCTGTACGACTTCCCCGAGACGGCCACCTTTTTGACCGAGGAGGAGAGAGCGTTTGTCGTGTTCCGGCTGAAGTATGGTCGGCAAAAGGACAGCGACGGCGAGGAGGAACAACGCCATGTCGCCGTGGCCGAGTCGGAAGAGTTCCAGTGGCGCTACGTTTGGGATGCCTTCCAAGACTGGCAGATTTGGCTCAACATCATCGTCTATTGGGGGTAAGTGCAATAATGATCGACTAGGCTGAGCTTCGAAGGCTAACAACAGGCTGGCTACTAGATTGTGTGCCCGCTTTACGGAGTCAGCCTCTTCCTGCCCAGTATCGTCAACAACCTGGGCTACAAGTCGAGCACGGCGCAGCTGATGACAGTCCCGATTTACGTGGTGGCTGCCGTCCTGGCCGTGGTTGTGGCGTACGTATCGGACCGGATCGGAAAGCGGAGCCCCTTTGTCATCTTCTTCCTCCTCATGATGGTGGTTGGCTTTTCCATGTAAGTTCAGTTCAGTCGACTCGTGTTGTTACGAAAGCGACAGAGGTTAATCACTGAGTCCCCCCACAGGTGTATCTCCACGACCAACCCCAAAGTGGTTTACGGTGGAGTCTTTGTTGTAGCCTGCGCCATCTACCCGGCGTTCCCCGGAAACATTGCGTGGCTGAGCAACAACCTCTCCGGAAGCTACAAACGCAGTGCCGGGATGGCCATCCAGATCGGAGTGGGCAACCTGGGCGGGGCCATGGCATCCAACTTCTACCGACAGAAGGATTCGCCGCACTATACACTGGGACACGCTCTGGAGCTGGGCTTCGTAGCGGCGGGCATCATCGCCGCCGTCGTCCTGCTGACGGCATACGGGGCCATCAACAAGAAGCGCGCCAAGTCCATGAACCAGCAGGAAGACATGCAGTTCTCCCATGCGCAGCTGGCCGAGCAGGGCGACAAGGCTGTCACCTTTAGATACATGTACTAGATATATATGAACAAGAGGTGGAATGCGCAGGTCGACAGGCTACATAGAACTCGAGAGAATAAGGGCATATTAGATAGAATCTGTAACATGAACTTAGACCGTCGTGTTCTCATGCAGCCTGACGTGAAGCAAATGGCAATATGTCCTAATATGCCCCCCATGCCCTGAGTACCACGTTCTGAATCTATATGGCCGAACAAAAACCACAGCCCCACTCCCAGCAATACGGGTGTAATCAATGTAGATTGTTAGAGAAAGGGTGGACGGAAGAACATATAGTAGTATACACAATAATGCCAAAGCTGAGAGCGAGGACGGAAGTAGATGTCATAACTCGAGTACAATGCGAGAGTGTGTTGCTGATTATCTAATGGGTTTGTCACGTGGGTGATGAGTAACTTGATATCGAGGAAGCTCGAGAACAAGGGAGGGTCCCGGGTTGCGCTGGACGAATCACAGCGCATGAAAACAACCACTCACCGAAGCGGAAACACGCCTGATTCGTTCAAAACACATGTAAGAAGCACTTGTGTTCATGGTACTGTACAAGGCTCTCAATGGTCAAGAAAGTAGTATATCAAAGTGGAGAGTGCCCTGTGGGAGACCTGAAGTCCTCGGGTCGCAGCGTACCCTATCTATGGCAGTGTTGGGTGGACAGGGGGTAAAAGACGCTGCGGGCTCTGATTGGCTGACTTGAACTTTTCGTTAGAACAGGCCTAGCTGATTGGCCGGCTGGCCTGACTTTTTTCGTGAGAAAGGGTCTATCTGATTGGCCGGCTCGACTTTCCGGTCGAAAAGGGTCTATCACTTTAAAAGCCCCCTTCGCTCCTCTACCCTCCTTTTCTACTCTTCTCCTCCTTCATCTCTCGAATACACGGAATCCGCCGTTTTCATCACCCAGACATCCGCCACCATCAGTTGCATCCCCTTGCATCAAGACACGGGACGTCAGTACATCACCTGGTTGGCGGTGCCCACCACCAGCGTAGTACGAACTCCCCTGTTATGACCGTCACCGTGACCCTTGAGCAAGCTAACATGGATACACCCCCAGATGCTTTGGTGCCTTTCCGTGATAGTATGGGTACATACAAACCACCCAGAAGTTATGCGGAGAGACCTGTCTTCATGAAAAGGGGTGGAGGCCGAGATGCTTTGTCTGTAGGGTCAGTGAGACGGCACAGAGAATCGTCTCCGAGTCGCTTACCGATGCCCGATGTTTCGTATACCTTAGCAGGATCAACAGCGGAAGGCTTTGGTGAGGCCAATATGGTTTCGTTCGATCCTGCTGTCGAGGTCACCACCCTACCTAGCACGACTCCAAATCGACGCCATCGGCGACAGCAAGCTCCCCGAAAGAGAGATACCTCGGCGACAGTTCCGCCAAGGGCTCCTGAAATCGAGCGGCTCTCTACACCGGACTTTGACCCCCCAACGTCACCATCCTCACCATCATCGGGCCAGCCCTTTTGCGCCTGCTGTGCCGGCTTGGAGCCGCATACTCATCACAGTAGCAGCAGGCAAAGCAAGTTGGAGACGCAGAGTAAGTTGCCTTGTCCCAGTGAAGTAAGTACAAATACATGATGCTGATCGTGACGCAGTGATGGAAGCCAAGGCATACATAGCCAAAACCTCGCAAAGACCGAGGAGGTTCGAGTGCCCCTCGGATGATTTTATTTTGTTTCCCTGAGTGCCTTGTTTTCGAGGAGTAAAAAATTGCGCAATGTTCGACCGATTGGTCCCTAGGGGTACAGGAGTTTGTTATCAATGTCATATTATGATTCCATGTTGGTGTTTCGTTTCTTCTGCCTAATGAGTTCAGGAGGACCCTGGTCTTCCCATCCGGCGGTCAATAGCTACAACTATATAATCGTACATTCACCATGTCAGCTCAAAACTTCAACTGGTTGAACTTCTCGTCCTGCGGGAACCCGAGATGGAAACGCCCGCATCCGCCCGACTCCAACAACGCCCCTTCCCCGGCCTCGAACCCCAACACGCTCCCGCCCCCCTGCTTCCTGTCGTCGTCGATGAACCGCATCTGCGAGTACTCGTCGCCACTCACGGCCGCCTGCCACCTGGGAATCATGAAGCCGAAGATGGTCCCCTCGGCCTCCTCGTACAGCCCCTGCTTCGTGTGGACGCTGCGGAAGGCGCCCGTGATGCGGAACGACGTGGGCGAGTTGGGCCAGGCGACCTTCCGCAGGTCGTCGAACGTGAAGGACGACCGCAGCTCCACCCGCTGCGTCGGCTGAAACACGCTCACCATCGCGTAGGGCAGGTTCGCGCGGGGCTCCGCCGCCTCCACGGTGCCGTCGTAGGCGATGCTGTACGCCTTGCCCTCGATCTGGACCATCTCCTTGGGTGGCGTCGCGAAGGGGAGCGCGCCGGAGGACCCGCCGCCGCCGTTGCCGTTGCCGTTGCCGTTGCCGTTCGGAGGGGATTCGGGGCTCTTCTCGAAGACCCCGACGCCGTACGTCCCGTGGTTGATCAGGTCGCACACTCGCGGGCCTCCTCGATCGAGCCCCGCCGCAAAGGCGGGCCACAGCGAGTACTGGTAGATGTCGTTCGGGATGGAGGACGGCATGTTGGCGAACGTGCAAATGAGCCGCTGGGGGTTTGGATGAAAGGGTAATTGGGGTGGCAGTTCCTGTCTACCACACTTCGGGTCTGGAGGGAATGGGAATGAGATGATATGTCAACGGACGGAGCTTTGATTGCCACGGACAACAACTTCTGGACTTGGGTATGTCGTACCGGAACTCCGGTGAGGGAGGGGCCATCTTTGATTACGATTTGAATGTCTTGCTTGTGTCGCACAGCTGCTATGTTGGCATCCAATACCGTTAGCGGCGACGCCAAACTTTAATACGTGAATGTACCTTTCCCAAGTAGAACAGCCGGAATTGAAACCGGATTGGGTCGGCTGTCTTCGGCGCCCAGGTCTGCCAGGGATCCTTCCCCGCAGCTGCAGTTTGCGGATATGCACCCCGCATACGAGTTGCGCGTTGCGGGACGTTTCGGGTTTGGTCCCGTAGCTGCCACCCGAAATATTGGGATTAATAAATGAAGGAAGTCTTCGAAACTTTAAAAACCAACTGGGTATTGCCAGCTTCTTTCTTCCATCCTTACCTAGCGTTAAGAACCTCGGCTAGCTACATACAGTCGTACCTACCTACTTAATCTCCATCGACCAGATCTACAACCATCAATCCCTTGTGGTCGAAATGGCACCCCAACTCCGTCTCCAATTCAAGGTCGCCATCGTGACGGGCGGCGCCTCGGGCTTCGGCCGCGGCATCGCCGCCAAGTTCGTCGAAGAGGGCGCCCAAGTCATCATCGCGGACCTGTCCGAGGAGGCCGGGGGCGCCGCGGCCGCCGAGCTGAAGTGCGACTTCGTGCGGGCCGACGTGACGCGGCGGGAGGACTGGGAGGCCCTGCTGCGGACGGCCGTCGACCGGTTCGGCGGGCTCGACATCGTCATCAACAACGCCGGCGCCACCTACGCCAACAAGCCCACCGAGACGGTCACCGAGCAGGATTTCGACTTGGTCATGAGGGTCAACGTCAAGTCCGTCTGGCTCTCCACCGACGTCCTCCTGCCCTACTTCCTCGAGAAGCGGCGGCCCGGCTGCTTCATCCAGGTCGCGTCGACGGCGGGGGTGCGGCCGAGGCCCAACTTAACTTGGTATAATGCGTCCAAGGCGGCTGTTATTAACGCGACCAAGGTGCGTTCAAAGCAGAAATTACACGGCTGCTGGTTTACTATTGTTACAATAGATTTGACTGACACGACTGTGATAGACTATGGCGGTTGAATATGGGCCTAAGCAGATTCGGTTCAACTCAGTTTCTCCTGTCGTGGGGAGTACTGGAATGCAAGTCCACCCAATATTCCAACTACCCACGTGGACACGTATTATGGATTGGAACGAAAGCTAACTCTCTACGATTCAGGACCCATCTCTTCCTAGGCAAGCCAGACACCGAAGAGAACCGGAAAGGATTCCTATCTGTAGTGCCATTAGGTCGCCCCTCGACTTCATCAGATGTAGGCAACGCTTGCTGTTACTTGGCCAGTGACGAGGCCTCGTTCATCACTGGGGTCAACCTCGAGGTGGATGGTGGCCGCTGTGTCTGATCACGAAGCTATGCCTTGGAAGGAGTACTGCCTGCATGTAGAAGTTGTAGCATGGAAACTTGAGATCTAACGTAAGTATGAGAATGCCAGAACATGCATTGCAAAGACCTAAGCACCAATGAATAAGGCGCAGTTCCCACCTGTAACCAACGGTGTCCTTTATATAGGTTTTCAGATTAATGCCCAATCCTTATTACTATAGGAAATGCTATAAAAGACCAGGAACACATATAAGAAACAGAGACGCGCTTGCGGGAGACCACACTGCCTATGCACCACTATTTTCAAGGGGCGGTCCTAGGTCGTTCCTGTTGTACTCCCTGAGGCTGACTGTTCGCATCTGATAATGGCTGACGAGCGCCCGGGCTCGTGCGCCCAAGAGATACTTCATAGCCGGGCTGTGAAGGGCTTCCTTGCGAAGTTTGCTGATCTGGCGGAGTCTGGCTCGCCATTTCCTGACCGTCGTTATCCGGAGTCTTCTCAGCCAGCAAGGGGTGTTTAGGGTTGGATATGTCGAAACGGGCTAGCAAATCACCTGGGCGTGTGGTTGGGATTGTCTCATCGCAGTTATCCCAATTCCCGTGGCCGAGCTGATCTTGCAATAGGCGGTGAAGTTGAATTGCGGTGTTTCCCTTCCCACTCAAAGTAGCGGTATTGGCTGTATCGGCCGCATTTCTGTAGTCGTTTCAAGATGGGCTCGATCGAAAACGAAACAATGACGAGGAATGCACCCACAGCGTAGGTGAAAGCCAGGCCAAAAACATTGAAAGATGCGTACTGCGTACTTCGAACTTTCTAGTCATGGAAGAAATATCAGAAGGATGAATCGGCTCTATCGTAGTTGAAACATGCATACCTGGCTGCGACAGAGATCCATCTCATACCCATTTTCAGGCTTGATAGTCTCGGATTGTGAAGTCGAATTACCACTTCCCTGGGCCGTGATGACAAACTTGGCTTGAAATACAGACAAGACTATATTCCACCACTGAGTGACGTCAAGCTGCCACTGGTTTTCCTTGGGACTGAACACTAAACCTTGGACGACCGCGGCTTGGGATGCAAGAGATGCTGAGCCAAGTATATCGACGATTCCGCTGAGGCTGTATGCATTGAATAGCATGTAATGCGCCCATAAAAGAAGGGAACCGGCCTTGTTCTGGGCTACGGGCCTGTTGGAGTCCAGGTCCTTGAGAGTCAAACCAAACCAAGGGGCAGCGCTGTAAAGGGCATCATGTTGATTCGTTAGGTTTCCGCATTGACCCAGTGCTGGATCTCGACACCACTGAAACTGGTCGATGCAGCCCAGAGGTGATGCTGCTTCTTCTGTCAGGTACGTACTGACCTTCTCCGTCGGGGACGGTCCCTCGGTACCAATCATCCTCCGTGTGCGATAGAAATCGAACTCCATTTCCCTGTAGGAAGTACAAGGTGACCTCCCCGTCATTCCTTGCAATGGCCGGATCCAAATTGAATTTGACAGATGTATTGAGAACTGACCCTTGCTGGTTCGTCCATATCCAACTGGGGCTATCGAAGGTGGATTAGCTTGAGCTCAGATCCAGACCCATCGACGTAGGCCGCTCAACATATAGACAACCATGTGAGCTTCATCAAGTAAGGGTTCATGTTCATACCCAAGTATAAAATCGTTGTTATGCATTTGATATCTTGCTCTCGCAGATTGGGTCTCGAGGTCTGAGACCACATAGGTGTAATTAATTACGCCTATGTTTTCCGCAGCCATATGACCATACCTATACGCCGTATAATTTCGACCGGATTCACTGATGTTGTGAGTTCGCCCTTCGGTCGCCAATGGAGCACACTATCCGTGTCCCCGATGAGCGTAAGCATCCTGTGTTAATAGCCCCCGAGATGGTCTAGCGGTTCTTACTGACCTGTAGAACATAACGCAAAGTGAAAGTTTCGCCTGGGCGAGTGTTTAATCCGAACACAGCGTTGCTATCCAAATGACCAGTATCGAACTTGATATTTGAGCGTTCCCGTCGGCAAATGCTTTGTTCGAATGGGCACAAGGCGTTGTAGTCCATGAACGATGTTGGGACAGCTCCAATGACGAACCTGGAACATTCCATCATGCCGGAGGTCTGGTTTGCATAGCAGTTCTTTGCGTAGTTCGCCATGTCGTTGATGAAAAGCGCCCAGTAGGATCTGACCGCGTTCACGGCGGTCGCATCACCGGTCGATCTATCGGTACCGGCTTGGCAATTATCCCCTTCCAGGAGGACCTCGCCCGCCTCGTAGGCTATCGATGACGAAAAGCCACCTGCTACTGTGAAGGCAACGATGAAGCAAACCATACCAAGGATTATGGGCACGACTCTTCGCCTTGGCTGCCCCCCTACACTACGCCAGGCCCAGACCAGTTCGGCGAAAGACCAGAGGCCGGACTGAGCTGAACCTGAATTGCGTAATATGACCTGTCGCTGATGATGAATGGCGTCCCGCGAGGCAGACGTCGAGTAGAATTGGTGGAGCACGAGCGCCACGATCCTCCAGAGTCGAGTTGCAACAAAGGGTACCAAGAATGCGGTAAATGCAATAAGGAGATTGCCGTTCTCTCGCGTTGTCGTCAGGGTTTTGCCCATGGTAGGTCCGCGAGACCAGTTGGTCCAGACGCCCAGGGTGACAGGTGCATCGGTGTCCATGCTGCAACACAGGGGCAATCATGAGATAGTATTCTATGGTATTGGTACCGAAATCCAACCAGCTCATGATATAAGGATCGAAACAGGTTAATATTAATAAATGCTCAATCAAGAAATAGGAGACGTTTTGAGCAGGCTTGAAGTCGGTATTAATAATGATTTACTCTCCGGTGATGACACATCGCCATTGGCTGATTGCTGGTTCCTAATACCCGCAGTCATAAACCAATGCAACGAACAGGGTGGTCGAACACTGCCTGAATGTAGGTAGACTTCGAGGATGCAGGCTACACAAGTAGTCAGCCTCGTAGAATACCAGCTCCCAGGCGAACCGAACGAGCAACGATCTATAAAGCTTTGGATTAGAAAACGAGTTAGGTATCTTAATAATAGGAACGAAATTTTAGACCTCGACCGATAAAAAATCGATCCTACGGTAAATAATAGGACTATTTAAGCCTTTAGCTTATATAATAAATAGTAAGGGTCGCCTCGAGGCTAATTAGTGTACGGGTTATATACCTTAAGTAATAGGTATCGATTACCTACGCCTTTATATAAAACGCCCGTATTTCAACCCCTCGATAACTCGAGATCTTAAGAGACAACCAACTTTAAGATTTTAGCTACCCCTTTATTTTTAATATTTCTTTCTCGATTTAATCCGTTAAATAGTAATTTAAAAAGCCTTTTTAAAGAGAAAAAACCTTTTAAAAGTAAAATAAAAAACGCCGTAACTCTATTTATATATAACGTTATAGATTTAATTAATTATAGAATTTATAAAACTTTTAACGGCTTTAGTTTAATATTAAAACCCCCTAGGAGCGATAGTAAAGATGGAACTTCGTTCTAATAATAAATACTGCATCGTATCTAGAACTGCCGAGGTTTGTTTGCCTACCATACATGTGTAACACACCTATCTGTCGCCCGACTAAATGGCTGGAGTCTTCTCGCAAGGCGTGGTGGCTCATAGCACTAGGTGGGCCCAATGCAACCCTCGAGAAATGAGTCAATTTCAAATTTCTGCATGAGGGTGTGTTGATTTTCTCCTCGCTTTAGCTGCCGGCCGGAGCCTTGTTGTCACGGCGCTGCAACCAGTGCTCTAACCAACTAAGCCAGCCCGACCCTTGACAATATCGTCCTTTTGCCCGGATGGGGACAAGTCAGCCTTTTGGCTGTGTACTAGACCTGATCGCCACCCCTTATACTTTTCTCGGGGCTGGGGAGTGATAACAAACAAGAAGTCCTGCCTTGATTTGCAATTCAACGGTCGACTAGCTGGTTGGGCCAAGCCCCATTCAATTTCAGCCTCTCAGAAACATCCCTGCTCTGTCTGTGTTGTTATCGTATGGGCTGGCCCGTGGTGGTGTGTGGTCAGAGCCATCTCCGGTGCGAGCAATGCGACACCCGCATTCCCATTGGCAACTGGCTGATGACCTTAGTGTATTACGAAAAACTAGATGGCGTACGAACATTGGTTGCTGGGCTGATTTGGCCATAACTTCGCTTCTTGAAGAAAATGCCTACCTAGTGAGAGGTTCCGGCTTTTCTTTTTGATCAGCCTCACTTCATAGCATGTTAATGCAAACGGTCGCTTTGCTACTCTGTAGGGAAGGGCAAAGCCTCCCACCACAAGCCGAAGGGAATTATACTGCACTGCCGCATACTCCACCTTTCCTGCGAGGACGCAGAGATATGCAGGCTCAAGCTCATCGAACTCATGTGCCTATACGAGCCACATCGGTCCGTAGTCCGCTGTATAGAACAATGCCAGGGCGGGCCATTGCAACATTGCCGATGTAGTGTGAGTGAAAAGTCTCTTCCATGACTTGTGTGAGGCCCAAAAGGCTTCTTGTTTCAGCCTCGGGCTTCAGCCTGAGCAGACACTCTCCCTCCACCGTCATGACCAGGAGCACAGTGGCCAGAAACCAGGTCTACTGATGTAGAAGCACTCTCCCGTTTACACTCACAATATGCTCCGCTCGAGAACCATACGCTAGTCCGCGGTACTCTCGACATAATAAAGAAGTATAACCCTGGGTGTTGCTGTGATGTGACGAATAACAGTGGCATGTGACGAATAGACGGGGAGATTAGCGGTGACGGCCGTACTGGCTGCTGAGATGGCCTGACCTGATAACATAGCGCTACTTCCATCTAATAGCTAAAGTTAGCAGCAATTATATTCAGGGAATAAAGACCACTTAAATTAACGAAGATACTGCGTTATTGGAGTATGTTACAGTATGTAAGTAAGTATGTAGGTACATGTAGTTTCCTTCCCGCTGTGGAGTCACCCCGCACCATCTCCAGTTGGCAGGCTTCCCCACTTGCGGGTTGCATGATTAGAGGACGACGGGATGACGAACGTGCGTCATCCGGGTCAACAGCTTCATCAGACAAACATCTGCAAGGGAAGCCCTGTCGTTGGAGATATTAATCCGAGTACCTACCGACTAGTCAACAGAAAGGAGCTAGCCACATTCGAGACCCAGCTCTCCCCAAGGAGTGGTCTATTGACTTCGTTCACCATGCCGGACACAAATCAAGCCCCAATCACCCCGCTGCCCTTTCAACTCAATGATGACAGCCTCATAGCGCAATCCAGCTGCTATATCCACGGCAAAACCGTCCCGGCACGGCGCGGTGGTACCTTCGCGGTGCAGGATCCGGGCTCCGGAGCGACTTGGGCACACAGCGCCGACAGCACCATCGACGATGTTGAGCCCGCGGTGCACTCCAGCGCCATCGCCTTCGCCGCGTACAGCCAGACCCCGCCGCGGCAGCGCGCCAAGCTGCTGCACGCCTGGCACCGCGAGATCGAGGCCCACCGCGACGACCTGGCGCGGGTGCTGGTCGCCGAGACGGGCAAGCCGCTGGCCGAGGCGCAGGGCGAGATCGACTACGCGCTGAGCTTCGTGTGGTGGTTCGCGGGCGAGGCCGACCGCGTCGAGGGCGCCACGGTGACGAGCGCGGTGCCCGGCCGCCGCGCCCTGACCATCAAGCAGCCCGTCGGCGTCGTCGCCGCCCTGGTCCCCTGGAACTTCCCCGTCGCCCTGCTGCTGCGCAAGGCCGCCGCCGCCCTCGCCGCCGGCTGCACCATGGTCGTCAAGCCCTCGCCCGAGACGCCGCTGACGGCCCTGGCCCTGGCGCAGCTCGCGAGCCGCGCGGGCTTCCCCGCGGGTTGCCTCAACATCGTGCCCACCAGCCTCGAGCACACGCCCGCCCTCGCCGAGGCCCTGTGCCTGCACCCGGCCGTGGCCAAGGTCACCTTCACCGGCAGCACGCGCGTCGGCAAGCTCATCTCGGGCCTGTGCGCGCGCAACCTCAAGAAGGCCACGTTCGAGCTCGGCGGCAACTGCCCCTTCATCGTCTTCGACGACGCGAACCTGGACCAGGCCGTCGAGCAGCTCATGGCGCTCAAGTGGCGGCACGCGGGCCAGGCCTGCGTCACGGCGAACCGGGTCTACGTGCAGGAGGGTGTCCACGACGCCCTGGTGAAGGCGCTCGTCGAGAAGACGGCTGCCACCATCCGCGTCGGGCACGGCATGTCCGAGGGCGTCACCATGGGCCCGCTGACGACGGCCCGCGGGCTCGACAAGGCCGAGCAGCTCGCCCGCGGGGCGCTCGACCAGGGCGCCGAGCTCGTGCTGGGCACGGGCAAGCGGCACGCGGTCGACGGGCACGCGGAGGGACACTACATGGCGCCGGCGATCCTGATCAACATGAACGACGAGATGGCCATGAGCCAGGAGGAGGTCTTCGCGCCGCTGCTGGCCATTTACGCCTTCGAGACGGAGGACGAGGTGACGAAGCGCGCCAACAACACACCCATGGGCTTGACGAGCTACGTCTTCACCAAGAACGTCGACAGGCTCTGGCGCATGTTCGAGAAGCTCGAGGCAGGCATGATAGGACTTGTAAGTTTTCTCCAGAGGCACGCCTGGGGGCATGATATGATAGTGATCTGAATATGGATGCTGACACCTGCGCGCGCAACTAGAACACGGGCAACTGCTCATCGGCCGAGGCTCCCTTTGGGGGTATAAAGCATAGCGGAATGGGAAAAGAGAGCGGCAAAGATGTGGCAATTAACGAATTCATGATTACGAAGACGGGTACTTTGACAGTGGAAGGCCATTACTAGTTTGAGGGATGGAACATGTCAATCGCACAAATCGCTTGGAAGCCTCAGAAGTATGAAGCCACTGTTCTAGGACCCAGGGAATGGCACCAGTGAGCGGTGAGGGAGACACGATGGAGCGTGTATAAATAGCGCAGACTGTTCTGAGCCTACAACATCAATGCCTAGCTTGACCCTTCTGGGGATATGATACTGTTTTGGTAACTACAGTGACAAGTCGAGCGTAGTAGTGTCAGAACTGAAGTGCATCGTTCTCAGAACGGTATTCGGTTTATCGAGTGCCTGCACCGCGAGCTTGTTTGGGAGATTTAAGACGTAACCCCGAAATCCAACCTTGTCCAGTGCCCGTTGTTATTTTCGAAACCCAGCCTGACTCCTGGTGTGTGTAAATGACGCCTACGTGACCACCAACGCGCTGTACATACCTAGATAAGCTCCATTATCAATCTAATTAGGATTTATTCTTTCCGGGCCTGTAGGCGCTTGTTCCTGGGATGGAAGCTTGATTCTCAACAACGAGCAGAGCACCTTCTCAAGAACCCTTAGAGTTTCAACATCACTCTCCTCGATCGGTATAATGCCATGAGGGGCCTCGATGTTGTCAATCCATCCAGCCGACTTCAAAACGTTTATGTCGCTGTCGATGTTGTTGCGAACATCACGAAGCTGGAGGATAAGGGATCGAATAGTATCGGGGTTCAGTTGGCAAAACTCGTGATACGTGATTCCGCCAGCCATACTGTAGTCGAGCCACTCTGAGGCATGATTGGATAGCATCGTACCGAGGCCGGCCTTGATGAGAGCATATGATGTTGCGAGGCTCTGCAGAGCCTCTGGGTCCCGGGTTACAGCCCCGCGCTGGATGAGGTGAAACTGGCTCTGGCAAGAATCAATCTCATCCTTCAGATCGTACAGCTCACGTCGCAAGCGCGAGACAGATGCATCGTTTCCTGGACCCCAATGAGTCTCCCATTGGCCCGCCGCGGGCGATCCATTTGTCGGTCCCACGTGGAGGCTGGCGGCATGAAACTCATCGTAATCGGCCTGCAGAATGGGAAGGAACCCGCTTATCACAGCATTGGAGTCGACTAGGGAGGAATGGTATTTGGCGATGCCCAAAGAAGCATCGTCGGCGTGGGACGCAGAATGCGCCTCACCCATATGGCGCTGGAGCAGCTGTTGCAACCCCAGTAGTTCGATGCGGAGATTCGACATCCACTCGTAAAGTCCGGGGTCTAGTGGCAGACCGCTAGTCTGGTGGCTATCCCAGTGCTTCGAGTACCCCTCCACCATGGGTTCAAGTGTCTGGAGCGCGTCGCGAACTTTCCCGCACTCGCTCCGTAGTTCTTTGGTTCCTTCGAGGGGTGCGAAGTTGCTGTGGAAGCTGATAGCGCTCATGATTTCACCGATGAGCTTCCCCAGCGAGGTCGTGACCTTCAAGAGATACGGCGGATTCCAATCTGCGTCCAGTATCGGATTGATAGACGTAGCCGAAGACCAAACAGACTCTGGCAGCGTCTTGCTTGTCGTATCGTTCCCAGCATTATCAACTTCGCCGAGGCGTTCGAGTCCTGTCTCCTCTTCACTGTCTTCATCTGATGTCCAAGTGGGGCTCGACTTGGTGGTGACACTAGCTTTGCGTGACGAAAGTGATAATGGCTGGAGCGACAAGTCACAGTCGTCCTCATCCTGGCTGTCTTCGGATATGCTCAAGGAGACGAAAGAGAAGGTGTCGTCGGTAGCATCATCGGTAATATCTTGCCAGTCATCGACGATACTGTCAGGCTGGTTCGTCACTTCAGGCGCCATGGCGCTGACTCCTGGTCGCAGCGCGGGATCGATGGAAGGGCAGGACAAGTGGAGGCGGGGTTTGCGGAGGAGGCAATCGGCAGTCGCTTCGTTGGCTTCGCGCCAGCTCCAGAAGCCGAAGAGCTCAGGCTCCAGTACCGTCGGCGATGAGATAGAGGGATCTGGGTTACGAGATGACGTATCACTGGGGACTTGATGTTGACTCGTCGTTCAGCATGTATGCTTTCGCTCGACTCTAACAAGTTCTAGAATTAGTTGAAGAGATAAGCAATCAAGGCCCAGCCATGTTGAATGGGTTTACGCAAAAACCCCAAAGCTAATCACGGCCACATGCAGCGACAGCTGTGCCTGGCGCACTTTGGCAGGCAACCACTGGCAGACCGCGTGGTGAACCTGGAAGCGCGAAAGGCTAACCTATCAACCAGACCTATCAATCTATTTCCCCGCATAACCCAAGGACAAGGGTAAGGGTAAATGCGGCGCAGCGGGGCAATAGGGCAACAGGGCGGACGCATTAGCAGCGTCGCCGTGTGGGGGCCGCTTGCTGTGACTGCACCTCTGACACCTCCCCAATGTCGCCCGCGGTTTTGGTTCAAGGATCTCTACATGTGCAGTGAACGAACGAGTAACGTAACGTGAATGCCGTTTCGAACAACCCAACCAGCGAGACCAGCCTACACTGTTACCATGATGGATGGCAAACAAACTCGATTGGTTCAGAAACCACCAGCGGAAAGTTAATCAGCAACTTGCATGAGCGGGGTATGCCAGATAGAAGGCCATGATGTAACCTTCAAGTATTATTACACTTGATATAACACAGCAGTAAAATGCCGGTTTTTGATGACCCAGTGGCTTTTACATCCCATGAAACATGCCGGCCCCAGGAAGAGTCCACCGTTTCCTTGGGATTGCTGCTGGCAGTAGCTCTTTGCCTTGGTTCTCATCCGTACCATATCGCGCCGTGAGGATACAGCAACGAGGTCGTAGCTTATCGTCGTCGCCGCAAACGACTCCAGAATTCCATAAACGATTACTGTCTACAGCTGCGGGTAAGCTTTGCCAGCAGCAGACGGGCATGGCCAGCTATCGGGTGCCTATCGCGCCGCAAAGTGTGGACGCGCCCCTGACACAGCATGCCACCTTCCTGGTCCTGGCCGCGAAGTCGCCCACCGACCCCAGCACGCAGCAGATCATCCGCTCTGCGCTCGCCGGGATGTCGAGCCGCGCCAAGAACGTGGCGATGCGCGACCTGGATGCCCGCTTCTCGTGCACCGTCGGCATCGGCAGCGGCAGCAATCTCTGGGACCATCTCTTTTCGTCTTGTTCATTAGCCCTATCGAAGACGAACAAGCCGGAAGAACTGCGCCCCTTCCGGCCCATTCACGGGAACACACATGCCGCGCCCGCGACCCGCGGGGACCTGCTGTTCCACATCCGCGCAGAGCGGCGGGACCTGTGTTTCGAGTTCGAGCGGCAGCTGCTGGATTCGCTGGGCAAGGGCGACGACCGCGTGGTCGAGGTTGTTGACGAGACGGTAGGGTTCCGCTACTTCGATGCGCGGGACCTCCTAGGCTTCGTCGACGGGACCGCGAACCCGGTGGGTGCGGCTTTGCCTGAGTCGGTGCTCGTTATGGAATCCGACGTTTTGCCCCCGAGTCTAACGCCGTGTCCGCCGCGGTGGGCGGGAGCTACGTCGTGGTCCAAAAGTACGTGCACGACATGCCTCGGTGGAATGCCCTCAGCACCGAGCAGCAGGAGGCCGTCATTGGGCGGACGAAGCTGACCAACGAGGAGCTGGACGATGTGACAGCGGCAGCCCAGCCAAAGGCACACAAGACGCTCACGACCATCGTGGACGAGCAGACTGGCGAGGAGCATGACATACTGCGAGACAACATGCCGTTCGGATCGCCAGGGACAGGCCAGTTCGGCACCTACTTCATCGGCTACTCTCGGCGGCTGTGGGTGGTCGAGAAGATGCTTGAGCGCATGTTCGTCGGAGTGCCGGCTGGCATGCACGACCGCATCCTAGACTACTCGACGGCGCTTACAGGAACTACGTTCTTTGCGCCGTCTGCTAGTTTCCTGGCGAGTCTGGACTCGAGTAACTAGTTGAGCGTAAAACATAGCACAACATGCTTCGACTTTCATTGGTGGGAGGGTCATCATCGATGCTTGACCATATCTAGTGGCGCTGGTGATACTATCACGCTCGGGGTGGAAGAGCTGCACCTTCACGTGTATCGCGCATGCCTTCACCGCAAGCTCCATCAACATAGTAGGGTCTCAAACGAAAGTCTATTAATTAACTAATACGTATTAATAAGTCACCACGAGGCAACTAAGTATAGATCGCCCGTCGAATCGAAGGTATGCTGCTCATACTATCCATATCCATTACCTCTCATAGCACTTCTATACCTAACCCATGACACATTAGGTGGATGGTGTGACCCCAAACCAGGCCCCGAAATCACGGACGCTCATCCATTTTACAGAGCCGCGACAACACCGACGGCACCAGCCAGAATTCCACCGACAAGCTTCGCGACGCCCTGGGTAGGCGCGGCTGCCACAGCCACAAACGAGGTCGTCGAAGTTGTAGGGATCGCACCGTGACCACTGGCTGATACCGTATCCTTGGTAGTCACTACAACTGCGCTACCCGAGGTGCTTGCAGTAGGATAGGGGGCCGGTGTCTCAGCCGCCTTGGTAGTCTCCGGATCTTGGGCGGTCTCGGCAGCCTTGGTAGTCTCGGCAGCCTTGGTAGTCTCGGCAGCCTTGGTAGTCTCGGCAGCCTTGGTTGTTTCCTCGACCTTGGTGGACTCGACCGCCTTGCTGGTCTCCTCGGCCTTGCTGGTCTCGGCAGCTTTGGTGGTCTCGGGGGCCTTGGAGGGCTGGCTGGCCCAGGCGTCGCATTGCTCCACACCGGCTTCCAAGGCCTGCGAGAGCTCGGCAGAGGTGCAAGAGCTGAGCATGCATGGGGCGACGATGGGGGTCAGGGCGGCCTGCTTATCGTCGTTGCACTGGCAGGCCATGTCGCCCACAGTGCAGCCAACCTTGGGCAATGACTCCTTGATGCAGGGAATCTGTTTGGAGCGAACCAAGGTTAGGATCGGGCTTCTAGGGCGGGTGTGACTTGTGCACACGGAGGGAATGAATCAACTTACAGCGCACTGGGGCAGGCCGTAGAAGTCCTCGCCGCGGGTAGCAACGGACCTATAGCCCAGTCTCTTGCAGTCTGCGTCACCGGCCTTCTGTGCCTTCAAGAGATCTCTCATGCTGCAAGAGCCCACCATGCAAGGGGTGATGATGGGGGTGATGCGAGATTTGGTGTCGGGATTACATTGGCAAGCCTTGTCATCTAGGCCACATCCGACCTTGGGGAGGGCATCTCTGATACAGTGAATCTGGTTGGGAGGGTTAGGTCAATGCCGACGGGCTAGATGTAGCGTAAGGCGACATGGAGACTTACAGCACAATCAGGGACGCCGGGGAAGCTGCCTTGGGCGGCAGCAAGGGCTGCGGATGCGAGAACGAAAGATGCCTTCATTTTGGTTTAGGTTGGTTTGTGTTGGAAAGCCGCAGCAATGTGAAAGGCCAAGATAATGAGTGGTAGGTTGATGTATTAGATTGTGAGTGGTGGTGATAGCAAATATGAGCACAATATGAGCAGAGGAACTTTATGTATTTGTAGTGCTGTCGGATTGGCGAGAGGTGTTGGCAGTCATGTTACCATAGCACCATTCTCAAACGAGGATGGGCGGTGATGCATTATTGAAAGGGACGATGCTGCACTCATGCAGCCATCACAATTGCACGATGGACGCGCAAGCCAGATGGCATCTATCTATCTCAATTGGGGCTAATGAGCAAGTTGAGGTCCAGCGTCGCACCGAGAGATGAAAGATTCTCAAATTGGTTCTCTATCGTGGGCAGTCATCGTCGAAACGAAACGAAACATGAGATTATATCCAGATGCGTTCCTAGATACTGTCGTACGGTCCCTTGCATATTGCATAAAGTAAAGCACGAGCCAGGGGGCTATTTAGAAAGTATCCGAAGTTGCATGTGGTTTATGTAACTACGGCCACATGCTGTCCGCGGACGCCCGCATGGGTGGGCACTTGCACCGGCCGATTTAAAACGGGGAAGCACCTGCCCTGGATGTCACCATGTCACTTTCAAGTCTAGACCGATGCCGGGCTGTTCATTGAAGTTCATTATTCCCATTCTCATTAATTCGTTCTCATCAGGTTATCATATCCATCATGCCATCATAAGACCCCAGAGGGACTGAAGGGAGAATCATGCCAGGTTGGTTGGTAAGACGTGGCCAAGCAGAAACTCCTTCACGTAATTCCAATTTTGTCTTCAAACCCATTTCCAATATCACACAACTCCCAAGTCTTCCATTTTCCCGCTCTCCTACCCTCGCCTGAACGCATGGTTGTCACCCGTTTCCAAGCAACGCCACTTGTGCCCCTGCAGCCTGCTGCTCTGGGGAAAGGGGCAGGACCGTATGGTGCCTTTACCTCTTGAGCATGTCCTCCAAGCCGTCCAGTTTGATTCCCTTCCAGGTCTTGTCGACCAGCTTGTCTTGCAACTCGATGAATGACTTCAAGATAGTCTTCATCGTGCCCTCTCCAACGCGGCAGTTTTTCGCGACAACCTTCCATTTGCGAGGCTGTCCCACCAACCACGACGCCATGCAGACATAGGCAGCTGCTAGAGAGGTGGGGGCACGACCATCGAACGGCGTGTTTAAGGTCTCTGCCCTTTCGGCGAGCCTGTTGGCGATGGTCTCGACACGGAATGCGTCAATGAAGCCCAGTGTCGAGACGAACCGGGCTACGGGCTCCCTGATCCTCCCGAATTTCGTGTCAGGTCTCGGGCCCTCCGAGTCGACAGGGCTCTTCGCCACTTTGCTTGCCTTTTTCAGAAGCAGGCTCTCGACCTCTTTGAAGGTAGATGAGATGACCTTCTTGGACTGACCGGTCCACGCGTGAACCTCGCGAAAGGTGCGAGGCTGGTTGACTTGCCGACATGCGAGGAACACGACAGCGCCCATCAGGGCATCCTGTTTGGCCTTGCCGCGGAACGCATTTTCCTCCTGTGTCAGTTTGTAGAGTTTGGTTGCCTGGTCCTTAACCTGTTGTTTCAGGCCGTAAAGATCACAGAAGTCGTTGATCCGGGCATAGCCCCTCTCGACCGACGTGCGACTCTTGTTGGCGGCTCTGCTTCGCTTGTCGGCCCTGGCTAAGCTGCTGTTAAGGTTGTCGCCGCCGATGAAGGTGGTGAGCTCCTCTCCGGCGTGGCCTCCGACACGCGAGGAATCTTGGTTGTTTCCGTCGTCGTCATTGGCGAATGTGCGCCACTCTTGTCCTTGGTCGATGACCTGACCCAGCGCCAGGCCGCATCCGGTGCATACCCAGTCACCGCTCTTGTACTCTTCGATGACTTCGTACCCGTCCTCAGCTGGGCACTCGGGGCATGCAAGGATATCCTCTCTGACCACAATCGGGCGAAGGGGTTGCATAGATGAAGATCCAACGTTCTGCATGATGCAATCCATGATGAGGTTTTTGTAGAGTTTCTTGTGGTGATCTTTGACTTGTTGAGGTGCTTGTAGATGAAGCTCCCACAGGATTGCTGGTACTGATCTTGACCGCTGTTCCTTGGGAGACCAAAGCGTTGATTCCCAAACACGAGTCTTTGTCCGGGCTTAAGCCAATGACTTCTGAGAAGTACGCCTGGCGGTGCGCCTGAATCGAATAATTGCTTTGTTTCCAAGCAGGCACTGAAGTTGTGAACAATAGACCCCAGACTATATGAGCGTATGCAAATATAGCTGCCTGTTGTCTTGGTAGTTTGAGTTGTGGATGTGATAGCAATTCGGCTGTTGTTTGTGGTGTATGTGATCAGGATGGACAAATCCTATTGAAGTAGGAAGAGCGGCTGGTGAAAGTGAGGTTTCTGGATTGTGTTGTTTGTATGAAAAGATTAGATCGATACAGGACTGAGAAAAGTTATCTTTATATTTTTCTGAGAAGCCCCAACGGAGAAAGGCAGCGAGCAAGCGTGGGAGCCTGCTAATAAGCTTTCGTTGATCCATGGGATCTATACACAGTCATATATATGAGTAATATGAGTAGATAGAATGATTTGTTTTCCTCAGCTTTGAAGGGATTGAAAAAACTGTAGTTCTGTTTGGGCTTATTATACCCATGGATACCATGATGGTTGTATAAGCCTTTTGTGTTTGAACATGGTGAAAAGCCCTGAAGAGTCCCAATCAAACAAAGGAACGTAGTTGATTGAGAAACTGTCCACAAGTGATGCCTTTGTTCATTATTGTTGCACATGCTCTCCGAAGAGCGACTGGTGCCTGTGTGAGACATAAACCTCCAATTCCAGATCCCACTGTCTGATCATCACCAATAATGGGAGATCGACAGTCTTTTGGGACTTGTCTCCTTTTGAGGGAGCTAATCGGTTGTGTCATTATGGGCGTGGGTGGTCGGCCAAGGGACATGCTGCGGCTTTGGGCCATAAGGCCTCGGCCCCTCAAACTGGTGGGCGTGTACGGTGGTATGACTCAGTCCGAGCAAAAGAAGAGATGGGGGATGAAGACAGCCTTATATATGCAGACCTTTGAGTCACCACCACTGAATAGAGTTGAGAAAGAGAATGTTTCGCAATTTTTCGTTGTGGAGACGACTGTGCTAAAGCTTTCGTTGATCCATGGGGCTTGAAAGTATTCAAATTCGACATTATCAAGAACAATCTGCTCTATGAGAGTCATGAGATTTTGCTGGACCAAATTGGTGACTGACTGAACTTCAAAGAGCACAGGGATCAGGAGAAGGGAACACTTGATTGAATGGTGGGACAAATAAGGTCGATAAAGGTTGGCATGTTGTGCATCATGTTTTGACATGGAGCAGGTTGTGAAAGTATTGATGGTAGACAATAATTGAGGGTTAAACCAACTTGCAGTCCATGACAACCTCGGCAATGACCTCGTCGAGTTTGATCAACGGCCTGCCACAATACTTCTGTATTAAGTCGCGGAACCGCTGGTTCGGGACCAGGATATCGCTACGAGGCATAGCCTCGGCGCAACGCTTTGGAGGCTGCCAGGCAGCGTCAACTTTCACGATGGCCCCGGCGACGTCTCCCGCGGACCAGGTGCCTTCGATGGCAAATATGCGCTCCCCGCTGACCTCGCTAGCCGCTAGCGAGATAACGTGCAGCGCCGCCACATCACGCAGCGCGACGCATGTGCTCGGCGGGTTGCTGAAAACGTGAAATATGCTTGTAGGCTCGTAGCGGCCCTTGTAAAACTCGACCATCCAAGTATAGGTTGTGTAGAACCCGGGCCACGGGTTCACCGGGGTGCCGTTTACCCAATCCGGCAGAATGGCGTTGAAAACGTAACCGGGCTTTTCGTTTCGGTAGAACGCCCAGGCCGCCTTCTCGCCTTCTACTTTGCTTGCCTGGTACGACAGGCTCGGCAGGTCTGGGTCCGTCACCGGGGTGGCCAGCGCTCTGTCTGCCGCGTCGTGCAGGAACATGTTAGACGTTACCTGCAGGCGCTCACCGGCCGCCGGCGGGTTGAACGCGGCGACGCGCGAGGAAGTCAGGGTGAAGGCCTTCACGGACGGCACCTTAGCGGCTTCGCGCATGAGGCCCACCGTGGCGGCGACGGTCCCATCGATGGTCTCCTTGGGAGCCGGCTTGAAGGATGCGTCGCTGGCGATGTGGAGGACGCCAGAAACCCCCTGCAGGTGCGGCGAGTAAGACTCGGGCTTTGTCATGTCTTCAACTCGGCAAACCTCGAACTTGCCCTCCCCGAAGTCATGGTCGGATTTTGCCTTCAGGTCCAACAACTTCGAGGGGTCCCGCGTGATGCCGCGTACGTGAAACCCCGACTGCAACGCCTCCTTGGCGGTGGCCGACCCGAGCAGGCCCGATACGCCGGTGATGAGTATGATGTCACCCTTGCTCAGACGGTCAAAGGAAGGCGAGGGCTCCATCTTGTCGGCGTAAGTTACTGTACAGGGTCGAAATTCAGATATACAGACTTGCATACGTTCTTCCGATACGGAGACTGAAGCCTGTAGGTCGAGAAGTCTGGAAGTGCTCGTGCTGGAACCATGTGAGATATCCAAGGAAGCGGGGGGCATCTTCCCTGCCCTTGCCGATGCCCCTGTCAGTTGGGGTCGATTTCCTTACTAGCTTAATGCTGCCAATCATTTTCTGTACATGATCGGCAAAGGGAATAACCGTAATGGTGCATACCGCAAGTTGTTCTTCCAATCCACCCAGCCTGATATGGTTAGCGGTGAGGGCACGGCGTCTGGCCCTGAACCATAATATATTTCTTATGTAGATGCCTTGTGATGTATCACAAGCAAGGAACACAACAGAGTGAGGTGGCAGTGAATGGCATTGCCCTTTAGGTGCCAAAGTCTGAGCAAAAATAGGGACCGGATTTCCGGGTTCACAAGTTTTTGGATCAGCAGTGTTCGTCCAGAAATAGCAATGGCTAAGGTTAGCGTCATCTCCAGGCTGAGCTTTGGTGGGATCATCCCCGTTGCAGAGCCCGCCCACTGGTCAGTGCAGCGCTAGTTCCACCAATCAAGGAAAGATATATCGACGGACTTATACGAAAGCTGCATGCCTAGGACGGCCTGCTGGGAGTCCCAGTCGAGATGATCAAACTAATTTAATACCAAGATACAGCCAAAAGCATTTCATGACGGGGTTGGCTGATGACGGGTGGAGCAGGCACTCGGTCTGGCAGCGGGCAACTGTGGGCAAACGTGGTCGCGACTTTCCCTTGAGTTGCTGCTGACCGCCAGCGACCTTCTTTTCTTCTCTATTCCTTCGCATCTTCTCGTCCACGCGCACGTCCATCATGCAGCTTCTCTCTCTTTTGGTGTCTTTGACACTGTCGCTGTTACCGCTTACAGAAGCTGAGGGGGTCTTCATCAACCCCAGCGGCCAAAATGGGAAGATGACCACCTACCGCGCCGGCGAAAAGGTCGACGTGGAATGGAGCGGTACCGCTGGTTATCCGATCCTGTCGCTCGGGTATTACTCGAGCAGCAATGTCACGGTGACATGGCTGATTTGTACGTTGCGATGCCTTTTCCGAGTATTGCTTTCTTCCCTGGAGACCTGCTAATCCTATTCATAATATGCAGCAAACGCCCAAAACTACCCGACAGGTTATACCTGGACGCCAAGACCAGCCATGGACGGCTTCAGCAACTGGGAACAGGACCAGTTCTATCTCTACATCGTAAACGGCACAAACTTTGGCGCCCCCTTCCAGTCCCCAGCTTTCTTAATCCGGAAACCAGCCACTACCACTTCTGCTCCGACCACCACCCGTTCCACAGTTCCCCAGACTGAAGTCCCGACCCCGACCCCGACTCCGAGCCCAACAGCGCCTGCTGAATCCGATCCGGTAAACAGCGATGCCGAGGGTCTGAGCACCGGCGCGAAAGCTGGCATTGGTGCTGGTGTCGGCGGTTGCGCGCTCTTGGCCATCGGTCTATTGGCCTTCTTTTTCGTGCGACGCCGTAAAAGAGCGCCAGCAGGAGAAGTGTACGAGAAGCCGCCTTACCAAGAGACCGGAGACGCTGCAGAACTTGCCGATCAGCGTGGTCATGAGAAGGTTCTGGTCATGCCGACGACAAAACCAGCCGAGGCACCATCTACCACGCAGGATGGCGGGAGACCTACGGCAGAGCTCCACACTCAACCCGGAGAGCGTTATGAGCTTGCGTAATGAAGTTGGATCATAACCTGGATGTTCCATACGCGAGCCAGCGCCGAGCGATGTTTATCCAGCATCTCATCGATGATGCCCCTCAAGCTCCACCCTTACCCGCCTAAATTTCTCACCTATAAAGGCACTAGTCAACGCCACACCACGCCCATTGCATATGGTGAAACATTAGGCCACCACAAGCATATCAGTTCATGACCTCCCTTCATCACATTCTCAAGAGACTAGCTTACCAAAGCTCCGTTTCGACCTTCTGATCCGTGTCTCATCATCATCGCTCGATGTACTGTCAAATACAACTTCTCTAGTGCCGTGCTGCAGATCGTATGGTTCCTGCCCGAGGATCCCTTCTATTCACGTGGAGGAATTTTCTTTTCGGCATATTATCATCTATGGGGGTTGCCTTCACCATCAGCGTGGTGGCTGGGACGATGTGGCTATCTTCATTGTACCGCGGGTGACTAGTATTACCCGGGCTTGGCTTCTTTGTCGTAGTTGTCTTTACCCCTGAACTACAGAAGGACTTGAGTTGCGGGAGACATTTCACCATGACGGTGGTCGCAGCTTCAGCAGGCCGGTCCTTGGACTGTCAATCCAATGAATATGGAGGTTACGCCAATGCTGTAAAGAAAAGTAGGGCATACTAAAGACAAAGGAGGGCGGGCGTGGGCGGCACAAGACCGAAGAAGAGCACCAGGAAGCTCTTGCTGATGTATCACAGTGTTGATTATAGCAGCTTGTATTTGGAGGTGCGGATACTTAGAAGTATGGTGGAGATAATGAAGTCTGACCAGACGTGGGCCGTTGGCCCATAAGGGCAGTCAGCACCTGTCGATGTAGCACTGGGATTTGATTTGAAGCCCCTATATTCGCTAAGGTAAAGTGAGTGGCTTACACAAGGACATCCGACAATGTTTACGAGTCGGAGAAAAGGGGCCACAATATGCTGAACCATGGCGGTGAGTAACCACAATATCTACCGGTCCTATGAAACACTCAAATGCTGTTCTGACTCAGACGCCACAGCAAGCAGAGCACGTCACGTTTGAGTGAAAGAAAATTTACCATCTAGGAGACAAATACCCATGTATCTAGTTGTTTGGTCCGCCTGTGGGCTGAAAACCGGGTCCAGCCCGCCCCCTTTTACGCTTCGTCACTGGCTCTGCTCCTGTATTATATGGTCTGCCACCGAATGTCAGAATTTAAGTCAGCGTCTGGACGCTGGCAACCTACAGTAGGGAATGACGACCGATGGGACATGTAACTGTGATCTGGTTGAAGTGAATCAAAGGATTCGGATGGGGAGACGTAATACCCCATTTCCTGCTATATTACTATTATTAGATACCAGGCCGAGGTTGACTAGGTATGATGCAACATGTCAAGGGGCGTGGCCATCTGGTCAGGTCTGCGACCAACAAACTGCATAACTAATAATGGCCCTCCCTGTACCTATTGTGCTTTCTGTATCTTGTCGATTCGGGTAATCCAGCCCTTCTGTCAAAGTTGACCTAGCATAGCCAAGATGCAACCTCGATCTCGTTTCTCCTTTTTCATCACTGTAGTTGTGACCCAAGCAGATACCGCATTGCCTTCTACCTGCAAATGCGTATATCATCTTGTCGCACTGTTTACAAACCATAAGAAATTAACTAGGCATCAAGATATCTATCTCTTACAAGAATAATACACCCCGAAGAAGAACTATGCATGGGAAGTGGTGCTATGCATGGGTGTCAGTGTGTGCTGCCGCATCGCCATTTGGCACTGAACAATACCACGGATCTTCTTTCTTCTCTTATTCTTCTTGTTCTTGTTCTTCTTCTTCTTCCTCCGCCTCCTCGCGTAGGTCCCCCGACCCCTCCGTATACACGACGTTGGGGTGTTTGCCCCGAGGAGATTTGTCGTTGCGCCTTACGAAATCGTCCGTGTTCTCCATCCCGTACACTGTGATGTATTCGGTAGTTAGTAATGTTTTCTTTTTCACGTTAGTCACACTCGAGCGAGGTTCGAAGCTCTTTCGTAGAGCTAGTGGTGGTAGGCCCCGCAACTTACGTATGTCATCGATGGATAGATCGGTAGGCCGGGCACCACGCGAGACCGAAACCGTGTTCGAGGGGGGCGGGACCCAGGCGTGGCCCGGGTGCGGCAAGACGTCTGGGTCGTCGGGTTCCTGCTGGTTGGCCGGCACGGTGATGAGTCGAGAGGTCAAGCACTGCGGTCCCGTCGAGGTGCCCAGCGACCTGGCCGAGGCCGAGGAGTCCCTAGTCGACGTGATCCAAAAGATGACCAACGCGTTGACGAGAACTAATTAGTGGTGAAGCGTGAGCGTGAGCGTCTAGGTTGGATGTGTGTAAGTATGACTCGTGGACGCTGCAACAAACATACTGTCAGTCTTGCAACAGATAAGACACAGCCATGCCGGCTCGCCGTCGAGAACCAGCAACGCAATCAGATTCCTAGGGCAGACGAAGAGAGAGAGTCAGCAGTATCATAATAAACGCGCGAGACGAGACGACCTACGACCCGCTGCTGGTAAGGGTCACGCAGGACCCAATCAGACTTTTCGTAGCCAACCTCCTTAGTCGTGCACTTGCAGGATGTGCCATCATGGCCTGGGTTCCCAATGACATGGTCCTGCCCTTGAGCTCGAACTCGACGTTCCACGTCCCCTTCATGAGGGGTATGATGAAGAGAACACTGAGATATATCTGGGAAAGGACCTCTCTCATCAGCACGCACGTCTCGCGAGTTTTCGATAGAGCCAGTGCAGTGTGTGGTCGACAGCACTTACGCTCACAAAGACATCGAAGGCGACGGGGATGACCAGGGCTCGCTGCTCTATCCCGATGATGCAGGCGCCATCCTCGACATGGCTGAAGCGACTGTGGACACAGTCAGTATACCCGCCACTTGCGTACCATACGGGTCAAATACGGATAGTGGGTGTCGTACTAGACAAAGAACACAGCCATGAAAGCGCCAAAGATGACTAATCGCCAATCAGCAAGATAGTAATGGCCCCCACGGCAGCACCGGTTGTATCATACGTATTGCTCCGAAATTGTTCACAATGTAAAACTTGGATCGCAACCGAGGAGTGGCGCAGCCTCGGACAATGTGCTTCCAGTTGGTTGATCGATCAGTACTGGCAATGAAAGTAAAATATGGGTTCGGGACATGTGGTTACCACGCGGTCAGAAAAGAAAAGGTATATCAACTGCCAGGTCGCCATCAGTCGGTTCTGTCGCCAAGGAGAAGGGTCCCACGGAACGGAAGTGCTGGATGCTCTCACCAGCTGCATTTTGGTACATGTTAATCGCTTCGTGTCTAGCTGTTTGTAGGAACCAAATACACACCTTGCCAGTCAGATAGCCACAGATACATAACAGCGTAGCAGCTGCGCACCAGTGGCTGTCGTTCTTCGGGTCGAAGGCATATTGTAGGATCACCGATCCCATAATAAACGAGAACGAGTCGACGTAGATGAAGAGGAGGTCTGTCGACGAGGGCGGCCGGTCGGTCGCGAAGCTGTCAGCCAGGTTTCCAAGACCCCGGTAAAGTCCATTTCCATGACCTGCGAGGTAAACGGCAGGAAGAAGAAGAAGAAGTAGTAGTCCTGCTTACACCAGCCATGAGGGGGAAGCAGCCGCCAGCTCCTCACCTGAACCAGTCGGAATACTGCGGCGGTGTCAGTCGTAGGGAGGGCAATGGCACTAGCAACGAATTGCGATGGAGCGAGGGGGGCACACAGAAGAAGGCGGCGCATGCGCTGCTGGCCAGTAGGGCGACGACGATGCCGCTAATCCGGGCCACGAGGGGTTCGTCCCCGTGCCAGAGCTGCGAGTTGGGCCGGCGTTTGGCGGCAACTCCCGCCGCCGCTGCTGCTGCGTGGTGTACGGAAGCACACAACCAGAAACAGGGCAGGACTACATGGTTGCGATGCATTTGGTGGTGGCTGGCGCGAGGTCATGACCAAAACTCGGGAACAAGAGCCCATCACTAATGTACGAGGGACAATCGGGGCGCGTTGGGTTTGGTTTGGTTGGGTTGGGGTTAATCACGACACAAATATCAGGAAAGAGAAATACGGGGGATGGGAGAAAAGCCATCGTTGACGACAGAACCGCAAGATGCCAGTCATGGACCTGCGTGCAACTGATCGGCATGACAGTGAAGCGGCTTGGTGGCTTGCATCGTTTTCAGCAGCTCAGCCTCTGATTTGAATTCACAATGTTAACCTTAACTCCGCTTTGGACTTTACGTAGATCGCCACACACAACATTCTGTTTCTGCCTTCTATCCTCTTTCTACTGCAGCCCATGGAAGCGATCAAGTTACTCCATGGTGGGAGTTGGCATGGACCGCCCAGAGGGGGTTCGGGGGTTCTGCCACAACATGTCGCGAGTTCCATGGAACAACAGCACACAGCGATTCCAACGACAAAGTAAACAGCACACAACCCCTATGGTCGTAAGAAGACAAGAACAGCATTTGTCACGATTGGGGTTCGTCGGATTTACTTCAGTCAGTCAAAGCTACGGCCATACCCGAAACACCACACGCAAACCGTCCTGGTCAGCCACCGATGCTTAACCATGTAGCACATGACTCATGCTGCATATGGGGCTCGTATTCGTATCAAAGCATCTTAACATCAATGGTATTTTCTACCTCCTACTATGACGTGATTTTGTATTGACCCCTTTAAACTCAGAGTTGTGTATCTCTATTTAATTACATCGATTTATAAATGATTTACAATCAGGGGTAACTAACAACTCAACCACAATATCAGGAGATAGAGGAGTACTGGGCAAAATCCATCCCTAATTCTGCCAGCTATCGGAATTTCACCGACATATGCGTAGGCCCTGCTTTTTCCCAGACGTCCTTGGGCAAGTAAAAGATGCCCATCCTCTGCACGTAGTCGGGGTGGCCGTCACTACGATCGATGCCAAGACACAAGACAGTGAAAAGGCTCCAGATCGTCTTCGCCTTCCAGAAGTTCAATCTCTACAATCTTGACCATCTCGATTCCCCGGGAAAGCAGCCACGCCAGCGTAGATCCGCGCAGGGTGTCTGGTAGACCCAGCACCAAGGTCGGCCAGTATCTCACTGCCGGAAAGACAATAGGGTAGACGTTTCCGGAGGCGTTCCGTAAACAGAGCCGGTCGTCCCGGGGACCGTCGTACTCCCTGTCCGGGTCCCAGCCCGCCGATTACTCGCCCTTTGTGCTTTCAAACCAACTCGGTACTTTGACATGGTCCCCCTCCTTCGGCGGGCTTTCCCAGCCTTCTTCCGACGCCGAGTCATCGTCAAGTGGCGATGGGCCAGGCTTGATGTCAATGAAGAATCTTGCGACTTCCGATTCGACAGTTAGGATGCCGCTAACTTCCGATACGCTTAGCCGGGCGAGCTTTTGGGCACATTTATTTGTCCGGTGCGCTCCCTCCATCCCTGAGTTGAGCAGGAGGCCATCCAATTCGATGGCTTTGGTGTCCAAACTCTGATAACTGTACGTTCCATCCATTGTCGAGATCAAGGTTCCGGATGATGACTCCTTGTATGGGTACATGTAGTGTGATTGATTCCGCGTGTACCAACCAGCCCAGGACCAACTCGGAAAGCCCTCACGTCGGCGGTCGAACTTCCCAAGGGACCAAAGTAACGCATAGCGGAAGTCAACCGTGCGCAGACCCATCACAATGTGGATGCCTTGACTTTGTGCGAGGACGTTGAGACAGCCTGAAATGGCATTCAGACGGTCCGATTCATACGAGAGGTTGCGTTGGCTATACGCAAACATGATACTCGCGTAGTCCTCGAAGCGCCATTTTTTCTGCCTTAGCCACGTATAGGAAGACAGAGCAAAGTATCGTTTCGAATGTAGGTCAAGTCCGGGCAGCTCTGCATCGTGGCCGAACTCCCCAGAATGTAGGGATTCCCTCCAAAGGCCAGCACCGCACAGAAATGCGATATCGTAGTCCCCCAGAAAGGCTATCATTCTGGTCGCCGATGGAGGGAAGCGATGTGATGTATTGCCTGTTTCCAATGGTCTCGATTCTTTGCCTCGAGTCCAATTGGTGCTTCTCCTGAGTGGGAACGGTCGTTGGCGCAAGGTGGGCACCGTTGGGGCTGGAGGAACCAGCCACGATTGTGATGTGGGAGAGATGGTAGATATAGCCCATGGCTTTGATTTCCGCAGCTTTCTTGCCTGAGTCGGTTTGATGTATGCACAAGAGGTCCACCCATAGATAGGATATCGATAACCTTTCGCAGACCATCATAGCCTCCTCGATTATGCCAGGCACACGAGAGGTCAGTGACGTTGAAATATCTCCGCCGCCGTCTGCTTTGGTCTGGAGTGTTTCAAAGAGCTTGCGGTGTTCGTCTCCAGCTTCGCCCCAAACGTAGCTGAGCGGTGCATATTTGATGAGCTTGGGATCAAAGACTCTTAGGCACCTATCGCGAACATCGATCACTTGTATGACTTCCAGGTCAATGGTGAAGGGCAGGTCAGTTGGTGAAATAGACTGGCACGTGTCCACATGATCCTTCTCAAAAGTCCCGATCCATTGCTTAACTAAGCTGAGGCCCCTTTCTAGGCTTGTGGCGCGATATCCGTTAAGCAATGGACGTGTAGGAATCACGGACCCGGGAGACAAAAGCCGTATGGTAGCCCCCCCTGGAAACCCATATATATGGTGGAATCTTCGTCAGGGCAAGGATCGATAGCAATTAGACGAACTTATAGCCCCGTTGCCAACATGTCCTGTGTGTCGGGGTTTTGGTAGCTGGTGTCCTCGAAGTAGTCTGATCGATAGGCACCCAGGTGGCATACAATCTTTGCGGGATCACCTTCTTCGTCGTGATTGTCCCCATGGGCATGCAAAATGTGCTTGATCAGGCGACAGAGTGGACATGCTGTGTTCGACATGACGCCCTGGAGCGTGGCTGCGAGAGCATAAGACGCATCCATTTTCATCGGATCACGACACCCTGAAAAGTAGCGCGGCCCGGTGAAAAAGGAGTACAAATCCACCTTGGAACAGGCGCCACAAAGGCCATCTCTGGTGCACGACGATATACTCTAGACCGAGAAGTCAACTGAGGAAGCCAAATGATAGGGTGAAAACTTAGTCAGCGTCGGTTCTCGTATTCACAGTTGGGGCAAGTTGTTGGCATGCACCTTGGAATCGTCCAGCGAGCGAATGTTGTTGGGCCATTTCCATTTGGGCCTATTTCCTCAGGCAGCATAGACCCCGCTTAGGAGCCAGCGCCAGTCGGCAAGAGACCAATCACCGAAGAGAGGTATTGGCCCCGGCCGACGGAGGCAACCAGAACGGTGCAGGATCCAAATGAAGAGGCCTGTTCCAACTGCCATCACCAGAACGATGGCGTTGGCTACATCTTTGCGGGGCGGGAAAACGTAAGGCCATATTCCATACGCAGGCACTGTCACTCAAGTAATATCCTCGGGGAGAAGCGGGTCATTCTTGTTCTTCCGGATACGGCTGTTGGGACAGTCGTAGCGTAGATCGGACCCGACCCGATTCGAACTCTCGGTCAGCCACCTGCCAGCCCGTTGAGTATTCAAACGAGTGCACCAATCGTCGAAAATAGGGCGAGATGGATAGCTGCTTACTGACGGGTTAGGGGGAACGGGGTAGCGCGATGGCACAAATGGACATGCATTGATTTGAGGCGACGCTCGCGATCGCGCCACCGCGCATGCGGTACCTCCGAGTTGGCGGGGTGCGGGCCTTCGAGGATGACCTCACCCTTGTCACGACATGCGAAGGTTCGATTTGAGGAGGAAAGTATGCCCCACACGGAGCTGCCCTTGCAATGGTGCGGGCATTCCTCACCATTCCCCAGCTGTTGCTGATGAAGCAGTATTGTGTGTTTTGATGGCCGGACGAGCCCAAAGGTGTTTGACGGAGGGGGAGTGTTCTGGAAGCCCAGGCGACTCATGTTGAACATCACTTGCCGGACCATCAATGAAACTCGGTGAAACGGTTCTTGGGCCTGTGGCTTACTCGAGCTCGTGCCAGCCTGAGAGTTCCTCCGAATGTGCAAAGCCCCTACCGCTACTGCGACGGACGTAACGTAGTCACATCCCATGTATTGCGTTTTGGCATTATCCAATGGCTGCAAGACGCATTAGATTCCGTAACCTTGAGGATCTCAGCTGAATCTTGCCGCATTTGATGGGAAATGATATGTCATTGGCGCTGCTGTGAAAAGAATACGCATACAAGCTAACCCTATTCCGACCTTCGCAGCCCTCGAATTGAGGTAGCTAGCTTCGTTTTTCCGATCTTAGGTCACGACATCCCAGAAACAATTCACTATTTGCTGATAGAACATTCCCTCGCTCTCGGTTTGGCCAAGAAGCGGCGAACTGGGGTCGATGACTTCATCACAGCGGCTGCGACGGGAGCTAGCATGACGGTACGCGAGCTAAGTTCGGCAGCAGTAGAAGCCGCCCAACGGATAAGAGAATGAACCCCGGATTGGACCCTTCCTTTCGGCTCTTGCCTTAGCTGCATGCAGGTGCCCTCAGGCTGGAATACCATATGTCGAATTACTGGGTAGACAGGAAAATTCGTTAGGTAGGTTCGTCGATCACAGGGCCGCAACACCTATCGTTTCCCCCATTTAGCCACCCTCTTGCTGCTTGTTACACGTGCTTAGGTATTCTGCGCACCATCTCCCGCCATCGGATCGGACCTCTGAGGCCTGGAGCGGGGCGACCGGCCCCACGTCACCGCATCCTGCTGACAACCAACTGATTGGCAAGAGGGCGAAGAGGAGAGGATGGCATACACAAAATAGGTGAGGGTTTGATTAGTTTATTACAATAGAGCTGCTCATATCGCAAGTCTCCCAGTACCAGGTGGTACAGAGCGCGCCCGGTTTCCACCATGTCCCAGTCTTCCCCCTGAAGCAGTTCTCTGCTAACAGGATATCATCGGCTCGCCTCTCTCCGGGTCGTGCCGGAAAACAACCAAAATCAATTCTAGCATCCAGCCATCCATCGCTTGTCGCTAGTAACTTCTCGCCTTCTTCTCTTATCCCACCCTCCCTCCCCTTCAGACTTTTCACCTTTTCAGATCAAATCCTGCAGCATCTTCATCATCTCGTCCCCTAAGTACCAGTACATGCTCCCGATGAGCACGATGAAGACGAAGATCCACTGAACCAGCATGGCCTGGTGCGTCTCGGCCTCCGAGTCCGTCACGTCGACATACCAGTCCTTGGGCTTGTCGTCGAGCGCATCCTTCTCCTCCTTGTAGTGCACGTGGTTCTTGCTCTTGTCCTTGGGCAGCACCACTTGCGGCGCGGCCGTTTGTGTGGCTGTTCGGCGGTTCATGATGAATGTGTGGGTGAGGGTGTAGGTGTGTAAACCGGGAGAGGTGTGTGTTTTGAGAGACAACGAGGCGTCACTAAGCACTGCTGGCTGTCCACGCCGATCGGTTGTACTAATATAAATGTTGATGTGACGGGCCCAGGGCAGAAACGAAGGTGGGTCTACGCGTAAGACGGTTGGTGCATATGCTTCTTTGAGTGTGCGACGAAGAGGGAAAAAATGAAACCTGTAAGACTCGAATTGGATGAAGCGGTACTATGATAGCAATTGTACTGCTGAGCCGGGCGCTGTAGTGAGGTTTTGATTACGTCCGCACCTGTCCAGATGCCTTGAAGATGGCCTCACCGATGCTCCTTTCCCGGATCGCTGGCAATTTCCAGGCCCAGTGTCAATGGGCCGATATCAGCTGCTACCGGAGTCAGATGGCACGATGGCCAACGCTCCCCAAAAAGCTCCTAGTGTGCCGCTAAAGCTCCAGGCGCGGCGCCCCACAAAACTTATTATATGTCGGGTCGTATTCGTATCCGGCTCTCAATCCTCAACCCCGCCGCGATCAACCCACCAGCTTGGGTCAGTCGGTGAACCACCTCACCCATGCAGAAGGAAAGGTCTTCTGGAAAGATAGAGGGTGGGCCAAGTGGGCGCCCGATTATCAGTTGCATCTGGCTAGATGGGAGGTATTGTTTTCATCCTGTGTGGGTGATCGTCTTCTACGGGGATCGGATGACTGGCTCGTCCAAGCGTACAACCAAGTTTTTACTTTTACCTATGTAGCTTAATATTTTGAATCTATAGAGATGCGCAATGCTTAGTATACTGTAGACATGGCCATGATGGTCTCTGAGATATGGCAGTGGTTCAATGGCGCGTGTTGCTGATATTGTTTGTTCATGGGTATGTATTAAGCATTAATTTAGGTATAAGTGGTATGTACATCTATGCGGAGAGCCGGAGCAGTCTCCCTCTCGTCTTATGTAGGATTCTTCTATGAGGCGCTATTCAAAGCAATGCAGCTCCGCTAAGCAGCGGTCATAAAGTCGTGATATTGGGAGCTTATTCGCTCTTCTTCTTCGGGATCGGGTTGCCCTGCTCGTCTACCAGGCCTTTGGCCCGCATCACCTTGAGCGCATCGTGAATAGGGTCCAGCTCGGGCTGGGGGGCGCGGTGGGAGTCGAAGTAGTTATCGCACCAGGTGAAGTATTGTCCGTAGTTGACAGTGAAGTACATGTGGTGCAGGGTGTGGTGCGCCGGGCTGTTGATGAATTTCTCAGTCCAATGGCCGGTGATCATGTCGCCGTCGTGAATGACGATGGTCCAGATCTGCACTATGATGAAGAGCACGAGGTACAGGTACTTCTGAATGGGGAAGATGAAGGGGAAAACACTGTTTCGCGTTAGTCGAGAGCTGGGCTCGGGATCCTTGGCTGTGGAACTTACTGGTACGGCAGAGACTGACAGAAGCCGTCCATGGGGTGGAAAGCAAGCGCGGCCCAGGGAGTTGGGACTGTGGTTTGGTTAGTTGCCGGTCATGCGAACGAAGTTTGGTAGGAAGAATGTGTAGACACTTACTGATCCACTTGTGGTGAGGCTTGTGCAAGAACTTGTAGACACTCGGGTGGTGCTCCAGGCGGTGAATCCAGTAGATACCGACATCGTTAAAGATCATGTACGCGATGGTCGAGGCGACAAGCCAGCCGTAGCCGTATTCGTCAATGTTGGTGTACAGCCGACTGTGACCGCGAACCTCGGCGATGAAGATGGGCAGGGTCATGATATCGATGAACGGAATGGCCCATAGCGACGAGATGATCTCTTGGCGAACTTGGTTCTTGAGGAAGCGCGGGTGGTATTCCAGACGACGATCGTAGATGAGGTAGTAGGACAGGAAACTGCAGATGAAGTAGATGGCGGCGGCGCCCACAGCGGTAATAATGTATATGGAGACCATCTGGCGGTAGATGTTGTCGCGTGCCCAGGCCGAGACGACGGGGAGGGAGGCATCGTGGAGCTCCGGGAACAGGCTATCGGTCTGGTTGAGCGAGAGAGGCGTCTGGGGCATGGCATAGGCCCAGGCCTTGTCCAGCACGAGGGGGTCGAGGACCTCGAGGATGGTGTCCATGATGGTAGGATATGCAGATGCAGATGCAAGGTGTGTCTGTGTGTATGCGCGCGCAGGAAGAAAACAGAGTTCGGGGTTCCTGGCCTGAAGTTTTACACTTCCGCTGAAGTTTCGACAAGGTTATAGTGAGGGAGGGATAGTGATCTGTTTTGGGCGCGGCATGAAAGGAAGGGAAAAAACCACAGAGAGGCACGAACTATTAAATTAAGCTAAGGGGCTAGCCACCGAAAGTCAATTGGATCTTCAGCAACATGGACGGGGAGGGAGAGGGATTGGTATATGCAAGAAAATAAGATGAGTTCGTCCAGAGTCCCATTGTGCTAGCGGATCTACCTTCCTCCGAGTTTCACGCATTGCAATCCAATTCAATTGACCTGTGAGAAAGTGGAATCGGCAACCCAGCTGCTAGAGAGTCGCGGATAGCCGTGCTTTCCATATTCTGACCGCCGACCGAGCTTGAGGCCGAGATTGGAAATTGGAGCTTGCAGAACTTGCATGCAGAGCTTTCCTCATCCAGTACACCCTTGTCTTGCGTGGGTGTGTCAAGCGTGTGTGCATGTTTTGCGTATGCGTGTTCGCCGTCTCGCGACATTGCCACATCACACACAGTCAGCTTCGCCATCAATTATCAACCAATCTCTGCCGGGCAACAAGATTGGCAAACCTCTCGCGCGATTGACAAGTAAAAACAGATGTTCCCACTCTGCGTTAAACCCGATTCTTTCCAGAAACGTTCCATCCGCGGGCCAATCATCGTATGACTTGGGCGATCTATCCCAAACCCCACCTTCTCCAACTAGTCGCTATTGGGCCATGGCAAAGTCGTCAATTCAGGGGGAAAATCCGAGAGGCGTCTTGGCACCACCTTTCATCGGCTAGAAGAACAGAAGCACTGCAGAGTCAGGGCCAAGCTAGCTAGGGTCGCAAGCCGGCAATGGTCTTCTTCTCTTTTTGTTGCGCCATTTCTCGCCTTTTCATTTGCGACAGCCTGCACAACAACCCTGACGTGCGCCCGCCGTCCACTAGCCTAGCAAGACTAGAGCGACTCGGTGTCGGATTGTGCGTTGCCGGATGGGCTGAGCCGATTCAATTGGCGAACCAACTCACCCGTGACCGGGCTGGCAAATAAAGCTTGAAAAAGTTGGGGGAATCGAAAGATTTCCCCAATTGAGACACAACACCCTCCCACGAGCACCGACGACCTCCGGCGTCAACACCAAGAATCCCCCAGCCCCCGTAATATCCTTATCTTAAGTATTGCTTGCAAAGTGACAGGTGTCCTGGCACCTGCTGTGGATGATGCATTTGTCAATGTCGTTTTGCCCCAGCAGAGCCTCAGTAACTCATTAGTCGCATTGTCCAGGCAGATCCACAATGGACGGAATGTGCGACAGCCAACCGCGACCGCGCGACCGCGCGCAGCCTTAAAAAGTCAAAATCTACATGTACCATCTCGCCATCGCGCTACTGCCAACTGAAGCTGACTAAGGCCACAACGTTGAAAGTGCACTGCGGTCTGCGCCAACACGCCAACACGCCAACGTCCCTTTAGTAAGCCACACCCGTGATGTGCCTTTGGTCGAATGGTGCGGATATTGGCTTCCTAGCAATAACATTGTGGCCAAGTCACACCAAATGGATACTTGTCTTTCTGAAGTGGTTCACTTCCCCTGGGCCTATTCTGACTTTCTGGCCCTGATTGAGTTCAAAAGGCATGTTTGGCTCAACAGGTGAGACATAATATAATAGGGTACATGTCTAGATAGGTTGATCAGCTCGCATTGCCCCCCCTATATTGCTGATTCCGACTCTTCTTTTCTTGGATATGTTTGTCGTATTGTATCCCAGCTCAGAGCTTCAATGGCATCCATCAACAGCGCAATTACTGAGTATATAGAACCGGCACTTAGTGTAAACATGTGTTGTAAAGCTAATCCAGCCTGAGCGCCTCAAGTAAGACATCGTTGGTATAAGCTTTGCAGCCCGAGCACGACCGTACCTGCAGAGTACCTGGTCCAACAATGGGGCTTTCCCGATCCGATACCCCGGCTCTTTTCCTACTTGTGTGGTGGTGGGAGCAGCATTACCCATATACCGTTTATCCCCGTTTTATACCAAGTCATAGCTGGAGTCATATCTTGGTGTAGGTTTGAGACTTTTGCATGATATCCTCGCTTGGACCACAGCGCCAAAGATCTCGAACGTAAGAAAGGTCGGGAAGATCGTTCTTGATCAAGTCTTTGATAGAAGCTGTAGAAGGACCTGGCAATGCCATAGGATGTTCCAAACCAACCGATCCAAATCTAAGTGAAAACAGCTCGATCAAGTTGTGATCATGCTTGCTTGGCGTCAGCCAGCAAAATAAAACCGCAAGAGCAGTCTGGTAAGCCAGTGCAAGGGCTGATCTTGTTATTGCTGTTCCTTTAAAGGAGAGCAAAAATACAAAAACATACAACACCGAGGATTCCCAGGTCGTCACCGACCCTAGTACTAATTCGGCTCTCTGCTGCTTATATATGGGAGAGCGGACGGGATCCCTAGTATTCAGCAGGATATGGTCGTATGTGGAAGGGAGAAGCCATTTGACGAATTATATAGGTACGGCCAGCTGTTTGAGCAAGACGAGAGAAAGTCTTGGTGGTGCCTGGATAGGAAGTCTAGATCCTGTCCAATTGGCTCCAGCCAAGCCCGCCAATTGGTCCGGCTAAAGCAACCACCACGCTACCCGGTTAAATCGTCATTGAGCTCCCAAGCTCCTCACGGGTAGTGGCGGGGAAGCTCCCAAGTGGTGCGCCATCGCCTTTTCCTATGATCGGCCCCGCGTTTTGGTGGTGCTGAAGCGATTGAGGCGCCGACGAGAGCTCCATCCTCACATCACAGCTCCATCAAATGAATTCATCGTGTGTCCAAACATCCGGTTAATCGAGTCCTTATCCCGCCCAACTCCCAACCAAGTGGCTGAGTGGTTCGTTCTCGTCTGCCCAATCTGTCCTGCATTGCCATAGTTGATCCAGCCTTGAGTGGATGCAGGTCCCCGTTCGCTCCGTCTCATTGGGTCGGTAAAAGTGACATACTCACAGAGGGAGCATTGCAGGGTCCTCTTGTCTTCTGATAACGTTGGTACTGTGGGCTGACTGTCAGACCTACTGACTTGCTCGTTTTTCTCATATCTCTCTCTGTTGACTCCTGCTGTGGTCTATATTTCTTCCAAGTGCTTCCTGAGTGTTGTAAACTTCCCATCTGTTCATCTTAAACTTTGTCGTGCCGACTCCAATTCGTTCGACTACCCCTCTATCACCGGCCCCGAACTTCATCCTTGCCGAGATCAACACTCCAAACCTGGGTATAGCAATACCTACCTCCATAGCACACCATGGATCCCAAAACTGCAAGCGTAAGCTAACTGCTGCCCTTCCCTCTCTCCCTAATCGAAATCACAGCTAAGTCTTTGGGGAACCCTACAGAACTCGTCCTTCATTCTCAACAAGCCCCATGACGTGACCTACGCAGACCGGCCGGTCCCCGAGCTCAAGGACCCGCAAGACGTGCTCGTCGCCATCAACCACACCGGCATTTGCGGCTCCGACGTGCACTACTACGACCACGGCGCCATCGGGCACTTCGTGGTCAAGGAGCCCATGGTGCTGGGCCACGAGTCGGCCGGCACCGTCGTCTCCGTTGGCAGCGGCGTCACCACCCTCAAGGCCGGCGACCGCGTCGCCCTCGAGCCCGGCTACCCCTGCCGCCGCTGCGGCCCCTGCCTCGGCGGCAAGTACAACCTGTGCCCCGATATGCGCTTCGCCGCCACGCCGCCCTACGATGGCACCCTGACCGGCTTCTGGGCCGCCCCCGCCGACTTCTGCTACAAGCTGCCCGACAACGTTTCGACGCAGGAGGGCGCCATGATCGAGCCCCTCGCCGTCGCCGTCCACATCGCGCGCCAGGCCGTCATCACCCCGGGCCAGTCCGTCGTCGTCATGGGCGCGGGCCCCGTGGGCCTGCTGTGCGCCGCCGTGGCCAAGGCCTTTGGCGCGACCAAGGTCTGCAGCGTCGACATCGTCGAGTCCAAGCTCGAGTTCGCCAAGAACTTCGCCAGCACGCACACCTACGTCTCGCAGCGCATTGCCACGGAGGACAACGCCCGCAACATCAAGGAGCTGATCGGGTGCCCCGGCGGTGCCGACGTGGTCATTGATGCCTCGGGCGCCGAGCCCTCAATCCAGGCGTCGCTGCACACGGTCCGCGTGGGCGGCACCTACCTCCAGGGCGGCATGGGCAAGGCCGACATCACATTCCCCATCATGGCCATGTGCCTCAAGGAGGTAACGTGTAAGGGCAGCTTCCGGTACGGCGCCGGCGACTACCGCCTCGCCGTTGACCTGGTGGCCGCCGGCCAAGTCGAGGTCAAGAAGCTCATTAGCGAGACCGTGCCGTTCAGCAAGGCCGAGGACGCGTTCAAGAAGGTGAAGGAAGGTCAAGTGATCAAGATTGTGATTGCTGGTCCCAATGAGAAGGCGTAAAGTTAAGATCCGAAGCAAATTGGGTCATGCTGGAATCAATAGCGCAACGATTTAACGAATATAATTCCTAATTAAAAAAATTGAGAACCTTGAGGGCAGTCTGCAATGCGGCAACGATGAATGGCGAACGAAGAGTTTGTGTAACACCGATTACCTCTTTTCAATAGGCTGGAAGGGTGCAGTGGCTTACATTACAATTGCTTTATTGGGTTTTCAGACATGTGCCGAATGGCTCATGGCTGCTTGAGTGCTGCTGCGCATGTTGCAATTTGACTATCTCAATCACACGTTCAGTCTAATAACACCGAAGCCGATACCATTTTCAAACTCTCTTATACCATGCCCAAGTACCGCGTCGTAATAACAGTAGAACTCTTCGCGCCCTTGACGCCAATCGTGACGGTCTCACCTGGTACGATATCCACGAGATTGTCATCGAACTTGACATCGTCATCCTCGCATTCTAGGGCAACGCCCTTGACAGGTACCTCTGCACTGATGGCCACGCTTTGGCAGTCGTCGCTGAGCGCCGCGACGAGCTGTTTCGGCTTCTGCAAGTGAAGATATTTGAGCGGTTCGGGCCAGTTCACGTAGCGTGCACGCTGCTTGCCATCTGCGTCGACGAGATAACTTGCAACGATCGTGCGCGCCTGGTCCGCCTGCGTAGGCGCCGGGACTTCGAATGCGGCGATCTCAGTACTTCTGTTCTGCGGTAGAACTTTGTCCTTGGCGACTGTTTTACAGGATGTCTGCTTTCCCGTCTCAACATCCCAGGCCTTGACGATGCAGTCGACAGTCACGTCTTCGAGCATGAGGTTAGATCCCCAGATCTCGACTTTCGTTTTCACGTCCACATGAACACGCGTATACTTGTCTTTCGGGTAGCGATGTTCACGTCGAGTCATGCCGACACTCAGCGGCGCCATCTCGCGTTTGACGGTATAGTAAGCGTGCTTTGGCCGAAGGTAGTAGTCACAGATCGCCCAGCTGGTCACGGGCCAGCAGTCGTTAATCTGCCAGACGAGCGCACCCGCGCAGTATTCTCGCCCGGGTCCTTTCCACTGGCGCTTCCAGAGCCGATATGCCGACGCAAGGCATTCGGCCTGCATCAATTGCGTACAGTAAACAAACTGCTCCAATGGATCGGGCGCATATCGCATGTTCTCGACAAGGTACAACGCTATGCGACGTTCATGACCGTCTGCCTTGTTGTGAAAATCGATGGTGGAGGATTGAGGGTACCTGTCCGGGTCATTCTTGCCCAACGGCAGAAAGGAGTCAATTGTCTTTACCGAGGGGAAAGCCTCCATGCCGAACTCGGAAACGAAGCGCCCGACCAGTTTGTCAAAGTTCTGGTATTTCTCCTGTGTACCGTGCCAAACATTCCACTGATGGATATCGCCAATCGTAGGATCGTGGGTGTCGACACCTCCCCAAGGGCTCCCAGGATGATAGTAGGTAGCCGGTATCATCTTCTTGCAGACGTCAGGGAGAATCTTTTCGTAGATGTACCGAGCAGGAAAGTCCGTCTTGAGCCAGCTTTCTGCATCATGATTGTCCTTATCCCATGTGAGATTGACGCTCTCAGCGTACTGATAGTCCTCGTTGTTGCCAGCCCAAATGACGATCGAAGGGTGATGTCTAAGCATTCGCACATTCTCCTCTGCCTCGCGCTCAATTGACTTGAGCATCTCCGGCCATGCTGGGTAGTTGCCGCAGCCGAACATGAAGTCCTGCCATACCAGAACCCCCAGTTCGTCACATGCATCGTAGAATGCTTGTTCTTCGTAGATGCCGCCACCCCAAACCCGAATCATGAGCTGGTTACCATCAGCTACTAGCTTGACCCAGTCGTGGTATCTTTCTTTGCTGATGCGGGGAATGAAGTTGTCGGCTGGAATCCAGTCACTGCCGCCGCAGAAGATGGGGATGTTATTGATCTCAAAATAGAATGATGTACCGGGTTGATCTTTGAGTGGCCGTTGGACAAGTTGAGCTCTTCGGAGGCCGATCCTTTTCTCCATGGAGTCGATATTCTGTCCTTCATGGAGCAAGGTTGCCTTTACGGTATACAGCGGCTGTTTTCCGTAACGGGCAGGATACCATAGCTCGGGATCGTTAATGAGGAAAGTCGCATTAGTACCATCCACCTCTTGAGCAGCTACCTTGCGGCCATTGAGTTCGACGTCGAATCGAATCCGGCCGGGCTTGCCCTCAATTGATGTGTGCGCCGTAACCGTGGCAACCTTGAGAGACTCTTCTACATCTACATCTAGCCAGAATTCCTCGAGCCTTGAGGAGTAAATCTCGAGATGCACAGGTCGCCAAGGTCCACAGGTTAACAGAGCCGGGCCCCAGTCCCATCCCTTCGTCCGTCAACTAAGTACAACAAACACTCAAGGGGGGGTCGCAGCTTACCCAGTGGTACTGAGACTTCCTTACGGCCAGTCTGGAGTTATCACCGTTCCAACATCCCCATTTGTGGTCGGGGTACTTCTCCACAAGCTTCCAACCTCTCAAATACGCACTGTCGAATGTGATGACGAGCTCATTGTCGCCTTCCTTGACCAGAACGTCCGTGACATCCACGCGCTCGGGGATGAACATGTTCTCCGATGTCAGAATAGTCTTCCCGTTCAAGATCACGGTCGCGAAGGTATCGAGGCCGTCAAAGGCCAGAACAACCTTTTTGGAGCTTGTAGATGTGACACCATCTGGAGTTGTAAAGGTCGTCTTGTAGGCCCAGACAGACTCGCCGATCCATTGGACTTGCAGCTCATTTTTCCCAATGTAAGGATCCGGAATGAGCTTATGGTGAAGGAGGTCGAGATGGACGTGGGTTGGGAATTGGGAAACTGGCAAGTATTTGGAGTTCTCATTGTCGACTTGCTTGAACTCCCAGTTCTTGTCGATGGGGATGACAACGCGGGGCTCCATACTGGCGAGTCGCGTGTCGCCCAGCGCGGGTTGGATTGCGGGGTATGTGTGTGTATGTTATAGTCTAGTAAGAGGACTCAAGAGCTCCTCTCGGGATTGGAAAGACAAGGAACAAGTAAGGCAGAGTGACCGATGAAGTGAGAAATCTGAAGAGACTTAGAATCGTCTATTTTCACTTTATATACCCAAGTGGTTGTGGAGTAAATCTCACGATGTTTGGTCGAAAGGTGGTAGTTGACTTTGCAGGGGTTTCACGGTATGACAGACCCCGAACCCAGCGCTGCACCGAACCACTCGTTCTTAACCTACCCGACTGCACCTACCCTTTGGGGATGGTGGGCAAGGTGCATGCTGCTTTTGGCAGGCGCTCCCCAAAGTGACAAGTTAACCCAAGTTCGCCAATCGATTGTCCAGCGAAGCCGCACTGGATGCACGCGTTATCAAACATGTGTATGATGCATTTTAATTCCCCATCCTCTCGCCGGGCACATGATTAGCATTAATAGGGAAATTGTAGTAAAACAGCAACTTGTAAGTACCCGGCGACTGCAACAGCACTGATGATGATGGAGGAACTCTCGTTCCGAGTCGGATCGTGGTTGGGGAACGTCTCCACCAGAATCAGATCTCGCACGGAGTGAAGATCCCCGAATCGCATGTGAACACCAGCTCGGACATCTCATCAGCCTCATTACCAGTCCACCAATATTTGATCGCAAGGGGCAGTCGTTGCTCGCATCGCTTATTAGATTGCCGACTAGTTGGGTCATGATCTAGAATTCACGCGGAATCGACCTCCCAGCAGCCTCGGCCAAATAAACTCCCCAATAAGCACGGTAGCCCCTGCGCAATCACCCTCCAAATCGTTATGCAAATCCCCTCGACCATTCCTTTTGAGATTTCAGATGAATATGCCGGACGATGGTAGTAGAGTATATGTTGACTGGATTGGTGCGATGACGCAATTGAAGAATTCGCGCCTAAACTGCTCGAAGTGGAAGTTCTTCGTGTTGTCAGGCCCTGGGAACTCGCACCGAAGACACCGCTGCACGGCATAACCATAAAGATCGCCAGCCTCCGAGTATACGTTCTGCGTCTGCTGGTTCGCTATTACATAGTCGTCGGCGGGTGAACCCATGGCCAGCATTGCAGAAAGACGGTCATTCTGGTATTCTTGCCGGAGCTGTTCGAAAGGTTTGTTGAGGCAAAGCTCGATGAGCAGCACCCCGAGCGCGAACAAGGTCTTGTTACGCACAGGGACGAAATATGAACCAGGCGCTTCATAACGATCGTCGCTAGTGGAAGTCGCATCTGGGTGTGACCATTCTTGGGATACAGAGGGCAGGCTAGGGTAGTGTCGCCACATGTGGTTATGTCTTTCCGAGAAAAGGTATAGCTCTGGCCTCATGTCCCATTGAGAGCCCATCCACGGAGACTCTGCAAGGTATAAGACAGCCCATGCCGCTGCAGCGGCCAATCCGAATCGATCTCTGCGGGACAAAAGCAATGAGGCCGAAGATTGGTTCGGCTTAGCAGCCAGAACCGCGCGGATAGGGGTCACAGTAGTGGCCTGTGGTGCCTTCTCCAGCCTTTTCCGAATGTGTATGGGCTTCCCTAGTCCAGAGAGAAGCCCGGCTTGCTGGTGTTCTTGGTGTAGGAAATGACAGAGGCAGTCAGTGTCAGGACTGGGTATCACTTCCTGGGAATTGGCAGTCGCGCCTGCGATCATATTAGTTCTATTGGTGGTAAAATCAAACGTCGCGAGGGTACGGGCTCACTCGATGACGAAAACATGGGAAATGGTTGAGTAACCATTATGTCGTGATTTTGAGGGGTGTCGAAAGACGGTTTGAGCCAAGTCTTAATGGTTTTCCTTCGACCTACGTCGGGACCCAGATCCTGCGGCGGCGGTGGTTGGGGTTCATGCCGGGTAGCATTCTTGATCTGTTCAAATAGTACATCTTGCCAATTCGCATTGCCACTAGGAATTTCGGTTGAGCACAATGCGACGTGAAGCTCACGTGGTGGTTTCAAAAGCTGATCTCCATGCCACAGGAGCTTGAGGCTTGCCTGGTGGTCGCTACATTGGCACCGCCAAGATTTGGCCACAGCTTCGTGGATCTGGCTTGCCTGCGTGCGGATTTCGTTACACCATTGGGGATTGAATTTGGTCCGAATACTTTCCACTGTCGAGTTTGGAGTATCAGAGTCGAGAGGAAGCTCACTCTTCTCGAAGCATGCTTTTAATGCGTCGTTCCAGAACTGGAGCTCTTTGATTAATTTGTCCCTGGAGCTTCTTCCAAAGCTCCTTTTCACTCGTTTCCATTCCCAATTCGCTCTTTCCGGCGGCTCCTCAGTCCACCTGGGCTGTGCGCAATTAGACACCAACCGAATAGGGGGTGTTGAGTTTGGAGGACGACAAGGGAAATTACGGGTTACCTTTCCATCAATGTCGACGTCTAAGTCGTTCATCAACCTTTTGAACAGCCCATCCATGTGAAGTATAATATCGACGAAAGGTTCGTGCTTATCTGGGTACTTGTGTCGTATGAACTCCTCCAATCTGAAGGAGTTGGGACTTGTCAACCCAATACTGCGCAAGGTGATCTGAAGCTGTTCATGTTGCACGAAGATCTGGTTGCGTAGTAGCTTGACTGTTGAACTGTAGCGCCAGTAATCTTTGGTGACCTGTAAACAACGATGGTAATTGTTCATGGCCGACATGGCGATTGGTAAACCCCCAAGCACCAGTCCAGCAACCTCCATGATTGCTGATGTTGTTAGCAATCTGAAAGAAGCAACCGCACCTATCCAGCCGGGGCAAGACGGTTTGCTGCGGCTGGTAAGAGATACGAGAGGGGTTACGCAGGTAAGCTGCTTGCTTGTTGGTCACATGACACGCTGCAGACGGAACAACACCCCCGCCTGATCCCAGTCATGTTGGGCTCACATCTTTTCACATCTTAGATGCTCACATCCATTCGATCATGCAGAAAAGCAGCACTCAAACCATGTGTGAGTCAGCAACATCTGACTCCGATGAGGGTACATTGACTGGACTGTCCCAAGAACTTCTGACCTGTTTCCAGGGGTTTCTAGCCGCATACACAGATCATACACAAACCTCTCAGGATTCCGAACAAGAAAAGCTGCTGGATGAGTTTGGACGGTTCAGAATATGGGCAGCGCAAACAGGTGCCGCATTGCATGGCAGAGATTCTCTTGATGTGGATCTACAAAATGACCCCCAGCTCCGCAATTCCATCATTGAAGTACTTCAACAAATCATAGAGCTTTTACGACTTGGACCATCGGAAGACGTTCTCACTTCAGATAGCGAGTACTCTGAAGGAGATGCAGACATATGCAACGAAGGTTCCGCGCATCCGCGCCCGAAAATCACCAGAGTCTCACTCCTTATGTCTCACATTCGTGAACAGATAGGACTACTATACCAATACAGCGCTATCTTACGCCGTCCAAGACTTGGGGGGCGATACCTGCATTCAAAGTCTGACAAGGAGCCATCAACCATACCGGATTATGAAATTTCTCATGTGCGGCAGAAGTTGGATCAATGGAATCGGGGTGCAAATCAACATGTGCAGACGGCTCCGAAGACTGCAGTCCCGGTTGATATACCTGAATCGTTGTTTACAGTTGATGAGAAGCTACCTTTAAGACTAGCTGCAGCTAATGACAGGCGACGTACGCAGCTGAGATATTGGTGCCTGCATCCATGGATCCCCGAGGAGCAATCAAAAAAGATTTCGTGCCTGTTATTGACACATCTCATAAGACCCTCAGCTTACCAGCACCATCCGAAAACCTTTCCCAAAGCACCCTGCCCACAGTCCGTACTTTCTCTTCTGTCGCAAGGTCCGACATTTTCGAAAATAGTTCGGAGGTTAGACCCGAAAGGACGGAATATGCCAACTCGGAAGGGGATGGATATGACGGAACTTTGAGAGTCCCCAATGTCCCCGTTGATTCGAAGAAAGCAACGACATTTGAATGCCCCTACTGCCATACCACTCTCGAGTCATCTCAAATGCGAGAACGCAACACATGGAAGTCAGTGCATACATCTTTCATTAGCTAGCAGCGTTATATCTAACTTCATGCAGGCGACATGTTTTCAGGGACTTACGACCGTATACTTGCACATTCTCTGATTGCAGCAACCCGGACAAATTGTATGCAACCAGGAGGGATTGGGTCTACCATGAGATGCAGATGCATAGGCGTCTGTGGAGCTGTACGCTCTGCTCATACAAGTCCACCGTTAGGCAGGATTTTGCCGCTCATCTACTAGAATCCCACGAAAGAGAATGTCAGCCGAACCAGGTTCCTTTACTGCTTGAGACTAGTCATGGCTCTCTGGAAGAAAGTGCATCTCAGGAGTGCATTTTCTGCCATAAGCAGACATCTCTGAGACGGTTGATGAACCATGTGGCGGGACACCTAGAGATCCTAGCGCTATTCGTATTGCACGCGGCGCCCGATGATACGACAGAAGAGTCCTCGTCTGCCGAGCTATCTCCTTTAAACTCCGAAGATGACGACATATGGCAGTACGCCGAGCCGATCCCTTTGGAAGAAGCTGTCGATGTCTCCAAACCCGAGTTTACATGTGATCCATGTAACAGGACATTTGATCAAGCTCACAAGCTGAAGTACTTCACTGGCTTTCTTAAACAGAAGCCAAGCAAGGCTAATTTATCTCTTTAGACACCACGCGAGGTTTCACGAGCGAGGATATGAATGTTCGTTTCCTGCGTGCGATAAACGATTCACAACTCCAAGGGACCTGAGAAAGCACAATCGCTACCACGAACGACCATGCGTGTGTCCATCTCCAGGGTGCGAGGGGAAATTCGCGTTCCAAAGGGACCTGGATAGACATATAAACATCCACCACAGGAAGGACCAGGAGAAGCGGGGATTTCACTGCCCGGAGCCAAGTTGTCCCTACTTCAAGGGGAGCATGGCCTTCGCTAGAAAGGACCATTTAAAGCGCCACATGAAACAGAAGAGTCATAATGTCACTGTATAATCCAGAACTACAACTAGTCAACGCAGTTTCTGGCAGCGATGGACAATGATTCTACGGTATGTGCATGCTAGGGAAACTGAAAAGGGGGCAGCAACGGCATCGAAGGAGACGTCGAGGAACCAGACAGATATAGCGCAAGGTACAGCCATCAGCTGCGATATTCTGATTAGAAAAAGATAAACGAGAAGATATGGTATTTGGAAAATGTTAGTTAACGTAGCTACAACAGGCGAAGGCGTGCGCACTCACGATAGAGCAACGAATGGATGTTTCTTTGAGTTAAAGAAAACTGTACGCTCCCACTCCTTGACACTGCTGACTGTTTGATGATTGCTGACCACTCCAGATTAAAACCCTCAAGCCTAGTACCAGCAGTAGCCGGTCTAGGGATGGGCATCTTTTAGGAGCAGTCACTATATTGGGCTTTAGTATCCTGATATCAGTTCATTGGGCGCTTGATTCCGAAGGCCTTCTGTACTAGTATGATTTTTTATAGGGCCTGAGCCATAGGCTGGGCAGGTAACCAAGCAGTTTTGTACATCCCTTTTCCAGATTAGATTGCATTCAATACCTACTGTATTCACCTGTATTTTACCGGCTTGCATTTCCTTCTCCAGCAACCACACAAGAACAGTAGGAACCTAATAATTAAGTCTTACGCATTCTTTGTGAAGCACCTAACTTCTCAATCTTTCCCATCTTCATTTTTTCCATTCCTCAACGTTCGTCTACCAAAGATCGAACTTCCCTCTCGCTTCTCCCACATAAGAGCTTGTTGGAAACCACTAAATCACGATGGCATCCAGCCATCAAGTCCTGCACAACGACGTGCTTTGGCAGGTCGCCAAGCATCTGACCTCTGCGCACGATATCCTGAGCCTTGGACTAGTAAGCAGCTCCGTGTGGAACGTCGTCCGCACCGAGCTCTACCGAGTCGAGGTAATCCAAACAAGGGACATAGAGAATCCAGCCGACGAAGAGAATTCAGACGATGAAGAGAACCCGGTAAACGAAGAAAATCCCATCGACGCACCCAATAGGTCAGCACTAGCAGCCACGACGCTCGAACAACAGCAGGCCCTAAACACACGCCTGCACCACTCGCGAATGCCGGCCATCCATTTCGCTATCCGTAACGGCTACGATTCCACTACCGTCGCTCTAATTCAAGCAGCGAAGGCTCATTGGCTCGGATACCTCGATGTCGTATGGAGTTTCGGATTGACGCCTCTTCATCTTGCAGCAGCCACAGGCAATACCGAGGTTGTCCAGGCCCTTCATATGGGAGGCTGCGCTCTCAATGCCGAGGTGTATCTCCCCACAGGCAGGGCCCAGATATTCGACAAAGTTCCTAACCTGCCAGAGCTCAGTACCCTCGACAGATACCAGCTGCATAGTCGCCATTATTGGTTGGAGCAAGTTGATTCGCTCACCCTGGCCACCATTCACAGGAATCCAAGCACGACTCAGTATTTACTGAAGCACATGGACCTCAAACGCCCTAGCCTTCCCAACGGAGAGCCAATCTCGCCGCTGCATGTGGCCGCCCTTGTCGGAGATGCCGAGATAGTCGAGACTCTGCTCGGTTTGAATTACGTATTGGAAACATCTCGAACGGTTGAGAACGTCGCACGCCCGGAAACGGCGCTGCACTACGCCGCCGTCCATAAAGGAGACAACACGGCCGTCTTGGGAATTCTCCTAGCCAGCGGAGCCAGCCTTGGCACAACAGCAATGTCTGGCATGACCGCACTAGAGGCCGCGTTTCGGAACCCAACGTCGCCTGCCAATGCCCATTTCCTTCTGGACTACTCGATCCAGACCGACGATCTGCAAGTGAACGATTGGGAGTCGACCTTTACATTGGCTCTAGATCGCAGTCACATGAGAGTACCCCTTCAGGCGCTGCTGGATAAAACCGAGATCATTTCGGAAGAGATGATGCAGAGTGCTCTACGCCACTTGATCAGTTACCGCCATTACGACGAAGACGCCAAGCTTCAAATCAAGTTCCTGATCAGGAACCTGTTCCCTGCTGGCTCCAAGTACAGTGGCTACACCATTCCCTGGGACGAGTGCAACATCAACGCCCCGTACTACCCGATGGAGGCCCCGGAAACTATCCTACAACAAGCCGTCTCAAAACGCGCCTTCAACCCACGACTCTTGCAGGACCTCCTCCAGTATCGAGATTGGGAGCTCGAAGCTACCGATGTTAAGGGACGGACCGCGTTTGACTATGCCATCCACCACCGCGTATACGATGCCGCGTTCATGCTCGCTCATGGAGCGCAATGCAGAGTGGAAGTTCCGCACCTCTGCCGAGAAGCTGGAGATGGCGCGTTGGCTGTGCAAGCAGCCTAACACAGGCGGTAGACCTTTCCATTGGGCTTCCCGACTGGAGCAGAGTGTGAGAGTCTTTCGCCAGAAGTTGCGAGAGGAAGCCGCCAAGCGCCATTGACCTCAGGGAATGGTTAGCAGTTGAGAAATGCACTGAACTGGTGAATTTACACTCTCTCGGTAGTGGGATGGACTCAGGTTCTGAATCGGGCATGAAGATCTAGATCTTTCTGAAAACACCACTATGCACTATGTCGTAGGGGCATAGGATCAAGACAACCGAGCCGTTATGCAGTGAATTGCACTGTAAATACGCAAACTCAACCCGGAGTGAGTGAATATAATGCGATTTGTTGAATAGTTGTTTTTATTCTTTTTATGTGCTTGAATATAGTACTAAGTGTCAGCTTCTCTGTAAAATCTTCGCAAGGTTACAAGCCACATCGTACAAACTTCCCGATGGCGAAATTGTATTGTATGAGCCCGGCAAGGTCACCCCCGGCTTTTTACTTGGAAGTTGGCTGGTCTAGCCCAACCCCCATTAAGAATACCATCGCTGCTATGGAGGGAGGGGGCCAGGTCATCCCCGAAGTGCCATTCACATCAATCTGAAATACAACAGCCGAAACCCTGTTCCGTCCCTCGAGGATGATATTGGTCTCGAAATTATCCGCATCACTGAATATCAAGATACACGGTGTTCGGCGCACGACTTTTCCTGCAAGGATATCCGCCAACAAAACCCGGACGATACGATCGAGTTCTTATTACCGGATCTACATGAGGAGTTTCTTAAAGACCCTATCGTGCTACGGTACGGTCAAATCGTCACTCATCCAGATTACAGGGACACCACTATGGCCTTTCTGATGAAGAAGCTTCTCCCTTTCCTTCTAGAACTACCATAACATATCAACCATCGGCAAGGGCAATGTCAAGCTGGAAAGGCGCTTGTGACTCAATCGGAAAACCGCCAGTCAGTTTGACTGAGTGCATTCTGACCCAAGCTCTTTTACAATCAGACACAGTCAGAGAAATTCCGAAGGCACTCTTCCTTGACTTGCATGCCGTCTATCTTGAATTAGCCAACGTCTCTTTAAAAGAAAAGCATAATCTGGCAATCTCAGCCCCTACTTCCGGAAGCATACCACTCAAAAAGCCAGACGAGGTGCCCCCGATCATTCAAGAATTCATCCGACGGATCAAGGAAACTCCGTCTTACCTCAGAGCGCAGACCTGGGCAGATTACTTCGAGGGCAGACAAGTGCCAAACAGAGACGTCCAAGGCTTGTTTCCTTCTCTCTCTGAAGGCGAGACGGAACTGCTGATAGCTCTCCGCTTGCCGAGAGAAGAGAGACTTGGGATAAGATTAGTGTTTTTCTCAATTGAAGAAAATAAACCTAAAGTGTTTCTAGAAGTGTTTCTCCCAAATTAATATATTTCTTTACTATTTATAAGTGCATTCGATACCTATGCATGCAAGGGCGTAGAGCCGAGCCATATAACGCTCATCCTGCCTTACAAGGCAGCCATTCAGCACGCAGTGCCATTACTCGTCGAGGCGGGTTAGCACGACGTGGACATATCAACTATTGATGCGACGCAATCACGTGAGAACAAGTTCGTCGTACTTGACCCAGTTTGTTGTATGCGCGTAGGGCCCGGTTTTGTCGCGGACCGCCGCCGCCTGAACGTGGCGCTGTCGAGGCACAACGAGTGCATCTCTCATTATTGCCGACTACAAAGAGACTCCCCAGGGCATATCACAGGATCGCTTCAATATTGCTCGCCTGAACCCAAAGTTTTCATGCAATAGATCGCAAGTAACTCTTCTGGGCGATGTACGAGATCCTGCATTGGTTTGCTGAGAATCACTGAGGTGTCCTGTGATCTCTCGTATAGAACATTAATATACGGGACCTAGATGAAAGAACTACGCTTGACTATGCAGAAAGCCGATGCTGGACGGCAACAAGATCGTGGTACAGAAGTTCACGGATAGCCAGCCGTACCCACGGCATGTATGAGGCCAACCATCAGAATACCTACGACGAAATATCGATCCGATACGCCCACTGGATGATGAATTACGAATTCCGCCGTAAAATGCCCATCCTCTTCAAAGAATGCTACCTGTATGAGGCCGTTCGATTCCCGGATCTTCGATACCGAGACAAATACCATGCCACAACTGCCGAAGTGAACAACAAGGTGGTCGAGCAATGGTCGCCGGTTAAGGGTCATCTGGTCACTATGCCGTCCGTTGACGTAGGTATGCCGCAGTGTTCATCCATCAACCTTGAAAACCGTGGGAAAGCCCAAGCATCCCCCTCGACCACCGTGTCGGATGCGGGGAAGTCTAGCAGTTGATATTTGATCAAACAGGTAGTTGGCTATTAAAAAAACACGTGACCCATCGATAAACATTACGTGACTATTTCTGTCTGCTCAAGGAAACCTCGGTGATTAGCCCGCCTATTGGGGGCATCGCCATTCTGGTATCGCCCTTCCTGTTGCACTCGTTGGGGTAAGGGACAACGTCTGTCGCACTCGCGTCCTTCTTGGGGCAGCACTATTGTCATGGCGTTGATTAGTCCATAGTAGGCGTAAAAGAATACAAAACAAGAGGGAGAAGGAGGGGAAAGACTGATTGATCAAACTTACAATGACGTCGTTGGCGTACAATGTGCCCCCGATAGCCTCACACATGCTGGTTTCGGTGATCCGCCAGCCGTTGGGGTCTGTCCTGCTCGGGTTACTGGTCCCATACAGATTGGGGCATACCATCCCCACTTCGGAACTCTTCTGGGCCGTAGATAAACTATACACATATACGGTTGCGCTATCAGCTTTTCGATTTACGACGAGAGGAACACATGCACTGCACATTGGTTCTACTTACCCAGTCAGAGCCAGCAAGGCGAACGAGGATAGCGAGATGAACTGCTTGTTAATGAACGAATGGCGAGTAGTACGAGGGCGAGTTTGCAGACGATTGAATTGATAGTTAGATGCAAGGGAAGAGAGTCTGGCGGGAAAGTCGAGGTCCTCAGAGCACCTTTATAAGTACATCTAGATGCTCTCTGCACCCATGCTTCCATGATAATAGTCGTCCTCTGACAAGAGAGCATTGCCATACGCTTATTCATAATTTGTTATTGCTGACTAGCCCCTGAAGACGGCAGCGGCTCGTTGAGCGGAGCAGTGTTGATCGATCATGGCAGCATTTCTTGATATCAACGTTGCATGTGGTGCTGCCTTCTCTTCGTATATACCTGGTCATTATCTGCATTGGTAGAACTGCATAATTATCAAATCTGGACACATGAAAAAGGGGCATTACTGAGGCCCCACTAAAAGAGCCAGGAGTTAGAACGGGCGCTCCCGCCTAGAACCATCCACTTCGGAGCCGAATTAAAGATCCTTATCAACTCAAGTCATCCTGACCATGCCTTTTGGGTCGTCAGTCAAGCTGTCATGTTGCCAGAGACTGTGCTACACGTATCATAGGTGCAGCTTGAGTTACTCGCAGAGGAGTGCGCTACAGAGATCAAACGAACAAGAAGACCAAGCGTGTTGGTAACGTCTGTGGAATATCGCAACTTCTTGCAGAAGTTTTGTGCAGACTGTACAGTAATGGGCTCAAATACTTCATTCGTGCCCGGGATGTTATTTAACATACGGTGACGGAGACCTCATCGCTGTTTACGAGCTACCGTGAATGTCTAAAGACGATCTGGAGTCTCAATACTTGACCAATGGTAGCTTCAGTTTCTGGTCATTAGCTCCTTATGGTTTATCTGACACGATATCTAGCATCTCAACCTTGAATGTCCCTAGTTCACCGAAGAGAATGTAGGTGGCATGGATCCAGTTTCTACCAACACTATTGCCATTTCATTGACGTTTTCTTCCGATTCGACCACTGCTTGTACAACATAAGCTCACTTGGTCATGGACAATCTCTTGGGGTCCTTTAACTAAGATCAATGTCTTTGGTATCCGGTTGGGGACGCCCTATGCTCAAACCATCGACTCGACTAAGGTATGTTCAGATTAAAGCTTTTCGTTTTCACAACGCTCATTACACAGACTGATAATCTTCCCACTCACCTGGCCTCTTCCGTGGAAGCCGGTGCAGGACGGATGCCAGGGGGCTTGGATCATCAAGTATAATATATGCCAATCTTCCTCATGGGCGGGACCTTCGACAGGATTTCATGTGAGTAGTCTCTCTTTCCTGGACTGCTTCTCGAACTCGCAGACAAGTTGTTTGATATCCGGGCAAAAAGGTGTTCAGGCGACACGCGCTGAGGGCGAAAGAGCATAAAAACCACCAGTCTGCCCAAAAAGCAAAACATACAACACCGAGGATTCCCAGGTCGTCACCGACCCTAGTACTAGTTCGGCTCTCTGCTGCTTATATATGGGAGAGCGGACGGGATCCCTAGTGTTCAGCAGGATATGGTCGTATGTATCAGTAAAAGCCTGTACGGAGGTAAATATCCTGACTATACTTGCCCACTACCAAGAGCGAGAGGGTTGGGATGAATGAAGTATGCCCAAGGTCGGAACTGAGTTTCATATAGGTAGTCAAGGCTCAATGTCTGTGGGCCGTGTCCCATTTGGCAGTTCTCCCCATTCGCATTGTTTTACCTATGTCATTTCGAGCTTCACGTAGGTACGTTGAGAGCTCGACAGTGGGATGCAAGCCTGCACAAGCATAAGAAATGACTGAAGGGGCTGCACCGCAATGCGAACACACACTGACTGTTTGCGTTGAGCACTCACGCAATGTACGACAGTCGGTCAATTCGGTTCTTAGCAGTGTAATGGGTGACGGGGGCGAGGAGGATGATGAGCAATCTATCCGATATCTATCTCGGGTGGGTCTTCATTAGGGGGCAGGATCCTGCCTACATGTAAGAAATGCCCTCGCGCCCATGCACTTCTAAGTCAACTTTCTCCTCAAACTCTAAAAACCTGTTGAAGATGACCAACTCGCCTCTGTACGCAAAAGCAAGGCTCTTGGAAGAAAGAACACGACTGGCGAAATCATTGCCGACTTGCCACAGTGGAGGGATGAAGAAGTGTCGTGTGTATGACTTCACCGAGGGTAACTGTTTCGCACTCAAGGAGCACACCCAGCCCTGCCTTGTCAGGAAGTATAGGTCAGAGCGATGAAATCCAATCATGTACTTCACTTCTGGCAGACCAGTGCGAGACAACACAATAGTCACTTTGTCGGTGCCATCGTTAGTAATGCCTGATAGATCCAGTAGGGATAGTGCGGATCCTTGGCTTGGTGTACTGGTAGGGTCGAGAGACAAGAGATATCTCAGCTCGTGACGGGAGAACCAATCAGTTGGCTGAGTCGATGGCGCATGAGCATCCGTTTTGGACGACTTGGACAACCCATACGATTCCACTGGTACATCCAGCGTTTCCCAGCTGAATACCATCACGTTCGCATCTGTCAGGAGAACCAGCTTGGAACTCTCTGTTGGGTGAATAAGCCACTGGCCACCATGCTCGGAGTGTTTGGATGATGCGAATAGCCCTGTGCCAGAATGCCAGAGTTCCTCCCCCACGGTGGAGGAGACCAAGAAAGCAGTTGCATCCGAGTTGACGAGTGCCTGCTGTGTGGTGCTTCCCGCCCTGTGGTCAAAGATGTGGGACTTGAGCTGCAGTTGGCCGGATGGTGATGCAGAAAAGCGAGTTCCGATGCAGCGGCCAGAAGCGTCTACGCTGAAAAGCGTCTGAGTCTTGGCATGCCACTCCAGCTGGGTGATGGCCACGAGCCGCGCATGGTACTGAAGCTTCTCGAGTCTCCTTCCTGTTCTGATGTCATGGTAGGTGATGCTGCCGTCCTCGCGCCCGCAGAAAAGATAATTCGAGCTTCCCGCTTGTACGATGACGGTGATCGCGGTCCCATTGGCGAAATGCCGAGTGAACTTTGCTTCCTGCACCGGCAGGATCTGATCTTCGGCTTCGCTGGAACTGTCGTCGGCGAAGTTCTTCCGAATCAGGACGGAGGGCTCCCAAACGTTGCAACTGCTGCCGCGAATATCGAAGAACCGGAGATTGTTGGAAGAGAAAATGATCCCCATGATGCGCTCGTCAAGGGAAGATATCCGGTAAATCAGGCGCAGGTTTTCGAAGCCGAACAAGGAAATGACGCCGTCATTGTCCCCAGCAGCCAGCGTTCTTCCATCAGGAGAGGTGGCTAGGATATGGCAATGAAGTTGACATGTGTCTTTCTGTTGCAATGCTAATGTATTGAACGTCACCACCTCGCCGTCCTGGTAGGTGACGGCGGCGAGGTTCAGCTCCGGCACAGTGCTGAAGGCAACATCGAGTATTTGCGGGGCATATCTTGAGCCCTCGTATCCTTCTTTTTCGAACTTTCCAATCCTCTCCTCCGTCTCCATGTAGCAGAGTGCCAAGTGTGAGTTGCGGTATGAAACAGCCATGAGGTCAAGTGCTGGGCATAACCGGACGATGGTCGCCGCCATCCCTTTGCCTCCATGTGTACTGGAGTCCGAGTCCGAGTCCGAACTATCCTCAAGGATGGGGATTTGCTCCAGCGGTCGTCCATCAAGGCTGCGAAATGTCATGACCACCCCATCCCGAACGGGGACAAGGACCTTGGAGTCATCGTAGCTGAACCCCAATGATAGGGGTAGTGTCGAGACGGGAGCGGTCCATCGCTGCACGTTATCGCTGTCCCACAAAGCCACTTTTCGTGGGCTGCCAGACACGAGGAGGTTGGAAGTGTTTCCGAATGCAAGCCGTCGGACGGGCTCTCCCTGTTTCATTACCGTGACTAGCTCGAATGTGGAAACTCGATGCAGATGGATATTGCCGTTTGTCAAACCGACAGCCAGATACCGATCATTGGAAGCCACACATAGAACCCGACTAGGAAATAACAAGCAGGAGATCCGCTCGTCCCATTGCTCGTTGAAATTGCATATGAGACGCTGTCGAGCTTGGGTAGCAAAGGTTTGGTGGAAGAAGCTTGTGGTAGGGCACAGAAGCGGCACCAGGCTGTGGATAGCTGGTGGTGTATCGACTATATTCGTCCCGAAGACAGCCAGAAGTCGGGTCAGGTCGTCAACCACTCTGGAAACGACCTGGTGCTCCAGCTCCAATGGAGAGTGGTCGTTCGCATAGCGGTGCAAGAACCTTTTCACGTTCTCAATGCACTTTTGGAAGGCTGAAAGCTTCCCAAGTCTAGCAGTTCTTTCGATCCATGCCCGAATATTGTCCTTGCAAAACGTTGCCAGTAAAGACAGTAACTCGAGGTCTGGGTCCGTGGAAGCGTGAGAAAGATGATATGAGAAGTTGCTGTCGGCGTAATCGTCAAAAACGGACGTGTGAACGGTGGCTGGCTGCACAGTACGACGAGGCCGCGAGTGAGAAAATCTTGCATCGGTAAGATGTTCAAGGCACTTCGCTGCGATTTGAGAATGAGATTCGTTCCATCTAACGAAATAGTCAGACTCCTGCGTTATCAAGAACTCCTTGACAGTCTGGTGCATAAGTTGGACTCTGGATCTGTTGTCAACGTTCACAAGATTACCGCAGATGTGGGGTATCTTGTCTGAAGTTGTTAAAGTTTGAGAGATGTCCAGCCTCACAGCCTCTATAAGCAGATCTGTTGAAAGAGGCTGTGGGGAGCACACTACCCATCTGAGCATGCATTGGGCGAGTTGTAGACTTGGGGAGCCTTTCAACGCCTCGATTATACCGCGATAGAGTCCATTCATCTCAGAAGGCACCTCATCCAGCACCTCATGCATCTTCTCCAGTGTATAGGTATCCTGCAATCTCGCAACGATGAGTGATGCCCAGAGAAAGACACCATTGGACTTTTCCAGTATCTGTGAAACAATGGGCTTCTCGCCTGTGTCACTTGGGCCATCTGATGGCACAGCATGCGACAGCCTCGATCGCAGGTAGGCGGATATGTCCTTCAATGATTCGCCGCGGCCGGTATTGATCTCGAATCTCTTGACTTTCTCCTGATTCAAGAGCCGCTCGACATTTTCGCTGGGTCGACTGGTCAAGAAAAACCTGAAAGACGATGAAGGGTCGATCTTGGAGATCATCTGGACCAAGGAGCCGAGCTGGCGGCTAGGGCATTCATCGAGTGCGTCGATGACCCATACATGGGTCTGGGGAAGGTTGATCTTCAAAATGTTGCCAAGAAATAGCGTGTTCCAGATCACCGAGGGGTCAAGACTATTAAGGATCTCGCCGTCTTTCAACAGGTTGAGGAACGCACGTCGTACCTCGAAGTTCAACTCGGCCATCTGGAATGCCAAGGACAGGAGGAGGTGGGAGATTGAGGCTTTGTTTGATCCCTTGAAGAAGAAGTAAGCACAATCGATATTGCTCGACTCCAGAAATCTGATGACGTGGCCTGCGAGCACCGACTTTCCAGATCCAGGTGGACCATTCAGCCAGAGGGTTCGGGGAGGATGCGGTAGTTCGGAAGAGTCGACAGCAAGATCTACAGGCTCCAGCCCATGAAGCCAGCAGTTGAAGCTTTCATGCTCTGTCAGCCATGATCCAGACTCATCATGCCGTTGATCCACGGCTGATAGCAGATCCATCTCTGGCCTTTGTGCGTTTTCCAAAGCCTCGGATATCGACTTCATCTGTACCTTGTGATCTTCACTCCTCTCTGAGGTAGCTGGTACCGATGATTAGTTACCCAATGAAAAGTATTGCCTTGGGTAAAACACCTACATATTTGCTGGGCCTCAATGACCGATGTCCGGAGGCAGTCACGCAATATGGCGTAATTAGGGTCGCTAGGTGTCCCAAACTTGCAAATGTGACGATGGTCCGCCTGGATGTAGCGAGTTCGCTCGCCGGGAAGGCCTTGTCAAAAAAGTCAGTTAACATACTCCATGAACAGCACTATGCCGGTTCGTGCCGTACCTAGTACAGCTGATTCTTTTTCCACAATCGTAACAGAAGTCGGCCCGCTCGACGTTGCTGCTCCTTCAAACAACGACCAGAGATGCAAGTCGGTACATACATGGCGGAACTCGTCGTTGATTGCCTAGAGGATATCAGCAACAGCTTGGAAACATCTGGTTTCGGTGACAAAACTTGTAATGAGCCCGAGCCCGGTATCAAATCCTTGACGAATGCCTTTGCCCCCTTAATGGACAGCAGGTTAGATAGAAGGTTTGCAGAATCTGCGCCCCTATGAGGTGTTGCAAGGAAGAAAAGACTGTGCACTCGTGAGGCCAGATGTCTGTAGTGCGGATCGCGAGTAGCGAGCAAGTAGGCCTGTTTGGATTACTTGTCAGTCTTGAAACTTTGTTTCCTCTGGGATGATGCCAACGTAACCTTTTTGACTACCAAGCCGCCCATGCTGTGTGCTATCAGCACAATGGGAGTCTGCAATGTGGTAGTGTTAGGTCAGAGCTGCACAACGAGCCGGATGTTCTAAAACGTTTGGCAAACTAACATCACCATTCTTCTTGATTTGAGATGACGTCGACAAATCTGCCAAGAGTGCTTGGCCGAAATCATGGATAGTCAGGGAGCTAGACTGCGATGATGTCCAGTCGGCGTCGTAGCCAAAGCTATGTATACGAACGTGGCGGAACCCGGATTCGAATGGCAACCATTCTCGCGGCCAGAATGACTCCGGGCTCTCGGTTTCGCTCCATGTTTTCCTCGAGCCTCCACCAAGGCCATGAACCTGGAAGTTCGGATTAGGGTGAGAAGATACGCAACGCTGCAAGGCGATTGAACCAGCTTACAAATACAAATTCTATGAGTGGCTCAGAGGGCTCATACAGCAGATTAAGACCTACCGGTCCCTTCACTCCATCGCTGTTGCCAGTGGTAAAAGACGGGGAAGGGGACAACACTCGTCGAAATGAGCCAAGGCGACCCTTCAATACGCCCGGTGCTGATTGCCTCCCACGGGGGCCTGGTCGAGGTGGTACTTGCAGTGAGGAATTGGAAGTTGGGTTCCTGCCTGACTCTTGCCATTGCTTTATCGATCGTAATTAGTATGTCACGAATCTCCTGGGATCCCCCTCATCTACTCACTTGTGATAGGGGCTGATGCGCCATCTTGGCTAGAGGGCGATGTACGATGCAACTTTGAAATGAGATGACTGAGGCAAGGAGCTCACCTCAAACGTCGAATCCCAAATCCAGGCTGCCTTGCTGTCAGGGGTGGCATTCCTTCAAGCAGGGGCACGACTATAACACTCATCTCCCGGACTGCCGCTGCCGCTTCTACTGGGTCTCCACCAGGACATGGTATATGAATTGGTTGATCACATCAAGTGCATTAAATGGTATGCACGTCAAGGGTCATCGTACCACCGCTCAGCCTCGTTGCACATTCACCTTCGCATGCTGGCTATTAATCCTACCTCGGCACAATGCGGCATGAATATTCCTGCTACGATTTTTTCACTTGTAAAGGCAGATTTTTATATTGGACTACGGAATAATTACTAGACCTCATAACTTTAGGACTCGAGGGAATATCCACTGAAGCAGTGCACGTGTGTTGACTTGGGAAACTGAAGTGTCCCGCCAAGGAGACAGATTGAGAAATCGTACGAGCGATTCGATCCCCGCTTTTGGGTTACACTAGAACGTATCATTGCTGCCTATTTTAGCAACAAACAAGGTGATCTGCAGATAAGCAGGCTGTAGTTCTCCCAGATCAGACACTTCGGGCAATCGGGTGTCGGCGTTGGTAAGTCAATAAGCGCCGGCCAAGTCGGGCCCCTACCCGAGCACACTCCCACCCCTGTGGCCAGTCTGTATGGCAGGGGCTATTCTTCACATCATGCACTAGAAGCAGGCCAACCGGTTACGCCCGCAGCGCCTAGCTAATGATAGGCGGCATGGCAGAGGACGTTGGTTGATGAGATCTGGTCACACCAGTTTCCTCCATCCCTTCGAGAGACTGCTGCCGAGTTTTCCCTGACAGACTTCTTAAAGCCGTCGAAAACCTCTATCCGACGCCCTTACACTTCCATGACTTCTACTAGGTGAATACCAAACATCGAACTGAACTCCAGAAGAAGCAGGTACGAACGAGTTACATCATGGCTGTTGATGCACGAGATGTTGACACAGGATTGGATGCCAACCTTCTCGCCGGTATGCTATCGATGCTCAGTATCCACGTCACTGAAGGCCAGACGAGCTTTACTAATAGTTCCAGCTTTGCCTGATGGGGCTCGAATTGCTTCAGTTACTCCTGCTGGACTCAGCGAGTGGTGCAATACCTACCGGATTGAGGTGATGCTTGCGGATGGCAACTCCCAAGCCTTCTTCCAGAAGGTACGGGCTCCTGGTCGTTGCCGCCTGACTAAAGATGTGCTGATTGTTTGCTGATTATTCTCACGCTTCCAGGAATGCAAAGGACAGTATGGTTACGACATGATGCAAGCTAGCTTCCAGGCTGAATCGATATTGCATGAGTTCATCCCAGAATTCAGCCCGAAGCCCATTGTCGTCGGGACTTACGAGTCTGACCAGAACATGCACTTTTTCCTCTCTGACTTCATTGAAATGATTGAGGATGACATTCCTAGTCCCGAATCTTACATGGCTGCTGTCGTTGCTCTACACGACAGGAGCTTTGGCAAATCTCCCGACGGGCGGCTCGGGTTTCCCATCCCCACCAGATTCGGGGATCTGGAACAGACCAACCTCTGGACAAATTCCTGGGAGACGTTCTGGACAAACCAGATGAGAGAGATTCTTGATCGGGAAGAAAGAATCAGGGGTCAACATTCGGATGAGCTTGCTCGACTCCGACAAGCCTACTTTGACAAAGTTCTGCCACGGTATTTGCGACCCCTGGAATCCGATGGCAGGTCCGTCACGCCATGTCTAGTGCATGCAGATCTTTGGCCTGGAAACTGTCGATACAAACTGGATATGGAAACCGTGTGCATGTACGATGCAAGCGCGTTCTGGGGCCACAACGAAGGTGTGTCTTCACTACTTGCTGAGACTCTTTCTACCCAATCTAATGATCATTGGACAGTGGATCTTGGTGTGTTCCGCAATCCCCGTTATCCTCTGGGACGGCCCTACCTGCGGGAATACTGGAAGAACATACCAATATCAGCACCAGAGGAGGATGCAGATAGTCGCAACAGTATGTACATGATTCGCAACCAGATACTGCTGGCCACTCTGTACCCGACACAGCCGAACCTTCGTGAGGTGTAAGTCATCGTATTTCTTTCAGATTTGATTGGCAATACAATGTCCAAGGTACTAACTACGCAATTCAGGTGGACTGCAAGCATGCGGCAACTAGTGGAAACCGTTGCGGAAGAGGAGAGGAAGTTGAGCAGAATGTAGTTGACTTCATCCAAGCCGTCCAATAGACGCAATGGACTGAAAAGGGGGCTGGTTGAATTGCAATATTGGTGAATAGTCTTGCAACCACGTAGCGTTTATTTAGCAGTAGAATCTGTTACTGTTAAAATCATGTCTTCACTCCTTTTCGTACACTGTTTCGTTATTGGATAGAGTAGGAACATCGCTTATCACTCTGTGCATGGTACATGCATTAGGGGCCAGTTGGCACCTGCTCGTTTTCGCCATGCCTGCCACCCCTGCATGGTTGGGTAGCTTGGTGACCATGGATCTTGGCACCCCCTCTTTACTACTCCAAAGCACAAGTGCCACAGTCACCGATACTTGTGCTACACAAACATAGACATCACTTGACTGGTTGAACAGGAATAAGACTTCGAGCTGTATGAAATGGCAACTCCAACTGTGCGCTTGCCAACAAGCAGTCCGACGGGCGTGATGCCTCCCCGAGACACAATTGGAGATTCAAGCACTACCGGAATTGGAAAGGATGTCGAAAGAGTCGATAATGTGCCGGCTTCACAGCCAGACCCAACTCCTTATACCGTTTTCAAACCCTCACAGAAACTTGTGATAAGCCTCATCACCGCTTTCGCCGCCATGTTCTCGACAATGAGCAGCTTCGTCTACCTCCCGGCCCTCGTCCCGATTGCGGCGGATCTGAACGTCTCCCTGTTTCTCATCAACCTGACCGTCACCTCCTATTTGGTCGTGGCGGGTGTCGCGCCCGCATTCATGGGCGATATGGCGGATCAGAATGGACGAAGACCTGTCTACATCCTCATGTTTTCACTCATGATTGCGGCAAATATCGGCATGGCGTTGCAGACGTCATTCCCGGCATTGCTGGTCCTCAGAATGGTCCAGAGTGCCGGATCTTCAGGTAACTCACCAAATAGAGCTCTCGTTCGAATATTTACTAAACGACGCTGAGAATGAAGGATTGTACGGAGCTGCATATGGAGAGATTGCCGACATTTCCAAAATTGAGGAACGGGGTTCATATGTGGGGATCTTGTTACTGATGTGAGTGCAAGACAGTGTTCTCCCAAACAAGCCAGACACTGACCTGCCACATCTAGGACAGATATTGCTCCCAGCCTGGGTCCAGTATTTGGGGGTGTCTTGGTTCAGCAAGCAGGCTGGAGGTGGATATTCTGGTTCCTCGTCATCCTGACAAGTTCTCATTTTGTCGTAATCCTGCTGTTTCTCCCAGAAACCCAGAGGCGGATCGTGGGTAATGGCTCCTGGAAGACCAAAGGGGTTTATAGGAGCTTCTTGCCCTTCTTGAGGCCTGACTCTGCAACTGTCCATGTGGAAAGCGCGAAGCCCAAGCGAGTCTGCCACGTCCCTAACCCCTTTACCTGTTTACCAATATTACTCGACAAGGCATCGCTTCTCACCATCCTCATCACGGCTGTTAACTACGCTGTCAAGATGACGCTTCAGACGTCCCTGGGAACGCTGGGCGTTGAGACGTACAACCTAACCTATCTGCAATCTGGTTTGACGTATCTCCCTTCGGGAATCGGGGGCGGGGTTGGGTCTTTTATCGCTGGTAATACAATTCTCACACCTACCCACCCTTCCGTGTACTGGCTCTAAAGAGCAGCTTTCAATACTAACTATATCAACTGCTAGGAAAATTCCTTGACCGAACTTATGAGAAGACACGAGCCCATCTCAAGGCAGACAAGGGAGAACAGCTGGATAAGCTGTCGCTCGATTTCCCCCTAGAGTCTGCCCGATTACGAGGCGTGTACATCCTGTCTATTATGGGATCTCTGGGGGCAGTGGGATATGGACTGGGTCTCATGACCCGAACGGTATGTTTCTCGGTGAACGTCGGTGTCTTGGTATGTGACACAGCTAACTGTCAATAGCATATCTCCGTCATGCTCATCATGCAGTTCTTGACAGGGGCTACGACAGCAAGCACGTTTGTGGTAAGTACTTCCGGCCAGTCACCTCGTCGCAGTAGTTGGTAGAAATAGAAGGCAAACACTAAAACCGAGCCTCCGCACAGTTATGCGGCACGCTTCTGACCGACCTCAACATACACCGGTCCGCGACGGCCCAGGCTGCGTCCAATCTTGTCCGATGTCTGAGCGCGGCGGGCGCTATTGCGGCCATGGAAGCGTTGGTCCAGTCTCTTGGGCCGGGCTGGTGCTTTGCCATCTACGCCATCCTTCTGATGATGTGTGTGCCCTTGGCTTGGGTCTTGCGCCAGCGAGGCATGTCATGGAGGCGGAAGAAGGCGGAGGGGAACGTTAGCCATGACATCGGATAACCAAGATGCCACGACGAAAGCGCGTGTGAGGGGTGATGATGCCAAGCTCAATAGACGGTCAAGTGCGCTGACTTGACAACGTCGTCCGTTTTCCCGGTTGGGGACGGGTTGGTTCAGCTGGTTAGAGCACTGGTTCCTTCGCCGTGACAGCGCGGGCGCCCCAAGTGATGGAAGCTCTGCGGGGGACAATCGACCCTGACCACCATGACAATCGACAATCAACCATGACCAACCACCATGACAACAATAGCCGGTTAATCGCCGGTCCAATTGTCACCAATCTTCCGAGGCCCTTATAATGCCTAATAACACACAGATTTCTCGCCTAGGGCCCCCAGAAATAGCTTCCGCACCGCACACTTGTGGCTGCCGACTATGCCTCGGGACCCCAAGACTATCTAGCCGGCCTTCTGGACCCGACCTGCGGGGGTGGTTTTCACAAAGGCGCCGATTAGTACTGGGGATTCGTCCTCGGGAACACCGGTAGGCGATATTTTCTCTTTTTCTTTTTGTCTCCCCGAGTAGTCGTCGGTTTTCGGGCCAGGTTGGAAAATCAGAAAAACGGGCGCTCCTGGGGAGATTCGAACTGCTGTGCTGTGCTTGGACATCACTTTCGGTCGTGTGGCTCAGTGGTATGTTGTCTAAGTCTGACTGTCTGATTTCGAAGGGCTTGTTGGGTTGTCAGGTCGAATGACGACCGACCGACTGTTGTAGGCCAGGTGACGCGATGCTGAAGCAACACGGCACGGTGTGATTGCTGGACCCCGCAACAACTCCTACAAGCCTAGAGGTTGCCTCTGTAGAGCCGTGCAGGTGTGATATCGACAATGCGGAGGAATACGCCTCGCGGTCAGGAACCATCGAACCCGCATCCCGAGTCCCGGATGATCGGTCTGACAATTGAAGCTTCCTTCTTCCCCTTACATGGATGACTCAGGCTCGGCGGTGGGATATGATTTGGGCAACATCCTTCACCCCATTGATGCTCCCGGTGTTCTCAGTAAAGGGCAACTGGCCGCAACAGAGGATCAAGACCCCCCGCGTCTGTGGAGCAAGCCTCAACGGGGAACTCTTTGCAAATGATGGGCGATAAGGTGGATGACGTAGGTGCCTGGTCCGGGGAACACTCCGACTTCGCCGAGTACAACAAGAATGTATGTGTTTATTGAAGACGTAGCCCAAAGGGTATTTTTGGTATATTTCCATGATTGTCTCATGGATCGCCCCCTTTGCCGCATAGGTCGAGACCTCGTGTTGTTCGTACCAACAAGTCGCTCGCAAGTTTACCCCAAAGGACATCAGCTTTTGGCATTGGTGGATTTGCTCGACGCTTTGGGAAGTGGTGAGGCAAGCAGTCCAAAGCTACATAGGGGAAGATCAAGAGTATCGCTTAAAGTGCAATGCTGTTGGTACTATCCGTACTTTGGTGTTGTCAAAACCCATGCGCGGTAGTTGCCAGTGGCTTTCGTGACGTATCAACACGACGGTGGATCTGGATCTGCCCACCCAGCATGATGGTGGAGCGAAGAGTTTACCCATCCATCCCTCAGGAGGATCTTACAGGGGGTTGAGGGGGGCTATAGCCACTCTAGCCCAAAGTTTCATAATATATTGCACGAACTTGGGTGTTTCTCCACCAGTCACCCAGGTACCCTTGCGCCCGCCAGCACGGCCTTCCTGTATGTTTTTATAAAGTCATCGGGATTAGACATGCGCTATTGACGGAAGAATCTTGCCCATCTCTGTCAAGAAAAACGGGAAACTACCATCCGGGGCACATACATTAGCCGAAGATCGACACCAGCTTGGCATCTCGGCGTTCATCCCATTTCACGACTCAGCTCTCCGCCTTACACTCTTTTCATAAACCCGGTACATCGACTCTGGTTGAGCCGGTCCCTGTTGTCTCACCGTTCCATCTCTTTCTCAGCTGAGAGACAAGCTCTTCTACGTTCGCGCCTCTGCATATTAGCCTATTTACCTACAAGATGCGGTCCATGAACCTAGTCGCCGGCCTCACCGCCGTCTTCGGCTGCCTGTCCATGGCGGCCCCGGCGCCGGCCGAGGCACCTCTCCTCGAGGCGCGCGCGGGGTCCCTGACGCAGGTGCAGAATTTCGGCAACAACCCGTCGGGCATCAAGATGTTCACGTACGTGCCAGCCAAGCTGGCGGCCAAGCCCCCGTGGTGCTGGTGCTGCACGCCTGCGCCTGGACGGCGCCTTCCTTCTTCGGGTCGACCAAGTACGGCCAGTTGGCGGAGCAGCACGGCTTCGTTTTGGTCTTTGGTCAGACCCCCAAGGACGGCGACTGCTGGGACGTCTCTTCGGACCAGACCCTCACCCACGACGGCGGCGGTGATAGTACCGGTCTCGCCAACATGGTCAAGTACGCGCTGCAGAAGTACAACGGCGACGCCAGCCGCGTCTTCGTGACGGGCGAGTCCTCCGGCGCCATGATGACGCAGGTCATGGCCGCCGTCTACCCGGACATGTTCGCCGCCGCCTCCGAGTTCAGCGGCGAGCCCGCGGGCTGCTTCCGCACCGGCTCGGTGCGCGGGTGGAACAGCCAGTGCGCCGGCGGCCAGGTCAACAAGTCGCCCGCCGACTGGGCCGCGCAGGTGCACAAGATGTTCCCCAGCTTCAAGGGGACGTACCCCAAGATGCAGGTCTACCACGGCGACGTCGACAAGACGCTCAACATCAATAGCTTCAACGAGTCCATCAAGGAGTGGTCCGGCATCTTCGGCTACTCGGGCACCCCCAAGCAGACCATCGAGAACGCGCCGGGGGCCCGCCTGACCAAGTACATCTACGGCGACCGCCTCCAGGGCATCTGGGGCCACGGCTTCGGCCACGTCGTGCCCACCAACGAGACGGAGGCTTTGACGTGGTTTGGAATCTTGCCTTAAAGTGACCACCGCCTACGGAGACTCCGAATCGGGGCGCTCACATCTTACCAATGCGATCGCATGCATTGATAAATAAATGCAGGAGTGAACGGACGATGGTTGCTAACCCAGCCAGTCCTTGACTCCAGATCGTATCATTAGTCCTTACTGTATATACTTGCTTGTGGACGATATATATAACGATATACATAAATAAAATTGAATATCCAACATTGAGGTCCAGTTTGGATCATCCCATCGTCTGTCTGGAGGAGCTAGCGTATTGTGCATCCGAAGACTGGCATTCTGTCAGTCTCAGCTTAATTCAATTGACTCTATCTTGAGGTATTCTGATTTGTACTGTGTCGGTCGCGCTGCGAAGCACTCCCTCCGTGAATGAAGACTCAAAGGCATCAAGCGGCATTGCTGCGATTGGTGGGAGTGCATCTCCGCTGTCCGACGAACCAAAGTCGATCATTTCGCGGTTATATCTGCGGCTCCTCCTCGGTCAGTGTGTAGCACAGCATTGATCCTACCCCAATCCAGAAATCATTCCAGGGGCACCGTCCACTGGCCAATCCCCCGCCCGTCGCACCAATCCCGGTACGGCGCGCGCGCCTAAGCCCAATCAAGCCAACCGTCGTCCGATGGCCATCACGCTCGTTGGGTTCGCGTCCTTATCTCCTTATGCAGCCGAGGAGGACCCCAAAAGTCTTATTTCGCAGGCCCGGCAAGCGCCTGCAGAATTAAAATGCCGACTTCTCAAATGTACCTCGCTATTTAAACTCACAGTAATCAGCAGTGAGAGCAGTTAAAAAGAATCAGAAAAAATCGTAGAAATAATAATTACTTTTAATGAAGTATTTTGAAATTTTTAGTTATTTTTTCCGATCGTTATGTTGTGATAAATCGTGTCTTGAGGCTGGCGTGCTTTTGAGAGGTACTTGGAATTCTAATACTCCGTCTGCTGGCCGGCAGTCGCATCCCCTTTAGGGAGGGGACAGGGGAGCCGGGGAACTGGACACCGCGGGTCTCAATCAATTCGTGACAGCGGTTAACGACTCCTATGATGATTTTGCTCCGTTGGGCTGCGGAGAAGACTCAGTTTCGCCATGATTGGTGGATTGGGTATCTCCGCTAGCCTCCTTGTACTTGAAACCAGTGCAATTAACGCCAGGCTACCAGGTCCAGGTACACGGGTCCCCCAACTGCCATGCTGTCGGCACTAGACGCCCTGCATCGTGAGCCCTGCATCTGCATCAACGCCTACTTCCAGAACAGCAATGTATGCGACACTGGGTCCCCGCTCCTACTGAGTCGCTGTATGGGTAGTATGGATGCTTGGCTTGTTCACCGGAAAATCATATCGTCATCTGGTCATCTTGTTTTTTGACACAGGTACTTTGGCACGTCAAAATGGATGACCGTCAAGGATCTGAGGACTCGGCAGGGGTGCGATCAGATCACGTTCCCACTACCGACGTATCCCGGACGGGCATGTTGTGGAAACGGTCCTGAGCCCCCCTCTGGCCCTGGTGCCCCCGAACCCATTCACCCAGGTGCTACCGGGTAAAATGAAACATGGAGGTTCGTTCAGAACGCTATGCAGATGGTAGGTATATAACATGTCGCTGTGCTCGCCAAGCTCGTGGTTCTTGTTTTTGGTCCTTCACACCAACTCTCGGTTTATATTCTTGACCAATAACATTCGGCGAACCGTAGCCAATATCCCTTCACCTATTACATTCGTTTCTGTAGATCTTTCCAGGAGAAGACCACCAATTATACACAACCTCTGAGCAGCGTTTATTAGTTTTTACACAACAATAAAAAACCGACATCATGAAGTTCCAAACCTCCAACGCCGGCCTAGTTGCCGCCCTCCTTTCGGCCACCTTTGTCGACGCCGCCCCGGCCTGCGACTCTGTCGCGCGCGCCACCTGCCCTCTCCCCTCCACCTACAAGTGGACGTCGACTGGTCCCCTCGCCCAGCCCAAGGCCGGCTGGGCCGCTCTTAAGGACTTCACCATGGTCCCCTACAATGGCAAGCACCTCGTCTACGCCTCGAGCCACGACACGGGCAAAAACTACGGTTCCATGGCCTTTGCGCCCTTCTCCGACTTCAAGGACATGGCCAGCGCGGCGCAGAACGCCATGACGGGCGGCTCGGCCATCGCGCCGACCATCTTCTACTTCGCGCCCAAGAAGACGTGGATCCTGGCGCACCAGTGGGGCCCAACGACCTTCAGCTACCGGACCAGCAGCGACCCGGCCAACGCCAACGGCTGGTCGCAGCCCAAGCCGCTCTTCAGCGGCAAGATCGCCGACAGCGGCACGGGGGCCATCGACCAGACCGTCATCGGCGACGACAAGAACATGTACCTGTTCTTCTGCGGCGACAACGGCAAGATCTACCGGGCCAGCATGCCGCTGGGCAACTTCCCGGGCGACTTCGGCACCGCCTCCACCATCATCATGAGCGACACGACCCAGCGCCTCTTCGAGGCCGTCCAGGTCTACACCGTCGCGGGGCAGAACAAGTACCTCATGATCGTCGAGGCCCAGGGCGCCAACGGCCGCTACTTCCGCTCCTTCACCTCGCCCACCCTCGACGGCAAGTGGACCGAGCAGGCCGGCTCCGAGGCCGCCCCCTTCGCCGGCAAGGCCAACTCGGGCGCCACCTGGACCAACGACATCAGCCACGGCGACATTGTCCGCAGCAACGCCGACCAGACCTTCACCATCGACCCCTGCAACCTCCAGCTGCTCTACCAGGGCCGCGACCCCAAGGCCGGTGGCAACTACGACCTGCTGCCCTACCGCCCCGGTCTCCTGACTCTGTCCAAGTAAACGGACTTGGTCAAGTGTGATGGGCCGTGAAGTTTGATGACTGGTGGACCAGGGGAGGTCGCTTTCGCATGTATATGTATCTGTTTCTCTTGTAAATATGGACCCAAGATCTGGTACAAAATAAGATATCCTACTTGGATTAAATCATCTGTTCCCACCCGTGTGACTTGAAAGTGAATAATACTTTTCCTGTTGTTAATGTTGCAGAGCATGCCATGCAATATCTCCTGGATGTCTTTATCGCCCCAAGGGTGTCTGCCGCGTCTCTCTTTCAGATCATGTCTATGCGCTGCGCTGTACGGTCCCAAGCGTCCTCGTCGTCAACGGCCAGTCCGTCGCAGATGCATGGACCTACCAGCTGGTATCTTGCATTCTTCCGTGTGTTCGGTCCCAGGCTGTGGCTGTGTATACCCGAGACGGGCCTGAGCACGAAGGCCGTCTTGGAGCCGGGCAATGCCCAAATCTCGTCCTCGGGCTCGACGCCGCCTCGACATTTCCCGATCTGCCCTGTGTCGGTGCGGAACAGCATTCCGTTCTCGCCCCGGAACCCTCTCTGCCTGTATTGGAACAGTAACAAGACTTGGGTATGGCATAGCGACGGTCTCTGTTTCTTGATCTCGCGCAGTTGCGTTTGGAGATCCGTAAAAACCTGTTGGGTCATTGTCGCGGAATCACGGAGTGCCTCTATGCTGAGTTGAAGAAGGCGGACGGACGACGGACTTGAATCGGTGGTATTTCCCGACTCGTGGAGAGCCTCGTCAAGGGGAAGCTCGACAGGCGTGCCTCTTAGCTTACCTTCCTTCAAAGAAGTCTTGTAGAACGGGGCCGTGAGTAGCTCCAAGAACGGCAGGATATCTAGCTTGGGCTCAGCCCCTGCCTCTGCATCCAAACCAAGAAGCTGGCATAGTATTCCAGTAGCCCGAGCTTCGAAGGCTTGCTGGCCGCCTGTACTCCAGGCCGACGCTAACTCCTTCTTACTGTACACCGACCCCAGCTCATCCACTATGTCGTTTGCTGTAAGCTCCTGGGGATGAGTGGCAAGAACATAACTCCCCAGATATGAGCCATTGGTTGAAAGGACACGAAGGTCGCTTGAAGGGTGTTCTGGAGAGGATTCGTAGATGTCGTTATTATCGTCATCTCGGAGAGCCGGAAGCCTCACGGGACGACTGAAGTCCAGTGCCCAGGACGCCAGCCCATGCACATTCTCCCGGCCTATGCCGACTGCTGCACCAAGTAAAGCCGCCGACTCTTCATTGCGAAGTATAGCCTTGGACTTCAAACTCCCCTCTCCCCAATTCCTCAGGGGCTTGAACCCCCCCCGTTCCGCCAGTTCGGCAAGGCCGAGTCGAGAGAGAGCAGAGGGATGCGGTGCTGGCCGAAGAGGCAAATGGGGTCCTTGTCGGACAGTGCGACCTCCTGCATCACCCAGACCCGCGTCCAGTACTCGCGAGTGGCAAGCCAGGTGAGCATGGACTTGGCCATTTCTGCGTCCTTCTCGTACTTCCCATCAAGCTTCTTGGCCTCCAAACTCTCCAGCAGCCGCACAGCGTCCGAGACGTGAGTCACGCCGAGCCGCGACAGGCGTGACCGGCGCAGCACGAGATGGTTCCAGAACAGTCTCCAGATGCCGCGAACGAAGCGCTTCAGCCATCCGACGTTTTTGTCGGCGATCGGGCTCGGGGACCATTTGCCGTTGGCCCAGTCCTCGTCGGGCAGCCCCAGGGAGATCCACGTCTGGCGGCCGTGGCGGTGGACCTGGCCCATCATGGCCACCTGCTGGCTCTTCTCGCTCTCATTGGACTGGTCGATGCAGAGGGCATCCGCCCACAGACTGACGGTCTTGCGCGCATGACGGACGCCCAGTAGAGAATCGTGCAGGTTGACGGAGTCTTGCACCGGCTGCTCATTGACGTATATGGTAGAGGTGTCCTTGGAGCTTCCCCAGTTGTACGACAAAGTGTCATACTTTGGCTTCCGGTCTAGAGACACGGTTTCCAATTGGCATGAGACGTCTTCCTGCCTTTGGCCTGGGTTGATCCGGATAATCCGGATAATCCGGATCTCATGTCTTGCACGGTCGAGTTCTTGATAGATATTGGCTGTGGTGGATACATCTCTGCGATGTTGAGCTGACCATGCTCGGCAGGGACGTCGAAAAAGTTATCTAAATAATTAAAAGTAAACACCGCCTAAGTGACAGTTAGTCTCGTATACTTATAGAGGTCGAGGAATAGAAACGTAAGTCACAGTATCTTCTACCTTCGTGTGCATTTCTCGCACTTTTCTTGGTGGCTCTTACAACTTTATAGAGCTTCGATCTGTGCTCCTGCCGATTATCTCTAGAATACTCACTTTCTGGAATTCGAATAACAGAGTACATGTATATCACTAGTGGACCCCTAACCGATCTATACTATATCGATTCTATATAGTATGAGAGCCCTCGAGGGTCAAGAGCAGAACATACTAGGGAATATCTGGTTCTGCAGGGTCTTCTTATCGGCCACTAAGATTATGGCAGATTGAACGGGGAAAGGGGACTCTCCGTTGACGCTGTTATCACATGTACTTTGCTTCGATACTAGCCTACCGATACCATATATAGACTCTTCTCGGCAGAAGAAAGAGGTCTTCCTGAAGACTTTCTACCCAAAGGCAGTGTCGTATCCTCCACTAGAACATCATTCGCCCCCCACAATATCCACTGATATTTGAGGGCCCCTTTCTCTCAGTCCGTATGTGAAGTCGGTTTCCTATACGAGCTCCAACTCGTTAGCAGTATGACCACCTGTCCCAACACGCATAGTCAACAATCCAACTCCAATCCAATATAGAGCAGACGCACATAGCCATGCCTCTCTCTGCTCTGCCTTGCAGATATCTCAAGACGGCACCTGTGGAGTTGAGACGTGCGCTCACTAGTGAACCGTAAGGAACTTATCCAGGGGTCCAACCCACAATTGCCTGATCCTGTCGTCGCCGACGATCCTACCACCACCAATGCATAAGCCGAGGACCACGGGCCATTGGCGTCGGCCATCCTGCCGCCCGTTTAATAGGCCACCATAAGCTCCTCGCTTTCAACAACAACCTGAGTTAAGGGGTTTCGGTCTTGTGGTTTAGTGGTATAATTCTCGCTTAGGGTTCACCCTGATGCTTCATGCGAGAGGTCCCGGGTTCGATCCCCGGCAAGACCCCTACACGTTTATCTTTTTGAGCCTTTGGCGGTCGGAGTATATTGCCTGAGACAAGGGCAACACTTTTTTATAAGGACATACTCGGTTGCTCAAGGATCCGACGTTATGAATGCATACGTTCGTATTGGTATCCTCAATAGTGTTGTGCATAACCCGAGCTGCATATCGTTCTTGGAGCCTGGGCTTCAGACAGCCATTCCTTGTGAACGGGTATTGCAGCTTGCAGTTCTTCTGCCCGGGTCTTGATGTAATGTTGGTAATGAGGGGTCTCCCAAGAGGGAAATAAAACACGATACTTTATTCCTTAGAAGCGCCCTCTGCCCCGACCTCGTCCGGCTGAGGGAGCATCTGGCAATCTCTCTCCCCTCCTCCATTCGCCCATGGGCACCCCACCGCGTCCGAAGTCGTCAGGCCCTCCTGGGCCGCCTCCTCTTCCGCGGCTTCTCCCGGGACGCCCACCTCCTCCAAACCCGTTTTCCCTGTCTCGGATACCCCCTGGGCCGCCTCCGATCCCGGAAAACCGATCGCGTACTCTGCCAGCCTCCCCGGCCCCGGCACCGCGTCCCATTCTCGCACTGCTAGCGGGCGCCACACTCCCATCGCCAAGCGGCGGCAGGATGGCGACCGAGATGTAATCCCCAACAACAAAGCGCGCATCTGCGAGCGTCTTGTCTGCGTCCGAGCTCGAGTCGATTTGCTTCGCGCATTCGGGGTCGTCTGGGTCTAGGCCCGGTCCGCCATCCCCAATAACGAGGCTGCCGAGATCCTTGACCATGAACCGCCCGCCCCCGCCGCCCGATGACTGGTAGATGGAAGGGCCGCCACCATTGCCGCTGCGTGTGTCGGGGAAAATGAGACGAAAGGCCAGGCGTGTGCCGATGGCGGGTTCTGGCAGTAACAATGAAGGGGCCGAGGCCAGGTGATGCGCTAGCTCGAGGAGTGTGCAGTCATTCCATGTATGGACAGTAAGATGCGGCGGAAGGTGGTGCGCAGAGAATTCGTCAGGCCTGTAGATTGAGGGGGCATGCTAAGTTAGATATATTCCTTAACGAATATCTGGGGGAAAGGTTTACCTGTGGAATGCGCCGGTGCGGTAGACCAATTGTAATGCGAACGGAGGTTTGTCGCGATGGTCCATCTTGTTTCTGTATACAAGCCGCGCGGCTTGCTTCCTCTGCTGCCAAAGGAAAGAGCAGTGTCGCTTCAAGTCATTATGGACGCAAAGACAATTCTTCCCAAGCGCGCCGCACGGGTTCGCAGAATTACGTATGAGGTTGGGAGATAAATGGACAACGAAGGGATAGGTTGAACTCGGGTATCACAGTAAATAGCTGGGGTCGGAGCTACTAATGCTACTCCGTAGAGCTGTACTGGATTGGAACTGGTAGGTTCAATCAATGGGAGCTCCTGCCACTGTCCCACTGACCCTAGAAACCTTAAATCGATTAGCGCTGAGGCTCTTGCCTAATGGCAGCAGAGTTACCTAAACCGCTGCCAGTTTGACCTATCTCCGGTAACGCCTTCGCAATCACCCCACGCAAATGTTCTAGAAGGTCGCATTCAACTTGACCTTCTTCAACTTCTGGATCAACCAAAAATAAAATACGACAATTAAACCCCGACTTCGAGAGCCCGATCTAAACAAACACTTGGCTGATATAGCAATTTTCGTTTTACCCGGTTGCCCAGCATGGATTTCGCCTCGCTCATGTCCAAGGAAATCGCGAAGGCTAAGGCCCCAGCCGCCGAGGAAAAGTCCAAAAAGTACATAAGGCGGTCTGAAGCCGAAGCACAACGCGAGGCCGCCTACCTCGCCGACCAAAAAGCCCTGGAGGAGAAGCGCGCCCTGAAAGCCGCCGAGAAGCGCAAGCGCGAGGAGGACGCCGCCGAAGAAGCCCTGGTCCAGACGGAGAAGCGACGCAAGCTCGAGGAGGAGACGCGGCGGCGGCGCGAAGAGGCCACGGCCGAGGAGGAACGACAGCGGCGGAAGCGCCTGGGCTTGCCCGAGCTGCGCAAGGAAGACAGTGCCGAGGCGACGGACGCCCCCGAGGACGGCACCGAAGACATACCCGACGAGGAGCTGGTCGCCAAGCTGCGGGAGCTGGGCGAGCCGGCCACGCTGTTCGGCGAGATGCACCGGGGCCGGCTGCGGCGGTACCGCAAGCTGACGACGGTGGTGACCCGGGGCCCCATCCCGACAACGCTCGTGCTGGTGGACGAGAAGGACATGCGCATCAGCGACGGCAACATCCCCGCCGACAAAGAGGGCCGCCGGTACCTGTTCCGGCAGCTCGCGTCGTACTTCACCATGGTGCTGCGCGAGTGGGAGCTGGCGTTGGCGCGCGAGGAACGCCGCGACACCTTCGAGAGCAAGGCCGCCCTCAGCGCCATGACCCAGAGCCGCGACAACATGGTGCCGCTGTTCCGGCGCTTTGAGAAGAACGAGCTCGAGGACGACGTGCTCAAGCCTGTTGTGGAGATCGTCCAGGCTGCCCAGGAACGCCGCTATGTCGATGCCAACGATGGCTACCTACGGCTGAGTATCGGCAAGGCCGCCTGGCCCATCGGTGTTACCATGGTGGGTATCCACGAACGTAGTGCCCGAGAAAAGTTGCATAATGGTGAGAGGGGTCATGTCATGGGTGACGAAGTCACGCGAAAGTTTCTACAGAGTATCAAGCGATGTTTGACCTTTGCACAGGTCAGGTGGCCGCCGGAGGATGTGCGGCAATTGATGGGTTAAAATACCAGGGACAGCCCCTTAAAATACCGTAATTGTACAATACACCGGGCCTGCGAGCATGCTCGAGATTACCCACTGGATCGTTTCTGTCACGCAACGGTCCCAAATGGCCGATTTAAGTATCCTCAATAGAACCCTCTTCACATATAAGGATATTCGCAGATCTTGTTCATTGTCCGTCGGCTTTTGCCCCTCGGTGTAAGCCATAATATGTACAGTACCATCCCCTGTAGTCTGATCTCCCCAGAATTTGTGTCCCCGGCTCCTCTACATTTAGTACTCGGAGATCACGTCACCTCTCCGCTTCGCTCGGAGATCCCATCGGCCCTGTGAGATGTCGTCAGTCAAATAGTCGGCAAATACTGGTTCCCTGCGCCCCATGTGAACCAATTGGACCGCGTCAAAAGACTTACGTCTGTCTGGTATGCAAAAACGCCGAAGATGGCGGGAACCACCAGGGCGTAGACGATGGTTAGGCGGGCGGTACGGGGGTTAAAGCGGAAGTACTTGTGACGGTTCGTGGTCATGTCTGAAGCCAAAGGTTAGCTCTTTCCCGCATCCAGCCAACAATCCGCCCACGGTTTCGCATCCGTCCGAGTCGCCGTGGGCGTTCAATTGGCTCGGGGGTCGGGTGAGGACGTACTCCCCAGCTTTTGGATGGCCGGGTCCATCGCCAACTCTGTAAAGGCGCACTCGTTAGCATGTCTGCGCTTCAATTGAATTCCAGATCTTGTGGTTTCGTACTGTAGTGCTTGAGGCCAGCCATCTTGACGAGCTGTGATTGATCGTCTTGCACTGGGTGTGGTGTTATGCGGTTTCGTGAACTGTGACGACTCCGTTGCGAGGTTTCGCAGCTGCTCACGGTTGAAGCTTGGTGTTCGCGGGCGCTCGGATCAAGCCTGCCTCAGCCTCGCACCTTGGGTCGGTTTTCAGCCACAACTCGCAGTGGTGGCGCGGTAGGCTATTTCGGTCCAGTAAGACGGGTCAATCCATCCCATCTGCAAGCTGCCAAGCTGCTTGCGGTTTCCCCACCCGGATCTAATCATGCAAATATGGGACGATATCGACAACTAACAATCACATCTGCTGGTATTGCGCAACCCCAGAAGGTGCATTGGTAACTGCTCGGACAAGCACTGAAACGGTGCCTGCTTGAACCTTCCGCCATGGCACTAAAAGTACAGAGGTCAGCATGTAAAGAGACATCATAGACAAAGATAAAGCAAGCAGGTGCGGCCGGAGCCTCCGCCGCCTAGCTAGATGCAGACATCTGCCGAGGCTTGTCTGTGTGTTAGTAAGGCGTAGTGGGGCGACTCTTATGAATCTTCATACGACCTGCTGAGCTTCCGACTTGGTTTACATAGGCCTGGAGTATTATTCCTTGCTCTCAACTCATCAATCGACGACTCGGAGACTTTCCGGGAAATTTTTGGCATTCAACTTCTCGTCCAATACATGTAACATCGCCCCTCTACACGATACTAGATCTGTAGTGCTTCCTCCCCTTGGACCACATTGTCTAGCCTGTACAGTCAACAGTACAGTAACAACATCATGGCGCAACCCAAGATCAAGCTTTACTGGTAAGTGTACCTCAATGTTTCAAGTTGGAACAGGAACTAACATCGAATAGGCTCGAGAAGTCCAGAGCCCAGAGCATCCTCTGGCTGCTGGAAGAGCTCAAGCTGGAGTACGAGCTCGAGCTTTTCCATCGCAATAAGGACACCATGCTTGCGCCCCCAGAGCTGAAGCAGATTCACGCCTTGGGCAAGTCGCCCGTCATCTCCATCACACCTTCGGATGCCGCCACTACGGGCGCCAAGCCCGTCGTGATCGCGGAGACGGGCTTCATCACGCAGTACCTCTGCGAGCACTTCGCCAAAGACGGCCAATCTAGCCACCTTATGCCGGCGCGGTACCGCGAGGGCCAAGAGGGCAAGGCCGGCGGCGAGACGGAGCAGTGGATGCGCTGGCAGTACTTCCTGCACTACACCGAGGGTAGCCTCATGCCCGTGCTGATCATGGCCATGGTGCTCGGCCAACTCAAGGGCCCCAAGATACCCTTCTTCGTGCGACCACTCACTACCATGATCGCAAACCAGATATTCTCGGCTTTCATCTTCCCCAACGCCAAGACGCACCTGGCGTTCCTCGAGCATCAGATCACGACCTCGGGCGGCGACTACATGTGCGGAACCCAGCTCAGCGCCGCAGATATCGTGCTTGCATTCGGCCTCGTCACCGGCAAAGACCAGTTCAGCTCGTTTGGCCGGTGGGAGCAGCCGCCTGAGAAGCAGTACCCCAAGCTTTGGGCTTGGATGGACAGGATGGAGAAGGAGCCCGGCTACGAGAAGTCGGTGGAGAAGATCAAGACGATTGATAGCAGCTACGGAGTCAAGTTCCCCTAGCCCTAGGTGTGGGAAGAGAAAGTCGAGGAGCAGCCGGTACGCGATAGGCGTCTGTGGGAGATGAGCCATGGGGTCACGTACGTCGAGGGACACGATTGAATCATGTAACATGTGCGAAGGAGTCACAGGAGGACTCGTAATCCCCAATCTATGAATTATGCATCTTTACATTACCAGATTCGTACTGCGAATCATATAATACCCCGCAATGCTACTATTTGTACTTCACTGCAGCTCGCGTCGTAAGTGTGGTGCGCATTCTCGTCGTGGACGTGTGCATGGGTGTTTGCAGGGAATCATTAGCTCCTTCTCATTTAGGATGTGACTTGACAGAGAATCGGGCGATTGCGTGCGTCAACCCTAGTAATCATTTCCCCGGTTTCTTCAGTATTAAAGAATTGCATCGTCACTTCGGCTCAGTCTGTGTTGACACTTCTTGAATTCATGCCTCCAATCTGATGTCTTTGGACATGCTGGTTTAAGCCCTTAGCTTTTGACCAATTACGAGATATATATATATACGTATGTACAACTAAACGTCTCTTGACCTTGATCTGAAGAAGATGCAACGAAGCTGGTTCATATAAGACTAAAGAGCCAACAATATAGTGAGACGCAAAGTCATGGCAACCAAGGATGAAGAGTACCCACCTGTGTTGCCGCCGCCGTACGAGGCAAAGGCATATGCACACCACCGCCAACCGCACTTTAGACGCAGAGTGGGCAAAGCATTTTCGGTCCCGGTCTTCCTTGCCCCGATCCTTACTCTCAGTATCTCGTGTCTATTTATAGTGCTTGGTAGAAGGGTAGTTCTCGATGGCCCGCCAGCCAAGGCGTTCACCTCGCCTGTATCACCCAGCAAGTTCGAGGCAGGCCTGAAGGCATGCGCTGTCCGGCACGCTCGACCAGCCGAGCCCATGCCGGAGGCCAGGGAGACGAACTCGAGATGGAACGCGATCAGGGGGCAAGGCGAGACTATTATCCTGCGGAACGCAACCCTCTTCGACGGAGAATCCTTTCTGCCAGGTCCGGTCGACATCCGATTCTCCAAGGGGCTCATCAACTCGGTCACGCCGGCCTCCAATGAATATTCAAGAATACTAGGAGTCAAGGAATTCGACCTGCAGGGCAGATATGTGATGCCTGGTTTAGTCGATATGCACTCGCATCACACGATCGGATCGTGGCCGGGGACGTCAGCCAGCGAGGATGTGAACGGTAAGCCTTACTGTCTCACTGCCCACGACTAGATAGAAAGTCACAGAGAACTGAAGGAATTTTGATCAGAAATCAATCCCATGTTTGGGACCCTTGCGCCATTTCTGAGAATCATTGACTCGATGAAGGCATACGACAAATCAGCCGAAGCGATCGCTTCTGGTGAAATTACCACCAGTCTGATACTTCCCGGCTCGGCCAACACCATGGGCGGAGAAGGGACCGTGATCAAGAATGTGTTAAAGTCGAGGGACTCGGGCGAGTACGTCGTCGAGGAAATGCTGCTGGAGCGCGACGTCCCTATGGAAGCTGACATCACCAAGGACCATTTCTTCGGAAGTACCAACGCGAAACATCTGCTGTATGTTGGATGCTTCACTCGTGCCTGTTCGGGATGTCACACTCACAGTCACGCAGGTCACAAGCAGCCATCGGCCACTCCTTTCACCTCCCAGCTGAGAAGGCATTACAAGCCGTGACTTCAGTTCCGGCAAAAGCCATTGATTGATATGGCGAACCGAGTTGGCTATTTACGGAAAGGGTACGATGCTGACATGGTAGTTGTAAGTTCAGTTCTTTGATATCATCCGGTATACAAACGAACACCCAGCTCTAAGCAGAGCCATTACGAACTGCCCAACCCAGTATCAGGAGGAAATCAAGTATACATGAGCGAACAAGAGTGATAAGGTATATCCTAACGTTAGACACAGTTGGATTCGCATCCATTATCCATCGGCGCCACTCCGCAGCAGGTCTTTATCGATGGTGTTGCCACGCTCAAGTCCGAAGACGTCGAGCACGCTACTGGTTCCTCTCTGGACTCGCATACAGCACCATCGACTCCTAGTGACCAACCGCAGATGCGTATCAGGAAGTCAGTGGGAGAAGCTAATGACTTCTACGCTTTAGCAAAGAAGGAAAGCCAGAGCTTCGTCATCCAAGGCATCCGGAAGTCATTCCTGGACAGGTATCCTGAACTATCCAGGGGCGCTTCACCATCCGGGGAAGCAGATAACCTGACTTTGGTTATTGACAAGGGCCAATTCTCCTGCCTGGGCACTCAAGACACCTGCAAAACAGCAGTGACTTCAGTTGCCACTGCTGGCGGTCAACCCCTGCATGTGCAGCTCAAGAACGGGCATCTTCTGCCAGGACTAACAGTAGTGACCAACCTCATCGGCCTGAAAGAGATGGCCAACCAAGCGTCCACTGGAAACGGCGCAGCATCAGTTAAGGATGTGCGAGACCCGGCCTCCATCGACCACGCTAAATACGGCGTCTACCTCGACGGGAAGGGGTTCGCCCGTGCGCGCATTGGCGGTGTCACGCGCGTGATCACGCCACCCGAGCTGGGCTCGGACGGCATGCTGCAAGGCGTATCGGTCGGCCTCAGGACCAGCGGCACACGGACCCTGCTCGACGGTGGCATCTTCCGGGACGACGTGGGCTTGCACGTAGTCATCGGGGACGCCAACAAGGCCCAGTGTACCATCAAGAGGGATTTCCCTAACGTCAATATTGTTTTGAACGGCGGGCATGCAGCGCCACTGTTACGTACAAGCTTACAAGAACTTTACCCTAGGCCGCCCAAGAAGGTGGCGGTTACTTAACGAGTATTGAGCTGACGAATCATGATATTACCCTCCGTCAAAGGTTGCCAAAGAGCTTGCTGAAGCCGGCATATCCATCATACTCTCGGCCACACGACTAGGCTTCGCGACCTGGGAGGGCAAAGATTACCTTGTCGGACCTCCCCTGACACGCAGCCCGGCCAGCATACTGAGCGAGGCAAGTGTCCTGTACGGTATCGCAGTAAAGGGGGACAGTGAGTTCTTGCTTTCTTCCCAGCGTCCTGATTCATTCTCGTTTCAACCCAGTCTCCTACATTGGTGTCCCTACCACCACCACCACCACCACCACAACAACAACAACAACGATTCCATGCTGCTGTGAAGCAACATGAGCCAGACCCTCGCAGCCCTCGTAATCCTCGCTAGCCAGAAACCCCAAAACCCAGTACCCGAAGGCGACTCCCGAATCCAGAGCCTGTCGCTCGAGGCGGCATGGGCGGCCAAGTACGCCGGGCTCCGCGACCGCGAGGCCACACGGCTGGTCTCGAGAAACGTCGAGGCGATTCTGGGGCTGGAGCCCAGCAAGGACGTGGTGCTGTGGGAGAACAAGCCGCTGCAGTTTGGCGCCTCGGTCGTCTTATCTTTCGAGGAGAGCCAAGAAGGCAGGCTGGCGGTCGCGGCATGTTGGCCGGATGATGCTGCGGACGACTCAATCTGATGCAGCTCGCTGGTAAAGACAATAAACTTTTACCATATATAGTAATGGCTATATCTCGATTCGACGTCGAATGGCAAAAACCGGACTGATTTGGTGATTTGTCGACTACTGATTATACGGCACCCAATATCAAGTGGTAATGGATATTGACCGAGTTGTCTTCGTATAATATGGGGAAGAGATGCGATTACAAATTTTCTATACTGGGTGGGCCATTCATTATAAGAGAAAGTTGATCCCAAAGTGCCACATGACATGGCTAAACTTCATATTACTAGATGCAGTCTTACTTTATGCTGTGAAACTCAATACACTCACTTGCCTAGTAAGTAGAGTTCAAGTGCTGCATATTGAATAGCCAAAGCCTTGTGCATGCGAATCGATTCTCACAAAGCCATGTTTGTCCACGCCCCTGAACGCCGTGATGCCCCGCTAACTGCCAATTACCAAATTCAATGGCGGGCCTTTGCGTCGGCCCTGGACTCTTTATCCGACGGAACTCTCGGCCTGGCTCAACTGTCTCCGTGTATCATCAAACCAGGTCTCACCACCGCTGATACCGGACATGGCGTTGCCCACACCCTTTCTCGGACCCTTCACCTCAAGGTCTGCAGCTGCGATGTTCATGCGTCGGATTCTCTCGAGAGCCTCTCTCTCATAATTATTGGCCGTTTCAAGCCCCTTCGTCTGCATCTCAACTCTGTCATTAGTTGAAACAGCAACAAGGAGCTACCGAATCAGTCAGTATCTAGCCTGTCAACCAGTTGGACGTGAGTTCGCTTACCTTGTCAATGGTATTGATGCGGGCCTTGAGAACACCGCTTCGAATCATAGTCATGAGCTCTGACTCCAGTGACTCGCCAGGTTTGGCAAAGGATTTGTTCATGCTGTCCAAAGTGACGCAGGAGAAGGGAATGAAGTATTGCACAATGCACTTATTGCGAATGGCCGAGAAGATTGCACGCACGTGCGGCTGGAGGTGAATATCCAGTAGATAGTCGGCACGGTAGCTCTCGAGTATGTCAAGACATGCCGAGTAACGGCCATTGACAAACATAGACACTGCCTTTCGAATATGAGGCTCCAACTCCAGGTAGTTCCTGAAGCTGGAATTGTCAAGAACCCGGGACTGCAATTCTGAGCGGTCCATCGACGCAAGAGCCAGTAAGCCACCGTATGTAGCTACATCGTTCGAGCTTACGACGTCGTTGCAGCCCTGGCAGATGGAGGGGTCTCCGACTTCAAGGAAGTTCTTGGCAGCCTCATAAAACTTGTCAGAGTGCAAGTTTGCAATGCCTGCCACCAGTTTTTGGAACGGCTGGTGTGCCTTTTGTTCCTCGTCGCTCATGCCACCGGTCAGCATTTTGCTCACGTTTGCTAGCACACTCGGCCAGTCGCGTCTCTGAAGCACAATGCCGATAATGTGCTTGGCAACACCCACTATGTGCGCCTGTGTGCTGGCTTCAGGACGCATGCGGAGATAGGCGTCTGATGCAGCTGCCAAGTCGCCGATCTGCTCGAGATGCTCTCCAAGGTCGCGAAGACCGATCTGCCCACGATATCAGCCGCATGCACTTGACGTTCAATTTTATACCATCGAATTTTTACCCGGATGCTCTCCTTCACCAAATTGTTCTTGTACTGTTTGAGCTCAGCCTCCAACCGCGCCGTCTCCAGCTTATTCGCCTTGTCCGTCTTCTCAACCCATGCTGAATCCCACTGGGATTCGGACTCAGTCGGGGCGGCAATCCGAATGCATTCCCATGCGTCGCGATATTGCTGAACATCCTTGCCTCCCTTGGCCTCGGCGATGGCAGCTTTTAGGGCGTCGACGCATAATGGCACGGAGCTGCGTCCAATCAGGAGCAGTCGGTCGAAACGAGTACGTCCTGAGACGATGTATATTAGCACAGGGCGAACCAAATACCATACTTCCGGGCAGCGAACTTCGACGTACCTTGATAGTTGGCGATGTAAAGGTCAAGATCAAGCTTGGGCGACTCTGTAAGGTTGTGTCAGCTGTTGGGGTACACACTTTGCTAAGAAGCAAACAAGAAGCAGAATGTTACCCTTCACAATGACGCCACCTTGGCTCTCGATAATGGTAAAGAAGTGCAGGATAGGGTCGGCTGACACCATCTTTGCTAAACGATCCCGCGACGGGGGCGCTGCCAAACGGCTATCATAAAACCGTGGGGTCGAGATGGACGTTAGGAAACGGCAGTGGTTGTCGAAGGCAGATCGACTTCTTGTTGGAAACAGTCGGTATTCTTTTCGGGGAGGATTAATGAGGCCAAGGTATTTTGGTCTTGAACCTCAAAGGTGTTCCAATGTTATGTTCCTGGGTAGAGTGTGTATACAAGACATCAGTCAGTACCTAATGAATTGATTGATGATGGACTGCAAGGCAGACAAGCTGAAGTGGGGATTGGAGTTTAGGAGGATGCCGGCCTCATGCTTTCAATCGGAATGGAGGGAGGGGTAGCTTCAGCCTCTTGACTGCCTAGCCCAGGCAGGTACGTGTGGGGGATTAGTCAACCTCAGCTTCTCTCAGCCACACAACACCAAATAGTGAGGTTCTCGGTCTACTTCGTAAGCAGCAAGAAGAAAGAGACACTGCACAATGAATTCGAGCCTGGACAATGGTAACGCTAGATCAGAGTAGCCGATTTGGGACACACTGTTGACAGGCCGCCCCAAGATCTCATCCGGAAGGTTGCTATCTGACCCTAATCATACACGAATCACTCGCATGTCACGGTGGCCTGGCTTCTAGTTTTGAAGAGCACTTTCACTCCAATCAGCTTCACAAAACCAACTAGATTGTTGCCCCTTTCAGCATGGCAGTAGACGCTTCCTGTGTTGCTAGTAGGGCGGGACTTGGCATGCATGCTCTCTTGACACATGCAGTACTCGTACTCTAAACAAGCTAGATTTCTGAGCTTAAGCGCACAGAACCCCCTCAAATACGATGATAGATGGCAGAGCAAAGTCGCGAGTCGCTTGCGAGTTGCATGATTCTAAGCAGAGTCCCAATCCAGATTAGGGAAGATAGTGTGGTATGATTCTGAGCGAGAAGCTCCAGTTAATAATATGTGAACCGACAGGCATGGGATTTTCTGCAAGGCGAGTGGGGAGAAAAAGCTCCCCGAGCAATAGCGCGTACGATTACAGAATTGGCAGGTTTGAGCGCATGTTGACTCAAAGACTTGCTTCGGCTCTCTGACTTCTGGTTGACCCAATGTCATATCGGAAAGCCAAGGCGTGGCCTGCAGTATGCTAGGTCCCAAGCGAAGAGAAACCGGGCAGGAAGGTTGTTCCGGCTCTGGCAGGCCCGGCTCTCGCCCGATGAGCTCCAGGGTTTCTGCCTGTGGTCAGGGCCGTTAAACCGCTTCCCATCACCCACCATGTGCGGCGGCCCTAGCTGTTGTACAAATCGTTACAGGCGGACAACGGCGTGTGCCCGGTTACGATGATGCGCCGGGTTTCCACTATTCCCACCCGGGGCACCGAAAACCGAAGATGAGACTACAATCCGGCTATCCGGCACACACGACCCTAGTCCATTGCCCACACTAACATGCTGCCAAGGGATACCATTACAGAAGCACGCAGGCAGAGTCTTGGCTTGGTATGTTTCCAACATTGGAGGGCGCGCTACAAAATGGTGGTACCAATTGCCCAAAACTCACGTCACATAGGTTAGAAGAAGATCCTTGATAGGCTAGAGAGGGTATAACATGCATGCCTGCGCCTCATTATCAACGCTTGCCCCGTTAGATGACAAAAGCAACATCATAGGCCCCCAGCTTCCAGCCGCCTATCTAGCGTTTAGAGCGCCACTCACTACTAACTTGCCGAGAGAAGTGCGCGGAAGATCTGGGGCGGCCCTCGCGTTTCCTCTCCATCACCATCCATCCACTTGGTCACGAGTATGCATACTTCAATGCTCTAGATCAGGCCAGGCCATCTGAGCGGCGTGTCGTCAAGGATTGATGTATTCGTTCCTAGGAGATGGGAGGTCTCTGTATCGTAGATTCACTTTGCATGATGGTATTGACGAGGGTATTACGACATAGCCGTATCCGGCAGTTGTATCCCCTAAAGGTATCGGCGCTTTTTGCTGCTGGCTAGGCCAGTACAGTGAGTTCGATAGACCGAGTTTGTTGACTGCCACTAATACGACAGTTGTCTGGTGGCTCGATATTAAATACTGACAGGCGCATGGGAATAACATACAGGCCAACGCAAAGTGAGTTAAGACTCCATGGTAACACTGTCGGATTCTTAGCGAACGCCAGCGCTGGGATTGGCTGCGGGGCCCCCGAAAATAGCAGCCAGCCTAAAATGCGACAGTAGTAGTGACGAAATGTAATGTCAACCAAGTCAAAGCGAAGAATGCCATACCTACTTGACCTCATTCTGCCCTACTTGGGGGCCCTCACAGTCCTGCTCACAGTCTATTAGGAATTACTTGCATTGCTTAAGCAAGTCACCAGAACTGAGTCTCGAAACCATGCGCATCTCGCCTCTTGCCTTGGTTCAGTTACAGACCTGGTGTTTTTTTTTCCTTCAGGAAAACTGCACATCAGACGTGGCATTGAAGGACGGCGATTGCCGACCTACATGCCTTCATGTACATACATACCTACCTAGACAGTGACGCACCACAAATTACCCCTGGGGATTTCAATTCAGGATGGGTGACCCCCCTGGGCGGCTTACCACAGGCGGAGGCGGCTGACTTGAAGACTCCAAACTCATTGCTCCCCCGCTATCTCTTTTTTCAGGCCAGTCGCCAAATAACCAGTACCCTTTCCGGTCCACCAGCGCACTACCTCGAGCCATGTCCAGGCGTACGTACAGTATAGGGTGCGGGCGCGCGGTACATTTACGTACGGTGCGGGCTAGCTCTCAAGGTCCGGCGCCGCGGAGATAATGGATGTGGCTAGGACCAGCTTCAAAAAACAGTTTGAGCTGGGTTGGTGCTTGATGGATACCATGTTCACCACCAGCGAGAATTCATTACATACACATGCCGATAGAGAAGCCGGACACTTTGGAGCTAGTAACCGTACCTGAATTCCCCTACTGCCCCGAATCGACCAGACGTTTGAATCAGGGCTACAGTGGGATGGATGTCCGCCACTAGCCCGCGAAACCGATCAGTTGCCCTGTGTCCGATTGGACTTTTGTCGTCTTGACTCGTATCCAGGTCCACGCCCTGCTACAGTAGGCCCATCTGCCATCTACATACAGGAACCTACGCTGGAGACGGTTGGTAGTTTGTGGCGTTTTCTTCACTCTTGCATTACACTCACGTCCTGTTACCGCGTAAATTTGCTTGCTTCCGGCTCTTCCTTGACTCGGTTTTTCCCTCTTCTTTGCATAACCCCCTGCAACTGAACCCGGTCGACCCAGAGGGACTCCTACGTACCTCCCAATTTGTTTGGACCCGAATCTCGCCTGCTTACTTGACGTATCTGCATACCTACCGTCAAATCGATTGATCCCCTTCCTCATACTACTGGCAGGGGATTTTTTATTCAACCCCATCCAAATCTACCTGACCTTTCTCTCTCTCTACCTACGTAATCGCACATTGAACCTGCGCTACTACCGTCCGCTAGTTCTGTCCTATCCGTACCGTATCTCAAATCCCAATTCCCCTGTCTTCAATCCCGTTCACACGCCGAAACCCATTCATCCAACCTTGGCCTGGCCTGTTCGTCCCACTACCTAACGTTGAACCTACCGCTACTGCCTCTTTCTTCTTTCTCAATCTGGTCCATCGACGGCGCTTCTTTCGTACCGGCATCTGTTCCGCTACCTACCACCCCAGCCCAACCACAAATCAATCTGTCTAGTTTCCTCCCTCACTCGGTCGCCCTTACTCACAACGCACTCCCACTCCCACCTCACTTCCACTCACACTCACACTCACACTGTACCTACCATTTCGTGTTTGCGTGTTCTTCTAGGGCGTCCTTTTGCAATGTGCGGCGGTGTTGGGTCAGTTTAAAACAGCCAAAAACTTTTGCTTCTCCAGTAATTCCCTTACCTGACTGAACAGTGGTCTCGGGTAATCGGCCCCGGTTAATTCATCTGGGTACCTAGCATCGCAGTCCGGTCTCCTTCGCTTCTCTCTTATGAGCGGGAGGCTGCGATTGTAGGCCCGCGGCACCTCCTGTCCATAATGCTAGGGAGGCATCTCATGTCGATTATACGAAGTCAGGCATCCCAGAAAGGACGCGCCTTCTCAAGGACGATCCAACAACCCCGCCAACCGTCATTCGAGGGAGACGGCTACCCCCACCCAACCGACTCTAGCCATGCCTCCCTCATCACAACATGCGCAAACTCTCGCCTCGGTCCCCGAGTCCCCCATTAAGGGCGAAAACGTCGATGTCCCAGACCTCGACCTGTTAGATGTCGAGGACCTCTCCGATGACCAGTCTGCAGATGAGTCCTCTGGTCCATCGCAGCAGAAGGGCAAGGGCGTCGATAACGGCGAAAACCCGTCAGCACCACTACAGAAACGGCGAAGGGTCACAAGAGCTTGTGACGAGTGTCGGAGGAAGAAGATCAAGTACGTCAACAAGAAATGGCCCAGCGCTTCTCCGAGGCGGGTTCAAAGAAGAACATGCGCTCGATGCGCGCCAGGCCCCCGGCAGACGCGCCAAATGTCACCGCCATATGCGATCGTATAACTAATCTTGGATGTATAGATGCGATGGCAAGCAGCCTTGTACTCACTGTCAGGTCTACAGCTATGGTAATTAGGCCCCAACTCCAGAATTCGTTAGCTTGTTTACTGACCCCGGCTGCAGACTGCACCTACGATAAGCCCTCCAACCGCCGGAGGAATCCCGCGCCCCAATATATAGAAGCACTGGAGAGCAAGCTACAGCGCGCAGAAATGCTGCTTCGCAAGTTCATGCCTGACGTGGACCTTAACGACCCCAGCCTCGACCCCTCGGTACAACAGGAATTCCGGATGCGAGACAAGGCCAGAACACAACGACAGCGGCTCGTACTGGATGACACGTCCTCGAGCTCTTCTTCGATGTTGAGTGGACAGCTGATGTCCATGATCCCCACCTTAGGCTCGCTCGATCTCAATGACAAGGGCGACTACGACTTTCACGGCGTCTCCTCAGGGGCGGTGTTCTTTCGAAGAATGAAGGACCACTTTCGTACGCTTCTGGGCCGCGACTACCAGGTTCCCATGCACGCCCGTGGCCGGAGATCCGGTAATATTCTTGGGCTTGATTCTCCAAGGTCGTCAATGACTTCACGGTGGGACATACCGACAACGAGCACCAATATATACGATATGCCTCCAGTCGAGGTCGCACGGACTTTATGCTCGTACTCTCTGAATTACGCGACCTGCCTGCTGCGCATTGTACACATACCATCCTTCTTGACCATGTTGGAAGGTCTATACGCTAAGCCTACGCACGAGTACGATCGCGAAGACAACAAAAATCTGGCCCTTGCGTACTCTGTTATGGCTCTCGGGTGTATGTACAACGTACCGGATGGAAAGGACACGAAAAGCAAACCGTCGCCTTATGAGCTGGCTATAGAACAAGGGTATGTCGGATTTCCTGCAGCATCTCCTATATTTGTGCTAATACAATATGAACAGCCTGAAATACTATTCCTCCGCCAGGATATTACTAAACGATCCCACGGAATGTCGAGATCTGGCATCCCTCCAAGCGCTGTTGTTTCAGATTTTCTTCATCCAGTCCATGTCAAATCTGAGCACCTGCTATGGTTTTGTCGGGATTGCATTGCGTTCGGCATTGCGAATGGGATTGCACCGAAATCTGTCCAATCTTAAATTTAATCCCATCGAGACAGAATCAAGACGACGGGTCTTTTACGTATGCCGGCAACTAGATATTTACGTTTCGGCACTACTCGGATTTCCTATGCTTCTCAACGACGACGACGTTGATCAACTGCTACCAACGCCAGTCAATGACGAGTATATCACGAAAGACGGTATCCTTCCCGTACCGCCTGGAACACCGTCTTTCTTCGAGGCTTTCAACGCACACTCCCGACTTATGGATATATTAAGTCAGATTATTCGGCAGGTGTATCCTCTGAAGGGAATGGACAGCGTTGAAGAAGGAACTCAATCCAGTGCATCCTACATGATCAAATACTCCAAAATCAAAGAGATGGAAAAGAAGCTCCAGGAATGGTACGAGGAACTTCCTGTTGCCTGGCGGCCGAATTCGTCAGGTACGGAAGAGGTTCTACGGGTCCGAAATCTGCTTCGCTTTGCCTACGCGCATGTACAGATGGTGCTATATCGACCGTTCCTACACTACGTTTCCCCGAGGATCTCAGCAGGCAAAAAGGTTGACGACCGCGCATATGCCTGCGGTGCAGCTGGCATCAGTGTTGCCCGCAATATTATGCAGATAGGGACCGAGATGCGAAAACAGGTTTCATTAGTTGGACCTTATTGGTTCACTTTCTTCACCGAGTTCTTTGCCATTATATCCCTGATATTCTTCATCTTGGAGAACAAGGAGAAGCCCGGTGTTGTGGATCTCATGGCCGACGCTATGGCGGGAAGGGAGATGATCAGCAAGCTTGCCCCGAAGAGCATGGCGGCAGATCGCATCACTAATGCACTCAATGTAAGTTTATCTCGTCTCGGTGTCTACATACCTATCTAACAAATGCCCCAGATTCTTTTCGAGGGTCTCCCTGAAGATCTGAAGAAAGCCAGAGTTAAGCCCTCTGCGCCCTCAAAGAAGCGTTCAGCTCCCGGCGTAAAAGGTGGTGCTATTGCTACCCCATCGCCACCGGTCCTGCATACGAGAACGCACCGTCGAAAAGACGACACCAGCCGGTCGAGGAGTGGTTCAGCCAAGCCAGTAAGGTCATCTGTTGGGCCAGGCTCAACTCACGTGTTCCCCGACGTCATGGGGGGTATCCAGACTCAAGATCTTGGTTCCACGAACTTCTCCCCGACAATCCAATCCATGTCGCCCTTGGAGCTGGCATCGGCAACCAGTAACAACGTCGACGCATACTCGAACAATGGCATGCACCAGCCAACGCACCACAACATGCACCACGGGGCGCCTGGTGACATGAATTCTCTGAGCCGGCTTGGAGGTATGGTGTTTCCCACGGAGGACCCCCTTGCGTACCCTCATCAGCCGCGAGCAGATTTTGGTTTCCAACAACATATGAGCCCCTCACTCAACCCGATGGCCAGCCACGCGCCCGATCCGTCCCAGTACTTCACGACGACGGGTCCTTATGACGGCATCGAAGGCCAATTGATGGGTCCACTCCCCCTTACCTCATGCAGACGCAGAGTCAATCGGCATTCGACTTTCCGACGCAGATGTACTCGGATCCGATGTTCATACCAATGCAACCCAGCCGGCCGCCGCCCCAGGCGCCGCCCTCACAGCGTCTTTCGAGCCTCCAGCAACGGCAGCTGGCAGCGCAGAATCGGCAACACGACACGACGCTGGAGACGTTTGCAAACACACCGTGGTCTGGCATTTTCCCACACCTGGACTAGAATGGAGCGCATATAGATACCCTGAGCGATTTGACAAAAATAGGGAACGGAGTTTGGTGGCAACCCAGGCGGATCATTGGGGTACTTGACCGGCCAAGTTGGCCAGCAAGACACCTCGGGGAAACAAGGAAACGGGGCTAATGTACAGTTTATTCGGAGTATACACAAGATCGTCTACGGATGACGATCTTTGAGTGGTGACCACGTGCATAATATTCGTGGCCGGAGGGACGGAGGGAAGAGAAAGATAAAGCGTGGTTTTTGCTGGTACGCGGCCTAGGGGCTAGCAATAAAGAATTGGCGAGTACCGGAAGTCGTGCCTCGGTAGGTTTGGATTGTTAACAACGACGCACGCTAGTGTACATTATATACCTACCTTGCTGGTCAACTCGAAGGTTGCTGAAGGCATTAGTAGCATTGCATCATGGCTGGTAGTTCGGTTTTGTTTGTCTTGTAGCATTTGGTTGGCAGGGTTTAACCAAATCAACGAGACTGAGTTCTGGCATTTGAAATATAGGCCTGATCAGACCGTCACTGCGTTTTCGTATGCTTGCCGAGGTGATATGGCCCAAAAATGGATGCTCGTGTGTGGTGTAAGCTGCCAGGGAAAGGGCGCACTGTGGTTCATCGATAGTAAAACGAGTGATTCCAACGAGTATTGGGGCTGGCGTGATCCAAGCGAGACTTGGTCTATTGTTATGCTGACAGATCCAGACACAACACGGAACCTGTATTTAGACATTACCTTTGTAATCATTGCATTTCATTAATCCATACCAGCTTGTATACCCGTAATGAAAATGCTATATGTTGTGATTGATCAATAATAAGTCACGAGGACGGGCCTGGATGACATGATGCAGGGACCTAGCAATGATCGGTTTACCCCGGCCGATTAGGTACAACAAGGTCGCTCAACGTCGTCTCCGAAGCGGACCACCTCGCCTATCAACCAGATGCCAATTGAACAATTGAAGCATCCAATCGAAACAGCACCTGCCAATTACCGCTTCTGAACTCAACATACGTATGACACGAGCATACGAACAATACATTTGATACTGACTTCTTTGGTTCCTCCTGTTTTTATTCCACTCGAACTGCTAGATGCTGAATAGGTCACAGAACTCCATCTCCTATCCATCACTTATCCGTCGCACATTTCCTTCTAATCATCAAGAATGGAGGCTGTTGTTGATTACGATATCATCTCGATTGATGAGTTCGATGCCCTGTAGGTCGAGGCATGCAATGGCAGTGTTGTCATTAGAGCTTGGCTGATTGAGAAATATGTATGCAGTGCTATTGAACTCAGAACACCGTTAAGCTCCAAATATCCTGGTAAGTCGTCAGTATTACTACACCTTCAAAGTCTCCTCGCCGTAGGCGTCTGACACATCCTTCCTGCCCGTTACTAGCCAAGGAGCATGCGAAGAAGGTCGCCGAGCACCTAGGCGTCAAGAATGGCCTTGTCTATTTGCCTGGCAAGGGCGTATCGCAATGGGAGGATTCAGACATGGGCCCACCATTCCGACAGCGCCGATTGTAAGTTGCTCTCGAGAAATCATCGACACCAAGACTGACATGATCATAGCTTCTATTATTTGAGCGGCGCTGACTTCCCAGGCTGCGCTGCCACGTACGATATCGGTGCTGACAACCTCACTCTTTGGATCCCTTACACACCGCCTTCTTTGATCCTATGGTTCGGCACGACACCGTCGCCGGACGAATGCCTTACCAAGTCAGATCTGGACAATGTAAAGTATATCGCGGACCTGCCTACGTATCTAAACTCTACAATCAGCGAGGTCGGCTCCCTCTATGTGCTCCGCGCCGAGCAAATCCCTAAGTCCTTGAGCCTCGGGCTGCTCAAGCCCTCCATCAAGATCGACACGAGCTCCTTGTTGCCCGCCATGGCCGAGGCCCGCGTGGTCAAGACGGAGTACGAGGTGGCCATGATCCGCCGCGCTAACAACATCTCATCGGCGGCGCATCGAGCCGTGTGCAAGGGGTTCCGGCACTACTCGAACGAGTGCGAGGTCGAGGCCGCCTTCCTGCAAGCCTGCGTCGCCGAGAACGCACACATGCAGGCGTACCCCGTCATCGCCGGCGCCGGTCCCAACGCCGCCACGCTCCACTACGACGCCAACGACCAGCCCCTCGACGGGCGCCAACACCTTGTCCTCGATGCGGGCGCCGAGTGGCAGTGCTACGCCTCGGACGTGACGCGGACCCTGCCCATCGGTGGAAAGTTCACCAAGGAGGGCAAAGCTGTGCATGACGTCGTCACGCGCATGCAGAACGAGTGCATCGACATGATCGCGCCCGGCACCGGCTTCCGCGACATGCACCTCCATGCCCACCGCGTCGCGACCCGGGAGCTCCTGAAACTGGGGATCCTGCGCCGCGGTGACAAGATGGCGGCGGCGGTAACTGAGGAGCAAGTGGTGCAGAAGATCCTCGCGAGCGGCGTCAGTAGCGCTTTCTTCCCACACGGACTGGGCCACCACGTCGGGCTCGAGGTCCACGACGTGGCCGGCACACAACGGCTCATGTCGACCGTCTCCCCCTGGACCGTGGGCTACCGGAAGAACAAGCGGGACTTTATCTTGCGCGAGGACCTTATCTACATGATGCGATCGTCCGCTACCGCTAAAGCTACTACCACGAGCGTCCTCGGCCGCGCCCTGGAGCCCGGCATGGTTGTGACTGTGGAGCCCGGCATATACTTCTGCCGCGAGTACATCGAGGCGTACTACCTAAGCAAGCCTGAGCTGGCCCGCTACATCGACACCGCGGTGCTCGAACGCTACTGGGACGTCGGCGGCGTGCGCATCGAGGACTGCATCCTGGTCACCGAGGATGGGTACGAGAACCTGACGACGGCGCCCAAGGGGGAGGAGATGCTGAAGATTATCAATGGGAAATAAATGTAAGGGCACATGATAGAGTTTTGCATGCCATGCTTGTAGTTGTTGTTAGTAAATGGGATTTGGGGGTGTATTCTGGTCTTTTAAGTAACCTTGTCATATCTCAGCATGCAAAAGAGCCATAGTCGGCAACCATTGAAACTGCCACGAATTGGAATGGATTTCAGCATTCATCTCACTATGGTTTTTCATGCACGTGAACCAAATTGTTGAAAACGGTATATTCGATTACGCTTGTCGAGGGAAAGGAAATATAGATCATGGGCTGTCCTTGTGGTCATAAATTATCGTCTTGTCCATGTCCCTCAATATACAAACAACATCGCTAAGTCATGCCTTGTATGCCTGTTTCTTTTTGTCGTGGTCTCTCTAAGTCTCTCTCCCAGCTTCTCAGGGGTATCATCCGCCAGTCTACAGGTACTTCTTCGGCGAAGTCTTTTTTCGCTCGTACAAGATGTACGCAGCAACCAACATGATCTGAGTCCCAATGATGACAAAGATGAGAGTCCCGTGTTTCGGCGCAGTCTGGACTGCCACGTGCTCCAACATAGTGCCGTGCGAATCGCCCAAGAGCCGCTTAATGTTGGCTTCCGAGTCGGCGATCTTGCGCGTGACGTCGTTCCTAAAGTTGTTCATGTCGCGCTCGAACGTGCTCAGTTGGTTCTGAAGCCCCTCGAGACGGTCAAGCTTGTTCAACAGCATCTTGACATCATGGATGGAAGACGAGGTCTCCTCATGGCGCTTCTCGTCCATGGTGCCGTGCGCCGCCACGGTGCGGAAGATGGTGGACAGGTGGTGGTTGATGCTCTGAATGCGGTTGTGAAGGTCGGCAAATTGCGCCTTGGTGCTAACAATCGAGTCGGCCGACTGGTCGGGGATGGCATCGTCGAAGGGCTCGTTTCCGCCATTGCCCCCGCGCGGCATGTTCTTCTCGCTGTTGTAGCCGCCCCGGTTGATGACGACCTGCTCTTGCTGCTGCTGTTGCTGTTGCTGCTGCTGACCTTGATTTTGCTGGGAAGGAGGGGCTCCACCCTGCGCGCCGAGGTTCTCGGTCATAACCACCATCTTGAAGACCTCAAAGGAGTCCGGGTTGTCGGCGCTCGCCGCGGTGATACCGAAGTTGTAGCCCGACGGCAGGCTGACCTTGTCGGTCTCGAAGCAGAGCCGGCCGTCGATCTCGACCTTGAAGCTGTTGTGCTCCTGGCGTAGCTTGATCTGCGATGGCCTGCCCAGGTTACGATAGCTGTAGTCGCAGTGGCCGAAAGCCAAGCTGTCGACACTCGACTGTGTTCGGTAGTCGGTCGTTCCGTCGTTCAGGAATCCACGAATCATGCCCGCACCTCCTCCGTAGCGGTCGACCACCAATGCCAGACCTTCGAAGCGGTTGACCGTGTAGATGCTCGCGGATCCCACAGCTTGCGCTCCTTGCCGGACCAACCAGATGTTGAAGTTTCCGCTCCCCCGTTCGGGCCCATTGGCTCTAAAGTCGACATCGGCGACCCATTGGTTGTACTGGTTCGGGTTATCGCCCCATACGGCTCCTCTGGCATTTCCGGGCGAGGGCTGAGTAAGGATAACCTTGTTGGAGAGGATCTCGGGGGTGTTGGGTTGTCCCTGTAAGGAGAAGCCAGGCACCGACTGTTGACCTTGGGGGTTTATCCTATGCGACCACACAAAAGGTAAGCTTGGGACGAACGCGGGGACATGGCAATGGCAAGGGTTTGTGGCTCTCTGTTTACCTTCCACTATACCCAAAGCTGAGGCTGTCTACGAGGAAGTTCTGTGCGGCCTCTGCTGAACCTGCAGCTGCGGCCAGGCACGCAGCTAGTACCGAGGGAGCTGTTGTTGGGCGCATGGTTGTGGCGATCCAGCACCGTCTGAGAGAAGAAGAAGAAAGAAGGGAATGATGTGAAGCTCGGGAGAAGCTGCAGGAAAGAGGAAGCAATTGGAAAAAAGGCAACAAATCACTTCAACGAGTGCTGGGTAGTGTTGGTGGTGGATTGGGACTGGCCAGTTTTATGCTGAGACCCCTGCCAGATATGGGTTGTCTGGAAGGTGGGCTGAGGACACTTTGCTCGTAATTGAGCCGAATAGACTGAGCTGGCGGATTTAGCACGGCGGGAGGGTGACAGCTTGTCAGGCCACGCATGTACACTCCAGCAACCAGAACAGGGTCTTTTTCCTGTGATAGCCTGCAAATTGTCTGATGGAAAAAATACAGGATCAATGATAGTGGGATACCGAGTGCGATGGTAGTCCAGGATGTGAAAGTCGAGGCTGTTAATTATACTCGTGCATGCTCCGTGCCAGGAACCGTTACGGACAGCGGATGTACTTTTTGCTGGTCGTAGCTGAGACAATGGAATTGGGTGCTTGAGATTATCTGGGGTAAGCTGTGATCCAAATTTGGGAGCGAGCACATGTGCTGTTCCAGCCTGATGCAAGCAAGTCCATGTGTACCCTTGCAAGCTATACCTGACCCCTGTCGTCGGCGATTGCTGATCCCGACCTACAGGCACAATTATTCCTTGTCAAACACCACAAATTAAGGAGGAGCAGCGCTGTCACTTAAGGGCACTCTCCAGAGCAGAAAAAAGGCTGCTTGGTCAAAGTCACCACGTCAATCGATTGAACTGCGCCCGCCTCCATTGACCAGTCCATGGCTAGATGTCGCCTTCTTCAATGACACTATCACCATGACTGAGATTCACCCTTCTCTGTGGCAATGCGCCGTTGTCGCAGCCGCGCTGAAGATCCTGCTCTTCCCTGCCTAGTAGGTTCACCATCTCATCCTCATACCCATCCTCACCCTCCTGTTTGGTGAGCATCTTGCCTTGCCTACGACACGCGCTGACCCATGCTTCAAAAGTAAATCCACCGACTTTGAGGTTCATCGTAACTGGTTGGCCATCACCAATAGTCTGCCAATTTGGGATTGGTATTATGAGAAGACCTCAGAATGGACTCTGGACTACCCCCCTTTCTTCGCCTACTTCGAGTGGGCGATGTCCCAAGTGGCCTATTTGGTTCACCCGGTGATGCTGCGGCTTCACAACCTGGGTTACGATAGTTGGCAGGCCGTCTATTTCCAGAGGTTCAGCGTCATTGTGACTGAGCTTGTCCTGATCTATGCTCTTCAAATGTAAGCAAACTCCTGCCCGCTCCAAGGATTGCAACTTACAATATGTGTGCGCCAAGGTTCATCGACTCCGCTCATGGGACTTCCAGGCGAGCTGCGCAGGCAGCTGCCATCTCCATCTTGTTATCGCCCGGACTTCTCATCATTGATCACATTCACTTCCAGTACAATGGATGCATGTACGGGATCTTGATCGCATCCCTGGTTCTGGCTCGGAACAAATCGGGCTTCCTTGCCAGCGGTCTTGTCTTCGCGGCGTTGCTCTGTATGAAACACATATATGCTTACCTAGCCCCGGCATATTTCGTCTTCCTGCTCAGGACATACTGTCTGTCGCCACGGTCCATCTATAAGATCCAGTTCTTCAACTGTGTCAAGCTAGGATCTGGGATCGTCGCCATCCTCGGGCTAGCTTTCGGACCGTTCACCTTGAAAGGGCAAATGCCCCAGATCCTGAGTAGACTCTTCCCTTTCTCCCGGGGTCTATGTCATGCCTACTGGGCACCCAATGTATGGGCCATGTATTCTTTCATGGATCGGATCCTGATTGCTGGTAAGTGTTATCACGTACCGCCTGTTTGGAACCTTGTCACTAACGATCACCATTAGTTGCGCCACGAGTCGGGCTCCCTGTCAACCAAGAAGCATTGAAAAGCGTCACCAGAGGCCTGGTTGGCGATACATCGTTTGCCGTGCTTCCGGAAATAACGCCGCGCATCTGCTTCGCCCTTACTCTCCTTTTCCAGGCTATCCCGCTTACTAAGTTGTTTCTGCGGCCGACTTGGGAGGCTTTCATCGGAGCAGTCACCCTGTGCGGCTACGCGTCTTTCCTGTTCGGCTGGCACGTGCATGAGAAAGCGATCCTTCTTGTCATTATTCCTTTCAGTCTCATTGCGTTGAGAGATCGCCGCCATCTCAGTGCCTTTCGTCCCCTGGCCGTATCGGGCCACGTCTCCCTATTTCCGCTACTCTTCACCCCTGCCGAGTTTCCCATCAAGACTGTCTACACGATCTTCTGGTTGATGCTGTTCCTTGTCATGTTTGACCGCCTCGCGCCCGCCTCCAACCGACAACGATTCTTTCTGTTTGACCGTTTCAGTACGCTTTACATCGCAATCAGTATCCCGCTGATTGTGTATTGCTCTTTGGTCCATGGGGTTGTCTTTGGCAATCGCTACGAATTCCTGCCTCTGATGTTCATGAGCTCCTACTCTGCCGTGGGAGTCGTGGGGAGCTGGCTAGGTTTCATGGGGGTGTATTTCACGTCATAGCGTCAAGATCAGGGTGGTCTGGCAAGGCCGAGTAGATAAGTAGATGTTCATACCCAAATAGAACGTGCGTTTCATAGTAGTAATCGAGAAGAATTGGCTTGCTCCTAGAACTCCAGCGTCATCAGGCACGGGCACAATCCACTCTCGCCAAGATCGGTTTCTTCATTCACGGACTATAATATGAAATACAATCTGATAATAGAGCCCATGGAGTTTCTGGGTCTATTTTTATATATTAATAGTTGAGTATATCATGGTGTTGATGCTCTTAACAAAGTCTGGAAAAGAGTTACACCGAATTGGACCTGGACATGGGTTGCAGCAGGAATCGTATGGAGCAGGCCTCTGCTAGGGAGGGTCAAGGTTTGGGCCCTCATTGCCTGACTAAAGCACCAGTTTTGCCAGTCCCGCGAGGAGCCCCAATTCTTTGCAAGGGAGGCGCATCTCAGGAAATGTTGGAAACAACAACCAAAACCAATATAACTCACACCGTCGAAACTTTTGACACGCTTCAATTTGCATTATCAAACAAGAATTGACATGCACACTGTCCCATGGACCGCATAGTAAGGGAGGGGTGGTGGAATAGACATATAGACTGCATACTCCTATAACATCCCACAGTGCCTTATAAAAAGGTCTAGTGGAAGCAATGGAAGCTTTAATAGACATAGATATATATACTAAACATTTTACCTTGCCCGGTCCAGCATGAGCCTAAGGTGTATGAGCTCGAAGGGGGTCTGTTCATGAAGTGGTCCCCGGAAGGAGAAGCTTGTCGAGGATTAAGGGACCTCTGATGGACCCCCGAGCCTAGGAAACCGTATATGGTGCATTGCTGGAGCAAATGAAGGGGAAAAGCGGTGGTTCAAGGCTCGTTCGAATGCCCTGGCGTCGGGGAGTCGATCGAATATAAGAACGTGGGTGAAAAGCGGACGAGGGGCCTCTGGATGCTTAGAAGGCGCTCGAGGAGATGGGGAGGTGGTCTCGGTGTATTAAGTGGGACGAAAGAGAGAGAGACAATGCCGGGAGCCAATACCTTAGCCCTTTCATGCCCCCCCTGCTAGTGGGGCTGCTTCTTCTCTTCTTCTACCTCTTTTCTTTAACCTACTACTTCCGACCTTGCCTACCTCTTCCCTACTTACATAGTTTTTTTTTTTCCTTCGCAACCCAACAATCTCGCCAAACCCGCCGCCAGCGAGCCCAATGCGACTTCCGCCGATCCCCTGATCCTCTGCACCGGCCATCGCCCTCCCGATTTAGCCCACTTACACCGGTCTGGACGCGTCTTGATTCGCCCTGACCGCGTTTCCGGCCTCGTGAGTATTCCTTGTTCCGCCATCCTCTCCCACCCGGAGCACACACATCACAACCTACTAGCACCCTGGTTGGACCACTCCCGAGATCCGCAAATTCCTGGTCAAAACATTGCACACAGCTTTTCCACCCACGCCCACGCCCTTTGCACTTTTTATTCTCTACAACCTCTTAAGACATCCAATCCAAGCTACTTACCATCCCGACTTATAAGTCACAAGGCTGACTTTCAGCCTTGCAGCTCAAATTCCCAACTAGTTGCCCTCCGGCTCCGGGGTCGCGACTACCACCACTCTGTGCCACCAACATGGTATGTCTCGACGCGACTCTCTCTAACAACTGCTTCTGACTTGACTCCCAAAGGTGCTCTTCAAGCGAAAACCGGTCCAGTTCGTACAGACGCCCAATCTCCAAGATGAGTCCACAGAGGTAACTTTTTTAACCCTACTTGGAGACAAGTACAAATCCGGGAGCCAGGACTAACGCAAACCTAGGTTTGGCACATTGCGCAAACGGGGGAGATCTTCACCTCGTATGAAGAATACCTGAACCGGTAAGTCGCATTTGCTCTGTTGCGCATCGAGTATGCTTTCTGTTCCACGCATTGCTAACTGGCGCCCAGTCTGGACTTTTACACTCAAGTACATAGACCCCTCGTTCGAAGTGCCGCGCATTACGATACTAACCTTGCCCCATAGCCGCGATTTATCTGCCAAATCACCGGCCACTCCGGGCTGACATTCTTTTCGGCGCTCCAGAGTGAGGTATGTTCAGTCCCAGCGCAATTATCTACTCAAACCGGCACATCTTGGGATACGCGACTGGGACCGTCTAACCGCGTCGAACAGCTCGCCGGCGCACAAGAGGTCGACCAGGCCTTCCCCGAAGCAATCAAGGGCCCTGTGCTTCGGCGCATCCAGTTCCAGACCCTCTCGCGGATCGATCATCTCGTCGACATGATTTACGAAGAGTTCAAAGACGACTACTACCCCGGCGAGCCTGTGACGATCCACTTGATGAACGGGGAAAGAGTAACGGGTGTGGTTCGGGACAAGACAAGATTCGGGAGCCGACTTGCGCCAGACGGAACTCTGATCCCTCCCTACATCCGGTATATTGCGAGCATTGACGGCCGCCCCAGCGAGGAGGCTGTTGTGGACGACAAACATTGTCACCGGGATAAGAAAGCCTTCACCAAATCGGTCATCCGGTCCTTTATAAAGAAGACTGTCACGCGTGAAGCATGGAACGGTGCCCCTTGGCTCGTCAAGCATGATGTTGCGCAACAGTACCACATCGACACCCGAGTTCCTCCGCACCTGCGCTACGACATGAAGCTCCTCGAACGGAAACAGAACCAGGCTCAGAAGAAGGCGCACAACCCTAACCATTGGCCCGAGATGGGCAACGGCAATGCACAGGTCCACAACCTTGGTCCTGCGCGCCTTCCCGAACTGAAGCCCGCCCCAAAGAGCCATACCACTAAGGCGCCAAAACACTCGCATGGCCATCCGCCTCCCGAATTACCACTTATGCCTCCCACAAAAGGCAATAGACAGGGTGTCTTCGTAGGCCGTGAACCAGGTTACTTACCTGGAAACAACCCCTTCCAGTTCCCCGTGTCATTCCGGACCAACATGCCGCCTCCGCCGCCTCCCGTCTTCCTCCCACCTGAACCGGCGCCCCCGCCTCCGCCGCCCAAGTACCCCATCGAAGACTTACAGCTCGAGCCTCGTGATGACTATGTCCGACCTGCACTCAAATTCCTGTGCAACGATCCGCCGGAGGGTATTGTGGACAGTGGCGCCCGAAATGACAAAATCCTCATGAGGTCTATTGGACCTCTGCTGGAGACTTGGGACACGCTCAACGTCTATTGCGAAATCTTCAAGCTCGACTCATTCACGTTCGATGATTTCGTGGAGGCAATGGAGGTGGCTAGCGATAATACACCCTGCCAGTTGTTCACCGAGGTACACTGTGCTGTTCTCAAACACATTGTCACGTCCGAGGCCGACGGTGGTAAAGTCCAGGTTAACCTCCCAGAGCTCGATGAAGATGAGGAGGACGAGGAGGATGAGGAAGACGAGAGCGGTCTAGCATCTCCTGAGCCTGAGCCCGAGCCAGAACCCAAACCGAGTGGCCGCACTACAAGACGCAGCCTGGCTAAAGCAGAGGCCGAAAGGATACAAGCCGAGGCAGCTGCTGCAGAGAAGGAAAAGGAGAAAGAGGCTGAGCCCCCTGTCAAGCATCGTGCTCCCCAGGTCCTGGCCGATTTTGACTGGGTAGAGCATCTCAAGAAAAGGAATTTCCAAGATGGTGGCTGGCAGCTGATTATGGTCGGCCTACTCCACCAACTGTCCAAAGCGCCCCGCGAGACCGAAATCTGCGAGGAGCTTTTGAGTCACCTTGTTCCCGCCGACGTTGAGCCTACACAAGAGACAGTGCGCCAGCACTACGACAGTCTCGACCTGAACCTACGCATACAGGCACTCCAGATCATTTGCATGTTGACGATACAAACTAAGGCTGTTCGCCAGTATATGGAGGAATGCGCCGAGACGATGACAACATACCGGAAAGAGAAGATTGAGTGGCAGAGGAAAAGAAAACAAGCGTAAGACAGGCCCCCAAAATCTCATGATGAATCTATGACAATTCTAACCCTTTCTAGTATCGAGGACCTTAAGCCACTCAACGACCAGCGGAAGATTCTGCTCCCTGACAACGTGCCAAAGCCGGAGGAAGAGACCAAGACGAACGGAGATGTCAAGATGGTAGACGTCGAAGAGTCCGCAGCCGAGCCTAGTGAAGAGGCAGCCGATAGTGATGAGGAGGCCCATGCTCGGCGAAGTCTCCGGCGCGGCGGCGACAGAGCCGCTGAGCGTCAGCGCAAACGCGAAGCTGAAGAAGCCAAGAAGAAAAAGGAAGCAGAGTTGGCCGCCAAGATGCCAAAACAGTCGAAGCAGTTCATCAAGGTTGTCAAGGATATCCAGAAGAAAGAGGATTACATCAAACAGTGCGAGGAAGAGATTGCTACCCTCGACAACGATCTCCGCGAGGCCGACTGCGGGCGCACCCGGGTCCTGGGCAAGGATCGATTCTGGAATCGATACTACTGGTTTGAGCGCAATGGCATGCCGTACGGTGGCCTGCCGAACAGCTCGACAGCCGAGGCTGCTTACGCTAACGGCTGCATATGGGTGCAAGGACCTGACGACATTGAACGGGAAGGCTATATCGACCTTCCGGCCGAGCTACAGGCCGAGTACAAAGCACAGTTCAAGGTGACAGTGCCCCAGCGCAAGAAGATGGAAGAGGGCCGAACCAGCGTGTTCAATGCTCACCAGTGGGGATATTATTCTGATCCAGGGGATGTTGACCAACTGCTGAACTGGCTTGATCCCCGCGGTTACAATGAGCTCAAGCTGCGCAAGGAAATCATGGCTTTCAAGGACAAGATCGTGACCAACATGGAAAGCAGGGGCAAATATCTCGGCCCTCCACCTGAGGAGAAAGAGCCGGAGAAGAAGGAAGACACTAAAGAGTCGAAACGCATGAGCACTCGTGCCAAGAATCACACATCCCCCGAACCGTTGGCATTCCGGTGCCAGAACTGGACGAATACTATGGCCATTGAAGAGCTGGGCCATCTCCATAGTGAGCTCCCGCCGCCGCCGCCGCCCAAAAAGGGCAAAGGAGCTCGCAAGTCTCGAGGCTAGATGTCGCCGCACTCGAAGAGCGAGTGACAATAACGACGGATCTGAAGCCATCGGGTTTCCGGTATATCCAAATGCAAAATCTGTTAGGATTCATACACAGCCAATATCCCTTGGCTGGCTACAGGGACTCTCAAGTTCCCCTTGGTGTCTGCGACTTTACGATACTGAAATTTGACACGATAAGGCACTTATTTTCCTGTTCGATAGACTTGGCGTTCCGATCAGCTTTCTGGAAGGGGGGCATGCATGAAATGATTCAGACATTAAGGTGCATTGGGCAAGCGAGCGAGGTCTTTTCAAGACACACAAAAAGTGCACGTTTGGCAGAGCGGATAGTTTTGCTAGGGTTGTTCGTGAAGCTGAAGGGGGTCGGCTTCTTGCTTTCCTTTCTCTGCGTCTGACGCAGCACGGCGTTGCGTTGCATTTGCATTTGCGTTATTTAGAGATGCCATCCACGGTGCCTGCATGGAAAAGGTAGTCAACACAAACTGGCTATACAGCATGGCATGACATGGCGACGCAGAACTCTGCCACCCCTATTGTGATTCCATATGGCCGTACATTCACACGAGAATATACTACTACAAACTGCCTCCAATGTATCACCTCGCTTCTTTTGTGTCGTAGTCCAATGTTCAATCACATGCTAACTACAGTCTGCTGAGTACGAATTCCATGTACTTTATGTGTGTAAAAGACCGTCGGCAGGTCGGTGTATTTCAAGAATACGTCCCAATCCACCCACCGTGGATATTAGTGGGCCTCCGTAGAATCGGCGAATTGAAGATGGACCTGTGCCACGGTGGATGCATTCAATGCTCTGCCACGGTGGTCTCTTTATGCCAGTGGTCCCACGGATGAGAATGGGGGCAGTCTCAAATGCGATTGAAGAACATCTATTCTACTGTTTGACCATCTTTCCCCTTTCATTAGATATCCAGTCTTTTATATGCTTAATGTATAAACAAGCACGCCATCTGTAAGATTTCGTCATGCAAGATCCTGCATTTCTGGGCAAGGAATCAAGGTAGGATCGCTCTCAGCCGTCAGGGCAAAAGGGGAATTCTAGAAGCCCGAACGAAGATCGGCCCCCCACCTCGGTCGGTTGGCCTGAAGTCTAGCAGGGTTTGCAAGGCATCAGGATTAAAGTCGCTGCTAGATGCTTGCTGCCTGAGCTGTCTGCGAGTCTGCTCTGCCCCTGCCCAGCGCGCCCAGCCTTCAGCTACATACATACATGTATGTACAAGTAACCAACCGTATTGGTGCAGGCTGTCCATCCAATGGCAAAGAGTGGAAGTCGATGGGCAATATTGAAGAGGATGCAGGGTGCAGGATGCATATATTTGCGGGGAAAGAGGTGGGAGATGGTTGCTGGTTGTCGTCCAGCACATCAAAACCGTGACGAATATTCAATAGTCCGGACCGCGGTCCAGAAGGTGCCATGGGCAAGACTCCCGACTACATGTAACCAGACCAAAGCACCCAAAGGCTACACATGCTGTCGAAGCTCGCATAATAATCGGACGGAATACAGTATGTAATTAAGTACGTCGGACAGGCCCTGGAATAAACGAGATAAAAAATTGACGGTTCGGTTCTGCGGCACGCCGTTACTACGCCTGTTAACGATTAGTTGAAAGCTTGGGTATCTTGGTGTGTCTTTTGATGGCCCTCGTGCGCAATCGAGCCTCAAAAGGACGACGAATCTTGGCGTCATGATCTGTCGCTACCGTACCGACGGCGCGGTCAGGGCTTTTTTTTTTGGAAGGGGGGCCTTGCCTGTCTTATTAGCCATCCCATTCAGCTAGCTGCAGTCTCGGAAGCGAATCCTGGAGGCTCGCGCGACCGACGGCCAGGGACAAGAGCGAGTGCGGTGAGACTACCGGCAGCATGACGTCAAACACGGAAACCCCTGGTCCTGCGCGGTCGTCTGCACCTACTTATACTTGATGGGACGAACGTTCATTCTGATTGACTCGATCCAGCCCGCAAAGCAGGTATGTATGTCAGGTGCATCATTTAGATTAGAGATGAGAGAGGTTATATCGACACTAGACCCCGGATTACCCGAGTTCGTCATCCATAGCGCCTATTTCCAAGCATGCAGTGCAAGGTGAAAGTGAAAAACACAAGGGAGGGGGCGCGGGCCCGGTCAGAGGATGCAGGATTGCAATTGATTGATGGATTTGGTCCAGCTTACTGGAATACGGCTGTGCGAGGGCGACATTGTGGCATTGCTTGTTGCCAGTCAAGCAACTGCTGACTGGTTCGCCAGGTTAGCGGCTGCAACGTGGGGGCAATGCACTGAGAACAACAACCCGGTTCCTCGCATGCAGACTGACAGAACTGACATGACATGTTGGGTGCATGTATCTTTTTCTCTCTCTGCCTTTGCATTTGCATTACCCAGACAGACAGGAATATGAATCAGCACTGCTGGATTCCATACCGACCCCCTGGAAAGAATGCCATCTGTCTGTCTGCTTAGGCCCTCTTGGAAACTAGGTCTGTTTATTTTCCATACTTCCCAGTAGCTGCTGCCATGGAAAGTCTGACTTTCTCGTTACTACTACTACTTCCTTTTAGCCAACCCAACCCCAACCCTGCTTGTCTATCTACCTACCTACTTACTTATATACATTACTTACCTTACCTTGACCACACACACCACACAAACACATTGCTTCCTCCTCTAAATCAAATCCATGATCACCACCTCGTTTTCAATAAAAAATAAAGGTGATAATTGGTTGTTAATTGGCCTGCTTCTATTCACTTGTGACACCATCCCTTGCTCTCTCCTTCTATAAAGAGACGCTGTCTTATCTGCCAATTCCCCCGGCATATCCGAACCACAAGTTACTCATTAGTCGCCTATCTACCAGTGGATACCCTCCCCCAGCCGGAGCTTGCTCTACCTCGGGCTCATAACGGACCATCTATTTTCAAGATTACCAATGGAATCTTATTCTTGACGATCCTTCGCAAACTCATCCTTCTGACAAAACCCTTTATCGTGGGTTTGCTCATCCTCACAAGCTCGTTGTTTAGGGAGGAGGAGTGTAAGCAAACCGGCATCATGGCCAACACGTCAACCATCAATGCTTCGCCGGTATTGCCACCCAACGGCAATGGTAATGGGCAACTGAACCACAGCAGGGAGCCTCAAGGCCTGGCTATCCCCTCGAGGGAACCGCCGCCCCAATCCTCGTCGTCGGATAGCGGCGGAGAGGACGATCCTCTTTTCGTTGATCCTGACGATGCGCAGGGCATGATCCAGCCTGCCTTGAGCCCCGTAGTCACCCGCTTGACGTCGCCCAAGACCCCGGCTGCAGAGAAGGCGGCCGCCATGGACCGGCTGGAGGGCGGTGGGCTTTTCAGCATGCTGGAAGGGGACCCGACACCAGAAGTCGGCACATCTACTTCACAGGGACCCGCAGACTCCGGCCCAAGTGCCACACGGAAGGACCTGGCCAAGGCGGCCAATCGTCACAACAGAGGCTTCTCCGTCGGCCAATTGCCATCCCAGCCGATAGAAATGGAGAAGCGCCCTTCCCCATGGCAAGCTGGGCCCAGAACGCACATTGTTGAGGGCGAGTCATCGTCGAAACTTTTTCGATATGGGGGCTTCGGCCAGAGTCCGCAACGGAGATCGACAACGACCGGAGCCGAGACATTTAGAAGGATCCGCGGAGCTTTTCCTAGCATCACGCTGCCTACTAACTTTTTCTCCAACATTACCTCGCCTTCATTTCTTTCTGGGAGCACTCCAAAACAACAGAGTTCGGAAAAGGGTGCACTACCTTCAACTGACGGCAACGCAGAGTCGCGGTCCGTTACTGCGAAAGATGCGTCAGGTCCTAACAGCGCAAGAAGTGAGCCAGCGGAAGATCGGTTAACAAATGCGCCCTTCGTGAGGAGTCCGAACGGTTTGGATGCGACGTCCAGGCCCACATCCGCAGTGTCTAATAGACCCAGGGCCATTCGCAGATCAACTTCGCACGACTCGATGCCCTACCTTACGCTTTCACGAGTCTCATCATATGGAGATGACGACAGATGGGGTCATGTGCGCGAGCAGACTAACTCCAGACTCAAGGCCATCAAAGACAGCTGGGACAGGCCCACCTTCCAGATGCCCCGGCTCCCCAACATGATACCGGCACCTTTGAAACGCAACTCGATATTTGGTGCAGAGGGTACTAGTCCTGCACCTTCTCCAAGTGCACCTAGCCCGGGTTTTAGTTCAGCACTCGACAGCAAGTTCCCCGAACTGGATCGTGCAATGGAATCTTTGACGGGCGACATTGTCATCATGGGTGGCTATCGAGGATCTGTGCTGAGATCGACCAAGACGAACAGGCAAGTCTGGGTCCCGGTCAAAGTAGGACTGAACATAAGAAAGGTGAACCTGGAGGTAGGGTTGGATCCCGAGGATGAAGAAAGGATGGAGGAAACTGTCTACCCTTCGGGCATGTTAACAAACATTGGCCCTGTCGATATTTCCAAGCGGCTGTTCAAAAAGTTGCGGGAGTGCGAGAATGCCAAGAACGGGAAACTGCGGGTATGGGACTTCGGGTGGGATTGGCGACTGAGTCCCAAGCTTCTCTCGAGGAAGTTGATCGAGTTTCTGGAAAAGCTTCCATCCAACCAGGCTGTCGTTTCGGAGCCGAAAGGCGCCACAGTCATAGCGCACAGCTTGGGAGGCTTAATCACGCGTCACGCCGTAAATCACAGGCCGGAGTTATTCGCTGGTGTGATATATGCTGGGACGCCCCAGCGATGCATCAATATTCTGGGGCCACTGCGGAACGGAGATGCCGTAATGCTTAACGAAAAGGTACTTACGGCTCATGTCAACTTTACGCTCCGGACCTCGTTTGTCTTTCTGCCCGAGGACGGTTACTGCTTTGTCAACAGGCACACTGGGGAGGAGTTTCCAGTCGACTTTTATGATCCCCAAGCATGGGCCCAATACAGCCTGTGCCCAAGTATCGAGCCGCCGCAGCCGGCGTGGAATACCAGGCAGAGTCCCTTCGGGTCGTTCCTAAATCTGTCCGCTTCCTTGCCCAACATGCCCGGGAGGAGCCGGGGCAACAGCAGTGCCAGTGAACTCCGTGGACCGCAGGCGCGCAACAGCCCTGCAGCGGAATCTGCCCGACATGAAGTCACGCAAGACCGAACACTGGGCATGCAGATGGGCAGCGGACAGGCGGACGCGAAGGGCACCCAGCAGAATCGCAACGACGCAGATAACGCGTCCAAGGAACGGAACATGGAGTACCTGACTCGCACGTTGAGAGACACGAAACAATTCCGCGCCGAACTGGCTCACAAGCCGGAGTTGGCCGAGAGCAATTTGTATCCTCCGTTCGCCGTCATGTACGGAAAGGATATTCCGACCGTCTTTGCTGCCCATGTAACGTGCCGTGAAGCGATCGCCAGCACGGATTGCTACGATGAGCTGATGTTCCGCAGCGGCGATGGCGTCGTACTAGCGCGCGAGGCCATGCTGCCTCCTGGCTACGATATAGTCAAGGGCGGTCGCATCAGTACGGACCGTGGGCATATCACTATCCTGGGCGACCTGAACGCGGTTGGCCAGGCACTGGACGCGATCACACGAGGTCGCAAAAAGGGCATAGGGCTTGGTCCTTCGGCTCAGGGGGCAAAGTCCATATCGTCGGGTTAGAGGCCGCGGCGATGGTATAGTGCCTGAGGTGATGCAAACATTTTAGCGAAATGGTATAAAGGTTTGGTCCCGGTTCAAGATCACATAGGACGCATGGAGTTATCGAGGAAACTAGATTTTTACCAGGTAGGGCAGATAGATATAGGTGCTGACGCCCTTCTATGATGATGGGGTGGTCAGCTTGTGTATAATAATGAAGAAGGCTTTTAGCAATCATCAATACTCGGTCTTAGCCTATATTGGTCCAAAGGGGTGATTTTTAGGTGGCATTGTGAGGTATTTAGAGGCTCTGGATCCCCGGTCCTGCCCGGAGCCAAGCTTTCCACTAATACCCGCGGCCCTTGGCGCAGCTTGCAGTAAAGCCAACCTCGTTGAACAGTCAATGTTACTGTCATGGCGCTTTGAACATGAATAGTATCAGGACGAAATCGATTGCTTGGATTTGGCGAGTTACTGTGCGCATGTCATTCAAACTAGGGCCTGCCATAAGTTAAGAAGAATTCGGGATATATTGATCTGTAGAGTTTGTCTATCAGCAATCGAGAATCAAATAGCCATGTTTCCTGTTTCACTATTCTACAACGGTTTATCTGATATATCAACGTTTATGCTTTAATGAGCACGACGAGCCGCCTACGGAATCCATGCGCGGCGTAAAGGATGCCGTAGCGGGTGGCTAGAGATCAGTGACAAAGCCCACCTCGACAATCCTATCGGCATCGAGATCCATGTCGGCCATCTTGGCGCGCGAGTTGTCGAGGATGCAGAGGAAGGCCGTCAGCAGCATGCGGCGGATCCAGACGCGGACGCCGACTTTCCGCTTCTGGAGGCGCATCGTCTCCTTGCCGACGACGTAGACGGTCTGGGCCGTGTAGGCGGCGCGGAGGGCGTCGAGCTCGGCGATGCTTCCCGGGCAGCCGCCCGAGAGGATGCGCTCAATCTGGTGGACGATCTCGGCGTCGAGGCCGGGCCGCAGCACGTAGTCGGCGTAGCCGTGGCGGAGGACGACGCGGTAGCTGTGGGGGCCGAAGACGCCCGGGGAGGCGCGGGCGACGATGTAGCGGTCGTCGGGGCTCACGTAGGGTACCGGCAGCGACCGCACGTGGAAGAAGACGACGACGCGCGGGCGGGCGGCGAACTTGGTCATGAACTGCGCGAACGACGTCGACACCACGCTCGGGTCGTCCGACTTGGAGAAGAAGATGCCCAGCCCCGGCACCGTGCCAATCCGCGTCCCGCCCCACTGCCGGGCCAGGTGCGGTGGCGTCCGCTTGAGGTTCAGGAGGCTCTCGGGCCGCAGCCGCTTGGTGGACTCGGCGGCCCATTGAGCCTCCTTGCCGTACCGCCACAGCATGAGGATCGACGACAGGACGAAGCCGAACGCGAGGGTGAACCTGAAAAAGAAGGACATGTACGTGTCAGCACAAATCGAGCGTCATATGCCTAGGAAGATAGAGCTTACCAGGCCCCTTCGGGTATCTTGGTGAGAACGGCCGAAGTGTACGTGGCGTCGAGGGCGAGGAATATCAGGAACACGGGCAGAACGAAGTAGAGTGGGATCTGCCAGATTAGTATGGCTACCAGTGCCACCATAAATGTCGAGAGGAGTGTCACAAGAATGGCACAAACGCCATAAGCGCTGCCGAGAGCAGTGGTCTATAGTCGTAGTGGTTTCAGCTTTGTATCCTTTCAAAAGGATGCCTGCCGACTGCTCGCAAACTGAGGAACTTACGTTATCGAATATAGCGGTCACAGCCACCGTGCAGATCATCAACAGCCAGTTGGCAGCAGGGATGTAGATGTGGTAATGGAAAAGCTTGGAGGTATGGATAACCTTGAGGTTGGGAAAGTAGGATAGGCGCATCACCTGGCTCAAAAGTTGAAAGGTGGAAGTGATCAGGGCCTGGGAAGCGACGACGGCCGCGAGTACGGCAATGACCAAACTGAAATATAACGTCCCTGGTGGTACTGTGTAGAAGAACGGGTTGCTGTAGGCTTTCTTCGTGGCGTCCTCAGATATGAAGGCTGCCTGGCCGATATAGGCGAAAAGCAGGCCTGTCGGTTACGTGTCAATTAGCTGAAGGTAGGTAAGTAGGGCATATTCGAGGATGTTTGACTTACAGGGAAATGTCATCCCGAGCCATGATATCTGGACTGCTTTCTTGCTGAAAGCAGCTAGGTTCGCGAACTATTGGGTTATTAGAGCGATATTGACGCAGACGATGCAAGTAAGAGCTGCTTCACACAGTCATGGTGGACTCACCATAGCTTCGGCTCCCGTGAATGCAAGTAGTAGACCACTGAGCGACTTCCAGCCCTCATGGCCATTGCGGACCAGGTAAGCAAAGGCAAAGTGTGGGCTGAAAGCTTTCAGCACCGTATAGTCATACGTGACCAGATTGTATATCCCCGATCCCAAGTTGAATAGCAACCAGACCATCACGATCGGAGCAAAGGATGTGCCAAGCTTGGATGTCCCAAACGGCTGGACCAGAAAGAATAGCGCCAGAATGCAACAGGCGATGCCGGTGACAGTTGGTTTGCCCAAGCCAGGGTTGACAACACGGACTCCTTGGACGGCACCCAAGACAGACTGAGCCGGGGTTAAGATACCATCAGCTATGACGAGCGAGACTCCGAGAACGCCGACAATCTGCAAAGCGAGCTTGGCGCGCGAGGAATTCTCGAGAAATCCCCGAAGCCTTTGGTTGGTGGACTTGGCATCGTCTTTCTGGCTAAGGTTGGGCTGTGACGCTCGTCGTGAGCTATACGGATCTTCCGGCGTGATGTTCATGGATCGTGCCAATAAGCTATAGAGGGCAAACGTGCCTCCATGGCCATGGTCACCAGCAGCCAGGACGATGAAGCAGTACTTCACAGTGACAATCAAAACCAGAGACCAGATTATGATGGAAAGTGCCCCGACCAGCTAGCGAGAGGTCAGCTTCCAAGTTGTCATTTTCTTGGTGTATACGGGATAGGGATAATCCACTTACATCATCCCAGGATGGATGGCTGTTGAAGGTGGAGGAGAAAACATATAGGGGAGATGTGCCAATATCGCCGTAGATGACTCCAACGCTCTGAAACGAGAGCCAGACGAGAAGGCTTCCGTGGTAGTTCTTTTCCTTTCGTGTAAGCTGCTGCATGAAAATGCTCCGGGTGGTGATGGTAACGTTACCTGCGCATGGCCAGTATCCAGGTCTTCCTGGTCCAGTCGTTTTGCCCGTTCCAGATCGTCCACTCTCTGGCTTTTATCGCTGATGTTGGTGGCCTGCGGCTTTAATGGTATCTTGACCGTCGAGTGGCATTTTTCGATACTCGCTCCTGTGGTCGGGCTTTTCCGCGGCGGGTGTTGAGGCAATCTGCCCTTGGTCATCCTGAGCACGGATTCGACGGGCGCATGGTTGCTCATCACGGAAGTAGCAGATCTTTGAGATAAACACTGAAACTGTGGAAAGACAGAACAAGAGACCGTGGAGCTGATACACTCGAACTGGACGTTTTTTATATTTCTACATTGACGGAGTGGGCGTAGCTTTATTCTCAAGCCTTGATCTATCCCGTAGAACTCGTCGTTTTACGGATGAGTTGCCACTTATGCTGAGTGATGCCTTCGGTCTACTGGACTGAAGGACGAAGCAGGAATGGGATCCGCGGTAAGTAGTATCCATTGGAACTGCATGGCTTGCTACTAACCACAAGGGGACCATGCAGTTGGAGATGGGGGAGTTGGACGGTAGAACGGTCAGCAACTAGACCAGTAGAATCTCGAGAAAGCGATCCCAAAGGGAACCACATCCCGGGCTGCAGGAGTCAGATGCTAGCCGCGATAGCCTCAACATAATCAGATTGGTAGGGTAGGACAACAATGCAGGCGATGATTAGTTCAACGGTGCTGCAGGTGGAAGTTGGCTGCTGACTAGTTCGCCCGGCTCGTGATCGATGCGCCACCGGGAAACAAATGCCTCTCCCTGTTTCACAGCTGCAGATTATGATCAGCAAGCCAGGATACGTTGGTCTAAATGAGTTATTTGCATAGATCTGGAGAATTGACAGATGCGGTGAATGTCATTCTGTAAAATCGCGGTCAATGGGTTTAATCTAGGCTTGACTATCAGAAGCCACGCCAGACACCATCCGTCTTTCCTTCGAGGGCGCGGGGCAGCCCAGCAAGCATGGTGATATCATTCTCCAGGTCCTATCCACGCGCAGGACCTGTTGCTTTCAGACATTCATTGGTTCAAAGACTTCTCTGATGAGAAGCTGTATTGGATTAGGAGCAGCGTATAGTGCATCCTGTTCAATGCCGTTGACCGCTTGGAGTTGGCAACCGATCGCTTGATCTGAACGACTTATAGGCGGCAGTAGATATGGCGCCGATGCTTGGTTCTGACTCGTAACTGCTTGATGCAGCGAAACTGGAGGGAGCAGGAGTAACATATATGGTTGAGTACAGTCGCCCGACAGGGCATTACTCTTTCTTTTGATTCAAACGTTTTCATGTTCATGAAGCAATAAGGTAACTGAACTGACACCCTTCCTATTCGAACATGGATGAATTGCCAAGTCGTTAAATCTAATAAGCACTTATAGGGGTAACCCTTGAAGCGGGGCTGTAGCACCCGGCCAGTGTGGGAGCCCCACATAAACACATATCTAAGGGAGCTCGGGTAAGCTGTTTAAATGCATATATACCTTACCAAGAGAAAAAAAAAGCTTCTTCGCGCGTCGTGCAACTATCGATTGGTCGGCATTAAAGATTTGATCGAGGCTCAACATGCGCGCGTAAACATCTTGTATCCTTTCATGCATTTTTAGACTGACGAGATGTCCCTCTACCATGAAGCGGCAGAGATTTTGTCGCTCTCACCTGAGGCGGGCGGCAATCTGAAAACACGCATTTTCAACCGCAAGGATCTCAAGTCGCCGCAACAGCAGATATATGCTCTAGCTCTGGAAACTTGCAAGTGGAGTGCCGTGCTCAAGGAGGTCATTGAGAATGCAGGCATCCTGAAGCTCGAGCGCAAGGTATGTGGCCACTATTGTTGGTGACAATCTAGCACATTCAGACTACTAACAAACTTGACATAGCTCACACCAGTCCTTGCATCCTTACTAGTGCACGACTACCTTCTGGCAAAGAAGGGCATAGCACTCCCCAGTACCCATGGACTTCGCGCTGCGGTTGAGCGCCACAAGGCTCGTCTATCATCTGAGCTCACAAGAGCGAGGCTGAGGAGGAAAGCAGTATCAATAGATGCTCTCCGAGACCAGGTGGAAGCAGCTTTCGCCGAGACAGAAAACTTGTATCCCCGCTGGATACGAGTGAACTCTCTTTTGACAACCCTCGAAGATCAGCTCGATAGCACCTTCAAGGAGTTCACGAGGGTCCACTCGATCAAGGATGTGATATCTGGTCGGACAAAGGTCTACATAGATGAACACGTGCCAAACCTGCTGGCCGTGTCGCCTGGTTTCGAAATCACCAAAACCGATGCCTACAAATCCGGCAAGGTCATTCTGCAGGACAAGGCTTCTTGCTTTCCGGCATACTTACTTGATGCGATGCCCGAGGATGGCGATGCCATTGACACCTGCTCTGCACCCGGCAACAAGACCACTCATCTTACAGCCATAATTCGATCTCGGGCCTCGGGGGCCCAAGCAAAACAGCCCAAGGTGTATGCCTTTGAGAAGAACCCACGCCGGGCCAAGACACTAGAGAAGATGGTCAAGCTCGCTGGAGGAGACGATATGACACGCATTGGATTTGGCCAAGATTTCCTGAAGGTGAATCCCGCGGGTTCGGTGTACAAAAACGTTGGCTGTCTGCTGCTGGACCCCAGTTGCTCGGGTAGTGGCATCGTTGGTCGAGATTCCTTGCCAGCTCTGCACCTCCCAGAGCCCGCCGGCGCCAAACCCCAGCCTCCGAAGACGGGCAAGGAGCAGAATCGCAAGCGAAAACGGACCGACGATGGCGGTAAAGATGCGGAGAAGCCTGTTCTAGTTGACGACGATGGAGAAGAGACGGTACTTTCATCGGAGAAGGAGTTATCAGCACGCCTCGAGGCACTGGCCTCGTTTCAGCTCCTCTTGCTTCAGCACGCCATGGAATTTCCAGCTGCGAAGAAGATAACTTACTCAACCTGCTCGATACACGCACAAGAAAACGAACAGGTGGTTCTCAAGGCGCTGCAATCTGATGTGGCCAGACGCCGGGGTTGGCGCATACTAAAGCGGGAGCAGCAAGTCCGCGGCATGCGCGAATGGCCCGTCAGAGGGACACTAGAGGGAGCTGAAGGCGACAAGGATGTCGCAGAGGGTTGCATTCGGTCCTACAAGGACGACGGGCGTGGGGTCATGGGCTTCTTCGTGGCAGCCTTCGCGAGGGACCCAGATCAGGCTGAGGCCGATAGTGACGGACCATATTTACGGGACGATGATGGGCGCATCATTCGGGATAGAGTGGGTATGCCCACGCTGAAATCCGGGCAGCCTGCTCTCAACCAGGATTTGCATGAGGAGAAGCCCCAGGGCAGCAAGAATCGAGCAGCAGAAGATGACGACGAAGAGTCGGCAGATGAGAGCTACAGCGAAGGGGATTCAGATGATGTGGAAGGCGACTCGTGGGACGGATTTGGCGATTAGAGGAATGCGAAGCCTCGAATAATTAGGAGATACCAACCACTTCGTCCAAAAAGACACACTATCGCCATCTACATACATACATACAACCACGGTAATGGCAGTCAGTGGCTCAACCATCTCGATTGCGTCCATGTTTATCCCCACCTGTCTACTGAACAACTCACTTGTCTCTGATGGGTTGCCGTGTAACCGCTGCTCTTTCAGAAAGCAGGGCCAACGTTTATGCTGTCGAGTCATGAAGACCGATGGGATGACAAAGCAACCCGCGTTAGAGCCGGAGAAGGCGTTATTGATGTTGTTACTGCTGCCATGTACTACACTGCATTCATTAATAACCTACACTGAAATTTTTGGCATGAATCTGAGGATGCGTGCCTCGGCCTGTAGTTCCTGCAATAGTTTCCAATTCTATTATCAGCTCCGTTTTTGGCTGGGTATCACGTAATTAGGCTCGTTTTCCGCACCGACGTGCCTCGGCATGAACTTAGGGAAGGATTAGACGGTGGAAAGCTCCGAAAGAAGTGGGTTTTGTAGTATTGATTCAGCAACAGAAGTTTTATGGAAGCTTCGATCTGTAGCTTGAGAAAAGGAGGAGCACAGGCATCTTTCTGCCCCTGCTGCCCCCTGCATTTTCACCGACGACAATGACAACCTGCCAGGACAGGCTCTAACAAACCTAGATTACTCAGATTATGATCTTGACTACCGGCCATTGGCTGTCACGAATACCTACCTGTAACCACCGAAATTAACCAGGTTTCCAAATACCGCTCGAGTGCAATGCGAGCAGTTGCTGCTGGATCTGGTTAGCCCGGGGTCTTGTCAAAGGCGCGTCTAGGCCAAACCAATACCTAGTCACAGAAGGCCAAGCCTTTTTGTGCCGGTACACTACTGCACACTTTGCATACGGGATCGACATGGAAAATCAACTTCGCTGGCAGCATCCATCCGGTCATGTCGGTTGATAACCTAAATCCCGGTTCTTCTCGTCACGATATACGGCGGAACGAACCAGAGCCGATAAGGTTCAGGATGCGATACAGTATTTCAACGATCGACACGTTTCCCAAGAGGATGGCACAGCTTTAAAACAGGCAGATTAGTTTGAGGTTGAATCGTGAATAAGCCAAAGAACCTTGTCAACCGTCAAGTGTCTGCGTCGGGGTTTAAGGGCTGGCCCCGAACGCCGCTCCAACTCGACTAGCACACGTCAAGTTTTGCTTGATTTGAAAGCAGCCCCCAGAGGTCCAGAGGCTTAGACGCTCAGAGGGAACGCGCGCACGCATGGCTCGCATGGGAGGGTATGGGAGGGCGTGGGGGGTGGCATGGATCAGGCCGGACATTCAAGCTGCATCGAGCTGCCAAGATCCGAATGGAGCGGGCCGTTCGTTCGAGTCGTCGGTGTATTCTTGCATAACCTTCTTGCACAAAGACGACGGCACGCAGCTCTTAAGCCCTTTTATGCCCGTTGCCCTGACTCTGGCCCCAGAAACCGGTCTCAATCTGGTGTTTGTGGTACTACTTTTCTAGCTAGTCAGCGGCCCACAACGGAATGGAACCCATGGCCTTCCCGCACACTGCTTATGAATGGATGGGATGATGGGGCCACTAGCCTTGACAGGAGGCCGGGCCCCCCTTCACCTTCAGGCGAAGAAGGTAACGCCGATATGAAGAGACAGGCCGTAAACCGAGGAGAATATACCGGAATAGGTGGCCATCAGTATGTCTGTAGATATATATGGAAGGCCAACCCTTCCCCTCCCCTGGTACGAGATCGGATCTTCGTACCACCCACCACTCTGCCTTGTTCTAGGCCTGTCTTTCGTTTCTTGGTGTACTTATTATATATAATCTTCCTAATACGGCAACTGTACCATTGCTGCCGCTCACGCATATACATATCGACAAGAGCCATATATGCAGGGAGCGAATACACACACACAGCTAGTAGGAGCAACGACAACGCCAACCAGTATGCCGTCAACACAACCGGCCTCAAACTCGGCGTCATCGTCTATAACGGCCATGGAACCAACCAAAGGACAAGGAGATGTAGAGGCACAGGGCTCATCGTCGCGGTCTCCCATAACATCGCACTTCAAGCTCTTGTTAGACCAGGGTGGCGTGACCCCGGAAGTCATCGCCTGGCGTTGGGCCGGAAACGGAACCGAGGAAGACCCCTATCTCGTCGACTATATGGATAACGACCCCAAGAACCCCATGAAGTTCTCCAAGGTGAAGAGATGGTCCATCTTGATGGTCCAGGCCGTCGCTGTTCTGGCCGTGGCCTTCGTCAGCACGGCTTACAGTGGAGGTGTGGTCGAGATTATCAAGGAATTCAAGATCGACACTATCATTGCTATCCTTGGAGTTTCGCTCTTCGTTGTTGGTTTCGCTGTTGGGTAAGTTACCACCTTCAAACCTTTGCGTAGCTTGCTATGTTTGTATTAGCAAAACATGGTATATGTTTCCGTACTGACTCAGTCTTCTAATAGTCCTCTGATCTGGGCACCGCTCTCGGAAATGTATGGTCGACAGTTCCTCTTCTTTGGCACCTACGCGGCTTTGACTGCTTTCAACGCTGGAGCCGCCGGTGCCAAGAACATCCAGACGTTGATCATTCTGCGTTTCCTCGGCGGTACCTTTGGAGCTTCGCCCATGACCAACGCCGGTGGTGTCATTGCTGATATGTTCTCGGCCCACGAACGCGGTATGGCCACGGCTGTCTTCGCAACTGCACCGTAAGTACACATGTGTTCCATACTCCACGTGACCTGGCCTCTTTTTGGATTTGTTAGCTGACTTACGTTGCTCTAAAGGTTCCTTGGCCCGTCTATTGGTCCCATCGCGGCCGGATTCCTGGGCGAGGCTGCCGGCTGGCGCTGGATCGAGGGTCTGATGGCTGCCTTCACCGGCCTGCTCTGGATCATCGTCTCGCTCTACGTGCCCGAGACCTACACACCCGTCATCCTGCGTCGCCGCGCCGAGAAGCTGACCAAGCTCACCGGCAAGGTTCATATTTCCATGCTGGATTCCGGCAAGCCTAGGAAGACGGCCATGCAGGAGTTCAAGATCGCCCTTTCGCGCCCATGGCAGCTGCTGTTCCGTGAGCCCATCGTCCTGCTCACCGCCCTCTACATGGCCATTGTCTACGGTACCCTCTATATGATGTTCGCCGCCTTCCCTATTGTCTTCCGTCAGCAGCGCCACTGGTCGGCCGGCATCTCCGGCCTCGCCTTCCTCGGTGTCCTCGTCGGCATGATGGCGGCTGTCACCTACAGCATGTTCGACAACAAGCGTTACGCGCGTGTCTCTGAGGCACACGGTGGCAATGCACCACCCGAGGCTCGCCTGCCTCCGGCCATCGTCGGCTCCGTCCTGCTTCCGATCGGTCTTTTCTGGTTCGCCTGGACTAACGGTCTCGACGTGCATTGGATCGTGCCCATCATTGGCAGTGCTTTCTTCGGCGCGGGTCTGGTCCTGGTGTTCCTCAGTCTCATGAACTACTTGGTTGACTCTGTAAGTTTTTCCCTCCTGGTCGCAGCCGGATTCAATCAACACTAGACTAACAACTTGGTACAGTATGTCGTCTATGCCGCCTCTGTCCTCGCTTCCAATGCCGTTTTGCGATCTCTTCTCGGCGCCGCCTTCCCCCTATTCACTACCGATATGTACCGCAACCTGGGTATCCACTGGGCCAGCACGATCCCGGCCTTCCTTTCGCTGGCCTGCCTGCCGTTCCCCTTCCTCTTCTGGAAGTACGGCGGCGGTATCCGCATGAAGTGCAAGTACGCCGCCGAGGCCGCCAAGGTGCTCGAGGAGTTCCGCGCCATGCAGGAGGGCCGCGAGGAGCAGTCGTCCTCGCAGCCGATGGAGAAGAAGGAGGACGACAAGGACGAGGTCGTCGTCACCACCAACGGCGTTTCTGGATCCGACAACGACAGCACAAGATTAAATACCCCCGAAGGTGGGCGCAAGGACGAGGAATCTTACAATAAGGAGAAGCTTTCCTCTTAGGAAACCCTTAACTCCCTTTTAAATATTTAAAGAAAGCCCTTCGACTGCGGCATTATCTACCTACATCCCATGCTGCATCCATGTAGGCGGATATCTATATATATATATGAACTTTAGACTTAAGACTTGGATACCCACCTTCGGTTTTGCATAGCGAGCAAGATCAACCAAAAAAGGAGCATTGGTCGGCGTTTCCTGTAGGCTGGCAGCACAAAATATATTATTCTTGGCTCACGCGCACTATATAACGATTCCTCATCTGTGGTCTCTTTATGTACACTCATTTACTGTGACTTATTCTAGCTATGATGCCTATGTCAACAAATGAAGCTGTGATATCGTTTTCCATCCACCAATGTACAATGTCGTCTGGGTACATGAGAGACGACAGGGTCCTCATCCTTACTACGTCCAAACCCTAATAGCCCGTAGAAAGAATTCGGCCCTCAGTTAAGAGAAACCGACTTAAAGCTCATCACGCCCGTTTATCCGAATATTGAGCCCCGGGAACTTGGCGATCGAGACGCGCGGGGTCGCCCGGATACGCCCAGGCATCTGGCCTGGGTCCTCCGTCGTGGTGGCGGCACCGTCGGGGCTCCAGGGCTTGATCCGGCCCTGCCAGACGTCGAGCCCCCACTGCTGCAGCGCGCTCGAGGTGACGGGGTTGTCGCGCGGGTAGTGGTAGATGCGGTCCTTGGAGAGCTGGTGCACGGCGCCGCAGGGGTACTTGACCTCTCCGGCGGCGTCGTTCCCGGGGGTGGCGAGACCGAGGCGCGCGGGCAGCTCGGGGAACTCGAGCGGGTCGACCGTCGTCATGGTCAGGGACTCGTAGTAGCTCCGGCCGATCTTCTGGAGCGTGTTGCGGTGCTCGGCGCGTTCGGCTTCGGTGGCGGCGAAGAGGTAGACCATGGGCCAACCACGCTATGGGGGTTCGTATTAGTAGAGCAGATGGGCCTTTAGGCAAAGATTTGGGATACTCACAGCCACCAAGCGCTGCTCGTTTTGCGCTGTCAACTCGGAGATGATGGAACGCTATAGAAATATTAGTCTGCGAGTTTCTTTGCTGGTATGGAGGCGGGCACATACCGAGGCCTCGACCACGAACGCCTTCATAGCATCGACGTCGAAATTGCCCTTGTACGTCACCACATCGCCGTCCAGGTGACGATGGCACTTCAAGCCGGGAGAGCCCACGCCCTCGGCCTGCCTCGCCGCGTCATCGACGTTGATGCCGAAGGTGAACTCGTCCCGGAACTGCGACGCCACGTCCTCGTAGAATTTGCGCGACTCCTGGTCGTCGGCCGCCACGTAGGCGAGGAACACGGTCTCGTCGCCGGACTTGAAGGCCTCGAGGTCCTCGGAGGGGACCTCTGATACGGAAGGGCGCTGGGCGCGGTGGATCCATGAGGTGATCCTATTGAATGCTCGTCAGACATGCATGGTTCATTCTTTCTTGCCCCAAAACAAGGTGGAGGTAGTAACATAGGCAGGCAGGCAGGCAGGCAGGTAGGTAGGTAGGTAGGTAAGTATACATACGCTGCAGCCCGTCGCGGGCCAAGGTACGTCGACTTGGGCTCGCCGCCCTGATATACTTTCAGGCTCGGGTACGATGAAACCCCGTGTTTCTGGCAGACATCTGCTGCCTGGGAGCAGTCAACGCTCAGTGTCGAGACGTCGGTCAGGTCGGCCACGGCCGGCGCCCACTCCAGCTCGAGGGCCTTGGATTTGTCCCTGGTAACAATATTTAGCACAATCCGAATATGCAGCAGTATCAATGCCTGTGGAGGGACTGGGCTCTCATCTTACTCCGACGGCTACACAACTCATGCCCTTCTCATTAGTGGATGCCCTCGAAAGCAGGGATCAGAACGGGTACTATACCGCAACAACTAGAAGTAGCCGGTTAGTATCGGGTTGTTGTCTACTGACCACGGCAGTGCTGGGCACAAAGAACTACTCACATGCTACAACCACAGCATCGTGGCTCTTGATACTGGCCTCCAAGTCAGATGGTGCCACATGCTCCCATGCGCATACATTAGCGGCGGCCAGCCAAGCGGCTAGTCCTAGTTTCAGCATCGCGATTCTTGCTGTGTAGAACAAATAAACTGGTGCAAATGAATGAAAGAACCACCGGCGTTTAAATGAGAGAAGCCGGAATTATAGTACTAATTAACCAGCTTGAAAAGAGTAAACAACTACTGACGTTTCATCCAGCTTGGAGTTACCTAACACTCATCGGCTAAGAACAGGGATCAATCGGGGAAATGCAGTGGCCAGCGGATTCCACTTGCCACATCTAGAAAGTATTACCCACTATATCGTGATGCGATGAGACCATGTTCTGTGCGTATATGGGCGAGGACACACAATCACCACGAAAATGTGCAGAAAAATACGTGTAAACTAGTGATTCGCTATATGTTGAGATTTGCAGTATTATAATGGTAGCGTTCCGATTCGGTACCCCCTGGGGTTTCAGGAGCCTACATGATCCTTAGAAGTACATGTTCTACAACAACATTGCGAATACCATTCCGTCGTCGCCCTTGCCCTTTACTTGGTGACCTTGTAGACGCGCATGTCGTGCGCGCCGAGGCTCGTCGTGATGGAGGTGCCGCTGCCCTTCTCGCCCGTCCACAGCTCGGTCCAGCTGTACGAGCCGGAGCCACCCAGGCCGGGGACGTCGGCGAACTTGAACGAGAGCGTCGCGGCCCCGTCGGCCGCGACCACGCCCACCACTACGCCATCGCTGAGAGGTCCCGCCCAGTAGGGGTACAGCTTGCCGTTCTGGGGGCGGCGGCGCCCGAGGGGCGGAAGTAGCCGGCGGCTTTGCCTAGGGGGTCTTGGTTGATGGCGAGGATGGCCTTTTGCCAGAGTATATGTAATTAGAAACTGCTTTGCTCGGGAATAAGGAGGTTATGCCGCGGGTTTGTTACTCACCTTGTTCTTGAGGATGTTCAGGGAGGAAGTCTTGATCTTGGACAGATCAGTGCCGAGGATGATGGGCGACTTGGCAATAGCCCAGAGACCCATATGGGCTCTCTCTTCGTTCTCGTTCAGAGCGCCGTTTCCAACTTCCTGTTCCACGTTTAGCAAAGTTCCTTCTCCGTTCATTCCCAACCTGGCTGATTGGTCACAGCAGACTATCTTACCATCATGTCCAAGTCGTTAAAGCCACCGGGTCCCGCGTACTGAGCGATGCCTCCCGCGGTAGCTGCGATGCTGGCCACCGAGTTCCAGTTGTTGGCAATGTCGCCCGACATGCGCCACGAGTTGCCGACGCTGGCGCCCCAGGTCCAGACGCTGTTGCGGCCCCACTCGCACATGGAGTAGAAGATCTTGCCGCCCGAGTTGGCGAGGGCGTCGCGGAAGGTCTCGTACCGGGGCCGGGGGTTCACGTTGGGGTCCCAGCAGGTCTGGGGGCTCTGCCCGTTGTTGCAGGGCATGTAGCAGGCGTCGTGCTTCCAGTAGTCGACTGACCAGCTGGCGAGCGCCTTGGCGTCCTGGACCTCGTGGCCCCAGGACCCCGGGTACCCCGCGCACGTCTTGGTGCCCGCGCAGCCGTACAGGCCGAACTTGAGGCCCATGCTGTGGATCTCGTCCGCGAGCGCCTTCATGCCCTTGGGGAACTTGTTCGGGTCCGGGACCAGGTAGCCCGACGAGTTGCGGTTCATGGTGCTCCAGCAGTCGTCGATGTTGACGTACTGGTACCCGACGTCCTTGAGCCCGAGGGAGACGAAGAGCTTGGCCGTCTTGAGGGCGGTGTCGGCGTTGGCAAATTGGCACCCGCCCACGTTCTGCAGGTGATGATGGTTATCAGTATGGCCGGCGAAGATGCGGTGAGGTCGGATGGTAATGGTCGTATACATACCCAAGAGTTCCAACCCAGCGCAGGGGTTTTCCCTAGACCATTGTCAAGCCGCTTCTCGACAGCCGGTGCTGCCAAGGCAAGGGCGGGCAAAGCAAGGAGTATGCTGCTATACATGATGGGCGTTCACCGTTGCTGTGTAGGTAGCTACTGCTATAATTCACTGGTTCAGCACAAGGTACGATGTTTTCATCCAGCGAGTAGGAGGAGAACTGCGCGGCAACGAGCAGATTATTCGAGCAGAAAGGGGTCCCATACCAGCGATTTTCAAACTTAAAGAGCGTCCAAGGAAGGAAGTTGTCAGTCGTATTAGCGCTGTGAAACCCTTCGGCAGTCAACAGGTGTCTCTTGTCAAGCGATGGTGCTGAGGAAGTTTCGTGATACTATGCAGTTCGAACCGGCCTTTATATAGAAGTTCGTATACTCAATCAACCGTCCTAGCGCACCAATGGCCGGTCGGCCCATGTCAAACCACCTCTTGGAACAGCCGGCAGTGCATTAGGCGAGGAAATTCGATATAACGGTGCTTGGCCGCCGAGCTGTCGTATAGAAGCTTGGGCAGGACGCATCAATCGGCAGACTTGCCGACCCGCTACGCGTCGCATAACAGGAGCTTTTGCACGAATGGGTGACACGACGGCATTCCTCGTTTCTGTTGCTCCGTTGGTTGATGTAACCTTAACGCGGAGAGAAACCCTGGTAACCCGTACTCGTTGCGGGGAAGGACCATCACTCTCTCTGATTTTACACCAATGGCAATGCTGGCACGTCCAGGCCATCTACACCGTACGTTGGTACGGACGGATCTGTTTGGTTTTATATATATATAAAGGGGGCGACAGCGTCGTAAGATAATATAATAACATTCAAGCTTCTCCTGGGTGATCTGTTAAGATAGTACGTCTCCATCATATGTAGAACACTTAAGGCTGTATATTTGTCTTCGGTCGTGCCTGTGTGTTCGTGTGTCTCTTCTTTAACAGGGTCGTTGCGATCCTGCAAGAACAGCATTCTACCATGTCAAGAAGCAGATGCTGTCGGAGATCATCGAGGGGTGCTCAAATGACCAGCAGGCCTCATGCTACGATCGACATGCATCCAATTGCGATGACATAGTCAGGGGCAAATAATGAGGCTGATTTGATGGTCGCTTGGAGTTCAAACGTCGATGCATAATTAGGTTTCCCCCATTTACATACAAGAGGACGCCGTCGTTGCTAATCTCCCCGTGGCGCAAACATGTTGTCGCGTTGGGCGTTGGTAGTGGTGTTGTTATTTCTCGCCCAAGGTCACCACCACTTAGTTATCCCTTGATGGCGATGGCGTTGCTTTCGGTATAATATACATTTACACATATTATGAATAATCGGCAGACCGGTTTACCTAATCGGATATCCGATCAATGGAAATAAATATTATCACAATAGCACCAAGCGATCCCTGGTATGCACAGAAGGCACAATATGGTGGGAGCAGCGCCTTCGTCATCACGGGGATGCACGCTACTGGGCAGACAACATACGACCTGCCGATGACAGGGAGGCAGAGAGAGAGATAGAGAGACCTTGCTTGCTTGGACTAAACAAAACAGGGGCGAAAGGTTCGTTGACCAAACCACTCGTCTATGTACATACCTATGCATGCACCATTCAAAATAAGCTGGGGAAGGGGTTTGTGATGACTCGAGACGTCCTCGATCTCTATGAACCTAATGGCCTGGTGTCCTGGGATCTCAGCATCCCTCAGCTCGGCGGCGCCAAACCCCACCTTGTGACCAGCTCAGCCTACCACCGGGCCAGTCATCTTGCCTTGGGACCCGAGACAGGCGAGCAGGTTGGCTGGAGGGGAAAATGGCTAACCGACTTGTGCCGATCAGTTCATGGGCACAAAGGAACACAGGGAATACCGGCAGTAACCTTGTCCTTCTCGATCGAAAGACACAGGACGAAAGGCAAGGCGTGAACTCTCCAATACCTTGGGCGCATGCAGCGTTAAAGCTAGAATAAGCAGTTGATTGAAAAAGGACCCGAGCCGGAGAGGGCGCGGGCTTGCAGTGTAGCCGTCAAGCTTCTGCAGCGGTCTAGGCTCGAGTTGGCAAAGGACCAGCAGGTCGCATCATCGGGATCGGGCCTCATTGGGCAAATGTAAGGCAGTGGTGGAGGCCCCAGATGGGATGTTTGTTTCCTCGGAACGCAAGTGCAGCTAGGTGCAGTGAGTTAGAGTGCAGTAACTTAAGCACAACAACCCCACACCCTGCCTGCATTTTTAGGGGTCTTGGGATCAGTCGCAGTCCACCTTTTTCGAGATCCGGTTGGTCAGAGAAACGCGAAATCGACCCCCAATTCCTTGAGGGGTGCGTCACAAGCACCGGCAATGATATAATCCCTCCTTCTCTTTGACTGCAAATAGCATCCCACTTGCTTGCTTTGCCGCGCCGACTTGGTTACGAGTTAGTTGCCTACATACTTGCACAACATCATCCTAGAAGGAGGCATCGGATACGCCTCACAGTCAGACTACTCGTCCTGCCATACATTAAATCTGACCCTCCCCATCGTCCCTTCCACTCTCTTCCCGTTCCCGGCTACTGTCGCCAGTGTGGATTTCACCCTCTCTTATCCGGTAGTCTGATGGGGGCATATTACCATCGTCGTTTCACCTGACATATGACGACTCTTTCGAAATTCGAATGGCAATGACTCGTAAGCTGCAATACTCTTGGTTTTAAATGCGAGCAAGCTACATAGACAGAAGCAACCGCCAATTGTGGTGATCGTGCATACACATTTTCGCTCGTTGACAGAAGCACGCCATTGCGATTGTACCATTCGTTGATCGTTGCCATTCCTGCGCTACCTATCCATTCTACTGCTACGGTCCCACGATCTCCTCTTCAAGCGGGTCTCGACCGCGCGATTACCGTTGCTGTGGCCGACACCTCTCTGCCCAATCCTCAACCCGACGAGGCCGCTACTCCTCTAATCAGCATCGCCCGTCCGATCTTGGGCCACACCTGCAATCTTTCAACATCCGAGCGCAGGCGGCCGACTTAGACAAGTCCCCCTACTTGGGTGCCACCCGATCTTTTTCTTGGTCCCATCCTCGAAGACACATCCAGACAGGACGCAAGCAATCAATACCTACCAAACCCAAAAATGGCCGAAGACGCTGGGCCGTACGACTCAATACAGCCCTCACAGCAGTCGTCCCAGCACCTCTCCATTCCAGCTTCTCCCACCTACCAGCGTCGGCGTGTGCGGTCGCGAAGGCAGTCTTTGTCCGAGCAGCCGGATGAGCGGACGTCACTGCTGCGGCGACCCTCGAGGTCACGCATACGCATCCAGAGCCCCGCCGCCTCGCCGAGGGCGCCTTTCTTGTCGAGAAACCACAGTTATGCGGGCAGTGTGAAGTCGCGGCATCACAGCCGCCACGGCTCATGGGGCCAACGCCTGGTCCACGCTCTGGGAGACGGCCGCCATGACTCCATGGCCGAATCAAAAGGCTCGATATTTTCCGACGAAAGAGTGTGGTACGATCAGTTTACTTCGACCGATTGGGTGCACGACAGCATAGCGGACGCCTACAGAGTCAAGGCCCTAAGGGCACGGAAGGACCTGTGGGGCCGACTAATCGTTCTCTTTGACGGCGCCCAGGGCTGGATATTGAGTGCCGTGGTCGGTTTCCTCGTCGCCGTGCTTGCGTATTGTGTCGATGTGGCCGAAACCACCATTTTCGATTACAAGGACGGTTACTGTGTGAAGGGTTGGTATCTCCGAGAAAAGGTACGCCTTCGCACTAAACTCTAACTTTATGCCTTACCTATGTCATGATCATCTGCCCTTTGAATTCTACTGACTAAATTTATAGCGATGCTGCCCGCATGGCCCGTGTACGGACTGGCGTACATGGTCCGAGGTACTCGGTGGTCATCCTTTCGGAGACAAATGGACCGAGTTTGGAGTTTACCTCATCGGGGTTGTATTGCTCTCGGTCCTTGCTTGCTTGCTGACCTTGACCACGAAGACTGTCGTGCCGTCTGCGTATCGTATGACTACACTTGATGAAAATCTGGCCGCCGTGAACCCCAGCCAACAAAATGACACGGACAATGATGACGAGGATTCCGATGAGAATCTTAGTCCAAGCCACGTAGCCGAGGAAGAGGTCATCCCGCCAATGGTCTACTACTCAGCAGCCGGCAGTGGTGTTGCTGAGGTGCGTGTTATCCTCAGCGGGTTTGTGCTGCACGGATTTCTGGGTTTCAAAACATTAGTCATCAAGTCGGCTGGCCTTGTGCTGAGCGTGGCTTCCGGTCTCAGCTTAGGCAAAGAAGGCCCGTATGTGCACATCGCGACATGCATTGGCAACATTGCGTGCCGAATGTTTTCCAAATACGACCGCAACGACGGAAAGAGACGAGAAGTGCTATCCGCCGCTGCCGCTGCCGGCGTGGTGGTAGCCTTCGGCGCTCCTCTTGGTGGTGTTCTATTTGGCCTGGAAGAGGTGGCCTACTTCTTTCCCGCCAAGACGCTTTTCCGGACGTTCTTTTGCTGCATTATTGCTGCTTTATCCCTCAAGTTTCTCAACCCGTACGGTACCCACAAGATCGTCATGTTCGAGGTTCGTTACACCGCCGAATGGGAATATTTTGAGATTGTCAGCTTTGTTCTTTGCGGAATTCTGGGCGGTGCGCTTGGCGCCTTGTTCATCAAAGCCTCGCGACAGTGGGCTGTGACTTTCCGCAAGATTCCAGTCATCAAAAGGTATCCCATGGTTGAGGTCGTTCTGGTGGCTCTTGTTACCGGTCTCATCGGCTACTGGAATGTCCTGACCAAGCTCCCAGTCGCTAAACTTCTTCTCAACCTCGCGGCACCATGCGACGATGAGACCAGGGATGAGTTGGATCTCTGCCCTACAAGCATCGATGAAATCCCAAAGATACTGCGAACACTACTTGCGGCGTTTGTCATCAAGAGCTTTCTGACTACCATCACTTTTGGTATCAAGGTCCCTGCCGGTATATACGTGCCGTCCATGGTTGTGGGCGGTCTCTTGGGCCGAATCATTGGCCACTGTGTTCAGTGGATTGTGCTGCGATTCCCACAATGGGCTCTATGGGGCACATGCCCGATCTATGCGGACGGCTCCTGTATCCAACCGGGTGTGTATGGTCTGATCGCGGCTGGATCAACCATGTGCGGAGTGACTCGACTCTCTGTAACACTGGCTGTCATCCTGTTCGAGCTCACCGGAAGCTTGGACTATGTATTGCCATTCTCTCTAGCCATCCTTGTGGCAAAGTGGACTGCGGATGCTATCGAACCCCTGAGCATATACGACCTCTTGACCGAGATGAACTCCTATCCTTTCCTGGATAACAAGCACAAGCCCATTTTCACCTCGGACCTCGCTGACATCGTCCCTCGAGTCCGATCCCAACGAATTGTAGATATCACCAACTCGCCCCTGGTCCCAGCATCCAGTCTGCGGGCCAAGTTGGAAACTTTGCACCGGACTGGCGAGCTCGATGGCGGCTTGCCGATCCTACGAAATGGCGTTCTGGTGGGTCTGATACCTGCTCCAGATCTGGAATATGCTCTGGACCAGCTTGAGGACGAGAGCACAAATCTCTGTCTCATGGCGGACGTCCCAAGTATTGACGATGATGACGACGAGGGAGGCCGTGACCCGACCGACTTCACGCTCTACATAGACCCAGCCCCGGTGGCCTTGGACATTAGGTCGCCTATGGATCTGGTATACGAATGCTTTGTTAAGCTTGGCCTGCGATATATCTGCGTTCTGAAAGATGGACGCTATGCCGGCATGGTAAGTTTTATGCCGTTTTGATGTCTCATCCATCCATACACTGTCGTTGATTCTGACCATGATTCTAGACTCACAAAAAGCAATTCGTAAAGTACATGCGAGGGCTGGAAGAGGAGCAACGCGGCTCATGAGCAAGAGCATTCACACATACCAGGAGATTGCGAAATATCATGTACTTTTGAGCGTCATGAATTTGATGGCTGGCGTTTAGTGTTCCGGGGTATAATAGACATTCGCATTTGTTTCTAAGGGGCTGGCATTCTGCATTTTCGGGGGGTTATTCGTTCTGTTTCTAAATAATTTGCTCGTTTTATGTCACAGACCGTGGCTTCGGCAGTCTGAGTTGACTCGCGAGATTGATTCTACACTACCATATACTACGGTAAACATAGACGGACAGGCATATAATAGGTGCCGGATGGCAGAGGCTTGTTGTACACGGTCATTGATCAGGCCTCTGGGTATACAGTTTGGCAGGAGCTGCAAATAATCAGAAAGCCTAAGAATGAGATACGATTGCCTGGAACCCATTGCTCTTGTCCTTCGCATCGTTCCTTGTCGGAGCAATACCTGAGGCGTTTTCAGTCAAAGTATACATGGGTGTTGACTGACTCGTTGAAAATTACAGCGTACCCTTCAAGGATCAACCCCTAATGTGTCAAGTTGATGGCCTCTAGGACCAGCTCAAGCGATGGTCCAATCACCAAACCTCATCAAGTATTCTTCCCGAATTTCGTAAATATAGGTATACTCTGAATAGAGTTGATATAAGATAATCGACGAACTTCGGACGGCGCTATGCGATTTTGTCGCTTTTCAAGTTCGTTGTATAGTTGCAGATAACATGCATTTAATAACGCAAGGAGGTTTCAGTATGCAGAGTAGGGACCTGGCTAATTTCGTCATACCTCCTGGCTTGGTTGACCTCTGGTTTCGAAAATGTCTAGAATATGTTCCTGTGTCTATGTATGTATGTTGTCCTGTCTATTTGGGGGTATCATCATATATCTCCATAAGCTCTATCAATCCCTCATCAGTTCGCTGCCAAAATCTCGGCCGCATTAGGCCCATCGGCATTGTCGACGCGGCCTGCGTTCTTCTTGGCCTCTTCCTGCTCTTGCTTCTTTCTCTCCATCTCCTTGTGCTTTTGCTGCCCCAGGTACGTGGCGTATCGCAGAGTAAACAGGGTCAGGAACACCATGAAGGCAATACCCAAGACGGCCCGGCGGATCAAGATCCATCGCACCCCTTCAATCTCGGATTTGGCGTCGCTGGTCAGCGTGACGCTGATCCCGAAGTTCACTTGTTGAATCTGCCAATTTTGTCAGTTTTCAAGGTCAACCCCATTTTGAGAAACAGCACGTGACTCGGGGGTATACTTACGGCATTGTCCATTCGCTTCTGCTCTTCGCGAACGGCCATCTTACGGTCGTTAAAGTGGCCCCTGACATCATCGCGAAGCGTCATCAGGTCCTGATTGAGCTTCTGGCCGAGGATATCCACTTCATGTTGCAGTACCGTACGCTGCTGTCGGGATTTCTCGTCGGCAGCCTTGCGGTTGTTGATGACTTCGGTGCTGAGCTCCGAGCAGGCGGCGCGGAACAGGTACGTCTCGTTGTCGACGTCGCTCTTGGAGACCAACCCTTCCTGCGCAGTCTCGAGGTGCTTTGCCAGTAGCGCACGCACAGCCTTCATCAGCGTGATGGCCTGGACCTGGGTGTACCCTTCTCCTTGCAGCTGTTTGACCAAAGTATAGCTGTCAAAGTGGTGCAAATACGGTGGTGTTGAGATATGGATATGGTGCATCTCGCCCGGCGGTGGCATGTGCAGCACAGCATCCATTGGTCCAGCGGACTGCATCGTCTCTTCCGCAGCCGCCTGTTGTGGCGTCGATGATACCCCTCCTGTGTGTATTTTCCCTATACCGCCGTTGCTGTCCGTTGCCGGCGCAGTCTCGGCTGGGTTCTCATCCTTCTCTGGTGATGTTTCTCCCTCGTTCTTTTCATTGCTCTTTGCCGCGGTGGCTCCAGTCTTAGGTTTCTGTCTTCGTTGTTGTTGCGGCCTCTTCTGTTGTTCAGCCTGCTGCACATCGTCGCCGCGGGCATCTTTCCTATCCACTACGCCCTCGCTCGTCGTCGACCCCTTAGGACCACCGCCCGGATGCGGCAATTTGGCGGCGCCAGCAGCGGGCGGCACGGGCAGTGGACCGACGGCCTTGCCATGTCTCTCAAAGGTCGCCTGTCTCACCCGGCCCGAGGTGGAAAAGGATGGCGACCTGACGTGGCCGCCCCTACGCAGCGGTTGGCCCTTGCGGGTGCATTGCCGTCTCGCGGTGCGCGTGGTCGCCGACTCGCTGCTGAGGCGCCGGACGGAGGAGCGGAAGAGGTGCGGGTAGAGAAAGGGGAGGCGCATGTTGGCTGGCGGCGGCGGCGGCATGTTGTAAACACGGTTGTGTGTTCCGAGGTTGAGCAATATCAGGGGCAGGGCAGGCGGGCACTTATTAGATCATGCCTACCTACTCCGTACTAGGTAGGTTAGTCCCCAGTGTAATCAATCAAGCGTCGGCGATTTCGGATGTGGGATTGACAGATTGGTTGCGTCAACCTGAATAATACTCGGTAGTTGAATATTGCAATTATCGTGTATTACTGACATAATAAGGCTGTTTTAACCTGCTTGAGGCTTGAAGCTAGAGGTTACCCACCTTTTTCTGGGAGCCGCCCCGCTTTCCAAGCGATGGCTGGCACTGATGGGGGGGGGATAATTCCAGATCAATCTCCAGTTGGCATTCTTACTATCCGATTTCAACAGGTGCCCCCAACCGAAAAATTCCCTTGTCGCAACTGGCAATCCGTTGCGCCTCAACCAGGTGTCAAGCAGCTGCCATTCATCATCACGATGAGTTCGAACAATAGTGCTAACAGAGGTGTGGTCTTCAATCCTCGCGGAGGCAAACCTGCAAGAGTCACCAAACCCTCTGCTACACCGCGCCGACCCAACCGTCGCCCCAATGACGCCGTCCTCAACCAGGACCCCAGCTTGGATCCCGATCTGACCGATGCGCCCGACGGCCTGGAACACCATGAACACCACGAGCAATCACCACAGGATGAAGAGCACCACCTAGTCTCCGATGAGCAGCAGCTTGATCACCACGAACACCACGGCTCTCACGACTCTCATGACCCTCACGAACATCACGACCACCATGACCACCATGATGACTTCGATGCCGAAACTGCCGCCGCCGCCGCCGCCGTAGCTGCAGAACACCATGTCCAGCAGCAACAGCAACAACAGCAAGAGCAGCAGCAACAACAGATGGACCTGAGCGCTGCTGCCAGCATACTTACAAGCAATGGCACAAACCCTATGGTCGACCCTCACGAGCACCCGGATCTCGACCAGCACCTCGCGGGTTCCGAGCCCTCCATGACGACCGAAGAGCTCGCTCGCGACTCTGGCTATCAGAACGTCGTCGTAGAAAGCGCCTTGGCCAAGCGCCTGTCACGCGAACCCGGCATGCGCCTCGCTACCCAGCGAAGGCCAGAACAGTCGCTAAACCTGCAGCGGCGCAGCAACGTTGAGGCCCTATTCGCGCACATCGCCGGAGAGATGGCGCCTGTGCCCTGCAAGAACTGCCACAAAGGCCATGGCCCTTGGACGACGTGCGTCGTGGTTGACGGGCAGATGTGCGGAAGTTGCGCCAACTGCTGGTTTAACGCTTCCGGCGCCAGATGCTCCTTCCATGGTAAGCAAACAAGAAAACATCTCTCTCCCTCCGCTTGGTCGGTCGGTCGCGCTGGTAACTAATCGCCGCATTTCAGAAACGAGGAATCCCCCTCCTGCCCACACCAACGTTATAGCCCCCGACGGTAGCTTCCAGCTCCCTGCGATACCGTCTGCCGCGCTCGCCGGCTTCAACTACGTCTCGGTGCCATCATCGTCGGATCCCGTCGTGCGCTATACTGTCGAGCGTGCCATGGCTGATCTTCGCGGAGCCGATAAGCGGGCGCGGCAGATGCTCATGATCGAGGTCGCCGCCAAACAGCTGGCCTGGAACATACTGCAGTTCGAGGAGACACAAGCAGAAGAGCAACACCAAATTCAGGAACAGGGGCAGGTACCAGTGCAAGTAGATGTTCAGGGTCAACCACAGCCCCCGTCGTCCATGCTGGACGACCAGGATGGCCCATGAAGAAGAATTGGACGTATGTTGTGTAGGAGGCTTCACCAATGGCTTGTTTGTCCGTTAATTCTTAGGGATACATTGGATTCGGGTTTCTTATTCACTTTGGCGTTGTGAGCCTTGTAGCTTTCATTTGATGGAAGTGCTTTATGTATTATACCCAAGGTCTTGGAACTTTATTCCAACGAGTATGCTAAGCCAAAAGAGACGCCGTTCATTATACCTATCCCCTCGATTGCCAATTGCAAGCTGTTTCGTACCTGGGCAATATATATAGGTATGTTCCCGCCAACGTAAACTCGTGATCAGATTATTCAAGTAGCAAAAACGCCGTCCCACCATACGGCCTGTAGTGTGCAATCGAGCAGATAGAGTCTGCTCCTTCGGAGTATACCCCCGATTACATGACCGCACAGCAGAATTTGTTGAGGTTCCGGCATACGTTTCCGAAGAGCTTGTCCATGGCGTCGTCGTCGGGCTTCTGTTCCTGTTGTTGGTGTCCGCCACCACTTTGTTGAGGCCGGTGCTGCTGTTGCTGCTGGCCGCCATGCTGAGGCTGTTGCTGCCCCCCGTGGGAAGGCTGCTGCTGGTGCTCGCGGCCTCCCTTGCCCTTGCCGGTATGCTGCCCGCCGGAGGGCTTCTGCGGCGGCGGGGGCATGGAGCCCACCTCGCCGCCCTGGAGGTCGACATAGATGCGCCCGGCGTTGTCCTCGGTGGCGTAGTGCAGGCCCAGCTCGCGGCAGACCTGCTCGACGCGGGGCTTGATCTTCTGGACGTGGCCGGCGCTGTGGTGGCCCTGCCCGACGATGACGTGCAGGTGCGTCTGCCCGCGGGCGCGCGCGTCCCGGATGCGCTTCTCCAGGATGTCCTCGGCCTCCTCGACGAACTGCCCGTGCAGGTCCACCGTGTCGTCCGCCACCCGCCCCGTCGCGTTGTTCTCCCGGAAGATGTACTCGCTGGCTTGCTTGTTGTACGACTCCATCTGCGACGCGTGCCGCTTGCCCTCGTTGCTCAGCTGCTTGGCCTCGGCGCCGTCGCCGCGCTCGTAGGCCTGGTGCGCCTGTTGTTGTATATAGTGTCAGCGTCTGGGGGCGGAGCAGCAAGAAAGAGCTCAGTCGCGTACCTTGTCGAAGCACTCGTTGCGCTTCTTTGCCTCCTGGCCCGCGAGGTCCCGCAGGCGGTCGTATTCTTTCTCGGCATCGTTGTCGGCGCTGTGGCTGAAGGCTACAGGGGCGGCGGCGAGCTGTCAGCAGGGGTATTTACCAATGCCTCTATATGGGCCGGGTCTTCAGCGCGGTGTGCATCGTTCGCGCTGTATGTCGCTGTCGCGCAATTCCGCGGGTGGTTGCGACCTCTTTTCGGAACCCCGAATGCGGTGTGTGGGCATAGCACAGCAGAGCGCAGCGCAAAGTTGCATAATTTCAAAGGGGGCTCAACTCACCGTTACCGCCCAGGCGGGTCATGGGGATGGAGTTTCCAGGCATTGTGCGTGCAATTGGCAAACGAAACAGCTAGAGCAACGAGGATAAGGATGAAAATAATATTATTTCCGGGAGAACTGTTAGAGCATCGCAGGATTGAGGTTTTGATGGTTGCTCGGGCCTGAGCAATGGCAGCACAACTAAATACACAACAATACCTGCATGCTTCCTTGTTTTTTTTTCGTACCTGTAATTTATCTCCAGGGCGGTTAGGCCCAAATACGTGTAGCTGCCAAGTTTCCAACCTATCAAGCCATACCACTAGGACGTACGTCAACGTTGTATGCAAGGATCTTATACGGCGGCAGATCTGCAAACCTACTTTATTTACACACTTCAACGTAGATGTAGATGATCCAATCATAGAACCCATACCCTGTTGCTGGTGGCTGGATATTTGACATTTGGAGCAGGCTGGTTCTATTCAATTCAACTCAGTAGCATTACTTCTGTCCGTTTTTTTTGAACGTGTATATAACAGTGTACAGAGATATTCTGGTTGGCTTTGTTATGAAGAGAGGGTCTCTAGGCGCTTAGACATGCATAGAATTTGGGCCTCACCGTCTCGCTACTCAATGGCCAATGGCTCCCTAGCAAAACTATGAGCTCCAGATGTCCTGCTGCCTCAGTACCCATAACAACTTGTGTGAATGAGAAATCTATCAAATGTAATCACTCTCGAGTGTTATGTTTGATAGACAAGGCACGATTGTGGCGCTCTGTTTTCCTATTTTGCCTGGGCCAAAGCTCGAGATCCGCAATAAGTCTCGAAGATGGGGAAGTATGACAATTATGACATCAAATAGTGGCTCATATCTTCAAGAGGGCAAAAATTGTCGCGTTTTGTCATCTCTACATGCGAGAAGTGGCTAGTGGAAATCATATATACCTATCTTTTGGTGTCGTCGATAATTAAACAGAGGCTAGAAGCGCAATGCGTATTCTCGAGAGCCCGTCACCAGCCTGATTGACAACATGGCACTACACTCTTGCAGCGCTCGAGCAAAGTCTGCACCAATATGGACACAGCAGTCATCATGGCTCATGCTCTCGTAACGGACATGGAACGGTCTCTTTGCCGGGAGTAAACGGGAAACCTGAACATGTTTGAGAAACTCGAACGATTTGTCCACCAACATCCTCTCCGCGCCTCTGTTTGGCGTCACGAGATCGAGCCCATAGCGACCGATGAGTTGCAGTTCACAAGGGAGAATTGTCTCGTTCGCCGGGATAATGAGTCAAGCTGCCACGGCCGAAACCGTCCTGGCCACAGGGGGTGCACCTGTTCCCGCTACAGTCCCGTGCCGAGGCGGAATGTTTCGAAAACAGCATGCCGGTACTTTGCCGGAGCCGCGCCGGTATGCGACTTGTGTCGGATATATGGACCTGTATATGGGCGCATTCTTCGGTACCGGCCGGGGAAGCTGAACCCGTATGCATCGACTATGCCACTGTTTGGCAAGTTCCTAAGCAATACCCGTGATCCCGTAGAATACGATGCTGTTCCTTCAGGCCATACCATGTGTGTAAACACCTCACAAGGTTGACGTTGAAATGGTTGTTCTTGCCGACTGGTGGGTTCTTTAGCTACTGCCAACTGCATCTGCAATGGCAACTGTGCTGGAAACAGGTTACGAAAGCACCCTCGTGAACCTGTCTTTCACATAGTTTGCCATGTTGGTGCTTCGTTCATCCTGCAATGCTTGCGTATGTTGCTACGTCCATTTGTCTACTTAGACGCAAGCCAGACGCGGCGATTGACTTGTCGCTTCTGCAATCAATTTGGGCCGTTATGAATGAGGACATCTTAACTGGTACGGTGTTTCAGGACCTGTCATATTTGCATGCCAAGATACAGCGATGCCTGTCCCCGAATGGTTCGTTAGCAACAGCTTAGGAGTCCCCGGATCTATCGATGATGGTCGATCATTTGTTCGTCGTTCGTGCTGTAGACAACTTCAATGTTGCAGGCTCATCCCCGCTGTCTGGTTGCGAGAAGTCTTCTGAGAAGTGTTGTAGTGACCGAGTCAGGTCAACATAAAGCGGTAGTCGCCGCTTGAGAGGAAAAAAACTGTACCGTACAAACCTGTGTGGCCAGGCGCGGCAATACTATGGAGGTAGAATGCATCCCCGCGGGACATCTCTCAAAATCCGAGATCCGTCTACGGGAAGCAGAGAGAGGACGATCCGTATCTCAAGAGTAGCTGAAGCGGAACGGTCCAGATGTCTAGTCGGTAGGGAGGCAGGGAGGCAGGGGTTCCTGACTACTAACGTAGTAGTAACTTGGTAGTCGTAAGTAGGCAGACATTAGACCTCAGCCCATTTGCTAGAGTACGAAGCTCAGGAACTTGTGGTGGTTTACCCACCTCCGGACTGCCCGGCGTCACCTAAGGGACGGCGCTGGAGATCCTGCGACTAGGCCGGTGCTGGTAAGCCGGTTAGGGAGCCGGGTAAATAGGCTGGAGGTTTTGGCTGCCATGTGGCAATCAAGCGCGCGCCCGATTAAAGCGAGTTATTGGCTGGTCTCCATTATAAATTACTGTTAGCCCGATGAGCCGTCTTCGATTATCCAGGACCGATGCGGGAATAGCTTCGGGCTCGACAGCAATGGCGTCAATTGCCAGTCAGGAACAGGCGAAGCGAAATTGGCCATTCTAGAACACGAATCGAATGCTGCGTTGCGCTGGGGTGGCAGCCCCACTTTCCCTTTCTCAGCAGGAGCCCAGCTTTGTCTGATGTTCATCAGGGATGGCATCGCCGCATCGGGCCCCCATCCTGTCCTACGTCGTATGTACATAGCAGAGTCGACCCATCAAGACACCGCACAGCTCATCTATACCACCACAATGCTCCATGTTTAAGCACTTACCGACAGCCACGATAACGCTGAGAAAAATTGAAAAAAAAAATCATTAATTTATTAAAGTAGCTTTTAAGTGTTTCTCCAATTTTTTTCGACTCGATCCGGCTCGATCCAGTCGAGCTACTTTGATTTAAGCAAGAGGTATTTTAGTGAAGCAAATAGGCTGTGTGGTGTTTTGCTGGGGTCGCTCTGTATATAGGTAGGCGGGGGCCAGGGGTTCTTACTTAATTCGGGATGGAGCGATAATTAATCTCATGCGTACTGTACTGTTCCGATATTTCCTCCCATTGTCTTTGATATCTGATACAAGTCCGCAGAATCAGGAGATGGTGTTGTCATACCGTTAGGTGCTTGCCATGCACGAAAGAGGGCATGGTGAGGATCTGTTTTGCTTTTTGTCGCTCTTTTCCTTTTCTTCCTTCGATTGGCGTCTCCCCTCTTCCTTTCTAGACAGAATGGGAGATGCATACCCGTGTTGTCTGGAAGTCTATCGGAAACCCACTCGCCGATTTGTGGGCTTCATCTCAAGAAAGACCACAGTTGGCTAGTCTAAGCCGAGAGGGGAGAGGTGCACATGTAACCTGAAGACCGGTTTACGTCGTCCCCCAGTCAGATTGGCCAGGGGGTTCGATGGTCGTTGGCATGCACGATGCTCCGTAGTCGACATGAAACGCTCTGCGTGATCTTGCAGTGCGGAATGCAAGCGGGAATGAGCGCCTGTTCTTCAGCAGGTAGATCACGACGATCAATTTATATATCTATCCATCCTTTTCGCGGAATGGGGCAAGGAGATGAAATTGGTGCACCCAACTGAGGCAAATTGAATGCTTATGCACAAATCCATATGAGAAGGGACGCTGAAGCCACGTTTGAGCCGGGAATAATTGTAGGGTGAGGCGGCGCAGACAAGAATGATGTATCAGACTCGACCTCACGATCCAGGCGGCCTCTGCCGAAGACACGGCCAACGGTGCCTCTTCTTTGGGCGCCTGTACGATTTCATAAACAACATCTCCGTGCGGATAGAATGTTCCATTGGAGGTGGAACTCCGTGGCATGGAGTGACCTTGATAGATGACGGGACCTGAATGTCGCTGAAGGCTGATTCAATTTCATTCCTGACACATCGCTAAGGGCATCTGGAGATCTGGAGTCGGATGGAAACATCGTCGCTGGACTGGATTGCCTTAGGTAACAAGGTAAGTAACAGCCGTTGAACAGCAGGTGGGCACCACGCCTTGGGGCCGATGGAGAAAGGCAGTGCATGATGAAGACACAACAAATCGACCGCCGCCATTGTCTCAGCCTGTCTGATGATAGGGCGTAAGTACCTATATTACCGGACAGTGGTGAAGTGATGCTGTGCCCAATGTTGACGGGCCAATCACGGCCGACCGCCCAGAAGACCGCCATCGCCGTTATCATACAGTTCGGTGTTAGTTGACAGGCCCAGCCGCCCCACACCACTTTCTATTAAAGGTCCGAGCGAGCTGACAGGGCGGGCGAGCTCTGGTTCGTCATTCGCCAGCTGTCCCAATGGTGGTGAGTTGCCGAGATGCACCTTCTGCAGTAGGCTCGACTAAAGTGGATGGGGCAAGGTGGGATGCAATGTAAAGAATGAATTGAAGTCCTACAATTTATTGAAGCTTTTCCTTTGCCGTACGGTTGTGTCGGCGCATCTTGGGAAACACAACGGTAAGAATTGAGGAGCTATTCTTATTTTACATACCCCAGTGCCTTATTACCCACGACTACTACGGGATCCGCGAGGCAGGCCGGGCTCCAGTAAGCACCTTACCCCCAAGTACCTGATATTACCTATATGCAACCTATTATGACCCTCAGCTCAAACACAACGAACGAAAGAGGGAGGGAGATGGTTTGAGAGAGGAAGAGCAACAGATGCTGACGCAGACGCAGACGCAGACGCAGACAAAGACAGACCTCTACGAAACGAAGGCTTGCCATTTATGTAAGCCATCATCACATTGTGGACTGTGTCTTGCTGGCTCCGCTTGTCTGCACAAAAGCCGAGGCAAGAGGCAGCCAAATATAGCCAACCAAGTATGTAGGTTTAGTTATGTCTTACATACCGGTACCTGTAGCTTGACGATTCCATATTCTTGTCCGCAAGCTCACACGCGAATCTGACCAACCCTATTGCCATGGATGGAGAACCCGCGAATCAAGCCGGGGGAAAGCGACTCTAGAGGGATGCAATTGATACGATACGAGCAGATCTCACAGCACTAACCCGTCACAGGACACAGCTGAGTCCATAGAGCGCAAGCCAGCAGATAGATCTTGGCCACTACCTGCACGCACGGAAGCGATTCTCTGTTGCCGAAGCAAACCACGAAACAACGAAACCACTACTGCCAACGCTTCGTGGCTAGCGGCAATGGACAGAACAATTCTGACATGGAGCCGCGCGCCGCAAGGCCAGATGCAAGTGATTTGGACGACAGCTGTGTCATGCCGCCCGTCTGCCTGCCTGTCAACGCTTCGCCTAAGGAAACCGGTCCTAGGTTGGATAAGTTGAAGGCAGTCTTCTGGCTGCTGTAATAAAACTCTAGTACGGTGGAATGGGGTCAAGTTCTGGTCAAGTGCAGTGCTCAATGCAACTAATCACTGGGGATAAGAGCATGGTTCACTTACCAGCATTCATTTCTTTTCATGAGCTTTGCCCTCTTGAGTTTGGTACTCCTCCACTTTGCAGCAGCAACCCCGGCCCAGCGACCCCTTTTATTCCCCCGATCTGTCAATTCTCGTCCAAATCTTTGATCAATTTGCTACAGGACATGGAGGTTAGCGACCAAAGAGACCCAGCTCCCCTAACAAATTTCGTGATTTAGCGGCAACTGCTGCAGTAGTCAGTCAGGTACAGACCCAGATGCGTCCACTCCAGTGCCACCTAATGTACCTAGTGCTTAACATTGCCTGCATGCTCTAGCTACAGTTGAGAGATCGAATATGCGTAACCCCCCTTCTCCGGTCTATGTACTGAAGAAGTAAACACTGCTTGAATGTTTCCTAAGGCTCCCTGTCAACATAACCGCTTCCTTACCTTTTTCGCCCCCCTCTACTGTACCGACTGGTGCACCGAATACTGTGCTAAGAGGTGCTTATTGCCGGTGAAAGTCTACGTTAAGGTGTACTGGACTGGACTGTCTGCGCACGCACTGCACTTCATGTTGCGTGCAGGGCACTGCCAACTGCTACTGGATGGTTCGTGTTGTTAGCAGCAATTAGGACACCCTCCGTGCACATCCGCACTAGGTAAATTCGGTGCTCCACCACGCCTTCTGCTAGCTGCTCCTGGCCAGAACTGGCCTTGCCTTACCCTGCTCCTGCTCCTCCTGTTGGCTCTCTCTTGCTCGCTCTGCTGCTCTCTCTCTCTCGTCCGCCCGCCCACCCATCCTCTATCCATCCATCCATCCACCTCTCTGTCCACCCCCCTTCCAGCTTAGGTACTGGAGACAGGCCTTCCCGTCACAATTTCAACCACCCAATTTTTTCTTTTTCCCTTTTCTCGCGGTTGGTCCGACGGTCGCAATTCTATCTTCTTGCCCCCTGCGTGTTGTTGTGTGTCTCTTCGGCTTGTATGCATCTTGTCCCTTACTGTTCTATCAGTCGACGACTATCGTGATTGACTGTTCACCCCATCATTGACTCTGGCTCATTACCAGCCAACTGAAGAGCAATACCTACTACTTGGAGACGAGTCGTAGAAGACAGCCGCAAACTTGCTGGTGAGTTGAAGCGTCTCCTCTCGTCCTTTCCCTCGCTCCCCAAACCTTGTTCCGCGACCCGTCATAATCGCATCGGGATTCGCTACTCAGCCCTCGACCTCGACCATTCAACACTCGATATTGCGGACGCATCCATCTTCTTTTCACCATCTTCTCCTTTTCTACGAACCAACGCATCTATTTCGAAACCCCTCCGCCGAGTTTCTGCAGCCCAGCCCGGTTCTACAGACCATCGGCTCTGCTATCCTTTTCAACAACTCGGGGCTGCTGGCCAGTAAAACGGACGCGCGAGGTTACCCGGACTTGACAGCGCTTACTACGAATTCTACCTCGACTTGGCCAATCTTGCAGACCGCGAACAAGCCCTGATCTAGGTTCTGCTTAACTAACTCTACGCTTGTCATAGTACATCGACCTCATCACCTCACCCACCAGTCACCACCTTAATTCCATATCGTACTCAATAGCCTTACCCATCGCGAACTCGCGAACAAATCGTCAAAATGGGTTGCGGAATGAGCACAGAGGAGAAGGAGGGCAAGGCCCGCAACGAGGAGATCGAGAACCAGCTCAAGCGCGACAAGATGATGCAGCGCAACGAGATCAAGATGCTTCTTCTGGGTAAGCTATGCTTCACCCCCGTTCCTCGCGTTCCCAACCGCGATCTGACAATTGTGCAACAGGTGCTGGTGAATCCGGAAAGTCGACAATTCTGAAGCAGATGAAGCTCATCCACGAGGGCGGATACTCGCGTGACGAAAGGGAATCATTCAAGGAAATCATCTTCAGCAACACCGTCCAATCAATGCGTGTCATTCTCGAAGCCATGGAATCACTCGAGCTCCCTCTCGAGGATCAACGGATGGAGTACCACGTCCAGACCATCTTCATGCAACCAGCCCAGATCGAGGGAGACGTTCTGCCACCGGAGGTTGGCAACGCCATTGAGGCTCTGTGGAAGGATCGCGGTGTCCAGGAGTGTTTCAAGCGTTCGCGTGAATACCAGCTGAACGATTCGGCACGATAGTAAGTTGCGACCGAGCATGGCCGTGGTTTGTTGGAATTGGACTAACACGGATATCAGCTACTTCGATAACATTGCAAGAATTGCTGCCCCTGACTACATGCCCAACGACCAAGATGTCCTGCGGTCTCGTGTCAAGACAACCGGTATCACCGAGACAACGTTCATTATTGGCGATCTGACCTACCGTATGTTCGATGTCGGTGGTCAGCGTTCGGAACGAAAGAAGTGGATTCACTGCTTCGAGAACGTCACAACAATCCTTTTCCTGGTCGCCATCTCCGAGTACGACCAGCTTCTTTTCGAAGACGAGACGGTCAACCGTATGCAAGAAGCACTGACGCTGTTCGACTCGATTTGCAACTCCCGGTGGTTCATCAAGACGTCCATCATTCTTTTCCTGAACAAGATCGATCGCTTCAAGGAGAAGCTGCCAGTCAGCCCCATGAAGAACTACTTCCCCGATTACGAGGGAGGCGATGACTATGCCGCGGCTTGCGACTACATCCTGAACCGCTTTGTCAGCTTGAACCAACACGAGACGAAGCAAATCTACACTCATTTCACATGCGCCACGGATACGACACAAATTCGCTTCGTTATGGCTGCCGTCAATGGTAAGTGTCCCAAATCGCACCCGCATCTTCTTGTTATATAGGCCCGACTAACTCTAACCTTTCACAGATATAATCATTCAGGAGAACTTGCGTCTCTGTGGACTCATTTGATTATTATGCGATGCTATACGATGAATACCCATTTCTCTCTCGATTACTCTGTTGTTATGGGCTGCCAGTAATGTCACGAATCTGGCTAATGATTTTGCCTCATACACCACCGCATGGGCAGTGTTGCCCGATGGATTTCCTACCGCTATGTGTTCTTGTTCTGCCCTTCTGCGACACCGACACATCGAACAAGTTTCTCTACAACTACACTTGTTTTTACCAGTACAACATACTTCCTTGGCTGTGCTTAGCCCTGTAGGTGCCCGCGTTGAGAGGCCCCAGGGCTCGGGGCTGATGCCGATGCGGAAGAAAAAAGTTTGCCATGGAGTGAAGCTGGCGAGGTCGAGTTGCGACCATATGCATCTACAGGCACGGCGGGATTACATACTCTTGTTTAATTATGAATTTGTGTGGAGTCAACTGGTTCCTTATTTCATCTCTTTTCCTTCCTTTTTTTCTTCTTGTAGTATCTGGTAGCTCACGCTGAACGATGGGCCGACATTTATTGGTGGAGGTGGTCAGTTGTTGTTGCAGGAAAGGGCAAGAGGCAGTTGATGGAGGCGACCAATCAGCCACGGAACTCTATGGCTGAGAAACCGCCCGATGATTGAGGTGGTGTCAGGACGCAAGCGGGGGACGTTGAGACGTTGAAACTATACCATTGGCAGAGTTTATCTGTTGTGTGCGGAGAATCTGTAAGGGGCTGCCTGCTTGGAATGAACAGGAACGGCTGGCCGGACTGATGCTTTGGGCGGAAACTCTTTTCCGCTCCTGTCGTCATTTTAGCCAGAGGACTGTCCTCGTTTCCTTCCTCGGCAGCAGTGGTCGGCTAGAGTGGTCGGTCTGTTGAATGGATGTGTCTATAAGATAAGAAACAATGATCTTGATCTGAAACATACTTTGCCTTGAATGTTCGTCATGTGAAGTTGAATTATGGCATAGCCCAGCAGTGATCAGTCCACCTTAGCGGAAACATATAATAGTCAGTCCGGGGAAGGGGGTATGTGATCAAAGGATACTTCACTTGTTCAAGTGGCCTTTGCCAGATGGAGACGAGAAGCTCCCACGTGCCAGGTCCAACGGAAAAGCTGGCCTTGGTGTAGGTATGTTCCTTGGCGAAGGGCTATTATTATATGCTCTTCTACTTAATAATATATATCCTTTTCAAGGCGATTCTGTTCATTTTCCTTCCCCGGACGCGATGTCTCCCCGATACTCAACCATTTCCTTCCACTTTTTGGCAAACTCGCGCATGCCGCCCTCGCCGGCTAGACTCGCATCTACGACGTCCTTGGGCAACTTGTGGGCCGAGTAAGCCGGTGAGCTGAAGTTATACGCCGCCGGATCCTCCTTCTCAATGAGCCGGAGCTCAGGGACTACATCGGCGTCTTCGTCCTCGTCATCGTCGTCTGTGGTGTTGCTCTCGTCTGAAACCACACCGTCCTGGGCTACTGCTGTTGCGTCTTCTTCCGCCGAAGCAGTGCCCAACATGGGCCCCGACGGTACCGACCACTCGTTCAGCTCGTGCCAGCCGAAGAGGAGAGAGTCGGTGTGCGGGGCCCAGGCGTTGATGTCGATCAGGCGCACACGGCCCAAGGGCTCGCCCTCGCCCTCGGGGACGTAGACGTCGAAGACGAAGCTGGCGTCGGGGAAGGTATAGCGCAGCTTGTGGTTGAAGAACTGGCAGAGCTTGGCCACGAGCGCGGGCCGCAGGTCCAGCAGGAACTCGTAGAAGCTGAGGTCGCGTTGCGTAATGCCGACCAGGTAGCGGTGCTTGACGAAGCAGCGGAACTCGAGCGCCGTGTGTGGGTTGAAGAAGGAGCGCAGGACGAGGACGGGCTTGAACTGCAGCAGCGAAGATGCGCTGGCTTCTTCTGCTGATGTGGTCGTCTTGCTGCCGCTTGCTCCTGCAACCGGTGTGCAGTCGTCAAAGGCGTGCTCTAGGTCATAAGTGATGAAGTTGGAGCTTTTGAGTAGTAGGTAGATATCATTGGGCGTCGTGCACTTGATGGTGTTCTGGTGCGTCGAGATCCAGGCCGCATCCTTGGGCGCAGTCCAGTTCAGCTTCGGGGCCACTGCGCCACCGAGCTCGGCGATTGTGTCTTTGATAGTTTGGTGGAGGGTCGGGAAGCGTTTGTTCGGCGGGAGGCGCTCCGGAGATTCATCGTCGTCGCTGTCCGAGTCGGACTCGTTGGGCGCCTGCTCGTATCGCGACCTCGTTTGCTCCGTAGACAGGTTGGTAGGGCCCGACTCCCATTCCACCTCGTCGTCGTCCTGGTCCTCTTCATCCTCGTCGCCGAGCACGATGCCGTCTTCGCGGATGTACTCGATGAAGTCGGGCGTAAGTGGGATGATGCGCGACTTAATGCATGATTCGCGGTACTTGGGAAACCAGTAGTCGTAGGAACAGTGTAGGATGTGGTCTCGGGTAATGGGAGGAAATTCGAGGGCTGCGGCGTCCGAGCTACCGTTTGCGCCGGAGGTGGTGCCTGGCATGGTTGCGTCCGGCATCTTCGTCAAGAGCGGAATTGTATTCTGGATATTCTATACTTCGTATTTATTTTTCTTCTTTCCTGTTTTCCACTCTTGGGGGTGTTTCTTAAGTAGTCTAGGTAAAGAACCAAAGAATACCAAACTCTGATCTTTTGCAGCGAAGGAAGAATTCAACCTGTTTCCAAACGTTGACTCACAAGTCGATTTTCGCTTAGAGCGAGACCCTGCAAATGCGAGTCATCGCGGGGCAATTGCATCTGAACAAAAAAGAAACCCGCCTGGACGGGAGCTGCCATATCCATCCATTACTCCAACCCCACTATACTTTACTTACCTAACCTGCTAACTTTGCTTTGCATGTCCCATATCCCGTCTATTACTGCCAATTCAGACCGCTACACCGTTACCATTCCATTGGAGGCTTCGAATGAGTGAAACCACGACATCTTACTATTTGCTATTCTATCAGTTGCCTCTTTTCCACCACCGAGCACCATGTCCGATAACGTAGGCCTTTCCACCCCTCGCGGCAGCGGCACCTCTGGATATGTGCAGCGCAACTTGGCACACCTCAAGCCGCGCGACAGGGACCGAGGCGCCCCGTATGCCGCGCGCGATCTCGAGCGGCACCGCCAGCGTCAGCCCGACAAGGGCATTCTTGAGCACGAGCGCAAGCGCGAGGTCGAGGTCAAGGTCTTTGAGCTGCGGGACAAGCTAGAGGACGAAGGGTGAGTTTGCCTGATCTGTGGCTCAATCAACTGGATCCTCCGGGCCACAGCGATACTCTGTTGATGCTGACAATATTCCCAGCGTCGACGAAGACGAGATTGACGAGCAATGCGACGCCCTGCGCAAAGACCTCCTCGCCAAACAGGACAAGAATCAGGGCACCGAGCCCCGGAAGGGCCTCAAGATGCACCAGGTCCACGAGCTTGCCGACGCCAAGATTAAGGAGAGCGAGAGGCTGCGCAACGCGCTCAAGATCAGCAAGGACTACGAAGAGGGCGGCCACTGGAAGAGGCAGGAGGAACGGCTGCGGAAGGCCGTCGACAGGGACAACGCGGCCGATCGGGACAGTAGGGACAAGGATGGGGGTTACTAGGCCTCCTCCGTCCAGCCTACACAAGGTCATGCATATATAAAGGGACTCGTTGGCATTTTTGTTCGGCTGCTGGAGCTTGGGCTGTCTGCATTGTTTGGCGAAGGCGTTCAGGTTCTGATCTTTTTTATTAAATCCCATATTGAAACGATCACTTTGGCGGCTGAGGTTCACCACATTTGATGTGGACTTTGGATAAGGCGCTGTAGGCCTGTGTATAATCCGCCACAGGCTTTTGACATATTAAACATTATATCAAATTAGTTCCGCTAAATGCAGGTTATATATGTATATACTGCATACAGCTAAGACCGACGTGCGACCAAGGGACCTCAATGCTAGGAGTCCCAGTTGTCGAACAATTATAGGGACCCCAAACGGCCCCTTTGGCCTTATGCATAATCCTATTTGCCCAGTTGGCCAGAACCAGAACCGAATTCAGGTACAGTGCTTGCTGGTCTAGTGCTGGATCTAGTAGATCCACGTGCACTGACAGCGCAAAGGTCCTCGCGCATCGAGCTGCTCTTGATGGGAAAGCCCGCTGAAAAGCAGGGGGGCTGGCTGAGCTCGTCATACCCTTCACCTTTCTTGGCCTCTACGCTCTAAAAGTAGTAGGCGGTCTGCTGGTTGAGTTGTCTGGTCGAAGGAAGGGGTGGATCGCCCTCAGCGCCGCGGCACGCGTTCCCGTGTCAACCACCCGGAAACACAAGACACACCCCTGTAGCCTCCATTCATCTGCATTTGCCCATCCTTCAACTGGGTAGCACCGCCAGAGTAGTTTAGGCCGCAGAGAGGAGTGCGACTCTGGGGCGGGAGGTTGGATACGACATCTTTTCTTCTTGCATATTGTGTCTAGTTTTCCTGCCGAGACACCAAACAATTTTTGAAGTTGGCCGTCTCGCGACCAGAGATAGGCACATCAACAACAAGAAACCTTGTAACAGCCAAAGCAGCTGTCTGCAGGTATGTGCCAGAGACGAATCGAATTGTTACCTACCCCACACCCCGACTCACACCGACTCCGACAAGCTCACTCAACACCGACTTGTTGAGAGTTGTGCCTGAGTGAATCCACTGCATACCGTACATACCTTTACATACCTTACCCAGACACGCCTAACATCGCATTCCCGGTCATCCAGGTACAATCTCGAGCCAGCATCCGCATTCTTCGGAGAGCAGGCTCGCATATCACCGTCCCCAGATTGACGCCTAACACTACATCGCCGCCGCCGCTATGGCGCCGACCGATGCGCTGTCGGCGCCGGGAGCGGTTGCTTACTCCTCGGACAAGATGAGCGTCGGCGACGGAACATGGGATTTCACCAAGAACGACTTCTTGCTCCCCAATCTCCAGGGCCTGCCCTTTGACATGATGCAATACAATGGTACGCAAGCTCCACCTAACCACCCATATGAACAAATCGGATCACTAACACCGCCATACTAGGCATGGGCAATCGCTTTTCAAGTGTCGCGCAGTATCACAGCCTGATCCTGGCGCATGGCGTCATTGCTGCCATAGTATTCCTCTTCATCGTGCCTTTCGGGGTCATGATGGCTCGCTTCCATAGGGGGCGGCCTGGTGCAAATATTCGCTATCACGCCTACATGCAGATATCCGCCATCCTCCTGGCCACCGTCGTATTTGTGACTGGTTGGTTTGCCGTTGGTCCAAACCGCAGCCTGACCAATCCGCACCACGGTATTGGCGTCGCTATCTACACCATGATATTGGTGCAAGCTGTCGGCGGTCGCCTTGTCAAGAGCATTCGAAAGCACTCGCTACGACTCATGATTCATCGTTGGCTTGGGCGCATTGTCACCATCCTTGGCATGATTCAAATTCCCCTTGGCCTCACGCTGTACGGCTCACCCAAGGTTGCCTTCATCTTGTACTCGATCTGGATGGCCATTCTGTTGCTCATGTACTTCGTCTTGAGCTACCGCCACGAGGGAGATTGGGATGAAAGGACCGTCTATGGCGGAAGGTCCGAAGTCGGCACAGCCATTTCCGGCAGGAGCAGGAGCAGATACACCGTCTCGGATCGCACCGAAAAGAAGGAAGGGCGCGGATGGCTGGGCCCCTTGGCAGCTGGTGCTGGCGTATGGGCCCTTATGCGAGGACGAAAGGATAAAAAGGAGCACGAACGAAGCTTGAGTAGGTCTCGCTCGAGGAGCCGAAGCAGGGGTCCCGAGGTTCTCCCCGTCCAGGAGAGGGTCGACCAGCTACGTTGATGAGAAATTCACCGAACGAAATGAGGCACCGCGTGGTGGTGGCGGAGTGATGGACAAGCTCATCGGTTTTGCTGGAATTGTGGGTGCAGGCGCACTTGGCAAGAAGTTTTTCGAACGCAAAGAGAGTCGCAGGCATGGGGACGAAGAGTACCAGTCGGTTGCGACAGATACGCCCGGCCGCAACCGGGTCAAGCGCCCTGCCAGATCCGAGTACACCGAAAGCGAATTCAGCGACGAAATGACCCAACTCAGGAGCCAGAGGGGCGGCAAACCCATTCTCCCCGGTCCAGGCAATCCGACGGCTATGGCTGCTGCCATGAGTGCCGCCGAGCGCCCCGACAGACCGATTACGCCACGACCATCGCACGCACGCCCTGGCGACTCGAGATTGGATAGCACCCTAGATTCCGACTACTCATCCTATGTTAGCCCGTCACGGCGAGCACGGGACGAGCATGATACCGGCCCAAGTGCTGGAGGCGGCCTGCTGGCGGGACTTGGCTTGGGGTGGTTTTCAAAGAAGCTGAAGGATAGGAGGGAGCGCAAGGCAGATGCAGACCGTCTGCGTTACGAAGACGAGAGGAGAAACGGCCGCCATGGCTCCAAATATACTGGAGATGGTTATGATTCGCCTGGTAGAAGACCTGCGCGCCGATACACTGCACCAGCTGGCACGGCGACTACCATGTCTGGCGACTCCGATTTCTCGTCAGCTCTGGAGTCGCGCCCGGGAGTTGGGCCCGGGCCCCCAGGCCCGCCAATACCACCACCAATGCCACCCATGGGGATACCAGGTATCTCGGCTGGGGCTTCCCGCAAGCCTCGTTCGCGGTCTCATTCGAGAGACCCACACATGCCAGTAGACATGCCGCATATCCCGCCTGATCCTCATGGTGTTCTTCATCGGGATGATTCAGTTAATGATGGCTACGCATCGGCAAGTGGAAGGCCCCAGAGACGTCAGTCCGACCGCCGCCGAAAGGATGGAAACGCCGCCGCGGCAGCAGCGGCCGCGTCGGCAAGTCTTCTAGCATCCGAGGTAGATGACGGACGGCGAAGACGGCGCGATCGCAGCAGATCACGCGCACCCAGCCAGCCTGTCAGTGTCAAGGTCAAGTACCACGATGACCGTGACCGCAACGTCACATTACGCAGGTTGACTGAGGAGGAAGCAGCCCGCGAGCACCGGAAGCGCAGGTCGAGTTCGATCAGCAGCGCATCAGGCACCGAAGGACCTGGCAGTCGCCAACGGTACCGCCGCGACTCCAGCGCGAACCGGACAGTCACAGACCTACATGGTGGGCGACAGGCGGACGATGGATTGTCACCACCGACTCCTGCTTTTGCAGGTGGGAGGCGAGCGGCAAAGGACTCGGCTTATTACTCTGGGCCTGACCACCCTCCGCCCCCCACCCCCGCCGAACGGGCCCCCTCCCATGACGCCCATGCACAATAACAATACTGTCTCTAGTATAGGCAGTCATGGCACCTGGAGCGCAATGAGTCCCTCTCCTGGCGGACCCGGTGGAACCGGAGCTTCAAACACTACTTCGGCAGCGGATAGGCGTAGGCAGAGGAGGATGGAAAGGAGGACCGGGCGGCCCTCAGGCACAGTCGAATTTGACTAGGGCCTAGGCAGTTTTATCTTGAATTCGATTCGACAGACAGCAAGATTGCATCATTGCTAGGCGTTGATATGGGCGTTGGATTGCTTTGATGCAGCATTTTCAGGGTTTAGATGAGAACCCAGCACCTTCTCATCATCTGTTGGATTATGTTTACCTTAATGACGCACGCAACAAAAGAGGGTTATGGGATATGTAGATACGACGGCTCCAAGGCGGGATGTTGGATTTGGAGGCCATGCTGGAATTATGTAATGTACTAGATATGATCAAAATGCCAATACGATGATTTTGCTCTTCAACAACCCATCTTTATGTCCTATATATCAAAGACCCGAACATGATATCTACACACTTCTCTAGATATCAGGAGGTCTATGTAGCGCCTGTCTGGCTTAACCTGTCCGCGTACAAGTAAGCACATGTAGGCAGGAAGCTCGTGTAAACAAGACAAGAAATAATATAGAGACACCGAAGAACTTAGGACTACCTACCTACTTAGTCTAGTCGGCTATGCAGGTACATCAAGCTAAGAAGTCGAAGGTAGTAAGTAGTAGGTTGTGCAGACTAACCTTCTATGTGGCTCAGGGGTCTGTATGCACAGTCACTGCTATGGTGGGGCACAGCTCTGAGGGGGAGAGCGCATAGCTAAGATTTATCGATAAGCGCAAGAACGCGACCAACTCAACGCGTCCATCTTCAACAACCCAATCGCAAGGCATTGAGTTGGGCCAAGTAGAGCGACAATTCTGCCTCTGGACTGTTGGCATCTCGATAAACATTTGCGCACGCTCCGCTCGACACTATTGTGCGCCACGCGCAACCTATACTCAACATGGAGGCGGACGAGCAACAAGATCAAGTCGCGACAACACCGCTACCTACCGCAACATCCCAGCAGTCGCAGGCGCAAGCAGAGTCAACATCGTCAGAACCCCACCCTTCAACATTCACAGGTGCGGTACAACAGACAGAGTCAGCAGCAGCAGCTGTTGCTGCTGCCTCATCCACACAAGCACAGCGGCCTTCTAGTGCACCACCAGCATCACCGCCCCTACCGACCCGGCACACACCACAAGCCCCGGGGCCTCGCGCCGCCCGCTTCCAGAAGGTTCTCGATGATTCGCTCAAACATACGCTGGGGAAGGTGACGTGGGATAACTTCGCCAGTTGCTATCCGACCATCTCGGAGCGCGCGCCGGCGACACTGAAGGCGGCACAGCGACAAATGGTGGATCGCTTGACAATGCTTTGCAAGGTATGCTCTAAGTAGCCCCGTCCTCCCAGGCCTGCTATTTAAAACAAGAGCGAAGCTAATGGCGATATTTGAAATAAAGAAAGAATTTGACTCGATTTTGACGAGTAGGAACGTCGTCAACAAGCTTAACGAGCTTGAAGGACTAGTCAGCGAAGCTGAGTTGCGTCGCGACGAGGCTGGACTTCCTGACCAGGATAACATGCCCACACCGTACGTCCATCCAGCTTGTATCCTGCTGCGCCTCTATGCGGTTGCTTTCCCCAATCCACGATACTTCACCTACTTTGCTCCCCTCAAGTACCGTGGATCATTCGCTAATTTCAAGAACAGGCCCCATCTCCTGCCTGCGTCAGCTATCCTAGCCGCGCATCTTCAGCCGCACCTTGTGGCGTCCCAGTCGCAGCTCAACGCGCGGTTGCAGACAACGCAGTCTCACAATGCGCGTCTCTGGGCAGACATTCAGCAGCAACGCGCCGAGCTTTCGAGCTTGACCAGCTTACTCGAGAAGCTGGTCAAGGATCTTGAGGAAGCGGGCGGCATGCTTGACGATGCTGGTGTACAAACTGAAATCGCACGAGAGACACGAGAAGTTGAAAGTGAGATGATGATGGATACCTCGTGAGGATGAACCGCATCTGAGCCAGCGATACCAAAGCAATGCGCGGCGGTAACGCTTCCACATGGAATCTCAACCCCTTCATTTATATTTACGAGGTGCCTCGAAGCTATACGACCCGCCACGTAGTTATGCTGCCCATTAAAAGTGCGCACAATTTGGCAAGGATGTACTCATTCAAACGTACACAAGCCCTCCGCTGTGTCTGACGGTCGGCGACAGGCCGTTCCGTCGACGCAGCCAACATAATGCCAACACTTCGAGTGGCAGGCGAAAAGGGGATGACTTGGTGCATCTCTGCTTCATATCCTCCAGAAGAGGAGTAGTAGAGCAGTCTCTAGGGCCGCCAAGCATGGGCTGGACAATATTCATAGTCAAGGCATGGAAGTTTGACATGTAGTGACACACGAGCTTCAACTAGCTTTCGTGTCGTGACTTGAAAGGAGTCGAATGATTAAGAGTATCTGATCAGCTTTACTCTTGATTAATCATAACCCGGACGCGATACCACAGAATCCGAGGCGGCGGTACTATGTTTATTGGAGAGGCTATCGAAGCTAGCTCAGTAAGTGCCCTTGAGGACCACCTTGGAATAAACTTACCTGATGGGAAGCAAAGGGCGACGATCCGCGAACCATATTGGCGGCCACAGAGAAAGACCGACTTCTAAAGATAGACATGGAGGGATGGGCTTAATATGAAACGGAAGTACATTCGTTCATTGTGTTCACCAGTCTGTATCGATGGTTGATGTGTATGACGCTACATTATGTATTGATGTCTCGGTGTTAAGGAGCACAAAGGACTCGGATGGAACCGGTGTAGCTCCGAGACCATGAACATGATCTGCCAGGCAAGGTGCCGTTGATTGATCTTATGTATGTATACCTGAGTACTTGAATATGCACTTGACAGATTATATGTTCCGTGTTCTTTGGAGCTCTGGTTCTGGGGGTCACCAGGTTGCAACCGCAAGTCGATTGCTGCTGCTCCATGTCATAACCTCCGACGTAGCACATAGCGAATTCCATGTACGTAATAGGAAAGTGTAGGTTAGCTTATGACAGCCTGCACTTTATTCATCCAATGGAGAATTGGCCAACAGGCCAATCAAGACAGCTTGGGTGCTATCAATTGGGCCAAGATGCTTTTGCGTGCTGACTTTCCACACTGGCGGCAGGCGGGTGCTGGAGGGGTACCTGTGCTAAAGAGGCGAACGAGCACTTTTCCTGATTGGACTAACTCCGGGTATGTCTCCAACAACCACCTTAGCCCGCCCAAGAGATCAAATTCGTTCAAATCCATCCCATCTGGTCGACCCTACCTGGACCTGGACTTCTTTTGACCTTACCTTAGGTAAATTTGACGACCACCATCCTCTTGCCCTGTCTCCAGAAACTTCTGAATCCCGACTGAACAAACGAACCACCATCCAATCAATCCAACCCATCCTCGTCCGTCTCCCTCTCTCTTCCTCCCGATTCGCAATTTTGCGCAAACCAGACTATCTACTTCCACCTCCCCCGCCTATCCCTCCCTCCGCTCAAAGGGTACAGCAATAATAAATCCATACAACAACACCACACCAACAGCAGAACACCATACTCGTGGCTCGCATTCCTCCCTCCGGCTACTTCTTACCAATACTACAATCTATCGCCCTCATCATATCGTGGTAGAAGAATTGGTCGTTTGTTCGACGAGCCCACTTCTTGTTTGCCGCGCTTCCACTTAAACGTCCAAAAAAGTCAAAAAGGCAAGTCCCGTACACTGTACCCGAAGCTTTTGGGAAAATAAAAAAATCACCACCACTTTGGCGCCGCTTCCTTCCTCTTCCTCCTCCAACCTCATTCGACTACCTCTTGTTCTTCTTCTACCAAGCTAAGGCTAACGAATCACCTCTTTGCACAGCTCGCCCTCCACTTCGACCCCGTCAAAAGTTGTCCGCGGCGCTTGTCAATTCCCGATTGTGTGTATTTGTCGAGGCCCCAGATAATACTTCGCACCTCCTCCCGACTCTTTCGCCCCCCACCCACCGCCACCGCACACATCACCGACGCAAACATGGCAACCAACGGCAAGTCCACCTGCTTGCGAAAAAGGCTCGGCCTCTTTCTGTACGCGCTTTGACTAACCAGACCACAGGTGCTAGCACGACTCCCGACCAGTCCAACGTGTCCACCACCAGTAACTCTAACCTGGGCAAGGACGAGGTTGCTTGGTATTTCGTCGAGCAATACTACACCACTCTTAGCAAGAGCCCCGAGAAGCTGCATGTAGGTTTGACTCGTGTGCTCCCAACTCCTGCGCAACGTTCGCTAATCCCATCCTAGCTATTCTACAGCAAGCGGTCGCAACTCGTTTACGGCAAGGAGGCCGAGGTCTCGACGGTGTCGGTCGGTCGACAGGAAATCCAGGAGCGCATCAAGAGCCTGGACTTTAAGGAAGACACCAAAGTGCGCATCTCTAATGTCGATTCACAAACTTCTTTCGACAACATCGTCATCCAGGTGATCGGTGAGAGCTCCAACAAGACCGGCGAGGACCCTAAGAAGTTCGTTCAGACCTTTGTGCTGGCTCAGCAACCGTCGGGCTACTTCGTCCTGAACGACATCCTTCGGTACGTAGACGATGGTGCGGTCGAGGAGGAGCAAACCGAGGAGGCACCGGCCGCCGAGGAGACCCCGGCTGAGCAGCCTACGACTGCTGTTCCCGAGACCATCGAGCCCGCTGCCGAGCCTGTAGCCGCCGAGCCCGCTGCTGAAGAGGCTGCCCCTGCTGCCTCCCTGGACCCCGCTGTTGTCGACCAGAAGCTCGAGGAGGTGGGCGCGTCCGGCAAGGATGCCAGCGTCAACGGTGATGCTGCTGCGGACCAGAGTGTCGATGCCACACCAGCTGCCGAGACTGCCGAGAAGACCGAGGCCGCGAAGCCCGACCCCGAGGCTCTTGCGCGGGAGGTCGAGGCCGAGACTACTCAGGAGCCTGAGAAGCCTACCGACCCCAGCCCTACGCCAGTCGCCACCCGTCAAGCACAACCTCCTGCTGCCGCTCCCGCCAAGCCGGCTCAACCTGCCCAGCCTCCTAAGCCCATGACCTGGGCTGGCCGTATTGCTGCCGCCGCCGCTGCAAACGCTCCCAAGCCTGCGGTCCCGCTCGCCAAGCCTGCGGCTCCCGCTGCCGCCGCCGCTCCTGCCCAGGCCCGCCCTGCTACCCAGACCTCAGCCCCTGCTGCTCAGCCCGCCGCCAAAACCCCTGCACCTGCCCAGGCATCTGAGCCGGCCGACACAAAGGAGTCTACCGAGTGGCAGACGGCTGGCGGCGATAACAAGCGCGCCCGCCCGCAATCTATCTCAGCGCCCCGTGCCGAGAAGGAAGGTACCCTCGGATACGTCAAGTATGTGACGGAGAAGGTCGAGAGCGAGGAGCTTCGAAATGCTCTTGCTGCTCACGGCGAGTTGGTCTACTTTGATATCAACCGCCAGAAGGTAAGCCCTGATAAACGTGCTCATTTTAGATGACGGACACTAATAGAAGACACAGAGCTGTGCTTTCGTGGAGTTTGCCAACCCCGCTGGCTACAACGCTGCCGCTGCTGCCAACCCCCACCTTGTTAATGGCGAGAGCATTGTGGTTGAGCCCCGCCGCCCCAAGGCCAGTGCCTATGGCGGAGCTAACTACAGCAACACTGGCCGAGGCAACGCAGCCAGCCGAGGAGGTCGTGGTGGCATGGACGGAGGCCGTGCTGGAGGCCAAGGCGGACGTGGCAACTTTGGTGGTCAGGGCCGTGGCCGAGGTGGTATGCCTCGTGGTGGTGCCCGTGGAGCTTCTCAGGCTGCCAACGCCTAGAGTCTTTCCGGTCTGGAAGATTGAGCCTGGTATGGCACAGGTATATCCAGTAAAAATCCAAGATGTGGAATACGGCCAGGGAGTATGCATCGAGTACGACATAATGACGGACCACAGCATTTGCTCATGAGAAAAAAAAGAGGCAGGCTGGGGTGAAATTCAGGGGGCTGTTGACCATCTGGTGCTCATGGAAGGACTTTGTTATAATGCCTGGCGTGTGCGTTGGTTTCGAGTTTCCGATTTGGTTTTTGGGCCAAGTTGACCTCTGCGATTGAAGCATGGCGACGATTGATTTTGCTGGCAGCTAGCATTCATTGCTGGGGAGGCAGGTGGACTTGTACAAACATTGATCAGAGGGCTGGGGGAAGGAAAAGCTGAACTGATACCTCGTTATTCATTTGCATGGATGGAGTGAAAAAAGGAGGGGTTTGGGATTTCTACAGCGAACAGGAGAGTATAATACTGGGTCAAAGGTATTCTCTGAAACTCTTTTACCTCATGTATTAGTGTATTGTAATGGTACAACGAAATTAATGACAACTTGTGTAACATGCTTTGCTTTCATGGGTGCCGCTATATGGGCATCTTCTTGGTGGTGATTCTCTCCCCGACTTCCCTAAAGGATGAATCTCATGGTAGAAAAGGGCATACCTACCATCTGCTTACTTGATATATAAACAGTCATTAAGGTTATTTCTCGGCTTCTACTCGCTGGGCAAATCGGAGCAGGCCACACCAGAAACGACTTGATGACCAATGAGCAGCTCCAGTATGCCTACCACCTACCGGGAACAGCTAGCTCGCAGTGTCTTATAGGCCGGCTTTGAAACACCGTTGCAGGATGCCGCATGGAAAATATGCAGTGTTAAAGTGTGGCACGGAGCCTGACTCAGATCAGCATCCTGTAGGACGCGTCGTTATGATTTGGAGAGCCGTTATGCTTATTCGAACGCAGAAAAATACTACTAGTAAGTTGACCGCCACCTGCGACGTTCATCTATGCTCAGATGTATCTCCCCTGTCGACTCTAGACGATTTGAACTCCGCAATCTTATCACATTTGCATCTTAGAAACCCTGTAATGTTCTCTCGGGCTTTTTTACTTTTCCGTAATTAAAGACTACTCACTGGATAGCCAGCATTTCTTCATGTGTTTCTTGTTTACTGGAAGTGAAATATTAAAGGGGGAAGTTCGATCTGAGGGGAGGAGAGGTGATGGCGGAGTCGTCACCCGAAGATGATGCTGTCGTCCCCGACGAGCCTCCTCCGGCTTATGACGAGCTCGGAGATATATCGTCGCCTTCATCGTCGTCGCTGTCGCTGTCGCAGTTGCCTCAATACTCGTGCGACATCGTCCTGGACGCCGTGTTCCGCATGAAGATGGAGATCGAGGATACAGTCAAGCGGGCCGCAGATCGGCACTGGCGCTCCGTCTTCGTACACCTCTGCGGCACGGCGCTGCACGTCTACCGCGTCAAGCGCGACTGGGGCTGGGGAGGCCGTGATGGTGGTAATAGTGGCGGCCCGGGCGTATCGTGCGACAACCCGCCTTGGCTGCGGAGGGCGGCGCTCGCCAAGACATATACGCTGCTGCATGCGGATGTGGGGATTGCTGCTGACTATGCAAAGTATGTGCTTATATATGTGTAGGTGTGCTTGTACTGTGCTTATGCTTTTGACATAGGAGACGATATGTGATCCGAGTTCGGGCCGAGACGGATCAGTTCCTGCTGTCCTGTGTCGAGCTGCCCAACTTTGTCCGGTGGCTGGATGCTCTCTTCGCGGCCATCAATGTGGCGCCCGTGATCGACGAAAGAGAGTTCCCCGAGGACCAGAGCCTTCCCCGAGTGACCCGGCCCTCGGACTCGAGCAGACCGCCTCGGCCGGCCCCTGTGGTTCATCACTCAGCTATGACGCCACGTTACCCCCGTCCATCGTCGCCAACGCAGCCGGTACACTCGCATCTGACGCCCGAGGACGCTGCATCACCCAGCAACTCGCCTTTATCGCTCTCCCAAATCCCTGCGGACCAACTCACCGTCCGCCATCGTCACCATCAGAATCCGCCATCATCGCCGACACCCTTCTCCCATCCCGTGACAGGAGCGGCCGGCGGTGGTAACAGCAGCAGCAGTAAGTGGCGACCGCGGCACGAGTGGACCACGACGCACGACATGATCTACGCCAAGCTGTGCTACTCGCTGTTGCTGTTCCGCAGCCCGCGCAAGTCAGACTACGTCGTCGTCCAGGGCCACAAGTGGTGCGTCGACTGGACCACGGGCCGCATGGTCCGGGTCCTGCCACCCAGCTACTTTGACGACGGCGGCGAGGCCGCGGGCGGTGGTGGTGGTCCTCCGTTCCGGGTCTGGACGGCGGAGAATCGCAGGATTTGAGCTTGGGTGCTTGTCTTTTGCGCATGTTTACCGGACTACTGTTCAGAGGGCGTCCATGAAGGGAGACGTAGCAGTTCTATTACACGTGACTGGGAAGTAAGGAAAAGGGGAGACCACGTCGATTGAAGGTGGCTCGATGAAGAGTTGGTCTACTGTGCATTTCCTGGGGCGTTTCGCATCATAGCCAAACACAAAACGTTTATTTCTTTTGGAGCTACGATCCTTATTTTCCTTTACACGGTTTACATACAATACAGTAAAGATGACTAACAGCCGCTTGCCCAAAATTCCTGGGAATCTAGCTTTGGCAAGCTCCATCACGCGCGAAATAATGTACATACTTGCCCCCCCCTAGAGTTTGTCATGTGCCCCTTGTCTTCTTGAGAAATGGTATATCCGAGCCGACTTTCCCTCGAGAGTCTGTCGGATCAAAGCATGAGCTTCCTCGTGCTCATGTGTCTCATCAAGACCTGCACCTCGCCGCCGTGGCGGCCCGCGAAACAGGTGGTGTCGTTTCCGGTCTCTGCTTGGGGGCGATGATGGTAGTAGTGGGAGCTAAAACAATAGGTGGGTACAAAGAATCTCGAATTAATAATATAGAGACATAATAGAGTCTCTCTAAAAATCTAAAATTAAACGCGAAAAATATTATTTAATATAGCTACTTTATAATGTATATATAATTACCCCTTTAATTAATTACCTATTAATAAAGAACGCCCCCGTATTTTAAATTATAAAATTATATATCTATATTTATTATCTTTTTAAACGAATTTTCCGTTTTCCTTCCGTTATTAATCCGCTTTAATAATTTATATTTATACCTTATTAAAGAAAGGCCCTTTTTTATTTTTATATAACGCGAATTTATTAATATTTATAAATTCTTTAAATTAATTTAATTTAAATATTATTCGGTATTCTATCTCCTTTATTATATTATTCCTTTCCTTTTAAACGTTTCTTTAGTTAGGAATACTTCCTAACTTTGATAAAATATTTAAATATTATTATAAATAAAGGATTTAAATTTTATTAAAATTAAATTTTATTTTATTACTTAATTTTATAATTTCTTATTAAATTAAATATAATAGATTCGTAAATTCCTAAAAGTTCTTATATAATTATTAAGGAGTATTATTAATTTCTTAATATATATTAATTATTTCTTAAAGAATATTATTTAATTCTTTAAAAGTATTATTAAGAATTTAAGTAATTTAATTTAATTCTTAAGAAATATCGATAAATTCCTAATAGGCGTTAATAGAATTATAAAGGGCGTCCGTTAAAATAATATTTAAGTTATAAATATCTTATATTCCTAATATTATAACTTAATCCTTTTTTAAATCTTCTTAAATATTAATAATATTTTATTTTTAAATCTTTATATATTTCCTTATTATATTTATTAAAAGTTCCTTAAAGTTTTTAATTTTAATCTTTTATTTTTTAATAATCTTTTAATATTTAATCTTTATATCTTTAACCTTTTTTTATAATATATTAATCCGGGTTTTAAAAGTTTCGAGTTTTTTAATTTATTTTCTTTATTTTTCTTCCATTTAAGTTTTATAATTTCTTAAATCCTTAATTATTTTTAATAATTCGGAGTTATTAATTTCCGGCTATTTATTATTAAAAACTTAAATTATAATTTTAAAATATTTTAGGTTTTTAATTATATTATTTCTTAAAGTTTTTAGGATTTTTTATAAGATTTTTATTCTATCTTTAAAAAGGGAATATTCTTTTTAAAGTTTAAATTTAAAATCTTTTTTATTATCTATAATTTCTTTAAAATTCTATTCTTATATTTTAACTTTTTTAATCCGAAATTTTATATTTAAAGGCTTTATTTATAAGTTTTTGAATATTCTTTTAAATAGTAAATCCTTATTTTTTAAATATTTTATTTTATTATATTAAATAGTTTCTTTATTAAATTATTTCTTTTAATATATAAGAATAATATATTTCTTTTTAGGAATTAAGAGATATAATAGATTAATTTACTTTAATAATATTTTTAATAATTCCGGAAGGAATTTAATACCTTTCTTTATATTTTTAATTATACGGTAAATTTTTAAAGCGGAAGGCTTAAGAAGTTTATTAAGTATATATATTTAATTATTCTATTTATGTATTTTAATAATATCCCGGATTTCTTTTAATTTCTTTATAAATTTAATATATAAGGATACGTTAATAATGTATTAATTAATAAAATATTTCTTTACTTTATTTATTAATTAATTAAAAGGTATAATTTTAAAAGGGATTCCTTTATTAAATAAATCCTTTTAAAATTATTTATTATAATATTTAAATAATTCCTTTAGCTTTTTATCTTTAATTAATAAAAGCTTCTCGTTTTTAATAAAATTAACTTTCTTTTTTTATTTAAAGTTTTTAAATTTTTTAGATTTATTAAAGTATTCCGTAAATATTTCGTTATATTCCTTTAACTTTTTAATTAAATCTTTTACGCCGTTCTTAATAAATTTACGATATTTATAATTCTTCGATTTACCTTTAAATTCTTTTTTTATAAAGATAAATAACGTGGTTTACTACCTCGCGGACTATATTACCTCGCGGACTATATTACCTCGCGGACTATTCTTTCTATTTCTTAATACTTTTATATAAGTTAATTTAATTATAATGCTTTAAATTAATTTAAATTACTCGTTATATAATTTATTACTCGATTCTATATTTTTTTTATAAGTTCGTATATTATAACCTATTTCGTTATAAATATTATAACGCTTATTACCCGTTACGCGCCGTTTCGATAAATTATTATTTTTACCTTCGTTAATTATAAAACGCTTCCCTTTTACTTTCTCGTCCTATAATTATTAAGATTCTTTAATAATAAGGGCTCTTTTAAGTTAAATATATAACTTTTTAACCTTCCGGCGCTTTAAAAGGGTTAAATTAGCCGCTTTTAAAGTCCGTACCCGTTTACGTAAAATCGTAGCTTTATATATTATTAGCTTTATATATTTAATTAATTTATTTATAATATTTAAAATCGGCGTCGGAGAGCTTCTTTAATAGTTAGAAATCCTATTTTTAATAAAAGTAGAGTATCTTATCGTTTATTAAGGGTTAAAAGGTATTAAAGGGTTATAAATATTAACGGTCTTTAAATATAATAACTCCGGTATAAATGTCCGAATTTATATATCTAATTTATTAATTATTTTATTTAAATTATAAGGTATTAAACTAAATACGTTAAATTTAGATTTAATATTATATTTTATAAAAATAGCGAAATACGTAGCCTTAAAGGTAATAAAAAACTCGAGTTTTATAATATAGTTTATCGAGGCTTTTATAAATAGTTCGATTTCTTTCGAATACGTACGTTTTAACGATGAATAAAGTGCGATATTTAATAATTAAAGTAAATAAAATAAATAGGGAGGTATATTAAATATAATAATACCGTTATCCTTATAATATATTTTAAATTTAACTGAAATATAGCTCTTATAACCGTTAATAATTAAGAGGTAATAATAACCCGTCGCTTACGCTTTAATATATTTATCGAAATACTTAACCTAGTTTAAGCCCGTTTTATTATCGGTCCAGCCGTTAAAGGTTGGTTTAATTACCTAATCGCCTGGTAAATTATATTCGCGCGCTTAATTCACGAGGTAATATTAACTTTAAATAATTAAAAACGGCGGAATATATTAGCTTTACGAATTAATATATTTTATTATTATTAACCATTCCTAATTATTAAGTTAAACCATTTTCGCCTTCCTATACCGATCGGCGCGTATTATAATATATATTAAACCGATAACGCTTATTATAAAGCTAGTTTTATCGAAATTCTATATATCTTTATTTAAAATATTATATTTAACCTTCGTATTCGTTATTAACATAAATTAATTGGAAATAACCTTCGTATCCTTATAAAGAGCTTTTTAATAATTATATTTCCGATTTATTTTAATTTTAAAGTTTAAATTATAATCGATAAAACGCTTAGCTTAATATTTATCGACACGCTCGTCGCTACGCGCTCCCGCGAGAAGATTAACTATATCTTTTATATTAACGATATTAAGAGGTATTCCTCGGGTATTTAAATCGATTATATATTTTCGTAATACCTCCTTTTTAATAAAATCTAATTTATATTATTACTATCGGATTTCATATCGTAGGGTTCGGCCGTTAATTCGGTAATATAAAGTCGTATAAAGGACGTCGTATACTTTTACAACAGCTCTTTCGTTTAAAGGATTTATTAGATTTCGCGTCGTTTAAATTATTAAAACAATTCGATCTTCTTTAAATTAATTAGGTATTATAATTATAGAATTATTATATATTAAAGTTTAATTAAATTATAGAATTAAAAAAGTGGTCCGCGAGGTAATATAATCCGTAAGGTAGTAAACCACGTTATTTATATTTTAAATATAATTTTTATAATTTTACTTTTCTTTTATTTTCCTTTATTAATTTTATAATATATCTATAATCGAAATACTTATTCGGGAAATCTATTTTTCTTTATATTTTAAACGATTCGATTAAAATATTTTAACCGGCCGCTATCTTTCGTAATTTCTTAACTTTTCCTATATTCTTTTTAACGAAAGTTTTAATTAATTCTTTTTATTTATATTCCTTTAAATCGTTATCCTTTAAATCGTTATTTTCCTTTAAATCGTTATTTTCTTTAAATATCTACTTTTTTATTTTAATTTCCTCGATTTTTAATTCTTTATCTTTAAGATTATTTAAGATATTTTTTAAATAAAAGGGGAAATATTATTATTAAAATTTCCCGTTTCCCGGATAATTTAAAATTAAACGTTTATATATTCTTATAAAATTTAATTCCTTAATCTTTATTTTTTAAAAGTTTAAATTTATATTTTAAGGATTAGGATTTTTATTTTAAGGATTCTTTTACATTTTTAAAATCTTTAAAATAAATAGCTTTCTTTTTATAATATTCGATTATTATATAAAGGTCCTTTTTAATAATAATTCCTATATTCGTTTACGTTTTAATAATTATAATATAAAGGGGCGGGTATTTTTAATTTATTTCGGGTTTATTCGGGATAATTAAATTATTTTTATTTTTATTTTTCTTTAAAGAAATTACCTTTCCTTATATTTCTTATATAAAGGGTTCCTTTAAATTTATCTCTTCCTATTAAGAACGTTAAATATTTTAAAGTTTTAAAGTTTTTATTATTCTTTTTAATTATTTCCGGAATATATCCGGCTTAAGGAGTATCGTCCTTATATTAATTACGGCTAGCCTATTTATTTTTAAAAATTCCTAAAATATTTATTCTCGTATTTCTTTTAAGAGGTTTAATTTAAAAAATAAAAATAATTTTTATTTATTAAATTTAAAGGGAATTTCCTTAAAGTCGTAAAACTTTAAGGTTTTAAGCTTTCTTTTTAATAAATAATCTTTCTTATACTTTCTTAAATTATTAATAACTTTATTTAAAATATATTTAAAATTATCTTTATTATTCTTATTTATTTTAAAATTATTTACTTTAATTAAAATCCGAGCTATTATTTAAAATATATATTTAATATCAATTTTTATAAATTTCTTAAGTTTATTATTTCCGTTTAATAAATAAATAAAGATTTCTTTTTTTTAAAAGGTTATATTTTTATAAATAGGAATTCTTTAAAGGAATTCCTATTTTAAGAAAATTATTAATAATTAATTTAAATCCTTTCTATATCCTATATTTTCTTAAGGAATATCTATATTTATAATTTTAAAGTTATATTCTTTAAAAGAACTCGGATTAAATATAATTATTTATAATATTATATTAACTTATTTTTAATTTCTAATTAAAAATAATAATATTTTTATAAGAATTCTTCTTATATACGTCTTATAAAAGGTAATTTATCGGAATACGATATTACTTTTAAATTATTAACCTTTAATCGTAAGGTAAAATAGTTAAGAAATATTTTATATATAATAATAAAAACCTTTTAATTTTAAGATCTTATTAATTATTAATATAATTCCCTTAAGAATTTAATATAAAGTTTATTTAATATAATTAATAATATAAATATTAAAGAAATTTTTAATTATTATTAAAAGTATAATAGTTATAATTATTTATAGAAGATATTAATACGTTTAACGGTTTACATTTTATAATTTCTATATTTAATTAACGTTTATAAAGTTTTATATATGTCCTACGGGAGATTATTTAATTAAAAATAACCTATAATATATTATAAAAAATAATATTTTATTAACGGAATAATAAAAATAAATAATTATTATATATAAGGAATGTTTAAAAGATAAGGTTAATAATATTTATATAATAAGAATTATAAATTATAAGTAAAAAGTTATAATTCGTATAATAATTTTAAAATGTTTTTTTTCTTAATTAATAGCTATATTTATCTTATTAATTTAAATTAATTATTAATAAAAAAGAATAATTTAAAAGTTTAATATAAGAAATTATAAATAATTTTTTTCCCTTTATTTAAATATTTTATATTATTATTTTAAGAAATATTTATAATTAATTATAATTATAATACCTTTCCTTAAAATATTAATTAAGATTCGGGTTTTTATAAATTTATCCGGAACGATAATAAATGATCTTTAAGAAGTTTTAGGAATCCGGTTTTAAGTATAAATAATTTAATATTATTGATATAATATTTATTATTTCCTTAAATATTTATATTATTAAGGTTCTTTAATAATATAAATATTCTTTTTATTAATTATTTTATTTTAAATAGGCCTCGTTATTTAATTATTAATTTCTCTCTTTTTCTTTTTTAAATAATTATAATTAAATCCTTAATTAAAGGGAAGAATATATTTACTTACTTTTTTATTTAATATATAAAATAATAGGCTAATTATAATACGTAGTTATTTTCGTTTTCTTATTTAATATTTTCTAATCCGTATTAGATTCTTTTTATATAAATAAGTTAAAGTTATAACTTATACTCTCCTTTTAAAATAATATATTTATTTTCTTAAAAGGTTTTTAATAATATAAATTCCTTCGATATTAAGAAGCCTTTAAATATTTTAAAGGGCCCTTAAAGAGGATAGCTATACGTTAATTAAAACGGGGATATTTTAAATTTCGTTATATATTTATTATTTAAGCTTTTTATTATATAAGGTAATTTATTATTTTAAGAAATTAAAGGAGGGTTATTTAAATATTTTATAATAACGACTTTATTAAATATAAATTATATTATATAATTGAAGATTTCTATAAATTTAACGTTTTTATAAAAGGTTAATAGACTTTTTAAAAAATAAACCTCTATAAATATTAAATTTTAAATAAATTCTATTCTAATAAACGTTAATCTAGGATTTATATATATTATTAAAAAATATATTCCGTATTTATCTATTTATTTCCTAAAATATTTAAATACGTTAATAGCCTTTATATTTTTAATTAGGTATATTTATTTATAATTAAAAAATAAATTAATAATATATAAAATATAGCGATTCCTATTTCTTAAAATAACGAATAAATTAATAAAATTAATAACGAGGATTTAAAAAGGTTTATAAATAGTTTTCGGGAGATTAAATATTTTAAAACGGGCGGGATTAAAACGGGTATATTAAAGATATTTTTAAATATAATTTATAATATCTTTATTTATTATAAATTAATAAATTAAATAATTTAATCGTTTTAACGTAATTATAATTAAGAAATAGTTATTCTTATTATAAGCTTTCTATAATATTTATATTATTTTATAAAGAAATAAATACCTCCATTATATATTATTTTTATAATACTTTAAAATATCATTTTTAATTTAAAATAATTTATACCTTTTTATAAGTATTCGGGCTTTTAATCTTCTTTTATCCGGGTTAATATTATTCTAAAAAGTTTCTTAAATATTATAATATTATAGGTTTTTTTTATAAGAAAGGTTATTAAATAAATAAAATTTAAATATTAATATTATATATTTTTTTAAAATAAATTAAATCTTTATAATAATTTATATTTCTTCCTTAAACATATCCGTATTCTCTTAATATATTATATTTTTAAATATATCAAGGTATTTAATATTTAGATTATTCGATTATTTTTAGAATTTTAAAGCTTTAAATATTACTTTTTCTTTAATAATTTTAAAATATTCTTAATTAATAATATATAACTTCTAAATAAATTTATCCTTTTCCTCCGAAGAAAGATTTAATAAAAGTTCGTTATAATTTCCTTTCCTATCTTTTTATATTTATTAATTAAACTCGTTTATTATTCTATAATATTTTAAATATTTTATATTTTAATAATCTTAATCCGGAAAGATTATTTTTAAAAGAATATTAGTAACTTTATTCCTTTTCCCTTTAATATAATAGATTTATATAGGAATTAATTTTAATTTATTTATTTCTTTAATATATATACCTTTTATATTAAATAATATATAAAAGAATATTAAAGGTTTATAATCCGTAAGAATAATAGATAAAGGGTTTTTATATAAAAAGTAATAACGATATTTATAAATAAATTTAACAATATTAAACAATTTATATTTATATATATTATAATTCTATTAAGTTTTAATAAATAAAAAGGAATTATATATAATAAATTTAAGAACTTTTTAAATTATTTATTTAATAAAATATCCGGTCGTTTATCCGGAAATATCGATAAATATATGGATTAAATAAATAAGATTATACCTATATATATTTATAATAATAATATATTTCTCTTTTAGGATTTAAAATATTAATATTATAATTAAGCTTTATTATTATTTAATATTTCCTATTAAGCGCGTAAGAGGACGTAAGGTTTCCGCGAAGTTCTTAATAAATTTTCATATCGGGCCTATAGCTCTTAGGAATAAACGGACTCCTATAATATTTATAGGAACAGTTTATTTATTTAATCTAATTAATCTGGTTTTAATAATATAAGTACGTCCCTTAATTTTGTAGACGTCCCCCAGGGCGTCAATTTGTTCCATGCCGATCTCGCATTTCCGGAACGAAGCTAAGACAGTAGGTGGGTGCAAAGAATCTCGAATTGATGATGTAGAGACGTGATGGAGTCTCTCTAAAAATCTAAAATCAAGCGCGAAAAATATCATCTGATGCAGCCACTCTGTGGCGTGCATGTAACTGCCCCTCTAGCTGTGGGCAGGCCGGAAGCGGTCGCCCAACTCGATCTCGGCGATAGTATCTCCGAAACTCCGTACCAAAGTCCTCGCCCAAACCTTGGTGAGCATGAGAGTACTCGAGTGGGCTTCACGGGTTTCAAACCATTTTGAGGGGGACTTGCTTCAGAAATACTCAGTACAGAGCGGTAGAAGATGGCTGTGCAAGTAGGCAATTCTCAAGTAGCGGCTTCACCGATGCTGCGTTTTCATGCAAAGAGCGTCCTAGAACGCGATGACCACTATGTCCGCCAATTGTGAGCAGTGACTGGCTCAGTAGTATGCCCACACGCAGGGGTTAGTTGGATCAAAGTTTGGACGTTGGTAACCTGGGTCGTGGTCAAGGTCGTGCCCACCCGTGACTGATCGATGGATTTTCCCGAGCCCTGCATGGATCTTCAAACACGATGAATGTTCCCAAACCCGAGACTGCAACGGTTTTTCTAGACAATGAGGCTGTGCCCTTCGAAGTGGTTCAATAATGCTCATGATGTTGATGGAGGATGGCTTTATCGACACTGACATCGCCCAGACCCAGACTGCCGGTCGTCTCCACACACTGTAATTCGGCGTTGCAACGTCGTGATGCGGCCCTACTGGTCTCCAAACCTAGATTTTTGGAGGCCATTAAAGATCAACAGCTTATCGATACCACTCCAAGAGGCCTATCAGTTTCAGATACCAGTCAAAGGCATAGTTCCATTGGATCGGGGAGCTGTTGGCGGGGGATTTCTGTCAGACGCGTAGTTGGTTATATTGGTCTAGCTTGTGTGTCTGTATATAAGTCTTATAAGTATAGTATAAATATGCACCTATAGGGTAATGTCGGTATATCCTCGGCCAAGTTCCTTTAAGTACCTGTTCCTTCTATTTGATATACCCCCTTAAGGCTTCTACCATACCTTTATTTATTAAGGTATATATAAAAGGCTTAAATTAGATAGTTATACCTATATTAATTTAATTTATAAATATTATATTATAAACCTCTAATATTCCTTTAATTAATAGGTCTTCGAACGCCTTTAATTCTTTAATCCCAATCTCCTTTTTCCTTTTAGTTTAGATTTCCTTACTTATATTTATTAAATTTATTTATTTATAAAATACTTTATAATTATTTATTATTAAAGCCTTTATAAGGTTATCGGTAATTATATCCTTCGTCGGTATATACTCTATTTAAATTTTCCTTTTACGAGTTTTTTATTAAAGCTAGTAATTATAGATATTAACGTGCCGTAGCTTCGTTTAAAGTATAATAATTTTAACGTTAATTAATCGAATTATTTAGGCGTTATCGTATTAAACTTTAATTAAGCCTTAATTTAATTATATATATAGCTCCTTTATTAATTGCTATATTATTATTATTTCCTTTACGGCGAAAGTAAAAATTAGAAGTTCTATTTTAATAGTCGATATCGTAACCGTATCCTGTTTACCGGCCTTCTAATAGATAATACCTTTAAAGAGTCGGATAACGTATCCTTAAAAGCTTTTTCGATTAAAAGTATTATCGATAAAAGAGGTATTATTAGCGATAACGAAATTATTTTTACTCCTGAATTAAAGGCCGAGGAAATGTATTTCGTATAAATAATATAACATTTAATTAGCTATTTAATAATACTCCGGTTTTAAATTAGAATTAAAACGTATTAACTATAATATAATAAAGGTAATATCTAAGCGCGTAATTACTATTATATAAAGGATCGACCCGATTTTCTTAAAATAATTAAAGCGTTCGCTTTAGGTCGTTACGCCGTTATACGGTAATAATTTAATAATAATTATAAAAGTCCGAGGTTTCGTCCTTAATATTAAATTAATAAAGGTATATAATTTATTAACGTATAAAGCTTGAGCTAATTAAATTAGCTTTTAGTCTCGGTTCCTAACGACTTCGATACCGAGGAATTATTAGAGATTTTCTCCTCCCGTTAATTTATATTTCTATTTTAAAGAAATAACGTCTTAATCCACTTAATTTTAATCTCGAAATCTATAAGCGAAAATAATATTATTTATATAGAAGAAAATAAGTATATTACCTTTAATAAAATAATATAGCTTTTTTAGTATTTATTAATAACCTATATTATATAAAGTCGTTAATAGTTCCTTCTATTAAAGGTAAAGTAATTTTCGGAGTTTATAAAAAGCTTTATTTAAAAATAGAATGTCTCCGATTTTTTAATAACTTAGAGGTATTTATATATATATTACTTTATTAAATTTAGTGTTAACGAAGGCGTTTATAGCGTTATATTAAATTAATTTAAAATCGAAATGAGCCGCTATAGTTATTAATCCTTTAAAGGACTGTTTATATAAAGTAATTATATATATACTCTTTATAAGTCTAACTTTTTATTAATCGCCTTTAACGATTAGCTATACTTTATACTTCTATAATTAATTATATTTATTAAATTTATATATATATACTTATATATAATTAAATATTTAATATTTAAAGGTGTCGGTCTACGAGTATTCTATTTATAAATTTATTTCTTTATAGCTTTAAAGGTAGGATAATTTAATTTATTTAAATTGCTCCTTTAAAGGGTATCCCTTTAGCTTATTTTTTAAAATAAAAGGAAGTTCTCTCCTATATACTCGTTCTCTCCTTTAAAGCCTCCTCTTTATAAGGGTAATTAGGTCTCGAGCCTATAACTTCTTATCTTTTTAAAAAGCTTAAAAAGCTGCTCCTTATATATTCTTATTTAAACGAGCCTTTATTATTTCCCTTCCGCCCTTTAAAATAACGATATAATAGGTACGCGTTCTAATAAGAAATATATACCGTTCCGCCGGGTTTAAATTAAATATAATTAAATTTATAAATAAAAAGCTAAACGGATTTTAATTATATAAGTTCCCTCTTAATATAGTTATATAAATAATATAACTATTTATTAAATTAGCGGCAGCTAATAATTATTTTAATCCTATTTCCGAAATAAATAGATATAAAACCTTTAAAAATAGAGTAAGGGATAATATCTATATTAAGGCGAATATCGCGGTTAAATAAAGGTAATTAATCCTATTTACTTTATTAATAATCTTTTAAAAAGGTTTTATTATTTCGTCTCCTTATATTTCGATATTAACGCTACTTCTCGGTACTCCTTTAGCTAGCCTATTTAAACTATTTTTATAATTATCTACCCCGAGATCTTCGGTTTCTATAATTAGAATAGTCTCGAAATTAATATCTTAAATATATCTATCTCTAGATAAAGTAAGATATTTTAATAATCGTATATAATCTAGATATTTAAAGTTATTATAGAATTCTTCAATATTATTAAAAAATAACTGTTCTTTATTAAATTTAATATTACAAATATAAGCGATCTTCCCTATTAAAGGATTTTAAATCCTAAAGATATTAATAGAATTATAATTAATTAAATACCTAATTTAAGCCTTTAACTTTATTTTATAAAGTCGGTCTTGCTTTAACTTTATATCTATTATTATTATATAAGCCTTATACCTTAGGACTTTAAAATATCCGATCTTAAAGGTTACCTCCGGGGCTATTAGATTAATACGTCTCGTTAATATTATATATATAACTTTATATAGTATTTATTAACTTAATTTATAATATAAAGTTTTATTTCGAATATATATTATTATATTTATAAATTATATAAGCTATCTATATAATAATACCCCTTAAGCGTTCTATACCCCTATTCTATAATTAAGTATTAAATACTAAAGGCTTAATTATAATATATAACTCGTCTTAAAACGTATCGAATACTCGACTATTTACGATAAACTCGTCGTCGTACTCCGCGATCTTAATTTTATATTTTAATTAAATCTTAATAAGGAGGTATAGCTTCTATAATATTACCGCGACGGTATTTACGACGTTATTAATTATAAAAACGTATTACGTATATTTAAAGAAGCGGTTAGTAATAATTAGAACTTGTATTACTTTATCTAGCTTTATTTTAAAAAGGATAAAATTTATAACAATTATTTATTTAAAATATAATAACTTTTATCTCGGAGTTCGCTATATTTATTATTTAATTTTCGCTAGTTTATAATACTCGTAATAAACTTATTAATACCCTTTAATTTAAACGAAGGCGCCCGCTATTCCTTTATAAAAATATTTAATCGCTTTTATATTAACATGCCTTAAATGCCGATATTATAAGTCTTCTATTTTATATAATTTATATATCTTATTAATAAAGTTAATTCTAATCCGATTAATCGCGAATATAACTTATAGGATCTTTTAGGGAATGTTTTCTAGTACGAATTAATTAAACCGGTTTAAGATCCTATAAAACATTAAATCGTCACCTCGCCGAATATAATTATTAAACGGTCTTTAATCCTAATAATATTTATAAACCTTTAGCCATCGGTATAATACTATATTATAAATAAAACCCTCGACATAAGCTATTTCGGCTAATTTCAATAGACGTAAAGCTTTTAAACTATTAATAATTAAAATCTCTATATCTCCCTATCCTTAGATTAATAGATGGCTGTCTCCTATTATAATTATATCTCCTTCCTTAATAAATCGATAATTAATAAATCGGTCTCTTATATTAAAAATATATAAAGTTAACCTTAAATTAAATATAATATACGACTTTAAAATATAATCGATTATAATAAAAGAAGTTAATAATTTAAATAAAATCCTCTTTATTAATTTAACGCCTTTTTAAACGATTTTATCTTATTCCTTTTTTATTCTCTAGTATTCTTCCTTAATAATTAGATATCTATTAAGGATACCTAAGATTATCCTTTTAATAATTAAATTCGATTATTATATTAATCTTTTAAATAGCTTTTTTAAAAATAAATAAAAATAATCTCTTTATCTATATCCCTATAACTTATAAATATAATATAATCCGCTAAAGGATTCTCTTCCTCTTTTAAATCCTTAACGGGATCTAACCCTTCCGCTATTACGGGAGGAATTAGAACCTCTACCTCGGCTCGGGCGAGAAAGTTTATTTAATTCTATATTTATATTAAATTTATTAATTTTCTCTTCCTTATTATCGCTTCTTTCTTTAAAAGTAATAAATATAACGCCTTTTAAATAAAGACAATTTATTAAAATAAAGCTATAAAAGCGGCGTAAATTTATCGTTACTTTCCTATACTCTTTAAAAGCTAATTAATCTATATCCTAAATAAACGTTATTATTTAATTAAATAATACGTTTCCGATTACTTTAATTAAATCGTTACCCTAAATATTTAAGTTTAAAGTCTTTAGGACCCTATATTATTAGCCGTTCACTATCGAGGTTTCCTAATTTAAGATTTAGGAATCTATATTTCTAAAGAGTTTAAATAGCGGACGTATATTTTTAAAGTACTCTCCCTTATATTATAAGAAGTTAATATAATTATTAATTTCCCTAAATAGCTTTAAATTCTTATATTACTTTAAAAAGGAGAATTAAAGGTTATAATAATTATTTTAAAAAGTATCGTTAACGATCGTAATAATATATTTAGTAAACTTCGATTTAAAAATTAATTAATAAATATATTAGCTTTAATTAATTTTATATATATTAAATATTAAACGGTATTCGGTTATATTTAGGGGTTAATTAGAGTTAAAAACCGGCGGTTTAATTAATATTCCGGCTAAAGTAATTATAATTAACGCATTAAAGGTTACCGGAATTAATCTCGTACCCGATCGTATACTATATAATCCGATATTTAAAGAAAATAATATTAATTTATAATTATCCGTTTCTAATACCTTAAAGGCTTATAACTATAGGACTCGCCTTTATATCTCCTTTTAAAGGTTTAAAGAGATCGTAAAAAATATAAAGTTCTTATTCTATATCTCCTAATCCTTAAGCACGTTTAATTAATATTTTTAATTACTATAATTAGATATATTAATATAAAATAAGAAAATATATTAAAATAAAGTAATATCTTAATAATAATACGTTTAATATACATTAAGTTACTCTTTAAACGAATAAGACTCTTAATTATTAGACGCGTAATTAGTTATATTAATCTAGCTTATATATCTATATATAAGTCTTATAAATATAGTATAAATATGCACCTATAAAGTAATATCGGTATATCCTCGGCTAAGTTCCTCTAAGTACTTGTTCCTTTTATCTAATAATTTCCGACTCGATAATAAGGTCTTATAAACATGTATACTTTAACCCTTATTTGTTTATTAATTAATAGGCACCGTTTAAAAGCCTTATATATATAATTTATATACTTATAATACTTCTATTAATTTAAAACGTGTATTAAAATCTTTATAATTTCTACCTAATTACTTTAATTTTTATATTTTAAATTAAATATTAATATACTTTTAATATATAATTTACTTATTAAAAATATATTTAAATTTTAATAAATAATTAAAAGCTAAAGAGTTACGCGGTATAGCGTAGAAAGCGTGCTATCTAGTAATTAATTAAATTAGAAATATATTAAGTTAAAGAGTAAAAGAGAAAAGAGTAGCTAAATCGAGCTAGAAAAGAGATAAGGTCTTAAGTGCTAGACTTAAGGTGGAGCCGTATCCTTTTAAAGCTAATTAAATCGCGTGTATCTATCGATTAATGGGCTAGCTAGGCCTAGTTATATAACTTAAAGTATATTATATATATATATAATAAAGAGATAAGAATAATATAAAATTTAAAATCTTATATTTTTAAATTTTATATAATAAATATTAACTATAGTTACGCTTATATATTAAAGCATGCTTTATTATTAATCGCTAGCTTTTATAAAAGAATATAAAGAGATTAAATCGTGGTTTTAATTATTTATAGGGCATAATATACTTAAATCGAGCTAGTCCGATTATTAATTCGTTATTATTATTTAATATAATTTATAAAAAATAAATGAAAATGATTATTTTATTATATTTAAATGCTTTTAAAATATAAGATTTAAAGTTTTAGATTTTTAATTCTTTATTATAATTATAAAACTATAATTAAAATAGATTTTTATATTTAAAAATTTTAAAACTTTAAAAAAGTCTTTTATTTATTTTAATAAATTATTATTACCTTTATTAAGCTTTGTTTCTATTAAAAACTTAATAATAAATAATTATATATATTAAATATTAAAAACTTTAATTAATTTAATTTATTATTATACTTTTTAAATGTTTTAAAAATTTACGTATTTTAAAAGCTTTTTAAAATATTTAATTATAACTTTATTAAAAATTTAAAAGTAATATTTATAACGTGGTTTATTATATACTCGGATATATTATATAGTCGGACACTTTTTTTCCTATAGAAAATAAGTCCGTGCGTAACCGTGCACTTTAATTAATTTTAATTAAATTTAAACCATAGTTTTAAAATTAAAGTTTAATTTAAATATAATAAATAAAAAAGATTTTTTAAAATTTATATTTATTTTATTATACCCTTAAATAAAAAGTATATTAAATTAATCCTTATAATTTCTATTTTCCGCTTTAACTTATTAAATAAAATAATTATAAAATTAAATTAAATAAATCTATATTCTTATATAGTTAAATATAATAGGTTAAAATTTTATAAAATTTAATAAAGAATTAAAAGAGTTATAATTTATATACGGACGTTTTTTCTATAAGAAAAAAAGTATTTAACTATATAATATATCCGAGTATATAATAAACCACGTTAATTATAAAAAACGTTTTATAAAGGTTTATTTTATTTTTATTTATAATTATAAAGTTTAACTTTATATTATTTATTAAAATATATAAGTTTTTATATAAAATAGGTTTAATTTAAGTAATCTATATTATTTCTATTCCGTGGCTATACCTTTAAGATGTCGCGAACTGCGGGGCGACCCGGTTCCTGGAATTATATGGTTCACCGTCTTGCGATGTGGAGGATGTGCCAAACGAGCCGAGTGATTGACAGTTGGAGAAGCCTCGACATACATGCGTAACCCGGTTTTGAGTGTTCACGTGTAACAGGTGAGTCCTCAAGTAACAAGCATTGAGGGGGGTGGCAGGTGGTGAATGAATGAGATCCAGTAGCAGAAGTCTGTCCCTCCACAATCTGCCGCATGACGCATGTGCCCGCCTCCTGTTCTTTTCCTGGCCGTGTTGTTTTGGCAGGTCATGATTCTAGCTGCACTGCGACAGTGTCATCTGGTCTTGCGCGAGAAAGAGATCGGGGAATTCCCGTATCCCTCTCTATTGGGCGAGCTCGTCAATACCGATGATGAAGGGCTTTCATGGGCAGGCGGCATTCATATTACGCTGCTGCAGGGGTCGCGGCAATAACTCCTGGACCCCCGAAAATATCCAACGGCCGTGCAAAACTAGCACCAATCATCATCATGGCTGACCAAGTCTGCAGTAAGCTCTCTGGACCGACTCGGATAGGTTGTAGTAGTAGGTAAGATAGATCCAAATGAAGTGCAGCCCTCTGCCGGAGAGCATCGCAAGGCCCCTGGGGATACATACGGACAAGTATTGAAGTGCTGTCAGCGCAATTAACGGAGGATTCTCCTGCTCCTTGACACGGTGCAGCAGCTGGTGTGTAAAGAAGGGTTGCAACACAGGTTTCCGTAAACATTGCGTGGGAGTCTCTGACATCTGTCAGACGGAAGACACGCCAAGCCCAAATTATGGGTGACCGATTGATAATCCAGACAGGGGACATGGATCGCCCCTGCGGAAGTAGGACTTGGTCGTGATAATTCTGCCTGTGACCCCTCTCTGGTACCACTACATACCTATATGCTATCGTTCGATGAGATTAGTCCGAGTCGAGGGCCGCGATTCTAGATGGCGAAGACAGCTCCTTGGACCCAGCCAAAGGTTGACAGATTAGGCATGTATTCTGCAATGACGAAGCAGTTTGGCTGGATAAAAGGGGAGAAGGATGGAATGCACGAACCAATAGTCAAAAATTGTTTAAATGTGATATCCGATAGCTTTAACTAGGCCGTGCTTTCCTTACGGCGGCCTGCCCTGTCGTACCTACCATGCTACTCAGAAGTTTATCGGTAGGGTATGTATGTAAACACCGAGACTAGTGTGCTGGTTGTCATCCTCTTAGCGCATCGGCCATGAACGAGTCCGTCCCAGGCTTATCCTTGGGTAGGTACAGATTTTGGCCCTCCTCTCGATCCCTAATCGCTTGTTTAATTATTAACCAGACCCTTAATTATTATAACTTAACTGCAAAAGTAGAATAGCAGGAAAGCACGTCTTTGACACTTAAGCCTCAGCGGATGGGCCGAAGGGGCGGGGGCACGCTTCGTCCGCTTTTACATCTGCTTTCGCTGCGAACTGCGTAAGTATCGGGGTTACGAGGTGGACCGTACCACATGCACACATGGCATCCAAAATATTACCTACTGCCTGAACTGCCTTCAGCTATAACTAATGGAAGTAATAGAACTGACCCTTGTACATATGAGCGTGCTTGACTCTGGCCCAGATATCTGGCTCATTGCCGCATGAGACCACAGCGCCAAGCTCGTCGGCCGTCACTTCGAGTTCTGGTAGTTGCTGTTTATCCACCCTTTCCAGAACCCAAGGCTACAGCGCAGGAGTTCTTCTACCCTTCTGCTCCCCCGAAGAGTCCCATATTGGTTTCGGAATCTCCACCATCTTGGCTCCGCCCACCGATCAAAACATGGCCAGCACATTTGATGGGGACTGTCTGTCCCTAACAGCCGCATTGACTGACATGTATCTGCTTGCTTACAGTTACGCGGCTTCACTATACTACCTATCACCCCTGGTAGCCGTACAATTGCGTACGCGCATTCTGGTTCGGAGCGCGGCATCGTCATTCTTTGTCCTCCCGGTCCAAGAGAAGGAGGTCATGGTGGCACCTGCATGGACTGGGGTGCCTCGGCCGTCTTTACATACCACGCCTGCATGTATTGGGTACTGGAGGTGCCTCCACCAATACTTCTGTGCGCCCCGTCTATCCCGTTCTCTATTCTAGTGTCCACCTAGGCAGTTGTCCCCTGCCCGATCCACGAGCTCAAGATTTCTTATTTGATCGCAAGGGTGGCGCCGCCGCCATTGACCATGAGCGAACTCTTCACCCTTGGGATACAAGTATCTATCTACGTCGATCCTCTGCAGCCACCCAACCGTTAAAGCCGTTGGCCGTTCATTAGTCTGCTTACTTGCATTTGTGTTCGAATCCGATTCCACCTAAAGAGCGAACCGCAAGTAGCCCTTTTTATATCCTATTTTCTTTGATCAGGAAAGAGTCCTTGGTTTATTCTTTTGCGCCATCACCAACAAGTGGTTACAACTTGCCAACTATACCCCGTCCAGAAGAGCAAGTGAGAAGGGAAGAGTGTTACTGGAGAGTCCTAGGCACAATAATATAACAGGACAGGCAGTCAGGAGCGGACTTGCGATCCCATCCATCTAAAGTAAATTATATACCTACTCTCGGCCAACCCCTTCGACGAACTGCTTTCCTCTTTCGATAAGCTTAACGTGTCCCAGTGGTGCCGGTGGAGAGACTTCAGGCATGCACAGCACACGACTCACACTTCAACAGCATCCCATCCCTAAGCTTCATGCCTTACTTGGTATACTGTTCGTCTGATTACCCGTTGTTTGCAGCACGGTATACCCCCGTTCCCTTGCACCATGGTCTATTGCGGCAAGGCGTCTCAAGGGTATGGCAAGATTCCCCTTCCATGTTGTCCTACCTCTACGTCTGACATGGACTAATCGAGAACACAATAGATGCCAGAGCTGTCGGACTAGACGCATTAAGGTATGCACTGCAGAGAAACGAGAAACAACAGCCCGCGCCAGCCTTCAACTCCCCGCTCCCTTCGGATCGGTTCTCTACTAAGCCTTGCATCTTGCATTGGCTCTCGGTTCGAGTGAACCTAGTAAAGTCAATATCATCCCGTACTACTCCACTTCCCTTCTCAGCTCAGATGCAAAGGGCGAACACACGATCTCTTTTCCCACTGCAATTGGACACAGACCATGGAGCTTGGCTACCGAGGCGTGTAGCATACATCCCATACCCCGCCATTGGCGATCGTAGTGCGGGGAGCCAACTGACTGACACCCCCGTGAAAAATGTAGTGCGACAAGGTCAAACCAGAATGCTCGCAATGCAGACGCGTCGCGAAGAAATGCCCCGGATATCGAGATCAGCTCTCTTTGATGTTCCGGGATGAGACTAGCAAAGTGGTTCAGAAATCCCACGCATCATGGAAAACTACATCGCCGGATCAAGCCCAGCAAGCTCATCAACCCTCGTCGGAAAGCTCGGCTGCGTCAACCTATTCACCATGGTCCTCCTCGTCTCCCTCGTCCTCCTCGTCTAGCGATGGCCATAGTCCTCCGGCCAGGAGGTCCTCGACAGCCGTTGCGCTAAGTCGCAACCCTGGAGCAACCTCACCCAAGATCTACATGAGGGTCGAGCCTACAATAGAACAGAAGGGCTACCGGTTTTTCTTGGATCGTTACCTTTTAGGCCAGCCGGATGCCCCACAGAACTCGGAGCAGCTGGCTGCTTATGCCAGCGGTCCGGATGCCCTGCAAAATGTCATGGTGGCCGTCGGCCTCGCAGGGCTCTCCAACACACAAGGAGACCGGGCAATGAACAATCTGTCACGACAAAAGTACACCGACGCTTTGAGGCAGACTTCGCAGTTGATCGCTGCGAAACCAACACATCCGGGGGCGGTCATGTTCCCTGTGCGAGCCGTGATAACACTCGCTCTATTCGAGGTTAGCTTTCTCGCGGGTGATGAACCGAAACGCTAGCCGAAAACTAACACCGCGTAGATTGTCCAAGGTGGTAGCTCTAAGCTGTCGACCGGGACTGCCAATATCCATATACACGGTGCTATAGCTCTCCTTCGCGGCGTCTTGCCGATACGTACAGCACCTGCCGGCGGGGTGCGGGGCATCCTGCAGCTTATGTTTTCTCTTGTAGGTGACCCCATGAAGTGGTAGACTGACCGTCGGTGCTAACTTTACACCAGTTCATCCCGTCACAACTCACTGAAACTCCTTTACCTGCCGTTTTCTTCGAAGCCCTAGGGTTTTGCAAGCCGGCGCTACCCGTAAAGGAGCAGTGCTGTTGCGATTTGGCTATTACGATAGCTCGTTTCCTTCGCGTGGTCTCTACCCTAAAAACGCTTAAGCTTACGGATGGGGATATCGCGACAGAGAGCATCTTTCAGCAACTGCTCGAGCTCGACGATATTTTCGAAGGTCTAGAAGTTAGTCTTCAAGCAGCATACCCCTTTTATGTCGAAGAGGGCGACTTTCCCGCGGCAGCGGTTTTCCAGGGGAAATACCACGCGTATAGCGAGATTTGGGGCGCACGTCTATGGAATCATCTCCGCTGGGCTCGGATTCTCGTGGTACAAAAGCTCATTGACTTGAGCAACGAGTGTCCGGTCTCCGGCTCTGTGATGCTATCAAAGACAAGGCGGGACCAATGTTTTGGTACTGCCGCCAGGATGGCGGAAGACACCATAACCAGCACACCATCTCATTGGCACCACCCCATGTTAGATCAAGCCTCGGCGAAGAAGTTTGCCGCAGGGGGCAAAGGAGGTTCAGGCGGCGTTGGTTTGCCGGCGCTCCTATGGCATCTTAAAATCGCAGGCTGCGCCCCAGGGGTTCCATCAGAGTATTGGGGTTGGACGTATAACCTCATCCAAGTCGTCTGGAAGAACATGGGTATGCATCACGCGCTTGCGCTGGCCGAAGTGATGGAGGGTCACAGAGCGGGTCTGGAACAACAGGCCATAGACAGGATTCTCAAGAAAGAAGACGAGGACTGGTAAAAGATCTACGAGGCGGCGAATTTCTTTGTCCAGAAGCGTCTACAGGGAGCGGAGCAATGACCGGGTTAGAGCCCGAGGCTCGCTTGTATATTTGTAATTGCCCTAGGATCGTGGGTGGGTTGGAAACTGGAGGGGCTGCAACAGCTCGTAGCTATGGGACCGGTGTACGTTGGGAACATCATGGCATATTGGATTAACCGTATAAAAGAAATACAAAATATGATAACACGGTCGTTTTGGTACGAGGCATATGAGAATATGTCCTCATATTGCAATGGCTGCGTACTACCGGATGTCCTTTCTTTATCGGTTGAAAGCAAGATAATTTTAGTTCCTTTCACGGAAAACTATTGTTATGCCGCATGTTTCTATGTCAGCCAGGTCTTAGAAGAGAGAAACAGTGAGGATCGCGACTCGGTTCTATGACAAGTGAAAGAGGTAATTCATACCTCGACTACGAAATACCGTACCCCGGATTCGAGACTTGATATCCGATCCATCCATCTCGGAAGAGTTGACGGCCCCGCTAAATACCGAGCGCACGTGCGCTAGAGCCGATAAGCGCCTTATCTCAGGAACCTACCTTAAACGTTAGCTCCGGTCGCAACTCCCAATTCCCAGCTAAGGCTGCTGCGTGGGTATTACGGGTCAACGCGACAACCAACATCGCGAACATATTCCATCAAACCCTCATCCATCCGCGGCATCTCCCATCGCCAGCCAACAACCGACTTTAACATCGGCTGCCGAATTGCCGATTACCATCGGAATCGATTGTTGGTTTGTGGCGCGAAAATGCCTACCGCGTCAGAGGGGCGCAAAGGTACGTCGCATCCACAAACACATCCACACATTCGTGTTGGTGCCTGGTCGCAGCGCAACTCTCAAGATACGACGCTAAATCGCTCAACTGCTAACATGCCAAATGTGCTTCATTGACAGGCCCCGACGACCAAGGAACCATCAACGTAGCTTCGAAGAAGATGTCCAAGGACAAGCCGAACGTTCCCGTCAAGCTTAGGAGGCCAGGACCCAAGCAGACCAAGCCGGGGAATTGGAGAGACGGCAGCGTAGTCGATGGTTGGTGTTCTCTATGGGAAACCAGAAGTTTCGCTTATCGACTGCTAATCCGGTTATTGCAGATGATAAGAAGAAGAAGCAGCGCAGCGAAAGCCCCTCGGTTGCTCTGGGCACTTCTTCACAAAGCCCGCTGATCAACCCCCTCGACGACCATTCGCGCGAAACCTTCGACACCGGTCGCCCCATGGAGGACCTCTTCCCTCTCCAGCAATGCAAACATTGCAAGAAGGGCATTATAAAGAATGCCGCTAAGGAGCACATTGCGCAATGCCTGAAAATTAAGAAGGAGAAGGCGCAGCGTAAAAAGGAAGCTCGTGAGGCGCGCGAGCGAGCCAAGGAGGAAGCCCGGCAAGAGGAAGCACGGAAGAACGACGAAGACGGCGACACCAAGATGAACGACGACAGCGACGACGATGAAGACGGTTCCCCCGAGAAGAAAGGCAAGGCCAACAAAAAGGTCGCCGGTAAAAAGGTCGACGGCGAGGCCAAGGGAAAGAAACGCAAGGCCGACGGAGACGCCGAGAAAGGACCTAAGAATAAGAAGAAGAAGGAGGAGCCGAAACCCAAGGCTCCCAAGCCCAAAGGTACCCTTACTGGAACCCTGCAGATGACCCTTCGCCCCCGGCCCCGTTAACCAGAGTTCTCTCGCGATCTAGGTCCCGTGGATGTCGAGAAACAATGCGGTGTTCTGCTACCTAATGGTCAACCCTGCGCTCGTTCTTTAACATGCAAAAGTCATAGTATGGGTGCAAAACGAGCGGTGGCAGGCAGATCACTCCCGTATGATATGCTACTGGCTGCGTATCAAAAGAAGAACCAAGCCAAGCAGCAAAGTAAGTCTACAAAGCATTTCTTCTTTCGGCGATGCTACCATGAAGGAGCTGCACTGCTAAGATAGTTGCTAATTCCGAACAGAGGCCGCATTGGATGCGAATGCTCCGCTGGAAGACGACGATGAGGCAAATGCTGGCCCAGTCGACTCGGATGAAGAGACAGCTGCGGTCATGAACGCCCTTGCACGCTGGAACCCACAGCCCGTAATCCCTCCCCCGATATTCACCCCGATCAAACGCACGTATCAGTTAGCCAGGCTTCACGAGCAGTTGCAAACGGCCACAAACGGTGGGCGAACCAACATCTTCAAGGTCGTCGGCTTTGGGGCTCAGAAACTGCTTGACAACCACCTGGATAATAATGTGGACATGGAGGACGCACCTGGAGAGCCAGACTTCCCCGTTGGGAGCGCACGCTCGTCTAGCTTCAGTATGCAAGCACCCTCGAGGCGCCCATCCGTGGCCAGCCGCGCTTAGAGGGCTAACGCGGTCCCGGAGGCGGTTTCTCCCTGGAGCGGGGGTGTACAATATCTAGTGAGCCAGATGAGCGTGGTACAGGACGCCTATCTCCGAGCACCACCAGCACCCCAGCGGGTTTATCGGGGGCGGCAAGGGGAGCTTCCTCCACTACCACGCGTTCGGAGGGGCCCAAGATGACGGGCATCTGTGGGCCGGTTTCTTTTTTAAAACTTGTACGAAATAGGCACAGCATGGCGTACGGGTTGCACGGCGTTTACGGTATACCAGGGTTGGATGCCCATCGTTTGCGTATTCAATTTGTTTCTCTGGGCAAGTGGCCGGAAAGGGCCATCATTGGGAGGCGTTGTTGTCTGGAAAAGGGGCAGCAAATCAGGCAGGGGTTTGAAATGATTTTTACTGACTGAACGATGGCATTGACATAAGCGAGGTACGCTTATCCATCCAACTATCAACCCACTGTTTGCCAAGAAGCAGGATAGCGTTGAATAGATACATACTTGGGAACCTGAATATGAGTCATTCAGGCCAAGGCAAGCTTTGCGACAGTACTCGCCCTCCCCTTGCCATCTGTAAAGATTGTCCTCTTCATGATGTTCGGCTGGAGTGGACAACTCACACACTGTTGACGCCCAAGATGCGAAATGCAGGCGAGCTGCATGGGATTGGCTCTGGTTCGCTTGACGTGGTTCTCGGCAATCTATTGGGGCTCAGATCCGACACGTTTACATAGGCTGCTAGGCTACCAGCAAAGCGACAGTGAACCCAATGTTTGAAGTAGAAATTGGGGGTGAATTGGCATGCAACACCGCAGTAGTCGTCCAGATTAACATCGAACATAATGGCGGGGTACAAGGATGAGCCTGGAGACGCGGCGAGCAGCTCCAGCTATTTGCTATTAGTAGCACATAGCACCAGCAGCCTACGGTTGGTTATGACGTCGGTTCGCGCAACCCCTGTTTGTCCCTTGTTGCCGAACCTCGGGTCAGACAGCTATAGGCCCATCACATCTCAGCCCGTTCTAGACTTGTACTTACAGCCCAAAGCCAAACGCAGTGAAGCCTTCGTCATTCATCATCACCTTTTTTGTTCTTCGAGCCCAAACGGTTTCATCACTATTGCCCGTTGGAAGTTTCCAGAGACTGCCTCTATTTTGGCTATTCTCGTGCTGGCCGTCTAAGACGTGTACACACACGCAACGCAAGGGCAAACGAACGCCAACCAGCCGGCCCAGTTGCAAACGACTTGGACTGCGTTCCCTGCATAGATACATCTGACAAGCCACTGGGCAGCGAAAGCTGGGGTGGGTATCTGTCCATTATTCAGGCCTGTAAGACTATCCCCGGCTGCCCGCGGTTGGCCTTGGGCTTGTTTACAAGGGGAACGGCCGGCCAGCTGGCACCATTGGCTGCTACGCCTTTTGTTTGCTCCCTTCCGGTACTGTCTGGGGACGCCCTGCTGCAAGCCGCCTATCTTACTACGGGGCCGGCCTCATCCGCAACTAATACCATCTTGACTTACACCCATCCTTTTGTGCCCAATACCCAACATCGCCTTAAACCCACTCCCCCTTCTGATTGCTGAGCTGCTTTCTCTACTGGCGTTTGCCATCCAAGTGACGACCTGCGATTTTATCACTGTGTGCTCTCCCAGGAGATTATAACCTCGAGAATACTTTGTTTCGCCGCCATCTAAACACCACTTCTACCACCCATCATGTCAGCGCCTTCCACCAGGACGACCCTCCACGACATACTTCCCGCCCTACATCACGCCCTCTCCGGTGCCACGGGAACAGCTATCTCAACATGTACGACGTATCCACTCTCTCTAGTTCTTACGCGGTTACAAGCACAGGTGAGTACCTAGTAATATCGGGGTTTTGCCGAGTTCTCTCAGCCCTTGTTCAACGATCCACAAAGACACGCCGGTTCCACCGCGTGGTGATGCTCCGTGGGCCTGGGCCTCGCCCTCACCGAAGCCACGTCCACAAAAACCCATAGCGTTACCCATCAGATGCACCAGATTGCCATGCTACCATAGCCTCCATATTTCCCGTCTTGACATCGTTGGTCCACTGCCCCATCCAGCCCGATATCCACCTACGTACTCCGTCAACCCGCCTTCACCATCCCCAGGCAGCCAGCCCCTTTGGGCACCTCGACGTGTGAACATGCCACTAACACCATGGGACAACGAACCAGCGTCAACTAGCTCGGGACGGCGCTCTAGCCGCCGACGAAAAGTACACAGGCATCGTCGAAGCTTTTTCTCGGATCTGTGCTGGTGCGGAGGGCGAGGAGGCTGGCGAAGGGTGGAAAGCACTCTATACGTAAGTACTTCTTTAAAATACCCACCCCTTATAGGATTATTGTATAACAGCTGGAACGACGAAACGGACGTATCACTGACCAACCTGCCCAACAACTAGTGGCCTGACACAGGACGTCACCAAATCTGTCTTGGACTCTTTCCTCTTCTTTTTGTTCTATGAGCTGTTCCGGTCCCGCCTGCGCGGTCCGCAGAACGCCCGGGGCAACTCGAAGAGCCTCGGCGTCCTGTCGGAGCTCGCCGTCGGCGTCGCGGCGGGCGCGTGCTCCCGGGCCTTCACAACCCCTATCGCAACCATCGTGGCGCGGAAGCAGACGGCTGCCCTCGTGGAGGACCCAGACTCGGACGCTGCCTCCGCCGCCGTCCTCAGCGTGCGGGACATCGCCGCCGCTATCCGCCGCGAAAAGGGGCTCGCGGGGCTCTGGTCGGGCTACTCGGCCAGTCTGGTGTTGACGCTCAACCCGAGCTTGACCTTCTTCCTTCAGGAGTTCCTCAAACGCGCCCTCCTCTCAAGCGACCGATGGGACGCTCCCGGGTCCGGCCTGACGTTCCTGCTGGCCGCTGTCAGCAAGGCCATCGCGAGCTCGGTCACGTACCCTTTCCAAATCGCCAAATCGCGCTTGCAGGTCAGTACGGTGCCACCGGCGGAAGCGGCCACGGCCGAAGGTGATGCACCTATCGAGAACGGAGCACGAGGCGGGGACGATGCCACCTCCTTCGCCTCCGCCCCCACCTCGCGAGATGTAGAGAAAGAGGTCGAGACCAAACTCAGCGCTGTACGCGCCGTCCAGAAGCTGGCGCGCCGGAGCATCTTCGGCACGCTCGTCACCATCGCGCGCGAGGAGGGCGTCGCGGCCCTCTACGACGGCCTGCCCGGCGAGCTGCTCAAGGGCTTCTTCAGCCACGGGACCACCATGGTGGCCAAGGACGTCGTGCACAAGCTGCTGTTCAAGCTGTACCTCTTCGCCGCCGGCCTGCTGCGCGAGATGAGGCTGCGGCGACAGGGAAAGGGACAGGGGAGGACGTCGTCATCGTCACCGTCGTTACCACAGCAAATATTCCAGAGGACGGCAGCGGTGGCGGCGGCGCCGTTTGGAGGAGGAGGAGGAGGAGGAGGAGGAGGAGGAGGAGGAGGAGGAGCAGGAGGGTGGTCGGGAAGGAGCATGTACGATGATGATTTTGGTGGTGGTGGCGGTCCGGCGTCCGAGGAGCTTCTTCCCCGGTCTCTGCAGTTCCGAAACGACTTCTCCGAGATCTCCCGGGCCATTCGAATGGACCGAGAAACGCCCCGGCGGCCGTGGGGTTGGTTCCTCGGTGGTGGCGGAGGGAGCAAGAGCTCGGATGCGGTTCCCGACGGCGACGCTGCGGGTTTCATTCTTAATATGACGGATCGGTCGCACCGGAAGATACCGTGAAGGGGTTATCATGTTTTGTCATTTTGTTGTGTGATTTTGGGCTTGGTCTAAAAGGAGGTTCCAGTCCCCCTTGGAAGGACAAGCTCTGGTTGTTTTCATTGCTGTATTGCTTTTTTCATGGCCGGTATCTGGATAGAGCGGGTGGATTAATGAGGGAGTCTTGGGGTTTCCTTCCTTGTTGGGCTGTACACATGTAATATCTTGTATTACCTACTGTAAGCTAGCTGCATTGTTTTTGCCTGGGAGCATTTTCTTGGTTTGCTTGTTTGCTGGAGCACCGGGGGCACATATTCAGGAGTTTTCTTGAGGATTTTACGATAGCGTCTCTTTTTCTATTTTCTATTTTCAGCAATGGCATCTATCGTTCTTCTTGGATATTGTAGTTGAAGGGCTTCTGGTGCTTTTACTCAGACTTCTAGATCTAGAAATAAAACATGGATCCGTGAAGTTTACACCTATGGGTGTGCCAAGGTGGCGGCTTGACTGTTACGATCTGATCAGCGAGCATCTCTACGCATACTCTTAGGCTCTGGAGGCCACGTTAGCCAGACAGCATTCGTTGGGGTCTGTGATTATACCGGTATAAACAAGGCAACCCATTCTCCCAGGGTCGCAATGCTGCCGCACCCCTTTCCGAAAAGGAGAGAGGACAAGGGAAGACTTGACACTTCTATTTAGCACTCTTTAGCACTGGAACGCCACCCCTGATTTCTGGACCTGGTTGGCACCACCAGCCGAGAAGCCTGTGCCCTCCCTCCCGAGCTCGACAAGCCCCGGTTTTATTCTCTCCTTCTCTTTCTTCTTGGTCTTGGTCGTGCCGTCGTCCCCTACGCCCTTGTCTTTTCCGGCACCCCGGTCTACAAGGTCAGCCTCGCAAACGTAGCAACGTAGCCCCTCAGGATCTACATTCTCGGCGTGCGGGTCGTGATGACCGCTCGGCCGCATGAACCTATCCACGCAGTTCCGGCAGAGCACGTGCCCACAGGGCCGGGCCAGCATCGCCCGCGACGAGTTGCTCAGGGCCTTCTTGCACGAGGGACATACCCTCTGCATCTTCTTGCTCTTGCCACTCCTCTGTGCCGCACCATTCCCCTCTTCTTCCTCTTCCGTGAAGTGCACCGTGACCAGGGTGTGCAGACTGTAAGTGTGAGGCCTGTCCTCGGGCGACGCCGGGCAGGTGGGCGTGGTCTTGGCCTTCTTCGTCACTTCGTGCAAGGCGTCCTTGGTGTTAGAGGTCGGTGTGATAGACGGCACCCAGAACGACGTGAGCTTGGGCTTCGCCGCCTTTTCGTCGTCGAGCGCCTTGCGGGCTTTCGCGCGGTCCTCCGAGGCGATGCGCGATAGTTCCTCGTCGTCGAGCTCGAATTTCCGTTTTGTCCCCGTTGTACTGTTATCATTTCTGGTTGCCTCTTCCGGGGATATTGTATCCATCGTCGCGTCCTGGGTAGGCGGCTTCTTCTTTTTCTCCCCCAGCTTCCGCCCCGCGACGTCGAGCCCTCTCTGCGTCATCTCGAACTCGCGAACGGCGCGCTCCTTCTCCTCGGCCTCCTGGCGACCAGCCTCCTCCTCGCGGTCGCGGGCCTCGGCCTCGCGCACCTTGTCCAGCCGCTTTATCTCCTTCTTCTGAGCCAAGATGTTAGACAGGGCGCACTCGCGGCAGAATAGGTCGCCATGCGTGCAGGCCACGGGGTCCAGGGCGGGCTCGAGGCACAGGCGGCACGAGGAGAAGGGCAAGAAGGACTCGCGCGACAGCGTGGCCGATGTCGAGGACCAGGCCTTCTTGGCCTGCTCGCGCTCGTGCGAGGTGAAGACGGCGCGACTCGTGTTGCGTTTGCCTGGGGCGGTCATTATCAGTATTTCACTCCCCTCGAAAGAAAAAGGGCCCAGTCAATGCCATTGGGGCGTATGCACTCACTGTGCGACATATTGGCGTGTGTGTGGCTGGTCGTCGGCCGCCAATTTGTATGGATGTTGGAGCAGTAATAGATAGAGAAAGCCGTCGTTATGTTATCGGACTTCTTTAGAAAGCTAAGGTGAGCTTAAGCTACATGTAGGTCGCTAATCGGGAGGCTTTCTAGAAGGCATTGCCCCACATGCCCCTGCGCAGCGGCCTGCCTTGTATTTAGCGACTTGCAAGGCCTGGAAATCGCCTCCTCGGCTGTTCCCTCAACATTTGTTAGGCACTTGCCCCCTAGCGTTAGCGGGCATCTGATTCTGGGGCAGCAATGCAACAAACTGGAGATGGACCCATGTGCTTACTCGCTGGCGGCTCTTTCTCTCCTTCGAAAAATCATTTTCGATCCAACCGGTCTGAGGCTGTCGTCATTACGGCAGGGCTTCCTTGATGTTTGGCCACTCATTCCCTCGCTCTTTTCCTACTTCCCTGCGCGCCGTTTGCATTTGATCTGCAAGGCTTTGCTTCTAGAATGTAAATTTGGCGGAACCGCTCTCTAATATCTCATTCTTTTCTCATGAGCCGTAGTCTTCGTACTAGTATTGCGACGTTTTTGAGGGAGCGCCAGCCAGTGAGAAGAGCGAATTGACCGGCCATGACAAGCAGCGCCCGCAATGATCCCGAGGCCTCGGCAGCCAGCATCGCCATGAGGACGCCTCTGGAGCAACCCAGCCTGCCGTGGCGCATGTCTTCGTCTATCGTCTTGGGCGCAACTTGCATGCTGTCCCGAGGCTTCCTGTACGGGCTGAACACGGTTGAGACGAAGGGCCTGGATAGGTTTCTGGAGATACTAGACAAGAGGAAAGATGTGGATAAGCGGGAGAGAGGTCTTATCACAGGTGGGTTCCTTACAAACCTATATTTTACTGAATACTATGTCTCCATTCCCAAGTCTCAAGTGCTAATCCATATATCAGTGTGTAATCATGTGAGCGTGTAAGTGCCTCAAACAAAGTTGCATTAAGAAGCAATGGTAACTCATTAGTTGTGGTGGCATTCAGAATGGACGATCCACTCATGTGGGGGATCTTACCCGCGAGTTATACCTTCAATCCTACCAACCTGCGATGGGGACTAGGGGCTCATGACATATGTTTTAAGAATAAGTGAGCAAAAATATCCTGCCTAAATGTTCCTGTGCCCCGAGACTTACAGATATAACTCCAGACCCCTATCAACCTTCTTCAGCCTCGGCCAGGTGTTGCCCACACACCGAGCTTCGCACTCGCCTCATGGCGGTGCCTTCCAGGCGACTATATCCCAGGCAATCCGGCTGCTTTCGGCACCTCCGGTTAGTAGTCGGCAGCCCGGACCCCTCGATGCCGCCTCGATGAGTTCCGGTATTAATGATGTCGCCGACCCCTTCACTGCAGGTGACGGCCTCACTTATAGCACTGATGGCACCGATTCCATCAAAGCCCCTTCTATGTACGCCCAGAATCGTATGGCATGGGTCCGTAAGTGATACTTCTGGATGCGTTCCTCAAGGATGATATATCCTCTTGCCCCTGACCTTCACCCCCACCGTTTGCTTTTTGTTTATCCCCCATACCATGTACTCTTTTAGTGGCGACTTCAGGGGTTCACTGCTCTAACTATCATGTCTAGATATCTTCCCCGAAGGAATGATCCACCAGCATCCTTCCATGACCATGCGCTACTTCAAATGGGGCGTCGCCCGTCTCATCCTCGAGTCAGAGCCCATGCCCGACATGCTGCCCATGTTCATTGACGGCACACAGAACATCATGTCGGAGGCGCGTACCTTCCCCGGTTCCTGCCGCGCGGTGGCAAGAAGTTCCACGTGACTTTTGGCGAGCTCCTGGATATGGAGGCCAAGTTCGGGGACCTGCGTAGGAAGTGGCGAGAGCTGGTCAGACAAGACCAACAGCGAGCTCTGGGCGAAAAGAACAGCAAATCATCATGGGCGTCGATATCATCGCTCTGGTCGTCAAAAAACCAATCGACCCCTACGATATCATCAGGCGATTCCAGTGGCGAGTTACAACAACATGACTCTACAGCCATCCAACATCAAAGAAGGGGCAGCCAACTGGCCATGGGCGAGCTCAGCGACGAACTCAAGTACGGCGCCGAAGCCCAAGCCCTGCGAATCGAGGTGGCCCGCCGCGTCCGCGACGAGATCGAGAAGCTGCGTGTCGGCCGCGGCTACCCTGAGGACGACCCCAAGCTTGGCCTGGCCGAGACGTGGGCCAAGGAGCCCGCGGACGCCCGTCGCTTTAAGAGCAACGCCGACGGGAGCTTGGTCACGAAAGAGTAATAACTACCCTTTGTGTGTCTGGATAGGAACCCGACAGCTAATACCCGTGTGAAGTGGGAAACTGCCCATATAAGGAAATTGAGCAGGAGAGGACTGGGTTGGCTGATGGACAGAAAGAGGAAGTATAAATTAGTATCCAATATACCATATCAATAAAGCACACGTCACAAGGAAGTATTTGTTCTCGAGGTAACAGGTGCGAAAACAATTCATTGGGAAAGCCAAGACGATTAGTTTGATTCTCTTGCTGCAGAGCTACTAACTATTACGTCTATCATCAAACATTACCATTTGCTCTAGAATCGCCTGCCTTGTCTTATTCGCCGTCTGCGCTCTCTGGCCTTCCAATGGCAGACAAGCAAACAATGCAGTTCCGAAGATATAACAGATGCGCTGATGAAAGTTGTGAATAACAAGTGGGAAGAGACTGCTCGTATCCCCCTAAACAGAATGGCTCCGTTTCTAAGCCTATGCGGCATAATGCTTCTTCCCTCGGCCTGAGTCGCCCGCCTCCTGGCCGTTCTTGTTGACGCCGAATAATAGGTATCCCACCGCTTGATCCGATGTAAAATAAGCTGCTGCGAATTAGGGGCCCGAAGCCTTTCGAGGGAACTCAGGGCCATAAGCATGTCCGGAGGCTGCTTTTCGTAAAGATATCTCGGTATTTTCTAGTTATGCGGTAGCATTGGTATCCCGTGAAGGGAACGTTCCAGGCCGGAGCGATTTTCCGATCTAGGTAGAGACGGCACAACAGAGAAGTGAAATAAATTAGACTCGCTCTGATGTAGCGCAACTCAAGTATGATAGGCGTTCTGAAGGTGGTCTGTGGCAGGTTCAGTGCCCCAAGCAAATTTCCGAGAATCTTCAAGGAAGGAGATACATGGTCGTTCTGCTGTATCCGAGCAAGAATGACTTGGTGAGTAGGTGCCGTTCGTGTTATATTTCGTAACAGGGTATGCGAAGAATGTCATTGGCGCTTATGCGATCGCTGGATCACAAAACGCGGCTGCTCAATAACCAGGTTCATACTGGCCACCCTGAGAGGGGACAGATTGTGGCGCAAAGCCCCTATGCTGCTGCATAGCCTGCTGCTGTTGCATCATCTGTTGCTGGTGGATGTCGCTGAACCAAGGATGCTGGAGGGCATCGTGCGCACTGATACGCATCTCGGGTCGCAAGACAAGCATCCGCTGCAAGAGGTCGATGCCAAGGCTATCGATCTGCGGGAGAATTTGGCGGAGATCTTGAGTGGCATACATCTGGAAAGTCGGCTTGTACTCAGAAAATTGTGTGATACCGGGCCATGTTCGTTCAGTGGGCGTGCCCATGATTCGGAAAATGCGAATGATTTGGTCTTCGTTGGTGGTACCAGGGAAAAGCGGCCGTCCAGTGTACATCTCAGCCATGATACAGCCAGCAGACCAGATGTCGATGCTGGTGTTGTAAGTTCTGCTACCAAGTAAGACATCAGGCGCGCGGTACCAAAGGGTGACGACCTCGTTCGAGAAGGTGTTGACCGGGATTCCAAAGGCTCGCGCAAGGCCAAAGTCGCCAAGCTTCAGCATGCCTTTAGGGCTGATCAAGAGGTTCTGAGGCTTCAAGTCGCGATGAAGCACCCGGTTTTGGTGGCAGAAATCAATGCCCTTCAGCAGTTGGTACATGAAGGACTTGATGATTTGGGGCTTCAGAGCTCCTCGCTCGCCATGTGTATCCATGTATTTCTTCAAGTCGCCGTCCATGAACTCGAACACCAGCATCAACTTGTTCTCCGTGTGAATGACATCATGAAGCGCAACTATATTCTCGTGCTTGAGTTCCTTCATCAGCGAGATTTCTCGAATTGCGGTCGATGGCGTGCCTTCCTCCGAGTCGAGGTGAATTTCTTTCAACGCAACCAGCTCGCCGGTCTGCCTGTTACGGCCCTTGAAAACCTGTAGCGCATGAGGTTAATAGTTGAAGGCAGGCGCGCAATATCTCTGGGCCTACGTACAGTTGCGTATGTTCCTTCTCCGAGCTTTTCAAGCTGCTGGAACGAACTTGGGTGTCTCTTAGCGTCCATGATGATTGATGAACGTGGTGTCCTATCGGGTTTCGGGAAGATTCTGAAGTGAGGGAGGGGAGCAGGAGCCTGACGGTCTGTGTGCTCGGGGTCGAACAGTAGACTGCCTGAAGTGCAGGTCTTGCTCAGGATATCCAAGGCTAGGCTGCCACGGGCTCCTGGCTGAACGGCCTTGTCCGCCGTTTTGAGGATTGAAGGACGAACGGGCGGGTTTCTGGAAAGACTGCTGGGCCCGCCTGCACACGAGATGCAAGGAACGGGGTAGTAGGTGGGTGGAATGGGCAAGAAGCAAAAGTGTGAAGTGTGAGGGAGGGATAAATGGTGGCAGGGCGAGGTATGAAGCAAGTCAAATATCGCGGAAGGGGTTTGCAGTAAACCTTGCTCCCCGTCTGGTCTGGTGGTCTAGATTGGTGCAGTGCAGGCGCTTAAACCTAAGGCTGCTCGCAAGGAACAGTAGCTGGTGAAATAGTTGATAAGAAAGTCTGAGACTGAGATCCAGTGAGGGGCAAAATTCCGTGGCAGGAGGGGGGGCTATGGGAAACCCCGGCTCAGGACCCGGACCCAGCAAGTAGTAGACCCAGAACAGGACCCTTAGCACTTGGGGATTTCTTTTCTTAGGTGCTTTCCTTGGGAACCCCCTGCCCAATTCCAGTTTTTCGAGTCACTCGGATTACTTACCTGAAGTATGTACCTGTAATATCTTGCAAACGAAAGGCAAGCAGCGACTTCTTGAGCAAGTTTCAGTCCAGATCAGTCATCACGCACCTAACCGCAACACCAAGCCCATTTGCTGGACTTATGGATGAATGATCAATTTGGTGTAACTGCGGAGTTGGCCTACCCCAACGATGAATACTAACGTACACACTGACACTCGCTCAATGCCCGATCTCCACTCTCTCTTTCTATAATAAGTAAGAGCGCGGTAGGTGCAGGTGGTAGGTAAGTGGACAGCACAGTACTTGAGGTAAGCAGTTAGGTACATTTGATGCAATAGGCAGTACTAACCCGTGGAGTTTATACGCCGCTTGCCTCCGACTACCTCGTTGCAGAACCGTTCAATGTTGCTACATAAGTACCTAGGCTGCATATTATGAGAAGTTTTGCAAGTCGCAAGCAAGCCAGATGGGTGCGAAAGGAAAGGGAAATAGCCCAACGGCGGGGCCCCCCTGCTCATATTTCATCATTTGTTCTCAATACAGAAGGCTGGGCAGGGTAAGCAGAGGTCACCGACCAGTTCCCGCCGGCTGATGCACGTGTTCATCGCCGGCAGGTACCTTACACGGTTGATGCGGGGTCTCGAGGTTAGCGCGTCTCTTTATCAGACCCAAGACCCAAGACTGAGACTAAGACAAGTCCCATCTTCCGTCTCTCGACACACTTACACCTGATCTGGCATGTTCATCTATGACATCCATTAAATTACTGCTACAGCTTTACCAAATGGACTGATCTCTCCGTATCACTCATATGCCTCCACTCTTGATCCATGTGCATTTCAAATAGCCGTAACATCTAAGCACATCGTGCTGCCCCCTATCTATTTCCAAGATCTCCGTATCCGTCCATGTAACCCCTCGCCTGCAAACATGCGCCCACTTCCCGGCAACGATGCCTTCGGGCGCCAGCGCTCAACCGACTACCCACCGCGCGCCACCGCCGCGAGCAACCATATGTCCTTCTTCCTCGCCGACGAGGCTACTGTGGATGCCTGCCTCGAGCGCCCAACCATCCCCCGCCCGAGAGATGCGCGGAAGGGACATGACTCGGCTGCTACGGCTCAACGTATAGATGAAAGAGATGCAGATGTTTCTCGACACCAAGATGTTTCCCGGCAATCTGCCGGCAGAGGCGCTGGGCTCGCGGCATCGCCAGTACCCCGTGCTTCGGTCGCGACGCACAGCCCGGCATCCATTCGGTCGCATGATTCCCAGACCTTGTCACGGCCCATGACACCTATGACTCTGGGGACTTCATACGCCGGGTCCATCATCAGCACTCCATCTTCAAGACGGAACTCGTTGTCGGGTTCCATCTCCGAGATTGCCGTCAGCTCGGATGAGGATGACGAGCCACTCAGACAGCATGTGTCGTCCATGATGGACAGTGGAAGCGCCCCCCAACTTGTCATGCCCAGCATTCAAATGCCCAGCCGTCGCCCATTCACTGAGATTGGCAAAAGCATCGGACGTCTCAAGGTCCTTGTTGCTGGAGACTCTGGCGTCGGGAAGACGTCTTTAATCCAAGCGATTGTGCAAACTTGCGAACATATCGTCCATGTTGATCCCATAGTTTCTCCCACCAGCAGCAGAAGTTCCTCCAGAAGCATCGAAAAAGGGACGGGGCCAAAGAGGAGGCCTTCCGATTCCACTTCCCAGATTACCGAGATATTCGCCAGCACCAAGCCATATCCCGAGTGGTGGACGAAGCTCGATGAATCTCGTGTTGACTCCAGACGGAAGAGCCTTGGTGACAGTGTTCTTGACCGTAATATTTGCTTCGTAGATACCCCAGGCTATGGAAGAGGGGCATCGGTAAGTCTGTGAGATGATTTTCACAATTCTGGGTTGCTGACTGCTATAGGCCATGGAGAGCATTGTACCGTGCGTTGAATATGTGGAATCACATCTTACTCGAGCGTCTTCTGACTCTTTGAATAACGAAGAAATGCTTCACTTGTTTGGCGGTGGAGGCGGTTTCCAGGTAGATGCGGTTTTGTACATGATTGATGGCGGTATGCAACTCCTTCTCCCATCCATGCACAAGCATTGAACTGATATCATGGCGTTTAGTTCTCAAGCCTGCCGATATCGAATACATCCGTCGTCTCACAGCCTTGACAAATATTATCCCGCTCCTCGCACGGGCAGACAATCACTCAAGTGACGGTATCAAATCCCTGAAGCGGAAGATATCGTGTCAACTTGAAGAGTCTGGCATTCGGCCCTTCACTTTCTCCTCGATCAACATCGAAACGCTTTCCTCAGGCGCATCCACTGGGTTGTATGCGGTGTCGAGTGCCAACGGCTCGGACCACGATGTGATGGATGCCAGTTTGTTGATGAGTTCTGACTATATGCAACCTCTGGTTCCCACAGAGCTAAATGCACTAGTCGAACAACTCCTTAGTTCCAATGGATCCTCATGGCTACGCCATTCGGCTGTCAAGAAGTACCTTCGATGGCGAGAGGCCGCAAATACTTCACGGCCGAAGAGTTTATACCAACCCTTGAGCCTCCCGCCTATGCAGGCCGTCTCTCCCATGACTTCTACTTCATTGGCTCTCGCCCGAATCAACCCCTCGAGCCGTAATAGCAGCCCATCTCAAGTTCGTCTGGTAGATTGGGCTGCCGAGCTCCAGAAAAGCATGACCAATGAGAGAACGCAGTACGAGACGCTTGCCAGGGGTGAGCGAGCAATATGGTTGACGGAAAGACTTGACGAGTGTGTTACGGAGGGCACACTAGTACCAGTCAATGTACCAAAGGCCGGCAGGCCCGGCAAGAAACGAAATGTGAAGCATCGTTCACCACGATGTACGCTTCGTCACCAAGATCCCCTTGGCCTACTCCAAGTGGTAGAGGACATGAAGGCGAAAGGATGGGTTGCTTTGGAGTTCCTCGGTGGGCTTAGTATTATTGGTGGCCTGGCTTATCTGCTGGCGAGACAACGCTGGCAGTCGGAGCAGGCACCGCTCGCAGATGAGTGGGTAAGACTTTGGGGACTGGACTTTTAAGAGGGAGAATGGAGTTCAAGGTTTTTATATGCAGGCTATCTCTTACTGATAATTAATAGCCCCAGATCGTAGCAGCGGGGTCAAGACGGACACCAGCCAAATATACCACATTTATGGCATGTTCCGACATGAAAGCTCATGGGTGTTTTTTTCCTACCCACCACTGTTCACGAAGCATGTACGTACAACTCATCCCGCGCACGCCAATCCAATGGACCCCAGATAGCTGGGTTTGTACCTGCAATGTAGGTGGCTTGTGGGGTCGGTGGCTTATACGGTACCCTGAAGATATTTTTAAGAGACCGTCTAGATTCAATGTATTTAATAGGTAGCAAATGTGCTTTCCTGTGAACGATATTCAATATCGTGGGACATGTATGCATCTCCTCTTTATTTCTTAATTTATATGTTTTTTACCTACTTTATAATAGGAACCACTCTCTCCACACCACTGGCGATAACGTCTGGTAGAAGACAAGAGGGCAGGCGCGCGCTAGTTGCCAGAGTTAACAACTCTGTACTTAAAGAGTGGATCCAGTCTGCCCAGAGGTTAAAGTGGCAAGCTAGCGCGTAGGTTCAATTCGATCAGTGTTACAAGCATCATCCAGTTGAAGGTCTAGCATTTTCAATTCCATCCCATCGGAGCAAACGCGCACAACAACACAACCGTGGAAGCCGCATACGTCTGCGTCGCTCGTCCCCTACACCAGTCTCCAGTAGAATATTCATTCGTTACTACCGCGGCCAAGGATTCAGGGCAATAACCAGATCAATCTGCCGTGTCTTCATTGATGGCCGCTGTGTAAACCCGTCCGAGCTTCCTCGGTACAAGAGTTCAGTTCTCTAACCACCTTCTCCCTTCTCTACAAAGCCTTTGTCCATCGCCCTCTTTTTCTTGCGCGACTAACGATCCAAGAATGTCGAGTGAACGGAGTTGGGGCATCACGCCTCCTGTCTCGACCGCTCTGCCAACTCCCGCCGAGACCCAGGCAAGCAATGCCTTACTCGAAGAATTGAAGCGACAGGGCACTTTCGAGTCTGCCGAGGAAACCAGCACAAGGTTAGTCAGCTGAAACAAGTTCAACACGAGGTTTTCCATCAACTAATCCAGTTCCCGGCGTGCAGAAAAAAGGTCCTTGCCGACATCCAGAGAATAGTCGATGAGCTCGTCCGAAAGATCGCAAAAGAGAAATATCCTCGCAATCCCACCCTGATCCGAGACGCCCGCGGCGAGGTCTTCACATATGGCAGTTTCTGCTTGGGCGTATACGGCCCTGGTTCTGATATAGATACGCTGGTTGTCGCTCCCAAATATGTGACGCGACAGGATTACTTTAAACACTTACCAAAGATGCTCGAAGAGATGGCCCCCAAGGGTGCTGTCACTGACTTGACTCCCGTCGAGGATGCCTTCGTGCCCATCATCAAATTCGAGTACTGGGGCATCAGCATTGATTTAATTTTCTCCAGAATCGCGACGTTGGATCAGTTCCCACCTCATGGCCAGTTAAAGCTTAGCGACAACGCCTACTTGCGTGGCCTCGACGACGCCGAGCTACGATCGGTTAATGGTACGAGAGTTACCAACGAGATCCTCAACCTGGTACCCGAGCAGAGTACCTTCCGCTTGGCTCTGCGCGCCATCAAGTTGTGGGCCCAGCGACGTGCGATATACGCCAACATCGTTGGTTTCCCAGGAGGTGTGGTTTGGGCCATGCTGGTCGCTCGTGTCTGCCAGCTCTATCCGAAAGCTGCGAGCGCTACTATCGTTGCCAAATTCTTCCACCTTATTAGACAATGGCCATGGCCGCAGCCGGTCATGCTCAAAGCAATGTCAGATGGTCCTCTGAACGTCCGCGTTTGGAATCCGAAGGTGTATAGGGGTGACAGTTTCCATCTGATGCCCGTCATCACCCCCGCGTATCCCGAGATGTGCTCAACCTTCAATATTACTCACTCGAACAAGGAGGTCATACAGAGAGAGCTACTTCGGGCAGGTCAAATCGCGGGGCAGATCATGGCAGGTAAAGTGCCGTGGAAAGACTTGTTTGTGAAACACAGCTTCTTTACGCAGGGTTACAAGTATTATCTCGCCATCATAAGTACGTCCAAGGAAGACGAGGCGCATAAGATCTGGTCTGGATACATCGAGTCGAAAGTAAGAATCTTGGTTGCGAGCCTCGAAAAGCACCACTCCATCGCCATTGCCCACCCGTTCAACAAAGGCTTCGAGCGGCGGCACCGGGTACATAACGCGCAGCAGTTTGAGGCCGTTATGGATGGCAGCATGTCTTTTATCGTCAAGGAAGATGAGAAGAAAGACGATGCGCCGGTCAAGAGCGAGACGAATGGCGTCAAGGCCGAGGGTGAAGAGTCGGCAGGCGCAAACGGTCAAGCAGTTCCCAGTGCCCAGCCTAGCTCAGCAAACCCTGATGTCAAATCTGAACCTGAAGATAGCAAGACTGGTGAGCTGAAAGATGTCCCTACGTCTAACTTACTTGTATATACGACAACCCATTACATCGGGCTCGAGCTCGCTGAAGGTAGGTGTGCTTCGTACACAGACCCCCCTTACACCGACGATCTTTCAAGACGAAGTCGCCATCACTTTCCTTGGGAAAATTACTAACCTCACAGGTGCCAAATCTTTGGACCTCTCCTACCAAGTTAACGAGTTTAAGGACACGTGCTTTGGGTGGGACAAGTATAAAGATAAGCCTCTATCCAAGTTGAGTTCTTTGAGCGTTCAGCATGTCAAGAGGTACGTAAACGAAACATACCCGTAATGGTTTTTCAACTAATACGCCGCAGCGTCAACCTGCCAGACGATGTATTTGAGCCCGGCGAGGTCAAGCCTACCCGGCAACCTAAGAAGCCGGGCGCCTTTGCCAATGGAGCTCAGCGAAAGCGCCCTGCGCCAAACGACGGCAGCCTCCCCCGCCGAAACGTCCGCAATCGACTAATCCGGCATCGCTTGCCGCCGCTACTTGAGGAAGGGAGCCGAGCTCCCACGATTACTAATCCACAACAGGGCAAGCCCTGTATATGTGTTTTGTACAAAAGCCAGGTAATGGGCGTTAGTTCCCAATGAGATGAGATGGCTACATTGCCCTCTCGTCAGGTTCAGCCAGCAAAAGACAGAGAAGCCGATTGCTGGTTGATGGACCCCACAGAGTGTGGTACGATCGCGTACTGATTTACTTGACAGTTGCTGCTGAAATTGCCCAGCCTAGAAGAAAGGCCTTCTTCGTACTTCTCGACATCCATTTTATTTGCACTTGAACCACATACATGGCTGGGAGATAAGATCCCTGCAGGATCCCGGATCAATAGGAGTTTATGGCTAGTGTGTATCTAGGAAAATCCCACGCCGGCAGATCAATAAATTAGCTTTTTGAGGCACAAGTGCCTCGGCCTAACCAGTTACTGGCTCTTGCTCCCGCTGTGATATGAAACAAGATAATGGTCGAGACTGGTGGGCACGTATTCGACGGACGGATACTCTATACTGGATTGCAGCGTGCCCCCTTTTGCGACTTCCTTCATGCCGCTTTATGCAGCTGTGCTCTCTGATCATCCACATTGCAATGGCCCATGAAATCCTCACTATGTTGCAGCTGTGGCGCCCTGGTAACCATGATAGACCGAGGGGGCGCATAGACTGAAGGAGGTCGACTATTAAGAGCATCACTAACGCTAGCGTGGACCGGTACGAGATATGCCAAGGCTAAGTGCACGAGTTGGATGAAGCGTTGATACTCGTGGTCTGGCGTGGCAACGAAAGTGCATTCCTCGCCGAAGCTACAAAGCTCCTCGCCATCACGCCGCCGCACAAAGACCAGGCGAGCCAAGCTCGGAGTGACGGAATAGACGGAAGCTAGAAACATGGCCATGTTCGGCAAACGCCCGATCGGACCTGCAGCACAAGTCAGACGCCACACGGCGTCGAGGGCTAGGCTGCGAACTTGCGCGAGTTGGTCCGTAACATTGGGGTTGAAGCGCAGGATTCCGCCTAACTGGGAAAACAGCATGTCGTCGCCGTCGCCTCGTTAAAAGTAGGCGATATCACGCCCAGGGCTGAAGAGTATGCAAGCACCAAAGAAGGGGCGGTACTCTTTCAGCGCCTGGGCGCGGGACTCTCTGCAGGCGTATAACTGTGCCGGGTTCGACGTGGACGAATTGTAGATGTCGATGAACGACTGTTCTCCAGCCATGGGCGAAAAGGCATCTGAGATGACCGGCGGCTGGGGACTTTTCATTGCACGGAGGCACACGAACCGTTCCGAAAAGCTCATCTGCCAGATCTCGAGTCTGAGTTCTGTTGGAAGATTCGGGAACGGCCTCTGGTCACCATATGTCAACAACTGACATATACGTAGGAGCCGTTGGTGTCGAAGCCACTCACGAATTGATGATGTCTGTGCCGCTGCCCTTGATTTTCGTTCGGAACTTCTCCCGCCGGAACATAAACACCATCATCGTGGTCGGTTGGTATCATGCATGATTTAACTACAATATCCACGGGGGTCTGGAGATTGTCGTCGGGTACGAACATTGCAAGAGATGATTACCCCCCTACGGCAAAGACTGATTGCGGGGAGTGGTGGCCGTAGAAACACATTAAATACTGCTTCGGATAGAGAAAACAAACATACATATTATGCCCGTGAACCTCGTTTCTACGCGGGCCCGACTGGTTCCGCTTGGTGCGCAGTCACGTTACTGATGTCCAGAGTCGGTTTCGAGGCTGCAGCTTGTTAGAATTTCTTCTCCTCGCCGGAACCGAAGATGCACAAAGCATACTAGCAATCTCGATAGCTGGCCGGACTACGCATTAGTCACCTCTGATGAGTACATAGTATCCAAGACTACAACAGTTGGGCTCGCCCAGTCAGATTCGGCCATTGTCGACCGCGTGACTACGCACAGAAAGCTACCTACCTCCCTCATATGTGTGGTGCTACTTGCTAGTTGGTAACCTCTTGCGAACGCGTCATGTCAGTCGACCTGCCAGCACTTTTGTTCACCGGTCAAGCATCATTTGGACCTCCGCCAGCATTTTATGACTGCTCGACTTGACGGTTCAATGTTGTTCGTGCTTGGTATCGGACTGATGTCGTCCCAGTGATAGACAGCTAGGCTTAGTTATGGAGTACGTGCTGGTGATTGGATTGACACCCAATATATCTTAAAAGGGGAGCGTCCTACTCCAAATATGGCGTATGATGCTACGTTGGTGCGAGTACTCCTTTCGCAGTTGTCGCTGATCTCACCGGTACCGGGTGTCTACCCCTTGAAAGTCGCCCTGCAAGCTGATTGGTAAAGAGGAGACCGATCTCATCTGGACCAACCTGTCGGTCTCCCAGGTTGTCTATTAGCAGATATTTACCAGATCTTTATTGAATAGGAGCAAATGTTCTATCTTATTTTGCAGCTAAGCAGTTAAATCAATACGAGCTGTCCCTTGGTGGCATTTGTTAGCTATAGTCGAGCTAGATAATACTCTAGGATCATATAACTTAACGCGGCACCAGATCAATAGTATAAATGGGTAAATCTGGGATAAGTCTGGGACCGGTACTGACCCAGATTTAGAAGTCGTACCTATCCATGTATGATTTTTAGTATGCAGTGTACGGATTAACGGTGGGCCGCGCTAAGTTATATGATCCTAGGTAGAGTTAGGTATTGTATATCAAGGAACTGGCTGGTTCGGCGGACGACAACCCAATAAAGGATGATATTATCCGCAATGTCAATAATAGGTCGACTGGCTTCGACGCCATGTCACTTGCAGCTACCAGAGTTGACTGTTTGTTATTGTATTGATTTGTCTGACGTCTGGTGTTGGAGATTCTCCTAGGCCACCTGCAACTTGTATGAAACCCAACTGCACGCCCAGAGCTGCAACCTGTGCATACGCGAAGGTACGGAGGCAGCAACTCGCTTTCGTCGTGGCGCCCTTACCAACTCCTTTATGTTGATATAATCAATCCACTTCTTTACGAACGAGCGCGCTAAGAGATACATATATGCAGGACCGAGAACTTCAAAAACTGGCGAAAGCTAAAATAACCGATGCTCTACATTGAATATATATGTATGAAGATATATTTTGCCCGGCATGCAGCCGGTACTCTAATTAGATCTTTGTGCCATCTACATTTTTAGCCTATTGCAGATTTGCTTGGGGAATGGCCAGATGTGACGGTAACCCCAAAAACCCGCCATCCCGCTCGGTTGTCATTGGCTGGTTCGCACTTCCAAACCCCAGGTTAAGCGCCCAGAGGTTCCAAATTTGGTCTCGCTGCACACCCCGACAGCCAATCTCTAACGTTTATGTACGTTCAAGCCGTTCCCCTGGCCCCTAGTTGCTCGAATTCTGGACTTGTCATGATCTGACTGGCTGGTTGACTGGGGTTGGGGCGTGCATAGGCGCATCGCTGCTGGGGCACTCCTCTGACAGGCCTGCTATGCTTAGAACCTCACCCACACCAAAACCAAGACCATGCACACACCACCACGGTAGTACTCCCTGTGTAGCCGCAGGAGACTACACCGTCTAGACGGCGTTGGATAAGTCGCATCCAGGGAAAAAACAATTGCAAGCAAATGCTCCAGAAGTCTGAGCGGCTATTTGATGCGCTCCGTTGATATCAGGAGTGTTTCGCATCTTTCAAAAGGTTGGAAAGATCGCTGCTTCTTCCTCATCTTCTTTGCCGTTCATCAGCATCATTAGTTCTGTTGCGATTGCTTGTCTCCTTTCTATTCGTCCCTTTCTTCGATTCGTACACACTCTCTCCTTCCTTGACATTGGTTGCTCCCTCGATCCTCCCACTCTTTCTGAGAAAGTAGCTTGAGAAGGACCCGGCCGATATTCCACCTATCATTCGAGTAATTCGTTCACTCGCTCATAATGGCCAACGAAACCAAAATCACTGCCTCTTCCTCTGACTCCGAGGTCGACCCGCGTGATCTTACCTACCAGGGTCATGTCAAGTCGATCCGCTTGGTCGACAGCGCTAGGGTGGGCTTGACAGCTCTTGCCCTGCTCTGTGGTCTCACCATCCTCGGGACCTCGGGCGATGCCCTCATGGTCTACAACTCCACAAGCGTCTCGCCCAACTTCCAGTTGCCGCTGTGGCCGCGGCACTTCGACCTTCGACCGTCGGTGGCACTGGTCGTCGGCAGCGTCATCGTCGTGCTGACAAACATCGTGTCCCTTGTCTTCAGCAAGGTGAAGATGGTAAGTGATGCCCACCCTGCTTTGCATCGAGCCAGTTGCTAACATGGGAATTTGGTCACAGCTCCGTAACGGAACATCGCTCCATACCCCTCTCACCTTTGCGGCTCCCTTCGTCGGCTTCGTGGCGGTCATGATCTCCATGATCTTCTTCTATGCCGTCAATGCCTCCACCACCGTAGACACGGTGCAGAGTTGGAGTTGCCAGTGGGAGTCTGTCTCGATGCAAATGAAGCCTCACTTCGGCGCCATCTGCAAGGAGACCAAGACGGCTCTTTACCTGTCCATCATCCTGATTCCCGTCGAGGCTTTCGTTCTTTCCCTCGCCGGTTATCAGATGATGCTGGAGCGAAAGGCAGCCGGTGCGGCGCATGTCCGTAAAGGAAGCCCTGCTCTGTCTTAAACGACTTGACCCGCTTCCATCACCCAGAAGGATATACGGCGAAGTCGTGGCAGGACCTTGATTGATGGTGTTTTCTCTTCAAAGGATGTGGTTGATAGGCGCCGGGGACTCCGCCTTTCCGGGGAGCCAGCCTTAGGTTCGGGCCGCTAGATGCGTTTTTATCCGGGAACGCCGCTCCATATGGGGGCGAGCATGACGAACTGTACATTAGTAGTAATGAAGCATCTGAATAATGATATGCAAGCTGTCCAGATGTTCCTGTTGCGTCCATCATATACGCTCACAATAGCTTGTGCTTGACAGATTGGCCTCGACGCTACGAACTTGAAAAGGAGTGATGCGCCACTCACATCTACCTATAAGTTCTGTAGGTTGGGTTGATGCACGCACACAAGACCGGAATCGGCTATGACCAGGTGGTACCGCACATGCATCGAGGCTGAGGGCATTGTCTCGACTTGATTGGCGGCGGCAGGATGCATATCCCGGGTGTCCCCTTGGAGGTTGTTTACCCTCATCCGTTGCTGAAGCATCCAGTCTGCACACCCTCCCACCCTCCATGTCGTATTGAGGAGATCGCATGGAGACATCAAGGTCTGGGTGGGCAGTTAAGGTTAGCTGATAGTAGCAGTGCGTCGTTATGTAGTATCTCCGACAAGCAATAAGGGTCCAATTCTAGAACGAGCAGCCCCCCACACTGCGAAGTAGCACTGTATGCATGTGGATAGCGCTTGATAGATCTCTCTATCTTATCATGGAGCTCTTCTGCGTCTTCAGATGCTTATCAGCACGGGAGCCAATATATTATAAGATAAAAGACCAGTAACGCCGTCCTGGAGAGGGATCTTGGCACTTGGCAAGTTGCGTAGATACTTGACCTACCTATGCAAGTATGCGGAGCGTTATCCGTCTCGTCTCTAAGGTCTGTCCCCCCCTCCACCTTTTCCTTCTCCTCCGCCACTTGTGGGAGTTGGCACTACCCAGACTACTAAAGAGGTAGGAGGTATCAGGTATGTGTTGTACAACGGGCCTAGAGAGCCCGGCTGTGCTGACGGGAGCCAAGCAAATTATAGGCTCAGGTCGGTCACGCTGGACACTATTGACCTCCCTCCTGCACGTATCCAGCCATTGTCAGATCATGATGTCGACGGAAAATGATGGTAGATGAAGTAAGGGCTGTGAAGTTATACGAAGATAAGACAAAATCGCCCATGTATGTAGGTTGGTATTATGTAGATAGGTAACGCCGCATGCAAGGTGGATGGGCAATCAAGAAGGCACCTAATCATCCCGCATCTCAGCTGTCGTGGTATCTGGTTTTGGGTGGTATGTATGTATTCCGTAGCTGCTTCCCCCCTAGCGGTCCCGTTTGCCGGCAACACCTACAGGATATTTCTTGAATATCAATCCAGGAAGGAAAAAACAGGACAAATTGAGGTGGATTGTTTGTCGCAGCCTCGGAGGCCTTTACCCTTTCCTTTCTTTTCCTTCAATTGCATGTCCCAGAGGTATTGATTCTCTACTCTTATTAACTAGTCCGTTACCCATTTGTGTCTCGACCGGTGATTTGGGAACTGCGCCGTGTTGCTCAAATACACACTTGCCTAGCTTCTAATCGTGGACTGGAGCAAACACCAATGCCCGCCTTGCTTCCTGGCCCGGGACAGCCAACTCAACGATCAGCATTTACAGGGTTCAATATCTCGCCTCGATCACATTCTCCCTCTTGGAGCTGGATAATCGTCCGTTCTTTTTAATATATGCCTTGCCCTGACCTGCAAGCTCCATTGGACACCAACAAAACTGACTGTTAACTGGCCATAAAACAGACAGAACCGAACAATTGAAATCGATTTGCAGACCCGAGCAGGAGGAACCTCAAATCCATTCCCCCGTCCCCGTCCCCGTCCCCGTCCTTGCAGATTCTAGACTCTAGGGAAGCTACAATCGGCCACTAGAAGGATCCAGGGGCCATCGGCGAGGCCCGCAGCTACTCTTTCAGCTGGGCACTAGTCTCTATCGTGAAGCCTCACCTGATGCTTTAAGGCATTACTACACCCAGTCTGTGCGCTTATACATCGCCGCAGCGACATCTCAAAATGGAGCATCATCCAGCCAGTTCCAGAGGGGCTACTAGTCTGTCGCCCTCGGGCTCGGGTGCTAAAGTACCCTCCAGCCCTCTCTCCAAGGAGCCGGCCGTCCCTGCCACCCCGTCATCAACGCCTCCAGAAACGGCGACAGTAGCAGCGGACACCCTCTCCTTTGCGCAACGCAAGGCCCTGTCGTCGTCGCGCTCCTCTTCCACCAAGTCGAGCATTGTCGAGGGCAACCACCTTATGCGCGGCGTCGACCGGCCCTTACCTGGAGATATGCTATACAGGCGCAAGTCGCAGGCCCAGCCGGCGCTGGCCAAGAAGAAGAGCGCCTACTACGAGAATGAGTTTGCCGCCACGAGAGAGAGCAACCCGGCGCTCGACCGCGTGCGCAATGAGGCAATTGTCATGGCCGAGTTGAAGACCAATGTTATAGTAAGTATCGCAAAATGGCATGCTGCCAATGGGGCACCCTAGTTAACCTCCCGAGACAGATAGACGACGAATTCTCGTTCATCACGGATTTTTCTTATCACATCTCCAACCGCTATCAGCGGCCAATGTCATCGATTGTTGTCAACGTTCAGCATAGTATGTGCATAATGTTTGGCGGCTCCTTTGAACCGGCGTACACCTTGACCATTCACGCCCTTCCGAGTTTGGTCCAGCCTACGACGAACAAGAGGAATGCCGCCCTGATGCAAACCCATATCCAGGATACCTTGGGAGTACCAGCCTCACGGGGCTATGTTCGCTTCGAGGCCACGCCCGAAGCAAACATGGCATATGGCGGGAAGACGGTAGCCGGCGAGATGGACGACATTGATAGGAATCAGAAGGATGGGGCGGCAATTGACCGGGCCCCTTCGAGGGCGGCTACCAAGACCAAGAAGATGCTAGGTGTTCGCGTAAGTTCATGCCATTTCCCCCTGCGAGGGAGCAACAACGACGACATGTTAACACAAATTGCAGTCTTTACCTGGTCTCCGACCTTCCTCATCCATGCTGATGCGGGAGGAGGCGAAGCTGCCCACTCCCCCAGCAGTATGGACGATACGCCCATGATCACTACTACCATCCCAGAGCATCCTCCTACGCCGCCCAAGAGTGAGAAGGAAAACGAAGAGAAGCCGATGAAAGTAGCGGTGCGGAAGAAGAGCTTTGTGAGTTCGCTCTTCGGGGGTCGCAGTTCGACCAGAGACAAGCGGCCAAAGACGAGCGGGGCGGCAGTGTAAGATTGGGCCTTTATGGGAATGGTAAAGTAAGTAAGGCAGGAATGGATTGAAAGGGAATCATCTCGGGGAATTTTACATTAGAATACCTACTGGCTCGGAGTTATCGGGAGGCTAGATTTACGGGTCATGAACAATCAGGGCGCCTACAGCTTAATTGAAGGTTCCACAAGCAAGCGCCGGAAGAACCGCTTCTACCAGCCAAGGCCAAGATGGGAAGCTCCAAAAAGGAAGTATACGACGGGATGATTTCGAGCAATGCAATATGGCAACTATATGCCGTTTCACTGATAAGAGAGGGACGATACTACCATTACTACCTACTTGGCCCCAGCCCTATAGAATGCCGATCGATGTTTGGATAAATCAGACTTGGAAGTCGGGAGGAAACGATGTACAGTCCGCTTCGTACTGTACCGGTAACAAGCACCCCGCATAGCGGCCTGCCTTACGTGATGCCACTCCACAGTACCTCGTTCATGCACGTACTTCTCAATTCAACCGAACTTGCAGCTTCAATCGACCTGACCTGACGCGAAATTACAGGAGCTCATGATGCATTTCAGTGATTGATGCCTGTGGTGATACTTAGCGTGTTCATCTAGATCATTCCAAGTTGAACAACCTGCGCATACTCACTTGCTCAACTCTTTACAAAGCGACGGCATTTAAAGTCTCTGAGCGACGCTGCCAGCTAAGCCTGCATCACCAAATAGCATCCCAGCCTCGTCTTTTGTTCCGCGCGAAACATCTTTGCACGTCCGCCCGCCCGCCAGCTTTCTCAACGTTGGCAGTTTGGGTTACAAAAACTATCTGTCAAGACCGTCTTACCAGGCGAGACCCGACATAGCGAGCTCGTACTGACTGACCTGAACACGCACGAATCATTGTTGAGCAGCTCGTGCCACAATCTCCCTGGATCCCGACCCGCAAACTCGGATTGTACCATTCGCTGTGATTCGAGGGGGTCTCAATCCAGACAGTCAGTACCCTCTGATTCAGATTCCTCGTATCATCCCGATCGACAAAGTTCACGTTCGCCAGAACGGAAGGAGGTCTTGGTCCAAGGGCACCTCTTACTGGGTGAATGAGCTTGATCGCCGCTGAGGAGGAGGGGAGGATCGGGTAATTGCGCTCGAGGAACGGACGGACCGTGGGAAGAGAAGAACGAACCGGCAAGCTTTTGGAGCGAGAGCCTAGCGAGAGCCCCTGGCTACCGTCATCATGGAGGTGAGACAAATACTTTTCTTCCTTTCTCGTTTTCCCTGGAATTTTAATGACTTACCCTGATCCTTTCCTGCCTTTAAATTACCCCGGCGAGAGCGATATCTACACCGCGGAACGTGCTCGGCCGAGTGGCATGGATACAGCCTGGACAACAACACCTGTTGTTCGTCACTCTCATTTGGGCGTTTGCAGAATGTCACCTTGATACTCTACTCTAAGCTGTCAGACCGCCATTCTGGCACTGCCCAATATCCACTGCGTCTTTCTTTTTTTACTGTTGCCCGCTCCCCAGAATCCTTTTGGCGTCGGCACTGCCAGGAATAAACAATCAAACCAGTTCCCTCCTCCCGTTGGGATGAGATAAGAGTTGGGCAGGCGTCGCGGGCAGGCCCAAGCTCAAGAGTTTCGCCGCCTTGGGTCCCTTTGAGTCACCATCTGAGCTGAGTCCCGACCTGTCCGTTCGTGCGACGGTGAGATCAGCAGCAATGAGTCCAGCGCATCCCACGCTCCAGGCTGCAAATCAGGGCAGTATGTATTGTCTTGTATGATTGAGGTGGCCTTAAGACACGTGCGGCCGCCTCTCTCCAACGCATTGTCCGATCATCTCCTTGGTTGGAAAACCTGCCTTCATCTGCTGGCAGCCGCCCAATTGTCACGCCTGGACGAGATTCGCGATCTAGCATTCCCGCCGTCCGAGCTTGTGAAATTGGCGACCTTGTTCGTAGATTGGCTCGTTCGTCACCTCGCTGCGACGCCAACCCCAGCACAGAACCACTGCAACAAACGAGGCGCATCTGGGTTACTCGTTTGTGCCAAAATTCCGCCTAAGATTAACGACTGGCTACTGGGTTTAATATTGCTATGAATTCAAGACGAAATCCCATATACCCTTTGGAGGCCTTGGTTCCTTGGGAGATGGACAGTTAAGCCACTCCGACAGGCTTAGAGCTGGCGCATCATTTTATCTCTGCTTTTTATTTGTCCTGACATTCGTTTCCGTTACATCATGGGCTCGCCGCTCCGCGGGCGGGATCCTCCCTCCGAGTTGGAGGGAGGCGATGGAATTCTACTTCGAAGGCATTCCAGTGTCCTCAGTCCAGCTCAGCTAAATCTTGAACGTCTGTATGTACAGAATAGATCACGTCAACAACAAAACGATGGGGCGAAAGCAACGGAGCCCTCTACACCGGGTGCGCCAGCTAAGGGAAAGCCCAGATTGCTCTTGATGGGCCAGAGAAGGTAAGTGACGTTGCTCCAACATATCGCCAAGCTCAGCTAGCTAACGAAGCGACAGGAGTGGAAAGTCCTCAATATCGAGCGTTGTCTTTCACAAACTCCCGCCCAACGAGACGCTGTATCTTGAATCTACGGCTCGTATTCAGAAAGATTCCATGGCGTGAGTGGCACGCTTCCAGTATTTTGATCTACACTGCTAACTTGCTTCCTTGCAGCTCTTTCATGGACTTTCAGGTTTGGGACTTCCCTGGCCAGATCGATATCTTTGACAATCCAACATTCGATATTGATGCCATGTTTGGCGAAATCGGTGCTCTGATCTGGGTTATCGACGCGCAGGATGACTACTTAGAGGCAGTCGCCCGACTGAATGTGACGATTCTCAACTTACAGAGAACTTACCCGAACATCAAGATCGAGGTTTTCATACACAAAGTCGACGGTCTTTCCGACGACTACAAGCTGGATATCCAGCGAGATATAACCATCCGTATTCAGGATGAGCTATCGGATCACGGATTCGAGAACGCACCCGTGACCTTTCACCTCACGAGTATCTACAACCACAGCATTTTTGAGGCTTTCAGCAAAGTCATACAAAAACTTATACCACGACTCGGTAGTCTGGAAGCCATGCTGACCAATCTTTGCCGCACCTGTCGATTCGAAAAGGCCTACCTGTTTGATGTCTTATCCAAGATATATATTGCGACGGACAATGCGCCAGCCGACATGGCCAGTTACGAGATTTGCTCGGATTACATCGACGTCATTATCGACATCACCGAGGTCTATGGGAGCTGGCCGCGATCCAAGGGCTACCGTGAGGGGCTAGAAGGCCCGCCCTGGAACCAGAAGCTGGACGACCAGGTCGCCAGCAACTGGGCCGAGAGCTGCATGGTCTTGACCGATGCCAACCGACCCATTATGCTGCGCGAGGTGGACAAATACCTGGCCCTCGTCGCCATTATGAAGGACGACAGCTACGACAAGATGCCGCTGGTCAACATGAATGTCGAGGTCGTTGTTCAGGGTCTGAAGGAGTTCTTCGATATCACGAAGCCGAAATAGGAAAGACGCTTCGGAGAGTCCCAGGCAGATGCCGAACAGACCACCACCGCGGGTATATCTACTGCCCACCTAGCCTAGATGCGGGCAGAATAATCTGTTGATCTTGGCGGGGATCGAAATATGGCCCCCATTTGAACCCCACCGCCAATATATGTTAGACCTTTGTACGAAAAAATTACTGTAGTAAAAATTACATGGCGCAGTTTTCAATGAAAAGACTTGTAGGTTTGCAACTTGGGAGTCCTGCGGCAAAATTAGCTCGCATGGACCATGTGACTGGCTATGGATATAATGGGCTGGGAGAGATGCCAATAAAAATAAGCATCTGTCACATCTTCCGATGTGAATGCAACATAGTTCTCTGGGCGGCCGTTATAGTGAGAGACAAGAGTATGCAGGTTGAGCTTGTCTTAACTCCACATCATTAGTTCTGGCAATATTTTCTCTGATTGATACCATGTTACAAGGCGGCCGGAGCAGGCCATCATGAGCATTCCACACATCATGATCGCGTATATGAGGCACATCGTTTTTGTCTCAGATTAGTCATGAAGTACGGAGTCATCACAAGAAGGCATGTATCGTGATTGCGGACCGCGGTCCCGCTTTGTATTTATAATACGGACATATTACAACTTCGTACTCTTGATCAGGTTGCCCTTGATACCCGTAGCCTCTCCGCCTGCCGTGGGATTTGGGGTTAGCTGGTGCTCCGGTATGTATAGTGAACAGATGCATCCAAGACGGGACGATGCCAAGGATCTGCGAGGGGAAGGTTTGCTGCTTACCATAGCCTCCACGGCCTTCCCCGCCACTGTAGGTGGCCTTCATCGACTTCAACTTCTTCTGCGCCTTGGCGTACTTGAGACGCTTTTTCCTGCAAAGGGGGAAAAGGGGGGTTAGTCAATATTCGACCCACTATGGCGGCTATTATGTTAGATAGAGGATAATGGTATACGCACAATCTCGGGTTTCTGACGTCCTTCTTCCTGTGAGGCGTCAATCCCTTGTTCTTTTCGATCTGGTAGGTGATGAGTCGCCTTCCGTCCTCGCCGATCACCTCCTTTTCGACCACCTTGTCGGCGAGTCCGGCGGCGGCGAGGGCCTCCTTGCGGGCGGCCTTGTCTGCCTTGTTCTGGCTGCCCTTGGCCGCGATCATGTCGTAGTACTCCTCGTCCTGGTCCTTGCGCACGGCCTGGGCGACCTCCTTGTCCTCGTCGTCGCTGCCCTCGCCGAGGTTGGTGCCCAGGTTGGAGCTCTTGGTGCCGCGCTTGATGGCCTCGCGGTTGAGGCGGGCCTGGCGGTCGCGCAGGCGCTCCTTGATGGGCACGTCGTCGTCGCCACCGGCCATCCTCGAACGGTCGGCGCGGTTTTGGGACTTCTGGACGATCTGACTGGTGTAGAATCGCAAGCTCTTCTTGCGCTTCGCCTTCTCCTGGGCGTCCGCCTCGCCCATGGCCTCCTCGTCGCCAAAGTCGGAGCGGTCGTCCTCGTCGGCCAAGGTCTCGACGACCTTGACCTTCTTGGCCTTCTTGGGCTTGGTCGTGATCAGAGCATCGAGGTCGGCCAGTGAGTCTTCGATCGCCTTGGCTTCGCGCTTCTCCTTCTTGGACTTCTTCTTCTCCTTCCTAGCAGGCTTCACGGACATGTCGGCCTCGTCGTCCACCACCATGGCATCTTCCTCGGGCGGTGACGGTATGCTGGCAATAGCCGAGGCAGCCTTGGAAGGCTTGAGGTCCTTGACATTGTTCCATGCCTCACGTGTCTCGAGAAGGAATGTCATGACCTCGTGGTCACGGAGCTCTGTCGGGTCCAATGGCTTGGAGGATCCCTCCGAGTCGCGAACGGGCGACGTCAGGAGAGCGAAGTACATGCCTAGGGTGGCCACGTACGAGCCGCATACGCGATACTTGACCACAGGCAAAGATCTGCCGGGTTGTCCCTCGGAATCCTTTTGCAATTGCTCGAGCTGTGGCTGCAAAGCCAGCAGCTCCTCGGCCAGGGGTTCGAGCTCGGGGTAGCGTGATTGCAGTAGGCGTAACCGGTCGTGCTCGGACATATCTTCGGGTATCTCCATATCGCCCAGAACCTCGGTCACCACGTCTCTCTCCTCCTTATCCTCGTCGTCCTTCGCATTAAGCCATTCGGACTCGATGAAGTCAGTCTCGGCCATCTTGGCTCTCTGCTTCTTCTGTAAACGCTTGGCTTCCGCCTCTTCCGCCAGGGCCTCGGCCTCTGCTTCGATCGTGTCGGCGCCATAGTAGTCCTTCTTCGATGAACCCCAGCCCTCCATATCTGCATCCTCCTCTTCTTTGGCCTCGTCCGCCTTGGACTTCTTGCCCTTCTTGGCCATTCGCTTGGCTAGCCTGGCGAGCTCGGCGGTCTCTTCGTCGGTCTCGTCGGAGTCTTCCTCTTCGCCATAGTCGAGCGCATCGTCCGACTCCTCGAAGAACTCTTCTTCCTCCTGCTGGCGCTTCTGCTTCTTGCTGGGAGCTTCGTCGAAAGTTATCTCGTCCTGCCCTTGCCAGGACTCGGACTCGGAGAGGTCTTCCAGATTGATGCGCGCATCTTTGGGGTCGAGTTCCTTGGGGCCCTTGGGCTGCGCAGCGCCCGCGGAGGCCTTCCTCTTTTTAGCCATCTTGAAATATAAAAAGATTATGGGTTGTTGGGAGTGGGCAATGAGGAGTCTCCCAAGATACTCGTAGAGGGTTGGCTTTTGGTATGCAATCTTCAATGTTGGAACTACCACAACTTTTTTCTTATCGATTACCACATTAAGCGGAGCAGTGGGCTCCACACTGCTCGCCAAGGAGGGGCCGCCGCTTGAACCCAAACCCCCTGTCAGGCTAAATTAAGCAATCGCAACCAACAAAATATGTAATGTCGATTTACTCCAACTTGCATTGGGGATGCATATCATACCATTCTACAGTAGCATATGCCTCGCGATTTGTTTTGCGGTGTGAAAAGTGTTGGCGAGTTGACCAGTGACTATATATTGGTCCTCTAATAATGATCCTTTGAGAAACTTTGCCAATTCCTCTTGTTCACCATCCTCATGTCCTCCTACGTCTATATCGCTGGAGCTGTGATTGTTGCGCTCGTCTCGGTTCTCGCAATGGGTCTCTTCGGTGGAGGCAACCACATGCCCGTTGATGGCAAGGTCAGTAGTAGCCTAACGCAATCCAATGCCACGTGCTTAAACATGTACTTACTCGTGTCTGCTTCTACAGACTATCCTAGTCACAGGTGCCACCGAGGGCATGGGTCGTTGTGCTGTTCGTCAACTTGCAGCCAAAGGCGCCAATATCATTGTTGTCTCGCGCAACGTCGCCAGGCTCGAGGAGACTGTGACTGAGATCAAGGTATGCATTCCCATATATCTCCGGACTTAGATTAGACATTGGGCTCGCGCAGAGACTAATACCTTCCCAAAAGTCGGCAGCCAAGAACACGCAAACCCAGCGCTTCCACTACATCTCGGCCGATGTCTCCAAACGCGACTACGCCCGCTCGCTGATCGCCGAGGCCGTCGCCTGGAACAATGGCCAAGCCCTGGATATCGTATGGTGCATTGCGGGCAAGTCATCTCCGGACTTCTGGTTCGAGGCCCCCTTGTCCCTGTCTCGGGAGCAGATGGACATCAACTACTGGGGCAGCGCCGAGATGGCCCACGCCCTTCTGCGTGAGTGGTGTGCTCCTGACGCGCCCGTCGTAGCCGAGCCAAAACACCTGGTCTTCACCGCGTCCGTCCTGGCCTTCTTCCCCGTTATCGGCTACGGTCCCTACAGCCCGCCCAAGGCGGCGCTGCGGGCCCTGGCCGACACGCTAAACCAGGAGCTCGAGGCGTACCCCCAAAACGTCAAGGTACACGTCGTGTTCCCCGGTGGCATTCAGAGCCCGGGTTTCGACCGGGAGAACCAGACCAAGCCCGAAATCACAAAGGTTATCGAGGCGGATGACCCCGTCCAGTCGCCCGAGGAGGTCGCCTCCAGAGCGATCCAGGGGCTGGAGAATGGGGACTACATGGTCACGGTGGGCTTGCTAGGCCGGTTCTTCCAGTGGAGCGCCTTGGGCGGCTCGCCCCGAAACAGCTGGATCGTGGACACCGTCATCGGCGGCATGGCTCAGGTCATCTGGATGTACGTTGTACCTGACATTTTCGGCAAGATCCGGAAGTTCATGAAGCAGCACGGACACCCAGGAAGTTACAGGAACAAGGCAAATGGAGTATAGTTTGTAACGAGGCGTTGGACTCTTTTGACTACGAAGACCTATGTAATGAGACTACTTGAATGCTTACTGGTGAAACCACTGTCTTTGTGGCAGCCACCTCCCTTGTCATCACCTTGAGGTTTCTTGTTATTACTCCTTAGTTTTCGTGACTGATGCTGTTGCCTTTGAATCCATATTGGTATTGGTATTGGTATTGGTATTGGTATTGGTATTGGTATTGGTATTGGTGTTGGTGTTGGTGTTGGTGTTGGCAGTGGGATTTGGTGTTTCTTCCTTTGACTCCAGTAGTTGTTCCTCGTAGTCTGCGCCCTTATTCTCGGCTGCCTTTCTCACATTCTTGTCGTTGTCTTTCTCCGCTGTTCCCTTCTTGTAAGTAAGGCCATCTGGGATATTCGCAAAATTCCTCACCTTTTGAAGGGGGTCTGCTCACTACGTGACCAGATCCGAAGTTCGAAGACTTGGCTCCCTTCTGAGATGATGACCCGCTGCGTCCCATCTTGGACCAAAATAGTAACGAGAGCGTATGGATATTTGACGTATTTGATATGGGAATAGGGTCGTTACTACACCGTCTACTATCTCGCGCTGCAGGAAACACATCTTGTTATAACTACCCATTTTGGAAGGCATGCTCCATACCATCAGTCATGTCCAGCAGACTCATGGTCGCTGCTTCCCAGTCAATTCGACCTCTATTTCTTCCTTTCTTACGTGTTACATCAATGACATTTTTCTCAAGGGGACTCAAATTCATAATATATGGAGATCAGGATCATGGGGTCCCTTGTGATATCTTTTGACTGACCCAGACTACCATAGGAGAAACGGCTGGATCTTTTCAACGAACGTACTAATTGTAGTTCAACTGTATATTGGAATAAACACTTCCTTAATCCTTGAATCTTGGTATAATTCGGAACAAACGTTTATTCCAGCGTTAAAAGTTAGGAGCGTTGAAAGGGCGTTTAACGTTGATTCTGTTGTTACCGTATATTGGGCATCCTTCGAGCGTTGACTCGGTGGGCAAATATTACCAGATTTTGGCACTGCAGTTAAACGCTTGCTTTTATCCAGCCTACTCTGTTACAATACTTGTCCGCTGCCTGGCGGAGTATAGTTTGTAAAGAGACGATACATTTTTCTAACTACGAAAACCTATGTAACGAGAGTACTTAGTTACTCACTGATGAATCCATGCTGCTCTTATGAAAACCACGTTTTTGTTATTATTCTCTAGCATTTCCACCATGGCCAGGGAAATCGCGAAGCCGAAGCGGTTGAAGTTGGAGGGGCACTGCTGTAGTTGTGTCCGGATACGCTCAATATCGAAGCAGTCATCATTGATGGGGCTTGATACGGCGAGTCCGGCGTCTGTTGGTAATAATTCCGGATATCGTCACCTCTTCGGAGGGCATCGATCCTGGTTTCTCGGTCACTGGCCATCTGTTCTGTATTCTTTCTGTTAATCCAAACATATGAGATCATCATAGCCATCTTACCTTCTGAGAGATATGTGGTTCTTAGATGACTGGATCCGCTGCTAGGATCGTTGACTGTATCTGTAGATGATGACTCCCAGCAACACATCTTGGTTCAAGTAGGGACGAGATTGCGAAGCTTGATTGCTGATTTGATCTGAAGCTGAAATATGTCTGATCTCAATGACAACACGTACATACAATCTCCAGGCCTGGTACAATCCCCCCGTTATATCTTCGGTTGTTGGAAGGCGCGATTTTTGTTATAACTCACGCCCAGCATGGTCATATACGCCGCTTCCAGTCATGTTGACTTCAACCTCCTCAGTCCCGCCTCTCGCTGAATCACCATTCATTGATATTGATGTCTCTCTCTATTTCTTAAACGAGAAAGGACCGAGTTCGTACTAAACTCAACATCATGGGCTTCCCTGTGATATCTGTTGACTGATCCAGACCACTTGTACGCTCCCGAACCTGTGAGCAAGTTTGAATTAGCCATGATATGTTCCTTGGATGACATATTAAAGTGACTCGTCGTTTTCCATTCGACTCTTGGCGCGCTCAAAATCCCATCAACTAGGTAGGACATGCTTTCTTCGCAGAGTCGAAGCAAGGACTTACGCTGCCGTCGCCGCGAAGACCTCGATCCGGCGCACCTTGCTGAGTGTGCTGAGCGCGAGGCAGAATAGCAGCGTGAAGACGCACACGAGCCCGATCTTGGCGTTGTTGCTTCGCACGCTGTACAGGATGACCATGGATGCCAGCGGGGTCGCCGACCCGACCAGCGCTCCCACGATGCGGTTCACGAAGTCGTAGTGGTACGCCGAGTACATGTAGACCCCGAAGTCGTTGTCGTCGCCTGCCGCTGCGACCGCGCTCTCCAGGTCTTTCGGCAGCGTTTTCTGCGTGCAGTTCGTGGGCCTCGGGTCAGTCTTGTGTTGTTCCCTTCCGGACCAAATCTAGGAAAGGGGGGGCGGGGGCTTCGCAATCCATGTACTTATGAGATACATGCAAGCATGACGCTAAAAACAAGATCATGATTTTTCGGAGCATACCTTGTGTCGCTTGCAAAGGCAATGGACAGCACGAAAGAACGGCTCAACGAGCCAGGTCGAGAGGATATCGTTCTCTTCCTCCTTGCCGTCGAGCAGCATCAGATCGTCCGTGTTCTCGCTGCCATAGGCGGCTGGCCCCTCGACGCCCGCGAGGTCCACCGACTGGAAGGCGCCGAGGCGTTCGTTGAGGGACGAGGACCCGACGATCTTGAACATTTCCTTCCGCTGCTCCTCGGTCGGCACCGCCAGGCCGGTCATCTCCGAGTACTGCAATAACGCGGAGTCTGTGGCCCGGCGGTGGTCGGCAAACTTCTGGTTAGCGTTCTGGTCTCCCACGGCAATTCTCTTCTGGAGTGTTGAAGCAGATAAAGTAGTGAGTGGGTGAATGTCTGAAGACAAAGAGAAAGTAGGAGAGGGTCATGACACACGATACTCCCCTAACTTCTCCCGAATCTCCAAGACCACCTCCCACTGCCGGCTCCCCCGATGCAGCGCCGGCTCGCTCAGGACCAACCAATTCCAGTCGCAATCTCCGCGCTCGGGTCGGCCCGTCTCGAGGTCGCTGCGCCGCTGCCGCTCCAGCTCCCGTTCGAGGTGGCTCAGCTCCGCCTGCAGGTATAAAATGTTGAGGGCCGCGAGCCGCTTGAACTTGCGCGCCATGCCCGTCTGCGTATGCGACCAGAACTGCGCGAGGAAGGGGTACCCCTTGGGACGGAACCTCGCCTCCGCCATCGCCGCCGCTTTGGGCTTCCGTTCTTCGTCGGTGGAAGTGGGAGGATGAGATCGCGGTGATGATGAGGCTGCTGCTGCTTCTGATTCTGCTGCCATGGCGTTGCGCTTATCAGGGTTATCGGCTTTCTTCATTCGAATGTGGCGACTGCAATGTGTGTTGGTGAAGATAGTCTCGACGCCCCTAAGGTTGTAGGCAACTACATAGAGGAAGTGGGCAAAGGCTATGGGGCTATGAACAGCCCTTAGCCACAGAGCCTTGACCGCTGTGAACCCATGGCAACCGTATGGCGGCATCTAATCATTCTGTACGATGACAGCAGGCGTTCGGTTCTTGTCGGATGCCAACAAACAAGCCTTGCTCTCGAATGAGATTGGGCAAATCGGGTCTCACAGGCTGTGCCTTGGCGGTTCACCACATTTGGGCAGCAAACAGTTGCGTGGCCCTGGTTTCGCAAATTCCATGATCCTGAATCAGCCTTTACTAGAGGCGCAGGCATCATATTATGCAAGGTAAGTTGCAGTTTACGATTGATCAAGGTGGCTGGCTATAAACCCCTTTTGTGTCCCCGAATTCAGAAGCTCAGAGACAGACTAAGTACACACTGGTTTTGGGTAACCCTCAAAACATAGCCAAACTGCACATATTGATACTCATAATGATGGAATGAATGGTATTGGTATATATAGTCTAAACAATCATGCGATGCTCGGCATATTAAAAATGAATAATGCTAAACCCCAATGAGCGTCCCTCCTGTATCATCAAAAATGACAAATTCGTAATCCATCATAAGTCCTTCATCAAGAAATTCCAGTCCAAACAAATAGCCTGCAACCCATAGAAATGTAAATGCAAAAAAGCCGGTATGCCCTAGAATTCTGCGGCGACGTTAATAACTAACGCCCCCTAGCGCGTGCTGTCCTGAAGAGTAAAAGGGGATATCCTCAAATCTAAATGGTCAAAGCAACCCATGGTATCATCCAAAATCCGACTTAAAACAGAAATGATATCAAGAGTAAAACAAGAAAAACGAAAAAAGGAGAAGAAAACATGATATTCGAATCATAAGACACTCTGGCCTTTCTCGTTCACGTCCATTTTCGTGAGAACGTTTTTCTCGCACACTATCACTTACACATGATTTTCTGCGTTGCCTTGCCCACTGTGGTTTTGACTTTTTGCCACAAGCCGTTCTTCTTCTTCTCCCCAGTGGGCTTTTGGTTGGCGGGCTTGCCATTCTTGTTGTTGCCGTTGGGGGCCTTGGGGGCAGTGGGGGCCTTCTGTTTTTGGCCGTTGGTAGGGGGGACAGCGCCCGAAGCGCCTCCACCGAGAGTGACGGTCAGCAGCTGCGGCGCACCATCAAAGACGGTGCCAGCCTGGTCCTCGCCGTTGCCGGGGGCTACGTCATCGTAGGGGAAAGCGTAGCCGCGACCATTGGCGTTGTTCTCGTGCACGACGCGTGAGTAGTGGTTGGTGATGTCATTCTTGTAGTAGTTGGCTACCTTCTCGCCAGACGGCTGGTTTGAGTTGATCAGCAGCGTGGAGCGGTTGAAGGCTGCAGCCAGGCGCGGGATGATAGGCAGCTTGGCCTGGTTCTGGTCCGTCGCGAAGGGACCCGTGCTGCAGGTGAAGATGTCCTGGGCTGTCGGCTTGTCGTAGACACCAGCATTGCCAAAGTCGAACTTCCCATTGACGACCTTGCCCTTGACATCACCGGCCGCGACCTGCGTGTTGATGGTGAGCTCCTCTTTGCTATATTTGTCCCACACCTGGTCCACATAGGCCTGGTAGTAGCCGTTGAACAAACCGGGGGAGATGACGTTGCCAGCGTTTGGGCTCAGCGCGCGCAGGTTTTGGCCGTTGGGGCCCTTGATAACCAGCTTGTCCCAACCCTGGCCGTCCTTTGCGTGTTGGGCCTCGAGCCCTTTGCAGATGGCGTCTAAACCACCCTGGTTCATACCACCAACACTCTGGACTTTGCCCTGCTCGTTGCGGAGCTCAAGTGCGATGGGCAGTGACACGAAGTCGACATAGCTGATGTTAACGAACAGCTGGTCCTTGTTGAAGGTGAACTCGCAGAATCCCCAGTTGGTGTTGTAGTTGGGGTCCGCCAGGTTGTTCACCGCAGGCTCCACCAGAGCTGGGCCGGGGTTAACCTTGAATTTCAGTTCTCCATCGACTGCAAACCAGATGCGACCCCCAGCAATCTGAGGAATCGTGACATTGGTCGTCGATCCGGGTGCGCCCAAGGGAATGGCACAGTTAGCAGCTAAGGCAGCTTGAGGTTGCGAGGGGCTGTCAGGGTGGTAGACTGTTTTCCCGTCCGACTGTATTAACAGAACATGGTTGTCACGGTTGATGTCCAACCCTGTAATGTATGCGTGGACATTGGACGATTGGGTGTTGTTTTTAAGAGCGATTTGCGTGGTTGAGTTCGTCATCTTGACAAGCTGGGCTCAGGATCTTGCAGTAACGACAATGTTTTACGCTGGTAAAGTGTATATAGGGCAGCGAAGCAAGTAGGTGGAAGATGAGAGAGGGAGAGAGAGAGATAATGTAGAGTGTTGGGCCAGAAAAGGAGACGTTCTAGAAGTCTTTAAATTCCAATGAGTGAGGACGAGACGACATAACAAACGGACGGTCCAACCCCCTGGTCAGAAACCCTGCCCAGCGTGTTCATGCATGTGCTCGCGGCTCCATGCTCAGCAGCAGTCGACCTGTGACCTTGGAAAAGGTCATATCAGAGGTAGCAAATGCGTGTGCAGACACATTGACCTACCGGCGATACGTAAGCTGAAAACCTGGATTTATGTCCAGAGTACCCGACTACTTCCATGGCGGCCAGCTATATCTGGATTTGGATAGGCCAGTTTCCGGAGCCAGCTGTCAACAGCGAGAATAGCGAAGGCCATTGGCCATTGTCTCCTATGAATGGGGTACCGAATGATATTGAGCGTGGGTCATCCGCGCCATGCACGATGTTGTGCCGGCGATCTTGCCAAGGCTTACTGACATTGGAAAGCCAGGAACGGGCGGAGACAAACTTGAAGGTAGTAGCGAATCGTATTTTGACAGCTCACCCTCTTGGGAAGTTTAGTGATGGGAAGCGCGCAGGACGTCACCAAAAACAAGCAGCCGATTGAATGAGGGGACCCATACCAAGGGAAAAAGGAAGCAATAAGGAGATGAGATAGATCCGGCAACCGACCGGGAGGTGGGTGGTCCAGGCATGAGAGACATGGTGGACTTTGACAGGTAGGTTGGAACAACGTTCCAACTTTCAAGTTGGCTGAGCATGAATGGCCGGCTGTAAAGAGACACGAGGATGACGTTGTTGATGAAACATCGTCATGAATCAATCCATCTGGGACGACAGTGGAGCCGCTATTGGTCGTGGGTCCGATTCGGACTGGGCCGGGCAAGTCATCTTGATGCTTGTTAGCTATTAGCTGCCTGCGCTGGTAGGTAAATGGATGCTTCGATGTTTGGCACTTGCTGAAGAGCCGGCGCTAGAACGCCATTGTAGTGGGACTGTTCAGTTGGCTCTGCTCCTGCTCTGCCATCCTCCCTTCAGCTTAGGGAAAAGACAGCACGCGCGTAATGGCTGCTGGGGTTGGTGTTGGGTGTGTGTTGTTGTCTCGGAGGCTATTGCCCAAAGAGAAGCTGATGTGCTCAATGCGAAACCACATGGCCGAGGCTCCCCTACTAATGAACCCTGAATATTTTCTATACGCCCGAGTGGTGTTCATGGCGATAGCGCCAAATTTCATTTGTCATGCTTGGCTTGAGTGTCAAGCCGGCCGTTATGAAGTCACGTTGATGCTGCAGGTTAACTTATTCGGTAATCTCGCCAAGTCGTACCCAGGTAGTGAGCGACAGAAGGATGGCAGCATGATCCAGCTGAAGAAGGCTGTGTGTGTGGTCTGTAATGAAGGTGGTCGGTTGAGTCTCATAGTAAGACTTGGCCTCCCGGAAAACCAAATAGGTTTATAACATCAGTAGTTGTTCGCATCAGCTGAGCCTATGGTTGACAGACTCGTTCGCATATTACTCCAACAGCTAGTCGTGCTGGGCTGGGTTGAGCTGCCCCGGCCACATTTTTTATTGTATTTCCCGAGTCGATCATGGCGGGACGGGAGGTGGGGAAATTTGAGGGATCGTGGGGCCAATAGGCGACGGGTATCATTGGGCTTGTTTGGAGTTTGTGCACTAGGAAGGCACAGCTCCTGGGCACAGTGCTTGCAGTTCGTAGTCTCTTCCTCGAATAAAACTCCACGATGATCTTCGGCCTGCATGTTTCTCCAACTGCAGCATCCAGCATCCCCTCATTACTCTCACTATTCTCGTCACGTTCTCCATTCTCCAAAAGGACGGAGCAGCACCTGAGCTCCCCGATGGGGCAGGTGGGGGATGTCGAAGATGTATTCCACCTCCACACATACTGGCACATACATACATAATATACACGTTTGACCTAACCCGACAAAGTGTGACGAGGCCCCGTCTCGTCTTACTGGCTCGGCCGAACGACTGACTGGATGGTGGTCAATCTAACTCGGGCCTGTGTTACCATTCTTCGGTGCCTATCCGGTGCCCTCGAATAGAATCCCCCGCCTTCTGTCTCACCCGAGCCCCCGGGCGGAGTGGTCACAAGCGTACGCACGACAGGACCGTTGTTGTTGAAGGAGACTGTGGGCAAATAGAGTTTGGTGTCATGCCCATTGTCATGAACAATCCAGCCACCCGACAGCCGAAGTTTCGGCCTATTTTGAATATCCTACACCCCTCATGCGCCATCGGCGGTAGCAAGGGATAGGGAGGGGATCCTCAACCCAATCCATCTCTGATCGAGACAGAGACTGGCCGTTTTTGCAGACCAACAGGCTAAGACAGAGTCGTGTCACCAACCTGGCGACTACGCGGTTTTATCTCACGATCAAGTGAAGTTAACATATGTCACCTGTCGTCCAAGGATGCGCGTGCAGAAACAATGACGGCGTGTTTCTGATGGATCACTGCTGCGACAACCGCCACTCGTAGACTCCTGGATGTAGCGCTTGAAGAGAGACAGAGAGAGTAGAGAGTGCGCCCTCAGTTTGGACGCGATAACGAGAGGGGCTCGCCGTAGAGAATACTGTAAGTCGAAAGACATCTTAAGAAACGTAGTCCGTACGTAACGCCCTCTCCGATACTCGAGCTCTAGATGATGGGCGCATAGTGACACTGATAGCTGCATGCAAATGCAAATGCTGTTCGTGACATGTGAAGGTGCAGGTTTGCTGGCGAGTCGTTGCATATCATTGGATGAAAGGGACATACTTACAAAACCCTCATTCGCTTCTTATGTTCGATTTCATCCATCTATCCCCCTTGGATACTCAAGCCAGGCTTTTCCATTACTTACCGAACTTATACTGTTTGAAAACAAAGTTCTCTTCTCAGAAACATCACTATGGTTGGATATTGGGCCTCCTGGGCCCTTTGTTGCCCCATGGTCCCCGCAGTCTGGCTTTGGAGCGGCTATAACAAGAGAAAAGTTACGATTTCTTCAAATGGCCTGACCTCCGCCAGCACACGGGTACATAATCGCCGAGCATATCTTCAGGGACTGGTACCACAATAGGCGATGATGCTCTTTTTCACTGTTTCCATGGGGATGGCAATAAAAAGATGAAAAAGACAACAACAAAAGAAGACAACCAGACCACATCCTAAGCCAACCAACTGGAACGACCCAAAACCCTTATCATGCGCCCGAACTCCATGCGCCGTACTTAAGACAAGCGAATACACACCACTATATATACAAACACACATTATCATCATTGATAAATCATTGCCCTGCTACCCAGATACTAGCTCCGAGCGCCACCGATAGAGCCAGGGGCATCAACATCCCCTTCGCCGTCGAAGGAATCGCCGCACTGTGGTGTCCATCTCCCCCGCTATTGCCCTGACCGTTAGCACCAGCGCCATCACCTCCCCCACCGTGACCACTCCCGCCCGGTCCCGGATCAGAAAAAAAAGAACCCCCGGTTCCCCTCCGGGATCTTGCACACCTTATTCTCCCCCCGCCGGGACCTTTTCGCACCTGCTCTGCGCCTCGCTCCCGCGCGCGGCGTCCGAGGAATTGAAATACGCCTTCACATAACTGACAACGGACCGCGCGTCCGCGGCCGGCGGACCAGCCGACCAGCCCGGGTTACCGTTGCTCCAATGTGACAACAGAAGATTGCCGCCCCTGGATGGAACGCCGCCGTCCCCGGCCATGATGGCCAGAAGGGTGCCGTCAGCGTAGAAGACAACGCGGTCCGCTAGGAAATCGAAGCGGTATTCATGGAAGCCTGCCGTGGGATCGAAGGGCAGGTCGTGCTTCTGGAAAGTCCCCGTGCCCGACCGCGAGGCGTCGTAGCCCGCGGCCTGGGACTGCGCCGACTGCAGCACCAGGTTTACCGGGTATGACTGGTTGGCGTGGTTGAACTCGTGCGAGAGGAACTCGAAGTCGATTTCCTGCGTGTCGTTGAAGTACTGTTTTCCCCCGGGGGTTAGAAATCATTTTGGCAGGTTGGGCGAAAGTAAAGTGGAAAGGTTCTCGGTAAGGGATCGAACACATATTTCCGGCCCCTTTATTTTGGCCCAGTACAGTTCCGATAGAAAACATACATACCCAAAAGAAAGCCGTGCATGTCCCTGGCACATTCGTCACCTTCAATCCCACGCGGTACGTGCCGTGAAAATAGTCCAGCTCCGTCGTAGCGACCTCGGCGTTTTGCACCATGCCGTCGACGACCTTGCCACCGACGAGGAGCTCCAAGCCAGCGCCTGCACCTTTATCATTATTACTAGTAGCTTTGCTGTTCTTCGTCGTCATCGTCGTCGTCGTCGTCGATATATCGGACATGGCGTTCCCCGTGACGTACGCCTCGCCGAACGGTCCCCGCGCGACGCCCGCCGACTTGGTGAAAGCCTGACGCGCCCACCGCCGCGACCCGTTGTAGCCGTCGCCGAAGTAGTCGACCCGCGTAAAGTCGCTCTCGAGCAGGTCCGCAAAGACGAGGTCCGATGCCCCGCCCGTCGTCGTTGTCGAGTAGCCGCACTCGCAGTCCGCCGCGACCGGTACGGGCCGTAGCAGGAGCAGCAGCATCATCCAAGAGACGACCGTGGTGGCCGCCGAAGGCCATAATTCGAGTAGGTTTCGAAAGACCATCGTATTTGCGCATGTGTTTTCTTCTATTAGGTAACGAAGGCTAGGAAGAGAAATAAAAAGACAGAGCGCGCGCCGTGTGTCTTGATGGGTGCAAGGTGAAACGACCGCAACCCCTTTGTGTATTTAGGCGGAGGACAAGCCCGGAACTCAAGCGAAAACTTGAGGTTTGAGTTAAGAAAAATTATTTAATCTCCTCCCATGGGTAGTTACATGACGGGGAATGACAATCTACATAACAACAAGGAGAAACCAACAGCAAACTCCGAATTCCAATGCGCCGGGGTAACGAGGGATCCAGACGCCGTGACACCCCTTGCGCGCCCCCAACGTCCAAGCTTGCTGTATTCACCCGTGCTGCTTGGAATAAGAATATGCCAACCAAATTTTTCTTTTTGACCCCGACACCCTTGCTAGAGGTACCATCCCGCACGGTATCCGCAGTACAGCGACGGGCGACCTATTGTACCAGCGAGTATGCATACGCTTGCTTTACTACGCTGCTGTAGACCCGAAACAACCAAAACCCTCTTTTGCATGCAGAATAGAAACGGCCAGGAAAAGTAACTAACAAGATGGGACGGCCTCATACCTTCCACCTGTAGCTTCATTTTCATTTCCACTTTCCGGCACGGAACCGAGAGAAGAACCCCGTAGCAAAAAGCAAGAAACAAGAGCGAGTGAGACCTGTAAAGCAGAGCCTGCGGACCAGAAGGATGAAAACGCAGGTATCAACGCATGAACCAGATGCCGCTACCCGGGCATCCAGAGATAAGAAATTCGCAGCTGCATGCAGGCACCCGTTTTGCTTATATCGATGCGTGGCCGGAAAAGGGGGCCGGGGCGGGGTGGAGAGCTGGAGATGTCCAAGTCACTGCCAGCAATCTTCCCTGTACCAAGAAACTGCATTTCACATTGTGGCAAAACAATTTAAGACTCGGGAGAGAAGTGATGCATTCGAATCGAGTTTGAAATATCTATACACGCGAAAAAGGCTTCAAAAAATCCAACATGTCCGTTTCAATCTGGCGTGTGCCCTATCCCTCCGATTGCGAGGCTTGCATTAAATACCGAGTCCCCCACCTGCCATGCCTGAATACATGTGAGAGATTCGCCCGAGCCCGCGCCGTAAGAGGATAGGATAAAAAGAGTGTGAGGAAAAGTCAACGCAAAGGCTGCTGAGAGATAATGTTGAACAAGGTATCTGGGAATGACGACGAGAAGAGGAGAAAAGCGAACAACGACAAAGGCAATTAGAAGACAAATAGAGTGCCGTAGCTAATAGGACAAGAGGGGAAATGAATTCCGAAAATGGACCAGCCAACGCTTCACACATTAGGTTGCGCGTACGGCGCCGATATTCCCCTCTCTGCTGGGCCGCCAGAAACCCTGGCATGCCAGCCTAACCGTCCTGATTACCGGTGACCATGAGAATGCAGACGTTTGATGCAAAGACAATCGCAAAAGCAAACGAACTCCTCATTCTCCGCCACGCCAGCCAGTCCAACCCGTACGCGCACGACGAAAAAAATCAAACGCGAGAGGTATATGCCAAGGAAAAACTCATGACCGAGGAAACAACAACACCGACAAGGAAAGAAATCGTGGGTCTCGTCAAAATATCTAATACACGCTATCCTCATCGGCACCTTGAGACGTCATCGACGGAGTCGACACATTCGACGACGCCTCAACATCATCGACGTACCCAATGAGTGCTTGAGAGTGTAGCTGGAAGGATTCGCCCATCAGGCGGGTGATACTGCAAGGAGACGTTAGCACACAAGATCGCGAATTTAAAGACTACTGGAAATCAAACTTACCCCCAGACAACCACCTCCGACAACATAGAACCCCACAGACCAGCAACCGTCGAGCTCAGCTGACCAGGGTTGGGGCTTTCGGAATCATTCTCGAACAGCGAACGGACCTTCATGTACATCGCTCCTTCCTCTTCCGACGCAGCCTCCTCGTCGTGTTCCAGACGGTAAAGCCACAGAGTCAGGATGATCATGAGGTCCATTCCGCACAGAGGATGCTCGATACTCCAATTCGTAGGAGACGTGCGGGCGACCCAACGTACTCCCTGGCGGACCGCTGTTTCGATGCAGTTGTAGCATTCTTGGATCACCTTGATCATCTCACTAGATCGCCTAACCTTGTCACGCGCATTGGACATGGCAGCCGCGACCTCGTAGGGATCATGGTATCGTAGAGCCTCTTGAACCGTCTTCAAGTCAACCTCGAGGCGGGCCCGCGCGTTGCGGAACATTGCCTTGGCATTGAATATCAACGGGTGGCCCTTATGAGGAGCGCTGAGCGGAACCGTATCAACTTCAGGCTCGCAGAGATCGAGGGATTTCTCCCACGTCTCTAGAGCCAATCGAAGCTTGTATTCGGTCACGACGTCTTGCAGAGCCTCGGGGCTGCGCTTGTGATACCACACCTCCAGGAATAAAGCGTTGATCATGACACGCGTCGCAAAAGCACTGTACTTCAAGGTCTCGCCCTGGAACAAGTTGTCGTGAGCCGACATGAATGTAACGGCAGGGGATCCCTTGAGCTGTTCTTGCCACGCGGCCTCGTCGGTTACCTTGGAGTTCCAGAGGGCCTCGGAAGAGGGCAACTGCAAATCTTCGAACTCGTTGAAGCTGATGGCAGGCGTGTGGTTGTACGTCAGAGTGAGCAGACCGAAAAAGATGTACACTGCATAGTATGTGCGACGGCAGCCTTCATCCTCAACCCACTCATTCCGCGTAGGAAGGGTCGTAACGCGAGCCTCTTGCCTGAGCTTTAATTCGTAGCGATTGCCAGCAACCATGTTGGCAAGGAGACTCTTAATCGAGCAAGCCCACTCAAGACCCTTGGGGTCGCCACTCCAACTGGCAAACACCATGTTGAGCAGAGAGCTTTGCATGGTCCAAAGAGGGCATTTGCGAGAGCTGAAGTTCTCCTTGTTCTGCAGAAATTGGTTGACGAGGACCTTGGAGCCGATATGAAGCATGTAGGCTTGATCTTGGTCAAAGGCATACAGAGCACCGATGGAAAGAGCTGCCATCAACAGAGCCGGCGAGCATTCGGTGGGCTTGAATGAAGCCGGGTGTAAGAATGGTAGGTGGTGATGAAACAGGCCGAAATACGTTGCGAGGTATCGATTCAGGGATGCCAGGCTGGGAAAGCGGAAGCCCTCAGGAATGGCGCGTTCTGTGTCATGTGCTCGGATGTTATCCAGCACAATGTTTCGTTCGTCGTCGCTGAAAACTTGGGGAGCCTTGAAGCCGGAAGGAGACTTGGATGGGTCAGCATTTACGTGATAACAACGTTGGAGCGGGCAGCTCGATGTAGGCCTTGTAGCACCAGGTGAGGAAGTGGGGAGTGAGCTCAACATCGACTGCACAGCAGGCGCGGGACCATTGCAGGGTTGGCTCGATGAGATGGAAGGGGTAACCGGCACGGACGGAAGCCCAGAGCGAGGTTGCATATGGGCATAGGCGGTACTCACACTGGCAAATGAATGCTGGTCGAAGGAACCAGATGCGCTGGACGTGATGGAGTGGGCCTTGGGCTCTGCTGCGGCTTGGGGCATGAAGCTGTCCCACTGAACACCATGAGGCATCGACTCGGGCGGGTAACCAACGGCAGGTTCCAAGATGGGAGGTCCATTTTGAGTGTAAGTCATTCCGGTCATCGTCGAGGATCCCTCGTAAGGGCTACTACCATTGCGCATAGCAGCTGTGGCCTTATGGTGAAGATCAGCGACAAGCATTGCGGCAGTTTCGACGTCAAAGACTCCTTCGCTGCTGGCTTCAATTTGCTCCAGAGCGGCGTTGTCGATGGCGAGGGATTGCTTCGCGGAGCCCGGCAAAGCGCGTGGGGCTTTGGGACCGGCGCGCCGTTTGCCGTCACTGTGTAGCGGAACACCCCCGTCCTTTGCGTGGACAGTACGATCATGGCGAAGGAGGAGATCGCGTCGCACGAAGGTACTTCTACACTTCATACATTTGAAAGGACGCTCCTTGGTGTCTGCGAACAGAAATTTGGTCAGCAAAGAATCTTTGGAGTCGATTGCCATGAGGGGTAGCACATGCATCGTGCGATTGTGCACGATGGCGTTGAGGGGTAATGGAAGCGTGAGACACGAGTCAGGTGTTCCGCGGGAGGGGGAAGTAAATCGAGCTTCCTTGGGGATGCGAAAGGCCATGAGGGGTTGTGCAATGTGAAAAAGGATGGAAAACACCACATACGTGATCGCTCATGTCTGCTTCTATGTTCGCTCCTACTGAATGCCCTGTTGCAGTACTGGCATTTGTACTTCCTGTCTGGTTGCGCGAGAGAGGTCTTTCGGGTGGCCGGTGTTGCTGAGGCGTCCGCTGCGGGAGGCACGACTGCCACGTTGGCGCCGGGCATCTTGACGAAGGTCCGGCGAAGTCTGGTGGGTGATTGGAATAGCAATCGGGGTCGACGGCGACGACGTAGAATGGGCGGCGGGGCAGAGAAGTGTGGACAAAGTTCGACGATGGATTGGTCAAGAAATTGGCGAACTGGTCGCTGGGTTCAAGATGTAGCGCGTCTCGCTTCTCTCTCTTCTCTTTTCTTCTCTACGTGTGCAATCGAGTCGAACGGCTCAACGATTACGACAACGGCAAATGTGGACAACTGGCTACGGCTGATTCTCCCGAAAGGTTGTGATTGACTGAAGAGCCCTTACAGACCGATAGTTGAGTATCGTCTATCTCTTTGGGAAACTGCTCTTCTTCTCCTCGCTCGCACGCGCGCTCCCGTGGGATTTAAAGTGTGTCTTCTTGACTCGTCTGGACGTAGTTGGTCATTTGTATCGCTATGCGGGTCATGGAATGAGATGTGGTGAAAGAGTGCGGCCAGGGCCTATTAAATTAGTCTGGATACACGAGAGTACCAGATATGGGTGATGCGATCGTCCTGTAAAATAGGCGACGCGACTTGGGGGGATGGGTTGAAGATTTGCGATTGTTGAGAAGCTTGAGCAAGCGAGGGGTTGATGGAAATGATGGAACAAGAAATCTGGGAAAAAAGGAGGGGGAGGGCGAGGTCAAAAGCTCGGGCTGGGCCTGCTGGAGAGTCTGGGCTGTCTGGGCTGTCTGGGCTGGTAGAGGGGAGGGGAGTGGGAAAGTGTGAAGAGGGACGAGGGCCCGAAGGCCAGAAACACACAGTATCGCGCCTTACTGTATAGCAGAGCTGGACATTGCAGTGACGGCTGGACAGTGCAGTGACGGCTGGACAGTGCAGTGAATAAACAGGGAAGCGAAAGAATGTACACACACCTACAGTACTGTACTGAATGGGTCTCTCCCCTCCCGCACGCTGCTGTTGCTGGCTGCTGCGCAGGCTCTGGGTCCCCCAAATCTACTAGGATTGCGGGTGTGCCGTATGTGTTGTCTCTCGAGGGTGTCGGGTCTTAATGCAATTTGTACTGTGGGTTAGATGGCATTGAATGCTTTTTGGGGCTGCCTTAGGGTGCTGTGGTTGTACTTTTTCTACGTGCACCTGCATGCAATGTACTTTGAGTTGCCTGTGTCAGTGGATGCCAGCAACTCTTTAATGCTGAGGTCCTCACTCCCCTATAAACGAGTGCGACGCCAGGCCGCAATGCAAATTAGGAACTTCCAGCAACAGCCAGCGGGCCGGGGGATGTACCCCAAGGCACTGTGTTTTGCTGGTGGTGGTAGCCCAATCCAAGCTTGCGCGGGCGCAATTGGGAGGGACAGAGGGAGGGGGAAAACTTTCTGGAGGGGCAGAGGGAGAGAGCAGAGGGGGGTTGGCCGAGTCGATACGATGGGCGAAGAAAACGATAACTGTGGAAGGTGGACAAACAAGCCCCTCGAGTTATTCGTACAGTGCGCACAGTAAGATTTGGGCAGCCCGGAGAGAATGTGCGAATGTTACGAGGGGTATTCAATACGGTCAGGTCTTGGAGAGAGCTGTGCGTGCATGTGGTTTAGCGCATCAACTCCCCCCTGGACAGCGAACCTACGATTTAGTGGACTTCTGCTTCTTGGGGCCTTTTTTTTACAGACCGACCATGCTATTCCTGGTCGGTACCTCTAACCACACTTGCAAAAGTAATTCGTCTGACAGGGCAGTCTTAATGGCCATATGTGACAGTTTATCGATGTAGGCGATCTCTAACGAACACACTGACCCACGAGCCCAAGAATGGTTTCCCAGCACCGCGACAGAGAAGGCGGGAGGTGGGGTAAAGTCGTCCGTCCATGCATGTGTGAGGCATCGATTGTGCCTCCAACACAAGTTTCTGGGATGACACTCTGTCCAGTGACTCCAATCCAATACCGATAGAATCTTGTTCATGCGGCTCCCAGACTGAGCACTTACCAGTCGCCATTCAATCGATCATCGATAGACGGCGTTTCCAAACCTTGAGATTCGTAGGAAGAACATGCCTCACGTCCAGTTAGTGTGTACAGTGCCACTCGAATGCGAGAGCTTGCCCTACTAGAGGGACTCTGGTCAAACCAGTCACGCAACCAAGTAACACATCAGAGGGGGCAGCTTTTCCACTTTCCATGAGCTGGGGCACATTAGTTCACCGGGGAACATGTCCAAAGTCTACGACATCCACTAACTTCATCCACTTTCTTGTCGCTGATGTCCGCCCACCCAACCCGGTCTTCCAGAAAACAGATTGAAGAGAATACCGAGCTTCCATTCGATCCTTCTTATTATCGTGCCAAAAGCAGCGACAGCCCCAGATAGGCTTAGCCGGCCTGACACGAGAAATTGGACTGGCGTCACACGCCTTCTACTTCACCCACTCGCGCACACCATTCATTCCCTCTGCTTTCAAGACGCATCATCATCCATCCATCCCGTCGCCATTGATTAACCCGGCATGGCCCTCCTTCCGTGCCGTTGTGGGTGCACCTGTGGTCATGGATGATGAAAGCAACTGTCCAACCTCTCAGGCATCGCCAGCGCTCTTGCAGAGTGTCACGTACACATAGTCAAGAGACCTGCCCCCCGCCTGCATACTTGTACAGTGTTGCCCAGTCAAGCCACGAGTGGCTCTCCGTCTTCCTCCCCTCCTCCAAACACACCCGACACAGAAGCTGAGGAGTCAGTTTTCTTCCATTGGCATGCTTCCATCGGCGTGGGTCATTATTCTTTTTGCTATTCTCAGGGAAGAGGACAGGGGCATGCCAAGGGTGCTGCTTACATATGTGGTGGTGCTCGTGGTGGTGGTACGAGTACGTACCCCTCTGGACCAACGCCAGTGAGTGTCATCTATCTGCCCCTCGTTTCCTGTTCCTGGCCCCCCGTTTTGATTACATTTTGGTTAAATTTCGAACTCCAATCGAGATAGACGCGTATCATCATCCTTGGCCCCTCATCTTACTCAGAATCCCCTTGCCGCAAGACGAAGGGTTTTTAAGGGACGCAGTGATGAACCCCTCGTCTCGATACATAGGGGGCGGCTGGAAACTTATGCCAATCTACTGTGCAACGTGCATACAATGCGCCCTGTACGTCTGATGCTCTCAAAGCGACAGGCTTACCATTACTACTGGGTGGACCGCGGAGGAGCCTCGCATGAGGAGGTGTCCCAGTGCATGCAACTACTGTAGGTCTTGGAATCCACTGTGCCTCTTTGCGAGCCAGGCAGTCCAGAAACATAAAAAAACCTCCCATTCCCCCAAAATAGCGTCAGGCGACACCAAGCCATTGGCCATTGATCGACGAACTACTCACCTGCATAGCCGATTCCCTAGGTGATTTGCCTTATTCAGGACCCATGCCGTAAAATGGATCCTCTCTGCATTCCCGGCGCGAGGCTGGTGTTGCCAGCTCACTTAATCATCCACAACAGTCGTGTGTGCGTCAACACCGCTCTGGCATACCTAGAAAACTATTCAATACGCTGCGTCAATATAGGTAAGTTATTCGAGGTCGTCTACTGAATGTGGCCAGACCGCAACACCGCAACCCCCCACATCCACAACGCCCTGGCATGCGTTACTCGTGCCGCTCACTTATCGCGAGACTCGGATCAATAGTACATAGAACCCCGGAGACATGGGTTACAACATTGAGATGAGGGGTATACGATAAGGCGTGAGAAGAAGCATGTGAGCTGAGCGGGGTGGTGGCATGCACCTTGAACAACCCGATAGCCAAAATGGTGAGGGGTCAAGTCAAACGGTTTCATGGGCTCGTTGGGAAAGAGAAGCATGCTTGTCTGCAACATGAGACAAATCTAAACTTACATGTACAATTTCAATGGCTATCGCGCTGTAATAACCGTTTGACCTTTGGCAGTGAACTCTGTTTGGGAAAAATCAAAGTCACACATCTAATAGTCATGTATGAAGTAAGACAGCACATAGTCTAATACCCAATACCCATCAATAACAACAGATTGGCTGGCCAGACATGACAATGTTGGTATGGGAACTCAACCGCCATGGAACAGTGTCGAGACGGGCTGGAGGGGTTGGTGGCCGTTCTCTGCGCAACACAATGGTGGCCTCTGGGTGAGCTGCATTATGTAGGTACTATTGCGATGATCAGCCCTGGCACTGGAGAGTATACATATCGATATCCATTACCAGATATGTCGGTATTCGAACCGCGATGGAGCTCGTCCACAAAGCTCCATCCTTGAATGCAAATGATGGTAACTTGCATAGCTACATGTACCGACTAAAAAGGTGTCGACCTAATTTGTTGGAGCTTCGATCAATGTTGACTTCATACTAAACCTCAGCAGTCGAAACAAAGTAAGCATTTGGCATGTCCTTCAACCGTTGCTGCACCCGTCTCTTGCAATGGCCAAGGTTGCAACTCCATCGAGGGTGTTGCGGTTACAGCGGTATCATTCTGATTATATCTGTGCTGACCCTTACACTCGAGCCTGTATCACGAATCGAAGCATCGAAGCACAGTTTCAATTGTCATCGGGGTTTCTGTTCGGCACACACATATCCACCAATGAACCCGTTCCGGCCCGGCGGCAACATCATGAAAGATCAATGCGACACAGCTTGTCAATAATTGAGAAAACTTTTTCCTTCCAAAATATTACAGGATTGAACTTTGTGCTGTGGGATTGGCGAGGAACGGACATGGGATTTGCAGTTATCCTCAGGGTTGGTAAATTACTGTGTAAAGCCACATACCCCACCCTCCACGCCGACTACTTCCTTGGAATAACTGACCCATTGCTGACACGACGGTATAGCCGGAATGTGCTTTCCGACTTCCTAGGTCAACCTCAGGTGGGCGCCTGTTCCATGACAGCCGTTCCACTTGAAGTACATAATATCGCAACCTGAAGCTCAGACGACGCCTTGACGTTTCTCACGACCTTCAAACATTCAGTGCCCACAATCAAGGGGTAGTCAATCATTCGAGAACAATTCGATCTCTCCGGCCCTTGCCTGCATGAAGGCTCAGGCTCAGGCTCATTCATCAATTACCGGCGGCAATGATGATGCGAACTGCATGTATTAAAAGCAGCAAATCCACAACACCCAAAATCGTCGGGCAGTGAGGTGGAGGGATTGGAGTCAGTACGGTGAGGCCTGGCTGGGTCACGTCGCGTCCAAGGGATGAAGGCCGCGTTTGCTTCCGCAACGAAAGGCACCATCACCCACCACCTACTACTAGCAGCACCTATCTCGTTTCCTACACCTGGCTCTAGCCGTTTCGTGGATTCCTGTCCGGTAACCAACTGGTTTCGTGGATCTAGGGCGCGTAGGGCCTCGACATCCCCCATTAGGCCCCATTTTCGATAGTCCTGGCGGGCCCCGCCTAGGAATCGCGCTTCCTCTTCCTCTTCCTCTTCCCTGGGCTTCTCGGTGTCATCGCCGACTTCTGACGTGGACGAGGCCCGACGATACTCACCGTCCTTCGACTTCCCGATATTCGCTGGCGGTGAGGTGAATAAGCCTGTACACAAACAATGATTGTCGGTGTGCATAGTGGGTTATCCAGCCAGTCTGCCCGCTTTCGTGCAGTGCTGGACCGAGTTGTGCATAGCTGTCAGCACGGTGCGAATCTGTCGTGGCAGAAACCGACCAGGGCCAGAGAGACAAAGTGGGCAAGGTTTTACAAAAAGTACTAAGGTAATCCCAGAAAACGAGGCCCTGGAGCTCGCGGGATCGATCCGGGCCCACGTGCGCGTCGAGCTCCTCTTCTAGTAACTAGCACGCGTCTTGCCGATCCGGGTTTAATTGACCAGCTGCAGCTGGGGGAATGTACCGTACCCCATGCTAGTCGTCGCCTGTTAATCAGCCCATCCATGCCCGGGAACCTTGTCGGCTGCCTTCATCGCCTTGAAACCAGACCGTCATTCCCAGAGACTATGCAGGACACTATTATGCGAACGCAAAGCAGAGCTGCACTATCGATAGAAGCATGCTAATAAGCCAGGGAAGCTGAAAATATTATGGCCGGTCTTGGCATCTCGTTGAGTTGTCACTCCGGCCTCGCTGTGTCCCCTGACGATCACCATCCAAGGGGTGCGAACAATACGACAGCCTACTAATCTTCTGGTACGGAGTTGTTTGTGAAATACTGGACACACGATACACTGAATCGCAGTATGATATCAGCCTGTGGCAATTAGTCTGACGCCATCGAGCAAAGCAAACAGCTTTGCTGCAAGGGACGTCACGACGTACTTGGTGGCCTGCGACATTATCAGATAGATCATTAATGTTTGATCATATAACAATATGTGCTGGTTTCTTTTTGTTTCAAGCACACGAGAAGCTAGCATGTAGCCACCGACTCTGATATTGTCGTGTATTTTATCAATTATACGAGCAGTGTGGTCAGTTTAACCTTGTTCAGTCCGCTGGTCGTCATGCTGGCTGGGCTTTGGCGAGAAGCCCATACTCGCAGGAGGCCGCGCACCAATCGTCACACGAGTATACTTTGAGGCATACGAATTGCCACATGTCATTTGAGCTGGATGTCCCAGCTTGCTTCTTGGGATGTGGCCTCCCGTGGATATCGGCCGACATAGCGTCCAGAGAAGCAATATATCATTCCGGATCTGCTCCTCATCCGAAAGAGATTTCGGATGAGCCGGTTAGCTCTCCGTATTCCACGAACAAATGCACGGGAAAGCAAATTGCTCCTGGAGGCAGACTTGTAGTAAGACACGGCCAATCTCTTCCATCGTCTCTCTCCCTTGAGTGGCAGAACCTGGTACCGCCACTGGAGCTGCAGACCACACGTTGCCGTGGCAAGGTGTCCAATAACGATGATTGGGCGTCCAAATTGAGGCTCCTGGGCGCCCTTGGAAAAAGGGGAAAATTCTTCCGAGTTTGTCCATCCAGCAAGCAAACATAGCCCAGTGCCAACCCCCTCTTAGGCGTGGGGGTTGCCTCTAGGGCTCAATCTCGAAAGACCAGAAGAAAAAGCAAAGATATTCAAACCCTGGAATAGCGAGATCTTGCGGGCATGCGTTTGGATCTATGCCAGCTTGCACTTGTTATATGCGGCCAAACCTCGAGCAATATAATTGCCTATCAGCTGGCCGACTGGTGACATGTCAAACCCAAAAGTCGACTGGTTGTATTTGGCAAGGGTGTGGGAGTTGGCGACGAGGCCTTCCTGCTGTCACAAGAGAATAGTGACCATGCTCATCCCCGGACAATGTCTTCTCTTCGACCCTCGTCGATCGGACTCTAGAAGCCTTCTCAATACAGTTTGGCTTTCGGGTACCTTCTTGACGGAGGTTCGTGGTTTCTCGGGGTCAGTCAATCAAGGGCGGCCACCCACCACAAGATAATCTCCCCCGGATCCCAAAATGTACCGCGTCCGGAGCTTTTCTGCGCCTTTACTCCATTCATCCTCCACGGCTCTATTTCCAGCCGCCCCTCTTCCTCCCTGAGTTCGGAAGGCTCTGCCGATGTGCAACAAATGAACAAATTGGTGCATATACCACACACGCCTGCGCGGAAGCACAGGTCAGAGACGCATATATATCATCTGTGTAACCCGACGGAATCTGGCCTGTCTGTTCTGTGTCGATGCCCCGTTCGGCCTATCAGGTGTCGCCTCGGTTGCATCTTGAGCGACCATAACCACGCTTGCATCGCCGAGACAATTCTCACATCATTCCATTGTAAAGCCCATCATCTATCATGCTGTCTCAGATCGCATGCGACGTTGTTCTCGGTCGATAGGGATAGAATTACCCTACGAAATTGGCATATAGTGACGACTATTATGAGTCTCACAGGCGTGTAGTTCGTTATGTAAGTCTTGGGACCCCCCAAGTTTGCAAGATTGGCGATGGCCCATTGCAGGTAGGTTCGGAGGTGCTTCGGTTTCTCAAACGAACCCTATCTTGCCTTCTTGTGAGATGGTAAGAATAGTTGACGAGACAAGACAACACAAGACGGACTGAGCAACTGCCGAACTCAATTGAGGGAGGACAAATGTCGACACACCGCTGGGCAAACCACTCCACACATAGTGTTGCATCCTCGCCTTAACACAGAAGAACTGATCTCAGACACTGTTACCACACGATGCATATGCATGCATAGAAGTAGCGAGGTCTGCGTGCATACACATACATATGCGATGACTACATACATGTATCTACATCAACGAAATGTAAGATACACAATGTCCCAGTAGGGAAGCGAACGAACATGGGCCCCTTGTGGAGCAGGCAGTTAGTGGGGGAGCGAACTACCGTTCCTCGCGTTCCATGTATTGTGCTCGTTGCCCCTCTCTACCTTAGGTACCCTGGCGGTGGTGACAGAAAAAAGATTAAAATCAGCGCTGTCATCCCTCGGAATAGCCTCAAACAATCCCCGCTTTGATGCATACCCACCCTATACTACTACATAGGCACAGCTGACTAACTCCCCTCTATAATGGAGACATGTGAATGATATAAGCCATGTATTGGAAGTCTGGTCTGGTGTCTGGCACAGTGGAATTGTTTATATGTGCCATTTGCTATTGTTTGCGTTGTGCCCCACGATACATACCTGCCTTCACAGGATGGATAGTAGTGGTCTGTAACAATTGATTCCATTGCACTCTGCACAAGCCCGGTGGCATACGTTCGAGTATACTCTTACATGTATGCATGTATGTATGTATGTATGTATGTATGTATGTATGTATGTATGTATGTATGTATGTATGTATGTATGTATGTATGTATGTATGTATGCATGCATGCAAAGAAAGATCCATAGCTGCGAGTGTGTAAGAGCGAGGCCCATGGCGAGCAATCGCCCAAGCCTGTCTCAACTATCAACTTTCATGTACGGACACGGAGGTAGCAGGATTGGGTGATGCAGCGGTAAAAGCTCGTAGGGAACGTGGGACCCCGGCATACCTGGTAGGTACATGCCCTGTGAGGTGGGTACATTGATAAGTCTGGTACATCCATACCTAGTCGTCGCTGGGAACGTACGTGTGTGACTTGCAAGAGCTCGTGTGCAGTTGTGTATCACTCAAAGAGAGAGGGTGAGAGATAGCTTCCGGTCATTTTGTATGATCAATTTGGCGTTGAAACATCACAAGTCGACTGCGGATAGGAATCGATAGCGAATGGCAGCTGTCTGGAAAGTTGAGGTTGCTCGAAGACACGGATCAAGGGTTGGTCTTCAATGATTTGGCTGCCCAAACCAAGGCTTGGTCCAAACTCCCGCTTGTCTGCAGAGCACCCGTCCACCGTTCGACCCCCAGATTTAGGCAAGTGTCTCCAAGTGCCCAAACCGTTGCGCTGCGCGACGGATTTGGCGAAGGATCTCTGCCCATTCATCCCGGGCTTGCACCAACGAGGAAGCACCTGCAGAAACTAGGTGACAAATACAGATATCTTCATTTAACAGCAGCTAGGTGAATCTCGGGCTCGGCGCACAATACGTAGGAGAAATGCACCAATGAGGCAAGAGAGGCGCGCAAAGCCCTGACGCGGGCCCCCCAGAAACCGATGCGGGTAATATGTAAGCTCTGCGCGAAGAATAATCAGAAAAAAAAAGAAATACCAAGATACTTACTGGATCGCTGCGAGGGAGGAGGAAAAGGGGGGACCCCGGGTAACGAAAGAGGGGTATTCGCATGCTGCAAGCGCAGAATGAACCCAAATTCTATGGATGATGCTTTACTAGTAGCAAGAAATAATAAGACGCTCCATGGGGACGATAACAACAACACACACGACCATGGCAAAACAATCGCTGCTACTCTTACCAACAGGATGGTAAAACCAAATCAGACAATACAAAGGAAGGAAGGAAGAATCAATCTCGCCAAAAAGAAGACGACAGCCAACCCAGGATCCGTTCGCTCGGGTCATCCATCCTCTGTCATTGCATTGGCATCTGTCGCTCCAGTACCCTCAGCGCTGCGCTTCCCATCCATCCAGACAAGTTAACAAGGGAAAAAAATACGGGCCCCCTGTCCTGTGTCCCCTCCCTCGTCCAGTGCCCAGCTATCTATCACCAAGTAGTGTTGCAGGCTTGACCAGACAGACCACCCAGCAGCTGCTCTGGCATGACCGGGTCCCTCTCCCCTTAAGTCTCTCTCGCCAGATCAGGCGAATTGAAACTCCTTGCCTGCCTCTCCCCCTACCCGCCCAGTTACGAAGAGCGGCCAACCACTCAACCCATTGGTTTGGAACCATCATTTCACACTTTACGTGTAGAAATAATCTCCTAGCGCCCAGATCCAGCAATCAACGGCCAGCCAGAGATTGAATCTTCCTTTTTTATTCTTCTCATTCATGACCGACCGGCGAGCGAAGAAGGAGTACATAGAACTGCTGTGGTCAATTCGACAGTCCTTCCTTTTGGTCCGCGGCACTTGTCCTGTCCTAATTCTTTCCCTCTCTCGCTAAACGCGCCCACACGCCTCGCTCGAATCAACGCCCCTTTTGAGAGCCGGCTTCGAAGAGACGCGATCTCACCAAGGCAGCGATACCCATTTCCGAACAGCGTCTTTCTAATCACCGCTCCTCTCAGCTCCGTCGTCCGTGCGGCTGCAGTTTTCCATCTTCGGGATTCCGTGCGGATCGGAACTTTAACTTACTTCGCGACCTTCATTTGCCTCGTAGGGCTGGCCAGCTTTCTTCCCCGACATCCTTTCTTTGTATACGTGTGTAGGGTCCAGACGATGACTTGATCGCATCAACTGGCCCGCCTCCTGCATTACGAACCCGATGCGTCCAAGTCCACGATGCTCATGACAATCAATCCAACTCCGGCACTGCGACAAACACAAACAACTAACGCACTAAACTTGCGCTATCAGGCGAACACCAGCGAGAATACCCACGGTTCCGCAGCCAACCTATCCGAGCCGGCGTCGTTGGGAACCTCCAGCGGTGACGGCAACTATTTCAAGCAAAACAATATAATGAACGGGATCATGGGGTCAGCGCCCCCGGCACCCTGTACGTGCGGGCACTCTACGACTACGAGGCCGACGATCGCACGAGTCTAAGTTTCCACGAAGGCGATGTCATACAGGTTATTACACAGCTTGAGAGCGGGTGGTGGGATGGTGTTATCAACGGAGTTCGTGGTTGGTTTCCAAGTAACTATTGCCAGACCATCACGAGTCCGGACGAGATACCCGAAGCTATGCAGAACGGCGAGATAGCGGCCGCAGTGGACGACTTGGATGACCAGGGTCTGTATGACGATGAATATGATCGCGACAATGAATCGGACCCGGACGATTACAACGGATTGCCCCTAGAAGGGACGACAGAAACAGTAGTAAGGTCCGGCGGTGCCGACTTTTGGATTCCGCAGGCCACAACCGACGGTAGGCTATTCTACTACAACACCATGACTGGCGAGAGCAGCATGGAACTACCCCTGGAATCGCCGACTTCCTTTACCGAAAGTGGGCCACGGGACCGGATGAACGTGAACATGCCCGAGAAAACTAGGCCACCGCCAGAGATGATGGCACGCGGCTTGACGCAAGACGAGGATGAAGAGTCGGATGTCACTTCGTCATCTGAGTTGGAGGGTGAATCCAGTAGAAAGCCGTCACATAGCTCACTGGTAAGTCACATTCCGGCCCCGCGGTTCCTTTTTGTGTGTGTGTGTGTGGAGGGGATGTACAACTGTTTGTTGTCGCAAGTCTCGTGTGACCACCCAACTACCCACCTGTTAAACATCATACTCACATGGCCTTCAACCGTTCTAGCATTCGCGTGCGCGTCGCGGATATACACATGAAGGTGTTGGTATCTCCCCGGCGCCTTCCATGGATTCTATGAATGGCGCATCGCCCATGGCACGAACTCGAGCGGAAACCTATAACCCTAATAGCCTTATGCCGCCAGGTGCAGGTCAAACCCCCATGCTGGCTTCGGCCACATCGTTCACCGGCACAAGCTTCAACCTTCCCCAAGCTGCCTCGATTCCACGGTCGTTTTTCGACGATGGCAGTACCCCTCCGTTGACTTGGAATCTGCTTATCGCCAACATGAAACGAGCAATTGACCGTTACCGAGATACGATCACCAGCAACAATCGTGCTGAATATGTTGCCCGGGCAGAAGATATTTCCGACCACTTGCGTCTCCTTTTGGCAGCTGGGTCCGGTACCACAGATAACCACTCTGGTCAGCCGTCTGTCATAACCACCAACAAGGCGCTCTACCCTCATTTCCGCGACATGATGTCCAAGTTTTCCAAACTTGTCATCTCTTCCCATATTGCCGCCGCAGACTGGCCTAATGCGGAGTCTGCTCAGAAGTGCATGCAGGAAGCTGATGGCGTGCTCCTTGGAGTTTTCAGTTTCGTCGAAGTAGCAAGGCAGCAGCGAGGCGAGGAGATACCGCGCCTATTCCCCGGCTTCGTCATTGGGAGCACGACTGGAGGCAGTTGGCAGAACAATGCTCTTGGCGGTAGAGATCCAGTAATGTCCAACTTCCTGGAGGATGAGGAAGGGACAACGGATCCTACCGCCTTCCTCGATGGTAAGCTCCTCGAGCGTCTGGATGAACAAAAGAGGATGCTCGTGTCCAGTATCAGAGAGCTCGAAAAGAATTTGGGGCTCTCCGAGAAGGTCATCACCCAGTTCCGCCACGAGGTTCTCGGCAACAATGTCTGCATTGCCGGTGGCAGGGTATTGGAGATGTTTAAACCGTGGATTTCCATGATCGAGTCTGTTGATCTATCTTCCCTCGGGGACAATTTCCAGAACCCGCAGTTGGGCGACTTCAGTACCTATAAGCAGAGTTTATACGATAACATCTCCGACCTCCTATTGGGTTGCCAGGCTGTGGCCGGCCCACTAGGCGATGAATGGTCCGAGGTTCGCGGAGAGTCGCTCGAAAGTCGTTTGGAGTATGTCCGGCAATGCGCGCGCGCGCTGGAGCAAAACTCCTCGCATATTGGCTTCTCGCTGCAGTTGCTTTCCGAACAGGTACATCCACACCACTCGCAACCAATGGAAACGCGCCTACGGAGCGATAGCACTTTTGATCGTGGAGAGCTCCGAAGGAACGAGACGATGCCTTACAACCCAGTTCACCAGAGGTCTGAGTCTCGCTCTATGGGCGTGAGGCCGCCGCTGCAGACTGCACAGTCCTACACTGAAGGCGACGGTACAGCTCCGGCTACGAACAACTTCCGTAAGGGCGATCTGTCAAAAGTTAGGAAGATTTTGGGAGACGACCCAACGCCATCTGGTGCTATGTCGCAAGCCGAAGAAACGCCGCCTTTCTTGCGTCTTGACCTCGAGAGCGAGCTGTCGTATGACATCAAGACTTCACCCCCATCTGTTAAGGGTGGGACGTTGTTGGCACTGGTTGAGCAGCTGACACGCCACGACAAGCTCGATTCCAGCTTCAACAATACTTTCCTCTTGACATACCGGTCATTCACGTCTGCCCGCGAGGTGTTTGAACTTCTCGTGAAACGGTTCAACATCCAACCCCCTGAGGGTTTAAGTAATGTCGACTACGAAATGTGGCGAGATCGCAAGCAGAAGCTGATCCGTTTCCGCGTGGTCAACATCATGAAGAGTTGGTTCGACAACTTCTGGATGGAGGAGAACAACGATGAATCCAGACAGCTTATCAGGGACGTCTATACATTCGCCAAAGACACTATCAAATCCACCGAGACCCCAGGCTCTCAGCCCTTGATGGCGGTTTTGGATCAGCGTCTTGCTGGAAAGGAGATCTCATCTAAGCGCATGATCCAGACTTTCACCAACAATGTCCCTGCCCCTATCATGCCAAAGAACATGAAGAAGCTGAAGTTCCTAGACATCGATGTGACCGAGTTTGCCCGTCAGCTGACGATCATCGAGTCTAAGCTTTACGGCAAAATCAAACCCACTGAATGTCTCAACAAGACTTGGCAAAAGAAGATCGGCGAGGGAGACCCTGAGCCTGCGCCAAATGTCAAGGCCCTGATTCTGCATTCCAATCAGATGACCAACTGGGTCGCCGAGATGATTTTAGCCCAGATGGACGTCAAGAAGCGAGTGGTTGTCATCAAGCACTTTGTATCTGTCGCAGACGTAAGTTGCATTCCGCCCCTGTATTTTGCCAAGATTGCTAACAGCCCCAGAAATGCCGAGGACTAAACAACTTTTCTACGCTCACATCCATCATTTCTGCCCTGGGCACTGCCCCCATTGCTCGTTTGAAGCGGACTTGGGACTTGGTTCCCGCTAGGATCAACGCCGTTCTCGAGACAATGCGTAAACTGATGGCCAGCACCAAGAACTTCGGAGAGTACCGAGAGACTCTGCATGCCGCCAACCCGCCTTGTATCCCCTTTTTTGGTATGTATTCCACGACGCCGGCACCTGCTGTTCTGGGTTTCCGGGCCTTCTCTAACCATTATTCATCTTTCCAGGTGTCTATTTGACGGATCTCACCTTTATCGAGGATGGCATCCCGTCCATCATCAAGAAGACTAACCTCATCAACTTCTCCAAGCGGGCCAAGACTGCTGAGGTTATCCGTGATATCCAGCAATATCAGAATGCGCCTTACTCCCTCCAGCCTGTACCCGAGTTGCAAGACTACATATTGAGCAACATGCAAGCTGCAGGAGACGTCCATGAGATGTACGACAAGAGTTTGGTGGTCGAACCCCGCGAGCGCGAGGACGAAAAGATTGTGAGGTACGTCAAACACAGGCGCTGATAGAGGAGCTACCAGAGTATCAAGCCCTTACGGTTCCAATACCATAAGTGGCGGTCGGCGGCTACCTCCACGTTCCTCTCATAGGAGCATTAAGCGACCTTTATCTTGTGATTTGTTGTCATTGTCTAGTTCGACACATAACTGACTTGGGTGTGGTACAGAGTCTTGGCTGAATCAGGCTTCCTCTGAGTCAGCAAGTAACCTCACATTACTTGCGCTCATTCATTTGCGTCTGCGCATCTACAACTTCCATAACCATGTGGATGGTTCCGCACAAGTACTAGGGACTACTCACCCGGTGGCGTCAAGCTATTCTGTTCATCGCGAACAGACTTGGGTTCATCGTTGGGACTCACAACATAGCCAAATATTGCTGAACCTCAGCATGCTGTATAGGGAACTGCCGGGATAGCGCGGTTCCATGGGGTGGTAGGCCACCCAACAGTTGGGATTTCATGGGCATCAGCCGCTACGTCCAATCCGTGGCAGCTCATGTGACAACATTGCCCGAGGGGCCTTTGTGTGGCCACAGCTGGCCGAGAAGGGAGAGGTGAACGGGGTTTCTGGGTTCTAACACTTAAGGGGGACGGGGTTCTAGTGGCACATGGGCCACAGGCTACAACGTGTCACAGGTCTGATGCAGGCCCACGATCTTGATGCTCAAGATGCATGGCACATTATGGATCAGGAATTTCCGAAATAAAAAAAAACCGTGCCGTGGTCCTGCAAATCAAGGGCGCCGAATAGCGCACCCAACAAGGACGGATGTTCTAGCTGCGATTCTGAGCCAGCAGTATTTACATGGAGCAAGACACAGCACATGCAATTTCAAGATGTACCCGGGGCAACTCGATATGTTGTCTAAATATTACTACGCACGGCTATTGAGCCATTGCCTTATTGCGGATGTTGTTTTTTATTCTTTCTCCAGAAGACAAGGGGGAGGTGTGGAATCGGCTTAGACGGCTACTGTCTGTCAGTAATTGTCAGTAACTCGGTCACTTGTTCATCAGGATGCAAGGGAAGTGGGAGTTCATTTCAACCCCTTTCCATTTGTCGCCATATAGACTTGACGAGAAATTACCAACGCGCTGAATCTGTAACTAAACTTGACAGCCGTGAACTTGTGACTTGGACGATGTAGTTCGTAGGGCCCCCAGTACACATACAAAGGAACTCGCTACGCTTAGGGCTAACTGGGGAGAATCGGTCCTAATATGTCGAGGTTTCCGCACCGGTGAGCAATGATGTTGATCTACCAACAAAAAGCAGACGGACTTGGCTGTGTCGGTATGGACGTGATGGACTGCTGCACCAGACCCGATCCGTAAAGTACTGGATGTACTCCATAGGCAAAGGAGGGATATGAGGACCCCTCCCTGCACTGCACTGCACCACTCTGTCGCAGAGAGACCCCAACCACCAACCCAGCAGGGCCGGTGGGGTGGAGGAGAGATTGGGGAGATTGGTACTCGCCTCCACCTTTCCCGGTCTTTTATCCGTTATTGGGCGTTGGGTTGGCTGACGTGCCCTTGGCTTTTTCTGGGGGTCTTCCGGCTCACCGGTCCTCGAGCGTGTGTGCCTGCAGGGTTCGTCTGGCTGCATAGCTTCATGCAATGGCTACTGCATGTGATGATAGGCGACTTTTTCTTGGCTTTATGGCTGACAGAGATCTCGAAGTTTCCTGGGCAGGCTCTACGGCTGCGCGCCATGCCTTGTCTTTGAATCAGATAACAGCATCGCTAGCACGATGCTGTAAAGGGGATTACTCTCTACTAAGCACGTCAATACCTCTAGGAGAATAGACGACGCAAAGGGGCTCAGTGGCATCGTTTGCACGGAACATATCAATGTCGGTCCAGCAGCGACTCCCAAACTTCTGCTCGCTTGTGGCTGCTGCAGCTAACAACCCGGGCTTGTAAGGCACCGCTACCTAGGCATTGACGCTGGACTGCAGCTGCTGGGATCATCATGTATTCTGTCCCCTCCTCTTTAAACCCTCGGTCGACCCATTCCCCCAAGAGTTGGGGAACCCCTGTGCTTTACCCTCCAATGCGCTTCCTTGGACGAGGCCCGCCGTTGGGATTGACCCCAACGTACGACTACCATTCTATAAATCTCGAATGTTACCCCGAACTTTGCGTTATACACTGACATGTTTAGATGCTGTGACGCCGTTTCCTGTCCACGCCTCTAGGCGTGAAGAGCTGTACGCGCCGTGATGCCACTGGAAGCACCGTGCCATTATGTCTTGCTTGATGGCTCTTGAATACTGTGTCACCACGTGAAGCGAATACCCCGAGTAGGGTGTTGCCATGGCCCGTAGCACCCCGGTATATGAAGTTGAGATGACAGTAGATACTCATGGTATAGTTGTTATTAAAACCTACAGTCGACTCAAATCTCAGTAATGTGTAAGATATATCACAATGTTACCGCAAATTCGAAGCTGCCCTGTCCAGGCTAACTCTTCTTTGAAGAGTATGCACTAGTTGTGTAAGACATTTCGCATAATTCCGCCAATGAATAGTCGGCCAATCCGTCCTGCAACCTTCGACGGGGCTCACCATCTCACCAACGTCTGTCCGTCGCCGAACCCGGTGGATATGGCCCCGTTAGGTCACGTCGACCACCATCTCATTTCTCACACCATCACAGCCTACGCTCACGGAATATGTACGTCGATAACAACACTTTAAATCATGAGCCTCAACGGCTACATCAAGCACTAGTGGTTTAGTGGTAAAATCCATCGTTGCCATAAAAAAGCAACATTCGATGGGCCCCGCGTTCGATTCGCGGCTAGTTTTTCTACTTGGGACGAACGGAACGCACCCCCCCTTTCCATAGGAAAGGGGGGGAACCTGACATGAGCAGTACGCCCCGATAGGTGCATAATTCTTTTTAGTTGCATGTCATATGCATCTTCCCCCTCTTCTTTTTCCTCCAGCCTTTTTTTGCTCCTTTTTGCCTCTTGTGTCATTATTAACAAGGTGATTGGCAGCAGGATAGCTGGATCACTTGATCTATTCAAGCGCATAAGTATATCGGTATAGCTATACCAGGTTTATCGTGTACAAATAGCTGTCGTCCACCATCTCGTACATGTGTTCTGGTATGTCGTTGCGGATAAAACACTCAGCAAGGGTTCGGTTCAAAGCATTCGTAATGGCTTCCTCAGGTTCAGGCCAGGGCCGGGTGTCCCCGAAATCAACGAAGCCAATTCGCCGGAAACAAGCCCTTTGCGACTCGATAGGGATAAGAATCACACACCAGTATACGCCATGGGCGTCTCTTTCCCCAGCGCCGTCCATGATCCTGACGGCCAGCAGATATATGGGATTTCTCAAAACATCAACCAAGTCCTGCCCACGACAACTGTCGAAGAAAACCCTACAATGACCTGGCGACCCCCACGTCGCAGTGTTTAACGTGATGTTCCACCATGCGATCTTATCATCATTCTCGGGATTATTCGTCTCAGACCGTGGAGTGATGGAAGCTTGACAAAGGGGTCCTCTGACCCGAGCCTGTGAAGAGACCACAGGACCAAACAAATCTCCCAGAGACTTTGTTTTGATTTCAATAAGCTCGGAAGGTGTCGTGTAATTACCACGTTGGCCACGGTGATCTTGCCAAACAGGTCCATTCACGGAGAGCCATGACCAAGTAGGTATACGAGAAAGACCATTTTGGCCAAAATTGTCAAGAGCCTGCCTTTTTATCGGATTTAGTGTATTAGTCTTCCAGCAAATACCCTCAACGAAGCGCGGTCTCCATAGTCCAGATTGATAGTCTGACGGGGCGAGGTCTAGATGACGGCAGATCACCCGGGCAATGCCGGCAATTGCCACAGGTCTATCGGAGGAGAAACTCAAATGACCTAATGTGTATCGAAACACCAGCTTGTCCCATAACTCATAAACTTTGTAAATCTTTTCTGGCGAGAGTGCGGCAGTCACAATAGCGGTATTGTGCTGTTTGAAGAGGGTAGTGAAATCCTGTTGGAGATTGATGCCGGCCGGAAGCCCCTCTAGAGTGAAGCTCTCGGAGCATTCCCACACCAGCTGGTTTCTGATATAATGTACTGTGCGTGGCGACAGGAAGCGCTCTTGGACTACCCAGGCTCTTCTGTCAAGCGGCCCAGAAACAGTAGCTTCACAATAGCAATAACAGATGAACCCTTTTTTGTCAGTCACCGGTATATATGAGCACCCGGTCTCTCGCGGGTTCCGATCACGAAAGAGGCCCTGAGTGCTGTTTTCTGAATCTGTTGCGGCGATGTTCAGGTAACAATTGGGGTAGACCTGTTCCATAAGGCTGGCCTCTCGTTGCCAATCTTCTTCCGCGTCTTGTATGATGCACAAGCAGTCGATCCAAAGGTGTTGAATGCCTACCACCTGTGTGGCTCTAATGCAGTCCTGGAAAGTCTTGGGGAGTTTCTGGAAATCTATATGTTGATTCATTGAGCTCATGTTACTGCGTAAAAGCTGCAGTGGCACTTGGCCTCCCCAACAGTGACTGAGAGTAACATAGCGAACATGGCCACTGAGTTGGTTTGATGCAACTAGCCAAGCTCTTGGGGGCTCTGCGGAGTAATCCAACTCCAGGAGCCGCGTAGGCATTGTTTGAGGGACGCCGTTGGACTCTGCCCAAGACATACAGGTCTTGTGCTCATCACAACGCCTCAACCAGGCCAAGAGTTTTTCCATGGACTCGCTCGAGAAAGTGCTCGCGCTTGTGGTGGATGAATCTGGACTGGGTATGTACTCGCTTCCGACGGGCTCAAACACCAAGTGAAACCAAATATTCGCATCCTCCAGGCGATAACCGAGTCTAGAGGCTGTCGGAGGGAACCAGGTACTAATCAGGCTTTCTCGGCGGTTGGCTGGATAACTCGATTCGATATTCGCCATGGCAGTAGCACAAACAGCGCAGCAGTCATGAGCAGACGCTTCGATGCGACTTGCGGTTCGTATGACGGTCCTTTTCTGCAAGGGCTCATCACTTCCTGAAGACAGGAGCTCGTGTAAGAGATCGCGACAGGTTTTGCACAGAGATGATGCCATTTTCCTTAAGTGCACACACCCTGAGCGATTGGCTTGGTTTGGTCAAAAGTTGCTTGAGTTATGCATACCTACCATGCCATACAACATATCGTCCTTCCCCGCTTTGATAAGTGTAAGCCGGGGTAATATCACACATTGGTTGGCGAATAGGGGACCAGATCATTCCTCAACTAGCTCGCCTTCTTTAGGGCCATCTACCGTTATTCATCAGTTGTATATTCATCGCTCAATAGGTTTTCTATCTCATAAATATGCATATCTAATACATCGCGGCCGACAGTACGCCGTGCGGTCTTTCGTGAGCCATGTTGACACGCTCGTCATGATATCGTAGCATTCGATTCATCGCTGAAGAAGGAATGCCTTCCCCCTTGTTCGGTTATGTTGCCACCGACAGGTCCACATCCTATATATCAGCTAAGTTTACAGAGAAGGCATTGTTTCCCGCCCTGTAAGACTCGGCACATGGTGCTTCAAGTGCAGTGGGCGGGGTGAACAAAAGAAACCAGGTAGCGCCTCTTTATTCGTCAATGATGATCGTATTGACGACGATTCCAGCACCTCTCGACCCTCGCGACTGCTTCTCGTGGCCTCGAAAAGCGTCATACTGTCTGAGCATCAATCGGATTCGGGTGCGCGTCTGCTCGACCTCGTCTTCACGACTCGGGTCGCCGCCCCATTCCGGGATCACCTCCTGGCAGATGTCGAGCGGATGCTCGACATACCACCACCCCCTCTCTACACCATCGTCCCCGGCACTGTTGGTGAAAGGATGTGCACCGTCCGGGTCGCCAATCGTATTGATGTTGCGGTTTCGGTGCTGGAGACCGTGGATCATCGTGTGCACCCAGCGCTCATCAAGGTGCGATATCACTAGTTGCAAGGGCGTGAACCTGTAACCTGGAGGGCACGGGTCAGCGCCAGCTTCCAGCAGGCAATCCAGCAGGAGGTTCGTGGTGGCACCGTCGTCAAAAGTAGCCGTTTTGTCGCTCCCTGCTTGATCACCCCAGGGCTGCTCCAGAGGGTAATAGATAATGCTAGGCTCTCGCAGGAAGTTTGCCCCATAGCCAATCAGAGCTTGTAGAAGTTAAACTTGCGTAGGCCAACGCAAACCTTGAGAATTGTCATTTGGGGCCTGAAGACCAAGTCGCTGGCCGTGGGGAGATCCTTCAGCTTGGGAGCAAGGGCGAACTCGTCCTGCCACATGGCATTCCGGTCCCTGAGCGTAAGAGAGCCCAAGAACTTCTTCGCCAGTTCGGGCCAGTCAAGCAGCATGAGGCTGACCAATATGCTGGTATTCTCGTCGGCGGGATTGCCATCTTTCTGATAAACATTTCCTGGCTGCATGATCTGAACCCAGATGGGGAAACACTTTTTCGTGTTTCTTAGTTGTAGACCATGGGGGCTACCGTATCTCAAGCAGGGAAACAGTAGATCGAAGATGCTTTTTTCACTCACTATGATGGACCGAGATGTTGTTAGTGACTTTTCTGTCGTTTTCAAGCACCACTCCTCGAAGCGGGTCGGAATTCTCGCAGCGCCCGCAGGTCGGTCCTTCCCCCAATGCCCGAGACCTAGCCAGGCTATCTGGAGCTCCAATATTTCGTTGGATTCCTTCGTTTGTGCAAAGTAACGTGCCTTGGCATCCAAGCAAATCGCACAGATTCTTCAAGTTGAACTTGATAAGGCTGGTGTTTGATGAGACGTCTAAACGAGCTGCCTCCACCAATACTTCCGCGCAAGGGATTTCTGAAGTAGGACTGCAGATCAGTGCCAAAGCATTTCTGGCCACATGATTCTAGTTGTTCACACCAAGCATCCAATCTACCACGATCTTCTTGTAGACATCAAAGACCGTGTCCGGCATGGTCTCCACGGCGTCTCGGATGACCTTCTCATTGTACAGATTGAACCGATTTTGCTGCTGCAGCACGTCAATTTGGCACGATGCCAGGCGGAACCTGCAACCTATTAGCAACATGGCACATAAGCAGGCAAGCTTAGCTATGAAGACTCACATCCCCCCAGCGTTCTGGGTTAGTTTCCCTTCTACCTCCTTGGTGAAGGCCCTATCCCAATTATGCACAGACTGGACTTCTCCAAGTTTCTTCCGGACAAACAGCCGGATGGCTTCTCTTGAGTGTCCATTGTCCATGTCCAATGTGCTACATGACCATCTTTTAGAAGCAGCGAAGGTTGGCAACGAGTCGTCCGCTGGCGGCTTCATCCAGGCCGTATCGGTGGCTGAGTGACGTGGCGTGTGGTCGGAGTTATCGAGACCCTTAGTATCTGACCCTGAGTCCCTGGAGTAGCTCGGTCGCCGCGTTGGGGATTGATCGTAAGCTCTGTTTGCCTGGTTATGACCCATGCAAATACGCTTTCCTGGTTCGGATGAATTTTCGGGCGATTTGCGTTTGTTCTGTAAAGGACTCTGGCGCGCGGCTTCGCGAACGTCGATCTCGTGTCTGACAGACGCTTGCTGCGACAGGCTTTGGCGTTCTTTTTCGGAAGCGCTGATTGCGCGCCCAATGTCAGGCTCCATTCTACCCGTCATGATGATGGATATGTGGCTATACTCCCGAGAAGAGCCAATGGTTGTCAGGGTCTTGAGGAAACGCTCTCGTGGCTTTTGAATTTCGTCGATAACATCCACTACAATGTAGATCCTGTCCTGGAACTTTATCGAGATGGAAAAGAAACAGTTCAGCAGAGTTTCCTCCGACATATCGTCTCCGTTGCCAACATGAGCAAGTGCTTCAGGAAGGTAGTTGTCGAGTTGCCGGCTGAGGTCGTAAACGATCCAGCGAAGGAGCGACCGCGTCTCGTCGACATTATGCGCATGGGAGCAGTAGTAGTATGAGAATCCGACTCGCCCCCTTGGTTGCTCTTCAACCCTGAGTTTTGCTGCTGATGTCTTGATTATCTGATCGATAATAGCCGAAGCGAGATTCGTCTTTCCACTACCGGCTATCCCATGAATGAAGAGGAAACGGCAACAATCTGCAGAGCCTCCTTGAAGCCAGTCTTCCCATATCTGGGATCTGAAAAGCCAATCGCACGTCCCAGCCTCGCGTAAACGCCGGTTTTCAAGATGCATGTCTAGAGGGGAGATAGCCTGAGGCTTCAGACACCGCATGACCATAATCTGTAGATTCTTGTCTGCTAGCAAGTTAGTTCTCGGATAGTATATCAAAGTTCACTGGGGGCTTACCGGTGATGATGGGATCCTCAACCTTCTTGAGTTCCTTTCTCAACTCACCCACCTCGAAGCTGGAAATTTCGTCAGTATACGTTGCTACGAGTATTGAGTTTATTTGCCGGTCATACTTAGTATCAACTTCCAGGGCCATACTGATGCTGGCCTTGTAGGTATTGAGTTCCCCCATGGTATCCTCTGCTCTCTTGTGCTTGGAGGTAGGTCACTTCTCAAAACTGTTGTAGACCCGTTTCGAGGTTGCGACAATGGTTTCGTCCTCTGGTACAACTGCGGCGTCCAAGATCTTCTTGAGCTCAGAAAAGCAACCCTTGACGTGAGTAAGGGTATTGAGATTTTCAAGGTCCAGACCTGCTCCCGAGGGCCTGTCAGCCGAAAATCGACTCTGAAGGGCAGTGAGCTGGCTTTTCCAAGCCTCACACTCGAACTTGATTATCATGATAAAACGGTCGCGGTCCTTATGTTGCTTGTAATACTTGGCGCAACACTCCGAAATCATCTTGATGACTCCTAGTGCGCTCGCAACAATGGAGAGACTAGACACTGGATCCATGATGTGTACCAATAGTGAACACAACACCTGATCTTAGTGAGCAAACCCAAGCGGGCGTGAGGGTGTGAGCTCCGACCCTAGACTCCAAGGAATCCGCGGGATGGTTCCCAAAGCGACGGTGTCAGAAGTTTCAAGAATACATGATGAAGGACCTGAAGATGGATGTGTATGAAAGACAAAATGCGATCAAGGGGAAGAATGGATGTTGATGAATGGTGGTGGGTAGTATGAAGAAGGGAAGAAGAAACGAAAAGGGTTCTCAAGCATAGGTTGGGGTTTTATGCGTGTCGAGGGATTGAAGCCTGCGTGGTAGATAGAAAAACGCGCGGGGAGCAACGCGTTCTTGGGAGAGCAACACTCTTTGGGGAGTAACATGCTTCGCTAGAAGCAATGTGGTTCTGGGGGAGCAACGCGTATTGCAGCTCATGGCTTTATCAGAGAACAGCCGTTGGATTAAACACTGGCCAGGCAACCTACTTATCTGGCAATAGGTTGCAATCAGCTGCAAGTGCTTAGCTTCTGTGTTGCTGCACGAAGGCCATGCGTGAAATGATGTCCGGGGTTTTGACGCACTGGCATCTCGTGATTGGGTTTTGGTGTTTGCACCCCTGGGACATGAGTATGAAACGAAATCGTCCCTAATTAGACGACTATTTTGCATACAGACCGACAAACCCGTACATAACACAGCATAGGAAGTTAGCAAATACGCCGGCTTGGGCAACTATATGGTATAAGTATATATGGTCGTGATGTTCGGATAGGTTGAAGCTATTCGTCAAAGCCTAAGTGGTCTTTTGTTGACTGTTCCGTCTTTCCTCCTTTACCTGCATTAGGCCTTGTGGACTTGCAGATATATGCAATACTTATTGAAGACACTGCCCTTAATCTATTGAATATATCGTAATTTGATTGTCTTCCAGGTTCACATCTTAAAATTCTACCGTGTCTCCATGATATACCTAAGTTTAATGATGTATGGCCATATTACCATGCGATTTTGGGTGGCTGCCGACGACTGCATGTGCTGTGGTCTACAGAAAGTCGGTCCAGCGCTTGGCGTGCGTACCCACCCACCATCCGCCTTTTGGTGCTAGCATGCAATCCAACCTCGAACCCACTGCCGTGGATCGGACCGGAACCGAGGTACCTGATGGGACCCTCCACATCACATCACAACCTAATCAAGGGATCCCGTTGTGACAGTACTGCGTGCATACCCTACTTCCCTTTCCCGAGCATTTCATCTTCTTTGCATGCATTGAATAGACTCATTTCCTGTTTGAATGCGTGCGTGTCATCCCCGTTTCTCCCCCGTGTTTCGAGCGTGCCCCAACTTCGCCGAGTCTTGTCGTCTTTTTGAGACGTCCACATCAATCTTTACCCCGGATTTCCTGCCTCTCTAGTCCCATTTGTGGCTTTTGTTGTCTTACTACTACCGAGTCTCGAGAACTAGACCGCTAGCGGCTCAAGTCAAGATAACGCGACAGACGTCACCCAACGCTTTCTCTTCTCGTAACTGATTGCTTCACACGCGCGACTTCGGTCCTGCAAACCGTACCGCTGTACAGACAGTCTTTGTTAGATACAACATCGGCACCGCCAATACCAGTCATGTCCTCAACAGAAGTCGAAGCGACCAGCGACTTGCCCTCGGGCGAGCCGGTGCCCTCCGCCTCTTCAGGCCCCGCACCAGAGCCGAGGCCTATGCCCATCAAAGCCGTGCTGGCCGCGACGCCCTCCAACGTCGATGCCTTCCTCGCCCACCTGCAGCGCTGCCTCAGCACGCCCTCGGGCATCGACACGACCGCCCTGTTCCTCTGCTATTCGTCGCGCCTGAGCGCGGCCCTGCTCGAGTCGCTGACGGGCCCCGCCATTCAGCGCAGTGCCACCCAGCTCATGGCTCTTGCTTCTGCGTTGCCGCCCTACACGACGCTCCTCCTCACCTCGAAATCGCTGTCATCCTTCTCGCCGTCTGCCGCTCTGCTCCTCAGTATTGCGAAGCGCCTGCGCGCCTTTAGCGGCATGCTGAGCGAGGCCCGGACCTTCCTGCGGCTATGGGGGCTGCTGAACATGTACTTCTGGGCGCGGGGCCTGATCGCGCGTCTGCGCGCGGCACGTCAGGAAGTAAAGGACGAGAAGGCGGCGGGCGGCATTGCGAAGCTCGACAAGCTCGAGGTGTCTTTCTCGGTGACACAACTCGTGGCGTGCATCATCTTCCAGTCGCTGGAGAACGGGGCGTACCTGGCGCAGAAGGGTCTCCTGTCGTGGCAGCCCGCCAACATCGGCAAGGCGATGCGGCTGAGCGCGCGCTTCTGGGGCTGCTTTGTGGGCCTCAAAATCGGGGAGCTGTTCTATGACGCGTGGCGGCGCTCGCAGCGCACGCCGGCCGAGCGGTTGGGCGATCGCACCGTCGCCGTCATGGAACAGGAGGAGAGCGCCTGGACCGACGAGTGGCGCAAGACGGTCGTGCGCCAGCTGGCCTGGTTCCCGCTTACCATCCACTGGAGTCTGGAGCAGGGCATCTTTAGCGACATGGCGGTCGGTGCCATCGCCAGCGTTCCGGGTGTTGTGCAGATGCGCGACCTGTGGGCCAAGACTGCTGCATAATAAACCAGATACAAGATCAGAAGGGAGACATACGTGTACAGTCTCAGCAAACATCCCGCACTTGAGCGCGTGAGGAGCAGAAATTCTAAAACAGCATGGGCATATGATGCGGAGACACCAGATGTTCGCTAGGTGCACATTTGTGTGCGCTTGTCACGGAATGATATAGATGAAGACGCCAAAATCATATAAGCAGAAGACGATGGCGGTTAATTTACCATTTATTTCAGTATAATAACCCCTACAACCGTATCAGTTTTACATACGTATCACACACCGCCGGTACCCAATGATTTGCTGTTTGTTCTTCGCATGGTGCTCATGACTGTACATAGATATACTTTTTAATCGCTCGATTTATCGTTCTACCATCCATGGTAAAAACTTTACCAGGCTATTGATTCAAGGCCTTGCCAAAATCAAGTAAAATAGAACTGCATTAGTCCGACATCAGACTTGAACTCCCGACCTCCTGCTGCGAATACCTGAAGACCAGATCAACTACTCCTCCCGTGGCCCTCTGATCCCTACTTAACGAGAATTTCTGGCAATAGGCAAAAAGAAGTGGTATAGTTATATACACATACACAGTTACTCGGAGTCTGGCATAAAAAAATGGGTGCTTCTTCTTTGATCGCATGTGTCATCCTTGGTACAGGGGCCATGCTAATCTTCTCTGTATATTTTCACTAGACCAGATGCCGCAGTGTTTTACCACTGGGCGAGAGAAAGTGCTGTTGTTAGGACTTATGAAGGGTGCCTGTTCATCTGTTACGGTTCATTCCCATCCAGAGACCGGCTGTTGCCTGGTTGTGGATCAGCCGCCCCTTTTCCGAACTTACTTTAGTGTGGCTGACATAATGTATTCGAAGCCATGAAAGGTAAGGCATCAAAAGGTGACCTTCGTACAACAATGAAATCAGAGTCGTCGTATCAGATAGTATGAGGACTTGCTGGAAAATACCTTTGTACGGTGAGCCTCTCCTCGACCATGCAAACCCCTCTCTTGCGACTGTTAGGGGTAGTGCTTGCCATCTCACCTAGGTAGGTACTCTAGGCTTGGAGGATGACACATTCGTCCGCACGTTGACCCAATACCCGCTCGGGGCCGTAGCTGAGAGCATCAATCCCCCTCCTAACTCAGCTTGACCGGCCTCACTTGGAAGAACTGGCCCCCTTGGCGTCTTCTGTTGGCGGCGCATCTTCCGTCAGCGACCAAGTCGCAGGGCATGACCAGCGTGTCCGGCTTAGCCGCGAACGTATGAGAAGTCGTCGCCTTCTCCATAGGGAACATACCGATGGCCAGACCAGGCTCTGGCGCTTGGTAGGTTTGGAACATCGACTTCAATAACAAGAACTGTATCGCGCCGGAACTGCGGAATGTCGCGGGCGTTGTATGCGCAACGCCCCTAAACGGCATGGCCGTGTTACCATAGCCCGCCGTAGGCGCTATCAACAATCTGCAGGGAGTCGTCCGTCACATCATGATCCCCACGGGGACATGCGAAGTCGCCCGCCAACAACTCCCACACAGCCGCCGCCAATAGATATATACCTTTTCGTACCGAACGCCTTCGATCGGGCGTATTTGCGGGGCTTCCATGACGACCGGCACGGCGAACCTATCGCTGCTTTACGACGACTTCGCCATCAAGGGCGAGTACGCCTACTTGACGACGTCGGGCAACTCGATCGAGCACGTCGCGCTGGATGGTCAAGCCGTGGGCCAGATCATCGCGGGCCGCCCCAACTCGACACGCATCGCGCAGCCCACTTCTTGCGCCTCCGAACGGACGTCGCGCTACGAGCACGTGCTGTACGTGACGAATGCTGGTGGTTTGTCCTCGCCCATAAATGGTAACATCCCCGTTGGTGGGGAGGCCCTAGCGATCGATACGGGAAGGTGGAAGCAGGTGCGATTTTCCGGGCTGCCAGAGGATACCTACTTTGACACATAACTGGAGTATACTCAAAGTACTTGGCAATGGCGATCATAGCACCCTCTGGATGGTCGTTTCGTTAGGTTATAATTATCAAGGACCTTAGGAGATCACACATGTACAAGAATGTCATCCAAGCACACACGCCTGTCGGACGAGTATTGATAAAAGGCTAGGCTCACTGAAGCTACTACTTAGCCGCTTTGATGCCGTTTTTAACAAGATCGCCAGCTGAAGTGGGATGAGACTCGCCCTGTCATGCTTACTAGGGAAGACCTGCATCTTTGACCCTTGATCACAATATTTTGTGATTTGTCGCCGGTTATGCGAAATGCAATGAAGCGAGACCCGGAGCGGCGCCCGTTGCCTGACTCATTCTGCCTTATGCAGTACAAAACCTCAGTGCGACAGCACCTGAAGCATGCCCAGTCCATTGCAACAACTTCGTTGATGCATCAGCTACTGCCGCGCTGACCGAACTTTGCGGCTGGCAGCAGGAGGTTCTGCCAGGCTGTTTTCTTTTTCTTCGCACAACGGACAGGAAAGGTGCCGAGTGATGGCCCAGAGCGCTTCGCAAGCTTTAGCCTGCAGTTCCAGGTCGCGCTTTGGCGGCTAGCGAGAAACAGATGCAGATTCCTTTTGGTAGCGCTTCTGCACCACGGACAGTGGGAGAACAGTCTTATATCCTATCGACGGGCAGACGCCTCAAGTCAAGCTGGCAAAAGCTTCCGAGACGATGCGATGATATGGTACGGATGGCATGCAATGACGAGACGACCATCTTCACGTCAGGAGCATCGAAGCGCAGGGACTTATGTACGGTCTTTTCTTGGTGTTGCAGTGAGGTGCTCCTGTCCAGTCGCCCAGCATGTAACCGCTACGCTAAGAGAATAAGGAAAGCAAATCTCCAATGACAACCTGGGGTCTAGCAGTTTTGACGTGCCATGGCTGCTGAATTGGACTGACGGGGGCCCACTGAAGCCACTGCGCGCACTGCGCCGGCCATGACGCAGCGTGGGCCAATCACAGCAAGGCCTCGGATTAAGGAGAGGGCACCCCAAACACTGTAACGTTTCGTTTCACTTCTTTGTACCTAATTGGCCGACTCCATTGGCTCACCAGTTCCCGGTAATTTTTTGTATGTTTCTGCCCATAAACGGACGGGTCACTGGGAGAAGTGATAATGAGTATCGGTAACCTGACATGTGCATCTTGAAGACATTCGGTGGTAGCATGTACGATGAGAGGTCATTGCGCACCAACAGCGGGCTTGCAATCCCAATGAGGAAACTCCAAGGCCCCTGATAATCGCCGTTTTCGTGACTGATGTCTTGCAATCTTGATGGACATCGTGGTAGTATTGAAGGCGGTTCCTTCCCCACGGAACTCGGATCTCGCACCTCCTCTTCTCCAGGTTGCTCGCCACTTGCCAAGTCGTCAAGTTGTCATGGTTCTTGCTTTTCTTGGGATTCCTCTTCCCTTCTCTACATCATTCGCATTGAATCGTCATCTGGTCTCTCTTGGACCCTCCGCCACTGGTTAGCTCTTCGATTCTCTAGCAGCCGCACTTGGTCGATTGCTCGAAGCTGTGCTTCGTTTCTTTTCCTATCTGGCCGTTTCGTTTTGTCTCTTCTACCCATACCGACCGTCACCCTTCGGTCTTTCTTTACCTCTATCGTTTCATGCTCGACTTTGCTGCGTTTGTTGGGTAAAGGAAAAGTGGCATCCTCTTTGGGTATCAGGTATCGTCGAGTCAGATAGCCAACGTCACCTAACGACACTCGGAGCGTTTGACCGTGTTACTCGCTTGGTCTGATGTTACTCGCCAGGTAGAACTCAACTTCCCAGTTTAAATCGTTCGAGCCACTTGGCCTGGAGGCGGCCGACCACCGCTGCCCGCCCCGTCGAGAGGGAACCGACGGCATAAAGTGATCGCTGCTGGATCCCTGATCTCATCTTGTCAATCTTGGGTTGATTGACGGAGACTTTGGACTATAGACAGGGCCAAGGTGGCTTGATCAGCATTCGGAGAATTTTCATCAGCGCATTGACGTTGGTCATCGTTGGTTCGAGGTCGGTCCATACCGGTCCTGCAGCGCCATTGGCTGTTGCCACCCAGGGCACAGCTCCGTCGTTCGCAGTCCCCCGAGACATCTGACATCTCGTGTTTCGAATCTCTCTGTCCGGGTTCTATCGACCCTCCTAGAACGAGGTCGTTGCCTGATTCCGACGATCCCGACCACGCGGGACCCCAGGATCTGCCCTGCCCTCTTCTTTTAAGGTCCCCAGCCCCGGTCCGAACTTGCAATGCGTTCTAGCGTCGACAGAACGAACCAAGCTAAATCACAGTCGACACGCTCAGCAATGTCACGGATGAAGCGAAAACAATGTAGTACGTCCCAGCTGTTACTACTGCTCACTCTGAGCCAGATGGCGTCTGCGGCTTCCTCTGCCTTGTCGCTCGCCAGTTTCCAGTTGATCGCCTCTAACGCCGTTCCCTCACACTGCATCGCCGCATACAACAGCCCAATTGTCGGGTGTTCGCGGCGCGACTTCAGAAATGGGAAGCAATGCTCAGTTGATTGCGTGCAGGGACTATTGATGACATCCTCACTCATGGAGACCTTTTGCAAAGGGGTGGCTGTAGACCCCAAGACGTTGTTGGGCATGACGATGAACGGCCAACTCCTACTAGCTCTTTGTCCCGGCGCACCTCTGCCCGCTATGACGCTCACCTTAACCGTACATCCCTCGCCAACACCGGGACAAGTCCCCCCAGGACCTCCAGCGTCTCCAGGATCGCCAGGGCCTCCAGGGCCGCCAGTGCCTCCAGGGCAACAACCAGGCATGCCCGGTCGCCCAGAACCGCCACCTCCGCCGGGAAAACCAGGGCAAGGACAACCGGCAGCACCACCTCCACCGCCGCCGCCGCCGCCGCCGCCGCCACCACCGACGGCAACAGAGGCTCCACCAACACTTCCGACGACACTTAAAACTAGCACGGTACAGCCAACAGCAACGCCAAGGCCGACCATACCCACTTTTACTACAAAGCCTACGATAATCAGTCCGACAAGACGGCCTACTAAGGCCACTTCGACTATACAGCCTACTATAGTCACCTCGACTACGCAGCCTACTATAATCACAACGACCACACAGCCTACAACACTGATCTCCACGTCAACTGTGCAGCCTACAACAGGTGCCGACACAAGCGATTCTCAGGCGCCGCCAACGACTATGGTTACTCAACCAACGAGCGAAACCACGTCTGCGCAGTCAACAACGCAGTCCACAATGCGGCCCACAACGACACAGAAAGACTCTGGTAACGGCCCTGCTCCCAAAGTGACAGGAGGTGGCAGTCCGTTCGATACAATCATCAGTCTCGCAGCTCCGCGCTCGATACATATCGCCAATGCTCCACTAGTAGCCATTGGTGTTACAATAATCTTATTTTGGTAGCCAAAATCAACGGAGAGAGCGACAGGGCAGCCCGATATCGCGGGTTCAACCACTCATTGGAGTGAAAATCACCCTAATGTGTAAAACTATTGACAGAAAGAAAGAAGGAGGAAGAAAGCGGATTTCGCAATGGGTGGCGAGCATACACTCGTTTCTTTGAGGATACAGGACCAGGGATAAACGGCGCTGGGGATTGGTTCGGATTTCGGAGCAACATATCCTTTAGGCGAGAGATTGGCATGGAAGAGTTTGTAGGATTACGAAAGAAATGAGGGCGACGAAAAAGAGCACTTGGGATCTTGAGAGCCATCTTGGGCTGCGGGACCCACAGCTTTGTAGGATATATGAGCTTGCCACGCGATAACGCATATTACGACTGGAATCAATCAATTCAAAGACAGTTAAATCAGCAACCGCTGGCTATTATTTTTAATGTAGGAGCTTGTCCTGTGATTAGGCGATGCATTTCCTGACAGTGAAAAGGGGCTCGCTGACGACTAGTCCCGCTTGACAATGCTGAACAAGCACGCCAGCTCCCCTGATTCGAACCAAGCCCTGTCCTTGCGCCAAGCGCGACAAATGATGTCTCGCCCGGTTCGCGCGATCTCCTGCACCTGCTCTGGCGTGCCCCATCCGGGCACCGACGTACCGAAGCACACGAGGTGGGCGCCCAACTGGACAGCCGCCCGCAGCGCCGATGTCTCGGTGACGGCCCCGTAGCCCTCGATAAGGCCCTCCATCATCCACAGCCCGGCGCGCACCCGTTTGTAAAGCCACAGCTCGTACATCTCGGCCAGCATCTGGCCCAGGTCCAAACTCGGCACGCCGAGCTGCGCCATCTCCCAGTCTACGACGAAGATGGGGACGTCGGCGTTTGGAGGGATGGGGGCGTTGGGGATGAGTATGCTGTTGGTTGCGGTTAGTGAATTGGGTACTTGTCAGTTTGCGACAGCACGAGGCCCAGCCGCCCTCCTACTCCAACGCCAGAAGTCTTTCGTAATTACTTACTTGCCCGTCCAGAAATCACCATGTATCACTTGCAGTCGGTTCTCATCCCGCAGCTCCGCCGCCGCCATCTCCTTGACCTCCTCGAAGACGGGTACCGTCTCGGTCAGGATGTCGGGAAACTGCGCGACCCGGTCCAGCAGCCACTGAAAGTTGATGGTGTGCTTTAGGCCCTGCATGACGCCGTTGGCGGCCACGGCGCTACGCATCTCGTCCCGGCGGTGAAGCTCGGATGAATAGTCGTGGAATGCGCGAAGCCATTGTCCCAGGGACAGGCCTAGCTGTTTGGCCTGTGCCTGTTGTCGTACATCCGTCAATTCAGCGGCAGGGGATGCTGACCAGTGCTCCAGGGCGTATGCTTTCAGGTTGGTGCCGTTGGGCAGGTACTCTTGGATTTGCGTGTTGGGGTCCTGCGGGAAGGGATAGTGCTTGGGCGTGCGCACTACGTAGTTGTAGCCATCATTACTGGGGGTGTGGAAGAATTCACCGAGGGCGAAGAGAGAACCTGAAGACAGACATCTTCGATGTGCTATGAAGAATGTATAAGCCAGCTTTGTCGGGGTACCACGGACTATGAAGGCAGAAAGGGAAGTTCATGTCCTTACTTACACAGCGCGACGTAGGTAGCTGGAAGCCCGGATTGCTTGCGAGGAAGCCTTCGCCGTGCTTCACGAGGACCTGAGCGACGCCATCATGCGGCTGTGCCAGGTCGGCGAGGTAGATGAAATTGGCGGTGCCGCCGGAGAGCGGGACCAGTGACTTGGCCGCGAATGGAGTGCCCTCGAGCGAGCGAAGGACTTTAGATTGAATCTCGGCCTGAGGTTGTGCTGCAGCCATGTCGTATGAAGAGTCTTTGGCCAGTATATCTTTGAGATGAAAACAATCGATCTAGGGATCTGGAAGAAAGCAGCTAAAGACGGTGTGTTGCTTTCAGTGCCTAAAGGCTATATAATCACTTGCAATCGACACTTCCGTCCTGTTGACCAATGTGGAAACCTTGGCACTAATTATGAGCCATAATGATGTTCAGCTCAAGCTAGCGGGGCTGAGTTGCAGCTGTGGTAGTCGAATGTACTTCGATGAATCTTCAGCTACATATGATAGGAAAGGTAGTCAAGCGGAGGCCGACTAGTACTGAATCGATCTTTGACTGCTATATTCAACAAATCAGATGAATGGAATTAGGTGGTGCTTTGCTGGATCTGGACGCCCGCTTTTCCGGGGATCGGGATCAAGTGGGCCTGCAGAGCTTCCCGGACATACGATTCTTGAGGGTCAACTTATGGATATGCTAGGAACTACCCAGAATGATCAGATGAGATACAATTCATCATTTCACCGTACTCGTTGAGTGCCTCATACATGCCTTAGCAAACGGCCAATACTCTTCTGTGCAGCAAAACCAACCTGGCTCATTGCCAAACGAAATTGTTTAGTGCTTTCTATTAGCGCCGCACACCAAATGTTTTGACCTACAGTACTTGCATCTCACACACACACCATCATGTCTGCTTCGCCAAATAGGGGGCAACTCAACCTGCCTGTAATAGACATATCGTCCTTCATATCTTGGCCATCACCTGAAGTCAACAACATCACCAACTCTGAAGCTGCTAAAGACGACGAGAAGGATGGGGATAAAAACCACCCGCAAGCCCACCTCCCGAACCCCGCCACGGCAGCGGACCTAACCCCGGCACAGCGCACCACCATCGCTGCCCTGCGCGCCGCTGTGCGGCACCCTGGCTTCTTCTACCTGACAGGCCACGGCGTACCGCACGAGCTGATGCAGCGCGTCCTGGACCTGGGCCGGCAATTCTACACCCCCGACAACGAGGGCACCCTGCCCAACAAACGGGCCATTGCGCGGCGGCCCTGCGGCGACCGCTACGGCGACGGCGCCCGGGGCTGGCAGGACGTCGACGCCCTCGCCCGCAACGACTGGCACGAGGCGCTCGACCTGTACGCCGAGATCGACGGCGCCGATGAGGTGGCCGCCCACCGCGCCTTCAAGGCCTCGCGGTCCGACGTCTGGCCCGGCGTCGAAGGCCTGCTCGAGGGCGGCAACTTGTACCCGGCCCGCCCCGCCGCCATGCGCGATGTGTTGCCCGGCTACGTCGCGCGGCTGTGCGCCGTCGGGGAGGCGGTGATGCGGGCGCTCGGGTTCGCGCTCGAGCTGCGGGACCCGGAGTTCTTCGTCGGGGCGACGCGGGACTCGTTCTGGTGCCTGCGCGTGTTGGGGTACCCGCCCTTGCCCCCTGCCTTCCGGAAGAAGGCCGACGCAGTCGATGATGACGACGATGAAGAAGACGATGAAGAAGACGAGGAGATGGTGGGATGCGGTGCGCATTCCGACTATGGGTGCCTGACCATGTTACTCACAGACGAGACGCCCGGAGCGCTCAAGGTGCGAGTGGCCGGAGGGGAAGGAGAAAAAGAAACAGACGAAGAGAAGCAGACAGAGGAGCAATGGGTCGACGCCGACCCCCTCCCCGGCGCCTACGTGGTCAACATCGGCGACATGGTGGAGCAGTGGACGGGCCGCTGGGCGACGAGCACGGTGCACAAGGTGCTGCACGCGGGCGACGACTACCGGATCAGCGTGCCCTTCTTCTACGAGCCCGCCAAGCACGTCGTCGTGCGGCGGTTGCCCGAGTTTGGCGGCACCGACGCCGACCCGGAGGTGCGGTACTGGGACCACCTTGTGAGCAAGATAGACGGCAGCTTCTTCCGGAAGCGGACCAATTGGTGAAAAGCTTAATAAAAACATGCCGCAAATCCACCACCCCCTTTTCCGGATCGGAACTCAACACTGAGACGTGCACTCCTTAGATGGTAATTGCGGAAATACCACATCATATGCATAGATAGATGAAGAAGCGAAGATGAAAGAGGGCATACATTCTATGTCAGAGCCCTGCCTGAGGGGGGTTATATAGCACTCCTCTGCCGGCTTCCCCATCCTTGCTACTTCGACGGCTTGAGGCTGGGGGGTATCTGAGCGATATGCATTGTGTTTGCCGAGTGAATAAAACCAACTACCAAACGCCTCATATGATCTATACAACCTTACATTTACACCTCAAAAGTCGTGCAATCCATGGCCAACCGACAAAACACGACCATGATGGCTCCATCGTCGTGATAACATATGTCCATTACTTTCTGCTCTCCGACCTTGACACCTTGCGCCCATGTAACCTCGCTGCGAGCGTTCAACTCTTATTAGAGCTGCACGCCCTAGCCCAAGTCTGGGAGAGGCAATCGTATTCCAGAGACTAACTGCTTCTATTTCTGATATGGGATAAAATGGAGGGCAAGGTCCTGACTAAAGGGGCCCAAACTCGGGGCAAACAGTCAGGCTATTTCTTCCCCTTAACCAGCTTAGATGTGTCTTCATCTTCGCTGTCGCTGAACTTATCGCCGTCTTCTCCCACGGCGAAGATAGTCTCGCCATCCTCGAACGAGTCACGTCCGGGGCTCACGGCTCTGTTGGACCCCTTGTTTTTCGACGGGGGTGGGCCAGCAGGAGGCGCGTAGAGCGACTCGGGCCTAGTAGACGCCGCAGGAGCCGCGCCGTCGTCGTCGTTGTGGTTGTTGTTGCTGCCCCCGTTGTTTCTGTACTTACCAACGTTGGCCTCTTCGTCGTCGCTGTCATCCGGGTTTCCGACATCGGCAAACTCAAAACCTCCGTCTTCAGTCTGGGCAATCTCGTCACTCATGGCGAAACGTCGGTTGTTGGCAGTGGGGCGCCAGACGTAGGCAACCCAGGCCACGTCGGCAAAGTACACCAGGTTCAGCCAGCCGTCGAGGATGAACCAGCGGCTCTTCCAGTGGAACGGCACGTAGTTGGGGTCCGATGCCGAGGCGAAGCTGAAGCTGTTGAAGAAGAAGAAGCCGAAGATGACGAGAATGGAGAGGAGGATGCACCACCACAGCTTCTTGTACATGGCTTCCTTGACTGTCTGCTTACGTTCGCGCAGATCCTTGAGGGTGAAGTTGAGCGAGTTCAGCGTCCAGACGTAGAAGGCAGTGAGGGTACCGGCCAGGGGCATCACGACGAGCAGAACCAACGGGCCTACCAATTGTTAGCATGCATATACAGGATTTAGGAAAGAGTAATTCGAACTTACCAGCTGTATCGGGAGAGATCAAGAGACTAGTGATCGCGTAGACCAGACCGAAAACGAAGTGCGCAATGGCCAGGAACCGCACATAAGTCATGGTCTTACCAAGCGAAGGTTTCACGACGCCGTAGCCCATGCATACAATAAGCAGAAGGAAGAAGGAGAAGGAGTTGCGGAATGCGTTCAGCACAGCCACGACAACCAACAGTACGCGGGCACCCACGTTCGACCCGTTTCGGTTCAGGTAGTCTGCGCAAACCATGTTAGTATAGAATCGACGGAGGCAAGTCAGGGGTCATACCGTAGAATCCCCAGGTCATCAACATTTCCACAACAAGGAACACCAGGATGGCCGTGATGTAGTTCTGTACAGGCACTGGAAAGAGGTTAGTCTACGTCGGAACGTGCAATTGATCGGCGCTTTGAACCTACAGATGTCGTATCGATGCTGGTAGTACAAAAAGCCCCAGAATACTACGACAACGGCATAGAGAACCGTGATTCCGCCATAGAAGGGCAACTTGGGGATCTGGGTCGCAGGAAGTTCGCCATATGCCTCACGGAACTCGACGGCAGCAGCATAGTTCTCCCCGCCTTCGTACGGAATAACGCCCACACAGTAGTAGCCGGTCTTCTTGATGGGGTAATTGATGGGTTTGGCGTCCTTTACATGGACAGCCTGGGTCAAGATCAGGTTGTTCGACTTTTCGGTAGCATTGGCCGTCAGGATGAACTGGCCGGCATCGGTCTTGTTGCAATAGCCCATTTCGATGGTCTTGTCGTCGCAAATGTAGTGCTTGTCGTACGTGCCTTCAATGGGAATACCGACAAAGTCATCGTCCTTATACTCAAACACGACAAAACTGACGATGGGGTCGGCGTCGCCTTCGACGGGGAGGAATTTCGTCAGGATAAACGGTTCGGTAGGACCACCCCATGCCTTCTTGTTGTACATTCCTAGGCGGACAGAGTTAGAATTGTGCGTTCAGAGCTGCATTTGTCGCGCATAGTTATTCATACCGGCGCATCGTTGCCTGTTCTCCTCGGCCGCATCCTTAACGGGTTTCTGTTAGTAAAGCGAACGGCAGTTACGGGGCGCTCAGGCTATCCGTACCAATTTGACTTCCAAGGCCTGGGCCGTCCATAAGGACAGACCCAGCACTGTTAAAGTCGACAGCCACCTCATGGTCGATGATGGAGATATGTGTGCGTGTGTGTTGTGTGCTTTCCGACGTTGAGGTAATCGGCAGCAGGCTAGATCAATCTGTCCACAGCTGGGCAGCTCGGGTTGGATAACTCGAGTGCCTGCTCTCACGGAGTCGCGGGTCACTCAGCCTCCGCGCGGGCGTGCAATGGGAACACAGAGGATGTTTGGAATAAGCGAGGCGCAACGCGAATTGCAGTGACTAGAATTGAACGGAATAAAGGCAACACGAAGCAAAAAAGAAGCCTTTACGACGTGGTGGAATTGGAAGAACAGCTCATGGCTTTTTTTTGGGACGAGGATGCCCGGAAGTCGATGGAGACCTAGACTAACCTATTGGATTGCTTGGCGACAGCTTTGGAAACGTTCAAAGGGCCAGTTGAAACCAAATCGCGCTAAGCAGGGCGGGCTACGGCATGCATGCTATCATTGCGCGCAAGCGCAGCCGCCATTCGGGGACCATTACGACGCCCAAGTTCGCTGAAATACGCCCCGGGCTCTCCACTGCAGCTCGGTCATCACGAGTCAAGAAATCGGGAAGCTGAGTTTCAGTGCTGAAAAGCTGCATCTCCATCCCAGCTTGAGGCTACCTACGAATCGACCCTCCATTTCGATCTCCGGGTCGATATTTTCAACGTGCTTGTACCAGTATCCACGCCCCAAATATTTGGGTATAGGCCGACAGCCACGTCACCTACCTGTTTGCGCCAGCCACATTTGTCCCACATAACGTTTGAAGCTTTATCTTTTAAAGTATTCCTACGTTTCCTAATCCACCTATTTACTTGAGTCGGGATTGCGATTTGCAGCAAGCGAGATCATGGGCAAGGGAACCGACAAGCTGTACATTACCCATTCGGAATGGTCATCCGCCGACGCCTTTTCGGCCAACACTGGTGCTCGCTCCAAAACCACCAGCGCATTTAGGCGGCTGCCCTTCAACTTTTGCGCCGCCAGCCTCCAACCCTTCCAGAATGCCGTTTGCACCGCCGACGGCACCATCTTCGACATTGAGATCATATCAAAATGGCTGAAAGACCACGACACGAACCCTGTCGACGGGCAGCCTCTGGCTATGCGCGACCTCATCAAGCTCAACTTTGCGCGCAACGCCGACGTCGATTCGAGAGGCCAGGACGGTTCGGGCAGCGATGGAAAGGGCGATCTGATCGACCCAGTCACCTTCAAGGTCTTCACCGATAACACGCACATTGTCGCCATCCGGCACGGAGGCTACGCCAATGTATTTGCTTGGGATACCGTGGAGAAGATGAACATCAAGTCCAAGATGTGGCGCGATCTAATCGACGACAAGGAGTTCGGCCGATCCGACATTATCACCCTGCAGGATCCGCAAAACGCTGCGAGTCGAGACATGAGCCAGTTCAAGTTCCTCAAGGAAGGCGGTGAGGCGATCCTGACCAAGGAACAAGAAAAGGAGCGGGAGGAAGGGAATGTCAACATCGATGCTCTTGGGAGAGTAGGAGACAAGGTGCTTCGGGCGAAGGAAGCAGTGGAGAAGGCGAGACGCGAGCGCGAAGCTGGCGGCGATATCAACCACACCCATTCCAAAGCCCTGATGAAGAACTCGGACGGCAGCACTGCCATGCGCAAGTCGATGATCCAAGACAAGAAAACCGCCTACAACGCAGCAGCATACACCACTGGCCGGGCAGCCGCTTCGTTCACGAGCACAGGTCTCACCCCCGAGACCAGTGGCGAGCGCGCATTGCTGTCCGACGAAGAATATATGCTGAAACCCCGACGTGTCAAGATCAAGGGCTACGCGCGCATGGAGACCAACCTGGGCGACCTGAACATAGAGCTCCACACCGAATTTGCGCCTCGCGCCGTTTGGAACTTTACGCGTCTGGCGCAAAAGGGGTATTATCGCAACATGTCGTTCCATCGCAACATCCGGAACTTCATGATTCAAGGTGGAGATCCTTCCGGAACCGGACGCGGCGGCGAGTCCATCTGGGGCAAGAACTTCAAGGACGAGTTCGAGTCTCCTATGACGCACGACTCGCGCGGTGTCATCAGCATGGCCAATAAGGGCAAGAACACCAACTCGTCCCAGTTCTTCATCACATACCGGCCCGTAAAGCACTTGGACAACAAGCACACCATCTTCGCCAAAGTCGTAGGGGGTTTGGACGTCCTCAAGAGGATGGAGGAGGTGCCGGGCGACGGGTCGGACCGGCCGCTCAACAAGATCACCATCAAGGACGTCGTCGTCTACCTCGACCCCTTCGAGGAGTTCCTGAAGCAGAAGGCGGACCGCGACCTGCAGGCGGAGCGGAAGGCGGAAGTGGAACGCCGCGGCGGGACGGAAGACGACCGGACCACCTGGACGGGCAAGCGGATCCGCGGCAACGGGGCCGCCGAGTCGGGGAGCGGGGGTCCTGGGGTCGGCAAGTACCTGCAGGCGGCGCGGAAGCAGCAGCAGAACACGGGCGAGGAGGAGCTGCTCGAGGGCGACGCCCCGGACACGTGGGAAGAGCCGGCGCGGAAGAAGGCCAAGAGCGGCGGGTTCGGCAACTTTGATGCTTGGTAAAGTTTCTGTTACGTAAAACAAAAAGCGATGTACATACAAAAGATTGGCATTGGGCGGCGTTCAAAGGGGAGATACCCGTAAATAGGGGTTTGACGATATCAATATGAGCTTTGCACAAGTGTTTGTGCTCTCGATTCCATGGTTCATGCGTACATGATTGCCTATCGAGTCCCATTGTCGGCGACGTACACTTGCAACTGACCTACGGAAGTGACAAGCGACATGAAACATGCGACCTCCCAGACGACGTTTGGTACGCCTTCGTGAGCCAGAACAGCCTTGATCCATCGCTGGCCATACCAAAGAGCTTCGTCTACAGGGTCACTTCGGGTTGTCGTACCCTTCCTCTGACCTTACTCGACGTGATGGACGATTGGAGATGTCCTAACGCGCATCGGCCAACTCGATGCTAGGCTGGGCGGACTCGGTATCCGGCCGTTCGTACGCATGCCGCGTTCCGTCCCCGGACACATGGTGGTAAAGTTCAATCTGACGTGATGAGAAGAAATCGAAACCGAGAAGATAGATCAGGTTCAAAGACCGCATTTATTCGTATACTCGAAAAGTATTTCTAAATAGTATTAAAGTATTTTTTTTCTTTTCTTTGGTTCACAAGACTGACTAGCTGGGAGCCGACCGCGACAGCATTTCGATATCCCCCGCTTTTGGCCCCGAGCCTCCCACCAATCCCGCCGACATGTACTCCGAGGTGACGGCAAACGTCTGGGTCCGCATGATCCCCGGACTCTCGCCCTCTTCTGATCCATCATCCCCTGCTCCTCCTGATCCTCCTGATCCTCCTGATCCTCCTTTGAGGATCGTGTGGTCGCTAAACGCGGTGCTCTGGCGTTTATTCGCCCGGCCCCCCGGATTGTCAAACTTGCCGGCGCTGTCCGAGCCGACGTAGGGGCCTCGCCCCCTGGGGAGGGTCGGGATGGCCCCGCCGCCGCCGCCGCATTGCTGCTTGGTCCGGAAGAAGGCTCGCAGGATCGGGATGGAGCAGGCTACTATGGTGGCGTTGGGCTCGGCGATGCCCACGATGTGGAACACCCACATAGAATGGAAGTCTGGTTTGGTTATTCTATTAGTCATGTCCGGGTCCAGGTGATTTTGAAGAAAGCAGGAGAGAGAGAGAGAGAGAGAGAGAGAGAGAAAGATCAAGGCTTACATCTGGTGTTCTCGATATCCAAAAGTCGAATGCCCTCAAAGCCTTTTACCATTCCCGCAAGGCCTGCACTGCAGTGGAAGGTTAGTCAGTGGAAAGAAAAGCATTGTGAGGATAATAAACTTACATAGCACCGACACTGGTGGTGATGAGCATCGCGGCCCTCTTATCAGATGATGTCATGGACACTTCCAACATGCGACTCAAGGGCAAGAAAGCCAGTATAAAGTCGGAGGCGGCGGAGAGGACTGTTCGTCTCGTTAGCTCAATTGTGGAGGGAACCTCGACGAGGGGGGCTGGGAAACCAACATGCTCCCGCAACCTGTAACATTATCCCATTTGATGGGTGTAGACACGAGGACTGTATGCGGTGGTTCTGCGGGTCTACCAGTCTCGATGTTAGGACTCTTTTCCTATGGCATGGAGGAGGGAAAGGGGGCACCATACGATCACATAGATTCAACCAGACCAGAAACAGATGTGCGATGTAGTACGAGTTGATGACCACCAGCAAACCGAGGATGGTCCACCGCTGCCACCCGGAGGTGAAGATGCGCAGCAAGGTGAGGGAGAAGGACAGCTTGGTGAGGGACAGGGCGAACTTCTGGATGTTGTCGCCGACGAGCATGAGCAGCAGGATGGTGGGCTCGTCGATGGAGGCCTTGGCGAACCCGCGGCGGAGCATCTCGGAGAAGATGCCGCTCTGGGCGATGGTGAAGAGCCAGCCGGCCACCAGGGCCCGGTCGTCCCACCATAGCTGCATCCGGATCGCGCGGATGTAGATGCGGGACCCCAGGAACGCGCCCGACACCAGCGTCATGCTCCAGACGACAAAGTTGCCCACCAGGCCCACGTCGCCGTCGAGCTCGGCGTTGAAGCCCGGCGGAATTGGCGGCGCGGACGAGGACATCGAAGGGTTGTGTGTCTATTACACGGACGACTTGCGCGTACGTAATTCGAAAGAGGAGGAAATAAAAGGAATGTAGTGATAGTCGGGCAGTCTTTCTGAACTGGGCGCGCCGCTGAGGTCAAGGAACGAGGGTTTTGTCCAGTTCACGGGAAGGGCGGCAGCAAAGATGGCGTGGGATGGAATACATGACGACAAGTGCCCAAAACTTCAGATGACTCTACACTTTCCAACCAGGGGACTTTTGGATTGGGGCGGTTGCGGCGTTGGGGGGACCCAGAAAGGAGAGAACCAACGAAAGATGCCAAGTCTAGGAGTAAAGTAATATTGTCATGGGCAATCTCGGACCGAGTCGTTGTCAGGCAACAACATCTTTTCTGACGATGCTCACCCCCCGTTCCGACGTGAATGCAAGGGGGCGCAACGGCTTGATGAGCGGTGATTTCCCCAGCCCAGTCCAGTCCAGCCATGGGCGGAAATCTGCAAATCTGCAAGGTTCTTTCTCCCAATAAACAAAACTGGGTGGGGGGTGAGCAGGTGAAGCAAACCCGACTGGATCCAGAAGTTGCGAGCAGATCTATGAGCGGCGGGCGTTGATTGCGAGATTGTCTGAAGTTGTGCCTGGCCAATCGACGCCGTCGTCACAGAGGAAACGTCACGCGCGGAGCGGCGGAAGGGGCCTGGGGGGGGCGGTACCTTATTTCCACGTGCCAGTTCGTGCCCGTGTACGGTTTGGCTAGAATGGGGTAATCTTAATTACTAGTCAACGATCCTTCTCAACCGGGCTGCAGGCTACGAATGAATCCCTCATGGCCTCACGGGCCCCAGATACCGAACACGGACCACCCAGCTTTAATCACAAGTTCTGGGCCCTACGACCAACGACTCCAACAACTCCAACGGCGTGCATATACGACACCTGCATATATTGGGCTCTGTGGTCGCATTATTGCCCGCCCGCCCTGCCGGAGAGGCCCAAAACCGGATGCCGTGTGCTTATCCCAACCACGTCCCGCCCGCCTTAAAAGGGTTATGGCACCTCCTCCCTTGCATAATTTGTGCCCCTGCAGATTCCTCTTCCTATCCAATTTGTGTTCATCTCGCCCCTTGTGGAAACCATCTTCATGGGTGATTACCGCGTCAAGAGCGCGGTGCTGCTGCTACTGTTCGCCTCATGCTCCTTTGGCAAGACTAAAGTGTCAACGGCTACCGGTACCGAGAATGTAATTTGCTGTATGTACCCCATGCCTCCTCCTATCCATGCGGCCATGTGATGGATGTATGGAACCCCCTCACTGACAGTGGCACTTGTCCCCAGTGCGATGCTCTGATACTGGCCGGGTTGAAGGACGTCGTGTTCCTGCCCACAGACCCGGCATATGACGCAAGTCTGACGTACTACTGGTCGGCGACGACACGGGCTGTGAGGCCCTCCTGCTTCGTGCAGCCACAAAAGACCGAAGACGTCTCCAAAGCCCTTCGAGTTCTTTCCCAGACTTCGGGGTCCGGTGATGTGGCTATTCGCTCCGGCGGCCACTCGACTTGGGTATCCAACAATGTGGCCGGCGGCGTGACGTTCGACCTCAGCTTGCTCAACCAGGTTACTTATTCAGGGGATACTGTGAGCATACAATATTGACTATACCCGTGACTATGCATCAGGATTGCCACAAAATGTGTCTCTGTATTCTGCCTATTACTGCACCACAGCCATCTTGCTGACGGGACGATAGAAGATTGCTTCTATCGGCACCGGAGCAAAATGGGGCGCCGTTATGCTGGAACTCGAGAAATACAACCGGACAGCCACAGGAGGACGTGATGGAGACGTTGGCGTTGGTGGGTTGCTTCTCGGAGGAGGCCTGTCCTTTTACACGAGGTACGTTGCCGGAACAAGGGTCCTCCGCGTAGACTCGGGCATTGACAAGAGCCCCAGTAAACGTGGTATTGCATCCAACGATGTCGTCAACTTCGAGGTCGTGCTCGCCCTCGCCAACGGTGCCGTCATAAATGCCAACGCAACAGCCGACCCGGCCTTGTTCAAAGCCCTGAAGGGCGGCAGCAACAACTTCGGCATCGTCACGCGATTCGACATGCTCGCGATGGACGCGACGCCCGGCGGGATATATGGCGGTATCATATTCATGGCGTATGACCAGAAGGAGACAGCGCTAGCTGGGTTTGTCCGAATGATCGACATCAATGGAGAAAATACGGCGGATACCGGGATCCTCCTCTTGACATACAAGAGCCCGGGCCCGGCGACGATCGCCATGGCCATGGTGAATCTGGACGGCGCGGAGAACTCGACGTCTTTCGCACCGTTCCAGGATGTTCCCGTACGGACTCGGGACGAGAATCTGCAGCACGACTCCATCATCTGGCTGGCGGATGCAACCATGTCCACGCCCGAACAAGAGGCGTACCTCCAAAAGGCTATAGGGAGCCTCACGAAGACACTGGAGGAATACACTATCGAGAAGGGTGGTTATACCCAGTGGCGGTACCTCAACTACGTGGATCCGTCGCAGAACCCCCTGAAGTCATATGGAGAGGACAATGTCCGGCGGATGAAGGAGGTGGCAGCGCAGTATGACCCGGATAGGTTCTTCCAGGAAAGGGTCTCATCTGGGTTCAAGCTCTCCAAAGTTGACTAGGATTGGTAAGCAGAAATCGACCAACAGTTGTTGGAAGCGCCTCTATACATGACGGTTGAGCATGTGATTATAACGTGCAAGAATGCCCCCAATGGCAAGTACGCTTGCAATCCTTTATTTGATTAGGATGCCCTTCATCAGCCCAGCGTCTTCAGTAGGCAATTCGTCTTTGAAGAGGAAATAAACGTAGATTTGGGCAAACACGCTAGCACGTACTATTTATTATATCTGACGGATCGCGCCTCCAATCGGACAGTACGGATCGGACCCACTCTGGGGTCAGGGGGAGCCGAGGCCCGAGATCCCCATCCCCATTATTCTGATGCAGCTGAGATGGCTGACTGGGCGGTATACTGTCATGCATGTGCAGTGAGATCAAGGGCGTGGTGGATCCTCCGGGGAAGGTCAACTCCCAGATCTCGTATCTGGCGTTTCCCCATGACAATTGGACTGCATGTACAAGATAAAGGTCTAGACTCTAGGCCACCGCCGATGCTGCTGCCGATCTCCCAGACTAATTATCTCCAATACCGCAAGCAGCAACACCAACATCATCATCATCATGGCTTCGACCGTCACCGAGCAGACCGCCGTCGAGGAGATCGGCCCGGGCCAATTCCGGTCCAAGTTTAACCCGGGCCGCATGGGCAACGCCAAAGCCATCGCGTACGGCGGCTGCACGCTCGGCGTCGCCGTGAGAGCCGCCTGCATGGCCGCCGTGCCTCCCCACCACCGCCTCTACTCGGTCGTGGGCCACTACCTCGGCCCGGCCTCGACGACGGAGAAGCTCGTGTGTATCGTGCACGACACGCGCACCACCAAGTCCTTCTCCACGCGGCGCGTCGTCGTCCAGCAAGCCCAGCCCAACAGTGGCAGCGGCAGCGGCAGCAGCGCCGGAGAGACGCCGATGCGCACGTGCATGGAGCTGATCGCCGACTTCCACGCCGAAGAGCCGGCGGCGCCGGGCATGACCTATTCGGCGGCCCCCTCGCAGGCCTACGCGGGACCGGGTAACCAGTCCGAAACCCCCGCGGTGCTGCGCACGACCGTCCTGTCGCCCGCCGAGGCGAAGGCCGTCGAGCGCGCCCGCGACGTCTTCGCCCTGAACGAGCGCTTCCTCGACACGCGCCCCTGCCGCGAGGGCGTCGCGGCCCAGAACCTGAACGGGGTGCTGGCGGGGCGTCCCACCACCCAAGACGCGCGGGCGCTGGCGGACCGGACGTCGGCCGAGTGGGTGCGCCACAAAAGACCCTCCACCAGTACTAGTCTGCTGCTGGAATCGCCGGCCGACCAAGCCGCCGCCCTCGCGTTTTGTCTGGACGGCGGCCTGTCGTTCCTGCCGCTGACGCTGGACGGGCGCTGGCTCGGCGACGTGGCGGCGTGCTCGTCGCTCGACTTTGCGCTGCGGCTCCTGACGGCGCGGCCGGATTTCAACAAGTGGCACCTCCGGGAGCGTCGGACGGTCGCCGGCGGGGCGGGGAGGACGTACTCGAAGCGCGGCTGTGGGATGGGGAGGGGGGACTGGTGGCGGTTATGTCGCAGCAGTCGATTATGCGGCCGAAGGTGGCGGAGGAGAAGGGGGAAGGGTCGCGGTTGTGAGAGTCCTTGTGGTGTATGACTGAAGAGAGAAGGATAGTGGGGAGGCTGTGTTCCGTTGTGTGTGGTTAGTTGTACATGGCATGGTTCTGCGTCTTTATAATGGTCAGGAAAGAGTTGAGAGGGAACTTAGATCTTCTACATCATAGTAGCACGAGAAGCTTTATAGAATTCATTAGCATTTATTTCGTTAAGGGTTTAGGCAAACTTCAAACGCTTCGCTACTGGTTCAAGTTGTTGACGAGAGAAGTGGCAATACGCTCCTATCATGAACTACTGTCCGTATCGTCCTGTTTCTCATGCCTCGGCAGCCTCTCGTGATCGGCATCCTTCTCCCGGTCCACCGTCTCCTCCACCGTGATGGTCGTCACCACGTTCATCTGGATGCCGTGGCCGTTGTCCTCGACATGGTGCAGAAACTCCTGGCTGGGCCCCTGGGTGGTGCAGGTACTACTGCGCAGCCGCGTCTGCCCGCCCATGCGCCACCACCACCATTGGCTCTCGCGGTCGCCGCCGTCGCCTCCGCCTCCGCCTCCCTTACCCCCCGACCGGAGGCCGCCCCTCATGCCGACCCCCCTTTGCTCATGGGCCCCGAGATCCAGACCATGTTGCCGAACTTGCGCCACTCGGGCGTGCGCATGACGGCGAACTGCCCCAGCCCCGCGTGCCGGATGTCCTCGGGCGTGCTGACGAACATGGTGGTCAGCCAGAGCACCGTGTTCCAGAGCCCGTTGCTCGACACCATGAAGGCGGCGAGGCAGTAGTACGCGCTGTCCAGCTCCTGCACCTGCACCTGCACCTGCACCTGCTGCTGCCCGCCGCCGTTGCTGCTGCTTTGGATGGGCAGGCTCTGCTTCAGCCGGATGATGGCCAGCGGGATCGTGCACACAATGTAGACGAACGGGTAGATGAAGAAGGCCGGGTGGTAGCCCGACGGCAGGTTCGCGGCCCCCGCGAAGGTGACGCGCCCCCCGGGGACGGCTGTTGGTGGTGGCAGCAGCCGCGACTACGCTTCTGGCGCCAGATCTGGAAGAAGATGAGCGTGTAGAGGAGGCAGGTGTAGGGGATCGAGAACAGCACCCAGGACCAGCAGGACCAGAGGCGCTCCTGGGAGTATTTGGGGTTCACCCAGCACTGGTTTCCCAACACAACACATCAGCCGCGACTCCGTGTCATATCAAAGAGAAGTCAAGAAGAAATGGTAGGTAGAAGAAGAACAAAAGGGGGGGGGATCAAACATACCCAGGCGTTGGCTCGGACGTACCAGCCTCCAAACTCCTTTCCCTTTCTGGCCGAAATCATCGAACCGATCACCAGACCCAAAGCCAGGAGCCACGCCACGAAGTTGGTGACGCCGATGACCTTGTTCCGCGCTCGGAACCCCCACACGATGGCCAGGTAGTTGCTCGTGGCCATGCACATGAAGGCGATGCTGCTGTACACGATGCCCATGCTGTTGAGCCAGCCCTGCGCCGCGCAGGCCGCCGTGCCGACGTAGATGCCGTCGCGCAGCAGCCAGACGAGGTTCAGCGACATGCCGAGGGCCGTGTGCAGTTCCGCGGCGAGGATGCTGATGATGAGGAACGGGAACGGGTTTCGGATCGGTTCGCATCCTTCTTCTCTTGCTGCTGCTGCTGCTGCTGCTGCTGCCGCCGCCGCCGGGTTCGTCGGCACGGGCAGCTGTTGGTGGCGGTTGTTGTAGTTGTAGCTCCGGGTCAAGTGGCTTCGGGACACGGCGCTGTTGTTATTGTTGTTGTTGTTGTTGTTGTCTTGGCCGCCGACTTCCAAGTGCCTCTGGACCGGTATGGCCAGCGACAGGTCCAAGGAGATTTCCGATCGCGTCTCGCCGCCGGGACTCTGGTGCAGCTGCCGCCACCGCCATCGCCGGCGTCGGCTGCGGGCGGCGTCGATCAGCAGTTTGGACATCAGGTACCCAAAAAGGGTCGCGGTCGTCACGAAGGATATGATGGACACCACCGTCACGGCAACCAGGCCATTGTGAAGACGGCCCTCCAGACCGTACAAGGTATCGTTCGCCTCTGCCAATGTGCCGTTGCCCTTCTCTCCTGTATCCATCCTGGCTGCTGGCTGCTTGGTCGGTGCCCGTATTAGAGTGTTACACTGCCACCCATCCCACGGTGTGGCCACCGAATCCGAAGGAAAAGTCTCGACTTGGCTCCGTTGTTGAATAAGTAAGCTATGAGCAGGGCCGAGTCGTATTCAATCAAGTAGTTTGAATCCAAAGCAAAGGTAAGAGGTCAAAAAAAGTTGACGGCAGATGTATTCACTTCGGCACGTCGTGACCACGAGGTCCCCCAGTCCGGTACTGAGCCCGGCTTCCTTTTTCTTTTCTTCTCTTCTTTTTCTTAATGCTGCGGATAAGTAAGGGATTACCGAGTATTTATACCTACATACAGTTATTTGTTTGTTCCGTATGTCCTCAAATCACGGACGGAAGCGACACTCCTATAAATTTCCCAGCGTGTGGCCGAGGCGCGCTTCCCAGTTTGCTTGCCCGACCGACTTCGGATGTCGGACATGTCTTTTGGTCGAAGTCCGAACCAGAGCATCGGATGCGGGACGTTGCACAAAAGCCTCAGCTCCCCCAGGGTTTAATTACTCCTTTGGGGGTTCGGTTAGGCTCTCCTTGCTTGGCTTGTCATTTCTTACCAATTGTCTTCGTCCACTCGGTGTCCCAGGCTCGAATCGTGTCAGGACATGTTCGCCTTTGGGAGCGTACGCACAACACGTTACGTGCGTTCGCTGCAATGCCTCAAGTACCCAAGTTTTTCTATTCAGTCGTCCGAACAGAAGATTTGATCTGGAGAAGAAGAAGAAGAAGAAGAAATCTGTTCAGTTGTATGTGATCCTGAGATACTGTCTGTATATAACTTCAACTCTGAAGCAATGCCACACAGTGTCTGTTCGTCCGGTCGATATGTTATGTTAACCAAAACGTCGACAAACGAACGAGTTTCAGGTCTAATTAGCCGCCCAAAAGACATTTCTTTATCACGACTGATTCAGCAGCCCCTTGATTCTGTATGGCAATTGGTGGGCTGCTTCTTGTGGCTGAAATGCAAGGAATGATGCAGTTTGTGTAGTAATCCGTAGCTTCCGTCCGAGGATCGACGGTGTACCGATGGATCGGGTCTTCTTCTTGTGTGGTTTAACCCTAGCTAGGGATAATGCACAACATGGAGCCAACCCTTGTTGACACATGACCAGCTCAGAGTTGATCATGTCCCCCAACTCGCCGACCTTGATGAAGTTTGCTACCTGGGGCTGATGCGGGAAAGGGATGGCGGCAAAAATTGATTTAATAGCTAACTGCTTGTCCTACCCACTCACCCCCCAAATTTCTCAACGGAAATAGGGCTGAAGACACTTGAAATTAAAGACAATGGAGGAGACAAGGAGACACACCCTGGATGGGCACGATAAGACCCGGCCGTTGGGAGGTCAAGGTCGGTGACAGGCTATTATTATTGGACCCGACTGCTCTGCTGCTGGCGCTCCGAAACGAGCACCCACATATCCTTGTGCGCCAAGAGCCCGCCAAAGCTGCCTTCGGTCCACGGCTGGCCCGGCCGCGCAAGGGACCAGTCGAAATTTCGCATCATCTACGCCATTCGGGTTAGCCACACACACACTCTCTCTCTGGCCCAGCTCATGTCATGTCACATGCTCGTTTCCTCTGTTGGGTATGAGGGGGAAGGGAAGCGAACGGAAAATGGAGGGGTTTGTTTGTGTTTAATCACACTTCTTTTCTTTTCACTGTCTTACCTCGAAGACGGCCTTGCCAATTTCCATGGTGGCGATGAACTTGCCCATGCACTGGTACCTGCCGTAGCTGAACCCGAGCTCGTGCACGCGGTGCATATTGGCCAGCTTCTCCTCGTCCTGCTCCTGCTCCTGGAGGAGCCAGCGCTCCGGTCGGAAGCTCGCGGCGTCGTCGCCGAAGATGGCCCGGTCGAGACGGTGCGTCCAGACGGAGTAGAGGATGTTGGTGCCGCCGGGAATGAAGACGGACCGGCCGTCGATGACGACCGTGTCCCCGCCGTCGGGGACGCGCTTGGGGGACGCGTTGGTCACGGGGCAATGGATGCGCATGCTTTCCTTGATGACGGCTTGCAGGTACGGCAGCTTGCGGGCGTCCGCGTCGGAGATGACTTCTCCGTCAGCCGAGCTCGCGTTGGGTTTTAGGAAGGCGTCGTCGATCTCGCTCTGCAATTTCGCGTAGACGCGCGGGTGCGTCATCAGATACAGCAAAATGACGCTGATGACCGACGCCGTGGTGTCGGCCCCGGCCACCATCTGCAGCGTCGTCTCGGACAGGATCTGGTCCTCGGAGAGGCCGTGCCGGAAAAAGGAGCCGATCATGTCGGACCGCTTGTCGTTCGCGGGGTCGCGCTGCAGGCGGTCCCGGATGATGTCGCGCGCGTTGCGCAGCAGCCTACCGAACCCCGTGGCGTCTTTGATGGAGATGCCGACGTGGCGGGCGACGAGGGGATGGTGCAGGAGCCGGTGCAGCCCCGTTGCTAGGACGATGTTGAAGAACCACATGCCCTCCTCGGACGAGCGGGCGATGTCGTCGACGTCGCGGTCCGCCCGGAGGTGTCCGAAGGGCCGGCCCCAGCTGATGTCGCTGATGACGTCGAGGGTGAGGTACTGCACCTTCTTGGAGAAGTCCACGGGCTTCGCCAGGGCGTCGGTGGAAAGGTACGAGGAGCGGAATAGTCGCACGAATTCGGCAATGTGGACGTCGATCGACTTCTCTAGGCCGACATTCTCCTTGCCTGAGTACTATTGTCCCAAGGGTTGGCGGATCACATTAGTCAAACCCACTTTCGGTGTCTCCTGGATGTTGTACCTACCCCTGACGCCATCCGCTGCCTCAAGTCCATATGCTTCTCCTCATCCATCTGGCTGAACACGTGATCTCTGTCGCCCCTGTGCCGGGTGGCCTGATAGAACCAACCGGTCCGGCGGTAGGGGGAGCGGACAGCGTTGATGCGCATGATGAGCTCGGGCGAGGCGGTTATCAAGTCATTGGGTCCTACCCGGGCAATGGGTCCTACGTGGACGGTAAATTTCAGCCCCAGCATCCAATTGTGGGATGACCTGTTGTATACTCTGCAGCACTTACCATATTTCCTGCACGCCTCGTCATATTTCAAATGTGACTTCAGGCTCAAGATTGCCCAGACATGCCATAAGTCGGACCACCCAGTGCTCCACGGGCCTTTGAAGGCCCTGAGGCGATAATATGCCCGGAGTTTCTGCAGCAGATAAGTTCCTAGTGCAACCGATGCGATTGCCCAGCGAAAGTCATATAGGTAGGTGAAAACCCCCATATTGACGTGGTGCTTTGGCGTATCTTGTTAGTTCATGAAAACCCACCCCAGAAAGAGCATGGTTAGGGGGAGAAATACCAGAGGGTGAGGAGTTCTGGCCGATCACGGGACATGACGGAGACGTACATTTGATTTCTGCCTGTGTCGTATAGTATGCAGCCAAGAGATGTATGCTACTCCGATGCAACCCTGGTCGTTGTATGCGGCTTGATTAGTGGAAGATTTACAGACCAAGGTGACAATCTCAGACGTTGGGGTATTACATTTACTTCTCCAATCTATTTGTCCAATACTACATCCTGTTGTTCTTCGTATTTGGGGTAGCGACGGAAGCACAAGGGGTCGTTTCTCGCATCAAGATACCGTAGGACGGAAATTGATATGCATTGTGAAGCGCAATCATCCGCGCAACGAACAAAGTATTCACCCAGATCGTAGCTAACATTTAATGAATCTCTCTCCATTGGCTTTGATCGTGCAAAGCTTCCAAGGGGAAAAGTAGTCTAACCAGTATTGTTCAATATTATTTCACTTAAGACAAGCGAGGAGTCTAACTCGGCAAATATTTCGCCCAAATCAAAACCTCCCTCGTCGTTGCCTTGCTTGAAGCTGTGGCCAAAATCGTCCTAAAGTGATGGGAAGTAAGTGTTGTCTTCCTCACAGGGGCTTTGCGGTCTTTATACTTGCATCAGTATTTTCAACACGATCCCGCGCATCTCTGGCAAATGCAGTCGCCCCCGAGTCCACACTCAAGAGAATCACAGTTGCTGAGAACTATTTGTATATAGGGAAATATTCCAGCTTCTAGCTTGATTACATGTTCGTAGTGCATACGTACAGAAAAATGATTGAAAGGGGGAAGACTGGGTTTTCTATTCATCAACCCCCTTTCATTTTGCCAAGATATAGGACTACCACTTTCACCCCTCTCTTTTACCCCTATCTAGTTTCCCGGCTTATGAATCAGAGAATGCCTCCATGGCAGCCTCAGCAATCGCTCTTCAAGCATCTACCTTATCCTGAGCCTGACCCCGAGGGCAAACCTCCACAATCGCGCGGATGTGGTCGATGGCGGTCTGCATCGACTCCTGCAGGCCGTTGGGCTTGACGTCCTCGAGCAAGCCCAAGCCCAAGGTGCCGCCCTTTTCTATGCAAACCGCCTCAAACAGCTTCTCCATCCTCGACTGCTCTTCTTTGGACTGCGGATCCTCCCTCCTTCCGTTCCACAGGAAAGCTCGCGTAGGGTTCCACCGTGTGGCAGGGACGATACCGCTAAACTCCCAGTCCAAGACCGCCGTGATGGGGATGCCGGGGCTGGTAGGGTCGCACATAATATTGGCAAAATGCAAGTCCTTGTGGGCCAGGACGTACTTGACGCTGTCTAGCTTCGGTTTATACGGCTCCGAGGTGATAGCGGAAATGAGACGTTGAATACGTGGCACCATATCCTTGAAGCGCTCTAGGGAAGTATAGCTATCGAACGGGCCATGGCCAAGGGGGTTGAGAGACTCTGGGCTCTCCTCCTCGCCGGACCAATTCTTCTCGATGTCCGGCACCTGCCAGAACGTCTCCTCCAGCGGAGCTCCAGGCGTAACGGCTCCGTTCTCCTCCAAAACGAGCCCCCCAACCAGCCCCGGCCAGGGCTTAGAATTTAGTTGGACCAGGAAACCCATAAGCTGCTCAACAACGTTCTTCTTGTCGTCGTCACTTAGCGTATGGTAGATAATATCGATGCTGGTCCCCGGCGCACGTTCCAGCAAGGTAAACTCGTGTCCGATGGGGTTGTCTGTACTGGCACTAAAGCGTACGATACCGGGTACGGGTATCGTGGTGTTTTGGCGAACCCAGGTCATCACGCCCACCTCGTTCACGGTTTTGACGCGGGGGAGGTGGCGGCCCGAGACTCGCAGTACCAGAGTAACGGACCCATCATCCGAATCAGCACGGGCGTCCGGGATCTGGTGCTCAAAGCCCTCGTAACGAAGCAGATAGATCGAGTGGTACTCGGCGGTCACCTGCAGCGGCTTAATGCTGGTGGGGACGGGCAAGCCCAATGTCTGGCTCAGTTCTGCGATGGATTCTTCGGGCAGCCTAGGGGGAGGTAATCAGCTGGTGTTCCCATGGTGGAAGGGTGCAGGCTGGATTGCGTGGACGGTTTGGTTGAGTCTTAGACAACCAAGATCTCAAACACGATAGACGTAGTAGGATGGGTATGGATATACGGCTTCAAGAGGAGCCAACATTGAATAAGGTAAGTAAGTACCTGGAGTTGGCGGGTTAAGGTGGTGCAACACCGTGTGGGGTAGGGGCAGCTAGGCTTTGAAATGGCCAAGCTTTGATTTGTCTAGAATCACCTCACTTATAAACCAAGTATTTATCAAGATACGTAAGGTTTTGCCAGCGTAGCTGTAGATGAGAACAGGGTCTCGCGAAATCGGCACTGCGAACAGCCGGCATATTGGTATGCATCACCTGGAAAAGCTTCTGACCTTATTTGGACCCAAAGCAGAGCAATACAAGCATTTATTGAACACCATGTTGCTGTACTCTGTAGCTATACGGTAATTCAAGCTTGTGGCCATCAAGCCTTCACTCGATCCTCAACTACCACAGGCAAATCGATACGCTTTCATGCATGCCAATCAGCGCGTCTCTTCAGTTAAGGCCCTGCAGTTTCCGCCTGGAAGTCGAACGTGCCTGAAACCATCATCATGCTCTCTTTTTCAGACATACTGTATGGAAAGCTTCCCGCTGTCTTCAAGAAAGATTTTGCTTCCTGAGCCCATGCTCTCATATAGCTGGGAATGGAGTTTTGCAGGTCGGGCCATAGTCTGTATGATACGGGAGATATTGGATATACCGATGGTATCTATGGGTAAGCTGAAGTTACTTGGTCGGGCTGATACCCAAGTCAAAGTGAACGGTTCGGGAGGTGCAAAAGGAAATGATCGATATGAGGATGGTTGAGTATAAGAGCTAACATTATCATAAAGAATTAAACTTGGTGAAATCGAACATGTTGTCCAGAGACATGTGGTCCGAGTCGTTGCAAAGTGTTTAACGGGGAGGGAGTGTATTTTGTCCCTGACTCCATATTCAGGGGCTTCAGGGTTGTCGAGGGCAGTCTCTACGAAGGGAAATACTTCAGTTTGTGGCAGTTGCTGTCGCTATTGGTTAGGAGCAGGATACCGCGGCGGAAAGCTGTACTCCTTCAGAATATGCCCAAGGTGTCAATGGATCTGTTAGAAGCTTCGGAACCGTTCTTCGGCACCACTCATGGCTTCAGTGAACTTGAGACTGGTCTCAGTACGTATCACCATCCGCCGACCAGTCGCTGTATTCAGCTATCCACCATCACAATAGATTATACACACACTGAAATAGGCTGACATGTTTATATATTTAATGCCAACTCAAAATCTCTACACGAGGAAGGACTGAGCATGATAATTACAACTCTTCCCTTTGATGCACTAAGATATATTTACCACCACCACCCCCTTTTTTACTCTTATCTAATATGAAAGCAGTTTTTAGACTTCCATCAAGGACACCAACATTCTCAGCACTTGGCTTACGGGAACAAAAACTAGTAAGAAAGGTTTCCAATAACAAGATAACTAAAATCGAATATTATAAAGGCGAGAACAGAAACAATACCGATAAGTACGACCTTCTTGTCTGGTGGCCACTCTAAAGGGCTTGCTGCGTCCTTGCCACCCACCCAGTCGATGAGGTCGGAATCGTTGGTTGGCCCAATCTCAGTCATTGGGGGAGTTATCGCGGGAACATTGTATCTCGACATTGTCTTAATTCAAGCCGCCTTCGGACTGGTTCCTCTTCGTCACATACGTAAGCAAGTCGTGTATTTTGCTCCTCGTAAGCTGGTTTGCAAGAGAAACTAAGACAGATAAGACCCCGAGAAAGGTTTCTGCGGCCTGCGGAGGCTTGCAAGCCGACTGCGGACTGTCCCTGTCCCGTTTGTTTCTCCGCAGAAACTCCACCCAGCCCCGTGGAACTTTCGGTAGGGTCAATGATACCGAAATGTCGCCTGTCAATGATATTGAATGTCTCCAAATATATGGTTCCATGTGCGACACATTTAAAGCAGGTATGAGCAGCGCGCCGTAAAACTTCTTGATGCAGACATTCCACAGTGCTGCAGCTGAGATTGTTGGAGTTGAAGCCGAGTGGTTCCTGCGTGCAGCAGTCAATACCTAGTCATTGTCATCGCCGAACAACCCGGTTAAAAGTACAGCTTTTTATATTCCTATATACTTATAAATGATTATTTTGATATGTAAAGTCTAGCAAAGCTTCCATAAACGTGCCATCGAACTTGTCCGAACGCGCGGTGTTGGTGCGTAGGAGAATGCACAGCACACCGGGCTCTTGGCAAAAGTCGGATCGGGCAACAGTGCCTGAACGTCAACCTCGTGTAATAAAAATCTAACTGGCTTTGCCTTGAAATCAAATTCGAATATATAAGTCTTGAGATCAATCGATCTTCGTTTTCAAATAACCCTGGTTATTACTGGAAGACTCCAATTTTGGTATTGATTTGTGTCATATTTCTGGAGGTGATTTGGCGCATCGCTCCTCTAGACCATGCACTTGCAGACTCACCGAAGACATCCCCACGGAGCCCATCAACTCGACACATGTGCCAAATCTAGAGCGTCTGCGCTACTAAAGCGCACAAGCACCTAGTTTCACAGCACATAATCCATTCCTGGCATGGGAAGTTTGCTACAAACGTGCTGTAAACCTCCTGACGAGATCCATCAAGCCTCCAGGTTTGGATAGTGAACGGAGACCAGGACTCATAGCGTAGATCGCATGCGCTCCATGGCCGATTGCCCACGCTCGACTAACCCTTCTGTAAAATAGAAAGTCGAATAGTCCAGCTCTTTCCTAGGCCTCTCAGAAGTCGGATGCGACTGTCATGGACGCTCGATAGTGGCACAATAAGACCCTGATACCGCTGGAGGTCGTTGGTACGATGCTGCCTCCTCTTGCGATTGCAGGGCGGCAACGATGAACCAAATGTCTTCCAATGGATGCATTCAGATATGAAGAGGCGCTCTTCGGTGACAGAATCCGGCAGTCTCTTGCTTGTCCATGGTACAAGAGGGACTACCGTCGTGATATCGTCGACCTATCTTCTTTTGCCCATATAAGTCCAACTCAAGTTCATCCGCCGACTGCACAGCAATTTCACAATCTCTTCTCTTTATTTTTTTTTGCTCGTCGTATTACTGCAAGGTTAGATTACCCCGCACCAGTCATCACCTCTTTTTTTCCGCACGAAATTTGGTGTTCGCGAAGCCCAACATGGCCACGTCGTCGCATCTTCATGTTTTCGTCAACTCAGCTGGGGACCAAGAGCCCAGCAAGCCCCAGCCACATCCAATCCAACCCATCGACCCAGTAAGTCGCTCATGCTTCGCTGCATATAAATAAGAAAAGAAGAAGGTAATAACAAGAACAAAAACCCGCTAATTCATTTTTGATCAAGACGTTTGGAAAATAGAAAAAGTCCTTGACGAACCTCTCAATTGCGCGGAGTCGTTGGTTCCATGGGGTATGCATTTGACCCATGGGGTGGGGTGTTGGTCCAGAATGAAGTAGAGTGGAACTCAAAATACCTGCAGCGCTCCCGTCTTACATTGATCAAATTGATGGCACAGCTGCTTACTAAAGTTATACATCATAGGTTATGTACCTATATGTAGGCAAGCTGGAAAGCAGGCAGTCAATTGACCTCGTTGATCACTCATGTTGCACGTGACTGCGCGTACAGCAGGCGCCAATGCCAAATTTAGGATCCATTCAGCATGACGAGATCTTGCCATTGACGGTAAAATCTGTAGCACTGGCAACCTTATGGCAAAGATCACGATGCAATCACCCCGCGTTTCACCCTTCAATAATACTTGATTGAAAGGACGACTTACGAGTTGCTGTTGCCACGCCATCCATCGCATGCTTCCAATTTCGCAGCCTGGTACTGAATACACACCAAGCGCATCGCATGGGCTGTTAGTGCTTCCTCAACCACCTTCTTTTTTCTGTTTTCATAGAGGATAGGCATCACCTGTCCAAGGACAAAATGCCGCCCACCAAGAGAAAGCGACAGGCGCGCCTGGCCTTTGAGCCGACTGGCGCATCAAGTTCGCCTGATCAGCGCACGCCGCACGCTAGAGTAAGGTATTCAAATCAGCCGGTTATGCCGCCTCGCTCGTCGCCATTGAAGCCGGTGAGCTTGAAGCGTTCATCCGGCACCCAGAAGACCATTGGTGAAGCTACTGGTATGTTCATTATTTGTTGTTTCCGTCGTTTTTTAGATGGCACCAACTTTCATTATTCCAGTTGAGTGTTGTCTTGTACTGGCCATTGACTTCATTTTTGTTGACCTACCCACGTTTCGCTTTTCTTCTACCAAACATAGGTACATTAGGTATTCACCCTAACAGTCACACTGAAGTGAGCTGCTATTGAGCCTCACCATCGCACTCTGAATTGTATCTGCGAACTTCCCTCTGCACCTTCTTTTTTTGACACTACATCCATGCCAATCTGTTAGGCCGAATTCTTACCACAAAATGCGAACAGGCAAGGTCAGCACCAGCCAGCCCGTTGCTAGTTTCATGCCTAGATTTACTGGCAGCCAGCGTCGCGCCGCCTTAGAAGACTCATCCGATGAGGAGGCCGCGGCTGAAGGTGTAGTACTGCATGATAGTTCTGGCGGCGAAGATGAACTACCGTCTCTGGAGCACATCCCTCCGCCACGCTCTTCTCAGTCTGTGTCTACGAGGTTGAAGCGCACTGTGCTTTCTGACGACGATGATGAAGAGGAAGAGGACGATCAGCCTGTGCCTTCGAGTTCATCGCGACGTCGCGTTCCACTCATCAATCTGGATTCTGATGAAGAGAAAGAGGACGATGAGGATGATGTGCCTGTCCCTCCTAGCTCATCGCGACGTCGTGCTCCCATCGTCAATCTGGACTCCGACTCAGACGATGAGCTGGTTATCTTGTCTCCAGCAAAGAGGAGGAAGATAGGTCCTGGTTCGCAGCCACGCCGGTCTGGCAGCGACCAAAACTCATCAGATGAACAGCCCGACCAATCTCCCACCAAGTCGGGTAGAAAGCTTGTCGCCAGAAAAGGTAGACTGAGTCAGCATTCAGCTTCGTCACCAACCAAGCGGCACAAAGGCCATCGGAGTGACAAGCAGAAGAAGATGGAGCTACTGAGACGCCGAAGAGCCGGGGAGAAGATTGAACAACTCACATCATCAGAGTCGGAAGATGACGGCGAGAAACGTGGAATCTACGACACAGATAGTGACGAGGGGATGCAAGCCTTGAAGGAGTTCGATGACGACGATGATGAGGTGGACGTTGAGGCAGAGCTTCCACCACCGTCGAAAAAGTCCAAGAAGTCCAAGAAGTCCAAGAAGTCGGCTAAGAAAGCACGCAACCGAGACAGCGATGGGGAGAAAGACAGTGATCTCGACTCATTCATCGAGTCAGACGAAGATGGACCTCTCGGTGCACCCGATATCGCTATTCCCTTAGAGTTCACTGCACAGGCGACCATGCCATTGAAGGATCAGTTCCCATACGTGGTGGAGTGGCTGGTACATAACCGGATCAACCCTCGTTTCGACCGAGAAGATCCTGTGTACGTCAACGCCTGGCGCAAGCTCGATGACGAAGTTCGTGGCTTGGCCTCTTCCAAATTCACCAGCTCGGCGTGGAAGCCCGAATTCTACCGCACCCTTCGCGGTCGACCAAAGATCGATACCTACGAAATGGACGCTGGCGATGCGGGCAAGTATGAAACCTGCGAGGCATGTGGCCGTAGTGGGCATCCAGCAACCTGGCGTATCGAGTTCCAAGGCACGCCGTATCGCAAAGAGACACTGGACGAAATCGAGTCTGATTCGGACTCCGACTCCGACAGCGATGATGATGACCATGCCTCAGTCGACTCGCAGGGCAATTCGCTTCCCCCGACCAACAAGCAGTGGGTCGTTGGTTCGACTTGCTGCAGCAATGCCGAGACTGCACATAGCCTTCTGCATTGGAAGTATGCGCTGAAGGAATGGGTGGAGGACCGGCTCGAGAGAGATGGGTGGATGAAGCCAAACAAGCTTAAGGAGCGTGAGAAGCTGAAACTCAAGAAGCGCAACAAGCTCGCCAATACCATTGTCGATGGCTGGCGTGATACAGGCGTTGTGAAAGCTCTCTATGGCGACTTCAAGCAAAACCTTGAGAGCGCCCGGAACAAGACTACTACGGGACGTGGTCGCTGGCGTTAGGATACCCCACTACGCACCCTTATGCGAAAAGGCTGCTAGGGGCCTACAGAAGGTGAAAAGGTTCGTTACGAGGTATGATTCACGGCAAATATCGGCTTTTTGGCATGGAAGTTTCACGGACAGTGGTAGGCGGTAATATTCTTTTCGGGTATTGCATGGCGTGAAGGGGATCTTTCATATGGAGTCGCAGTCGTCTTGTTTTGCAAGGGGTTCCGGGACTTAAGGTTCGATGCATTGGCTTCATCCATAAATCAACTGCTTGGAATGTGGTCAGGCCACAGAGTATTCGATATAGGATAAGGGGGCAGGTACACATTCGTATGGAATCAATTCATTCTCATAGAAAAAGGCATGCTGTCCGACCATAGAAGTCGCATAATTACATGTTCTCAGAACCTGTCCAGACCGCGATGTACCAGGATCACTTCGAAACCAACTGTGCTTGCAAATTTGCGCAGCTTCATCTATCCAGAGATCGGCTCCACGCTCAGCTATACTGCCGCACGTACTCCTGGCGGTGCGGGTTCTCGTCCAAATCGTTGCTCCGGTTGAGGGGCGTCCACTTGGGCTCATCCTTGAACAGACGCATGGCCTGGATGTACTGCAATCAAGTTAGATATATATGCTCAGGGGAAACCGCAGACCTCAGCCCTGGTGGTGCTTACGTTGCTCTCGCTTGTGGTGAATCTGTGGTAAATGCCAGGGGGCAAGATGATCAAATCGTCCTGTGCGTGACGTTGTTAGTAACTTGCAAGCAAGCTGCGATGTTCGCCACAACATCATCAAACGTCACTACATACCTTCTCCAGGTAGATGCGCATCCACTCGTCACCGCGGCTGCGGACGTCGAAGTAGCCGGCACCGTCGCGGATGTAGCGAATCTCCTCGTCTTCGTGCAGGTGCTCGGAGAAGAAGTTCTTGACCTTCTCCTCGTAGACGTCGCCCATCTTCTCGGGGCTCACGGTGATCTCGTCGCGGTTGCGGTACCCCCGCTCCTTGGCCAGCTCGTCCACCGTCGCCAGCGTCGGGTGCCGCGAGTACGTCACGCCCACGGCGGCCAGCTCGGCCTCGCTCAGGGCGCGGCCGCTGTCGTGGGGAGGCGCTGGTCGCCCTGGTCATCATAGTCAGTCAATGAATAGGAAGAAATGGTTTGACTCAGGGGTTAGGCAGGTGGGATAAGCAAAGCAAAGCGCCAAGGGGCATTTGATGTGCATCCAATAGTGGCTGGGTATGGAAAAGGGGATTCGCCATGATGATGAGTCGAGAATCTCACGATGTGCGCAATGGGTCACAGCATGAGTGGGCAGAAGTTGCGCCGCGAAACATGACGATGCGGGGTTTTTAAGGGACGTGCAACTCTCTCAACGTTCGTTCGTTTTTCTTGTATGGGAACTTACCTCAACATTGTCATACCAGTAGGCCTTCATCTCGTTGGTGGGGGTTTTTCGTCCTTTGAATTTAGATATAAAATCGCTCTGGCAATAAGTCGTTGGGAATAGAACTGAATCAATAAAAAAAAGGTAATCCTTCACATGAAAAACAGCGATCATCTCATCTTGATATACCACCATCCAAAGAGAGATGACCCTGAAAATAGTGCTTGCATATTGCCCCGCCTGAGCACGCCATTAGCGCTGATTCAACCGGCTGGTGACGTCGGTGGGGCAATTGGGCATTCTGGCACTAGTCAGACAAGACAGATGTGAGAGACTTGCTTGCCCATTGACTGGATCGAATATGGTCAGCATGGTGCATATTTCAATATGGCATCGTCAAGGATTCTCGGCATACTTTTACAAATGTTGATGCTCGGTGCATGATGTAGGCATTTGCTGTATGAGCTGGTAACCGACTACCTAGCACTGAAGCAGCAAATGTTTTATTTACGACAGCCATTCCCTTGGCTAGTTGTTTCCAACAGTACTTTGCTAAGTTCATTGAATTCACACATGCCTACTTTATGTATTTAACAAAGCAATGCTACATGTGTTTGTTATACGCTCAATATACACTTCAGTCTGCCAGGCTGAGTTTGATCACCTTCAACTCGACTACTACATATGATGTCGAATAGGTTAGAGCGGAATATCAGGTAAGAGGCTGTATAGAGTCACCTCTATCAGCGAGATTCTTCGTAATCATATAGCCCACTAGAAAGTACAAACGAATGTGCGGTAACACCCTTCGTCTAAATACACCCACTATTGGTGTAAAGGTCAACCTTGTCTAACGCCGTAATGGATATCCCCTATGCAGTCCTTGCCATGTCTCGCCATCGTAGAAATAGAATTCAAACGCTTGCAGGAATCGAATACTGATTTGTCAGCCCCTCTATCGGACCTCCGCAGCGGCCAAATCGGGTCCGCCACCAACGGCAAATTCATTATCAATGGCAGTGGCGGCTTCTTCACGCGGACGGCCTTCGAAGATCCTGCGCCACCAGCTCGGGGGGTCCAGAGGCCTCGAGCCGTTGTGCATGGGCGGGTAGACATCTGTGAAGAAGTACCAGATGTGACCAATCACAACACCCATGATCTCGTCCTTAGGGATAGTCCCGTGCATAACCAGGCTGAATCCCATCAACACCCACGGCAGGTACGGCGCGGTGAATACAAGAAGACCCAGGAAACTGAGCCGGGTGTCAGGGTTTCGGCGCGACCAAATGTAGACCATGATGGAGGATAGAGGGTGCCCGAGGAACGGCATGGCGACCAACGGCGATAGGACGAGAAGGAAGGCCATCGAGTACATGAGCAGCCAGGAGAAATACGCTGGCGACCGACCAGATGATTCTTCAAGGAGTCGCGAGTAGCGTTGGAGGAAGTAGACGTGGAATAGTAGGTCGAGAGAGAACGGTCCGAAGTAGAGGAATGTCGTCAACATTCGCCAATACTGCAATGAGCTCGTTAGAAACTTGCGCCGCACAGGAAATGGGTACAGGGTGTCAACTAAACGACAAAGCTTACCTCCCCCTTGGTAAAAACGGTGCGAACACTATAGAACAGTTGGTATGGCGACACCATCTGGCACTGGACGAGGGCGCTCGTCAGGACGGTGGCTGTCGTCCACCACCGTGTACAAATGGGCATCTCCCAGAACCAAGCCTCCAGAGGGTTGCGACCGCCATCGCCGGGAATCATTTGATCCATGATGAATTGTCGGTGATGTGTGAAGTTGCAGGCAGTGCTCTCAAAACGTCTCGAAACTGGTTGTGTTGAAGGTTGTCCGTTACGGAGCCTCGGCGTAGGTAGTTAAGACAGTCTGCGGTCAGAGTGACGGATGGGTTCGGTGGATTCGGCAGCGTTGCAGCAAACGAACAACAACGGTCTAGAATTGCACACACGACATGCAGGAAAGAAGTGGACGACAAACGAAACAAAAAGCAAATCAAATGCAATTGGTGCTATGTATAGGGTTGCGGAGAGCGGTATTTACTGCATCTCTTCTCTGCGTTTCTCTAATTGAAGAGAGGTGTGATCTGGCTTCTAGGCAGGATGGCAGGCGGCTGTGTTGGAAATAGGTTAAACTTATTAGTGGAAGTTGGGTGTGTTACTCAATTCAATGGCTGCATGGCGGCCAAGTCATCGTTCGGAGTTCACTAATCGACCCCTGGACACCCCAATGGGATGAGGAGAGGACAAGTGGAGGATAGTGGGATGTTGCACAATCTGTCAGGGGTTCCATTTATGCAGTGTTATGCAGAACATAAACTCATTATGGGAACCAGCCACTCGAAATTGTGGCTGTAATTAGCCAGACCCGTCGTAACTGCCCGAGCTTTTCAATTAATATGAAAAGGGAAAGGCTGGGCTGACCCGACGCGGGAAAGCGCGCCAGGGGAGCGCGTCGTTTCGCGATGCGCCCAATTGAATTCAGTATGGAATTCCAGTCCCCCAGCCACTCGATTTTGTCGCCAATTACTCCCTTTCATAAGCCCGCTCCCCTGCCAACTATCCGAAATCAGTTTTATTGTCACTCTTCCTTTTCCATTTGCATTCCAATTGCTACCATCCATCATCAGCGCGCTCGGCCATTCCCTCCTTCCATTTAGGGTTCATCGAGTTCAACAGACATTTCCGCAACTTCTTCCTTGGGGGCCTGTTGCAGCAAACTCCATCTCTCGTTGTCGCATCTCTTGTCGCACCTTGCGCCTGGACTTCGCGACTTTCCTACCTGGAGCGCTTCATTCGCAGGACGCAGGGTCCTAGCATACGCTGTCTTTGCCTGGTGGTCCATCAACTGCATAGATGAATCGAGGTTCTAGCGGCGCGGGTCGGGGTCGGGGACGGGGGCGAGGACGACCGTCCGGAGGTGGCCGTGGAGGCAGTGCCGCCGCCGGCGGTGCACCTGCAGTACAGCGTAAGCCATGACGCATCTTCTCACTATTTGGTTGATCCTGTTACTAATGCGACTCCTTTAGCCGGCGACCCAGTTCCCATTGGCAGAAAACGACGCTACAGACCGGGTACCAAAGCCCTCAAAGAAATCAGAAAACTCCAGTCCAACACCGACCTATTAATACGGAAGCTTCCCTTCGCTCGTCTCGTAAGTCTACCTCGCCTCGTACTTATAATGCCTTTTTTTACGGCCACTAACGTGCATTTTATAGGTGCGCGAAGTTGCTCTGCAATTCCGACCCCGTGACGAAGGCATGCGATGGCAGTCGCAAGCCATCATGGCCTTACAAGAAGCTGCCGAAGCCTTCCTCGTACATCTTTTCGAAGACACCAATCTGTGTGCCATCCACGCCAAGCGAGTCACAATTATGCAGAAGGACATCCAGTTGGCAAGGAGAATCCGCGGTGTCTGGGGTGGCATTGGCTAAGACTCGGTCGTGGCGGTGGACGGAAAGAACTTGATACCCATCATGCTGCTTGGCATCTACCTGCAGCCGGCGGAGTTCGGATTGCTTTTACTGTGTACAATTATTGCAAGGGAAATTTTTGCGAAGGCGTTGGGGGTTATTCATGTCTCGAGACTTGGTCAACGATCTCGAGCTTGTTGTTCTAAATCGTTGCCAGGTGCAGATTTCTCTGGGCTCCTTCACGCCCATGGGACATATAAACTAGAGCTCCGAGAAGAAGTAATAAACCAAGTGCAACCTTAGCGGTTGACTGCTTCAAACAAAAATTACGGCTCTACCATTGCTGATTTTGCCAGTTCGCTTGATGATATGTGGTAATAATGCCTGGAATTTCAACTTCCCTCATTTGCAGAAAACGTAGAACCACTTCATGAAGGAATTAGGCCCAACACCCGAGCCCCGTAGCCCCGAAGGCGCACGCCAAGTGGCGGGCCGAAGCATGCATGATAGCTCAGCCGTTATTCCAACGGTCGTAATAGGCCCCGTCTTCCTTCAAATCGAGAGACATCAGCAACGTCGGAGGTCCCACCCAGATCCCCAAAGTTTCCAGCCTTGATATTGAGCCGCAACCCGCTGGGAGACCCCTGAAGCAATTGGAGCCCCTTTGCATCATCAGCTCTCGAAAGCTACGGGAGGCATAATCCAATGGCCGATATCTCTGCTTTAACTACTATCTAAACAAATGCGACAACTTAACAGCAAAATATCTTTTGTGAGTATTTCCTTGATGATGAGAGCGCTGCTCCCACCAGATTATGATGTACTGTACATATCAGGCATTACTTAGTGCTATTAGTATAATGTTTATTCTATTAATATACTATCCGATTAAATAAACTTGGATAAACTGGCCCGTCGATTATTCACATAACGTATTATACTAAAAGCAGCGCTATCGGCATCAAGGGGATACCATGAAGTTGATGTCAACCTGGTTGATGGCCGGGGGTCATGTACCTACATGTAAGCATGTAGCTTCCAGCTATACAGTTCTGCCGGTTTCCACCGCCCCCCCACCAAAGCTCTGAGAATTGACCCCTCGGGTCCTTAGTGCCCCGCGATTTGGCGATTGACTCACAGAGGACCCAGTGTGAAGTTGGGTGATACATTGCTTGCTTCCAGATTTTTTTCTTTCTGGGATACTAGACGTGTGCGTCCATATCAGACTTCCATTCTATCTAGAGTATAGAGAGAGTCTTCGATCGATGCGTCTTCCGAGTGGAGTCAGTCTCTAGTAGTCTCGATCAATACCAACGAAAACATGGCGGACGCGAATAAGATCGTCGAAGGCCTTCAGAACGCCACCCTGAAGGACCTCAAGGGAACTGAGAAGCGAGACAATCTCATTGCTATCGAGAAGAAGTACCAGCAACAATGGGAGGACGCGGGTCTCTTTAACGCCGATGCTCCCTCGACGTCAGACATCCCCCTCAACTCCATCACCCCGGCCGAGCTTCGAGAGAAGTACCCCAAGTTCTTCGCGACCGTGGCCTTCCCATACACGAATGGACGTCTTCACGTTGGTCACGCCTTCTCATGGACCAAGGTCGAATTCCACGTGGGTTATGCCCGCATGAACGGTCTCAATGTCCTCTGGCCGCAAGGATACCACTGTACCGGTCTTCCCATTAAGGCTTGTGCAGACAAGCTGGTAAAGGAGGTCGCCAAGTTCGGCCAAGAGTTCGAGAACTACAGGGAGGAAGATGAGGAAGTGGTCGAAGCTGTCGTGGCTAAGAAGGAAAAGGAGGACGTCACCAAGTTCACGGCCAAGAAGGGCAAGGCCAATGCGAAGGCAGTCAAGATGAAGTACCAGTTCCAGATCATGCAAGTCATGGGGATTCCCATCCAGCAGATTCACCTCTTCGCAGACCCTGCCTACTGGCTCGAATACTTCCCGCCGCTCGTCAAGCACGATCTTACCAACTTTGGTTGCCGTATTGATTGGAGGAGACAGTTCGTCACCACCGATGCGAACCCCTACTTTGACGGCTTCGTCCGATGGCAGATGAACCGCCTCCGAGAGCTGAGCAAAATCAAGTTCGGAAAGCGACACACTATTTACTCAATCAAGGACGGCCAGCCCTGTATGGATCACGACCGAAGCGAAGGAGAGGGTGTCAACCCCCAGCTTTATGTCGGCATCAAGATGCGAGTTCTCGAATTCTCCGAAAAGGCTCAGGCTCTGAAGAGCAAGGTCCCGGAAAGTGCCAAGATCTACCTTGTCCCGGCCACTCTCAGAGCAGAGACCATGTACGGCCAGGTAGCCTGTTTTGTGGCACCCAAAATCACCTATGGATTGTATAAGGCGAACGAAAACGAGTATCATATCATTACGGAGAGAGCCGCCAAGAACATGGCCCACCAAGAGATCTTTGCCAAGGAAGGCTCGATCGAGAAGACGGCAGATGTCCCAGGTTCCGACCTGATTGGGTCCCTGGTCGATGCGCCTCTGAGCTTCTACAAGGATGGAGTTCGCGTTCTGCCAATGGAGTCTATCCTTGAGACCAAGGGAACTGGTGTGGTCACATGCGTTCCCTCGGATTCTCCTGATGATTTTGTCATGATCAAGGACCTCGCCAAGAAGGCGGAGTACTATGGCATTCAAAAGGAGTGGGCAGAGCTTGAGATTAAGCCTATCATCCAGACGCCCACATCAGACCTCATTGCCGAAGCCCTGGTGAAGAAGTTGAAGATCGCATCACCCAAGGATGCGAAGCCCCTGAAGGAGGCGAAAGAGCTCGCCTACAAGGAGGGCTTCTACCAGGGACACATGTTGGTGGGAGACTTCAAGGGCGCAAAGGTCGCTGATGCGAAGCCCAAGGTGCGGCAGCAACTCATCGACGCTGGATTGGCCTTTGAGTATGCTGAGCCTGAAGACCGGGTTGTCAGCAGAAGTGGAGACGTGTGTACTGTGGCGCTTATGGAACAGTACTACATCGATTATGGTGAGGATTCGTGGCGCGAACAGGTCGTTGAGCATGTCAAGGAAGGACTCAACACTTACTCAAGCGACACACGCAATGCTTTCGCGGGTGTTCTCGACTGGCTCAAGCAGTGGGCTTGCGCACGAACATACGGTCTTGGTTCCCGTCTTCCTTGGGCCCCTGAGTACTTGGTTGAGAGTTTGAGTGACTCCACGGTATACATGGCCTACTACACCGTAGCTCACTACCTCCACAGTGACAACTTTGGCCGGGAGAAGGGCAAGGGCAACATTTCGCCTGATCAAATGATCGACGAAGTCTGGGACTACATTCTTTGCCGCACCGAGCTCACCGACGATGTCCTTACCAAGTCCAAGATCCCCAAGGAGACCCTCGAGGCGATGCGTCGCGAATTCTCTTACTTCTATCCTCTGGACCTTCGTGGCAGCGGTAAAGATCTCATTCCCAACCACTTGACTTTCTTCTTGTACAACCATGTCGCCCTTCTCGACAAGGAGTACTGGCCCCGAGGTGTCCGTGCCAACGGACATTTGCAGCTCAACGGCGAGAAGATGTCCAAGAGCACTGGCAACTTCATGACTCTTGATGATGGTTTGTTATCCCCTCTTTCCATCCAGTATTATTTACTAACATAAAACTCTAGTTGTGAAGAAGTACGGAGCGGACGCGTCCAGAATTGCTCTTGCTGATGCTGGCGATACTATTCAAGACTCCAACTTCGTCGAGGATGTCGCTGATAACACAATGTAAGCAACGATGCCGGTGACCCACAAAACAATATGTGAAGGCTAATGTAGCTGCACTATAGTCTTCGACTCCACACCCTCAAGGATTGGTGTGAGGAGATGGCTCAAAGCCAGGAGCTCCGGACGGAGATGAATGACTTCGACGACCCACTCTTCGACAACGAGATGAATGCACTCATCAACGAAGCTAAGCGAAACTACGACGACACGAACTACAAGGCTGCCCTGAAGTCTTGCTTCTTCGACCTTGTCAACGCGAAGGATGTCTACAGAGCTGCCTGTGGTGCTGCTGGTATCCCGATGAACAAGGATATGGTCATGAAGTACATCCGACTTCAGGCTCTTTCCCTCACCCCCATCGCTCCTCATTGGGCCGAGTACATCTGGACGGAGGTTCTCAAGGAGCCCAAGACCGTTCAGCTCGCGAGGTGGCCGGAGGTCCCCGCGGCTGACCCCAAGCTTAGCGCAGCCCGTGCCTACGTTCTTACTACACAGTCCAACGTTACATCGGCTGAGTCTGCACAGCTCAAGAAGCTCGCCAAGGGCAAGCAGGCCAACTTTGATCCCAAGAAGCCCAAGAAGCTCACCATCTTCTCCACAAAGTCGTTCCCCAAGTGGCAAACACAAGTTATCGAGATTCTGAAGGAGACATGGGATTCAAAGACTAACTCGCAGACCTGTACGGACAAGGAGCTGAGTGGCCGCATTGCTAAGTTGGGCAAGATCAAGGATGCCATGCCTTTCGTTCAGCGCCTGAAGAAGCGTCTCCGAGATGGCGAGCCTGCCAGCGAGGTGATGGAGCGCCAGCTTGCGTTCGACGAGTCAAAGACCTTGAGACTCATGGTGCCCGCTCTTAAGCGAGCAGCCGGTCTTGCAGCAGTGAGTGTGATCGAAGTTTCGGAAGATACCAAGAAAGGCACCGATCTTCTGAGCGGCGGTGATGTTGACATCACGGCCCAAGTGGCTGAGCAGGCGGTACCTGGGCAGCCTACTTTCTTGTTCGAGAACATAGAAGCTTAGAGATCTAGGAAACCCAACCTTTCCGGGGCAAATTAAAAGAAATACTAGACAAGTCTATCTACAAGCAGTTTAAAATATTGATTGACCATATGATGAATGTATGGTAGTACAAAATGTATTCTGGCCTCCCCCGGTTACGTGCGTATTTCCTCGTACATTTGGACGCAGCTTGCAGGACCGACCGAAGTCGTCTTTGCCCCCCACGGAATCGTTGCAAAAGGTCTATCTATCGTGTCTTTTCCCTCTATCTTCCTTCGTCCAGTCAGCCATTCACACCTTCAAAACTCTTTATTGCCTGAGGCCGTCAGACCAGGCCACACTGTAACTACATGATAATTACCATTTGACCATGGATCCCGCGTCGATCATTGGTCTCACGGGCAACTTAGTCCAAGTCCTGACGTACGGCTACGAAATCGTCTCGGGTGCCCGTGAGATTTACAAATTGGAACTGGGTGGTACCGACAATATCACGCGCATCAGGGTCATTGCCGAGGGTATCTGACGCTCCGTAAAGTTTATCGACCTGGACGTCGTCTCGTGCGACCTATCGCAGGACATCGCGCACCTCAAGCTGATTGCCGAGGAGTGCGAGAAGGCCGCTGAGGGTATCCTGAGCGAGAATATCGAGAATCCAGTCCCAAAAGACCGGTTAGGCGCACACGTTTGACTCGGTCCGCAAGGCGGGGTTAACGTCGTGGAAGAGAAAGGTAATCGCGGAGCTGTTGTAGCGGTCGTTGTCACTTGAGAGCAGACTCAACGGGCTGGTGGACAAAATGGGCCAGTGAGAAGGTGATATAAAATCTGCATTAACCCCTTTGTGGCTGCTAATATGTACATCAGTAATCGTGACTCGATCTTGCACCCAAGTCACAATTTCTCAAACACACCACGAGAAGCAGTGAACCAAGTAGACAGTCGCAAAGTCGAATTTGGTAACAACTTCCGGGACCTAGCTACATGGGTACGCTTATCTTCTTATCCATCACGTCATTTCGTAGGTTCATTGAATAAGAATTCAGGGTCTTCTGTCGCACACGGGAAGTTCGATTCACCCTCACATATCTCAGCTCTTCAAATACTATCAGAGTGCCTTACAGGCTATCGTGATGCATTACGACGATCACAACATCACGAAAAGGTCCTACAGAGCTTATGGCTCTCATCCATGACATCCCGCCAGTCTTAAATCCCTGAGGCCCATAGAGAGACCTTGACGTAGGTATTCGACAGTAATAGGACCAATTTGTTGGAATGGCTGGAGAAATAGAATGGGATATACTGAATCAATGGAATTGTGAGACCCCTAATCATTTTGTTCTTGAAACTATCAAGCCATTTAGCTAACAAAGCAGGCTGGAAGTGGGAGATCGTCCCTCATGAAGTTCGTCTCAGCTCACGCAGAAACCGAACGGGCTCTACAACAATAGAATGGCACCAATGGCCTCGTAATTGCTAGCCACTTCTTTTGGTTAACCGGCGATTTCATACAAACGTCACAGCTAGAATTGCTACAAAACCTGCTGTTCCGCATACTGCTAGCCTCACCTTCACTAGTAGATGCTGTGTGCTCTGGACCAGCAACGATACAGCCATGGGACCCCAGAAGACTATCATAAGCTTTCAGAAATTTAGAGTCGCTGCGAGACTTAGCTGACGGGAATGCAGTTATGCTTCTTCATTGACGGACTCGACAAATTCGAAGTTGACCCCGAAACCATCATACAAGTTGTGCAAGACCTGGCCTCCATACCCAATATCAAGGTCTGCGTTTCAAGCCGCCCGTGGCCAGCTTTCTCAGCCCAGTGAGACGATCTGGATCTCGCGACTAAGAAGGCCAATTTCATGCCGATGGTCCCTCTCACGAGTGTGTTTGACCGGGGGGTGGAAGAGCTCGTAGACACCGCTAAAGAGGTCTCGGGTGAAGGGGTCTTCGGGGCTGATCAGAAACGCTGTGAGTATCACTTAAAATCTGGTGAGGGGAAAGTCATCCTGGTGATAGCGATAAAGGACTATTCCGGTCGTGGGTGAGAGTCTTGCCGTTGGTGATCTCAGAGTCGTGGCGGATTCTCTGGTAATGGAAATGGTAGTGAAAATTTGGGGGAAATGATTATATGTATGGCTATAGTACTTTCTACTGTTACTTGCTCACGACATATTTATAATGTAGAAGTTGTTTTCCTTATTTGCATGTTGTCCAGGAGTTTCCAATACTGGCATGGTTGTTATCTCGGTTAAATCCAGTATTTCTCGGGGGGACGAAAGCGGTATGCGGGGCTAGTGTGACTTGCGCTCATCAACAAATGCTAGGCCAAACGTTAGATGAACAACTCTGTGGCCATGTTGTCAATTTCACCAATGAACACACTCATAAAACTTCGAAATAAAATTCCGTTGCTCTTCAATAAACTACAGGCATGATAGGACAATTGGCCTTTTGACGGCTTAGTTCAGTTCCTGAAATGTGGTGATGGAGGCGAAGAGCTCATCCGAGGTGGCTCACAACTCGCCAGATAGTAGCATTGCTCCCCCGCGGCCCAAGCTGCTACTGCCCGCCAGTTGTGACCCGCCTATGCCAAATACTCCCCGGAAACAGCTGGTATGGATTGTGAGTTGCCTTGCTCCAGCAAATATGTCGTTGATGCATCCTTCTCACAGCTATGTGCCTCATTCTAGGTGTTCGGCGGTACCGGCCACATGGGCCGTTCGCTGGTGAAATGCGCCCTCTCGCGTGGTGATCTCGTCACTGCTGTTGGTCGTACGTTTGAGACCTCGCCCGAAGCCATGGCACAACAGCATCCGGGACCGAACAGCCTGGGGCTGCTCTGCGACGTGCGGGCGCGCGACAGCGTGGCGCGGGTGGTTGAGCGCACGCGGCAGCATTTTGGCCGAATCGATGTTGTGGCCAACTGCAGCGGCTACGGCGTTATCGGCGCTTGCGAGGACCAGGATGACCACGAGATCCGCAATCAGTTCGAGACCAACTTCATGGGCACCCTGCACATTATTCAAGCCTCACTCCCCTACTTCCGCGAACAGCGTGGCGGCCGGTACCTTATCTTCAGCTCCACGAGCGGCGCGCTAGGGGTTCCCGGTCTGGGGCCCTACTGCGCGACCAAGTACGCGGTCGAGGGCCTGATCGAGGCGATGCTGTACGAGATCGACAGCTTCGGCGTGAAAGCGACGCTGGTGGAGCCGGGTCTGGTGCGCCGCGACGAGCCGGCCGACGAAGGCGGCCAGGAGGGGGCAGGCCACCCGCTGCCGCTGCCGACGTGGGGCCACTTCCTCATCAAGCCGGCGTCGGAGCCGTACGCGCACCCGGCCAGCCCCGCGCTGCACGCCAAGCGCATGGTGCAGTGGCTGGGCGACAAGCAGCCCACGAGCGCGGTCAAGTGCGCCGAGCTCGTCTGGCAGCTGGGCCATTGCGCCTACCCGCCCCTGCGCCTCGTGCTGGGCAGCTACGCCATCGAGAGCATCCGCGACCGCCTGCGCAGTGTCACCGAGGAGCTCGAGGACTGGAAGCACCTCCACCACGCCCCGCCGCCCGAGGTCCTCGAGGCCGCTGCGGCTGCGGCGGCCGCTGCGGAGGCGGCTACGACGGGCAATCAACAACGGCGGGGTAGCGGCAGTTCGGCGGCGGGACAGCAGCAGCAGGACAAGGATATAGGGCCCGAGATCAAGGCGGAAGGAGTGGATGAGGACGAGGATATGGCGGGGGAGTCAGGGGGCGAGACGCAGGACCAGATCATGGTCATTACTTGATTCGGGGTTACTAGGCTACTATTACTACTATTACTATACCAGACATGAGAATTGCAAGGAAATAAAGAATCGCATCTGGAGAGATCATGGCATTTAATATGGTATACAATATTATTTTTTTGTAACGTTTCCATGTCCAAGATGAATATGTAAGTCGTCCACCGGTTGTTGCGGTCTGGGCCGGCCATACGTGTGTCTCTCTGTTTGCGCTTATCCACTCGTATTTTTGGCTGCACGGCATGCAAGACATGAGAAGCTTGATCGCAGGCCTAGCCCCAGCCAACTTTATGAGATGCATTGTGGCCGGTGGCAGTGAACAGGAGATGAATCCGGTCACATCGAACTGATTGGCCAATAGCGGTGTTTGCAGCCTATCGAGGCTCATCTGTGCGGTTCATGCTATGGGGTCCTCGTCGTCTCGGGGCAGGGCCGGGAACAGGTGTCTGCGCAGAGAAGCATTTCTAATTTTACGCTGCATCCTTGGCGGGCGCTCTGGCCAGGTTGCCGGTTATCTTTAGGGCAAAGTACCGTCCAATCTACTCCGTACAGCACCTAGTAAATCTTGAACCTTCTCCCTCGAGCAAAAGTTGAAGTCGGTGTATCCCTACCTACCTAAACCTTGGTGGTGGGTGGTGCATATTCTGATCATGGGGATTTACAGTAAATAATGGGGTTGTTTTGCAACAATGTTTGCCGACAAGCATATCCTCTCACATCGAGTGATGCAAGTTCGTCTGATTGCACATGCAACTCTGTCTGCCGATAAGCGATTGATTAATTACGGTTGACCTGGAGGGCTGAGGGTAATTCTGACACGCTGACAGCTTGAGTCGTGTGCTACTACTAAAAGAAAAGACCAGAGTGATCCCCGACTTGATAGGCCGCGTTATCCAAGTCGACCAGTACGATAGTGCGCCTTTAACCAGGGAGCCAAGGTGCCTACCTCGAGTGCTTATTCGTTCGAGTTAGGTAACGCGCGTTCCGGGCTGGCTTCGCTCGTGTTTTCGCTCTGGCAGCTGTCGACTCCACTGCTGCTGCTGGCTCTACCTAGCATTTTGGAAGTTACTTGCACGTCCTTAAACCCAGCAGCCTAGAGACAGATGGGACTTTCAGATTCGTCCAGCCTGCAACCAACCCTGCGCCCAGTAGCTTTAGCCGATTCCCCTTTAATTGTCAGCTCCTATTGACCCTGCCCAGGCTGACTACCTGCAATTCCTCAATTTCCATCCCAGACCTGAAAAAAGGAAACCAGTGTTTTCCCTTTTTATCATCCCGCCTTGTGATCGACATTCGCCTCCCTCGACTCTCTTGTCGTCTACTCGATCCCTTCTTTCTTGCTTCGACCATCTCTTGCGACACTTCACACTCGTTTATTCCACCCAAGAATCTCTACCCGCCCGGAGATCCCCATCGTCGTCGCAAACATGTCGGACAAGAAGAATGAAGATTACGTGGTCAACATGGACTCTGCCCGGAGTCCTCGCTCGCCCTTTGGCAGCGAGAAGGAGCCCTTCATCCCCACGCGACCGGCGCGCGCCGCTGCTCCCCCAAGGCCCTGATCCAGACCATCGGCCGCTTCGAGAACAGCCCGCCCGTCTCCGTCCTGGCCTACTGCTTGTCGTCCATTTCCATGACCGTCGTCAACAAGTATGTCGTGTCCGGCACCGAGTGGAACATGAACTTCTTCTATCTCGCCGTTCAGGTAAGCACACGCACACCATAAGCCCGCAACCTTGCTGTCAGCTCCGCTGCGTAACGAACCGCCAACTGACCATGAGAACTTTCGGTTTAGTCAATCGTCTGTATCGTGACCATCGAGGGCTGCAGGCAAGCCGGCCTGATCAAGAACCTGGCTCCTTTCGACACCAACAAGGGCAAGCGCTGGTTCCCGATCTCGCTTCTCCTCGTCGGCATGATCTACACCAGTATCAAGTCCCTCCAGTTTCTCTCGGTCCCCGTCTACACCATTTTCAAGAACTTGACCATCATTGTCATCGCCTACGGTGAGGTGCTCTGGTTCGGAGGCAGCGTCACCCCTCTGGCTCTTCTGTCCTTCGGTCTTATGGTGCTCAGCTCCGTCATCGCCGCCTGGGCCGATACCGCCCACGCCGCTTCGACCGAGGAGGCTGCTGCTGCTCTGGCCACTTTGAACGCCGGATACGCCTGGATGGGTCTGAATGTTTTCTGCACTGCCTCGTATGTTTTGGGCATGCGTAAGGTCATCAAGAGCATGAACTTCAAGGACTGGGACAGTACGTGCACCCCCTTGCTACTTTGACCAAAACTGTACCATGACGAAATATGCTGACACTCGATTTAGCCATGTTCTACAACAACCTGCTCACCATCCCCGTCCTCATCGTTGCTTCTCTTGTCGCCGAGGATTGGTCCAGCGAGAACTTCGCCAAGAACTTCCCCGCCGAGACGCGCAACAGCATCCTGATTGGCATGATCTACTCTGGAATGGGTGCCATCTTCATCTCGTACTGCTCCGCCTGGTGCATCCGATGCACGTCCTCCACCACCTACTCCATGGTTGGAGCCCTCAACAAGCTCCCCATTGCCATCAGCGGCTTCATCTTCTTCGCCGCCCCCGTCACTCTCGGTGGTGTGTCGGCCATCTTCATTGGTTTCGTCAGTGGTATCGTCTACGCCTGGGCCAAGGTCCGCCAGTCCGAGGTCGCCAAGAACTCGCTGCCCATTGCGCAGCCAACTATGAGCGCCAGCGCGCAGAGCAACCGCGATGCCAACGCCTGAGTTCGGCTTTAGCGGGTTGGTTACCGACGAAAACAAAAACCCACTGCTACGAAGTCCACGATAGAGCGTCTTTCCCATTCTTGGCGGGGGGGCTAGCAGATTCTGCGAGACGGCTGTTGCAACCCCCGTCCTTATTTGCCGCTTACATTAGATGTATAATACTTGATCTTCCAACCTATCTTCCACTGCCGCGAACCGGACGGGCCTCTTTGGCATAGACTATTTTTTCGCGAAGGAACGGACTGGAACACGTGGGGCGCGTTTGGTCGCAAATCCTTTTCATACATGGGACGGCGTATTACGACGAGTGTTTTGCCCTGGGCAGACGATGACACAGGAAACTCGAAACTACGATGAGGCAATGACAAGGTACAAAATCATAGGTTTCTGTCGCAGCAGGAGAAGGAAATGGTGCGTGTTGCATGTTGGGGTTGCATGGTGTCACTCCCGTGACACCTCTCTGTTGAAGTTTAGCCACAGGCAGCTTGGGGAGTCTTAATAGAACGATGTAATCCTTTCCCCCCCCCCACTCTGCGACCCCCTTCCCTATTGGTTGTGAACGAGCTATGGGCCTCGTATTTGCTCTCAAGAGTGTTAAGGGTTTGTAATTGCTCACAGCTAAATCTGGATGTCATATTTCAGACGGTACCGAAACAGACTTGACGGTTGTCTTTGTGATCCTGCTTTAGATATAAAAATGCAACACAACGGTGTCATTGTGGTTGTTCAGAAACAAAATGTGTTGGTCCCATGTCACCAGTCAACAGCAAACAAGGCCGGCCGCACGTGGATTGTCATGCTGCAGCTGTAGAGTTGGTGCTAGAAACGGCGTGGCGTTTACACCATCTTCCCAACCTAGCCATATACATACTTTAAATTTGCAGACTATCAATCAGATGATCAGATTGCCATATCATCATCAATGATAGTCGGGACATTCATTGGAGGTGCCGTGGGAAGGGCCGTTTCAATCGGGAACCAAGATTGCGCTGAATTGGCAGTGCGTGCCCCAGACGTCCACTAGTCGCCGCACGCCATTGGGGCCACATGCCATGGCGGTCTTCGCATTGCCATGCCTTGTTCTGCCAGGTGACATCACAAAGCCTCAGGGTCGTCATTTGCAGCTTTTTGGGCTTCAGCTCAACAAAATTGATTCCAGGCCCGCTACCTAGAGCCTCCCTCTCCCCTATTTCCCAAACCCTCCTTTGCCAGGCAACACTGAAACGACTCAATACGAGCATTGTCACTTTTTGGCTCTCAATCAATAAAGTCTTTCCAATTATGTCTTGAAACCTTCTCCCCGCCTTACCTTACTCGTTTTAGCTTTTGCTCTTACAACGGCTTCTGATTTGCATTATATGCGATTGCATCCCCCGTCTTGGGGCCCACGATTGTTCGGCTTGGACGTAGCACGTCGGCAATCCGCGTTGTGCAGACAGCAACATGTTGCCCTTTATCAACAAGCGTAGGTGCTGCCCAGTGACTCTCTTTCCCTCCCGTGCTTGTGGTGTTCTTGATGCTGACTGTGTACATCCGACTATATAGCTTTCGAAGCCCTCTCTGGAGCGGTTGGAGCCTCCCCCGATGAGCGTATGTACCAGACCCGACACGCCCAACCCTCTCCTCCTTCCGCAGCGGGTGGCAGCCTCTGTTCGCCATGTTCTGGTTAATTGCGCCAGTCCCTCTAACTGCGCCTCTAGTCAAACTCATCTTCTCCTTCCTCCTCTCGTATCCGCTCGCCGGTATTCTCAAACGGGTCCCCGACGCGCGACCGGCTTACAAGAACATATACAGCATCAGGTGGGTAGCCAAGCTATTTGGACAGATGGTCTAGTCTCGTGAAAAAGAGAAACTAACACCGGTCGGTTCAGTGTGTGTATATTCTACCTGGTTGGCCTCTTCGACCTCTGGGATGGCCTTTGGCACATCTTGGTGTCTGCCGCCGTCACCTACGCGCTCGCCTACTACCTGCGCGGTAGCCCCTACATGCCATGGATGAGCTTTGTCTTCTTGATGGGCCACACGGCCATGAACCAGCTCCGACGCCAATTCGCCAACAACCCTGCCGACGTCGATATCACCGGCGCCCAGATGGTCATGGTCATGAAGCTGAGCGCCTTCTGCTGGAACGTGGCTGATGGAACCCTGCCCGAGGACCAGCTGTCCGACTTCCAGAAGGACAGGAAGATCGTCCAGCTGCCGAACCTGCTTGATTACGCCGGCTTCGTCTTGTTCTTCCCGTCCTTCATGGCCGGTCCCCCGTTCGACTACAACGAGTACAAGCGCTGGGTTGACTGTACCATGTTCGACGTGCCCTCGACTGTCGATCCGGCGAAGCGACCCCCCACGCGCAAGAAGCGCAAGATTCCGCGCAGTGCTACGCCTGCCATGTGGAAAGCCGCTGGGGGTCTTCTCTGGATTGGCGCTTTTGTCAAGTTCAACGCCTGGTTTGACTGGAAATTCATGCTTGCCGATGGCTTCATGAGCTACTCGATTGTTCACCGGATCTTCTACTTGCACATGGTTGGCGTCACTGCGCGACTCAAGTACTACGGTGTTTGGTCCTTGACCGAAGGCGCCTGCATCTTGACTGGTCTGGGCTACAAGGGGATCGACCCTACGACTGGCCGCGTCAGCTGGGACCGGTTACAGAACATCAACCCCTGGGGCGTCGAGTCAGCGCAAAACAGCCGCGCATACCTGGAAAACTGGAATATGGGCACCAACAAGTGGCTGCGCTACTACATCTACTTGCGCGTTACGCCCCGAAACAAGAAGCCTGGATTCCGTGCGAGCCTGGCGACTTTTACGACGAGCGCTTTCTGGCACGGATTCTACCCAGGTTATTACCTGACGTTTGTGCTCGCGAGCTTCGTCCAGACTGCTGCGAAGAGTATGTACCTCCAATTCTCATGTGTGACAAAAGCTGTCGGGCTAACCATTGAACTACAGACGCCCGACGCTACCTCCGGCCGTTTTTCCTTGACCCGGTTTCGCAGAACCCATTGCCCTCAAAGCGGTATTACGACATCGCGTCGTACTTCGCGACGCAGCTTGTCTTCTGCTTCGTCACGGCGCCCTTTGTAATTTTGCGGTTCGACGACTCGTTCAAGGTGTGGTCACGCGTCTACTTCTACGCCGCCATCATCACGTTCAGCAGCTTCGCCTTCTTCCACTCGCCCGGCAAGCAGTGGCTACGCGCCAAGCTGGAGCGCCGTACTCGTGACGCCGGCGTGAAAATGGCTCGCAGCGTCAGCTCCGACAGTCTCAACAGCAATACCACTGGTGGTCGGGAGAAGAGACCGCCCCTCGTCGGGCCGGGACTCAGCGAGGATATGACCAGGGACGCCGACGAGGCCTTTGAGGAGATCCGCGCCGAGATTAAGAGGCGGCAGTCGCAGAGCAGCGGCAGCAAGAAGACGACGCTGCCGGCGCTTGCGGAAAAGGCGAAGAACCTCTAGGCCTTTTTCGGTAGCTTGTCAGGTTGCGGAGGGGTGGGTCCGGCGGGTCTACATCTGCGGAAGGAAGGAGGCGCTTCAGGGGCTCATGGCTTCACAATAGGCCTTTTCTTAATATGGTTGTTAGACAATGGAGATAAAGGGCAGGGCGGTGGGTGATTGGCTAACTAATCCGGTGAAAAGAGATTCATGGCTTTATACTAAGTTTTCGGTTCAGTTCGCATCAGCATGATGTTGCGTTGGTTTGTGCATAGCAACTTTGCGGAATAGGAGTTGGATTGGCAGCACGGGGGATAGGTTCGTCCTACTAAGCAAGTAAGGAGTCAACATAATCTATCAATTGATTGTTAACAAACACATCACTCTAACCTTTTGGTGTGAATATTTTCATATTGACTGCTAATCTATTGTCAGTTAGTGTCCGAAAGCAGAATGAATTGTCCATTCCTCGCTTTGTCAAAATACCATGCTGCATCCGTCACGTTCACGAGTCTGCTGGCTCTTTGTCTCATCAGATACAGGACATGATGCCGTAGAGATGGCAAACTCATGATTTAGAAGAATACAGGAACCTAGGTATACCAGTTATCTACTATACTATAGAGAATAAAGTCAACAATCATTTATAGAGGTACAAATGGCCCAGCCAGAGAAAACACCATATAGCGACTTCGGCGTTAAGATCCTTTATTATGACCCTGGCGCAGGTAAGGAATGGAGCGAGGACGACCGCATCCAGAAGGACGGGTTCTTGCTCGTTGCGATCTTCGCTAGAAGCATAACCCTGGTACAGTCGATTGGGACGGGGAAGCTGTACGTAAACAAGCTTCTGGAGAAGGGTGAAAAGAAAAGTTATACGGGTCGTCCCCGCCCACCGGACTTCAAAGTTTCGACATTTTGGGATCGTCCTGCTAATGATGGGGATGGGGATGGAGTTGGAGATGGAAATGGAAAGGGAAATGACGGCGCGGGCGACGGCGTCTTTCTTGAAGACTTTTTCGACGACGACGGTGAAGATGATGACGCGATGGACGAGGATGATATTAGCAACTATGCCCCCGCGAGTGATGATTCGGATGATGAACTGTGGGAGAAACGGGCTGAAACTCGAATACGCGGGGGTGCTGGAGGAGAAGGAGATGAAGGAGATGGAGATTCGGATGCAGAGAATGACAATGACTTTACGGTTCCTTTACCGAAGGAGCCGTACTTCCCCCATCTAGTCCACTGGCAAAAGCTGGGCTCTGATGATAGCCCAGTCTGGTCTCTGTACTACAAGTACGTATCGCCAAGAACTTCTCTTTATTCCTCGCGCGCCGTCGCATTCAGCGCCCACGCTTACAGACGATGGCTGCGACAGATTTTGCAATGGGGGCGATTTGAAACAGCTAGAGGAATTGCACATCAAGAAGGGCACGCGCGTGCCCGAGCACTTCATCTGGAGCGTAGCCGAGCAGCTTGGCGAGGCGCTGGCGTGGCTCAACTTCGGACGGCCACGGGGGCCGACTCGACGGCCGACCAGCCCGATTGGCGGCGGGTGACTCACCGCGACCTTCATATGAACAACATGTGGGTGCATTACCCTTATTCGCAAAAGGGCCGGCCGCCCAAGAAGGGCGAGCGGGCCAACGCTTTTCCCGACATCATCGCAGGCGACTTTGGCGAGTCGCACATTGACGGCGACCCCGCCCGCTTCGCGAGGAATGGGGTCTACGAGGCCTGGCCCCCCGAAGCCTGGCAAGACATCTATGGCATGGGCGAGTGCCTGCGCAGGCTGGCTATAACGGACTACAGCGAAGACGAACTGGACAGAACCAACATCGACGACTACAGCATCCGGGTCCTCATTGCTGACAAGGATGATCAAGGCGGGCCTGGTTACTCGGATGAGCTCGTCGATATGCTGGAGACGTTCGAGTGGAGGAGGCTGGACGGCAACGACATCTTTGTGGTGACTGATGAGCGGGATGATGGGTCGCACGGCTACGACGACGTGCCGGACATCTCCTGGGTCGTCGACGAGATGCTACCCCTGGCCCGGGACAAGGTGGCCGAGCTGGCCGACGCCGCCCCCGACTACGCGTCGCTGGACATGTCGTGGACCAAGCCGGGCCGCCTGATGCCCTACCTGTGCGACCACACGACGAACCTGGGCGTCCAGCGGATCCGCGCCATGACGACCGCCCTCGACGTCTGGAACGACCTGCGCGGCCCGTGGGAGTACCAGCGCCTCGCCTTCGCCGTCCCGACGCCCATCGACCTGGGCTACGGCGCCGCTTCGGCCCAGCGGGCGGCGCCCGCCTTCGTCGACGGCGCCCAGTTCGACGACCGGTACGTGCAGCGGCCGAACCCGGCGACGGTCGTGCGCAGCTTCCGCGAGGCCGCCGAGACGCTGACGGACGCGATGCGCGACCTGGCCGCGCGCGAGGCCGACCGGCTCGACGCCGACGAGGCCCCCTCGGACTCGGACGGCGGGTCCCGGGGCGGGCGCAAGAAGCGGAGGGCCGCCTTCAGCGCCCACGAGAGCACGCACCACCACCTGGCCGAGATCGAGGACAAGGTCCGCGAGCTCGAGGAGGCCATCGGGGTCTACCAGCCGATCCGGAACCGGCTCCGGGACGAGGGCAGGGGCTCGCCGAGGCCGCCTAGCCCCCCGCCTGATAGCAGCGAGGTTGAAGATGACGACGGCAACGGAAGTGTTGGTGACGGCGGCGGAAGTGGAGGTGGCAGTGAGGGTGGCAGTGGAGATGGAGATGGAGAGGCTGGAAATGGTGACGCAGAAGGCGATGGAGAAGGCATGGACGTGGATAATGACGCCGACAACGAGGGCGAGTGAAGCCCCGGAAAGCCGAACAAAGTGCGATGACCACAGGCTGAGAAGTGGCAAGGTCGTTTTGAACCCTGGGGCTGTGGGGATTGAGTGAGTGGTGAGTGGTGCGTTTCAAAGCATGTGTAGCTAATTGTAAGACTTGTAGAATATAAGAACATGGATTTGTAGTTGATAGAACGAGTTTCTCCCACTTCTTGAGATAATCTTGATGTTATGGATATCGCCCACTGAGTGGACACCTCTTTTCCTGTGAAGCGGTTTGCGATGTGTGGAACATAACTCAACGCCGCAGGTCACCTCAGGAGGCGGGAAACCCCCCTTGGTCATCATTCGTTTACATTGATCGTCCAGGTTACAATATTTCTTGCCCTAGAGTCGGCCACTGGCGGCCTCATCGGGGTTCATGGTTGCCTGGGTGTTTCCAAACAACCAGTTTGCGCATGGGGTAGGCAATAACGTCCCACCAGTTGGGCCGGTAGGCATCTATCTCATTGCCAGTACCTTAGTTTCCGACATTTCTTTGCGGGCCTTGTACCCGGGGCAATCACGAAGTGTTGTCTCAGTTTTCTTGTACTTGGATGATTTTGCTTATTTCCTAACTTTATAAGAGGGTTCCTTCAGACACCCAACCTAACTCTTGGTTCACTTCACTACGCCAATATAAGATGAAGTTTACGGCGTCAACGAAACCACATACAGACGTCACTACCAGCAATGTCGTTTCAACACTTCTCACAACTCCCTTGCGAGCTTCGATTGGAGGTTTGGTCGTATGCGCTAGTAAACGAATCCCCTGGACGGCTTCACATCCGCAACGTCTACTCCTCATGGTCATCGTGTAACCCGAAGATCTCTTATCATCCCTCGCCTCTACTTGCGACGAACAGAGAAGCCCGTCATGAAGCCCAGAGCTACTACCCAGTCAAGATCGATATCATTCACCAGGGAATAGCGGCAACTAAGCCTGCAGAGTGGTACTCAACAATTTCGGTCGCTGGCTGTATGTACTTGTCACCGGCACATCTTCGCCGCTTGGAACCAATCTGTTACTATCCACCACGCTTCCGGTGTATCTGCCACGATCTTTTACTATTTAGACCCTCCCACATGGTAGAGCTAAAGATCCGCAGCGAAACTTCCCTATCCGCAGAAGTGGAACGCATGCTCAAGTCTGCACTGGTCGATCGGCTTACGCCCCATAACTGTTCCGCTCCGAAGGCACGATGGCACGTGAGGGATAACCTACACTCACTCGTTGAGTCTTATTCTCTAGAACAAAGGTACAGATCCGACCAGAGTCAGAGATCAATCCGGGACAGACGTCCAGAGCTTTTGCAGGAGATGTTTGGTGATCAGCACTCGAATATGGACAGAGGCGCAACACATCGGCCGAAAGCACCTCGGACCCAGTCGCGTGGTCAGCGCCGCGCAATGAGGGTGCAAAGGAAGGCACAGAGATTCGGGAGATTGCAGTGAGGTCCATCTGAGCGCAACTGAATTCGATATATGACTGTGGTTTTGCCTCCTCATCCTGGCGGTTCGATGAGACGGGGGCGCAGGTGCACCACAACGCCATGGCTATGTACTTTCAATATGGCGATTTGACAAGTACCTGGTATGCCATGGTAGCGAGCGATGGCCAATGTATATGGAAACTCCGAAAGGGATCTGACCAGCCTCTGAACTTCTACTAGCTTACTAAGTTGATGAATCAATACGTTTCTGGAAATACTACCTGCTGCGTAACTTTTTCTTCGGAGCATATCGTGAATAAATAAACTCTTCCATCAATCATTAACATTATTATCTACCCTAGATCTCTGAAGTATTATGATGTTGTTGTACATTAGTATCTTGATCCGGGTTCACCGTCTCGTACTCTAGGGCCTTGACCAGGAGATAGAAACCCGACGCTAGCAGACTGCCTAGTATGGGACCGACCCAGTATATCCAGTGACTGGAACGAGAAAGTGTCAGTAACCAATCGACAAGTATCAGGTTGTTCGGGCAACTTACTAATCGGAGAACGAGCCCAGCACGACACAAGGTCCAAAACTCCTGGCAGGGTTCACGCTGCCGCCTGTGTAGTATACGCCCCTGATTGGTAACGGCATTAGTATCGGCATTTGAAAATTGCAAACCCGCTCGAGCGCAAGGTAGATATACAGCTGGAAAGGGGTGATGAACTTACAACAACTCCGCAATGAAAAGACTGATGCCAATGCCCACCGGGGCGATGAAGGTAGCCTTGTGCTTCTCGGCCGCCAGCATGAAGATGGCAAAGACCAGCTCGGCGGTGAGGAACATTTCGATGAACATCCCCTGGACGACAGTCGTGCCGCCCCCGAGGTTCGTCCGGATGTTCAGGGGACCCGGCAGCAGGGCGTAGATGACGGCCGAGGCGGCGATGCCTCCGAGGATCTGGCTGATGATGATGAGGAAGCCGCGGACGTAGTTGAGTGCCCCTACCAGCATCATTCCTATAGTCACAGCCGTTGGTCAGTGCTTGTTCGGGTCGTGGAGTGGGAGGACAAGGAGAGGGAGATGATGGAGCTTACCTAGTGTGACGGCGGGATTGAACAGGCCACCGCTTATACGGAAGAACACCCACTACCGATATCGTTAGCACTGGGAAAGGGGGCCCGAATGAAGAGGAGAAACCAAAACAGCCAGAAGTTAAACATACCGCATTGACCATCAGACTCATGCCGAAGCACAGCGAAATGTACAGCAGCTTGGCCGGGTTGGCGTTGAGGGGCTCGTCCTTGGTCGGGGCGGTGTTGACGGCGTTGGTGCCGCCAAAGGCGAAGAAGAGGAACATGAAGGTGCCGACGAACTCGGACAGCATCGCGACGAGGTGGTTCTTGAGCGTCTTGGGGCAGCGGCTCAGGATGGGGATGTGCCGCGGGGTCGAGCAGACGGTCGACCCGTCGTCGAGCGAGCCCGACGTCCTGCTGTGCACCTTGATGGCCGAGCGCGACTCCCAGGGCAGCCGGATGCGGCGGCCGGGGCGGTCGACGTTCATCGTGGCGTCTGGGCTGAGACTGGGGGATGTGTTGCTTGGCTGTCTTGTCTGTCTCGTTTCTCGGTTTATTTCGGTATCAGGTGTCTTGCTTCGAAAGAGGATCACAGGTGGGACAAGGGACCAGAAGTTATGAGCGCGGGATGATAAGTATATTGAGAGTCTGAAGGATGTCTTTCTTTCTCGTTCCAGCAAGATCTCAGCCCTTTTGACTTCAGGTGGCACCCGAGAAGACGGGCCAGGACTGGCAAAGTATACACTTCAGGCTCTCCCCCCCATCATCCCACATCTCACGCAACAGCCCCCTCGAGCCGCGACATCCTAGCTTATGTGCTAACAGCAAAAGTCGTTGAAAGGCCCCGTGAGACACAAGATGCCATCGGATGACGAGTTGTCGCAGACCATGATGGAATTGTTGCGCCACCGTTGCTTTTTCTCCTTCTCCCATCGGTTGGGAGAATTAAGCTTCTGTCAAACGGGTCGCAGAACCGACGAGTGATGATGACACGGACGGAAGAGAGTGGAGCCAGCAACCCGCAGCCGATGCGGTATACATGACGAGCGGCTGCGTCTATTGGGCGCAGCTGCTCATCATAACCCTCTCCTTACGGTTCCGAGCAGCAGTAGCTCGAGGCAGGTAAGGAAGATGGCGGGATGGCGGGATGGCGCTCGGATCTGGTTGCTGGTGTTCCTTCGAACGTGGGCGTTGGATTCTACTACTGTAGTAGTTCCTCCCACAATGCTAACCAACCACCACCACCAGCCGCTTTCCTAAAGATCGATCTAGAACCGCCTTTCGCGGCTGCTAACGAATACCCACGACGTTGAGCGGTCCGGTTCGGCGTCCGAGCCAATCAAAGGCTATCTTTAGTCTCTCCTTTGAGGCCGCAAACCCGTCGGCTAGTTCTGTCAGCCACCATCACCGGCCTCTATGCTCCGTGGCTGAAGAGGTTTCAATTGAGAAAGACGAGATCGTCATTGAATACCTAGTTGTCGACGGCCTCCTGCACCCAGCGGCCAAGCTTACCATTAGCATGAACCATTACTTGGTTTTGCTATGTGCCCGTTCCCAACGTGTATTCGATAGGGGAAGACAATGAAGGATTGACAGCAACGTGACGTAATTGACGGCCGGGTGCGCAGTCGCGATTTCACACGTACAAAAAGATATGCCGCAACGTTGCGAATCAGCGATCGATGCACGTGTGTCTCACATGGCGGGAGACGCCCAGGGTAGCGCCTCTCAAACCAACGGTTTCCACATTGAGCAGTCGGGTAGAACTATTGCACTTCATTCTAGCACGAAGTAGTCTATCGGAAGATATAGATACAGGCAAGTATACGCGGAATGAAGTAATGTACTTTCAAGGCCCCATAGGCGGCTTCCGACATGATGAGTGGAACGGGTAACAAACACTTGGTAGGTTCCGCACCTTATATGTATTTACGTGTTATCGTCGACGGACTCCATTTTACATGTGCTTCAACCCCACCACATCCCTCACCATCCTCATCGTCTCCGCCGCGCTGTCCCGCGCCGCCTCGGCCCCTTCCTCCTCGACCTCCTCGAGCCAGCGCCCGCCCTTGCGGCCGAGGAAGTCCTGGTAGCGCTCGCGGACGCCCGCGAGCTCCCGCGCCACCGCGTCGGCCGCCGCCTGCTTCAGGTCGCCCAGGCCGGCGCCCTCGGCCGCGAGCCGCCGCGCCCAGTCCTGCGGCTCCCGCGCCTCCGGGTCGCACTGCGACAGCAGGTCCAGCAGGTTCGCGACGCCGGGACGCTCCTCCGGGTCGTACGTCACGACGTTCTGGGAGTCGGTCACGGCGCCGCGGAGCCGCCGCCGGATCTCGGACTCCTCGGACGTGATGAGGATCCGCGAGCGGTGATTGGGCGAGGACTTGGACATCTTCTTGAGGGGGTTGATTAGGGACATGACACGGGGTGCGCGGGCTGTAATTTTCGTTAGTACTTATGTGATAGGTACACACACGGATCAATAACAAATAAGAATTAGACATACTTGTGATCGTTTCGGGGGCGACCAAGTCGCCACCTGGGTAGGCGTGGTTGAAGTTGGTCGCGCACTCCCTGGCGAACTCGAGGTGTTGCCTCTGGTCATCGCCGACAGGGACATGTGTGGCGCGGTGTATCAGGATGTCCGCGGCTTGTAGAACAGGATACGTGAACAGGCCCGCCTTGAGCTTCGTCTCAATAGTCTCGTCGCTTATGCGCAGGGCGTTGTTGTCTTCCGCTAGTTTGCTCTACACATGCAGACTTGATTAGCTCGTTCCCAAGCCCAAACAAACACATACGACTGAAAACGAAATACCCCTCAATGAGGAATAATTCTACTACTTACCTTCCATTGCGTCATCCTGTTGAGGTAGCCCACCGATGCCGTGCAGTTCAAAATCCACATCAGCTCGCTGTGTGCCGGGACGCTGGACTGGTAGAAAATGGTCGACTTGGCCGGGTCCAACCCGACGGCCAGCAGCGAGGCCATCATCTCGCGGCTGCGCTGCCGCAGCACCGGCGCGTCCTGGGGCATCGTGATGGCGTGCAGGTCGACGATGGAGAAGAAGAGCTTGGTGCCCTCGGGTGCCTCGTCCTGCAGTCGCTTCCACTGCCGCATGGCCCCCAGGTAGTTGCCCAAGTGCGGGATGCCTGTCGGCTGGATGCCGGAAAAGATCCGGGCGGCGCACGCCTTTGCCGACATTTTGCTGGCGCAGAATGAGACGGTGCGATTTCCTCGGTGTGGTGTGAACACCTTCCAGTAACCCCCTGTCCCAGGCGGTTCTTGGCGTATATCCAAGCCACAGTATGGATTGTCTGCTGAGCTGCACTAGGGGTAAGTATCTGAAATCTTCTTTTCAATCTCAGCAATTGGGTATAGAGCTTCTGCTGCCAATGGGTACTGCAAGTTCGATTAGCACGCAATGATTCAATGAATTGTTAAACGGAGCAATACTTACACCAAATTGGATAGGAATGGAATTTATGCGTATTTTGTCGACTTTATTGTCTTATGACTTGTGTTTCTGTCTCATCGCCCTCTGCCAAATGATTTCAGCCAAACGACAAACTCCAAGAACGCTCGGACCATTCATAACCCCTAAAGTCACAACTGGAAAGCCCGGCCTTGCAGGGTCATTTCTACAACGCGGCCAGGTCCGATGTCCATACAAATTATTGACCGGTTGAATGGTGGATAGTATAGGATATGGAGGTGTGATCAATGATGGCTGTGACTCGGCCTTGGAGCTGCTCTGCATGCGAACTGACCAGACTTAAATCGTAGCCTTTTCAAGTGATTGTACAGTTGATTCTCTATATATGGTACATCATGTAACTTCTTTATACGAGTACAATATCCCTCTGTCAAATATTTTGAGCTTCGGGGTGTTTCTGATCAACCTCCCTGGACGCGGAATCGCTCGCTCTCCAACAATTCCTGGACCTTTTGGACGGTACCCTCAGTCTTGTCGCGACCGAGTAGCTTCATCTTCTCCTCGACCACATCCTGCATAGACTGACCTTGCCCTTCCATTTCCTTGCCGACACCTGTATATTCGTTAGTTTACAACAACCGCCACAATGCCCAGCGAGCAAACCATAACTTACCAAGCTTGCTGTATTCCCACACATTGGCCTTCATACCAATACCATAGTAGGCGTGCTTCTGCAGGAATGCCAGCCAGATCTGCACAGACTCTGGGTGTCCGTCGCGGATCTGGATTAATCTCCGTCGAGTGATTCGCTCAAAGTTTTCCTGACTCTTCTTGAAAATGAAATGCGACTTGGGCACTGTCCAGCGCTCCTTGATCTTGGGCAGCGGCACCGGTCCAAACGCCGGCAGGTTTAGGTAATATGCGGCGCGCAGAGCGAAGTCGCAGAAGAACTCGAGGTTCGGTACACTGTAGGATCGCAGCTGCAGGTCGCATGTGGGCACACCGTAGTTGGCCTCCCGGCGCAGAGGTTGGAGATAGAGTGCCTGTACGGATCGCGGGAGTCGAACGGCTTGTTCTTCCGGGTGAATCTCGTGCCTTCAAGAATGTCAGAAGTGTGGTCCTCGAGAAGAGGAGATAGACTTGATGGCGCACCTCATAGGAAAGGGCACTGTGAGTTCCTCATTAGCTGGGGTGGAAGCAGTCGGCATCTGGTTCGGCTTGGCTCTACATAAGGGTCAGAGATCTTGTCGCATAGTAGTCTGGTTGAGGGGCTCGTCTACATCGAAGCATTGGAGCGGCTGATTGAAGCAATGAATGCGCTCCGAGGCTGGCGGGCCTGCAGGGAAGTTGTTAGCAAGTCAGATGCGAATTGGATTGTCCTGGGTGAGCATACCACCGGCCTCGTGAGGGTTTGCCGCAAGGGCTGTAATATGCTGGTTCTGGACATTGTGGATGACATAGCTGCATGTGCTTCGTCACATCCCCCAGACAGCCAAAAGTCGCGATCTGATCTCTACCCTCAATTCAAGGATCCTCAATTGAGAGCCGGCGAAATTTGGGCCGGGGCATAACGATAAAGCGGGCCGCACTATCGATAGGCAACTACCAGGTAACATGAGTCTATCAGCTATTGCAGCCTAGCTCCCCACCTTTAAGTGTCAATGGCACTCTGATTAAACATCGACAACTGAGCCTCTTGATTTACAGTTTACTTCCTCCTACAATCACCCATCAAGATTTAATACAAGCTCCCAGAGGAGCTCATCAGTCAAGATGGAGGTGGCTATGAAATCATGGGGTAAGTCAAACCACCTCCAAGCCCATCCAGCGTTATCGCCGTGACCCCACCATCAACCGTCTCGGCTGTATCCCATCACCAGACTAACAGAGCGTCCACCTTCTTCTAGAACTCGACAACGATGTAAAACTCGTCGACGAAACGCGAGACGCACTCTACGCCTATTCGCCCGCCGAACAGAAAGCGATTAACGAGAAGAAGCCATGGAAGGAGAACCCCCACCACTTCAAGCATGTGCGCATTAGCGCAGTGGCACTGATCAAGATGGTGATGCACGCCCGGTCCGGCGGAGAGATTGAGGTGATGGGCCTGATGCAGGGATACGTTTCCGGAGACACATTCATCGTGACGGACGCCTTCGGTCTGCCTGTCGAAGGCACCGAGACCCGAGTCAACGCCCAGGGAGACGCTAACGAGTACATGATCGAGTACCTGCGGCTCTCGCGCGAGCAGGGAGGCCGCGAAGAGAACGTCGTCGGCTGGTACCACAGTCACCCCGGCTACGGCTGCTGGCTCAGCGGCATCGACGTCGATACCCAGGCCCTGCAGCAGCAGTTCCAGGAGCCGTTCTGCGCCGTCGTCATCGACCCCGACCGCACCATCAGCGCCGGCCGAGTTGAGATTGGCGCCTTCCGCACCTTCCCCCAGGGCTACAAGGCCCCCGACAACACCGGATCCTCGTCGGCCAACTCTAAGGAGGGCAAAGAGCACGGCGGTACTTCGGTGCCCCTGGCCAAGGCGGCGGATTTTGGCGCGCACGCGAACAAGTACTACAGCATGGAGGTCTCGCACTTCAAGAGTACACTCGACACGAAGCTTTTGGAGCTGCTCTGGAACAAATACTGGGTGCAGACTCTGTCGCAGAGCCCTCTCCTCACGAACCGCGACTTTGGAAACAAGCAGATGCTGGATCTGGGCTCCAAGATCCGAGAGGCGTCGCATGTGATTTCGCGCTCCATTCGCGGCGGCGGCGGCGGCATGTTTGGTACCGCTATCATGTCGAGAGCAGCCGACACAGACCTGGAGAAGCTGTCGCGAGACAGCCGCGCCGTTGTTGGCAAGGAGGTGCAGGGTCTGATGGCAACGGACGTCAAGGTCAAGGTCTTCAACGGTCTTGGTAGCAGTACTGGAGGAAGTACGGCTCCCGTTGAGACGTAAGAGTCCACAAGAAGTCTTTAGCGGTGTTTGATAGTAGACAAGATTGAGCAATGCTCTTGTTCAGGGGCAATGGTGAAGGAAGAGCCCGTATCTTGCTTTGCATAAAAGCTAGAGGTTATGAGATCATGAAGCATCAGACGGCGTTCTGAGTTGAGGTTTGCTTGGCATTGGGTTGTCTTTTCTACAGGCTTCTTTAAGTAGGTTACAGGAATGATACAGGAAGATTTGGGTGTACCAAACCAACATAATCAACATCCCAGCATCCTGCTTTTCTAATTTCGCACCAACGTCTTGCAAACGATGTTCCAGACGAGGGTCTCAAGCTATCGAGTCAATCGCGCGTTGTATCCTGCCCATCGTCTCTTCCTTGCCCAACACTACCATACTCGGGACCAAAGCCGGCCCGGGCTGCAGCGCGCACAGGAACCACCGCAGCATGTGGAAGCCCCACGGCTCCTGCGTCTCGGCCCGCATAGCGAAGATGGACTTGATCAGCGGGTTGAGGACCTCCTCGAGTCGCTCCTTGGTCCATGACGCCTCGTCCGCCGGAATGTCGCGAAGGGCGTCGGCGAACAACCCGGCGACGCCCGCGGCGCTCATTTCCGTGTCGGTTTCCTCGATACTCCCATCGGCCGCGGCAGCAGCAGAGGTCCGGACGAAGAGGTGGCGCAGCTCACGCAGGGCCTCGAGCAATGTCTGCCGGTACAGTTCTGCTGGGACGGTCCAGAAGAGGTATCGGTTGCGCTGCACGTAGCTCGCGGCGTTGACGTAGGTCTTTTGGTCGAGGGCGAAGACTTTGCCGATGTAGGCCGTGTTGTAGTGGGGACCGGCATCGGCGGCGGACGCCATGACGGGGACGAGGGGGCCGAGAGTGGCGGCTGTGTTGTCGTTGGTGACCTGGGGCAATCCGGTGGATAGGAGCGCGCGCTGGGTCTCGAGGTTGCGGATCGCCAGGCTGAGGGGCGGGACGACCTGGGCTTGCAAGTCCTCTGGGCTCTGGGCTAGGAACTTGGTCTTGTGCTTGTTGTTCAGGAAGTCGAGTTTGTTGGAGACGCGGATGTCGCCGCGCGTGAAGCGGAGGTGGAACTAGTATAAGAGTCAGCAAACGACACGACATTGGAATTCCGTATCTTGTCATGCGGAGTATTGTACTTGAAACCGACCTTTTCAATCATTTGTTGAAGATCCATGACCTCGGAAGTTCCCTTGGTGCCCTTGCCCGGACTCCATCCAAGCAGTACGACATAATTGAGCAAACCTTCTGGAAGATAGCCCTTATTCCTGTACGAGGCAATGTCGATGTCTCCATGCCGTTTGCTGAGCTTCTGCTTGTTCTGGTCGGTCAGGAGACCAACGTGCGCGAATGTGGGAGACTTCCACCCGAAAGCGTCGTATAGCCCGATGTGCCTGGGGGTGGACACGAGCCATTCCTAGGCGATTGGTCAGCTTGGTTAATAATGAGAGCTACTTTGTCGCGACGAAACTTACCGCTCCGCGAATAACATGCGTGATCTCCATGAGGTGGTCATCGACCACGTTGGCGAAGTGGTACGTCGGAAAGCCGTCGCGCTTCATGATGATGAAGTCGTCTATGGACCCCGGCGGCGGCTTGTAGGCGCCGTACACCAGGTCGCTAAAAAGGGGCTTGAAGCTGCTACCGTGCGTCTTAAAACGTACGCAATGGGCCTCGCCGCTGGCGGCACGACGCTCCGACTCGGGAACGGCGATATGCGAGCAATGGCCATCGTAGCCGGTCATGTCCTCGCCGTTGGCCATGGCCAGCTTCTTGATCTCGTCCAGCCTCTCGGGGCTGCAGAAGCAGCGGTAGGCCTTGTCTTGTTCGAGAAGTTCCTTCACGTGCTGGCGGTAGATGGGCAACCTATCCGACTATAATTATAATAATAAGCATCTGCTGTGTACAACATGAAAATAGGCGTTAGGAGGAATACCTGTTTATATGGCCCAAACTTGCCGCCAACATCGGGACCTGTACATGTGCCATCAATACTTTATACAATTTCCCCAATTGATAGTAGACAGGCTAAACGAACCTTCATCCCATTGAAGTCCGGCCCATTTCATATCTTCGTAGAGTCTTTGCTCAGCATCGCTCACTATCCGTGTCTGTAGTGGCCCTGTAAGCTTCTTGGCTCATACGGGGAACGATAGCTCTGGATGCTGCTCACTTGATCCGTGTCCTCCAATCTGAGAAGGAACTGGCCTCCAGTGGCCTTGGCCAACAAATAATTGAACAGAGCCGTCCTCAAAGACCCCAAATGCAAATAGCCTGTCGGAGAGGGCGCAAAACGAGTCCTGGCCGGCGTCGTTGGCAGCGCTCTTGCCTGATTGAGCTTCTGCTCGACCTTTTCGGGTCTCCCTGCGAACGCAAAGCGCTTGAAGAGCTTGGTGCTCGTCGTTACTGCACTCAGGTGCGCCCTCGGCATCGCCCGCCGTAAGGGACCGCCGACATATAACAAATTCCTCATCATACAAACTTCATCTCATTTCACCTGAAAACTGGTATTAAAATGGTCGTCCGATACGTTCTGTCCCTTTGTTATTTACAGGGGCTGTGAGCGCTGGGCAATGAGAAAGCTTGGTGCTATGCTGCTTAAAGTCATATCGTGCCCCGAGCTCAGAATGCATCTCCCTACTACGAAATTTACCTGGGGTAATCTTTTTCAGGGTGTGCACGTCCGACCTTTATAAGGCTTCATTCACCCAGAGGAGGGAAATGCAGGTACATGCGATTCTAAAACAGCTTTTTTATTGAGTTATAAATCCAAAGGAGAGAGTTCGGTTTGCCTAGTATAGCAAATATGCACTGCATTGCCGAAGCTTTGCAGTTGACGCATTTTGATAGCGTACATGTTCATATTCCATCGTACGTCTAGAAGTGGGGGATATGCAGATTGAAGAAAAGTCTGGCGGGTTTGGCGTCCAGCGTAAATGACCAGTCGACGCTCCGATTGGACAGCCCTACGCAGGTGGGCTTACGTTACGACGGTTACGCTTGGACATGAGGTAGGTAACAAGTAAAAATCCACCGCCGCTTCTGTGACTGAAGGAAGCGTTCGTACGAAACGCATGCTGGTGGCGGCGCCGCCGAAGCTATTCTCAAGACGAACCAATATGTACCAGAGGCTTCCCTGTTGATGGACGGCATCCCTTCAAATGTGAGTAGGACTTTCAGATGTAGGGTAGCTAGTACTTGGGACCTCAAGTGTTTAAACGTCCAGTTGGCGGTACCAGCATAGACTCTCATATTGTACGTCAACATGTAGGTAGCGTCGAACAAATATTTGCGTCGCATGTGCAAACCGCAACTGAGTTCTGGTATATTCCTGTACAATCTGGGCGGTCAGTGTTGACTTTCCACGATGTTCTCCCAGGCCTCAAATTTTCAATCAATTGATGGATCACGTTAGGTATAGTAAGGTCCATTCGATACATATGTAGATTGTTGGTACCAGTACGCGCAACAGTCTTGCCCAGAACTCGGACCGCCCGCCATTAATTGACCATCAGTCAGTCATGCTGGTACCTCACGTCAGTTTGGCAAGTACCGGACTGATGGCGTAGGTGAAAACGCTGGAAAACCACCGCCTGCCCCGCTAAATAATTTCTAACAAGTTCAACAAGGCCCAACACCCTGGACCCTCACGACTGCTGGACAACGTCTCCAAGACATCTTTTCGTGCAAAGCAAGCAAATCAAATAGCCATCACTCTCTTGCGCTATTTGCTTGGTTTCTCTCACTTATCGCATTAAGACCCAGTCATGGATTTCGGAGGCGCAGGCCCGGAAGAAGAGGTTGATCTCTATGGTAAATATCCCCCCGTCATTGGCAGCGCGGGACGATCGCCGCAATTGCAAAAATCGGTCATCTAATGTTTTCCCACAGATCTCCTCGAAATCGACAAGTCGGCCAGCCAGAACGACATCAAGAAGGCCTACCGCAAGGTAAGTTAGCGGCTCGAATCCCATCTATGCAGCCACAGGGTTCTAATCTTTCCCTTTTAGCTCGCACTGCAACATCACCCAGACAAAGTAAGCGAAGAACTCCGCGAAGAGTCCGAGGCCAAATTCAAGAGTGTTTCGCAAGCCTACGAGATCCTTAAAGATGAAGAGAAGCGAGCTATGTACGACCAGCACGGCATGGCCGCCTTTGACCCTTCAAGGGGCGGCGGCATGGGCCCAGAAGTAGACATCAATGACATTCTGGCGCAAATGTTTGGTATGGGCATGGGTGGTCCCGGTGGCCCTGGCGGTCCTGGTGGTCCTGGCGGGCCCCGCCGACCCCGGCGCGGCGCCGATGAGGAGTCCAGATACAATGTCACTCTAGAGGATCTCTACAAGGGCAAGACGGTCAAGTTTGCTGCCGACAAGCAGGTTCTTTGCAGCACATGCACTGGAACAGGAGGAAAGAAGGATGTCAAGCCGCAGACTTGCGAGAAGTGCAAGGGTAACGGTATGGTTGAGGCTTTCCGTCAGATCGGCCCGGGCATGATGACGCGGGAATCTGCCATTTGCGACAGGTGCGAGGGCTCCGGAAACTTCTTCAAGGAGAAGGACCGATGCAAGAAGTGCAAAGGAAAGCGCACCGTCAAGGAGCGGAAGCCTCTCGAGATCTACATCCCCAGAGGCTCGATGCAAGGAGAGCGCATCGTTCTGGAAGGCGAGGCTGATCAGCTGCCCGACCAGAAGCCTGGTGATCTCGTGTTCATCTTGGTAGAGGAGCCGCATGATGTTTTCCACCGTATCGGAAACGACTTGTCAGCCGACATGGAGATAACGCTCGAGGAAGCTATCTGCGGTTTCTCGCGCGTTGTCTTAGCTCACCTTGACGGTCGTGGTATCCAGATCACTCACCCGAGAGGCAAGGTCCTGCGACCTGGCCAAGTGCTCAAGGTTGAGGGTGAGGGTATGCCCATGAAGCGGGGTGAAGCCAAGGGTGACCTCTACTTGATCGTGAAGATTGAGTTCCCTGAGGATGGCTGGCTCAAGGACGACATCGAATACGAGGGTCTTCGCAAGCTTCTGCCAGGCCCGCCCGAGGCTATCAAGGCTGAGGAAGTGGACGATGTCGAATACGATGACGATGCCGACATCGAAGAGGTAAGCTGATTTCCCATCACCCACCGTTCTTCTGCAGAAGCTAACATGGTACCAGATGGGTGCTCAATCTGGGGATCCCCGATACCAGAGCGAATGGGCGGATGAGGATGACGAGCCGCAGGCTCAGTGCGCGCAGCAGTAACGAGTTATGAGATATGAGAACATTAGCATTGACAAGACGGACAGAGATATACCAACCAAGGGCCAGAGTAGCTCATGGGTGGTAATAGACGGCATGACTGTCTGACGTGAATAGAAAACGTCGTTGAATTGTTGGATCAGTATTATCTTTTATCGACAGGGGTGTACTGGATTTTGGCGGAGCGAGTTGTAGACCAACATTGCGAACATAGATCTGGTATGCCCCCTTGGGCATTTCGTTTATTGAAAACCAATCATTCCTCATGAGGATGGTCCTAGTGTGATATGTTAATACTGAAGTGGCAATGTTCGTTCTGAGGGTACCACTAGTAAACCAAGCTTGTGATAGCCACAGTGAGAAGTTCAGATGCAGTAAGTATGCACACATCCATCAGGGATGCTTATGCCACTACCACATGCGTTCCCCATATCCAATCTGGTGATGGAGGTGTTGACCTATTTGTAGCTGTCTCCTTCGCTTTCATCCACTTCGACAGAAACGAGCGACATGATTGGTGAGTCTGGCCTTGTTCAAGACTAAGCTCGAATTCAGCCGCTGAGCCCCACCCTGTCTAGATATTTCTTGGTACAAGCCACACCACCCACATAAAGCCAAATTCCCACAGCACTGCAAGAAGCCCTAGGTACGTACCTCGGACGCTCAGGCCAACAAACCAAGCCCCACGGTCCGGAAAAATCAGGCGTTCGGAAGGGCAAAATTGTAATGTGTGTATCAATTTTACAGTGGCTCTGCCTTTTCGCGATAATTTCTGAAGCCAGTCTACCACACTCTCACCCCCCAACCCGACACCTACTAACCATCCAGGACAAATCCCCATAATCCGTCAAGGTAAATTGCCAAATCTCTGCCGAAGTTCTCTTGGACTAGAATTGGACCTTTGTTCTAACAACTCGTCAAGATGGTTGCCGCCAAGAAGCACGTTCCCATCGTCAAGAAGCGTACGTCAATCCGGCCCCTCGATCTTTTTTCCACAGCGACGAAGCACGCAAAACTTGTGTCACCTACTCGCGCGAAGCACAATCAGGAAGATGGGAATTAACATAGGTTTATTGTACAGGAACCAAGACGTTCAACCGCCACCAGGCCGATCGCTTCAAGTGCCTCGACCGATCATGGCGCAAGCCCAAGGGTATTGACAACCGTGTCCGAAGACGGTTCCGTGGCAACACCCAGATGCCCTCTGTACGTTCTCACCCGTATCGCGACTCCTCCGACCCAGACCTTTGTTCGACATTCTGAGTCGGAGATCCGCGGCATTCTTGGATTGAGAGGGAATGCAATTTGCTGACTGGTGGATTTCTTCCTGCAGATTGGTTTCGGCTCCAACAAGAAGACCCGCCACATGATGCCCTCCGGCCACAAGGCCTTCCTTGTTCAGAACACCAACGATGTTGAGCTTCTGATGATGCACAACCGCACCTACGCCGCAGAGTACGTCGAACGCGCCCAATCAATTGCCAGACGGAGATGGGATCTGGGGAAATTGTACTGACTAGCTATGCAGGATCGCCCACAACGTTTCGTCCCGAAAGCGGATCGACATCATTGCCCGCGCCAAGCAGCTGGGCGTCAAGGTCACCAACCCCAAGGCCAAGGTGACCACCGAGATCTAAAAAATGGTTTATTTGTCAACGGTTGCGGCGACATCGGGGTCCGGTTGATTTGTTTATGGCATTCATTGCATGCAGGGAAGGGATTTGCTCTTATGGTCCACGGACAGCTACGAGCTAGCATGCATTCCGTGCTAGGAAATGAAATACTACTGCGATGACAACAAACGATACCTCACGATACACGGTTCGGATTATTCCCTCCAATGTGACATGGCCTGCTGTCTCATGATTGGGCAGCCTATGTAACCTGGGATTTGTCAACTTTTTTGCGAGACCGCGATGAGACCACCCTCTCCCGAGGTGATTGGTGCACACTTCGAGCCGTAACGGCTCCGCGGTGAAGACTCCCAGGTTGGGCAAGAGGGATCTGGGTTATCTAGATCAACGGCCGGTTTCAAGCGCCCAATCGAAAGTCTTCAGTCCTCAATACGAGCGTGTCTTCCTGCATATCCCGGTGTGCGTAGTCGTTTCCCCGTCAATTGCTGGCGATGTGAACAACATTATTGGAGCGGATAGATGACCATCGAGTATCAACACAATTACTCCGGACAACCTGATTCTAAACGAGCCTCATAACCCAACACCGTGATATACACGAGTAGTGTTTACATCGCGCGTGTTCCCACACGCGTCGAACTAGGAAGCTAGATCGTTGTGATGTTTGCTCTGGCTGGTCTTTGGTTTACACGCGATTGCATAAAATATCAGTAGCAGCAGAGCGATGCTCACTCATCCCATGCAGCCATACTAGACTTGATATGACGATATTGTAGATTGGATACGCCCTTCTCAGTAAAACCACTGAAGGACGTTTGGTCCTTTCCAGCCGTACTGTTGGCTTCTCTCAATACACTAAGAATCCCCACAGCAAGGACTGGATGAGGTGTGGATGTCCAGTGCCTTCAGTCATTGGAGGGCTTTCAGACGAAAAATCCAAGTCACGTGTTCCCATTCTTGATTGACGTCCCCGGACCTATGTGATGCGAACGCTTTTGCCTTGACCGGTCTATTATATGATCCCAACCCCCCAGCGGGTATATATAAGCCAATGCGTTACTGTCTCAATTTTCGGTATCATGGTGGCACTGCGATGCGAAGGTTTTCGTCGCAGCAGCTGTGTGCATGATTTTTTAAAAGTAATTTTGCATGTATAATGAACATCGCCCCTTCACTACTCAAGATATCTCAATTACATATGTGTTCCAATTGATCAAGCAGGAGTGTGTGTGTGATTCGTGACCCGAGCAATTTCCATTGGCCAAAAAGAAAGTTGTATCCTCCCATGGTTCAATGAGAATAGTCAACCTACGGTTAGAATCATTCAGCCACTGTTGACTCGACTGGTTTCTTTCCGGGTCGTATCTAATGGTTTTCATGATCCAGGGCATCCTGATTACTATCATCTGGGCTGCCATTTCAACCACGGGGTTCATACAATTCCAAGGACAGTCCACAGACTTTGAGAGGCTCGAATGACTTGCACAAACACGATCAACGGCTACCTAGGCAGTGTTTTGGGCCAGTTTATGGTTTGGGCCCTTTCAGTTGTAAGACAGTTTACTTTAGCCTAGTTTCCCAATATTATCTCGTAATTGTTGGGTTAGGATGCAGCTTGCTGGCCTATGATAATTGAGGCTTCAGGAATCTCGTCGCATCATCTCTTTCAAGTCCGTGGTGACTCGCCAGCAACAAGTATTGCTTACTGGCAATATAAGGAAACCAGGGTCTTGAAACAATACTCCTCCATGATTTTCTGCCTGCTTGACATCTACCAGTTAATTGTGCTGCCTGCGTTTTACCACTGACGAACTTTGTTCCTATCAAGATTGCGATCGAGTCTGGAACTCGCTCCTACAATCTCTGGGTTAGGGTCACGACACAATCATCAACGGGCCCATTGTGTTCCCATTCTGTCAAGTTCTCTTTTCACCCGGCCTGGGTCACCTACAATTGAAGAAAACTTTGTTTCCTAACAGAGATAGACCCAAGAGGCATTTGACTGAATTGTTCCTATTTTTCGGGCCATAAATTCTGCCTGCCATACTTTGACATGGAATTACTTCTTTTTCACTTTGCCAACCATCATCCATTTGTCTCATCTTATCACTGTCACATCTCACTGATACCATTGCACCCAACTGGTCTTTTGGACTCATCGACTCCCTTATTCCTCACCTCTCTGCTACTTGACTCAACCGTCCTGTAACTTCTTACTTTTGAAACAGAGTCACCATGTTTTTCATTGAGCGACTCTGGGGTTCCAATCCCATCCCCTCTTCAACCGCCTCTTCCAAGGCTAGCAGTCACCTTGATCAAGCAATGAACAACATGCAGCTACCTACTCCAACTGTAGCCTTTTCTGGTTTACAACCAGCCGCAACGCAGCTAGACAACCCTACCAGCATATTCAACTGGTGGCAACCTCCATCGAACTCCTCAGATATTGCAGACGATGAAGACGTGATCATGGAAGACTGGGACGACTGTAATGTCCCAGATCTTGAATACGACGCTATGTCAACCAGCTTTTTCGGTGACGATGGGGACTGGGATTCAACAGAAATGCTACCCCCATTCACCCCAATGAACGTGGACTCCGACACGCCAGTAAACGGCGGGGACAATACTCCTGACACAACAATTCCCGATACCCCCGGCTATCAGCTCGGCTTCTGGGGCATAGCGATTGCGGACTACGTAATGGTCGACTCGGAAGACATGTTACAAACATCATCCGCCTTCCTTGCCAACACGACGATGCCTAGTATCGATTCTTCTCCATATACCCATGGCCGACCTGTGCTCCATGCCCTCGATGAGGACTCTGAAATGGACGATGCAGGCGACATGCTCATGAGGCCCACCCAGTCCGAGATCTTCTACTGAGAGGTCATACACCAACCCCGTGGTAGCCACCCCCAATATTCCAACCAGCGGGTGACCTCCACTACATCGAGGGACGGTGTCAACATTAGCTGGCACCCATCCACCCTCATCCTCACCCATACCGACATGCCGAACCCTTTCATTGGATACACCTTTTCAAAACCGAAAAGTGATCTTATTGCCACCCTACACTTCGAGCTACGAGCTCTTTCAACTATTGCGCATCTCTGCTTCTACTTGGTGGTGCAGTCCCTGGACGCGCTACTTGTTGGAATTACACTACACGATCAATTGCCTGTTGGAGTTGGATTGCATTTTGATGACATTTGAGCAATGCGATTTTACACGCTGGCATGCTTCTGAGAGATACCCCCGGGTTTGCATTTTCAATGCTTCTTTGAGTTTGGAGTCTTGGTTCTGGTTTACAGTTGCTACCTTCTGGCAGGCGCACTGGACACAATGCCTTCGGTACAGCTTGGAGTTTGGAGTTGGGATGCATTTGGAGGACTTGTTGATGAGAGATACCCAAGCCAGCCAGACTCAGTCCAATTGAGAGAAACTCCCACACACCTTGTTAAATTTCTTCTGAACTACGTCGTGCCGTAAGCTTGGGTAGCATTTCTTGACATCCACATGTATCGGGGGCAATGAGCTGTCGTGACTTCATCATCTGCCATTTCTTGTTTGGTTCTTTCTGCACAGTGTAGCTTTTACCCTGCCCGTAAGACCGAGTAGGTATGTGTCCAGGCAACCAAGCCTTCTAGTTGGTAAGCTAATATACACGAACTTGCCATCGTTCACATTTTCTTGACGTCAGCCCTACAAGTCTTGCCCACATATGCTCATCCCCAATTTTCTTTTCTTCTTTCTTTCCCCCGAGTCGACTGCCTGTTATGATTCTTGTCCCATTCGCACTCTCACTCCATGCAATGTTGCCTGTTGACACGCGTAATGTGTTTGATGGTGCCACTGGTTTCTTCACCATTGCGCCGAGGGCGGGTACGATCTGGCTGATTGTAGTAATGTAACAGTATCACCAGCAGAACTTCCATCCCTGAAGCTTCCAGACGAGTCCGTCACCAAAGATCCGAGCCTATCCATGGTTGACGACTAGAGGTTGTGTCTTGTTCAACACCAACCACAAGCGGCTATGGCGTCTCTGGAGTCATGCAAGGGGTTGTGAGTGGCTGTAATGTGGGGTACCATCTCCTTTGATTGGCCTGTTGGTTTTGACTCGATTAAGTCAGCAGTGACTTGCATGGGTATATATTGTCGTCAAGGGATATTCGTTGCTAAGATTCTTATGTTCAGGGATCTCCGCGTGCTGACAGATTCATAAATCTCGACGACCTCTAGCTGGCCATCCCCAAAGCTGCGTTCGAAAGGAAACCACCATGATGGCTCTATACTCATTCGATGCGATGACCGCCATTGGTTCTGTGCTAATTACCTATGTTTTCTTGCGCGCTGTCTTGCACTTCACCCAAGACAGCCGCGAACCGCCAATGGTAATGACATCCATTCCCTTTGTGAGCCCAATACTGGGAATGATACGCGGAAGCATGGATTTCTATCCGCAAATGAGGTACGTATCGGCGTGAGAAGTTTGTGGTTGGAACCAATAGAAAGCCAAGCTGACACTCATGCACTGCCAAACCAGAGAGAGATACCGCGGCTTGCCTATATACACGTTGAGGCTTCCTGGTACACGCATCTACGCCATCAACTCTCTGAAGCTGATCCCGGTCGTGCAGCGGGCCTGGCGCACTTTGATCTTCGCGCCGATCCAAGTCCAAGCAGCACAAGCAGCCATGGGAGTGAGCAAAACCACCGTGGCCATCATGAACCGGGACCTGGTCACCGAGAATGGCTTCGTCAATGGCATGGTCAAGGCGTCGCATCCGACCATGAGTAACGGCCCGTCGCTGGATCGTTTGAACGGCGAAGCTTTCCGAGTCTTCAATAAGACGCTCGAGCAAATCGAGTCCGACTCGACAAATACCGTTTGCATGTTCAAATGGATAGAGAATCAAATCATGCTTGCCACGACGGATGCGGTATATGGGCCTGCCAATCCGATACGGGATACTCATAACCTTGACGCATGGCAGTAAGTTGATTTAACTAATCGCGGCCCGGGTTTGATGCTTCTGATATACATCTCCAATCTTGATGCTAATTCGAGCCAGCCAATATCACCCAGCGCTTATGTATATGATGCTGATATCTTACCTCAGAATCTGTTCCTCAGAGCAGCAATTCAGGCACGAGAAGAGCTCGTGGGGAGCTTCGCCAAGTACTACGCCGATGAAAGCTACAAGCAAGGCTCCGAATATATCCAAAAGTTCACACAGCACTGCATTAGCCAAGGGGTCCCCGAGACTGACATCTCGCGAATGCTTCTGGGCACCGTGTTCAATAACGTTGCCAACTCCGTCCCGTCTGCCATCTGGGTGATTTACCACATCTTCAGCGACAGATGTCTGCTGCAAGAGGTCCGGGACGAAGTTGAGCAGAATGCCGTGGTCAAAGACGTAGAGAAGGGTGCAATGGATGGTATCTCAACCATTGACCTCAGCCGCCTCACCAATTCATCCCACTGCCCCGTCCTGCTATCAACCTACTACGAAGTCTTCAGGTATCACGGCATGGCCAACTCCGTACGGGCAGTGTCGGAAGATCACTTGCTCGACGGCCGATTCCTGTTGAGAAAGGGCGGGCTGGTCATGATGTCGGCTCGAGCCCAGCACCGAAACCCAGCAGTCTGGGGTCCCGATGTCGACGAGTTCTGTCCCCACCGCTTCATGCCTGACAAGAAAAGCGACGAAGAGCAGACGGAACAGCAACACGGGCGACGAAGGAATCGCATCAATCCGGCTGCGTTCCGGGGGTTCGGCGGGGGCGTGACCCTGTGCCCGGGGCGCCACTTCGCGACGGCCGAGATTTTGTTATTGGTTGCGATGTTGGTGCTTCGCTTCGATATTCAACCGGTGGGTGGTTTGCCTTGGGCTACCCCTTCAACGAAAAACTCATCCCAGGCCGAGGCGGTGGAACAGCCAGACCAGGACATCGAGGTCCAGTTTACACCACTGCCTGGCGTGCGCAGGCGGAATTGGTACGTCACGTCTTCGGGGCCAAGGGATGTTTCGCTACTGGCTCAGGCATAAGCGTAGCCCTCGAAAGTTCGCAAGGTGTTTTGGATTAGTGAACAGTCTGAAGGAGATTTATGTCTCGCTTCGGGATGGCCGAGGGACGGAGTTAGATGGCATGAGCTTCTGGAAGCAGATCGGGAGAACACGATGTTCTTTGTCCATGGGGGCTCCTGGGGAGCAGGGGTGTTGCAGGATGTCACATCTCATATCCGAACTCCAGACGAAGGCCACGTGGGACATGCGGTGTTATTTTGAAAACAAAGGGGAAACCAGATGGAAATGTCTTACCAGCTCTGTGTGTCTACATAAATATGTGCTCATTGAGACCCTGGTGCATAATCACTTTTCACTTTCTTGGCAGGACTATATCAAAATGATAGGACTATCATCAATGACTGAGGTATCACCACTTCCATTCATGTCCTCAACTGTCATTAGAATTAGCCTGGTCTAAGCGTGAAGTAAGCAGGGCGCAAAAAGAAAAAGGAAGAATAAGGAAAAGGATCTTCCTATTTCGAGAAGCCCGTGGCTGCATATAAAAGCCTACAGAATCCGACACTGTGACCATGTCTGTCATCAATCCAAGCATCGTTCGATAACCTGAGTTCTATTACCTCCAAATACCCTCTTTATATATTTCTCCCGGGCATAATCGTCGCTTCTATCTTTCGTTATATCCACAAACGGCAAACCACCCTCCCCAAGCAAAGTCATGGGTGGCAGTGAAAGCTCCAACTCAGGCTCCGGAGACGATGGCGGGCGTAGTGGCTACGATGTCACTCGCACGGCTTCTATAGTTACCTTTACCAAGGTCGAGCTCTTCTTGGTTTTCGGTATCATGTTGGTGCGTTATCCTTTCTATCCCTTTCCCAGCTTTTGCTTCTTTTCAGATTCACGGAGTCGACCGACATGGAGTATCCATGCGGAAGGGAGCAGGACCAAGTCATGAGAAAAGTGATACTAGCCACGAAGTTGAAAGCAGTTTCATTGAGAGCACGACGCTGATAACTCGACACTCGATGCAGCTGTTCATGATCATTCTTGTGTTGGACTTCCAGAATACCCGCGACAACCTGACGGATTTTGCATGGAACGATCTCTAATGGAGAACTTGAAGGGATTAGAGCTACGTTTTCCATCTGTGGAAATGGTCTCTTGGGTCGAAAGGGTGTTTGCGGTTTGCGATGGCTTGAGGCTTGCTCGATGGATACAGATGAAGATAACTTGACAAATCTCAAATATATACCTCATGTAGTTGATACCACCATCATGGTCAGCTACAACAAGAACGTATCTTCTTAATTCCACATCTTCTACGTCGTACTTGAGCGTTCCGTGGTCATTGATTTTAAGTTGGAAGGTTTCGCACCTATTCGTTTCCGGGCTAGTGCTGATCAGGGTCCCTCGAGGGGCGAGACCCACCAGCACCACCACCTCCATACAGGTTTTTGAGACCACTACGATCAAGTTTCTTAGATGAACACGCCGGGCAGTCCCGCTTTGGTTTTGACCCACCTCCACTACAAAAGCCGCGTCGAGGGCCTTACACAGAAAACGTCTTAGGAGCCCCGCAACTGTCAGCCTGCTTCTGGAAACATCATTCGCGGCTCAAGCGGAACGTCGATGCTTATTGCAGGTTGCGTTTTGGGAGAATAATTACGATTAAGGGTATCCTAGATTACATAATTCACAATAACAACAACTTTTACCACATTGATCGGCGGTTGACCGGCGATGTCGGCGACACGAGGTCCGACGACGCCTCCAGGCCCTCTGTGCCCATCGTCGAGACCATGGGCGACGGGGGCGACTCCCGATCGCTCACTGACACCCTGTCCGCCTCGACCGTGCGCGAGGCCGGCGACGAGCCCGTGCCGAACGGAGACACCCGGTCCGAACCCGTCGTGTTGGACCGGGGCACCGCTGCCGGTACCAAGTGGCTGTTGTCCGACAGCTCGTAGACGGGGTCGGGCTGCTCCACGGGCCCGCTCGTGTTGCTCCCGCCCGTCGTGTGTTGCTGCGACTGCTGCTGCGACGAAGATTCCCCGTGGAGCTGGTAGATCTGCGACACGTCCCCGTCGAGCTCCGGCGCCGAGGGCTGCTTGATCGGCAGCCCGCTCGGCACGTGCGAGTTGTGCACGGGTCCCTTCAGCATGGACTCCTCCGGCTCGGGCTCCGACGCCGCGTACGAAGCCTTCTTGCGTTGCCGCCGTCGGCAGAAAAGAATGGCGGCCGCGATGACTGCCAAGCCGGCCACGGCCCCGACCACGATGCCGGCGATGGCGCCGCCGCCGAGGGACGGCTTCGAGCTCCCTGATCCTGATCCTGAGCCGTTTCTGGGCCCAGATCCGAAATCGCTGCTGTCGGAGGGATCTTTGCTGGGTATCGTGACGATGTTCTCATCGGCACCTTCGTTCCATGTGCATGAGGAGACATTGAAAACCCCGCGTTCGTAGTCGGCAGAAAGATAACTGCTACTAGTTAGCGAATGTGACGCCCAGGGGCTGGCTTGCAGTCACGGTGTCGAATTGGACTGATCGAACAAAGAAAGGAAAGCTACTCACGCCTCCTGAAGGAAAGTTCGTCCCAACGTGTATTGCGTCACGTTCGCAGCGCGCTTCAATGGGAAGTAATAGCTGCTCTCTCGCGCCAACGGATATTCTGCCTTGAGGTCGAAGGCGGCGTACGGTAGCACAACCCTCACCGTATCTCCACCATTTTTCACATCCGACAGCCGGAAGGTGACCTGCGCATCCGAGTCCAACAGCTGCGTATGGTGCGACTCGTTGACGAGGTACATGCCGCTGGCGTCGTCGAGGGTCAAGCCAAAGGCCTTCTCAAAGGCCTCGCACGCCTTCGTCGGCAGCCAGAGGTTCGGATCCGTCGAGTCGATGAAGATGTCGATGGGCTCTGACAGGAGCGTGTCGGACGTCGACCCGCCGCTGTAGCTGACGGATTGCAGGACGACGACGAGGTCCCGCGTCAGGTCGCGGGCCATGGTGAAGGACACCGAGTTCTCGGTGAAGCGCGACGTGTCATAGCCGGAGAAGATCAGCTGGCCGTATACCTGCTTCAAGCCTGTCCCAAGCGGTCAGGTTAGCGATACAGGAATACTGGTCGTGTTTGCTTGCTCGTGTATGCTTACGGTAGCGAGCGCCGGCGGTGTAACTCCAGCTCAAGCTGGGGATATGCCCCTGATCTTTGAGTGTGGTGAGATAAGAAGGGGCTGTCGTGTTGCTCAGGGACGTGAAGTTCACCGGCTGACCGTTCAGTCCAAAGAGTCCGAGGTATAGAGGGTCCGCAGTTGCGAAACCAGCGACAGTCTGGTTCTTTAGATTCGGGCCCGTGAGACCCACTCCTAGGTTATCTAAGCCGAACTGCGAACGTTGGGAGTAACCCAAGTTTGCTTCAAGACCAACCTGGCCATCGTTGATATCATATTGGCCAGCATCTATCCAAGACGATGAATCTTTAGGGTTAAACAAGGTGCCTCTGGATGTCGCACAGTTTGGTGGCACCGTCGCGAAGACCGACGATGAACAGCCGAGCCCATCCAGAACGACCATGGTTTGCGGTGACGCCGTGGATACCAGAACTCTGACATCTTGTTCAGGGGTGCCTACCCGCACGTGGAAAGTACTCCATGGCCCATCGTTACCCTCGCTATCGTTACATCAGCAATGGGCTTCCCGCAGAAGAGGAGATGGATGCGATGCTCACAAGTATTGGCTGGGACCGACCACTAACGGTTTGGGTGAGTTGTCTTCCCGGGGCATGCGTCGGCGACCCGTAATGGCTATATCGGCACCGTCCAGCGCCAAGGACCCGGTAGACCAGGAGAGCAGAACGAATATGCTATTCCGCGCATCGAGCAACATGTCGAAAGATTTGCGACCGTTCAAGATTCCCAATTGAACATGGCAGGCAAACAAACGTGAGAGAGACAAAAATCAACTCGCTTGCTTGCCCCGATGAATTGTATGGGTTTCAGCGCAGAGCCGACAATGACAGGCCGAGAGGTATGCACGAGCCTCCGGATTGGATGGGGCGATCGGCAGTCTTGGCTACTGGGGTGATTTCCTTCTCCATTCGGATCGCGTCGATTTGATTAGCCCAAGCGTGGTCCCAATTCAGGTTTTTCGGCCTTTATCCAATATTTGCTAATCCTATTGCGACGTTGCTAGCCACAACGTCATGGACGACTTACTCAACCCCCTGCAACGTTCGTTTATTCGGTTTCTCGCTGACCGTCTTGCCGTCCAGCCCAATGAGGCCGGCGGATTGAAGGTATAACTGGGGGATCCCTGCGCCTTAGTGCACGCTCGTTGGCCGAGAAGTCGCCTAGTCTCAAGACCAAGCGTAGCTCTCTTTCCTTTTTGGGACGGGCTGCAGTGCGGCATGACGGCATTCCCACGCAGGAACAAAATCTCCGCGCAAGCAAATTGCCGGCCATCCCCAAAGGCCCTCGCTTAGCGTGGAGATGTGACCCGACAATATCGTTTGGTTGGCTGTGCCATGTCAAGATCGCGTCAGCCCGCCAGCACAGTCTGCTTGTCTGGTGGAAGGATTAGCATATCGAAAGACCATTATTAATTCTGGTCTTATTCTTCCAGCTCTGTTCATACTCTGCTTTACCCATTCCATCGCTTGCCCGTCTGCAACTCTCGTTATTTGTGTATTGTTGGGTCACGCTCGTTTCGTTGCCATTGGATAATATAAGCGACAAAGAGCAATATCTGCAGTTCCTCATACGTATCGCAACAACGTCGATCATGCCCGCCTCAAGACTTTCGTCCCTCGCAGTGGGGTTAATGGTGATGGGCGCAGAAGCCTCATATAGTAAGTGAAGCAATATCTAACAGCCATCACTACAAATACGTGCATTCACTAACATACCAACGAAGGCGTCCACCCGCAGCAGCCCGCGCCATATCATAACGTGTCATCCGCGTCAGCTGCGGAACAACACTCCACATCGCTTTCAACGGCTGCTTCAAATGTATACACGACGGAAAAGACCAGCGCCTACAGCGTTATCCCCGTGTCGTCTCAGAGCACACTGGCAACTACTTCGGACTGCACGAACACCACAGTTAGCACTGTTATCAAGACCAGTATCAAGACCAGTATTCAGCACACCACATCGCACGCCAATGTCACGGTGCCGCATTATACTGTTATCCCCCCACGACCAAAAAGACCAGTGTCCCTGTCACTATGACTACTGTTCCTGTCATCATTACCGAGACGTCGACATGCACGACGACTACTCCGCCTCCTGTTATAACTCACAACTCATGTGAACAGACCTGCAGCATGTCCGCCGGCACGGTGAACTTGTTCTTCTGGCCCACGGATAATGATTTCATTTACCCCTCGACACATGTCGACACGGATCTGGGCTACACATTCACCCGCCCGTCGGTGTACATGCTGATCCCCACCATCTACGGCACCAACACCATCGACGGCGCCACCGTAGCCCCCTCGGCCACGAGCGCCATCTGGGCCTTCGACCTGTCCGAGGTCTCGACCATCGAGGGCGGCACCGCCACCAAGCAGCTGTCCCTGAGCGACCTGGGCACCGACTGCCCGCAGACGGCCGCGGCGTCCGAGATCGCCACCATGACCAACTCGCGCTGCGACCCCATCCTCGCGGCGCCCGACAAGATCCGCGCTTGGGCCAGCCCCTGTGCCGCGTGCGACCGCTTCGGTCTGTTCGACCCTCCCTACGCCATCCCCACTATCACCGGAGGTCTCGTGCCTACTACGATCGCGCAGCTGCCGCCGCCGCCGCCCGCGCCCACTACCGAGGCACCCAAGCCTGCACCCACTACGCAGGCTCCTGCGCCTACCACCGAGGCACCCGCGCCCAAGCCCACCACCGAGGTTCCTGCGCCTCCTGCGCCCCAGCCTACTACTGAGGCTCCCGCGCCCCCGGCACCCCAGCCTACTACCGAAGCGCCCGCGCCTCCTCCTCCCACGACCGAGGCACCTGCGCCGACCACCGCGACCGCAGCTCCCACCTCCGCTGAGGAGAGTGCCCAGCCTACTACCGATGCTGGTGTGCCCGCCCCGTCCGCCACTTCGGCCACGTCTGCCGCCGAGGGCTATCCCACTACGGATGCTAGTGCTGGCCAGTCGGCTACCACCTCCTCTACCGCCGCCGGTGAAACCGACGGAGCGTCTACCTCCGCGTCCGCCACCACGCCTGTGGCCTCGACCAGTGCTACCGATGGCGTCACCTCCCCCACTCCGGTGGCGTCCGCCGCGGCTGCGCAGATGAAGTCTGGCGTGGCCGGTATGGTTGCTGCTGGGCTCTTCGTCTTGATGGCCTAAGTCAACCAGCATGAGAGAGACGGTTTTACGACATATACGGAGGGCACATATGTAATGTGTTCAAATTTAATTCTGACGATGATGGATGATGATCATGATATATTTTTAGTAGATTAATTAGTTTCAAAAGCAATATTACGAACATTTACAGTACACGTCCTTTTGCGAAGCTGTCAAGACTTTTTATTTTACTAATTGATACCCAGCGTCCCTGGCAGAAACAAAGGGAGCTGTAAATTCGTAGTAGAACTTGTTATGTGTTCAAGGTCGTGGCAGTAACCAGTAGAGAGTTTCATGCAAGGAAAAAGGGGCTCGCAATTAGTCGAGAATGAATTCCGTACAACAGGGGTGTGCATCACTTTAATTCGTGAAAACGAAATCTGCAAGCGCTGACACGATGCAATGTGACCCCCATGGGAGATTGTAATGTCACATTTCTTTCACCGTTGCCAGGGACGTCGCCTTGGATCGTAAGCGTGAGGGGTACCGGCCTCCTGTTTGCCCAGTAGTCTGGGTTGCATTGGGGGCCAATCCTTGAATTAAACTATTGGGTAGTTAAAAGAGAGGCCTGATTTTAAGATGTTCCCAGTAAAAGCATCTCATTCACTAAAGAGTTTATCCAATACTATGTAGGGCCATACCCCCTTTTCACGAAACCGAACCCCCAAGTCAGCCACAAACGTTTCCAAGCAGATGCACGGACGAAAGATCTTTTGAAATGGTAATGAATACGTAATGAATGCTCTATATACACGTATGCAAAACAAAGTCTCTAGGTCTACCTCAAAATAATAGCCTCGTTGTCGGGACTGAATTCAAGGAAGCTCGGGTGCATCGTCCTTGGGTTCCCAGCCGAACATCCTCAGCACGCTTACGAAACCGCCGACCGCGTGAAGTACTACGCGAACACAAACCAGTATTATTTTCCCCTTCCAACTTTCCAAGTCCGGTAACTGCGGCCACCGTTAGTGTTTTACTTTCCAATGTATGAGATTTGCTGGTTCACTTACCCCTTGAGCGGCGCTTTGCCTGACCCAGTAAAATGCTCTCGGTATCATAGCATTCTCGTAGACCGCGACTTGACGGCGAACTTCCCCATCCGCTACGCTCCCGTCCGCCTTCTTGTTTCTCGCGAGCTCCAGGAGGGGAGCGAGCGCATCGGCGGTGTCGTGTATGGCCTGGTTTGCGCCCATACCTCGGTACGGGAGCATGGCGTGGATTGAATCGCCCACCAGCCAGACCCGCGGGTGCGCAATGCGTGGGTCCGACGGGCTCTTGTTGCTGGCGGTCGCCAACAGCTTGTATCTCCAGTCGATCGACGTGTCCGCCTTGGAGTGTCGCCATGGTACCGTCTGGATCTCCTGGGGGTCGAGCGCGTCCACCAGCTTCAAGTAGTCGGGATGGAACCCGGACGCCTGCAACATCTTCCGCATCAGGGCTTTCCTATCTTCAGGCGCCAGCGCAGAAGCTTCGGCGGCGGACGGACCGTCTTCCCAGGCCATGGCGACAAACAGCGAAGCTTGGTCCTCGTCGTAGTCGATCGGCTTCTCCGCATTGCCGGACCCAGCCGAAGGACGCAACTCATCGGGGAGATACGCCGCGGCGAACATCTTTGCGTTGGAGGAAGCCGTGTATATGGTCCCTTTGTCGACCAGGGCCCGCGGCAGGTCTCGGAGGACGTTCCAGGGCAGATGGCACTTCCCCAGAAACCCCCCTCCCCTATCTTTGGTTCGTCTTCGATGATGTTGTTCAATCCAACTAGCTTGTTCGCCCGACTGCCGCTCCCTTCCGCTGAAACCAGGATATCGCAATCCTCGCTGGACCCGTCTTCGAAGTAGACCCGGACACGGCTCTCGCCCTCCGCCTCGCCCTCCACGACATCATACCCCGTGAACTTCATGCCATACTGCATCACGTTCTGCGCACGGAGGGGCTCCTGGAGGAACCCCCTTAGCCGGGCCCGCCCAACGGGGGCGCTCTTCTGGTAAGCGGGGAACTTGCTCAGGTCGAGCACGATGTCCATGTTGGTGTTGAAGATGGCGGGGGCCGACGAGACGACGCCGCCCGACCTACCGAAACAGCGCAGGCAGTCGGCGTACTGGCTCTCGGTCAGGCAGGCACGGAACCCGACCAGGGCGTGCGCCCCCAGCCGGATCTGGTACCCATCGCGGCTCGAGGCCTCGGTGTCGCGCTCGTAGATGGTGACGTCGACGGGGCTGTCCCCATCGGCCTTGTTCAGGAGGCCGTTGGCGAGACAGGCGCCCGACAGACCGCCGCCGACGATGATGACTTTGAGGGGAGCCATCGATATATCGTGGTCTTCATGGGAGTAAGTAGTTTTCTGCTCAAGACAACAACTTGGAAAAGCGCCAGCTAAGCTTATGCATGAGTCGTTGCAAGCACACTGTCACATGAAGATCTAGTCCTTGCATAATAAGTACCTACCATCCAGTTTCGACGATACGCCGATTAGATCCCCCACCGGCCCCACACGACTACCTAGTCAAACTCAATTGATGCCGGGGATCGTGGGGCACGCTATAGTAAATAGGGGTTAGGCGCGCAAGTCTGTAGCGCCGCCTCTCCGTGTAAGCCATGCCTGGTGAGTGTTGGACGACACAAACCACATGCATCGTCAGCCAAGTTTGCGTGCTGGTGCCCTTAAACACTTTTCAAATATGTTAAGGCAGTTTATTTTAGACACTGATCGTATTGATTTTCTTGGCACCCTTATCTCGCCTGCAATCACACATGTACCACGGCTTAGCCCTATGGAGCAGCCAATACACACATTTTCAGAAACGCACTGGCTAGACAACGTGGAACTAAGTGTACGGAATATCAAATATATACGTACTTAAACTGCTGTAACTCATGATAATTCCCATGAATAACGCCTTACACCCTGGCAAGCATGACCCCGACCTGAGTATGGCGCGCCGCCCCGAACGCGAAAGCAGAACAGACCATGGTAATCCCACAGAACAGCTGCAGCCCCAGGAAGCTGCGCACCCCGCCCGGGACCCGTCGAGATGAGGGCGCCGCCGAGCGGGGACCCCGTCAGCGCCGCAAACGCGTTGATGAGCTGCGCCAGCCCCGTGCGCGTCCCAATCTCGTCCTGCCGGCTAATCTGGGCCACGCACGCCGGAAACACGGAGACGTAGCCGCCGGACCCGAAGCCGAACGTGACGGCGTAGGCGATGATGGCGCCCGCACTCGTGCTCCCGGGGATCCACAGGGCCAGGGTCATAAGGCCCGCAAACGCCGTGATGATCATCATGCAGTTGAACCTTCCGAACCGGTCGGCCAGAAACCCGGGCGCGATCCGGCCCACGAAACTGCAAGCGTTGATGATGGGCAGCAGGTAGGGGGCGAGCGACAGGGGGATGCCGTTGTCCTGGGCCTGGATGATGATGTAGCTCAGGGGGAGGAACATGCCCCAGAAGAACAGGAACCCGCCGAGGATGGTAAACACCAATCGGGGATCCTTCAGGTGGCGGATATAGTCCGAAGCCGATGGTCTTGAAGAGGCGGGACATCATGATGGGCAGGACCACGCCTCCCAGCGACGACCCTGAGTTCACGATGCCGAACGCCGACGCCCGCTTTTGGAAGAACCACGACGTCGTCGAGGTCAGGCTGGCCGTGAAGATGGCGCCGGAGCCCAGGGCGCTGATGACCGACTGCGCCGGGAAGATCTGCCAGTACTCGGTCGACAGGGACAGCACCATCAGGCCGAAGCAGTAGAGCGGGGTGCCGATCAGAAGAAGCCAGCGCGGGCCGTAGTTGTCGTACAACCTGCCCCACTGATTGCGCCGTTGTGGTTAGCATGAGGGCTTTTAGGGATATCTGGAGTTTTTGCACTTACCACAGCTGAGCCGCCCGTCTGGACAAAGACCTGGGAACTGGTGATCCAGCTGACCGCACTCGGACTGTACTCAGCCAGAGGCCCCTTCTTGTAGTAGTCGAGAAACACGCCGATGCAAGTGATGAGGCCGAACGTGCAGAACAGCGCACACCACGCCCCGAAGACCACGAGCCAGGCTTCACGTCCGCCCTCAGGGAAGTTAGAGGCCGGGTTTATTGGTTGTTCGTCTTCCGGACCGCCCAAGCTTGTCGCTTCAGGGCTGACGAGAGCTTCGGGCCCTGCCCGTAAAGGCTCATTGACTTTCTTCTCGTCTGCGAACATGATTTTGCTGGTTGATCAGGTGATCAATACTTTTACTAGAGAGAGCCCAGGGAGGCCATGTATACAGACTATGTGGCTGAGTTATAGTGTGGGACATCACGGAAACATACGAGACCCTCTCATAGCCGTGCCGGGGCAGGTTTGCCAATATTAGAGAGTTAGAAGCCCTGGTGTTTCCGGCGGGGCCGAGCAGGGGGGGCATGCCAGTCGCGACTGGGGAAGTATGGAGACAGGCAAATGCACCCCCACCACGGCACATGGAGAGATAGATACCGATGACCGTGGTCAGTGTAATAGCAGGAAAGAGTCGGGACGGAGCAGTTAATGCCCGATTAGATGAATTAGGTATTGGGGTAGTTTGTGGATATCACGGCCGTGCGGGTCGGAATCAGATATACGCAGAGGGTTTTTTCATGGGACACCATTCTATCTGTGATGAGCATGTTGCACCTTCTGCAACTACTTGTGCAACCTAAGTCGTCCCAGGCCGCCTAAAGGCCCTTTGATAGCCACACCATTATTTGTACACAGTAATTGGGCTTTGAATATTGTTTGGTCATGTGACAAGAGAAGCTTCAGGAGTTATCGTGGAACTGCACGTGCTTGGGACTTGCCCTCTGCTCATCAAGATTGCAGGCAGCCAAACCGCCAGTGATATTCTCTGCCAAGCCCTGACTCTATCTGCGAGAGAAATCTATAAATCCAGTGAAATGACGTCCGCATGCTTCAACTCTAGAACCTTGGACTTTCCGTTCTTCTCGACAGCAGCTGTGGCCGCGCCGGTGTCGATCCTGTAAGGAGGAATACAACTATGGTATCACGTGAGCAGGTGCAAGATATTAATACAACGGAACCATGGGAGACCTACGTTTCATCATGTAGACACCAAATCACCTGAGATGGCTTTCCAAGCCACTCCACTTGACTCGATGCAAACTCGGCGGCAGAGCCGTCAAACGGTCTACCATTCAAGTTGGCCCGACCGGCGATACCCAAGATGGCGATGTCCGGTTTGGGCTGCATATCCCGAAGGACGGCCTCGTAGCCGCCCAGGTGGGCGCTCCAGAGCAACGTCTTGGTCTCGCCAGTCTCGGTATGCACGAGGAAGTTGAACATCAGCTGCCCACCGTCGCAGTGGGAGAAAACATTTCGCTTCCTATCCTCAACGTAGCGGATGAAAGAATGATGACCTGGCGTCAGTTTCTCCGCCGGCAGCCACTCCCCGATCTTCAACAGGCCATACTTCATGCCAAACGTGATGTCCAGCGTACAGCTGTAGGGCGACGCCGCGCCGGTGTAGACGGTAGCCGTATCAATCGTCTCCGGGTGGTCCTGGGGCATCAGGCAGTGCAGGGACGGCCAGACGTGCACGGAGAGCGCAGCGAGCCCATCGGCAGGCATGATGGGAGCTCCCGGGAACCCGGGTTTCCTCATGCTCTCGTCGGTTTGGGCCTGGTCGCGGGTCTCGCGCGTGAAGAGGGGGATGCGCTCGCCTCCCTGGACGGGGAAGAGCTGCGCCTCGGGGACACCCGCATCGCGGAGGCAGTTGATGGCTTCGCAGTTGGCGATGACGATGGCGCCGGTCTTGATGGCGATGCGGTCGGCTCCGGGGAGGCTGTTTGGGTAACGCGTCAGTGTTACCGGCGTTTCTTGCCTACCCATATCGATAGCGAAAAGCCAATTAGTGAGGCCAAATACTCACTGGTCAAAGTGTGCGTGGGAGATGAATATATAATCAGCTTCTGTTACGTCATCGACTGCGAGATGAACAGGCATCACATCTGGCTTGTCGAGCCATGTGTCCAAGAAGATCGCAACGCCACGGGTGCGCAAGCGGAAGGTCGTTGCCCCTTTTCCGATCGTTAGCTATCATAATGTGGAAAGTTCACAAGGGAACATACCGAACCATTCGATGGTTGATTTCTCCATTGCTCAAGTTCCCTGGCTTTTTTTCGGATGGATTGTGCGAATATATTTGGTAGACATCAGAAATTGAGGCTCATTCATAGATTGGTTACCGGCGTAGTCGACCTCTTCCCGTTCCCTAGGCCAGTACGGACGCACCCCGCTCGGCTGGTACGATACCATTGTGCTGAAGACGAGCCGAAGTTGCATTGCATAAATCCATGTGCAGGGAGAAAAGCGCACATGCAAGATCCACCTAGATTCCGTATGCGGCAATCTCCATACCCCAAATGGTTCCCTGGAGATCACTCCGCAGGCATTGACGGTGGGGCCGAGCCGGTGGGGGATGGATTGATACACTTCTATATACTCCGACGTCCGACATTTCATCACATCAACATAGCTGCATGCTCTTCCTATCTGCAGATAGCGGGGGACCGCCTTTATGCTGTATATAATGGGTGGGTGATCCGTGCGTTGCGCGCACGTGACGCCCCTTTGGGCAATGCCAGTAACCATTGAGCTGGCCATACCAACAGTGTGTGACAAAGTAGGCAGTGATATGTATTTCATGCGCATCATATGTACATTAACATAAATTCTGTCACCTATCAACCCTATCCATGTCTGCACCAGTAAGGGGAAAAAGAGTATCAAGAGCGAGACGAGATATGCGAAGAGGGAAAGGGGAGATACAACTAGGCAGCATAACAGATTCAAACCGTAATAGGTGACGATATATGTATTTTATATAGTTTTATGTAAGTGCTTCATCGACAACGAAACCACCAACCTCCACCACGTCTCCACCTGGATGGGGGTGCCCAGGAACAAGCCTTGTCAATCGCCACAGCTACCAGTAAACACAGCAAAACCAGAACGCAGATAGTACAGGAAACCACCGGAAAATAACCAAAAGCGCATGATGCACATGAAACCCCGAAAAAGCCAGCCTGTCCGGGGTCTCACGCTGATCTACAGCGATAACAGACCAAACCAGAAGAACCATCCATGAACCCAGCATCTATCCGCTCACCACCTATTTGACATCAGTGAAGACGACGTAGAAACCCATGGGGCAGGCGCCGAGGTAGCCCTGGTCGTAGCGGAGGTGGGTGTCATCGGAGCAGAGGGCGCCGCTGACCTTGACGCTGCCCGTCAGGTTGGCGGGGAAGTTGCAGGGCGCGCTGTTGACGACGTAGCTGTTGCCGGGCAGCATCTTGGGCGGCGGGCTGGGCGGGCTGGGCCCGGACTTGGGCGGGTTGTTGTACGTGGTCTCGCCCGCGACGGCGCCGACGCCGATGTCGTACCCGATGAACTTGAAGTTGCCGGGCCCGTCGAAGAGGTAGTCGAGCGACGAGGCCAGAGGCGAAGAGCCGCGGGGGTGGTTCTTGCCGTCGCCGTTGCCGCTGCGGGGGCGGCGGTGGTCCGCGACGCCGCCGAAGCCGCCGACCATCTTCTGGGCGATGGACTTCAGGGACGAGGTGGGGTTCTCGGGGAAGTCGAAGACGAGGTTGCAGACCTTGTTCTTGGCCTCCTTGGCGGGCAGGTCGAGGTTGAAGATGGTGCACTTGTCGCCCGGGGTGACCTCGGCCGTGTTGCTGGCCGCGAACTTCTTGTTGGGCTCCTTCTTCGAGATCTCCAGCAGCAGCGAGGGGCTCACGTACTCGGTCGCCAGCTTGGGCAGGTTGCCGTCGGGCTGCGCCGTGTTCTTATAGGGCACTGTGCCAGCGCGGTGAAGCTGGGCACCGCCGACGCCAGGGCGGTGGCGGCGAAGGTGGTGGCGATGATGGTGGTCTTCATGTTGATTGTTTGGTTTGGTTTGGCTTGGTTAAAAGAAAAGGTTGATTAGCGATAGAGATGTTTGTTGGCGATCGAGGAAGCGAATGTGGGAATGTAGTAACGAATGTGAGTAAGTGATTACTGGTTGCTGTGGCTCTCTTGGAGTGTGGACTAATGCAGATATACTAACCTTGACTTAGTAAGCATGCACAGCAACAACCTTGGTGCAACTTGCGGACACCTGGACTCAAGTTGAAAAGGAATGGTATGCTGACAGGTAACAGAACACTATGGAACAGAACTCGCCCTCGTCTACGACAAAAAAGAGCACCGTGAGCTTGCGCAGAAGACCTTTTGGGATGGACTGAATGGGTTTCCCCGAGTCTTGGCCATGCACTGGTTTATCCGATATGTAGGTCTCGTTGCAACTCAAATTCTGAGCCAGGGCGTTCCCATACTGACGGCCGTATGAAACTAGGGAGACCCTGTGGCCGAGTCAAAGCCATTCTATCACCACTTCCAGCTTGTTTCCAAGGTCAATCGTGGTCGGCCGGAACGGATGGATCTCACAATTTACTCCGACGACAAGTCCGAGGAGGCACCAGTGGCCCGTAATGGCAACGTCAAAGTCCTGTGTCATCTGGAGGCAAGCCTGAAAAGCATCCCGACGAGTCGAATCCCCGTTCGACATGGAAAGGATGGCCTTGATTACTATGTTCTCAAATGCGACATCGAGGTCGTTTGTAAGTGTTAACCCCAGGCCGACTGATGAGACCCAACTGCTGGTCATGTTATTCAGAACATATACACGAACTCCCTATTGGATGAATGCAAGTAACTAAGGCTTCCCACAGACAGATCGGCGGAGACCGACTACACCCTAATTCACGACTCTGTTCGGTACAAGACGGTCACTGCGGAGAACGTATGATTGATTTGGCCCATGGCTGAACCAGTCCTACTGCAGCCTCCTAACGACGGCGCATCGGGTTGGAGAGAGATACGAAGCTTTTTATGGTCAGGATATGTTATTGCTGACGAATATCGAGTTTGACTAGTGAGTGTCAAAGATGCACTTATTTGACCAAGGGGTCAATGACGGGGAAAGGGTCGACGTCAAAAACAGTGCAAGAACTCAAAGATTGGTCATCATAAGACGGTCTGACCAAGTGCAGACACAGAGTGTTTTGTAGTTGTTGATAGTCGTAATCAACCCACTGCTTATCTTCATGCAGCTTGGTGCGTACCAAGTATGTTGGCTTGCCTCCTTCAAATGTCAGTCTAGATCTGCCGAACTAGCCCAAAGACGGCCTTCCTGCCCTTGAAGTGAGATCTTCCTATTCAGGGGCACGGACAAGCTTCCAGGAGATAGCAGTGCCTTTCGTAAGCCAGGGTACCCTTTTCTCCCTGAAGGTAAAAATTCTGCTGTTGCCAGGCTCTCTAGCGGCCTGCCCCCGCCCTTTAAATTCACGGCGTGCCGCTCTGGCCAGCTGGAAGTCCCTCCACAAGCCCCTCAGCTCCGAAAAAGGTCGACCTAGATTCGCGCGAATGGCAGCCCCTTTTCCTGTTGCAGAGATGTCTTCTTGGCGCTGTTCTGTTGCCTGCACATCCTTGGCGGTGTGGTAGATGATGAAGATGCACTCCTCGTCAGCCGAGGAAATGACAAGGTTTGCCCGCTCCATGTCGGCCTGGGTGGGCTTAGGTTGGCCCTTGAATAATTCCACCTCCGCGGTCCGCCTGCCCATGTAGGTCTTGTAGGCTGCCTCCATCTCCACTGGAGCAGCTGACCAATTGATTGAGCTCATACCGAAGTGATTGCAACAGCAAATCCTAGTTATGGTTGGAGATCGCAAACACGTTTGTGTGCGTTATGGTGATCAGGAACGGATAGGTCGAGTTGCAGAAGATTGACCTAGAATGAAGTGGACGGCAAATCGCGAAGGAAGTTTGTACGAGTGTGCACACGTTACTCAGACCATATGAAAGATTTCTACACAGTCAAAGCTTCACTTTGTTGGTTCACTACTTTCTCCGAAGTGCCGAGGAGAAGGTTTCCAGCCTCACAAACTTTGTTAGTAAGCTTCGGTACTAACCATGGACCTTCAGTTGAGTGATGTTCTCTACCATGTACCGTCTTGGGCTTTGTAAGTTTCGTGGATAATGAATTATTTGAGCCCAAAGTCTATATTATAGCAGTTGGCTAGTTTTACTATAATTGTCATTCGAATTTTTGGGCAACCATATTCAGGGCTAGGAAGCGAAGTAGTTTAGTGAACATCCTGAACTTCCATCTCAAAGAAACCTGGAATTCTCCTAAATATCCTATGGTACGAGAACGTGATAACACTTTAATAAGCCCACTGACTCTGTGATAAAGGACACATTTTGATTCATTTTCTCATGTTAAAGTTTAGATACGAAGCGTCCACATGGTTTGTATCCTCATCTAGTTTTAAGAAATGTCTATATATTGAATACCATTAACACCTGAATATCCCCAAGGATCCCATACATCGTGCGAAGCGACATCTGTCCAGTATCCCCCTCAAAGAACAATGAACCTAGGAAGCAGAGCTTTTGTTCGTGTCTCCACGAGCAATCCGCGAGAACAGTGACGGCTCTTTTTTCTCCTCTTTCCCAGAGATAATTCGATTGAGATCTTCCTCCCACGCCACCAGCCGTTCCTGCTTCGCGGCGACTTTGGTCTCTTGCCAGGTGTCGTCTGATTCGAGGACTCTGTAAGTGAGGCCTGGGCAGATAGCACCGAGTATTATATTGCGCCTTGGGCCTGAGAACTCGAGGGATGTGACGGTGCGGAAGCTGTCTGTGAGGTTGTGGTACTCTTCCCAGTTAAAGTCGGCTTTTAGTGTCTCGGATAAGGGGTTTGTGTCCAACACCACTTGGTAAAGGATTTTGTTTGTCGCCAGTTGCTCCATCAACAATAAACCGGGATGTATGATCTTATCATCCAAAGACTGAATGATGTCATCCCAATCATGGCGGTCTTCTAGAAACATCCATATTCCAGTCGCCAACTGCGTAGCTAGATTGCGGGCATGATGCCGACGATCGGACTGATATTGCGGAGTTTTGGTCCAAGAATAGTAAGTCTGTGCTCTCCAGGCATTGCACACATTCGGGGTGAGCCGATCCTCAAACTTGGAATTTTGGTCTTTTTCCGCCGACTTCTCGATATCTTGAAGTTGTTTAAATCCGTCGGGAGAGACACCCCGAAGCCCTTCCTCGAAGATCGCGCTTGTTAGCCAGCGACAGACGCAAGCTTCGCCAACGTCATTGACTGCCGCATCATGCTCAGCTGCAAGTCTAAGCCTTGGATCGTCTTGGAGGGCCTGGCGGAAAACCAATCCATATCTAGGCTCATCTTTGGCAAGATCGAGCGCTTTTTGAACACGGTCTTCGTCTTCGAAAACCGGCGCTATATGATCATAGACCCACTGGCGTACCAATCCAACCCAAAACTTAACTTCCTGTACAATACTGTCAATAAATCCTTGAACTTCAGGAACGGGAACAAAAGTACCGTCGCGCCTTCGAGAATCAATGCATACTCATCACCGGCCTAGTATCAACAAGAATAGGCCTTGACCCTCGTGAGGCAGGAGTTGTAAGTGGAAACCCATTCATTTGAAATTATTGTAGAGACTCCAGGTTCGACCGAAGTTGTTCACCTTCTTTAAGGGCTTGAGCATGCTTTTGTTCCTGCCACTGATGGCGTTTGAATTCATTCCTGAGAAGAACTATTGCAGAGTCCAGTGTGATACTGAGATCGCGCAGTTCCTCCTCAAGCTGCTCATCGTCAGACATGTTTGCCGAGCTGTTACGTTGTTATGAATTCGGGCGGGTATGCTGTTGTTCTCTTGCGTTGCTACGCGAAAGCCTGCTCAATTTATACCGAGATCTTGAACTAAACACCAGGTGCAAGATTGTGCTGGGTGCCCTGGTTCCCTTTCAAAACCCCCATTGTCTTTCACATTTCTTTGATACATCCGTATGTTTCGTTTTGTCGCCCTCTTTGTCATATTTTGGGGAATGAAAAGAAACGCAACGCGGCCAATAGACCCATTGTACGAACGTGCCATATTCATTTCATTATGCCGGGAACTACTTTCGTTTCTATGTCAGGTCTGGGTTTTAGTAGTAAAAGTGTAAAACGTGTCCGCCATGGCTACGTAAAATTGGCTTATAGTATATATGGGTATATAGTTTATATATTGTATCTTGTACAGTTACATAATGTATATTCAATTGTACGGATATGTATATATTGTATAAAAGTGTGCAATCCCGTTCATGGTCCATCTTCGGGTATGCAGTGGCCTAGGGGGTCGCATGTGAGAAAACCCGAGATAATAAGATACCCGCTCTCACCATGATTTCATTTAATCATGCCAGATCTGCCCCATGTAGCATATAAATTTATGACGTAAGAATATCGGCTTCCAAAAGCCACTGCAGCTTGCCAACTACGACATAAGCGACAACCGGGGAGCGAAGTCGGAATTTGGGAAGTAGGCCATCCTACTGGCCATGATGTGTTGCATGGGGCTCGGCATCACGAATTTCAACTCCAATACTGCTGCAAGCAGGCTCAATATGCTAGGTTCTTTGCCAAGGCCCTATCGTTAGACCCCATGGCCGCCAAGTCTAGTGACAGGTACTAGTCTAAGTACAAAGAAGGAAGGACGTCAATGTCGGATGGTCGATAGGTACTTCGGAGTAAGCGGACAACAGCCGGAAAGCCAGGTCCGCGTTCCGCGAGGCCGCGCTCGGCGGAGTGCGCTATACTCGCTTCATAGCTACATCTTAACTTGCAGCCATCACGATATCTGCATACCTCATTTAGGGTTTTGATGAACCAAGATTGAAGCTCAGTAATACATCAGCCATTTACCTCAGTGGCGCTCACCTGCCGCGTTGGCAACCTTCGAAGGAATTCTTCTTTCCTTTTTTCTTATTTGAACCAGTAGAGGAAAGGAACGAAAGGGCAGACTGACCAGGCAGCTGCATCTGAGAGGCGTAATTAGAAGGACCATACCCGTCTCAATAACCGACGAGTTACTTTGGGGGATGGATCCCTTGAAAACGGCCCCAACAGGGGTTTGTCTGGAAGGTCAGCTTTTAGAACCTCGTATGGAATGCCGTGCTTGAGTGCATCCCAAGTCGGGCAGATCTACTAACATTAGCTTAGTAAGCTCATAGCGATGGGGATGATCACAGCCTACTTGGATTTGATTACAATCGTTTGGAATCGGTCTGGACTGAGCCATCCCACGTACGATATGCATACGACATTCCTGCAGTTGGATTATGCACTTGCTGATGTGATGCATCACACATCTTTGCCTCAATTGTTACATAAAGCTTGGTCAGCATCAAAGCGGCGGCGTGGCTGTGGCAGGTAGCGGGAGCCTTATCATGGCTTGTTGGTGTGCAGCTTCACCCGATTGGCCTCTATACTATCTGTAGGATTCATATGACGAGAGCACTTCGCGTGGATTGCAATCCTTCAAGCCACTGGGGGTAAGGTTACATTGTATCGAACAGTAAGACGCAAGTTCCCCCGCCTCCGCCCCCGCGATTGGACGGGCTGACAATTGCTGTATGCAGTCAGATGTGTGGGATTGCTCATGTAGGGACGTTATACAAAGATGTACGCCAAGACCCGTTCAAAGTATGCTATTCGTTAGGTACTTCGAGGTACACACGTTGTCCGTTTGATACCTCTCATTTGCTTGGCTGAAGCTCAACGACGCGGGGTGGGAGCTGGGAGCTGGGAGCTAGGGGCTGGGATAGGCCAGCGTCAGCTGTCAGCCGCTCCCCTGCTGCCTGCCGCCCCTGGTCCCTTCCACCTACCGACCAAGGCAGTTGAGCCAGGAACGGGAAAACAGTCCGTTGATGGAAAACGCACCTGGATTTGTCTTGACCGCCACCTAGGACTCCAGCAACAGTGCGCTAAGAAGAAGCTTAATTAATGGTCTTGTCGCCTTGTTGATGTGCGAAAACCCACCGATGGACTTGGCCTGGAACTTGGACTCCGATTTGCCGATGCTGTCCAGTATGCCACGCGACCGTCGACCGCCCTCAACATCACTTTCCGTGAACGGGGCGATATTAACTCCTCATCATGAACAGGCGTGTAATAATATGTCCGGCGACGCTGGACCCAGCCTCGACAACCACGACTTGTCTGCTGCCTCTGACGGCGCACAGCATTCGGCGGCCCCGTCGCGAAATAGCAAACCCGGCAAGAGTGGCCGGTTGGCCTGCGATACTTGTCGGGAGAGAAAGGTAGCTTGCAATCGGGACTATCCACGATGTGGACGTTGCGCACGCCTTGGAAACCCCTGCAGCTACCGGGGCCGCGCGCGGTATCGAGAGAGTCAGGCAGACCTGCCACGGCAATTGAAGCAACTTCAAGAACGGCTCAGCCAAGCAGAGGCCAAGCTATCAACACAGCAGCAGCAGCATCCTTCTCCAACTTCAAATCTGCCAACTTCAGCCGCCGAGTCTGGGTCATCTCCGGAAGTGGTCTTCGCTGCTCAATCCCAGCCGGCGTATTCTTACTCCTCGGCTGGACTTCCGACCTCTGCATTCATTAGTGAGCTAGGACATGACCCGAACGCTGCCGCCTATGAAATCAACGACAGTTTTCTGAGTTGCATACCCAAGGAAATCCTCGAGTTCGAGCATTCCAGTATAGACTGGTTGCGAAGCCCGCCGACCGTTGACTTCTTGATGCAGGACGGGAACCAAAACTTCATAGACGAATTCCTCGGCGGTGCTCCCCCATCCACTATGGAGCTGTCGCCTCCCGCCTCCCAAAACCAGCAACCACTTGCATCCATGGCAGGTCCAAGGCCTACGCCACCTCCAATCACACCGTCTTTATCGGGCACAACACCAACGTTGGTGTCACTCCCAGCACCTGATTCAACAGCACAGAAGAAGGCGTCGTGTTCTCCGACGGGGGATTCCGCAGAAGTAAATGTCACACCGTCAGATGTACTTGACATGTAAGTTTGCTTCTTTCTGTGACCATCGCAGGCTATGCTAAACGAATGCTCTTGATCAGGCAACATGTGTACTTCCATGTGTTCTACCCAATTATGCCGATCCTATGTCGGGATCGGTTCTTTGCTCACATCCAGCAAGGCCAAAATAGCCCTCAGGTCAAGGCATTGAGCTATGCAGTCGCACTGATAGGTGCCATGGTCTCGCCAGAGCATCACCACTTCGAAGCTGCCTGCGAGGAGGCGGTTCGTAGCCATGTTGACTTGTGTGAGAGGGATGATGACATGTCCGCGATGGTGTCGCTAGACCTTTTCCAAGCGCTGCTGTTCCTGTTAAGGTACGAGCTGACGCATCGGAAAATCGCTCGAGCTTGGATTACGGTGAGTCGAGCAGTGCAGTTGGCCAATATGCTCGGACTTCACCTCGATAGCTCCCAGGCGAGCGGCTCAGAGCTGCACCAGGTCCTTCCTCCAACAACTGACCCTCTAGTCGTTGAGGAGAGGCGACGGGCATTATGGACTCTGTACGTCTGTGAAACCTATGCAAGCTCCAGGGCGAGACAGCGACCGCTGCTACGAGAGGCCCAGATAGACATCCCACTGCCCTCTCCTGGTCCCCTTGACGCCCACTTTACGCTTTTCCCCATGGAAAAACTTGCCGACTCTTACTCTATAGACGATGCGGAAAAGAACAGGATATCGTCATTTGCGGGGATTGTGCTTGCATGTGCTGTCGCGCGGCAATGCCAGCCGTGGGCTGAAACAGTGGCCACCATAAACCCTCGCCCAACGAGTGCCGACAGCCAGGCAGCCAGTCATTCCTCCATTCAAACATTATCGAAAGGCACGGCCTTATCTGTTCAGGGGTTTTGGGACAGGCACTTCTCCTTGCTGAGCGTCCTCAGACACCGTGTCGAGCTTCTGTCTCCGCATCTGACGGTTTACGCGGTACAGAGCGACCCCGTCTCTTTTGGATTATACGTTTACCTCTGCGGCATCGACATCGCACTTCAAGAGACGGCCGTGGCACAGGTGGAAAAGCAGGTCTTGTCGCCCGCGGTCGCCGCCGACAGCGTCAAGCAATCGAGAGCGGCGGCCTACCGTCTGGTGGGCGCGGCGCGTGGGACTCTGCCTCGAAACCGAGCGTCAGTAAGTTCACTTAAAAAAGTCACAGCACGTCCCTAGACTTTTTAGAAACGTGCTGACCCCCTGCCACAGCCAGACTTTTTCTTTCTTCAGGGAGCCCTGATGGCGCGGCCGCTAGCCACTGCTCTGCATGTGCTGGCCCGCGACCTGCGCTCGCGTCCAGATGACAAGTCGTCTAGCACGATTGCAGACTCGCTACATGTTTTGCTCGGAGCGCTCGACCGACTTGAGGAAACAGATGGGTTCTGGCATGAAACGGTAACCCCCGTGGCCAGCTTGCTGAAGGACTGGGAGGAGGCGCATAAAAACAGACCGGCAGACACATGGGCTATGGCGTTGTTGCCCGAATGATACCTAGCAGCCCAAAATTCTCAATGTTGATCAGCGGCCAAATTTTACCTTCCAGTAGAGGATCTACTCACTTCATGCCTGCCCATCGATAATAGATCCGATACAACAATAGAATGTACATTTAACTGAATAATTGAGATGACGTATATGCTACTGGTAAATTATTAGAGCGACATAAATGTGCCTCGGTGGTATTCATGACTTGAAGATAGAGTGATTGTAGCCCCACTATCTTCCATGTACTTGAGGTGCCTAACACTTATCTTTACTTACCTACGTGCTATAGCGCACGTCGTGGGGGCTTTACGAGCTCTGCACACGGAGTTTTAGGCTTGTTTCAATCCTGTAGCGGGGCAACTTTTAATGCAAGCCTGTGGAAATGCGCTACAACAACCGCTGAAGCAAAGACATCGCACACTGTAACGAACTGCCATTGGTTTTTGATCAATTCTGGCACATACCTATTTGTCGCGTATCATCAAAAGAAGACATGATGGTAACGAATCAGCACAATTACATCTATCAAGCAAATTGCAATATTTATTTTATCAGGTGCTACCAAATTTCTTCCCGTCATTCTATAATCCCAGTCCGTATTTCGAACAAATAAGGTCGGCGAACTTGTTGATCGTGAGGTTGGCACCCAGCAGCTGCTGGAATGGCACATCAACCGCCATCTCCTTGAATATCCACGATCTCAATTCCGCGCCAATCATGGAGTCGATTCCGTACGAAGCAATGGATCCCTTGTCGACCGAAACAGTCCCGTCGTCCAACATCAACATGCGCGACAACTTGCCAGCCATGTGAGAAGCGATGGCAGACTTAGCCTCTGCCCCAACAAGCGCGCCAGACTTCAACGAGCCGAGGAGGCTGTCACCGCGCTCGTCGGCCCCGACTGTGCCCTTCATGGCATGCACCACCTTGCGGAACCGCGGGTCCGCGGTCCAGAAGCTGTCGCAGTCGTCGCCCGCCTCCGCGATCGCAGCCGCGAGCAGCGCCGGGTCCATGCCGGCGACGATGTGGTCGGGTTCGACCCGCGCGTCGTCGCCCTGCTCGAGGATGGCGGCCTCGAAAGCCGCCAAGAGCCCTTCGTCGTCGATGCCGTACATGCCCTTCCTGCGCAGCGCCCCCTCCAGCTCCATGTTCTCGGCCACGACGCCCACCCCGACGACCATGGGGATGACGATGGACGCGGCGTGCTGGCCGTCGGCGACCCGGTGCCGGGCAAGCGCGTCCATGTACGTGTTGCCCGCCGCGTAGTTGCTCTGGGCTGGCGTCCCCAGCGTGCCGGAGATGGAGCTGGTCATAACGAAGAAGTCGAGCGGCTCGCCTGCCAGCGCATTGTGCAGGTTCATGGCACCGGCGACCTTTGGCTTTGTTGACGCAACCCAGTTCTCATAGGGCATATTGTGGAACAGACCGTCCTGGAAGATCATATTAGCTTCTGTCATTGAATACCGTCGATAACGACGATGGATGCACTTACCCTGAGAACCATGGCAGCGTGGATAACACCACGGATCGGGCGTGTCGGGTCTACCTGCTTGACGGCGCGGTCGACATCAGCACGCGAGCTGGCATCGCCGCGAATGACCTGCACCCGGGCACCGGCATTCTCCAGACTAGCGACCAAGGTCGCGGCCTGATGAGAATCGGCACCAGATCGGCTAAGGAAGGTAAAGCTTCTGGCTCCCTTGCTCATCATCCACGAGGTGAGGCTGCGACCAAGACCACCAAGACATCCAATGAGAAGATAGGTGACATCAGCGTGCAACTGGAGAGTGGGGATCCGAGGAACGACTTGAAGAGGAATACCTGGGTGCGGTTCATGAAGTAAGAGGGTTTTCCCCGACGCGTAGCTGTCGGCAAAGCTGGAGATGCAATCGTTGATCTCGGCAATATTTTTTCTTCCACAGAGGCTGGAGAGAAGTGATCCGACCAGCCTGATAGAGATCAGCAACCGATTGCATCAATTTCCCGAGTAATTCGGGTCGGTGCTCATGAATGTCCAGCATGTCGAAGGCTACATAGCTGGCACCGCGATTGGTAGGGATCGTGTCGAGGATGGTACGGGACAGAACGTTCTTACGCCCGCAGTCGACGAACCGACCCAGGGGTGCCAGATAACGCCAGGTCTCATGGGCTAGGCCGGGATCGACCCAGCCAGAGCTGAAGATGACATCGAATTCGTGGTACGAACTGGATGTGCTCCGGCGAGTCTCGAGTTCCATGATGGGCACAATGCGATCCTGTGGTAGGTCATACAACGTTGCCACGGAGCCAATTTCTGAAGCGTCGCGGACGGCAACAAACGGCTTTCCACCAAGCGCTTTGGTGACCTGGATAGCAGCGTTGCCTGCAAGGCCTGCACCAGGAAGAATGAGGACAGTCCCACCGGATTCCAGCGCGGCGGAGGTATGCAAGCCGAAGATGGCGGCGCCAAACGCCATCGGCAATGCAGAAAGAGCTACCATATCCTCTGTGCTACTGGCCTTTTGGATGAAGTTCTGGGGCACACGCTGGAAGCTGCTAAACTTGTCGAAACTGAAACCGGCTACAAGGTCACCGGGCGCAAACCGTGAGACTGCCTTGCCGACTCTAGTCACGATCCCACCAATCTCGTGACTGAACTCTGTCGGGTAATCCGTGCCATTGACAACCAGAGTGTCTTCCTTGTTCAGGCCGCTGACCCGAACCTCGACCTCAACCTCTCCTGGCTGCATGTCTTGGGTGTCCCTCGTGGCAACTTCAAACACAACTTTGCCGCCCTGCACTTTACCGACCAGTGGCTCGGATGGCGTGAATGGCTTCTCGATGAGCCTCGACTCATCGACGCAATACGTGCTATTAATGCGCTCATTGAATCCGAGGCGGCTGATCCAAGTTTTGCCATCAGCGACGCAATACTCTCGTTCATGGCTGTCGCCATTGATTTGGTCCAGCATCTTCCGCACAATCACGTCGGCCCTTGCGGCGGCGGGCTCTTCGAAGTCGACGGTGGCAATGTTGAGCGCCGCTTGCTCGGAGCGTAGCGAGCGCGTGAGGCCGGCGCTCATGTTGTACTCAGGCGCGCCACCCTTCATGGCGGCACCAGCGGTGACCCAGATCAGGTTCTTGGCGTTGTTGGTGATTTTCTGTAAGCTCTGGAACTCGGCCTCCTCGATGTTGACTAGCATGGGACGCTCCATCTCGGCCAGGAGGATAACATTACCCGAGATTTCCACGGTGGTGTCAACTAGGTTACTCGTCTCAACTGTGTAGCCCTGGGATTTCAACATCGCCCCAATCTGCGTCAGCATGGCCTGCGGGGGTGAGATCCCATCGCGGTAGATGACCTGCACGCTATTGTTGTCCGTGGTCGCAGTGCCATTTACCTTGGCATCGGTGGGTAGAATCGTGGTGAAGTAGGTGCCAAAGTCTTGCTCGATGCCCGAGAAACCAGCTTCACGCAACGCCGCCTCTGAAGTGGTACGATCCGAGAGGAAGATCGCACGGCCGCCTTTGGTCAAGAGTTTGCGCGCGCCATCGATTTCCTTGGCAGAACCAATGACGATGTTGAAGGATCCTTCCTTGAGGGGCTTGCGGTCACCTTCCTCGGTCTCTTCCATTACAGAGACGTCAGCATCCGGTACACGCTCCGTGATTTCTTTAGCGAACTCGCCACTGAGGTCGGCAATTGTTTGGCCGGGCTGCTTGAACTCGAGCAGTTCCACGAGCTCGGCGATACCCATTTCTGGTGCGCCCGTGGCCAGGACCTCTTCAGCATCACGCTTCCAGATGATCTCGCCGTAAGGCCGAGGCTTTGCTGGATCCGTGTCGCGTTGAGGCACGGCAGCCTCGTAGAGCGAGCAGCGCATGTCAGTGATCTCCATGACCACCTTGCCATCATTAGCGACGAGCTGGTTGCTGCCCACAAAACTGCGCACACCGCGCTTGTCAATCCAGGAGAACGCCTGTGCCTCCGAGACCTCGAGCTGCTCGTTAGTCGGGACCCAGATGGAGACCTCGTCCACCTGGATGGGTACTGCACCGCAGGGCATCGCGCTGGTGCGGCCGGCGTAGATGGCCACAATCAGAAGCTGGAGACACGAGTCGATGCACGCCGGGTGCAGGACGTGACGCGACTCTCCTCTGACGCCCTCAACATTGGTACTGAGAGCCGTCTTGCTAGCTGCCGCGTAGGTGCGGCCGTCGAAGCGGATGTCGTCCATGTCCTGGAATGTTGGGCCATAGTCGAACCCAACATTTCGCAGAGCCTGGTTCCATGCTTTGCCAGATGCGCGTTGGGGGAACTGGGGCACCGGTTTGACGGCCGGGCGCCATGGCCGGCCATTGATGGCGATGCTACCCGACATGTGTTCGTTGGTGACGCCGTCTCGGTCGACTGACGAGACATTGAAATCCCACCAAATGCTGTTGTTGCTGAGTGGCTTGGCGTGCAGAGAAGGGCGCAGGTTGAGCATGACCTCGATGCCAGCATCGTCGTCGGGAGTGACCAGGGCGTTCTTGATCGAGACATCGCGTAGCGTGTATCCCGTGATCGCAACAGGGTTCGCGGCGGTCTCGTTCAGCTGCGTCACTGCCTCCATCGCCATGGAGAAGTATCCCGCCGCAGGGAAGACCGCCTCGCCGCCCAAGGAGTGGTCCTTGAGCCAGGCGAGGTCCTGGAGGCGAAGCACGTTCCTCCACGTGGGCTCGGCCTTGGAGCCCCCCATCATCACGGAACCGAGGATGTCGTGGCGCATGTATGGCGGTGCTCGGTGCTCTCGGCTCATGCGGGCTTCGGCGAAGTATTGCTTGGTCTTGTCCCACTGGTAGGTAGGCAGGTCCGCGACAAACCCACCGGACCTTACCCAGACCTTCCCGCTCGAGGACGAGTCTTCGATGGCCGTGACCCGCGACATGTCAAAGTCGTATCCTCGGAGGAACAGCTCGCCCGCCAGCTGTAGAAGTGCGGCGGCCGAGTCGTTGTTGCGAGTGAGCGAAGGGAGGTAGTTCAGGTGTCGCAGCTTGCACGATGCCTTGATCTGGCGAATCGGACCGGCCATGGCTGAGTGCGGTCCAATCTCGATAAACAGGTCAACGTCGCCAAACTCCTTGCTCGAGGTGATGGTTTGGATGGCTTGATTGAACAAGACAGGGCTCAGGAGGTTGGCGCTCCAGTATCGCTCGTCGATGTTGGCGTCGGGTGGGAGTGCTGCATTGTACACTGATGACACCATCGTGGCATTCGTCGTCAAGCGTGTGTCCCAGTCAATGGCCGCCCTCCGTGCCCGGCGGACCGATGCCTCATACATCCGAGACACTGGCTTCATATGGTGCGAGTGGTAGGCTTTGCCGTTGGTCTTCACGAGCCGTGCAAACACCTTCTTGGAATCGAGCTCCTTGCGGACTTCCTCAATCGCGTCCGCGTCACCGCTCAGCGTGATTCCAGCGGTGGAGTTGTGGCAGGCAATGACGATATTATCGCGGTTCTGGATGTAGGGCTCGACATCCTCGGCGCCGAGGCCAACAGCCAGCATGGCACCATTGGTCTTGATGTCGCGGACAACCTTGCCCCTGTAGTAGGCTGCGACAATTGCCTCGGGTCCGGAAACGAGGCCGGCGGCGTATGCAGCTGCAATCTCGCCCGATGAGTGGCCCACCACCACTTTTGGCGTGACGCCCCAAACCTCCAGGAGGTTGACAATGGCCACCTGGATCGCTGTGCACAGAGGCTGCGAGAACTCCGCCTCGTTGACACGCGATGATTCCGGGCTGTCGAGGAGAAGGTCTTCGATAGTCCATTCGGGCCCGTCATCCAACTCCTCGAGCGTCAGGTCCAATTGTCGGATCGTGCGGAGGAAGCTTGGATAGTAAGTCATCAGCTCGGCACCCATCCGGGCCCATTGGGCACCTTGACCAGTGAAAACGAATCCCAACGTTGGCTTCGAGGACGGGTTGCTCTCCAAGAAGGTGAACTTGGATAGGTCGTCGCTCTCAAATGTTTCTTTCAGGGACGCAGCGCTGGTGACCGCGAATCCGCGGCTGTTGAACCGCGTGCGTCGGTTGCCGAGGGTATACGCCAAATCTAAGAGATCATAATTGGCGGCGATTCCGCCCAAAGCCTTGACATTTCGGCGCAACGTAGGATTGTCGTGGGCAGAGAAGGGCAGAAGGAATTGCCGGTTGCGGTTAGCAATACCCCTGTGCCTGCTGGGCCTGGTCTTCCCGGCACCGCCGAGCTTGTATGTTTGTGGCTGGGTCAAGAGAGAATCGGCACTCTCCACAATCACGTGTGCATTGGTTCCACCGTAGCCGAATGAATTTACGCTCACACGCTTGACAGGAAGGTGATTCGGGAACGGTGCAGCGTCGTGAGAGACGGCAACCTGCCAGCCCTTCCAGTCAATCGCAGCGCTGGGGTTGGTGACGCCACGAGTTGCGGGAACGATGCCTCGCTCCACTGTGAGAATCGCCTTGATAATGGCGGACAGGCCGCTGGCCGCTTCAGAATGTCCGATGTTTGCTTTCACGGCGCCGATGGTGAGTGGGCCATCCTCCGGACGTCGTCGCTCGTTCATGGCATTCGCCACGGCGTGGACCTCGAGGGGGTCACCCACGGCGGTACCGGTTCCGTGGCACTCAAACAGGCCGGTGAGACGAGGGTCCAGATCTCCGCCTCGAGCGTACGCATGGCGGATAACGGCTTCCTGGCCTGCCATGTTGGGGTGCGTGATGCCAACACCAGGGACTTTTCCGTTGTTGTTGGTGGCGCTGGACCGCAGGAGGCCACGTATGGGGTCCCCGTCCCTGATGGCATCGCTCAGGCGCTTCAGATAAACTGCGCCTGCTGCCTCTGCTCTACCATAGCCGCTGATGAAATGTTAGCCAACGATGTGGTGCGGAAACGGAAGGGAAGAAAATATGCTTACTCTGCGCTCGCATCGAAAGTGTGGCATGTCGAAGTTGGGGAAAGAACACCAAGCTTCGCAGTGTTCATGTGCTGATCTACCGTCAACACGAGGTTAACTCCGCCAACGACCGCCGCCTGGCACTCGTGGTTTCGGAGAGCATTGCAGGCGTTGTGCATCGCATATACCGATGATGAGCATGCGGTGTTGACGACAATGGACGGGCCCTTCAAGTTGAAAACGTGACTGATGCGGTTGCTGATGATGCCCGGGTCGACACCGGTGGCGGCTAGACTATGCCGAAAGGATGGCTCCTTGAAAGCCATCTGCTGGAAATCGGCCGTGAAGCTGGCTATGAACACGGCTGTCTGCGAGCCGGCCAGCTCGGGTAACGTGACCCCTGCCGATTCGAACGTCTCGTAGACCACCTCGAGCATTTTTCTTTGCTGGGGGTCCTGTTGCCACGCCGCGTCAGTACTCGCTCGCCACTCCCAACTTGGGGGATACGGGAGGGTTCTCATTACTGACCATCCACATGGCTTCGATGGGGGTAATCCCAAACATGCCGGGATCGAACTCTTTGAGGTTCTCCTGGAGGAAATAGCCGCCCTTGACGGCAAAGCTGCCTGGGCGGTCGTTGTTTTCGTGAAAATGGGCGTCGATGTCGAAACGCGACTTGGGCACTTCGGGCATCTGCCCTGTTCTCTTGTGCAGCATCATATCCCAAAACTCTTGTGGTGATTTGACATCGCCGGGGAGACGGCAGCCTGTAATTGTGTCAGTGTGTGTTTTCTTTCCTCCTCTTGTCGTGTACCAGTCGTTCACAATGATAGTCTGCTTACCCATGCCGACTACGGCGATTGGCTCAAGCTGATCGCTTAGCGGTTTCTCGACTGAGTCGGGGAAGATGCTGGCGATTTTCTCGGCGTAGGTGGCATCGTCGACCATGGACTGGGTTGCGAAGCGGCGTGTGATGTACTCGCCGGCATTGTCGCTGGCCGAGTCGGAGGACGAGCCGGATTTCATGTAAGGCATCTTGGGCTGTCTTGGTTCAGGTAGGTCTAACTTTGTGACTTAGTGATGTGGGTATATAGGTCCTCTGATAGGTAAATATGTTTGTAAGCCGATATTTACAGGAGGTAAGACAGAGGTGTGAAGGGGATCGCTTGCATAGCGTTAAGTTGCATGTGGTAACAATAGTACAATATGTCTAGAATGGGTTTCTGATCATAATCTGTCGAATCCAAGAAGTTCCAAGGAACCATAGCTGGTATAAGTATATCGTACGATTTGTATTATCGTCTTGGAAAGCCTCCTTCCCCATCTTGAGGCCTCAAGTGCCAGGATCTGAATCCTCTGGACGTCATCCTCTATCTCGGCATCCAAGAGCGAAGCTCACCTTGGCCATCTTCTTGTCAAAAGAAGCGGTGGTGGCTTCGCGCCATTTCTTGGCTTCACCGTATCAACACGGAAGAGGAGTCACTCCCGTGCTGTCCGTACCGGGAAGGTGGCCGGCAGCGGATGTGTCCTGTACGACTACGTATAGAAGCGTTTCTGAGGCGGCCAACGGTTCATCGTCGGTGGCGTCGTACTTTTTCGGGCGCTGCGCCTGATAAGCATTGACTAGGCGTATGCAGACTGCAAGCCCGTGGCACACGGGATGGCTTGGGCCAGGCAGGGGGTTGACGATGCGGAAACTTCATAAGTGGACCCGGAGGAGGAGCGGCCGAGACGGACAATTCTCCCGTCTGCGCACTTATTTACGCCTACATCCCTGCAGCCAGGCCTTTTCACTCGCTCCCAGGCGGGATCGGAACTCTTTTTCATTCTTGGCCAGCACGGGACCTGCCAACCGGCTGCATCGCGTTTCAGCTCTGCGCTCACCGAGATGGAGCGAAGCGTCGGTGAGCGTGCGAACTCTTTCCCCGCGGACGTCATAGTTCCTAGAAACGTACGATCGAGGAATTTCGTGATGACCCATCTCCCGGTGATGTAGGCCAAGTCCAAAGGTCTGACATCTGGCCGGGGACCTTTTGTGGCTTGGGAACCCACGCCTTCATTTCGACGACTCTATCAGTCTATCGCGCAAACTCTGAGGAAGTTGCATTCACAAAGCATCAGCGATACTCATCATGCCTGGAATTACTGTGGAAGAGTTTGATGTCATAGTGGTAGGCGCTGGTAAGAGATGATGGCAGACCATTTCCTAAGACCAAGACACTAACATCAGACCCAGGATGGAATGGTTTGATCGCCGCCTACACCTACCTCCAGCTCGCGCCCGAAACCAAGCTCCTGATTGTGGACAATGGGCGAACCATTGGGGGCACTTGGTCCAAGGAGAAGATCTACCCCAATCTCTACGCCCAGATCAACACGCCCAAGTTCGAGTTCTCCATGTGGCCGATGGAGCCCAAGGGCATCTCGGACGACGGCTACATCCCCGCCAAGACGGTCCACGACTACCTCGTCAGCTTCGCCCACGAGTTCCGGCTCGCGGAGCGCACCCGACTGAACACCACCGTCACCAAGGTGCACCGGGCGGTAGATGGGAAGAAGTGGGCCCTGACCGTCGACGATGGCTGCGACCTCGTTTGCGCCAAACTCATCTACGCCACGGGGCCCACCTCGAATATCATCATGCCCAAGTGGCCGCAGGAGACGTTCGCGAAACCCATCATCCACTCACAGGTCATGGGCGAGCACCTGCCACAAATTGCCGAGAACTGTCGGCGCACCACCGTGGTGGGAGCGGCCAAGTCTGCCTTTGACACGGTCTACATGCTGGTCAAGGCAGGACAGAAGGTCGATTGGGTCATGCGGGACAGTCCTTCCGGCCCTTTGTCGCTTTCGGCGCCTACCTTTATCGGGCTGTGGAGCACGGTCGATCATGTATCCACTCGCATGGCCGCCAGCTTCAGCCCCAGCATCATGAACACTTCGGGATTCTGGTACAACTTCCTTCAGCGGAGCGCGCCCGGTCTGGCCTTGACCAAGCTCTACTGGCGCGTCTCCACCTACCTCTCCTCCGACCACGCCCAGTACGACGCCAACGACGACATGGACAAGCTCCGGCCGCAACCCTATGAGTACGGCATGTTCTGGGGCAGCGGCGGCATCGGCATCGCCAGCGCGCCCGACTTTTGGAAGGTGCTGCACTCGGGCGACGTGACGGTCCGCAGGGGCGAGATCGCCAGCTTCTCTCACGACAACGTGGTCAACCTGAAGGACGGGCACTCCTTCGAGACCGACTTCGTCATCCTCTGCACGGGATACGACAAGGGCTACCTGGCCTTCACCCCGGAGCTGCGCGACCAGTGCGGCCTGTACTACGACCTGCACGACGAGAAGTCGCGCTGGGCCGCCATCGACGCACGGGCCGATGCCGTCGTCGATCAGAAGCTGCCGTTCTTGAAGAGCTCGGCGCCCGAACCGCCGGCCTGCGGATGGACATCCAAACCCTCGCACGGACCCAACCGGCACTACCGCCGGCTGATCGTGCCCGAGATGGCGGCGCGGGACGACCGCTCGATTCTCTTCCCGGGGCAAATCCACTCCGTCTTCACCTCGCTGACGGGCGAGGTGCAGGCTCTCTGGGGTGCGGCGTATATGCTCGGCTACCTCGACGTGCCCGGCCAGGACGAGATGGAGCTCGAGGCAGCCACGTTCAACGCTTGGACGCGGAAGCGATACCTGGAGCAGGGCAAGAAGCACGCGTATTTTATTTACGATTACTTATCGGTAAGTACTTTTACAACTCAATCTTTGCACAGGGTTGGTTTGCAAACGTGAACAACGAAGCTGACGCTTTTCTCCAGTACATCGACACTCTGATCCGGGATCTTGGTCTGAAGGTGGGTCGGAAGGGGACTATGTTCGCTGAACAATTTGAACCGTATAAACCCCAAGACTATAAGGGGTTGATACGTGAATACCTCGATACCAGGGAGAAGAAGGATAGGCAGGTGAAATGAGGGAGGCAATGTGTAGTCTAACACAGTATTTCTGATTATATCAAAAGCAGCTACTACTGAAATAAGATCAGCCTGGTGTTGTACAGCATGGGGAGCATCGAGGCAGAATGAGTCTTCGGGGCTCAGGGAACCCGATTTGGTGTTTCTTAATTTTGCATGATTTCCTACAGCGTTAGAGTTGAATTTAAATCATGTGTATCCAGTTTGTAAGACACATTGAAAGGCGTTAGAGGTAGTAATAAACCAGGGGAGCTCACCATCTCTCCTCCAAGAGTGGTTATTATCATGCCCCATTGAAAATGCACCCAAATCGGGGTTTCTTGGATTCGACAGGGTGCCCCTTCTAGGGATACACGGCCTTGTTCAATTGCTTGTAATGTCATAAACTACCCTATCGATAGACCTATAAAAACAATCAGGTATCCAATTTTTACTGGGTAGAGGAGAAAAGGGTGCGTGTATTCGAAGATCTCCAAGTCTATTGGCAAGGGGATCACTACTGTTATCATGGAGCCTGACGTCACGTGTCACGAGCTTACTTAATGATGAAATTCCCTTAAACTACATTTGCGCCTGCTGGTACACCAGCTAGGGTTTTCCATGCATACGTTTCTAATCGTGCTGTTGTTCTCTACTTGATGTAAGGGATATGATGCAATGTAACCTTGCGACCAACCAACCCACCGGATCCTTCGGCCTTCGGCGCCTGACCCTTCCATTCTTAACACCTGACTTCGTCGAGTGCCCTTGACACAACATCCCATCTGTCCCAAAGACCTCACAGACACACCAGAGTCAATAACCATGGCCGACAATAGCAATCTATGGCTTCCCCCAGTTGGTCGACACTACTCCTAGCTTTGATCACTGTATCGAATATTCACCGAGTGAATGAGATGCAGATCTTACTGACTCTGAATAGTATCCCTTCATCCGGGCCTGCTACAATGTCTATCTTCACCCGCTGGCCAGCACTCCGGGCCCCCGCAGCTGGGCATGTTCGCGGCTGCCGTTTGTGTGGTCGTTATTGAGAGGGACCATCGTTCACGACATAGAACGCTTCCATCGTCAGTACGGGCCAATCCTGCGTATTGCGCCGGACGAGGTCACCTTTGCATCGGACGAAGCCTGGCACGACATCTTCCAGCCTCGGCCGGATCATCAACCCTTCTTGAAGGATCCCACATGGTGGAAGACTCAGCCTGGCATGTCCCAGTCTTTGATCAGTGCTATCGATCCGGACCACCACTCACGTATCAGGCGTGTTTTGAGTCCCGGATTCACGCCACGGGCACTGAAAGCCCAAGAGCCCATTCTGCATCTCTACGCAAACCTGTTCATCGACAGGTTGCGTGGCATTGTATCTGAGCAGCCAGGCAAAGAGGCAACGCTCGATATTGGGCCCTGGTTCAACTTCTTCACTTTTGATCTGTTCGGTGATCTCGGCTTCGGCGAATCTTTCAACTGCCTTCAACACTCCCAGTACCACCCCTGGATCAGACTACTATTCAACAGTGTCAAGGCCGCTTCGTTTGTGGCCTCCGCCAGATTCTTCTACCCATGGTTGGAGTGGCTTCTCATGAAATGCATCCCTCCCTCGCTCAAAAAGATGCAAGCCGACCACTACCAACAAATCGTGGACAAGGTAGACCGTCGCCTCAACTTCGAGCTGACTCGCTCCGACATCATGTCGCACGTTATCGAGGCCAACGGCGAGAACCAAATGTCACATGGCGAGATCAATACGACTTTCATGGTACTCACGACGGCCGGAAGCGAGACCACAGCTACTGTCCTAACAGGAACTCTCAACTACCTTCTAAACAACCCGGATAAGCTCGCCGTTCTCACGGCAGAGGTACGGGAAGCTTTTGAGACAGAGCAGGACTTCACTCTGGAGAGGCTGAGAAGACTGCCGTATCTCCACGCATCCATCTCGGAGGGTTTGCGGCTGTGTCCGCCTATCCCATGGGTTCTTCCAAGACTCATACCTCGTGGTGGAGATACAGTCTGTGGACAATGGTTTCCCGGAGGAGTAAGTATCAACCAACCCTCTCCCTCCTTTTCACCTCCTTTGCCGGCTGTTTTCTTTTTCTTTTTTCTTCTTGCATCTCCCTTAGTACTTACTGATAGCAAGCAGACAAGAGTATCAATACAAACCTACGCTCTCAACCGGGACCCAAAGTACTTCCATTCCCCCACCGAGTTCCAGCCCGAGCGGTGGCTCCCAGAGGCAAGTACAGACCCCTCGTCTCCATTCTATGGTGATAAACGGCAGGCTTTGCAGCCCTTCAGCATGGGTCCGCGCTCCTGTATGGGACAGCACTTGGCCTGGGCCGAAATGAGGCTAGTTCTGGCTAGGCTCCTCTGGAAGTTTGATATGCATGCTGTGGAGGGACGGCGCTTGAAGTGGGAGGACCTTAGGACGTTCTTGCTCGTGGAGAAGAAGCCGGTGGAGGTGAGGTTGTGTTTGAGACGAGAGGTGTCATGAACCAAGGGATGGTACTTTTGAACCCGGATTCTGAGCTGGTGTTGTCTAGCTATTCAGTTATTACTGTGTAGCTCCGACAATAGCTCATTCAATCACTAATATGTTTGTCAGTTATTTTCTAACGCTTTCTACCCTATCCCAATCTGGTGTGGGCTGCAATCTGAATCCCATGACTTCGTATCGTACAATATCCCCCCCTGCAAATGTGCTGGAACGCATCAACTCAGTGCTGTCCCTTCAAGCACTTATGCCTTGGCAGTAAGACCCCAACCGACCTTGGCCACCCTTGAACCCATCATGACAACGGTCGAAACCAAGAGAGCCGCGCCCCCGAAAGCTTGAAGTGCTGTCCATCCACCACGGCTCAGGATCGCCCCGCCCACCGGCGTGCCGATCAGCAGACCCAGACTCACCACGGCGCACGCCATGCCCATCCGGACCCCGACCACGCCGACGTGCGGGCTGAGCGTCACCACCGTGCTGAAGGGGAGGGTGAGGAAGGTGCCCGAGAAGAAGCCGTAGATGGCGGTGAACACGATGAGGCTGGCGCTGCTCGTGATGCTGATCCAGGAGAACGACAGGATCGCCAGCCCGAGCAGGGTCGGGATGAACATGTTGAGTGGGCCAGTCTTGTCTGCTCCGTACTGTGTGGTGTGGCAATTTCAATCATTAGCAACAGCATCATCAGTGACATTGGCAGTGGAAACAGGGACAATGCTTACGTTCGGGATGATGCGGCCCAGTGTGGAGCCCGCATTCAGGATGGGGAACAGGTAGAACGCCATATCTGGCGACATGATCTTCTCGTCAATGGCGTACACCGAGACGTAGAAGAGCGGCATGTACATGCCGATGAATCCAAAGAAACCGGCGATGGCGAAGAGGTAGAAGGGGGGCTCGGTCCATGCCGATGCGTCGAAGAGTTTGCGCACGGCGGAGGGCTTGATGCGAGGGTTCATGACGACCAGGGGCAGGATGAGCGTCGCCAGCATGATAAACCCTAGGATGCGGGTGGCCCAGCCGAAGCCCATGCTGACCACCAGTCTCTGGAAAGCGATCGGGTAGATGACGCCACCTTTTCAATATTGTTAGCTATCATGTTTGAAATGGAGGTTCGGGGCCAGCAGAAACTCACCAATACCGCTGCCACTGCCTGCCACGCCGATGGTAAACGCCATGCGGGTCGAGAAGTAGGTCGGCAGGATGGCGACACTCGGCACGAAAAGACAGCCACCGCCGATGCCCACCACGATTCCCTGGGCGATGATGAGCTGCCAGTATTGCGTACAAAGGCTCACCATCATCATCCCAAAGACCATGAGGAAGGAGCCGACGGCCAGCAGGTGCCGGAAGTACCCATAATCGTAAAGTGGGCCCGTCAACGCGCCGACGAATAGGAGGAGGAAGGCCTGGATGGAGCCGATCCAGGCGATGTTGGAGGCAGACTCGTTCTTGAGGAGTTCGGTTTGGTAGTAAGTCTGGAAGACACCGTACGTGTTGACAATTCCCCTGAAAGGTTTACCGTGTTAGTTACCTAGTCAATGCAAGCTTCAGATCAGAGTTCATGTAAGTAAGCAGAAACCTCACCAGCAATTGAACATGAGGCACCAACTGCCGGCAACCTGCAGCCAAGCTTCTAGGCCTCCATTAGGAGCCGAACCCATGCTTGGCGGCTTTTGGGCCGCGGTTGGCTGCTTTTCGACATCTCGGGCGACGTTCTCGCCGTCGGTGGACGATGAGAAGATGGCGTTTGAATCTGCGGAGCCGGTTCGTGATCCCATCTTGAATTATGATTTTCAACCGGTTGCTCAGTATGAATTGGTTTTCACAGACAATCGAAGTGAATAATCTTGCTGGTTCTGAGATATCAAAGACTGCTGCTTGCTAGACACGCACTTGGAGCGGCCGCTTTTGATACGGACACCCCAGCGTGATTGACAAATTAGACACGGGGCGGACTTTGGGCGGCCGTTTCTCTGAGGCGGTGCAGGTGTGGCGCAACAACTAACATCCCATAGGCCACGGCCGGGCGCGTTTGCCAAATGTGGATTGAGCTTATTGCGAAGCTTGTTTGTGATGGCGTCTAACAACGGGGCGCCTTGCTAAGTGTGGCCGATGGCTTGCGCGAGACGACCGACTGTACCGGTTGGAGAGAGTACTTGCTGCCTGATTAAAGACGCCGGAGGCTTGGTCATGGAGACGTGTGTTTGTACACCTGTAATTGATGAGAGATCTCTTAACTTCAATCCAGTAAAATAGCTATCATTTATAAGCAAGCTACTCTATTTCACCGTGGCTTCACATCTTATTGACACCCCATTGAGGTACAATATTATAGAGCAATTTCAATGACAACCGCCACAATGTCCTTGTTCAAGAAAATTACCACCCCATCTGGTCTCACGTATGAGCAGCCCCTGGGTTTGTAAGTCCATGACAGCATTTCCGATCAGGAGTCACGTGCTTACAGCGCCAACCCTACAGGTTCATCAAGAATGAGTTTGTCCCAGGTGTCGAGGGCAAAACGTTCGAGACTATCAACCCGCACGACGAGAAGCCCATCGTGGCAGTAAGCGAGGGCACCGCCGCCGACATTGACATCGCCGTTCGCGCCGCTCGGCAAGCCCTGGATGGTCCGTGGAAGTCGCTCCCCACGGCGGACCGGGGCAAGCTGCTCCTCAAGCTCGCCGACCTGTTCGAGCGCGATGTCAACATCTTAGCCAACATCGAAGCCCTCGACAACGGTAAGTCGGTGGCCATGGCCGCCTTCGACGTCATGGGCGCGGCCGCCACGCTCCGGTATTATGGCGGGTGGGCCGACAAGGTCTTTGGCCAGACCATCGACATCGACGAGTACAGCCACACTTACACCCGCCACGAGCCTATTGGGGTCTGCGGGCAGATCATCCCCTGGAACTTCCCTTTGCTTATGTTGACCTGGAAGATTGGGCCGGCGCTGGCGACGGGCAATACGGTTGTGCTCAAACCGGCCGAGCAGACGCCCCTGTCGGCTCTCTACGCAGCGAAACTCGTCGTCGAGGCCGGTTTCCCACCGGGCGTCGTCAACATCGTCAACGGTCTGGGAAGAGTGGCCGGTGCTGCCATCGCGTCGCACATGGACATTGACAAAGTCGCCTTTACGGGCTCGACGGCCGTAGGAAGGCAGGTCATGGTGGCGGCCGCGCAGAGTAACCTGAAGAAGGTGACGCTGGAGCTGGGCGGCAAGAGCCCCAACATCGTGTTCCCGGACGCCAACTTGGACAATGCGCTGTCGTGGGTCAACTTCGGTATCTACTACAACCACGGGCAGGCGTGCTGTTCCGGGTCGCGGATCCTTGTGCACCAGGACATTTACGAGGAGTTCCTCCGGCGCTTCAAGGAGCGGGCGGAGTTGAACAAGGTCGGGGACCCGTTTGCTCAGGACACGTTCCAGGGACCTCAGGTGTCCCAGGTCCAGTTCGATCGCATCATGGGCTACATCGAGCAGGGGAAGGCGGCTGGGGCAAAGCTCGTGACCGGCGGACAGCGGCTTGGCGAGACCGGGTTCTATATCCAGCCCACCATTTTCTCGGATGTGAATCAGGACATGAGCATCGTCCAAGAAGAGATTTTCGGTCCGGTGTGCACCGTGCAAAGCTTCAAGGACGAGGACGAAGCCATAAGACTGGCCAACGACACGAGCTACGGCCTGGCGTCGGCGGTGCATACGACCAACCTCAACACGGCCACACGGGTTACGAACAAGTTGAAGGCGGGGTAAGTCATGGCACCCATGTTAGAATTACAAATTGGCCAACTAACAATCATTTTAGTACCGTCTGGGTGAACAGCTACAACCTAACCCACCAGCAAGTCCCATTCGGTGGATATAAGCAGTCAGGCAATGGGCGTGAACTCGGCGCTTATGCGCTTGAGAATTATACGCAAGTGAAGGCTGTGCGAGTTTACTTGGGTGATGCGATGTTTGGATGAAATTTGTACTTAAATGTAGCTTTGCTCAGGGAAGTTCAAAATCGCAAGACTAGAATTAATAGATTTCCTGACTATTGAAAAGCTAGTGTGTATCTTTAATAGTTATCTTGCCATTTTTGATACGAATATGGATTATACAAATGGTGCCACCTACAACAACCAAGCCAAGGCTCTGACAGTAGCATTATCTTCATCTTCAATAAGCATGGTTCTTATAATGGAGGAGCAATACACCAAGAGCAAGGAACATATTGCGGCCGTCGCACGTTGTTCTCATACTGGAACTGACTCTGTAACATGAATTTACACTGACTTTTGACAACGATGGCTATGATATTGCTAAAAATGCTATGCCATCTTATTCACCTGAGTACCCATCAAGTCTTCTAAGATGATCGCAGCAGCCTTTTCACCGATGGCAAACGCCGTGTTTCCAACATTCGCTCCAATGTTGCCTGGCGCGATGGACAGATCAGCAACCTTCAGCGCCTGCGTCCCATACACGTTCAGCCGCGGATCCACCACCCCTCCCTCCTCCCGCGGCCTCATGGCGCACGTGCCGAGCGAATGCCACGTCGACCCAACCGTCTTACGGATCCATGTCTCGAGCGCAGCGTCGTCCTCGCCAGAATACACGATTTCCGCCTGATACTCCCCAGCGGCGCGTGTCGATATCACAGCAGCGTCGCTGCCGTCCGGGTACTGCGGATGCGCCGCGGCCACCTCGCCCGCGAAGAAGGGCAGGTTGCGCGCGATCATTCTCGCGCGCTTGTAGCCCCATACCTGCTTCTTGACGTCGATTTCTCGGCGCAGGAAACCCGTGTCGAACTTGTAGCCTTGGTCTGTGTCGGTCACGTGGATCGACCCCCGCGAATAGGGGTGCAGGCTTATGGATCCGATGGTCACGTGTTGCTGGTCGGCTGGCACGTCCCCCGGGTTCCCGACGTAGGTATTGATGAAGTTCATGATGATCATGGGTTTGCCTGGGTTGGGTTTCCAATCCCTCTGCCATGCCTCGTAAAAGGCTGGGCCTAGTTGCTCTGCTTCCGCGTCGTCAGGTCGGAGCTTGCCGGCAACATCTGGTTGCAAGTGGTTTTTGTTAGTCGAGAAATACTGCGATTTCATATTTCATATAGAGAGAAATTGACGTACCAATTGTATTCCAACCCAGTTGGGGGTCCTTGCCAGCGATGGCGGCCGCGATATCTTTCCGTCTGGACGCAAAGCTGTCGAGAGTCTCCTCTGGCGGCAGTGAAGTCTTGTATGAACTGGTCACCAAGTGATGGTCCTGATAATTCTCGCCGACGCCAGGAAGATCCGAGACTAGGGGGATACCAACACTCTCCAGAACTTGCTTGCCACCCACACCCGATCGCTCGAGAATTTGAGGAGATCCGAGGGCGCCGGCGGACACGACTACCAGCCGGGTTGCGAGTAGAGTCCCTAGTGAGCCATCTTGCCGGCTGTCGCGGCAGTATTGGACCCCGATTGCCCTGGGCGGCGTCTGGGACTCGTCGAAAATCACCCGGGTTACTCTCGAGCCCAGCAAGAGTTGCAGGTTGTGCTTCCGCCCACTCGTCTCCTCCAGAAGTGGATGGATATAGCAATGAGCTGCGTCTTGGCGCTTTCCCTGTGGAGAAACATAACGGGGGATTCTCTGTATCTCTATCAGTTTTCCGATAGTGGCTTGACATTGGATCTCACGTAATACTTACAGAAAAACCACCAATAGTCTCAAAGTCGTTGATGTCATCGACCTCCTTCATCCCGAGTTTAGTTACGGTGTCGAGAATATCCCGTTCACTCTTGGATCGGAAGCCCCCATCCGATATTTGCACGGGTCCCGACATTCCATGCTTCGATGGGCCCGAGCCGGAGCGCCAGGGAACGTACGTCTCCGTCTTGTTGCAGAGCGGGATCATGTCGGCGGCCGTCCACCCGGGCGTGTTCCAGGCGTCGTAGTCGGCGGCCTGGGCGCGCGTGTACATGCTCAGGTTGATGGACGAGCCGCCGCCCAGCATCCCGCCGGCGGGGACGACGACGTGCCTGCCGCCGACATCTTGCGAGGGCTCGGAGCGGTAGAACTATCATTTCTCATTCAGCTTTCTCACGTCCACATGTAACAAAAAGCAAATAAGGCCGACATGACAAAACCAACTTACCAACGCTGTGCTACTATCAGGCATAAGATGGGCCATGAATAGCGCAGGGTGCGTGACGGTTGGGTCGTCGAGATTGGTCTTGCCCCCTTCGATCACGACAATTCGCAAGTGGGGCGCCGCTTCAGCGAGGCGAGCAGCAGCAACACAGGCTGCCGTGCCTCCGCCAGCAAAGATGACGTCAGCTTGTTCCGGGTTGCCCTCGGTTTGTGTCATTTTCGCTATTCAAATTGGGGTATTTCTTCTGGTACAGAGTAACATTTCGCCCATCACAGGGGGACTTCGAGGAGCGTTTGTTCTTGTAAGCAAACGAACCGCTCTCATGCTACCTCAATTCCTGTAGAGACCCCGGGCCCCACTCATTGCAACACCTGCAGCCACCTTCCCGGGATCAACTACGGTAAACAGATGAATATGCGGTACCACGGTCGTCGATTGGCAGCTGGATCATGATTCGCGTTCGGACTTTGGGCGGCCGACGGGGAATTGTGCTGCTAGCCCCTTTTCGACAGGACCCCTGCCGATCCCCGACCCCACTAACCCAATATACCGAAATCATCGCGCAATCCTTCGCAGGGTGGCTACGCAGTCTGCGATTTCCGGGAATTCCAAAAGTCAGTGGCGTATCTTCGCTTCATGAGACGGATTGTAGATTTGGGCTCTTGCTAAAACAGCCCCCTGACCCGTACACACGTAGCTTATGTAGATGGTGACTTGTCCCAGTAGACGTCCATTTCACCAACAGCGTCTCTATTGGCAGATTCAAACCTAAACTACCACATCCAAACATGCCTTCTGCCGATTTGTCTCAAGTCCCATCCAGCAGTGCCGCCATGAAGGACGGACCCTTCAAAGTCATTATCGTAGGTGGCGGCGTCGCCGGGCTCACCTTGGCGCACTGTCTCGAGAAGGCCAACATCGACTACACCATTCTCGACCGGGGCGTCATCGCGCCCGAATGGGGAACCAGCATCAGCATCCACCCCAACGGGTGCCGGATCCTGGATCAGCTGGGAGTGCTGGAGGAGGCCGAGAAGCACTGCGTCCCCATGGAGCGCTTCTACAACCGGGGGCCGACCGGGCACCCGTTTGACTACGATTTCTTCTTCCAGGCGGTGCGATCACGGTAAGAGCACTATCACGTCTCTGCTGGAGTTCTATCTGCTAATATGGTTGGCTTCTAGCACTGGTTACACCACGCTCACGCTTGAGCGAAGGAAGTTGCTGAAGTCGCTATACACAACTCTCAAGCACAAGGAGCGGATCCACGAGCACAGCCGTGTCCGGCAGATCAGCGAGGGCAATGGCACCAGCAAGGTCACTCTCGAAGACGGGACAGAGCACGAAGGAGACTTGGTCGTTGGGGCGGACGGCGTGCACAGTCTCTGCCGAGAACTGATGTGGAAGAAAGCCAATGAAACTATTGATGGCTACATATCTGCCGCAGAAAAGCGAAGTAAGTCTAGACCTAATCTCTGTTTTGGAAGTGAAAGAACTCGCTTTCTAACTGAACTCCCTGCAATTAGCTATGAAAACCACCTACGTGGCCATTATTGCATGCGTCCCCCAGATGCCTGGCCTGGGCCCCAACCACATGCACAGCACCTCCTTCGACAAAGTCTCCTTCCTCATGCTTTGCCAGCCCGACACAATCTACCTAGCCGCGCACTTTAAGCTGCCTGCCTCGGAGCAGTGCCGCTGGCCCAACCGGCTGCGCTTCACCGAAGCCGACATGGAGCGCTACGCCCGCCAGGTGGCCGACCTACCCGTTTCCGAGAAAGTACTCTTCGGCGAGCTCTGGCGCAACAAGACGCGCGCCCACATCGTCTCCCTCGAGGAGGGGGTGCTGCAGCACTGGCACTTTGGCCGCCTGGCCCTCCTTGGAGACGCCATCCACAAGGTCACGCCCAACGCCGGCTTCGGCGGCTCGACGGCTATGGAGGGCGCCGTGAACCTGACAAACAACTTGAAACGGGCACTGGACGCCCACCCCAACAAGAAGCCGTCGGACACGGAACTGAGTGAGGCCCTCGAGGGTTACAGAGCTGCGCACATGCCCCGCGTCACCGAGATTTTCTGGGTCAGCTGGCTGCTGACCCGCCTCCAGGCCTACGACGGCTGGTTCATGTACATCTTCCAGCGCTGGATCTCGCCGCGCTTCGGGCTCGACTTTGTGGGGGCGCGGGTCGCGGAAAGCTGCTGCCAGGCGCCGCAGCTGGACTTTGTGCCGTACCAGCAGCGCAAGGGGACGCTGGCGTGGGCCAAGACCGATATCGTGACAGGGGGGAGGCGGGCGGCAGAGAAGCCTAAGCGGCTGGTGGAGCCCAGTCAGAAGAAGGGCTGGTTCTTCTTGGACGTGAAGACGCTACTGTATTCTACGGTGCTGGTGTGCGCTGTGGCTTGGCTGTCGGGCTTTGGCGCCACGGGGCACTTGGATTCGCTTGGCGCACGGGATTTCTCTAACGGCACGAGTGGGTTGGCCAATTAGGCGGCTAAGCTCTTTGCGCTGGACAGTTTTGTCTTACACAGTTCTGATAGATCAATTCCAGTTGCGGTTCGGTTCAGCTCTTAATGCAAAACATGCCATCAGTATTGCGTCACTTAATCTCATTCAGTTTCATGTTAATAGATTTTCTTAGTCGTATTAGCTGGTTTTGCTATCAGGAATTCCCACGGCCATCATTTCCCCCTGTTCAATGACGTATCGTGGCATGATGTCTGCAGCGGGAGTGTGGTATTATCATTCCCTCGGCAGTCTTTGAAGCAAGCTAATAGGTATGACAGCGTCAGTTAGTGCTGACAACACGATCCATGAGACTCATAGGGTGGGTAGGATTTGCCGAACCGTCTTGCAGATCTGAATGGTCAGGGGCGGCCGACAATGTCCGTGTGGTACGTACCCCCGCCCGGTTCCGCCTGTTCCGCAGGTTCTCCTAGCACCGGGAGCGAACCGGCAAAGAGCAACGCAGCGGGCATACGGATACGCAGGCTAGGAGCCGGCATTGAGCGCGGGGTGGAAGCGCCAGCTTTGGCTTTTGATTTGAACGGCCGAACCCGGTCTCCATCGTCCAAAGCCGCCGAGTGTCGGCTAGGTAGATGTTTATTATTGTAGAAAATGACCACATCTCTTATTCTGTCTCACATCAATCACAAAACTCAAGTATTATTCATTTTGTGTTTTTGTCATATTCGCTGCTAAAATATTGAGTAATCTTTCCGTTTTGCGAGGAAGACAATTATTTCGTATCAAGTCGTGCTAGAGACACCCCCAATCATCTTCATAGCTTTGTGGTTTTGAGCGACATCGCCATGCCGGTTACAACTATCCGCCCCGGTCACTTGTTGGCCCTTGGCGGCCTGGGTGCTGTAATGCTCTGGGGAGTGGCTTTCTTCAACGGTACCTTGGACAACAGTACGTATGAATCGGCCACGCAACCTTTAGAATGGCACATGGCGAGAGTCTTTATGAATATCAGGCAATGCTTAAGACGCATGGGCTCTAACAGTTGAGTGTAGTGAATGCGGCCATTGCCAAAGGCCAACTACCAGACGGACGGCTTCTACGCTCGACGTACACGGGGCTCGGCCCAATCGATGGCCGAATCGAGTACTTGGTGGCATTTTACGAAGTGTTGTCCAATAACACCACCCTGGGGCCACGGTTGCTGTTCTTGAACATCAACTTCCTGATCGCCACCAGCAACTTTTGGTTGTTCGTCGAGAGTCGCCGGCGTGGTGTTCGAAACATGGCACTGAGGCAGTAAGTCGTCAATTCCCAGTCGTTTCTTGTTTGGCCCGAACTAACCCCACCCCCTAGTCCCGTGCCGTTCATGGTTCTCTGGCTTGGACTCGGCGCCGCCTTTCTCCAGCCTCTCTACTTCTGGCTCCTCACGCGTAGCAAAGCGACAGTGCGCGATCCCACCGTGCCCTACAACGAGGCCATCGCTCTGTTCATCGCGGCTCTGCCATCCTTCCTCACGCCCCTGCTGCTGTTTCTCCCGTCGTGGACTGGGATGAGCACGTACGAGCACCAAGGCTACATTGGCGCGTTCCTGGCCTCCCCCTTCCTGATGGTCGTCGCCTGCCTCAGCGTCGTCGCCATCCTGACTCCGTGGCACGGCCTCGAGTCGAAGAAGGACCCCCAGAGGCCCAACGCCGACAAGCCTTGGATCTCCGCCACGTACAAACTCGCCGGCCTGCTCTCGGCCGCGGCGCATTTGGCCTGTGTCTACGTTTCGCTGACCTCGTCCAACCCGGACCTTTCCCTGGCCCGGGTCTATCTGCCAGCGCCCAGAGCCATGCACTCGTTCACGGCCGATCCCGTCGTACTGCCAACCTCTTGGAGCCCTTCCCTGAAGAACGCTACATCTGGCCCCATCCTTTCGTCTTTGCCGGCCGCCTATCACAAGCTGTTTGAGGGCTACCACCTCTTCACGCAGCTGGATTACCTCATCTGCAGCGCCGCGTGCGTCGTGTTTACTCACTGGATGCTGCACAACCGTTGCGGTGACCGGGTTCGCAAGGCGTCGTCTGTCCCGATGAGCGGCGCAGAGCTGCGGAGTCTGGCGGTCCTGGTTCTGGGTACCTTGGTCTTTGGACCCGCGGCCGCTGGCTCCTTTGTCTTGGCTGCGAGGGAGACGAGGCTGCGACGGGAGAGCGACGCCGGTAGCCGCAAGACGCTGTAAATCATCGTGTGCTACTTCGTGACACAGGTTGTATGTGTCGCCAAAACGTACCCACTGTTAGGGTATTGTTGCATTTGAATAGTTATCTTGGGAGATTGAATGGATATGAAACAGCTAGATATAGAAATTGAATCGCAACGCTTCTCTATTGTAATTCCTCGCAGATTTCACCCTGTTTTTCCGATTCTTGTTCTAGCAGCATCACCACACCTTGAAAGTTATTATCCTCGGCGAGATTCAACGCCCCATAGAATCCAGTCTCGCCAGGAACTGCGCTTTCTCCACCAAGGTTGAGCAAAAACTTGACTACATCCAACCGACCATAAGCTGATGATAGATCTAGCGGAGTGAAATCTAGCTGTAAAAGTTCGCCCTGTCCATCTTCATCTTGGAATGTCAGGAACCAATCATCCACGTATTCATCTCGATTTGGTGTACAATTAGCGTTAATATCCGTGTGATTATCCAGGCTGAGAGAGGCCAGATTCAGCCAGCCCTCTTCCGCAGCAAAATGCAATGCGGTATACCCAGTGTCTTCGTCAAACGTTGTATTGCCGCCTTTGCCAATTAAGTACCGAATGAACCACAGAGGGCTCTTGTTGTCACATGCTTGCTGAAGCGGTGTATACAGACGGGTGTCGAAGATCGTCTGACCATTGACGCTAGCGCCTCTTTCTATCAGGGTGCGAGCCCAAGTCAAGTCCCCTGATCTGATTGTCTTGATTAATATTCGGTCTCGGTCTTCATCGTACAGCATTTCGAACCCATCCCCATTATTCCAGATATCCGCAACAGTTTCATTCTTCGCACGGGACCAAATAAGATCAGGTATGAGGCCGAGTCGTCTCCTCGCTTTGATTGGGTCAGTTGGATCTGGAGGCATCGCCCCAAGTTGTTTGAAATAATGGTACAGCCGCATATCCCGGTAGATCTCATCCGCGTGATGCATACGTGTCCGAACCGATAACTCAAGTACTTCAGGCCAAGCCGGGTCTGCCTCTTTATTGGCTTCTAAATGGTTCAGTAGCAATTGAACTAGCTCGACTCCTCGGTGTGCGGATTCCTGAAGTGCAGCTTGCAGAATTGACTTACCATCCAAATGGTAAGGACGAGAATGCATTTGTACACGTTCATCCAGGAGGTACCGAATAGTCTCGACAGAGCAGTGACGCCTAATGGCAAGGTGTAGTAGGTCTGCTCTGTCAACCTCACTGTCGACCAACCAGGGTTCCTCGAAGTCTCCAATATCAAAGATAACTTTGTTCCACTTGACACCACGATGCTGTAGAGCTTTAATGAGATCAAAATCAGTCTTGCGACGGTCCCCAATCAACCCGACCGCTATGAGAATTATTCTTGTCCCATGTTGCTCTAAGTCGAGACCGGAAGCTACGAGTAAGTTGATGAGAGTCTCATAGTACTCGGTTGCGCAGTCATACCCTTCCGGGATATGCGACTTTTCAAGAAGAATAGCTTCCGCAACATCTCGGCAATTGAAATGAGAAGTGATAGACCTACTATGTGCCAAGCCTGCTTGCACCTACTATGCCTGTCAACAGCTGGCAAAGCTCGGACTTCACGCCACACCTATTTTTAGGTATGTACCTGAAGACTTCTAGCACTTCGGCCTTGCTCGTCAATAGCCGGCGCTGCAACACCAAAAAACATCACCACATCGGCCGGCGTCATGCATCACATCGGCCGGCGTTAATACACCATATCGGCCGGCGCTACAACACCAAAAAAACATCACCACCTTCGCCGTCGGTAGTTGCATACCACATCGGCCGATGCGGTATATAACGCCGGCCGATGTGATGCATGACGCCGGCCGATGTGGTGATGTTTTTTGGTGTTGCAGCGCCGGCCGATACGGGTGCGAGGGAGCCTCATGATAGCTAAAACGCATCGATAAATATGGTGATGTTTTTTTGGTGTTGAGGGGTGATTGCTACAATTGGCGAACTGGAAGTGCTGGAAGTCTTCAGGTACGCACCTAAAAATAGGTGTGGCGTGAAGTCCGAGCTTTACAGCTGGTAGTGGAGCATAGTAGGTGCAAGCAGGCTTGGCACATAGTAGGTCTATCACTTCTCATTGAAATCCGCACGATATTCGGCAAGTAATTTCATGATGCCAATGTTTCCTTTTCGGACTGCTGCAACTGCTGGTCTGCAAAGAGAATTAAACCCCAAGCGTTTCACATCAGAAATGATGCTGGGATATCTCAAGCATTTCAATTCAGCATCCACTCCGTACTGGAGTAGCACATGAATTATGCTCTTAAGTCCCATATCGATCATATAGTGTAAGGTGATTTGTAGAACTTCTTCCTTGGTGGGTAACATTTGATGCGGCCTTCCTCGCACATATGCACTCAGACTATCCAGACCTTTACTGGCAGCTGAAGCGATGCCGACCAGAGTAACGCACTCTTTAATGGGCGACCCGCTATATAGACTGATCATCTCGGCCCAGACGTCGCATTGCGATAGTCGTACTTTCTCTGAAAACTCCAATCTTTTGTTTGGATCGTGACAAAGTATTTGCCAGGATCCTCTCGTGGCCCAGGGAACAATCCTAACACCAGCTTCAGCCAACATCTTGAATGCTTCCATGTGGATAGTTCCCATTCTGGATTGTGTAGGACACCAAACCCATCGATCCCAGTCAATGAACATGCCCTCCGGTAGGGACATGCCCGAATCGATGACAGTTTTTGTCAATTTTGGGTCGACCATTGAATTTGTGAGTTGCTGTTCCAACATTGATGCTTCGTATATCGGCCAATCTTCCTGAAATATCGTTTGCCCAATTTTCGAAATGCGTTTCATCATACTCCATTGTCCGGCTGGACTCATTCCATCCAGGACATCGAAGCACCACTCTATGTTGTCCCGTATAGGTCTACCATCATGAATTGTTAGTCCTATCTCGAACCAGATTTCAGCTACCGCATCGGTTGGGACAAATGCGGAGAACTCCCCTCGAACCAAAGAAAACCAGACTGCAGTTGTAGTTGGCGTGTTCAGAGAGAAGAATTGCCGGAGGAGCTGTATATCGGCCCCCAACTCAATCCATCGCATGAAAGGCTTATGGATATCCCATCTTTCCAAGTTATTGTTGGAAAGCATATAGCTAGCATGTAGGAGTATACCGACAGAACTGTTCAGCCCGAAAGTCATGGGGGATCCTGTCATCTGGTATAAAGACCCTAGCGATTGCCATACGCTCGTGTTGATCTGATGAGAGTGAAATCTCACTGGGTTGGAGACATTAGCATCAATTCAGGTAAGCAAATGATTGAGTCAACTTACGTAAATTCAGTAGTTTGACAGCATGTTCATTTGTAAGTAAGTTCGCCCGTTCCGTTGCGAACTGCCCTTCAAGCAAATGGCACAGCTCAGACCGAGAGCTGGGCGGGATGTTATCGGAGCTTAATACAGTGCTGAAGATTGTTTTGACATACAGGCTTGTCTTGGCAACCGTGTTATCATTTCCTGAAAATGACAAAATAAGATCTTCAGATGACTGGGGATCTGGAACAGCCTCGGGCGGGACTGCCGGCGGAGTGCTAATGACAATACTGGCCGGCAAGGGGGGCGTTGCAACTAACGAATAGTTACTCGTCAGTGGCGTTCGGTTCGGATAAGATGTTGTTGGCATTGTTCAAATAGGGTTCTACTTACCACCGTCTCTCACCGCGGGGCGATGCCGACTAACTTCCTTAGCGACCCGTTTGTTGGTCAAGCGAGTGCCGAGGAAGTGGACCTCGCTTCCCTTCCCTTGTCTTAGTCGCTTCTCTAGATGGGTCGCGATAGGTTCCCAGTCTGAACCCTTCAGGTTCTTGCGGAGTTTGAGATGCTCTCGCAGCGTCGTCTCATACATGCTCTCGCTAGTCATATTAGCACCTGAGTGAAGCCCACTGTCGCCATCATATACTTACGTGAAGTCGCTAGGGAATCCGTGGTTCAGCTCCATCTCTTTCTTGACTTCCCTCAGTGGGAGTCTGTCCATCAAGTAGAGCTTCTTGAGGACGTTCTTGTGGGCATCCCAGAGAGAGAAGTCCTTGGGCTGGTTTGCATAGATGATTTGGGAGGGCATATTGAAAGGCGTGGCTGCTACGATATTCAGGGGTGGGTTTTGCGATTGAGGATATCGTATACGATGATGGGATGGGAACAATGTGTGGGTGCGGGGATTTTGCTGGAGGAAGAAGGGAAGTGCTGGGCAACTCACTCGCCCATTCCCGATTGCCGGGCGATGAGGCTAAGGCATGTGCCCCCGAGCCTGATATACTGGCTTGCAGATGGGCGGGTGCCACATTTTACCATTTCCTAACCAACGAACCCAAGCGACACCGATAATGGAGGGTTGCAACTGTAACTGACAGGGATCATAGCCACCCCAAAACTGCATGAGACTGGCTGCCTTTTCGCAGCCTTCTTTCTCGCGCAATATGCCGATGCGCCAAAGGGTGGCGGTCGCACGAGGATGGAGGATTGATCCGGCTAGCCACAGGGATACATGGATTCTGCTGGTCCAGTCTGGAAAGGACCCGAGACCTGACTGTGCCTTTGTGCATGATTTTCCATATTCTAGCCAATCAAGAAATCCAGTCTGACATCGTCATAGGAAAGATGACAGCCCGTTCACCCCTGTCCCGATGCGATTCCATTTCCTAGCCAATCAGTACTCGTTTTTGTACGCTCACCTAAATCTAGCCAATTAGAGCGACCGCTGCCTACTCGAATGCTCCCAAGTTCAGGTCTGCCATGCGCGGGATCTCCCTCGGGTCAGACCATCAATATCCATTGTCAGTAGTTTAAGGAGCGGACCAGGGCAGGAAATGAATTACGATCCCAAGGCTCATGCATGGCACCGATGTTGGGCGTCCAAGTCGTGTCGAAGGACTGTATGATCACTTCCTGCTCACCGAGTTCTCATGGATGATTTGGACCACCATATCGGACATGATGGCAGTCCTTCTCTCTATAAGTAGGCGCTTTCCCTCTGTTGAACCTACTCTGTGTCTTCTCACCATCCCAAAACACAATATCTACCACCTTGCGCAGCACTCGAAGCCGATCAACTCGGAATATCCCCAAGATCAGTTTAGAAGTCAACCATTGTCCAACCAACCACCCCCTCATCTTATCACAAGCACCATGTATCTCCCCCTCCAAAGTATCTAGGAGTTCGCTCACTCACAGGCACCCAGGTCTTCCACCCAAGCCCACCAGGGAAGCATCGGCTACGGACACCCAGCATCTGCACCTTCGTCCGACAAGAAGAAGTCGAAGAAGGAGGGCCGCAAGTCCTCTAAGAGCAGCAAGAAGAAGCAGCAGAATGACGCCCTGCTGGGGATAGGCTCTCAGTTTGACGAGTAAGTTACTGTCAGGTCCCCCGTTTTACTGGCAACATGCGCCTAACAGCTGTTAGTGACCAGGGCGGTTCTGCTGGCTCAAGCGACCATTACCCTCAAGACATTGTCATTAACTAGACATCCCTTGAGCGAGTGAGCGTAAAGGGCCTACCTATAAGGCGGCCGAATCTATGGCTTGCTGTCGCAGCGGTTATCTTAGGAGATTGATTACATGTGGACAGTTAGACATGCATAAGAACAGAGTCACGTGGCCATGGGAAGCTTACGGTTAAAGGCCATGTCAGAACGCCATACGCATAGATATATCATGTAGCAGAAGGATAGCAACAATGAGAGACAGTGGTCGTGACCCATCAGTTCTTCGTTTCTCGGTCCCACCATTTACCGCTTATCTGAGCATGCCTCAACTTATTTATAAAAGGGAAATTGAATGGCAATCTCACACCTATCTACTGGTCAGTTGTGTATGCAGGTATCTTGACCGCTTCTCAGGGTCGACAGGTGGCCGTCCAACGTCGCTACGAACACCAGTAGTCGCGCTCATCTCTGGTTTGCCGCAAACTGTCTCATAGGATCTCGTCTATTGATATTGAAATGAAATATCATTAAGCGGCCGAGACGCATAGAACAGAGATTTAGGCAAATGTTCAAAAAGGCAAAAAGAAGATGCTCAGTATGAGGCTTGAACTCATGGCCTTCGCATTACTTAAGTATTCCGGTGAGAGAATATTAGTACGACGCTCTAACCAACTGAGCTAACCGAGCTTTGGATCCACTCGTTGAGACGATTGGTCGGGTGTTGGTTGTTGAAAAAGGTTAGCTTATCCAAGCTTAGAAAGGCGGAGGGGGCATTATTTTGATGTTTGGTCGGGACCGACCCGTTCAAAGTCACTGGCCGCTACATGTCGGGCAACTCTTCACACGAAACGGCGGGCAATTCGCTGAAAGGGCTGCAGATCTGATCGAAGAAAAATGCGAGTTACTGGCATGAAGTTGGAGATGATTGATTGGAGGATTGACGATGTCAGGGGTGGTGCTGAGGGCAAAGAGCATGGGAAATCCGAAATGGGACAATGATGTTTTTGAGTGTCATCAACGTTGGATCGAAGCGTTCAGGTTGTCAACGGCACCTTTGTTCGGTCAAGTTGAGTGGTTAGGGGACGTCGATGTTGTTGAAGTATAAGTAGTAGGTAGTCAAGGTGGCTATAGAAACTTGACCGGAAACTTAGTGGGTTTTTACGTGAGGCTCTTTCGAAAACCTAATTGTCGCATAGCCTTGACTTCAACTGACCATTGATGGGCGGAGTATAGCATTTGTGAGTTGGGGAGTTGGGCCCGGATGGCTCGGATTGGCCTACTCAGGGGTTCTTGCTAAGGTGGTGAGCAACCAATGCTGGCCTTGCGGTGCGATATAACGCCCTGGGCGTTGCATCCCCGTGCATCGTGACTTTCAATTCAGATTTGACATTTTCGAGCCCCGTTTGTTTGCATGCAACCTACGGTAATGAGGGAGCGCCACAGTGCACATGGCACTAATACAAATCCCCCAACTTCGGCCCTCAAACCCTGTCTGAACGTCAAATGACAGACCCGACCGTTTGGGTATTGGATGGCTTTGTTGGAAGTTTCTTGGTTCTTGGGATCCTACGCACCGCCTCTAGGAAGGGTTCTCGAACCTATGAAAGGCCTGGAACATCGATTTGGGCCATCCTAGTGCTGCTTTGCGCTTGATCCTGTGGCTGGGCTAATATGAACTAAATCGGACATGCTGGACCAGCCCTGCGAACTCCCAGTTGCGCCTAATGCAGCCCCGAACTTACGGCTGGCGCCACACTGCGCCAGGAACCCTGCGCCGGGCTGTTTCCCAAGTAAGCAAGCAAACAAGCATCTAGTGGAAAACCTTACAGAGGCTGGACCTTTGGGGCCTGGGGAAGGCGTTGGTCGAACGCAGCGGCTTTGCTAGTACGAAGGCGGGGCCGAGTTCCGAGTGTATGGTGTCCACGATGGGCACTCAGCTATTATAAACATCATTTGATATCTCCCTCCATCAACAACTTCTATCTCCTCATCACTCGTGAGGAGAGGGGCATCTGAGTAGAGTTACCTTCGGGCTTTTCTTTCATCGATTGTGAGGAATGTATGCGTCTCTGGGGCCGCAGTCTCCATGCCTTTCATCACTGCACCAAACACAACCGCCCGCAGAGAGTCCTTTGTGGAACGGATTGGAACTTCCATGTCTTCTCCAATGTCCTTCTCGAGTCGCTCCCGTAGATATCTCGAGGTCCCGAAGCCTCCGACAGGGACCACGGCCTCGATTTGGACCTTGGCGGTGTTGATCTGGTCCTTGAAAAGACGGATCGTCTTGAGAATGTACGGTTCAAACATGGCATGGATTTCAGACGCTTCTAGCGTCAGACGTCCCCGTTTCTTGATGTTAAGCTCCGGGTTTCTGTCCATGCCGGGGACAGCAACCGTGAACTGGTCGTTTGGCATCGATGCTTGATAGAAGTGGCGTTTGACCTGGTCACTCCGTGAGTATATGACCACAGTTCCTCGGATTGTAACTTTCTTACATTAGCCTCAAAGTCCCGACAGGCGTGTCCCAGAACCTCGTTGTCGAAGTCCTCTTCATTACCCAGGGTGGCTCGGAGATGGTCCGCGAAAGCTTTGTCGATGAATGCTGCGCCACAGAAATCTCCCGCACCTGAAGCGGCTTCCTTGACCTGCAGTACAGGATCCAGAGAGGTGATGGTGTAGGTAATGATGTCAACAGTTCCTGATGTAAAGTATCTCGTTTAGACCAGTGGGGCTCGCTGTTAATGAGAATATGCATGAGTCTGTAACTTACCTCCACCAGCGTCCAGGACGATGAAGGACTGCCCAACCTCCAAAGCACTTTCCTTTGCCATATTGTGCAGAGCATATGTTGCAGCTGCCTCAGGTTCGGTGACCAACGTAACAGGGCCGAGCGTGCCAATGCCTCGCGCCTTCTCAAAGGCCCGACGCGTCTTGTCCTGTGCAGTTTCCTTCCATACTGGATTTGGCGTCAGCATATGTATAAGTTTTGTAAAGGTAAGCATTCTCAGTTCAATGGCCACGCTATGTTGCATGTGTGCAAAGTAGAAATACAGTTGAGCCTCGTACTAACCTGCAGGTACTGTCAACACAAATCGGATAGCAGACCGCTCGCGATAGGTCTCCAGGCTGTCCTCTCCCTCTCTGTGAGCAAGAAAGTACAAGATATGTTCGCCGAGACCGGAAAGGTAATCCGTCACCAATCGATCCGTATCGTGGTGGGCCAAAATATTCCGAATGTCATCCGGTGTGTTCTCGGGCCGCTGCATGCCCCTGACTATGTTAGAATCTCCAGTAGATAAATGGTTGTGTTGCATGAACGTACAACTTGAACCAACGAACTATCTCATCCGGATGAACGATATCCTCAGGTATCTGGAAGCCCCATTCGAACTCTCCGCTCCGTGGAAGATAGCGGATTGTGGTAGGCACCTTTTCGCCGCTTGCTTCATCATGATCATACTTGCTTGCTGGCCAGGACGAGCATGCAACTCTGAGATCTGTTTTCTCGGTTATACCATAAGCTATACCAGAGTAAGTCGTTCCGAAGTCAATGGCGATGATCAACGTGCGGTCATTAAGTGTTTGGCCATTCATGTCTGAAGACATGTTGGCTTGATACTGCGGGAAATTGGTTCTTGTATGAAGCCGGGAGCAGTCTCTGGGGTGATGGTAGTGTATTGGTCAATGATGTTCGGGCAGATGGTTGATGTCAAATTACTCTACCCCAGGGGAAGCAGTGGACATTTATACCCGTTGCCAGTTTGGCCATGTAAACGCCCCTAGGCAAACGGGAAAGACCACAAGAATCGCCGGGAACAGAGGTAGAACCTTTGATAATGCATAATGATGCTTTTAGATTCTCACACCGCAACTTTCTACATATTTCCATTAAAACTGCAAAGAGTAAGCCTGATTGTGAGACATTCAAATTGTACGCATGAAAGATTTAAAGCTGCCCGATTCAAAGGATTATGTCAAACATGCACTCATTCAATATGCGTTTGAACACCCGACTGAAGGCAATGGAAACTACACACACTTTTTTATTCTCCTCTTTTGACTGTTTAAATTCGATTCGCTGCTTGTTGATGATCATGATGATCAAGCATGCTTACTGTCTCGTGAGCGACTCAAGAGACTGTCTCGGCCAGGCCTGACCATGATATATCAAAGGTCCGACGTTGAATCCTCTTCGAGAGTTTAAAGAACAAAGTAGTATGCCACCAAGCTGTTTCTTTCAGATAATTAATGGGGGGGATTGGGACCGATAGTTTGTCTCATTCACAGCACATTTGGAATGGTGGGGACTTTATTGCAAACAAGCCCAACTTGCATATAAACATATCAGCTGTACGGAAAAGTTCTATAACTTCTGATTTGGCCAGGATCCACGCATCTTAGGCTTGTCTATCCTTAAGATCTGATAGCTCACAGCTTCTCCTCAGCCAATCTCATCAAGATCCAATAACAATCTCTCCAATGTGGCTATTCAGTTGCATCGGAAAGGTGTTTAAAAAGAAAACATGGCCGTGGAAGCCCCGTCAAAAGTCCAGCAAACACAATCCATCCCAGGAGTCACCGTCGGTTCCAGGTTTGTTGCACTCTATCTCTGTTCTACATCAACCGAATACAACTTGGATCTAATTACATTCCTAGCTCAGCCAAAGAATCATGGAGATCATCGTCCTGCCTCTCCTACTGAGCAGGCAATCCCCCCCATTCCAGGAGCTTACCCCAGTCAGTCCCATGAGACGACAGCCGATGTGCAGTAAGTTACACAGTCCCAGCATATGTAATATGTGAGGACTAATATTATAAAAGGGACGTCCCCGAACAAAACCCTCAAGAAATAGAGGTCGACGAAAACCAAGCCGAAGGTCCGAATTTGCCAGAAGGCAATGAACATCAAGAGGTTGACTTCAAGTCTAAGACGGTCTCGAACTATCTGAAAAGCATAGACACAGAGTTTGCAAGGCTCGAGACTGAGTATGAACAACTTCTTCAAGATATTGAGAAGACTCGTAGAGAGCTTTCTACATCACAGCGACGTCTCATAGGAACACAGAGACACATCTACAGCTTGCAAGATCACCGAGTCCATCTCGCAGCAGACATTGCAGGAAGCGTAAGTCTATGTCTTCACGTGAAGGATTAATACGCTAACCACATGTGCGCAGAATTTCCAGGAGATCCTTGCTAAAGTAAATAAATGGATCAACAAATACATCAACCCGATATTCGATGACAATGACTGCAGAACTCGGGCATTGGAATATGCCAAGTATTGTTATTTCGACGAACTTCTCTGCATCGTACAGACCGATCCAAGGCTCACGAATGTGGCCTATCTTCCCGAGACAGAGGAGGATGTCGTGCATGCCTGCATAGTCCACTGGATGACGCACAAAATCTTCCAAGATGATTTACGACAGGTTGATTCCAAGCTTGCCGACTTCATCAAGGCACAGGTACAGGCCCTTATCGATAAAGGAGTGCCCCTTTATGCTGTGCAAACCTGGAAAGCACAAGCCTACTATGCATGGATCAAGACTACGGAATATCAGACAGAGCGAGAGAAACGCATAGGCATTCTGGCCACTGAAGTGGAGATGGATATGGCAATGTTCATCAAACAATGGAAGAAACCTCAGGATGAACATCAGGATGAATGTCCGGATAAACCTCAGGTCAAGCCTTCGGTTAGGCCTTCGGTTCAGCCTCAAACTCAGCCTCCGGTTGTTCAATCACTACGCAGTGACACCGTAGAGCCGACATCGGCTCCACCTCCGTCCGTTCAATCCCTACGCAATGACATCAGGGAAATCATAACACTGGCATTCGTTCTGAAAGAGAAAATGATGAGTAGCCGGGAGGACTTCACGGTTGAATTTGAGCATTACCACCCGTTGTCCGAGGATCAAGAGGTCGCGCAAACGCCGATCGATTTCAAATGGTCAGAGTGTCTCGATTTGACGAAGAACCGTCGCATTGTGTCCCCCAGTAACCTGGGCCAAGACAAAGCGGATCAGCTGCGCGCACTGTTTGCGAAAACCCCGGGCCTCATACTGCGCAAGATAAAGGACGACGATACTTTTGCTCAACCAAAGATCGTTAGGAAACAATGCCTTCTGGTAGAGAGTCCCAAGCCGGTCAAAAAATCCCGAACGACTCTCGAAGAATCTGCGAGGTCTCTCGAACAGTCCACCCAGGTGAAGGAGACAGAGCCAACATTCTTCTCGACTTTCTGTGAAGAGCACAACAAGACTGAATGAATTGGGGGCTTATTTGAGGGATGATTCGAGAACCATTGGACTTTTACGTACTTTACTAGTACTTACTAGATGGAAGACTAGGCAAATGGTCATGGTGATAGCTCCAGGGGAACTATCCTGTGACATCAGAAAAGATACGCAAGCTAACTGCATCTATCTTCTGGTAGAGTTACGAATAAATTGGTTAACATGTCCTACCTTTATCACATGACCGTATGTGTTACTATGGATTCTCCACCAAACTCTACCCTTGTGATATGCGCTGTATTTCCAAGTCCATGTACAGAGCGCCAGCCAATTCTAGAAACTCCGGGACTGGTTAATGATTTAACTCAGGTGTAAATATCTCAGGCCGATCCTAGGATAATTGCTTATAGAAAGCCATTACTGCTCACGCTCACAAGCTGAAGGTAGGTCATTGCCGACAAAGCCTTCGAGCAAAGCTTCCGTGCGGAAAGCAAGAGACACACATCCCCATGCGAAATAAAGAAGGTTCCCCAGAAACTGAAACCACGAGCCTCGATAGCAGTCAGCTCTCACAGTACCGACCATCATACACCCGTGGGATGGAGCATCCTTTGTTTCAAGAGCTCGCCCTGAACCGCGAGTGCATCGTCTGTCTTGAAACCAAGCCATTGAAGGACTTTCCCCGGCGCCGCACCACGAGCACCTGCGCCCATCTACCCAGGGCTTGCCAAGAATGCATACAGTTCTCTCTGTTAGCGCAGTTCGAGGAGAAAGCAATGGAGCATATCACCTGTCTCGAATGCCCCGAGATGCTTGGGCCCAGCGACGTACAGGCCTTTGTGCCCCGAGCCAATTACAAAAGGTATGGTATGACGAAGTGAGTAGAGCAGGATACACAAGCGCTAATAAGTGGACGCAGTTACGCTGAACATGCAATGAACAAGACGTTGTCTAACATCGGCCAATTCGTCTGGTGCCCCCTCAACGGCTGTGAATCCGGACAAATCCACCCACCGGGCTCGAAGCAGCCCGTAGTTCTCTGCCAGAGCTGCAACCGCCTGTTTTGCTTCACGCACCACATCCAATGGCACCGCGAGTACACCTGCGCCGAGTGGGACCAGCATCTTGCAGACAGCACGTTCCGCAGCCAGGCTCAGCGGGAGCAGGACCGAGACGAGGCCCACGATGCGGACATTGCCGCTATCGACCTCCGCATCCAGGAGGCAGAACACAAGCTACGACAGTCCATTCTGAGCGCCGAGCAAGCCGCCAAGGAGCGTTTCGAGTTTGCCGAGGCGCGCCGTCGGGAGGAGGAGCGGCTGGCGGCGGAGCGGGCCCGGATCGAGGAGCAGCGCCGCCTGGCCCGGGAGGAGGAAGCGCGGAAATTGGCCCGGCACCGCGAGATGGAGGAGGGAGAACGGACGGCTTCGTCAGTGTCGAACCCTTGTCCGCGTTGCAAACGACCCACGCAAAAAAACGGTGGCTGGTCAGTATATTGTATCCAATTCGTTCCTTGATACACAATACCCTGATACCTATTTGCTCTCGGAGATCAAACAAACGCTAACTTTAAGGAAACCTTCTAGTCGTCACATACATTGTAAGTACACCAGATTGGCCGGAGCTCTCAGCTTTATATCCACTGACGTTTTGATAGGTACACAATGCGGCTGTCATTGGGATTACTACGAAGGCACCGAATACCCCCGAGGCACCTTTTATTAATTTCTGAATAAGTCTGGGAAGTCGTTGTACGATGGTGATTATGATATATTTCGGGTCTACATGGGAGTTGGTGACTGCATGCCACGACTGTTGCGAGGGGTAGACTGGTGCCGTTTTACCTCGGTATTGCGCATTGGACTTTCGGCTCACGAATGCAGGGGCGACATTTTGGGGTGATGTCAAAAGGCTTTCTACATGAAATATCTGGATCACAGTAGCTTGGCACAAGGTCCGCTAATGTATCAATATCAACAGTCTCGTCCGCCAGCTAGTCATGGTGCTGCAGTTGTTCGGTATCAGAGTTATGATCAGAGTGCATCTCAAACATAAAAGTGAAACTTCAGCCACCGATTATCCAAGTTAGTCCACGCCTCTGTACTCAAAGTACTGACTCGATTCGGGATCCGCTCGCAACTTAGGAACGAGATCTCTCTCCACTGTACACGGTATCAAATTAGCCACCACTCATCACCTATCCATTAATTCACTGAAAGGGGGTCAGATTCTGGTGCAACTTGCTGCCAATAGACCATATCGTCCCCTGATCATCATCCCCACCCGTGCTCGCCTGCGGCGGATACACAAACGCCAAGTTGGCCGAGACGCCATCCCCCATCAAGAACCGATGCTTCAGCGGCCTCCCGAACCCAAAGTCGCTCGCCGTCGAGTCCGCCGGGCGCTGGTCCGTAATAAACAGCGAGAGGGGCGGCTTGGCCATCAGGTTGAAGCTGATGGACTGCTGGTCGCGCAGCGTGACGATGTACTCGAGCACGCCCTCGACCATCTCCTGCGCGACGCTGTCAGTGAGGCGGCGGACGTACAGCGCGATATGCGAGAGCGGCGCCTCGTGGCCCGGTAGGCAGCCCAGCTCGCCCACGGTCGGTAGCTGGACGTGCGCCGGCGCCATCTCGCTGAAGCCGCCCGTCAGCATGTTGCGGATCATGCGCTGCGGCGGGTCCGGGCTGTGAAACCGGCCGCGCATGTCGACCGACTCGCCGAACCAGGGCGCGACGGCGCTCGGGTCGGCGCCGTAGTAGGGCGCCCGCACCCGCGTCAGGTGCCGCCACACGAAGGGGAACCTTGCAGTGTGGCCCAGACTGGTCTATTTGGGAATCAAAAAAATCCCAAAAAAATCCCCAAAAAAAAACATCACACGGGGCCAGTTACGAGGCGAAGTATTTCAGCTACTGAGATTACATAATCCTATTTTATAATGAGGGGAACCTGATGCCAATTATACGAGGCACAAGATGCCATTCTCAGTCGACTGCAGCAGGGTCACATCAACCTCGGCTCGCCAGGCTGAACGTGATTGGTCCGCTAGTCCAGATGCTCGAAGTATCCACGGCAATCCACCAATGAGCAGCAGCGATTCCCTACATATACGACGCCGGCATGGCTTCGCCGCACAGCACACCAAATTGTTCACATAGACCTGCCGTCTACTATTTTCGTTCGTGGGGGATTCGTTTACGATTTTCAGATCGCTCCCTGAGCCGCCTACTTCGTCTCATCATGATTCTTGTGTCATTTAAAACTTTCACACTTTTTGTGTTATTCTGAGTGCGAAAGTCTTATATGAGTTACATGATGGTCTTCTCGTCGCCAATTTCCCTGTTTGCAGAATGGACGTTACTGTTCCTTCTATTACTCTCGCTGAAGAGGCGCTATCTTAGCTCCTTACGCGATATTCCGGGGCCCTTCTTCGCCTCGTTCACGGGCCTATGGCAAATATTTCGGATCATCAAAGGAGACGAACACGTCGCCATGATCAAACTCCATCGCGAACATGGTGGGCAACAAACCCTGACCGCAGATTTACCTGGGAAAGATTATGACTGACTCAGACTTAAATATAGGGCCGTTTGTGCGCGTATCGGAAAAGGAAGTCAGTGTCGGGGACCCAGACGCGGCAAGAGAGGTCCTCCAAGCGCACCTCAGAAAGGTATCTTCCACCGTTTTCTTTCTCGTCTATCCCCTCACTCCTGAGCGAGAAGCTCATGTATGCCTCTAGACCGAGTTTTACTCCGTGTTCAGTCTGCCCGACTACAACTACGTCAACCAGATGTCCGAGTGCGATCCCAAGGAAGTCATCCGCCGGAGCCGCAACGTGAACGCGGGCTACGCGCTCTCCAACGTGATCCGGTCTGAGCCGGAAGTGGACGCCCTGGTACAGCTCCTCGAGCAGCGACTGGACGAATGCATCAGCCAGCCACAGAAGCAAGCCAGCGCCGTCGTCGACCTGAACCACTGGATCACCTACTTCACCTTCGACGTCCTCGGCGAGGTGACCTTCTCCAAGCCCTTCGGCTTCCTGGCCGCGGGCCGCGACATCCGCGACACCGTGGCCAACTCGCGCTACCTGGTGGCCTACCTGGCCTTCGTGGGCCGGTACCCGGCACTGCACCACGCCACGCTCGGCAACCCGCTGCTGAGCCGGCTGGGAATCCAGCCGACGTCGCACATCTACGACACGGTCGAGGCGGCCATGGCGGACCGGTCGCACAACCCGCACGTCCGCCGCGACATGATGGCGCAGTGGGAGGGGGTCCGGGAGGCGCACCCGGACCGCATGGAGGAGGGGGAGATCGGCAATGCCGCGTTGGCCAATGTCGGGGCGGGCGGGGATACTACCAGTGCTACCATCCAGGCGTGTTTGCACTATGTGATCAATACCGGAAACGGGGGGCTTTTGCGCAGGCTGCGCGAGGAGATGGACGGGGCGCAGAGCAGGGGTGAGTTGTCGGAGACCATCTCGTTTGCGGAGACGCAGAGGTTGCCGTTCTTGCAGGCCTGCGTAAGTGGCAATCTCTACCATTCCAGCTATAGACACATACAGCTACTCACACCATGGGATATGTATGACAGATCAAGGAGACTTATCGCTGTCATCCGGCCTTTGGGACGGCGTACTCCCGAATGGTACCCCCTGAGGGATTCACCGTTGGAGGCAGAACATTTACGTCAGGGGTAAGGCGAGGCCCCGTCAAATTCTTTTCAATGCTGCTGGATTGTACTCACCACCTTCGAGAAATAGACTGTCCTGAGTGTCAATTCCTGGGTCATCAACACCAGTCGCTCGGTGTTTGGCGCGGACGCGGACACATTCAATCCGGACCGCTGGCTGGATCCGGAAGAGGTCAAACGCATGGCCCCTTATCTCATGCACGTAAGTCGCGCCGTACTGCTTTCGTTCCTCTTCGGTATTGACGCGACACCTTTTCTCAGTGGGGCACGGGCTACAACCAGTGTCCCGGCCGGAATTTGGCCAACCTCGAGACCTGCAAAGTCGTGGCCCAACTGGTCAGAGACTACGATATTGAACCGACCCAGCCAGGCGGGAGCTTCACTTTCAAGAACCGTTTGCTCTGTCTTGCAGATCCTCATTTCTGTCGTCTGAAGCGACGCGGTAAGGTTGGGTGATCCAGACCTTCCCTACCAACATGAAAGTCTTGGCTCCCGAGCAAGTTGCCTCAGCTTTGGGGTGAGTGCGGCTGCAAAAAGATGACGAGAAGAAATGTTGTTATAGCGCTGTGGCGCAAATTATACAATTGCTTACTACTTTAGGTTTGGGTATATCTCGATCCAGACAGAGTTAGTCATGATGCCGTGGGGCAGGTTGAGCGGGGGAACGAATATAGGTACTTAGCACTTGCATAAAAGGGATGTACATATAAAAGCAATAAATGCAACTGGAATTAGCGAGCCTCGCATATTGTTTTGTTCCCGTGCCGTGATATTATCCGGGGTCGTGGCACAAAGCGGGGACCGACCGCCTATCACTCCCGTCTGCTTACTCCGCAGGAGGATTTTCCCGCGTCAGCACAACCCCAACCTCTCGGTCGCACCTCAAAGACGGACGAAAAGCCAGTCGTTTCTCATCCGTGCCGGCTGTGGCTGCTTACACAAGCAAAGCTTGAATCATGGAAGAGTACGACTGTGTCGTGATCGGGGCCGGTAATTATCCCTGATTCCATTTCCAAAAGTCAATGGCATTGCTGACACATCCATCATATGCAGGCTGGTACGGGCTGGCCGCCGCCAAACAATTCCACTGTACTCAGCCCGAGAAGTCGTTGGCCATCTTTGACTCGCAAGCATCTCTCGGCGGCACCTGGGCCGACGAGCGCCTCTACCCGGGCCTCAAGACGAACAACCTCCTGGGGACATTGGAGTACCCGGATTTCCCCATGGACACGGCGACCTTTGGTGTCGAGCCAGGCCAGTACATCCCCGGTTCCGTCGTCAACAGGTACCTCAAGGCCTACGCGGAGGAGTTCGGCATCGCGGACCGGATCCGCCTTCATATCAAGGTCCGGTCCGCCGAGCACCATGATGACAAGACGGGAGGCTGGACTCTGTCTATGTCGGTGAGAGACGCTGACGGCCCTACGACCAGCGTCAAGGCTCGGAGGCTGATCATCGCCACCGGCCTCACTTCGGACCCCTTCCTGCCCCATTTCGAGGGTCAGGAGAACTACGGCGGCAAGATTTTCCACGGGAAGTATTTCAAGCAGAACAGCGACACCTTGCATACCGCCAAGAACGTCACCGTTTTCGGTGGGACCAAGTTTGCCTGGGATGCGGTCTACGCTTATGCCACTGCCGGGGTAACAGTCGACTGGGTCATACGATGTATGTCTATTCCATTTGATGGGGTTGCTCTGTTGGCGAAACTGGACAATTCGTACTAATGAAATTGACGTCAGCATCGGGACATGGTCCTTGCTGGATAGCACCATCCTATGTGACACCCTTCAAGAAGTGGATCGAGAAGCTCGCGAGTAGGTTCAGGCGCTTGTTCTACTGGCCCCTATGCTAACGACTTCTAGATACGCGCTTTCTGACCTGGTTCAGCCCCTGCATTTGGGGCTGGGCGGATGGCTACAGCCCTATTCGGCAACTACTCCACGGAACCTTCCTCGGGCGTGCCATCGTGGATGCCTTCTGGAAAATACTGGGGAACGACGCACTGACGCTGATGAAATTCGACTCACATCCCGAGACCGCCAAACTCAAGCCCTGGACCGAGGCCATGTTCACCGGGGCAAGCTTCAGTATTCTCAACTACGACACCGACTTTCTGGAACTCGTCCGGAGCGGCAAAGTCAGGGTCCACATCAGCGACATCACCAAGCTGAGCCCCGGAAAGGTCCACCTATCCGACGCCAACATACTTGATTCCGACGTCCTGCTCGCGAATACCGGCTGGAAGCACGTGCCGGCCCTCAAGTTTCTGCCCGAGGGCATCGAGAAGGAGTTGGGCTTGCCCCATACGCCGACGGAGCACGGTCTCCAGGAGCCGTATGATCTCGCCAACCAGCAGTCGCTCGTGAAGAGGGCCGACGACGAGATCCTCGCGCAGTTCCCCCGGCTCCGGAAGCAGCCGGTCTGGAACAAACACTACGTCCCCATCACGGAGCAGAAGGGCATCGACAGCGACGACGCCGTCACGCCGTGCGCGCCGCTCACCCCCTATATGCTGCACCACTTCGTCGTGCCCCCGCGGCGCGCTTCTTCCTGCGCCACCGCGACGTGGTGTTCGCGGGCGTCATCTCCAACTTCAGCAACGCCATCACGGCGCACCTGCAGGGGCTGTGGATCAGCGCGTACTTCGCGGGAGCGCTGGCGCGGGACCCTATGGCGGCGGATGGCCCGCTCGAGGAGCTGCGCTACAGGACGGTGCTGTATAACCGCTTTGGGCACTGGCGCTACCCGACCGACTGGGGCAATAAGAACCCCAACTTCATCTTTGATGCGGTGCCGTACCTTGACCTGCTGCTGCGGGATTTGGGGCTGGCCGTGCACCGGAAGAGCGGGTTCCTGGCGGAGTGGACGGATCCGTATGGGCCGGAGGATTATCGGGGGGTCAACGAGGAGTGGCATAGCAAGTACGGCAAAGGTCAGAGTGGGTAATAATACTAGCGGGGTGTTTTGGGCGTCGGTGATTATTCCGTTTATGCCATTGGGAGTAAGTGGGATAATCATGGAATAATTACAGGTGCTGTCACTGGAATAAGTAAATACCTGACACATGAGAACCTATTTAACAGAACGCGGCTACTTATATTATTGCGTAACTGCATTCATATACCTAGGCACTTATTGTGTTATAAATCAATCAACTGTACCTAGAAGTGCCATTTCAGCTGGTAGGCGCAAGGGGCTGTTCCAATGCTCGTTTTGTGTGACGTTATGATACAATTTCCTCGCGAAGTTAGGTTGGCAGGCAAATCCCGGTACCCTCGCCTTGGTCCAGCAGGCGGCCCCGCTTACACTCTATTCGGCCTTCCGAGTCGAATCTGGCTGTGTGTCCGTTGTCGTGTCTTCTCCAGACGCTTCAACATGGGCCCCACTCACACTTTACGGGCTGTGCCTCCTGCTTCTCCAGCATCTCGCTCGGCATGTCAGTAACAGCCGGTTCCACTCATAATCTATGCCCGGGAGTGCCTCGTCTGCTTCTTCAGCATCCAGCTCATCACAGCATCCGGCTCAGCATCAACTGGCCCCACTCACACTTTATGGGGAGTGCTTCCTGTTTCTTCAGCATCCCGCTCGGCATCCAGCTCAGTATCAACCAGTCCCAGTCACACACTATGGGGAGTGCCTCGTCTGCTTCTGGATCCAGCTCAGCATCTCAGACAGCAAGTGAGAGACGACTGCTGGACATCCCGCACCAGTCCCAAGCAGGTCATTCCCACAGCCGATCAGACAGTCACCATATCACTCCAGATACATCATTGGGCTCCGCTCATACTTCAGGGGTGTGTTCTTCGATTTGGCAATATGTGAAATAAATAGCGAGCGTCCATGGGGCTCTGCTTGGATACAGAAGCCTCACCTCGACAGGTCGACATGGTTAGTTACCTACATGTATCCCACGTTATGTGACTTTAGCTAAGTCATCAGGATGTAGTCGACTTGACATACGCCAGATACTTGACGTTTGAGAACTCGGTCTTTCCATCCAGCATGCTTCCAGGCTAATACACGCGCACACACAAACACCGCTTCATGATGAAGCCGAACATCTGACATGGCTGTCTTCCATGTCATGCCAGCTTCTTTCGCCATTGAGATGGTATCGCCGAATCCTGATTCGAAGCCCGCGTTTCCGGTGTTATTGGCATACTTGTCGGATATATCCAGTATACTTTCTGGCTCTCAACCGACCTTGTTGACGGCATACACTCACATTATTCCTATTTCAGCGCGAGATGCCCACTCCAACATATCAGCACGTTCAACCTTTGCGCCCAAGAGGACTTCGTCAACGAGGACAAGCTGAGCGGCACCATCACTTCCGACATGATCGAAAAGTTCGTGCACACCGGCTCCGGCCTGACTTCCACACTTACTTCCACAAAAAGGGCGAATCCAAAGCCTCGAAAAATAAGGCGCCTACACAAGGAGTTAAGTAGGTGGACCATGTACTGGCCCTGGACCCAGATGGTGGTCTCAGCTGCATCTGATTTCTGTGGGAGACGGCTAGGACTCGCATGCTCCCACTACTCTATACCAGCTTTTCTGGCTATCTTTCAACCATTTACCTTGCAAGGTTTATACATGTCCAAAAATCGATTGCTTGGGTGTTGGTATGTTCCCTCTGCCTGACTTCAGCTCAAGTTTGGGTTGGAACAACTAAGCATGGGCGATTCCCATGGGTCGGCAAAACCTTGATGTTGACTTCCCAATCAGAGGGTCTACTTCTTGCTCAGTGCATGTCCATCCCTCAGAGATTTGCGCATCAGTGGCTGTTTCCCTTGCTACCTCCTACCTCATTTACAGGAGCAAACCTTCCTGCCAGAACGCACTTCAAACAGTGAAGCACCACACACTGTGAAGCATTCCACCACACATTGGCACCTTAAACACAGCCAGTTGGCGACAAGTCACAGTAAACGACGGCTGGAACGATACTACATAGAATAGGCGGTACAAAGCAACATACGGCAGTTCTGAATTGATCCATGGAGCAGCTTGATGGAATGTTTGGACAACTCATCGAGAGCAATGTCAGTGACGTTATACGATACACTCTAAGCAACGAGAGGACGGAATGGGTTCATCCATCAGTGGACAACGTTTTATAGGACTTCAGTCGATAGCTGAGTGGATTAATGACAAACCTTCAAATCATCTTTTGCATTTGTTTCCATCCTGGTAACTTGTAATGAGCTGAACCAACCACACATACATAATTCAATTACTATCAGCCGGATAAGGCTCAGACTACGTAAGTCTACATTAGAGAAGTTAAGTCTCTTTCTAGAAGCATTCGGATGTTTGTCCTTTCTCCAGTTGATCGCATTTCTCTCTGGTTCACTTAATTCTACCTGTTAAAAAGAATCCAGTATCCCATCCGCCTTCACAAAAGAAACCGAATAAGGTAGTTAAACAAAAGCAACGACAATCTTCTGATTGCAATATTTACGAGTCGCCATGCAGTCAATACTGGATTTCAAACCCAGCCTACTCGTGCGCGTAGGGGGAGTTATTGCGGCTTCGTGGCTGGCGGATGCAATTCTGCCTAGGCCTCTGCCTGACCCGGAGCTTGAAAAGGAGTTTTGCGAACGAATTGAAGTCCTAAATCGGGCCTTCATCGAGGTTGGTCTACCAATATTTCCCACAGAGGACATCATGAAAGGCCCTGGGGAGGGCAGGTTCTACGAGGTACTCAATACCGGGCCTGCACGCTTCGCCCGATCCATCCTGGGAGTGATGGCGCCGGCAACTCTGTGCTTCGTGCTCCTGTCACCTGAGAGGAAGCGGGCAATTATTAGGCCGGAGAACTGGCGATACATGGTGCCCAGGCTCGCTAAGGGCTACATCTCGATCCTCCTGCCCCAGCTTGCCGCCGCGGCGTTCAACCACTTCGTCCTGCCGTATGCTCTGGGGCCGGACCCGCTCAAGGCCGGCTGGCCCTTGTCCAGTATATTGCTCTCCGACAAGCTGCAGACGGTCACGGTCCTTTTCTTGCGGTACTGGCGCCCGGGCAACCACGCCCTCGTCCAGGGCATACCGTCTAGCGTTCTGGGCCTCGGTCTCTTCCCCGGGTTTTCACGAGAGCTCCACCCTCGCTTCTGGATGTTTTTCGACATCGCCGCCTGCGGTCCCTTCATCAAGCTTGTCGGGTGTAGTCTCTTTGGGCCATTGGAAGATTTGCCCAGGGTTGCCTTCCAGTGCGCACAGGCCTTCGTGACGGCAGGCGCTGCGACTTGCCTCGAGCGAGCCCTTCGCGGTTAGATGCCAGTTTCCAGGAACATCGAAACCGCACATTAGGTTTAACTGCTTTGGCCTGTTGTGGTTTGGGACTGGTGTTTGTTCAGCAAGAACGCGTTCCAGAGTACATACAGCAATTTCTTCCGAAGCGAGTCAAGCAACCGTGGCCATGCAGCCGACTCGGCCGGCTCGAGTCTCCACGACAAATGACTGGCGTCGGGGTGAATATCTCGGGCCTTGCACAGCTGCGAGACGAAATGAAAAGCCTCAACCCCACCAAAAAGGACGAGAACGTCGAAGCGTTACCGGCAGGCGGACATCTTTCCATTACATCAGGACAAGTGGATGGATAGCTAAAAATTTTACTCTAAATAGCACTGACTACACCCTTGGATCCTACCAGACTTTCCAACTATCCTCGAAACCAGATGCTGTCAGCACTTGCATTATGCTGCAATATACCGACCAAATGAAATAGACACTCGAATACAAAGCCATTATAACTGTTGTTGATTTGATTTATTCGTTATATTTCGAATCCAATTGACTCTACCACTTTCCGTGAAGAATATTGTTGTAGCGGGATGTTGCATCGATCTTTCAGAGACAATTAAGTGTAAAAAAGGTCCACATCTTTGTCTGCTATGGATTCCAAAAGATATGTTTAGTAACAGGCGATAGCCGGGAGCGAATGGAACGTTATATTATTAATTCTTACAGCAATTGAACAGGAGCGGATGGGCATCCAACACCAGACAGTTTGGAGTACCATTGTCGCCTGTGAAATACATGTCTCGTCCAGTAAAGTTCATATTCATCAGATGGCATATGCCACCATTGGATTGATCTGTTCAGATGCTCTGCTTTTGTAAGGAATACCCTGGAGCCAATGGGGCGTATCGGCGCATGCGACAGGGGTTAGTTCATGTCAACCCGTTCCTTTCGAACACCTGCCAACACATGGGATTCTTATTGACAGGGTTCTCCGCGAAGATTACCATGATCCCGGGATAATTAATTAGATTTGGGCTATTATTTCCGAACTTGTCATGCGTACTGCGGTATAGGTGTGCTGTGGTAAGTGAACCACAGAGGTGCTGCAAGTGCTTCATTTCCTTCCAGTCAGTTGACACTTATCTGTCGCCCAGGTCAACAAGCAAACGCACAGGTAGGCGCTGAAGGCCTATGCGGCTGACGTACATCTCGTGTCGCTATAGCAATTGTTAAAACAAACGTTTGTGTAAGTTAAGTACTTAACTTATGTTGGTCGTGGTAAACACGCCTGCTGGTCGTCTGGCTGGCGACTAGGCGTTGCGTCGGCGACTTAAAAGGGGCCTGGCAGTGTGCAACAAGTCGCTGAGCTCGGAGGTCCTGCCTATGTTCACAGGCCAATCCCCTATCGTCACTGCGGGGCAGCTGACTCGATTGGAAATTGGGGTCAGGCAATCAGCACGGCCTTTTGGGACCATTTCCGGGGCATCGGTGCAAGCAACTAACCTAGGAAGTTAGTGGCCTTGAGTACAGGCCAACCGGTCCACCCACCACCCGATAAGCCGAGGCAAAAAAGACTGGGAAAAAGAGGACGGGACGGTTTTGCCCACTAGACAACGCCTGGGGCTACCCAATTGCGTCGAGGAATCAGCCGGCTAACTGCCCAGACCGCAGTTTAAACATTCCACATGACAGCCTGCCATGTGGTCGGGCAAACCTCGACTTCAACTGTCCTTAGTAACCGAACCTAAACTCAACTCAACCATAACAAACCACCATATGGATTGATAATTGACACCAGGATCACGGAAAGCGCTCCTTCTACTTCCGCCTTTCCCCCCTAATACCATCTGCTTGATCTCGTCTTCTCTTCTTATCTCGTTGCTAAATTGATATGTATAATCCACGCCAACCAATGATTCGAATTTGATCAACACTGCCAGCCGCTACAGCACCAATAACGAAAATAACGGTGCAATTCGCGATTTGTTGACCATCGTCATGGCCTCCAGCAACCACAACGGCGACGCCTATACGGCCACCCTCAGTCCTACGAGCCCCATCTCCGTCTCTATACCCAACGGTAACAACAACAACATGTTCGGCTCGCATCATTCGCAGCTCTTGTCGTCATCGATCTCCTCTCTGTCCTCGCCGACGACCGCTGCGCGCCAGTCCTCGTCGCACATCTCCAAGACATACCGCCAGTCTTCGCAGCTCTTCCTAACGCGTCGCCTGCCCGAGGCGCTGTCCACCATCCTCCCTCTCGTCACGCCACCCTCTGGCTTAGGGGAAACCGCCGAAACCAATGATACCGAGAACGAGCCGGCCCCCGTCGCTCAGGCCAGTCGCACGACCCGCATCAAGGTGTGGAGCCTGTATCTGACGATACTCAACTCGATTCTGGAGCTCGAGCCCGACGAGGGCAAGGACTCCTTCGGCACCCAGGAGTACCGCGCCCTGTGCAGCAAGGTGCGCGACGGCGAGATCTGGGAGGAGGTCGTCCGCAATGGCTACCACGGCATCGAGGGCAACGTGGACTCGGACGTCGTCATCAATCTGTAAGTTGCTACTCCAATGTTGAGCCCTGACTCCTGCTTAGCTGGATTTTGACCGAACTGACACGCGCGACAGGGCCACACTACTCCTGGCACACGCACACAACCAGTCCCTCAATCAGAAACGATTGGAAACATATCTGGCGGCGTCCCAGCAACCGAACCTGGACCTGGCGCAGCGCCTAGAAGCGTCGCAATCACCGGCGCCATCTTCGTCCAAGCATCGGAGATCGGCCTCCAAGTCCAAGGCTACAAGCGGCGCCGACACGCCGCGTGATCTCAACGCGAGAGTTAAGATTCTCGAGCTGTACACATTACACGTACTGCTGAGGAATAACGAGTGGGATTACGCCCGTGAGTTCATCAGCGTATCGTCAGTCCTGGACGAAGAGCGACGCGACGCGTTTCTGCAGGCTCTGCAAAGTCTACAGGAAGACCAGCAGGAGCAGGAGCGGAACGATCAAGAGGAAAGGGAGCGACAGGACGAGCAGCTCCGCAAAGACTTGGAGGAAGCGAAGAGACTGCGGTCCGAGAATGAAAACCGGGAGCGGAAGCGGCTGGAAGAGGAGAGGGCCCGACGAGAGGGTAGCGAGGTCGATTACGGCATCGAGAAGACGCCCGGCTCCGCCAACGGGCCGAGCAAAGGTCGGCGCACGACGAGGGAGAACCCCGCCGCGTTGTCGAAACCAAAGGCCCCCAAGGGTAAGGCTGTGGGCCAGCCGAGCCTCAGCGCGCGGGCGTCGATGATCCTGTCGAACCTGCACGCCGTCCTCAAGCAGCTGGGATCCCAGTTCAGGACTAATCCGATATTGCTCATGCGGTTCATGGCCTTTATTATCGGCATTCTCGTAATGTTTGGAAACCAGCGTGTACGGGAGCGCATCAGTCGCATCTTAGGTTCTGGTTGGAATAAGCTTAAGGCGACGGCGGGCATGGGTGTCAAGGTCAGCTACATTTGAGCTGGTCTCTCGCCGAGATTAATGGGCTTATGATTTTGCATATAACTTCTTTTCTATGTACAATACTAATGGGCACGGGAGGATTGGGAGATCACGCAAGGCGCACGGCGTCACGAGTTTATGTATCTGTTTCAGCAGTCTATAGCGAGACAAAAACAAGTTTGATTTTGCCCAAGTATAGGTATATAATGTGGTGTACTGCATTGAATCGCTGGGTATCGACCCTTGAAACCAAAGAACCTCTAAACGCCTTGTAAATGCAATATTCCAAATTCTTTTGCTCGTTTCGTAACAAATCTGCTGATGCTTCGCCCTCATCCATATGCAATGTCCACTTCTACCTCAAGCCATCGCGCCCATGCCCGGGCCACACGGGGACTAGTACCCCGTTCGATTCGTTTTCTTTTGGTAGAACAACTGCGAGAAGAGAAGACGGTTAGCTTTCTGTCGATATGCTCCCCAGTACGCGCCGGAAGTAGAAACAGAGGAGGGGGAAGAGATTGCAGAGAAAACTCACGTCTGTCCTCGAACTACCGAGGTTGATGATCTTGGGGCAGCCGTCGCGGTCCTTTTCGAGGCGGGTGCACTCGAAGCAGTAGAAGGCGTCCGAGATGCCCTCGCCGCCGCAGACGACGCACTTGTTCTGGTAGTTGCCGAAGGAGCACTCGTCGCAGATGCGCACGAGCGTCGTGGGGCGCACGTACGAGTCGCACACGGGGCACTTGCCGTCGCACTTGTCGCAGAGGCGCCCGATGGCGACGCCAGACTGCTTACGGCACATAACCAGATCACTGGATGAGGCAAGATGTTTAGTATACGAGGTGGCATAGATCGGGGGAATGGGGGCAGGGGAAGGCTTACGGATGATGGCGCGACATGGTGAATTAAAATTTAGTATTTTTCTCGGCTCGGTGGTGTTTATGGTGTTGACTGTCGGTGTGGGAGGATTATGTCGGAAGAAAGTTTTCGTGTGTCGTATGGGTGTTCCGTACGCCAGGTGATATAGAAGAAGGCGCGCCGGTGTGTTTTTGGTGATGATTGATTTCTCAGCCTCGCCACCAAATTCTGGAGTTTTCTTTTGGACTGACGTTGGAGCTTCGGGGTTGCATAGGGCGAGCCAAATGCCAAAGGTGGGGGTGGTTGGGATGGTACCTTGCACAAGTGCCCTTTCATAAAGCGGAGATGGCGCGCAAACGCGCTCGTGCTCGATTAGTCATGTTTCCCAGCCTTGCGACGACGTCCCTCCATCGGCCGGCAATTGAAGGGAGCGTCTGACCGGTTGAGACAAGTAGCATGAGCTGACAGCATTCAATCCAAACAGTTCTGATCACTTTGCACGTATACACCTGATTACAGCAATTTTTAGCAGCCGTCGATTAATAGCGTTTTGCTGGGAAGGGTCAAGATGTCGACAGATGACGACGGGTAAGCTCCCCTCCCAATTCCCTTATCCGAGCCACGCCCGGTCAAATCACTGACAATCTCCCATTAGCTTGCGAAAAGCCGACGGCGATACCACTGTCACTACCGATGCGAAGATGGAGGATTCTTCGAGCACACAGAAGCGCAAGGCGCGCTCGCCATCACCTTCAGAGGTGACATCTCAGTCCCCCAAGCGCACGCGACGCGATGACCCCGACGCTGCCACATCAGCAGACAGAGACAGCCGCCGCGGCTCCACCGCCACGCGATCGCCCACGGTGCCCCGGCAGATTTCGCCCGTCGAGCGCCGGCTGAGCGCATCGACAGAGGACAAGAAGCGCGGCAAGCGATTATTCGGTGGTTTGCTGAACACATTAAGTCAAACCACTACCAATTCGCAGCAGAAACGACGGCAGGAGATCGAGCGACGACAGCAGGAAAAAGCCACCCAGCAACGGGCCGAGGACAGCAAGCACCGCGAAGTCAAGCTGGCCAAGGTCAGAGAAGTGCGCCAGCGGGAGCAGATCGGTTTCGAGGAACAGGTGGTGAGTTGCACTTTCACGTTACCATGGACTGTCGAAGCTGCGGTGCAGGTAGTTATTTGGACGATTTGCTGACCCAGACGATAGATGAAAACCCGGCATTCCCATTTGGTCTCCACGGCCCGTTTTCTCAGAACGAAAACCGAACCCCATATCGTAAGTTACAGGCTTGCCTCCTATCGCCACCTGTATTGTCAAGATGACTAACCAATGCCGCAGTATTACCTTCCCTGGGATCTCACCCAACGCCAGGAAGACCTCATCAAGGACCAGGTCCAAGATGCGGAAAACTTGGTCAATCAGGAAACCCGTGAGTTCAAGCAGAAACGAGAGAGACGACATGGCGAATCCAGCGTAGCCGAGAAACCTCCTCCTCCATCTGGCGATGAGATGGTGATAGAGGATACTTCACATCCCCCAACTTCACTACCCCCAGCAGATCAGTCCAAACAACAACAGCAGCAGCAAGAGACCACTGTGGGTAGTAAAAGTGACAGCGACCCTAACCCCCCAGGGCATCCTGATTCTACTAATGATTGTGCGCCCGCACAAGCCAGCAAAGCCGGTGGCGCCCATGTTAAGGAGGCGGATGAAGCCGGAGATGTCATGGTGGTAGAAGGCGAAGACACGGTGATTTACTAACGATAAGCTGTAATGAAACAAGGCTCACTACCCAGTATTGGTAATTTAACGATTTATACCCCTCCTTGATTTGCCTATTCTTCTTATGTAGACGTGCGACACATGTCGAGTGAATCTTATGTTGCGGATGCAAAGCATCTCAGGGGTAACCCATACGCCTGTATCCTGGGACAGCCCATGCATGCTTCCCCTTCCTACGCATTTCTCCCCATGCAGTGCCATGTGCCGAGTCTGTTGGTTGAGAAATATCCCGAGTTGTTCATGAAGATTTATCATGTCTCGGTTGAATCGCCACTCATATTTACCTGAAGCCGAATTAAACCAGTTTCTTCTCTTCTAAGGCAATAGCGTTGTGCACTTGCAGACTAAGAAGTAAAACCTGGGGTGTGTTATTTCTTGCCTGAGATATGATCTGTTCTAGTATGTAAAGGCCATCGAAGGCTCTATGAGCCGTGTCGAAAGGGTGTAAGGTAGGCTGAAAGGCTAACATCTAAGATCGACTTCACACATGACTGCATTTTACCAATGCCGTCCATTTTTGAAGTTTCCTTGCAGACTCCCGAACTTGTGAGACTCGACTAATTAGCAAGAGCATCGGCTGTCTTGCTTTTCTTGTTGAAGCCTGACCATCAAGTCACTTCTACTACACCTACGACCCTCCACAATAATGATAGGATACATGAAGCCTCTACTCTGAGCCCAAGTTCGGTTTCTCCCAAAATTCAGAGGCCGTTCCTGCGCCTGAATTTTGTCATCCACTTCGAAGGCAAATCGACACGGCATGGAAAAAATACACAAACAAGGCTTCACAAGACCAGTCCTCGACTTCACCTAGATTTCACCAACAAACTGGGAAAGCTATCTCAACCCCCAGTCCCCTCTTACCATTACCATTGGTTGAAAACTCGCTCTACTCCCGAGTGTGTGAAACAAGAAGACTACAGATCAATCATGGACATTTCCTCAGGTTATCACGACACCAACAACAAAACTGCTGACTTTGTTGTGTACGACGACCAATGCGATTCTGCCACTCCCTCGGGCCCTTGCTGGCTCTGCGGCCGCCCCTCCGAGTTCCCTTCCCCTTTGAAGGAAGACACGTTCGAGTGCGAGTTCCTGTGCGGCTGGCCGGTGCCCCACGACATCCGGGAGCGGCTGCGCCAGGTCAAGAAGCAGGAAGAGCGACGGGATGCGGAGCTCCGTGGCTACGAGGCCGACGACGAGAATGAAGATGGCATCCAAGATACAGCAGATATGATGGCTGGTGTCATTATTGATGACGACGGCCACATAGAGGCTGAAATGGATGGACTCCCCAGTCAGGTGACTTCCCGAAACATTGCGGATGATCACAAAGGAGAGCACCGTCCTGCTGCTAGCCAAGACACCAGCATCACATCTTACCACTTCGGGGTGGATGGAGGAACGGCCGGCAGTTCATATGATACGGACGACGTCGACGTCTACGAAGAGATGCACAAAACACTCTTCCCCAGCGGCGCTCCCTGGCCACCGATCCCATCGACAAAGCCACGAGACATCACCGATAAGGCCGCCAGACACGATGACCTGCAGATCGCCTCCTCGGGAAAGCGGACCAAGTCCAAAGACAGCAACGAAGGCAGTAAGGATCGGCCGGCGAAGAAGCAGAAGATAGTGGGCGGGTCAATCACGACTGTATCGAAGGATCCCAAAAACTGGTTCAGACTCGGAGGCCGTCACAACCTACTGGGAAACAAGACGAAGCCGGGCTTGGATGATAATCTATTTGGTTATCATGGCGACGAGCATTAGATGATGATGAATTTGGCCTTGGTCGTACACAGTTGGCATGATATTTTACTTAGCCAAGGGACGATGATTGGCGACTGTGATGGGACTCTCTATCATTTTGGCTGCCTGGTTGGAAGGATACTGTCAACCGCAAGATCAGGGTATAACCCAAACTGTTGCACGCAGAGGTACATCCCTTTGGTCTAGTTCTGAGAACAAATTATTGGGATGAGAGTAATAACAAGCTACGTTGCTCTTGGTTGGGATTGTGCTATGGGCGTGAAGAACTAGACCATCTCATTATTATTAGGGTCATAATCCTCGCCCTCTTCGCCCTCCTCGTCTTCATCCTCATCCGCATCCTCATTACTATCCTCTTCACCTTCGTCTTCCATATCCCCATCCTCCTCAGTAAGGTACGTATTACCGTCGATATGTACCCCGCCAGGGAGTTTCGACATGAAATCCACATGGTCCCATAATTGCTTCAGCCGTTCTCTCAAGGGGCAAGATTGATCTGCCTCACATCTGTGCTTGCAGACTTTGTGGGCACGAGAGATTCTTGCAGAAAGCTCAGATAGTGTACAGGTTGAGAAGGGGTCGATAGAGGGCCAGAGCTCGCAGTTTCTCAATATTCTGAAGTACTCCGAAACCCTGTATTCAGTGGTGCAGGTCCTTTCCTGGTGCACCAATTCGCGCGAGCAAAGCTGGCAAATTCGACGCCTCTCTTCCCTGTGCTCGCAGGACGTGCATACCCATTGGAGCTTCTTTATCGCGAAGTATCCTTTCGTGGTTCGAAGAATGCCTTCGGACATTTGTAGTTGTCTATGAAGCACTTTGAATTTGTCGGTAACAACAGTCGAGAACGTGGCTGCCGCGTGTTAGTAGAGTAGAATGGAAAACCCCAAGGCAAAGGGTGGTTACACGTCAGGTGTTCTGGAAGAAGATCCAAATTTTCCAACTTTTTCCATGATGCTGCGAAGTTAGGAGGAAGGTGCATCACAATGCCGCTGGATATCCTGTAGAAGTTGGTGGCAGGGAATAGATACGCTGCCAATAGCGTGTATGCTGCCTTAGACACGCTTATTGGAGGCGACAATTGGCACCAGTGCGAAATCCAAGGCGCCAACGCCTGGCTGCAGTCATATTTATCGCTAAAAAATGCCATTGGTACGAGTTGGGTGTGCCAGATCCAAGTTGGTTTCACATAAAAATAATAATGAAGAGCACAAAGGACCATCTCCGCCGCGTCCGGGTCGTCATCGTGTAAACTAATAGTGACCTGACCCTTATTCCGGAGATGGTGGCCTTCCTTGAAGTTAGGGCCGAGCATCTTGGCGAAGACGGGCGATGCCAGACTCAGTACCTGAGACGATGCCCGGAAGCGCCGAGCTTCGTCACAACGCGGGCAGTTGATCGTGATCGTGACATCGCCCTCCGGGTCAAGCATCATCGTTTCTCGCGCCACACAGCACTTTTCGGCGTCGCCATTGCGGTCCTGGTCATTGTTGACTTCTGCAGCTGGCCTCTTCTTCCCCATGTTGGCGTAGTCAAGAGCAATCGTGCTGCCGGAGAATGGTACGAAAAGGAGTTCAGAAGAAGTGACGTTGCAGAAACATTACACAATGAACATGAGGCACTGAAAGGAGGATACTCACTGTGCTGTGGTCATTGCCGTCCACATCCGCATGCTGTTGGCGATAGTTCGCTGAGTTCATCCCGCGGTTACAGAAGGCCGCCCGTAAAAGCATAAATGTAAATCGTCCAAATTAATCGACATGTCCACCAATCACGACGCTCTCAAACTTAAGTCGGCATCGCCTCGAGTCCAAGCTCCCTGTTGACGTTTCCCCATAACCGTGCGCCATGCGCTTTGGGGCCTTTGAAGTTTGGGTTGCAGTGAGCATCCAAACCAATCTCATCATACCGTGTACCCGTTGACCCCAATATACACGAGAAGAAATAAAAGCTACAAGTCATGGATCACGTTAAATAGAAATTCAGCTCGGCGGTAAGTACTGCTTCCCCGTAACAGGACTGCCAATGGGGATGCTCGGGAGACCGTCTTTTCATTTGATGGGGAATTAAAACCGTCGCCCAGAACACTGTCTTGACATCCACAGCGCATAGTATCTCACTTCTCACATTCATGGTCACTTTAATCATCACTGATGAAAAACGAGCGACTTCATGAGGTTTGGTGATTAGTCCTATTACCACATTCTATCAAAACTATGTGAACGAACAGTTCCTTGAAGAGAAACAGATGGGGATATTATTAGATCAAACGTCAAAGCCAGCTGGGTATATACAGAACGCCAATCAAATGAGAAAACAATTGCTAAGCCACATTGGGGGCCATCCCGTGTATTTAAAGGTATTGTTCTACATTATATTAGGAAAAAGACATTGGCTGGTGTGGGTTGAGGGGAAGTTTGCCCCTATCTATTAGATGAGGAGCATGGCGGCCACCGCAACACCCGCGGCGACGCCCATGGAGCCTGCGGCCGGCTTCGCCGCGCCAGCCGTGACGACGGGCTGACCAGTAGGGAAGATACCACCGGTGGCGCCGATAGCTGTCGTGTTGGTGCCTCTGGTTATGGCGAACGGCGGCGGCATGGTCACGACCGGGGCCATGCTGGCAGCGTTGGTAGATGTCGTGGCGGAGATGACCGTGCTGGCTGCAGGAGGTGGTGCCCGTACAGCGGTGTCCATCGGCGGAGCAGAGCTACAAGGAGCAGTCACCGTCATGGTCAGGGGCGGCGGTGGGACGCCAGCCATGGGCTCCTTCACTGTGACGGTTTGCGCCGGCGGTGCTACCGCAGCTGGGGCGGAGTGGATGACGGTGACAGTCGTAGGGGGAGGCGCGACGCCGGCATGAGACTGGACAATAGTGTGGATAAGGGTCACCGGAGGAGGTGCCATTCCCGGATGAGTTTCGACAACTGTGTGGGTAACTGGAGGCGGGGGCATACCAGCGACAGTGTGAGTAACAGTAACGGCCGGAGGAGGAGGTGCGACGACAGCATGGGACTGGACAACAGTGTGGGTGACAGTGACTGGCGGGGCAACCGCGCAGCTAGCGACGACGGTGTGAAGCAGCGTTTTGGTCTCAACCAGCGTATGGGTCACAGGCTTTTCCATAACGACGTGCGATGTGACTGTAGCGTGCTCAACCACGGTCTTAGTATCGTGCACCACCTCCTTCTTGGTCTCTGTAACATGGACGATTCGGGTATTGTTAGAACCAATCGTCTCGTGGATCTTCTCAGTGACCTTTACGGGGACGGTTTCCTTGACAGTTTCCTTGACAGTTTTGGCAATGGTGTGGGTGACCACCACCTGGGAGGAGTTCCAACCAAGCGTCTGGGTTAACGTCTCGGTGATCTTGACAGGAATCGTCTGTTTAATCTTTTCGGTGACCTTGGCCGTCTCGGTCTCCTTCACCTTCTGCGTGATCGTGATGGGCACGGTGGCGTTGATAGCATTGGTCTGCTTGACAGTCTCTGTCACCTTGACCTTTTCGGTGATCTTCTGAGTGACCTTGATGGGTATGGTAGCATTGACTGCGACAGTCTGCTTGACATGTTCGGTGACCTTGACCGGGATGGTCTCCTTAACTTTCTCGGTGATCTTCTGGGTGACTTTCACGGGAATAGTAGCGTTGACCCGGATTGTCTCCTTGATATGCTCAGTAACCTTGACAGGGACTGTCTCCTTGACCTTCTCCGTGACCTTCTGGGTGACCTTGACAGGTATCGTAGCGTTGACCCGAATTGTCTCCTTGATGTGCTCAGTAACCTTGACAGGGACTGTCTCCTTAACCTTCTCCGTGACCTTCTGGGTGACCTTCACGGGAATGGTGGCATTGATGGCGAGTGTCTCCTTGATGTGCTCTGTGACCTTGATGGGAACAGTCTCCTTGACTTTTTCGGTAACCTTTTCAGTGACCTTGACAGTCTCGGTATGAATCACTGTCTTCACGATCTCGCCTGCCTTGGAGTCGGCCTTGGCGGTTGTGTGCGCGACTTTGGACACGGCTGCAGTGCTGGTAATATGCTCCACCTTCGACGCAGATGCAGAAGCAGAAGCAGAAGCAGAAGCAGAAACTGTGGTCTTCTTTTCCTTGGCCTTGGATTCGGTGATAACGATAGAGGTTGCCGCCTTGGATTCGGTAGCGGCAGGTGTGGTGGACGCCGCAGGTGCACAGTGGAATGTGTTAACCAGGTCAAGACCCTTCTTCAGGACGGCGTTAATCACATTGCCAACGGTCTGGGTGGTCGATTGCGCTTCCTTGGGACACTTGCCAACGATACCGTCCACCAGTTTCTGGGCTTCTTTGCCGATATCGTTCACGCCGGTCTGGAGGATGGTGCAGAGTTTCGACTGCTCGAACTCAAGCTTCTTCTTTTGAAAGTTGTCCACCAGTGACTGACATCCACTTCCGAGGTTCGCAATGAGTGGTTGAATGTTATGAGCATCTTGAGCAGACATCTGGGTCTTGTCCATAGAGGCGGTACATTTTTGTATGGTTTTGATGAGGCTCTGGGTATCTGACTGGATGGCCGTGGCATCCCCCTGAAAAGCGCCGGTCGAGTCGGCAAGCTTGGACACAGCGGCGGTAATTTGGTCCATGCAAGAATTGACTTTAGTGAATGTGCGGGCCTCGAGGATACTGCGGTGAGGATGCATCTCAACGGAGTGCGCGTTGCCGGCAGCCGCCAGGGCAAGAAAAGAAAAGAATGTAGTAACCCTCATGATGATCAACAGCGAGGCAATGAATGAATGGGAAAAGTTGGACTAGCCAAAAAGAATGGGATAAGAAACAGATACAAGCCGACGCAACTAACGACAACAGGAAGCGTAAGGAGCGTGAGAAGAAGAGACAGGCTGCGGGCGAAGCGCATGGGGCTTGCCGTTCTTAAGAGACTCTGGCGGACGCGGAGCGACACGCCGTGCTAGATGATGCTCTCACTATCCATGGCAACCCTGTACGGCACGGATGGCCGGCAGTAGCATCTGAATGGATCGTGCCAGGCAAGATTCGGACTTAAGTCCGCCAGCTTGCCCATGTCACACACCGAACTGGAGCGACATGGCCGTTTGCGTGGCAGTGCACCTGACATGGGCATTGTTGGCGTGCTGATGTGGATGAGCTTTGTTCTGAAGTCGGTCTTCAAACTCGCAATCTCTCGGCGGGGGTGTTTTCAGGGACACGGAACCGCACGGCAAGACCACCCCAATACCACCTTACCAGGCTTGACCTACCGGTCTAGGGCTGTATTAGGCTCGTAGCATTAAGCATAGATGCATCTGAACCCCCAAAACCCTTGCATGACTCAATTGCTAGGCCGATGGGCCAACGGGAAGCTCGGTACGACTTATTGGCTGGCGGTCAAATGGTTCATGTCAACGTCAATGTCAGACTGAACAATACATAGAAGACCTGGAAGTTGGAACAAATATGGGATGACACCGGTGCACTAAAGGAGCGCTAAAGAAGCAGCGTGCCTACGTGGGGGACTTTCGCGCCGGAAGCCGGCAGGGACGCAGACGCTAAATCAACTGTCAATACGAATCAGCTAGAACAGGAAGCCGTTGCGAATGGCTTCTTCACCTCTCTCCTACTGGGCTACTTGCTATCAAGGCCATCTTAGTATGTCTCTACTGCATAATTAAAGACCAATAGTGAGAACTCAGTAGCCGTGGGCGCGATGGGTTAGGTACCCTTGCGACATAGTACCTAGGTACTCGCGCTGCGTGCAATTGGGATGGATGCTTAGGATGGTAACGAAAGATTTGCACGCTCTGGCCCCTAGAGCGGTGGTTAGCGAACTGAAAACGGTTGAGCAGCCCCGCCTTTCAAGAGCTGCAGGGGTTCGACAAGCGTATGGATGAAACCGCAACCTGGAGGACGATCAAATCGAAGGAAAAAGAATTTACAGTTGTTCCAGAACATTGAAAGCATTTTTATCCTACTTTTTCATAGGAGACCAGGCAGTGGCAGGCCCAAAGCTGCTGAAATCAGGCCTGGGCGTATTGCCAGGGCGACCTTGACTCGAGCAGCGCAACGATTACACTGGCGGGTGTTTTGAAAGCTTGGACCCAACTGCCGTTCAACGATGGGCACTTCTGCACACCAGGACTGTGAGCCAGCATGTCATTTTCGGCCTCTGTGGATGAATGAACAGACAATTGAACTGCAGAACCCCGTTGTTAAGATCACTGGCGTTTCTTGAGATGCCGCTTTGGGTGGTATTGGCCAAGCTCAGGGACCTGGAGATCGTTAATGTCCAAATTTGGGACCACTAAGTTGGCAGATCGTGTTTCCATGTATGATGGCCACTTCAGCACGGCCTTGGCCGCCTTAGTTGGTTTCTCGCGGCGATCTGGTATATTTAGGCTGCATTGTCCAACTTGATACGACGACGATCACTGTTGTTTTTAAGATGGCCCTTCTCGACAGAAGTTTGACTTTGGCTGGCACGGTTTCTGTTTGATTTACTCATATACGGTCGCTCGACCCGAGGGTAACCTGCTATTCCTCGGCTTCGGTATGGGCTGTTTTTAACATAGAAACGAAACTATTGTGACTAGAAAACGTTACATACTAGACACTGAAGCGTCTGATAATCAGTAGTAGATCACCTATAGCATTGTTGCCTGCCCTTGCCAGGAATGCCGTCACTGGTAAAGCGCATATACCCGTGTCACGGAGCATATAAAAACAGTCAGGAAAACAAGAAAATACCCTGATATCATCTCGAGCTGGTCTTTGCCTCACTCTCATCCTCATCTGAAATAATGATACCAGTATAGGTTAGCTAAGGATGCCACTAAAACCTAACCATTTGTCCCTCCTGCGTAGTCAACTTAAGACGGACTGATAGCAGGGTCATCTCCAGCAGGTCACCGCGATCACGATGCTAAGAGAGGGTCTTTTTTGCTTCGTCGAGTTCTGACCGTAGCTTCCGGAGTTGATCAGGGTTCGAGTCACCGCCGCGATCTTTCGCTCCCTTCTCACGCACGTATGCCCAGACGTGTGGCAGGCGTAGCCGATCCCGAAGCTTTATATTTTCTCCGCTGAGGTGTTGGTGCAGCATCCGGCTTCGCCCTGACTGGTATTGTATTCGGTGTAAAACTACGTTTTGCTTAACCATGCAGCCGTCTTGCTCGCGGATCCGCTCATCATCTTTGCTGACATCTTTCTTGAGGCATAGTACTTCGAGGCGAGGCGACGCGTGGGCGAATAGTACATGGCGCGCTTCAGTCCTCGATGGACATGACGTCGTGGTCGCGTAGTGAGCGGTTGTGTTGTTTGTTTGCCCCATCCCATGGGTCTGACACCTTTGGCACCCGCGCGTGTTCCCCCGAAGTTCTCTAAGCTTGACAATTCAGCTTTTTCCGAAGGCTCCATGTCGCCCGGATCCGATTCCGTATCGTTACCGCGATAAATCTCCTTAGGGAGCCAATATATCGCAAGGTATATCTCGCATGTCATGCCCTGTTTGCAGAAGCGGAGTCTGATGTACGACAAGAATTATGCCCAGTCTGCCCCTTAAATGCTCGTTGACCACAAACCAGGATATCAATGTTGACACCCGACTACCTATGGATAGCACTTGTGGTGACGTGAAATAATTTGTTGGATAGTAACCAAGTACAGAGTTCCCAGAGGAAGTATTGTCCTTTGGCCTTCCAAGAATAATCTGTCTCTGTCGCTGTGGTCGCGTTGGATTCCCGAGGTGAGGCATCCTGAACGGAACCAAGTACACAACGAGATATCAATGTTTCGAATATACCCGAAAGGTTAGGATGGTTGCCCTCGATGGGAGGCAGGAACAGGGTACAAGTCCACAAGGGCTGGCATGTTAGGCTCTCGAATAACTTGAATATCTTCCACTGTCAATATATCAAAAATATCGGGCCAAACTTTGTAGATATCTCCAAAGTGGTCGATAGAACATTCAGAAATTTTCAACCCACTATTTTCATAGCTTTCGTCCAGTCCATAGCCCCAGACTATGTAGTACGGTGGTATGGAAACAGAATTACACCTTTGGACCTAAGCGCTTTAATCTCAATTTAACCATTTGACGCTTCTTTGCGCCGTGGCCTCTTCAGCCGCCTGCCCGATAGACCCTTCATATTTGAAGATGCTATGTGTTGGGGCATTTCACAGTTGCTCCAGCACGGAATCTGGGGCGTTCTCTGAAACGCGTGTCAACGTGACGGCGACGGTGTTAGGTGTCTGGAGTGCGCCACGGTTGCGCCACGCCATCCTATGATGGTAGGTCACCGCGAGTCTCGAGGTAAAGCAGGTTTAAGCCCCCCCCGCTACAGCCTATCTAACGTATATCGCGCCGCTGAGGCCTGGGTCCGTCAGGTTTCGATCACAAGTTCGCAGCTACGGTTCAAATATTGTATAACCATATTGTTGTCCCACGATTCAAAAGCGTAAGGCAATGTCTCAAAACAGTGGTGGCTTTCAGAAAATCTCTATTTCAAGGGGTTGCCCAACATAATTCCAAGCTTCGGTTACCCGAATGCTGTTAACGTTTTCGAAATCGATCAGACCCTTATGCTTGGGATATCTAACGCCGTGGGCCACTACATTATCCCAACCACTAGTCTTGTTCACCGACAAAGTTCCAATTGACGGGTGAGCAATGGATTCAATTATGAGTTAAACCTACTTACTCAACACTGGAGGTGGTCAACGTGGGAAGCCCCCAGATAAAAGATTTCGGTACAAGTGATGCACTGACTTGGCACCCTTCATGTGGCTGACCCAGCGGCTTGGAACTAGGTACTTGTCCTCCGCACAACTATTCACAATAGCAAATAGAGCAAGTGTGATTAATCTAGAAATTAAGCTCGTAGACAACTTGATGTCTCGTTCAAGCAATGCTTAGCATGGGTGCGTTGCGATATTACATGTATTTACCATGCGAAGATAGACGGCGAGCTGATGTTGGGTACTTGGGAATCATACGATGAAAACTATTCTCAACAGAGGCGATGCATGGTTAGGGACTGATGATGAGGGGCAAGTGAAGGGATGTGTACAAGGCAGAAGCAGCCTTGTTTAACTGCTACCCTAGGATGTATTCGCTTGACCATCCAATAAAACCAGCCTGTCGCTCAAAGCTGTTGTTCCTCCGTTCACCTCGCCATTATCTCGATTACTGATGATCCCGCCACGACACAGTGCTCCTCTATACACCCAACATATATTCCCATCATCATGTTTCGTGTAACGTTCAACAAGGCGGCTTTGAACCGTTTTATTCCAAGGCCGGTCACACGCATAACCTCACTACCGCCGAGATCGCATTTGCGGCTGGACAGAGTCGCGCGACAGGCCAACAGCACCAACACCAACCAACGCTCTGGTCCTCTCATGGCGGCCCTGGGTGCCACAGTAGTCCTGGCCCTAGCTACATCACCCGTGAGGGCAACTGTGCCCAAAAAACTCGATGACGAGGTGGAGAAAGCCTGGGGTGTTGCGTGCTACTCCGACTCGATCGCCGCGGCGCGTGAGGCAGCCCTGCTCGACACGCGCCTCTGGCTGGCCCACTACTTTCGGGGCGATTTCATCGACGAGGGCCCCTTTGATCAGCCTCTGGTCGTGAATAGGGGCCTGCACATCTTAGCCGAGGACACGCGCGTCTTCTATCTCCCGGCGGAAAGCGCAACGACCACCCCCGTGGTGTGCGTCAGTATCAACCAGGCCTTATGCCGCAGCCCCCACCAAAAGAACTTACGCAAAGAGGATATCGATGCTTTGAAGAATGGGCAGGCGCATTGGGAGGATTTGGCCAGATTCTACCCTTATCTCATGATGACTGCTGTGACAGTCCACATGGACCGCCGCATTTTGCCAAGGTGGGTAAGGGAGGGTCGGTTCAAGCGAGTGGCTGTCTTAATACGATGGGCGGATGTGACGTCGTTGTGGCTCTACGAGAATGGAGAGTTATCCCAGATGCCCTGGACGGTGCTTGCGGGAGATAATGATATCGCCAGGGTATAGTGATCGTATCGGATGAGTTGGCACAGATATGGGATGTGGTTAAGTTCTATAGGCGACAGGGGAGATATTGGGTCCATGGGCAAGAGATAATGGGTGTGGTTCATTTTAAAGGATCGCATACTTGGATAGAAGATGCCTGGTCCCAATGGACAATTATATATATATGAGGTTGTTTGTTGTAAGGGTTTTGGTGTTCCGCAGCGGCCCCTCGTAGTACAAGCCTAAATTCGGTCTGACATTTCAATCATCAATTGGTGAGAGTTGTTAAGGGGCCGTGGCAATAAACTGCTCCGCCCATTGACAGCTCCTTCGTTATTCCGCTTCCTCCCGATTACGACCGGACGATAGATAATTAATTCCTAGATCCGGTTACATCATTTAATACATCTTACAGAGTACTTACCTGTTATGAATATCTCCAAACTGGAATGATAACAGTATTTGTCTTTTCGATATGTCAGAGATCTGACCGATTTATTGTTGCAGGGGCTTGTAAACTGGGTCAGTCTGACCATTCAGTGCTCAAAGCCGCGGATTGTAGATTGAACAGTGTTCCCAAGATTCTTCGCATCAAACTGAGGAAGGATTTAAGGTTGTTAGTGCTTAAGCTGGGCCTGGCCTTGGTGGGGTTCAGGCGGGGTAATCGTCCGCCAGCTTCTTGACGTCGCCTGAAGGGAAAAAATAGCTGTCTGGTTTTGCTCAAGCAAAGAGGTATCATCAATCTGCTTCTCAACCCAACGCATTCGTTGCGCAATACCTAAGTAGACTAAAAATGCCGGTAAGTGCCACAAACCCGATCGCCTATAGCCGAGTATGTATAATTACAAGTCGCGACTGACATGCGCTCAGCTGATAATGGTCACAGGCTTCCCGACGTCGGGCAAGTCAACTCGAGCCAAGCAACTGTATTCATACCTTGACGATCGGATCAAGGACACTGCCAATGGAGCCACTCCGAAGTACCGTCTTCACCTGATATCCGACCAGTCTCTCTCGATATCGCGATCAGTATACGACCTCTCAGCCTTGCCGGCGCATACTCGATCCGCCAACGCTTCGGAAAAGGATGCGCGAGCAACTATATATGGGGCCGTCAAACGTGTGCTGTCGGACAAGGATATAGTCATCCTGGACGGCCTCAACTACATAAAAGGCTGGCGATACCAGCTGAATTGCGAGTCAAAGGCAGTACGGACGCCGAGCTGTGTCCTTCAAATTGGATGCCCGACCGACACGGCGAAGGAGGTCAACCAGGAACGTCTACGAAAACAGCAAGAAGCGGAAACTGCCGGCCAAGACCCCGTCCAGCCCGCCGACGATGACGAAAGCGAAGCGCCATATGCCCTGGAAAACTGGGACAATTTAGTGTTTCGGTACGAAGAGCCAAATGCCATGACTAGGTGGGATAGTCCCTTATTTACGTTGCTATGGGACGACAACGAGGAGCAAACCAAACAGACGTTCGATAGTCTGTGGGACGCGGTTGCTGGCGAGGGGCGCAAAATCGTCAAACCTAATCAGGCAACCGTCCAGCGCAGCCGCGACGCCGGCGGCGACTATCTCTATATCCTCGACAAGGAGACCCAAGATGTGGTCAAGCGCATCTTGGATCAGCAGTCGGAAGAGGGAGGCGACGAGATCAGGTTGCCCAAGGACCCAAGCCGGGCGGGCGGCGACGAGTTGATCGTCGAGCTGCCAGCCGGCAAGAAAACGGGTCTGCCCCAGCTTCAGAGGATGCGCCGCGCGTACATGAACATGAACAGGGGCGGCATTGGCCTCGAACTGGTCGGGAACCTGTCTGGACCAGCACGGATACGGGATAGCTTCGTAAGGTATCTGAACGACGCTTTCGAGAGGGAGGGATGAACAAAGCAAGCCTGCCAAGACCTCCGGATAAGCCACCAGTCGTAGCGATTGTTTTGCTGCAATGATACCCCGAGCAAGTCAATTCGCCTTCTTTGAATCTTTCTCGTATTTCTCAATCGGCATGCCATGCGACAAGGAATAAGCGCATTGTTGTGGCCACTACGTTTTGCAGAATGAATGATGCGGTTCGCAACAAAACACAGCACGAAAATGCATGCATGCGTGCCGTGCTGATCTTGGGGCGGAGGCTGAGCTGAGCTGACCCCGAGGTTTTCTTATTTCGAGGCCCAGCAGCCACTGGCGTGCCGTCAAAGCCCTCGGGCCCCCTTAGAACCAATTTCCACAACTGTCGCCAGTGTCTAAATCCAGCACAAATAAGAAAACTCGAAGCAACCACCCGAACGTTTTACGAGTCCCTCATGCAGTCAGGCTGGACAGATCCCGTATCGTATGCAGCAACGGCAACAGCAACCTGAGACTACTAGCAACTTGCTGACGAATCCTGAAAGCGGATTCCCAGAAGTGTTCTTCAGGTTGAGCTCAGCCGTCCCAACCAGCTGGGTCATCCATTCGAGAGCTAGAGCTGGATAGCTGCGGGTCTTGACATCACCAGTAGTTCAAATCATTAATGAACGTTTAGCAGATTTAGGTGATGTTAGGCGCCAAGACACCGGCGCATAGGGCTAAAACTGTCTCACCGGAACGTCGACCTGGCTAACGAAGAAAAAGTCACAGCCAGATCCCGCCGCGCGGGAGTGGGGCTCGGGGCTAATGCAGCAACCCTCTTGCCCTTCTAACTTCTAAATTAAGGAGATTGCTAAATCTTGGGGTCCCTTTCAGCCCCTGATCTTTTCCGATCCGACTACTGCACCCAGCGAGCCCAGACTGCTTTCAGTACGTGATCGACAGTCCCGGCAACGTCTGCTGTTGACGATCAGGCAGGCATAGACGAGTCTGGGCCGACCGTTTGCTGAGGGTCTCGGCGCCTTCGTGGAGACCCCGGGCTCTCGACCTTGGCATATGGTGGCCAGAAGCTCGAAAGGTTTTCGATACGGAAGTACCCGTATGCAGAATACGGCGACCCGGGCAAAGAGAAGTGATGGACTATCTCAAGTGACTATGCGCCTTTGGGACCCCTCGAGCGAGGCTAACAGGATAGAAAGGGATGCTAGCCACGTTGAGTCAGGACTTGACGTCCCTCGGGCTCGTGTCCAATAGGGATAGTCGAGCTGAATGCAACAATGTCGGTGGCTTACTTTCGTTCGACCGCCACCACTCTCTAGCATCCGCATGGCTTCTTAGTATCGCCGCACTGGCGCTCACCCAGTACCGCCAGTCAGCAATGAAATTAGAGGCTCATGGCTGTATAATAATAAGTCTTGCCTCCCCCGTTGTGAGTTGACAGCAGGATAGCTGAGTGTCTGTTCCACCCTCCACTGCGTAATCTTTTCCAATTCATTCTTTTTCTCGTCTCTCATTCCTTTTCACAATGCATCTTTCGCATGCAGCCACTCTTTTCGGCCTTTTGGCCACACACGTAGACGCCGCCTACCCCATTGTTCCCAACACAGGCGGCGTGAACCAGCAGACGGGCGAACGGCCGGATCGGTTGGAGATCAATGGCTTCGCCAGCTCAAACTCGCCTGGTTGGGACCTGTTCGTCCAGTGTCTGAGCGACATTCAACAAAGACCCCAAACCACCATCGACTCATGGTACCAGATCTCAGGCATCCACGGCAGGCCGTATGCTGCCTGGGACAATGGCAAGAGGGCCCAAGGGGCTCAGGCCGGAGGCTACTGCCCACACTCGAGCGTGCTGTTCCCTACATGGCACCGACCTTACATCCAGCTCCTCGAAGTAAGTATTTCACCGCTGATCCTTGCTCGGAACAAATGACTTACACATCAATAGCAAAACATCTGGCAGTGCGCTCAGACCAAGGCCAAGGCCTACCCGGCGAGAACTCGTAACAACTACATCTCGGCCGCTGTGACGCTCCGCTTCCCTTACTGGGACTGGGTAGCGCAAGCAGCCCTCCCCCCGATTGTGACTCAGCAGACTGTGTCCATCAACACCCCGACTGGCAAGAAGACCGTCAACAACCCGCTGTTCCAGTACTCGTTCCAAAGCAGCTCGAAGACTGGACCCAGAACCAGCGACTTCCCCGGCAACAACGCCCCTCAAGCATACCGGAACACTGTCCGCACCCCCAACCGCCAGGGTGCGTCGAACCATGCGGCTGTCAACACCGCTCTGAAGCGCAACGCCGCTTACCTCCACGACACTACCTATCTCATCCTGACCCAGACCGACAACTATGCTGAGTTCTCCAACAACGGTTACCCGGGTACCATTCAGGGATACGGTTCCCTTGAGAACCCCCACGGCACCATCCACAATGCCGTCGGTGGCAGCGGTGGCCACATGAGCTACCTGGACTACGCTGGCTTTGACCCCATCTTCTGGCTGCACCACGTCAACGTCGACAGACTTGTCGCCATCTGGCAGGCCATCCACCCCGACTCCTGGGTGATCAACCAGCGCGACAACTTCGGTACCTTCTCCATCCCTCCCAGCACCGAGACGGACCAGACCAAGCTGTACCCCTTCTCCAAGGATTCGGCCGGTACCTACTACACCAGCAACGACGTCCGTGACACCCGCAGCCTTGGTTACACGTACCCGGAGATTCGTCCCTGGGGCAAGTCGGCGCAGCAGAACTCCAATGACGTGCGCGCCACCATCCAGAAGCTGTACGACCCGAGCAACAACCTGGCCCGCCGCTACAACCAAAAGTGCAACGAGCGCGGCGGCGCCGGCAGCGCCACCCCCTCGGACAAGGTCGGCTCGCTTAACCCGCCGCCGGCCGCCATAGTCGACGGCAAGTACAAGCAGTGGACGGTCAACCTCGAGACCAACAAGTTCGCCCTCAACAGCTCCTACGTCATCCACTTCTTCATGGGCGCCCCCGCGAGCAAGCCCGAGGATTACCAGACGGACGTCAACCTCATCGGCTCGTACCCGTGCATGCGGCCCATGGGCGACGACCTGCCCACCGACCTCAAGATCTACGGCACCGTGCCCCTGACCCGCGCCATGCTGAACAGCATCGACAACGGCGCACTCAAGAACCTCGAGGTCGACCAGGCCACCCCTTACCTCAAGGAGCACCTGCAGTGGCGCATCACCGACGTCGCTGGCATCGAGATCCCCATCGACGCTGTCGACAGCCTCAAGGTCTTTGTCGCCGACCAGGAAGTCACGCCCCCGGTCTACAAGTCATCGTCGCCCTACCCCGTCTACGGCAAGGCCACGGCTCATCTCGGCATCACCGAGGGCAAGAAGGGTAGCGCCCGTAAGGGCGACGACTACCTGCACAAGGTCGGTGCCGCCGATGCCAACGGCAACGTCAAGGATGGCAAGTACGACGGCCAGCATGACCAGAAGAAGCCCGCGGAGCACAAGCCCGAGGATAACAAGAAGCCTTACAACAACAAGAAGGTCGAGGAGAAGCCCCAGGACAACAAGAACTCGTACGGTAACAAGAAGCCCGAGGAGAAGCCTGAGGACAACAAGAACTCGTACGGTGACAAGAAGCCTGAGGATCACAAGAAGCCTGAGGATAACAAGAACTCGTACGGTAACAAGAAGCCTGAGGACAACAAGAACTCGTACGGTAACAAGAAGCCTGAGGACACCAAGAAGCCCGAGGACAACAAGAACTCATACGGCAACAAGAAGCCTGAGGACAACAAGAACTCGTACGGTGACAAGAAGCCCGAGGACCAGAAGAAGCCCGAGTACCAGAACCAGAAGCAGCCCGAAGATAACAAGAATGCTGGAGACTACAAGAAGGCTGACAGCCACGCCAGCTCCCCTAGCCCCGCTTCGGGGTACTAGGCACGGTGTTTCGCAGGTTCACGGGCGGCTGGACCTCTTCTTTGAAAACCTACCACCCACACACGTTTGTTTACATCCACAATCACACATATTCCTTTAGTATCTATACATATGCACATTAGTTATAATTCTTAATATAAGCCGTCTATTTTACAATTGAAACCTAAGGTACACAGCTATTTCCGTGCCGTGCTGGTTCCCGACTCAGCTTGGACAGCCTGCGCCACTCTGCGAGCTGACCTGCAATTAAATACATGTCTTGTTCCATCTATCCAAACATGGTCTAACACTGCTGCGACTCTCCTTAAGGATCCGGGTCAAAGACGGTATGAGCGAAGAGCTCTACGCATCCCTGCTCCCTCCCATCCAACTCCCGAAGCCATATGCCGTCCCCTCCACTGCTTCTATTCACGCGGCTCACCTGCCACGCCTCGTCATCAACCCTGACATACCGCAGCCGCGGTGCCTCACCCGCCAGCTCCGTGGCGATCGCCAGCGACACGCCGGGCGGCGGCGTGGAGTACCGACGCTCCGTCCGCACGACGAGCTGCGTCAGGTGGGGGAGCTGGACCAGCGCGTCCATCAGCGAGCAGAGCACTTCGACTTGCTTCTCCGTCTCCGGGACGCCGGGGATATGGGCCGCGAGGCCCTCGAGGCTCGCGGAGCACGAGTCGACCAGGGCGTCGAGGACGGTGTCCACCGAGAAGTCGCTAACGGCGGCGTCGCGGCAGAGCTCGAGGTCGACCATGCGCAGCGGCAGGGGGAGGCAGGAGCCGTAGCTGTCTTCCTCTGCGTCACTCTCGCTTTCATCATGGACAATATCATGGACAATTTCTTCATGTTCTTTCAACTCCTTCCGTTTCCGCCTCTGCAACGGCAGCAGCAACGGCACCAGCTCGAGGTACCCGACCTCCTGTCTTCTGAAGCTCACAGCGAGCCGCCTTGCAAAACCCCCGTCGTTGACGGCGCACAGCGCTTCCCAGACGTCGGGCATGAGGGCGGCGGCCGAGAAGCAACGCAGGCGCGGACACGTGGTGGGATTGAGAAACGCCCCGAACGCGATGCCGCTGCGGTCCTCGACCCCGTCGTAGATCTCCAGGTAGGCCACGTCCCGCGCCACGTCGACGTTCTCGATATGTACGCGCTCGAGGGTCGAAAGGTTCACCAGCTGGCGCAGGCGGGACTCGTCCATGGGGAAGACGCCGGGGCCGCAGTGCAGCTTTCGCAGGGGCAGGGGCGCGTTGGGCTTGTGGTTTTTGTGGCGGCGGTTATGGTGGCGGCTGTGGTTGGAGAAAGGGGAGGTCTCGGCGTACTCGCGCGCAAGCTCCTCGAAGAAGCCCCAATAGTCGTCGTGGCGCTCACGGTGCGCGGCGCGGGCGACGGCGTCGACGGCGAGGGACAGGCTCAGCTTGCGGAGGCCGGGGGATTGGGTCAGCACCCGGGCCAACCGGCGCGTCCAGCGCGAGATGTCGTCGTGGATGTTGTGCACGGTGAGCTCCTCAAGGCCCGAGAAGCCCGACAGATCCTGAGACCGGTACAGACTCCGGTTCTCCTTCGATACCGCGTCTGCCTTGTCATCTTCCCCGGGCGCGACGCCCAGGCCCAGCAGACACCAGGTCGTGTCCTCGGCGTACTCGATGCGGAGCTTGCGGATGTGTTGGGGCGCCGCTTGCAGGGCGGCGAGGGTCTGGGTGGCTAGTGGGACTTCGACCCAACTGTCGTGAATGCGTTAGTCAGATATTTGGGAGCTTGAGCTTGTAGAAAGAGGTGGCATCATTTACTTGACCGCTTCCAGACGTTTCATGGAGGGCAGGATCCTCCTAAAAGTCTCGTTGGCTTCGTTTGCCGTGAGCTCACCAGAGAAGGATATCTCTTTGGCGTATCGTAGACAGCCCGAAGGATTGACTAGACTTCTCAGTCCCGGGCCGTCTCTTATCTCGACATGGCGGTAGAGGAAGGGCGAGAACTCGACGTTGAATTGCCTATTGACCAGGCACAAGCTGTGAAGCAAGGCCAAATTTTGGATCTGTAGGTTTTCTGGTAAGCATCGCCATTACCAGAAGCAAAAATAGCAGCAAGTACAAAGTGCTGCGAGATAACGTTAACATACCTGATCGCCCAAGCAGCTCAGAATGACGGAGTTACCCGCCAGAGCAGCAGAAGCCTCCACCATGGTGAGAAGCTTAGTGTCCTCCAAGAATGGTTGGGCGGAGGGTGAAAGGGTTGCGAGGGAGACCACGTGTATGGCCATGCTGGCTTGGCTGGGAAGACGTTGGGAGGGTAAGGAAGTAAGCGAGCCCGTCCGGGGTGGTGTCATTATACTAATCCGTCCGTCCCGCCGAGAAACATGTGCCATGGGCTAGCCCATGCCTGAGAGAAGTTTGGGAGGGAGAGAAGGAGAAAGAAGGTGCAACGTCAGTGACTGACCCGAATGCCTCCGCCGTCCTTGGCGAGAAGTATCTAGAGAAATGCCGATATCGCTAAGAGGGGAAGGGAGCAGCCGTTAATATACTCACAGCACACCGCGCATCAACGGTCTGGGCAAGCTGAGTGTAGACGGGCCATAGCCTTATATGAAGCCTGTCACTGCGGGAGCGAATACTCCAATAGAGGCAGGATTCGGCCACACCTCTGGCCCAATAGTCGCCCACTGGTCATTATCATGAAACGCTTAAGCCCACGTGCTTAGCTAAAGCACCCCCAGTATGCAAAGAACGATGAAAAATATGTAGAGGGGACAGTGGATGTGTTTCGAAGCGAGGAATAAGAATTTACTATCTTACGATTCCTACACTCACCGGCATTGTCCAGATTGCTGTGTTGCATGATTCAGAGACCGAGAGGTTTGGCGGCTCGATGGTCTCGGCCCTCCGATAGGGATTGGTGAACCCATGTTCCTAGTCTGCCGTTTCGAAAATCCTGATGTAAAGTCTCGTGAGCGCGGGACTTCATATGGCATAAGTAAACACCGACCAGATCGAAGGCAAGGTAAGGAACTAAAAGACAGGCCATATAGTTAGTATTCCCTGGAAATGTACTCGGCATATCGACTGTTCTTAATGGAATCCCACCTGCTATTTCGGAGTTTTACTCACATGGAGATGCCCCGTTTCCTGTCAGCCTAGGTAGGGCTTCTTGTCCATCGGAGGTTACGCCCGGCTCCGGACCAAACTACACAATAGATCATCGCCGCCCACCCAGTAAGGACCAACACCGGGAATAAAACGACCATGGCAGGCAGGTAGGCAGACACGTAACCTCCGGGAACCTGCGGATTTCTTGCAAGTTTCTCGTTACAGAATCAAAACTTACCGCGGTGGTAGCCGAGCCCCCTCGCCCCCTCAAGCGAGTATTGGATGAGGTCATATCCTTGTCCTCCTCTTCGGGCTGGCCGATCCGGACAGGGCCGAGCATCACGATGGTCGCCCCCCTCCTTCTCCCCTCACCACACCATCTCCGATACTCGAGGATGGTGACGTGAGACATGATTCCTGACTCAAGGATGGGTCGAATAATATCAATAGGGCACCGGCCTGGGCCAGGATTGTGCAACCTTCGCGTAGACGTTGTGGAGATGGGGCCTTCTGGTTCTGGTGCCAGGGGCTCATCCTCGCATCGAAGCGAGCTTGATGTAGAAGAAGCGAGCGCGTAAAGTGGTTGCAACCGTCCCTTCTTAGTCGAGATCGACTTTTGTGGTATCATCTTCTTCGCATCTTGAGTAGCTGGCTGACTAAGGCAGCAGCTCGGCTAGATTCCTTGACCACAAGAAGTTGGTGTGGGTCATCCAACCGAGAAGTGATCGGATCGGTAAGCGGGGGTCGTGATCCGGGTAAACGAAGCAAGAAATGAAACGCAACATAATAGGATGCAACGGCACGGTTAGTAGAGGAGGGACCATTTGGGGCTATATAAGCTCTGTTATTACATGCCTCTGTATAGAGATTGAGGGCCCACGAGGTGCTTGCCATATGAGTCGATATTGCCCGCGTATTTTTTGCTTTTTCTGTTTTTGGCGGCAATCAGTCGTGCGGCCTAAAGCAACTTTTGGCGTCTCCCACGCGTTTGCTGGTTTGGAGAGCCGGTAAAACCCCCTGGATCGCGGAGTCATCCATATAAAAAGCAATTGTGCAGTCGAATGGCTTCCATCCAGTCCCGGCGGATCACAGCTCAATGAGTACAGCTTCGGACACGACGACGTCTCCGCCCCCTGCTTCCTAATCTTGCTCTTGGATATTCGAATTGCAGGCAATGTCCGATTAGGGTTGTATAAAAGGTCCAGAAAGCACTCTGAACTTGTAAATGTAGCAGATGTCTTATGATTCTGTTCACTCGATATATCGGATTTGAGGTTTGTATGCGCGTCATAACAAGCCGCGTTTTCCAGGGCAGATATAGTGGGAACACGACGCGATGCCAAGCCACGACCGGCTGACCGGGGTCCAAAGGAGCTGTCCAGGCCCGCAAGTGCCCGAAGTGCCAAAATGCCCAGCAAGTGACAGAAGCTCTGGCGAGCCCGGGATGCAGCAGCTTGATCAGCTTGGCGAAAAATGTGTCTGTGAAGACAAGTCGTCTCAGTTAGCTATAAGCTGTCGTCGGTTGGGCTTGGCATAATCTCCGCAGCTAGGCAGCTCGCTTCGAGCCTTTCTCGATCTCCAGGGACGTACATTGGCAGGGGCCAGGGGCAAGGACATGCACAGAAGCAAGTACGGGGGTACAGGGACCAGAGAAACAAGGCAGAGGAAGGGAGGGGGACAACAACCACATGCAACCCCCACCTGGCCAGGACCTGGCTGCACTCTCATAGCCTGCTGCAGGTGCATAATAAGTGGTCTATCTCCGTTTCATCCCATGTTCATTGACTCCCCTTCCGAATGATTTGCAGAGTCTAATAGGACTCGCAGATGATGTGTGGGACACCTTCATGGGGGAACTCGTGCATCCTCTTGATTCCCGGCACCCGCATGCGTGATCTCCGATCGGTTATTGAAGCCCCGCAAAAAGGACGTGGGGAGGGATGGCTCCTGGCTGCATGGCGCGCTGCTCTGCATATGCTATGCTGCTGCTACATACCTTGTGTGCATCCAATGTCCGTGAATTCGGATCCGACTCTGCCTCTACCGTTCGATTTATGCGGATTTACCTTTCACGATGGGCAGATTATGACCGCAGCGCTCATCAAATAGTAGATCATGGCACGGCATTGGGCTGCTAGGCTGCCAGAAATCATGAAAGGATATAGTACGGGTTCCACACTGATCTTCGCAGCGATACTGCAGTATTCTTGTTTTGTGCATGCACTTGCATTGCATCTACTACCTGCATGTGTTCATGCCTCGAAGCGAATTGTGATGGAAGGACACTATCGTAACCACCTTCGCCAAAGCGCTGATCGCCATGACAGTCGAGCGAAATCAAAGTCGTGACGACGATGATGATACTGCGAGATGCTAGCCCACCCGGTTTGTATGCCTTAGAGATGAAACGTCAAAGCCCCTAGATTGGAACGGCCCAAAGAGGGCGGCCGCTGCAAAGAGGGTTGAAAAAAAAGCAATTATTTTCATACTGACCCAAGTGGCGTTTTGCTGCTGCAACCGACGCTAGGACGAAGGACAACATTGTGACAAGTGACGAATCACCTACATTTGGCTGCCGAGCGAGGCCAGAACCCATTTTTATAGCAAAACAGTCGCAGACGGCTCCGTTTCGCTGTCACCGGCCATCATGTGGCAGCTCATTTGACGCCTGTCGACTGTGGAAAAAAAAAGCACTTGTTTCAACGTCTTCCGGCGGGCGGCGCTGCAACGTGAACACAGACGTATGCGCGATCGCGGACCGGATCGTGCGTGCATTGGAATTGGAACTTGCTGGCGATCGCTACGAGTCCACACAGAGCGCTATGTTATATCCACTCCGTAGAAACGAGAGATGCCAGAATCTGTTGTCGCATCTTCGTCTGCATATAATATGGAACGACCTTTCCCCGTACGGAGGCGCAGCCCTCTCCACCCTCACTCCTAGCTGGTGGTCTATCAACTACTATTACTATAATATCTATCTCTACCTGGTCTACGAAACAACCCCCTCTCAGGCATTACAGAACTGAACGGGGCTGCATTAATGTCTATTCAACGGCAAATAGGGATGATCTGGACGGTGTCCGCAACCTAAGCCAAGCCCAACGACAATATGAGGTTTCCGCCTCCCGAGGTCATCGCCTCCTGGCCGGCGCCCGACTACAAGCATCCGCGGGGCCTTGGCCCAGCCGGCGAAATTGTGGTATACGTTCTCACTGCCATCGTGACGGTCATGATTGCTATCCGTATGTATACCCGCATACACGTCGCCAGGGGATTCGGGATGGACGATGGCTTCATCCTAGCAGCATATGTACGAGTTATCCCCCTTCCTTCCTACCAGCTTTCCAGCACAGTTTCTCATGGGGGGCCATGCACTAACCGATGAACATTACACCAGATATTCGCGACAGGCTTCACAGGCATCGCCATTATGGCCGAACAAATGGTCGGATGGGGTGTGCATATCTACGATGTGGAACCGTCCAAATTCAAGTACGGGCTGCAAATAGTGTACGTTTTCCTTATCTCCTGTGCTGTAGACGCAGTGCAAGTAGACGGCAATTGCAAATATTAACAACCCTTGGCCACATTCTCAGTATGATCGCGGTCAATCTATTCAACTTTGCATCAGGCTTTACCAAGCTGTCGATTCTTTCTACACTGTGGAAACTGCTGGGCGCCAGTCGGCCGAGATTGAAGGTGTTTGTGGCGGTTTGCGGAGTTCTGATATCGCTGAACTCGGTCATCTTCTGCCTTGTGGTCGTTTTCCAATGCAGGTAGGAAACCCTCTCTTCATCCCTCCTCCCCCGTTTCCCTGATACTCTGTTATGCAAGGGACCTCTGTAACGCCCTCCAGCGCCCCATCCGCATTGACGTACTAACTCGTTTCTATGCAGACCCATTTCCAACTATTGGAACGTCATGGCCGAACCGCGGAACTGCCTTGACGAAGCCGCCCATCTCCTAGCGGCCGGGATTATCAACACCTTTACCGACTTCGTCGTGGTTCTCCTGCCCATCATAACTGTCATGAAACTGCAGTTGACGACCCGCAACCGTCTCGTCGTCGTCGGCCTCTTCAGCCTGGGCTTTTTGGCGTGTGGCGTGGGCGCCTTCCGCACGTACATCACGTGGCACATGACCGTCGACTACGACCTGACGTACCATGCCGGATCGGTGTTCTGGAGCAGTGCCGTCGAGTTGAACACTGGCATTGTGAGTTCTTCGCTTTTGCGTTTGTTCAAACATTCCATAAAAAGATGGCAGCTGGCTAACGCGTTCTTGGTGTTACGTACATGTAGATATGTGCCTCGGTACCTGCCACGAAACCGTTCTTCACGAGACACCTACCTCAGGCCCTGGGCCTGACTGCCCCTCCGACAACACAATATCTTACGAGCTTTGGACCCTGCAGCAACCCGAGGATGTCGGGGTTCACCCTCACCAAACAACCAGACACGCGGGCCGCTACAGCGGCCCAAGCCAATGCCAGCGCCAATGCGGTAGCCTTGGCCAACAACAGCAGCAATATCAACTGCCACAACTCCCTCAACAATCACCACGATAACAACAACAGTAATAACAGCAGGCTCAATATAAGCAATACCAATACTGGTGAGACAGCGCACCACCGCGCGGAACAGTCCATTTCCACTCTCTGGCTGGACCTCGAACGGCCCTCCAGTATCCCGGACGGATACCCGCTGAGCCGGAAATCGTCGGAGACCTTACCCACCGCATCGGGGCCCACCAGTCCCGGCCGGTGGTCCTGGTCGAGGCTCTCGTCTCCGCGGGCTCCCCGAGTCGAGGAGAAGGAAGACCAGATTAACAACGAAAAGGGCGAGGGCAAGGGAAAGACCCCGCGGCTGACGTCCTGGCTCGGCGATGAGTCGAGACCCGGCAGCCGGGACAGCGAGGACGACCGCTACATCAGCGATGTGGAATCCGGAGATTTCCGGGTGGTCAAGGGCCTCGACGAGAGAGTGAAAAGCTTCGCTTCTTCTGACCGGGTCAGGATGGTGTAATCAAGCATCCGGGTAAAAATTGAGTGACGGACTTCAATTAGTTCTTGTTGGTTTTGACTTTTTGGCGTTCTCGCTTCTGCGAACAGGGATACTAGTTGATACCATGGGTTGGGAATTTTCATTTCTTATTTGTTTACTCTCGTTCACAAACAAATTCTTATATAGTGCCATTTTGCCCATAGAAGGCATGGCCGGTCACGCTCAAGGCTTAGATCAGCCTTCAGAGTGCGTTGTCAAATATTACACTCGTTTTGACGCGAACCACCCCGACCCATTCACCGGTGAAAGTCCCGTGTACGCGTTAGACCTTGGGTGTATTTTCTTTGCCATTGGCGGAAACAACATCGATGGGCACCATCTCCAGCTGCTTGTCGACGTTGTCCTCCACTTTGTTTTGGACGGCCTTGCCCTCGAACATAAAGGAGAGCTCTTCCAGCGTCCTGCCGTAGGTTTCGGGGAAGAGCATGTCTGGGATACGGGTGTGATCAGTAACTTATTTGTTTGACGGTCGCGGTTCTAGCATGCTGGGCATCACTTACAAACGGTCACAATCTCCACCAGGATCCAGATACAGTAGACGATGTAGTACTTCCACCCGATCCGGTCCAGCGCGATGGGGTTCACGTACGTGTTGAAGAAGACGGCGAAGCGGACCATGAGCTGCTCCACGGCAATGCCCTTGGCCCGCTGCTGGAAGGGGAAGATTTCCACGAGGTATGTGTAGGCCAATGCGTTCCATCCCACGTTGTAGAATCTGATTGACGTGAGTCACGTGAGGGGATCAATAGTCCAAAATGGGGGGGTGTGGGCAGAACTTACGGCGAGTAGACAAAGATGAAAACAAGCACGGCGATCCCTGCCGACGCCGTGTTCTCCATGGCATATCGGGCCGACGCGATGGTCCAGACGGTGTACACGACGGCGGTCCCAATGGTGCACGTCAGGAACATGCGGCGTCTCTTGAAGCGTGGTGCGACCAGGGCAATGGGAACCTTCGCACGTCGGTGTGAGTAAGACACGACAGACAGGCAGATTCAAGGGCCGGGTGATATCCATACCGCATTAATGAACCCCCAGCAAGTGTTGCCGAGGATCACCTTCTGTACCGTCCGGTTGTCCGTGATGCCCACCAGGTTCAGGATCTTCTTCATGTAGAACGACAGGAGCCCGTTGCCGCTCCACTGCGTGAAGAAGCCCATGACCGAGGCCAGGAAGAATCGGCGGCGCATCGGCGCGTCGCGCAGCACGTCGGCCCAGACGAAGCTCTTGGCCATGTCCCGCTCCTGGGCGAGGGTGCTCTGAATCTGCGCAAACTCAAGACGCACAAACTCGTCGCCATGCGCGCCCTCGGCGTGGTACTCGCGCAGCACGCTCAGCGCCTCGTCGGCGCGGTCGCACGACAGCAGCCAGCGGGGGCTCTCGGGACACCACGGCATGAAGCAGATCTGGCACAGGGAGGGCACGAGCTGCAGCAAGCTGGGCAGGCGCCAGGCCCACGTCGACGTCATCTGGAACGTGCCGTAGGTGACGCCGGCGGCGACGATGGCGCCGACGAACCAGGAGGCGTTGAAGAGCGAGGTGAGGACCGCGCGTTCCTTGGCGTAGGCCAGCTCGGCGATGAGCGCCGAGGCGTTGACGATGGCGAAGGGGATCCCGAAGCCCAGCACGAACCGCGACGCGATGAACATGTCGGCGTTGCGGGCGCCCGCCTGCAGGGCCGCGCCCAGGCACATGACGACCGAGGCGGCCAGGATGCTGCGGCGGCGACCGAGGTGCTGCGACACGGTGGGGACGAAGGGGATGGCCAGGAGGGCGCCGAGGGAGTAGATGGCCGAGAGGAGGCCCAGGCGGCTTTCGGTGGGGTTGTCAAAGTCTGCAGGTTCTCGTCAGTGTAAGCGTCTCCTTCCTCGAGCTAGCATATAACGCAAGGTAGCGCACAGTCCACCCATGATTGCACCGCTTGCAGTGAGTTCATCATGGACGAGTCGAATCCCGATGTCCACTCTACCCCCAACCCGCAGGGCACGAGGATGAGATACAGGAACCTCAGGTTCGGTTTCTGGTACCATTTCTTGGTGTCGGTTTCGGCGATCCTGGACAGCCGGGGATCGCCAAACTGCTCCTTGCTGCCGATAATGGCCATGCTGCGCTGGGTGTGGCTGATGCGATACTTAGATCTGTGAGACGTTGATCCACCTTTCAAGGGGTCGGATTCAAATGATATTTGATTATGAAAGGGCACCCACTGTGAATTTTCCTCCACTTTATATGCTTTCAGCTCACCTATAATTACATCAACCCAGATTTGGGCAATGTCAGCTCACCATCGCCAAGGCCCTTTCCCCGCCCGGCACCGAGGGCTCATTGGTGGGCCTGAGCAGCGGCTAGGCGACACATACTCGGAATTATTAGCTTGACGGAGAAATATGTGCCAGTTCGGGGCCTTCGGGGGAGAGATCGCCGCTTACCCCAGATTTTGCTGCATGGGATATCTGGGGTGACCGCCATACGGCGTATTCGATATTAATGCTTCGGAGCGAAACCCAGCCTCGGCTCGGTTACGAGATATCGACCGACCACATGACAGACTTTGTAACAGAGTATCAAATTAGGGGGCTTGTATGGGCTTAATATCTTACGTGAGAAGGAGACACTACAATGGCCAGAGGACTTCCTGATTTCGATTTTTTGGGATGGATTCTTTTTCTCCATGCACAAGGTTTCATATTCGGGGCTGACATTCTCACTAGCTGACTACTGCCATTTCACGTAGCTAAATATTGTATCTGGAATCGAATACGATCGGTATTGCGGAACATAGCGTAGTCGAGCTGTACATGCCTACCAGTCTCTAGGGTCTTACTTATCTTTTCCATACTTGGAGCCCATCCTGGCTACTGTGCTCTGGTAAACAGTAATAGAGTGGCCGCACATCCCACCTTGATAGTGACGCCCCCGAACTCCTCCGCCCCTTCCCCCATAATAGCCTCCGCAACCGCCCTCATGGTCTGCACCACACAATCGCCCTCCGTCCCCACCAGTTCGGAGTGGTCCTCGCGCCACCGAGTCACCATGCTCGACGTCCCCAGCCCCTTGGCCAGATCGGCGAGCGAGGTGGCGGAAGAGCCCCCGTAGAAGTCCTCTTGGCCCAGTTCCAGCTTCCCATCTCTATTCCACTCGCGCCGCACGGAGAGGGGCTGGGGGAACGCCGCCGCGACGGGCGGATCGGCAGACCAGGGCATAAGGAGATTCGCGTACATGGTCCGGCAGACGTTGTTGGCCGGGAGCCCGTACGGGCCCAGGATGTCGTCCTCGAGATGGCTTAGGGCTTGTTGCACCTGGCTGGCGTTGGGCGTGGAGGGATCTGCAGGGGGGTCAGCTCCCCGCGCGGGGATGCATGCATGTCTGTGAGTCAGAGGGGGGCCGCTTACGGCAGTAGAGTGACGATTTGGTCCAAAGTGCAACAGTACCGCCAGGCTTAACCATACGACCTGCTTGGCGCCAAAAGCGATCCATGTCGAACCAATGGGCCTGGGTTAAGGTCAGTGGAGCCGTCCAAGGAGTGCAGAGCTAGGTTAGGAGAAAATGGTTTGGTTGCATCGACGTACCGCCATGGCCGCGGTCAGCAAGTCCACCGAACCCGGCTCCACGTGAATCGACCCGTCGAGGCTCTCGGCCGCGAGCAACTCATACTGGATGGCGGATTTGTCTTTTGTTTCGGCGCCGAGATCGATCGCGTTGGCCAGCATCTCCCGGCCGGGATCTCATCCGGCGGCTCGGGCAAAGTATCCCGCGAGTCGCCGTGTCGCGGATCCGGTTCCGCAGCCGACATCGAGTACGGTGCCGAGGGCTCCTCCGTGCGAGGTGTGGTAGGCGAGGACCTCTTTGTAGATATCGAGCTCGTACTCCCAGCGGTGCGCGGCATAGGACGCGGCCTGCTGGGGTGTGTAGTTGCGGAAGGTGGGGTCGGCCATCATGCAATCTGACTGGGTGTCTTTTGTCCAGGGGTTCGCGTTGCAATATGGTTGTTGTGTAGTTGGAATATTGCAGATGAGGGGGTCAAAAGATACTGAGGCATTGGAAAGGAAACCCACCGGACCGGCGTAAGATACGTGTGAGTCAATGATCAGCCGAGGGTTCCTTGACCAATCAGTTGGCCGTTCCTATCCCTGACTGCCACCATGGAGACCTCCTTACATCACGTCTCAGATAGGAGCTTTCAAGGGTTTTACTTAAAGGCTGTATTATTTGTTCTACCCAGTATCATAGCTCAGGCTCCTCCGGGAGAAACCGCTGTATTCTTCAAAACCACGTCGCTCCTCCCAAGGAAGTCAGCCTAATAACTATCGTCCCGTTCGCGTCGATCAGTGGTGATGTCGGTGACGACTAGGCGATCGCGAGTGACTGTGGTGACTGTGGTGACTGTGATGCCGGTGGTGATCGTCATGGTGGTGGTGGTGATGATGGCGGTGACGGGACCGCGATCGGGACCGGGACCGATCTCGCGAATGCGACGATACGTATCTGCGTCTCTTCTCTTCCTCCTCCTCCCGCTGCTTCCGTTGCTCCTCCTCCTTACGGTCGTCTCTCCAGTCGGAAATCTTGTCTTGGCCCTTGTGTCCCATGAACGCCCCGATGAGCGCGCCCGCCACCGCCATGGTCTTGCTGCCGCCCAGCTGGTTGCCGCCGAAGGCGCCGGCAGCACCGCCGGCCAGGGCTCCCGTTAGGCCGCGATCCTCGTCGGGCGGGCCTCCTCCCAAGCCGCGCTGGCCAGGGCCACCACCGCCGCCGCCGCCGCCGTATTGGGCCTGGCCACCATACTGGCTTTGGCCGCTGTAGGGCGACTGACCATCGTCCTGACTGGCAGCGAAGGTGTTTTGGGGAACGGGCGTGCTGTAATAGGACGAGGCCTCCCCTCTCCCCTGCCCGCCTGAAGCTCCTCCGTATTGTTGAGGCGGATAGCCACCTTGTTGGTAACCACCCTGCTGGTAGCCACCCTGCTGGTAGCTATCTTGCCGATAGCCGCCTTGGTCGTGGTTGTTGTAGTAACTCATTGTGGCTGGTCAGGTTGTTTTAAGTTTGCGTATGTAGCGCTAGCGAACACAAACTAAGTAGACTACGCATCTTCACAGGGGGGGGAGGCCGGCCTAATATACCAAAGACCTGGTACAATGCATCCCGGCATGTGACTTCCAAGGCGCTGGGTGTTGGTCAGATAGACTACGTAGTTGCTCGGGTACGATCTTGGCGCCAAGCTTCTGGGGCTGTAAATCGATAGAAAGTTCGAGGCCGGACTGCCGGCGTCTTACGTATGCTGCGCGAGGATTCATCGTCCGCCGGCTGTTGGGTGCCGTGAAAGGAGGGTCCAGTGAGCCGAACAGCCGGGTTGTCCCTTCGACTGCTGACGGCTCGGTCGGCTCTGATTGGCCACATGGACCCATGCACTGTCAAAAACGTGCTGACGGGCTTCCCGGTTTTTGCTACGTATGACCTTGGTTCCAGAAAAAGCATCTGCCCCGGCTTTAGTAGCGCATTTGTATAATCCTTTGCTGTGCTTAATTGCAATTTATAGAAGCATTTTGGTCTTCTCCTCTGCATGTTCGATTCGATATGCAAGGCCAGCCGATCTTGAAGGGTGGGGGCACTGCCCACCGACAGTGTCCGAGTGTGGTCAGAGTGCCAGATAGTGCTGTCAATAGTGTCTGCTGACGGCCTGACGGAACTCGTGGCAATTGCGGATGACCGACAACGCTCTCGTGGCCGGGACGGGTCACAGAGTGTGACTGGGCATTTGCTTATCTATCCCCGCGATTCCTATCATTTCTCTGCGGTGCCCTGCGCTTCTGTTTTATCACCAGGCAGCCCACATATCTGGTTGCAGTGGCGGAACATGATGACGGGATCGAAGCGCGGCATCGACGCCAGCTGCTCTTGTACCCAAGCGTTTTCCCTGTTCAGCTGACGAGCTTTCAGGTGAACTCCGTTTGCCCGGACCCAAGGTGGCCTCTGGTTTAGGGGCCGGTTCCGACCCAGCCAGACTTGGTCAAGTGATGGACAACCCGATCGGCCACGGACAGTCCTGGGCCTTCTGCGCAAACCACTGAAAAGCCTTGAGCAGGTCGTGTTCGACAACCTGTTGGTGGCACGGCTCGTAAAACGGATGCCAGTTCAGATGCACCATGTCGATGCCGCGGCGCATCCACAGGCCGTCGTTGCGGTATCGGGGTAGCCAGCCCAGAGGGCAGCCTGGATGGGAAAGACGTACCAGACCCGCCCCGCGTTTGCCGCCGCCCTCGAAGCGTGCCCTCTTGTAGACAACTTCGCGGGACTCGCGGCAAACCCTGGAAATTACCGGGAACCGGTTGCTTTGGAGCGTGGTTGGCTCGAGTCTACCGGCGGCGGGGACGGTACGGCTGAAATAGCGATCCCATCGCGGTATGTCAACCTCGACGACCCGACAACCAGGGAGACACAGTGACCATATCTCCAGGCGTATCTCCGTTGGAAGTTCCGGGAACTTGGTGAAGTTGCTTGCAGACATGATCGTTTGCGCTTGGCCGAAATTTACGTCGGCGCCGAAGTTATGTGTATTATGTAAGTAGACATTGAGGCAGTGATTGATGATGTTGGTTGCTTGTAAAGAGATGAAGAAGAGGAAGAGGAGCGGGGAAGCACGACCAATACCATGGGCGCTGATTACTTAATACATCCGAAATCCCGGTGTTTGTTACAAGATGCAGAACAAACCAACAAGTCCAACTGCAGACGCCTAGTCTGAGAACTATTGGACAACAAATTTACTTCTTTAAGGCGGCAGGCTGATATATCAAAACTTCAAATCACTCAGCCCGTTTTCAAAACATTCAGCAATACCGATTTGCAAGGATGGGCGCTAGTATGTCCATTGAGTGGTTATCAGTGATCATGTCGATGCTGACATCCACCTCCGCCCAGCTCCGCTCGGCCTGACGATGCTCATCCCCTTTGCCGAGCTCCCACCCTGCGCCCAGCGTTGCGGCACGCACGCTCTACGATGCCAACGGCAGTTGCGCGCCGCCCACCGTCCCCGCTGTCGACGATGGAGGCGCCACTTACCGCGCCTGCTTCTGCGCCTACCCGGCTTTGCGACCTTGGCGCGGCGGTGATGGTGTACCGGACGGGCTGGCGCTGCCGTGCGTCGTCGCATGCCGTGACGACCCCGCTGGTCTGGCGTCGCTGCGCGACTGGTATGCGCGGTTCTGCGCGGAGACTGTGTCGGATGCGCCGGCCGTCACACAAACGCTGTTGGAGAACTTTGTTGGAACCGGCTCTCTCGTTCCGACCACGAGTGATGTCGGTAGCGTTGTTGATTCCGTATCAGATATTGCAGCGAATACTGAAAACATGGTATCACCTAATGACACCGCTGGTTGGACTGCAGTTTCGATGGGGGCCTTAATCGTCCACACCATGGATTACGTTCAATCTGGGTGATGCTGTATCCGTCACTTTGATATTTGGTCCTTGAGCGCAGGGTAGGCTACTCTTGGATAGGGAAGCACACACAAGCGGGATAAATGGCAGATAACACCCCTGTTTTCATCAGGTGGAAAATTGCGGGCGAGATACTTCGTCGGATCAGGACCCCGCAGAGAGAGCACTTCGCCAGCGCCCATCTGGATGAAGAGGCTCTAGAGAAAGAATGTGGTGGAACGATCTTTACCGTGATGGCACGCCTGAGGCTCAAAAGTAATATGTGAGCTTGCTAAGCTGCCGTACTGCTGACATTCACCAACCATGGTTCAACGAGTATCACGAATAGTGAGAATATTCTTAGTATGGGTTTACATTGTTATCTGTTTCAAAGTCCTGATAGGGCTCGCAACCGTAAAACAGGGGCCCGTGGATAGCAACCGAAACTCCTCCTATCCAAGATCCAAGTATGCAGAAATCCCCTGTGCCTCCCCCACTAACTTCCCAACTTGGTTGAATGCACGTGTTGCCTCAGCTAGCCAGCTCAAGGCCGGCAGTCGACCGTCACGTACCGTCCGTACCAATCAAACAAGCAGAACGCGCCCCGCAGGCCGTCGTTGCACGACTCGGGGTGGGTGGAGCTGTAGCCCGCGAAGCGGACGCCCTTGCCGTCGACGGAGACGCTGCACTCCTTGCCGCAGGCGACCTGGAAGTGGAGGTCGGGCTTGCTGCTGTCCGGGTCCGGCATGGTGACGGCGCAGCCCCCGCTCTGCTTGGCCGCGTCGCTGTTGCACACGCAGTCGGCCTCGTAGGGACCGGAACCCTGCGGGAGCGCCGAGGCGCCGAGGAGCAGGGCGGCGAGGGTGACGGTGAGGGGGGTGAGTTGCATGGTTGCGGTGGCTGAGGAGGGAGGAAATGGAGGAAGGTTTTTATGGTGGTATAGAGTGAAAGTCCAACTTAGGTTGACAGATAGTGTGTGGAGTTGGTTTGTTGGCGCGGCAAAGAGAGGCGGTGCACTGAAGCTTGCTGAGGTTGTGTAATTGGATACAGAGATACTTCAAGTCTAACTACTCGGCGTCGTTCAGACTCTCTTTATACATGGAGCACTTGCTCGATAGTAGGCGCGTCTATGCTCTCAATTCGGTGTTGATCCCCCAGTCTCACTTGTTCCACCTATACTTGGTAACCACAGTAATTCCTGTAGACGAAAGTTGCATGCAGGTTTCCTAGTAAACGCCAGTATTGTGGCGAGGGTTGACAAGAACAACCGCTTATTGGCTGGCGACACTCTATGTGCGTGTCGTATAATCCCAATTCCATTTTCATCTCCTTCAGCTGCAGCTTCAGCCATGGGGCCCCACTGATCGTCAGGGCTATGCTACATACAAAATAATAACTTTACAACTCCCAAGGATCATTTAACTTAGCTCGGCACCAGATCAACAGTATAAATGGGCCAATCTGGGATAATTCTGGTATAACTTCTAGGATCAGTACCGACCCAGAATTAGACGTTGTACCTATCCTATGATTTTCAGTGTGCAGTGTACGAATCAACGGTGGGCCTCAACAGGCAGCTGCTTACTGGGCCGGCCAGGTACCGTCCTTCAAAGCAGTTAGTGGTGACGGGTGGGGCTAATGAATATCGAGTCTAGCGGTCTTCTATTTTTACGAAGCACCCACCACCAAGATTGCGCCACGAACTTGTGCAGACTCCAGCTTGGCAAATGCAAGCAACAGCTCATTAGGCCTGTCAAGCCAACAATTGGGGGTTTCACTTTGGTCAGAAATGGGGTCTGTAGGTTCATCCGATCATGTCATCTCGTTCGCGCACAGCGCACTAGTGCATCTCTGGAAATAGAGTTATTGCTATGCGATGCTTCTTTTAACTTCAATGTTCCGCTTCCCACTTGCGTGATGCGATGCGATAGTGCGTCCTACCCGGCTGCCGAGACACTACTATTATCCCCTTGACCGCTGGGTACAGTAATAAGAGTGGGGACAGTTTTTATCCAATTAAAGAGCGTGCATGCCACGGAAAGCATCAGCACGTACCGTACTCTGCTCCGTGGTATACAGCCAATCAAAATCCCGACCCATAACTATTACTGTAGTTAGCGGTCAAGGGGATAAGATAGCTTCACAGCATTATCTCTTATATACGACTCTACCAAATATAGAGTCTTTAATTGCTATTAGAATAGTCTCTAGGCAGGGAATCGGATTTACCGGCTGCCTGTCATTCTTGGTACGGCTCTTGGGTCGACTTACTAGAAGTGTATCTTGTAATAGCCACGGTATCATGCATATTAAGCATGCGACAATTTCAAGAGCCTGAAGCGTCAGCCGACGACTTTTCCATCACCACGAGGGCCAAACCTGGCCAGCCTACCATCTGCAAGAGCCTCTAAATAGACTTGTTCCTAGCTTGGAGAGGGATCGCCGCAATGCCCAAGACTCCGAGCGCACGGAAGTGGAGCGAAGTCATCTGAAGCTGTTAACTAATTTCATGGACAAGCGGTTCGGTAGTCTGGAGAAGGAACGCAACTGGCTTGTGTCCAGCGGAGAGATCACGTTCGAGCTCTGCTGGAACCTCTTCAAGCCGTGTGAGACAGTAGTTATACGCAACAACAACAACAACAACTACATTGAGTGTTTTCGGCTGCGATCTCTTCAACCCTCCGGAGATAAGTATTACCTTGAAGGGCTGGGCTGGGACTACGATGACCGTAGGCGGGTGAACTTTTAACATCGTCTTCGCGCCTTGTGTCCCGCTAATCAAAGCCTCGCTCCTTCTCGACTGAAGAGTGTTTCGCGGAGCAGAACCGAAGACTGCTGTACGCCATCACCAGCGGGGAACTAGGGACAGACACGGTCACTACCGATGGGATGCTCCGAAAGCTAGCCGCATTCTGTTTTCATGCACTGACTATTACGCCGAACCAACAGTCAGCAGCTACCCCGCCCAAGGGATGGCCACTGCCCCAAGGTACGCGCCCGTCCTTGGATCTTACTTTCCCCAAGTGCATTGCATTTCTTCCTTCTCGTCACCCAACAACCACCGACCCTTTCTTAACATGGCGACTCGCCCTTGGATCCTTGGAGCTTTAGTCGTGACCATCCTCGCGCTGTTGATATCACGATGGCAGATACAAGTATCCGAGATTCCACCACCCCCCGTAGTCGGCAAGAACAACACGGCCTTGTTTGTCGTGACGAGCGACCACGGTCTTTCAAATGTGCACCTAGCTACCGCCCAGGGCCTACTAGAACGACATGCGCATGTGCGCCTGCACTTTGCCTCCTTTGAGCCGCTCCGCCCCAGGCTGCATCGCATATCCTCGTATGACCAGAATCCCAACAAGCATGATATCCAGTTCCACCGGATCGACGGCTTGTCAGTCATTGACACGTGCGGCACGTTCGGAAAGAACACCTCCAACTCGGTACATCCACGCGGCTTGGCAGGCATTGCCCACCTGTGCAAGGACATCCAGCTCTTCATTTCGCCGTGGTCGGGGGAAGACCACCTGAGCATATACAACCAGGTCAAATCCATTATAGACGCAGTCGACCCGGCCGTGGTCGTGGTGGACACCCTCTTTCGTCCTGCCCTCGATGCAACAAGGGACAAGAACCGCTTACACGCATTTATAACGCCAAACACATTGATCGAGAACTTTCCAGCTGAACAGCCCTGGGGCAAAATGTTTTGGAAGTATCCTGCGTACGTAACGCCATGACTGATCAATTCGGTTTGCTTTCTTCAATGGTTCTAATTCTACAAACAGCATGGGCTCCGGCTTGCCGTACCCGGTACCGTGGAGCAAAATTCCGGAAAACATAGTACTCAACGTCCGCTTTATTTGGTCCATGCTCTTTATGCCGGACATTTGGGAGAAAAGGGACTTTCTTAAAGCCCATGGGCTTACCGATCCGCTCAACTTTTTTCGGCTGCACCGACCAGACGTGCCCTGGCTCACACAGACTACGCCCGGGGCATCGCTGCCGGTAGACGTTGTGCCACAGAATGTGACCTGTACCGGACCTATGACACTGTCTCTCGGGTCAGCAGCAGAACAAGATGCGGAACTGGCTGCATGGTTGGCACGGGCGCCCACCATTCTCATCAATCTCGGAGGTGGGTTTTTGTACCCAGAGTCTTACGCCGTCGCAATGGCGCAGGCAATAGCAAAACTGCTTCAAGACCTCCCGGTTCAGGTTCAGGTGTTGTGGAAATGTCGCAAGGACGGCTCCTACGGCGACGATTTCATGCGAAGCATCGTCCCCTTTACCAATAGTGGCAGGCTTCGGGTGGAAACCTGGTTGGGAGCCGAACCACTGTCGTTGATGGAAACGGGAAATGTCATTGTTTCCGTTCATCATGGGGGCTCAGGTTGTTACCATGAGGCCATCAGGTATGTAATGTCATTGTTGGACCACTAAGAAAACTGCTGCTTATGAAACAAACATGATACAGTGCTGGGATCCCACAGGTTATTCTACCGCTATGGCTCGACTTGTATGGGTTTGCGCAGCTTGGCGAGAGCATCGGCGTTAGCGTTTGGGGCTGTCGGGAAACCAATCCCTCCTGGACGCCAGACTGTCTCTACCGCGATATTTCCAGAGCAGTGCAAGGCAGGGAGAGCATCGCCCTGCAAACGAAGGCGCGAGAGCTCGGCTTGCGGCAGCAGCAAAACCCTGGGCGGTACATCGCTGCGCAAGAGATTGCGAAATTGGCAGGTGCCGGTGTGTAGGGGGATGCCGTATATATCAGACAGCCCATTATTGGTGTGAACTGTGTTGGGAAGCACTTTAAACTTGCGAGCGGCTGCTCCATTCTACTTCGGAGTTGGAGAATGCTTCAGCTGGATGATATGGTGCCGCCTGCACAGGCTGTAGTTGGGCGGAATCGGTACAACGTAGCGCCTGGTTGCACTTAAGGCAGAATGTATCGGAACATTATGTGTCGCAGAGTTCATTCGCCGAATTTTGTGTTGGCTGGAAACTGGGGTTTCACAACATCAATATTACATGTAAGGGGACCTACCTAGGTACCCCTTATCTACCTGCCTGGGCCCAGCCTCCCGGAAGGATTTCTATTGAATCAAAGCTCAGGTCTGGGGTCATAAACGGGCAGTTATTTGCGAGATGTGATGTCATTACTGAATCTTACCTATCAATTGCGAGTCGCACTAGTGTGGATGTAACTGGTAATGAGGTTCCGCATCAACGCAGAGAATAATCACCGCCACCATAGGCGGGCATGCGGCGCCAACCAAAAAACCACTTTCATAACAGCCAGTCCAAAGTCTGAAGGAGATGGGCGCGGAGCCTGACGGCGTTTTCCGGGTCTAAGGGGAATCGCCCTGTATGTACATTATGGGTTCCAATAAAAAGCACTACACTACTCCCCTCCACTGCCGTTCGGAAGGGGCGTTCGCGTACCTTCAGTAGAAGAGATTCGTGATGTGACGAGGCTGCTGTCCGTCCCAATCGGAGGAGCTGTGGGCGGGTTTGTTGCATTGTGTGTGTTCTTAAGTACATGTAGGTAGGTAATAGCTGCAGAAGACTCTCACCCGAATGGAAAGAGTATCCCACAGGAACAATGTCGGTTCAATGGACGAGTCCTTCTTGAAATGCCCTTGGTTGATCCCCAACGCTTTTTGCCAGATATTATACGCCGCGGGTGATGTACGTTAGGTAATTACAGAGGCAAAGAAAACCTTGTCTACGAGCTACGTGCCCCTATTTTGACTTCACGCCTGCTTTCGGGAACCAATTTCCTCCGATATCCGATGACGGGAGAAGCCAATACCATCGTCCAAAGCTTATTCGAACCTCGCCTGTTAGATTTAGCAAGACGCATACCTTGCGGTGATCAGGTCGTTGCGAAAGGGGGTAGAACCTTGCGTAATGAAATCAAAGAAAGTCCCAGGCTCTGCATCCACCAATCAAAACATGCTAGAATCTCTTGATCTTCACGTCATCAACGACGAGACAATATTCAAACCGGAACATACAATATTCTTAATAAATAGTTTAGTTATCTCCCTTATCGTAACTGGAAGTAGAATAATCAGTGCTAAATGTAGCTGCTGGTTAAGGGTAAATAAAGTACGGTTTATTCCTACAGCCGCTTGGCGGGATCCTTCCCAAGGCCAAGGCGCCACGATAACATTGCACAATGGCCCAAGTTGGATAATACAAGACCTCATAAATCCGTGGCGACTACGATCTGATAAGTTGCACTTGCGCCTTTTCGTGCTGCAGACCTGCCGGAGGACGGGCTGAACAGGAGCTAAGAGACCAAGGAGAAGAGCTGGAACGAAGAGCGGAACACGAAAAGACCCAGGGGCAAGTGAGTCGGGCAGAAAGTGGCCGAGATGGTTTGGGGACCGGCTATATTACTTCACAATCCCTACCACTAGAACCCAGATCCACATCGAAACTAGCACAGGAAACTGGCGCCTATACCAGGACTGTCCTTGCTGCACTCCAATTGTCGGATTTAGGGTCTCCCAAGCGCTGCGAGCGGGATGAGGAGGGGGACAAGGCGTAGTCTCTTGATACGTCAATAGCGGCCTTGGATTAGGGGGTTGGGGGTGGGAAAGACGAAAGCCTACCTAATTATGGACATTGGTCAAGTTGATCCCGCCCGTAAGGCCCGAGCAGTCCTTACAATTGATGCAGTTACTGCACTGGGTGCAGTCAGTGCAGTTCTTGCAGCTGGTACAGTCGACGCAGTCATCACATTCGGTGCAGTTGTGGCAGTTGTGGCAGTCGTCACAGTCGGTGCAATTGTGACAGTTGTCACAGTTGTCACAGCCGGTACAGTTGTGGTTTTTCTTGTTCCTGTGCTTGGGGCGAGCCTGCGATGCGTTGCCCTTGGATCGAGTCGTCGAGGAGTTTCCCTTGCCGCTCCCGTGATTGACAGTACTATCTCTGCCGGAACCGTTGATGTATGGTGAGTATCGAGGACGTGGGCTTCCGCCGGAGCCCTTGTCAAATGGGGTGTATGGAGGCGGTGGCGTGCCAGGTCGAACACTGCTGGCTGCGTGCTGTTCGCTTGTCTGGCTCCCGGTTCCCGAGGCCTCGTTGCCGAGATGCGATTGCGCCGACATATTGACCGAATGCGGAATTGATGGCCTTCATTCGACGATGGAATAGGTTCCTTTCGTGAAAGCTCTTGCGCAGGTGAATAAGTAGACGGGGTGTAGCAAGAAGATTGTGAGAGGGAGAGATACAACGGATCAAGCTCTGATGATGGTACAAGTAGCTGAGCTGCACATTCAGAAGATTGGTTTAGTCCCTTCGTAACTGCCAGGTTTGTTGTAGTGAAATGATCATGTGTCTTTCCTCTCCACCAGTCGTGCTTTCCCTCAACGTGAAGGAGGACCCAAAAAAAACCCACAGGACGAAGTGGAAGGTGGCAATTATAGCAGTGTTTGAACGAGCACAGCCCTCATTCCCCAGGACTATCCCACCCTGGCTGGCAGGCTACCTACCTCTCATATTTGCTACACTCGGAAATCACCTGGGGTGCACGTCAAGGTTGCAAGACGAAGGCGATACTGGATCTTGAAGTAGCTATCAAGACAAACGCAAGAAGCTGTCGACGCCATTCCTTCCACCATTCCAGCTGGCCCATGGCAATAAGTGCCCTCGGGCTTGCATCCACATTGGTGTAATACAATGGTCCATAGTAGATAGTAAACTAACCTCGGCTTTCTTCTTTTCCTCCGCCTGTTCTTCGTTTTTGGACAACTGCCACTACTCCATCTGATGCTTATCCAAACAGTCTGGTACTGTGCTTGACTGCACGAGGAGCTGACCTGAATAAGAGAATTGATGTAAGAGCAGGAGATATGGGCGGCAAAGAAGTTACTAGTTTAAAGCTACCTATGCTACTGGTTGTGAGAATATCAGTGCTGGATGGCTCATTAGTAACGCTATAATTACGTTACAGGATAATACAATTTAATAATTTAAATTATTACAAGACTGGAAAATACATTGCTGCGCCGCCTTGACTTAAATGTCGTCAGTTTCGACGCCACAGGGCATCTGACATTAGGTACTTACACAGAACACCCCCACGCGCCGGTTACTACCTACCTACACACCTGCTTATGTCTAGACAATAAATTACTTCCATATTGGTCACACTTCAACGTCTTAGCTCTTGCCCTCAAAGCACTCGGCAATTTGCTTCTTATATCTCTCTCGGATCGCCCTCCGGTCAAGCTTCTGCGTGGCGGTGACCAGCCCCTGAAAAGCACACTCTGGTTAGCAAAAACAACAACAAGGAGTCAATTTCAGGATTGCACATTGGCAACACTCACACTTGGAGGCGTCCACTCCTCGTCAGTAACCACCACACCCGACACGATCTCCATCTCAGAGAGCCCAGCCCGTCGCCCCGCCGTCTGCAGATCCCGAAGGACCAGGTTCCGGACCTTGCGGTCTCCATGCATGCTGTGCTCGTCCACGCCGAGCTCCTTGGCCTTATCGGCGAGCACCTTGTCGTTGGCCATGACGACGGCGATGGCGCGCGGGTACCCGGCGTCGGCCTGGACCATGACGTTGGTCACGACGTGGCTGCCGCGGTAGACGGCCTCGACCTTCTCCAGGGCGATGTACTCGCCCCCTGCATCTTTACGAGGTTCTTGACGCGGTCGATGATGCGCAGGTGGCCCACGGCGTCAAACTCCCCAATGTCGCCCGTCTTGAACCACCCGTCGGGCGTGAGCGCCTTGGCCGTCTCCTCCGGGTTCTTGAAGTACTCCGTCATGACCGGCATGCCCTTGAGCCAGATCTCCCCCTGGGGGACCTTGGCGTCGGCGGAGTAGCCCAGGTCCGGGATGGACACCAGCTTCGCCTCGCAGGAGCCGGGAATGGGCCCGATGGCGCTGTTAGTGTACTCGAGGGGGCACCCGAGGGATCCGACCGCGCACGTCTCAGTGAGGCCATAGCCCGCAAGCATGGGGGCCAGAACTAGGGAGACGAATTGTTTCGTGGAGTCGGAGATGCCGCTGCCGCCGTTGAAGGTGAACCGAAGTTGGCCGCCGGTAAGGTCGCGGACCTTGCTGAAGATGAGGCCGTCGAAGAGCGACGCCCCGGGGAGCTTGTTCCGAGCCATGAAGCCCTTGTAGCTCAGGGCGCCCCAGAATAAGCTCCGCAAGACCGGACTCGAGCTGCCTAGCTTGGACATGACCCCCTTCCTGATCGTCTCCCATATCTGAGGGACCCCGGGCATTACGGTGGGTCGGAATTCTCGCATGTCCCCGGCGCAGTTCTTGACCGAAGTGTCCGCCAGGGTTCGCGGGTTCCCGTACCCGACAGTCCCGCCAATGAAGAAGACAAGGTTCTCAAGTGCCATTTCAAGAATGTGCGCCAGCGGAAGGTAGCCGAGGACGCGTTCCTTGGGCGTGACGCACTCGTCGATGCAAGTGAAAAGACCGGTGACTTCGATATAGTGGTCAGTAGAGAATGACGGTGCACGGCATGGAGAGAGAGCTTACCTCCGGCGACTAGAGATTGGTGGGTTATGCAAGCGCCCTTGGGGACACCGCTTGAGCCCGAAGTATACATGACGCAATACAGGTCCGTACCCTTGGCAGGAACCGGCTCTACGGGGTTCTCTCGGCCGAGTTTGAGCAGCTCCTGGTAAGTGATGAGCTTGGTCTCGGGGTGGCTCTTTCTGAAGTCCTCGATCTCGTGGCCGGCCGTGAAGATGCACTCTTCATTTATGATAATAGTCTTGACACTGGAAGCCTCGAGCGGGCCGCCGGCGAGGGTCGGCAGCAAATGGGGGTCAATGTACATGACCTCGCATTCTGTCTGGACGAGCGAATGCTTGATGCCCTCGGCGCCGAGCGTATCATATGCGGTGGCGATGGGGATGGACTGCGAGGCACACGCGTGGGACATGGAGATCCAGCTCACACTAGTACATAGCGGGGTGTAAGTATCCGTTCCTACCAGTAGAGACTGGACAAGCAGAGTGGGCAGAAGGGCTTACCTGGTGGTACCGAAGAGGTGGAGCTTCTTGTCGGGCCCGAGGCCCAATTGACGCAGGCCACAGCCGAGCTCGATGATGAGCTTCTCATAGTCCTTGTAACTGATGAAGGTGAAGGGTGTGAGCTCGAAAAACTGCCACTCTTTGTTGATCTCTTTTACCTGGCCGTCGACGTTCTTTTGGATCTTTTTCGTCTCCTTGTGAAGCTTGACCAGCTTGCGGTAGCCGACGGCGGGGTTATCGGGGTAGAGACGGGCGCTACGGCGAATGATGTCGAAGACGGTGTGGACGCCGTCGGCGGGAGTGTTGACGAGCCCATCCTTGTACTTGACGTGCCGGCGGGGAAATGTCTCACCAGGCACCTTGGGGTAGCCGGGCGCGTCGACGGTAAAAGGCGGCTTGTGCACTTTCTGAAGCGGCACGATGCCCGTAGAGTAGGCCATAGTAAGTCGATTGCTAAGTTGCAGGACCGAAACGCCGGCGCAAAATAAATTGGTATGCGGATGAAGGGAATTGAGGTCAGGAGCTTGCAGCAGCCACGGTCGCGCGATGACGACGTGAGACGCGAGGGAGGAACTGGCCGGCTGACGGGAGCAGCGAGATTGGGAGGAAATCCTTCACTAATCTCCTCCCAGAAGTGCCAAGGACAGCCTGCGCTGTCTCATTCGGCCAAGTCGGTGGTTTGACAATCCGGCGGATCAACAGCAACAGTTGCTGTTGCAATGCAGGCCACAGCACAGGGATGTTGTCCCTAGCGTAACGACCACCAACCAGCTGTCGTACCAAGCCTTCCATCCCTTGCGTCGTGACTCCAGGCCAAGGCTTTACAGGTGTCAGCTCAACAAGAAATCTTCATGGCAACGCGAGTACGATATTCTTGATATCGAAACATCATGCCGTTAATGTGCGGCTCCCGCGAAATCCTGGGGTCATTCCACTTATGACACTCTCCACATCGCAATTGAGTTTGGCACCTCTCCAGTATTAACCGTTGAAGCAGCACTAGAGTCCACTTGTCGAATGTCAGATGACGTTTTGGGAAGCCGACACCGAACCGGCCGCCTGGTAGGGGAACAAGCCGGTGCCGAATGCCCCACTTCGTATTCGTACATTCTGTTCCTGAACCGACAACCTGTGGTCATCTGCCAACCTCGCCACATGGACTCGCTGGGCAACTGGACATAAGTCAGGTTGCCATTCTGCGCTCGCTCCTTGTCAAGAGCTAATAAAAGCCTAGCCAGGGATACAGCGACTCGCGGGAGATTGCAGTAGGGGTCCGATCGTGCGGCCCGTAGGCAACCCCAACAGCAGCATTCATTTGGATAACACGACGTTACTGTGTAGTCTAGCTCCCAGGGCCCCTCCACAATGGGCGATTACCTCAAGGCGCTCAAGGGTATTGCTGCTTCCAGGCACGTAAGGAACTTTGGGAATTCAAGCTGGAAGGTTCCCTACCAAGGGCATCGCAAAACTCTCTACGGGTCCATGATGATACACGCAGGCGAGATGAATATGAGAGAGCCCCTCGCATACCTGGGCCTTGATAGCTTGGTCGGCATCGGACCGAAGGACTAGTGCAAGTTGCAGATTGGGATCGACACCGGCATGCTGGAAAACGTATTAGGTTGCACATGTAGTTATTCCAATCCACGTAGCCCAAGCAGGTTGAGTCACGTAAAATCACATGACCTACCAGGAGCTAGGAAGGTCATGGGTATAATCCATTCGAAAAATGTTTTTAAGACAAGCGGATGTATCGAGAATAACCCGGGATGCTTGTGTAAGGTGCATAATGAAGAGATCGCCCAACTTATACCTAGTGGTACTGCCTTGTGGTATATGTTTCCAGCCCGGTTTCTTAGTGTTTTCATGCTCGGCAAATAGAGATTCTAGAAGACTTTCTCCTTCTTCCTCCCAGGCTTTTGGCTCATATCGAGTGCTTCGCAGGCTAAGTAGACCGGCATGACAATGGTTATGATGATATTTAGGATGAGGTAAGAGAGACTTATTTTCATCATGTCGAGGCTTTCCCCAGTGACTCCCATTACGTTCCAAACGTCTAGGCTGTACTTGGACTCCACCATTGCAAAATATATACGAGCTACCCCTATCCTGAGTCGTGCAAGGTCCAAATAGGGGTAGCTCGTATCTTCATTTTACGAACGCCTATATTCTACCCAATGCATACCTGCCAAGGCTGAGTAACACTGTTCCGGTGTTATATGCCTATTCTAAAGCCATTTGCAAGGACGTTACTAAGATTTCAACAATTAAACTTTTGTCATTGCCCATAACCAACTCTCACCCCTCGTGGCGGCAGCTACCGACCCCTCTCCCACTCTATTAACAGCCCAAACAGTTTCAATATATATTGCCGTCTTCCCTGCCTAGTGATAGTGCTAGGAGAATGTGCGGTACGTAGCCCAATATGAGGCTGAGACGCGTTGGCATCTCTTGAGTTCTAGTCCAGAGGGGAGACGGATGATTTAAAAACGTGGATCAAGATGCGACAACCATCTCCCACAAGCCCAGACCTGTTTTGATAATAGAAGCACATAAGTCCAGGGCACAAGAGGTGTGAAGAAAGGAATTCGGAACCCAAATTGGTATATAGAACGCTCCATGGCGAGCTTAGAAACACATTCCACTGCCCCTTTTCCGGCACCCGACCCATCTAACTCCAGTACTCCATGTCGCATGTAGGCTACGTACGCCGCCTGAACAAGTGCACATAAGAACAAGAATCAAAGGCGCCAAACCCCATAAACCCGTCGGCAAGCACACATTAGGAGATAAAACCATGATAACAATCCACTTCCGGGACACCAGGGAAAGACAGTCCAAGCAGGAAAACACAAATGCATTCGGTCAGGCCGGCCACTTCCACGCCCACGCCACACCTGCCGCCCGGGTCCGGGAAAGGGCACACGCTTGTAGTGATATGTTTGATATCTTATCTTCTTCTTCTTCCTCTTCGTCTTCGTTCATCTTTCTCTTCTTTCCATCTTACGCTCCCCATTTTCCCATAATAGTGCCCACCCGCTAAAAGCGCGGTGCGAGCCGCCGAGCCGAAACCAACCCAATCTGTGTCTTCGTAAAACCACCCATTGGGAGAATGAAAAGGCCAAACCCCGAAAACCCATCGAAACGAGTGGGAATAGTACTTAGTAAACAAGATCAAATAAAAAAAGTCATACATCAATAATCTGTCATCTCCCCCTTATAAACCCAGCCAACTGCTGCTGCTACTGCTACCTCTGCTGCGTGGCCATCTCGCCATATCTTCCACGGCCCTTTGTAGTGTCGTACGCGTTGATAACGCGCGTTTGACTTTCGTCTGCCGCGCTGAAAGCGTAACCACGCTGTTTGCGCATGCGCTGGACTTGGCGCACTTTGCGAATGGCTTTTTGGAATTGTTCCATTCTGTCATACCAACGTTAGTGTTTCCGAAGACATGCTGAATAAAGGACAAGGAGACGAGAGAAGTAGGTAGGTGGGATGGGTGGAGGGATTGGAAGCCAGGAGGGAAGTTGTGCAAATTGGCCAACGAGTGAAAACGGAGGAGGCAAACGTACCTTGGTCTATAATCCTGAATGTTATACTTCTGGATCTCCTGAATGTGATGATACGTCTGCGGGCGATACATGCGCTTGGCGTACTTCCAGGCAAAGTCGCGGAGCAGACACAGGACCGACAGAACCACTGTCTGAAGCCAAAAGACCGGCGACGAGAAGAGCTTGGGCACGAGGCCTTCGTACTCGGTCGAGAAGTGCAGCATGGGCGCCACGGTACCGTAGACGGCGATGAAAACGTACCAAACGGCCATGCTTCCCGGGATGGCCAGGATGTGGTACTTTGTCCAGTTGTTGGTTACCAGCGCGGCCTTGCCAAGAACAGTGGCCAGCACTGCGCCGTAAAGAGCGGTACCCCATACCCAGTGACCGGCAGTGGTCCCGTCACCGAGGGAGATGTCGCCATACCAAATGAGTTCAGAGCCGCCGTAGAGGATAAGGGAATGGAACATGGCGCTAAGGATCCACTGTGAGAAGACCTTCAGAGTGAAGAACTGGTTCTGTTGGCCGATGCTGTAAAGCTGGGGGTAGCGGTCCAGGAGTCGAGCCGAAATGAACTGGTCAAGAATACCAAGCACAAGCGGTGGTAGAACAGTATAAAAGACGTTGTAGAAGGAGAGAGTCCATGACTCGTAAATGACGGCACCCGAAAAGACGTTTTGGAACGTGTACTGCGACCATTAGCATGAAATGAAAAGGGTGAGCATTTGCAATATGTTGCACACTTACCCAAAACTGTGTCAGGTACAAGGTGATGTTCTTGTAGAACGAGAAAAGGATAGTCTTGCTCACACGCTGGTAGCTCCAAGCGCCGTGTACGAGTGTCAGCTTACGCAGATATCTGAATTGCGCAATTGAGAGGTCGGCGCTTCGCGCTGCCTGGAGACCTTCGAGACCGCTGATACCAACACCGATATGGGCGGCCTGAATCATAGAGACGTCATTGGCTCCATCGCCAATGGCCAGGAGAATTTCGGGCGAGAACTTCTTGACCATCTTGACCACCAAAGCCTTCTGCAACGGGGAGACACGGCAACAAATAACCGCTTTGCACATGACGGCCAAATCGAAAAACATCTTTTCCAAATCCCTTTCCAGCGCATAGGTAAGCGACTTTCCATCGATAACAAGTGCGAGCGTATCCATCTCTATCGCGCCTTCAGCGTTGTTGCGGATGGCCTCGAGTTTTTTATGGATGTTGTCGCGGGTCATGGCAGCGGTCTCTTCGTTGATAATCAACAGAGTCATGTCCTCGCTTAGCAGCTTGGAGCTCATGCCAATGTTGATAGCAGTCTCTTGCCGGTCTCCTGTCAGAACCCACACCTTGATGTTTGCCTGTTGCAGAGTGTGGATCGTTTCGGGAACACCGTCCTGAAGTCGGTCCTCGATAGCAGTCGCACCTAGGAGGTAGAAATCGCGCTCAATCAACTCGGCCGCCTTCTCCAGCTCCTCGGCTCGGTTTCCGCCGACTGTCGTCTGGGCCTTGTCAAAGACGGCATACCACTCCTGGAATTCGGTTTCGGGGATTTCGCGCATGGCCAGACACAGCGTTCGCAGACCTTCGGCGGCATACTCTTCGAGATGCAAGAGGGTAGTGTCCACATGGGGGTTGTTATCGTTCAGTCGTTCCAAGATGACAGTATCGGCACCCTTGCAGTAGCAGCGAATCTTTCCATCCGGGCAGCGAAAAATGGCGGACATTCGCTTTCTCGTCGAGTTGAATTCGCACACAGCCAGGAGTTGGTATTCATATTCTTGGCCTCCGACTTCGATAATCACGGCCCTAGGCTTGCGAGCCACGAAAGTGTATCCCATAGACACCGCACCTTGCACTAGAGCTCCCTCGTCAGGGGAAGCTGCCTGGTACTTGATCTTACCACCCTTGGACTCATCTCGCTCAGGAATAACAGTGTGACATGTCGCAAGTAAAGCCAGGAAGTGGTGGATGGCAACAGAGGACTCGTGAGATTTGAGGTTTTCCGCAAGGCGTTTGAAGTCGTGAATTCCCACCTCTACTCCATCTTGGAATGTTGCTCGGCGATCCTCCGGTACATCTTCGGCATACTGGATGCCACCAACGGTCAACTGCTTAAACTCCATCATGTTGCAGGTCAAGGTGCCTGTCTTGTCGGAGAAAACAAAGCCCACCATACCCAACTCTTCAACCAGACTCGACGTTCGGCAATTTGCCGGCGTGTTAGTCGGCTCGTGGTAGATGTCCAGATCATCGTTGATCAGAATACCATGCCAGTACTTGACCATTTCGACTGTAACGAACAGAGAAATGGGTACCAGAGCTGAGAACAGAACCCAATACGTGACGAGATCTTTGAGAATAGTTTGGACAACAACGCTGGCACCATTCAAGCGGTCCAGCTGGAGATACGGGACTTGGTCGGCTCGTGTGGAGCGCCAGATGAGCTCGCCAATGGTACAAATAATGCTGAGAACAAGTAAGATGCCAACGAGTGCCAGGACAAGCTTATTGAGCTGGCGCTCGACCTTTGTCCGCTTGATGGGAGTCGCTGTTGCGTTGCGCATAAGCTTCGTCTCGTGACCAGTGAACACCACGATACCGTGGATCCAAGGGGTGTTTCGCAAGGTAGCACCACGTAGCAACAGCTGCTCGGGCGTTACGGGTAGCTCCTTCTCTCCGCCGCCTGCCTGCATGGTCAAGGTCGCCTCGTACGTGTACAGGCTGCTGTTGGGCTGTTCAGACCGGATCCGTCCTCCGAGCCTGCTGAGCTCTGAGGAGCTAACCATGGTGGAAGTCTCCGGCAGCCCCTGCTTGATCTTCAGGTTGGTCTCTCCGTCCAAGTTGGCGGTTTCGATGTAGCAGAGTCCCTCGGGTTCAGAACTAGCAAGAATTACCAAATCGGCAGGAAACGGTTCCTCCGACTCAACGCGCACGATATCGCCCACGGACACGTTGATCCATTTTGTGTCCTCAAAGGTCGAGCCGCGCAATATCCTAGCCTTGGAATTGTTGAGCGCGCTATCCGCCTGCTTTCTCCTGTAGTCTTCCACCAGCTCTTTACCCGCCGATACCAACAACACCACAATCAGAGGCCCAATGGTCGTGTATCGGTTCGTTGGCGAGAGTCCGGGAATCTGCTGGAGCGCAGCCGTGAACAAGAAGAACACGTTCGCGAATTTAGAAAACTGCTCGAAAAGGAACTTCGGTAAAAAGGTCAAGGTGTTGTATTTGGCCGTCGAAACATGGTTGTCGGCGTATTTGGGAATGGCATTCTCGGGCGGGTTGTTGAGGTGGATAATTCGGGGGCCCAGCGTCGCAGGATCGGGCTTTCCTCCCCCAAATCCAAACTTGAAGTTCTTGATGTCAAAGCCTTTGTTGTTTTGCTTGGCCGTTGTCGGCGGCGGCACGGCCGTCGAATCCTGCCTCGCCCGTCCGCCGGGCTCCGTCAGCGGCAGGTCCATCTCCGAGTAGCCCTGGCCCATGCCCATCATGTTCTTAGCCTTTCCCAAAAATCCACCGCCTAAGCTGAGGATGCTATTACGATTCCTCGCGTTATTGCGGTTTAATTCGTCCTGGCCTCCGCCTCCATGCTGGTAGTAGGAATGGCTGTCTTCCGGATAGTCATCGAAATCGTCGGCATACCTCGAGTAATTATTCAGGCCCGAGGTCTGGCTAAATTGACGGTCTGCGTCAGTCATGTAGGGAGGTCGCTGTCCTGCAGGTGCGCCTGGCGGGGGTTTTTGGCCGAAGGATGTGTTGTTTCGCTACCACCGATGAAATCATCGTACGAGACGGAGGGGCGGGAGGCGTCGTGCTCGTAGGCGCGCAAGAGCTCGTCGTCGTTCATTGGCGGCGGCTGCCCTCCTCCGTAGGCGGGCCCGTCGTCCAGATCGAGCAACAGGTCATGGTTGTCGTTCTTGGAGCCGGACGAGCCCCCAGGAGGCGCTCTTCCAGACATGACCGTATCGCGACAAATCCGGGTGGAGCGGTCGAAGGAATGGAAGTCGTCAGGTTATGGAGAGGACAAAAGCTCGGCGGAACGCATACGGAATACTCGTGTTGTGTTCTAATGGGTAACGAATGGCTCGAAGATTAAGTTGTCTCGGCAGCGGGCGTGACAGGGAAATTAGGTGCAGTTTGGCGCGCAATCAATGCTGGATTGAATTAGAGAAAACCAGACAGCGGCGTTCGCAGTCGACTCTTTTGGAGGGTTTAATCTGTCGTCGATGTTTCGAGTGAGGGTCTGGAAGAAAATGGAGGGAGTCTTCAAAAGACAGAACGGGTAGTAAACGAGAATGCGTAAAACATCAAAACCATACACAACAGTACAATGCCGGGGATGGTTGGTACTTGCTCTTCTCTTTCTCTTTCATGGCACGCATTTGACAGGATGGATCAAGGGTCGGGACAGGAGCGAGTAGGCGAAAGAAAGAAGGTAGGGTCTGGTATTGGCATGAGCTAACACACATGGGACCCGTCTGAAGTTGGGCGAGCTCCAATGCTGGCTAGTAATGCTAGCAATGCTCGTGTTGGAGTACATGCTGCACCTCACAGCTGCTACGGGGAGCCACCTAGGTCAGCAGCGGTAGCGTTAGGTACCTGCTAAAGCCAGGAAAAGTACCTACGGAAGCCTCAAGTCTCCGTCGTCCCGTATTAAAAGGGCTCTGCTGGGTGGCCTTACAACACTTGCACAGCCTTCTGCATTCAGCCAGTCACGATGGAGGCGTGCAGCGTAGGATTGCGCCCTTGGCGGCGACTTGCGACCTCAATATGTAGCACAAACAGCGTGCTCGTACGTACGCACCGCACGCACAGCCTTCCAATATGCTGGTGCTGGCCATTGATCAAGCGTCTGCAATTGATTGCCTGCATTCCGTAGTCACCCAATCCGCAATCCGCCTTGCTACTGTAACGCGCAACGTCGTCCTGCCCGCCCGCCGCAGCATGGGCCAAACCGAAAAAGCGAGGGCCGTCGTCATACCAGTCAGTGACCAATGCAATGCAAGACCAGCCACTTTCCAACAAGACCCCTGACTAGCAACTCTGGGCCAGTCATTCATTCGCTGACTAATGGAGTTGCAGCATGTTTCAACAGGCCAAAGACCTGTTTTCTTCCGAGTATTACTTTTTACTTGCCCTTCAAGTGCCACCAACATCCAACCGATCAGGCAGATTAACATGCAGGTTAATGTCCATTTTCATGGCATTTGTTTTTACCCGTAGAACGAAACGTCCCTACATCAGACAGCAGACAACGCATCAAGGGCCGCACAGGCAGGAGCTATCCTAAGCTGAATAGTTGTCTGGTGTTGTCGTCGTCAGATCCACAGTTCAAATGACTTGGAGCACTAGCAGTCTGGGATGGACCATATTTAACCTTAGCACCTACCTCCGACGTGGTATCGCTCCAGTCAGTCGGTTCACGCAGGCAAGGTTGGCAAACATAATAAGGTTGCCTGGTAAAGGCCAAGCCGCCAAGCCCAAGTAACTGAGTTGAATGGCTGCTCGTTTGTCGTCTGAAGACGCAGGCAAAGACCGCCAGCCAGCATCAGCCACCTCATCATCTACCGTAACGCGCCAGAAGAATGTGGAGGGAGGGGTGAGGGCTTAGTCGAACGGCTCTGCATCGCCAGCTGTGCTTTTCGTTGCGGGCCGGTTCGGTCTCAATGGTAATTTCGGCAGGGCCCCAGTCGTCCAGTAAAAGGTATCCTTAAAAAGTCGCGACATTTCACCTCCCTACCCGGACCGTTGTAAATAGTGGGAGGTGGTGCATTAAGTAAACAAAACACTAGCTGTGCGATCTGGGCCAGCAGCTGTCCATCCGATCGACCGTCTCTTGGCACGTTTGGAACTATTCCCATAAACCCCCGATAGGAATGCGAACGAGCGAACTTTGCCCGTCCTCCTTTTTTTCTTTCCGGCTTGGCAGAAAGATAACGCTACTCCATAACACAACTCGCACAATTAACCCCTATTGTATATGATAAATATTGGTAGAAGACTCTTGGTACGGAGTACTGTTCATGAATCGACTGGACTGGCCTGGCCTGGCCTGGCCTGTGTGGGGCTAGTTCGTGAATACCAAATCTGCTATCTGTTCCGCGATCCCAACACATTGTTATTGCAGCAGCGGTGAGTGCCTGGGCTGTACCGAGTTTTGTTGCAGTCATTGGGAACACAAATCTTTGGGAAGCTCCCTAACAGTCTTTCGTATTGTGGTAGTAAGTTGATATTTTGGTGATCCGTACAAGAGAAACCCCCACGGCATTGGCCCATCCCCTGATACAAGTGACAGTCCCCTCCTAAGTCTGCCGATCCCATTTCACAGCTTCTCCTTGAGCCGGCCGCCCAGTACATCCTCTATGAAGCTCCCAATGAACGTGTTCACTGTCTCCGGGTCCTGCCACATGCCCCAGTGCCCCACCCCCTTAACGACCTCCTTCCGCAGCCCGCCGGGCCCCTCGAACCACTTCTCCGTCCCGTCCGCCAGCGCGGGCGGCAGCGTGATGTCCTTCTCGGCCATGACGACCATGGCCGGGCACTTGCACCGCCACTCCTTCTTGGACTCGGTCGCGACGAACTCGGCGAGCTCGTCCTCGAAGTTGAGCCGCCGGGTGCGGTACCAGTTGGTCGGCCCGTGCAGCCCGTGGCGGCCGTACTCCTGCACGTAAAAGTCCACCATTTCCGGGCTCATGAGGGACGCGGGCCCGACCCCGGCGTCGAGCGCGCTCTCGACGACGCCCGTCTGCGTGCTGAACGCGAACTTGGGGCGGTTGGCGGCGCCGCCACCGACGACGGTGCCGCCGTATATGGCGTTGATGAAGCCGCGGAGGCGCGCCGGGCTCGCGTTTATGATGCGCTCGGCCTCGGGCGATGCCAGCTGCAGCTGGTACCGGAAGCTCGGCACTCGCTTCACCAGCTCCTCGCCCTCAATGAGCCGGCGCAGCGGCGGCGCAAACGGCACATTCAAGCTGAACACGGCGCGCACGATATCTGGACACCACATCGCCACGCGCCAAACCGCCGCACCGCCCCAATCGTGACCCCCCAGAATGACCGTCTCCTGAGGATCCCCCAGCACGTGCGCGACCAGCGCGCGCATCTGCGCCGCCACATTGCGCAGCGAGTACGCCGCGTGGTCGTCGGGCGCCGACGTGCGGCCGTAGCCGAGCATGTCGGGCACGATGACGCGGCAGCGCAGCTTCTCGACCAGATACGGCACCTGGTAGCGCCAGGCCATGCCGAGGTCCGGCCAGCCGTGGACGAGCAGGACAGTGGCGCGGGGGGGCTCGGGTCCCGGTGGCGTCGCCAGCATATAGTGATAGCTGTAGGGCCCGATCTGGGCGTCGAGGTGCTGCACGCGCGGATCGTTGGGGACCAGGGCGTCGACCGTGGTCGAGTATGCTTTCTTTGGAGATGCCATGGCTTCTCTTTCCTTCTTCTTCTTCTTCCTCCTGTTAAGTACGGCGTAAAAAGGTAGGCGCACGCCTTGTCAGACAAAATGTAGTAGGTAAGCGGGTGATTAATGTCCAGTTGATCGTAGGACCGTCCAAGCAAATTGGCGAGTCTGCAACTCTAGACAATACGACTCTTTCCAGAACTTATGCCGTCGTAAGTCGAGACCAGGGTGGCTCTCCGAAACGAGCAGCTTGTGGCCGGGTTGGCCAATCCTGAACTAGATATTACAGGTATACGGAAGGATGGGGATTCCAGGCGTGTTCTCTATGGTCACTTGTCATGAAAGGAAGTTGATATCAAAAACGAACATGTGCGTATGAGAGCAGAATCTATAGTTACTTACTCAATGCCAATGCGAGTTCCGTCTGATGGGTTTTATATGCAAGTCGCACTTGGACCGACCAGGCCGAGGTTCCCCCACCCCGCATCCCGCATGCGGAGAGGCGGACATCTTGCATACATTAGTAGCACTCAGTGTGCGGGCCAAGAGCTCGGAGTAGCTGTATTGCGACGCTGTAAGTTCTGCAGCAAATCCAGCCGAATTCAACTTACGGTTGGGTAAGTACTTTCTCATGATAGGCGTATGCATATAGGCTACGATATATCTAGATACAATACATGTATGCATTTATTCAATGGCGTCACACCCCCTGATTGCGCAGACCTATAAGCTAGGATCAAAGGGTTGCCCAGCCGGAACAGTTACGACAACGAAACAACAGCCTATCATTGAAACATTATAACTTTCGTGCGGTGGATATCATTTATACGTGGCATTAATAAGTAGAATTCTGTTCGTAAGGTCTCCCAGACAAAAGGAAGCGCCTCTAGTTTCTTTCTTATGTCTCGACTCGGCTGTAAAAATATCTTACACCCATCCAAGTTTGCTCTTTATTTCCAACCGTCTAATGTTCGGCGTCTATTTGGTTCCCCTCCTTAACGCCTTGCAAACAGAGGAACCCGTGGGAATGGTATCAAGCGCGACCTTGACCCTCGCGTGTAGTACTAAAGAAAAACAGTGCTGTTTGGTCAATCATATCGAGAGCCACGCTTACTCTCGCGAGACATCACGGCCATAGACCTTGGCCTTGACCCAGTCAAGAGCAACCAGGACACGGTTGCGGGCTGTCAAATTTGTCAGTGTCATGTCTTAAAATGAATCATAAATAAGATGGGGCTACTCACTGCTGAAGCACATGCTCAGGTAAGCACTGCGCCAGAACAGGTAGGTAAGCTTGCCCCCAGAGGCAAGGTTACCGTTCAACCAGGCAACATCAGCAACGGCCTTTTCGCTGCCGATATAAGCCAGACTTCCTTGATGCGAGTAGTGGAAGGGCTTGATGTCCTTGACGCGGCGGAGTTGGCGCTCAGTTGACTCAATATCCTTGACGATTTGAGCAGAGTTGCCAGGCTGCACGTTCAAGGTCGAGCTCAGCTCGTGAACCTTGGCCTCGAGAGCTTCAGTCTTGGCCATGTTGTTGAAGAGACGGGCAAGGAATGCGCCTTCCTGAGAAGCCACCTGAGCGGTAGGTGCGTATCCGGCAACGGCACAATCACCAACAGCCCAGATATCACGGGCACCCTGGACAACAAGGTACTCGTTGACAGCAAGACCACGTCGGGAGTCCTTCTGTGCGGGAATCTGGCTCATGAGGTCCTTGACCAGGGGTCGGAGAGCGTTACCAGTGGCCCACACGAGCAGACCGTAGGGGATCTTGGTCAATTCCTTCTTGCCATCAGGGCGGGTGATCTCGGCCTCAATGAACTTGTCCGTGACGTTCTTGACCATGGTCTTGGTCATGATCTCGATGTGCTCCTCCTTGAAGGTGCTCTCGGTGTAATCAATCAGCTGCTTGCTGAACATGGGCAGCACATTAGGCAAAGCCTCCACAAGAGTGACCTTGAAGCTATCGGCGATCTGGGGGACCAGCTTCTTGATATCCTCGTCGAAGAAGTCGCGCAGCTCGCCAGCAAACTCGACACCAGTGGGTCCACCACCGACGACGACCATGTGCATGAGACGCGAGATCTCTTCGGGGTTTTGGTCCTTGAAGCCAGCAGTCTCAACGCAGTCCATGATCTTGGTGCGGATAGCCTGGGCATCCTTGATCTCCTTCAGGAAGCAGCTGTTCTCGCGGACACCGGGAATTCCAAAGGTGGCATTCTCGGCACCAACACCCACAACCAACAGGTCGTATGGAACCTCGGTCACGTGGACATCGCCCTTTACATCGCTGTTGTCGGAAATCTTAATTACCTTACGTTCAGAGTCGATGTGGGTGCATTCGGCTTCGTAGTACATGGCAGAAGCCTTCTTGGAGCGGAGGATCTGGCGGACGGGCTCCATGATGGAGCGGTGCTCGATGTTACCGGTCGTGCATGACGGCAGGAGGGGGGTGAAGAGGAAGTAATTGCGTGGCGAGACCACGATTACGTTGTAGTTTTCCGTATCGAGCTTCTTCAGGAGTGCGACGGAGCCCCAGCCGGTTCCTAAATTTCGTGACACACGTCAGTACAAAGCTCCCCATGCTTGCGTAGGCCTGAGCTGGAGAAACCCGGGTCCAACAGGGTCAATTGGGAGGAATTGGTTGTTAACTTACCGAGAATGACCAGGTTCTTCTTGCTGGGGTCGGGTGTGAATTGGTCATCGGGGTGTCGAGAGACGTAGCCATCGTAGATAACATAACCGATAGATCCCAGGACGTAGAGGTAGGTCAGGCGGAAACCCCAGCGGAGGTAGCGGAATCGGCGAGGCTTCTTGGCGGGAGCAACATCGGCGTAGCCACGTCGAGCTTGTCGCGTTAAGCTGAGCGCCGATTGGGTCTTAGATGTGCGGTTGGCGGCGAGGAGAAGATTTCTGCGCGTAGATGACGTCGACAGCCTAGCGATTGATGCGACTGTGGGAACTGCAGAGAGCTGTCGCTGTGCAGCCCTGAGACCAAGCTGGGGACCAGCAAGACGGGTCATAGCCCTCGAGGTCGAAGCCATGACACCAATTGGCTAAGATTGAGGGAATAAAGAATATCACGGTGGTTCTCGAGTGGAATATACACTTTTTTTCTTTCGTGAATGAGAAGCAGGGGAGTTTCCAGGACAGAAGAAATAATTCTATCAGGACGAGAGCTGCTGAGTCAATGAATGATGAGCGACTTTGCGACGGAGTGGGCCAAGACCAAGCAAAAGTGGACTTGGATTTGGGACTTGGAAAAAAGACAAACTGTGAAGACGTAGTATCGGGTAGCTCGAGCTGAGCTGGGACGGCCCTTGAATTCCCAAACCAAATGGCTGGAGAATGGGTCTGTCTGATTGATAAGAAACTTGCAAAAGGAAGAGAATTATGTACTTGCACACGCACATGTCTCTCTCTTATCTGTGCTTCGAGTATGGATGGGTGTGGTCATATTTACGTGCACAATCCCATCATGCTCACCACCTCCCCCGTTCCCTCTCAATTAATCCTCCTTCTATCCTCGAATACTGATAGCCTTCCATACTATTGGCCTACGAGTGTGTGTACTGCTCCCACATTCTCTCTCCTTTCACCCATATCTGAAATACCACAAGGGGTAAAAAATTCTTAATTTTTCTCCATTGCCCCGAGTTGCTTTGTGACGGAAACTCGCGTGCCCTGGCCGGCCCTGCCAGGGGCTTAACGATAGGTGCTTTCCAGGCCTGCTAAGCATGGGCTTTGGTGTCCGTTCAACCTTTAAGTGGGGCGCTCTCCCGCTAAAGAAGCGAAGCTACAACGGACTGGCTCTTGGCTGCCGCACATTGGATGGATCGCCAGATGCACTTTCTAATTGCAGCTCATTTCGAACACTTGGATTGAAGTCCTAATTTTGAGGTTAACATTGAATTTTTTATAAGAGAACCGAAAAGCTAACCCAGCATCTTGTAAAAGCAAGCATTTAATTTGAATAATCCTCATCAGAGCAAATAAATGACCCCAAGGACTGGTCGCGGAGACCCGTTGGACGCTCCATAATACATACCGCCTTTCGTCATCTTCGACAGGAACCTATTAATACCATATCCATGGCCTTGTCTCGTTTCACGGTTTATCGCCGTGTAGGAGATTTGTTTCTGACCAAACTAGCAGCGGCGGGCTTTAGCTCCCCTTCAATGCCTATAGTATACTGCTATACAGTGCCATCTCAAGATCTATTTTACCGTCCCTATGATCGCTCTTTATCTGGATTGTTGGACTACTGGCGCTGGGGCGCTGCAGCTCTTGAATCAGCACGCACCCACTTGTGAGCTCAGGACGGGCGGACGCTACTGTAGGCACCTCTGCCTAGTGCCTTACAAGCTGTATAATCAACCAAGAGGCGGGAAGCTTGACTGGTCCTTGCTCTATCAACTGCCTGAGCATTGACCAGGTACTTGCTCGACTATGACGGTAATCCGGTCAAGGTAACAAAATGTATTTCAGGGCTTGATTTCACGAGGTTGGAGTTGTGTGCACATGAAGACTTTCAATTGATAAGTCATAAGCCGGGTACTATGGAACCGCAGCTGAAAAGTCCCGAGCCTCGGGCGAGCCTCGGATGAAGTCGGTGTGCGCCGAGGGTTTTGCATACCTCATTGATACTCGATGCCACGGAGCTGATTGGTTTGGAGGCTATCTGTCTGCATTAAATCGAACCTGATGTGTAAATTTATGGAAACCCATTGAGGTGAGTGCCCACGTGTACGGTATTTCGGGGCTTTTGCTGCACATGACGTAGCAATCTGGGCCTAAGCGATGTAGCATCCAGATCGCAGTTTGATCTGGCTTTTGGGTGTGTAACCACACAGTTGACAGGATGGAAAAGAAACACCGAGCAGCCGAGTCGGGAGACGTGTGGATGTGACCTCGATGACCAAGTTGGACGTACAGCGCACAGCAGATCCATGACACGACGCCGAGGGACGACCGACCCGGCGGTCCGGTACTGGACAAGATAGAGTTGTTAGCATGGGAGGCAAGTGATACTAGTGGGTCTCATACGGCATTTGGATGAACGCAGAGTCGACCAGGCCTGTTGCGGATCAGTCGGCGAGGCGACTACGTGATAAGCAAGGGTAGCTACAGGCTAGGAAGCTGAGCGAGCATGTGAGCATGAGACTCTGTAATCTCAAACTGAACGATGATTCACCTGTTACCAACATACAGGTTGAGTGGCTGCGGGTTCACGAACCCATTTCGGCCAATATCTGCTTAGCCTCTTGAAGAGACTCCGGCAACCTAGACGTAAAAGTGGACAAGCTGCCCGGCTCAGACATCGGCCTTGGACGGCGTTCCCTTTCCATATCCGGGTATACCACCTTACTTTCGTCGTCCCAGCTCCACCAACCACGGCCGCCGCGCTTCCAGATCCACTCCCTCCTTTCCCAGGACTCCCGTAGGCCCGCCCTCCGTCGCGTGGAGTATTGCTGCTCTTCCTTCCGGGACGCGCCGCTCGAATAGGACGACAGATTCCAGGATTCTCGAAACAGACCGATCGCCTCCAGGCGAGATCGGTTCCACATGACGTACCCCCACCAGCGCAGGCCGCGGCGGGAAGGCTGGTACACCCAGTGCGCCCAGCTCTCCTCCTGGTGCGCCCACCGCCAAACGTCTGCCGGCCCGGGGTCCGGGTCCGGGAAGCACGGATGGTTAATGCGGAGGACGTCGTCGTCGGGCGTCAGCCACTTGAGGAAGATGATGTGGGTCTGCTCGTTGGCAAGCAGGAGCCCGTTGTAGAGGAACAGCTCTGTGGCAAGCGGGCTGCACACACCGGTGCGGGACTGATAGAGTAACCCGTAGCGCTTCTCGTAGGTTTCTGCCTGTGTGATTTGATGTAGTTTCCTCAAGCCCACGAACAGGAGACGTTGAATGGAGGGTGAATTGACTGCGCCGTAATCGACGTTGGACGCGCCCCAGGCAATGTCGTGGTCGACGATGTCATCGAAAGCTGCGGTTATTCTCTCGTCAGCATATCTCCAGGTCGCTCATAGCCTCTTTCTAACTTAGCAACTGACCTGGCGTGACGGTACGAATCAAAAATTCGTGGATACATCCCAGCTGCTCATTCTCCCATGGGGCGAAATTGGTAAAGAAAAGCCGCTGCTGCTCTCGATAGAACCGGAGGCGCATAGGCGATATCGGCGATCTAGGAAGCATTGGAGATCCGCGGAAGATGTTACAGTAGATTTCAAACCGATACAGAGCGCGCTCAATCCGGCATACCTCTTGGCAGGTAACACTGATGGATCTGGACCGAATGAGCGGGGGTTGCTAGTTGCTTCGTTGATGAACTTGGCGACAAGTTCACCGACCGAAACATGAAGCTGCGTAACCCGAAGAGCTTCCAGTAGAGACCAGGATCTCGGTACCATTGGCCTGTGGCGGAGGTTCTGGTCCATGAAGGCGCGGACGGCCCCCTCGTTGTAAATCTCTTCACCGCCGTCCAGGCGCAGCCGCGAGGACTCGAGAGCCGCAATCGCTTCAGGCAGTACGCTGGCATCAATCTGCCCAAGCAGCACGCGCGTGGTGATGGTACCCTCCGCCTCGAGGAACGCACTGTAAAACAGCGGGCACGACAGAATGGTCGCTCGTAGCGATGCGACATCTGGTATGGCTGAAAGCACCAACCGCACAAGCTCAACCGACAGTCCTTCAACCGGGCTCGGCCGCGAGTTCCGAGTTTCGTCCATTCTCGTCTGACTTTCTCTCTGATCGAGAGCTGCGCCAAGAGAGACGAAGAGTCTAACGTTCTTGTTCGAGAAGCCAAGGGAGATTTTGGGGACCGAACGCTCAAGCGAGGGTGCGAGCCACGCACCCGGCGCGCGCAAAGCTGACCAATGACGATCCTTGTTTTCCAACCAACAGCAAGCAGTGATAGGGTCTCGGTTGCCAATCAACCAATCGCTGTTGGCTCTCCATGGATTATTAATCACCAGATATACGTACTGCTTGGAGGCAACAACTATTGGGCTGCGGATGCGTCTATGATTCCTTTTTGACGGTCGCCAAAAGTATTATCTTTTTTCTTAATCACCTATTGTTCGGTGCAAGACTTTTCCAGAAAGCTCACTTTTAAAATCAACTCGCTCTGTCTTCTCACTCCCCACGTCCGAAGTGTACGATTCATAGGACTAGGAAGATGTCTTGCGAGTGTGCTACGATTGTTACTCTTATTCGGAGATGATAGGAATATTCGAGGGACTCTCAGCCGGTATGGCCTATTGTTGGTATATAGTTGGAAATTATAGAAGACAGAATAACGAAACAACTCAAACAACTGGCTATGGCGAGCTGAGTTCTCCTGTTTCTTCTTGTGTCTCTTTCAGGTGTAGTCATGTTGACATGTAAAGGGGTGAGAGTTTAGGGGGATCCTGTATTCCTATAGTCCATAACCCTCTGATATTTCACTATAGCCATTATTCTTTGCTGTTGTACGTGACATCCAAATCCTGCTTAGACATGTATATACTCCTAAGTAAGTCCGACACAGTGAAGCCGAGACGTAACGTCTTACGAAATTTAAGTACTCGCATAGTGATATAGAGAAACTCATAATGATATAGAGAAATTCATATCTACCCTCTTACCATCACCACTATACACATAACGAGCAAGTTCAATCTTAATCTTAAACTTACCGATAAGGTTAAATGACTATAACTTAAAACCTTTACAATGCTATACGATACACCGATGTATCAGTTGAGATGGTGTATGTTCTCTGCTCTTCACTTTGGTCCCGGATCAATAGCATCTACCTAGGAGGAATAAAAAATGCACAAGTAGCAGACATATTAGTTCCAAGGAATCACAATTCTCATATAAGCCCTCTCCTTGCTCACTACTTTACATCAGCCAAAGGACAACGGCAGTACTCAACTTCAAATCTGCCAGAGACAGCAAGGTCACTCAAGTAGAGTATATACAAAGAGAAAAGGAGTTCGGACGTGTATTTACCGGATGGTGCATGTGATTCAGATTTATTATAGAGTTGCTGCTTGAGTGAAGCTGCCATCGGACGCCTACCCCTGCATGGAGAAGGTATTCCAAGGTGCCCCATGCTTTACGGGTCTACTCTACCCTCAATACAACCTCAATTTCAGCCGTCACGCTCGTTACCTTCGTTATTGTAGTTATCACACCCTCAAACCAAGCACCGGCCGCTCCCACAGCTGTGGTGGGCGCACCGACTCAAAGGCAATTATGTGATTGGTGGGGTGGGGATTTACCATCATGCGCCGGGGTTGAGATGGCACTGACATGACAGCTCAATTATCTTGCGGACTGGCGTTTGGCTCCCTGACCATGGCAAATAGTTTTATCGCAGTGCCCTCGTCGTCGCATTCCAGTTCCTTGGCGAAACGGAAGCCGAACCGACCGTAGATCCGCATGTTGGGCTGGTCTCGGCTCGACTCGAGATAGCAATTCATGCCTTCTGCGTCGGCCTGGTCCGTGACAGCCTTCATCATCTGCCGGCCGACACCCTTGCCTTGGGCCTCGGGTATAACGACCATAATGTTGAGAAAGTAATAACCTCGGGGATCTGTCCAGACGGAGGACTGGACTTTGGCTTGGGCCTCCTTCCAGATGTAATATCGCTGTACTCGGCAAAGATCAGTAGGGGTGGTGGAATCGCAATTTGTCAATTGTGATCACCGGGGGTTTCAGCCGGTCAAGCGAGGGGCCTAATTGAGTTAGGTAAGGAGGGTAATTAGGGGTGTCCACATTCTCATGAACCAACCAACACTCTCGACACACACAATCTTGTCACTTGATCTCGGAGGGTCTTGCGGCGGCCGATAGATTGTTCGGAACTCCGGCGCACCGCGTTCCGTGATCTGTGAAGATCGGAAACGAAACGGCCAAGACTCACATTGACGATGAGACCACCGCGGCCGTAGAACAGGTTCATGGTGACCTGGTTCATCCAGAGCCTCCAACCCTCCAGCCAGTCGTTCCAGCTTTGGAGCTTGTCTACTTTCTGGGGTCTGAGCCAGCAAGCGACCCCGAGGACTCGATCGCTGCCCTCTTCCTTGGCTACATGGAAGATGCCATTACGCATACCCCATCGGCACCGAATGCCCAAGGAGACGGCGTTCCGTTTAGCGTTGAACTGCGGTCATGGCTGTTAGCGTTTGTGGCATTGCAGGTAGTATGCTGATCGTTGCTGGGGTTATTTGTCAAAATGTATAGGGAGGCAGAGCAAGCGGAGAACCCGTTGTGTGCGCAGCCTGCAATTGATGAACTTTGCTCTGCAGCCAAGCTTATGGTGACCAGGCGCGAGTACCAAGTCTATTCAATCTCTTGTTTTCTCTGCAGTCGCGTGGTTGCGTGGCTCGTCCTGGAATTCTCAGATCTGCAAGGGATCCACGACGTGAAACGGAATCTGTCTTGGCATAGAACATCTGGGAACAGACAGGAGCAGACAGCAGGCCAAGTCGGGTTTCCCGACGAACGGCAGGCGCCTGGCGCTGGGCCAAACCAAACGTGCCACGAGACAGAACAGACCACCTACGTTGGCTTTATCAAACACCCAATTGTTGTATGGGTCGTCTGCAAAGGCTTCCCTTGAAACAAATTGCTGTTAGCCACGATCGCACAACCGAGTGGCCAAGGCCCCGTCTCTCCGGGCGCATAGGGGTGGAAGACTCCCGGTCTCTGTCTCGAGCGGCGCAAAAAGACGTACTGGATGGCTTGCACGGCACCAGGTATGTCGGCTTCCGTAAGGGCCGTCACGTTGATTGGCATGGTTCAATGCTGCGAGAGTAGGAAGTATGTTGAATTGCGAGACGAGGGAACTTTAAGCGAATTCCAGAAACGAAGCACAAGCCGCAGTTGATGACAGCAGCGGGCCCCGAGGATCACCACAATTTACTTGAGGAAAAGATAATATATTGAAATGTTTCGATTCGGGAGGCTCTAGACTCGTCGATGAAAGGGAGCGAAGAAATACAAGCTTTGCGCGATATGACATTATTAGGAAACGAGGTCACCTGCCAATATCTGCCCCGGTGGTATATCGCCAAGCACTCTGAACAAAGCAGTTTACCAGGTTGCTCGGTAAAAGTACTACAGTACGGCTGTGCTAGTATTGATGCGGGGGGCAGGGAGGTCCGCAACTTATCAATCGTTATCGATTCATCTGGGCTGGTTCTGGGCAGGTACCAACCCGACTGCCAATGGTTGTGTTGTAGCGCACATGGTTCGGTCCCCCTTGGAGTGCCCTGCCCCCATCTGCCTATCCCCTACTGCACCACGGGAGGATCAACATACTTTTCCGGCTGGTTTCTGGAACCGATTGAATGCTCGAATTTCCAACGGGCGGTATCGCGGTGAGCTCGCTGTTTCTCAAGTGTGTGATTTCGATGAGAGTCCTGGACGATAGACCTCCTACGACGGTTTCTGAATCCATCCAAAGACGTGACTTGAAAGGACTGGATCGATCTCCATACGCAACCAGATCGGGCCTCCCACTGGGACTTCCTCCACATATTCGAAGGTTCTTACATACATTAGTTCACTGCAGCCGAAACCAGCCGCATGGTCCAAATCACCAGATGCTGCCCGTCATCCCACTGCCTGCATTGCCGTGCATTGTTTCTGCGTCACGTCACAATGCTTCCTTCTACCTATATGAGATGATTGCAGGCCAGGTCTAGGCTGTCCGCCACGGAAAAGACGGTAAAACTACTGTATTTCACTATTCAGTTCGCCGCTATGGGAGAGTCCAAAAGCCGTCGCAGAGTTCTATGGGACGAAATGCAGTCCAGCGCAGCGCCGCGAGGAAGATGGCTGTCCGTGCATTTTGGCCATTCGCCCACCGGAATCTGTAGGGCCCGTTCAGATGGCATTTTGAAACCTGCCGCCCCGCCACGGACCCCTGCTGAGACGCGACATCCTTGACCATGATGTCGCAGGTCATCTCACACAGGCAAGCCAGCGCGAGCAAAAGTAAAGCGTGAAAGCTGCCAGGCCCTGCCAAACGGTAAACTTCTGGGTAAACCACTAGCTCGTAGCGACACAACTGTGACAGTAACAACGGCCCCTGAAAACCCTCGCTGGGAGGGTCACCCTCTCAACCCATCTTCCGGACCAATCGCAAGATGCGCAAGTTACCACACTGCGCAAACCGGCACGCGCAGTGCAATGCTTGGAAGCCGACAAGATTGAGATGCCCAGAGATGCCATGGCATTTGGTAAGGATTTTTACAGTTTGATTGGCCAGTTGGGCAACCTTCAAGCCTTTTGCCTGGCTGCCAGAGACTACCCATCCACACCTGGCCAGGGTTCCTCCGTCGTTACGCTGCACTCGCCGTCCCTGTCCCGTCCACGCACGAAAAGGATAACCTGTCTTCCGCAGTGACAGACGACGAGCACTCCTTGGGCTAGGACACTATTCTCTAGGTAGCAGTAGCATCGGACGGGCCCTTTACACGCAATAAAGTGGATTGGTCGTGCACGGCCGAACGAGTAGGACCCATTGCCTGGTCCGCCTCCTCGTACCCCCTTGGGCTTGAGGGATCTCGCGCAGGGCCACTCGCAGGGCCATCTTTATGCTCTTGAGTGCGAGCCCGTCCCCATGGCCCATGATTTACACATCTGAGGCACACTCTCCCACACTACACACTCTTCTTCACTTCTCACTTTTCCACTTCAACCCTTCCATTCCCTCGTTTCTCAAGGCAGGCCTTTTGTTTTTTCGATTCATTTGCCCCTAGTCTTGGGTTTTTATTCGATTCTTCCTGTCACTGGCTTGGTTCCTGTTAATTTTCCTACACTATAGAAGTACACCGTCGTACTCTGTTGTCACTCGTTTTTTCCTTCACTGGCGATGTATTAAAGCAAAAAGAGACTTATCACACGTTGTGACGGAGGTTGCTGAATTCGGGGGAAAAGAATGCCCACCGGCCAAGAAATGGCACCACTCAACGAGAAAGCTCAGCTACTGAGGAGGTGGCTGAACGACTTGCCACCGATTGAAGAGGGCGCTGCTCAGGTCATCAGCGCCAACTACGATTCGATAGAAGCACGGGGCGATGAAAGCTACTACGGCCAGGACGCCAGTCGACATCTAGAGGTATTTGAGGACCAGTCGTCAAATTCTGGATCATCAGATAGCGGCAAAACACCAGCCAACAAGAACAAAAACAAGCCGGAGAGTTCATTATGGATATCGATGCCTACCGCCCTTCCCGCGACAGCGACGTCGATGGTTGGCCCGCCAATCCGCGCGACGAACAAGTATCCCGTTATAGAATCAACAAAGCGACCATCCACCGTACAGTCAACGATGCGACCTTCCACTGTGGCATCTACCAGTATAGTTCTGAGCACGGCTGTGAGTATATCACCCCGAGTATTCGGGACGGAAGAACCTTGACCGCTAACAGGGCATAGATCGCAACTAAGACTACATGGATATCCGTTCCCATAATGACAACAACCCCACTGGATGCCATTACTAGCCAGCCGCGTAAAGGCATTGACCAGCCTACCACAGCAGCATCGGCATCAGCTCTACCTCAAGTCACCGGTGACCGGGACGGAAACTCTGACCATCCGCACAGGAACAACAACCTGGACGAGACTGGAGAACACGCCCTTATTGCCGCTGGATCCATAGGTATGGAATCTCTGTCCGCGTCGAGTCTTGCGAGTGAGGTTGGCTGACCATTGTCTTAGGAGCGTTCATATTGGTGTGCTTTGTTTCTTGGATCATATATCGCACGCTAAAGAAGCCAAGCGACTCCGGCCCCGAGTTTTTGAGGAAGCTTCGCGGCCGCCAATCGCCCGACAATGAGCGGGGAGACATTAACTCGATGCAGAATGCCGGTTACTATGGGGATGAGAAAATGATGGCTATGTCAGGGTCCTTGGCGCGGTCGAACACAGTACTTTCTCAGCAAACCATGATGCGACAACCAATGGCACCAGGCTCCGTGGTGATGATCCCTGCCGAGGAATACGCAACCCTGACGAAGAACCAGGCCTTGGCATTAAGCAGCGAATATAACTCGACCATGCGATCGCGAATGCCCGACGCTTACTTTAACCAGTCGGAGTTGGCGCGACAACCATCGGACGCGTACGACCCGGCGCAACGGCAGGCGTATCGTGCAAGTGATTTGTCTTCGCTGTCTTCAGGTTTTGGAGACGGCGATATTATTGTCCCGGAATCTGCCCTTCAACCTCCGCCGCCAGCGCAGCAGCAAGCAACCTTACAACCACCACCACCCTCTGCCAGTCGATTCTCATGGATGAGCCGAAGGGCAGGAGACAGGGAGACGGTTTACACGGCGACGAGCGAAGACCGGCCGGCCAAGTACCGAAGCATCAACAGCTGGGTCAACCAGCAAGTAGGGCGCATCAAGAGGGCGGATGAGCGCAAACAGGACGAGGCGCCGCCGGTTCCCGATGTCCCCAACACATCAACTATTTCGCAAACACCAGCAGGGTCTCGGTGACAACAACGATCCTGATCGTTGACTTTTAAATAATACGACGAGGGCCCAGACGATGTTTTGGGTTACGATTGGTGGACTGTACGCGATAGACCTGCACAGTGTACCACTGTTTCTATTCTGCTAACCTGTATATACAACTCTTATATTGTACCATGAAGATGTGAGTAAAGGTGATAGAGCGAGGAGGGAAAAGGGGATGATGGAGGTTCAACTCTTGGTCTGGGCTGGCCTGGCTGCCATGTAGAGGGATGCTACGGGGTGTTGTATTTCCTCGCTGGTGACCTTTACCATATGGGTACCCAGACACACGAGTCGAACTGGGCACATACAAACATACACATATATTTTAGGGGAGACCTGATGAAGGCATCGTCGCGTCGCCGCCGCGATGCCGGATACGGGAGGATCTAGGTCGTACGCACAATAATCCAAACCAATTCAATCCCCAAACAGCCGCGCTCTTGCACCCGGGTGAAATTGCCCCACAACCAAAAGTGATTTTAAGCATCGTCGACAATCATCATTAAGGTGGCTGATCAGTCGGGTTGGCGATCCCCTCGCACCGCCTCAGCGGCCTTGGCGGCGAGGTTGAGACGTGGAGGGGGGATCCTCCACCGTGGTTTCGACCTGTGACAACGCGCCAAGGAACGAGCATGTTTCCTCATTCGTCAATCTGGGGGTCCAAGTATATATTTATCTTGATCTATCTCTGATTCTCCGACCTTTGAGACCCATGACAAGGCAGACGGCACCCAATAATAATGTTTAGGTTAGGTTACTTCCACTCTATAGGCATTGGGATCTATGGATCCGGGGGCATAGGGACAAACAGAGAAAGTCTGGAGATAATTGAGAGCTGACTAACATCCAACGGTGCATACGCAATTGGCGGAACCTACTTTTCTTTAAACCAACCTCGCAGCCCAAACAGAGCTCTCAACTCCCACATATGCCGGGATTCCAGTGCATTCGAGGAAGATTTCGATAGCCACGATGTTGGAGTGGACGCGCGTTCCGACTGTCGTAATCCCAAGACGAAGCCGTTCTTATGTTTGTGCAATACGTTCGTGCAGTTAATAATAGTTAGTCCGTACTTATTAGGCACATGTGCAAGCGACTTTAGCAAGTAGGTAGGTACCTAGTATAGTAGCACTGCCCTGCTCTAGGAGCTGAGCGTGGCCCGGCCAATCAGTGACCCGTTGAAGCCATGCATTGAGTGGTGTGGCTTAGACTGGAGACTGCAGAACGGAGTGACGACACCGGCAGCTAAAAGCTGCTTAGTACATTGCTGGTCTGGGGGTGCATTTTCCCTTCTAAGACTCGTTGTCCACTCCCAGCGCCTGCTCCTCCACCAAAAAAGCCCACTGGGGCAAGTCAGCGGATCGCCGCAAACAGCACCTGCAGCGAGCAGCATCATCCCATCCCACCAGAACAGGCCCATGGAACAACCTCCAACCAACGCCCACCTCTTCCTTCCTTTCGAATGTACCTTGAAGCCCACTTCTGCGCGGGCTTCTTCTAGATTGATTAAACAAGCAGATCCTTTTCTTCTTGCAGCAAGCCAGTTTTATGTATAGAATGCGAACCCTTTGATTGAAAGCCATGCTGTCGTAATCGTCCCAAGCCCATCTACCAGTTTCTGCCGTCGCGTCTGTCTGTCCGTCTGCCCGCCCTAGAGCTAGCTGCGCAGTTTCACCATCCTTTGACACAGCCTTGCGCTGATCCAATCCCCGAGCTTCGTCAGCCCGGTTCTCAGGCTTCAAAGCTTCCCTCTTTGCTGGCTTTTGAGTCATTGACTTCCTATTATAACCTTCTTTCGTTTCAAAGCTGTCACCGTTGCCCTTTGCGTTCGGTGAAAAGAGAACCTCGTCCCACAATCACAAGCGTTTCGGCCCCGAGTGCTGCAGCAGCTGCAAGTGTACCTAAGATCAGACCCATCACGACCAACGTCGTGCTGCTGTTGGTTTCCCTCCCAACCAGCTGTTCCCGCTACGACGAAGCCCTGCAGCTCGAGATCCGACTGGAGAACGACCACACCCCCAGCAAGCCCGACAGCCAACCATGCTCGACGAGAACCTGCCCACCTTTTTCTCTCGGCACACGCCCGAGAACCCGCTCTCGACCGTCGTCTACTTCACCCAGAACGGCTCCGAGCCAGCTCCCGAGTACACCTTTCGACGACCTGACCCCCGGCGGCCCGAGTCCAAGAACAAGTTCGCCCTGGCCCTGGGCGATACGTACAGCCAAGACGTCATCTTCGCCGAGGTCCTCATCGAGCCCGAGTGGCAGCAACCCACCCTATCCGCCGCTGAGATCCGCGCCAATAATGGCGTTCTAACGCCCCCGTCCCGCTAATCCCTGATGGCTTCGTCATCCAGCTCTACAATCCCGACCAGCAGGTTGCCGTGAAGGGTGAGAAGAGCACCTGGACGGGCAAGGAGTCGTGGGACTTTGAGCTGCCCCAGCAGAGCTTCCGCATGCCGTCGGCCTCGCAACTCGATAGGCAGCAAAACGACCCCATCGCCAGCGAGCTGACGCCCAAGATCTGCTTCAAGTGGAAGCGGGACAGCAAGTTCTCCAAGGACATGACGTGCTATTTGACGGGGACGTCCTTGGCAGGCAAGAAGAGCAAGGACCCGGACATCACCATCGCACTGTATAAGCAGGGCAGGGAACCCGGCCTCACCATCTACGAGCCCAACTTGCGGAGGGTGGAAGTTGAGGATCGAAAGGGACTCGAGGTGGTATTGCTATTGGGTGCGGAGACCATCCGCGAGATCTTCATGTTTCCCAGCCGAGACTCGTTCAACATCCCGGGCACCCCCTACCGGCCCGGCGGAAGAACTCCCGCCCCATTCCGTCTTCGTCATCTCCCAAGCCGGTCTCTAGCTCGTCGCTCACCATGAGTGGTGGCCTCGGCAATTTACAGCCCGCCGCTGCGTCCTCGTCGGCCCTTAACAATATGGCTCCGCCCGCGAGGCGGCAAACGGCCGAGATCGACGCCGAGACCAAGCGCCTGCAGGCCATGGTGGAGCAGGAGGAGCGCGAGCGCGAGAAGCGCGACCAGGCGGAGCAGAAGCGCATCAAGAAGATGCTCGAGGAGGAGGACAAGGAGCGCCGCCGCCGCGAGGCCGCGATCGCCGAGGAGACGGAGCGGCTGCGGAGGGAGTACGGCATCGACGGGCAGGACATCGACGCCCAGAGGCCCCAGGTGCCGCCCAGAAATCCTCAGCAGCTGCATCCCAATGGCGTAGCGGGCGGCATGGCGCAGCCACCCCCGAGGCCCATGAGCGCGGAGCCGCCGCATAACCCCTCTATGTCTGGCGGGCTTAGCAGTTGGTGGCATAACCATGGTGGCGGCCGCGGTGGGGGCCCTTCTCAACAGCAAGCTGGTCCTTATAGGAGAAGGGGCGAGAGCGTGGGGGCTCCGAACAATAAGGTTCAGAAGAAACATAGCGTGTTTTTCTGATTTCAAAGAAGAAGGACCCAGCTGGGAAGGGAAGTGGGTTTGATACTACCGGGTAACCCGAGGGAAATGGAAGGTAGGTTGAGTTTGGAGTGCAATTATATACCGCTGAGTTTCGGGGTTTCTTATATGTGGGATTTGCATAGCGTGGCTTTTCTTCAGAAGGGCGGCGTTCAGGGGTCCAATGTTTCCAAGCTCATAGATTCATATGGTAGCTTGAGGTGCGCATGCGTGCCTGCCCGCTTCTGATTACTGCAGAGATAATGAATGATATGAACTTTCAATGATTCCGGTGCCGGCTCTCTTGTATGAAATGAACCTCGTGACGAGCTCTTTATGGTGTTCAACTTAAGTAGGAATTGGCCACCTTTTCACTACTTGTCTTCATAAGTGAACGTCTCTGATGAGCATCTCTGGACTCCTGGACGTGGCTTGGGGCTTTGGGAATCTGCGTTGGCCAATGGCAAGACGAGTCCAGTGTCGTGCCAGTCACTCGATATATATATCTTATAGGGTGTGTATTGCAGTCGGCATGTGAGGCCCATCTCCAATGAAGGGTGCTTCGCTGTCAGTGGGCTCTGAATACACCAAATTGGCCCATGTGTGGGGAGGCATCGTGTGCTTGTATGTTCTCGCTGGGTAGGCGTCGCCCCTGAAAGAAAGGTAGTTCAGTTCGCCCCTTTTTCTATCTGGGTCACATCATACTTCTCATGGAATAATGAGAATTATTTGTGTAAGGTATTCTATGTAGGTGGCAAGTTAGACCAACATGTGTGACACGGTATTTATCGGGGTTCCGCATGAGGCTTGAGGTGCTGTCGCCGATGTTAACATCAACTTGCGGCTGGTACTGAGCACAGCCCGCTTTCTTATAGTACTTTGACGATAATCTCGCCCTTTTTTTCAACCGGACCTACCTGCTCTCACCGGCACCCGGTTTTCGACCTTTATTCGACCTGAACAGTTGACCAGCCATCTTCGGGGACCTGTTCTTAGTGACCTCTTCCACTCTCGCACCTTCCAGTTGGCGGTTCCGGGCCTAATACGGAAGTGAGGTAGGTAAACCAAAACCGCAGCAACACATCGTCACATTCTTGAACAGCAAGTTCTTCTTCCCCCACCGCTCTTCATAAAGGTGCTTTTCGGCTTATACGCTGTCTCTTCCCACATCTTCACGTAAACAGTGTCACTGTTTGAAGGAAGTCACAGAAGCCAGACACACGCCCCCGTGTTCTACCACTTCGACTTCCTTCTTGAGCAGCGAGTTCTTCTTCCCCCACCGCTCTTCGCCATTATTATTTCCAGCTTATACGCTGTCCCTTCCCACAACTTCACGTCAACAGTGACACTGTTCGAAGGAAGTCACAGAAGCCAAAGGCACAACCCTGTGTCCTACCACTCCATCTTCTTTCTTTCTCATAGGTGTGTATCTCTGTCTCTTCATCATCCTCTTTCCATCTCAATCACAAACAATAATCCTACATCCTGGAGTTCATATTTCCCACTCTCGTCCCCTCCAGATAACCAAAACGGCCGAGTTTCCCTCCTTCGGGTGGTCACGAACATCGAGTCGTCCCACTCCTACCGCAGTTCAAACGATTCAATCCACCGTCTTACCTCTCTAATGTTATTCAATTCGCCTTCCCATCTTCATCCAGCCTCGGGAGATCCTTCTTTCTTTTTCTTTTCCCAGCTTCTCTTCCCTAACCTGCAAGATCCTTTTACCTCATAGCAACCCTGGTACCCATGCAAGGACTCGTTTAATTCAACCTCTCCTCGTCATCCAGTACAGGGAGATTCCTCTATTCTCGTTCCTTCCTTTTCTGTTTTCTCTTCCTCGACTTACAAGATTCCTCTCTTTCTCTCAGACCTGACCTGGTCACCACATAAGGACTCGTCTAGTCATCCACACACTCATTCGCCATGTCTCTCTGTGCGGTCCCCCGTCCCATCTTCCGCGGCATCGTCGTCGCCACCACTGGCAACGTCGGCCAGGGCCGCAAGGACTTCACCGATGCCGACATCCAGCGCTACCTGCAGCACTGGGGTGGCAGATTCTCGGCCGACCTCGACGCCTCGGTGACTCACCTCGTGGCCCTGCCCGAGGAGGTCAACAAGCCAAAGCAGCGACCCGCTCGAGGTAAGTTGCAATAAGAACGTTTTAATTCCTTTCTTCAGGGAGGAAGTCAACTAATCTGGGATATACGCACTTAGTTAACTCGGCCCTGAAGCGCAAGAAGCTTCACATCATCAAAGTCGACTGGCTGGAGGACTCGTTCATTCAGGCACGCAAGCTCCCTGAGAAGGAGTACCTGCTCGCCAGCGGTGGTCGTTCTATTCAGGAGTCGGTCAAGGACAAGCTTGAGAAGGAGAAGCAGAAGGCCGCCCGAGATGATGAGGTTGGCAAAGTCTACCCTCACCCCCGTAAGTCCACCGAGTATACGGATACCCACGACGTTTGGTGACTAACAGCCAGTGGGAACAGGACGCTTCACGCCCTACATGGATGCAACCGCATTCAAGTACGAGGTTACCCTGACCCGAGGAGAGAAGGGTGAACGTTACTTTCTTACGGTGAGTATATTTGCCATTCTCTTGCCATCCGCCCCCCGCCCCCCGCCCCCCGCGCCCCATTAGCCCTTTCCGCTTTCCGTCGTTTCATGACTAACACCCACCATAAGCTGTTCGAGTCCAATGCCAAGCCGCGCACTTACCACGTCGGCCGTATCTACTCAAAGGGCAAGGGCCACAAGCTGATCCTTAACCGCATGGATGGACCTGCCGCCGGTGTCTCTTTCATGTCGGCCTTGACTGAGTTCGAGCTCTTCTTCGCTCGTAAGACCGGCATCAAGTGGGACGACCGCGTCGATGTCTTCCACAAGGGCAAAGGCAAGCTAGCCGGCGACGGATTCGTCTACGAGCTACCGGTAAGTCGAAAACAAAAACCCATATCAACAAATAACAAAGTACGAAACACCGACTAACTGATGAGTGCAGACGCGCGGTAAGCCCATCGGCCTCGTCCGGGGTGAGGTCCCGGACATGGATGCCCTTCTTGGCCCCGACAACTCCATCCACGAAGTCTCTGACCACAAGGATGAGGCGGAGGCAGAGATGGATCTGCAAGAGAACCCCGACGACCCGACGGAGGATGCGGCCACTCACGATGGTAACGTTGACAACGACAACCAGGATATCAACTCCGACGACGACAGCGCCATGATTGATATCGAGGCTTCCGTCAATGCTGGCCTTGATACCACCATCACGCTGCCAATCATGACCGCGGCCCGCGTCGAAGCCATCGCCAGCGGCAAGGATGAGGGAGTCGATACCGGCAACGACGCCCCTGCCATGGGAATCGGCATGAAGGATGAGGGTTACTCTTCGATCTAAGCCACACCAAACGGACAATTTTGCTGTCTACTCATCCCTTCTTCACCACTCGGCTGTATTTGTAAAGCACAGACGGAGAGGAGGAGGTAAACGGAGAGATGGGCGGTATCGAGGTGAAGATCATGGAAATCTTTCCAAATTGGCGCTTGTTCATTTACGGAAGAGAAGGGAGGGATATCGTTCGGAGTACAAGACCATATGACTGACGTCTTTCTGAGCAAACAGCTCTTGAGTAGGCATGAAGTTCCCGTAAGGATCTTCACATCTCGTTTCATCGAGTGTTAGTCGCAGGTCTCACTCTACGTTGATTTACTCAATTCATTGCGAAATTTCTGCTAAAGTCGCAATATTGTTTTTGGAAGTACCGAGTGAGTGAAATAAGTAGTACAGTGCTCAATAACATCACTCATTAAGTCAATGTTCCTTGGTCGATCGAACGAGATTGTCGCCCGTCAAGTAATCAGGGTTTTACGAAGAAGAAATAAATGGCATTGAACGCTGTATGCATACATACGTAGATAGAGGTATCATCGTCAAGTCGTGTGTCCTTCCTTCCTTCCCTTCCTAAACGCCCCCTTCCAAGATGTTCGATTGACCACTCCGCATCTCCCATCAAAAGCGCAGCTTCGGCATCACAAACACGAGCAAGAGCGCGAGCACCCACATGCCCGCAATCGTGGCCATGAGGATGTACCGGCCAATCATGCCACGCCCCTCGCTCATCTTGCGCAGCGTGCCCATGCGCCGCGCCGCGGCGTCGAGTCCCCGCTCGTTCTTCTCGAGCCCCGTGCCGGCCGAGTTGAGCACGTCCTTCTCCTCCTCGAGCGACGTGGCGAACGCGCGCGACGAGCTCTTGAGCGCCGAGGCCATGCCCAGCAGCGACTCCGTCAGCTTGTCCTGCTCCTCGCGCTGGTGGTCCAGGATGGCCTCCGTCGTGGCCGTGGTCGAGAGGGCCGTCGTGGCCGATGACGGCTTGTTGCCGAAGAGCTGGTTGCGCGCCGTGGTGTCGGCCGTGTCGGCGCCCGCGCCCGCTTGTGTCGCCTCGGCGCCGCCCTTGCCGCGGGTGCGGACGGTCTGCGACGTCGCGGTGCCTGGTTGTTCTGATGTCCGTGAAGCTGTTGCTGCCGGCTGAGCTGTTGTAGCAGGCCTTGCATGTGATGGCGTGGTGGATTGGGGTACGTGTAGGACAGTGATCTCTGCTTCGTCATCATCCTCCTGCTCGAACGACGCATCCTGTCCCGCGTCCTCGTCAACGGGCCGTATCGGGTTGGGGCTGTCGCTCGGCGTATGTATGATACCGGCCAGCAAGTCCTCGCTGTCCTCGTCGCTCTCGTCCTCCTCGTCGCTTTCTATGCTCAATTCCTCCAGCTCGCGCAGGCGTTCCGTCAGTTGCTCGAAGATCTCTCGTTTCCGGTTCAGGTCCGCTTGCAGGTCCTGGCGGCGGGCGTGGACTTTGACGCTGGAGGCGTCCTGCTCGACCTTGGTGAGGAGCGTGCGCGCATATTCGAGGTTCTATCGGGCGTTCCGGCTGTGTTAGTAGCTGCGCTATGCCATTGAATGCACCGGTGCAAGGAGAGAGCGAAGCAGGGGCTACGTACGATTCCGACCTTGTTCCGTTCGTATTCACTAGTACGCAGGCGTCGCTCTTGCTCGGCATTGGCTTGTAGGATGTTCTGCTGCAGGCGCCCGAGCAGGCGATTCAAGTCTGTCAAGGAGTCTGTGTTGGAGACGCTCCGGCGCGGTGTCATTGGTTCTTGCGTGAGGCGAGCCATGTTGGCGATGGTATGCGACCGATTGAGACCGGCCAATAAAACTCGTAGTTGTTGGTTCACCGTACACCCAAGATGAAAAACGAAGGAGAATCTCAGCTATACGAGGGATTGCTTGTTTATGTCGGCTCTGTATCTTTGGCGCTCGTGAGTTCTACCCCGGATCCCCGACGTCAATAAAGATGGTAGTTGGTGGTGTCATCAGCAAGGCCGACGTGTCGTAATGCTAATGACTCCTCCAACAGATTGATTGCTGTTGGCCACTAAACTTAAGCCTAAGCTCAAAGCTCTTGCATGCTCCGGTTGGTGGGGCAGCCAGTGGTAGACAGGCGACCGTTATCATATGAAACTGCTACCCCTCCATTCATTGATTGGGCCATTTACCCCAAAGTAAACAACAGACCCCTGAATAACAATAATAAACTTCAGGAATGCATGTCAATGTTATTGATCAGGTCGTCAGAGGTTGTTATGCAATAAACTTGCCTGCAGCCTTTTCTGGCCCAATTCCGTAAAGACTCCACATCCTCTGCTCCGTTCACACTAGCAGATCGGAGAATCGCGGGGTGATGTCCATCATGTAATAGGACGAGGTAGGCGGATCATCCGCGGACCCAGGATCAATTCAAAACGATGTGGTGCCTTGGGTCATATCTAGTCAATATTTAGCAGGAACGGCTGTCAAGACAGATGGGCTCTAGGGAAAGTGAGATACTCGGAAGCACTTCACAACGAGGATTGAGTGGAAGAGTCTATCAGCCACACTGGTCAAGAGCGTGGGAAGCCATTATACCATATCGACTGCGTTCTGCGTCTGACGACGGCTTTTGATAGAAGTCTCAATGTTGCTAGGATCCCAGTACCTGCCCTATGCGCTTCTTTCCCAGTCTTTCGGGGGTGGGATTCCTGGAAGACCTGGAACTACGCGGGAGCCAAAGATCGCGGACGTTGGTCGAAGTATATCATCTTTTTTCCTAATTAACTCGCGGGGTCTCGGACTCGTGGTTCGTATTCTCTTGTAGACTTTACCAGGCGTTCAATCAGCTGATCACAGCATGAATGCCACGAGGTTGTCACGGTAGGAAAGTCAACCACTTCTAGAGTGACCAATCATGTAATAACGACATATGCCTCCACTTCCAGAATATCTATCTGAAAGGGGTTCATGTAAGATGTCGTGCTTAAGGTTGGAATTAGGTTTCACCCACTTACAAGTTTACTCCTCCCCTATCATTCCTTTCAGACATCGGCTGCCGCCAGGACCTGTAAAATCAAGAACCTACCTCTGTCGGGGTCTCGAGCGTCTGAACATTCGAAATATGACAGCCCGACCCTTGCCATAAGCGGGAAATATTGTCATTCATTGAGGATGGTGTGTTTCCTCATGCCAGATCATGTGACCTTGCTTAAAATTTACATGTACCGAGGAAGCCCAGAGCAGTCATCCCAGTATCGGTTCAGAACACTGATAATGGGATCTTGTCGCTCAACCTTAAAACAACCGTGCCTACATACTATCAATGATATGCTCGTATCCTCGTTGGCTTACTGACATATTAAATACCCAACGCTTGATATTGTTCATCGCTTATTCATGGCTTACAAATACACTGCAGTCTGGACTGGGTCTAGTCTGTTCAGCTTCGTGGTAATCACTGCCCAAAGAGCTATAGCCGGACCTGCAAAATCTTGGCATGACTAAACTCCCTCGTGGTGCTTCCATATTTCGTTCCTCGAAGCCTTGGTGCTTTAAATAGGGGTAACTTGTACGCCATGACCGCTCGTTATGCTTCTATTGTCCCTATTATTTGCACGCAAAGTTACAAAAATTACTAGCCGGGGGCGAAGAACGGAGTTCTACTCACGATATGTCCTTAGAGAAGGTTTGCTTCTACGAGTTGGTCCCAATCTGGAAACGGGGTCCAGTAATTAGGAGTCTCGACCAGTTGGTATAAACGGTATGCCGCATATGGCGTTTTCACCTGACCCTGCTTCAACTTCATCAAGGGAACCCGGCAACGCCCCAATTCCACAGTTCAAAGTCCTGTCAAAGTATGTACTAGGCTGTGGAAGACGTCAAGATGGCCTCGAGCTCAACATTTGACATCAAAACCACCTTTTCAGGCCCTTACTCATCACAAATATCGCCGTAGGTAGCCTCACTAACTTCGAAGACGGCGGACGGATTAGCTAGCATGACTTGCTTCCATGCAAGGCTACTTGAGAACAGAGCGTGTTGGTCGGTAAGATACGACGTTCCTCATCAAGCAAAAGCGGTCGAGTTGCTGTCAAGAAGTTTGGAATATTGTGTGATTACGTGTGTGCCTCATAGGGTCGTGATATATGCGAGGGTTTATATGTACATAGTGTCCTTCCTTCGTTCCTTCATTTTACTACAAATTACGTCCCACCCGGACTTCGTTCACGCCAGAGCCCAAGACAGAACCCCCAGCGACACGACCACCGCCCATTTCACCCCTCCCACTTCCCCGTGCCGAGAAGAGGAAGTCGCTGCCGAGGTCGACATGCCCCCCTTCCGCTTGTTCTGCACGGTGCGGACCCACGGCGCCACGAACCGCACCCCGCCGTCGCTGGCCAGGCGGCCCTGGTACTTGAGGCAGTACTGGAAGTCGCGCTCCCAGCTGACCTGGGACTCGGGCGCGTCGATGTCGGCGTCCTCGGGGAGGCGGCACCAGGCGTAGCAGCCGTCCACGTGCGCCGGCTCCGGGCCGCAGCACGCCGTCATGGCCGCCGCCCGGACCGGGTCCCCGTTGCTCTCGATGTAGGCGTAGTTGGCGTCTGAAGGCGCCAGGGCGGCCAGGTTGACGGGGCTGCACGTAGCCGGCGACGACGCGGCGGCGTTTGTGTTTGTTGTGGTGGCGCCCGACGTCGACGACATGGTCGGATCGAGTCGGGGTTGGACGAAACAGGAAGAAAAAAAAATACCCCAGCTTTTCGAAAGAAAGAAGCGGGGAGTTGAATGTCGGGGAGGCGCGCGCCAGGCCCGGCTGTGGTTGGTGTCGGGGTGTAGTCCGGATTGGCGGTGCAGGACTAAGCAAAGTTGTATTTGTAATATTCTTAGGGGGCATCAATCAGCAACTTTTGGCTGGCTCTGTGCGTTTAGCTGGAGTAAGGTAGTCGGCTGGCGGAGCCCATCAAATTGAAAAAGCAAAGTATGTACGGAGAAGTAGGTGGCATCCACAAATTTCCGGGGGAGGGCGGTAATAGCAGGAAAATAGGGGACAATATTAACTGTCTTTCTTTCCCAAACGTCGATCAATCAATTGGGGAGGTCAGCACGGATCTAACGGCCCATCAACCCGCTTACAACAATGACGCAGGCCCAGCGTCGCCAAGGCGGTATTTTCGTCTTCGCTTGCGCGAATTAGGGTGGTCGCCGAGATGGAATGAGACTGCCGCTTTTGCCGGATGGGTAATGCTCGATGCGTTCTGGTCTGCCGACTGGGCACTTACTTAGGTAAACTTATTGTACCCAGACGATCGTGTGGTTTTTCAGAAGGGAAGATGTCGTAGGATTCGAACCAACACCCGTTCGACGTTCTTTTACGTTGCTTGAGAATGCAAATGTTTCACATTTGAAAGTTTAGCTTGATTAAGGTATTCTTGGATTAATTAGTACTTTAGATAGTTTTACATGCGAGCACGAGTCGGGCACCGCATCGAACCAGCCATGGTGCGACAGCGCTTGCAGCCAGCGATGGATGGATGGATGGATGCCCACGACTCAATGATCCGAACTCCGTCTCCTCACGAACCGTCTTCGTTCCTCGTCTGCACAATGGACTTCTTGACCGTGATGTTCCACGCCGACCGCTCCGGTTGGTGATGCAGCTGGTGCTGACGCGCGAGGTCGGCCTGGCTGCCGCCGTCCCAGTCGCCGCTGCGCTCGTGGATGGAGCTCGACGCGACCGACTTCTTGTCGAACACGCCCTTCTCCGGGTCGTCGTGGTCCTTGCCGTAGTTGACGACGGTCGTGACGCCCATTTGGCTGCTGGGCTGGGGCCGCTCGTACAGGTCGAAGGCCCCCGCGTCCGGGTCGTTGTTGTCGTGCCCGCTGCGGTTCCGGCCGTGCGCCCGGTTGCCGCTCTTGTTGCCGCCATTGCCGGTCATGCGACTCCGGCTGCCCGTCTGCAGATATCCCGCCTGTCGTGCCGAGGTGCCGGCGCCGGGTGCGGAGGAGCCGAGGCCGAAGACGCTGCGGAATAGAGGTCGCAACGTCGCCAGGCCGGCGGTGGTGATGGCGATGCCGGTCTCGACCGTCGACCAGATGGCCACGTCCGAGGTGGAGTAGAGGAAGTCGTCGACGTCGACCAGGGAGTGGAGATACGGGAATCGCACAATGGTGGCACTAGAAGCACTGAGTGGCAGAAAAGATTGTGTTAGTATTCTTCTGACTAACATGACAGAGATAAGGGAAGAGCTCAAACTTACATGACACCGGCGGCCAGCAGGAGAACCACAGAAATCTTCATGCGGATGTTCATCTGTAGATTCCACACCAGGGTGATGGGAAGCAAACTGTAGGTCCAGTCGGTCAAGCAGCTGATGGCCGAGTAGGCGTAGAAGCTCTTGGCGACAATGGTGGCGTCCAGGCAGATACCCGGCGGCGGCTCGGGCGTGTAGCGCAGCCAGAAGAGCGCGGTGGGGCGGCACTGCAGGACGAAGAGCAGGAAGAAGAAGAGACTGTAGACCTCGGTCAGGCCCAGGATGGACCAGATGACGATCTTGTGCATCCGCTCGATGCAGATGCGGTGCAGGAAGATGGCGATGCTGGCCTTGATGGCCATGTTGGTGAGCACGTATGTGGGCTCGCATGTCCACCACATCTGCAAGTCACAACAAAGTCAGTACGTGTACTTTACATCGCTCACACTATTGCCTCGTGGAAATGCTTACCTGCATGGCATGGCTGAAGTTCTCGGTAGGGATGTCCTTGAAGTGGACTCCGGTACCGTACGAAACACCGGTGATCTCATAAGAGCAGAACACGAGGAACATGATCTGCAAGACACAAAAGTTATCAGTATTCGGTCTTCATGGACGTCGACGAGAAAAAAGAAAACATACCTGTGCCACGACGGCGAGCCAGTCGTCGAGTCCAAACGCCTTGGTGACCCATCCACGGCAGTAAACCCGCAGTATGGTTGCGATGCTGGTCAGCACCACAAACGCCCACGCGTTAGCCGCAATCTGCGGTCCTCGGGTTTCTACTGTCATGACGAAGCGCGCGGGAAAGTGGATGGCTGGCGGAGAAGAGGCGGGAAAACAAAAGCAAATCACGTTTGTCAGGTTGCCAACGGCTTTGTCAGGACTGGGAAACAGAAAAGAAGGAAAACCCGCATCGACGGATGGTAACACCCGCGGCACGTAACCTCTTATATCGGGAAGCCAGGAGGGAAAATCTTTTCTGTATACGACAAATACCGCCGGGGCGCACCCCGAGGGCGCTTGTACCAACCATTGCCTGCGCAACGGGGGTGCAGATGTCGTCTTGTTAGCTTAAGTGACCCTGGGCTAGGCCGCAATGAGGCTCCGGTAGTGCGAATTAGTAGTTCTCCCAAAGCTCTAGACTTTGGATTTTGCCCCCTTTGCGCCAAACGCAGTCGTCAAAAGTCGCAACTGGGGCGGGCTAGCAAGGGACCAAGTTCCAAAAGCCCATGTCGAGCCTACATGATCATCAAAAGCGAAACGAGCTGACCCGGCTGACTCGACAGGGCCCCAGGACTGCCTGCACTTGGCATTATGAACTCCTTCCCAAAAAGGCAGGGCGCAAGAGGCAACGCGGCATTAGTAGCGCTGCGCTTTAATGAGCTAATGCTGCTAGCCTCCGGGCCGGCTCCGGGAGTCCGCCTCGCGTCTCCGCTACTACGAGCTGGAAAAGAGCGAAAAATCGTCGAGTAAAGCTCCAGGCCCGAATTGCAAATAACGAACGGCTACCTGATTGGACCTCGGTACGACGCCAGGCCACTTTGTGCCTGGTGATCGGCAGACGTATTTTTGACAGCAAACTGGCTAACTGGCAGCTCGCTTAGGCCAACCAAACTTCTAGTATCTACTACTATTATCAAGTCAGTCTTTTCCAACCTCCCATCCCCCTATTACTCGGTCGCTGTTTGTTCTCGTCCCCACTCCACCAATTCCCAAGGTCCGAGCGGGATCCGACCAGATGGCTCAGTATCTGGATCTTTGCTTCCGGATCTCCTTCATCGCCCTCCCAAGATCGATCCGTAACTTCCGGCCGGTTCAGCCCTCCTCTTCCAGAGTATCCCCCAGATCTCCCTCAGGGGGTTCCATTCCCGTACCATCATGCATGCACATTTACATTCGCTGCGGATCACTCACGACGTTTCCACTCCCATATTAAAAAAACCCCAGCCTTCCTGCTCCTTCTTGGGAGGCGCATATTATTGTCGTACGATGTCGCTGCAAGTTTGGCGTCCGGCAAATACTCTAGAGGACGACAGCGACCCCTCTCCAGTGCCTATCGATAACACTAGCATTTGGCGGCATTCGCTTAGTAGGTAATGGCAGACAACGCTGCATGCACCGTATTACGCTGCAGATACCGTATTTGACAGCCGAAATTGGGCGGTGCCCTCCTAGTTGATTTGGCGCGGCGCTAACCACCATTTCGAGCCTCCAGAGTCCAGGGCTGTCTGAATGAACTATCGGGGCCGGCTCCACCCTTAAAGCGTCCAGGATGGCGGGTCGGGGGACCGGGGTCTGTCGCGAGATCGCTTGCGTGCAACCGCCGGGGGTTTTCCTTCGGGGGAGCGGGCATGGCTGCCCAGCTGTTCCGTGCTTTCTCTGTCTCTCTCTCTCTGTCTCTCTATCCACTGCCACATCATTATATAGGCCCCCCTCACCCTAATGCCCTTTGTGCTCTGGGCCTTTTGTCAATTATAAACCCATCAATGCATCATTGCCCAGTCCGATGTCAACAACTACTCATCTCTTATCTCAATGTCGCCTAGTCTCCTTCTAGCGATAATTCTAGCGGTAAGCTACCTGTGCCTAGCGTCCAGGCACTCTTTTGCCGCTCCCCAAGTCGTTGGCCTAAAAGACACCCTGATGCCAATTGCAAGCGTGACGAGGGCTTCCTACTACTACTATTGTCGCTTTAGAATAGGGCTAGGCGAGTAACGGACAGCAGCGCATGGTCTAGTTACCACGTGGAATTTCAGCCACCCGCACCAACGAACAACTACCACATTTTAGTACAGGACGGCAGGTAACAAAACCAGACTAATAACAACTGGCTGGCAAAAACTTGCCGCCTCACCTGACCTTGCTTACAGAATCTCATCCAACTGGTTTTGTTTTGTTTTCGTAAGCGTGAGTTTTTCGCCGCGAGAAAGTCGGCCTGTGTTTCCAACCAAACTTTCTTCGGTGATGGGTCGTAGTTATAGAGTCACGAATCGGCTCGGAACATTTTATGCGTACTACTGCGTCTGAGAAGGCTGAGATCGGCCCCCCACTCGAGTTTGTGGTATAATATCCCGATATGGCCTCCACATCCAGCACCCCCCAATATGATACATATTACGTCGATGGCCAGATTGATGTGACATCTGACCTGTCAATTAGCGGCGGTATAGCTCGATGGTCAGTATTTGTATCATACGTAAGCGTGGTGGGGTTGGCTATTGATACACCACACGCTCTGGGACTGAGGGTTAACATTAAGCCCCTTCCATATTGGCTAGTACTGAACTTCTGGGCTAGACGACGTAGAAGGCGTGCCACCCATGCCCAAATCGAGGCCACAAATGCCCCCTAGCAACAGCTTCTAGGCCCATCTAGGGCGTCGAAGCTCCCACTAGGGGAGTATGTAGCCAGTATAGTAGTATGGCCAACCCGGAGAACGTGGGAATCCAGGAGTGTTCGCACTCGTTTGGGGACGATACCGGAAATGGTGTCCTACCGACTACCCACTCATGCCGAAGAACTAAACCCTGGTGATCGTCAGTCTTGGGGCCGCGTCTCTCGCAGCGGCCCGGTAGTAGCCCTATAGTATGGATAGCAAAGGATCCATTGGGTTGGGTGAATGTATAGTGTAGTACACAATCAACACAGAACGGCCCAGCCCCGCTGATCTCCTCGTCATGGTGCCTCGTCTTTGTACTGTTTTGATTACATGTCCATTTTTGGCACTCGGCTTTACGACATCCCAATTCTTATTTTCATTATGACTCGCCCGGAATGATCTGGGACCGAGCTGTGTAAGTGAGGCCTTGCACAACTAGGTGTCATCCATCGCTCGCTACCTCCTGATCACACAGGCGTATGGATCGTCGGTTTTTTTGTGGCTTTCCCTCATCACCCGTTCAACCCACAACTCGGGCTGTGTATTCTGCCTGTCCGCGGTCATATTGTATCTGCGAATACCTTTTTGAAACACAGAACGACAAGCCTCCCTGACTCGGGTTTGGGGGCCACGATGATATTTCCCCTGAAACCGACCTATAGTAGCGCTGGGCAGCTAGCAGTGAGGTGGGGGATGGTTTGTCCGCACCCGCAAGCTTCGCCCACCGCAGTTCGACTCCTGTTTCTCCGACGCTGCCGAAAAGGATTGACAGGCCCCTCTCATCGACATCATGGGGGCAACCCCCCTTCACGCTGTTTTTATGGTGGAGGGAGGATCGTGCACCAGGATCGTGCGTGACAGACAGACAGCCTCGATGGCGGGCCATTGTCCCACTGGGGACTTTCACCCTAAATTGCTTGACTCGTGCGTGCTCCGATCAGATCCAATCTCTCCGCTCGTATCATCCATCTGCCTTATGTCTGACGCATGCTTGGCCTACAGTGTGGGATCCCATAAGTAGTCAATTAATAAGCTGTGTATAGGGCTATTGTGGCTGTAGGCTCAGATATTGCCAAGGAGGACAACTTACCTGCGACGATCTTGCGTCTTCCCTAGAGCCATTGTTGCCCCGTGATGGGACTGGCCATCATAAACCAAGCCGTTCCGAGTTCGTCAATGTGTTTCTGAAGTGCTGTGTAAGCATTGCTAGCGACTTAAGCTATTCGAAGGAAATTCTCTAATCAGCGATCCGGGCCTTCCGAGGCACTATGCAGTAGATCACGGAGTGAACCCCATGATTTTCAGGCCAGAGCCAAAATGTGTCAGCTAAAGGTGATAGACATATGAATTCTTCTGTCTTGTACCCACATGTAATAGTAGTGATACATGCATGTGCACTTATATGTTCCCATTCTAGTTTATGTTTTACGATTATTGTATTATCAATATGAATTACTTCCTAGTTTTACGTCTTGTACTCTCCCCTGTCCCACACAGGCTCTTCTTCAATTAAGTACCCCAAGGCCACAACCTCCCGTGTCTCACAGGTACTCGATGCAGATGGCATCGCTGTGGATATCCATGACCTCGGCGATGGTGATGTTGGGCAAGATGTCGCCCATCCACAAATTGTGGTTCAGCGTGGTGACGGCGCCGCCACCGTCGCCAAAGTAGGGCACGAAGGCGCTCGCGGGCAGCGACTTGGGCTGGGCGTCGGCCAGGATGCTGAACGTGGCGACGTTGATGCCGCCCATGTCGGTCAGCCGGCTCGTGAGGTTTTTGGATTGCCACTGCCACCACAGCCTGTCGAGATTATTATGGTGCATGAAGGATAATGCATCCGCAGGACTAAGAGCCACGTCTAGCATGATGCCGCCGACGGCGAAGTGGCCGGCGACGTAGTTGGTGGACTGGTCGCAGAGGTCCACTTTGGCCTGCGCCACGAGGTTGAATTGGGACTGGTCCAGGGCCCGGGTCAAGCATATGGGGGCCGTGCGGGTGAAGTTGGACAGCAGCGTGTTGGTGACGTTGGCAAAGGGGCCGTCGACGAGGCAGCCCTTGGCGTCTGTCTTGTTGCTGCCGAAGCCCGTCTCGGCGTCGAAGATGGACGAGGCGTACAGGGGGCCGCGGCCTGATCCGCTTGCTCATCCCAGTAACTGGCGGCAAAGAAAATTAGTTGCTATGGTCCTTCCATTCTTGAGTAGAGTGGGAAAAGGGAGAGTGTTGGTATGTCCAGCTCAGGGGCTACCAGCACTGCCCAAAAAGGGGGTGTCACGTGCGCGCAGATAGGTAGAGCATGCAACTGGATATAAACCAATTGGATCACCACACCACGTACAATCGTACAGAGAACTCGTTCAAAAAGAAAAAAAAAACATAAGAAAAGAAAAAGGGAGGAACAACTCACGGTATGACGCCTTTGTAACCACAGTCGGATCGGAGAATGGCCTCGTGTACTGTCATGAAATACCGGTGCCACGGTAAGAAGGATCCCTGTCCGAAATTATTATGGTTAGATTGCCGAACCTTATTCCGCCCGATTGTGCGGTTTGACTTTGGGGCCAAGTAAGTAACTTACAGTAGTGTGAATATATTGCACTTGGGCGACATGAAGTGCCTGGAGCTCATCCCAGCGGCTGATAGAGCCGGCATAGCGGGTCTTGGACGGCGTCTCCATCAGGCAGACCTCGGCCTGGAGGAAGTCCTTCTTCTCATTGTCGGTCAAAGCCGTCCTGTGTCAAATGTCAGTAACCCAAATGTAACAAAACGGTTGCTGTGGTTGAAGTTGTGTAGACTTGACTTACCAAGCTTTACGGACTGAAGGGTTTGTGCAATCGCCCGATACAGAAGAAGCAGCTGCCAGAAGCAGTGCTGCCAGGGAGGTAATCTTCAACATGATGGACACCTGGCGGTTCTGCTTGCAGTACCAAAGCGAAAGGCTGGAGTTGAATAACCGCAGTGTCGAGAGATGATTCCGGCAGGCCTGAAGAACGAGGACAGGTTATCACTGTCTGGCTGCTGACTCTTGTTGCTCTCCCATACTCCTCATATATATATATATATACATGTTTGCAGCATATGGGCCCAAGAGCAGAGTATTTCCTTTTCTTCCCCTCCCCCAGCAGAATCATCGCGAGGGCCATGTGGGCCGATGGCTATCGGCCTGGCCGACGAAGAACATACTCGAACCGATCTCGGCTCATGCAACATTTCTCGCACACGTGGGGAGAACAGCACGAACTCCTGTCTTGATCCAGCTGATCTGCCCGATGCATGGAGGTGAATATCCAGCCCCTCGGGGCGCGCGCGCTTCTCGGACTGCATGGATTATCCAATACCGACAAAGCTAAACTCAAGACAGGGAAAGGACGTCAAAATGCCAGCGAGAGAGTATATCAATCCCACCTCCACTTCCCTGCTCGAAGCGGTTCCTGCGCGTGTCTGACTCGAACCCGATAGGTTCATCCTTGGCCGAACCACCAAAGCGTCGTGCGCGCGCGCCAAAGCGGTAGCCAGGGGGTTTGGCGGCAATTCCCGCGAAGGGGGACCACAACTTAAACATCGAGTGGGTAGGGATAAGCCGGGAAATTTTAAATTGGTAGGTCGTATACTACGCCCTATGGGTAAGTTTTTTAACCTTAAGTGAACCTCCATTCATGACCAGGTAGCTGGGGCCTTATCGTTGCATCGATCTCGGGAGGGGCCATCCCGGTTTTATTTCGTTCCCACGATCGGGCATCGCTACGCTACTTGTACTCTCCCCCTCGTTCGTCCCCATTCACTTTGCGGTGCTGCTACCCAAGTGTTGCTGGCTGCGACTCAGGATACAGCCGCATGGGCCTCTTCAGCTGTGTTCTTGGTGGATGCCGGATTCTCTGCTCATGTGGATTTCACGTGGCTTATTACTGTGTTCGTCACTTCTTCCCGATAACATCACGATATAATGGGGAAGATACTGCTCGTGCCATTTTTAGCAACAGGGGGAAAGTAGTGCAGGAAATTTCATTACAGAAACGTTTAAAATGCATGTGAAATCTTTACCACTCGATAACTACAATGTCGAGGGCAATTGACTCGCTGCAAGTCCTTTCTATACGAAAAGTACCTAGATAGCTTCAGTACTGACCAGCACCCATTGAGGTAGTAGTAACTATGCAAGGAATATAACATCTCTCCGGCTCATATCAAATGATAAGAAGGGGGAGAGGAATCGTCTCCTTGCCGACCACGCTTCGCCAGCGTGCGGTCCAGTATTCTAACGTCATTCCGTCCTAGCACACAGAGGGTGGTCCCGGTGCGTGGTGGACCTCGGAGTTCATGTTCGTTACCGCCCTACCAGGCCGGGCCAAAACATGCTTAAATACCTCCAAGCAGATCACCATGACTCATTCTACAGGTGTTGAGCCGGATAATAGATATTGGAGGTAGCAGATATGGGGCGCCCTAGAGGGGTATACGTATCTCTATATATAAAAAAGGTATATACATCCAGTTGATCGAAATAGATATTTCACCCCCTCTAGCCCTCGATATAGGGCTAAAACAGGGGTACAAGGGGGTAGGGTGGCATATTCACCGAGTCGAAAGGGTATACGTAGTAAAAGTTGCCCGATTAGGCAGTTAGCTGACCTATTACGGCAGGTGGATACGTTACGTGATATGGGTCGAAGGAGATTATGCATAAATATTCGTTGCCGGAGTCTTATCTACTATCAGGGGTAGGTCCTGTAGGTATCTTTTCTTTCACATGTTGTATTCCCACAAGGTTGGCTTGATACTAGATAGGAATATGTATCCAGGCTCCATGGTATGATACAACGAACCTCCTACATGGTGCAGCTTGCTGAAGTATTCGACCAACCCATTTGTGTGCACTGTCGAGGTACCTGTATTGATAATAGGTAGGCAACGTCGAGGGACACGAACGAGAACAAGCACCATGCCATCAAGTGCGAGCCCTCTAATGTTGAAGCAATAACAACTCAGACCATTACAACCCCCCGGGCCCTGATGATGATGCCCATTACCCGGAAGCTCTGCGACCTGGAAACGCTCCCCACTGATTCTGACGATTTGGCCTCCTTTGCGGTGGCTTGGAAACCAAGCAATCTGAGCTAGCATGTGATCGGAATCATGATAAGTCTGTGGAGCGGCCTGCATGGGTCCTCTAACATGGGCTGCGGGCAGGGGGGGTGGATTTCCTCTGCCGGCTCCGCCTAAAGACGGCAAGAGCCGCGAAGATGCCGACCACGGTCACGCGCCCCCGTTACTCAATCGGGAGATGATTTCCGGTTGTTCGTCTCTAAATTCAGCCGCCTGAGTTCGTCCCGGGGTTTAGCCCGTCCCATATTTGATATAAATATGTTTAAAGCATATTACTATCGTCAGCATGCCGTGAGTAGATAGACTGGTTTTCAGCAGCTAAGTGAATTGTCTGTCGGTCTCTGGAGGAGCGAATAGGGAATGGCCGATATTCTATGGGCAATCAGGAACCTGATTGTTTTGTCGCTCTGCGAAGATGATGTGTCCAATACAAAACTGCCGGCCAGCCGAGCCTCCTATGATAATATGTCGTAGGTCTGTTCCTCTGAAAAGCGGACGGATCTACCAGGCATGGCTTCATGAAGTAACGAATCTGAAATAGCATTTCTAATGAGGCTGAATATCCTCGAACAGCACTGGAGCGGTGGCTACGCATAAAGTATTTGATCTCCACATTATTTGCCGGCAGTAATCAAGGCTTCAGCCTGGAAGGAGATTAAAGAGGTTAAGTGCAACGGGTGCAAGTCAGTGCTCACTCCATCTGCACGAGATGACTAATTTGGTGACCGATGGGCAGATCGACCTACTGACATTGACAGCTGAGAGCCAGTAGAACGGAAACCAATTCGCACCCATTCAACAAGCATCTTAATCTCGGTATAGATTAGGTAAGCAACGTTATCCCTTGCATATAATTCGCTGTGAAAGACATGCAGCCTTCTCATAGCGAGTCGGGGCGTACCCTGTGTGTTTTAATATGGATGGTCGCCACACCCTGGGTATGTTAGCGTTGGTACATAATGTACAGGTGGAAATTCGCTTTACTACGAAAATCGTTGAAACCCCCGTATTTGTCGCTCCGTATCAAGACACTTTTGAGATTGAGAAACCGAAAACACAAGTGCATAATTTACCATGGCAGGGTTTAGAGAGTGACTGCTCACGAAGCCGCTGGACCGTGGACGACGCTGTCCACGAAAGGATATTTGAATTCTCGTGGTATGGTGGATGAGGTCCAGGAGCACCATCAGCCAACGCCATGCATGATAGTCTTGTTTCTCATTCCGTTAACACAATCTTTCGTCAGCAATTGTCGGACAGGAGCCTTTGCATTGCCCCTCGCCGGAGGCATGCTACTGTTGCGTTTGGGGTTTATGCTGTTGAGATGGCAGTCACGTGCCAGATCCCGCGCATGCATATAAGCCAGTTCATCCCCATCCCCTATGGCCACGCACACCTCCTCTCTTAATTAACCATGTTCTCTCTCGACTACGTCTCATATCAATTGGTGCGGCCTCACCTGCGATGATGGCTCGTGTGAGGGTGTATATCACACGCTGCCGAAATCCGCCAACTTACCTCCTATTAGGTGGCCGCATAATGGAAAGGAGAGTGAATCGAGAAACCTCTCCGGGCTTCATTTTTGAAAGATTTGGTAATCTAGGGACTGCTGGGGACAGATTGGGTTTCTTGGGAACCATGAAATCGAGTTATGGTTGGATTCACGTGACTCCTTTATATCCACCCATTTGCCTTGGATAATTGGGTCCCAAGAACAGCGAGAACCAACACCGGCCGTAGAAGTCGGCATATGGTCCTGGCGAGCAGCTGACCACATATGTACCAACGTCCGTCCGTAAAATTAAGCAATTGGTCTAGAAGGGGGGCACGGTCGGGGTCAGGCCCTTCGATGCGTCGGTGTAGGCGGCTCTCATTGGCCCGTCTCCTTCAGGAACCCACACGGGCCCCCTTTACGGATCGCCGGACTTGCATCCACGTACGATACAACCTCTGATTTACCATGAGGCTGCATACTTACTAGGGACTTAAAGTTTGACGTCAATTCATCCCCTCTCTCCCCTTTCGTGACAAGCTACAAGTCCGAAACAGCGTTGTTGACAAAGAACTGCTTGTCGTGCACTCGACTCCACGAATTTCGTGAAAGACGCTTGGAAAATGGATCCCAGTACTGCCTATGATACAATTACTGCAGCGGCAGCAGCAGGAGGAGAGACCAAAAGGTTCACAACGGGAGACGGCACGAACTACGTCTACACTTACTCCCCCGCCACCAACGCGTCGCAGCCGACGTTCCTGCTCCTGCACGGCTACCCTTCGTCCCGCCACAGCTGGCGCCACCAGCTTCACGCCCTCGCGCGGCGGGGCTACGGGGTGCTGGCCCCGGACCTGCTGGGCATGGGCGACAGCGACAAGCCGACCCACCTCGATGCCTACGGCTCCAAGCGGATCAGCGGGCACCTGAAGGAGCTGCTGGACCACCACGAAGAGGAGTCCCCGCGGAGCGACAAAAGCAAAGTCATCGGCGTCGGCCACGACTGGGGCGTCGCCGTCCTGTCCAAGGTGGCCGTGTGGTATCCCGACCGGTTCTCGGGCCTGGTGTTTCTGAGCTCGGCGTACTTCCCGCCCGGCGTCTTTTTTTATTTGGATGCGATTAATCGCAGGACCCTGGGGACGCTGGGATACACGCAGTATGGGGATTGGTACTTCTTCAACTGTTTCGACGCGGGACGGCTCATTGGTGAAAAGGTTGGTTGTGGCTCGGTGTTTCGTGCCCCTTCTTTGACAAGCTAGGCTTGGGGGGATAAAGAGAACAAAGACTAACAGGGGAAAACCCCAGCTCGAGTCTTTCTTCCATCTGCTCTATCACGCCGACGCAGCGGAATGGGGCCAAAACTTCGCCATGATCGGCGCCGCCCGCGCCTGGCTCCAAGTCGGCACTACTCAGCCGCTCCCGACGTGGCTGCGTCTCTACAGCCAGCCCGACGCGGCCGAGTCCTCCCTAAGCTACTACCGCGCGGCCATGTGCGGCATCTTCGAGGAGGACGAGGCGGTGCTGAGCGACGAGGACAGGAAGCTCAGAGTGCCCGTGGTGGCTATCGCCGGCGCCAAGGATCAGGTGTCGACCCCGGACGACATGACGGCCGTCACGAAACCTTATGCCACCGGCGGCTACACGGAGTGTTTGTTGGATGCGGGACATTGGGTTATGCTGGAGCAAAAGGAAAAAGTCACGTCGATTCTGGCAGAATTTGCTGAGTCACTGACCGCGGCACATCAAGTTTTGTAGCAATAACAATATTTTACAAAGTCGCCCCCCCAACAAGGGTGATTGATGGTATTACTAGAAAGTCTTTTTGAAAGAAGGAGTAGACAAGGACATTGTATAAGAAACAATAGAATGGAATAGTTCCATGTCAGCAAAACAAGTAGACTGATCTACTTCGCTCTTGTATATAGATACCCGTCTTGGGTATTGCCTTGGGAATCATTTCATACAATTCGATTAGCAGTAATATTACGCCCTGGCTTTCACTCCAACCCCGATTGCCCAAAATGGCGGACATCATGTTCAACACCGCCCAATCCCCCTCCTGCGCGACGAGATCCTCGCCATGACGGCCCACCAGCCGGGAAACACCGTCACCGTCCGCGCCCGCGTCGACAACCTGATCCGGTACGTCAACATCCCGCGCGACGTCCTCGACCACCACGGGCCCACCCTACTCAACAACGACGAGGCCGCCGCCCCTCCCAAGCTCCTGACGCTCGACTTCCCCAAGGGGGCCAAGTGTCTCCAGGTCGAGCGCGGTCTGGGCGGCGATTCGCTGACAATCCGCCCCCTGCAGATCGAATTGAAGGGGATCCAGGGCGTTTCGCACCGCGCCATTGTCGACCTCGACACCTTTACCATGGCGGTCCCGCTGCGCCCGGCCTCCCTGCTGCCCCCGCTCAAGGGTCGCAGCGCCCGGGTCTGGTTGGTGCGCCACCCCGATTTCGCCAGCCAGGGGACCATGCTCATGAAGCTCGCGGAGCTGCCCGACAACTGGATCCGTCCCGACGGCAGCCGGCTCGCCGACCTGTTCCGCTCGGAATCCACGGTCGCCAACGAGTTCGAGATGCAGCGCGACGTCGCCGCCCTGGGCCTGGGCATCGCGCCCGAGGTCCTGGGGCTGGTCACAGAGAAAGGTCGGGGCGTCGTCGGCTTCCTCATGGAGTACTTCGAGGACGCCCAAGACTTCCGGGAGCTGCACTACGCGACGTGTGGGTACAAGATGAGCGACGTCGACAAGCAGGGGTGCCGCAACGCGCTGCAGGCCATGCACGACCGCGGGTTCCTCCACGAGGACGCGGACCCCAGCAACTTCCTCCGGCTTCCGGACGGGCGCATCCGCATCATTCACTTCGAGAACGCGCAGCGCGTCAATGGCGAGGGCCATGTCCCCGGGTTTCCGAACAGGTCGCTGAAGACGGAGTGGGAGAGGGATGTGGAGCCCTGGTTGACTAGCTACTAGGTAACGCTGGTAGCCACTTGAGCGAGAAAACTGCGATGAAGAGTAACCTTGGGTGGTAGATGAAAAGAAATAGACAGGGTAGGTATCATACAGACGAGCCCCTTATTTCGAAGGGTTTTGGCCATGATAGTGCGAGCCCCTATCTTTCAATTTAATACTATCAGTAGCCCTTGTACAACGAGAATCACCCATGTGCTTATATGTAGTTTCTGGCATAGCATAGATTTGGTACAAAGACTATCGTCTCAAAAGCATGCTGACTATTTCCCATCCGGGACTGCTAGGCTAGAAGATTTGCATTGCCTAGGCCAATGACGATGTTTTGCAAGCTGAACCGCCCAAACTTCTCAGATAACGAATATACACCACAGCTGGTATCGCAATTGCAGCATGAGAATCAATAATAACCATCGTTATCGTCGATGTAGTAGTCATCGCCACCGTAGTCGTCGTATCCATCGTCTCCGTAGCCATTGTCTCCGTAGCCACCATGGCCATCGTCTCCGTAGTTGTCGTAACCATCGTGACCATTGTGGCCATCGTGGCCATTGTAGCCTTTATAGCCATCGCCTGCACGGTCGTCTTCCGCACTGGCTATGTCTTGTTCATCGTAACCTGCTTCAGTGTAATCATCGTTCTCCTGCTCCTGACGGAAACCCCAAGAGACATTATGGTCGTATGCGTCAAGATAGCCTTGTTGGATACTACCGAATTGTTGGACGTCATAATACTTGGCCACTTCGTATGGAGCCCCGAGTGCCTGGCTGTTCTCCTCTGGGTAGCTGTTTGCCGTGTCGCAAGAACCACTACGGTGACCTGAAGCATCACCGGAAGCTTGCGATGCGCTGTCAGCCTTCTGATCAGTGTCTCCTACATGGTCTTCGCGGACCGAGATGTAACGGCGGCCGTTGGGTGCCGTGTAGGTACTTTTGCCTCGGCCGTCGTTGTAGTAGGTGCTGCCGTTGGGGTTCTTGTAGTAGTAGCCGCCATCTCTGTGTCGACGTTAGATCTCGAGGGTGGCGAAGAATTCAGGTCGATACGTACCGGTTTGAGTAGTGATAGTTGTTGCGGTTTGGTACCGCATCTCCGTAGTCGCGGTGGCAGTAGTGATTGCCCTGCAAGTCCGGTCAGCGCGTCTAGGTTCCAAATCTGAATGAAGCGTTGCTGAGCTACCTGGCTATTGACGCCAGACGAGGTAATCTTGTACCCTTGGTCGTTCTGGTTAGGCATCTTGTGGCAAGAAGCGAAAGCCGCTCGGTAAGTGAGTGTAGTTGTGGATTGCAGCAGTGTTGAAATAACAAGTGCAGGAGTAGGTAAGATGATTGTGGCAAAGGAAAGTGATCCTAACACCACGGGGGACCAGCGCTGCAACGAGGACCAGTGAGTAGGTCTGGGTTATGTTGGGGCCAGCATTGGGTGATTAAGAAGACCTGACTGGTTGCCATGTGGAGAAACGACTCAGAAATTAGGTAGAAAAGTGTTTCTGTGTCTCCTGCATAGCGCCTTCCGAAACAGTAGACTCAGGAAACAAATGGCAGGCACGAACGTGTACCCGGTTCAGCTGTCTGACTCATAACCAAAAGACATCAAGCTGTTGGTGTAAGTTGCCAACCGAATTTTCTAACAGTCAGCTGAGCCTGGAAGACACAGACAGCATATAACATACATGTTTTTGTACTATTTTAGAGTAGCAATATTTGTTGAAATCACCGCTGTCTTGGACGTTTGATTTTGGCCGAAGCAGTTAAGAGCACAGCATCTGTATTTAACTACAAAGAAAAAAACAAAAGCTTGAAGTGATAATACATGATGAGCATCGCCAGACAACGCACCGGGTAACGACAGAAAGACGTGGAAGCCTCTAGGAGCCCCCTAGGTCATCCCCAAAAGCCACGAAACAACGATCCATCTAACCAAAGAACATACAAGAAGAGAAAGAAGGAAACCGAGAACGGAGAAGACGGAAGGAAAATGTCGTTCATCATCATCTCATAAATGAGAAGGCCACAGATAAAAAGCAATATGCATCAGCTCTTAGACGCAAGCAAGGTCGCCAGTAGACTGGTCGAAGGTGCAGGCCTTGGTGTTGCGGTAAGCAAGCTGTTCACGAGAAATGTAAGCATTATTGTCTTTTGAGAACTAAGAAATTCCAAGGGGTCCACTTACGTTCTGGTAGCCGCCGTCGCTGTGCGTGTAGAAAGTGTTGGGCGCCTTCATGTAGAGGCAGTCGTAGTTGGTGTTGAGGGCCCCCAGCTTGAACGAGACGCTCGTCTTGCCGTCCGTGTTCTCCGGGTTGGAGACGCTGTAGTCCTTGTTGTAGCAGGCGGCCGCCACGTACTTGGCCGGGTCCGGGTTGTTGTCCATCATGGCCTTGGTCGTGGCCTGGGTGAAGTCCTGCCGCGCCTTGTCCCAGTTACTGATGTCCTTGACCAGCGCCGTCGCGGCGTTGACGGCCCGCGTCGTGAGGTCCACGACGATGGCCGTGCCGGCCGTGGTGATGATGGTCGTGAGGATCTCGCGCTTCTGGATGTCGGAGCCGGCAGAGCCCTCGTCGCGCTTCTCTTGGGCTTGGCTGTCCCCGGAAGAAGACTGGGTGGTTGGCAGTCGAGGTTAGCGTTGTTTACCAAAGAGGGTTGATGCTGAGAAAGGGGGCTCCCAGGCAGGAAGGAGTATTCCGATCCAGAATGGGTTGACTTACAGCAACATCTCGTGAGAGCTGCGGGAGGCGAATGGTGAGCGCGGAGACTGAAGACGAGGCCACAAGGGCGGTGGTGAGAGCGGTGGCGACTGAGAACTGCATCTTGACGAAGTGAAAGAAGTAAGTTGATTGAATTGGGTTGAAAGTTGGAAAGAATGTGTTGGAATAGTTTGAAGTGAGTGAGCTGTGTTGTAGCTGTGAAGAAGTGGATGCAGAAGAAAGAAAGAAGAGATTGTTGGAGGGGCGAGACTCAGGCTCTTATACACACTCGAGAGGCCATTTAGGGACATATGAAGACTGTCAGCGCTGTAGCGGTAAGTCTTACTCACATCGTAGATGTCATCATGTCGTTAAGGGGCATCAATGATCATCTACTAGAGGCAACTCAACTATATAGCCAAGACAAACTATTTGGACGAAAGTGGTAAGTGGTGGTTGAATAACAGGGTAAAAATCAAGGCCAAAAATGTTTCCAAGCGGTTATTTCTCCAACTATAACCTGCTGACCCCCACGTGTGTCTATATTTAGCCAAGGCCCCTGGAATGGGGAGGATGTTCGAATATGTTTGATTTCGTCGGTGCATACGGCCGGAAAAGAAGCGGGGAAAGAACGTTTCGTCTGAAAGGCGATCAGGGTCCTTGGGTTGATCCTGGGGCTGAGAACAGATCAGCATGAGGCGCATCCCGGTTCTGCGGGGCGGCCGGGCCATATTTAGGTTTTCGATGTTGCATGAATTCATGCACATGTCAATTTTCGATTTAAAATATTCTTTAAACTATTAAGGGAATGATAAACGGCTAGTACACCGGCTCGAAGGAAAATGGGACGGTAAACTTGGAATGAGAAAATACAACCAACACAGTAAGAAGATGTCGTCAGTCATTAATCAGAACGAACCCGCATTATTGTCTCTCCCCTTTACTCTCAACAGGTGCCAGTTTGAAAAGATCACCGGGCCCCTCGACAGCTTCAGTCTTGTTAAAACTATCATTGCGCCACTGATGGAGTTTTGCTCGCTCGATCTCATCTCGATCTCGGATGCCGTAGAGGTAAGACTTGAACTCTTCGTTCAGGTTCATGACCTCCTTGAAATGGTGGACCTCGACGATGATGGGATCTTCGAAGTCAGGCCTTTGCATCTTCCTGGTTTCAAACTCAGCCAGGGCAATGGCCGTCTGCAGAGCGTTAGGAATCTGCCGCCCGTTCCAGTTGATTTCGAGTACCTCTGTTGTCTTGAGACAATTTCTGACGCCATTGCTGATAATGATTTTGCCTTTACGTTCCTTGGAAAACTTGCTCTAACACACCGTTTCGGGATATATCGTAGTAACGACGGTCGAGGAAGACGTCGCATTCATCTATCAGGACAATAGCGCGCCACTGGTCCGCGATGGATAACCACTTCGTTAATGCGGCCTCGACAGTGTCTTCTTTGACGCCAATGTCGGATATGGTCAGATTGAACAATGGGCGCCTTCTACGTATTGCAATGGACTCTTTATGTCATCAAATGTCAAATCGCGTCCCTTGCTTCAGTCGGAAGAATCAGCAGGTATATGGCTCGAAGACCAACGTAAGTTTTGATGACTGAACCATGAAGGTTGTGACTGTTTCCGAACCTGACAAACGTGTATAGCCGACGGAGGTGAACTGTCGTCGGGGACACTGACAGGCGTTTACATGCTGACGGTTCTGCGTCAACTCCACATCCCCGCCGTCTTGCATTTCATCGCGTATCCGCACCGCGAGACTGGCCAGCGGCTCAACAGGGAACAAGAGCTCCTCAAGGCGTCGTGCTCCCTGGCATACCAGCTCGCCGAAGCTCTCCCCGACTATGCCAGCTTCTCCGCCGACTTTGACTTTGGCGCCCATATGGAAGCCATGCGGGCCAGCTCAGAGGCAGATCCAATAGCCGCAATCAACGCCGCGATCGACTTGATCGAAAAGTTCATCTCCTTCGGCCCGCTCCTGCTCTTCTGCCTCGTCGACGGGGTCCAGCTGCTCGAGAGCTACAAGAACCCGCCGCGGCTGAACGGCGTGCTGCGGCGGTTCGTGGCGGCGCTGTGTAAGCCCCTCCAGCAGCGAACCTCGGCGGATACTGAAAACACACAACCCGTACTGTTTTAGGTGTGGTCGGCACTCGCTGGATCTGGTGATCCAGCACGCGGCCTTCTAATTGCTTGGTTTCATTACGGGAGCAAATAATAACACGTATAAGTGTATGAAAAGGAGTGTGTATTGCTGATCAATCTATCATACATCGAAAATCATCGCAAATCATGTTTTATACCCCCTTAATTTTAAGGTTGGGGTCGTGCTTATTACCTAATCCAGCGGTTCCCAGCCCTGCTACAATACGGGAGGGGCCAGCAGGATCTTCAAGGTGCTTGCCTCGACGGACGGGCATTGCGACCTACTGCAGATGGCCGTCAAGGCAAACATACTAGTACACCGGGATTTCCATGAGGAAGAGACGGGGGAGCCGCTGGATATCCGGAGCAAGGACTTCCATCATCGGTATACTCCTGGAACTTAGCCCCTTATACCGGGCCAACGACTCATACTCCCCTTTTGTTTCTTTGCCTACACCTCAGATATACAGAGACCACATGGCATTAAGAGGCAGTACGATAGGGGATAAGACCCAGCAATCACTCATCTATAATAAATAATCAGGATCTTATATTGCAACACTATGCCACCAACCCAGCCTAATATGTCTTTTATTTATTTTGGAATGCCACTTGCTGAAAATGAGGGGAGCCTAATAATAAAGCTTGTTGCATTGATAGGACTGGCTGGCACAGTCATTATATGTAAGTACACATTCAAAGCAAGAGTCTCCTCAGATGAAGAAGGGGAACTAATGTATTTCGCAGATGCGACAGGTGATCGCTCAGTGCCTGATCTAAGTATCTAGCTAAGTACGCCCAAATTACGATTAAGAAGTCATCAATAATATCCCAAAAGCCGTCATGTCAAAACTCATTCATCAAGTCGTTAATGTCGTTTCCAAGTTGCTGCTGTGCAACCACCACTCTCAAGCCACGGCGGACATTTGGTAGGGCTTCATGGAGATCGTCGAAGGCGTGCACTTGACCTCTCGGTCAGAGTAGACCTCGCCAATCTTCCAGTCGGGGTTGGTGGTAGTCTCGTCGGTGCAGTCCAGAGTCAGGTTGACCGAGCCATTGGCATTGAAGCGAGCACTGATGAGGTATGTTAGCATTGTGACCGGAAGTAACGACCACTGCCGGAAGAGGGAAGATAACACTCACGGCCACTGGGGGTCCTCGTCGCTGCAGACCCAGGTCTGGTTGATGTTGAGCAGACCGCTGGGACGGCTGAAGTCGAAGGTGGTTGCGGTGGTGGTGCCGTTGGGACCACCGGTGCAAGAGTACGGGATGGAGCCGTAGAAGAAGTCGCTCAGCTGGTTGCTGGCGGCGCTGCACTGGACCTCGTACAGCAGGGCCGGGTTGGACAGCTTGAAGTTGACATAGCCCCAGCTGTTCTGGTGGGCCGGGGTCGAGAAGATGTATGACGCATGGTAGTCAAAGTCCTTGACCTCCCAGGCAAAGTTGTGGAAGGCAGCGGCCTGGCAGCCTTTGTTGTCGTCCCGTCTGCCGAGGGGTGAGGCAGCTGCCAGGGGCAGGAGGGCAGCAAGGGCAATGACAAAGGACTGCATTGTCAATAGGGATATGTCACGGAAAGTCTGCGTGCGAGTGTCTGATAATGAGCAAAAGCTTAAGTAGGCAGCTTGCAAAGTTAATGGTTGGTGGGTGGCGGGCAGTGGATGGAATGAGGTTGGAGTGATCAAGGAAATACGTCAATGTTCATCGTGGAGACAAAGACCCAGATTATATACCGAGCCCAGGCGCCCACTTACCCCGACCAAATCGGCCCACTAGCTCACCACATTTTCTGACTACTACTGTGTCAATCATTGATGGCCTAGCGATTGTGGGAAGAACAAACAACCGGCGGTGGGAAACGGAGAGTGACGTCGGGATTGGCGATCTTGGGCCCCCGCTAGGAACTCGTATTGGCTTGGGCAAGCGACCTTTTGCTGACAGCTGAAGCACATTCCCGTCCTGTTTTTGGTGGGGTGGGGAGAGGCGGCATAAGGTTTTGTGCCACCGATGAGCGAATCCGAGCGGAGGGGACGGCTAAAGCTGAAGGACTCTGGTCTTGCCGGCCCAGCCGACCAATGGGCTGACAGGCGCCATCGTATTAGCAGTGCATATCAATGCATAGCGTGCGCTGCTGTCCGTCTTGGTCGCAACTCTATGCGCGGGGCTCCTTCCATTAGTTTTACCCCTCAGGGTCAGTACATTAGACTTAGTAAAGTTATAATTTCTTTATTTGTATACCCTCCTAATTACCTAATTCTTTTAATTATACTTTTAAACCCTAGTTTTATTAATATTTAGTATAAAGCTTTATTAAAAGATTATTATTAATATTTCCTTTTTCGGAAATAATACGTTATCCGTTAGTTTTTAATCTATTTTTTAATTTTCCCGTCTGTTTTTATAATAATATTATTAAAGTTTTATTTTATCGCTTAATTAATTAATTCTAATAACGTTTACCTAAAAATTATTACTTTTAAATCTATAATATTATTAACCTTATTGTCGCCGTTTCTATTTAATTCCTATTTTATTATATTTATTCTCTTTATCGTTAAAATAATTACGTTAAAATTTAAACCTCGTCTAATTAATTTAATTTATAGAAATAAAACCTCTTCTTAAATATCCGGAGTTATTATTTTCTAATTCTTTAAAAAATTAGAATATTTTTAAATATATATCTTTAACGCGTTAATTACTTCCTGTTCCTACCGTAATAAATATGATTATAATTATTAATTCGGAAAGTACGTCGCGGGGTAATTTATCACGCTTCCTTATTAATTTAATTTATAGATTCCACTCTAAAACTTAAATTTCGTTATCTTAACTTTCGTTAAGAAGATTAAGGACGCCACTTTCCTTAATATAATTTAATTTATTTAAAATCGGAAAACCTAATTTATAAAAACTTTATCTCCTTACGCTTTTTAAATTTATTAATTTTAAATAACTTCTAATTATAATATTATTAGGAAACGACTCCTTTTAATAAAGTTTATCTTTAAAAGAGAGCTTACCTCCTCTTAATTAAATAACCTTATTTCTTAAATAAAATTCGGTTTATTTCCCTCTACCTGATATTAAAATATCTATTCCTAAGGTACCTAATCTATCTGTTTATAAATAATTTAATAGTTTAAAGGTAGTTAATAAATAAATTAATTAATTATATTAATAATTTAAAGAAACCGGATAGGAATTAAAGAATTTTCTTATTTTTAAAGTAATCCGGGTAATTAATATATTTATTAAAGGTAATATAGCTATTTACCTTAACTTTAATACCGTTCTTTATAAAATTATTAAATATATTTTTTTAAAAAATACTACCGGTAAAGATTTTAAAATTCTTAAATAACGTTTAATTATTAAATATTTAATTAAGCCGGTTAATGTAATTATCTTAAAGATAGACGATTTAACCCGTATCGCTTAATAAGATAACGAACCCTTCTCCTAATATTATAACCGAATTTAGAATACCTTCCGTTAGGCTGGCGGAAGAAACCGTTTAAAAACGGGAATAAGAAATCTTGTTCCTATCGAAATTACTTTTTTAAAAAACGTTATTAATAGATTCGTAAATAGTCTTTAAAACTTTTAATTAAAATAGGAAGCTTTAATAAATAGAGCTCGTTTATCGGATACTTTATAATAATATTACGAAATTATTTAGGATTATTAATAAATTATTAAAAATAGAGAATAAATCGTTTAAAAAAAGAACGATTAAATTTATATCGATATTATTAAAAAAGCTTTAATAAAAAATAAGAACTTAATAATAAATTAGGCCGTAAAATAATATTAACTTTAAATAATATTATTAAATATAGATAATTTCTAACTATATCTTTAATATATAATATAAATTCTTTATATTAATAATATATAATTCTCTTCTTTTCTTTAATAGTTTCCCTTATAATAATAGAATAATACTTATACTTATAATTAAAGTCCGTCTATTTAAATAAATTAATCCTAGTTTTAATCGTAAAGCTCTATAATTTATTATAACTACGGGTTCTTTAATTATATCGCTAAAAACTATCCTTAAAAGCGATAAAATAATTTAAAAAAACTTAATATAACCCTTTCGTTTAAATAATATTTAAACTCTAATATTACTATAGCTAATAAACCTTATAAAGCTCCTTAACTTCCTAACCGGATTATATCTAAAAAATTTATTATTAATAAAATAACGAAATTAAATTCTAATAAACGTATATATTTCTAATATAACGTTATTAAATATATTTAACCTAAATATAACGCTCTATCTAATAAATAGCTTTCTTAATAGAAATAAATTTATTTAAAGGCGATAATCTTTTTAATAAAAAAATATAAGAATCTCCTAAATAATAAAATATAATCCCGTTCCGCTTAATTATATTATAAATAATTTATAAAAAATAACGTAAATATATTAATTATTTCTCCTTAAATAATAAACTTTAACTTAGCTTCTATTAGTATCTCGGTTTATTTAATAAATAATAAAGCTATTAAAATAAATAAAAACCTAAAGATTAAATTAGCCGTTCTCTAAATAATACTTTCCGTTATAATTACGGAAATATTTAAAAAACGGAAAGCCGATAACGGTATTACGATTCCTATCCCTTTTATCCTAAATCTATTAACTCCGTTAATTCCTTTAATTAAAGAAATAAAGAAGAAAAATAAAAAGGTTAAAAAACCTAAAAATCCTAACGTTATCTTTAAACCTTTAAATAAAATTAAAGGAAAAAAGGGAGATAGTTTTTTTAATTATAAAACTTTATTAAAATGTATTATAATTAAAGTCTTTTTTTTAAACGTTTTCTAAATTAATCCTAACCTTTATAAAAATATAAGATTCCTATCTATTCGGGCTTTTAATAAGGTAAAGATTAAAGCCCGTTAAATAAATAAAATAAAAACTATATTTAACTCCTCCTTTATAATTATTTAACTTATATAGGTATACCGAGTACTTACTACTTTAAGATTCGTTAATAACTAAGGAAACATTATCTCTTATAACCTTCTTAACAATCGTATTTAAATAAATTAAAGAAGTAACGTAAATCTAATTCACCCGTCTCTTTTAAATTATCTAAAATTAAAACGCTATAAACTATTTAAACTTAATAAATATAATCTATTCTTTATTAATTCCTTAGGAAAGAGAGATCCGGTTAAAGAATTTATCCTATTAAACGTTAAAATATAAAAAATTTAAAGATCCGTATAAACTCTTATTTAACCTCCCGGTAAAAATAATATTATATTAATTATCCTAGGACTTCCTTAACTATTCAATATAATAACTAAATTTAATATCCGAAATAATATTATTAAAATTAATAACTCTAACGTTAATAAAAAACCCGTCGTTATTTAAAACCTACCCTTTTACTTTAATAAATAATATAAACTCTTATTAATTTTAAAAAACTTATTAAATAATAAGGAAGATAACTTATTAAATAAAGATATATTAAACAATAATTCGGAAAATTAAATTTTCCTTTTAAACCTAATTAAATTATTAAAAGGATTAAAATAGAAATAATATTATTTAATATAATCGTTTTTTTAAAAGAAATAACTTCCTTAAACGAATAAGAATCTGTATTCGTAATATAGAAATAATCTTATATATACGCCTTTAAATTAATAACTATAATAAAAAATAAATAAATCTATTAAAAACTATAAAGCTATTTTAGATCCCTATCTTTAAAGGAGTTATATTTTAAATAAATAATAATTTCTTAAGAAGCGGAGGTACGGTTTCTTTATACTTCCGAAAAAAAAATCGTCCGATAAAGATCTTTCCTATTAAGAGATGGATTAAACGTCGTCCAATCGACTTAAATATATTAAATAAAATTATCTCTTCTTAATTTAAAAAAAATAATCCACAGTTTAACCTATTACTTCCTAATTACTTAAAGATAAAATATATAAAAGTATAATATACCTATAAAGACTACGGAATTAAATCTATTATTAATATAAAGACTCCTATAAATCTTTATATATATCGCGTCCGTTTAATAAAAAGAGTTTAACCTTAAAATCGGTCTAAACGGAAATTCTAAACCTTAATTAAATTATATTACTTTATTAAATTAATATAAACTTGTCTCGATTCCGGTTTCTATAAATTAATAATAATAATTAACGGAGAGCTATTTAATTAAATTACCGTACCCGTTTTAATCCTTAAAGATAAAGATATTAAGGTTTATAATCCAAATTTAAAGTTAAGAATAATAATTAATTATAGTAAAATAAAAGAATAACTTCTTAACATTAACCTTCCCCTTCTAATAAATATATATAACAGATTATCTAACTTTAAAACGAAGTTATTCTACTATTTTAACTTTAAATATAAATATTAGGGAATATTTATTTATTTAAATTATCGATATATCCTTATATTTATTATTCCTAAATTTATTTAACTCCAGCCTATATATATTCTTTAAAGAATATAAAGTATAGGTTATTCTATATTAAAATTAATTAGGATTATAATAAACCTAATCCTAATCCTATTTTTTAAACCTTCCCTTATTACTCCTAGCGCTCCCGGGAAAATAATTAATTATTCGGAATATATTAACGATATTATAAGATAATATAAATTAATAAAAAAATAATTTAAATAAATCGAGTATTACTTCTTATTACGCATCCTTTAATCTATATTAAAACTTTCTTTCTCGAAATATATAATAGCTTTTAATAAAATTATAGCTTTAAACATTATTTATTAAATTAAAAGAAAACTCCTCGTTAAATTAAAAAGAGTTTAACGTCTCCGGAAATAACCCGTCCTTATAATATAAATTAAAATTAAATTATTTATAAAAGTATTTACTCCTATCCGGAATTAAATTAAGAATTATTTAGAAATTAACCGCCTTTTTATACGTTTATAAAGAAATATTCTTTAATAATAAAGTAATATTAAAGTAATAACATTTATTATTTTAAAAGAAAAAGGAGCTTCCGCTATTAAAAAATATAGTTATATCTTTAACGTTTTTATTAACCTTTATTCTAACGCTTCCGGATATAAACTTAAATATTATATTTTATAGATTTAGGAAAAAGTAATATATTTTTTATTATATAACTCCTTCCTTTTTATTAAAATTTAATATAATTATAGAACCTATAAACGAGAGCCTTTAAATATTATTAAATTTTATAAACGATATAAACGATGTTTCCGGACCGCAGTTCCCTCTATTATCTATATTAATTATAAATTTCTTATCTTTTTCCTAAATTTATTATTTATAAAAGGGATCTATACTAAATAAATTAATAAATTAAAATCACTTAACCTTCGAATTATCTATATTAAAGGAAAGAAGAATAAAATAGTTAACGCGTTATTATAAATTATCTTTCTAGATAATATATATAAATTAAACCTATTATAATATAATTATTAAGAAAACGGTATTTAAATATAGAAAAATAATATTAACGGATATAAATCTATATTAACGGAATTAAATTAATTAAACTGTAAAAAGTTAATTAATAATTTAATAATTAATTAAATAAGTTCTATTTAAATATAGTTAAATAATTTAAATTATAGTTATATTATATAAATAAGGAAGATTCTTCCTTTAAACGAGTTTAATTAAAAAGAATTAAAAATATAAAGGAATATCCTATTTATTTTAATTATTTAAATTAAAAGTAGATTTACTTCCTTATAATTAGTTTTAAATATTATTTAAATGTTACTTTATTTTTAAAATTCTTAATACTTTAACGTTTAAAACTTCCTAATAATTATTAAAACTTCCGTATATAAACATTTAAATTAAAAAGCTTTTTAAAATAGATATAAACCCTTTAAGAAGAGAGACGGTTTCTTAAAATACTTTTAAAATAATATTTAAAGGAAATGTCTTTTAAAATACGAAATTTCCAATACCTTCCTAAAAGCTTATAATTTTTTTAAATATCTCGTTATACGAATAACCTTACGCCGACTAAATATTATAATCTTTTAACCGATAATAAGAAATAATATTAAATAATATATTCTAGGCTATCTTTAATATATTAAATATAACTTTATAAAACTTAAAATATTAAACCTTCCTATTATTATTTACGTTCTTTTTTAAATTATTATAAGTAATTATATTAACCCTTTTCCTTAATCCGAACGAGGAAATTAATATATTCTCTACTTTATTAATATATTTATAAAATTCGGATAGGTATATTTAACGCCGGATATAATAAAAGAAATAACCGATTAGGAGATCGAACTTTAAATAAGGAATTTTAATATAATTCCTTTAGCCTTCTATTTTAATTCAGGATCCGCCTTTATTTCCGGAAAATTAAAGAATAATTTAAAGAAAAAAGGCGTTATTATTATTAATATATTAGCTATTTCTTATAAAAATATCGGCCTCGTGGAATTATTTAACTTTATTATTTAACTTATATTAAATAAACTATTAAACGATATTTAAACTTAATCCGGAAAATCGGTTATCTTAAAAAACCTTACTTTATCTATTCTAATTAGATAACTATTTCGTTAAAAAATAAGAATAGATTAGGACCGCGCTTTTCCGATAGTTTTACGGATATTTAACGGAAGATATATAGAATATATCGGAAATTAACCTATAAAGCTATTTTATAATATTTCCGTTAAAGGAGCTTTAAAAACAAGTTTTTCCTTAAATAATTAAAATCTTAAATTAGCTTTTTTATAAACCGAGTTCGTTTTACCTTCTTTAAAGGAATAAAGAGATTTAATAAATAAATATCTAACTTATATATAATATAATATTAAAATAACTCGCGAATATTACGAATTAATTAAAATTAAATAATAAGTTATTTATAATAATAGGATTTAAATATTTTTATTAAGAGATTACGTTATATTATTATAAGAAAGGAAGAGACTTAAGTTAGAACTTAAATAAATAGGCCCTTTTATTATTAAATCTATTATTTTTAAAAGTCGGTCCTTATTCTTTTTAAAGAATTTAAACAATTCGATTATATCTAAAGGAAGATATAAATATTATAAAAATTCCCTTAAGCCCTTTATTCTTAAAACGTCTTACTTTAGAAGAGACGGAGATTTAATACTTCTTATTTAATAAAAAACTCGTCTCCCTCGAATAATTAAATAAAGAGATTGTTAAAAGGAGATTAAAAAAAACGCGGAAATAGAAATATAGTTATTAAACGGACATATTTATTATATATATTAATTAAGCTTATTTCTTAAATTAACTTTTATTTAAATAAATTAATTAAAAAGTTTTAAGAAATTTAATCCGTATATAAATAGAAGAGCAGAATTATAGAAGAAAAACGGTAATATATATTAAGTTTACGTCTATTAAAAAACGGGGGCGTCCTATCTTTTCCCTTAAATATACGCGGGGCTCCTTCTATTAGTTTTACCCTTTAGGGTTAGTATATTAGACTTAGCAAAGTTATAATTTCTCTACTCGCACACCCTCCTAATTACCTAATTCTCTTAATCATACTCTTGAACCCTGGCCTCACTCTCTAATGTTGGCCTAGACACCCCGCGCCCCACGCCCCAAGGAACGTTACACGGAGAAAAAAGTCTTGCTGGTGCTCGCTGGTTCCGTTTGTCCTCTCTTGCCATGCGCCATGCGCCATCCGGAGCACGAGCACTGCGTCTTCAGCAGACGCCTCTGATTCAAAGTGCTATTCTTAGCCTCGTATAGTCGGTCAAGCGACTTCTCGAACGGCCCGATCAAGGGACCTCAGGTCGCATCAGCCTTTGGCTGACCGCCTTGGTGGCTGGGATACGTGCATCGCATCGACCCGCTCTGTCGACCATTGGTTCTATTGCCAGCGCACTGCCAATTCGGGAAGCCGCCTCGACGTCAGCAACGAAGCCTCCGAAGCATTTTCGCATTTCTGCTTCATGCATTGGCTAGTGAGCGACTTGGAGGACACAATGTTTCCAGATCCACTACAACGTCGACCGACATCTAGGGTCTGGATTTCGCTGTATAACAGTACTGCATGACTTGGGCATGTTCGTCATGGACACCAACGGGCAGAATGCATCGCGATGATCTGGTGCAGCGGTGCCTGGTGCCTGACCCGATTATTGGGTAGCGGCGCGGAGTCTCGTCGTTTGCTTCAGACGCAGGTCCGATGACAGGGTCAAGTGTAGCCGGACGGCCTAGGAACAAAACTCCTCGCACCACTTAGGCGCAACTCAAAAACTGCGAACAAACACCGAAGCACTCTTCCCTGTCTTGCCTGACTCGGCCAGGCACATTCTCCCTCGTTCACGTCATGGCGTGTCGAGATGATCCAATGGCCCCGCCGTCTCCGAGCTGCCGGTTGCAGTCCAGATGGGTTTGCAGAGCCGCACCGGCCAGACTGATTCATTCACGTTGATAAAGTTCCGCGCGGTTAATTTGTCGTGGTAATTGAATTGATTGGGGGCCTTTTCCAAGTGGAGCTGTCATCGGTCTCCTAAAATCAGTCAAGAAAAGTCCCCGAAATTTTCCTTGGACACAGGAGATGTTCTCGAAGCCAGCGAAGGATTACAGTGTCCGACAAGTCCAGGGAGCCCAGCAAATCGATCAGAGGTGCCCCGGGCAGTGAAAGCCTTATGCACGATCCCGCCGGGTTTAAGGTTGAGAGAGGCTGGGCCTTCCCCGTCAGCTCCACTCCACCCGATAGAGTTGACCCTAGAGGCGACCCTAGAGGCGACCCTAGGCCAGACCGTTTTTGAGTTTATTTTGCATGCAAGAGCAACCGAGAAATTCATGCTCGTTTGCACTTTTGATGAACCGGCCGGCCAGCGCCCGTCTCCGCGCATCAAAGCCTTTCCACTCGGTTACAATTACCCCGGAAAGACGTGAACATGCGTTTGAGGAATTGATGGTTTTCGAGACACCAGATCAAAGCGGACTTGTATATGCAGTCTCAGAGTGTTTGTGTTTGATCGTAAGAGTCAACAGAAGTCTTATTAGTTGATGACATTACCAACGAACTACTTATGGTGCTGCCCAATGAAACCAAGACATTGTAGTAGTAATACCAACCCCGGGCAGTAAGGACCCACAATGTTCTAGCCATCCTCTACCACTTCACGTCCGTATGCCTGCCTAACCATGCATTCCACGTCGAGCGAGTATGCGTATATCCGGGTCCGTCTCGTTGTAAAGCCTGCCCATGACCTCTCGCAGCTCGTCAAACGTCACCGCAGGCTGCGGTCTCTGCCAGCCCAACTTGGTGGGCAGCTTTTCGTTCTCTAGCGAAAGGGGGCCGGCCACAGCCATCCCCTCAAGCGTCAGCAAACAACATTAGGTAGCAGCGAGCCTCTCGCGCTCCGACTCCGGTAGGTAGGGGTCAGGGTAAGGAAGGTAGGACTCACCGAACAGGTACTGCACTACATTCCTACGTGCCGTGTAGTTCCCACGCTCGCCCAGGATGATGAGGTACGCGGCGGCCTCGCCCAAACTGAAGCCCGAGCCGAGGTCACTCAGACTGTACTGCGGGTTGGTCGCGTTGGAAGTCCGGATGCGTGCCTGTCGTGCCGCGGCCGCCATCGTGGTATTGATAACGGGGCCGTGCCAGTAGGATTGCGTCTCGGCGAAGATGGTGCGGTTGAATTTGTCAGGGGGACCGAAGTAGGCATCTTGGCGACTGTTGAGGTTGCATCACGACATTGGTTAGAGGAGAGATGTTCTGATGTGGTCCACCGAGGCCAGGAAAGAACATTGGCTTACCTGAAGCTGGCATCGTGTTCTAGGACGTTGTGGCGGCTCAGATCTGCGAGCGAGTAGGCTGTCGCGTTCGGTGCCGGGTTCGTCGTGATGGCATTGTCGAAGAGGAACTGGCCGAGTTCCTCGTCGATGTTCAACGCATCGGCAAGCGCCTTCTTGGTGATGGCGACATTGATGTTTTTGCCATCGTGGGGAAGATAGGCGTGACTGTTATTCGAATTTAGGCCAACTATGTCCAATCTATTTATTCGAGGAAGAGAAGCTCGATTCGGAGACACCGAAGAAATATTTATTTTGTCTCAGGCTTGTAGACCTTGCTCTCAAGCAACGACGTCGCACAACGAGCAAGTAGAACTAACGGGTCAGCGACTTACTTTGCTAAGCTATTCAACATGGGACATGGCCCTCGTACTGGTGGCAAAAGTCAGTCGCCCATACACCAGATGGTCCCATGTGGGAAGAGGAGGGTGTCTTACCATCGCCAGGTCCCGGGGGTGCCCAGTGAGGATGGGGATGCGCATAGCTAGGTGCAGCAGCCCAAAGGGCAATGATAATCGAAAGAGACATCATTTTGCTTGAGTAGAATCTGACGGCTTTATTTTGCTGCAAATGAGAGAGGATGGCAGTTACAATAATCCCAGAAATGGCAGTGTTAACTAGCGATATATATCTATCAAATGTTTTACTACCTCACAAGTCTTTCCAGTCAGCCTTGAGTATATGAGCCTGCGATATGACATGCTAAGTTAGATTAGTTGAATGAGATACGAGTAGTTAATCTTGCTGCCTAGCGAGTCCCGCGTCCCGGCTGAAAAAAGCGATTGCCGCATTGCGTATGCCGGGTCGGGCGGACTGAACTGCGCCACGGGCTACGGCACGTCGTAAGCTTAATTGACCAATGGCCGAGTCCAATTTGTTGTCAACGTTGCTTATGGCGTCGATATATGATCAATTAGGCTTGCTCATCGGTCTGCGTAGAAAACCCCTCAATTTCAACGCAGAAGGGGGCAGACTAGTAGGCACCGCTGCTTGCCAGGGCTCACACGCGTCAGATGTGCAAAGTCAGCCAATGGGGACGTTGGTATACGCAATCCAATTCTCGGGCGTAGCCAAAATGCTGCGCCTTTGTGTATGTGATATATGCATGTAAGCATTGCGGCCCGTGTCATTGGCGGGCCATTGCACCCGGTGACGGGACACGCCATGTAATTTCGTTCCCCCGTATTCCATGGTGGGACTTTTCGTCGGAGGTGGTGATCCCCTTGCCCAGAATGGAAGTAGCAAGTCGATTGTAGGTGCTTACTAGGGTTGACGACGCAGTCTTGGCGGAATCCTTCCTGAAGTCAGCCCGAGGACCAAGCTGGGCACCATAAGCGAGGACCAATGAATGGCCTGTCACTCAGACTGTTAGCCGTTTTGGGTAAACAGAAACATCAAAGCTTTTTGCGCCACGTTATTGTCTTCATTGGAGTAGCAGATTGGGTGTGATTGATGATATGAATACGGCTGCCTTTATTTGGTGCGGCATTATACATGATCAAGTGAAAGTGTTCTTACCAACTACGGCCAGTCATGCCATCTGGATGTATTCCGGATACGTGATAAACAGTATCAACGTTGTTGAAGTTGGTCGAGATAGTCACATTGCTAGTTCCCGGGCTTATCATCACCACTCGACATCTCGTTCAGGGGCTGAGCCAGAACTGTATGATGGAATGTGAGCTCTCAGGGGGAGAAAACGAAAAGGTCACCAAGTGACCGTTCCAAGATTCTCATTCGGTTACAGTACCCTTTATTGCCCATGGTGAGGCATTTGCTGGTGTTGATAGTCATATTTCTATCTGCAGCGGCTTCTCGGAGGGACTTTTGCTTGATCTTAGGTCCAGCACATCCTACAGCTGACGTAGGATCTTATCAATCAGAATCCGCTTCACCTAAATTTGATATAATCAGAGACGCGTTGTTCCTGGCGTTGGTGATATTCATGTAAGGCTCCACTCCCCCTCTATGATGAACGAGTCTTTTCGAAGTCTAAGCAATGAGACAACCTAAGATTGGATAAAATATAACTATTTTGAATCAGCACCTGCTTCCTGACCTCGACCGCCAATAAGTGCATGCTAGTAAACGATGTGTCCCAGGCCCAGGAGGCCAAATAATTTTACGCCAGTCTATCCCCTTTTACTCCAATTCTGAAGCTCAACTGTGGTTGTGATGGACAATGTTTACTGAAATACTGATCGTGGCTATGCTGCTATATTAAATTCCTATCCGGTAGAACCAGTCTACTTGGTTCGAAATACCATCGTATCTGATTTGAAATCGACCATTGGTTCAGTGTCAAGTGTAGGCAGCGTGGTCTTCATGATCAGGGTCTGGAATGATATCTGGAAACCCAGACCAGCATATGCCCTAGAAGCACAGCCAATGTCTCTGTATATGTTTCTCGACAGCAATTAATAGCCTGAAAGTCAACATAAGTCCCTTGTTCCATACTGCCTCACGAGTTGCAACTGCACCGCCAACAGACGGATGGAAGCGGGTCCTTGTAGCCCAAACAATTGCCGTTTGCTCCCTCCCCACCCGGCCGCCCCTTCCTCCCCAACAAGTGCAACACACAACAATGGCCAGCTTCCACCTTCTGTATTTCATCCTTGATTGCAATCTAATTTTCCATCAATCTGGAGGTACTTCATTGAAGTCCGATGTGGTGTAGTGGTTAACATTCGAGATTCTCATTGAATATGAAACTCTCGGGCCCAGGGTTCGATTCCCTGCATCGGAGTGATTTCTCCTATGTTTCCCTTTTTTTTTACCTTACCATTACTCCTGCTGTCTACATACCTTCTGTTTTTTGTTTCCATTCTGCATCTACCCCCAATATCAACATCAATGATCAGAAGTCCTGCTCTTCCTCTCTCTTGATGTTGGCTCGTAACGACGCAGCAAAGCCAGCTCCCACCACATCGAAACTGATCTCATTCCAAACTATCTTCCATCCTTGTGCACCAGAGCCAAAGCAGTAACCGCGAGTGCTTTCTGGTTTAATGCGAATTCTTGATCCATGCATTGTATTACAATAAACCGATCAAATACAGGACGAAGCGGTCGCACACGTCCAACATCAACTCGCCGAATTGAATATGGATTGTTCCTGCATTTATCGGTCCGTTCCAACAACACCATCTTGCCAACTCTTGGCCGGAAGTACCTGAATGAGAATAATAATATTTGGTTCTTCCCCGACGTATATTTGGCCAGGGGAATATTCTCTCGCAGACTTTTCACCAGCAGTCCAACACCAGGACACTTGGCTGAGACTTCCTGCAGCCCTATCGCATACCTTAAAGCGTAACACAGTATATAGTCTGGTTACTTGCATTTGGAAAACTACAATTCTGTAGTAAAGGGTAACAAAGCGAAGTCTGCTCTAGAGGAAATATGAGATCTCGTTGTGCCGAGTGGAGACAGAGCCGCCTGCACCTTTCAACGTCCATACACGTCAAAAAGAGAAATCGTTGTTCTAAGCCCTGAACTTATTAAGCGTGGGATTAGTTTGCTGAAGGCACAACAGCGCGGGGACTGAATAAGGAATGGTAGGTTCAATGTGCTGGATATATTGCAACTAACCCTGCTCCCTGGCGGAGTGGAGCTAGATTGGCTCCTATTCGCCGTCCACCCGGCGATCCGTTTCCTGCATATAGCCACGCTCCCATACAATCCAACGTAATTGTTCTTGATGTGTCTGCTCGACTAAAGATAGGCAGTCCCAGAAGTCAATCAATATCTATTCATTCCTCTTTCTTTCTAATTCGTTCGCATAGGAACCTACTGCGACAACTCCTTGGCGAAGGCGGTGTTGTGTGTGGTGCAGCACTGTCTTGCATTGAAGCCTTGCCATCCATTTTTTAGTTGTTTAGCTGTCTGAAAGCCCGAGTGACACGGCTTAATCGGGCGTTTAGGGCTGCATGTGGCGAACCTTCTCTCATTGGATGGGCTGTCCCAAGGCAGCCAGGGCTTCTGGCAGATTCTATCCTCAGCCTTGTTTTATCAGGCCAAAAGGGTGTGTATACCTTTGGGTATTATTACCCCGCTCCCAGATCTGACTCCAGGCTTCACCTTTCCCTCATTTCTCTTCGTCGTTTCAGACGGAAACAATATATGTCAAGATCGCCTGGATGCTGCAGGCTGCTGAGAGCGATTCGAAATGGGCTTTGATTATATCCCTTTGGAGGACGCAGAAGTGGACATCCGGCTTGCATCTCTCTTACCAGGCGATCATTCAGATGCGATTCAGCTGGTCCTGACACACACCCCCTTGAGGGCCCATGCAGATGCAACCCATGTCTCTCATCAGCATACCATTTCGGGGATACAAGAGAGCCTCCCCGAAAACTGGGTCGTCGCGGAAACACTTGAAGGTCGGCTCCTGTTCGAGCATGAGCCAACGGAGAAAACTTCATGGGAACACCCGGATCCATTGTGGCAAGATTATAATCTGTACGAGCGAGTGCAGCTACCTCCACCAGACTTCGAGCCCCGATATGAGGCTTTGTCATACCTCTGGGGTTCGTCGGAGAATCCATGCACGGTTCGAGTCGCTCAATCAGACTTAAGCCACGCTCTTATAAGCGGCACAGATAGATCGATGTATGAGTGGGCTACGATGAGCATTGGACAAAACCTGGACGCCGCACTCCGACACTTGAGGCTTCCGGAGAGTACTCGCACCCTATGGATCGATGCTATATGTATAAACCAGGATGACAGTGAGGAGAATTCTAAACAGATTGTGCGAATGTCCGCCCTCTATCGAATGGCAACCCGCGTCGTTGTGTGGCTGGGCCCCAACAACGAGCTGGAGCAAAGTACATTGGCCTTGAAAACCCTCGATCACCTCGGTAGACAATTAGAGCTTGATTGCAGCACTGTTCGCTTCGCTTCGCCGACTGCCACGGAGCCAACATGGTTCCGTGCAGTTTCTCCCCTCCCATACTCCGAACGTATGTGGCTTGCCATCGAAAGACTATTCTCCAGGCCTTACTTCGAACGCTTATGGGTCATGCAGGAAGTCTTGCTCGCCAATTCAAAGACTCTCGTAGTATGTGGACGAGACGAAGTTGCATGGTACTACTTCATCCGAGCAATAGTCTGCCTACTGGCGAAAGACACCCTCCCCTCTGATCTTCGAAGGGCATTGGAATTTGTCCGGGCCTTGACGTGGAGATTTGACCAGCTCTCTATCCCTTTCCTCTTGAACCTCGGACGCCAGAGGAAATGCTACCTGATTAAGGACAGGATTTACGGAATTTTAGGGGTTGCACCTCTAGGATTCTCAGAGTCTATCAAACCGAACTACCACCTTGAAGACAGCACCGTCTTCGTACAAGCTTGCGTTGCGTGCATGAAATACGACAATCGCTTGACTTTGCTCCAAGACTGCGAGCTTTCCTTCTCCTCCCCAGTCTCAAGCTCTTTCCCATCGACTCAGCGGCCCTCATGGGTCCCCGATTGGTCCCAACCACGTCAAACAAGACCACTGTCAGCCTTTGTATTCTCTAGTGGGGCATCCCGGGCCTGCAGCACGCTGGCTGGACCTAAGCTGTTGGTAGTCAGGGGCAGTCGATTGGCTATTCTCAGCGAAGTGAGCTCACCAACTCCCACAGATCCTTTCGCAATTTTGTGTCATATACAGGCACTGGAGCCACAAAATCTAGTCACTGGGAGATATGCGAGTGGAGGATCGCTCCTCGATGCTTTTCTCACGGTCCTACGCCTTGGCTACCTGGACGAGAGGTGGCCCCGGTACAGTCTTCCAACTCTGGCTGACTGGAGGCAATATTATCTGGAAAAGCTCCATAGCATCAATGGTGTTCCACACGAGAACGAGATAGAGAACCATGACGTCTATCTTTGCACGAGCTTTTTGAAAGGGCGGACTCTTGTCACAACAGAAAATGGCCACATCGGGTTGGCGCCCGCTGGAGCGAGGCAAGGTACGCAGACGTCTCGCTGTGCGAGGCTCAAGGGGCTAATGAAAATTGATAGGAGATGCTGTTTTTACGATACTTGGATGCAAGTCTTCCATTCTGCTCAGGCGATGCTGGGACAGTGAACGATGGTATGTCGTGGGGGAGTGTTATATCCACGGTCTCGACGATGCCATTGGACTTCTGGGCGAATTGCCAAACGCCTGGCGGGTGCAAATCACGAAGGACCACTCGGGCCATGCCCAGTACTCCTACTTGAATAGCGAAACGGGTTTGACAACTCATATGGATCCACGCTTGGGCCCCTTGCCTCCGGCGTGGGTCCCATCCAACTCACCAAGGCAGGCAGGTATGCCAGCCCTTCGAAGCTGTTATAAGAATATTGAAACTGGCGAAGTCATGGACTCCGATCCTCGTCTCCTACCCGAAGCTTTGGAGAACCGGGGTGTTGCGCTGGAAAATTTGCTTCTGAGCTGAAGGGCTTTGTAATAACGCAGTGCCATAGGACGACTTCAACTCAGATCGGTATGTAAAAACAAAAAAGAATGCAAGGTTATAACTCCAATATGTACTTTCATTGAGTTATATGGCGCGTGTTCTAAGTTGTAAAAGGGGAAAAGAAAAATAAAGATCAGTTATACTACCGTATAGACACGTATTTTGGCCGAAGAAAGTCCATACTAGCATAATCGAGAGGTGAACTCGGGTCAGTTTATCCAAACTTGGCAGTCTATTGTATTGTACCTCAGGTGCATGTAGTCGAACGCATGTACCGGAAAAGTATTTTAGTGCAATGTAGTATATTACGGAAAGATTTGTGTTGCCAACGCAGCAACCAATGTGACCGTTTGGAGGGATGAGTGAACGACTTGATGTGATTACAGCTCATGTTCTCGATTACAGGACAAACTACCATGCCTTGTAGGAAATAGAGTCGCTCATGTTGATACCAGCAAGCCGTATCAACGACTTACAATGGTAGGATACTTTGGAGATGGTGGCGCATGGAGTCTAACAGCATTTGTGTGCCAGAAAGGCCCGCCCAAGTTATCTCAAAACCTTGACTGGAAAACAACAACAATGATCCACCCCTATTTCCACGCAGACTATCTCCGGTTGCCCAGGGGGGACATTAACACAATTAAATAGACTGGTGCACGCGAAGACACACGGATATCTAGCCATTATTAAATAATTCATCTTAATAATTTGAGACTTGCTGGCCAAAACTCAACCACTGAAACCAGAACGAAGTTGAGCGACACCAGTATCAGACAACAACGATCACCCTCTATCATCCCAGTCTTGCCACCACCAAACAAAACAACAAAATGTACACCCTCTTCAAAGCCACCCGCCGCTCGCTCTCCGTCCCCGAGCCCTCCTTGGGGGTGTCCTCGGTCAGCCCCGAGTGGCGCGTCCACGCCAGCAACCGGCAGCGCGCCGCCACCATCATGTACCTGCGCCAGCGCGGCCGGGCCCTGCTGGAAGCCTGCCATGGCCGTGTCGAGGACCTGAGTGAGGCGTCCCTCCAGGAGCATCTCGACCGCCTCTTGGACGTCGATGACGAGTCCGAGTTCGCGGCCCGCGCCGACCGCCTCACGGCCACGTTCGCGTTCCGCTTCGAGGCCATGCGGCTCGCGACTGAGGTCCTGCGCGATGACATGCGCGATTACCACATTGGTCTCCCCGGTAATTCTGAATGCATTGGCTGGGACGAGGCGGCGTGGAAGCGGGCGACGGTCGAGGCTCTGGGCGCCGAGACCTATGCGGAAAGGACGGCGCTGGTGGAACGGCTGATGGACAACATGCAGCTTAATGAGATGGGGCCCCCGTTTCGTCCGGGCCTGGGACAGGGGTGGTCCTTTTCCCGGCCCCTGCGGTACCTGGCCGCCGCCCTGGTGGGGTCCGAAATCCCGGCCCGGGAACTGCCCGCCACTGTCCGGAACCTGGCCAAGGCTTGCCGCGCGCGGGCCCTGGATGGATCTATCGAGGGCGAGGAGGAGGAGGAGGAGGAGGAGGAGGAAGAGGATGATGATGATGATGACGATAGTATAGAGGAAATGGTGGCTGATGACGTGGCCGAAAATGGCCGTGTCCAGGGCGTGTCCAGGGTTTGGGGCAAGACTCTGGGACTGTTCAGGAAGACGGAGTGAAAACCTGCGGTAGCAACCTCGCAAATCGTCGCGCGCCATATATACACTTAGCTACATATTGCAAAAATAGAAATGACTGATGAACATTCTATTTTGTGTATTTGTGAAGCCACTTGGTGATAACAATACTGGCGACCCTAAATGATGTAAAAGGCGTACGGGGCGCTTGTGGTCAGTCTATACACCGAGCCCGCCTACGACTGATCTGGAGGACCCGTCTCGTCTCGAATATAAGATTTGTATGCGAGATTGAACGCAACAGCTTCAATAGTTACGTCATTACCAGAAGTTCGGCACGGGACAACTAGTGGTGACAACGGACAAGAGGCATTCAGTATAAACCAATGCGAAACCCGTGTAGCTTCTTCACCGAAAGTCAACTTAACCTGCAGGAAAACGTGGATGATCTGAAAGTGCCATGTGAGGCGCGACGTGAAAGAAGACGAGTTGGCAGGTCGGTGGAATGCAGTGCGGGACTGGATCGGGAGCTAAAAGGGCCCGATAGAGAAGCCCAGTTTAGCGGCTGACGGCTGACAAAGCCTACCTCCAGCTACAAGAGATCTGCGGTTTTCAGCAATTCAATTATCTTCCAGGATCGTGAGGCCGGAAGGCTCAAGAGAATACACAAAAATGGCATCTTCAGTAATGGTACGGAGCTCTCGTGAGTAAAGCCCAGCGCATATCGTCCGGTTCGAATGTTAATGTTGCCCCTCCCTAGGTGGGTGCTGGACTTGCCGGCTGAGGCGCAAGAAGTGTGACGAGCGCAAACCAGTCTGCTCAGAGTGCGGGACTCTGGAAATTACTTGCCACTTCAGCGACGCCAAGCCGGACTGGTTGGATGGCGGTGATCAAGAGAAACAGAAAGCGCAAGAGCTCAAACAGATGGTCAAAGACCAGGCCACCAAACGGCGCGAACGGAAATGGGCGCAATTGGAAGACACTAGCACCATGCCTACTACTGCGGATGGCAGGCCAAGTCCACCACAGCAGCCGTCGATGGATGTGGACCGTACACTCTCGAAAGGCATGGCCAACCTGATGGACCTCGAGATTACATCTGCTGAAGACTACCGTCAATCCGTTGCTGGAAGCAGTAGTGGCAGGTCGTCCATGACGCCAGCGACCAGTGGATCAGACGCGACCAGTTACCTGGACCAGCCGCCCTCGACTGCTGATCGCACGGTCTCACGCTCACAATCGAGCGGCCAAAGCGATAGTGATAGCGACGGCGACGACGAGGCCGAGCGCGAGATGGGCCAGGCCATGTTGTACATCGACTACGTGTTCCCGTTCCTGTCGCCCTTCTACCGGCCGCAGCTGTCCGAAAGCGGGCGCGGGTGGCTGCTGGTGTTGCTGATGAAGAACAAGGCCCTCTTCCACACGGCGCTGGGCCTGGCCTCGTACTTCGTCGCCATCGTCATGGCGGGCTGGGAGGGCGGTCACGAGGACTGCAAGGCGCACATCTGGGGCGAGCTGCAAAAGCAACAGGCACTCGGCATCCGGGCGCTGCAGCGCGACCTCGAGCGCGTCAACGGGCGCGGCGTGGCGCGCTCGCTCCGGAGCAGCGTGCGCTGCCTCGAGGGCATCGTACAGGCGCTCTACTTCGAGGTCGCCGTCGCCAACACGCAGAACTGGCAGGTGCACCTCGAGGGCGCGTCGGTGCTGTTCGAGCAGATCGTCCGGGCGCACGCCCGAGGCGCCGAGAGGCCCTGGTTCTCGGTCCTCGTGAGCATGTGTCCCGCTGCCGTGGCCAAGGACCTGGGGCATGGTCGGCATCCGTGGGTGCCGAGCCAGGCGGCATTCCGTTTCATGACGGCCAGCCTGCTGTGGAACGACGTCATCGCATCGACCGCGCTCGAACGCGCCCCGAGTCTGCAACAGTTCCACGCCGAGCTCCTCGAAGGTCCCGATCCGGTTTTGCGGACTGAAGAGTTTGTGGGGTGCCCGAACTGGGTCGTCCTCCTCATCTCCGAGATCGCCACTCTAGATGCATGGAAGAAGGAGATGAAGGCCGCCGGGCTATGCTCCATGGCCGACCTCGTGCAACGTGCCGCAAGTATCGAGCAACGCCTGAGATTGGGCATAGCACAATTAGACCCCATTCCTATAGCTTGCCCAGCCAGTTTCAATTCCACGGACCAGTTGACGGATCACTCCTTCGCCGCACTGGGCGTCGAGGCCCTGCACGATTTCGACAAGCTGCGCACCACGCCGTCGCACGCCCTCAGCACCAGCATATGGGCGCATGCCGCCCTGATATACCTGCGCGTGGTCATCTCGGGGCTCCAGCCCTGCCAGCCCGAGATCCGGGCCGGCGTCGCGGACATCGTCGCCCTGTTCGGGGCTCTGCCGAGCCCGCTGTGCCTGCGCACGCTAGTCTGGCCGTACGCCGTGGCGGGCTGCCTCGCGACGCCAGACCAGGAGGACTTCTTCCGCCGGCTCGTCGACGCCATGGGGGTCTTGCAGATCTTCGGGGCGGTCAAGGAGGCGTTGAGCGTGATGAGCACGGTGTGGCAGCACCGCAGCTGCACCAACCCCGACACGTGGGATATCGCCGCGTGCTTCAAGGTGCTGGGTCACACGTCTCTGCTTGTTTGATACAAGAAAACGATTCCAGGAAAACCCTCGATGGCGCCATGGCAATTTGTAGGTTAGCGGAAAGTGTTGGTGCTCACTGCACAAGATCTCGATTACAAGCGTCGAAGCCACTGCGAAGGAGTTACGCTGTTGTATTTAAGAAAATACGCTTAATTAGCAAGGCACATTCAGAAATTATGAACTCAAAAAGAAGCTATTACCCCCTTGGTGGCAAAAGCGTTGTCCCGACCAGATTATACTGTAGTGTATACATCAGGGATCACCTGGTATTATTAGTATAGAATTCCTCCATTGGATTTATTATTGGATTAGATACACTAGCCTATCGATTATTCACGACCGGTAATAGACGAAAAGCAGCGTTTCCACCATCAACGGGATACCCAACGTCTTCAAAACTCAAAAACATTCCAGCAAATATGAGTCCCGTGGATCGACAAAAGCTTGATAATGGTCAACGTTCCGGAGACTGCGAAAATACTCTCCCTACCTTTCTTCGATCGCTGATGGTGACTCTCACCAGCCTGCGTCTAACAGTCTGCCCTCGCTTCATCTCTCGTAGTCCTCTCCCTCCCTAACGACAACACATACTCGACGGCCTACAGGAACCACACAACACCCACGCAGTCCGCCATAGGAGCAATAGCACCATCATCGCTTAGTAACGCCGACATGAATTCAACAATGACGACGCCGATGGGCGCACACCACCACTCGCACGGTGCGCACGATTGTAAGATGAGTGTAAGTATAGCGTCAATATCAGAACCCTCCCCGCCCCTACTTGATAGATAACCGAATAGTATGCTGACCCTCCGACTTCTAGATGTATTGGAACTGGAACACAGTCGGCGCGTGCTTCTTCGCGGAAATGTGGAAAGTCGAATCCGAGGGCGGCTTTGCAGGCCTATGCATCGGCATTATCATAACGACGATGTTGTTCGAGTGCATCCGCCAGCTGGGACCCTGGTACACCAAACACATCAACCGAGTCCACAGTCGCCGAAGAACGACTGATCAGCCTATGGAAGAGCGCGCCAGCGGCGGCGCGGCGGCGGAGGAGGGCCATGCGCCTTCTAGCCTGCCTTTCAGGCCGAGTTTCGGACAGCACTTGGTTCTGGCCCTCGTCCACACACTGCAGTTTGCGCTGGGCTACTTCATCATGTTGATGGCCATGTACTATAACGGCTACATCATCATCTGCATCATGATTGGTACATTCCTGGGCTATGTCCTCGTCCGGTGGCGCGACGAGGTGGATCCCTCGGCCCTCCAACGACCCGGATCGTCGTCGAGTACTTCGACAGGCTGTCATGGGTGAGCAGGGGAAGCGGACGTGAGGGGGTTCGAAAGATCAAAGGAAATGCGAGTTTCCGTTTTCTACTTGGCTCGTTATAATGTACGTGTTGGCCAACTCTCGTGGAACGTCTAAGTTATGATGGAAAGAATAAATTATCGATTTTATTTAGTAACGATTCGTATTTTTACCACTGTAATAACCGTTCGTTCCGAAATATCCCAATGTTTAAGTATTCCCAAACGCAAATGTATTTCCTTTAAGTGAATGCTACCTCCTCCTATTGGAGGTATTCAAGTCAAATTCTCTGGTCTTAGGTTAAGGGGTTTGACGGAACGTTGTCGTAGGACGGATTGCACGGGCTAGTTTAAGCTCCCGCAAGCTCCCGTTCTCCATTTGTTCAGTGCGTTCAGGAATAGCAAATCCTTCTACGGCATCTTGAAGTTAAAGATCCCATGCGACCACTCGGGCCCCTCATAAGCCTCACGGCTTCAAATCATGCCTGTGGTGACTTGTTTGCAGAGCTTCCGCGTCCCAACGAGATGGGGGAGAAGAGGGGCCCATGCCAGATGGCCGAGGCAAGTCGGAGATAATCCCTACCGGGGCATTGCCACCCCTGACCCCTGCCAGAGGCCCCCCGCGGAAGCTAATCGCTAGAAGGCCCCGGCGAGGCCCAATCAGCGCTGCGATTTACTCAGCAGAGCTGTGCCGAGGGGCTAGAGCTGTCAGAGCTCCACGACGGGCCATTCGGATGAGCTGACATGGCATGTTGAAACTTCAAACCTCCAGGTAAAAACGTCGGTTGGTTGATAAGCTCCCGAAAGTGCGAAGTGTGTGCACAACCTCATGCAGTAATTGCGACTTGCGTCTAGGAGGGGAAACAACGCAACTTGTAGCGATTACTTATAAATAACCATTCGCCCACCCTCCCTTTCCTGGGATAGTACCACATTTGCAATGGCCAACCAAGGTCTTTTCAGCAGACCTCTGCTCCTCGTTATCCCCATTCTCGTCGGACTATTCCTCACGAGGTCGCCGTACATGATGGCAACCGTAGCTCCTTCTGCATCCAAGCCATGGGCTGATGGCCCAATTAAGCTCGTCGCGACGCCGCAGTACGAGACCAAGAAGGTAGGTTCGCCTCCGCGTCGGGACACTTTCGAGTCGTCGCGGTCAATTGCTTATGATCGCATTTGGAATGCAGACCGACATCTTCACCACCGGCGCCACCCACATGGCGTTGGTTCACAACTCGATCCTGCGCGGCTACAACTCCATCTACCAGCAAGCCGCCCACGTCAAGCCCGCCGATTACAGCGACTTCATCGGCTACTGCCTGACCTGGCACAAGTTTGTGGTGTCGCATCACGATGACGAGGAGGACACGCTATTCACCGCCGTCGCGAACGTCCTCGACGACAAGACTATCTGGGAGGGCACCCTGAAGGAGCATGGTATGTAGTCTCCCTACCAATCCCCCGTGCATCTGGCCCGTTGGACCCGCAAAAGCTCACCAAAACGGCACCATCACAGAGGCGTTCCTCGGCGGACTGGGCGAGTTCCACAAGTACCTGACGTCGCTGGCGTCGCCCGCCGCCTTCTCGGGCGCCGAGCTGCTGCGCATCATGTCGACGTTCCAAGACTCCTTCGACGAGCACTTCCACTCGGAGATCGCGACGATCGCGTCGCTGGCCCAACACCCCAAGGCGCCCCAGGCCGGGTCCGCCGAGGAGGCCGAGACGCGGGCCCTCTTCAAGAGCTGGGGCAAGTCGACCGTGTCCAAGGCCGGCACGCTCGACGTCGTGCCCTTCTTCCTGCTCAACCTCGACGGCACGGTCGAGGACGGCATGTGGGCCAGCTGGCCGCCCATGCCGGCCCCGATCAAATGGGGCCTGGAGAACCTCGCGGGCTCTTGGCACTCCGGGTGGTGGAAGTTCAGCAGCTGTGCCGGCGGCAGTCCCAGAGAACTGTACGCCTTGCAGTCTTGAGTCTGCCTCGAGCTAAACGGAGCGCGGTGAACCGTTCCTATGTTTCACCTCTAACATGTCGGTTGGGTCTGTTTGCTTTACATGTGGACATTGCCGGCGCATTGATTGACAACGAGATTGGATAGTATCTGTTTTTGTCGGAGATGTCGTAGCAGGAACGGTCTTGGTATCACGAAGCCACGACTATATATAAAGCAGAAATCTAACATGGCTCTTGCCTGATTCCAACAATGGAAACATTGACGCCGTGCCTCCTTGGCTTTGTCTTCCTCTATACCGCCCAGCGTTTCATCCAGCTCGATGAGTAGTAGATGACCATGGTGACAATTGCGAGCATGAAGACCCAAGAAGCCAGCCCCGCCACGATGTGTTCTTGATAAACCTTACGCGCATCGGACTTGTTGTTGTTGTGGGGGAACGGCTGGTCCGGCACCGGCACGCCGAGGATGTTGCAAAGGGGCTCCCAGCCCTCGCTGACGTTGTACCAGAAGAGCTTCTCCGGGGGCACGACGGCGCGGAGGTGGTCCTCGTGCTTCTGCTTGGTGCCCTCGAGGATGCGGTCGTCGCCGTAGCGCCAGATCATGACCTGCTGGAAGCGCACGCGCCAGACGCCGTAGATCTGCGACTTGCGCAGCCACAGCACGACGAGGGGCAGCCACCAGGTGCCCATCATGCCGTTGAGGTATTCCATGCTGCGCCACCACGAGTCCTGGCTGCGCGTCGTGCACAGGACGAGGGCGTCCGGGTACACGCGCATAAGCTCGGGCGTCAGCGTCGCGGCCGGGCAGTCCATGGTGGCCACGTAGCCCTCGAGCACCGACGACAGCAGCCAGTCGAGCTTCTTCTCGTCGGCGAAGGACTGGTGGGCCCGGGGGCCAGCTCCATGATCTCGACCCACTTCTGCTGGTGATCCGGGGGCCCGCCCAGCGACTGGATGCCCGAGTCGTGCACGGGGCCGTCCAGCAGGATGGAGAGCGCTTCGTTTAGCGTCTTGGTGCCCGTTCTCGACCTGAGAGTCCTATGTGTCAGCGATGGGGGACGACGAGAGTGAATGAAAAGCGATGCGCGCTGCGCGACTGGTTTTCTCACATTCCGGCTCCGATGACTCGGAACTTGGTGCCTGGAGGCCCGGGTTGCGATGGCGCCTGGCCCATCTTGGTTCAATATCCGCAGCTAATTAATTGCCCCGTTTACTCAGTCGTGTTGTCTCAATCGAACCCTTGACAAAGTCGAAGTTCCTGTCTAATGCCCCTGATTTTTATTTTCACTTCCCTGGACGAATTGAATTGCATCAGCCAGATGACGTGCTTACTATATATACTCGGTCGAAATTTGGCACGTTACCCAATCCTGGAAACGTACAGTGACAACATCAGCCCATTGCAGCGCAGATCTCTCACAGATATAGTGCCAAGAGATAAAGTCCACGAACTTGATACGTGGTGTTCCGAGTGGGCAGCGTGTGGGAACGGGGAGTTCTGACGCGAATTCCGTCCTGCGGCTAAAAGCCCCTTCGGTATCAATCGCTGTCAAGCACCTAAGGTGATTATCGCACCGACGTTACGACTCTCCCAAGGAGGTGTTGCTTTTCCTCCCTCCGGGCTACCGTGTTGAGCAAAGCGCGTCGCACAGCTTGATGTTGCCATCCACTTCCCGTTTTGCAACCACCCAACCACCCCCCGGCGCCGTCCGATTTGCCAAGCCGGCTGAAAGGACCAGGTTTCAACGCAGGTACGCAGATCGCTGCACCTTGTATCATTGCACATATTTCGAGGTATTTACGAACCGAAGATCCAACTCGGGTAATTGTTAGCATGACCATATATCATATCCGTCGCGTGTACGGAACGAAGCACGACTGGAAGCCCAATTCCAGCAAACAAGGATCCGGGAATCCATATTAATCACACCATCCTGAGCGTGCCGGATTCCGAGCTCATGCTATGTTTATTTCCATATATGATGTCGGTAGACGTATTATATCTGGTGTTTTTAATCAAAGTACTGCACCCCCCCCCACGCAACACTCAAATTGCGGTCTATAATTCTCACCTTGCTAACAGATGTTTTCATACATGATCAACACTTATCTCGTTGCTTGATATATACGTGCAAGGTCTACTGATAGCGGGGGTTGCAGTGACAGGTTCCGTTCTCCTGACTAAACACAAGCTATACGTCTAGAGATGTTCTTTTTGAAATAATGTCAATCGTTGTTGGTGGTCGCCAGGTATTTTATGCTCAGGACATTCTATTCATAGATAGATTTACCCAATCTTCGACAACGCATCTGACGTACTCCATGCTCCTTGTAAACGCTGCATGCGACGTGCACCACAGGCCATCGACGACGTTCTCAGTGAACACAAAAGCAGGATAGAGTAAGCCTACAACTCTAAATATCCTTAGTTCTGCACGATGGTGATTTCCCACTTGAAGCAATCTTGATAGACGGAAGCCGGCTTCTTGGTAAAGACATGTTTTGTATCATCATTCGAGTAAGGTGGACCTAAGTCTAGAGTCAGCATTCGGCGGTGTTTTTCCCTCTTAAGGGGGAGGGGAGGGAGAGGGGCGGAGGCTTACAGCCGTCGAGGGCAATCCGGAACGCCTGCTCGCAGCGCTCGGCCGGGATGTTGTGGGACAGTTTGTCGTAGTCCTCGCCGGGCCCGCAGTACTCGGGGTCGCGCGTCGCCTTGAGCTGGGGCTTGCCTATGGCCGGCCGCGACTGGAACTCGTCGTCTTCCGCCCATGCCTCGAAGCTGTAGACAGGGTTCATCGAGATCTCTCGGTCGTTCCCGGCCAGGGCTTCCTGGAAACCGCCATCGGGCCAACCAGAATTGGGCTTGCACCAAAGCTGGGACCAAATCCGGGCGTAGTGATACCAGTAGATACCCGGCTGGCTTCCGGCCGGAGCGCGGCATATCGGCTCGCCCGGGTGGATGTCGCTGCTGGGTTTGGGGGCCTCCGCGCCGGGCTTCTTGATTTCGTAGCTGGCTGTGCCGCAGGGCATTTCCACTTTGCCGGTGCTGGCCATGCTGTGCGAGTTGTACGTACCTGTGGTTTCAGGGGTTTTATGCATTAGCATTGAAATGTTCGCATTTCGACGGGGAATGACTCCTGAGGGAGGCAGCTTACAGCTCGAGAACTTCCCGACGACGTCGCTGCACTCATAAGCGCTGCAGCCATCCTTGGTGTCGAAAGCCAGGTTGAAGTCCCAGTCAGCATATCCAGATTGCAAGCCAAGGCCTGAGCCCTTGGAGCTCGTCTTTTTACTTTGCTTGAGGTTCGTGTCCTTGCAGAACTTGTCAAGAATACTGGAAAATGGCAATTTTATTAGCCACCGTATCAACCCAACAGCACCACAAAGGACCCCCTGGGGGGTTTATTACCGGGTCCAATCGCGAGACTCAAAGTTAACCATGCTCTTAGGTTGCGTCGTGTCGCACTTGGGGTTCGGGATTTCTGCAGGAGTATCATGCGAGGGCCCCGGCGAAAAGTTCATGACCGTCTGTAACACTGTGGGCCAGTTGGGGATAGGGAACACGAAGGCTGTCTCTCTAGCCGATCGAAGGCACTTGCAACCCTTCCATTCCTATGGTTAGTTTCCCACATGGATTAGCAGACGGTCTTCTCAATGTGAGGTCGAATGTGTCAGCTCCGCTTACAGATGTGCACCTGTTATCTGGGCCACCTTTACAGCGTGGCCCTTCACAGACTCTGTACAGGGGACATCCGTCTTTGTCTGGATTGGGGCTGCCGGCACCCGGGACTCCCCCGTGCTTCTCCCAGATAGGCATGGGTTGTGGCTCGGCCTTCCACTTCCACATATCTGTCAGGATATTTGTCATGACGACGACGGTGGCGAATATTCCGACCGCCTCCACTGCAACGGCGGCAGCCTCAGCGGCAGCTTGGGCCAACAGAGCTTCTTCCGCTTCGGCTATGACGGCCTCAGCGGCCTCTTCAGATATGCCGACCCTTATCATCTGTCGGTTGGTCGCCAGCTGGCCTGCGTCGGTTCCGGACGCGAACGGGACAACCTGGTTGTTGAGCTCATTCGCTTGTTCCATGAACCATGGTTGGTTGCCGAACTGCCGTGCGCTCCATCCAACCCGCCGGCGCGTCCCTTCGGACACGAAGGGGGCGCCCGTCCATGGAGACTTCGGAGTGTGGCGGGTAACAAACCTGTCGACTCTCGGCTTTAGTATTGCTTTCCAAGGTACATCATACATGTAGTTGGGGGAATACGCCACGGGTTTTGCTTACCGCGCTGCTTGATTTCCGCGGGCATCTCGGCCATGACGGCGTCCATCTTCTCCTTCAGCCACTGACTCCGGGTTATCTCAATGAGCCCATCGTCACCTTTGGTCACGCGGAACCCCTGTGGCACTTGTGTAGGCTTCGAACCTCGCACGATTGTGGCCACGCCGAAATCGCTTCTGGCGCCGATCCACTGAGAAAAGTCAGCTTTACTTCCTTGAACCTGCGATGTCAACTTACCTTCGTACTAGTTTGGGAGCCGCTCACGGTCTCCTGTAAGACGTCTGTATCTTTCCCTATCCCTGCTTGGACATCTTCGGGTTTAGGCAGGTCAACAGTATTGATACCAATCTGACCCGACGCGGTGGGAACTATGGCATGCACGACGGCGTCTGGCGCAGAAGTCTCAGTTGGATGAGGCAGCTGAGCCGAGCACAAGAGAACCCTGCCCGCAACAAGTGACAGGAAAGTTGTGAATTGCACCATGATGTCGATGTTGTTGTAGTGTGGAATTATCAACAGAGTAGAAGCTGCGTTGAGCTGCGGATGTTTCAGTTGTTACACTTGAACAAAGGGGGTAGCCCTGCCGTACTTGTACTCGGCCATCTTACGCTGGACTGGTAATATCTTGCACGACTTGGGATGTTGTTGGCAGTTGGTCATGACGTGCTCTCAAACCAACTAGTGCTTCCGGAGTTGTACCAAGCTGTGCGCCTGTAGATTGAAGTGCAGATGTGGCACAACGAAATTTATTTGTGACCAACTGCTTTGGACCCCTCTCGTGCAGGAGTGGGAGTTTGGTTGTGCTTCCAATCATTGCTGCGCCAAGACCCCAAAAATAGGTTGTCATTCTCAACCGCCCCCACACTCGATCGTTTCAGGAGAACGTCCGTCGATCCGGATCCTCCGCGGCACTATATACCACGGGGGCGATGCGCCTTGCCCATTAGTGTTTTGTGGGGCGACGGCCGGTCATGCGAATCCGACCAACAACGTACGTTGACGGTTGGCCCGAATTTGTGCGACTCCGGCTCGCGGAGTCCTGTGACGGCTGGGGTATTGCTGCACCAAGCGCTTGCCCGGCGGCTAACATCCCTTTGAGCCTATGTTGCAGATCGCGGCTTGCCTAGGCACTCAACTTAAACTTCCCGCCATTAAAGACATATAAAACATCAAAAACACTCTCCAGAGAGGTTACCAGTTGTCCTTTATAAGTTACAACGGTTGGCCTTCATGGATCCTCGAGAGCTCAAAAATGGTCTATTGTTGTCTGTCCGAGTTTGAAATGGGGTCTGCAGAGCGAGGGTGGCGCAGTGCAGATGTGCCAACATCTGCTGCCGATTTGGTGATCTTGTTGGTTTTGTTGGTTCTGCAACCCTCGAGTGCAGTGGCATGTTGGTTCATTATGTGAATTCGGGTTTTGGGGGCTTCGGACTCTGTATCTTGCTCCCGGCAAGTGTCAGGGTTGCGAAGAGGCCCTCGATCCGCTTACTCTAGTATCTCTAACGGATCTTTGGCACAACACGCACATCATAATGAGTATATATAGATAGACCCAGAATGCCATTCAAGGCATACCAGAAAAGCTCAAGTTCATCAACACTGCAAAGGTGCATTTCATCCACTTGTTCATCCCATTGTCAGTCATCCAAGCTTATTCCGGAATCAAGCCCGACTACCGCCATCATGTTATTCCAATCACTTTTCTGCCTATTACTATCTCAAGTCGCACTGGCCAGGATGAAGGTCGTCATTGATCGCAAATCATGCGGTAGGTGCCCTCGCTAATATGGTGACATAGATGCCCCTGTTGCTGACAACTCGTGTTATTTTCCTCGCTTAGCACCAGAGCCCGTCTACAATTACGTGAAGAACGCCTTCGAGACGGCCCAGCGTCTAGCAGGGGGAGCTTCGGACGTCTGGCAGCCGTGGGCTGACGCAAAGCCATTCCCACAAGAAGCCGCATTTCCAAGACCAACAGAGGTGTACCAAAATTTGGCGGCTTGGCTGGCAGGCCGCGACACCCCTAGGATGCTCAGAAGAACCATCAGTAGGTCAACCCATTATCGGCTTCTTTCGGCTTTCCCCCGCCCTCGTTTGTGTTTCTCTAAGGAGTTCAGACCTAATTCAACCTGATCAGGAATCATCGGAAGGATGACGCTTCTCACTCTAGTTGATAGAGATATTGATTCGCCCTATTGGAAGGCTGGGGAGGCTGATCAGCAGGATCTGGCAAGTTCTCTGCTGCTTTCTCGTTATCCTGAATGTTTGCTTTGTTCCGCCCTCCCTCTTACCTACTCGAACCCATGTTTTGTTGGTCTGAATCATGTTTACATCTGTCTAAATATTCGTCCTAAGGCTCTTCTTCATCTCTAATACCAGACCGAATAGATTATCGTTTGCAACGCCAACCATATCGAGAAAGCGCATCACGACGAGCCCAACACCAATAACGTTGACACAATCCAGAATCTTCCCGTACTGGATGGCCGGCTGGTCCTCAAGATCAGGGATGGCACCGCCGATTCCAGAGTTATGGCTGCAACTTCAGCCAAGACCGAACCTATGGAGCAGGACCCGGAGGGGAACTGGATAGATGACTGGGATCCGAAGAAGCCAGAGGTCATTGTCATTAACCCACAGTACCTACGAAGCCTGCAGGAGAAAGGATTTCCCCGCTACAACGACGATCTGATCAACCACGCCCGTCTTGATACAGCGAGGAAGGCTGCCGAACGGGCCGCAGGGGTTGAGATTCAGGCTTCCATCGACCTCTTGAACACGCTCGAGATTACTCTCCTACACGAAGTATGTCAGTAAACTGCTTTTTGGTTGCTCACGGTGCTAACGGATGATTCCAGATAAGTCACTTGGGCACCATGAACTGGGCCGAAGATGTGGATGATGACTGCTACACTTGGGACAACGCCGTCCGGTTACAGACCTGCACGAATGCCGGTAAGACACTTCAAACCATCATAAAACTTTGTTAATCTGAGTGTGTCAATTGCTAATGTTGTGTGTAATGAATGTTTAGAAAACGTTGCACTCTTCGTTGTCGCTACGGACTTGACCAAGAACCACAACCTGAAAGTCACAAAAAGTGGCATGATTGAGCCTATTTAATGGTTTCATGAAATGAATATTGAGGATGTCGAGAAAGATAAACTGATGTAAAGATGGCGTAGCTGGCATAATCGGCTTGCAGTAAGAGGATTGGGTGAGTGGAAGAGTAACACGGTGCACTGCAGTTGTGGGCGAGTTTTGTGTACACCTTATGTTTCCCGTTAGGAAACAACCAAGCCGAGAAATCCAGCCACGGAATTTCTTAATTATTTATGTATGTTGTTATTGATGCAGGTAGTTTCGATGTATCTGGAAATCAAGGAAGCAAGTCCTCATCTGATCCTCCGCACGGGCTCTCCCCTTACGGCTACGTGCTCAGCTCTACGAGGTCCTGCCTCGCCACCACGTTTACGTATAACGTCTGGCCAATTCGGCTCAGTGAAGTACTCAGGCATTCCACGCGCCCGGATCTTGAAGGGAGGGTCGAGGGCCGCAATACCCTTCCACACCTCCGGCCGCGAGGGATTGGCCGGTATATCCACGGTAAGAATTGACGCCAGTCGGCTATCGAAAACGAAAGGGTTGACCGCGGGAACTGTGCTCAGTAATGCATTATTTGCAAGTGGGAAGGCTTCGAGCCACAGGTAGACAGATACTAGACTTCGCAAATCCGAAAGCGCCTGGCATGATGTCCGCCACATGGCTATGGTTTCGGCTTCCTTGGGTTTCAGCCAGGCCTCCTTCGTTCTCATGGGAAGCCGAATCGATAAATAGATGTGCCTGATCTCGTCCACAATTGGCGACCGTCGGGCAATGAGAAAGCTGTGCAGTGTGCATGGATCATGAATGACAAAGGTCAAAGCCCCGTAGACCGAGGCGCGACACTCGAGATACCTGAAGAAATATCAGCATGGAAGGCTGTAGGCCGGAAAAGGCCAGAAGGTCGACGGAGAGAGTATCCATAGAGCGGGCTTACATTTTTCGGCAAACCAGCATCATTGGCAGAAAAGGACTTCTCTGGCTGGGTCTGGAGGGGTCGTTTAGGGCAGCTTGGTGCGCTTCTTCGCACCTCCAATGATTGACCCAAGGGGAAGCCAGTCGCTCGCACCAAACTTCATCATCCTCAAATTCATCCAGGGTGAGCTTGGCGATTTGCTCCTGCCGTTCATCGAGTGCAGTGTGGTCGGCAACGCAAGCTGCATGCGAGAATCGCGTAATCGGTTTCTCGGGGGTAGTCTCGCCAGGTTTGTGCGGCATAATGTTCATGTACGCGTACATAGCGGGCTTGGGGCCATGGTCCTTATCGACCAGGATGTGCTGCTTCAGACCAGCGTCGCGCCACAGAAGCATGTATATCTCGTTCCTCAACTCGATGGGAAGCTTAGACAAGAAGGGCGATGTGCTTTGCTCGTCTGCCTCTGAAGCCATCGCATCCAGGTTGGGGAAAGACTGCTCTCCAGTGGGGCGAGGGCTACTCGTTTCTGAATCTGATTGCCCGCTCATGAACATGCTTGGGGTTTGACTTTCAAATTGATGATGCATTTCTGTCCTTGTAGGGTGATTGAGGATGTTGGTGAAGTTGAGATATGATGCGGAAGGGTGGCAAGCCAGAGAGCAGACTGTCTTATATCATAATTTTAAAATTAATAATATAGAATTAAATCGATTTAAAAGGATATAAATAAAGGCTTAATTTTATAAAATAATGCTTAACTTTAGCTTAAAATTAATTTAACTTTTAACCTTAAATAAGTTTTTCTTATTTAATTATAAAATGTTTAAAATTTATTTTTATTTTTTAAAAAGTAGACCCCGGCTCTTTAAACCCCTCCAAGCCCCTCCAAGCCCCTCCAGGCTCCTCTAAGCCCCTTTAGGGCTTAGAGCGCTATAGCTCTAAGGCTTAAAGCGCTATAATTTTAACGCCTCGATCGCTAAAAGGCTTAAAGCTCGTCCCACCGAGGTTTATTTAACCTTAGGAGTAATAAAAATACAGATCAGCTAAATGATGTTAGAGATACCTCTCTGCGAAATATTCCCGTTCTATAGGAATATAGATATATGTTAAGGCATAGTTAAAGTAATAAGTACAGGGCGCTTTGCTGGGTGGCTCTTCTTACAGGTATTCTCATGGGATCATGTATCTCGCCCAGCTCGATGTTGTCGCGCTTCAAACTGCGTATTATGGGTTCGATTACAAACTAATAGTGCCAAGTAAGGAATATATAAAGATCGCAATCGGAACCAAAGAGTCGACAGCATACCTAAGACCAGCAGGTCGATTCGATTTCATTCCATATACTTGCTCATGTATCGCTTTGTCAAGATTAGAGTGTGTTGGGAAGAGAAAGCAGAAGCTCAAGTCAATCGGGCACGAAAAGTCCAACTCGAACTGTCTGCCCCTATCTTAACAAAGCCGGCGCTCAAATGATGATCCAGGCCATACCCGGCGAGCCACAGACTCCTTCAAACGTGTGGCAAATTGATCCTACACCAATGGGAAGAATGGTATAAACATCGGTTGTCTGGTATCATGATCACTGACTGTCGTTATCAATCGGGTGCCATTTCCCGCGCCAGCCGCAACGTAGCGTTCGGGTATTGACTGAGCGCTGCGCACCTGACCTCGTTCATCGGGCTTCCGTATCCAAGGATGGGCGGGTTTCTACCCAAGATTGGCACCAGGTCAGGAAAACGATGCTCACGTAAGTGTGTATGTTGTTCAATACCCGACAGAATGAGGATGACCGAACGCCTCAAGTTTCGGGCGACCCTACTATTCGACGAGGGGGGAATGCTGCCCAAAACCTGGGCTCGCGATCCGATAGGCCCCAACCCCACGAAACCGGCGGTTTCCTGAGGCGTGCGGGCTGGTTGGGTCAACCCAAACCAAAACACGACTGCAGAGGGACGAAAGTAGCGAACGAGGTGGTGAATTGGCAGCTTCGGCTCAAGACTTTGCAGCGTGCCATTTGCCAGTCGGGGATGTGTTTGCTGTCATCGCATCTGGCTCGGGCTCATTTAATACGCGCACGTAAACCAGCACACCAACAGTGCGAGACGATCGAAGCATCGGAAAGCCGCCGGAAGGGGGTTGGGAGGGCACACGATCGACTTGGAACGATGTAATATGTCGCATCGTGAGTGGTCACGATTCTGATAGCAGATACGATGGTGCTAAATCAGCCCAAGGGCTGACTAATATACGTACCTTCAATCGCGGCTGCTTTGCTCTTTAAAGGGTCAAGAAGTCGGTTGGAACATTCCCTCGATCACTTCACCCATCAATACAACACCATAGCACAATGTTGGACCAGGCAATAACACAGCTTACCAGCATGGAACAAGACTGGGATCCGACCCAGCTTGTGGAGGACTTCATCCACCAAATCCATCTCCTCGCCTCCAACAGCTCCTTCCAGTACCTCAAGGAAATCCTCGACGAGAACAACTCGTTGCGCGACCGGAATAGCATTCTCAGCATCACCAATGACGAGAACGTCAAGTCCCTGGCCCGGATCCAGCAGCTGTTGGCCGATGAGTCCCAGCGCTGCGGGGATAGGGGCACCACCATTGCCGAGCTCGAGAAGCGCGTGGGCGAGTTCGACGACAGCATCAAGGCGCTGAAGGAGGAGTCCGAGTCGGCGCAGGCCAAGCTGGTCGAGAAGGGCGACGAGGTCTCCACCCTGCAAGACAAGCTGGCGGGCGCCGATATCGAACGGGAAGCTCATCAGATGCAGCTCGCTGAAAAAGAAGCGGTCCTCACCACCACGCGAGAAGAGTTAACCGGCAAAGATGCCGACTTGGAAGCGGCGAAGACACAGCTGGCCGATGATGAAACTCGGATCAACAATTTGATTGACGAGGCGCAGAAGAAGGGGGCCGAGATCGAGACCATTACCGCCCAACTGAACGAGGCTGTTGATGGCAACTCGGCCCTGAAGAAGGACCTGGAGGACAAGGCTTCAGAACTAGAAACGCTACAGGCCGACCTAGGGAAGGCGCAGTCAGAGATCGTCGCCGCCAAGGCAGCCCAAGAGCAAACCCTAAAGGAGCTCGAGGGAGTCCGCGAAGAGGCCACCCTTTTCCGGTCCAAGTTTGAGAATCTCGATAAGCTGTCGTTCAAGATGAAGACGCCGCCGCCCGTGACTACGTGAGTGCTTCCATCCTTGTTTGATACTTATCCTTACCACAGCCAAGATTCAGTTGCTAACTTCACCTGTCACATCACATGTAGTCAACAGCACCTCAACTCCATGTTCAGCGCAGCCTACACCTGGGCCCTGGAGCTGTTCGCGGGGGACCTGGACCCGGCCGCCTTCTCGGCCGCCCTGTCGGGGGAGAAATGGGCGCCGCTGCGGACGCACCCGCGGGTGAGCCGGATGATCCCGCTGCCGCTGTCCAACTCGGGCTCGGCCAAGCAGATGCGGACGGCGGCGCTGGTGGGGATCCTGGGCTGGGCGTGCGCGCAGCACCTCTTCCAGCCGACCTACCTGCTGCAGTGCAACGAGCTGTGCGGCGTCCTGGCCTCGCTGGCCGACGACGACCACGCCCGCGAGACCTACCTGCGCTCCGTCCTGCTGCCAGTCTCGCCCTCGCGCCAGAAGGAGAACGGCAAGAAGCGCATTCAGCAGGCCGTTTTTGACGTCCTCGCCTGCGTCGCCCCCTTGCTCCCGAAGCAGCGCCAGGAAGAGGTCAAGTCCTCCCTCGAGGCCGTCTGCAAGCACATCTGCGGCCAGTGGATGCGCCTGCAGCTGCTCGAGGAGAAGATCGAGCCCAGCTTCGACGCCTACGACGGCGACGACTGGAAACTGATCGAGTTGCCCGTCTTCAGCGGTACCAGCGCCGCGACCTCGACGCCCCAGCCCCAAGATAGCGCGGACGGCGGCGGCGGCAGCAGCGGCGAGAGCACCGGGACCTGCGCCGTGGCGGAGGAGGGTATCACCGACATTGAGGACATCGCCGCCGTACTGTGGCCCAGCTTCCTGTCGTCGCGAGAAGGCGAGTCGGAGCTGTTGACCGAAGGCATCGTCGTGGCCAAGTCGCAGACCCGGGCGGCGTACCACGAGGAAAAGGCGGGCCTGCTGCTGGGCTTCCACCGGGCCGCGCGGCAGATCGCCCGTAAGGACCGGACCAAGTCCTTCGCGACCGCTGGCGAGGAAATGAACGGGGCGAAGGATTTTTTGCGCCCTGGCTCCGGAGGTGGACACGAAAGCGGAGAAGACGAAGACGGGGATGAGGGCTGACGATGCGGTGGCGTTGCCGGATCTCGGTCGGGCCCCGGAACTGTTTGATCTAAGCTGTATGATGATACTTGGACTGTGTGTGTTTCTCTTTGTATCAATTCCTTTGTAGCAGTACATAGTCTGTCATAGTGCGCTGGGCTCGTTGAATACTATTAAGTTGTGACATATGGAACGCGAATGCCAACAATGCCTGTCTGGGCATCTCAAGGTGCTAGGGGCTCGAATTCTGACAGGCATGCAGAGCAGTGAGATGGCGTGATAAGTTCAGCTCAAGCCAAAGCGTCATGCACGTACGTTCATGCACTGAACAGTCGTTCTCCCATCCGGAAGTGTCAAGTGTGGTAAAAGGGCGGGGAGATCAACCAGGGTATATCACCCATGTTAATACACTTGCCTTCAGACCCGTAATTGACATGATTGGTCCTGCCATATGCAGTTGGTTGAAGAATCGAGCGTGATAGTTGCGGGGTGACCAGCTTTGCAACCGGTTTCTGGTTCCAGCCACCTCCGGACAAGCACCAAGACGCATCGGCTGTCGCTCTTCGCGCTGATAGTTACCCATTTGGACCGACCAGCCATCTTAGCGTAGTATCCTATGATGACTTGGCGCATATGGTCAAGTTCTCGTTGGCCGTGGCGCAGTTGTTGTTGTCGAGGTCAACGACCACCCATGAAACTTAAAGGAGTCTCTATCGTCGCCAGTTCGAGGCCTCCAATGGCCGAAAGTGGCGATTTCTATTATGCATAGTGGCACAGCTTGCAGCCTGTCTATTCTGCGAATGTCGCATGGTAGTAAAGGCGTTATTGTGAAACCAGTCCGATGGGAGAACCAATAGATTGGGAGGCTATTTCCAGCCTTCAATGTCCGCGGCATCTTTCCTGTCTTCCCCGGCACCCGCTGCGGTTCTAGGCGAGTGTGGTGGTTGCCTCTCACCTAGTCGCTCTCTATTGGTTGTAAATCGTAGGCAACTTACGTGTATAAATCGTGGCTTGCCACTTAGTCCCTCCACGCTAGCACCCAACTGGTTTATACCGGACCTTTTCGTGGGTTTCTTAATTATCGCATGTAACCATTCTCAGCCACTTCCAGATATCATTGTATCCATCGCTGTTCGAGCTGTACGGAATCGAAATCTCCCAATAAATGGCTGGACACATGTCAATGACGGCTCCAGGAGCCAGCGCAGAAAACTTCCGGGAGAACATCCAGGCTATTGTGGTCGAGTCCGTGGGCAACAAGCTCAGACATGAGGACTTGGAGCGCTTCGATGAGGAACGAGACGAGGCACTGCGTCAAATCCCCAAGGGCGTCAAGCCCTTCGCCTGGTGCACGGAACAGATTCAGCACTACGATGACAAGTGCCGGCAGTACCTCAAGGATGTACGACCCGAGCTTCACCGCGCCATCGACACGCTGATCGACAAATTGGAAGAGGAGTTTGTGACGAGCTCACATGGGTCAAGGGAGGCTGCCTCGTTCCGTACACCGCAGGCGCCGCGGTCAGTCTCGAATGGGTTCCCTATTCGATTGAGCCAACTGGATACGTTCGGTCCGTCTCAACCCAGGGCACCCGAGGCTGCCATGGACGCCTTGTCCAGAATAGCCAGTAGCCCTACTCGGTCGGAAACCATGCTGGCTGAAGACTTGCGGCCAGCTGTTCATAGAGATCGTCTCACAGACCACTTCATCTACTCGGATGTCGATGGAAATGGGACAGATCCTGGCAGTACGGATCTGTCAACCTCGGACCCAGCGCCACCACGAGCATGTGCCGACATACTATCAGCAGTACCAGATATGTCGAATGCATCAAAACGCCAATCTGGCGATGAAGCGGCTCACGAAGGGAGCAATAAGCGACAGAGGCGTTCCCTTCCAAATAACGTAAGTGCACACTGCTCCATTCCCCTTTGCCATGTTACTCGGCTGACATATTCACCAGCATGACGTATTATCTGGGTCCGAACGGTGCCTTAAAAGACCCCCGATAACGCTATCCCAAGTGAAATCGGATGAGTGCATCTTCAGATACAAGAATATGCCCGGTTTATACGTGCTACGTTGCAATAGAAAGAAATGCAAGCCTAGTAGGGAGAGGAACCGTAACAACGAGCCATACTACTTTCAAGCACACCCTTTCAAATGGAAAAGAGCATTGAACCACTTCGGTGGGCCCGGTCACGGTATCACGTTGGAACACACGATATTCCAAACTTACGCTTGCGAAGTGAGCGACGCCGACGAAGAACGTACGTTCCTGCCCGCAGATCATCTCCCGGAGATGTGGACTCCCAAGGCGGAGTTTGAGGCGATGGACTGTTGCTAACAACATGACCTCATAGGCAATATCAATGTCAACAACCCCAAGGCTCGTCAACCACAGACTCCAAAGACACCCAACTCGGAATTGCCTGTGCCATCCGATGCGGCTCCCGAGCCGCCTGCAGTCGTGGCACCGCTCACGCCGAAGAGCCCCAGCACCTCGCGCGACAAGGGGAAGCAGCCCGCCTCTATGATTGAGCTGGACTTTGACGACGACAGCGACTCGTTGTTCGTCACGCAACAGAGCTCAGGCTCGGCCGCTGACGAGGCGTTGCAACGCAGCCAACCGTACCCGACGAGAAACAAGGTGTCAATCTCGGATGAAGAGATAATGGACATCGACCGAAGCGTCGATGAAAGTGACCATGTCAACAACAGGAGCACCCAAGACAGCGACTCGAGCGACTCGAGCGATTTCGATGAAGTGTGTCCTCCCCTCGACAAATTTCCTAAGCCTGCGCGACGGTTTGCTCCATCGTGAGTGATAGGAGGTGTAGATTCCCGGTGGTTTAAACGGCTTTCATTGTGGCTGGGGACGTCCTGCTTTCAGCAGGAACTTACGCGTGAAACGGTGTAACATCGAAATGGGCAGAAAGGGGACAGGAACAAACAACAATATGACGAAATGAAATGATCGTGAGACATGACATCACACCGTACGTTGCTGTGACCGTTGCACCAAACGATCTTGCAGGATACTGACAGCAAAATGCAGCCACGGCCACACCGAGACGCCAGAGTATGTCGGAGACAGCGATTATGTTACGAGAAGATGCATTGATTTGTGGTGTTGACCGATATCCGGTAATCCCAAGGCTGAACAATCGAAGGTAGTAGAGTTTGGGCGGCAGTTGTAGCACAGACGGTGTGTGGTGCTCCGCTGAAACATTTCAATTGGGGGTGGGGGGTTAGGCGGGAAGCTTCCCCAGAAACCAATCTCAAGCCACACTCAAACGGACGGACATGGATATATACTAAAGCACTCGAAGCTTACTACTCTATTCGACTTCTTCCAAAACCGAAATCCATTTTGGCATCTTGGAATTAGCCACTGAAATCTAGATATCTGATATCGGAGACACATGGGGATTGATTCTCTATAATTTAAAGCACATCTGACCTATCTTTAAGCCTATCCAAGGGGCAGCTTTGGGACATCTAAGAACCCGGTTATACCAGGCTATACACAGAACCGTTTGAGAGCACGATCACAATGGTGTTCAGACCCGCGCTGATCATAGTCGACTTCCAAGAGGACTTCTGTCCACCGGTAGGCCGTCTCCCACACACAATATGCCAAATGCCTAGTGCCACAACGCTAACGGCGAGTCACAAGAATGGGTCGCTTGCCGTACCCGAGGGCCGCGACATAGCCCCTGTCGTGAACCAGCTGCTGAGCCTGCCGTTCGTGACCAAGATTGCGACCAAGGACTGGCACCCGGCCTCGCACATCTCCTTCGCGGCCAACCACGAGGGTAAGCAGCCGTTCGCGGACTACGCCACCGTCGTCAACCCGGCCAACCCGGACGAGAGCTACGAGACCAGGCTCTGGCCAGTGCACTGCGTTCAGGGCACGGCCGGCGCGGCGCTAGTGCCCCAGCTGGAGGCGGGCAAGCTCGACCCCGACGGCATCGTCGAGAAGGGCCAGCACCCCCACGTCGAGATGTACAGCCCGTTCTACGACAAGTTCCAGCACCCGCGGGGCTGCGACAGCGGCCTCGCCAAGCGCCTGCACGACGCTCAGATTACCGATGTGTACGTGGTGGGGCTCGCGGCGGACTACTGCGTGCGGAGCTGCGCCGAGGACGCCGCCAAGGAGGGGTTCCGGTCCTTCATTGTCGAGGAGGGCACACGGCCCGTGGACAAGGCAGAGTGGGCGCGATGCCGCACCGAGTTGGAGAAGCTGGGGGTCAGCATAGTCACGATGCAGTCCGATGAGGTTCAGAGACTCATGACGGCTTTCTGAGGAAGAGACGAAAAGAAAAAGGACACCAATAATGCAAAGGAGACGTGTCACATGGAATTGTGAGTTTAGCTACACCCGTTACATTGGGACAATGTCCTGCACCCTGCCGGAACTCGAGGATAGATACACTATGGGTATTACACAGAAATACACGCATGCCCCTCTTCCGATCCCTCTGCTGAATTTGCTTATCGCAGCCTTTTTGTTTCTTGCCCCCCTTGAGTAACGAGCAGGAGGACGTGAATGGCTGCATGCTGTTTCAAGATGCGGTCAACGGAATACCTATCCCACTTCAACCCCGCGCGGAATACCACCGATTTGCCATGAACTCTGCCTGAGCTTACGGAGTACACCCCACGCCAATGCACGGAAACGTGTGTCAGGCTCGAGTGGATGGCGGGTGTCAAAAAAGATGCCACTTTACTTTTACGTGCCACAGGTGCATGTTTGCTTGCTGTATACAATTTACGACTTATCCGCGACGTTCTGATCATGAAAGTCGCCAAATTTATTGAGCACAAAAAAAGAAGAAAAAATGAACACCAAAACACCAAACTTCCCGTGTGATGAATTAACAATTGTATGTACGCACAACCTACATATATATGAAAATGGGATCGATTCCTGGATTACCAAGTACGTACTCATGGGCATGCCTTCACGCCACGTGTAGTTTTCTATCTCTTTTACGTTATCTCGCCGACCAGGGTCATGACACTGTAGGTTTCGGCGCCTATTTCATCGCCCACAGTATCTTCCGGCGGGTTTGCTGCTTGGCATTGCATGACACATTAGTGACTGACTCGGGCGAGGGGGCGGGCTTCGGCGAGCAAGCGGGATTGGTGGTGATAGGGAGCCATCTTTGCTGGGAACCCAAACGGTTGGGAGACTAAGACGATTGGGCTCGATAGCCGGCCCGTGCTTGCATTTTGACGTCAATTGTCTCTCTACAGCCGGGAGCGGGCACTTGGCAACTTGCAAAGCTGTCCTTTCCTAGATCTGCGCAAGCACGCGCACAGAGTCGCATCCGTAAATTACTAGTGGAAAGGCGCCGGGAGACGGCATGGTGACATAGTATTGCCACACCGGGGGGGAAGGGAAGAGGAGTAGTCATTCCGGTGTTTTTCTGCGGTCTTGGTGGGATGGGATTCACTCTCACGATCACCGCTCAATCCCAACCCGCCGATGTCGTGTCGGCTGCAGGGGCCAGCAAGGGTGTCGGCCACTAGAGCCGCCTTTTCGTTCTGATGTTCGTCCTGTTTGCAGGCATAAGCTGCAGGACAAGGGATGCTGACTAGCAGCTGGCTAAAACTGGATATAGACAGGACCTTGTTGTTGCTGATGATGCGAAACGAGTGTGACGATAAGGCAGTTGGTGTTCCTACCATCCATCCCTCACACCTGCCTGTCTTTCACCAGAAGCAGGAAAGTTCTACAGAGTAGGCATAATAGGCAGAAGGATGAAGGGCTGATTGATTATGTGAGATACGTGAGACAGCAGAAACCCGAGTTCAATTGGGCAACAAGGTGGGTGTCTTTTCTAAAGCTTAAAGCCCTAGGTCCTACTTACCTACTTACTGATGCTGCAGGCTGTCAATCGTGTGGCCGACCGATTTGGGGGCCCTTGGCATTGGCAAATGGGATGGTCGCCTTCTGGGTCGCCCAGCCCTTCTGCAGTGTTCTGCGGTGTGTGCCAGCACCGCCAGTCTGCCGTGAGCTGTTCAGCCCACTTTGGGTGATGCATTCGGCCGCATGCGATTCCTGGTTTCCAACTCACCTGGCCAAATTTCAAAGGGGGCAGAATGTAGAACTCGGCAAGAAAATACCTAATCGACTAAAATTTATTGTGGTTAGTTAGTGCGCTAGAACGACAGCAAAGAATCCCTACTGGTTCCATCCCCAGCAAAGCAACGTTCTCATCTGGCGAGCATGGGCGACTTGGCGACGAAGCGGGCCCGCTGTCCAGGGTCAACAAATTGTTTGGTTTTAGCACGTCTTGTACCGACAGTGTAGCCAAATTTTAATATTAAAACAGTATTTTTCTCTTCACCGACCCAGTTGTTCCTCGAGCAAGTAGAGGGAGAAAACTTAGTAAACACGGTCCGTCTCTGTTTTATCAGAAGCAGGCCCCCCCTTTGTGAACCTTCAGGTCCCCATCCCATCTCATCCCATCCCCTCTTTATAATCGCGGTGTGTGCGTGTCTCGGTGCGACTTCTTCGTCTTGTGCCCCCCGTCTGCTGTGTATAATTTTGTGTGTGACCACATCTCTGTCAAATCGTTGCTTCCATTCAATTAGAAGCAATTGTTTCGATATTTGCCAATTTAACGCCACCATTTGCTTCTAGCAGGCAACGTCGGTCTTATAAACTCTACGCCGTCGAAAATTCCACGCTGAGGAAGGTGTCGGGGATTTCCTTTACGACCCATCCCCGAAAAAGCCACTTCCCCGATACGCCAGGCACGGGTATCCTTTGATACGGCCATTGACTCTTGAACGCCGAGCAGTTGGTGCAACGTGAGATACGGCCGCGTTGAAGGAGACAGAGGACATTGGTCGGATCCAACCAACAAGGTATGTGCTTACGGCTGACTTGCATGAGAAGGAAGCCTTGCAACGATTCCCGACTTTCTTACCCTCCGAATGCTCTTGCGCCCCAATATGTATTATGGCTGACCCCAGGGTTATCCTGGGGAGATGCGCGCTCCTTCTTTCGCTCTTAAAAGGACACAATGGCACTTCTCTCTGCGAGCTGGCCCAAGGCCCGAGCTAATACCGATACCATGAACGCAGGAAAACCCGAGTTCTCTAGGAATGCCTTCGCGCGAGACGCATCCTTCGACATGAACGCCCTCTCGCTACTCCCGGCCCGCTTTCGCGGCCAGCAGCCAGACGGCAAGCCGCAACCCCCTTCCAAAATCAACAAGAAGGTCACTCCCGTACTCCAGTACTTTTCGAAGATCGCCTGCGTACACCCCATTTATACAATTTGCGCCATTGCGCTCATAGCCAGCACTACCTATGTTGGGATCGTCAAAGACAGCTTATACGAGGCGACAAGCGCCCGAAAGGCTGACTGGAGCTCTTTGGTAGAAGGAAGCCGAAACTTGGTCGCTGGCCCAGAGACGAGCTGGAAGTGGCAGAACCTCGACAGCATCGGCCAAGTCCCCAAGGATGCCGACCACCTGGCCTTGGTGACTCTGGTATTCCCCGAATCCTCCGAGGAGGGCCCTCAGACCGCCCCCCAGCCTCACATTGTCCCCCTGCCGAGCAACCTCTCCATCGCCCACCTCCCGTCGACTTCCAACGGCCTGACTGCCTACTCCCAAGACAGCGCTTTGGCTTTCTCGATCAAGTACAGCGAGGCTTCCGAATTCATTGCAGCTGCGCAGGAAATCCGCAACGATGGCCCCGAGCAAGAGTCCCTTACGAACGAGAAGGGCCACAGCGAGAAGAAGATGTGGATTATGAAGGTGGCGCGTGGCAACAGCGCGAGAAGCCTGACTCGATGGGTTCATAACGCGTGGACCGAGTTCCTGGATCTTCTGAAGAATGCTGAAACTCTCGACATCATCATCATGGTTCTTGGCTACATCTCGATGCACCTGACCTTCGTTTCGCTCTTTTTGAGCATGCGGAAGATGGGATCGAACGTTTGGCTCGCAACCAGCGTGCTCTTCTCGTCGCTCTTCGCGTTCCTTTTCGGCCTGAACGTTACATGGAAGCTCGGTGTGCCCGTTTCCGTCGTGCTTCTGTCCGAGGGTCTACCTTTCCTGGTGGTGATTGTTGGTTTTGAGAAGAACATTGTTCTGACCAGAGCTGTGCTGTCTCACGCGCTTGAGCACCGCAGACCTGAAGACTCGAATGGAAAATCGGACAAGACTGCTCGCAAGTCGCCCGCTTTGCCCGAAGGAGTTATCCAGTATGCCGTCCAAAGCGCTATCAAGGAGAAGGGTTTTGAAATTGTTCGCGACTATGTTATCGAGATCTTGATCCTGGTCGCCGGAGCTGCCTCCGGAGTCCAGGGTGGATTACAGCAATTCTGCTTCCTCGCTGCCTGGATCCTCTTCTTCGACGGAATCCTGCTATTCACTTTCTACACTGCTATTCTTTGCATCAAGCTCGAGATCAACCGCATCAAGCGCCACGTTGCGATGCGCAGAGCCCTCGAAGACGATGGTCTTAGCCGACGTGTGGCCGAGAATGTGGCCAAGAGCAACGACTACCCCGGCGGTGACAGCACGAAGAATGTCGAAGCCCCTATCTTTGGCCAAAGCATGAGGAGCAGTGCCATCCCCAAGTTCAAGTTCTACATGGTTGTTGGCTTTTTCGCCGTCAACCTGATCAACATTTGCTCCATCCCCTTCCGCACTCCTGGCTACATGTCCTGGACTGGTGGTCTTGGCGGCGTGGTTACTACACCCCCTGTCGACCCCTTCAAGGTTGCGTCCAACGGATTGGATGAGATCGTGTACACCGCACGAGGACATGGTCGCACGACAGTGGTAACTGTTTTGACTCCCATCAAGTACGAACTGGAGTTCCCTTCCGTTCACTACGGTGTTCCAGCCAGTGCTCAAGAAGTTGCTGATGGCCAAGAGAAGTACGCACCTCTTGGAGAGTATGGCATGGGCGGAAGAATGGTTGGCGGCATTCTGACCAGTCTTGAGGATCCTGTCTTGTCAAAGTGGATTGTTATTGCCCTTGCTCTGAGCATTACCCTGAACGGATATCTGTTCAATGTGGCCAGATGGGGTATCAAAGACCCCAATGTTGCAGATCACCCCATCGACCCCAAGGAGCTTGATGAGGCCGAGAGGTTCAACGCTAGCCAGAGCACTACGCTTCCCGCCGTTGGAAACCAGACCCCAAGGCTACCGGAATCGAAGCCCCTCACTCCTGCATCGACGGATGACGAAGCCGACGCATTGGCTATGAAACGAGCCAAACCTGAGCCGCTCCGAACCTCCCACAGTCAAGTCGAACTTGCCCAGATGCTCACCGAGAAACGTATTTATGACATGACTGACGATGAGCTCATCGATTTGTCCCTCAAGGGCAAGATTCCTGGTTATGCTCTGGAGAGAAGTCTCAAGGATTGCACCCGTGCCGTGAAGATTCGCCGCGCTGTTATCTCCCGAACCCCTGCTACTGCCGACATCACAAGCTATCTCGCCGACTCCAAGCTGCCTTATGAGAACTACGACTGGAACCAAGTCTTGGGAGCCTGCTGCGAAAACGTCATTGGATACATGCCCATTCCCGTCGGTGTAGCTGGCCCTCTCGTCATTGACGGAAAGAGCTACTTCATCCCTATGGCTACTACTGAAGGTGTGCTGGTTGCTAGCACGAGCCGTGGCTGCAAGGCGATCAACGCTGGGGGCGGTGCCGTTACTGTTTTGACTGGCGATGGAATGACCCGTGGCCCCTGTGTCAGTTTCGAGATGCTCGAGAGAACCGGTGCTGCCAAGATCTGGCTGGATTCTGATGCTGGCCAAACCATGATGAAGAAGGCCTTCAACTCGACCAGCAGATTCGCTCGACTCCAGACCATGACCACGGCTATTGCTGGCACCAACCTGTACATCCGCTTCAAGACCACCACTGGTGACGCCATGGGTATGAACATGATTTCCAAGGGTGTCGAGCACGCCCTGAAGATCATGGCCACCGAGGGAGGCTTTGAGGACATGAGAATCGTCTCCGTTTCTGGAAACTACTGTATTGACAAGAAGGCTGCTGCCATCAACTGGATCGAGGGACGTGGCAAGAGCATTGTAGCCGAGGCCATCATTCCTGCCAAGGTTGTCAAGGAGGTATTGAAGAGCGACGTGGACACTCTGGTCGATCTTAACATCTCGAAGAACCTGATCGGATCCGCCATGGCTGCTTCGGTCGGAGGCTTCAACGCCCATGCCGCCAACATTGTCGCTGCCATCTTCCTGGCCACTGGTCAAGATCCTGCCCAGGTGGTCGAGAGTGCTAACTGTATCACTATTATGAAGAAGTAAGTCATCCCCTGTTTATTGCCAGCAACGACGCCCGTGCTAACCAACGTTTTAGTCTCCATGGCAACCTGCAAATATCCGTATCCATGCCCTCGATCGAGGTCGGTACCCTGGGAGGTGGCACCATCCTGTCGCCCCAAGGTGCCATGCTTGATATGTTTGGCGTCCGCGGATCGCACCCGACCACGCCTGGTGAGAACGCCCGACGACTGGCCCGCATTATTGGTGCCTCCGTTCTCGCCGGTGAACTTTCGCTCTGCTCGGCACTTGCCGCTGGCCATTTGGTCAGCGCTCACATGGCCCACAACCGTTCTGCACCCGCCACACGAAGCTCGACGCCTGCGCCTGGTACGCCTGTGCCAGCGGGCTTGGCCATGACCAGCGGGTCGATGAGTGCGGCCGCGGCCGAGCGGGCTAAGCGATGATTGTGTGCTTTCTTTCCTTAATTCGACAATAACTATCTTAGCGCGTTTAACCCATTTAATTGCATACGGACTGGTTAGACGTCAGACAACGGAGTTTCGGGGGATAGGCGGGTTGATTTGCAAATTACATTATTCACTCGTCCTATATCGCAACGAGCCGCGAGGCTCTTGGGGAAACACAGGCCGGCGAGACGCGGTGACGTCTTGTCGGCACTGGAAGTAGGGAGGAGGCACTTCCTTAGTGGCTGGGTAGAGATACCAGCGGAAGTACCGTGGTGTTCCTGTTGCGAGAACACCAAATCATGAAGCAGAAGAAAAGTCCACATCTTTCAATGAGTTGCTGAGAAGGCTGGAGACGATTAGACTCTTCGATGGTAGACGACATAGCTTCCAAGCACTTGCTAATAGGTTACTTCACAGCAAACGCAAGAACCTGCAATGTGGAAATGAGCGATAGATACAGATAATATATATGAAATGCTAAAATGCATCAATTTGGCCATGTCAAGATTGTGAAGTCGAGAAGGAGGACTGCTGATCTGAACAGTGTTGATGCGGGATGTACGGAGTACTACGTACTAAGCGGATCCGCTTCTCATGCTACCTTTGGCACCAGCCCGTAGGAATCACCCGTCTTAGGCGGGGCATTTCATCGGGTTCCAAAAGACGTCCGATAAAGGTTTGGTCAAACAGACATTCATTGATTTCATCTTCTTCGCTCACAAATAGAGTAGCGAATCGTAGAAACGGTTAGTCAACAACAACATACCCGGATTTTCTTCTTTAAAGAAAGAGAGAAGAAAATGGCGCCCGTGTACCCCAAGTTCGACGTGACCCAGTCGGGCCACCTCCAGGTCTCGTCCCTGCACAGCATCTACTGGGAGGACTGCGGCACCCCGACGGGCGTGCCCATCGTGTACCTGCACGGCGGGCCCGGCGGCGGCATCGACGAGACGGACCGGCAGTACTTCGACCCGGCGCACTACCGCAGCGTGCTGTTCGACCAGCGCGGGTCCGGGAAGTCGACCCCGCACGCCTCGCTCGAGGAGAACACGACCTGGCACCTCGTCGCCGACATCGAGAAGCTGCGCGAGCACCTCAAGATCGACAAGTGGCTGGTTTTCGGGGGGTCCTGGGGCTCGACCCTGGCGCTGGCGTACGCCGAGTCCCACCCGGATCGCTGCTTGGGATTGGTGCTACGCGGCATTTTCACGTTGCGCCGCGAAGAGCTGTTGTGGTATTACCAGCACGGCGCCAACTTCATCTTCCCGGATTACTTTGAGGCTTACAAGAACGCTATCCCCGAGGCGGAGCGCGGGGATCTGATGCAGGCTTACTACAAGCGGCTCACCAACGACGATGACGAGGACGAGCAGCTGAAGTGGTACGTTCGGCCCCCTGTCTTCTTTTCTTGCAGGTTTAAGCTACGAGGATGTGACTTGATTTCGTACGTATTTCAAGTAAGCCTAATTGCTCACGCAACTTCTTATTAGTGCCGATGCTTGGAGCCGCTGGGAGGTCTCTACTAGCAAGCTCATCGTGGACCCGGCCTATATCGCCAAAGCCGACGACCCCGAATGGTAAGTTGTGTGCTTTACTTGGGAATGAAACCCGGTTTCTTTCTCCCCTACCCCCAATTTCCTATTCCTCCCATTTTTCTGCCCCTGCGGACGGGTGGAAAAGTGAAAAACTCAACCTTGAACATATTCAACCAAAACTGCTTGCTTACACGCAACAAAAGGGCCCTGGCCTTCGCCCGCATTGAGTGCCACTACTTCGTCAACGGCGGCTGGATGCGCGACGGCCAGCTCGTCGACGACGCCCACAAGATCAAGCACCTGCCCATCACCATTGTGCAGGGCCGCTACGACGTCGTCTGCCCGGCCAAGACGAGCTGGGACCTCTACCAGGCGCTGGGCGGCGCCGCCAACACCAACGTCGACTATGTCATTGTCGGCGACGCGGGCCACAGCGCCCACGAGACGACGATTGAGGGGGCGCTCATGAAGGCGGTCGAGAAGTACAAGTCGATCAAGCAGTAAATGCAATCGGCGTGTGCGGTGTGGTGTACGTGCTGCACAGGTCCGGAGACATCAGGGCGTGGGCATATGTAAGCCGGCGGCGGCGGTGACGGCGGCGAGTGATCAAAAGCCGTCACTAGGATGATGAGGGTGTTTGTATGGACATTACCCCGTTAGCAGGATCTTGAAATGCACCCAATCTCATAACTAAATTCAATTTTACGAATCACGCCCAATCAAATTCCAGCGCAGGAGCCAGTAACGGACATTGGTAACTACCCGTATGGAAGCTGTGTCTATTACCGAGGCTTGTTCCGTACGCAGAGCACACACTGTCAAACTAGAACACCATCGAAAATAGCTAGTCGCAGATTTGAAAAGAAAGCATGATAACAACCCTTAATAAGCCCCCTCCCTTTCCTTCCAAGCCGGACTCTCAACCAGCACCACCTTTTGCCGCCCCGTCCAGATCGGCACGCTCGTCGTCCGGAGCTCCATGGCCGGCACCTTAGCCCCTCCCTCGCTCAACGCCCAGAGCGAGATACCGACCCAGTTCTCGCCGTTGTAGTTCAGGATGCCCTCGGGCACGGGGAAGACCCACTCCGGGCCGATGTTACTGCTCAGGCGGCCAAACTGCCACCCGTTGACGAAGAGCTGGAGCCGGAACGGGTTAGGGTTGGCCGACGACAGCGCCCCCGGGAACGCGAAAGCGAGCGGGATGTCCCATTCGTCCGCGGGTAGCGAGAGGTTGAAGGACGCGGCGTAGAAGGCCACGCCCGGGTGCGGGATGCCATCCAGCGGGGACGTCGGCAGCGCAGAAGAAGAAGAAGAAGGGAGCGGGGCGGCCGGGAGATGGTAGCCCATGCGCTCGGCGAACAGGCCGCCCTCGTTGAGGGGCCCGCGCGCCTTGTCGATATACGCCAGCCCGTGCAGGTTGCCTGTCAGCTTCCACGTGACGGGGGTGCTGGTCGCCTTGGTGTCGCTGTACAGCCGCCAGCCCAGGACGCCACGCGGCGCCTTCATGTAGTCCACGCCGACGGACTGTTCGTCGTGGCCCATGTTATCCACAATCACGGTGAAGATGTGCGGTGTGCCCGGTTCGAGCGTACCCGGTGGGATCAGGTAGGTTTCTTGGTTGGAGGCTGCGGATCCGTTGCCAGTCCAAGACGCGAGGAGGGCTCCGTCGAGAAAGACGGAGGAGGCGAACCCCTGACCTCCCTGGACGTAGAGGTTGAAAGAGGTTTCCGAGCCGGTAGCGTTGAAATGGCCGCGGTAGATCAGCGTGCCAGTGTTGAAGCCATAGTCGGCGGCGTAAGTGGAAACGGTGGTCCGAAGGGGAAAGTAGGTGTTGTTAGTATACGTCTGATCAGCGACAGTCCATGCCGAATCATCGTAAGAGAGTTGTACTTCAGGTAGGGAGTCGACAGATTTCCATCCCAGCGTTGTGAGGTCAGGCAAATTGATTGGTTGTGGACTGAGAGTAATGTTCATCGTAAGGGATTGGTCGGAAGACTCAAAGGGCGTCTGTTTTCCGTTGATCCGAACCGCCTTGGTTCCGGAAGGAGCGCCAATGATTTCGACGGGCGTCGAAACATTGAAGTCGGCTTGTATGGAGATTTCGCTCCCATTCAAGGCGACCGACCTGACGAGATACGGGCCATTGACAATCACCTTTGACTGGCTTCCCACAACGTCGGTGACCCAGTACTTGTAAGCGGAGTTACGATCTGGGACATTCAGTCAGCCCCCAAAAGTATAAGCGCAAGGTATTCTATACTCACCCAGTAAGTAAACGGTCAAATCGCCAACTTGTACAGTTGTCCGTTCAGTGGATGTTTGCCATCCAAGTATCGGTGACGATCCGAACCTGGAGAGCCTCTTGCCGCCCTCCACAACCTTAAAAGAGGAGCCTGACTGCTTGACGGCGAACTCATTGAACTCATTTAGTCCAGCGTAGAGTATCAGGACTTTCTCACCGTTCGCCAATGACTGATGTGTGAAAACGTCCGCGGTCGAGTAAAGCAGTTTTATCCCCTGGACGTCGTAATCTGTAACCATCACCTTCGAATCTCGGCCACTCAGTGTCAGGCTATGGTTGGTCTGAGGAATGACCATATCCCCCTGGGAGGTTGGCAGCGTGACCCTGTACTGAGTCGAAGCTAAGCTGGTGTAGTCAGTGTGCCGAACAACGAAGAACGACCCGTCTGCGGTGTTATTGCCGAGCAGCGGGGTTATTATGATGTCCGCATTATCGCTGTAGGCGTGGGTGGCGTTGACAGCTGGTGTGGCCGTCAGATAGCCAGGGCTGACCATCAGGAAGTTGGCCTCCAGCTTGAGTTCCGAGTACTTCTCCCGAGCGATGGTGCGATCCTCTTTGATGACGCTTCCATAGTCGTACGAAGTATAACCGCCTGGATGTCCCAGATTACCCCAGTTGGTTCCCCCAAAGATCATGTACAGATTTAGAATCGAGACGCCCTGGGAGTTTGGTCAGCCTATTTGTCACTTGGGACTGAAACTTGGTCCAGGCTTACCGCGGCAAAGTTGTTCTTGTAGAACACCCGCTCAAACTCCTGATTCACCAATTGGCTGCATTGTTCAAAGCCCGGTCCGCCCCAGGGATCGAATGAGCCAGCCTGGAACTCGTTGATGGAATATGGTGTAGATGGGCTCTGCTGGAGGTGCAGAGCTCTCCAATCCGTCGGGAGACCATCAGCCGGCCAGACCGTTGGGTTTGAACAGTCAAAGCCCAGTGGATAACCGTCGTGGCCGTATATATCCACCTCGCCCACCCCGGTGCCGGGAGCATTGTGGCCCAGCGGAGCAGCATCGTTGCTGATGAACGGCACGACCACGCCGGCATCGAGGGCCTGTTTCATGACATACTCCATGTAAGCGCCGTCTGGAAAGGGGATATAGTCGTTGGCCCATGTGTATTCATTCTCCGGTTGGAATAGTATGATGGGCCCGCCGTTCGTGATCTGGGCTTTTGCAATCTTCTTGCAAACATTGGCCATATAATTATCCGTGACTGCCAGGTAGTCAGGGGCAACTGTACGTAATAACCCCCGGACTCGTTGGAGCCAGCCAGGGTAGCCGCCTCCGCTCGCCTTCAATGTAAGTTCTTGTTAGTTGAATCACATGTACCTCGAGCGCTATGAAAATGTGAGCTCGATTGTACGAACCTCGGCGTTGATATAAGGGCCTGGCCGAGCGATAAGCCAAAGACCAGCCTTCTGGGCAGCCTCGAAGAACGGTTCGAGCGCGAAAACGCCCTCGGCAGTGAACTCCCCTGGGTTGCCCTCCAGCAGGGCCCAGTCCACGTAGAACGAGACAGTGTTAAACCCCAGAGCCCTCACTTTCTGAAACACGTCCAACCAAAGAGATGGCACCGGTAGTCGGAAGGGGTGGAATTCGCCGCTGAGGATCAAGACCCTAGTCCCGTTGACGAAGAGGGAATGCCCATCCCAGGTAACGATTTCCTGAATCGCAGTATCTCCTTGATGCGGGTTGATGACGGAATAGTCTCGCATCCCGGCATTAGGCTTGCCGGCGACGGTAGGCAAGGTGGCACAAGCCAACGCTAGGAGCGCCGTCTTCAGCAAGTACAGCTTCATTCTTCTGTCTTTTTGATTCTATATCACCAATGTCTGAGACTTTGGGTGAACGATGGAGAAAGGACTCAATAGGGCGCTGTGCCAAAGTTGGTCCTCCACTATCCGCTCCAAAAAACGGGATTCAGAGTTCGTTCTTGCAGCATATTACTTGCACCGGGTCTTGATGAAGCCGCCGGGACGACTCAAGCAATGCAGGTACCCGAAATTAGGACCGCACAAGGAATCCGACTGGCGAGGCATAAAAGTTCCCCTCAAGATATCACTCGTACTCTGGAAAATCACCGAGACGTTGAGCGAAAAGATTACCTAGAAAATAGGTATCCATAGTATGCCAAGACCAACCTTTATACATCCGTATGCGCGGCATCTTGAGAGAGAGAGTCGCAGAAATTGTGCGCGTATCACATCCTTGGGCCTCATGACGTCCATGGTGTTGAAAAAGATCCGGAGCGCACTTGGGACATGCAGAACTAACAAGCCCAAAAGGGAAGCTGCGCAGGAAGAGGTTGCAATGAGAAGCGGGCACAAACTCCTGAACATGGTATAGTCGGTGTACTAATCGTTAGACTACCTAGACTGTGCCGCAATCTTGCATGTGAGAGCATGAGCTTCCAACTTCGTGTCGTGAGAGGTGGCGGCCTTGTGAGCTCTGTCGTGGTACTCCACCTGATGACCTCACGGGCCGCTACATGGTCGTGCACCTAACCCCCAGTTTCCCCCAAATCCACCCCCGCAGACCCCCACCGTTAACCTTGTCCTACCACTGGCAGAGGTTTCTTGGGTAGTACATGGATGTCAGGTACATACTTTATATCGGTTTTATGTCTGGCGGTAGGTGTTAACAAGATCTTCTGGTTCTGTAAAACTACTAACATGCATACCGTTTATCATAATCACGGTGGCACTGGCGCATTCCGCATACTAGGTAGCGGTAGCGGTTGGTGATGATATGTATGGTTACATCAACGCTACTTTTGTGTGATCATGCTTCATTCATTAAGATTTAGGGGAGGTGTTCTACCCCTGCCTGCTATATACAAAACCCTCTTATTCTATACTATACCCCCTCATCCCTTTACCCTTCGCCACACACACCCCTTGACACCCCCCTTCTTCCTCTTAGCGCGTAAGTAAATCCAACCATCTAGAGAACGAACTCGAGGTCGAAGCTCTTGGGCCCCGCGTAGCTCTGCACGACGGCGTTGGGCCGGTCGGACATGACGAGGTCGCTGTTGGGGATGTGGTAGACGCCCGTGGTGTTGCTGCGCGGGCTGACGGGCGCCTGGACGAGGAAGCCGAGGCCGTTGGCGTCGCGGACCACGTTGAAGGTGCGCGACGACTGCTCGCACTCGCCGTACAGGATGTCCGGCAGCGTGCCGTCGAGGTTGCCCGAGACCATGGCCTTGCAAGGGATGGGCGTGGTCTGCATCGTGCCGGGCTGGAAGACGCCGAACTCATACCTGGGAGAGACGATCATTAGTACGGTGTTTTTGGGTTTGTTGATCGCATCGGGAATGTGAGCAAAGGACACACTTACAGGCACTGGGTGCTGTGAGGAATGCATGCGGCGGTGAAGTCGGAAACTTGATAAACGACGCTGCGCTTCTGGATAGCCGCACCAGAGACGACGGCAGAAGCAGCAACAACGGCGGCGGCAGAGAACTTCATGTTGGTGGTTGGAGTAAGTCTGTTAAGTGAGAGACTAACGTTAGGGGGCGTGAGTTTGAGTTGATGGTATTATTAATGTTTGTATTGCTGTTGTGGAGGAGATGGGAGTAGCTAGTGTTGTTCTTCACATCAGAGAGGCGGCGCTTCCAAGATTATTTATACGAGGTATCATCACAAGCTATCAAAAAATTAATTCGTGCTTAATGCTCCCCTTTTGCCCTCTGCTCCCTTCGTTGGTTCCTGAATGACGATGATCGGCAGTTCAAGATCTCGTATTCCACACCCCCCGGCAGAACAGAGGGAGCGGGGCCCATTACGGGGGGGCAGTGCACTCAAACTTGGGTGCATCTTTTGATCTTTGCCCAATCCCGATCGTAAGGCTATCCTGCCAATGTAACGTGTTCGCCAAGTCAGGGCAGACCTCAGACTCTCTGAGACCTGGTAGTGCTGGAACTTCAAGATAGACCAATCCGGCCCATTGTCGAAATGGGAAAAAAGGACGATTCCAGATGCGTCCAACTAAGCATATGACATCAGCAGGATGGTGTGCATGCGAGCCAATGGCGTACGGGTCAAGCGTGCAGCACCTCCGAAAGCGTCCAGGCGCCTTCGGGGCTTCCTGAGGGCTCAAGTGCGCTAACCAGGAGGCCCCCCTAAAGAAGCGTCCAGGTCCGCCGGCCCCACTGCAACATTCGAGCAGTAACACGATCATTCGGGCCACCACGGCGGATCTCTTAACACCAAAAATAAAAAACCCACACCACTGAGTTATTGATGCCGTATTTCCCGTTCTGCCGAGGACGACTAGCTTTTTAGACATCACCTACTCGTTCAACTTTTCCGTGATTTGCCACATCGTCACCAGATGCTGCCTCTGTCTGTGTGTGTTGCCCAGTCCGGCTTTCCCCTTATCTTTGAGATAGATAGCGGGACTGAGCCAGAATAGACACACGGCATGTAGCACTCTGGAACCCACTTGCAGACACGCGATTCGACCCCTAAAAGAACTAGAGCGTCGGTTTTTCGAGACATGGAAGAACTCTCGAAGCAAAAGATGGGAAACGCAACGTGACAAGCCGTGTTGGATGCTACCTTACGACTACCTATTAATAAACCTATCTCGGCGGTATTCTAAGACAAACATATATGCAGAAAGGGTCTGCTCCAACAAAACAAAACAAAACCACAAAAAGTCAAAGTCTGGACCTCCCAACTCACGGCTCACCACGACCCGGAACCACCACACTCCGACCCTCGTGTTCAATGGTCAGAACACCGCCGCCCGTCGTGGTCGGGCCATGGTAACCGTGTCGCGCGACCACGAGCCACCAGAGACTGACGAGCAGCGTAAGCCCGCCCCAGATCACACAAGCATAGTTCATGGTCTGGGCGTCGACGGGCAGGGAAAAGGGGAAACTGTAGACGACGATCCAGACGAGCATGTAGGCGCAGGCGATGCCGTTAACCACAAACCCAACCCAACCTCGAAGGCGGAAGGGCCCGTACCGGATGTTCTTGCGGCCCGTCAGCAGGTTGGGCAGGATGGCGGCCAGGTAGGAGCTCGTGATGAGCAGGAGGAAGCTGCCGACAAAGGCGTTGAAGGCGGTGCTGCTGCCCACGTAGATGCAGCCCAGGACCGTCACGAGGCAGGCCGACGCGACCGTCGAGGCGATGGGCACCTGGAAGCGCGGGTTCACGTGCGCGAGGCGCGCGGACAAGGGCGTGGCCCCGTCGCGGGCGAGTGTCCAGAGCGTGCGCCCCGCGGTCATGTAGAGGCCAATGACCGTCAGCCCGATGCAGACCATGATGATGGCCAAGAGACCGGTCACTCCCGCCGCGGACCCGGTGGCCTGCCGGTAGATTTCGGCGATTGGGTAGGACGACTCGAAGAGGGCATCGTAGTTGTTGATGGCGTACATGATAGCGACGAGGTAGCAGAGGCCCGTGGTAAACCCGATGCTGAACTGCAAGCCAATGGCGATAGGTACATTGCGCTCGGGGTGCGGGATCTCCTCGGCCAGATGCGTCAGGGGGTCGACGGCTCCCAAGCTATACGCGCCATTCACCATACCCGCTATGAAGACGAACCCGTCCGGGTAGCCCAGAGCGGCCGACCACTCCTTCCACACGAACGACGATGACGCATGGGGCGGACGCCCATCGCGGCCCGGCATCGCAGCGACCACGATAACAGTGACGAAGAAACCGACCAACACCGCGAAGATGCCAAACGTGTTCAGGTGCGGCATAGCGCCGTTGGCGAAGCACACCAGTGCGCACGCAAGCCAGGTCGCAATGATATACGTAACAAAGACGTGCCAGGACTGGGCCTCGAAGCCCGGGTGGTTGACGGCGTACATCTGCACCACCGTGTTGGCGAAGATGGAGGCCATGCTGGCGGCGCCCAGGACCCAGGCGAGGTAGTTCCACCAGCCGGCGAAGAAGCCGACGGCGCGGCCCCAGCCACTACGACCAGGGGTCACCGAGGCCCAGTGGTAGACGCCCGCGGACGACGGGATGGCGCTGGCGAGCTCGGCGATGCTGGCGGCCACGGTGCTGTAGAAGGCCGTCACCGTCATGAACTCGTAGAGCACGCCCGGCGGGCCGCCGTTGAAGATGGCTGTCAGTATCGATCCGCCCACGGCCGGCCACACCGTGCCCACGACCAGGCCCACGCCCGCCAGCGATAGCAGGTTGAAGTTTCGGGCTAGCTCCTGGGTGTGGCCTGACGCGTTCACACCGGCCGGGACTGCTACACTTTCCCCGCTCCCCGGTGAGGGGCTGTCCTCCTCCTCAACCTTGAGAACCGCGTCTCGGTCCGCCATCGCCTTGTAGTCCCGGTCCTGTTCGCTAGAGCTCGTAACCGCAGTGCGCTCGTCCATTTTGCCGACAATGGGGCGAGGTTAATCAAGAATGGCAGTAGAACAGTTCGAGGTGATCAAAGGTTACCCAACTTCCAGTTCGTAGTGCCTTGACAGTTGTGTAGTAATGACCTTGTACGCCCGCATATATTTCACCTACTTTCGGTGCGTTGCATGTTTTCGCTTAGTTCTTAAGAACGTGTCGCCATGTTGCTACCCCAAATACACGGGCGGTAAAGCGTAGTTCACCAGCCGTTATTCACGGGGACGTCAAGGCGGCTTTTACTGATAAAGGCGAAGTAAACGAGCTGGAACGCCCCCGCCCGGGAAAGTCTGGGGTACCCTAATAGGTTAAACGTTGGAGATGCAGATCTTCCTCTGGTGCCGACGATTGCTCCTGATTGGCCCGTCACCCCAGCTGTTGGAGGCTATCAGCTCTGGATCGCCCGAGGTGGAGCGAAAGCGGCTCCGTCTCGTTATCAGCTCCCGTTCCGCTGTAACCCAACGGGCGAAATCTACAATCTGTTATCGCCCCGGTCTTACTTCCCCTCGTTACTAATACCGTCGGGAAGTGACATCGCGCGTTTGCTCCAGCTTCCAGTAGTTCCCAGCGTATTCCCAGACGCTGCAGAGGAATCGTCCTGTTACACTCGGGAGGCCGAATGCAGTGTGCAGATCAACGCGCCATATAAGCAGACGTGAGCTTATGAGTATATCTAGAGGTCCCGCTCCTCTGTCGTCAGCCGCATATATTTATCCGCCGCCTGTTCGCATCAGCCAAATTTGTATCCAATCCAGAGAACACGGCGGCAAACCATCACCGCTCAAACAGGACGGGAAACGATGAAACTTCGACGGTAGGTTCTGGTGAAAAGAAACACATGTATGACGACCGAGCATATCGGACCGTCTGACGCCCATCTCACTACCACGACTGGTTTGGCTATTGGATCATAGTGATAGCTAGCACACGGATGTTATAATCATTCTAGTAACTTCGATAATCGCCAAGTCTAACTAGAATATATTCTGATAAGATATTTCTATTCAGCGCGTATGTACATACCACCATATAAAAGTGCGGATGATGGGCATTGGGTATATAAGGGATATGCTATTGATATCCGATTCGATTATTTAACGAGCACATTAAGACATCATGTTCTCCACTGGTTTCAAGGACATGAAAAGCAGACATGATCACCTTGAATTTGACAGGCACCAACTACTCATTAGCTTGATACCAGATTTCTCTGACCAGAGATGAAAGCTCGAGGTTTTCATTTACCTGGCTTCAGTTACCATGGCTGGCGTCTCCAATTAAAGGTGATCCCTGGGCAGTAAGGGCGTCTATTTGCTATTTGCGTGGGAACTTGCATCCGACATCTTTATCAGATCACTCAACCGGTGTAAAACTAACATATCAAATCCTTGTCTGATGTTGCTTCTAATGATATTCACACATACCCGCTCGGCTACTTCAGCCGATCCATACGCATCTCGTGGCCTTTCAATTTATTCACACAGTAGCTAATGTAGGGGGCCCCTTCTGTTAGCCCAGACACGGACAGCCTCTCTTAGTTAAGTTCGACATGTCCTGCTTACATGTCGAGAGCCTAGGTACTGCAAATATCCAGAAACTATCTTGAGTTCCTGGCACCCATCTCAGGAGGCAACCAGACACGTTGTTGTGAACTATCGGTCATGCCTAAGGTCGAAGACTTCCAGCTGCATCCTTTTGGATGGGAGAATGACCCGGAGGAGGAACTGTTCAAGCTTAGACTCTTGACTACCTCTCTGTGATGACATGGAACAACCATGCTCTCTTTTTCAGAGTGGAAGACGCAGACAAGGCGTGAGTATCCTGAAGCTGGAGGCACTTCTAATCCGTCCCGCCCCGTCAATTCTAGGTGCTGACTTCCATCGCCCCTTGCAGCCAGGCGCTTGCTGTGCTCAAGAAAGGCCTGGAGCGGACACTCAGCCAGGCCAGGCACCTAGTCGGCACTATTGAGAAGGATGACACTGGCCACCACGACTTCGTCAAAAAGAAGGACAGCACGGTCAAGTTGGTGGTGCAGCATCTCGACTCTGCCGAGGACAAGTTCCCCTCGCTGGACGAGCTAGAAAAGGAACACTTCCTTGGCGATAAGCTGGGCGACATCCACCTCTTGAGCAACAGCCCCATGACCTACGGCGTCAAGCCCGAGGCCGATCCGAACCGTAGCCCCGTCGTCGCATCGTGCAAGATCAACTTCATCCGCGGCGGACTCATCTTCAACATGCACTCGCACCACTACAGCAACGACATCATGGGCTGGTCATCCTTCACCAAACAGCTGGGAGAGAACTGTTACGCCGTGGCCCACAAAAACTGGGTTTCCCTCTTGGGACCCCAAATGCCTCGACCGCAGCCGCTTCGTCGCCCCGCCTATTCCACCGGAGATGCAAGCCTCTGCACCCATCCCGCCTCCGCGCGCCAGCCTGCACCCGGACCACATGTTCTCACAGTGCGTCCTAGTCCACGTCCCAAAGAGCAAGGTCGCCGCCAAGCCCGACGACGGCACCTGGATCTCCGCCTACGACGCCGTCATCGCGTTCCTGTGGCGCACCCTCTCGCGGATCCGCGCGCCCTTCTACCAGGCGGACCCGGCCGCGGAGTTGGTATGGGGCGAGGCCGTCAACCTGACCAAGCGGCTGACGAAGCCCCAGCTACCCGCTCGTATGCAAGGGAACCTCTTCGCCGTCGTCGCGTCGCCGACGTGCCCCTCCGTGCCTCCGCTCACCGTGGCCGAGTTCGTGTTGGAGGCACCCCTGTGGCAGCTGGCGCGATATATCCGGCAGATGACGGCGAGCCTCAGCGATGAGACGGTGGATGACCTAGTCAGGACGTACGCCCCTTTCCGTGACAAGCAGGAGCTGTCTGTCCGCCCCGATTCCTTGCCTCCCATGACCCTGCTCTTGACCGACTGGCGCGACGCCGACATATGCAACTGGGACTTTGGCTTTGGCAGGCCTCTGGCCTATCGCCACCTGTTCGACACCATTACCCGGAACCTCGTTATCATCTACCCGCCGCGCCGCGGACCGGCTGGCGAGGACGAGGGCATGGAACTGCAAATTGCGATTGAGCAGGAGTTGGTGCAGCATCTGAGGGACGACCTAGAGTGGAACAAGTATACCGAGTTTAGAGGCATTGATGTAGGCAACCCTGTGGACAACTGAGGTCGCTTAAAGCCGGTTTTGCTTCTAGAGAAAGAAGGAGACTTCGTATAACCTCTAGATCGATGAGACTAATTTGACCATCGCATTCAGATAATAACATAGCTAATTTTACTTCTGGAGAGTCCAACAAGTATGTCAGCTATTGTCCCCGGGGCATCGGCTGCTGTGTCACCCAACCACATAACATGGTCGTAAGCTGACACTCCAATCCTCTCACTTGGCATCCTCGACCGCCTTGCTCTTCTTCAGATGATGGCTCAAATCACCCGTCGCCGTCAGATATGGCGGGCGCCTGTACTCGTCGCCACAGTCCCCTGGTATGATCTTCAAGCCACGTTGCGCCTCTTCAATCGCCTTCCTGTCAGCATCGTCAAGGGCGAATGAGAATGCCATCAAGTTGCTGCTGGCGTACTTCAGGCTGTCTGCCGACAGGCGGCAGCCCACGATGACCGCGCTCACCACGGGGATGTCGAGCACCCATCGCGTCGCGACGGCGGCAATCGCCACCTTGTGTTTCTCGGCGACGGAAGCGAGGCACCGCAGCACACGCTGGAAAGGCGCCCAGCCGCCCGCGGCGTGGATGAAGCGCAAGTACTTGCGGAGGCTCCAATTCAGCGCCTGCACGTCCCGGGGCTCGTCGGCGACGAGCCACTTCTCCGACAGGAAGCCGCCCAAGAGCGTCCCGTAGGCCAAAATGCCGACCCCGTGCTCGGCACAGACGGAGGCGAGGTCTCCCTGGACGACGCGGCGGTCGATGACCGAGCAGGAGACCTGGTTCGTGGCGATGCAAAACCCCGCCTGCAGGAGCTGCTTCAGGTGCGCCGCGTCGGTGTTGGTGAGGCCGAGGTGCTGGATCTTGCCTTGGCTCTGGAGGCGGCGGAGGTGGTCCAGGTTGTGGAGGTACGTGTCGTCCGAGTAGTCCCAGATGTGGTACTGCATGAGCGCGATGGTCTTCTGGCCCATGCGGCCGAGTGCTCGATCGACGGCGGCCTCGGCATTCTTGAATGACTTCTTCCCGTCCTCGGGCGGGCACCACTTGGTGAAAGCTGTCAGTTGTCGTTGGCTGTCAAGCGCGGTCGCATTGAATTGACCAACGACGACTTCTGCTTCGCCGTAGTGGTCAGCCATGTCGAAGCACCAGAGCCCCGCATCGATCCTGCCAAAAACGTGTCAACGAGTTTCGTAGACGTCATCGACTTGGATACCTATGCTGCGCACAATGGTTTCATGGCTTCTGCCGCCGTAGAAATGTCGACTTCGGCGTCATGTCCTCCAGCAAGCTGCCAGAGACCATTGATCATGCGAGGGACTGTTAACGAGCCAGCGATTGTACATCGTTCAGCTTGCAGAGATTGGAACTGGTTTGCCTCCATATTGAATGAATGCACTGTCCGACCTTGACGAACCTCGGATTCTTGATGTCGTTCCCTTCACCGAGGGGCTGTTTTACTCAACAGTAGAAGATCTGCCGTTATTTTGACGTGGTTGCTTCGAACAAAGTCTCAAATTGTTTGCAGGCTTCCGGCCAGTTCCTAGAGGACGACCTTGGCATTAACGTTCAAAAGAAGAAATGTTGTCACATGGAACTGTATTCTACTCTGCTTCTGATTGGTCTCTTGTTCTGCATGCAAGACAATGGCGCAAGCATCAAACGGAGTCATAACATCAGCTCCAATGCATAGGTAGAGGTACCCCTTTATTATCTTGTCAGTACAGACTACTCACACGTATATGTTAAATACATGTGGCTTATCCAGCCGCCTAGCTAGTGCCTGTAAATGACCATATACATATAGAACGTAACTCTGCATTATTATGTCTAGAAACTATTTCATTAGCCTAGTCTGCTGTAATATATATAGATACCGATAGCAACGTCAAACGTACAAGCTAACAGCCGACCCGATTAGCTCAATGGCTAGAGCGTCCGACTTTTATAATTACGCCTGCGCAGTTTAAAAGATCATCGGAAGGTTATGGGTTCGACCCCCATATTGGGTGAAATAATTTTTTATCAATTCTTTTTACCTTGTACGTACTAAGAGCAACTGGAAAACCGTATCCTAATACGTGTTTTTATCATATGGGAAAGGATACAAACAGCGTTGCAGAAGGTGCCGAGCAGGTAAAATAGTTTTACAGGCCAAATAGACTAAGCGGCAGAACTAGGGCTTCAACTGAAAAAGTGGAGAGAAACAAGCAGTGCCCGTTATCTAGATGTGTTCACGCAACAACCTTTGAGGGTCTATGGCGTACAATTGCTGATTCAAGACCGCTTGCTGCATCTTGGTCACAATATATTGTAGCTGACACGGATTCCTCTAACCTTATACAGCAAAGATCTCATCAGGGCAAGCGTCGCCGCCGTCAGAAAGATAAGCAAAATGAAGTTGGTGGGTGTCGTCAACCTGCCTCGGCCTATATGTGCAATATAATATTCTTAGACAAGTGTTGTTTGCAGTAATTGACAAGCAAAGGCCACTCTGTATCCATCCCCATAATCAACATGGGAAACAGGCATAGCAATCAATGCTTAATAACGCGACTGGCTATGAAACCCAGCTGCGTATCGTATATATATCATGCCATTGAACCCGAATGCTCGATTTGGAATCTCACACTTTTTAGTAGGAGCTGACTTCCGGAAGTGTAGCATGGTCCAGTACGGAAACGTAACTTACAATTATTGTTTTTATATCTCTTCTGGCTCAGAGAAAACAGTTGAATGGCATATTCATGAGTATAGACTATACAGGGTTGAGTGGCGGGTGTAAGGGAGCTCTGGGTATTAGTGTTGCATCGCCGCTACGCTTTGACTGCAGAGACGAGTCTCCAGGGTACTCAGTCTTATAGTGGTTCGCTCCCGGGTGGCCTCTTAGCTGCTGCTGCTGCTGGCGGCGGTAGCGGTACTCGCCTCCCTCCCTTTCTTTCTCCCCTCGTCCCAGATCACACACAGGAATATTGCAACAGCTTCATAGACTTACAGCATGTCAATTTTTCGTGTGTAAGCATCTGATGCAGCGTATTGCAAAATGCAAGAGCAGTCGTTGTTCTGGCCTGCAGTGCCTTGAACAATATCATCGTGGTGAGTGGCTGAAACCAGCCTACTTTCAACAGGAAAAGCAAATATCTATACGTCTCTAATAATTGATTAGAAAGAACTTGCTCAGAAGCCTCTTGGATAAGCCCTCCATCTTGCAATAGCAGGGCTTCGTGAGATACAATGGCTTATACCGGAACTCCTGGCTGGTTGGCCAAGATCCCTTCTAACCGAACAAACATGTTGGCTTCGATGAGTTGTAGGGCGAGAGCTTCGCGTCCTTGTATTTGAGCTTGGAATAGATTGGCAAAAGAAAAACACATTTACTGTCCCTCCAAAGGTAAATTCCTAGGGTCAGATCTTGAAGAGCATACCTTCCCCTTAAATCAGCGACCCTCGTTTATATATAATTCTACCAGCTTCAGGATAAGAGTAAACTACAATCAAATAGCTAAGCTCATAGGCTTGCCGGCTTACGCATTGCTAATTAAAAGAGGTCTAGTCAGATATTGTCAGACTTACCTGCAGTGGCCTAAGTCCAACTGGATCGTTGTACATCATCAAAGCCATGCCAAACCTATACCAGGTAGTCACGCGGCGCCTCTGAGAGTGCCCTCATAAGTCTACCTAGCATCATGCCGGGCCAGTACCAACTGTGCAATTATCAAGTCAACAGCCTGTGCCATGATATGGACAGGCCCTCGGGATATCAAATACGTGTACGCACTCAGAGTGGGCATTCGAGCCTTAGGATGAGCATTCGCAACGGCCGGTACTTCCGTGGCTACGCTTGAGACAATGTTGCGGAGAGAGTCCAACGAGACATGCGGGAAATGTTACACCGCTGTCCACATCAAGTGTGCGCTCCACTAACGGAAAGACGGTCATCGCGTCTCGGGCCTCATCGTTCGGTATGTCTACGGCAAAGAATGCGGGACCGCCTGGAATGGTCGTTGCCAGGCCATGTGGCGGTCCGCCCTTTGGACCCTGTACTACCGGGATGGGATGGTGCGTTGCCACGAGCTTTTCTTCTCATTGCGCTCTTATCAAGAGAACCGTCATCAATGAAGTAGGTAGCAAGTGCATTATTAGCCTCTTGAGATAAACCACGACCTGTGTACTGCCAGGTGGAAAGCAACTCGTCTCAGAAACCATTGTTTATGTGGATGTGATATCTACAGTGTTGCTTGAGGGCTACATTCAGGGAAAGGGGCAACCAGAAGATTGGCGAAGCCGCTATGGCGTGACTACAAACCGAAATGTTCCCTAATTGGCTTGAGCTGACCCCCAAGATATGTCAGGCAGAAACAAATGCGTTAAGGAAGTGATATTCTGTCACATAAACAATTAAAGCCACCCGCAGCTCACAATTCCAACACACGACGGACGGCTCAGGTAAACAAGGAATAGTTACCACAAAACGAAATCATACCTGGCCAGCGAAGCAAGAGCTTAGAGGGCATCAAAAAATGCAAATTAATGGAAGAATCAAACAAAAGTGTAAAAAAAAGGAACGCCTCTGGAGAATCGTGTCGAATGGGAGAGCTGGCCGCACCTTCTCCTGCCATCTCTGAGCATCGAACCTGTTACCTCAAGTCCTCTCCAGGAGACCAGGAGGCCTTCTTACCAACTGCACCACAGAGACCACGGCCAGATGGCGTGTGGTGAGGGGGACACCCGGCTGGAGAATTTCCTTGAGGAAACTGCTTGCTATGTAGTTATTGATTTGAGTCCTGCCAATTTTTGGAAAGCTCGTTCTGTGTATTGAATGTGAATGTAATGGGACAATACAGTCAGGAGTCACTCACTTCACTTCATGGTCACCTACCCCTATTATACTTTATCGTTGCCGGCTCTTCGTACTTGCTGTAACACCCTCCATGATGGTGTTGCTTGCCAGTAGATGTCAACCGCCCTCTCCCGTTTGACTTATCTTGCCTTAAATACCATCGAAGGGATCCCGGTTGCATTCTAGATATCTCCGTCCCCCTCATGTGGCATTGGCTAGTTACGAGCCTTGTTGAAGCCGTTGTTGTTACCTGCCTCTTCTTATCTGTCTCCTGGGCTTTTGGCAACCGCCGTGTGACGCCAACATTGAAAAAGGCACATAAGCCCTTTGCGACATTTCCATAAGCTAAAGACTGCTATGGCTCCCTTCAAGTCCTCGTCCCAGACCTCAGCACTCCCCCGTGTACCACGCCGTGGACTGGCCAGCTGCACATTATTTACAGCCAACTGCTCTACAACATGGGGACTTACATGTACACCATCAGATACCCGGCCGGGAACACCTTCGTAACCTTTCGCTCGTTGCCGCTACCGCCCTTTGGCCAAATGTCTACCATAACCCACGAGCAGGTAGCCAGGTGGAACCATGCGGTTTCGGCGTTCTGAAACGTTGGCCTCAATTTGAATAGTAACGCGGAGGAAATGGGGGCAGGTTTGGACATGATAACAACCGCCCGACCCTTAAAATAGATACTGACCAACCTTGGCGGCGAACAGAGCAGATATTTAATTATCACATGAGTGTACAGAAGTGCCAGCGAACGCAAACATTACTTTTTTGAAACTTCTTTGGTATATATCTACATAGTCTTTGCATAAATCCAACCCTCGTCGGCTTTATTCGTAATCGCCTTCTCCCAGATAGCGATCAGGCGTATCAGCATCCCACAACGGCCGTTCTACAAGCGCCACTTCTAACGTTTTCCTCGCTTGGCCGTTGGCCGTCGACGTAACCGCAAGTCCGTTGGCTTCTTCCTCGTCTTCCGGGCCGCTGAGGGGTACGATACCCATGATGGGACGGTACTTCAACGTATGCCAGAACCCTATACCTTGGCCGCTCTGTCCTGCTTTCTGTTGCTGGCGCTCGGCCTTTCGCTTCAGAGCCAGTTCACCGCGAGGCTCCGAATCAGAATCGTCTTCGTCGCTGTCATCGCCAGGTTGGCTCTGCTCATCCGTGTCCATGGGATCAGTCACGCGCCGCTCCAGGCTGAGTGCTTCGCTCTTGCCATTGGTGAAATGTTCCACTTTAGTCGGACCAGCAGCTCCTCTCTTCATCTTGTTGCCGGCACCGGTGTCTGGCCCACGCTTCCTCTTCTTGGACTGGTCCAACTGATTGTCTTGCAGCAGCACAAGAGCCACTGACTCGTCAGGGGTGTCTTCTGCAACATCTTGGGAGAGATCCAGCATGGCGACAAAGGTGTTTCCGTACATCCATATGCGATCGCCTGACCAAAGGGCACCCTTGACCAGATCGCGTATGTTGCGGAACTCGACAGGCAATCGATTGGTCGGGTTGCGCCGCGACCAAGGTGTGATGCCTCCAATTGTCGGATGCAAGAAAAGAATCTGGGGTTTGGCTGTAGCAGCAAACAGAACGTAATCGTCCTGCTCGTCAGCAGAGTTCGTCTTTCCGCTCGGGATGTGATCCGAGAAGGATAACAGGGTTGGTGCATTGCGAAGCTTGGGGAGTAATGCAGCATTGGGGTTTCTTGTCCAAGGTATGGGAGTAGCACCAGCACCGGCAGATTCATCTCCACTATCGTCCGAATCGCTTTCGCTCGAGGAGCCGTCATCTTCTGCGTCCCCGTTAACCCCGTTCTGCAAAGCGGACTCGGGGTCGCGAACGACCCAGGTATCAATGTAACCAGCTACATCAGCAACAGCCAACATCTTAGCGTCAGGCGAGAAAGCGATCTGGGATACGCTTCTCTCGTACTGTCCTAATCCACCAAAGGCGATGTGCTTGGGTATGTCGCGCTTCAGGCGGTAGAGTTTGACTGCCTTGTGCGCAATAACAGGCATGTCATCAGATTCGACACCCTCGCTGATGCGCAACAGGGATACCCTATTGCACTCTTGCACAACACATATCCATTGGTTGTCTGGCGAGATCTTGACGCGTTCGGCGCCAAGGGCCGCAACATTGAGAGGCACATCGATTTTAGCAATCTTGAGCTCATCCCTCGTAGGATCGGGAATAGCCGTAAGATGGAATGCCTTGATATCCGACGTAGTGGAGACCACAAGCAGCGAGCCGTCATTGCTTATGGAAGCAGAAGTTATGTTAGCTTCCCCCTTGATGAGGATCCGAGCAAGTAGCTTGCGGTTCTTCGTGACGTCGGCATCAACCCCAGTCTCGTTGACTATATCCTTGAGAGGTTTGTGTAGACGCCATATGTGCACTTCGCGATCCCACCAGCTGGCCATTATTCGCGCTCGGGGGGCGCTCATCAGGGGTGGTGCTTGAGGAAGATGCGAAAGTGCTCGATGGTTTTCCATCCCAGCTTCGCGTAGGGGGGTTACGACGGGGTTCGCGTCAGGGCCTGCTAAGGTATTAGTTGACAATTCAGGAGTCGTAGAAATAGGTGTTCACAAACCTCCAGAAACAATCACACTGATGCCGTCCTGTTCACTTTCAAAAGACGTCATGGTTTTCACATCATGACCGTGGTACCTCCTGTGCCAGATCGTAGCCCATCGTGTGCTAGTCCCGGAAGTTTTCCTGTGCAAGGCTGTTCTCCTATCCATACCACCACTCAGTACAGTCGAACCGTCTGCGCTGACAGCTAATGACAGGACGTCCTGCTTGTGACTTTGTAATCTCTGGGCTTGACTGTAGGTCTTGCCGTCCCAGATGCAAACTTGGCCAGTGGAATCACCCGAGACGATGTCTTCGTTAGGAAGACACTTGACACACCATACAATGATCTCCTTGGCACCTCCAGAAAGGTCTGAACCCAGGGTCATGCGACGCAGGAGATGACCGGATCGTATGTCGTAAATGCGGATCGAGCTATCGGAGCATCCAACGACGACAATGTTGCGCTTCTGGAAGCAAATGCTGACGAATCGGGTCTTCTTCGAGGTCGAGTGGACAAGGACGCGGTCGAATCGCAAATCGCCGTCCTCGATCGAGTAGAGTACAAGGCTGCCATCGATAGTGCCAGCAACGAGCTTTTGTGTCTTGGGCGCGCTGCTCCCGCCCTTCGCGGTCTTGGTGGGCTTGGCAGAGTCTTCCAACGGCTGAACCCCAAGACACCAGATGTCTCCATGCGTACCAGTCGCTTGTTTCTTTGGCCTCCTCTTCTCCAAATCCCATTCGGTGACAGTGCTCGTGTAGCCGATGCTGAACAGTCGAAGTCTTCCCTGGATGCGCCGTCCGTCGGAGAGTGATCGATCGGGTTCCGTTACCCAGACCAAGCCGTCGATGCTACGATCTTTGCCGCCATGGAGAATGCTTTCCTGGTGCCATTGTCCACCTAAGGGGTTCTTTTCTCACTTGTCAGCTCATGTTGATTACCACGCGACTGGGGAACAAAGCTTACCCAGATCTCAATGTCACCGTTGGCTCGTCCGATCGCGAGGCGGACCAGGTTGGGATTTCTCTTGCCGGTTAGCTGGGAGCAAGAGAACGCGACGGCATTGATTGCGCTTGTCGGGTAAGGCACGAAGCGGCAACGGTGAATATCCATCGTGAGATTGCTGCTTCAGTTAGGACCCAGGGTGGTGTTTGTAAAAAACGAGGGAAAGCTGTCTCCTAGTCCAAGGAGCATGCAAAACCTCCAGCCGAGTTTCTCGTCTCGAACTTTTTCCCTAGCGACTTGCACCTGCAGCCAGCAACCTGCCCAAACTTAGAAATTTTTAGGCTATGGCCCGTGCTTATCTTATCGCTCTCATCGATAATGCTCATTGCCCCACACCTAGGACTGACCCCTGATGGCCATTGACCATTGACCCCACTCAGCTCAGAGGCCGCTCACTCAATACTCCAGTAACTACTGTACGCGTAGTGGAGCATTTGGGGGTTGGTCAAATTCATTATTCTGATCCTGAGTTGTGACGACGATTGGTTGCTCAACACCATAAGGAGATAACTTGAATTAAAAATACACTCTTTCATGACACGATCCATGTACGGATACGAGGGGATGAGTTCAAGAAACTGACACTCAAGACTAGCGCCTCCGAAATATTTACAGCTGAAACCTATGCTCCCTATCCTACAAGTGTAAACGTGACATCATCCAATCTTGACGCTCACATAACCAAGAGAAAACAGTGCTTGCTGTGTTTTGGGCCATCTGTAGCGTCATTCCATTCCGCCCTGCGTAAGACTATAGGACTTCATCCCACAGAACATAGTTCAGCTATGAACCCCGAAAGAGACCATGTCAACAAGGAGCACATAGGCTGCCAGCACACAGGTATGGCAAATCTGTCGTGGATGGAGTAGTAGTCGCGGGAATTGACCACCCTAGAGGGCTGATCCCGATCCCTCCAATCCATCAGTTGCCCACACTCACAGAAACATAAACCGACCAAACCACAACTTGGGACTCCATCCATCTAATTTATAAACAAAGAAATGATCTGTCTCCTCCCAGCTTGAACCACGTAGCTTGAAGACCCTAATCCATAGCCTACCCAGTACAGCATGGCAAGGCTGTTTAGGTGGCAGGGTGACGCTTCCAGAGTATGTGGTTGATGCTTGGCAACGGAGACAATCGAATTAATAGTAACCTCGTTGAACCTGGAAGCATGCCGAAAAGGTTGCAGTCCACCAAACAACACTATAAAGGGAGGCGTGTATGATGGGAAATGGGTATCAAGAGCTCGGCAAGAACAAGTGCAATCGAGGTCGAGAATCAAAAGGCCGTGTGCGTCGTCAAATTATGTAACATGCCAATAGCAATAAAAACGTGAAAGACGTTTCTCTCACGAGAAATCATCCGCAGAAGGTGCCATGCCTAAGCGATTGAAACTTTGTGCGACCTCTTTCATCTCGCGCGCAATCTCGAAGGCTATAGGGGGCAAGGTCTGAGTCCACATGCGCCATTGGTTGTCCTGGGCGCCGAGACCCCGAGATGCCAGGTCTTGTCCATGCTCACCGGCTTCGAGGAGGCGTTGCCGGCAAGACGCGAGTCGGTCAAGCATATCATTGCCAATGCCAGTGGATTGGATCTCGGACATCACTCTCCCGACCACGTCGGCAATGGAGTCGATTTGTTCGTTGATTTGTCCAATAGATGCGTCACTGCGGACAGAACTGACTAAACCTTGAATGGTCTGGACAAGAACCGCCGTCTGGTCCTCAACATAAAACTTCATATCTTCAGCGCGGTTGTCCTGCTGACCCCTGTTGGCCATTCCGTTCGGCCCGTTGGGACCACCATTACGCGAAGATTGGTTGTACGGGTTGACTGACTCGCGAGGAGAGCTGACCGGGCTATATGCGGAGGATTGCATACTATCGCGGGGTCCGAGGCCGTTGAACCGGGGCGGGTCAAGGGGCGACTGCATAGCTTGTGGCGAAGCCTGCTTAGGAATGTAGTCATCCTGCTGGGTTGACCGGTTTGAGAAGAAGGCTGTTGAATCAACGGGCGTGACAGTGCCGTCGTCGTCATCCTCCAGCTCACCAGCGGGCGTAGCTCTGATTTTGACTGTTCGCAACAGTTCGACAATAGCAGCCACCAGATGCGATGCAGCAGCATCGAGAAGTGAGACGGGCGAGATACCTGCAGCGGCTGCAAAATTCTTCGAAGCCGTAATCAAGTTGTTGGCCGTAGCTGAAACTCTGCTCTTTAACCTTTGCTGTTGTTGATGCAAATCCTGATCATTGGGCGCCGACTCATCAATATCCTTAGTAATCCGTCGAACGCTGACAACGACCGCTTTCATAGAGTCGATCACCTTGTCCGGAACATCGGTCCGCGCTTTCTGTAGCAGCTCGTCGATAGCAATCTGGAACCTAGTGACATGAACATCCTTGACCAGTCCATTTTCTTGAGTGAATCCCTTCTCGCGAATGTATTTGCCGGCATCTTGGTCAATGGTAAGGCCGAGGGAGGAGGCCCTCATGTTGCGTAACTGAGTCTTGGTGCGAGCATAACGGTTACGCCAGTCGCGCACCTCGCTCTCAAGGGATTCCACCAGCTTCTCCAACTCTGTTTGCCGCTCCCACGCGGGGCCATGTTGTTGAGAGAGCATCTTCATCTCCCGGAGGAACTGTTGCGCTTCACGTCGGACTTCCTCAGTCACTTGCTGCTGTTCCTCCAATGCCATCCGAAGGTCCTCATTCTCCCTGCGCAGTTCTTGATCAGCAGAACCGTTCGGAGCCGCCATACTCCGACTGCTTTGGCTTGCTTCTTCCAGTTCTTGTTGCAACCTCCGTATCTCTGAACTGTGCTTTGCGTCCATTCGCGTTAGGTCCTCCTGCAAGCTTGAACTAAAGTCTTTGGCCTCAGCCAGTTGGTTCTCCAGGTCCGCTCGCATGTCAGTCCATTGCTTCTTCTCCATGTTGTCGGATGACGCTTTAGACCGCTCGCCGTCAAGAACACGGGCCAGCTCGTCATCTTTCATTTTCAGTTGGTCCTCTAAACCATCGAGCCTCGCCTGTAGATCCCGTGCCTGGGCCTGGGAATCTTCAAGCAGCCGTTTATCATTCTGGAAGAACAAGTCAGTATTGTATGTTCCACAAAGGAATTGATGGAGACGGTGGAACTTACCTCAGACATGCCTCCACTCATACCCGTACTCTTACTTTCGCGACCATTGCTGGCCGCTTCCAAACCAAATGCCTCGTTATCTTCACCATCGTCAGCGCCGTCGTCGTCTTCTTCGACCATGGTACTCTTATTGGGCACTATAGTGTTGCTTTGGAATTGCTTCTGCTGCGGCCTGTCGTAGTTATTAGGAGGGATTCCGGGAGAAGGCGGGACGCCATAGTCGTTGACGCGAGGGGCGCCGGAGCGAATGGAGCTAGCATCGGAGGGCCGTCGCATACCCCGGGGTAGCCCATTCATGCTGCTGACAGGGGTGCCTCCTCGACTGGAGGGTCCTCGCGACGAAGATCTGGCCCCGGGGCTGCCCATGCCGAATTCGGGGGTGGAAAAGTGCGGGAAACGCCGCTCAAGCTCGCAGAAAACATCAGTAGCCAAGTCGCGAAACCGTGGGGGTCCCAGTGTCGATAGTTTCTGTCGTGCTTGATTTCGTTTAGGATGGAAAGTATCTTCCGGCTGCAGGAAGGGCGGTACTTGCGGTCCAGGGGCTCTTCGGCTCAAGGCCTGCCGCCTGAGCAGCTCGTCGTACACGTCGGTAGATAACTCGAGAAACTGGACTGCGGAAAGGCGCAAGAGTTTATCGCGGGCTCGGTTTGGCGGCGGGTTCGCGCGACCATCCTTCGAGGTCGACTGAAGGAATTGCTTCAAGGCGACATAATGTCCACTGAGAACGGGTTCGTTGTTCTCGTCCTTCATACTTCGACCGCTCTCACTCCTTGCATACATGCCGGTGCTGGAGCGCGCGATGGACGGCGGCGGAGAAGGGCCGCCAACGCTCCTGGGGCCACCAGGCCCTGGGCCGGGGAAGCCATTCATACTTCTGTTACGTCCACCTGAGTCGGGTGGTGAGATCAGTCCGCGGTTGTTCGGGTCGTATCTGTCGGGGTTGTTGTATTTATTGACGCCTGACCATTCGCTGCCGCCTACTGAGACAGGTGACAGCGGCGCATTTCGAGTATTCATGGTAGGAATAATATGGCCACTAGTTCATGCGAATGAATCAATGGGTTTGGGTCTGCACGTGCCGCAGCGCCGGGTCGCAAGAACAAAGAGGCTCCGAAACCCCAGCAAGCTGCACGTTGGTGTATGCGCCACTGAACGTCTCGCAGTTTCCCGATTTTAGACCTAAACTAACGTCCCGAATAAAGCCTCTTTTATGCACCGTCGATGCTTCTTTCCAGTGTCGCTGGATCCTCGGGTCGTTGTTCGATGGATTGGTATTGGCTCCGGTTATATTAGGTGTTGGACGGTGCTGTTTCCTTGAGTTGCCGTTGCTCGGGTGGCTGGTGCTAACTGCACATTCAAACTTGGTACGGGGCAGGTGCTGCGTTCCAATCTCCTCCAAGATGGTCAGGCTCCTTCAAGATACATATGTATATGAACGAGCTGGACCACAGTCGATTCAGTCACCTGTCAAAGTGTCGCACAGGAGCACGGTCTTGAGTTCGGTTTGCGGGGGACAGCGCCGGGTCCGAGTCAATTGAGTTTATGTCGTGTCAGATGCTGTATCAAGCAGAACGTAAAGTGCCTCCGTTCGAGGAAACAACAGCCAGTGGCAATGGCGTTGGGACGAAGTAGCGACGCAACGTTTGACAGTCAACTCTCGATCGGGCGGTTTCGTTTGCCGTAAAGGCCTATTCCTTCTTCTGGCTTTGATGATACTGCGTATATTTTTTTGTCGGCACTTGTTAATTCGACTCTCTCGATATCCGGTACCGCGAACGACGCCCGGAAATAGCGACGGGGCGGTAGGTAAGGGGCGCTGGGGAACAGCGTAGCTACCAGGGGCCTATCCGGTGCGTGGTGCGACGATTATGAAAAGAGAGAGCGGTGAATATATAAAATATACACACTCTCTGCCTTTCTCGTTGGTTGAGTTGGTTGCCACAGTAGGTAGCTGGGGAAACTGTGGAACAATCAATAAGGTTTCTGAACAGAAGACGGCGAGCCTGGAGCATAAGACAGGAACGTGATGGGGAGCCACAGGCCACACACCACAGGCACAAACACCCCCCGAGAGACCGAGCGGCTGCAGGTTGCTGGAGTTCCCAAGTCTCAGAATGTTCTGCTGTGGATGCGGGTGGGTTCTGGGTCAATTGGGCTGGCCTTGTAGTGATACTTCCAAACCAAGGCAGGGCCTTTTAGACCGATGAAACCAACCACAACCAGACAACTTGCAAGGGGAGGAGAGCAAAAGACTAGGGGCTTCGGGTGCTGGTTCGGGGGGATCCCACGGACTAACGAACTTGGATAAGGGGAGGATGCACCCGATTCGATCATATTAACCTAACCTACCTACCCAATCGCTAAGCCTCCCTAGAGCCCTGCTACTGGCCTGTCTTCCGTAAACTCTCTATCGAATTGTTGAATTCACAGTTACCTGCTTTCTCACCCCAGCCCGTAGACCGTAGCCCGTAGCGGAGGGGCTAGTCGTACATTAGTCTAGACTCAAGGGATCTACGGCTTACAGTGAGGATTGAGTTATCCCTTTTCCACTCTCCCATTCAAATTTGACATTGACTTGACCTGACGTCTCAATTGAAACAGGCCATGGTGGTGATTCTGCGGTACACCTCTTTATACATATGACGACGTTCCTAACAAAGCCAACAAGGTTCGACACCTAGCACACTTGACATCTTTGATTGAAACCAGAAACCACCCTCTCAGACCTTCACAAGTCTTGTCCAGCTGTCCGGTGGAGTGGGATGGACTAAGATTATCCATCATCAGCCGCCCTGTCTGGCTTGTCATGCAATTGCGGCTGCTGCCATTGAATGCTATACAGGTACATGGTCCACCCCCTACTTTAGTATCTTGGTCTGTAAGCGGTGGCTACGCCGGGCTACCTTACCGTCGAGCTTGAATGGCAACATGCATGTACAGGCCGGATGGTCCCAACCCCTTTGCCCTTTTCTTCAGCAGTGATCGCTCCCTGCCTTCCACATGACGGGCATCGCGTCCAATGAGATCGGCGCGCTGTTTCCCATTTGCAACCGTAGTGCTCAGCTGACGTACTACCTGTATGCGCACTACGACACGATATTTGTATCCCATTCCCGTCACTTGTAACATTGCCTAAATCATTGTGCCGTTCAAGGAAGAGACACCACGAGACACCCCAAGACACCTGGGAGCAAGCATTGCACAGCCCTGTCTTCTATCAGACCACAGTTATGATCTAACCCGTTCCACCTTGAAGCAATTTAGAAATCTCCCACCCTTGTCCACCGACGAGCTTGGGATGTATGGGACATCCCCCTGAGGCGCAGGCATTTCTGGAGGTTAGATTCGATGAGTTATGGGCTACCTGCTGTGCTAACGTGCCTTAAAGCCTTTCTGTCTCTAGCGTGGCCGCCACGCTTCAATGGCTCAAGTCGGACTGGGCTGGTGCGTGTCTTCTCGACTGCATTCTGGCGCGCGCCAACGGCACTCAAGAAAGAAGCGTAACAATTGGTTTAAACAGGAAATAATACGATGTTCATCGGTAAGCTGTTCGGCGGAGCAGTTTCGAAATGACGTGACGCGTATCGAATCCACATGGCAATCCTATCGTCTTCCGTCCATCGGATTTGGCTGGGTTGGACAAGGAACCAACCTTCCCTTGCTGTGCTGGTACGGTTATTTCGGCCGTCTGCACGAACCCCACGGAGAAATTGTTCGTCGAGGGGCTACTTGCAGTAGAAACATCATTACTCCGTATCATTAGCCAATATGCACCGCGCTGCATGTTCCAAGTTCCCGTCTGCCACATCGCTGGATGAGTTCGATCCCGAAAGCATAATTGTGTCAAGTTGTGTGGCCTGTCTGGAGTCAAAATATCGATTGGCTCCTGACCCATGCTTGCCATGCGGAAAAGATTGAACCTTGGGCGTGGATATTGCCGACTTACACGAACGTACTACGCCTTATGGGTAAGTTTTCAACCTGCATGAAGTCACGAAGTCGGTTTTTACACGGGCAACCAGCTTAGACGAAGAGTATCCTTCTTTTGTAGAGGTATCGCGCTACGCATCTAATCTTTCGCTACCTTGCAGGGGTTTAAAACATATGCCTTCTACGTCGTACAGACATACTCTAATAACGAGAGTGGAATAGCATGATCATCTATGACGTGACAAGGAGGGTTTATGCCTGATCGATGAACCGTTATCGATATTGTTGTAGCTTTATTTTTCTATCTTTCTGCGAGACTCGGAATACCCGAGGCCTTGACCACGGTGCGTTTCGCTGACAGACAGGCAGGGATTGTGTGGTGTTTGAGCCTCATGTTTCCGGGCAACTGCATAGCGAGTCATATCCGGAACTTGGGACGACTCCATGATGGTTGTGCTTCTTCCATTCTCGTAGAACAAATCTGAATACTGCCTGTGTTGATATTTTCCGAAGTCGCCCTCGACTTGAGTTGCGATGTAACGCAACCGTACAACACAGCGCCTGCATTGTATCACGACGTATGAACTTTCAAGTTTCCTGATCGGCAAATCAGGTTTATATGGGTGTTGGGGTGTCATCTTGTGAACTCAAGCCTCTGTATGCTAGGTGTGTGAAGGGCAAAAAGACATTGGCTACGTGATCAAAACCAGGCTAATGTCCACGTTGCCGGCAAATTGGGCCATCTCCCCTGCCACTCACCAATAATGTCAGGTACCCTTTCGTCGAAGGATGCGCGACCCGCAGCGCTTCCTGTATCAAAAGACATGGCGCCGACAGCCTCGCGTTCTTCTTGAGCAGCTTTGTTCAATGAGTTCGCGAGGTCAAGGATACCTTGGCCTCCAATCGAGGCTTCTTCATGGTTATCCTTGATGTCAACATTGATGACATGGACGGGTTTGTTCAAGGGGGTACCACGGTTATGCAAGTCGTCAATCACAGCATCCCAGCAGCGCTCCTCGCAAGTGAACACGATATCAGCTACGCCTCCTTCAATGCCTTCACTGCCACGGTCTGTGGCATGCTCAAGGCGGGGGATACCGATCTGCCAGTCTTGCCAGCGTTCCGGGCCCCATTTGACTCCTCTATTCCTATCAATCATCTTGAGGAGGCCATTGCGTGTGTAGAGGTCCTCGTCCTTCTCCTTCAGCTCCTTCCACATGCTATCATACGATGTCTTATTGAACTGATAGACATTGGGTTGGGTGATGCTTGGGCCGGGCAACCTAACGAGAGAACCAGTTCCGAAGGAGATGACCGGGTATTTGGCTTTGGAGAGCTGAAGATGCGCTTCCATGGACCTTTGGGAAGGGAAAAGAAAGAGTGAGTGAACGTCATAATAGACAGGCAAACATCGCCACGAGTATTTTAGCTTACCGGTTCTGATTACTTGCACACACGGTGCAGAATTTTAGCTTGTAGCCAGACGAGCCTACCCCCTCAACACCGTTTTGAGCAGGTGGCTGCGATGCGGTTGCAGCATCGATACCATTGATGGCGTCCATCGCGTTGGACTTTGAAGTGGTCGCGTTCGTATGTAGCTGGCAAGATGAAAGAGCCTGTGCTTTGACAAAATGTCAGTTATTTGAATACCCGCAGTTCGTGAGAGTATGAAGAATGGGATGATCCTCGAGAGATTCAGAAAGTTGCGTATAATTAAATAAAAGTATCAACATGGGTATTTAGACAGCTCCAATAAAAATATTCATCATTTAGAGGGAAAAGTGCAGTGCTCCAAGGAGTGCTTGATTGTGTTCAGGAAAAACATACCTTGGCTAAGAACGAAAGCGTTATTATTATGTTCAGTTAGAAATTGCAGTGACGTGGGCTTCCTCAGCCTGGTACGGAAGGGCTGAAGATGATTGCGAAGCCGACCGCTACTAATAACATCACGTTGAGAGGAGGCAGAGACGGCCCCGGACGGGAAGCTGGCCTCAGCTTACGGTCTGAAACATGCGGAGGCAGGCATGTGCTGATCTGGACAGCATTTGCGTGGGCCTGCGATCGCGTGGAAAATGTTGACAGAAGTAAGAAACCTCCTGGCAAATTCTGAACGGTGGAAAAATTGTGGTTGAAATAGCCAAGCTGATTGTGTCAATGTGGGGTAGCTTGGATAGCGATAAGTTCTGGCTTGAAACTACCTACCAGAGAGCCTCAGAAATGATAAGTCGCTTCCCCCTCTGCCTTTCCCTTTATCGGTAGGTATGCCCTGACGAAAACGGATTGACGGGCATTTCGTATCGAAGGTATCCACACCCATGGTAAAGCGCATCGAAACACAATTTTAGGTGGCACAAAGCCCATGAGTCACGGTGGTCTCGCATGTCTTGTCAAAATACATGTAGGTTGCAATTAACATACGCTTATGCTCTTTACCATGTATTTCTTAGTTGCGTCGGTACATATATGGAGGACGATATTAATGGACGATATTGAAGAACGATTACCTCATATAAGGCAGGTATATAGTAAGTGACATCAGTCTCCCCTCAAGTGCAAACCATCCCGTGGGGATAGGTAATATCTTGTCTCGTATGCCAGACATACCAAGATGCGTGCCCACGTTCCAGACTACGAAATTTCCCTATTAATTAGTACAGTAATCCGGTCACAGACACACGTGGTACTATACCTATCCTCAAAGTCTAGCGCATCTGTGATCTGCAACGGGATCGCAAAATCATAGGGTCACTCGCAATATGACTCTCCGAGTGCACACAGTTATAAATGTTTTGTTCGAGCCCACTTGCACAACTGACGTACAATGAGATATTAGAACAACTAATGAAGCACGATCTACAGTTGCTGGTCGCTACCATCCCCCATTTAGATTGATATAATCTGCAAAGACATGGGCAGTCAGCTACTCTGTAGCATGAGAGTCACGAGGTCACGAATATTGAATGTTGTTCCTAGTTCACTACACTTTTACCCTTGAAAGTTTGTTAATTGATGGGCCCCGTCTGAGAGCCCTGTCCGTATATTTCATGCGATCGCGAAACTTCTGCCGACTTAAAACGTATATCTAATTTGGTATAATTTCTACCGTATGCCCTCGATTTATATGTTTCGGATCGGACGTTATGTACTGTCCATACTCCGTATGTGTATAGCCTGTCGAAGATCCATCCCAAGTCCGAAACGGTGTCCCTTAATTAACAAGCTTTCAAGGGTAAAAGTGTATACAGACATATTGACGGGCAGGGTTAGATTTGCTGGCTGGCAGGCCCGATAGCCACATGGAATCTGAAAACAAGACATTGAGGCGGACGAGCCGCGACAAATAACTTCAGGTCTGTTAACACGCAAAGCATGAGACATGTCTACTGTGCCACATCAACTTTCGCTTCGCGATGGTCGTAGGCATACATGCATATGTGTATGATAATTTCATATCCATCGGCCATCCATACGTTGGCTTGGCAATGCCGGGGTTACAGTCTAGGATCGGGTGGAAACAGGAAAAGAATGAGGCTTGGCAATTTGGGGATCCTCGACACTGACTTGGAAACAAAGAACAAATCAAATTTCGGGGACCTGAACCCATTATGTCGGGCCACCAGAATGTGCAATCCAGGCATCCCAGCCTTTCTTCTCATAGCCACTCTCAGTTATAATGTAACAAAAAAACCGCTTTCACGATCTCATGGTCCTTTTTCCCGCAAAAAGAAAAATAAACGTAGAGGCCTTGGTTGCTAGAAAATCCAACACCTGACCAGCCCATCGTCAATCGGAGCCATCGTCGTCGACAAGCCAAAAGCTGCCGCCGCCTCCTCCTGCCCCCCCTGACGATTCCTCCAGACCCCTCTTGTCTCCCCCGAGAGCGCCGACCAGTAAAATCAAGCCTCACGCGCTTAGTAGCACCAACTAGAACTGCGCGGACGCAGCAACTAGCCATTCACAACGATTCCCAGGAAAACCTAACCTGACCTGATCTCGGCCCAGGCCTTAGGTTGTGGTTAGGTCTTTGGGGGTGGTTTGTCTAGGCCGACCTAAGATAGGCTGAGAGCGAGACACCACCACACACACTCACTGCCGTGGTAAAGATAGAGCAGGTGAGTTAAAGAGAGGCAGAGACAGAAGACAACCCAGCCCCAGCCCACCAACACCCAGAGACACAAAGCGACAGTCAGTCAGTTAGTCAGTCACCTCTATCTAATTGACCACACCTTCAACCCTACTCGCCCTCGCCCGTCAAAAGTTAGACGCCCAATCCAATTCTCTCGTCGATTCCCCATCGCTGGCCCGTCACTTATTATTTTCTCGGGTAACAGACCACCTGCACCTGTCGTCGTAGCTTGCTACCTTACCTGGTTTCCCACACACTTCACTTCTGTATCCCTTCACGGTCCCTCGCCTCCAAATACGGGTCCCCCGTGGCTGCGCGCAATCTTTGTCGTCTTTATTTCAGAAAGCATTTACTCATCCTTGGTGGAGTAGACACATTCGTCGGCAGCTTGGCCAACTGGAGCGAACGATCGAGCTCTAACCTACCTGCGAACCCTCCCTCAACCCACTTTGTGAACGAACCCTCGTCGGCCGGCCATTGCTGTCGCCAAACACCGGCGGCGCTATTTCTGGAAACACTGGTACGGGCCGACAGCAATCCCACCCCTCTATCTTCTCGAACCCGGCCAGGCGCATCCCATTTCTGCGAATTCGTTTACCTTTCTCTTCCCCAAGCGCCCCGTTGCCTCTGATCCAGCTCGCTCGCTTTGAGCACAGGATTCCAGGCAGAGTCACCAAGAAACAACCCCCCGTTGCACCTGCTTACGCTGCACGCCGCCATTTTCGCCAATTTAACCCCATATTATAATTCATCCGGCGCTTCACTTCGATTCCTCTTCGACCGTCGCTCTGAGATCGCATGCATTGCGCCTAACAGCTTGCTGGACAAGTCTGTTCACGGCGGTAACAGCGTGCCCCGTCTCGTGGCACCCACGCAGCTGCTGCATTTGAGCATCTTGTCGGTGTCTTAACGATTTTTCGTATACGCTTCTAAGGGTACGCTGGACCAAGGGCTCTTTCCTCTGACAATGACTGCAATCATGTCCCCCAGCTCATCACCGACTCCGTCGCCTCCTGCAGTTTCTTCTCCTTCGGCCAACTCGAACCACCCATCGCTTCCGCCATTGATTACATCGCCGACAAGTAGCCGAGCCAGCGCAATACCGCCCCCAATGTCGCACGCCTCAAAGAACCGGCTGTCCCAGTATTCGGTCGGCTCGGTCCCGTCGCGTTCGCGACCACCTTCCTACCTCTTCCCGATCTTCCACTCCAGTCTTACATATACCATTGTTCGAGATTTCGCATATCCTCCCATACATCCTATGCATTATGGACCTCCGCCAGAAGGATCGAGACCTGCATCTGGTATGACTACGCCGGCAAGCGAAACACGCCGTCTGTCGGATCCTCCAACGAGCTGGGAGTGGTCTACAGATGGGTTGGGGAAGGGCGAGAGGCTAGCACCAATCCACTTTGGTGACGGCCCTCCGTGGAGCGAGGATGAAGACCTTCAGAGTCCCGTGGTCAGTTCTCGCCATAAGAAACACAAGTCGTCATCGGCATCGCTAGGACATCATAAATCTCGCTCCGCGCAAGAGCACGGGTCGACCTCAATGATGAATCCGGAAAATTATGATCGGCAGCGGGGTTTTTACGCTGGAAATACGGGCGACGGGAGCGAGCGCTACTACTTTAGCCAAGGAGGCGAAGCCAATGGGCCTGGTGGAGAGTACGTAACGTATCCGTCGGAACAGCTGCGGCAATCGATGCAGGCTCTGTACCAAGCGCAAGAGCAGAAGCCACGCCACTATATGGAGCACGAAGCTGGCTACAAGTCCGAATCCGATGTCTCCAGCACGGCCTCTTCGCCTGGCTTCCGCCCTTATGACGAGTCGCGCTACTCGCGGGATTACCAATTCACCATAACGTCGCCAGATGAGGAGATGCACGGCAAGGCAGTGGCTCTGTTTGATTTTGAGCGGGAGAACGAAAACGAGCTTCCCCTTGTCGAGGGCCAAATTATATGGGTTTCATATAGACATGGCCAAGGCTGGTTAGTTGCTGAAGATCCCAAAACCCAGGAGAGCGGGCTTGTTCCAGAAGAATATGTGCGCCTCTTACGAGACATTGAGGGCGGTATGAATAGCCTTACTGGGGACTTGGGCGTTGCAGTCGGCACCCCAAATGACACAGGAACCCCAACGCAATCTGAACCTTGCGATCCGTCCGCTACTGCCACCGTCGCCGCCACGGGCGATAGTAACAGCAGCAGTAACAATGGCAGCGGTCACACACCGTCACAAAGCACTTCAAGCACCAATGGGTATCATCAACCTGTGGTTTCGACTTTCTCTACATCAAGCAAGGATCTGGACCCATATCCTCAACATCTATTGGGTTCTCAAGCTGGACAGCCGCCTCCTCAGGTTGTCCATTACCACGGTCAGCGCGGAGGTAGCCAGGCAAACACACCGACTGCCCAGTCTTCATTTGACTCGGGCATGGGTAGGCGCGGCAGCCAGGATACGATTGGGCGTAGTGACTCTTCGTCCAGGAGGTCCCAACGACTAGAGACACTGCCAGATAAGAAGCTTACGTCACCTGTCGAGGAGACGAGCTCGGAATTGGATCAAGAACAAGACAAGAAGTCAACAGAGCGATGACTAGAAAAGTCGACAGTATAATCTATTATGGGAGAGATCTATGATAATATCTTGCTTCAGAGCCGCTACTATAGGTGCACTCGACGCTTCCAATGCAGCGAAGCATTAGCCGCATCTTGTCGACCTTATCCACTGGTTCGCAGGTGATCCATCCTGCTACAGCGGCCCCAGTGGATGGGCCATGCTGGAGTATTCGCGATTGGTGTAAATTAGCGTCCGCGTGCCCTCATCCGAGCGAGTCCACGCATACGAGCCCGTCCAAGATGTTGCTCGTCACTTCAATGCAAGGGGGCGCTGTTCAGAGGCGGTGACGTCCCGCCAAGGGTGTGATGGCCAAACGTTGGTGGTAGAGAACACAGGCAGTGTTTTGTAGGGAGAAGCAGTAGAATGAAGCGACAGGTCTGCAGAGTTCGACACCGAGGCTTGGAGAAGATGGGGGCGAGGAACTCTGATGGACCAGGATCTGCATGACTAGGTGTGGAGGAAAGAGAAGTTCGTAAATACAAACTTAATCCCAATGCCTGGCAGCTCGTCTACTATTCCCAATGTCAATTTGTTGGAGTCTGCCGGAACACGGCGTTGAAAGCTATTCTTGGGCACATGGTATTTGTGTTCGATACGCTCGGCATTGGACCGGAGACAGGCGGCGGAGGTGGAGGCGGAGGCAAGAGGCGAGTCTACGCCAGGCTTGTGGTTGCTGAGTTAGGGGCGTTTTTTCCCTTTCTTTTTCTTTCTATCATCCCCTCTTCCCCCTCATACAATACCACCAATTTTGATACCCCTACACTGGCCAGCGAACCCTTTCGCAAATCACGGAGCAAAGAATCTCCAGGCGGCTCCACCATGGAAGCTGAAGCGTACCGAATGCGGGAAGTAGCCCTAGCTCCCGCTTACTCTATCTCTGCACTCCTACCAATAGCGATGAGCAATCAGGCCACTCCAGATTACACCACCATTACCCATCCACGATCCTGGTCCTCCCATACTCTAAACAGTGTCTTTGTCAGCTACTAGCTCGAGTCGGCATGTACAGCCTATGTGGTGCGGCATGTACCTTCGCGTCTTGGGACACATATATAGCGGAAGTTAGCTGAGTCACGTAACAGATGGTTATGATACCTTTGAGCAGCTGAAAGAAAGAGTTTCCCGTATGCGGCGCTGCTGATGTTGCCGTTTGGGGTGATGATCAACAAATAGGCTATCTCGATATCGACCAGCATCTGCAAGTCGATAAGTCATTGATTGGTCGCGGCAGCTGAACTACTTCGTGCACCACTAGCCAACCCACGACGAGGTTTACATATGTATTACGGCTACTCTTTGTCTTCTCATCTCTGTTAAAAGTGCTGTTGCCAGTTTTCTGTAACCTGTTATTAATTGAGTCATGGCGGCTTCAGGCAGTGCCACTGGCGCTGAGGCGCCCACGATAACCAAGGGTACGAGTCCTACCCAGAGCACACGCTCCATCCAGAAGAAGCCTCGGCCCGAGTGCGAAGCTCAACCGTCCGAGACGGACGAAATCGAGGATGATCTTGGTTCGACGACGACGGCCACCACCAAAGAGGAGGCGGCGCTGGAGCGGCGACTCCGCCTCAAGATCGACATGCGCCTCTGCAGCATTGCCGGCATCCTGTGCTCGCTGAACCTGCTGGACTCGGGCGTCATCTCGTCGGCGTCGGTGACGTCGATGCTCGAGGACCTGGACCTGACGGGGAACCGGTACAGCGTGTCCATCTTCATCTTCACCATCGCGTCCATCGCGTTCCAGCTGCCGTCGACCATCGCGGTGCGCACCATCGGGCCCCGGCCCTGGTTCGCCCTCATCACCTTCGCCTTCGGCCTCATCACGCTGTGCACCGCCTTCGTCCAGACCTGGCGCCAGATGATCGCCCTGCGCGTCCTGCTGGGCATGGCCATGAGCGGCGTCTACCCGGGCCTGACCTACCTGATCTCGACGTGGTACCGCCGCCACGAGCAGCAGACGCGCTACGCCTTCCTGCAGTCGGGCGAGGTCATCGTGCTGGCGACGGGCAGCATCGTCAACTTCGCCGTCAACAAGAACCTGGGCGGCCGCGCGGGCCTGGCCGGCTGGCGCTGGATGTTCCTGGTGCAGGGCCTCATCTCGTGCGTGCTGGGCGTCGCCACCTACTTCTGGATCGTCGACTTCCCCGAGAACGCGCACCGGTCCCTCTGGTTCCTGAGCGCGGACGAGCAGGCCCTGGCCGTGCGCCGCATCCAGGACGACCGCCGCGACGTCGAGGCCGACTCCTTCGCATGGGGGAAAGTCCTGCGCCACGCCGCCGACCCGAAAGTCTACGGCTTCGCCGCCCTGTTTTTCCTGCTCAACCTCGTCTCGACCTCGCTGTCGTACTTCCTGCCCATCATCCTGCAGAGCGGCATGGGCTTCTCCGAGGACGCGGCCATCCTGCTGAGCGCGCCGCCGTACTACTACAGCGTGATCCCCGTGCTGCTGTCGTCCGTGGTGGCGGACCGACTGCGGCTGCGCGGGCCCGTCATCGTCTTCAACTGCGCGTGCCTGGTCGCCGGGTTCGGGATGCTGGGCTTCGCGGACCAGGTCGCCGTCCGCTACATCGGCACCTACCTGGCGACGGGGGCCTACATCTCCAACTGGGCGGCCCTGTCGTCGTATCAGGCCAACAACATCGCGGGCCAGTGGAAGCGCGTCTTCACCGCCGCCGCCGTCACAGCCGGCAACGGCGCCGGCGGCATCGCGGGCAGCTTCATCGTCCGCCAGACCGAGGCCCCGCGCTACATGACGGCCGTCTGGGTCTCCATCGGCTCCCACATCGCCATCATGGCCGCCGTCGGCGCCTTCTCGCTTTATTTCTACCGGGCCAACTCGCGGCAGAAGAGGGGAAGGGTCGTGCTGGAGGGGACTGAGGGGTTTAGGTACACTTATTAAGTAGAGAGGATATATGGACTCTGAAAGGAGAGGTTCGTGAAGACACCAAAGGAACTATTCCTGGACAACCATAATACACGATATCATTAGACATACTGAAACAATGAAGCCAAATACCATATAATCTTCTGTTGGCTGCCTCAACTGGAATTTCGTTTCCTCCCATTAGGCTACCTTGGTATATAAGGAAGGGTGTTGTAAGGCAACTATCTACCGCATTTGCCCGGGCAATTTGCAGATCGTTGCCAAGGCCAAGCAGGTTCCCCAGTCTACAGTTGTCTGAGGCATTGAGTCTCTAGCATGCTGCCCGAGAAGTTATATTACGTTGCTGAAATTCCTATAGCCTCACTCCTTCCATCCACTTCCATTAAACACGACCCTCGAGGGAAAACCACCATCACACTCAATCCACATTTCTTGTTCGACCTTGAATGACAACACCATCAGCGACAGCAATCTGCCCGCCGATAGCTGCGAGGTTGCTAACAGTACAGTTACCTGTAACCAGCGTCGAGGCCGGTCAACATGTCGGGCGTCAACCAGCATACTCGATATAGATTCGGACGTCCAAGCCTCCGAATCTCCAGAAACACCGTGGCGTTCGACTACTTCCCCAAGCTACCTCCCGAGCTTCGCCACAAGATTGTAAGTAGCCCGAAACCAAAGCCATATCGGTTTATGCCTGCTTTGTGCTCGACCTTCGGAGCGAATGCCTAGAAGCCTCGATCATGCCAGTTCAAAACAACCCTTACATAAGTACACACCCAAGCTCCTCGAATGAATTCTGACAAAGACCCCTGTAGTGGGACGCCTTTCTCCTCGACAAAGAGCTCACGCCGGAATGCGGTTTTATTTTTTCTCCGATTCTAGCCGACTCGGTCATCCGGTTCAGGACCCATCGCCAGCCGAACCCCCTGCTGTTCGTCAACAGAGAGAGCAGAGCACGTGCCCTATGCATCTTCAGCCTCGGGGTGCCTGTATACCGTGGCGCATTGAAGACATACAAGCAGTACGTCGCAGCCGGGTGTATAGGTCTTAGAAGGGGAGACTCGACGGGCATGCTTGACCTTGCGTTCCGGGTCCAGCACCGCATGGCCTCTCGAGGCACGATATACCTCAGCCCTGTAGTTGACCGAACGGTCTTCGAGTCGAAAACACATTGTACAAAGGACTTTTTTGCGTTTCACTGGCGCCCCAACTACGAGGGACCGGCGCGTGATGAACTAGTCAAGGCTCCTTGGTGCGATCTTTGGTTCTTCGGTGAAGGCGAGCACTGACATCCGTTCGCTCGAACCCTACACGTCTAGGAGCTCTGCATCAACCCCCTCAACCACACCATCCGCTGAGTCCATTCTCAACAAGATCCTATGGAATGGCAAGAGCGAAGCGTCGGGTCTTATCGAGATATGCTGAAAAGGGGGGCACATATGGGGACGTAGGCTATAAGACTGGTTGCTGGTATGGATGTGCTTGCCTGCTTGCGTACGCAATTGAACATGGGCAACAACTCGACCCAGGATTGGTATGTGTGCCAAATGGCTATCGACGATTAGCAACTCGCCCTGGATCTTAGCTATGATAAATCAGCCATGTTCTGCCATGACATCAGTTTATTCTAATTGCCAGTCGCCGTTCGATTATTAATGTGAACAGAGATCGCGTCCAAGCCTAACGACCACTAGCAAATCACGATTCGCTCGGCAGTAGCGTCCCAGCTCGCCTTATCAGCCAGCTCCCCGTCCATGATGCCCTCAACAAAGCAGTCGCCCACCATTGTATAGCGCAGTTTCGATACCTGGCCCTGGCCGTCGGTCGCCGGTCGAAGAATAAACGGGACTCTCCCACCCGCCAGTAACCAAACCTCGTCGCCGGGCCGCGGCTCGTAGCCGAGACCCATGTGCATGTCGTCCGTGACGAAGAAGCTCTGGAACTGCATCGCCACGAGGAAGGACTTCCTCATGCTCGCGAAGTCCGGATGCGAGGCCGCCATCACCGACCGCTTGGAGGGGTCCTCCTCGCCCAGCCACACGCTGAGGATGTTCCAGCAGATCCAGTCGCGGGCGCTGGCGCGTCGGTTGGTCTCGCGGCCCCCGACGACGGTGTCGCGCAGCGTGAGGCGCCACAGGGCCCCGTTGAGCCGCTCGGCGGACCGAGGCGAAGACGCGGGCGTGGGCGTGGTCGTCGCCAGCGTTCTGACCAGGTCGCGACAACGCCTCAAGTCGTCGTAGTCTATGGCGTCCTGAAATGGCGGTAGAGCCGTCTGGACTTTCATCAGCCGTTTGCCGCTGGTCCGCAGCTCGGTGCCGCTGAAGGAACAATCTAGGCTCTTGGTAGAGGCTGCGCTGAATAGTCCGGTACAGGCTATCCTTTTGGAGATATTCTGGAAGAACAAGAGGGCGCCTTTTCGATCGTCTGGCACGAAATCCGGGACCCAGCTTGGTAGATCTGAGCAGCGCGCCCTGGGCCCTACGAGCGCCATGAGGTGGCTTTCTGATTCAATCAAGTATTGCGTACAGCGTGCAAATGTTTGCGAGGCTGAGAGCGAATAGTCGGGCTTCAGCAGATTCTGTTCACCGAACGAGACTTCGGGGAGTAGCCCAAGAACGCCATACACCTTATCTCTCGGATCAGTGGCACCTTTAGTCCGCAGAAGCCATAGCAATTCTCTCAACATGGATCCCGGGTTCCTCTTGGTGTTGCCGCGGGCTTCTGATAGGTGCATCATGCGAACGGCACTGGACCCCCAGAGCGCAAGGCGCTCCTGCGCAATGTCGTCCCATAGCTCGGACGTCATCCGCCAGGTGACACTCTCGTGGCAACAGGAACCGGGCGGTAGGTGGTTCGCATAGCTCTTGTAGAAATTGATGCCGAGGCTGGCCGGCGCCACGACGTTGCCGACGACGAACTGGGCGTCGCGGGCCAGGGCGAATTCCTGCTGCACCCACAGCCTCGTCCACCAGGGCATTTGGAAGAGCCGGACGAGGGACCTCCAGGAGGTCTCGTATCCTGGCGCAAGTCTATAGCGCAAATCTGCACCCACATAGAATACTGACTTGTGGCACCAGTGCTCGTCGATCGAGAGCAGGTATAACATTGCAAAGGCGGATAGCGCGTCATCTTGCGACGGAGATTTGGCCAGCGCATCTGCATTCTCGATGATCCAGGAGAACGGCTTTGCGTCCTCCACTAAGAAATCATGAGGAGGATGTCCCGCCTGGCTGGACTCCGGAGATGCTTTGCCTGCCCAGCAGTGTGCTGGGGAGATGGAGTCACCTAGCCAGATCAATACCTCGCGAGCTTTCGAGTATACATGTCTCATCAACGTGACCTGGGCCGCTCGTTCTTCTAGGTCATCTTGGTTGATGCAGAGAGCGTCGATCCACATGACTCGAGCAGACTGCTTCTGGCGCAGGCGGCGGAGGGCGGCATATAGATTGGCAGTCACCGAGTGCGGCCTCTCACAGAGCGTGAGGTCCCTCACGCCCGTTTCGGACGGCGTCTCCCATGTGTACGAAAGCGCCTGGAAGTTGCTCTCGTCGTTCCGTAGAGAGGATACTTCCAGTTCCAACTCTATGGGCGCCGTGGGGGATGCGCTAGGGAGAATACGCAACAGCCGGATCTCGTCCTTGGAAGGGTCCAAGGGCTTGTAAACGTCTGTCAAAGATGAGCCCGACATCTTGGATATCTCCAGGGCTGGTCATATCAGGCTTGCGGCTCATGGTGGGTGAAAGCGAGATCATGAAATATTAAGTTCGCTGAGTCGGGGACGCTTCGTGCCCTGATGTCCATGCAGTGGCCAATCAAATCGATTTGCATTCTACCTAAAATCCATCAATCGCGTTTTATTCGTATTGCACTGCACATCGTCAACCTCTCATTTAACAAGGCTCTTCTCGTGGTCATACAGGCAAATACCATCAAACGGATGAAGTAAACACTAATAAAGCAGCGATATAACCGGCATGCTTATACTGCGGTATTGAATGCATTCATGATACCTGTAAGTGCCTTTTGGCTGGAATGCGGGCGGTTGTCTCGACTGCAAGCGGCCAATCAAGGCTGGCAGCTGGGGTTCCAATTCCCCAATTAGCGCCTGAAATCGCTGGAAGCAGTCCAACGCAAAACGTATCCCCTTGAGTGCCATAACGCTGCTTCCCGTACAGTACTTTCTGTAACTGATCAACGCGACCGTGCGAGACAGAGTAAGGAGTCTTAACTAATAAGAGGCCACCAAAAAGAGGCGGAACGACTAAAACGCATTGTCCATTACCCTAAATTACCCCTGGTCCGTACAATACGTTATCTTTGGAGGAAAGCAGCGTTATGGCACTCAAGGGGATAGCAATACAGGCAGAGTGCCACGTGATGTGAGCAACTACCCATCTGATCACTCTCTTCAGTGCTGCCTACCTAGGTACCTAGACAGCATAACAAGCACATTCATATGGAAAAAGAACATCTCCAAGTCATTTGACTGATGAGAGTGACGGCACACCCTTCAAGAGAAGCCGCGTGCCACCTGGAGGGAACTGAGTGGCCGCTTCTTTTCTACATAAAACCGGAGATTTCTTCCCATTTGTGCCAACCCCAACCCGACACATCTCGCAATGGTACTTTCCATATCTGCTTGAATGCTGAAACTAATCCAAGATACCTAACCTTGACCGGGTGGTAGGGATCAAGCGTGTACCGCCAGGAGCTCTTTCCACGGTCTCAAAGCTTGCTCCCCGTGTAAGTCTGACACCATCACGTAAGCGCAAGGGATGAGCTGCAACACCTATTTTGAAGTTCAAGCCGTAACGGGTAGCTTAATGGAATGTATTGGCTCCCTTCGATTCTTCCTCAACAAGCGCCACCATCAACGACTTTCGGCGATTGTTCTTTCCTCTTCCAGTGTATGTTACCCCAGTGTCTCGGGGGGAGCGGCTGCTGGAGTAGACTGTACTTTACCCATTTACAGGCTCAAGTATTTCTCTTCCAGTTATACTATGAAAGAAGTATATTCGTTTACTGCATTGTTTATTCAACTGGAATAGTCCAACCTGCAATAGTAGCTTTTAGATATGTTCGGCAGCTGACCGGTTTATCCTCGCAGGGGCTTGTGAATTGGTGGATTTAACGTTATGTATATTCGAGAACTCACCTTCATTCTTACTCGAGTCATCATGTTCAACCCAAAAAGAGCAATGCTAACGCCGAGAATTAGTAGGTAGGTACCGGTCAACTGCCCGTCGCTGGCCAGACTTGTCACCCGTGCGCCGCATTCACCCCTGGAATGTGCTGTCGCAGAGCCACTATTGGGTGCCTCGGCTGAAACCGTTTACCGTGATGGCGAAAACGTCCATAGACGCCTTTGCATCCGAAAGGCCTTGCCAATGCCGGCTTTGTTCCCCTTTGTGAAGCTCATATATCACTGCCCGTATTTGCCTTCGATGTCTTTATCCCCGTTGCCCTTGTCGCCGTACTTCACACGGATTACCCATACGACACCTCTCTCATTCTGCTGCTCTGGCTCTTCTTGCGGGACCTCTTGGATCGATCAGCTAGCTTCCTACAAGTCAAGTCGAGCACCCCAAAAAGGCCTTTGGAGAGAAGGAGAAGATAAGAAAATAAAATATAAATAAGATTAAAAAACGACACAAGGATGGATTCCAAGTTTCCGTGCTGGGACTCGCTGTCGCGCGAATACCGTCGGTGGCATCACGAGGTCTCGTCGTCGTCGTCGTCGTCGTCGTCAGGAAACAATGGCGCCGCCTCGCTCAGCTTCCAGGCGTGGCTGGTGAAGCAGCGCACCGTGGCCAACGAGCTTTTCTGGGACCTGAAGCGGCTGGCGGTGATCAAGAAGTGGTCGCGGGAGCGGTTCTTCCGCAACGTGGCGGAGCTCATGGAGCGCAAGGGGTACTACTTCGGCTGCTTCGACGTCTCCTACTACGACACCATCATGAAGGGGGTGGACGTCAAGGATGCCGTCTACCCGTGGAGCGTCTTCTCCTCGCAAAGCGACGACAAGCTCAAGCTCAAGCTCAAGCCCGCCGCCGAAGAGGAGGAGGAGGAGGAGGGCAAGATCACCTACCCCCATCGACTGGCGGGGACGCCGTGCGCCGCGTGTGGCGAAGACGGCAGCACACCGGGATGGGGCACCCCCATCAGCTTCACCTGGGACGGCACCAAGGCGTCCGAGAAGTACTTCACCTGTCCCAAGCCCGGATGCACGACGGCCTGGAACGAGTACGTGCGCCTGAATTTCATGGGCGGGGGCCCGGGGGGAGGACCCTGATCCAATGCCCCCAGTGCCTGTCGGACATCTGCGCCGACTGCGGCGCCATCAAGGCGACCGCCACGCAACAGTTCTGGAGACAGATCACGGCCGCGCTCGACACCAGCGTGGGCGACCAATACCCCGGCTCCGCGCCCTTCCGCAAGGCGGCGCACCGGAAGGGCTTCATGGAGCGGAGCCTGACCGACGTCTATGCCCCGCTGTGTGTGGACGACTTCTTCTTCAATCCTGCGGCGCACCCCCACCACCAACACCATAAAATCAAAGAGGAGGACGACGACGATGAAGATACCAAGCTCATCTCCATCCCCGGGACGACGCTGATGTTCCGGGCCGACCAGAGCAAGGAGGAGATCAAGGAGGCGATCGAGAAGGAGCGAGACATGAAGCAGCTGTTGGAGCTGCGCACCAACACGACGGGCGAGGGCGACGGCAGCCGCAACAAGGAGGAGCCGCGGGGCCGCCAGATCGCGCGGATCGACTTTGCGGCGACGCACGAGGCGCACCCGAGCGACCGGTGGTTCTCGCTGCGCAACCGGGAGCTGTACGAGGAGTCGTCGCGGTTCTGCGCGCGCTGGTTCGGCGACGTCGATTTTCCCGACGAGTACCGGGGCTCCGCCTGGCTCGAGGACTACGGCGAGCAGTTCGTGCAGTACTCGAACCTGGTCGCGGCCGAGGACCGGCTCGTGGCCGGCTGGGAGACCATGATGAAGCTCGGCAAGCACCGCAAGTGGCTCGTCATGGGCATCCTGTCGCAGATCATGGAGAAGAAGATCCACAGCGAGCTGCTCTTTGGCGCGTCCGAGGAGGAGAACGCCGAGCTGGAGAAGCAGGATTCCATGTTCCTGGCCGCCGACGGTATGTGCATATACTTTGTCTCCTTTACATGCCATCCAGCACAGATGACTCGTCAATGGTTGGTGATAATTGACTGACCACTTCGTACATAGGCTACCCCCGAACCAAGCTCCGCAGCCAGATGATCAACATGTTCCTGGGCAACGACACGGTCTCGTCGCACTTCTGGCTCAAGGTGGACCACCTGACCAACAGCACCATGGCGATCCTGCTGCCCCTCACCAACCTGCTGTGCTACTTCCGCCCCCCGGAGCGGTGGACCGACACGTTCGAGATGTACTCGCAGCTGCACTCGCTCATCGCGCAGGTGGGCTACTTCGCCGTGTGCATGGCGCGGGACCCGACCATTTTTCACGTCTTGTCGGCGACCCCCGGCGCACGCATGGACTGGGGCATGGAGGCCCAGGCCAGCTACGAGCTGTACCGCGAGTGCAAGGACGAGGCCGAGCGCCGCGACCACGCCTGGACCGACAAGCGCAAGGCCCTGCTCAAGAGCGCCCGCGCCCACGCCAGGGCCCACGCCCAGAACGTCTCCTCCACCGTCGAGGCCGACAAGCACATCGCCGAGCTCGAGAGGCAGTTCCGCGTCGACCGCCACCACCGCCTGCGCGGCGCCCGCGTCAAGTACGCCGTCTGGCCCATGGTGACGCGCTACCGCCCCGAGAACGAGGGGGTCACTCTACCGGGCAGCAACGGCAGCGGCAGCGGCAGCGGCAGCGACGACGGGAGGAGTTCGAGCAGCAGCAGCAGCAGCAGCAGCAGCAGCAGCAGCCGCCAGCTCCAGAAGTACGACCCGCGCACGTCCGACGCCGACCTCGAGCAGGCCGAGGGCCAGCGCATCCTCGACATCGGCAAGTGCGTCGTCATCTACTACCAGGGCCTCATGTACCCGCGGACCCACGCCGACGGGCAGGGGGGCAGCAGGTTCTGGAGCGCGACGGCGCCACCCTCTTCGACCACCGCGACGCCGTGCGGGCGGCGGCCGACGAGGTCCAGTGGGCCCGGTTCCGCCGGCCCCGGTTCGCCGTCGCGCTCGCGGCCTGCTCCGTCCTCGTGGCCTACCGCGTGCCCCTCTACCGGCTGGCGCGGCAGCACCTGCCCTGGTCCCTCGCGGAGCTCGGGGGCCTGGCCCGCGGGAACTGGCAGCTCCTCGCCTGGGCGATTACCGTCGCCGGGCCCCTCGCCCTCTTCTTCCGCCGCAGCCGGCACGTGCTGTTCGCGCTGGTGGGCGGGCTCGCGGGCGTGCTCCTCGTCGTCGAGGCGTTCGCGTGGTTGCTTGCTGGGTATTCGTGGGCCCTGTCGGCCGGCTCGGGGCTGGCGGCTTACTTCGCCGTCTTGTTTGCTTATTTACAGGGACTCATGGGGGTTCAGTTCTAATACCTACATGTACCTAGGACAAGGTCGTTGAGGGCTGGAGTTGTTAGATAGTGGGGGTTGAAACGGATTTGTTGTTTATCGCCCAAGGTTTAATTCTCTCTTGGAGCATGTTTTTACGTCATATCATGTATCTATATATACCTTACTCCGGGGTTGATTCCATATTTCACTAGCTAGCTATCAATTTATCTGTTAAGAAAGTCTGGTCATTGTTCATCTTCTTCACAGTCCAGGCCGAACCTGACGTTGCGATGAAAACGAAAAAGGGGGAAACAATATAAGTACGAGGTTACGCATCACCTGAAGACAGTGTAATATCAGGGACACGAGGCAGACGAAGGCCACCATCATGACGTGCACGATGGGCCTTCTGTCACCTTCGGTTTTTAAAAATTATATGATCGTTTGGATCGGCGACCCCCAGTGAGGGCCGATACCCAGCGATTAAACTGAGCAAGAACAGATACTACACTTGATCTTAGCCAAAGGAGGCAAAAGAAAGCCGAGGAAGGAAAGGGGAAAAAAGAATTTCGATTTCAGGAATGGGCATGTGGTATTTATAGATGAAGACAGTGGCATAGAGTTTGGGACATGTGACTCATTAGAATAACTGCTGCCTGCTACTGCCTGTAACTGTTGCCTTGTTGCCTGTTGGTGACGAAAGTGCTGCTTAGATGTCAACCAAACTCCGAAAGCGTGCGACCTTCGACCCATGAGCTCTGATTCCTGTGTATGCCATGTGTCATGCAGCATCGCATCACAGGCTTGGTAAAGTTGATCTTCTTGCCGTTCAGGAATAAAGGGGCAGGCGGGGGTGTGTCATTGACTCTGCTTGCTTGAACCTCCCCATGTCAATAGTGGAACCCAGGACACTGATACTAGGTAGATCTCCCGCAATATACACAGATGACACACTGTAGGTAATACTTGTAATCGAGCACCAAGTTGTCTACCACTGAATAGATAACATTAAATCATGCTCTCATTGCTTATGCTTGTGTGTCAGCGCCACGACAACTCCACTATGTCCCTGCTATCCGTCTAGATACCCCAACACACTTTGGGGGTAGACTCCTGTTAATGTGAATAGGAAAACTGAAATGGCTTGGGTATCCCGTTTATTCTCTCTCCAACCGAAATCAGAACGCTGCCGACCCGTCTCTAAGCGATTAATAATGTTTTTTTTTGGGGGGGCGGGGGTCCAGCCAAACTCCCACGTTTTGTCCATGTATCATCATCATCGACGCAATGGCCCCCGACCCCTGGGACTCCTTATTTGCCCCATCTTGCTGTCTCATCGCCCTCCTCCCACTCCTTCTCCTGATATCCCAGTTGTTTCTTGACCTCGTCCACCTTTGTTTGGTCGCCCGTGTTCTTGCCAGCGTTGTCGCTGATCTTGATGGCCGGGTTGCCGTCGGCAGAGCTCAGCTTGATCACAATGTTCATCGGGGACGACTTCTTGCCCGTCTTCAGATTGGTGAAGTCGTTGGTGAGGAACGTTCCCACACCAAAGGTCGGGGCAAGGCCTGCCTCTTCCGAGACCTTCTTGTACTCTATGCACTTCTCGATGTTCAACGAGTCGGAGAAGACGATGGTCTTGGACTTGATGCCCTGTGAATCGTAGAACTTGCGCATAATTTTAACAAACTCGGCTGGGTCGCCAGAATCTTGGCGAACACCGGAGAATACCTCGGCGTACGTCCGCGATGATACGCTGCCCTCCGCAGCTGCCGGAGTATTGGGGGTGTCTGGGAGGTATTTGATAGGATTGCTGAATGCCTTGAGGAAAGCAGGTGTGCCAAAGGTGTCGGTCAATGCGATTCCAAGCACACCTTCACCAAAGCATCCGACCCAGCGTTGCAACGCCTTCTCCGTGGCTTCCTGGTAGTTGTTCTCGATAGCTGCCGTGCCCATGAACCACTCGTGGGCCACGGTTCCAATAGGGGGTATGTTGAAGCGCATAGCCAGGTGCACATTGCTTGTGCCAGAAATCTTGCCGGGGAACCCCTTTTTCTCGCCCTCCTGGTTGGCCTTGACCAGACCGCGGAAGACGAGAGCTTGGGTGTGGTAGTCTCTACGTCTGCGCGTGCCGAACTCGGAGGTGATGCAGCCCGCCTCAAGCAACTGCATTCCCTTGTTAAACGCCTGCTCCTCTTGACCATCGTAGCTCCATTCCGTGTCCATAAAACGGAAGTAGGCCTCCGAGGTAAGAGCGAGGAGGGGGATCTCGTAGAGGATGGTGTCGACCCACTTGCCACGAACATGAATCTGGAAGTCGCCGATGTCGTCTGGGCTTCCGGTATCCTCCCCTATGGGTTGGAATTCGGTGACGATTTGTTCGCGAGGGGAGAGGCGGAACTCCTTGAGGAAGTCGAGGTACTGCGCACTCAAGTAGTTGCAGTGCGTTTGCAAGTAGCGCAGCTCATCGTCGGAGAGGGATATGTTGCCGAGCTTGCTAATTTGGGTGCGCAGCCACTCGAAGGCTTTGCGCGATAGCTTTTTCTCGGGGGTACGGTTGGTGAAGGCGTAAGTAACTGGTACGTCGGGGTGGTACTTGAGGACGGCGCATTGCATCGTCAACTTGTAGAGATCGGTGTCGAGGAAGGATATGACACCCTCGGGGAAGGGCGTCGACGAGTTGAAGTCCAACATGATGTGTATAAGTGCTGGTGTGTATGTAGATGGTAGGTATATCGCAACGGTTCGTTATGATGTGCCGGTCATGAAGAAGTGGAAAGCCAATGGGAAAGTGTTGCGTCAATGGCTTTTAAGTATGCGGTAATTGTAGTTCGGGCTTTGTAGACTCAACTAGACCCTACCTCCTTCCTACCTGTTAGTGGCGTGCAGGCATGTAGCTCCGGTAGGGACAAAACAAAGAATTGACTTACCCCTCCAGCTAAACCCTTCCAACAAAAGAACAGACCCTATCCCCCACCTTCCTCAAACAGTAGTTTGCGATCGGCGGTGCCTGCGACAAGCTTCCAAGCTCGAGCCACAGGCGGCTGAAAAAGAAACGGGGCCGCCTGAAAGCCAAGTGTCAAGGGCATTTTCACTGATGGCATTCTTCGGCGTCATGGCCACTCATGATTAGCATAGACCATTAACGATTTCATTCGTTGTTGCAAACTCTGGGTATTTCTTATCTTTTTGAAAACCAATATGAAAGAGTCAGGTAGAGTCTGACTGCCTCATGACTATTAACTCATTTCTGCCCTTGCCCCCTCCTTGTCCCACTCTTAGACGCCTATATACATTTTTTCGAAGGATGGTTCTGCCCCAGCTCTCAGATATGCATATCTGTAGCGCATGGTCTGCGGCCGGTAAGGCTATCCGGCCACGCCGAATCCACCGGCTCGGTTACCATGGCACCGGTACACCTTTTGGTTGTGTCAATCAGATTGCCCGTATCAACACGAAAGTTTGATCCTTGAGCTATGAAGGAAGGTTTGGTTGACACTTGGCGATGACTAACAGTATAACAAAATCTCAGACGGTGTAATCCACGGACATATCACACTATATATAAAAGTGACAAATACTGAAAAACCTTCATCAGTCAAGATAAATCATTATCGCAATGGCTTTGTTAAAGAAAAGAAAAAAAGTATCTGTCGCTCACTATAGCACTATACAACACATAATGTCTATTTGGTTTGCTCTGTCTCGAACAGTATATTAATTCTCTATACAGACGACTCACCGTCGCACGAGCTATTGTACGAGTAGCATCAGCCACAACGAGATCTAGGCACTTTGGAATATGTCTTTGATAACAATGAAGCTCCCATTGGAGCTCTGGTACGAAGTTCTACGTATCCTTACGACGTCATCTTCAAAGGCCTGCTGTTGGGATTTTGACGACCAAGTGATGTTAAGAACTCTAAGGGGCTTATCCCAAAGTTGCAGAGACCTCCACACGCTCTGCGCCCCTTGGTGGTACCGAAAGGCGCGCGCATCAACCAGGAGAGCTTCGGACCCCTTCAACTGCCTCTTGATAAATGCTGCGTCGCATGGCAATGTCGAAGTATTGCGGCAAGCGATCGAGGCTGGATTTGCCCCAAGCGAACTACAGAAGGCTATATTCTCATTCGGTTTAGATCCCACCAAGGGACTCAGGCCATTGCACAATCGGACGCCGCTATCAGCCAAACGGGAGGGAACCCTGGTCAACATTGCGATTCTGGGCGAGGCCGCACCTCATCAGAAGGTCACGTTTCTCAAATGGCTATTCAACCTCAACGTGCCATTCGGCGATTGGTACACGGGGATGACAGGCAGCCCATGTCTCCTTGAAATCGCGGCCGGAGTCGGGGAGCTGGAAGTGATCAAGTATCTGGAGGATATTCTACCAACTCAACCCCTTTTTATTCATGACCCCGAAAGCCTTTTCGGTGTCGCCCTCGAATACAAAGCCCCAAATGACACCTTGGAGTATCTCATGAGACGCCTCGGGTCACCCAACGATGCTATGCGTCAGGGCTGGTTTCAAGTTGCCATAGAGAATCAGAGCTCCAAGTGCCTGGAGTTCCTTATGGCCCACGAAAAGTTTCTCGGGGCTAGCGGAGAGAATGCGACAAGGGAGATACTAGGAATGGCGTTGGATACAACTTTACACCGGAACAAGATCTGCAACGGCAGCATTGAGATCCTCATCCGAGTGCTTCGATGGAGCGTAGGAAAGTTACCAGATGCAAAGGAACGCTACATCCAATATCCTATTTGGAACTTCACCAACGCTCTGCGATTCGGCCGTCCTAGAAAACGGAGAATGCTGGCTTATGTCATAAAGAAGCTGACCCAGGACTACCGAGTCACATGGACCAACACCAGCGAGGGCGGCGACGAACCCTGGTGCTTCGCATTCCTGGTGGACTGCATCTGCAGACAGGGGTGCCTGGGGGACGCCTGGCTGAAGTTTTTCAAGTTGCTATACCATCAAACCCCGCACCAAGTCTGCCATGCGCCCGAAAGCCGGTACGGCGGTTCAAACGACGGGGCGGAAGCACTGCGGCTCGTGGTAGACCTGGCGTTCTCCGACACGTTCCGCCGGACGGGGGGACTCTGCAGGTGCCGCCGGCGGATCCTCGAGTTCCTCCTCGACCGCGGCGAGGTGGATGTCAATGGGGGCCGCGGCTCGGCGCTCGGGACGCCGCTACACACGTTCTGCGACAACATGTTCCGGATGCAGTCGCGCGGCTGGTTCGAGGGTGGACCGCGACCTGGGATCCGCTTCCGGGAGGTGCTGCCCCTTCTGGCTTTCCTCGCGGTCAAGGGGTGCGACGTGGCGGCCATGGACAAGGACGGGCGTACTGCGAACGACTGGCTGGTCGATGGGGCGCAAAAGAAGCGTGAAGAGGAAGGTCAGGAAGGGTGGGCGCTATACCTCGAGTCCCGACCGGATCTGTACCATTTCACGAAACGGGCGATCTTGCAATGGCCTATGGACGATGCGGCAAAAGAAGAGTGGCGTATTTGGGTCACTGGCCATGCTACGGCCAATAAAGGTTGTTGATTTAGGTAATTCAAATCTCATTGAACCTTGAATATCTCAGAATATAAAGAAACCGGGTCCTAATATTCTCATTGACATTCAGACAGGCATTGTTTAACATAGTTAATTGCCCTCTCAGGGGCTCTCTCAAACCAGAGGTGCGCCCCCGATAAGACTTATGGCAACCACGGAAAGGTGGCCTCTTGTCAGTGGTTTTATGTGAGACGTTACTAGTACAGGTACAGGTACAGGCCTACCTCTTACGATTCTGGTTGTTGGAGTAGGGAGGCTCTCTACAATGCTGGGCGTCCCCCAACTTCAAAACCACCCAATGAGAAGATGAAATACGTGACCCCGCATTCTCGTAATAGAAAACATTCCTCGGGGCTCGGGGAAGAACAGGATTCCATTCGGTATAGTTGTTTGCGAAAACGGTCCCGGTTCTGGTGGTATTCTTCGGGCTCCTAGTTACACCACACGTGTGTCTTGTCTTATAGATGGATTTCGAGGCCGAAGTAAAACGCCAAAGGGAATTTCGGCAAGCGAAGGCTTATCATCATGTCGGACTCGCAACTCGTTACTAACCAGAAGAAAAGGTATGCCATTGTGGGCACTGGAGGCCGTGCCATCTTCTACTACACAGCCATTGCACAAGACTTCTCAGCGACATCCGTGATTGTGGCACTATGTGATACCAACCAGACCCGCATGGCCTATGCGAACTCCAAGCTGGAGTCTCTGGGCCATGCCTCTGTCCCTGCATACGTAGCCGCGCAGTTTGATCAGATGATCCGGGACACCAAGCCCGACGAGGTGATCGTGACGACCATCGACCGCACGCACAACCTCTACATCGTCCGCGCCCTGGAGCTGGGCTGCAACGTCGTGACGGAGAAGCCCATGACCATCGACGCGCCGCGCTGCCGGGAGATCCTCGACGCCGTCGAGCGGACGATGACGCCGGGCGGCCAGGGCCAGGGCCGGGTGCGCGTGACCTTCAACTACCGGTACGCGCCGCACAACACCAAGGTGTTCGAGCTGCTGCAGTCGGGCGCCATCGGCACCGTCACCTCGCTTCACTTCGAGTGGATGCTCAACACGTCCCACGGCGCCGACTACTTCCGCCGCTGGCACCGGGACCGCCGCAACAGCGGCGGGCTGCTGGTGCACAAGAGCACGCACCACTTCGACCTCGTCAATTTCTGGCTGCAGACCCGCCCGGTCACCGTGTACGCACAGGGCGACCTGAAGTTCTACGGCCGCGAGAACGCGGAGGCGCGCGGGGCCACTACGGGGTTCTACGCCCGGGCGAGAGGGAGTGAGGCGGCTAAGGATGACCCGTTCGCCCTGCACATGGAAGACCACGAGCAGCTCAAGGCGCTCTACCTCGACGCCGAGCACCAAGATGGGTATTATCGAGACCAGAGCGTGTTCTCGGACGGCATCAGCATCGAAGACACCATGAACCTCCTGGTTCGGTACCGGAACAGGGGCCGTCATGACGTATTCGCTGACGGCCTACGCCCCCTGGGAAGGGTTCCGTGTCAGCTTCAACGGCACGGGCGGGCGGCTGGAGCTGGAGGTCGTGGAGAACAGCTACGTCAACAGCGGCGGCGATCAGGCGCAGGAGGGGAGCATCGAGAAGACGACTCTGCTGCTACGACCGCTGTTGGAGAAGCCGCGGGAGGTGGAGATACCGGTTGGGGTCGGAGCTCACGGGGGCGGCGACACGGTGTTGCTCAACGACCTGTTCGGCGTGCCGACTACGGATGAGTACATGCGGGCAGCAAGTCACATTGATGGCGCTTTGTCCATTTTGACTGGTATTGCTGCCAATAGATCGATCGCCACGGGGCAGGTGGTTCATGTGGACGATGTGCTTAGGATTCCCTGAGAACACTATTGAAGATAGGACCCGACGAAGAAATTGAGAATTGTCAAACGAAAGGTACATGCCCTTGGTAGAATACAACAAACCTTGGAGAAACATCATGACTTGAATTATGACGATCTTGGCCTTGTCGATACGCGCTGTCCGGCCGTAAGGAGATGTCGTATTATTTGAACCATCTGTCGAGGTTAGAATGAAAAGCCCTAGTTTCTGAACCTATTGAATGTAAAGCAACGGCATCTGGCACTTTGATGTCAAGGGCCACTACCCTGCTTCCAGTACTGACCAGAAGATCAAGCATGTATTCACAGTCTGAGCCCATCAGTCAATAAAAGTCATTTGCAAACGTAGGTAAGTCCTGAGGAAATCATATCACACGCTCGACTCTTCACAGTCTTCATTGTCTCACCTTCTTATTGTGAATCATCCTCTCCGTGTCTCTTCAACTACCATAACCTCACGGATCAAAATGCCTTCATTCATCGGAATCCTTTTCTTGATCCTGGCCTTGTGCTGGGCTGTTTCTGGCATGTCTTTCGACACGGACGCCGTCGATATCTTCCTCAGCCAACTGCCGGATGGTGGCCACATCATTGGCTTCGACGGCGAGAGAAAGCCCTTCGTGTACGCCAATCTCACCGACCACGCAACAGGTGTAGGCAACACCACTTCTATCGCCGTGGACCCAACGACTTCTGCCCTGCCAACCAAACCTCTCCTCACTCCTCGCACCACCGTTGATCAATGGGGCTGTATCAATGGTGAATACATCAGCCAGCCATGCTATCTCGCTTTGGCGGAGAAGCTGGGCCAATGGTGCGATGCAGGAAATGAGGTGAGTAGAGAAAATCTTGACACTTTCTGGACCTTGAAGAAGTTGGATAACTGCTAACACAGAGTGTTCAGCTCGTTCACGACGTCATCTGGACCTGGACGGGCTGTAATACGGAGGCGCAGGTGTACATCTGCAACTACGCGGGTCCCCAGAACTGCCTCGGCGTTGATCTGATCAACTACATGACCGAAATCGATGCTCAATGTCAGCCGAGAGGCGATACCTGTTCCAGCGCATGGTACCTTCAGGGTAGCGGCGACAAGACCTACGGACGCGGTAAACCCATGAGTCAAGGGAGTGCTGCCAGAGTCTGCAACAATATGTAGAGTTGGTCTCTTTCGCGGCTTCTCGAATGCCTTCAGAGGCTGACGCTGGGCTACATGGAGCGAAGAAAGATGACAACAATCAATGGTGTTAGTGACCACAGATAATATTCTGGACGTAAAGGAATGAATATGTGCTTTCTGTGGCTGACAGCTATGTACCCCTGCCAAACTTTTTTGTTTTCGTGAGGTCATCTGTGGCTAGTGCATTTAGCCGTTGCAAAGTCTCAATGCACTGAACGGACTGCACTGCGTACGTTGCGCTCGCTACCCGAACAATTCAAAAGCAACATTGCTTTGGAGGGATTGGAGCAGCTCATACCACTTAGTGAAGCTGTAACGTTACTGAACCAATTGCGATCCGTATCATAATGCTCTTTCTGTAACCATCGATACAATACAAATTCCCCGGCTTCCTCCAACATCCCTAACCGTCCACTCGAGAAGACCCTGGTCGCTCCGTCGTCATGTCTGTGTCTGGGAGACGAGGCCCGTCGATGCTGGTAAGAGCAAACAACATTTCTCCGCCCTTTTTCTTCGTGGTAAACACTATCGCGGATGGACGGACTTTTTATTGACTACTGAATCACTAGGTCACCGACGCACGTCAGCGACCTGTATCGCGAAGCGCACAACCATTGCCCGTAACCGCAACCGGAGCACCTCCACGCATGTCATCGATGCGCTTTATTTCCGTCGACAATGTCTTACAATATGCTTCAGAAATCCCATCCGGCCAACCTCGCCTGCCCCCTGGAGTCTCCCCCGATCAGTCAGCGGCGCCCGCCGGATAAGTGGTGGCGGCCTACCGAATCTGGCCTCGCGTACCGGCCAACACAACATACCTTCACGAACCTCGAGGATCAGCGAAAAGCTTGTTTTACTACCGGTCACCGACGAGGATGAAGAGATCTTGGACGAAGAGGGAGATGACGCTCTGGTCGAGGAAGAGGACAGGCCTCTGAAGGACGAGGAGCGCGATATGCTGAAGAAACGCGGCGCATTGCGAGGAAAGAGTTATGCCGAACGCCTGCCGAAAGTCCAGAGAGCCGAGAAGCTGTCCAGACTGACCGCCTACTCGACGGCCCAATCGTACAAGACCAAAGAGACGTCGGAATTCCTGCGCAAGAAGCACGATGCGAAAACGAAGCTATACGACGACTGCCTGTACACTGTATATCACATCCCGCTCCTACCTGGCATGGATGGGTACCGAGTTAAAAGTCGGCCGATCTTGAAGTCGCCGGGCACAGGGAAGACGGTGGTGGATCTCGAGATTGAGAGGAACGAGCAGAGAGACGAACACATGGGCTACTACGACGATTACGGCTATGGCGACAGTCTCAGCCCGACCCGCGAGAACGGCAACCACCACTCCATGTCCGACGACAGAGACCATGATAGAAATGAAGGCTCCAATAATCCCACCAATCATCTCGCGCCCGACGCTAAGCAATTTGCCGAGATGTTTGTCTTTTCTTATGGTGTGGTGGTGTTCTGGAATTTTACCGAGCAGCAGGAGAAGAACATTTTGGCTGATCTCGCATTTGCCGAGAATGAGTCTGGGGTGTCGCTCGTCACACGCCCCCTCGAGCAGAACGACTACGAGACGGAAGAATTCCATTTCGAATACAACGCCAGCATCAAGCGACCCCGGATTTTCAACGACATGATCACGCTATTACCGCGATCCGACCATATGGTCAAGCTGACCATCAGCCATGCCATCGCCCAAAGTACCAAGCTATGCTTCTTTGAGGAGCGCATGTCCGAGACCATGCTCAACGCCCAACATGTGCCGAAGCGGCTGGCTTTAACCGGAGATTTGAGTATGACCAGGACCGAGATTCTCAAGATCCTCGGGCGCTTGTTCAAGAGCCGCGTCGACATCAATCTATGTAAGTGACACGGTCAAGCATTCCGATCAAGCCTTCGCCGAGGCTGCCTAGAAACGGTAACTGACTCGCGATGCAACAGCTTCGAATATCCTGGATGTTCCTAACTTTTTCTGGGATTCCGAGCCCATGTTACATCCCCTCTATGTCGCCATTCGGGAGTATCTGGAAATTGATCCCCGCATCAAGGTGCTCAACGAGCGTTGTCGGGTCTTCTTGGACCTGGCTGAAATCCTATCGGATTCCGTCGCCGACGCCAAGATGAGCGCAATTACCTGGATCGTCATCGTCTTGATTGTCATCAGTATTCTAGTCACGGTCACCGAGGTCGTGCTTCGCTTCGCAATCTTGAGCAAGGAGAAAGAAAACGGTAGCGGAGCCAACGGGAACGCTGCCGACATCCTCAGGGCCAAGTTACATGGCGCCATTGGCAACGCAACCCTGGCGGAACTGAAGTTGTGGAGCGCCGGCTTGAGCGAGCAGCAGCGAGGTGCTGTCTGCGGCTCTGACTATGTCGGCACCACATTCGCGGGTATTTGAGATTTTTCCCAGTCATCATTCTCTGCGGTTGCATAAGGAGGGGGCAAAACTGTCTAGCGTGAATGGCGTTTGTTTTTACCAAGTTGTTCTCGGAAAGCGATTGCGATACCCTTCCAAAAATGAGAGAAACCACACACACGCAACCATAGGAGGGCTCGTTCATCTTAGTGGGCATTGGGCGGCGTTACGAGGCTTTCTATTTTTCGTTTTTTTCCTGTTGTAAGAGTAGGTAGGTACTGACTGGCAAGTAACTTTGCTTGTGCTTTTTGGATGTTTGACCGGCTAAGGGGAGGAGTCCATATTCTTAATGTAAATAAATGCTCAGAATGAAATGTACCTAATTGCAATTCATCGCTTTACTCCCTCGTGACTACAGGGGCGTCTTTCATCGGCTCCATGACGTGGGGGTTGCCGTCGCTCCAGGTCAGGATGCACTTGTGCTTGCGAACCCGCCAGGGGTTCTGTCCGGCTTCTTCGAGCCCCTTAATGCGAACTAGCTCAAATTCATACCGGCCCCGACACGCAACAATCATTAGTAAACAACTTTCTTTTCTTTCTCTTATCCAACGAAGATGAGAGTCAGAATGCCGAGAACTTACCCCGTTGTGCGCCATACTCCCAGCACCACCAGCGACCGACCACTCGGCGGCAGCGGCCTTGCGCTGTATGTGGCCGTTCACGTTCGCGACGGCGGTGCAGTGGTCCGGGAGAGGAATGTTAGTCGCCGATGGCTGCGGCAGCTGCCCGATGACTAGCCCCGTCATGACGTGCTGCTTGGCGTCGAAGACGCGCATCGTGTCGATGGCGTCGGCGGCCCATTTCCGGTTCGACACGGTCAGGGGCTCGCCCGCGAACATGGACGTGTAGTCGATGATGACCTCGCCCGGGGCGTAGCATTCGTCGGCGAGGGCGTCGGAGTTGTCGGTGTCGTAGTGTAGAGGGTCTGGTTGGGTGGTCAGCCAACGTAATGTGTGTATTGGGGGGGGGGTTCGACGTACGATCTTGTTCACTGTGTCCTGGATGTTGGCCCGGTCGAGCAGATACTACTGGATGGTGTATTCGGTAGTCATTCTGAAGGGGAGATGAGTATGTATGTTTCGTTAAGTACGTTGAGTCTCACGGTAGGTAGTCTTGGTTATACAATGGGGTATTTTGCAGCGCCAATATTAGGGAGCTTTTGATGACACCGTCAAACCCGAATTTATATATAGGAGAAACGCATCGCCGCCCCTTGGCAGTGCCCGGCATTAGAAGGCTCGGAGCCGCACGATGCTCCGTCGTATTGGCAAGCCCCGGCGTTAGAACACTAAGAGCCGGGCGACCCTCCGTTCCCACTACTATCTCCGACTCATCGCCCGTTCAAAGTCTCTACAAATAGGCGTCGTTGTCACAGGATGGCAGATTATCAGTTCTTCCAAGCACTAATCGTGAAACAAAATACATTATTTGTTACTAGGCTAAAGTAATTTGGTAAGGACTGACTTGGGGGTGCAAAAAGTCGTCCCTTGCCCACCCCCAGTACTCATCCACCACGGACATTAGAGTTCGTACTCATTGATAGGACATGACCTCATGAAGCGCATTAAAACAAACACCATACCACTTCCTTACTCTTTGTGAGAAAGTGCTCTCATAAACCCCAATTCCCCTTCCCAGCTTCAGATCAGCTCCAGCGCCAGGTTCACCGGCCGGCAAGTCGGGTTGCTCGGCGGCGATGAGAAGACCCACGAGACCGTCTCGTACCAGTAGCCGCTGCCCACGTACTGGTAGCACAGGTGCCAGTTGGTCGTGTCGATGATGGGACCCGGTCCCTGCTCGGGGCGGGCGTCCGTGTAGCCGGACTCGTCGCGGCCCTGGAGGTAGACGGAGTGGTTGGCGTCCGGCCCCTCGTCCCAGAAGCTGACGGCGGCGCCCGTATCGTCACCCGGGTAGAACATGGCGGGCGCGACGTTGGACGCCCAGTTACCCTGGGACTCGAGGATCATGGCCTCGGGCACGTACGTCGTTTCGTTGGGCCCCACCAGCGGCAGCTTCCACACGATGTAGCCCGGCTGGAAGACCTCGCCAGTCTCCGTGTTGTAGGAGAGGTAGTTGTAGTAGTACTCCTGTGACGTGCCGTTGGCGGGCCCCGCCACGTACGCTAGTGCCTCAATGGCGGCGCCGGCGTGGTATGAAGCGCCGTACCCTGATGGTCAACCTGTCAGTCCTGTTCTCTGGCATCGGAGGGATTGAGAAGGCAAAAGGGCAGGCTAGTACTTACCATCAATGGACTTGTCCGTCTTGCCGGTGATGTGGATGTGATAGGGCCCGGTCTGGTTGGCGGCCAGAACGGCACCGGTGGCAAACGCGGCCAAGGCCGTGAAGTATTTGGAGAGCATTGTAGTTGATGTGATGATTTGTCGATTCTGGCCGAACTATGTCGTCGATATTGGTGAAGTTCTGCTGTCTCTGGTTGAATGAAAGGGCGCGCGGTCCAGCGACCTACTTATACGAGAAGTCGAGAAGTCGCGACTATCCTTTTCCTACGCTACCTGTCTGTCGCTTCCCGATAGTGCATGGCGATCCCTACGAGATTTGGGTTCTCTGGGGTGTGGAGTACGTGCTGGTCGGTTAGGTGGTTGGGTACATTGCATGTACTGAGATGGAGACTGACATGCAGGCGACCGATAATGAAATCTGACCGAAAGCTGAAGTGTCTCACTCAATGTCTTTCTTCTTTGGGGAGGAGTAGTTGGTAGCCCCCCAAGCTAACCCCCTCAAGCACCAAGATCTGTCGCGCGATTCTCTAGTAAAAGAAAGAACGAACGACGACGATGTGATCTGCATACGAGACCCCGCCACATTCTTTCTTGGGCGAAAGCGGACACTGCCGAACTCCCAACCTGTCACTCAATATCCATCGCAGCAGCCTGTCCCTTACTAAGGCGCACCTCGTATCGAGTCCTAACTGACATCGGTGGTGAGCGCTAACATTTGACTCAAAAAGAAGGATGCACCAGATCGCCCAGATGACACGCTTTTCTCGTATTCCAATATGTCGTGATGCAACGAAGAAGCGATAGTAGCAACCTCGGCTCCTGGGCATCTTACCACCCAACCCAAAACGTCGATTTGCTGACTTCCTTAGTAACCTCCAATGGCATATCTGCATCAAGCCACCGACGCCTTGCATCTGGATAGGTGGCGGGCCGAACCGGCCACTCATCACTGCACAATATAGGTATGTAACACTAAATGTAATGTTCACAAGCTGAACTAAACGTTCACTTCTTTAGGGTATGGATGATATGTTCTACAGTTACATCTTTGTGCTACGGATATTCGTTCCTATAAACGATTCGCGCGCCAATGCCAAGCGGTGTATATGGCAAAAGTGCAAAGTTCCGCATTGACGTCTCCCCGCGAGAACAGGGGGCATCTAAGTATGTATGCAAAAAAGAAAAACTCAAGGACCTGGCTTTTCCTTCTCCGTTCGAATGCAAGTACAACACGATATGTAGCGCTCAAACCAAAACAAAACTGGAGCAAAGAAGAGAAGAAGATGAAGAAGAACCAAAAAGAATGCAGGTTCATGTGTCAGTCATACGAACAAATCAAAACAAGAGAAAAGGGAACTTCATCGTATCAGGATCATCTCGCCTCGTCCCCAATGTAGGTCTTCGCAGAAGGAAAATACGAGAATCCCTATCGCATCGTCGTGCCTACTCATTTCCCGTGCAGCTTCTCCTTCAGATATACAACGGCTGCATAGCCAGCACAGCACTGAGTCGTCATACCGTGCGCACACCACGGGCATTTGACCATGGTGGTGATGGTAGCCGACACCCCCAGCAGCTTGTCCTCGACCACAGAGTCGGGCTTCGCCATGCACTCATACACCCTGGAGGGCATATCGTGAAAGAACTTGCAGTTGCAACACTCGACTAGCATCTTGGCCATTGGCTCGCCTCTCCGCTCCGGCGACGCCGGGCGTACTGCGGGAGGCAAGGCACCCTTCGGCGGGTAGACCGGACGCAGTGCTCGTGAAGATAAGGGGTGGACCGGTACCGTCTTGCGGGCTTCTTGGAGGTAGGCAGCACTGGCGGATGCAGGGCTCTGCTGCGAGTCTTGACTGGTCGAGCTGCTCTTCCGTGACGATTTCATTGAAATCGGCCGTAAAGCAGGGGCTTCCGGGTCGAGCTCGGGAGGTGGAGAGTTCGGTAGGCTAGTAGGAAGACTGGTAGATGAGCCTCTCATCTTGGCTTTCCTAGGGTGGAGAGGTTGATGTCTGAGCGGCGGCAGGAAACTGGTTGCGGGTAGATCCACCGCAGAGTGTGCCTTCGGAGGAAGGGTGTGCCGCCGTGGGGCTTCTGGCACCCTTGCCGGCTCGTCTGTCCCCCCTTTTAGCTCATCGGTGAAAGCTGCCGAGGTAGGCGTGCCTGCCGGCGAGGGCGTCGGGGCCATGGCATCCAATCGGTTGGAGCGTGCAGACGTCACCGAATGGTTGTCTTGGTCGATTGGCAGGGCAGTACGACTCCAACTATCATCCTGGATATACGAGTCAGGGTTAGACGTGCGCGAAATGTGCCCCTCCAGTAGGCGATTCCACAATCGATGCTCTATAGGCCTTTTGAGCCGCTCTCTCGTCAGCTTGCGTAAGTGCCGATTTCACAGTAGATCGCGGAACAATATCCACTGAATGGCCTCTTCGGGAGTGTGGCCGTGAACTGTTTGGAGTCGTTATCGAGGAGGTCAGATGGCGAGCCTCTCCGTTCGTGGAAGACGAAGACCTCTCAGAATTGCTACCACTGGTTTGTCCCTCTTGCAGAGACTGAGCCTGATAGTGAGTCTCCATAGCACTTGCCTCATGAGCCACAACACCAAGATGTTCGAATGCTGGCACATCGCTATCTGATTGTTCAGATGATATGGCTGGCGATATAGCAACTGGCGGACCACCCAGTAACGATATCGGTACCAACATAGGGTCTCCAGCGGTTGTGCTCACCACCTGTGTTGATGGGCCTCTCTCACTCCCTAGACTATGGGCCATTATGCTCCAGGGTTCTTCTTCGTCATCTTCATCTGAGGCTTCGTCGATTCGAGGCGACGATGGCGGGATTCTACCATCTGCAGGAGACCTCAACTCAAGAGATGGAGGAGCATAGGACTCGGAGATGAACGCGAAGTAATCGGCAGGTTTTTCCACCTTGTAAGGCCTCTGGTGAGTGCTATGGATCATGGCAGGCTCCTCTACTCTTGTGACCACCTCGATTATAGGTGCTTCCTCGCTTGATTCTGTGGCGTTTCCGAAGTCATCATCATGGCTCACGGCCCTGCCAATGACGCTTGGTGAAGGCGACAACGTTTTCGCCGGAGCAAACTCTCCTAGTTCCGTCAATCGCGGACTAACTGCACCAGAAGATTGTTTCGCCGTTGACACGTGTTTGCCTACAAAGTCATGATCCTCCTCGTTGTGAAGATGGTGCCTGACGCTCAATCGATCGACTTCGTCCCTGTAGGGCAAAGCATAGTTGTCCATATTAGAATGGTAGTCTGGTTCCTTTCCGGGTGGCTCGTTACGATGTGCCTGGTCCTCTGCTTTCCGTACCGGACGTTGGGAAACGCGTTGCAACTCGGCGTGTTCCCTGGCCTGGCACTTTTGGCTATTAGTGGTCTGGTCTCCGCTTGGCTGAATATCAACCTCTGCATTGCGGCTTCTGGGTTGGGCGACATGGTGTGGTCGTCTGCGTCCTTCGTTCGCGACAGGTTGCTGGGGGGCAGAAATATGACCTGTAGCATGCAGGTGTCGTTCTCGTCGTTCCGTGGGATCAGCGTCGTCATAGTCACTGCTCGAGTCTCTTAGACGGGATGATCGCGCCGCTGGCTGTCGTCCTCGCATATCCCCAGTCTCTGGTGCCCCGTCCGTCTTCTGCAGGATCGAAGCTGCTGACGCTGGGCGACTGCTGTGCTGTGAGGTTGGCATTATATCTATGCTGCTCAGTGCTGAACGCGAAAGGGGTGGGCGGGGCTTGTCCTCCTTGGTTTCCGAGTCTGGGCCATGATAGTACAGATACGAGGGTCCTTTGAGTCTCGAGAACAAGGACATACTGCGACCGTGACCAGAATTCGAGGAGTATCGACCCAGTCCTGGCCTCTTTTCCTGGGAAGACATCGACTGCGTTGATCCCGATGCATTGGAACTGATGGACGGCGCTTGACGCGGGTTGGTGAAGTCATGGTCAGCTCCGGGCCCCATAGGGTTGTACATGTGCGAGGCAATCCCAGCGATGGAACCGCTATGGATGGATTGCGCTTCGTCGACACTACCCCGAGGAGTTGATGTCTTCTTCGGTCCCGTGGAGCTGCTTCTGAGGCTCGCAAGAAACCCTCTACTCTTCGGCTTCACGTTTTCGTCGCCGGGCGCCTGGAGTTTGGGGTTCTGGGTGGCCATTGTGTCTGGGGGAAAGTCACTTGTTGACCGGTCTAGATTCTTTGAGTTGAGCTTCACTTGCTGTTCCAGTTCTGGTGCTGACAATGACCGGTCTGAAGCTTTTAGCGCTTGAACGCTTTGCGTATCCTGAGGGGGTTTTTGCTCAGTCTCTTGGCTTGTTTTTTGGAGGCCTTGGTCGCTTTTTCCTCGAGTTTCTTTTTCTCTTTCTTCTCTCGCTTCTTGGCCTTTTTCTTACTACTCTCTCCAAACCCTTCCCAGCTGGGTGAATGGCAGATGGAGGACACGTCTGACAAGTCGTCCTCTTCGTCTTCCTGAGGCCCTGAGAATGTCACAGTTTTTGTGCACTCTCCAAGTTCCTTTTTGGGCTCAACAACGGATTCCAGGTTTTCTGCTGCAGGGGGAGGCTCATCATCTCCGGCACCCTGGGTCGAAGTTGGGGACGGAGGAATTGAGATTGACAGAGAAGGCAGACCAGCAGACCTCCGAGCGACTTTCATATTTTGAGTGGGTGGCGGTTGTGCAGAGGCACGCCGAGCCCGCAATGCTAAATCAGGAAGGGCGGATGGTGATGGTCTTGTACCTATTGGTCCTGCCGGGGTGGGATGAATTGAGCCATTGTCTTGAGTGCGCTGCATCTAGAGGGAGTGAGAACAAGACGTGTTAGTGGGTGCATTTATGGAGGGGCCATCCATGTGACTGGTAGGCACTGCCGTTCTCATTATGGAGATGTAAGCAAATACCCGAGGCAGCATAGCATACCTTGTAGTACTTCTCCAACTCCAACATGCGCGCGAGACTATCCGGTCTTCCTGGCTTTTCTGACCTGGAACTCCGTACCATGGCCATATTGGTAATGACGCGTCAAATCAGGATATAGAGAAGTAGTAATTTGTCTCGGCTAAGGATAGCTGCGTGGGCAGGTTCGCAGTGGGATAAAGGGCCGTTCCCCCGTTGGAATGGCATCAGCAGCGAAGGACGGTCTGCGGGTCTTAGATTCCTGTCTTGCAGGAAATCTGGGGAAATTCTTTTTTAATTGACATTCGCTGAGGGTGTGGTGGTCGGGGTGGGTGTAAAAGCGAGAATGTTACTACACACTGATCCGGTTCTTGCAGCGCATGTTCTCACTGTCGGATCCGGTACCTCGAACGATCAAGTACCTGCTGTGCTTATGAAGCTTTTGCCGAGAAGCGGCAGACCCAAATTGTGCGACTGGCTGGTGGATGGCACGCTATGGGACCGGTATCGAGAAAGAAAGGAAAATGTGAAAACGGGAGATAGTATCGTTGTAAATGGGGTTGATGTGACCTCCGGGGTTTTCGATGGTGTAGCCGTTAGATGGATCAGAAGATATACACGTTGTGCCCAAGAGAGGGGCAAAGGGCGACAGAACCAACTCGATGAGGACGAATACGAAGCCAACTGGTCAAACCAACTTTTTGCAAGAAGCAACACTGAATAAATGGGATCAATCCAGTCAAGAGGTGACGAAAAAGTAGAAATACTGTTGTTTTCTACTTCTACAAACCGGCAAAGACATGGTACCTCGTTTAACCCCTGAAAGACGAGACGGAGAACTGGGGATGTCCAGGATGATCACGATAAGTTGTTACAACTGCACATCAGCCCTTCAAGATGGCCCCATCCGAGCTAAGCTCCCTGTCTGGCCGGTTCGTCCTACCGTGCCGAGAGCGAGTGATGGGGACAGAGAGGCGGGCAAGTGGGCGGAACAAAGAAGAGAACACGAGGAGGGGGGGCCAAAGCAGGCCATTGCCAAGCAATGTTTGCTGGATGTACTGCCTCAGGTGAACCCAGGAAAAATGTTGGCTAATAAAGCAAGCGGACATAGCGAAGCAAGACTGGCTGCTGAGGGCTCGGCAGCTCGCATACCAGGTTGACAGGTCTCTCAGCAGCTCACCGATGCGTAAGAATTACATAGGTGTGTGTGAGCCTGCGGTGTAACAAACCCCGAGAAGCATAGTGGCGGCCAGTTAATCAATAGCAGCATGCATCGCCATCCATTCATTCAGCCACCGTCTCCTAGCGGCTACGTTCAGCACGCAATACGCATGCAGGCAAAGAAAACGCGAAGAGGGCTTGGTGGTCTGCAGGTGGTGCCAGCAAACCGGTGCCAGGTAACAACCTGTAACAAAAGCAACAAGAATAATGTATGTTGTTGGATATACAGTAAGCTCCAGTGCTAAGTCCAAAACCAGTGTGGCCCGAAAAAAACCCATCAGCGAACAGCTTACTTGGGTCCACTGTAGATCGATCCGCAATCCCTGAATCCAACTGTGGGGGGAGTTAGTCTGACTGTAGCTAGGCCTGTCACTAAGTAGTGGGTACATGTAGGTCTACAGAGCGGGTCGTCTTGGGGTCCTCGGGACTGATGAATGTTTAATCCTCATGTTCAATGTTCTTTCCACACCTTCTACCTACATGAGGTATCGTGCTTCAACTCCATACCAGGTAATTATCCGCCGAAGAACACTGTATCATTCGGAGCAGCGCACAATCGAAGGCACGCATGCTTAAACCCCTGTTGTTCTCGATCTCTTGAAGAACAAGCTTAAAATAGAACCTGTCGATCGATGTAGCTGTGTACAGTAGCCCACTCCATGGTTTGGGCAATGAACGACCCTATGATATCGAGATGCAAATGCAAAAGGTTCACGTATGCTCTTCCAATGCCGTCAGCTGCGTCCATGTCACACTCAGTCAGCGTTGGTTGCTTTGCATCTAAGCGAACCTGGGAGGCAGCAGCCGGGCGGCTTGACCGGAGTTCGGCATTCGACAAGGACCCAATGTCGTCTTTTCCTTTTCTCGAGCTTGATCCGACGTCTCTCTGATTCTCCAAATTCCAGTTGGCAGCCGGTTTGTGATAACCCTATCCAATTTGTGGATCGCGGTCACAACGGAGCCCTCATGATGCTCAGCCTTTTGCAGCATGGCTTCATCAGGCCTCGCATACACAGCATCCTTCGGCAGACTCAGACGGGACCTGCATCTTGTCTGCCCGATGTTGGACCGCATTAGAGACCAGTAGGATGGACGGCTTCTTCTTGCGGACGCCGAGGCCTTCCGCGGAATGACCCCGTTATGGCAGCGATCAGCAGTACGCACAGCATCCACCAATCCCGAGTCTAGCAAGTAGCTCTCCCCAGAGTCCAGGCTCTCTGGACGCCCTACTGGTATGAAGCTCTTGACCGGCCGGCCACCACCACGTCAAAAGCTCGCCAACTCTATTCACGATGGCGAAAGCGCTTTTTCGGCGATTATTGTATGGTCATTTTAACCGAATTAGCCGCCTAGACTTGGCCAAGCCCGACCTTCGCATCTTCCTTCCAGCCGCACTATATCCCCACATCGCTCGTCTCTTACTAGCCACTATGTACGGCGACACCATCATCGTCCAACCATGCCTCCCACGCGGCACCGAGGCAGCGTCCTCCACGGACACGGGAGGCCCCGAGCTTTCAAAGGTCTATGGCGACAAGCTTCCTCTTTCTGGCAGTGGGTTACATCTGCAACCCATTTTACGCGAAAACTATACCGCCACCATGCAATTCAGTCTCGATCATCACAATCTATCCGCAATATATTTACAGGGCCGATAGCGAACAGACTTTTCCGGCCGGCATGCTACAACACCCTCCAACGAAAAGGGCTGAAGCGCCCTTTGCTTACTGGCCGCTTATGTGTTCGAGAATCGGAATCTGGTGGAGGAGTGCATTACATCGCTGATACTTGCTGAATTTAGCAGTCTTCCAGAATCCACCGCGCTTAGGCTACTCACGGACTATTCGATGGTGTCTGGTGCCTGGCTAGTGGACTAGTTCAGGCGATCCATCTACAAGTCCGACTCTGGGCGTTTGGTATAACTCATCCGCGGAACACGGACGTTGACAGAGAAAAGTAGCATGCTCAGTATGAGGCACACAGAACGCATCATGCCTTGATCGAGTCCAGGAAAAAGAACGCATCTAATAGCCTCGCTGTAATCCATTGGGGTACTTGATGTTCAGCTGACTGCGATGCAAGGGAGTTAGGAAAGGTCACGACGGGCGAAAGGACGACAATTCGGGTTGCCAATAAACTCATGCACGTGGACTTTGTTCTTTTTATAGAACACCAGCTGTGCGACATTGCATTGGGTGTACATTAGCAGTATGCAGCATGTGCCGCCCTGCGAAAAAAAGCAAATGCGTTCCAGAAAACACCGCGCCATGTACCTTCCATCCCGCTTCTCGCTACAGTATGCAAAATTCATCTCGCCTAGGGGTATACAATGCTTCGCTAAAGCAAAGGAAATGTCGACTCTTTGGACCGATACATGATCCCACCTATCATGTATTCACCGGTAATGAAAGATCACTGTCATTCCGGGCTACCCGTTCACTGATGCGGTCAATACAACGATGGGAGTCGGTTTGGAAGGGGCTGATGTGCATCCAGACCTCATCTCCCAGAGCCCGGGTGATGACGCCAACGAGTGGCTTTCCGTTTGCGTCCTTCGGCGCACTGTTGGGAGTTCCCCGGAACCAATTCATCAAACGCAGACGCAGTTCGTTTGGAACCTTCAGCCGCGCCGCGATCCATTTGTCGTGGGGTCTATAGTCTGCTGGTACGGAATCGTGGGTGTCGAGAGGGGTGGTATCCAGAATACCCTCATCCGGCCAGAGATTGCCTACGGTCTGGTTTTCGGGTAGTGTTCTTTTGAGAAATTCCAGGGAGGAGTTGACGGTGAGGTAGATCGCTCGTCTTGGATTAACCAGTGTCTTGCCCAGCCATGACATCAACGTCGGGTAGAGCACAGCGAAGTCCGTCTGGCTGAGATGTGTGGAACCCTTGATAGTCATCATCCAGGAGGGTGACCCATTGCCTTTGGTCTCATTGCCAATTTCGACCATCCTCTCGAAGTTAGCCTGCCAATGCATGAAGGCCTCGGATCCGATGGCAAGGATGGGTCTTCGCACACGATTTTTACGGTTCTCATCGACTACCGGTGTTGCTGGCCCCCAGGCGTCTAACAAGATGCCTTGTCCCACCCAGGGGAACCTCTCTGCTTCACGACAGATCTGTACAGAGGTAGCCCCACCAAAGGAGTGACCCATGATGGTGGCACGTTCTAAAAACATCCTTCCAGTCCAGTCTGACCAGTCTACACCTTCCAGGCCTTTGGAACTCGACCCAATATTGCCCTCCTTACGCAAATTCGACTTGGCCACAAGATCCCCCTGACCACGGTTCATCAGGCCCAGAACGCTGAACGCCTCCTCGATCTCCGCCATTCGCATCTCAATCTGTGCGTTCCGAAGCTCTGTATCGACCCCTTTCGCATTCTGTGGAGCAGTATCTTGAGCATTGTCCTTGGGGAAGATGTAGTCAACTTCGTAATGGGACCTGGGTTCTGTGTTGTCGATCCGGTTGCCGTCCGCAAGATTGTTACTTGGCGGAATGTTTACGTAGGATCTCGCGCCGCTCCCATCGCGATGTTCCATGGCCACAACAATGAAACCGTAAGACGCCAATTCACCGCAGACGGCACTGTAGCATGTCCTGGAACCGCCAAGCCCGTGTGAGAATACGACGACCGGGAACGTAGGTTTTTCGTGCGTATCCTCCGTCAAGGTTTCCTGACTGTCGCTTGCGTCGGCTTGTACCTGTTGCCCCGGGCGGTGTGCCGAGAGCCGGGCATTGCGGTAGGCGGGCAGCTTGGTAAACATGGTGGTGGCGGCGATGTAGCCGGTGACGGGCATGTGGGGAACGTTGAGAAACTTCGCGTAACCCCTCGAAGTCTGGACCCTCGGCCTCGGCAGCCAGGTCGCTCTGGATGGTTTGTTGCCGTGTTTGGCGTAGTAGGTAAGGTCCGTCGGGTAGTAGACGGAGAAGAGGACCGTGTCCATGCGGAGCGCGTAGTCGTGGTCGCGCTTGATGTGAGAGAAGTGACGGGGCTCCCGGGCGGGGACCTCGATCTCCATGGTGCCTACCGAGTAGGGTCCAGCGTATGACGGCAGCGAGTGGAATATCCGGCCCCGCCATCCTTGAGGCAACGGAGGTGGCTTAGGGATTTGCTGCTCTTCGGCGTCACACTTGTTAGGGTGTGTCGTGGTGTCCATGGTGGGCGCTCGTGTGGTTTATTTGCAGAATAAGGGGTCTGTCATAAGCAGTCTGGTTATTCGTTGAGTAATACATAAAGGTGAAGGACCTTGTCTATCGTGGCAGGTATACAGTAGGTTCTAGTCTAGGATTGCAAGGAGAAACGATAGGTCAGGTTATTTTCACGACAAAGAGAGGTGATTTGGCAGAAGTCATTCAGTATTATAGTTCGAAATGATCGTTGTATCACATCGAGTTGTGATTGGCATCGAGGGTTTTCGGACAGGAGAAGAAAATGAAAGGAAAAGGGAGAAAAAGCACAAGGCATTAGCGTCAGGGCCCATCTGTCTACTTATCATAAGTCCTTCCTTCCCGTCGCCCACGTCGACTTCTCTGCTCCCGCTCCTGCAAATTGCTCGTGTATTATCTGCCCCACGGAGCTAAGTCCGGGGTCAACGATCCACGATCCGCGATCTACCCGCGAAAAATTGTCAGGGGGGACTACGTCATAAAGGCCATTAGGAACCCGACCAGAAGGTTTTCACTGGAGATCGCGATCGCAGAGAGCCAATGACCTGGCGCTAACTGACGTTGCCAACTCAAAATATTTGGTCTTGTTTTTCTTTTTCTCCTTTGATCATTGGTCTCGTGTAGCCTACCACGTACCTGGGCTGCTGGGAATGGTCAAGTGCGACCCAGTCACTTACATAGGCTATCCAACTTATCGGTTCAGGTACCTCTTTTGATGTTTGGTTCGTTTCTGAATAAGGTTGGCATGTGCTATCAGGAGTGCAAATACTAAGCACTAAATATATCGATATATGTCGATTTATCTGGTCATATTGGATCCTGCAAAACCTACTTGTAGGTAACTATCCAACCTGGTAACTGTCGCGTGTGGGTTGCATGTATTCGGAAGGCTCGGGGCAGGACAAACAGCCAACCTGTGCCTCGAAGCCTGCACACAGCTTATCAACCTCTACCCAAATCCAAAAATATCCGGTTGATACGACTTTGACAGTTGCAAAGAGTCTGGATCAATCTAGGCGGGGCAATGATGCATAAACAAGCCAAGCCAAGCCAAACTCGTGTGTCGCCAAATGCATGGCGGAGCTTTGATTTGAGGCACGAAGGGCCAATATCACCATCGCAAACCACGGCGTCAGCTCTGACATATAAGCCATGGAGCAGGTCTCTTGATTTAGTCATTCACAAACACCATCTTCGACGGCGGATTTGTAATGCAATGTCCTTTGGGTCAGCCTATTAAATACCTACTCGGTGGAAACAGGACTAAGTCCGAACGGTTGCCGAACATCGGTCGGGTCGGAAGTAGAACTGGTGGGGTGTGGGCCGAGAAAATACGAAATACGAAATACGTCATGCGCTTGGGCCAATGGCGAGCTTGCTATGGGGGGTGTAGTTTAACGTCCCGGGGCGGTGCCGTTGCTACTATGATGCGTCCAGCAATCTGATAGATTTCTGGTCGACTTTTTTTCTGTTCCTGCTAGAATCATTGCCCGCGACCTCATCCACACCATTCGCGCCCTTCTACAATCTCCAATTGGGTCCTTAAAGTAAACGATTTGCACCTGAACAACACCGTCGTCATGTTTGCCAGATCTGCATTCCGCGCGGCTCAGCCGTTGAAGCGCGTAAGAAGCCCACACGGCTCTCAAAGGCCTCTCCAAGGGGCTTACGTTCCCAATCAATTGAAGCTGACAAAACCCCTCACAGAACCTCCTGTCGCGATCATATGCCACCGAGCCCGCCAAGGGCGGCGTGAACCCTCTCGTCTACGCTGCCGGTGCTGCCGCCGTCGGTGGTGCTGCCTACTACTTCACAGCCACGCCCTCCGGAAAGAGCGCGGCGCACAAGGCCGAGAAGGAGGTCAAGAGCGTAGCGAGTGGAACCCCCAAGGTTGCCTTCACCGGCGGCGAGCAGGGCTTCGTCTCCCTCGTGCTCGAGGACTCCGAGGTCATCAACCACAACACCAAGAAGCTGCGCTTCAAGCTGCCCGAGGACGACATGGTCTCGGGCCTGCACGTCGCCAGCGCCATCCTGACCAAGTTCAAGTCCGAGGGCATGGAGAAGCCTGTCCTGCGTCCCTATACTCCTACCAGTGACGAAAGTAAGTTTTGCACACAGTTTCCCAATAGCCAATGGCTCTCAGTTACGCAGGTGGATCACTAACGCCAGCTCCTTCTGTCTAGGTGACAAGGGCTACATGGAGCTCATCATCAAGAAGTACCCCGGCGGCCCCATGTCCACATACCTTCACGACCTCGTGCCCGGCCAGCGACTGGACATCAAGGGCCCCCTTCCCAAGTACACCTGGGAGACTAACAAGCACAACCACATTGCCCTGATTGCCGGTGGCACTGGTATCACGCCCATGTACCAGCTGTGCCGCGCCATCTTCAACAACCCCAGCGACAAGACCAAGGTCACCCTCGTGTACGGCAGTCTCACCGAGGAGGACATCCTGCTGAAGAAGGAGCTCGAGCACCTCGAGAACACATACCCCCAGCGCTTCCGCGCCTTCTACGTCCTGGACAACCCGCCCAAGGAGTGGGTCGGCGGCAAGGGCCACATCGACAAGAACCTGCTGAAGACGGTTCTGCCCGAGCCCAAGGAGGAGAACGTCAAGGTGTTCATTTGCGGTCCTCCCGGCATGTACAAGGCCATCTCGGGCGGCAAGGTCAGCCCCAAGGACCAGGGTGAGCTCACCGGTATCCTCAAGGATCTCGGCTACACCAAGGACCAGGTCTACAAGTTCTAAGCAACGGGGGATTTGTGACATTTATCAGCAAGCAACCTCCTTTTTTCTAGCGACCATGAGATGATAGACTAGATTTGATGCCTGCCTGGACATATTTTGGCCTTGTTCAGCTCCGGGGTTGTTGTACTTGTATGAATAAACTCTGTTAGCATAATAGTAGCTATTGGGAATAAAAACTGATACCGATTCAACAAGCCCAATATGTCTAACCGTACGCCTGTGAATACGTGAATGAATAATGCTGTCGTTCTGCCCTCAAATACCACCGTCAACCTCTCGAAGCTCTCCTCATGATGCGCTGCCTGAGACTATACCCTCGACCTTGGTGTAACGTGCTGCTACTGCTGGGACTGGGACTTGGACTAGAGCCCACCTCCGACATTGACGGAACCAAGGTCGACGAAGAAGAGGAATGGGAGTCCTCGCCGCCCCTCTGATTGGTGGTGGCCGCCGCCGGAGCCGATACCGTCCCTGTGCGACGACCGCCGCCTCCTCCGCCACCACCACTACCGGTCCGAGCACTGCTTCGCCGACGATGGCGATACCTCCCATATGCGGAGTAGGGGGAGCCGGGCGGAGTTTGTCCCGGGTAGCAGCAGCCGTCGCCTTCCTCGAGCGTGCTGCAGTAGGCGCCGAAGACTATGCCCTCGAGGAGGACCGCGAGAGCGAGGGCGGTTATGAGGGTGAGAGGCATGGTGTATATGATGGCTGGTGGTGTGATTTGTGTGATTTGTGCCTGTGGGGGTCATCTGCTGCTCCGGCGGGATTTGTTTCTGGTGTTTTTTATTTCAAGTTTGGGTTTTATGTTCTGTTCTGTGGTGTGGTTTCCCCTTCTCTATTGCGGTTTTGTTGTGTGTGTATAGCAAAGGGGCGGTGAAACTTGGCGTGTGCTGTGCTCAGGGGTGATGTCAATTGTTACTGCTTTTTGCTCGACAGCTAGTAAGTAAATGAGAGGCGAAAACAGAAACCAGGAAACTGAAGAAAAAGAAGTTTAGAAGATCTCCCGTTGCGGCGCAACAATATACATGTGAGGAGTACTGATGCTGCTGTTGCTGTTGTTCTGGGCCTTTTAGTGTCTCGGGCGCCAAGGACGGATGATCGTGGCTCATCACCTCGTCCTCGGGAAGCTGTTTCATGAGGGGGAAGCCAAGATTTGTTGTTGGGGAAGGAGAGGGAGACAAGAGAAATACGCGCGGCGGGCCTCACATTGACTATCTACTGGGATAAGAATAATATAGCACCGCTTTTGCTTGTGTGTTGTATCAGTCGGGTTAGAGAAGAGACGAGAGACAGTAACGGAGCAACGATCGCTGAAAGCTTGACTGGGACATTTACGGGAGACGGGCCAGGCAAACTTCTTTAATATCAATAACCTTAGGTAGCTATTGCTTGCGCGCCGCCACGAGCAACCCGTGACGGATTGAATCATTATACCATCGCGGCGCGTTTTATGCTTCTGCCTTAGTCAGGGGTTTGCGAGTAAAGTGAATTGGTCGTGGCTGTGCATGACTCTCCATGACTTCGTTGCAAACCAAGACACTCTTTTGTTTCCTGTCTTTCCGCCATTATGAGAAATGATGCGGGATGACCATATTCATTTACAGAGAGCCCAGCATGTCACAAAGTCGATCAAGACTCTCGTCCTTCATAATGACGAAACGCAATGGTCTCGCTTCCCCAAAGCGGGAGAGATGCATGAACCCGCGGGGTGCGACTGTTCTGTTTCTCTTTTTTTTCTGGTCACAATCACGGAATCGGACGAAAAAAACGGAGAGGATGGCATGTGATTGCAAAGCACCGTGTGTGGTGCTAGCTGAAACATTAAATATTATAGATAGATATGTACTTTTTCGAAATTTTCAAGAGGCCGAGCTTCTGTGGTGGGCGTGGGTAAACCTATGCAGATCGATCTGGCTCACCTCGGGAATCGACGGCAGCTTGGGCGCAGACCCGGGTATCGCGGAACCACCGGCGCCGAAAGGAAGATAGACTGGGGCCAGCGCCGTGAGAGGGCCGTATGCTCCTTCTCCGCCTCCTCCCACCATGGAGCCGCCCATCCCGTTCTCCGCCTGGAGGCGCTTGTTGTCCCGACAGCATTTGACGATGCCCCAGATGGCTACGACGAGCATGATGAGGCCGAAAATGCTCAAACCCACGATCAGCCCGATGAGGCCGCCCCGGGAGAGGCCGCCGTCCTCTGCGCTGCCGCCAGAGCCGGAGCCCCGATGGGTGCCACCGAGGGAAGAGCAGTTGTAGCCCAACTTGTGGTAGCCGCCCGGCGACTCGAGGCAGACGACGTGCGTCGACTCGGGGATGTTGGCGCCGTACGTGGGGAAGGCCAGGATGTCGCCCTCGGTGCGGCTGGCGCCGTACTTGACGGGCGCCATGGCCATTTCCTTGGAAGCCAGGTCGAAGACAAGGTAGCTGCGCTTCAGCAGGGGCGCGCCGATGGTGTACTCGCGCTCGCCGCTGTAACTCAACGACGGCTTCTGGCGGCTGCGTATGGTCGCGTTCTGGACGCCGAAGGCGCAGATCGAGACCGGGACTTCTACCTCCCGGTCCGAGTACCACGTCTGCGCGTTCCAAGCGTCCTTCGGCAGCACCAGGTCCGACAGGGGCACGGTGAGGTTGGGCCCGTACTCGCTGCTTGCGAACTGGATCGCGACCCGGCCCGTCACGTTGTCGCGTTGCGAGCAGTTGATGGTGGCCATGTCGTAGTATGGATCCCACGTTGCGCCGGCCATGGACCAGAGGTGCTCGGCGAGGTCCTGCGGCAGCTCCGAGATGGTGTAGGAGGGGTCGATGGTCACAAAGGGCAGCTCCGTCTTGTTCTGGACGGGCGTGAGCGCGCCGCCCTCGTTGGCGGTGCTGGTGTTGAAGGCCGTGACCCAGGCGTTGAAGGTGCCCGTCTTGTACGTGTAGCCATCCGCGTCCTTGCGCGACTGCTCGATGTCGAACCGCACGAGCGGCGCCTCGAAGGCCGACCGGTCCACCGCGCCGAGCAGCAGGTTGCCCGAAGAGGCATCCTCGCTGTCCAGCCACATGCTGAAAGCCAGGGAGTTGACTTGGCCGCCGGCAAGGAGGCTGTCCAGGAAGGATGGATCGTCCACGGCGCTGTACGAATTGGAATTGTTGAAGCCTAGGGCCAGCACGCCCGTGGCCGTGTCAGAGCTGCTGGCCAGGCCAAACGTCAGATTGCTGACCCGGGCCCCTCCCGGCAATCCCATGACATCCCGCACGCTTTTCCCGTACGCCGATGTGCCGTCCTGATAGTAGGCCGAAAAGGTCTTGTTGTTGTCGGGTCCGTAGTAGTCGTCGTCGTCGTTGCCGTAAGATTTAGAGCGCTCGTCGACCTCATACACCAGCGTGGAACTCTCGTTGGCCTTGAAGCCATCGCGCAGGCAATCATCCCGAGTCACCTCGTGGTAAGGGCTGTAATAGCTATAGTACCGATCACAGCGGTCGGCGTCGGGGACCCACGACGTGTAGTCAGAGAGGGTCAACCCCAGGGACAGGTTCTGCGCTGGTGTGCCGACGACCACGTTCACCATATAAGTCGCGTTCGCGGGGTAAAACTTCACGTCGGTAGCCTTGGTATCCTCGGACCCGGACCGACGCTGCTGGGGAGCCGAACCATGTTGCGGCGAGGTCTGGCGCGAGAAGGGGAGGAGCACTTGGGCGTTCGCTCCGGTAGCGAGGGCGGCGACGAAAATCGCCGCCAAACGAGTGGACGTCTTCATGGCAGAGCCGGAAGACAGGTATTAGGGTAGATCGTATAGATCTATATTAACATTGAAAGCGAATGATTATGTCGACTATCCCACCATGATGACAACGTCGCATCCCAAACCCAGAATCAGGTAGGTAGCGAGACGCGCATGGGAGGGGGAGGGGGTCATTAAGTAAGGAGCTACATTCGCGACGGCAAGGACCGTGAGCGACCCCGTTGGGCGTTGCGGGCCGGGGCACAGAAAGGAGCCCATCTCATCTTATGTCGTCTCATTAAGTCACAAATTTTCCTCCGAAGATGACAAAGGCCCGCCTAAGCGATATTGGTTTCTGGCATGGGTTGGGTTGGCAAGGTTAGTTTCCTCGGCGAGCCTGCTTTGGGATGAACCATGTGGGGTTTATCTTAACGTCCCCGCGACGTGGTACTGTAGACTCCTTGCATCAAGTGGTTATTCCTTACCTTAGGTAATCTTAAACGCGGTTTGAAATCACATCAGACAAGTCGAACTGGTAGTAGTATGTTGTAGCATTATAGTATTGTTGATATATGTGCAAAGAAAATTAGGTGTCCCCGTCCTTTCCTTCAACGTCGAATCGCAGGGCTAACAACGGCGGCGTTATGTGTGAAATCGAGGCGGGATTACAGTCAACAGTAAGGGCCCAGAGCAGCCAGAGATCTAGGCAGCACGCCAATAGCGGAGCGACTATCCGTACCTAGCTGCAGCTTAGGGGTTATTGTGGTCGGGACCTTTATTTAGTCTTAGTGGACTTGGCTCGGGCCGTTAGGTTACAGTAGGTTAGGTCAAATGTAGTTATCGTCGTCCTTGCGATAGGGCCACCAGGTGTCGGTGGATATCTTTCGGGTATCCCATCGCTCAATCACACACCCAGGGTAATTGACCGAATAGTTTCGCAGAGGCAGTAGCGCTGCTGCTTTGGACCATTTCGGCAGCGCGAACGAGTTCCATTTCCATTCGTCCTCCGCCTCCAGGCTTCCGAGCTGGTGGTAGGCCACAATGTTGAGCCAGGTCCTCCCCCGGCCCCCTGTCAGTTCCTTGGCCGCGCTTGGGCTGTCCGTATCGTCGCTCTCTGAGTAGTCGCTGTCCGGCTGGCTCAGGCTGAAATCCGTGAGACACATGGGACAGAATGCCCGGTCGTAGTCCACCGTCGTGATGGATGAGCCTGCGAGCTCTTTCTTGCTGACAGCGAGCCCCGGCACGCGAAAGGAGAGCCCAGGCAGCTCGGCCCCAGTATGAGTTCCATAGTGTCCACATATGAAATGGGGTGAGTGGTCCAGGTAATCTCTCACTGTCGGTGCATCGTTGCCGTTGTAGACCAGCTCGTGGGAGATGGCAAGGAACAGCTGCCCGTCCACGACCCGGACCCGGGTGGTCTGGCGCCAGAAGGGCTTGCCCGGTGCGCGTTTCATGGCGGCTTTCGGGTCGGCAGTGACGTGCAGTAGCTCCGAAAACTGGCCATAGTCGTAGAGCAGATCGTTCCTTATAAGGCGGGCATGGTAGTGTCGGAGTTGGAAATGCGGGTTAAAACTCGTATGTTCCGACTTTGGGCAACACAGAGCGATGTTGCGATAGAAGAAGCGGCACCATGGTGACCATGGCAAGGAGGAAGCAAAGGCCTTGGCCACTTCCCTTTCGGCGTCGCAGGCATGCAATACTGTGCATGTATGACAGTAGACGAAGCGGTTCTGCAAGTCTCGCTCCAGCAGCGGTAACAGTTCGGGCTTTCGGACGACCAGTGACTCGAGTCGATGCTCGAGCAGTTCGAAGGCGGCGTGGCTGGTCAACGCCAGGCAGAGAATGGCTTCGGATGAGAGGTTCTCGACAACGAGCAGAAATATATCAACAGGCAGACTCAACAACGTGGATTCGAGTTGGAGAGACAGCTTCTTGGTGCGGAACCAGCCGCGCTTAGCACAGTTAACGATCATGACGGGCGAGCAAATGCCAGAGGACTTGTGAAGATGTTCATTCAGCGCACAAGAAGAACACGGCGGCCATGCTGCCTCCTTAAGGACAAATCAAGTGGACGAACCATCTTTAATGACTACCACTACCACACTTGTTGAAGTTGGAAGATTGCCTCGACGTCTTAGTTTGAGACCGCAAGGTGTCAGAGGGTATTTGGGTTGAGGCGTAGAGTCAATTATGTCGCTTGACAGCAGTGAGATAGCATAAACTCTGCTGCTGACTGTCATAAAGCCACCGCCATGAACTTCGCAGCCTCACTCAAAGGCTATCAGGCTGTCTCAAATCCATGAGTGATTCCCCGGGATAAAGTGGTTGTCTCAGCTCTCCGCTGGGACCTTCCATCTCATCATCTAGAAGCCGACAAACCAGGCAATGAGACTGCGACATGGCCGCAATTACTGAGCACCGCTTTGACTGGATATGTTAACAGTGGTCCGATTCTGAGATCAGGAGGCTTAATGTAATTAATGACCGTCTGTGCATGGAACGTCAGTCGACCTTCGGAACAGAGAGGGTTTTTACGTAACAGAGGCCGAGAGAGCTGGTGCAGGCGGATTGAGGTTCAACAGTGATCCATAGGCATCTCGGATCAGATTCATTTCAATTTGGTGGCATATTACTCTGATAGTTGTCTGTTCTCTGTCACAGATAGGGCAACTCTACAGATTGGTTCGAGCCCCCGACCCTTATCTTCTCTTTCTAACTGGCAGATAATGGGACAAGCTGTGTACCTATTGGAGGTATACGGGACATAGAACGCCCCGCCACGTTCGAGTGCCCCTACTGATTCCAGAGTATATTCAATATAAGGGCCCACAAGGAAAGGCGTTCGTATATTTGGCTTTCTGTCATGTGTCATAGACAGCACTGGCCTGCCATAAGAGATGCCAGGGGAGGTTGGGTCTGGGAGCCTTTATGCTTATTTGGTGAACTCTTGGCGGAGCATGTATGTTGCTTGACATGACCTGGACAATGATATACTGTGAAGGCGCTTTGTGCAATGAGTGCAGTTAAAATTTTCATGCTCAGTCATATACGTATGTTGGGCGTATGAGAGGCTCTGGCGAACATCGCTACTAGCTTTCGCGATAAGGAAGGATTGTTATACTATCATAGTCTTTGCTATCACGCGCAGAAGGTGGCAGTCACAATTATGCCCCCAAGCGACCGGTGGCCCAGTTAGCAGAATGACATCGAACGCAGTTGTTCTGCTGTGGCAGCGTAAGGTAGGACAACTCGCGAACTCGAATAGTCTCAGCTGCCTTGTTGACAGTGGTCTCACAATTTTCAGAAGACGCGTAGCAGGAAACCAATAGAAAATGCATGGCGCGCACACGAAAAATGTCACCCGGCTTACCGGCCGCTGTTTACGCCGCTAGGCATACAGGAACGGAGATGGAACAGGAGGAAGATGGATGTATACTGAGACAGGAACACGAGTTTCAACCAACGATCACGAGAAAAACGTTGATTATTCTCTAACGGAAATGAACTCGTCTCCTGTAAAGGGAAAGTAATGATGCACATCCCTTTCCTCTATTGTTTCGCCAACCGACGGCCAGAACTGTATTTTTTGCTTTTGCTAAGGACGAAAGGTCGGGAACCTGAGTTCATTTCGGCCTCGACGCCGCCCATAAACCAATTACGGGACTGATAATCCAGAAGAAGGGTATGGTCACGTATGCAGGAATTCCCGTGTATTGTCTGTGGTGGATATTTGTCTCTCGTGTTGATTTCTTGCAGATCTAGAACATTGTTGTCGTTGCAGATCACAACTTTTCCAGGGACACTGGGGAGAAAGGGAGATTTGGTGCAGTACGCCGTTGAGGATATCATAGATCACATAGAATGTAGTGTAGCACAAGATGGTATCAGACTAGAATATAAAGAGGCATCAATCGCCTCACCACTGTGTATGATCTTTTTCTCATCATCACCACAATCTTCCTCATCCACTTAACCAGTTCCCAGCTACCTCTGGATCACTTGGAAGCATCAGCTTCTCTACTCGCTCGTTTATCAACTCAATACCACTTCCCACTTTCTAATAACCCCCCAACCTACCCGAAGATGCAGCTGAACCGAGCTACCGTCCTGGCCGTCCTGGTCACGCTGTCCATGGCGGCGCCCAGCTCCAAAAAGGACAAGCATGACAAGGATCACAAGAACGGCAAGGAAGATGGCGCGGTTGTCGCTCCCAGCAACGGCTACGCTGCTACCCCTGATGTAAGTTGCCCCTGAACATACCACTATGCTATTTCTCTTTTTCCTAGATTCAAGGGTGTGCGGGTGTAATATCGTACGAGACTGACAACTGCTCTGCCATAGCCGTCATACGGGATCCACTACCCCGTTGACCCCAAGACCGAGCACAACGGCATTGAAGCCGGATACCCCGTAGACCCTAAGGAAAGTCACGAGAAGGATGACAAGAAAGACCACAAGAAGGATGACAAGAAGGATAAGAAACACAAGGATGACAAAAAGGTTAAGGATGACAAGAAAGACATTAAGAAGGACGGCAAGAAGGACGGAAAGGACCCCAAGCACGATGTCGACTCTACCTACGGCAGCTACCCCGTAGACGCTAGAAGCAGCTACGCCCCGAAGTACCCCGAGGACCCTAAGGACAGCAAGAAGGACAAGAAGGACAAGGATGACAAGAAGGACAAGGATGACAAGAAGAACAAGGACCACAAGAAGGATGACAAGAAGGACGAGAAGGACCCCAAGCACGAAGTCGGCTCTACCTACGGCGGCTACCCCATGGGCGCCAGAAGCAGCTACGACCCCAAGTACCCCGAGGACCCCAAGTACCCCGAGGACCCCAAGGACAGCAAGGACAGCAAGAACAACAACGAGAACATCGGCGACTACCCCTACGACCCCTACAGCAGCTCCCCGGCCGGCGGAAGCGACTACCCCCAAGACAACGGCGTGGCCGCTTGCAAGCAAACCAAGGACAAGTTCGGCAAGCGCAACAGCAGCAAGGCCATGTGCTGCCAGCTCGACGTCATGGGCCTGGTCGACCTGCCCTGCCAGGAAGCCTCGGACAGCGAGCTCAGCGCGACCAAGCTGATGCGCGAGTGCTCCGCCTCGGGCATGACCGGCATGTGCTGCGGCGGCGAGGTCCCGCTCCTCGGCGTCGGCGCTCTGTGCTCCAAGCCTAAGCGCCGCTAAAGGGGCGACTTCACTCTCCTGAGCATACTGGCGGTGGTCGCTTGATTCGCGAGCTGAGTCTCCTTGTTAGTTGATGGAGAATAGGCGTACGGAATGGGGATGGTGCGTAGCATATGGTTGTCCGGCAAATTTGGGACAACTTGATACAGGGACTCGGTGTTAACTTTCACTTCTAAACATATATTATGAGTATTTACCAATTGGAAGTTTGTATCCTATTTTTGACACACCCAATATTCCAAGTCGAGTTGGTTGGTATGCCATGTTTTAAAGAATTTGTGAAAATCATACAGCCTGGCGCCATGATAAAAGCGAGGAGCATGTAATTCAAAATAGTCTCATTGAGTCATCCTAAACAGGTCATAAGATCGTCTACATAACAAATCATGAGAAAAACATAACAGTCATGTTCCTTTTGTTTTCCGCCTTCCTTCCATCCGTCCATGGTTTCATTCTTGTCTTTTCTTACTCCCAATTTCTCCATCTCACTGTCCAGGAGGCAACCGCAGCTCCTCATCCCCCGTAACCTCCACCACGCCCTCGACGCCCCGGTAGGCGTACCGCACATGCAGAACCTTCTCGAGCGCGGGCGACGGGTCCCAGAACCCGAGCAGATTGCTCTTCTCGAGCCCCGCCGGGATGTACAGCCGGCCGTCGCTGACGAGCGCCGCGACCGCCACCGTGGTGTCGGCCACCTCCTCGGCGCCCCACGCGTTGCTACTGTGGCGGGACGACGACGACTTGCCCGACGACGGCGCGACCGCCGTCTCCTCCTTGACGCCGTACTTGGCGCTCAGGATGACGAGCCCATCGCTGCGCTCCGAGACCTGGCGCGCCTTCACATTGTCATGAAGCAGGAAGGTGATATCGTCGGCCTCGGTCTGACGCTGCGGCACCGTCGCCAGCCGCTTCTCCTCGCGGCGCCGGGCCGCGGCCAGGCGGCTGCGCTGCCGGAGTACCTCGAACGCCGCCATGGTCGCGAACGGCACCATGGCGCTCCAGAGCAGCGCGGTGCGCGCCTTGAGGAGGGCGTGACTGGCGGGGCAGACGAGGAAGGGCAGCCGGATGGTCTGGCCGCCCAAGCGCGACCAGCACAGGGAGAAGTGCAGGTTGTGGGCGCTCAGACCGATCTCGAAGCCGAAGGCGGAGAACCGCCCGGTGGTACGTAGGCAGCGCAGGGTCAGCAGGCTGGCCCAAATCGAAGTCCACGAGACGCCAGCCTCCATGCGGATCCGGCGGCCGAAACTGAGTCTGGCATCCTTGGACGAAGGGGCAGGCTTGCTGAAAAGCTTGCCATACAAGCGTTGAGGCCAGCTCAGAATGGAGCTCACGCTGGTAGAAAACAGAGCAGACGCGCCTAAACAGCCAGGCTCCGCGTTTGCCGAGACCGTCAAGGAGACATCGCGGCGGTTCGAGGAATTTCTCCTCTTCCCAGCAGCTTGTGGGACCAGGGGCTCCAACAGGCTTGTGGACCGATCTACGCATTGTGTAGTGTATGCAAGCTCTAGTCTTGGAGGGATCGCCACGGGCATTACTAGGCTGAGGAACCTCCTGTTGATGTTGGAGAACTGAGCAACGGCGTGGCATATCTGGTCTGGCTTGGTAATCCAATCTCCGCTCTCAGCCTTGCACAGCAATAGACCGCCGAGCGTGGGCCGCTGCACAAGCGCCGACAGGCGAGGGAGTCTTCCCTGCCAAATAGGGGCCTTTGTCCCGACTTGGACAATACTCCGCTTCGAGTCCAAGGGCAAGTACACACCATGAGTGATCCGAAGTCCAACTGCAGGCATCGGAATGATATCGGACTCCAATTCAATGATGGGACGGTTGTGTTCCGTAGGCCTCGTCGACGGCAGGCTGTGCTGCAAGGTGAGTGTGATGAGTGGCTGGACCAGGCCGTCTCGCAGCCTGGCAATATGGTCTCTGGGCATGTAGCCGGGCAGGCATGGCTGATAATTGTCGACCAAAGCAGCACTAGGCACGGTTGCGAGGTCCTGCATGAATCCATAGATGCTGCTGTTGATTGTCAATCTGGTGGGCCGGGTTTGTATAACGGGGACAGCAGGGACATCGTCATAAGCCAATGGATCGTCCAAGTCGTCGCCGTTAAGGGCGATGCGCGGTTCACTGTCGAAGAGATGATGAGGCGTATAAAGCAAATAAGCCATGTCCAGGTTTTTTCCAAGCCCAGGGAGTAGTACCGAGAATGAGTGGCTTGTGAAGAAATCGACCGGTTTCAGCATGGACGGAGAAATATCCGACCGATCTTGGAGCCCACGAACGAGGCTTTCCGCATCTATACGAATGCCAAAGTCGAACTTGTCGAGGCTGTGGTCCAGGTCCACACGGGCCCGATCGGCCGTAGCCTCGAGAGTCCGAAACGGGGAGACGGAGAGCAGCAAATCACTGTCTTGGTCAGGCTCCCCCAAACAGTCACGTTCGTACACCAGCCGCCTGTGAGGATTGCTCAGAGTCTCAAAGGCTTCCTGGATAATAGCCCAGTAGACCTGTGCCTCCTGGCGAGACTTGGCCGGATGGGCGTCGGGATGCAGCAAGACAAAGTAGCGATAGTACGCCCGGCGCACCTCATCCATGGGAGCGTCCGGGGCCACACAGAGCAGTTCGTAAAAGTTGCGGGCGTGCCAGACGTCGCGCACGGCGGCGGGGATAGGGTGCCCGACAGCCTGCTGGGGCAGCGGCTGCTGCTGCAGCTGAAGCTGTTGCTGCGGAGGCAGTGGCTGCTGTTGCTGTTGCTGGTAAATGGACCCAGCATCAGTCCCTTGGTCCCAAACCGAAGAAGCCCCATCGTCGAAATCGAACTCGATCTCCTGCCGGGTGGCGGCGAACTGCGAGTTTAGCGAAAACCGCGACGGCTGAGCCTGCGACGCCCCGGACCCATAGACGCCTCCTGCCGCCGACTGTGGCTGAAGAAGGCTGTCATTGTAGGCTCCCGAACGCCGCGAAACGCGCGACGAGGATTCTGGCTGGTCCCTCGACCTGCGAGATGAGGAGGACTCCGGATGATCTCTGTCCTTGTCCTTGTCCCTGCGCGAAGAGGACTCGTGCTTCTCCTTGTCACTCTTATGCTTGCGCCGGCGGTGGGATTCACTCATGGTCTGTGATGAGGGCTCTCTGCCAATAAGCGAAGGGGGGGAGGGTATTTGCTGATGTTCTGCGTCAATGATTCGCAGGCCTATGTGCGTCAAGCGGAGGTGAAAGTTGACACACAGATCAATAGGAGGATGAGTTCCTCTTGAGGAGCGGGTATGGGAGGGGAGAAAGTGGGATGGCCGGTATGACACAGGACTTCTGAACCTCTCCAAGGCGGGTGGTGTGGTGCGGTGTGACAAGAAATAAACATTTGAACCCCATTTTCTACTGTTTAAGCGGACCGGCTGCCGGGATGGGATGCGCCTAGAAAGCACGGAGCACCGCGTTGACGTGTGTGCCAGCCTGCCAGTAATAGTACGCCTCATCCTGTTCAGACAGACAGGGGCAGGGGTTGTGCCAATGAGGGCTGGTGGCTGGCAGCTGCAGCTGCCTGTGTCACGTCGTGTCGTCGTGACTTGAAAGCAACCATGTTCCAATACTCCCTCACATAATGTAACCCAGGTTATGATGATGACGGACATTCGGGCATCAGCTCATGGGGAGGCAAGGCAGCTGATTCGGGGTTCGCCTCACCGTTTCTATCGAGTTTCTTCCCCATCGATCGTAGCCAATCCACCGGATGCGGTGTTTAGGTACTGGGAGAGCGAACTATTTCAATCGCGCTAACCAGCCCGACGGGACCACATTTCCAGTTTGCTTGGCTCACTAACCCAGGCTAAAGCAGAAGAAATATGCAGAAAAGAAAAGAACGGTGGCTGGCCTCTGAGGGGAAACCATCATTGGAAAGAGTCATGTAACAGTAAAAACAGAAGTATATTTGATATCATGAACAGGTGAGCCGACTTGGACCACCCCCAATGGGACAACCCTATTTACAAAAACAATTGCGGTCGCCAATGGGGGAACCAGTATGTACTCCAAGCTATATGCAGAAGGAAAACGAAACACGCGTAGAAACCATTACACATCGTGCCTATCCAAAGTGGCGAGCGGCACGTACCCCTCGTCCTTCTTGGCTCCTCTTCTGAGGACGCTATCGGCGACACCTTGGGCTTTCGCCAGGATGCCGTCAAGTCCCCAACCACGGCCACGCCTCTTGATGCCGCCCTTCTCCGCAAGGAGTGCCTCGTCCATCCATGCTGGTCGCTTCCAGAACCGGAGCAGAAGCGAACTGACTACCACGCTGACACTACTGCAAGCCATCGCAGCACCGGCAGCCATGGGGTGAAGGTGGAACCCGAGGGGCAGGAAGATGCCCATGGCAAAGGGGAGACCCACGAGGTTATACATGCAGGCCCACAGAAGGTTCATCTTGATACGCATGAAAATAGTGCGAGCCAGATGCAGGGCCGCGGGGATATCCATCAAATCATTTGGTCGCATCAGAACAACGTCAGCCGCCTCCATGGCAACATCCGTACCACTGGACATGGCAATACCAACGTCGGCGGTCGCAAGAGCTGGAGAATCGTTGATACCATCACCAACCATGGCAACGCATTGACCTTGAGCTTGCAGCTGGCGGACGATTTCCTGCTTCTGGTCGGGCGATACGCCAGCATAAACGTCATCTTCAGAGATGCCAACCAGCGCAGCGACTGCCAGTGCAGTAGATCGCTGATCACCAGTAACGATTGCGGTACGGATACCCATCCGGTGAAGAACTTCAATAGCAGCTGAAGCACCCTCCTTGATAGTATCCGCAAGGCACAAGTGGCCAGCGTACTTGCCATCAATGGCGATGAAAATGTTTGTGGTACCGGCAGATTGAGAGGTCTTGGATCTGTTGGCCTTGGCGTTGATTTCCTCGGATGCCACAATGTCGTCCTCGGACACTTCCACCTTGTTCTCCCGAAGGTAGCGGACGTTGCCTACCAACACCTTGTAGCGGGTTCGCTCGCCGCTGGTGCTGGGCTCGACAGTGGCACTGATACCCCCTACCCACCGCTGCTTCGAAGTCGCCTACGCTGCCATCAATGGCGCTTTCCATGTCGATACCGATTTCGGTACGCGCCGCCGCCAACACAGCTTTACCGACAGGGTGTTCACTTCCCATCTCGGCAAGACCAACAATCGTCCACCAGAGACGCCGGCGCCAATCATTGCCTTGCCAAAGTGAAGTCAGCTGGGCAGTGGCAACGCTCATCTTACCATAGGTGATTGTGCCCGTTTTGTCGAGAACTACCTGCGTAATTTTGGTAGTAGTCTCAAGAGCAGCGCCTCCCTTGACCAAGATACCATTCTCAGCACCAACTCCAGTGCCAACCATGACTGCAGTAGGCGTAGCTAAACCCAATGCACACGGACAGGCAAATACGATGACGGAGATGCATAGCTTGACGCAAACAAATAGTCTGCCTCCGCTCTGCTCTTCTAGGAAGATCCTGGGGGGGGTTCTTGAGGACGTGGCTAAGGACCATCCACACGACGAAGGTCAGAAGGCCAAGGACGAGAATCGTGGGGACAAAGTAGCCCGCCAGTGTATCTGCAAGTCTCTGAATCGGCGCCCTCGTGGTCTGGGCGTCCTGCACAAGCTTGACGATCTGGCTAAGTTGAGTATCGCGACCTGCCCGGGTGACCCGGAAGTCGACGCGTCCGTGGCCGTTCACTGTTCCGCCAATGAGATGACTTCCCTTCTTTTTGTTAACAGGGATCGCTTCGCCCGTCACCATACTTTCGTCGACGTAGGTTTCTCCACGGACGATCATGCCATCTGCGGGGATTTTGTCTCCAGGTCGTATAACAACAACGTCGCCAACCTGGATGAGTTCGGTAGGAATGACCTTCTCCTCCGCAGCATTACCACCCACAACAGGAGTCTTGGGCACTCCTGAAGCTTGCACATCATCCCAACCTTCGGCTGCTTTTTCAGCAGCGATCGGATCCGCATAAATCGTAGCCATAGATGGAGCAAGCGACATGAGTCGTGAAAGAGCTTTCGATGTCTGACCCTTTGCGTTGTTTTCGAGAAATCGACCAAAGGTAATGAAGGTGATAAGCATCGTGCTTGTGTCGAAGATAGTACTCGGGCGGCTGTGAGGAGGGAACATGAAGGACACACACATGGCCATTACACTGAAAAAGAATGCCGATGAGGTACCCAGCACGACTAGCACGTCCATGGTGGGAGACCCATGCTTGACAGACTTCCATGCCGAAACGTAGAAACGCTTTCCAATACCAAATTGGATGGGTATCGTGAGAACTAAGCAAATAATGTCGCCAAGGAATAAACCAGGCAAGATCTGCAAGGCACCAAAATCAAGTGCAGGTATCATCATTGGGAAAATCATGCCAATGAAGAACACAGGGATGGCGAAGGTAAGTGAGACCTTGAATGCTCGACGCCATTCTTGGATCTCACGAGTTTTAGCCAAAGACTCTAGCTGAGCGTTGTTGTCATCGCTATCAGCAACCAAAGCGTTGAATCCCAATTGTTCCACGGTATCAACGATCTGTCGAAGACCAGTCACGGCTGCCTGGTGTGTGACTGTAAGACGAGAAGTAGAAAGACTCAGGCGTGCTGTGTTGACGCCGGGGAGAGCCAATAAGGCCTCTTCAATCCCTTTCGCAGCAGCGGCGTCTGGACTTCCATAGACCTTGAATTGGGCGGTGGAGGAGCTGCCGCTGTGGTCGGACGTATCAAAAACCGTGGACAAGACAGTTGCCCCAAAGCCGCGATCCTCGATAATCTCGGCGATTTTCTCAGCAGTCAGCTTTGCCGGCTCGTGGGTAATAACCGCCCTTTCGGCCAACAAGCTGATATTAAACCTGAGAGCACCGTCGACTCCGCTGAAACCACCTTCCACCGCGGATGTGCAGGCGCCACAGGTCATGCCCTCAATAGCAAGGGTGGTCGTGGCAGACGTCGGCCGTTTTACTTCTCCATCCGAGTCTAAGCTCTTTGTTGATTTCTGCTCTTCGCTGTCGATTAAAGTCGCCCCGAATCCTCTGTCTTCGATGATCTCAACGATCTTCTCTGCGGGCAGTAAAGCTGCGTCGTGTTCTATTACGGCGCGTTCGGACAGCAGCGATATACTGAAGTGTTTGACGCCAGTGACATCAGCAAACCCGCCTTCGACAGCAGACGTGCAAGCGCCGCAAGTCATTCCCTCCACGGCTATCGTCGTGACTGTCATTGTCGGCTCGTCATCTTCGGCGTCGAACAGTTTCTCGAAGGGCTTGAAAGCGGGCGAAGGCAGATCTGAGGAGAGAACCTCGGCGTCGAAACCACGGTCCTCGATTATTTCGGATATCGCTTCGGCCGAGATGCGCTCGGGGTCGTGCATAACTACCGCCCTTTCCATAACCAGACTGACGGACACATTTCCCACGCCATCAACGCCCTTGAAGCCAGCTTCAACAGCAGAGGTGCAAGCACCACATCTTCGGGGAGTGTCAGTAAAGAATCCATGAAAAGCGCATACATGTGCAATTCTACTCACGTCATTCCACCGACTCTCAGAGTCGTAGTTGCCCAGGAGGCCGTCCTGGGGGTCTGCAGGGAGGACTGCATCGGGCCCTTCGGGGGGACCTTGATATTTGCGGGTGCCATCGCGCAGGCTGTCGGAAAATTGTTCGTCTCGATTGGAAAGTTGGCGACCAGGTCACTGTATTAAATCAAGAAGGAGCGGGTCGACTATAATGTGGCCGGCATGGTAAAATTCTCGTAAAGTCGCAGTAACAAACAGTCGGGTATAGAGAAAGTTGGCTCAATCGATCATCAGAAGTCCAGCTCCGGGTAGCAAAGGGTGTAAGAGGGTAGATAAATGGGTGGCTATAGTCAGCTTATGTAGGGTTGCTGACCAAGGGAAAGAAATGGAAGGTGGTTTTTTGGAAAGGATGCGATTATGTTGCAGTCTCCGTCAGCAGCCAGCTCGGGGAAGACCCTTGTGAAAATGCGCGCGCCCGAGTTGAATCGCTTGTCGAATCTTTGGCGGACCGTGCGGATACTACGGAGTATTTGCTGGAACAATGAACCAGGATCAGGGGGCCAGGACCAGGACCAGGATCTTTTAATGCATCCCCCGTTGCGTAGCGGTACTTGTTTGTCCGTCCAGAAGGTCCGTCGCCTTGATGCGAAAGAAAAATACGGAAAGGCAATATGAATAATACGAAACCTGGACAGCGGAGACTTAGACTAGCTGCAGTATGTAGTATTTGTTGATTCTGAATAAGATTGATGCCCCCTGATGTAATCAAAGGTTCTTTATATATTTCTCATGTGCCCAAGACACCTTTGTCTTTGCTGCTCTGATGGTTCGAAGAGAGAGAAAGAGAGAGAGAGAGAGAGAGAGAGAGATCCATATCGAGGTCACTCGAGCCCGCGGCGGCAGCGATTTGCCGAAGCTAAGGTTATGTAACTTGCCCAACGAGCCAACTTGGCTGTCGCATTTTGTGTCGAGTTCTCAATTATCGAGCGCCACAAGCCATACCCACCAGGGTCGCTCTACCGTCCCATTTCAGGTCATCGCACCCATGGATGCAACCACAGATAGACGCTCCGGCACAGCAGAGATAGCATCGGGGCTAAAGCTAATGTAGGTAGGCCTGGGGAAGAAAGCGAGCTACGTTCCCCGGTAGCAAATTGGTTGAAACCAGCAGCTTTAGGCGATGTCAACGTTCTTGTAGCAAACATAACTCCGTCCCAAGCCGGACTTCTTGAAATTGATGTACGATGTCCGTCGATCTACCGTACCCGTCCAACAGGCACCCGCACATGGTTCACAGTTGATTTCGCACGTGGAGTCAACCGCAGCTCGATATTTAAATGCATAAACTCATGGGCACGCACCTACATAGTGTTGCTGCTTCTTTGGCCATGTCCCTGTGTACGAGGAGGAGGAAAAAAAGTCCAGAGCCCAAAGCCTACCTATCTTGGTGCTTCCCAGGCCTTGGGGCTGTTTCGATTTTTGGCAGGCCTCTGGGGATTGTTTCGCCTAGACTTCGAACCGAGTTTCCTACCTACGAAACGGTTCCAGCCTCAGCAAGCTAAAACTTTGGCAAAATACCCCAATACGAGCCAGGAGCCACTGAAAAGGCGTGAACCCTCCCAGCTGAGATTTCTCTGCAGCCTATCGCAAAGCTTAAGTTTAAACCCCAGTTGTACATGAGTCGCAAGCGGCAAGCGATACGTTGGTTCGCGATTGCAACAATTTGCTGCTGACTGGAAAATGTATCAAATGACAGTACATACCTCCCAACTACATTGCATGTAAGCTTTATGTACGTAGAATGCTTCTGCCGTTCCCGAAGCTTCATATCACGGATTAAAAATACAGGCTACACTTAGGTAGGTGTGTGACTGATATTATGAGCCGTCTGTGATATTGATCCCCATCCAGTAGCATAATCTCGGCATTCGTGATACCAGGCTTAAAGGAGGCAGGTGTCCTTTGCTCTGGGAAAGAGGGGTGCATTACCTCTTGGCTTTTTCCCCGTTCGTCCCCCCCCACCAATGCTTGCCCCTCTGGTAAAGGCTACACCTGTTGTGGCCTAGCAGCTTCTAGACTTTGAACCGCAGGTGGGTTGGCTGCCTGCGCTTGCCTGGAGCTCAAACAACTCTGATACACTCATGATACGAGGGACCAAACAGCAAGACCTTCTACAGAACCATTCTACCGCACTGCCCGAGATTAGTAACCATCACGAGTCTCGTTCTTCCTGCTTCACCCTGCAAGTGGAATCCGAACCCGAGATCATCCGAACTATTGGATCTACATATAACACCATTCTGGGTAAGCGCGCCAAGAGGACCAGGAGACGTCAGTCAGCTGCCTGTAGCCCCTCCAAACAACCGTGAGCGAGGCTGCTGGATCTCGAGCTTGTCTCTGACCTCACTGACCGCAAGGCTACCTCCGTCACCCCCACAGCCTCTTGAGAGGGCTCCCAACATCCGTCATGGCGCAGGTAAAGGCTTTGAACGCGTTGGAGGTTAGTGAGATACCATCAGCTCTGGCCAGGAACTTGACTAATTGCCCTCCCTGCAGCCTTTCCTGGCTCTCACCAAGTCGGCAACCTCGCCCCGCGCCGCGGCCGATCTCGTTACGAGAGCCACCTCGACACCAAACACTTATGTCTTCGCAGAACTCTTGCAGTCTCCCCAGATTCAAGCGCTTCCCCAAACGCCCGAATATGCTTCATACTACACCCTGCTCGAGATATTCTCCTACGGCACCTACTCCGATTATAGTGCCGCCCAGAACCTTCCGACCCTGAATGAGCAGCAGGTCTTGAAGTTGCGCCAGCTGTCCCTATTGACCCTTGCCAAGAACCCGCACAACCTGAGCTATGCATCTCTACAATCGGCTCTGGGCTTGAACGATGCTCGCGCCCTCGAGGATTTGGTCATTAGTGCCATCTACGCCGATCTAATCACAGCCCAACTTGACCCCCACAATCAGGTCGTCCACATATCCTCCGTCTCGCCCCTGCGCGATCTGGCTCCCAACTCGATCCCCGCCATGCTGGCCAGTCTCCAAGAGTGGTCTGACCGCTGCACATCAACCTTGGCTGGACTCGAGGCGCAAATCGCTGCCATCAAAGACACTGCTGCCCAAAAGCACAGCGAGAAGAAGGCCTGGGCGAGCAAGACAGAAGATTTAATAGAGGACGAGAAGTCTTCCGACAAGGGTGTGCACGGCCGCCAACAGACGAACATGATCACCCGTGCCGTGGCTGGTATGCGCACTGGACGATATGGTAAGCGGGATAGGGGCGGAAATAGTATAGAGGTTGAGGCTGACGATGACGAGGCAATGGACCTGGACGATAACCAGGAATTCAACGAAGATTTTGAGGGGGGGCGCTGCTGGGAAGAAGAGAGTCAGCAGACGGAAGATGTGAGGCCCTTTGGATCAAAACTCTCGAGTTGGCAGGGGTACATCATTCTGCATACGACTTGGCCCGTTGCAAGCAATTCTGCAACCAGAGATATGGAAGGGGTAGTCATGATTTGCATTTGAGTCTGGCAACCAAAAGTGGGCTGGCGAAGAGGTTGATTTGACCGTAGAAGCAGGCTTGCCCACGGCACCATAGAATGATATTGGGCATGGGAGACATCCTTATCCCTCAATGAAGCACATGAGATCACAATGCTTGCCACCTCTGCTCGTTTGGTCTTCTGAATGTGATGGCAATAGAAGGAACGACGATATTTGTACAATTTGAATCGTTTCTATAACGTTTGTAGTATAATCCACGAGAAAAGCCCATTCAGAAGGGCAAGGGTTTCGCACCGCTGTGACATATCTCACCGTGGGTTACATTCTTTTGTAGAGTATCGATTCTGCTTCCCCGGTATTCAGGCACAAAATACATCACAGACACATGCAAATTTAATCCAGTTTGGAGGACAGATATGATTCTCTGTGACTGGTGGCTATCTAAGGTCAAACAAGATGGGGGTTGGGGGATGTAATCTCTACATCTCCCACTTAGATGCTCACACCCCCAATAATCGTCGTCGTTTGACTTCTTTGCTTTGCGTGCCGCTTGCAAGAAACCCCATCCTTTGCCATTTTTGTAACCTATTCCAACAAAGACTTTTGTAGTAGGGGGGAAGGAACATCGCAGGTTTGAACATCAAGTTCGGTATGATGTGTCCAAAAAACACCCATTACACCTGTTGTGTCTCAAACACAAACGCAATAACGCCTTGTTTTCGCCTCGGCAGCCTCCCTATCCCCACTAAGTTATTCACCTTCACAAGGGTCGAGTATTGGAGCGCAACGAAGAGAAGGTATTATTCAGAATACACGCACGCCGGCTGATGATGAGATGATAATACAGAATACAACCAAGTAAAGAAAAAGTCGTGACATCATGAGTGATTATTATCCTTGAGAAGGAACAACACATACTGTGCGAATACCTCTATAACCTCTTCCCCGGCACGAGGATGAACAAGACACAGAGTGCAGCATCAATGAGGGCAGTGATGCCGAGCACCATCAGGGACCGCTTGACGATGAGTTTGCGCACGTACGGCTCTGTTATGCGAGAAAAGTTGAAAGGCGTGTACTCAGAGAATCCAATAAGGCCCATGAGTGGATCGAGGGAATATTGGTATGAGGCTAGGAGGTATACTCCTACAGTGAAGGGTAAGATGACCTGTGAGACATTAGTATCGTAGATCAATGACGAAACATTCTCATGATATATCACGTACCCAGCATCGAGTTTGCCTGGACATGTTCAGGAAGATGAGAACAAATGCAGTCCAGAAGGCACCAAACATGGCAATGAGACCAGTAATCAGCCGAGCTATGATGGTGGGCGGGATCAAGTTACCCAGAGCACGGGCACGCAAGAAACCGGGGAAGGCATCGCGCTCCATGGCCTGAAAGACATAATCCTTGGCGACGTCAAAGACCTCGGGGTCATCCCGGCCATCCTGTTCGATTGCGGTTGTGATGTCCTGAGTAATGGAGCCCGGCAGTGTGATCTCACGTTCAGCACCCGGGAGGAGGAAGGTGTACAGAATCTTTTCTGCGCTGGCCCGTATATCCTCTCTAGCCACGGCGTGTGCTGGTGAGTTGGAGTCGGTTGTCAACCCTCGAGGGGTGCTGAGATGGCTGCTAGCGCGAGCTCGGCGTTCTTGACTGCTGGCTGGAGAATCCTGGTGCTGCATACCAGGAGTCGGCGGTTGGTCGCGCAGGTATGCCGACATTTGCGCATTCTGCTCTCTCTCCTTCTCAGTCGAATAATGTGAAGGACCGGCTGGACCATCGCGCATCTCGCCCATAGCTTCCAATACCGCAGATGATCGCTTAGATCTACTTTCTCCATCTGGGGTACCAACTAGGACGGATCTCCTAAGCTCACGTACATAGTGGCGACAGAGGGACATGTGTTGAGCGACATCGAGCCTAAGATCCAATTGTCAACAATTTTCATCCTTTCCTTAGTTTAGTTTCCTTTACAGGACTAAATTACCAGAAATCAAGGTAGTCAACAGATCGCTGTTGATCACGCATGTAAATGTAGAAAGAAAACAGGTCGACCGGAGGGTGAGTACGGCGACTCAACACCTCGAAGAGCGTCGGCAGCCGATTCCTGGTCATGTCGGGAATTGGCGACGGGGTGCCTCTCGAGAAGGAGTTGGGCGGTTCATGGCCGGAGTAGGCCATCTTGGCTTTCGTATCGAACTGAAATAATTAATACTGTGCAGCGGCGAGTTTCAATCGGTCGGATTCCAATGGGTCTATCTAAGTTTCGGGGTGAATGAATGTGGTTGATTGTTTGACTCTGCAGCTCTCCTTGAGCGGGAGGCTATTTTCGCGAACTGGGCCGACCGAATCGATATTGGGTGGTGAATTGTCGCGTGGTTGCTGGGCGAAGGAATGTGGAGCAGACAGGCCTTGGGAGATTTGAACAAGGTAATTATTCACCAAGTGAATGAATATGAAAACGAATGGTAATTGAATGGTCCAATTCTCGTCAAGGAGTCGCGATGACAGCAGAAGTGACTTGTTCAAAACGCACACCCACAAGGTTGGCTCGGCACCTTGGAGTAGTGGTCTTTGGGCTTGTCAATCAAATGGTAGGTTAAGTTAGTTGACAGGTACGGGCGGGCGTTGCGAGCAACTTTGATACGACAAAATTGAGATTAGACGTCACGGCAGATCGGAAATTGGTAGCTCGTTCTGTCTCTGTCCCTCTAAGACAGAAATGGGGCGCAGCCATGTAGCAGCAGGTGGGTTGCCAGGTCGTAAGCTGTAGCGCGATTGGTAGGCGGTTCAAGGCGATTCATGTCGGACCAGGGCCTGGGGAGCAGAAGGAAAAAAGTGTACCTGCACACTTTTGTAGCTGATCGTTTGGACAAAGCAGGGCGGAACTGGACTGCACACCCCAGCCAACAGCCAAGTCTTTGCTTTTCCCTTCTCGTCAGTGTTGGCGTATGGGCGGGTCACGTCGCTCAGGTTGGCTGGCCTAAGCTTCAACTCCAGGCTGGGCGCTGTCTTCAATTGAGAAAGCTAGGAAAGCCAAGCAGAGGACCACTTAAGCTCTATTCAAGCCACAACAGATAGTGTCTATCAAGCCACTGAAGCCACCACAGCCACTCGCTCATCTCAGCCCCACTTCTAGCTATTTTTAATTGGCCAACGTTCTTGCCCTCTCAACCCACAAGCCCATCTACAATTTTTGCCAGTGCAGCAGGAAATATTCTCGATCGGGACTTTTGGACTACCGCAATTCTGTGAGAACACACGACGTAGCCCGACACGACAACCATTTCGACTAACCACCCACAGGACAACACATCAACCAGTAAGCGCAATCGCTACCACTGCTATTCCTCAGCAAAGGTCAAATCCCGAAATCAGTCTGACCAACAATCACAGAAATGTCGTCCACCAAGAAGTCTTCGGGCAAGGGAGCCCTTGAGCAGGTTGTCGCTCGCGAGTACACCATCCACCTGCACAAGAGAGTACGTCTACCTTGAGGGAATCTGGGGGGAGGAATCTACGTTCTGGCTATTTGAAATAGCCTTGGGAAATTTTGAAGCGCGACGAAGATTGCTGACGAAATTCTCGCCTACAGCTGCATGGTGCTACCTTCAAGAAGCGGGCTCCTAAGGCCATCAAGGAGATCAAGGAGTTCGCCCACAAGACCATGGTACGATATTAACCCCCAGCCATTCCATTATACGACCCAGCTGCCCTCGACGCTACATTACTTCTGCGATGCGACTCGAATCCCTAGGACGAAAACTGTGTGTACTAACAAAAACTTCGACAATAGGGTACCTCCGATGTCCGCGTCGACCCCCAGCTGAACAAGAAGGTGTGGGAGCAGGGTGTCAAGGGTGTCCCCTACCGCATTCGCGTGCGCATCAGCCGCCGCCGTAACGACGAGGAGGGTGCCAAGGAGAAGCTGTACAGCTACGTTCAGGCTGTCAACGTCAAGAACCCCAAGGGTCTCGTGACGACCGTCGTCGAGGAATAAGTTCGCTACCGGCTTCCGCGTGGATGACAACGACGAAAGAAGAAAAGAACGACTTGACGAGCGGCGGCGTCTGTTTGTGTGTAAACGGCTGTGGTTCGAGGGCTAGATTATTTTTTCACCAAGGTGGTGAAAAGGAATCATCATACCGAGGTTCTCTAACTCTCACACAATGGGCATGGTTTTGGAGTTCCGTCTGGTTCCTTTACATGACATGGATTCTAGCTTCACTGGTCAAGGAAAAAATCAATTCGAGACAATGTGAATACCCAACTGCGTTTGATGCTTGGATATCCATGGCCCCTGATCAAATTTGCTGTGAAGATCCCGTTCGGCCGAACACCCACCTTTGGCATGTTTCGAGAAGGTTGCTGTGATAGTAGTATATGGCAACCTGCAACACCAGCCATCAGTCTCGACTTTACCAACCAATGTCAAACTTGTGCGGCTGGAATCTACGATTACATCAGCTAGATGACCACAGTTCTTGCACAAGCACAAGGAAGGTACGCAAACACCGAATTGTCAAAGTTCCATACATGTTTTCTCAAAATAATTTATTGTATATGTATTACCAGGCGTGTCTCTGGAATACACCTATAAACTTTAACGATCTCGTCAACGAAAAGCAAAACCATGTACAAATGCAATGCCACCCTTGGGCCTTGTCGTAGGAGCACATCACCCTATACAAGAAGCATGACTCCGATTTCTCCAATGCCGGCTATGCATGTTTCACGTATAATCATATCCTTAGGCGGGTAGCCAAGGATTTGGGGGGTATAGTACAAATATCACCAATGTCGTTTCCAACAAACTCTCTAGTCATCGTCAACATCCCGATGGCGGGCGAGCACCTTTCGCTTGAACTCTTCCATGTCCTTATCCCACAGCTCGGCGGCTTCTCCATTCAGAGGCGAGGCACTATGCAGCCTGTTAGCAGGCAAGAATCTTGAGAAATGTGTATTGATAGAAGAGAAACACGTACTTGTTGGGTTCGCCCAGAAGGCTTTGCAGACTCAGGAGCACAGTCTGGATGTTATATGCGGCGGTCCACTTGTCCTTCAGGATATCCAGGCAAATACGGCCCGAGAAGTCAAAGTTGGGGTGGTAGATAGGAGTCTTGAACAAGACTGTGGGCGGCGCATAAGGGTAGTTGTTGGGGAAGGCGAATGTGAGCTTGAAGGTCAGGCCAGCATAGGGTGTGTCGTCAGGGCCCTCGATGGTAGCAGTCCAAGACAGCAGGTTACCATCGGCTGAGGGGAAGGCAGATACGCCAGGAGCCGGAGAGGTCATCAGCTGCATAAGTTCTGTTTGCAGTCTGCAACAAGTCGTCTTATTAGTACATGGCACCTCACGGGTAACATTTGATTTCGGGCAATGTTGCATACCGCTTCGTAACGCTCTGAGCATCGGGTCCCTTTCGCGACCCGCCGAGCTTAGCGGCCTGGACGCTGCCGGGCGCAGAGTTCTGGCTGTTTTCCGACTCGAAATCCATATTTGCTGTGGTTGAAGTGTGTAGACGTTGTATAAATCGGTGATGTGTGACTTCGGGGAGATGTCTCTGAAAGTTCGAGCGACAAGGGCACGGTTGAACAAAGATGGCCGGTCGTTAAAAACTGCTGGCTTCAATTGGGGGGCAGCTGGGCCAGAAGAAAGAGACGATCTTCTGGAATGACAGTGTTTGTTAGTTACAATTCGGAACAGTCTGAAAGAAAGCAGAGTTGTCCTCGTCTAGTCGAGGGCTAGGCGCTGTACACAGAAGCAGCCCAAATCAAAGGCAATACTTGAGGGCTTGGAATATGGATCGACGACATGCAGATATGTCTGGGGTAATAGCACGAACCTTATATGACCAACGGTCCTACACAGAAAATCAGAGCAAAAAGAGAACGGACACGCCGAGGAGGTTGCAATTGAGGTTAGATTGGAGGCTGGGAGGAAAAGAAAGGCGATCGACCAATAAGTGTTGTGTGGTCGGGAAGGGTAGCAGCAGGGAAGATCGGTTGTCTCTCTGGTCAACCACCTCCTCTCTAAGCAGACTTATTTGCCCAATCGAACGTCAACAACCAGCAGCCTATGGCAACCGCGATAAGATCTGGGCAGTTGGGAGGAGCAGGGATATAGCAGGGAATGGTTTTAGCGGCAAGGGGCCTAAATTCTAAAGGGCTTTGGTGGGGTTTGGCTGCCTGCCAATCAATCCATGATGGCACCAGGCGCCCTCGAACAAAAACATGGAGGCTGCTCGCTACCTTACCTGGGTACATACTCATTTAGATCCAGTCAAATCTTTTAATTGAGGAAACGCGATCAGATCGCGTCCAACCGTGAGAATGGTGAGTTTTCGCGTCTGACTTGGCGATAGGGTCACTCCAAGGGCCCCAAGGGCGCGACTACTTGAAGAACCACTTGGGCACTCCTTCTGGGCGTCCCTAATGAGCGGGGTGCCTGTCTCACCGCACACACAGACCAAAACGAACAGCGCAGCTACTAACACACCATCATGCTACAGTCACAACTCGATCCTCTTCCAAAGGACCTGCCCTTCCGAATCATCTCCAAGACGATCGGAAGAGGCGCCTATGCCTCGTCAGTATTGTCAACCTAACGCACACATGTACATATATACATGGTATCCTCCCGAATTTCTTACTAATACAATGCCGTGCTATCAGCATCAAGAAGGCGGCTCCACTGGACACACCCACTCCCATCTTCGCAGTGAAACTTATACATAAGGGCTATGCAGTCCAGAAAGGCCGGATATCTGCTAAGCAGATCGCCATGGAAGTTTCATTGCATTCTCACATTGGACAGCATCCCAACGTGATCGAGTGGTTTGCAACTGGCGAGGACTCGGTATGGCGCTGGATAGCCATGGAGTATGCAGAAGGTGGCGACTTGTTCGACAAGATCGAGGCTGATGTGGGGGTGACCGAAGACATCGCTCACCTCTACTTTTTGCAGCTGGTTAGCGGAGTGAGCTTCATGCATTCCAAGGGCGTGGCCCATCGCGATCTCAAGCCGGAGAACATCCTGATGTCGGAGAGCGGCAATCTGAAGCTGGCCGACTTCGGTATGGCGACAATGTTTGAGTACAAGGGCCAGCACAAGCTCAGCACTACCATGTGCGGTAGCCCTCCGTACATTGCGCCTGAAGTCTTGACCAGCGGCCGGCACGACAAGAAGTCGGGAGAGGTGACCAAATATGCAGCTGAGCTAACAGACATGTGGTCCTGCGGCGTCATATTGTTCGTCTTGCTAGTTGGCAATACGCCATGGGACCAGCCAACTAAGGATAGCTGGGAGTTTCAGGAGTACGTGCGAACAAATGGCCGCACAACCGATAATCTATGGGGGCGAATACCATCAGACGCACTATCCCTCCTTCGCGGTATGATGAATATCGAGGCGAAAAAGCGGTTCTCGTTTGCCCAGATCCGTCAGCACCCATGGTATACTCGTCACAACAGATTTGTTGCGGCGAATGGGCAAATTTCTGACCCCCTCAATCTGGCCACTCAGATGCTTGAGAACCTCCGCATCGACTTCAGTCAGCAACCAACGTCCTCGCAGCGACACTCACAGCCAGCCGCATTTGGCGATGCTATGGACATCGATCCAGCCCCTGTGTTTGACTATAAGACACCAGCTACGCAGCCAGAAACCCCAATTCACGACGTGCTCTTCGATTGGGAACGCCCCTCGTTGCGAACTATCGGAGCGCACAATGTCTCGTTTACTCAGCCGACTTCCCGCGCGGATGCAGGCGCTTACACCTCGCACACGCAGTCACCGAGCATAGTGGAGGCTTTGGCTGAAGAACCATCCATATCACAATTCTCTTCAACGCCGGGAGTGGCTATAACGCTGACGCAGAAGGCCCGACAATTCCGTGACATTGTCCCCGCGCATGGGTTCACACGCTTCTTCTCCCCTATGCCGCCCCAACTCCTTGTGCAGATGCTCAGCGATGCCCTCCATAACCTGAACGTGCCACTGCCCCCGGGTACTCCATACATCGGGCAGGGCGATCATATCACGAGTTTGAGGGTGAAGACTGCTGACGGAAGACGGCAAGGTCTGTACGGGGAGATCATGGTCGACAAATACTACTTGCCGGAGTCGCAAGAATTATTGGAGGTGCGCTTCGTGAAGACGAAAGGTGATCCGCTGGAATGGCGACGTTTCTTCAAGAATGTGGTACTGCTCTGCAAAGACGGTGTTTACAAACCGGATGCTTAGGAGGGCGCCCGGTCTCGTATCGATCAGGGATGACTGCGTTCGCTTTTCACGGTTGCATTGGGGTATGTATTGATTATTGGCTCTATACATGTATTCATGTAGGTTCATCGGCAAGGAGTTTTTGTGCTACAGGTTCTGGCTACGATGAGGCATTGGCCTAACTGTGTGATGATGGTACGGATGATGAGATATACAGTACGTTTCTAGACTGCCATAGAAACATTTTAATGTAGATGATCGGCAAGTAAGCCGTATTATTTCACTTCTGACATCCGGTTGAACACCGGTGTTTAAATGGACGAGGACCAAATGTATGCGTTCAAAGTGGCCATGGAGCCAACAAACTTAGTTCGAGCACAGTAGCACTCCTTAAGTAGCAAAAGAACGTCCAGAGTGGGCAGCGAAGTAGCTGAACTAGCTGTCGCAGCTGAAGTAAAGTTCTCCCCTGGGGGTTATTTATACGAGGTCTTCCTCGCTTCGCTTTTAGCTTCTGGGTTCGAATCCAGTGAGGCAACATTTCTTTTTTTTTTCTTTTTTGGACCATCCAAGACACGTGTGACCTATCTGCCAGATCGCCTCTCTATTAAACAGGATTATTACTCATGTTGTTAATAATTTTCGAAATTCTCCTTCTTTTCCCTTCTTCGTCGTTTCCGTCCCAATAGCCTACTCTCGTTTTGTAAAGACAAGTTGACAGCCGTCCTATATCACGAGTTAGTTGCATAAATCTTGCAAGCAGACCAGACTGGGTAGAGTAAGTATCCAACTGGCAGGGAAAGAGACCAAAACGTACCATGGGGAATAAGGTGGCAAACACTCTGATTTCCTCGGAGCGGGGAGTGGGATGGTGCACGAAGTCAATGTCCAGCGTGGCCTTGCCGATCATGTGCGCCATCTGCAGCGGTACGTAGGTGCGCGCCAGACAGTCGTGGGCGCCCGCGCCGAACACAAGCCAGTTCTTGGTCTTGGACTCGGCGTCGCCGCTGATCCAGCGCTCCGGGTCGAAGGTGTCGGGGTCCGTGTAGACCTCCGGATCGTGCAGGGCCGGGTAGCAGGACGGGATTACCATGGTGTTCTTGCCGACGGTGTAGTCGGGCGTGATGGGGAACTTCTTGGTCGTGACGTAGGGAACGAAGATGACGGGCGGGCGGTAGCGCAACAGCTCCTTGATCACGGCGCGCGTGTAGGGCAGCTCCGGGTACATATCGATGTCGAAGGGCCGGTTGCGGTCGCCGCCGCGCGCCGCCAGGTTCTCGGCGCGGATGCGGGCTGCCATCTCGGGTCGCTGCGCCAGCACTTGGAATAGCCAGGTCGTGGCGCTGCTCGAGGCGTCCTGTGACGCAAACAGGAACGTGAAGAGCGTGCGGCCGATCTCTTCGTTTGAGAAGATGGGGATCAGGTTCTGCGGCTTCTCCACGTCCGTCTCGCCGGCGGCGACGCGCTCGCGGTACCGTTCACACGCCATCATGTGCAGCACCCACTGGTCGACGACGCAGGTCGGCTCGGCCCCGCGCGCCATGTTCTCCTTGCAGGCGGCGGCGCAGCGGGCGAAGTCGGCCTGGCACGCGTCGGCCACGCGCTTGCCCCGCCACGGCTTGGTACCCGGAATATACATGGAAAGGGGGACGTTGACGAGCTCGAGCGCGGCGGTGACGAGGTAGAAGTCGTTGGCGATGCGCTGCACGGCGTCCCCGGAGATATAATCGCCGAAGAAGGTGCGGAGCGACAGGGCGCAGTTGATCTCGCGGAAGCGAACCATGAACTCGGTGGGCTTGTTGTTGTTGGCCTTGCTGTCGGCGACGAACTGCGAGAAGAACTGGTTGTAGATGGACTCCTGAACGGGCAGGTACGTCGAGATGGCCTTGTTGGTAAAGAGACCCGAGAGCCCCTTGCGGTACTCTGCGTGCTCTCTGCCCTGCTTGAAGACCCAGGCTTTCGGGCTCATGATGTCCACGGCGATGGGCACGAGACAGGGCCTCAGATAGCCAGGGGACTTGAATATTCTATGTGCAAGGTCCCTGTCGGAAGCCAGGACGACGAACCTGTGTTGGGACCTAATTAGTACCGAGACCTGAACGTGGAAATGACAAGACCAACTTACTTGTGGAAGACGGATACACAGCTCAGGGGGCCACTGGCCCATTGTTGGATATAGCCTTCCCACTTCGGGTGAATGGCTTGAAGGAACGGTCCGATAAAGGGTATCTTGAACGATGGGCCAGCAATTGAGCCTTTCTGTATGATGTAACTACCTGCTAACGTGTCAGTGGACTGTGTAAAGAAGAGCATATTGTCATCCAGGGGCTTACATTGGTCGTACACAGCCAAAGCCAACACGATAGTTATGGCTATCTTCCAGTAACCGATTTCGGCAACATAGTTGGACACAAAGCTCTCCATCTGGCTGGTGACAGTATACTGTATCTTTTCCGTTACATTGGCATATGAAGATGGCAGGACACTGCCACCTTGGACAATGGAAGCCATGACGGGCTTGAATTAGGATGAAGTCGCTTATCTATCAAGAACAAAAAAGGCCAAACTTCACCCAGGAACTCTCTGGAACTGGCAAGATAGATAGCAAAAAATTGAGACACCGCATTAGGGAATGAATGTGACAGAGGTGTGTGACCAGCCCATCCTTATGTATGTCGCTCCGGTCTCCCAAACAGGGTCTTGGACTCATGGATGTAAGTGGTATTCGGGTTTCCAAGCTGTGGATACAAGTACCGATTTGACATTAGACAGCGCATTCGGCGGTGCGGAAATCCGAGTTTTTGATCTCGCTAACGACCTCATATCTGCGACTGTGCCTGTTACGCCCTGCTTTAGCGGCATTGACAGCAGTATTATCATTCAACATGGCTGCACATCATCTACAGAAGTCGACAATTGCATCTCGGGAAACAGAGGGGCTAGCCGGAAGAGGCTTAGACTCCGATGGGAGCGCCCTGTAGCCATTTTCTCGGTTTGCTCAGGCAAGGTACCCGGGAGCCCTTCTGTGCCCCCCTTTTTCTTCTCTCGCAGCAAAATCTCGGAGTCTAGTCCTCTTCTGGCCTAGCCCCACTCATCCTCACTGAATGTGTCAAGATGTGTGACATTCGACATCCCGTAAGCAGCAGCACCCAACTCATTGGAACTGCCCAGCGTGATTTTTCTTCCCATTGAGTAACGGACTCGCCCTTTTGACTTCGTACATGACATGTTCGTTCGTTCGTTGCGCTGGTCCAGTCTTTACCAATTTCCCACTTTCCTGGAGCGGTCTGCCGACTCGTCACTCCAAAACCCTGTTACCATTCGAATTGCTAGGGATGCGCGCAGCTGCAGCAAAATGAGCACTACGGTAGGGGCTCTGCTCGCTAGCGCCTACCACACCTCCCACCTCTGCACTTCATGATGCGAAGAACCCTTCGAAGATCTTGCGAAGCTTGCGCCAAGTCCAAGCTCAGCTGCGACCTTCGTACGCCGCAATGCTCACGCTGCCTCAAACGGAAGGCCAATTGCTCTTATGCTAACGAGCCTTTGAGCTCGTCGCCCGAATCCCAATCGCCAGAGTCGCTGGAATCTCCCAGTCGTGGAGATCACGACTGGGCTGTCACCCATGAGGTGCCCATGCTGGCGGTCCGGAATGAAACCCCGGAATCGCCTATCTCCGAACAGCTGATAGTATCACTACCCACAAGCATCACTTCACTCGACCCCTTCGATTCCTTCCCAAGGACTCGTTTACCAAGACAGCATGTACAACGCTTGATATATCACTGTAAGCTCTCAATACCCATACTTATATACTTACATATATGTGTATATGTATATCATCTGCATGCCGTTTGCACTTGCTAAACATATTATTAGTCTTATCTAAGATCGCATTTCAGTACTATCCACTGGATCTCAATGCGGATTCTAATCCATTCATCGTCTCATGGTGGCCTGTTGCGCTGGAAGACCCTGCATTGTTCCACGTGTCGCTACAAACTGCATCCTTAGACGATGAGCTGGCTGCCCAGAAAGGCTTTCCTATCTCCGAGATGCTCATGGCCGACTCTCTGTCGCTGGTGAGACAGAAGATCGAGAACCCTACTTCAGCCATTGAAGATGCCACCATGGACAGTGTTGTAACACTAGCCGCAATCGAGGTAAGCCTCACTCTTGACCTTGCTGCCGACTGATGGGGCTAATTTTTTCCAACGAAATAAAGCACGGTAAGGGAAACTTGCAGATCAGCAACCTACACATCACTGGTATAATACGGATGGTGAAAATGAGAGGCGGGATCAGCGAGTTGAAGCTCGCAAGCCCTCTAACAGCGCGAATGGTTGCTTGGTAAGTAAAACACTGCCCTTATCCAGTCCGGAGGATGCTAACGTGGTTTGGCGTTCAGGGTATGTCTGGTCGTCACGGGTTCTCCGCAATTTCCGGTCCAGGATGATGCGGGTTGTGGAGATGGACTCAGCCCTATACCGCAATGGCGCTCTGCCCCTACTGAGCCGGAACCCCTGCGTGCCCAAGCCCCTGATCTTGAGCCTCAAGTGCACTCCATTCTAGCCCGACTAAACCAGGTTGTTCGGGAATCACAAACCTCGGGCTTATCAACAACCGACCTTCATGACTTGACCTGCTACGTCATTCACAGGCTCTTGCTTATACCCTGTCCGACTGGTCAATATTCTCAGTCTACGGCAATATCGGAATGTGTACGACACGCCATGGTCCTATATATGTTCATCATCCATGGGCCAACATACTTTCCACATACAGCGATGATCAACGGTACCATACCCCAGCTCAAGGCAGGCCTCGAAATGCTGTTTGCAACAGGCCGCAAACATGACGAGGTGCTGTTGTGGTTAATCTCGGTGGGTCTTGTAGCGTCTGTCGATACCATAGAGCACCATTGGTTCAGAACACGAGCAGCAGAAAGCAAGCTGGTTCTGGGGCTGTACACTTGGGAAGATGTTCTCGCTCAAATGAAGGCAGTTCTCTGGCTAGATACGCCCCTCGGATCGTCCTTCCGGCGAAAATGGGAGGAAATACTTTTCAACTCCCACTAACACATGTGGGCAGCCTGTGAAGACTACAAGTCACTTGCTTCTACTGTAGGCCCATATCCAAATACAATCTATGAAATGGACAGTGTGAGATTTCGCCTCGACCTATGAGTGGCTCGATTTGGACGCCGCAACACTCAGGAGGGTACGGGTATGACATAACAGGTCTGTAAGCGCCTACCTTGGGGGTTTCATGTTACAGTGTTACGAGTTTGTGTGTATAATTGTGTCAAACGGCGCTCGTATTCAGTGGGGGCTGGTCATGTGCCGTTGGTGCGGTATACGGTGTAAGGACTATCGTTCCAGGTAGCAGGACTGGACATTGCAAAATACGCCCCCATCCCCATCATTGGGTGGGCAAGTTGGAAGCCTTTGTGTCAGATGTATACGAGTTGACCTGCCTCAAGTGAAGCATTTTGTTGGACGGCTGATGAGGCTGAGTAACTTGGCCGTTGTTTGCTGAACTCATGCTGTGTAAGCTGAACACAAAGATGATGTTCCGACCCCAGCAGTGCCTGATCTCGGATCCATGCAGTGATTCTAGCCACCCTGACCCATAATGCGAGATAATGGCAATTTGATGTCTCAAAGCCCTCTATGAATACTACAACAAAGGATGCCATAAATATCTTCACACGTGGCAATGGTGCAGCTCGTGAGCACAGAAAGCCCATTAGAGTCAGTGGAGAAAATCAAAGTCCTTGTGTGGTTAAAGGAGTATCTGCACAAGGCTGACAAGAGACAAAGGGCGGACTGTTCTAGCCACTCAGAGTGTCTTGATGATGTTGAACCCCGTAGTGGGAGTCGAGTATACAAAGAAAAGGGGGTATAAAATTGTATAGGCCGGATATTCAAGATACTGCATATTGCATAAAAGTTTAATGCTAGTTGTGCTTAATTATGCTAGTCTCCATGGAGTGACCCATTTATCCCAACTTCTCCAGGATTAAAAAGATTGGCGCGATACCACATGCATTGAACCAAACACCCGTCACCACTGATGATCGACATAAGATCAAGCGATCGGATAATAAGTAGGACCTGCAGCACACGGGCAGAAACACAGCGACACGAAACGCTCTGTGAGAGGTCCTGACCATTTAGCTACCCGTTTTTGGTGTCATGGTGATTCGGAGCTCGGATGGCAAGCAAACGCGATCAGGTCGAGTGATTGACTGGCTGGCGTAATCATGCCTTAATGACTTTGCTTTCTTCTCAGCACGCGGACAGAAAGTGCCGCCCGGCGGTAACAGGCTAAAGATGGAAATTGAAGTCAGCGAAAAAGGGGGGTAAGGAGGGTTACATACACCTGCGCATACAGGTGGTCGTACGTCCAAAACGAGCCACACAAGCACAAATCCAGGCACACATCCAGGCACACTTGGCCAGCACGAGTCAAGATAGTTAAAATGCCCACCTATTAATAACGAAAAGGGAGCCAGCGTTTCAGGCTCCGAAGCCATCTGCGAATGCCCGCATTGGGGGGCGCAACTTGGCGACTGGGGAGGACCTGGTTCTGGCCCGTGGACAAACAGGCTAACCGCTAGAGACCGCTAGGCACTAGAGCACTAGGGACGCTGACTGCTGGGAGAGCGCTGAGTGGTGGGCAATAACTTTAGTGGGTATCGATCAGCGATACGCATGCAACACCCCGAAAGCTGGCGGTTCTTGGTCATCCAATCAATCGGGTTGGACATGGGTGCAAGTTAATCTATTTGCGAGACTTCGATTGGGCTCCGTGTGCTCTCGCTACGTCCTCCGTTCGGCTCTCCCCTGCCAGAGCCTGAACCGCAGTACCTGAAATTCCCTAAGGAATTTCTAAGTACCTACCCCCTTCCCCCTGCTTCTGGACCCCTGTTTGTACAGGCGGATAGACGGATTTGGCCTGGCGATCCGTCTGCAACGGTCGTCATTCGCTTCTTTCTTACCAAGTAAATCGTCGGCCAACGCCTCTTTCGGTGGGGGCTATGCTATGCTACCATGAGTGCCAATGCTATTGTTCAATGTATTCATCAATGTTGGTTGTTGGCTTATTTTAAATTCTTGACAATGCCCGTTCCTCTTGATTCCATTCCCTCTTGTTGCTCTTTCTAGCTGACCTTTCCATTCTTTTGTAACACCCAGTCAATCACTTTTTGCCTTCCTCTCGTTCTTCCTTGTCCGTTCTGTTCATGCTTATTCAATAGGTACTGGCAGAGCCATACACAAATAAACATCATCCTTCCACTCTCTTCTGCCCAGTAGCAGCTTCGATTCTTACCGCCGCTTTACATACCTTGACTTCTTTGTATCGTTACCTAGGGAATCCCTGGATACCATTTCTCGCTTACTAAACTTCATCACTTGGAACATTTACGTACATCAAGATGGGAAACGCTGCTCGGATCGGACTGACTGCGGCCCTGGCTTCTGTCAGCACCGCCTACACTCTCGCCGCAGACAATGACATCACCATCAAGGACACGGCCGGCCAGATCGCCAAGGGTCTCTTCGACACCTACTACGACGCCGCCGCCATCACTGGACAGTTCAAACAGCCCCAGACCTGGTTTTGGTGGCTCTCGGGTACCGCCTGGAACGGCCTGCTCGACTACACCCTGTTGACCAACGACACCACTTACAAGAAGCCCTTCCTGGATGCCATCGCCAAGAACGTCGGCGAGAACTACGACTTCGTTCCCGCCTCGCAGGCCAGCTGGGAGGCCAACGATGACCAGGCCTACTGGGTCTACAATGCCCTGACCGCCATGGAGTACAACTTCGACCCCCTGCCCTGTCCCGGTGGCGGCTCGCAGCCTTGCGAGACCGACTGGGTGAAGCTCGGCAGCAATGCGTTTGACCGATTCGTGAGCCGCTGGACTGCCGACGCTGGAACCTGCAATGGTGGTTTGAAGTGGCAGTTCGACCCTAAAGCCAAGGGTTACGGTAAGTAACAAGACCATGGTTAGGTTCACGGAATGTGATAGCTAATGAATGATACAGACTACAAGAACTCTGTCACAAACGGCGGGTTCTTCCAGACCGCTGCCAGACTCGCGCGGTACACTGGTGACCAGAAGTATGCCGACTGGGCAAACAAGGTCTGGGACTGGTCTACCGGTGTCGGCTTCGTCTCTGCCGACTTCCACGTCATCGACGGTGCCGGCGATGCTGGCAGCGACAACTGCACCAAGCCGGACAAGAACGAATGGACCTACAACAGCGCCACCTACATGATGGGCGCCGCCAACATGTACGCCTACACCAAGGGCGACAAGGTCTGGGAGGAGCGTGTCCAGGGTCTCGTCAACACAGCCAAGACCCAGTTCTTCACCGAGGACGGCATCATGCGCGAGGCCTGCGAGACCAACAACAAGTGCAACACCGACAACACCAGCTTCAAGTCCAGCCTGGCCCGCTGGATGGGCCGAACCGCCGTCCTCGTCCCCAGCGTCCGCTCAACCATCACTGACCTCCTCGAGAAGAGCGCCGCGGCCGCCGCCCAGACCTGCTCCGGCTCGACCTGCGGTAACCTTTGGACCGCCAGCACCCCATTGGCCGGCAAGCAGGACTTTGGTACCCAGCTCAGCGCCCTTGAGATCGTGCAGAGCCTGCTGGTTCTCGATGCGCCTCTGACGCTGGCCACGGCCCAGGGTGCGCCGGCTTCTACCCCTGTGCAGCCCCAGATGAAGTTCTCCAAGAGCGTCCACAAGACGTCGTAGAGGGCCGTATCCACAGCCACAGGCGTTTATCTCTTGCAGGCTTATTGCAACGAGTAACGACTGAGAATATCTTCATAATAGATATTTGTGTAAAACCATAGATCATCATTAGGGAGGCGTAGTAGGTCTGGTAAAAATTAAGGGTTCAATTCTTCTTCTTTCCGTATCATACGGTGTTGGGTGTGACATAGACGAGCATATCTCTAGCAATCTAAGACACATTTTTTTTCAACATGCATTACATCGCATTATTACGCTACTTATTTTTGTGTTGTACTATATATAATTCTTCCAGTACATATGTTAATCGTAGTACACAGGATAGCTTATCTCCCAAGCTTTGGGGGTTGAGTAGAGATAGCATCATCCATTTGTTCTTGCTATCGTCTCGTTGTCGTCACCAAGTCAACTAGAATCAATGGCTACCTGGTCTTCAGCTAAACTCAATGGCGTGATAATGAGTAAGAAGAATAGCCAGCGGCTGGTGAGAACTGTTGAGGATTCAACTCCAGAGCTCAGAAGGTGGCAATGCAAGTTTAGTTTCTTGGAAGGCCTGTTAACAACTACTCGGCAACGGTGACGATGAGCCAGTTCAATCATGGTAGGAAGAAATGTTATTCAAAATGATGAACATGAGCTCGTGGGGTGTGGCTGCTTCTTCCAAATAGGAAGAGCAAAATAAACAAACCCCCTTGATTATCTTATAGGGTCTTGTTGGGTATTTATTGCAGTACAGAAATTAGCAGAAAGCAGGGCTCAGCTGGCAAGTAGCACTCGGCGATGACCACTCATAAATACCAATACCATGGCGAGAACCTGTGCAGTGAAAACCCATAAGTTATGGCTGGTTCTAGAGGGACTGCTTCTTTGGGGTGGAATATGAACAATTAATGTTAAGATCCCAGCCGCGGCAGGGATTCGAACTTCGCACCGATAGGTAATAAATTTCGGAAAGCAACAAAATAAAAAGTATCTAGTTTATGGCCAACTCCCCGAGATGGTAATAAACCAGATGCTGGAAGAATCAGGGCATGTTAGGCAATATTATGGGAGCTTGTTCTATAATAGGGGAGGGTGCAAGGCCCCAACCTCCCTCTAGAAAGTAGCCAGTCAGCACATGTTTGTTTGTTCATAGCATGGACAACCTAGATAAAACAGTGGTTATGGTTCATCTGTTGCATATTGTTGTGGCCAAGATGAAGATATCTGTGTAGAACAGTAACGGTACACAATTTCATGAAGAGTCACAAATTCTCTGATACTGGAGCACCCATCATTAGTTGAAATCATATCCTGGTACCCTTACTGGTTGAAACAAAAGAAGAACATTTAACTTCACATTATTAATAAAATCATTATTGGTTATTACTGGAATTATCCATCTTATCATTACTTCCCATATCTATCCAGCTACAAGGACGACTTCATCTCACACTTGGCGTTCCATCTTTGCTTGACCTTACACCAACCCCGGCCCCAGGCTTCTAAATATGGTCTGGGTCTCCTCCGGCATCTCCACAACGCCCGTCCGATTCATTACCAGGTCCGCCAGCATAGGCTCCAGCCGCCGGAGCCCCTGTGCCGAGTCGACGCCCCAGCTCTCGATCTCCTCAAAGGCCTTCCAGCACAGCGCCTGCCACAGCACACCGTGCCCGCCGTGCCCGCCTTTCCGCACAAAAGTCTCATAATCGGCATCTGGCCAATGTGGCTCCCACATCTTCTCAATGTAGGCATGGCACATCTCGTGCACCAGCGCCCGCAACAGGTGCTCGATGCCGTAGTGGTCGCCGTTGTTGGGGCTCCGGAGCACAAGGCCTATACGCAAACGCCGCCGTCGCCGTATCGACTTGGCGCTCCGGTAGAGCATGCTGGTCCAGACTGTCGCGCCCGGGTGCTCGCCGTACTCTATCATTTCTTCCTCGTCCCGTTTGCCATCGTCATTACAGCAGACACCGACTACATCACTGCCACTGCTGCGGCGAAGTCCACGGCAGCACTTGCCAATGCCGCCGCCAGAGGCAAAGGCGTGCCGGCGCACCCCGAAATAGCGGCTCAAACCGCACCACCCCGAGGGCATCGAGTCGAAGATGTCGAGGCGGACGCGCTCACAGGGCCGTTGCCTGTGGAAGTCGTCGTGCTCCTTGTACTTTTTCCTTAGTATCCCTTCGAAGAAGAGGCGGTCCAGGCACTCGTACAAGTGGCGTAGGTCGCAGACAAGCTCCTCCTGGATCCCGTAGTCAGCATACTGGTGCAGCGCGGTGCGCTCCCAGGTGCGCAAGATGTCCGCGGCGTCCCTGCGCATCCTGCCGCAGAGGTCCCGCACGCCGGACCCATAGCACGACAACTTGGGTTTGGTTTGGGGGTGGTCGCCCCGGATCCCGATCCCGGTCGTGACTCCTTCCCCACAGCCGCCGCTGCTGCGGTGGAGTCATCGTCACCCAGGCCGAAAAACCCAGTGGTGTAACGGTAGAGGTGGTGAATGTCGTCGAAAAAGAAGCCAGTATTGCCTTCTGCCATGACGCAGGATCTCCAAGGAGGCATTGCGCACCAGTTCTGTGTTGTTGACTGATTGGGTTCTGTTACGGCGGGTTGAGAGAAGGGACCCTGCAGAATTTTGTGAAGTTGAAATCAGGGGTAACCTGGTGTCGATAATGTGGCGACTTGACGAACGCCTCTCAAAGCTTGTGTAATATATGGCGACGGGACGTCAGATGAGATGGGCTGCACTCTTAATGTTGGCGCGTTCCCCAGATTCCTAAATAGTCCGTTCCAAAAGGGAGATTTTGTGTAAGTCCTCAGGCAAGGGTAAATTTCAAGAGTAGGTATGACTCGAGCTAGTGCTTGTGGCATTACCTTGGTGCCTTGATATACTGGGTTGAACCTGACAAATCAGCGCCAAAGAAAGAAAACAGCCATCAATATACAACAAGGCTGTTTTGGTAGAAGCAGGTTTGGTTTGGAACCCCTAGGTTCTCGCCTGGGTTGCGGCATTGTCAAGATAAAAAAAAGCGATTTTCCGTTCTTTGTTCTTTCTTTTCTTCCTCAGGGGGCGCCTTCGCGGAGTTAGGTAACACACAGCAAGTGGCTAGCTATCGCTGTAATCAGTGATTGATCGGATTGTGACGTGAACTGGTCTAGCGCATCTGCATCCTGTATTTTTGCTTATTGCAGGTTTCCTTACGCAAAGTGTTCTCAGCTGGGCTGTACGCTCTAAGACATTGATGGTTGCTTTTCGGGGCTAACGCCATCTACTTAATTGAACAAGCGAGCATTCCAGACAGGACAACTCACGGGGAGAGAACACACATAAGATTGATGAACGAACACTTTCTCCCTGTCCGAGGAATAAAGTTTGATGTCATAATACGGCAGATTCAATGGTATCTTCAATGGCACAAGGGGGCAAATACGTCGAGGACTGCGGTTGATTGGGTCAATAGGGCGGTGCTGATGCCGTTAGCCCCTGGTGGTCTAGGTAGTGCTCAGCCAACCAGGGCGGGAGCTCAGATGGGCCAAGTCAGTACATGAACCTAGTGCAACGCCGTTTTCCCGTCACATCATTGACCCAAGTTGCACACAGAACCGCCCATTCTGTGTTTGCAGCTACGGGTTGCCTACCCATCAATAGTGTGTCGTTGCCAAGCATGCAGGAGAACGCAGGAACCGCAGTGGGCGAGATCCGCGTGCCGAAGCCTTATCTCCAAAGTTCACGTTTCGGCTGCCCGCGCTGCCGCGCCAGCCAGCCAGCCGTGAAAAGGTGAGTTTGCAGCTAGTAAACGCAGAGGGGGAGACTCTATGGGCGCCAGTAGCTTGAAAGTACCCAGGATTGCCTTGGGGTCCGACTTCATGCTGTAAGCCACGGACACGCGGACGGCACACCACCGGGTCTACCGCGTCCGGGACCACGGCGACGGTGGTGACAACGACACTGACAGAGCCGCGATGAAGGAGCTCTACAAGCGGTATCTCGCCATGACCGTCTGCAGATACCGGGACGAGGTGGCCCGTTTGGTCCGGGACAAGAGGATCGAGCATGTCTCCATGACGTCCAACCTGTTGCACATCGTCTCCGTCGCCACGCTCCGTCACCGCGATCGCAATACACTTAGCCCGCCGCACGAGTGCCTCGCCTTGACGCACCGCGTCTAGGCCATGTACCACGAGGCCTGGATAGTGCTGCGCGACACAAAGGCCTATATCGTCACGGTACGCTTCTTCCGCTTCTTCACGCTGGACTTGACGGGGCAGGGAAAAGTGAAGCGGGACGACCAGATCAATAAGCAAAAACCACTAATGTTCCTTAACTCAGTATCGTACCAGAAATATTTAATAACCCTGAGACGTTTTTTGCAATACTGAGACGCGATTCGAGTCCTTAGCCAAGATACGCCCATACATCCTGAATGCGTGGTGGGCGGTATTACAGCGCCTTGTTCGTGGCCGATGCCGCTCATGACGAGTCCCCCACCCCCAGCCAGGCGCCGCGTCTGGCGGAGGCACTGGGTGCCAAGACACTTGCCTCTTACCACATGCTTAAGGAAAGTGATGGTGCTGGGGAGCACTGGTCTACCGGTTGCTGGTTTCTCGAGGGACCGGGTTACCATGGCTGCTTTGAGAAGGCCCTTTTGGCCTCAGACAGTATGGGGAGTTGAGTGATAAGAAGTTTCTCCGCGGTTGCTTTAGGTATCCAATTGAAAGAGTAAAGCAGGGCTTCAATGTCGAATCCAAACAGCACTCATCCACAAAGTACCGCTTCCGGCAGGTGACAAGAGAATACCAAGAAATGCCCCGTTGATCCTTTCCAAGTCCGAAATTTGGGGACCCCGCACCCGATGTCCTCGGGCAACCCGGCTAGCTAGTATCCTAGCCGAGCCGCGACACTTTCCGACTCAGGAAACTCAACGATTCAACTGGTTCGTATCGCCAGGAGCCTGGAACCTGGACTGAACCTGATAATTCCCCATGATTACTCATAGGGTCTTGAAAGCAGAGACAGCTTCCCATTCTGGCGAGTTGGATCCTCCGCCTTCGTGCCCGGCAGTATCCTGCGAGTCTTGCCTAATACCAAAATCTATGGTCTTCAGCCATGCTACCGCCATCAGAGGCTAATTACGGACGCGCCGCACGCCATACGCCGCACACTTGCTTGAGCCAATGGTATTTCGGTTGATATGTCCAAGGGTTCAAGGGTTCAATGATGCAATGCATTCTAGCGACATATATTCATATTCATCGCTTAAAATTAGCCTATCTGAAGTCCATAACATCAAAAGTGGCGGCCTAGACCGGCCTCGATTGCGGGCCAATTAATGAACTACCAACTTGCCGGTATTGTTACCCTGGTCCAATCGCTAATCTCTCCAAGAACTTTCCTCTCTAGAGAATCCTTGTTACACGGGAGATGGGGATTTCATGCAGAACTGTCGCTGGGGCTGCCCCAACTCTTTGCCAAGAGCCAAGGTTCTTGCCAAGCTTGTTATCATCTCTTTCCGCGCGGTCGCCACCATGTGGTCGGGATTCAGAGCCGAGATAGTTAGTTTCCTTCGAATGCTACAGTCGCCCATAGCTCACACGTGCGGGTTTCTGGAAAGGTGAGGAGTGGCGGCATCTATTGCTGTTTGCGGAAGGTCCTTGGGACTTTCAGGTAGCAGTCGACGGAGTGCCCAGCCTTTATCACGACAAATCAGGGTCACGGCGAATCTTATCCCGAATCTGTGGAATGTATACAGAACAGACATCGTGCTACTAATATATAAGTATTTGTGCTCGGTCGACCCAACACAGATGAATGAATGCAGAATAGCACGCATCTCCCAACCTGTCAGTGAAGACCTGTACCCTATACACAGGTGCCACTCTTGCTCCCACTTGGCATTATACTCCCTGGTCGACTTGTTGGAAATTCAGTCAAGATGAAGGCTACTGTTGCATCACTTCTTCTAGCCGCCATGGGCACTGGCAGTGAGGCTCGACCTCACGAGATTCAGATCAGCGCTCAGATGTTCGGTCCCGCTCAGCTGGAAGCCTTCAGTGCCCCTCAAGCTGTTTCCATGGATATAATGAAGCAGGAAAAGCTCGGGTACAGGGAAGTACAGCGAGCTGCAGGAACTTACGACCTGAACAGATACGAGAGAGCCGGCCCGGCTCCCTGTGTCAATGGGACTGCTGCTGGCTATGCGTGCAGCCGCGTTGACCTGAAGGACTTTCTGCGCCACCAAGACATGGGTGCCACCAAGGTCCTAGAAGGCAACGATGTCTGGGGTAAGGCTTCCAGTCCCTTTCACATACAACGCACAAGCTAACCTATGGGAAGGATGGACTTCTGCTGATGGGCGAGAGTTTGGTGCTGTCGGTCAAGCTGAAGGAACCGCTTTCGTTGAAGTCAAATCTGATGGCAGCTTGGTCTACCTGGGCCGCCTCCCAACCCAGACCACATCTTCAACATGGCGAGATATGAAGACTATCAAGAACCATATCTACATTGGCTCCGAAGCGAAAGGTCATGGCCTTCAAATATTCGACATGAGAAAGCTTCTGGACATCGACCCAGCCAGCCCAGTCACATTCCCCTTGTCGTCGCTTACAGCCCATTTTGATGCTTTTGGTAGCAGCCATAATATTGTGGCCAACGAAGAGACGAACATGATCTATGCCGTAGGGACCGAGCGATCCCTGCCATGCCGCGCCGGGCTTTGGATGATCGACGTCTTCCACCCCGACCGCCCCCAGGACGTCGGCTGCGTGAGCTCGGATGGCTATGTCCACGACGCTCAGTGTGTCATCTACACCGGTCCGCAGGTGGCCTACCAGGGCAGAGAGATCTGCTTCAACTACAACGAGGACGCATTGACCATTGTGGACGTGAGCCGCAAGCCGACGCCCGTCATGCTCTCGCGCACGACGTACAACGGCGCGACCTACACGCACCAGGGCTGGCTCGCCAACGCCGACATGACGTATCTGCTGCTCGACGACGAGCTGGACGAGTCGCGCCAGAACGGCCCCGCGGCCGACCAGCGCACCACCACCTACGTCGTGGACATTACGGACCTCACGCATCCCGTCTTCAAGTCGATCTACAAGAGCCCCGCCAAGTCGATAGATCACAACCAGTATGTCATCGACGGCCTGTCGTACCAGTCGAACTACGGCTCGGGACTCCGCATTGTCGACGTTGGCTCCATTGGCCGTGACGAGGGGGCCTCGAGTGGCTTCACCGAGGTTGGATACTTTGACTGCCGCCCTGAGGATGACGCTGTCAATGGCGAGGCCACGTTTGATGGATCCTGGAGTGCTTACCCTTACTTCAAGAGCGGTTATATCCTGCTCAACAGCATTGAGCGAGGTGTCTTCTCACTCAAGTACCACGGGTGAAGGGAGGGAATGTCATTGACGATGTTAATAGCGGCATAATACCTGATAATTATAATAAACCAGTCCTGCTCAACATATACCATGATCTCGGGGTAATGGCATTGCAACTGAGATCGCCGAAAATACATGAGGTGAAATGGCATTTGGGGATCACGTGCGTAAGTAAAAGGATGATACCTGTAACATAGATCGCTTATGTGATACAGGAGTCGTCGCGTGCCTATACTGAGCAGGCCTGGGCCCTTTCCGAGATCTTCTTAGATGCCAGGAGTCATTTTATTCCGATTCATGATGCAAATGGAAGTCTCTAGGCTCGATTGTATTGATTCATGCTTCTCCTTTCCATGCCTCTGGTAATCGAAACCCCAAAAGATACATCCATACCCTCTCCACCGGTGTTATCGTTTCAAGATAAAAAGCTGGTACTGCGGGGGAATCAGGGACTAGAGTGCGGGGCAGCTTCCTTGAGCTCGCCATCCAATCCCAATCCCCATACAAGATTAGCAGCCGCCTGCTCAAAGATTATTGATTCCTTTTTCATCAATCTATTAGCTAACCTCCAATTGCCTCCACATCCCATACCCGCCGGACCAGCAGGCCGGAAAGAACCTTAGAAAGCAACAACAACATTCGTACTAACCCATTGTCTATTTTGGTCTTTATCGCCTAGATCTAGATCCGTGAGCTCTCCAGTTTCGATCCATGCATATACGCCCGTAGCCCGCGAGACCTTGCCCCCGAGACGAGGAGATGGCGGGGCTTTCGGCTCTCGAGTCTCTCCCCCACGAGATCATCCTCGAGATCCTGTCATGTACGTTCCCAACGCACGGCACAAAATGTGACTTGTAGTGGAGCAACACTGACTAGGGTTTGATGGCAATCCAGTTTTAGAAACGACGGATATTATCCACCTCCAACGTTGCTCTCGGAGGCTCCTGAAGCTGAGCCGCGATAATGTTTTCTGGCGCACCAGATGCCTCTTGACGTCCTCTTTCTTAGAGGGTATCAAACTCCGACGCGGCGCGCACTTCCCCGACGTCCTCGAGGGGGTTATCAACGACGACAACGATGATGACACAGCCTCGCCCGACGGCGTCAACCCCGACACAGAACGTCCCCTGCCGCTGGACTTCCCGTGGGTCTCTAGGGCGGCCCGTAAGCGGGAGATCCAGAAGATCACCGCGAACTGGGACCCCTCGTTCCCCGGCGAGACCATCAACTGGTACGACGAGTATATCCACCGAAATAGTCCTATTGCGGTCTCGTGGTTTGAGCGGCCTCAAATCCGGGACGGCGGCCTGAAGGACACCATCGAAGTCAAGGGCGTTGCCGTGTACCAGCATGGCGACGAGGAAGTCTTCGCCGTCTCCCCCTCGACGACGGGTCCGTGTGTCTATGGGATGTAAAAGGCACGCGCCCAGGTAACAAGAAAGGGTCGATCCTGCAGCAGAGCAAGGCTGGGTTGCTCCGCATGAACAGTTCCAGAAGTCCATATCTGAGCGCGGACTGCGTGAGCATCGACAACTCCAGGGGCAGAGCTTTCTTTGCAGGTGAGTAGATTCGTCAATCTGCCATTCCGGGGCAAGTGTCCGACAATTATGGGGACAATTACTGACTTATATATCACAGTGCAAGGCCATGTTGTCGAAGTAGACCTGGAAACACTCCAGGTTGTAGGAGATCAGCCTTATGAATGGACTATTACGACAATGTCCAGCGCTCAGCCGGGAGTTCCGCTGACTATAGGTACTCTCCATGGTATTCATCTTCATGATTACAGATATGGGCGTTACGTCGAACAAACTCGCCAAGAGCGTATCGACGACTTTGACAGATATGGACCGCGGCGACTGTCACTACTGTTGTCGTCGGACCCCCTTCCACCGTATGCACCGCTACCTCACTCAAACCCTCTAAGTATAATACATCTTGAACAACCCGGCAACAAACAAGCGGTATCCGATGACATTTTTGTTGCCGGGCGCTTCTCGAACATCTTGAACTACGACCGACGCATGTTCCCCTCGATCAAGGGCTCGCTCCATTCCGGTGCTAGACTCTGCAGTCTCACATCACTCCCTTACCATTTCTCCAGTGTTGATAGTGAACTTCGTCGGAAGGGTGAGCTCTCACTTGAACAAGTCGAGAAGATCAAGCAGACGACAGGGGGTAGGACTCTGGTCGCCTGTGGCGAGTACAATACCAAGGGCTCACTTGAGATATACGGTTTGGGACCTCCACTTCCTGGCCAAGACTCGTATGGGGTCAACCTGAACTCGGTGATGAAAAATCGCCAAACGGCTTCTCAGTCGAAGTTGCTTTCGGTGATCAACCACGGCACCAGTCTCTTGGTCTCGGATGGACAGGGCTATCTGAAATGGGTTGAGAGAGATGGGTTCACCGAAATCCGTCGTCACTATATCGGACCTGCCGAAAAGATTGCTGATAACTCCTCTCTTTTCAATGAAATGCCCGGCTCGGGAGAGATTGCACGGAAGCTTTTATCCACCCAGTCACGCCAAGCGAGTAATGACAAGTCCAACGACGACGACATCCTGCTTTGGACAGGCGAAAAGCTGGGGCTGGTTAATTTCACCTCGAAGCAAGGCTTCACGGCTGACGATTTCGAGGAAGGAGACACAAGGACGCCCGAGGAAGTGGCAGCCGAAAGAGAGAAACAGCGCTATGAGGAGAGAATGAGGCAAGCCCTGGAGCGAGACGCTGATGGGGTCCGCTTGTTTAAGGTGCTGGGAGCAGGTATCCGCGGCTGAAGTTTGGGACAACGGGGATAATGGCGATCAAGAAGTTTATCGCGGCTGTTATGGATTCCCATCGCAGCAAGAGTGGTTTCCCCACTGTGGATAGGATCATCTCGATAGGTATGTCCACGTCTCGTTTCCCCTAGCCGCTCCACAGCGGGTTCTTTGTATATACTTACTATCTGATCCACTTGGCATTACGTAGCGGCAGCAAGTCTTACAGTACAGCGATAAGTGTGCAAGCGGAAGCATCAAAAATAATAAAAACACAAGTAAACACTGAAGCCGTGTTGTTCGACTCGAGGTTGTTATGCTGTGTGCCGCGTGCCGCGCGTTCTGGTGATGTTTTAAGGATCCGGGGAAGTATTTCCCGCTATCTCATCTTATCTGCTATATAGCAAAGGAAACCTGGGTAATAAGATAGCTACAAACTGGTAGCAATGTGTGTTTATAAGCAGGTAATGGGCGAATAAGCACAAGGAGAACTCCGGGAAGGAGGTTATGGAAGATCAGTCAATGTCCGTAGCCACTATTTACTCGAGTGCAATTATAGCCCCGCATACGTCGCGCACGGGCTCGCTTGAAAGCAGGGCGGATGATCTTGCCAATGCCAATGTGAGGCGGAGTCATGTGTCGAGAATATTTATGCGCGGTTGTGGACTTGTAATAGGTGGTGATATACATAAGCAGTTGTTGTAAGACGCAGCGGTGGACGCAGGAGGCAGGAGACGAGAGGCTTTCATGCTCCAGTCGGGTCCCGTAAAGTTGAGTGGTGAGTTGAAGTCCAGTATGGATGCGAGCGTAGCCAGTAGCCGTGGTAGTACGTGTACACTGGATACACTACAGCGCCTTAGTGTCTCACTGGTTGCATATCGTGCTGTTTTGAGTGCAGCATACTTCTCGCCGAGACCAATGCAGCGCTCTAATAATACCTACCTTGGTGCTCTCCCAGAGTATGCCAGAGCCATTCATTATAAACAAATTGGGGGTGGAAAATGACCGCCGCCAGCCTCGAGAATTTTCTGGCTTCTGGTTTGGTTTTGGTTTGCCTTGCTGTTGTTGTCGCGCCGGCGAAACGTGAATGAGGCAGCCAATGAGAGGAGGCAATGGGTTCGAACCAGTGGGCAGCTTTTGGCCAGCGACTTGTCACCCCCCTGTAACCCAAAGAAGAGCGGGTGGTCCACTGGCTGATCCGTGTCTGATCTTCCTTGAACTGGAGTTGCAGTGTGCACGTCCAATTCATCAAGTCGACTCGAGCAACGTGGACGAAGGCCTGTCAATGTTGCTTTCTTTGCCAGCTTTCCTGGGCTTCCTGGGCTTCCTGGGCTCCTGGGCAGATCCTGGGCTAGCTGGCTTGCTGGGCTCAGTCAGATAGGTAAGGTATTTGACGGCATCGGTTGACGCGACTGGTTTGTCAACTTCCCCATTCCCCATCCACCATCCACCACAGGCAGCTTTCTCCGGTGCGGCCCAGAAAGCTCAGGTGGTTTGCCACCAAGGCCCCTCCACAAATTTGGAGTCGAGTCTAGAAGTGCCAACTGTACTTTAGCCTTTGGACGGTACAGCACTGTATGCAAATGCAATACGATGCGGTGCAGTGCACCAGGTAAAGCAAGTAGGTATTGATGGGCAGTAGTGGGAGGTATGCAATATGCTGTGCTCACAACTCATGAACTGCATTTGCTGCTGTCTCAGACAGGGAAGATGAGGGTAGCAAGACCAGCCAGGTCTGACTGATCACCGACAGACAGATTGGCTGCATGGGGGGGCTTACGGCAACCGAGTCGATATATCTTGCACACCGCTGTCTCTGGTCCTTACCTAGTCAGTCAGTCAGTCGGGTCATAGGATACTGCAACTGCACGGCCGTCAACCGTCCAGTCCTTTGTTTGCCCAAACTTACTTTATTCTTCCTCCCCGACTACACATACTGTGCCCGGAAGGGATAGTGCTTGGCTTGGCTGGCTTCAACCCTCTCTATCTTTTACCCACTCCATCTGAACCATCCAATCACCCCCGATCGAAGGATGTGATGATCCGCCGTCCCGGCAGTCAGAGTGCATCCCGCGTGCGCCGTGCTGCAAGCGCACACACCCAGCGCATTGTGGCCAGGAAGACCATGCATCCTTTTAATGTGGTTCTCCCTCTTTTTCCAGGTCAACCCTGATACCCATTTGCCTCGAAACTGGAAGACTGGTCGGCTCTGATTCTAAGGTTGAGACATCCACGATCCACCCATTCTTTGTTCCAATCGGCCGTTACATGGTGTCATTCCGTCCAATAGCTGCCCAGTGAGGCAAAAACCTTCCTCTCTCTCCTCCTTCCCTTTCGCATCTGTCAATATTCTTTTCTATTTTCTATTTTGCAATTTGCTCATAGGTTTCTCTGACCTCTCTTGTGTCCGAGCTTCAACCACTCTGCTCCCTGTGCTTGCTCCTACACCTCCCTGGCTTGGTGTCCTGTCACACACCGCATCTGCCGGAAGCAACGATGTCTGCTTTCTGAAGTGTGGAAATATCCTGCTCAGACCCCCAACAGACTCATCGCCTGCACCTCTTTTTGTTCTCATTACTCTTTCACACATAAATCGCCGGTGATCTCTGGTCTGTGTCCATTCCCTCCATCTTGGTCGGTCCGTCACCAACTATGATCAATGGAGGGTTGGCATCTTGGAGGGACTGCCATGGAGCGGTCATCAAGCGCCTCCTCCGTACTCGATCATAGGCATCTCGCTTATCCGACCCAGGCTGAAAGAGGCAAACGCTACGTTGATGGATACGACTGTCAGATCTCGTCCTATGACGAGAATTTGGTGCGGCAGTCAAAACGAGCACGATTGACAAGCCATTTTCAGCAAACAGAACGGCCAGCTTTCTTCGTCATCAAGGAAGCCGGCGTCCCCTATATGGTATCAGACCATAACCCCTATGACACAGGTGTAGAGAGGAGGAACCCGTTCGACGAGGTCGGCGAAGGCGTCAACTTTCAGGTTATTCCCCCAGCACATGAGCACAATGGCCTTGTTCACCAACGGACGCCAAATGGGATTTCGATAGCTGTTGACGACGGCACGTTTGAGAAATCGGATGTCGAAATGAGCCGGTTTGACGACTTGGCAGCTCGCAGGGTCGAAAGGCACGTCCTGCAGCGATCTCGACGGGGCCGTAACACCAAGGTCGAACGAGTTCTAAGGAGCCTTATTTCACCAAGGTCTCCAGGTCAGGAGTTCACGCTCGACAACAACGCTCTCGAGAGCATATTTTACGCCGCAAATGAAATATTCTTCTTTGGCAGTCTTAAGGGTCGAGTCGATTGGGACTGGTCTGATCGTTCTAATGCCAAGTTCTGCAGCAGAATTATTGGAACCACGGCATTGCGGGAGGCTCATACCGGAGAAATCGAAACCCTCATCATTCTCTCCCACCATTACTTGAGGGATAAGAGATATAATCGAAGGCTGCTCATTTCTACGTTCCTGCACGAGATGATCCACAGTTACCTGTTTGTTCACTGTGGTCACGACGCTCGGCGCTGCGGAGGGCATACTGACGGCTTTCGCCGCATCGCACGTCTTATTGACGACTGGGCTGGGCCCGAAATACTGTTTCTCAGTAATATGGAGGCGGATTTGGACGCTTTCCGTGAACCACAAATTATACACGATCAAAGCGACGTCCACAGCAGTTGCAGTATGCAGTTGCCCCGGCATGATGACTGGGCTTTCCCAATGATCCGGTCCAAAAGTGCTTGGGGTGATATACGTTGATTGGAATCCCAGAGCTTGCAAGAAGAAGCGAGCCATCTTGATTCCAATGTATTTGTTTTGCTTCGCATTAGCGTTTTACTGGGGAGCAAAGGGTTTTCTTTTGTTTATTTTGGACAGCATGGCACCGGCGTTCCATGTCCATGGGCTGTTTGGCATTTCTGGGAGGCACATTGTTCCATGGGCGTGCTAGATCTGGGGCGCATCATCTGTCATCTTGTAGATACTCCCTATCTGTGTATAAGACTCTCCATCTGGGCGGCTTCAAGGGGTTGCTTGGTGTTCTGGGATACGGTGGTTTGGATACTATTCTTTGTAGAATTTCTAGATCAGCCAAAGAGACTGGTCTATACATATTACGATGGGCATACAATCACTCATCTACCTACTACGTGTATTACCTACCAAAATATATTACGAACTTAACTTGCTATCAGATCAGTTCAGTTACAGTGTCTCATGAGCCCTCTCTGAGGGTCGAATGCTGACTTGAGGCTGTCATTTGTGCCTTTCACTCAAGCCAGGCGAAAGGGGGCCAGTCAATCAGCAAGCATGTGACAAGCAGGCAGGCAGTCGGTGTGAAACAGCCTTTGATCCCCATAGCCTGCTTATTTCAAGGCGTAAAAACTAGGACCCACTCGCCTTGCCTGGAAGACGCATGTTATGCATCAACATGTAATAAAACGACCCATGTCATGCCGTTGTTGGAGCCCGAGGTCCAATTGAATGAGTGGCATACCCTTCATTCGAGCTTACCAGAGTCATACATGCCATGACAAGCACGCCCGATGCTGAAGAGGTAGGATATGGTAGTGGACATGCCAGCTGATGAGAGCAAAGTAATGTCACGGGCGATACTGGGAACCCCAGTGGACATGGCCGCCCTGCCCAAAAGGTCTGTGGGTATGCATTTAGACGGGTAACTCTTGTTCTTCATTCTGCTCTGCCTCTTCTCCAACTTGAGGTATGGTGTGTACCTGCTAAGGCCCTGGGTAAATTCGTATGAAGTTACAGCGTCTCAACAGGGTCTCGATGGTAATACATGATATCAAGGAGAAGGGTGAGTTTTCATTTGGTAGGTTCTACATCAAGGAAGTGAGATTGAACAGTGAACTCTCTTGTTTCCAGGTGCCTGGGCCGTGTGATTCCATCTTGCTACGGGTTGTGCATACGATAATTAGGAATAGCAGTGATTGGAGAACTCTCATGTAATGGTAACATGCTCTCATGTCACAGAGTTTATCCTCTATGTAGGCCCTTGCCGGGGGTTGCATTGCTACGATTAATTTATGGTAAGACGGATATGTGTGAAGAAGAGGAGGGAAATGCATTATCTCCTAGCAAAACCCAATATATCGGACTGACAAGGGCTGATGTACGGTGAACACATTTTGTATGACCTATAGGAAGTAAAACAAGGGGAAAATTCAATTGCTCGTGGTTCTGTTTACCTTGTGCAAGTGCTTTTGGAGTTGGGTATCCCGTTCCTAGGAGGCCATGGACTAAATAGGGGTCGATCTCGTCAAGCAAGGACTGAGAACGAAATTCAGCCCCACGAGAATGTTCAACATTCTTGTCGGGACGAGTTTCGTTATCGTTTCGTTCCTTGCGTAAATCTATAATCAGAAATTAATAAGGATGTCAAAGAACTGCATGACTGCGTACTGGACTTGGTGAACCATCTAGACCATCAAGAGGTGGGCCACAAGCTGTATCCAACCCAACCACACTAGCAACTGTGAACGTGATGTGAAGCCAAGGTGAGGATGTGACAGTTTTTGATTGTTTAGAACATAACAATCACATGTACGGACTGGCACGATAGAAGGGAAGCATTGTTACTGCAACACAGCACCAGTTGATGTGCTCTACCTGATCGCCGAGAGAGCTTCCTACCTTCTTGCATGCAACAACCCAAGAGGAATCGCCGACGGCTGAACGGTCAGCAACATAATCTCAACACCATACTCTGCTCATGCATCCTGTCTAATTCCTCATCACCAGACGACTGACTGCATCGTCTGGAATTGTTGTTCTTCTTTTGGACCATCTTGGGGTCAAGGAACGTCACTGCCTTTTCTCCACATCACCACATCAGTCGTACCTTCCTTCGTTCTTTACATCAGTGCCGGCACCGTTATTTCCTCCGTCCGCACACCTTATTTCGACCCTTATTGGCATTGATACATCTTTCATCCAGATCCGTCTTGACTAAGTGGTCGTCACAAGTTCGAGCACGCTAGGTGCTGATAGCTTGCTTGCGATCGTCAGGTTAGTACACCCTCATCCAACATTTCACCCCTTCCAACCGGCCTGTGAGCTCACAAATATTTTTACAGGGTTGAAAGTGCGTGGAAAGCGCGTGGAAAGTGCCTACCTGTCTTTGATCAACGCCTTGTTCTTCTTTCCTCGCACTTTATTGACCGAGGCAAGTGACTGCCCTCGAACCAAGGTCTTGGACATGCACGGAGTTCGTGACTAACACGTAATCGCTTCCAAGGTTTCACTGCCAGTTACGATGGCAGGAAGCAGCAAACGCCGTGAAGAGGGCGAATTCTTCCCCTCTTTCCTCAACGAGTCACCTCCGGAGCCTGTACCTGAGCAGACTCCTGATCGACCCAAGCGAAGTCTGACACCCCGTGGCCATATCTTCCGCGACTTCGGCGAGGCCCACCGTAACATCACGGGAAACAACCGGCTCAAGTCGAATAACCCATTCGCAACCCCGCCTCATGACTCTAGCAATGACATTCCGCTGCAAGACCTTTCGAGTCCCACTCTGCCTGGCAGCAATGGAAAGATGCTCGGTAACCAAACGCCTCGTAGACCCTCCGACTTTGTGTCTGAATATCCTCAGCGCTCCGATCATGGAAGATCCCTCACGAGCAATCGAAGCTTTTCTTTGTGCGCCCCTTCAGAGGCCTTCGAGACTGTGTCTTCCCTAAGCTCAGAAGACGCCACATACGAAGCGCGCGCCAAGAATCAAACCACCGATATCTCTAAGAGTACTGTTGGGAAGATCCTAGATCAGTATGTCGAAACAGGCATCGGAAGACGGTCAAGTTATGGTAGCCTCGAGAGAGATTTTGTTCTTGCTCTTCCGAAGCTGCGAGGCCACAATCAGGATGGTAGCCAACCAACGCAATCGCACTCGAACTCCTCATACCAAAGACTGTATGCCAACGGGAACGGCATTGTAGGCTCGCCGGCAGTAAGTTTAACTCCCCAGTACTCAAGGCGGCATGTACTGACTATGAAGAAGGATGGCCGTCATATCAAGCCACTCCTGTCGACGCCTACCCACAACGTGTCACCAAACAGCTCAACATTAGACTTGCCTGAAGGCGATACAAAGATTCGCACGAGGCCGTCGTCCCATGAGGACATTACTATTACCGAATCGGATCCCTCCTTCATCGACGAAGACACATTGAGATACTTGAGACATAACCACCGCAGCCTTCTGCCCTCGCCATTGCGGGTTCCATCTGATGCTAATGACGTGTTTGCTGATCCGATTCGCAAATCCGATCAATATGTTGGAGCCATTTCATCAATGGAAGGGGGCAGCTTTTTCGAGTCGCAAAGCGATCCCTTCAAGTATGACAGCAGAGAATACAGAGAAGCTCTCCAAGCAGCCCGAGAGCGAGAAGTCAGCCAAGCTTTGGAGGTTGGGGTTGACACGGAGTACGCTCTCACACATACTGAAAACATGCCAGCTGGGAAAGGTGCCGTGACAACCAAGGATGAGGATACCATCCCTACCCCCCCGCCCACACCTGGGTCAATCAAAGGGGAGTTTCTTTGATGCCACAACGTTGGATGCTCTGCGTGGCCATGGGCCAAAGCCGCCTTGCGACGAAAGTGAGATCAGGATGATAGTTATGACACTGGCCGCACAGGGGCATGTTCTCAACAATAATGAGGCACAGAATCACCTGTTTGGTTCAGCACACGTCGAGAGGGACAGTGCTACACCTGCTCGAATCCCCAAGGAGGCGACGAAAGAGGGTGACTGGGTCACAGAGGCGACCAGTGAGGCTGAATTCGACACTGGAGCTACTGAACAATCCGGTGACAATTGCGGCGTCATTAAAGCCACAGGGAGCAGTGTTGCTGACGTCTCTGATCACGAGAGTGACGGGGCACCACTACGAAGATTCAACTCGCGTAACCACATTCTCCACCATCCGCCGGGCGCTGTGCATGCATCACCGGAGAGATATAATGTCCGCGACTTCAAAGACAGCAACCGGAGGGTCATGCTCCCTAAGCCGAACCTTCCGCGTCTCAATGGGTTTGCCCAAGATTCGCTACGGGTTAGGCCAGATGTTCCCTCTAGGCCAACTCTGCACCCATTTCCTCCGAACATGCGTCCACAAATATCAAACCCCTTCACACGGAGACGAAGCAGGTACCAGCGTGCTGAGCCCAGTAGCTACTTCAGCTATGCGAGAGATCGTACTAAGGCGTCCAAGTACGAGTTTCGTGACTCGGCTTCCAGCTATGGACAAGCAGGCTCCATGGGACAGGCTAGTGGAGGCACCTATGACACTCTACCATCTACCTCAATGGGTTCGATTAACACACACGAGGTCCTGGAGTTGGCCAATTCACAGACAAATCGGCACGACAAACAACCTGAACCTCATACAGGGGTCCGGAAACCTGCTCCTGGTCATGATCGTAACATCGAGGATGCGTATTTCGATCCCGGAGAGCGTCGTCAAGCAGTGGCGACTTCCAGTGTCCCAGACAACAGCACTACTCCAACAGGCCGAACTTTTCCGTTCCCTCTTTTGGACTTAAATGAGGCACAGGATTTGCAGCGAAAGCAGAGGGAAAGTGGTGCCACTGATGAAACCGAGGACAGCACAAGAAGATATCAACGTGCAATGAGTGGCACAACTGGCCGCAATGTGTCCACGCCCACTCAACTTCAACAGCCACGCCGTGCTTATATTCACCGAGATTCAAGCGCAAGGCGGTATCGACGGGCTTCTACGCTCTCTTCGAACTTCGCGCCACCTGCTTGGCTGGCAGGTAGAGACGGATTTCCGGGTAAGTAATTATAGTATACAAACAAAGAACACAGCTAACTGCTTTAGGTACACCTCCACGAGAGCGCGGCTCTGCTACGTCCACCACAAACTATAACATCGGAAGCTCAAGGGCTCCTAGATTCAAGTGGTTCACCATTGGCCAACTACCGCGCCGACCACGGCTACTTCCAGTCGACAAGAGTGCCAGAAGGAATGGTGGCCATGCAGTCGATGAGCCTAGCGTCAGCGACGTTGAATCTGCCGAAGCCAACACCGTTTCTCCTTGGGGCCGTCAGCGACGTAAGCAGTTCTTTTACATGACATTGGTCTTGTCTATCCTTCCTTTCTTTGGGATCATGGCATTGCATGGCTCTTTCAACACACTGCTTGCATCTTACACGGACGGCAAGGCTTTCCGTTTCACCAAGAAGCAGAGGGATACGATCAAGTTGATGCTCGTGACCGAGGCAGTAGTTTACATTCTTATTGCCATTGTTGTCATCCTTGTCCACGTCTCATAGGCTAGTGGCTGCGTCATCTTGGGACAGTGTAGAGTGAGGACTATTTCCTGCTTTACGCACAGGCTGACACTACGACGCCCTTCCTCCAGCCCAGTTTCACACAAATGCAACAAGGGAAGAGCAGTATGGAATCTACCAAAATGTCACCAAGACCACTCTTTGCCATCGCTCTTCTCTAATTCGGTGGCCAATATCTCGCCAATCACCGAATTTATGGCTTGGCATACTCAGGTCTGCTGCATTCCTGGGGGACCCCGTGGAGCCTTGTAAAAACAACAAAAAGGTCAGGTGCATCCGGAAGCACCTGAGATATGTATGTTGGCGTCGCTTTACGCTCACTTTTACCCACTGGACGTCCACCAAAAGCTCGAGGGTGGGTTGACAGGATTTTCGTACACACATACACTCCTTTATTTCTGTTCTGGCTCCCAAAGTATGCCATCGTCATTCTCTTGTCTTTTCTTTCGTTTCTCTTCTAGTCGCCAGCTTGCGGTTGTTTACTTGATGAGTGCTGTTCACGATGGTAGATGTTCGCTAGCAACACGATATAGTGTTGCGAAACTACTTGGATTTACGCCCGGATGACGGCGTTCAACACCCGGCTAGACCTTTTTGGGGTTCTCTTTGTCTTGCACAATCTGGTCTTCCCCTTGGCGTTTTCGGACGATACCAATCTTGGAGGACAAAAGCAGGTAGCTAGCTATTGGTTTCCTCTTTTGCATGAGAGGAGGTCTGGTGAAGCTTCGTGGAAATGGATCACATCACATGAAATGGAATGGGCATGGATGCTGGGAAAATCTCAATGATTCGTATATAGACGCGAAGGTGGTTCTATGAATTGTGTTGAAGACTTATTTGTTGCTTGCACATGTGATCGAGTGTGATATGGTAGATGATCGCTTCAATTTTTGTCTCCGATACAGTCTCCGATGCAGGCTGACTGAGGCGGTTCGACAGGTGTGCAATCGTTTCAATCATACTGTGTCTTACTGGCAATGCCTTCATATTTTTCAGATTTGAACTGAACATGTGGACATTGGCTTTACTGGGCAGTAGTGAAAAAGACTTTTTGATAGCAATCGATAATATAGTTTCACCCCACCATGCTGTCTGCCCAAGCAAGGTCGCATACAGACAGTCGGACAGATATGAGTTTCGATAAACTAACAACTACATACACAAATAACCCATGAACAATAGCTAATAGAAATTAAATGGTATTATCCTGCACAGCCAGAATATGCACACACATCCCTTCTTCTTCTTCGTACCTTAACTTTTCCTCGGTAAGCGGTAGCAGTAACGCACCCGACCAACAGCAGCAGTCGGCCAGTCCATAGTGGCACATGGATACTTACAGGCATGCCAAATCTGGCTATCCTGGTTAAATGAAGTAACAAAGAGGAGGAGGAAACCTGGCCTTGAAAAAGAAACACGGGCTTGACAACAAACAAACTCCTTGCACAATAAGCGCTTTTTTGCATAACATCCCACCTGTAACGCCTGACTATGCCTGAAACATCCAGTGTCCTCATGCGTTCCCCTTCTGGATAAGGATCCTTTCTCATTAGACGATTCGTACATATCAACCGTGTCTACTACTGTCTCGTAGCTACATTATGTCGTCGAGTCTTTGACAAGTGTGGGTGCTATCCTCCTCTTCTTGGGCTGGCTTCCGGCACCTCCATCATTCTCGCTCTCGCTCGCATCACGCTTTACGCCCGTGGCAGCTGCAGCAGCGCTGGCACTGCTGCCGCTTGGTCGGGGCGTTTCTGGGGGCGTCGTGATAGGGATGCCTGTGACCTTCCCGGAGCTAGCAGCCGCAATTCCGGGCACGTTCCCACCAATCAAGGTTGGATTTGTCATCACAGCTGCTGATGCCTGTGTGGTAACGGACGATGTGCTGTTCGACCGTGCTGGTGATGACGGCCTCATGCTAACAAAGCAAGCCGTGGTGGGCGGCGACGGTGCTGCAAATGAACTTGCGGAGTTTCGATGCTGATGCGAAACACCATGGAATGGTGAGGGCGGCGCAAAAGACGTCGGCGTCGGCAATGGTGTGGCTTGATTTGAAGATGCCGTGCCTGTAGATGCCTGTATCTTGGACGTAGCTACCTCGCCAGTATAAATCTGCCCTAGTTCTCCCGCCTCGAAGGATAATGTAGAGCAATATCCATCTGACGATGAAATAAGCAAAGTTTGACCGTCACCAGACCTATTAATTGTCAGTAGGTTATACACACAAGGGCGAATCTGTTTCAATAAACATACCATGCCAAGTCAGTGAAAGTAGCCAGATGGAGATTGCTAACAACACAGATGGGCGTCATTTGCTGTGTATCATACAGAAGGACCGAGTCTTGTGTAGCCACCGCATACATCACGCGATAAGGTAGAGCGAAAGTTGGTTTGGGGCCCGGTGTGGACGCGCCCGTTTCCAGATTGAGAGATTTCGCTGGGGTGCCGTTCTTCTCTACTTCGGGGGCAGTTGCTGCTGCTGCTCCTGAGGTTGGCGGTGGTGGTGGCGGTGGATCCATCACTGAAGGCGCAGGAGATGGTTTTGATATCGGTTCAGGCAGCGCTGGGATTGGATCTTCCGCAGACGACGTGTCAATGGTGATATGCTTTGTCGCAGGGGGTTTTGCTGCCTAAGAGTGTACAGAATGGGCGAGCACTTGACGGCCACAGAGGGCTTCTTGTGACCGGGAAGATGTGCAATAGGTGGCTTGTTGATTCCACCTCGAGTGTAAATGTAGACGGTGTTAATCACCTCGTAGTTGTTTGTGGAACGAGCTCCTTCTGCCGTAACATGTTGAATTTGGTACTGGCCAGCCGGCGTAAGCAGAAGACTACCATCTGGGGTGAACGTCAAGCGTCTGAAGAAGGAAGTCAAAGTCTCGTTTGCGTAAAGACTAGCGTTCTTCATGCCCGAGCTGCTCGGTTTTGGCGACGGCTCCATGGGCATGACTGCCGGTAGCGGAAGTGAGGGAGCAGGCGAGACCGAACGCCTCGAATGGGAAGAGAAGGAAGACCGCCTGCTATGGCTGACCGCACTGGGAGGGTTCATGGGCAGAGGCACCGATGTTGGCGTGCCAGGTGCTGACGGGACAGGCGAACCAATGGAGGCCCCTGGAGTATCAGCAACGGCTGCGAGTTGCTGGCGATAATCGGGTGCCGCGGGGCTCTCTGAGGTAATGCGTTTCGGTGGCAAGTCCATCTTGGCGTGGCTGGCAATCTTGGTGGTTTTCTCATCGTGATTGTTTAAGGTGTACTGGCCGTCCTTGGTCTTAAGAGAGTAGATATGCACCGATCTGTCCGAGGATTGGGTTGCGATATACTCATTCAGAGGATCCCAAGTCACGCCCTGCACGTAATGGCTATGCTCGGCAATCTGTCGTACCAGGGAGCCGGTTCCTGCATTGTAGATCCGGGCCACATTGTCCATGCTTCCAATTATGAAGTAGGAAGCATCGGGGGACCAGGCAAGATCGTATATCTCGGCTCCCGTAGAGCGACACATGTGCTTCGCCCTCCATGTTTCCTTGTCCTCTCGTTGTTCGCTGCCAAAAACAGGCTGTGAGGTGTCTGAGGGAACCCAAAGAATCACGTTACCGTCGTCGCCGGCCGATGCAAGGACTTCGCCTATGAGCAGGAAAAACTACATGTCAGCAACACGTTTTGAGAGATAGTTAACAAGGCAGTGCTTACCCTTCGGTGCCCATCGTACAACATTGACAGCCTGAGAGTGTTTGGCCAGGGTCGACAGGTATTCGACCTTCCTGTCCTCGCCTTCACAGTCAACCTTCCATATGCGGACGTTATTATCCCCACCTCCAGTAGCGAGCCTGCCCTTGCCGTGCGGTTCGAAGTGTGCCGAGTAAATGGGGGAGTTCTGATCGTGCCAGTGTATAATCAATGGAGTGGACTTCATCTTGGCGACCTGGAAGGCATATGAGGATCGTGCACAGTCGAGAAAGGCTGCGATAGATGATGGGTCAAGTAAGTAGTATATGAGTTTTCGGTTTGATCGACACTCAGGAGGTCGTCGTGGTTGCTCACGAGCCTTTTTTAGAGTTGGTTGGCTGTTGCCCCGCGAGCCTCACCGAAGCGACGGGAGACGATTAAAGGCCGGGGAGCTGCTGGATTAGGTTGCTTGAGGCGTTGATAGGAGTGTTCTTGGTTGCCTTAGCTGGCTGGAATGTTAGGGATGGGAAACCCGTGTCTTAGCTAGGTTGGAGGCAGAAGCCCTGAGCTGAGGTCTCAGCTGGGAGGATGTCGGAAGACGATGGTTGATTGGCTGCAAGTCGATCCAATCCAGTCGACGAGGAGATGCCCAGTAGATTCCTGGTTGGACAATTGACGCTCGGGCAGAGCTGGGATGGGTTCTCCCTTTAGTATCGGGATAACAAGCTGAGGTGGTCTGGTAGGTTGTAGATTGGCAAAAGAAGATAAAACGACACGGGTGGCGGGTGGTTCGTGAAATTGAGGATGATGGGAATCGAGTGTTTGATGAAACTTGAATCGCCGTCCGTTTGTGCTGCGTCGAGGATGACAAGCGTTAATCAACCAATCAAGCACTGCTGATATAAAGGACATGCAAAAGGTTCTACACCACGCCGCAAGCTCAGTCACGGTCAAACAAGTTGAATTGGTTGATTCCCTGTCTTGCCCATGCAGTCAGTGCTGTAGCTGTAGCTGTATTAGGTTACCTACATGGACATTCCATCCAGCCCTGTTCTGGTGTGCCCGTCGCAGCAAAGACTCTCTCTCATTGGGCCTTTGCAGCTTCAGTTAATGGATGGATGGATCCATAGCGGGCAGGCGCGTCTGGGACGTGGGACGTGGTAAGGGACGTGTTCTGGCCGGACCAATCAACTGCACGCGTTGGATCCCTGGGGTCCGAGGTCAAAACTGCACTGTCAGGCTGGTCAGCAAGCATGCGCTTCTTTGCTCCTCGCTTTCTGGTTTCTGACACGGCGGCACTGTTCACTTTGACGATTCCAAAAGAAGGTTATAGGGAGATGGGACTGTGAGTGCGTATTAATGGATGTAGGTTATAAATTATTGTTTGCTATAGTAAGAATGATACCTCAGACCATCAAACGTTTTGTTAGCAAACCTACCTACGTTTCATCATCTAAGTCTAGCTGTCTAGATTCCTCCCTCTAGTGTCTACACCTTACATAGGTAAGCAGACGGGCTGGGCCCACGGGCCATCATCCTCATGTTGGATGTCAGCCACGCTTGTTACAGAGCATATCCAGGCCTCAACTATCTTCATAGCTGATCGCCGATACGTGTCACGCGGGCCGCATAACTTTTGTTTCCGGACAAAATGTTTTGCTCACATAAGATGTTATAAGCCAATATAATATGTGCATTTATATAGTAGGTACGTGCAGTACGGAGAGTGTATAGGGGCTACATTGATCTTATTCGTGTCCTAACGAGTGCTAGATTCAGCATTGGTTGGAATCTTCGGCGGGTCCAGCAAATATCATTGCGCTTACCCACCGTTCCAGCCGTTGAGAAATGTCGGGGCTGGGACATGTGCAAACTCACAACCCGATCATGCAAGTCTGATTGCATCGCCCATCTACGATTACACAACTCTACCATCCAGTCCTTGAAACTAGCTGGGACTTCCTGCGTGAAGGTTGGCTTGCTTGGATTTGCTTTGTTGCGCTACTGCTAGCTGTACGCGTACGGGCGGTTGCTCGATTGTCCAGCAGTGCAGTAGGCAGGTATGAAGCCAGGCACGGATACCCGGAGCCGGAGGCATCGGCCACCCATTGGAACTTTCGTCCACCTGTCGGAGACCCTGGGCGTTTCGGAGCTGCTTGTTTCTTTCTAAGCACGGACTACCTGATCCAGAGCTTAGTCGAAAATCTTTCTTACATCCTCGTATTGCCTCACTAGCTTATCGGTGTAGATGTTAACAAGAATTCGGTGCTCATCTCATATGCCTGTTGTAGGCCTGGAAACCCTCGCAGACTCTCAGGGTCACAGACAATGCAAACAGGCGCTGTCTCAAGCTTACGAGAACGGCTGCGTGCCGTATTCTTCTCGCATAGCCTTATTCGTCTTGCTGCAGGGCTCAAACGGCTTATGAACCGCCTTTGCATTTGCGGCGCACTTCTGCCCAACGAGACTGGCCACTGGCGAGGAAGATCCTACATCGAGGCCTAGGGCGGTGTGATACTGGTAGGCTTTAGGCGCCCTAAGCAGACGCATGTGTCCAATGGCCAGACGGGTCAGACTCACTATCGGCCCTGCGTGCAGCAAATAAGCAATTTGTTTCCTATGTGCTAACCTTGAGGCCGCGCCCCAATTTCTGCTATAAGACACCGGGTCTATCCTGCCTATAGATACTAGCACTAACATAAGTTGGTGGTGCGGGCGCAGCAACCACCTTGCCACTTTCCCTATACCTATCCATTGGCAAGGAATCGAATCACGGGTAGTAAAACGACTCGATCATATCATATTACAACAACCAGGCATGTATGAAATTCTACGAGGGCCGTACGCATTCGAAACATGTAATGATATGACCCAACCCAGCCATTCCTCTCACGATTGTAACAATTGTTGTTGGGGGCCAATGTTGCTACAAAAGGAGTTCTGTTATCCCCCTAATTGCGGCACTGTAGACAGTCAGATAATATATCGTTCGTACATTAGCGTCAGCACCATCCATTATCATCTGATCAGATGCACGCATAACCGCGTCATCAGTGCAGGCCGTTTCTCCTTGGAGCCCGGTCATGCCTTAGACCCGATCGCCGTTGAAAAACATCTCGGGGACTATAGCAATGGCAAGAATCAGGGTAATGCTATATTATATCAGATTTCGTTTGAGGAGTATCTTACTGCCTCATACAGAGTGACGTGGCTTATCCTCCATGTAGGTATCTATGCAAGCGCTGATGGTCCTAGATGCATGCTGTTTGGCAAAGTAAGGGGCCGGAGTCGGACTTGTGCATCTATTTATCTAGCTATCCTATGCACTTTTGTAATTCATTTCGAGTCGTGTTCTATCACATTGGTCTGCCGACCACCCAGTTTTGCCTACCACTTAGCATATAACCGAGATGTAAGTAAGCTGCGGTGGAACCCAGCGCTGCCAGACGCATGCAGGGCTCATAGTCACCATCTGCTTTTGCCAACGGTTGATATTGTCTTTCAGATTACGGGCTCAACAGAAAGACATAGGTTGGAACATTCTAACATGGGATTTGTCGACGGCCATGATGAAACGGATGCACAGCAGCAATCAGATTGGGTCCCCGGCCAATTAGAGGCTGCTCAGTGAGTGAGTGGGTGGATGTCAAATGCAAGCACTTATCGGGTTGTCCAATGCCCTCTTCACTTTTCTCCAATCTACCACTACTCGGCCGTATGTACTGCTCGGCCTACCTACTTTGTCACAAGTTGCTACAGTCTTACAGTGCAGTGCAATGCTTGCGACTTCTCGAATCGCACCTAGAAACTAATCTAGGATTTGATGTGCTTCACGACCGTCACCTTCTAATCTTGGGATAGGTAGCACTTCGGGTATGTATCCACTCCAGACCTAGCCTCTTCGCCCGGTGGGTACTGGCGGCAAGGGACTGACAGCAACTGTGACCTTCGGCATCCGAGGGCGATATCCTGGCCGCCTTGCCGCGCTCTCGCCCCAACTCCTTGACGAGTCGACCGTCTTTCACGCCACGGGTGGGAACGGCCAAGGAGAGTGAACGATGCAGTTTGTCAGCGCACGCCAGGGTCCCCCAACCACCCTATCTCCATATTCTTTAACCTAAAACAAAATAAGGCATCTGACAGCATGAGTAGCCTTGTAGAGGAGAGAGCCCTTGAGCCCTTCTTCGGCGCCCGGGGGCTCTAACCTATCACGCCGGGCAACGCACCGAGTCGGAGCTGAGTGGCCCACAGGCTCTGCCTGGCTGGTGTCTTCGCCTTCGTACCCATTGGCGAATCGAACTTCTGGTGGTGCTTCGCATGACTGGGGTGCATTGGATGGCACTAGGGGCGTTTGGCGGGGGGGGAGGGGAGGGTGGCACCCTTCATCCATACCTCACACATGTATTCCTGTCCTGCATCGGATGGGGTCAGGGAGCTGGGAAAGGGAAATCTACCAACTACCTAGCTTGGATACCGCCTTCGCCGCAATGAGTCAACCGGGCAATAATAGTCATAAAAATTCCGGTCTCACGCTCACCACTTTCCCAAGCAACACAGGCGAATTAGCTCAGAGTGATATGTGTATGTACATTTGTAGCTGTGCTGTTCGTCACATATTAGGCAAGTGGAAAGCGTTCTAGGATTGAATCGTCCGGTTGGCTTTATCATCTTTTCAACCTATCTAGAATTCCCGAACGGTCAAGGTCCGAAGATTTTATGTACTGCAGCTAACTTATCGATCGCAAGCGGCCCCATAACCGGGGTCTTTTCCAACCTCTTAATTGCCTGCCTTGTTCTGTAGCATATTTTTCTTTTCTGGTTGTTGTTTTATTTCCTACTCTTTGGGGATCCTCTCACTGCTAAGAAGTAAAATAAAACTCAGAGATAAAGAGGTTTCTACAGACTTGGTTGATCTTGGCGGATTCGTAACTGGAAGATTCGGCGCTCGGCGCTGGTACGGTACTTTACGGACGACATTCGCCTGAAGAGGTAAATTCCAAAAAATGTCGGCCAATATTGGCTTCTTGGGAACCTCTGCAGCCAGCGTGGGGCTGATCGCACTCTTCACCACACCTGCCGTCATCAGATTGGTCCTGCAGCTTCGAAACCGGGATGCGAAGACGTCAGATGTCTATGAAGACGAGGACGGCAAGAGCACACCTGAAGCCGTCAGAGCTTTCAGCGCAAAGGTTCCAAAAGCTTTCATTCTGCTCTTGTCCCTAGTCGGCTTAGGCCTCTCGATTGCATTGTCTGTGCTCTCCACCCTCGATGAGGGAAAAGGTCTCTTCCTCGAGAACTGGCTCGCCGTTTTAGCTTGGGTAAGTTCATTGTGAATTATAAGCATTCTTGGGTTATAATCAGGCTCTCTGCTAAACCGTATCATTGCAGGCACTTCTATTCTTGCAGTCGATATGCATTGCAGCAAGCCACCACTCTGTCACGGCCTATGATTTAGGTCTGTATTCGGCACTTTCGTGCGTCGTTCTAGCTGCGTCACTAGCATTCCAGGATAACCGAGTCGCACAAGATCTACTCAAGCACAATAAGGCTGCTTTCATCCTTAGGGTCATTGAGATCGCTACCATTGTCGGTCTAGCCTTCGCCAGCTTGTCCGTGCCAAGGCGTCCGGATGTCTTCCACAATGACCAGCTTGTCGATAGATATTATACCAACTCTGCATGGGCTCGCTTCAACTGGAGCTGGCCGGCCAACGTGCTCCAACATGCCGCAAAGAAGAAGTCCCTCGATCTGGCCGATCTCCCAAGACCGGACCACTTTACGAGGGCCAAGGAAACCACAGCTGACTGGGAGAGCCGCGGGTTCACAGGTCCGCTGTGGCAATCCATCATTCTCGCCCACAAATGGATGTTCGCTCTCCAGTGGTTTGCGACCCTGGTAACCTCGTTCCTGAACTTCGCCCCGCAGTGGTGCGTTCTGCAATTGCTTCGAATCCTCGAAAGGCGCACAAACCGCGAGCCCCTTGGATACGACGCCTGGATCTGGGTTATCTGGATTGCCGTGGCCATTATCGCCCAATCATGGGTGGAGTCTCAAGTCTTCTGGATGTCATGGGCCGAGTTATGTGTTCCTATTCGAGCTCAGTTGTCATCTCTTATTTTCAAGAAATCAATGAGACGGAAGGATACCAAAGGCGCAGGGAAGAAGAAAACGCAGGATGCCAGCGCTACTGAACCCACCATTGCCGGACCGTCTGGCGAATCTACCGCCACTGATAAGCCCGACACGGAGGAGACTGAAGAGGACCAGCTTAAGAAGAGCAAGCAGAGCACCGTCAATCTGATTGGAGTAGATGCAAAACGCGTTTCCGATTTTGCATCCTTCAATTTCTACTTCCCAGGCAGTGTTTTCAAGCTGATTGTATCGCTGGTGTTCCTGCTGGATCTATTGGGCTGGCAGGCTCTAGTGGCGGGATTCTCTACCATGCTCGCTATCATGCCCATCAATGCTTTCTTCAGCAAGCGATACTCGGCTGCACAAGACAAGCTAATGAAGGTTCGCGATGAAAAGATGGAAGTTGTCTCAGAGGCACTTCAGGGCATTCGTCAAATCAAGTTTGCCGCCCTTGAGCCGCAGTGGGAGAAGAAGATTGGAGAAGTCCGCGAGAGGGAGCTCGACAGTATATGGAACGCATTCATCAACGATGTCATGCTGATCGGATGCTGGCTCACCAGTCCCATCATGCTTTCAGCTGTGGCTCTTGCGGTATATGCCGCTCTCCATGGAAGTCTGATTCCCAGCGTGGCATTCGTCTCTCTTGGTGTATTCCGCGCACTGGAGGTCACACTTTCCATCATCCCTGAGCTTACCACGGATCTCCTAGATGCCTGGGTCTCCGTTAAACGTATCGATGAATATCTTCAGGGCGCAGAGATCGTCAAGTCAACCAAGGAGTCCGAGGAGATTACTTTTGACGATGCAACGATTGCCTGGCCTGCCGACGAGAAAGACAATGACGACCCTGACAGATTCATTCTGAGCAACATCAACGTTACATTTCCCAAGGGTGAACTGTCCGTTATCTCTGGTAAGACGGGCAGTGGAAAGAGTCTTATGCTATCAGCTATCCTTGGTGAAATAGACGTGCTATCAGGTTCCATCAGCCGGCCCAGGGCTCCTCTGCTCAGCGAGAGACATGATACGAAGGCGAACCCTGGCAACTGGATTTTGGCAGGCGCTATTGCTGTGGTGGCCCAAATTCCATGGATCGAAAATGCTACTATCAAGGAGAATGTCTTGTTCGGACTGCCATTTGACGAACATCGCTACCACACGACCCTCGAAGTTTGTGCTTTGAAGAAAGATATTGAGATGTTCAGCGACGGAGAAGAAACGGAAATCGGCGCAAACGGCATCAACCTCAGCGGTGGCCAGAAGTGGCGTATTACCTTGGCGCGTGCAATCTATTCGCGAGCAGAAATTCTTGTTCTGGACGATATCTTCAGTGCTGTTGATGCCCATGTTGGACGTCACATCTTTGAGAAATGCCTCAATGGTGAGCTCAGCGTTGGCCGAACCCGAATTCTTGTGACGCATCATGTTGCACTTTGCGAACCCAAGACGAAATACCTCGTGGAACTCGGCGAGGGTGGTGTCCTTCATGCTGGCCTCAAGTCGGAACTTGAGGAGGACGGTACTTTGCAACAGATCAAGAGCCATGAACAGACGGAAGCCGAGATTCAGGCTGATGCAGATGCAACCATGGTAAACTCGGAGGAAACATCTCAAGCTGATGAGGAGCAAGGAGAACCTCTCGCGAAGGTGCCCTCGAAAAAGCAAGCCCGAAAGTTTGTCGAAGAAGAAGGCCGCGAGAAGGGTGCCATCAAAAAGCACGTCTACGCTACCTACCTGAGCGACAGCGGCGGTTGGTTCTTTTGGACAAATGTTATACTCTTCTTCGTGTTTGTTCAGGCCTTGACCGTGGGGCGATCATGGTGGTTGAAAATATGGACTGGTGTCTATGAAGACGAGAAGACGCAAATGCACGCCTCGCAGGAGGCATACGCATACTCAATGAACCTCCAGCAGACCAGCTTTCAGCCAACCAGCCTCCACAGACTCATGCAACCGGTTGTAGAGCCTAACCGTGGCATTGCCTATTACCTGGGCATTTATGTTGTGCTAGCTGCAGCCAGTGCATTGCTCGGCACCGTCCGCTACTACTACATCTTCTGCGGATCTATCAGAGCGTCGCGAAAGCTCTTCGCTCGATTGAACTTCGTCATTTTGCGATCGCCTCTTCGATGGCTCGACACCGTTCCCGTTGGACGAGTGCTGAACCGGTTCACCGCTGATTTCCACTCCGTTGATACCCATCTGGCCTACTCTCTGGCGTTCGGATTTGCCGCGTTTCTGAATCTGCTAGGAGTGATTGTCGCAGGCTTGTTTGTCTCGCCCGTCATTCTCGCTCTTGCGGCCCTCCTTCTGTTCATCAGTGCGTTCTACGCTATTCAATATCTTCACGGCGCCAGACCGGTCAAGCGCCTTGAAAGCACAACAAAGTCTCCCGTCTTTGAACAGTTCGGCTCGGCTCTGAGTGGTGTGGCCACCATCCGTGGCTTCGACAAAGCGCCCGTCTACGTGGACCGCATGTACAAGAAGCTGGACGACTGGACTGTTGCTACCTGGCACCTGTGGCTGTTCAACAGATGGATGGGCTGGCGTATGGCTGTTGTAGGATCGTTCTTCGCTAGTTTCGTGGCAATGCTCATCCTCCTGACTCCGGATATGGACTCCGCTCTTGCGGGTTTCGCCCTGGCTTTTGCATTGGACTTCTCGTCAATGGTCATGTGGACTATCCGTCACTATGCCAACATTGAGCTCGAGATGAACGCGGCTGAGCGTGTCGTCGAATACACGGAGCTCCCGACGGAAGATCTTGGTGGCGAGGATGCGCCGGCGGCTTGGCCGACCGAGGGACGCGTCGAAGTCAACGATCTTGTCGTCGGTTACGCAGAGGATCTTCCGCCTGTTCTGAAGGGACTGAGCTTCAGCGTAAACCGTAACGAGAGAGTCGGTGTTGTCGGTCGCACCGGTGCCGGTAAATCTTCGTTGACCCTAGCGCTCTTCCGATTCATCGAGGCACGGTCCGGAAGCATCTTCATCGATGGCATCGACATCTCCAAGATCAAGCTCCACGACCTTCGATCGCGCCTTGCCATCATCCCTCAGGACCCCGTGCTTTTCTCCGGTACAGTCCGCACGAACCTGGATCCCTTTGATGACCACACGGATGCCGAACTCCTCGACTCGCTCCATCGCGTCCACCTGGTCGCCGAGAACGAGACTTCGCCCGGCACTCCCGCCGTCCCCGACTCTGGCGATTCGGCTACCGGTCAGCGGTCTAACACCAACATTTTCCGAGATCTCAAGTCCACCATCTCGGAGGGTGGCCTCAACCTGTCTCAGGGCCAGCGCCAGCTCCTATGCCTCGCCCGCGCCATCGTGTCGCGCCCTAAGGTCATGGTCCTGGACGAGGCCACGAGTGCCGTCGACATGACGACCGACGCGCTGATCCAGCGCTCCATCCGCGAGGAGTTTGACGACAGCACCCTCATCGTCATCGCGCACCGCCTGAGCACGATTGCCGACTTTGACCGCATATTGGTCCTGAGCGACGGCAAGGTGGCCGAGTTCGGCACCCCGAAGGAGCTGTGGGAGGCGGACGAGGGCAAGGGCATTTTCCGCGGCATGTGCGAAGAGAGCGGCGAGAAGGAGCATCTCCGGGCGATATGTCTTGGTGAAAATAAAAAGTAGAAAGACGAGGGAGAGAGATATAGGCTGCGGATGCCAAAGCCTATGATAAGGGTTTCATAAAGGGGTTACGTTTACATACATAATAGACATCCGGATAGGCGTTTTTGTTTTATTCAAAAGAATCACAGGATTCAGAATAAGAAATCATGATCGATCGGTTGGCTATACATCCTTCGTCTGCTCCTAAATATCAATCAACCGTGCTTTGATTTGGTACATTGAGCGAAATTGATTGATCTCAACAATCCAAGAATAAGGTCTGTCAGGAAGTAATGTGCCAATATTATGTAGACAGTGTTATTAAGACCAGGCAGGTATAATAAGGTAACGATTGTAATGTCTAAGTAACCTGACAAATACGCCCTCTCGATATCAGATCCACCGCCCGATCCCAGAGCAATTCATGGCCCATGGCCTGACAAACTATGTCCCAGCACGTACCCGAACCTCGTTGGAGTGGGTACGCATCTCCCTGCCGACTTCTTCTAAAGCGCGTCTGAAGACGAGCCGAATACCACTTACATTGTCATACCGGGAAGTTCCTTGAGCCCTTGATTGGAGATACCGGGTCAGTCTCACGCGTCATGATCGCTCTAGGGTCAGGTGTAGGGCAGGATGGACTTACATTGGTCATCACCGACGCTCTCCTTGAAGGACTGGGACTTGAGGCAGGCATTGGCCTGGGCCTCGGTCTGGCGCTTGAGGGGCGCGCAGCGGTCGTTGGCGCAGTGGCCGTCCATGGCCTTCTGGAGGGCGTTGTCCTTCCAGCCGAAGAGGTAGTCGCCGTGGATGCCGTAGCCCGTGTTGTCGCCGAAGCTCCAGTAGAAGGGCTGGGAGCCGTCGGCGGGCCACTCGGCCTTGTTGTTGAACTGGCGCGTGTCGAAGATGATCTCGTACATGACCTGCGGGATCTTGACGGGGTGGGTGCTGGGGCAGGCCGAGCCCATCTCGAAGGCCCCGTTGGGGTACGCAATGTGCGACTTGTGGTCGGGCGAGTCCGTGTTCTTGCCGTCCCAGCACGACGGGAAGGTTACGGTTACCCGCCAGCCGCCGCCGCAGGGCTTGTTGGGGAACCCGGGGATGTCGGAGCCCGTGCAGGGCGCGCCGCCGAAGGGGCTCTGCTGCATGTTGGCTTCGCAGCGGAAGCAAACACCCTTCGGGACCTTATTCTTCTCGCGGTTGGTACTGTCACCCACCAACATGCGGAAACCCTGGAGGCGATTGTACGTTAGCACTGGCTCGATCAGTTCCGGGCTGCAGGTCTTCAGACTCGCAAAGCGCCTGGTTTTTAGTTTATAGGGAATTGGTCATCGGGATAACCATCACGCATATTATAATAAATTCAACTCCACCCATTCTTTAGGGGAAGGGGGTGCGGATGGCTTTTCTTTACCTTTGGGAAAGCTGTGACCTTGGCACTCTGTTGGTACCCTCGGATGTAGTAGATAGTCATGCCAGCCTTTGTACCGAGCCCAAGGTTGGTAGTCTGGGGCACGCGCTTGTAAGTGCCGTTGCGGGCCTTGAAGTAGACGCTTGCGGTCCAGTAGTTGGAGAAGTCCTCCGAGTACGTGCAGGAGGTGCAGGTCGAGTCGGTTGGGGGGTCAACGTTAGAAGGCTGCATACTGGCGTTGAAGGAGTTGCCGCCGATGATTTGGTGCATGTGGGCAGATGGCATGTTACCAGGCTCGACCAGAGGGTCGACACGGTCGACGGTGAGCTGGGCGCAGCCGAAACGCATCAGCTCCTGTGCTGTTGCCAGTGATGCCGTAGCGGCCACGGCTACTAGGACTTTGACAAGCATGTTCGCGGCTCTATGTCATATGTTTGTATGAGCTATAACGAGAGATAATTAAGGACGATTTGGACTGCAGTTTGGTGCGTAATGAAACCCAACTGTTGTAGGAAGCCGAGAACCTGGGTGTGGTGCCATGCTCTTTATCTACCTGCGCCCGCCGTCCTTTTCGAAGATTCTCTCCAGAGCCGCCCATCACTTCTACCGAGCCATGGAACCGCCGTGTGATGAGAAAGCTCCGGGTAAAAGCCAAGGACGGGCGTCATGCTGCGGTGGCGGCAATTGCCAAGAGGCGAAATAGGCATTTGCCGGTATTGTGATTAATATACTGCAAAAACTCCGCATGGGCTGGGGTGACTTGAGAGACTCGGTAACGACCCTTGATTGGACCAGCACTCTCTTTTCCTTTATACAACACTAACAGTCCCAGCCAATATGAAGCAGAGAATAGACCAGCCTTGCCGCAATGGACATGAGTCTGCTTAACCCCCACATACTAGCTTTGTTGGGAGCTGTTTCTCGGCACGTCTCCTGCGAGTTCTGCGAGTCTAGTCGTATCTCGAGTCTTGAAGACTCTGGTCTTTGGGTATCCTTCCTGGGCAGCCATGAGTTCAGTGACTGGTCGACCAGGCCTGCCCTCTAGCCGTGATCGGGCCTTTTCTATCTTCACTATGTTAGTCAGTGTAATGTCCTTAGCCATATCTAGCTTCGTCGTCGTATCGGTTCAGAGGGGGCCAGAAATGGGAATGCAATGCCTGGGTTCACAAGCTCTGGGTAATTACACACGTGGGCCATATCTGCCGTGCAACGCTGCACTGCCGGGTCGCCCAGACATGTTAATGTCCAGTTCAGAACATACAGACTCACACGCAGTCTTCATTGTTACAGAGCCGGGCCTAGATACTCGAGAACCATGCTTGAGTAAAACACAATCCAGATTTCAAGCTTTTGCCTCCCTGATAAGACACTGCCACGTGCCGTAAGGAGAAAACCAGCCGGCATAACCAAATCGGATACTGCAATGGCATAAGGTCCTGGTTTAACCAACTGGCTTTTATGAAAGCCATGATGTGCAATATCGCCAATGGTGGTTGTTTCTACCTACCTCCCCTCCCATTCCCTCAAAGTAAGTGCGAGGTTTGAGGATATCTTTTCTTGGAAATGAGTTGCTACCTTGCTCTAGCCGAATAAGACAGATGCAAATCTTCAAGCCTTTTGGATGGGTGCGCAAATCGCATGTATAGCATAGCATATGGTTTCTAGAATCATCTTCCTTGAGGAAGTGGTAATACTGACTGGATTGTCATTAACTGGTCGAAATGAGAGCTGTGTGCTGGCTCCTCTTCGTGGCATACATCAAATGCATATCAATAGAAATAATTGGGAAATGATATGTCAACGGTCATATCACTGGAGAATCAATAGACAGTCATCAAATATGTCACAAAACCTCTGTGGGATGTGTGAAGACATAGATCGCGACTTGTCTGTTTGTCAGTGAAGCTGGCTGAGGTGTAGCGCACCAACAGATGTAGTAAGCAGCACGTTAAGTTACTACGCTAATTCCCCATCGAGCCGCTCGGCGCTTTTCCCTTATCTACAACGTAGTGACCTGCAAGATAGACTTCCACGCGCATCAAATCGATACAACTTTAAATAGGCAAGTGTATTCACCTGCAAAGAATCAATGACGTTATCTCCTGGGTTCGGGGAGTTTTCAGGCGCGAGTCCACCCTCAAGGGCCTTGGTCTTGGCATAAGCACAGCGAGTGATTACCACCTCATCGGCCAAAATCCCATGGTGAGATTCTCGATCTATATTTTCTCACAAGCATCGCTATCGATCGGCATATAGCAATGGCTCTAGCTCATTTCCATCTTACTTTAATGGCCATGCAGCCTACTGGCATGTAGAAATTGCCAAATTCAAAATCGCAGTCGTATCTTCTTTGTTTCGATTCCATGTTTCCATACTTATAGTAGTAGCGACTATCCGGGTTCCGTGTTTCAGGTCGTGGGATTCATCTGGAGCTTCGAAGGCCGATATTGTTTTTCTACAAAGTCACCAGAACAATATTATTATTTGCATAATATACCAGTCGCCAAGATGTCTGGTACCGTATATGTATTGGATAATTACTATCTTGTCATCACATTGCTCATCACTGTCGCATATCAATTGTTTTTCTTCTCCATCGCCTTCAGCTTCAAATTCGATAAGCTGACCGGTACGTGATAAGCTGCTCTGTCGCATCTTGCATATAGGCGCATTCTCTTGCTGATGACCGAAACCAGACTTCGCGGGCGGCACCAACTTCGCCGTTTTAGCCATCATAACCCTCGCCTTCAGTGGCCATCATCATGCGCGCCAGGTCGTCGCGTCGCTGTTCCTCATGGCATGGGCACTGCGGCTGTCGGGGTTCCTGCTGTTCCGCATACTGAAGACGGGCAAGGACGACCGCTTCGACGACAAGCGCGACAAGTTTTTCCCCTTCCTCGGCTTCTGGATCTTCCAGATGATCTGGGTTTGGACAGTCTCGATGCCCGTCACCATCCTCAACTCGCCCAACGTCCAGCAATACGCGCAACCGCCATTCGGCACCGGCCGCGATATTGCGGGTGTCATCCTCTACGCCATCGGCCTCGTCATGGAGACGGTGAGCGACGCGCAAAAGTTCGCCTTTCGGCAGGCGAATGACAAGAGCGCCGTTTGCGACAAAGGTTTTTTTTACTTCAGCCGGCATCCCAACTACTTCGGGGAGATCCTCGTCCAGTTTTGTGAGTCTCTAATCGAACGCAAACGACGAGTTGACAAGTTGAAATGAGTTCATGCTAACAGGTCTAGCTATTTATATGATTGCCGTCTCGCCCGCTGCCGACGGTTATGTTGGAGGCCAGGCTTTCAAGGCCTTGTACGCCACCATTGTGGGACCGATCCTTCTGACCATCCTGTTAATGTTCGTCTCGGGTCTTACGCTCTCCGAAAGGCCCGGTACAAAGAAGCGATACGAGAAGGGTCTGAATTGGGAGGGCTACCGGCGCTATCTCTCGCGGACAAGTATACTTGTCCCATTCCCGCCGCAGATATACGAGCATATTCCTACCGTTTTGAAGCGCACGCTGTTCTTGGAGTTTCCAATGTACGTCTTTGACCCTGCAAAACACGCGGAGGGAGCGCCGGGAGCCCGATCTGCAGAGGAAGGTCAGCATAGCCAACAGGGCGATACCAGTCAGGGCCGGCAGAGTGGTGAACGGCTCACAGAAACCTGATTACAAACTTGACAGGAGGAGCCGTAGCAGGGCACTTACATGAATGATATCACCTATTATTAGTGTTGGTAGACTTCTTATGACCACTTTAATAGGGTATTAAATACAATAGTTTTGTTTATTAAAATTGTAAATTTTGCTGGACAATTTAATGGCCTAAATTTCGATGTATTTAAGAACGGGACTCACCTGGGGCTTTTGTTTACTTGCCGCGCCTGCCAGACCTGATAATACATACATAATTGAACCGCAACAATCATTAGGCCACTTCAAACACGCGCCATCCCACATCAGCAGTCGGGTACTGGCATCAAGAAATCTGTCAAATAATTCAGAGGCCATCTTTAATTGTTTTTTCTTACTTGTAACAGCAAGTCCAGTCGACAATTGCAGAAGAGTTCACTACCACAGCTCCCCACACCTGGCGTGGTTAATCTGTTTCTTGGCCCTGGAGGCAAGTACCTGTAATTATCAATAGGTTCAGAGGCAAGAGCGCGTAAGTAATATTTCCACCTTTCAACTTCATCGTCTTGCTCATGCATGGTTCATGTTATCTCATAAAACCATCATGGTCTTTGGCTTGTGTCAAGTAAGCTGGGTCAAGTTCTTGGACTGAATACCATCTCGTATCGAACATAATTTCGTTCGGGAAAGTAACGACTAATGGGCGCACAGCAATCATCAGAAACTCAACAAAGAACCATGCCTCCCCAGGATACTTCTGATCAGTCTGATCACGAAGACGATGAGTCGCCTGCCTTCGACCAACGTCGCAGTGACAAGAAGTCTGTTGTTGCTCTAGGAGACACAGTTGATGATGGCATGGATTCCGACGACTCAGATTCACATCAGGTCCAGGAGATTGTAAGCCGTCTCGGCAAGAAAGCGGAGGAGCAGCGTCAGTCTCGCCAGAAGGGTAAACGCCTTAAGGAGGATGATGAGGAGAAGGACGAGTTCGAGACGCCCAAGTCAACCAAGAAGCGCGGCCTTCCGCCTAAGAGCACCGAGAAGAACAAGAAGGAGGAGGCAACTCCGGCAACCCCCAAGTCGGCTCAGCCAGGTCTTGGTCGTGGCCGGCTTCCAAAGCGGGCCTCTAGCATCAGTTCAGCACCAGGACCAAGTCTCAGACAAGGCAACAACTCTGTCAACTCTCCTTTGAAGCGAAAGAGCGCCAGTAAGGCCGGAGCCGAAGGAAACCCACGAAGATCTGCCCGCGCTGCAGCTATTGCCGATAAGGCAGCAAAGGCTAAAGCAGCCGATGACAAGAAGGTATGTTATTTACTTATAGTTCTCGCAAATGCCCCCGGCTGTTTCACGGTTTTAATTCCTCTCAGGCCAATGAGACTCAGAATGAGACACCCGCTCCTAAGCGTACACGTCGCAATACTGCTAAGAAGAGTGGTGTTAAGCAGAAAGGCGACAATCAGGAAAGTGACACCAAGACCAGCGTCTACGTCGTGGAGAAGATCGTTGGCCACCGAATCGATAAGAAGACAGGAGTGTCATTGTTCGAGGTCAAGTGGAAGGGCTACCCCAAGTCCCAGAATACTTGGGAGCCGAAGGACAACCTCAAGGGATGTGCGCAGACACTGAAGGACTATCTCGCAGAGATTAATTGATCCGATGGGAAGGGGATTAGAGCGTTGCATTCAGTTCACTTACGAAGAAGAATAGCATAGTGGATATCGTCACTTTCAGATGCAGACAGTTGCTAGGTAGTTGGTATTCAATACATCTGCTCATGATTCAGGAATCGCTATCAATGGCCAATGCTAGCTATCCCATCTTCAACTTAACATCGGGATAATCTCACGCGAACGGATATTTCCTATGGAAGCAATCTACCAGCATTTGAGATGGTTTGGTTGTACTTGACGAGGAGTGCTCTGGACTCCGATTCCATCATTTGACAAGCAAGCATCCGTATTTGGTGACACGTTGTCAATAAAATCGCAGGAGGTAATTTCACAAGATACGAGCTCTGATGCCGGCGAAGGACTAGGCAAGCCAACATGAACTCATATTTCCTGATAGAAAAACATACTCAAATGTGTAAAACAATGCTGGCGATGGGAATAGTACTCGAATCATGAACTGTTTGATGGATATTTTGTTCTACCTAGAATATAGAACATTTGGTCGTTGGAAGCTGTCCCCTGCAAGTAGGTAAGCGAAAGTGTTTGTGGCTCCAGCTAAGGCAGGCTCTCTCTTTCCGACCCTTCTAGCTGGGATTGGGCTAAAACCCGAACCCCTTGTCCCTCGGTCCCCACCTTTTCGTCACCCTGAACTTTTCTTCGACAGCTGTTCTTCTTGCGAAAGATTTTGCAATCTGGCAGGTCCTATCACAACCGAATTTATTTGGCGACGCCTTCAGAGGAGACTTCCGAACATCCAACCTTCTTCCGAAGCATACATCACCTTAGCGCCACCAGACCGTCAAGATGGAGGCTCTCAAGTCCGCCCTGGAGCCACTCAAGCCGCTTACGAACAGCCTTCCGGCTCCCATCCGCGACCTCGGTGTCTCGATCATCGGCGACACTTGCTACAAGACGCTGATCCTCGATCTCGACCCTACGGCGACCGAATGCGTTAAGCTAGCCATCTCCAAGGGCCTGGGCATCGGCATCATCGGCGCGTCCTCCATCGTCAAGGTGCCGCAGATCATCAAGCTGGTCAACTCGAAATCCGCGTCCGGCGTGTCCTTCCTGTCCTACCTCCTCGAGACGTCCTCCTACCTCATCTCGTTGGCCTACAACTTCCGAAACGGCTTCCCGTTCAGCACCTACGGCGAGACGGCCCTTATCCTGTGCCAGAATATCGTCATTACCGTACTGGTCCTCAACTACAGTGGCAGGGCAGGCGTCGCCGCTCTCTTCGTCGCCGCGCTCGCCGTCAGTGTCGCCTCGCTTTTCACCGATTCCGTAATCGATGCGAACGCGCTGAGCTACCTGCAAGCTGGTGCTGGCGTCTTGGGTGTCGCAAGCAAGGTGCCCCAGATTGCTGCAATCTGGCAGCAAGGTGGAACTGGGCAGTTGAGTGCTTTCACGGTAAGTTTGCGGTCTGCAATTGGAAAGAAAAGCCTGCGGTGGCGAGTATACTTCATGTGTTCTTGCCTGCGTCAAGTGAACAACAGTGGATCCCAGCTTCCATGTCAGGCTGCAGGTCCTAGGCTCAGTCTATAGACAGGGGCTAGTAGAACTGCTTGGGCTGCCAAGCGTGGCTACCACGTTGAATACATGACGATGATCGTCGGAAACAATGGTTCTAAACATGCTGTTATGCGTAACGAATGCTAATAATACTCTGTAGGTCTTCAACTACCTTGCCGGTTCCTTGTCCAGAATCTTCACCACGCTGCAGGAGGTGGATGACAAGCTGATCTTGTACGGCTTCATTGCGGGTTTCACTCTGAACTGTGTCTTGGCTGCACAGATGGTGTACTACTGGAATATGCCATCAGCCAAGGTTCGGGGCAAGATGAAGGAGGCCGCCCCTGTAGCTGCGTCTACGAGCTCTGGGTCTTCAACTGCGACTCCCAAGAGCAAGGGTCCGACAACACGCCGACGTGGATAAATTGCGGTTTCGCGCATAGACGCCCGAGGTCAGTCGCATGTATGTTGATCTCGAGGCAAACTTCATTATATTCAATACACATAAACTTCATCCCCGCCAAGCTGCACACTAGACCTCATGATCAAGCCATGAGGTTACGTAAATCCTTGAAAGCCCTCGGGTCTTTGGTTGAGATATGGCGGGTAACCTCCGGGCAGCTGCAGCGGAATTGCTGGTCAGAAGACGTAAAGCGGCGGTCCAAAATAGGCTCTACTTGGACTTGGCATTGAGTACCGGAGCAATCATATGTTATGCTGGATACATGACCTAGTAATCACTCGTCTCCTAATACTGCATTTGGCAACTTTATACTGTGTGCCAATCACAGTAACTCTAGGGCCCCCTCCGAGATCTAGCCAAGTGGCGTACGGACTCGTCCCCCCATTTTTTCACTCTGTTGTCTTTCTCTTTCCCAGCCTGCTAGATCAGATGATTTGAAAGCATTTAGGCTTCCGCTGCGTGCCAAGAATTCTGTAGATGGCGGCCCGCAGATAGCTTGTGGGCAGCGTCTTCTCAAAACCTAGGTAAGGTTTGAGACTTCCGAGTCAATGGGATGGGCGTTTATTAAGGTTGGGCACCAAGGGGAATGGCACCAAAAGCAAGGATGGCCGACGAAATGCATATACTCCTTACCGCAAGCCTCGTCATCCATATTGGACCTCCGAGCACTTTCCTCAATAATCCACTTGCCAAGAAAGATAGACATCTTGTGAGACTAATCGACTCACAGCAGAAGCCGTGCGGCCACTTCGCAACGGAGAACTTTGTTCCAGGTCCTAATCTGACGGGTTTCTCTGAATTCAATGCTGGTAGCAGAATAAGTCAGTCATCCGTCTCCATCTACCGTCATTCTATTCAGGCATACGCATCACCGTGGTTGAATAGCCCCGAGCGGATTATGCCTGGATGATGATCCTCTTGGTTATGTTTGCCGACGAGACCGTTTCTGCGACTGAGTCCTACCAAGCCATCCTCCATGCAGCCGTGCAGACATTGATCTGCAGAATGAGCTACTGTATATACTGCTGTTGCCTGCTAAAGGCAGCGAGTGTTGCGGTCATGGTACTGTATCAGGATGCCGCGGGCAGCGTTGTGCGGGCAGACAGCCGATACCGCCAGCCAGCCGGCTCGATTGATTTGTTTTTTGATGATAGCCGACTTTGAGCCGGGTCTTGGCTACATTCTTCCTATCTTGGCCGTCTATCTTGAGCTCGGATTTCCACACCGCAACAGACCCAGCAGCCGGGAAATGACATGGTAGATGGACGATTATCAATCACATACTCCGTACATAGTTCCAGAACGTTCTTTACCTCATATTGCGTGGCACGGGCTATGCCACGAAACCCACCCTGCACTGTGGTTTTGACAACTTGCTATCTGCCTAGACGGGCAGAAACACAGACTTCGGGTGAGATAAGTCATCCAGGGGCACCCAAGCTCAAGGGCCGGCAGTCGGTGCAGGCTGGATGAGCAAGCAATCTACGGGGCGACATCCGCTCGTGGTGTTTATCATCTCTCCACCACAATCTAGAAGGCTTCTGATTCGACAGCGTGAGAGAGCTGTATCATGCATGACAGCACAACGTATCGGATCAGCTGTGCTGCTGGTTAAACGCCCCTGCATGCACGATGACTAGCGCATCTCCAATCGAACTAGTCTCGCTTAGCGTTGCACCTAGTGGGACAGAGGCAAGCACGAGATCAAGGACCCCGACCTGCAAAGCCTCCCTCAAGCCTTCCTCCCCAGAAAACATCCCGCCTTCTTGGCCGACTTTAATACACACAACCTTCCTTGGCAGTCAGGCTTTACGGGAAAGGGCATAGCCTGTAGCTAGCCTTTCCCACGGGGGGTCTTATTATCAAATATGGGCTAAATAAGCGGTGTCAAACGTGATATTTCACCATTCGCACGCAAGACTGTACAATACAAGTATCCCCTTTGTTCCCGACCTTTCCCAATGCTAGGGCTCGTCGATTTGATCTCTACCCTATTCTCTCGACTTGCTTCGCCAGAAGATACTCGAGGATAAGCAACAGGTAATTTCCCCATACTGGATCCATCCGCTCCGGCTCAGGTATTGCGCCTTCGTAAGCTTCTATTTTCTCATTCATCCAGATTATTGCATCAGCGCCTCCTAGTTCTGAAAAGGTGGACTGGACGCAATCTTCCTCTTTCTTAACTGCCAGATCAATCCTGCCGTTGGCTATTATACAGTACTACTCGATTCATTCTTCTGTCCATCTATCTGATTCAGTCAACACCCATATCATATCATATCACATCATATCATCGTGCTTGATATCAACCCGTTTCGTTCTGCACTTGGCTCGAAACGTCCATTTATTGGAGTTTCTCCCCACGCACCCTGCAACCAAGCACGCATTCCTCGGGACATTTGAGATATCCCTTGAGGCCAAACCCAAACCCCTTTTCTTTGACCAATTGCCAGCTCTTTGGTTATCTCTGGGCACAATGGCACCTGATCTCAACTCCATGCCGTCCTCCCCCCCCCCCAGTACACCACCAACGGTCACCGTCAGCCATCGGCGGCGGCAGCCAATGGTGGTACCAATGGCACACCTTCACCTGCGTCTGCATCTCCCGAGCAGCCCAATATCCTCTTCATCATGGCAGATCAGCTAGCAGCTCCTCAGCTCAAGATGTACAACCCGGACTCTCAGATCAAGACCCCCAACCTTGATTCCCTAGCCGCCCGATCCGTCCAGTTCGATTCGGCTTATTGCCCCTCCCCCTTATGTGCCCCTTCACGCATGTCCCTTATCACAGGCCTCTTGCCCATGAAGATTGGTGCATATGACAATGCAAGCCAGATCTCAAGCGACTGGCCCACCTATGCACACTACCTCCGAAGCAAGGGCTACCACACGGCCCTTGCTGGCAAGATGCACTTCATTGGAGACCAACTCCACGGTTACGAGACCCGCTTGACCAGCGATATCTACCCTGGCGATTTTGGTTGGGCCGTCAACTGGGACGACCCGGAACGCAGACTGGAGTGGTACCACAATGCAAGCTCCATCTTGCAGGCTGGCACCTGCGTGCGAAGCAACCAGTTGGACTATGACGAGGAAGTCATGTATAAGAGCCAGCAATTCCTCTATGACCACATCCGCGAGGGGCCGGATAAGAGACCATTTTGTATGACGGTATGTAATCAAAATGCAGAACAATTGTGAACGCATACTACTAATACTTAAATATCAACCCCATGCTAACCGATATTGTCAAAATGTAGGTCTCGCTCACACACCCTCATGATCCCTACACAATTGAAGAGAAGTACTGGGATCTCTACGAGGGGGTCAATATTGATCTGCCCAAGGTCAGGATTCCAAAAGAGCAGCAAGACGCCCACAGCAAGAGGCTGATGAAGGTGACCGACATCTGGGATGAAGATTTCACCGACGAACAGATCAAGCGGGCCAAGAGAGCGTACTATGGAGCAGTGAGCTATGTGGACGACTGCATTGGCCGATTGCTGGATACCCTCAAGAGATGCCGGCTCGACAAGAACACCATTGTCGTGTTCAGTGGCGATCATGGTGACATGCTCGGCGAGCGTGGTCTTTGGTAAGTTCTTCTTGTCTGCATCAGCCTTTGTCCCCGATCCTAATCTTTTGCGAAGGTACAAAATGAGTTACTTTGAGAGTTCGGTTCGCGTGCCGCTCCTCTTCTCATACCCGCAAAAGTTCCAACCTCATCGAGTTACGCAAAATGTCTCTACACTGGACATCCTGCCCACCTTGTGTGACTTGGTGGGCACCAAACCCTCTGTACACCTTCCGATGGACGGTCTCTCGATGCTGCCCCATTTGGAAGGACGCGAAGGTCACGATACGGTGATTTCGGAGTACACCGGCGAGGGCACCATCAGCCCACTCATGATGATCCGCCGAGGACCTTGGAAGTACATCACTTGCCCCACAGATCCGCCACAGCTGTTCAACCTTGAGCGGGACCCTCTCGAACTGGTCAACCTCGCAGGTTTGATACACAAGCAAGAGCCTCTGTCAGTAGAGGAGGAAGAGGCCAAGGTCAAATTCATCAAGTTCGAGGCCGAGGCCAGAAGTCGTTGGGATTTCGATGCCATCACACAAGACGTCCTTCTTTCTCAGCGCAAGAGACGAGTGGTGTGGGACGCTCTTAAGATCGGCCGGTTTGAGTCCTGGGACTTCGACCCTGCTTCACACGAAGAGGGAACTGCCAAGTATGTTGCGATCACGTCATCTATCCTTTTTCATCACATTGATTCTAATCTATCTACACAGGTATATCCGATCTTTCCTGCCACTGGATGACCTTGAGCGCAAGGCCCGGTATCCGCCGGTGGACAAGTACGGACACGAAACCACGCGATTGACTGTCGACCAAGCAGGCTCCCACGGCGAGTAGCGTCTCGGCGACAGTGACGATTGAGTAAGTGTGGCATGATTGCTGCATTGCAGGCGAATGAGAAGGCTTGATGATGATGACGACGACTTGATGAGGAACCTGATACGGAGTTTTTGCTTTGAGATAAAATTGGGTCCAAAAGCGACAGACCTAAAATGATGCATGATACCTCTTTTCTTCGCTGATTTGTAAGTAGAGGTTATTAGATAGCGTGTCGCATGGCCCGAACAATTTATATTGTACATACCATTTGTCAAACGGATGCTCAAGACCTCTCAGTGAACACGTTCTGGTGACGTAGCAGTAGGCGAATCTGAAAACAAAAAGGGGGTCCGTCCCTCCAATTCCAGCAACGACCCTGCAGGAAGACCCCTGGAAGCTAGAGATCGACTGTGGGGGTGGCCTTTGTGTACCGCTAGCACGTCCCCCGGCAGCCTTGGCACACGCTAACTTCCGTCTGATTGATAAGCGATTTATTAGGCAGACCCCAGCCACCCAGACGCCAGTCAATAAACACACGCCTTCAGCACACCTCCAGCTCCAAACTCCGACATCCGACCCGACACAAGCTTTCCGGGTGCATCCAATCTACCAAAGACCAACCCGTCGCCAGTAATTTCCAGAAGTTGTCGCTAACAAAGGGTATCTATTGAGGCGCGATCTCGCATTCACCGCGCAACCCATAATCCCACAAGCAATTACCCTAAACTTTTTTATACCAATTGTGCATGCGCCCCCGACACCATGGCGTCGCTGAACATTTCACCTGAAGAGCTCAAGGCTGTTGAGCAAACTCGCCAACGACTCTTCCAGCTCTCCAATAGTATCGGAAGCCTGAAACACGACGTACTCAACAGTCACCCGCTACCCAACCTGTATGTCTAGCCAGCCCTGACACTCTGGCAGTACTGGACTGCCTGCCAGACGAAAAGAAGTAAAGAGGAAGAGAGAGCTAACCACCGCACCACTAGTGACTCCCTCCAAGCCTCGGCCGATATTCTCCAAAGCAACATAAGCTCGCTCCTGGACATCATCGCCTCCAAGGACAACAGAGAAGCCTTTAGCAGAATCGTCGTCCACCCGTCCCCCAACTTCCCTGGCCGAACGCAAGAGGGAATCCTCTACCAACTCCTGCGAAAAAAGGCGGAACCCGGCGTCGAGGCCTCCCTGGACGAGGGCCGCAAGACCTTCCGCGAGCTCTGCGCCGCCGCCCCGGCGTCCAAGGACGAGACGAAGGTGCGCGAGGACTTGGTCGACAAGTGGCTCGCGGCGCGCGACTACATGCTCAATGAACGGATCCCGACATACATGGCCAAGGAGGCGCAGCAGCCCTTCACCGAGGAGGAGGTGGAGAGGGGCATCGAGAACGTGCGGACGGGGCTGCGGCAGAAGGTCGAGATGGTGGACGACCGCGACTCGGACGACGACGGTGAAGAGGAGGACGACGATGAAGATGGCGCGGCGGGAGGGCCGGGGCAACAACCAGATATTGAAATGCTCGATCGGCCACCTCAGTCCGCAGCCGCGGTGGGCCAAGGTGCGGGCCTGGGGCTGGGAGGACTCATGGGTTCTATTTCTTCCTCTCGGGCTCTCCGGCCCGGCCAGGTACAACCACAGCAGGGGCAGGTCAGGAGGTAATTGGCCGGAGACAGTACACCAATTGCTGTCATCAAACTGGGGATCAAGAGCATTGTCTTCTGGCATGTTAAACGGAATGCGAAAATGCATTTGGCGACTTCATCAGCTGCAATTATCTCGGACTACAAAAACAACGATATATGCCTATGCTCGACGTTTCAAGGACTCTGCGTGATATTACATGCCCCGTTGTAAAACTGCACAGTCAGTTCATTTGCTATACTAGGTCCCATGAGTCCACCGACTTTACCATCACCAGGCCATTGAAGACCGGGGTGGTTACCTGCTTGTCGAGCAACGGAAGCGGAACTTGTACGGCATTGCTTATTATCATGTCATATCCAGTCACCGTGCACCGGCCAAGGCTTAAGTACCTATAGTAGAGCTTGACTGGTCGTCTGTAGCATTGTCATCTATCTCGTCTGGTCTATCTACGTTTATCCTCGATACTTTTTACTTCGCATTTTTTTCGTTCTCGCTAAGTTGTTATTGGGTATTACCGCAGGTCGCATTGTGCTTGGCTCCTCCTGGCCAACTGTGTTAGCCTGGGCCAATAGTATCATCAGTGGATCGACTTGGAAAGCAACTACGCAAGGAACACTCGAATTCTCCAATACCATAATATCTCTAAACATTACCATTTACAAACGCTACCGAGAAGCAACGCGTGAGGCAAACAAAAGGGGCAGGAATAAGCAACCGCGGGTTAACCTCTGAGCGACAGCAACAAACAAACACTCGACATGACAGCGAAGGAACCGGGGGTCTTCCCCATTCTCGAACTTCCCGCCGAGGTTCGCCTTGAGGTATACAAGTGGGTATACCTGCAACATCCCATAAGAAACAAGATACTGGGGCCGCATGGCCCCTGCGCCTACGTCTGTAAACGGGTCGTCGTCGGCGGCGGCGGAATGGTGTCAGAGGTGGAGCCGGGATCCTCGATGCCCAATGCAGGAAGCCTCGCTGACGACGAGACGCCGCTGCTGTCTCCGCACCGCCCCTGGGCCGCCGTTCCCACCGCCTTGCTCCTGGTGAGCCGGCAGATCTACGCCGAGGCGCGCGCCCTGGCGCTCGAGCGGAACGAGTTCGACTTCGCCAGCCTCAGCCGGACGCTGACCCACGCGGGACCGGGCCTCTGGGCCGCGCGCGACTGCACGCTACGCCTGCTGCCCCAGCCGTGGCAGTGCGATGCCCTGCGCTACGCCCGACTCGAGGTCACGGTTTGGGACTTTGTCACCCCAGGTGGTGGTGCCGGGGCCGCGTGGGCCGGGCTATGTCGGCTCTGGTCCAGGGGTCTGCGGAGCCTGCGGCTCAAGGTCAGGGGCGGTGGCGGTGGCGGTGGCGGTGGTTCGTCTAGGAAGAGTTGGGTGGTGGTCCGGCAAGAAGGAGGAGGCGGAGGTGGAGGTGGGGCCGTCTGTAAAGGGCAGGAGGAAAAGGTTCCGCTGCGCGTCGTGCTGGCCGGGCTGCGGCTGCTCAAGGCTCTGCGGCAGTTGGAGGTAGAGCTGGCGTTGCCATCGTGGGATGCGGAGAAGAAGCTATCTTGGTGCAGAAGGATGGGAGATGCACTCAACGAGAACAAGGGGAAAGGCTCGAGTCCCGTGGAAGTCATTTGCGTCGAGCCGCTGTGAGGGACTGCAGTTGGAGGAGCCACATTCGTACATATAAAGGGGGGTCTTGTTATTAGTTGGGCCTTGGCACAGGAAAGGGTCAACGGCATAGCATAGCATAGTGAAAAGGAATGCATAAAACCTGTACAAGATACTGACGATGACTGATACAAAATCCACTTGCCTTGTCACATAACTAACTCGGCATCGTGCAGTTGAATGGCATTTCTCTACTGCCATTATATTGCCCGAAGTTGGTTCCGATGTCGTCTGTTCCCTCCTGCCTGTGGCTTCACGATAACGGGGTCCAATGACCCGCTTGTCATGTGGCCATTCGTTCACCTGCCACGTAAACATCGTCACTTTGTGCAGATGGGAGGCTGAACGAATAACAGACACCTGCCCCCTGAGCAGTGCGCCATGTAGGCCTTGTTGGGACTTTTGGGGAGAGGGCCTTCTTCTGCACATTGAATTCAGTAAACAACAAACTTCTTTTCCGGTTCACGTATAGAACAGACAGATACTCTTGCGTTCCACGTATCAAACCTGTATTCTTATTCATCATCTTGAACGATCCAGTCATATACACTTATCCATACCGTTAATTCAATACGGAGACCAACAACCCAGCTTCCGCCCAAACCCCATATAAGCGCTCCGGGCCGCCGCGGTGGATTCCGAATTATCTAGGGATGTGACCATAGTAAAGAAAGCCAACCAAGAATTGAAAGAACAAGGCTGCCATAGCCCGCACGACGATCTTCCCAGTATCGAATCATTATTATACATACCTGTCCCCAGTTTTCCCGCTTTTATATATAGAAACGGAAAAGCAAAAGGAAAAATGGCCCTCGACCAACAAGGACTCACCCCCTGAAACGGAAACCCCTATGACAATAGCGGGCGCCAACACCGTCATCCTGACTGTCGCCGCCACACTCTGTGGCCTCTTCACAGTACTCGCCCTATCCGTCCGGCAGATCCGCAAGGAGGCGCACGGGGCGCTCCTGCGCACGCTGCGGCTCTTCGGGTTCAGCATCGGGTACCTGGTCATCGGTGTGGTCTACATCCCCATCCGGGTCCTCGACTGCGCACATCAGGCATGGCCTTCTTATTCTGACGACGATGAAGACGACTACGACGACGACGATGGCAAAAATGAAGGCGGAGATGCAGACAGCGGCCGCGGAAGAATCCGCGGCAGTAGGAGGAAGAAGAACGGCGGCGGCGACCACGCAGGATATGGCTACTACGACGAAGGTTGCAGCACGTGTCGAGACATGCTGCTGGCCACCAGTAGCAGCAACTATACGCGGTCCAACAGCGATATAAGCGATCTCGAATTGAGCGACACGAGCGATCTCGAGAAGGGCGTCGTGTCGGCTGGGCGAAACAAGACCACGCCATGCTAGCCGAACATCTGCCTCTGGACGGACGAACATACAAACTCACCCTTCCAGCATTGGAATTATCCGGAATTATCCACCCTGGAATTACATATTTCATCGCAAATGCGCCGTTGAGCGATGGCCCGGCGTAGTGGAGTCGGGCCTCCCCGTGCCTGCTGTTGTTTGTCAACACTCGAATCAGAGGCACGCACATACCTAATGTAGCACGGTGATACAAACACCAAGAAAGCATGGAGACGACCCTTATAAAAAGAGTGCCACGTGACCACAGCCAATCCCTCCCTGTCTATTTGGACGTGAAGTGTAGATGTGACTCGCGGGCTGTGGTCTGCCTGACTGCCCGGCAAGTACGTAATGTGAATGCGGGTGCACGCTGCAGGGCGGCGGCTTCCAATTCGGCGATTATTGAGTACACGCGAGAAGCCCCAAATGCAGCGTGTGCATGTTCCGTGGTTAACCGAACCCAATTCTGCATCTGAATCTGATCGAGTTCGCTTTCCAAACGAGCCTCCTCTGTGTGCATTCGGTGCAAACGGTGTCAAATGTGCAGTAGCGCCGTCCCAGGTGTTCCAGATGCCTGTCTGTCCCATATCAAACTGTCCGTGGGTTGGTGGACAGGTGGGTGACACACTGGGACCTTTTGGGATGGATCAAGCGTATTCCCGGAAGACGAATCGCTGGCAACCGTTTAACCCAGCTGCCCAGCATGCTCTGAAAGCTTAACCGTACGAGTTTGAGGTTAGACGCCTCTGCATGCACATCATCAATCCTTCTCGCACGTGTCAGGGAAGAAGAGACGATCGCCTGGTTGCGTACATTATTGTTTCTTTTGTTAAAAGGTTTGGAAGGATCAATATCCTCCATACCACTTACATGCTTCGAGATAAGGATCTTGGCCAGAACGTTAAGCGAGAGGAAATAAAACCCTTTAAGTTGACAGCTGAATAACGGATCCCCCGGAACTGCCCAGACTGCCAATAGTCGTCGTACATAGCTATAAACAAGTCTTGGCCCTTGTGGGGGAAATCCCCGTAAGGTTCGTCGTTGGTAGCAGATCGTTATGTCCCACATGTCGATTTGGCCCTGTTTTATGGCGCAACTGGCCTCGCTTCCCTCTCGGTGGGAATGTCGCCCGTTTCTGAGCCGGCGTGCAACTGACGCGGAGCTGACTCGACCAGCTCGACACCAACGCCAGCAATATCACTTCAGCTGGGTTTGGAAATCCTTCCATTCAATGGATCAAGGGTTTTTTCTAGCATATCAGATTCGTCCTGAAAAAGGTGGAGGATGGACGCCAAAATGGTATAGCGTCGCAAAAGCCAGGGTACGGCGCAGTCGGCGTTGTCCCCGAGCCCCGTTATTCTCGTTTCCGATGAGTTCAGCAGCATGGCATGACGAGAAGCGGCAGGGGCAACAGGGGCAACGAGCAACTAGGCCTGGGCCGCCTGTCTTGTTGTCTACTATGTACACGCTTTTAGAAGCACACGCTTCCAACCGTTTCGCTTTCCATTGTACACATCTCTGTCATCTTATCCTATTCCTAAACCCTCCTTCGCCTAAGCGTCCCCAAGGTTGGTGTGTCGGTTTCGAGCCCGAGCCTGCTTCTGTTGGTACTTCGTTGTCGAAACCTTTCTCACATTCCGACGCTATACTGTCCCGGGCGAATTTAACTTCGCCCCCCTTACTAACCAACTGTCTAACAGATCCCCGTGTCCGGCCCGGGGTGGTAAGACGTCAGGACATCGGACGAGCCTTGAGACGCCAACTGCCGCGACTGCGGAATACTTAAGAACGTAGGCTCCTCTTACGCGCCAGTTTCTTAAGATCGAAAGACTACTATATCATCTTTTCGGGCATAGTATAGTTAGAGCGCGAGGGTCCTGGTCCTTTACTCCACAGCATGGGTATATCGCATTCTACCGCTTTCTCAGGATAATACTCGAGCTGTAAGGAACCCACGTGGTGCGCCACGCGAGTGTACCATAATGGGGCGGGTTCGCTCATCTTCGCTGTCCATGTACAACTTCCTGTCGAGCTACGTGACGCAGAAGCTCAACCCGGACCTGGAAACAACATCCCAGCCACAGCCGACGAGTTCCAAGTCTCGCCGTCTGCATCCAACATCATACCTAGATGGCTTGCGAGGCATAGCCTCCCTTCTGGTCTTCTTCTGCCATTACACTGAGGAGAACCACAGGTACATGTTACCGACCTACGGCGTTCCGGACGACGGCGACAATGTGGGCTCCTCGCCCTTCCAGCTGCCCTTCTTGCGCCTCCTATTTTCGGGCCGGCCGATGGTGCACATCTTTTTCGTCATTTCGGGATTCGCCCTATCGTACAAGCCATTGAAGGAAATCCGTGCTCGTAACTTCAAGGGTTTCCACGCCTCCTTGTCATCCTCGGCCTTCCGGAGGCCCATCCGCTTGTACGGCCCGCCGCTGGTTTCGACATGCATAGTCTTCATCATGGTCTGCCTCGGCATCGTCTACACACCACATCCGACCTTTCGAGGCCAGTTGGAGCACTGGGCCAGCTCGATGTTCTACCAGGTTCTTTGGCCCTGGAGCTGGGACACGGAGCTGCGGCCACGCTACGACCTGCACCTTTGGACGATTCCCATCGAGATGTGCCACTCCATGCTCCTGTTTGTCATCCTGTTGACACTGTCGCGTGTGAAGTACCACGTGCGCCTGGTCGTCACTCTTTTTCTCTTGAACTACTGCCTCAGCTGCGGGCGCTGGGCCGCGTTCGAGTTCATCGCCGGCATGCTCCTTGCCGAGTTCCACTTGATGGCGGCGGAACGGCGTCAGGCGCAGATCAAGCTGCACGAACATTACGACCCGCCGCCCGTCGGCGACGGTGCCTCATTTTTGGAGAAGATACTGCATTGGTGTATTCTAACCATCGCATTTTATGTGAGCGGGTGGCCGAATAAAAAACCCGACTATGCTTGGGGCATCAGCGTACTGGATGCCCTCACGCCCTCGGCATTCCCGCACAACGACCCGACTACGCCCCAGAAGTTCTGGTTTGCCTTGTGCGCGGTCGCCGTGGTGTGGTCGTGCGGCCGGCTGAGCGTCGCCCGGAATGCGCTAGAGAGCCGATTCGCGCAGTACTTCGGCCGCATCAGCTTCGCGTTGTACATCGTCCACGGTCCGGTCCTCGAGGCGCTCCAATACAAAATCACGGGCGAGCCCCGGCGCCGGACCATCGGTCAGCTGGGCCACCAGGCCTACGTGCCAGCGGCGGCCGGCTTCGGGCTCAAGGGGCTGACGGGCGTCGATACGGTGGGCCAGCGCACGCTTTGCTGGCTGCTGGGGCTCGTCTTCTTCGTGCCCTTGGTTTTGGTCCTCTCGGACGTGTTCTGCCGGTGGGTGGACGAGCCGATCGTCGACGTCGCGCGGCGCATCGAGAGGCGCTGCGCGATTGACGAGCATTACGACAGACTACCGGGCCCGCTGTTGGACGTGGTGGATAGAGATAGGCGGCATGCTTAGTTACATACATAATCTCTTATTCGAAATTGATACTATTCTATCTCTCATCACTGGACGCCCGTGAAGAGCTACGTTGGCCGCAGGCTATTGACTAATCAAGTGTCCATTGGAGTACTGTGTATGGTCAGTTACTTTAGGCAGCACCTGCGGGCATTGTATGGTATGTAGGCTCGACTGCGACGCCATTTAGTAGCATGCATTGTGGCTTCGCGATTAGTTGCCCGATGACTCAAATCGGCTGTATCTATGCACTGTAGGTAGCGATAGCGGGGCTCTCTCAACATCTGCAGTCAGTTATACAATACGGCACAGTTTGGCGCTGCTACCTACATCATACCTATAGCCTCTGAGTAATAACTGATTGTAATTTCGGAGCAAATGAGAAAAAGCTGATTATCTAACCTAATTATCTTCCTACTTACTCAAAAACCATCGAAGCTTCACACACCCACCCAGACAAACGAGCAAAGATGGATTGCCGCTGTCAGTGTGGTGCCGTCCAATTCACGACCCCGCTTGAGCAGCCGCTCGCCTTGTACATCTGCCACTGCTTCGAATGCCGCTTACAGACGTCTTCGGCTTTTGGGACGAGTGCTATATTCCCCAAGTTCCAATTGCCTAATATAGAGGGTCTGTCATGTTATACGTGAGTCCTACCCATCTATCATCAACATGAAATGTGTATGAGCGCGCTAGAGGCTGACATGGCCTGACTTGGCGTTTTCCATCAGACGACCCACACCCTCGGGGCATACGATGTACTGGTAAGTCCAACTTTCCGGCGGTGTTGGGATAGTTCGAGAAAGGCTCTACCGGATATCCCGATCCTGGTTTGGCTACAGCCCATAAGTAGCTTCGAACTCCAGCTTAACATACCCAATTCAACATTTAGCTATTTCTGCCGTTCCTGCGGAACCCGTTTAGTACACACGACCCCTGTGAGTGTGCCTTGTTCCCAGCCCGATCACAATAATGACAACAACGACCCCTATTACATCATGAAATATATGGCCCCAACCAGTTTGCTAACGAACCGAAAGGCCAAGAACGTCGTCTCCGTCAAGGGTGGCTGCATCACCAAAGGCCTGGACTGGAACAAGGCCATCCACATCTACACCAAGTCGGCCATGGTCCCGATCCCCGAGGGCTGTGAGTCGCACGAGGAGGCGGCGCCGCCGTCCGAGTATTCGGCGTCCCAGGACAGCCTGGACCAACCCATGGACCCCGGCTGCCTGACCGGGAGCGGCGGGACCCCCGGCGTCTTCCCGGGGCCCACGCAGGTGGAGGAGTTGGACAAGTTGCGCAAGGTCCGGGGCCCTTGTGAGATGGGCGGGTTTTAAAATAATTGGATGGGGTGAATAAACCTGATTCACATTGTGTAAGACTGCATGCCCATCGGATGGAGTAGCCCACTCGTGAGACCTTACTATGGCTATATCCCACGTTTAGAATGTCTAGGTAGTTAATGGACGTAGGGGTTTGCCACCCCTCACAAATTGGAATATTATCGGGGCACGTAGTCATAGTTGTGTATTGCTCAGAGACGCATTGTGTGTCTACTTCGCTCTGCAAATTAATGCAAAGTCCTGTAGTGCTAGTAAATATAAGCTGCTCATTCGAATGCGTGCCACCAAAAGTATTCGCCGTTGCTACTTGGGAAGCTGGGGACAGCTTCAAGTACACCCAGTGGACTGTTGCTTAAATACGTTTCACCCCTCTACTCTCATGGACAGAAGTCGCTGGTTTCCTCCTTGAAACTCTGGAAGCCCATATTCGGTGACTTAGTCAACGTCTTCTTCGTAGTCGTCGGGTAGCTCTTCGAATCGACCCTCCTGCTGGGCAGTCCGGACCGGATTCTCCGCGGTAATCAACCCATTGGCCCTCAGTCTATATATACTGTTAGTGATGCGAAAATTACCAGATGATTTCAAGCGCTACATACCTTTCAAACAGGACGTAGAGCCTCTCGGCCTCGCGTTCCTTCTCGTCATCGGTCATTTCAGGCATCTCAGGGTGTTTCTCGGTGTCAAGGAACTGGCCCGTGATTGGATTAACGTCACGGCCTCCAGCATTAGCGAAAGCTTCTTGCGCGTTCTGGGGGATGGGAAGGTTCCGGTTGAAAAGGAAACCCGACGCGAATCCGTAGCCAACGTTGTCCACGAACTTTGTCGCATCCCTATCCGACATGTCGAAAAGAAGTTCGGAGATGGCATCCCGTAATTGGGGTGTGACTGGATTGGTCGAGTTGCGGAGCAGCCAAGATGGGAGGGTGCCACTCCGTCCCAATACTTCGTTACGGTCGTCTTCGGTGGGCAGTAGTTGCCCTCGAACCCAAGCCTTCACATCTTCCGGGGCATACTCGTGAATAGCCCTTATGACACCAACCAAAGCCGTAACAGTATTCTCGAGTTCTTCATTGCCATACGATTTCTTTGAGGCGTTCAAGAGTTCGACCAATCGGCTGGCAAGAACATTGTTCTCTTCCTGCGGGAACAACGCTGCCTGTATGTCTTTTGCCCCAAGTTCTAGGTTGAGCAAAGCGTTGACTAAAGTGCCCATCGGTGGATCTAATGGCTTGCCGGACCCGATTGTAGACTGGCACAGCAGTGTGACAATATGCGGTATGCAGGGCGTAAACGACGAAACCTTGTCTTTACAGTGGTGTGTAATATTGAACAGCAGCTTAAGAGTCTCTACCAATGCCATTTCTTGCATGGGATCAATAGGCAGCTCCGGGGTGGTGCTTTGTTTTGCATGTCGCTCGAGGTTCTTGGTGATAATGCCTGCTATGTTATGCTTGTCGACTAAAGCTTCAATGTCCACAGTGGTATTGTATGTGGTAAGGAAAATGACCCTCGAAACGAGGAATTCGTCGTCCCTGTTGTCGTTCTTGAGTTGATTACAAGCTTTTGACTCGAAACCCAAGTCAACAAACATCTGGCGTGTATCGGGCTTCAGCAGCATGGCATTGCATAAAACACGCAGAGCATTTCTTGACGTTTTGCTCGAAGGGCTATGAAATGCATGCCGGGCGAGTGTCTCGATCCCCTGAGTGATCGAGTGAGTAAAAAGCCCTTGGGTACTGGAATCGATTCACTTTACCTCCTTGGTGAATATTGGGTCTGCATTTTGCGGGTTTCTTCCATATATCTTGAGTTCTTCTAAAGCGGCATCTCGTTCTGGTGGTATATTAGAACAAGCCATTCAGCCCCACGGGCTGCCCAGAGACTCACGTTGAGGTAGGAGGCAAATAGCTTCCAAGTCTTTGCTCAACTTCGACATCAATTCAGTTACGGCAGCAAGCTTCTCTGTTTTCATGTTTAGCGATTGAAATCTTATATTATATACGGGCACTGACCTGGCCCAACTAGGTTGCCCATGGCAGGCTGGTTGGCTTGCGCCATCTCGACCTCTTTGCCGGCCGGTTTTAATTTGGGACTAGAAAGGGGACTATTTTGAGAAGAGAATAGTCGCTTGAGGCGGCTGGGCCTTTCTTGGCGAGGCTGTTCAGGCATTGTAGGCGTCAGCCTTCAGGTCAGACAAGTATGTAAAAGTAAGACTGCAACTCCAGAAGTCTATAATGGATCGGACCCTCGGCACTTCATGGCAAGCCCGCCAAAAGGAGACGCTGGTTCGACGATGAAATGGAAGAACGAGACCAGAGTGGTTATTACTTGAAAAACAATAAGGGATGGGTGTAATGTGGAAGTAGACAAGGGGTTGGTGGAAGGGATCATGTCTTCAACTTAAGTCGGACAACAAACCACGACTCCCAAGCCATAGAGATGCAACCGGGCTAAAACGGATGGCTTGGGAGATAGCGGTAAATGCGCAGCAGGGGCGGCAGACGACGTACCTACTAAAGAAAGAGTGCTTGATTGGGGTAGTTCGGGATGCTGAGACCAGTAACGACCGACGCCTCCCAGAACTGAGAAGGTACTGGGGACTGGAGGATACGAAGATGGAAACTGCGATTATGTTACGTACCGAACGGTTGCCGGACTGATTGGCCTAGGTATGTTTCAGGAGGCAGGCTGGCGCACCAACGTCAACAGCAATAGATGTACACGGATTGTCTACTACGCATCAGAATATACGCGGATGCAGCTAATCCTCAAAGAGCTAAAGAGACCGAGACCACAGTACAAACAGGGCCAAGAGAGATGGGCATGTACGAATCAAGTAGCACGGGACAAACCAAAGTAGAAGACCAGATTTCATTCACCCGGCCCGGTGTAAACGTCAGGTCCCGCCGATATTGGGATTCAACATCTGATCGATTCAGCTTTGCTCCGCACTGTGGCGCAACCCTGGACTTGCCCCGTATTTTTAGCCAAAATCGGATTACCTAAGCAGTCCAGCTGCTCATGGATGTAACGAAGTACCTAAGCATCGATGGGTCAGTGCGCCCCCCTTCGATCAATTCAATTAAGGAAACGCGCCAGCGCGTCACTCAGGAACCCGAAAGGCTGGGGAAACCACTTTAACAGGGGTGCTGCAAACCCAAAAACGCGTTACACGACCCTGTTACTTGGTCGTTAGGCGCGAGTTCTACGCGTTTCTCAAAAATCCAATCTACTCAAATGGGTATTAGTAGAATTGCACAGTAGAGGCAAAAGCCACCTCATTCAGCTGCGACTCTCGCTATACACCCAGCTGATGGCATGATTGAATCTTTGATCTCATACCCAGCTGCATACCACGAACCAACGAACAAAACCCACGACCAGCAAGAATCCCACACCCTTTCATTCAAGTCTGGCTTTTGTAGACTGCGGTCATCTCTCGTCCCAACTCGGCCTCGACCATCGCCCCGATTTTAGCCGTCCGAGCCCGAACATTGTCAAGTTTCTCATGATCTTTGGCTTCATCGTCGACAGCAGCAGGGCATCCAGCGGTGGCCGAGCAAGTCAGCAAGCGGCGGGCTTGCAGTCATGGTACCGCAAGTGATAGTTCCTAATGCTCTAGAAGCTTTGCCGGCTCGACCACCGACTCCACCCAGGGAGAAGAGTGTGAACCCAGACCTGAGTTCGAGGAAGAAGCACATTTTCGGTTCCCAGTCTCTACACACGCCGCCCAGCTTCTCGCCGGAATCGTCCGATCTATCCAACCCGACCTCGCGACGGAATCGCAAGAAGGTTGGCTTCACGAGCCAGCCTGAGTACTGCGAAGCGCCCGCCTATGTCAACAATGCGAAGCTGCAACATCCTACGCCCGTATCGACAACCTCGGCAATATCTGCTCCGTCTAGCGGTAGACCGATCAAGTCCATACTGAAACCATCCGCCCCAGTCGTCAATCCGTTGGACCCCTCTGTGGGGTTGGATGGTATTTCTCGGCCTGTCGATATTATCAAGATGTTGGAATCCACCGTTCAGCAGCTCGCAGGGGCCGATCGGGACCTGAAGGTCGACGCCTACATGATGATTGTGCGGGTCTTGAAGAACTCGAATAGCCTTCCTGATCGCATTGCTCTACAAGATAAGATGGGCCTGTTCATGCAATTCATACAGCGAGACATTACAGCCAAGACATCCGAGGGATCCTTGGACTCGTCACTCGTCAATCATGCTTTGATGCTGCTCAGCACGTTCATGTTCTATCCCGCCATTGCCTCCACCCTGTCAAACGACTTCGGCGTCTTCATTATCGACCACTGCATTCGATCTTTCGAAGATGCCTCGGCGCCTAAAGATGTGACACGCCATCTTATGCAGGTGGTGGCCTACCAGGACTTCTCCCCTAAAGTCATGACTGCCGACCGCGTAGGCAGATTGGTGGCATCTCTTCATACCATTGAGGATCGGGTCCAGGGGAAGAGTATAATCCAGTCCCGCCTGTTCATCTACCGCCGCCTTATCAAACAGTCAAAGATGCACATGATCTCACATTCCGACTGGCTGCTTGACTTGTTTGAGGATATGCTCAGTAGTGTGAGGGAAATCCGGGCTGCTGCAATTGCGCTGGGTTTGGAGGCTAGCTTCACCATCGCCAAAGAGAAGCAGTTTTCAAGGCGAGTGATGGAAATCCTACAGATGTCAGTGGATGAGACGAAGTACATCGAACTGTACGTTGGGCGTCTCCGGGCAATGCTGAAGGAGAAGTACGACTCTACAGCAGTCCCCCAGATCTGGAGTGTTGTGATACTCCTGATGAGGTGCCCCGTAGACCGATGGGAATTCTTCGGCCCATGGTTGGAGATTATTCAGAGCTGCTTCAATAGCAGCGACTTTCAAACAAAGCTGGAAGCCAACTATGCCTGGAACCGTCTCGTTTACGCCCTCCAGCTCAACGATCAGTCTTTCGCGAAAACGATCGCCACCATCTGTCAACCTTTTTTGAGTCAGTTGAAGCGCAGGTCTACCGGAAAACAGAGTGCAGAGTTGCGCAAGGTTGTCTTTGGTAGTATCTGCAACCTTTACTATTATGCATTCAAACCGAATACCAGCACTGCCCACCTCGATGCCTTCTGGGATGCTTGTGTTCGGCCCCTTTTTCAACGTATGATCGTCCCTGAGGCGGAAGTCAAGTCAACAGAGAAGACGGTTGGGCTCCCGCACGACCATACTGCTCAAGCCACCATCATTCTCACGGGGCTGCTTGACTCTACCACGCCCAGGATCTGGAAGGAAGATCATGTTTGGGCAGACCCCTTAGTCAAGCCAGAAGACTTGCCCGCCCTGGATGCCAAATGGGTGAGGCATAACGCGTCGCGAGTATTTGGGGTTGTCGAACAAATCTTGTCCAGAACCTATTACGAATTAGCGAAGCCCGAATCCGCCACCGCGAAGCTTTGGCGGGCACTCGTTGGCGCCGTGGCCGCTGCCGCGAGCAAGGAGGTCAAGGTATCTACGGACACGGCGACTTTCGTAGCCCACTCCTTCACATTTCTCCTCAAGGTGTGGTCCCGCGGCATAGAAAAGACGGAGGATATGGAGTCAAAATCTACCACCTTCTTCGAAGCAACTAGCTACTTCATCGGCACTATGATCGATGCTCTTGGTCTACTCCCATTCACCGAGAGGCAGCTTTCGATGGGGAACCAGAACACATTTGTCCCCGTTTCGACTCCATCTCACAGGCCTGCAAAAGGCCAAGGACAGACACGAACTCCGCTACACCACCTCTTCTCAGTTCTCTCTACGCTCCCGCCGAATACCGTTGACGGTCAGGACTTGGCGACTCTCATACAACGAGTCCTGGCACCTTTCTTGTCTGCCATGTCCAACAAGTCTTCGCGGGGAAGGGCCGACCTCGCTCAAGAATTGATGCAGCTTATTCCTATGGATACACTCATTCCATATGGCCCTTGGCTAGCGATTTCTGATACTCTATCCAACTGCCTAGACAATAGTCAAATGAGCCATTCGTCCACCAGCTCTAGCGGTCAAGCTCCTATTGGTCATGAATATCGCGATATTGTAAAACATTTGGAGCGGGGCATCAGATCGACTCCCAACTTGCCTTGGGAGCTCTGGCAGTCCTTGTTTCAGGCTCTCTTCGTACGTGTTGCCGCAGAAGCTGGCGAAGCAGGCTGTGCCATTGCCATTGTCGAACCTGTCGCCAAATGTGCTATGGATATTGTGTCTGCTCGACATGACACCGCACTCAACCCAACTATACTAAAGGTTGGCTCGGAGCTGGTATCAAATGCAAAGCACCCACGAGACCGCCAGGCTCTTGAAGCTGCTCGACGCCGACTTTGGGGTACCTCGGCGGGAGGGTCGAGATCCACCTCCCACGACCCCTTCGACAATCTATACAAGCTTGCGAATCACCTTCTCGAAGCGACATATAAACAATACAATGACACAATAAGCATTCCAATATGCTCGCTTTTGGAAGACATCTCCGGGTTTTTACTGCGGTGTAACCAAGAGTTGGCAATGAAGGCGTTGGTCATAATACAAAATGGGATAGGGGCTTGGATACGCGACACAGATGAGCTCTACAATAATCGACAGTCAACCGCACTGTCTGAATCGGTATGTTTCACGAAGGTTACGGTAATTGGACAAAGCTAATATTACATAGGTAAAACAACTTTGGAGCCGTGTCTGCACCATCTTCGCCCAGGCAGACAGTCTCGAGGAACTTCAACTGGACACCATCGAGCCGCTTTTGTGCTCCGCTTTCGAGAGCAAGCACAAGCACATCGTCAGTACCGCCACCATAATGTGGAACGGCGCAGTCGAACAGAGCGACAGCATTCAATACCCCGATAAACTGAAAGCGGTGCTACTTTCGCTTCGTCCTTACGTTGATATCGCGCTCCCTGGCTTGGATGATCTTATCAATGAAGCAAGCGGGCAGCCGCCATCCTTTATAGATTCCCAAGAAGATGATTCGGCTGCTCTGAAACGACCCAGGAGCTCACGTAACGGCACACCTCAGATGAAGAAGCCGACATCTAGGCGTTCAACACCAGGATCAGTCCAGCTGTCGCTGCCAGCGAAGCGTCACTTGGATAGCACACCTGAAGTATCGCGGTTAAGGTCTACCAGGAAAAGCACGACTCCTCGCCTGAGACATAATGACTCACAAATCCAGTTCGCTGCGATTGCGTCCTCCTCGCCTACACACAACAACGCCGAGTCTCAGGTACTGACCGATCGCCAAAGGGAAGTCAAAGATCGACAGCGGGATAACTCTGCGTTGTTCCCGGAGATCAAGTCGAGCGTTGAGCAGCGTAGATCGACACGCCTGTCGGTAGCCACCTCTACGACATCTACTACGACGCCTGAGAGGAATTTAACCCCGAAATCCCATCGTAGGATGGAAGACTATGTATCCCTGACACCTACACCGCGACGTGGCCAAGCTATCATCATCGACAATGATCAAGAGATGACGGATGACATGCCTTCTTCACCTCCCGAGCCTCGACGATACCCCCTTTTGCCTGAACTTAGCAAACCGCAGTCCAGCAGTAGCATCATTTTGGAGGACTGGCCACCGTCGTCGCCCATATCCGACTCGCCTTCGCGTAATCGGCAATCAGCACCTAAGCATACTGAATCGGTCGCTCCAGCGCCACCCGAGCCATCCAATGAAGCATCGGCAGAGCCTGAAGTGATGGAGTCACCGGTAGTGGATGGTGACGTCGAAATGGATGAGTTGGAGGATTACGAGTCTGAGGATGCTGATGTCGAAGACGAGACCAACATTCCGGTTGCCGAGCAGGACCTATCTATGGTGGCAAGCTCTCTTCCAGCGGCCGTTAAGATGGTGGCAACCGAGGATCCAGCTACTCCCAGCCACCCAAGGTTTCAGAAAGACCAGGAAACGCCGCGATCTGATAACGAGGTGTATGTTGATGCTCTAAGCAGTCCCAAGAATTCGCCTCGAAACCAGCGATCGCAGGGTAAGACAAAGCAGCAGGCCGTTAAGGCCAAAGCCGCGTCCCAACCCGTCGCCGATTACTCGTTCGATGCTAGCGATGTGGATGAGCGTAGCATGTTGCGTCTGGTCGTTGAACTCGATTCGAGGAAGTGTAATAGCCTGCCAAAGGACGGTGCAGAATTGCTTAAGAAGGCCGGAGAACCGCAAAGTTCCCCTCCAAGGGAATGCATTACGGTTAACACTGTATCTGGACAAACACGTCGTAGATCTGCAAGGAACAAGGGCCGGTCTGAAGAAACTGAGCCTGTCATCGCCTCAACGCCAGTCGAACCCGATAGCTCCCAAGCATCTATCAACAAATCCCAAAACAAGCGGAAGAGGGCCCAAGAAAGTTCCCAGGAAGGCTCCCAGGAGTCCGGCAGCAAAAAGCGCAAGCACCGCAAGGATGTCGATTCGGACAACGAGGCGGTGCCTGACAGCCAGCTTCTGCCCGCCAACGACAGTAAGCTCCACCACCACTTTCCTCGCCCCGTGAAACCCGCAATAGCATCTGACCTGTGGCCTAGGCACATTGTTGGAGCCGTCCGAAACTTTTGGCAGAGAACCACCTTCAAGCTCGTCTCGCGAGTCTTCGGATCACGACAGCAATGATGAGATGGAGGCAGAGGAGGCACCTTCGCCGTCCGCCGATGACAGCGAGGCGATCCACCTGCAGATCGTCCAGGAGGCTTCGCAGAGCGAAGCGGCCGAGGACACTGTCGACGACTCGTTCGACTTTACTGATGACCACGAAGCTGCTCTAGCGGACCTTGCCGATGTGGCCATGGCCGAGGATGTTGAGCAGGAGGAAGAATGGGAGGAGGAGCAGGAAGACGAAGAGGAAAGAGAGGAAGAGGATGAGGACTTGATGGACGACGAGGATGAAGAGGAAATACCAGCTACGGAAGTAGCAGCAGTCGCCGCTGAGGAATCGTCCATAATGATGTCCAGTGACGAATTACCGCTCGAGAGCCTCCTCGCGATGCCGCCGCCGCCGCCGCCGGAGAAGTCGTCGATGGAGAAGATCGTGTCGGCGCTGCGGGGCGGGCTCGCGGAGCTGAGCACCGCGGCCTTGTCGAGGGACGAGGTCAACAGGATCGAAGACATGTTTTACGACATCAAGAGGGAGCTCTACAATGCCGAGAGCAGAGGGCGAGCGCTCAACAGCCAGCCGAGATGATGATACCACCATAAGCACCCCCCCAAAAAGAAAGTTTTTGGGAACGAGTATATAATAGCATGCATGAAGTTTACTTTTACTCTGCTACCATTTTGTTAGTTTTACTTTTTTGTTATTTCTTGGATGTACGAACAAAGTGGATGGTTGGAATGAAACGATAAGGAGGTTAAGGACGGACGGATGGACTTGCTTGTCGGTACAGAGTGATGGGTAATCGGTGTCACCAGGGGTAACGAGCCCCTGGAGTGAAGCCAGGCCACCATCACCTGTAAATTGCACATAAGGATCATAAGGGAAAGGGGAAATGAAAGGCCGACAACCGGTTGTGCCAGAAAACGGACAATACACTTATTATATTCCCATATTGGCAAGGCGTTGTAGGAACCAGGCATCATCGGCGGCTCCATAATAGAGACATAGTCTGATTGTTTACATAAGTCACATTCATATGTTTCTCAGGGGCATCTGCAACGTCATTCATCGAATTCATAAACTATCTGCTGTAGAACTGTCAAATGAGCTAAAAGACAGTTGCACTGGTATACTGCAAGCATGTCTGTCACACGCTCTACTTTTAAGGAGGTTTGAGCTGGCAAATGCATGTAGATGCTGACTCGTCTCCGACTTTTGGGTAAACCTAGATACGCCTGAAACTCCTATTAAGAATTCCCCCATTTTGTCCCTGCTGTTTACTTTTCTTTCTTTCTCGAGATAGTATCTCCTTGTTTACTTCAGATCCTCGCGCGCGTTCCGGAAGAAGTCGGCCACGAGGAAGGTGAGCTCGAGGGCCTGCTTCTCGTTGAGGCGGGGGTCGCAGAAGCTGGTGTAGTTGGTGGAGAGGTCGTCCTCGTCGAGGCCCTGGCTGCCGCCGACGCACTCGGTGACGGCGTCGCCAGTAAGCTCGAGGTGCACGCCGCCAAGATAGCTACCCTCTTCCTGGTGGACCTGGAGCGTCTCCTGCAGCTCGGTAAAGATGTCGTCGAAGCGGCGCGTCTTGATGCCGGAACCCGTCGAGCGCGTGTTGCCGTGCATCGGGTCGCACTGCCAGATGACGCACTGCTTGTACTCGCTGCCCTCGACGGCGCGGATGTGGCTCGGCAGCAGCTCGCGCACCTTGTCGGCGCCGTAGCGCGTGATGAGCGTGATCTTGCCGACCTCGCGGCTCGGGTTCAGGGTCCGGAGCAGCTCCAGCAGGTCCGAAACGGGCGTGGTGGGCCCCACCTTGATGCCGATGGGGTTGGCGATGCCGCGGAAGAATTCAACGTGGGCATGGTCGATCTGGCGCGTGCGGTCGCCGATCCAAACGAAGTGGGCCGAGGTGTCGTAGTACTCCATGCGCGTCTCCTCGCCGGGGATGGCGTAGGCTGGGTTCTCCATCAGCCGGGTCAGGCTCTCCTCGTACTCGAGCAGCAGGCCCTCGTGGCTGGAGAAGAGATCGACGGTGGAGATCTCGGAGCTCTTGTCGGCGCCGATGGTGTGGCTGAATCGGATCATGTCGGTGAGGAAGCGGACAGCCTCCGAGTACTTGGCCTTGAGCTCGGGGTCCTTAACGTGGCCCAGCCCCCAGTTAAGGGGTCGGTGCAAGTCGGCAATGCCAGAGGCCAACGCGGCCCTGACGTAGTTCAGGGTCGCGGCGGAGTGATTGTAGGCCTTGACCAGTCTCTGGGGATCTAGCTCTCGCTCGTCCAGGTGGTAACCGTTGAGGATATCGCCACGGAAGGAAGGCACCTGCTTCCCGTCGATCGTCTCCATGGGGCTGGAACGGGGCTTGGCGTACTGACCGGCCATACGGCCAATACGGACGACACGCTTGTTGGCGCCCCAGATGAGGACCAGACTCATCTGTAGCAGCAGCTTGATCTTGGACTCAATGACGCCCTGGCGGCAGTAGTCGAAGAGCTCGGCGCAATCACCTCCCTGCAGCAAGAAAGCCTTGCCCTGGGCGACATCTTTTAGGTTCTGCTTGAGCTTGTTGATCTCGTGGGGGTGCACGATGGGAGGGAGCTGCTTGAGCTCGTCAGTGGCCTTGCCCAATGCCTTGAGATCCGGGTACTCGGGGCATTGCTTGACGGGCTTGGATCTCCAGGAGCTTGGGGACCAACCCTGGGCCGAGGCCGAGTCATTGCCGTTGCCATTGGCCTGGCTGTTGCCGTTGCTGTTAGTTGCGCTCATCTCGCCAGCCAAACCTTTGTGCTGTGACTCGATTCTTTCAATTGAGTTTGAAGGTATGCTGGTGAGGTAAGTAAGTGTGCGATATGATATGCACCCTACACGCTTTTATGTGACAAAAGTGTGGGCTCGAAGAGAGAAATAAAGGGCTTTTGAATATCTTGTACCAGATGTATTCAAGTTGAGAGTATCAATGGATCTGAAGGATAACCAACCACTGTAGAACTTGAAATCCTGCGACAGGATTATGAGTGTGTAGGACTGTCGATACTTATGCTTTTTCTTCTTCTTTCAATCCCTTTCTTCTGGTAGAGAGCGAGCACATAGCATAGACGAAATGTACAGTAACCAGAGAATGAGTCAAACTGTCCAACCGTCATTGGGGAAAGAGAACCCGATGCTAGTCCGGCACCTGCTGTAAATGTAAGCTCACGTCAGTAGGTCCCGCAGCCAGTAATTACCTGTACCTACCGCAGGCCCCTCACAGCGCAATTGACCGCCACTATAATTTTGGTGTGCCGAATGGAGGGGCAGCATTTCTGGGCGGCGCAGTAAGCGTAGCTTTGGTGCCCCGCCAAAAGCTAAGCTCCGAAGCTCTCTGGAGCTCCCTTGGCAACTTGGGAGGGCCATGTCATGTCATTGATTGACTTGCTGTGCTCCCTTGGGCCGTAGCTTGACATTCTACATTACACGCGCCCTTTTGTTCACCACTACTACTCCGCAACCGGGTTCGACTGTATTACAACCTACCCTATACCTGATTTTAGCTATACTCTATCCTGAATAGGGTATCATCTTTCGAGACACCCTTTTCCAACCAACAGGAACAACCACCAAAAATGGCCGAACCCCAACCCCCCAATCTGCACGAGGGCGCCACCACCGGCGACGTCGAGGACGAGGTCCAAGCCGCCAAGTCGGCCGAGGACCGCAAGGCCGCCGCTGCCATGGCCAGCATGGGTGCTAACGGCGCCGATGACGCCGGCAGTGCCGCCGTCGACCAAGAGGCCGCCTCCCAGGCCATGAAGAGCCTGAGTGGTGAGGCCAAGAAGCCCGACGCCGCCGTCCAGAAGAAGGTCAAGGTCGACGCTGCCGACGTGACTCTGCTGGTATGCTCTGCTTTCTTTTTTCGCTCTATATTTCCTCGTCCCTTTTGCTTGTTTAGATTGCTAACGTGGCTTGATCCGGGAACAGGTGGACCAGCTCGATCTCACGAAACCCAAGGCGACGGAGCTGCTCAAGGCCCACGACGGCGATGCGGTCAAGGCCATGAAGGCTGCCATAGCCGTTTAACGAAAAGGCAAGGCTTAGGGCTACGACCTAGGAATGAATATCGTATGACTGCATGTGGCGGCGTTTCTCTTTCTTGCGTTGTACTGGAATTACAAGACATGTGTCAAATGACAATACCCAATAGATATGCAGTGGTCTGGGACATCAGGCTCCGGCAGATATAGATAGAAACCAAGTGTCTCGGAACATTACATTTTTATTTTGCTCGCGAGTCTAATTCTCATTAATCAGCCGCAAATGGCCAAAAGAGTCCTTCCTGCCTGCTGAAATACAACGTAAAGCTCACTGAGTCGGAGAGCCACCCCTGAATGGTAGGTTTCATCTTCTAAAGAAGTGCTCGGTTTGGGTCGTCGTGTCCGGTTTTCCCAGCCAAGCAGCCAGACCCCATCGCTATCACATCATGGCTTTTCTCTGGGGAGTTTCCCGTCAGACAGAGATGATCTGACCGCCCTCATATGCATCGCCGGCCTCCAGCTTCGTCCAAGCCTTGACCGCGCCGGCCTCAACGCAGATCATGTTTTTGTAACCATCCTTGGGCTCAAAGTCGCCCATACCCTGAGCTTTCTCGACCCAGGGGTTCCAAACAACTACATCGCCGAGGTTGTCGCGGACGATGCTAAGCTTGGTCTCGCCGCTTTCCGACACGTTAATAGGCTTTGAGGGGTCGGCCGGGTGATACACGCGGTCCACCTCGCCGGCAATGGTAACGTCTCCGGCCTGCTGCTTCTCCTTGGCACCGTCTACCTTGTCGATGTAGGCAGCCTCATCGAGTCCCGATACCGAAACCTTGGTGATGTCGTCGATGCGGAAGTACGTGTGCAGCAGGGTCTGGAACTCAAAGGGCTGGTCACCGTCGTTGGTGATGACAATGCCGGTCCGGAGAGCATCCGGCGTCAAGGTAACACTGTAGATCAGGGAGAAGGAGAAGGGCCAAAGCTTCTTGACCTCGTCGTCAATCGTGGCCGTGCTAAGGCCAAAGTCGAGCTTGACCGAGGCGTCGGTCTGACCGGAAGACTCGGTCGTCGACTTGCCCAAGAAATCCCATCTGGAGTTGCGGGCAAACCCATGTTGCGGAAGCTTGGATGTGGGCTCGTGGTCGGGCGCTGTGCCGAAGACCTGTGGTGGTGAGAAGGGGAATGATTAGTCATATGTCATACCAAAAAAGAAAGGAATGCCATGCTCCAACTGGCTCGTTTCCCTCAACTGTTGCAAGGTAGGGAGCAAGGGCGAGATCAAAGGTACGTACAGGGAAGACCAGGGGGATACCGCCTCTCACAGCTTTGGAGCCATCGAGCTTGGCAGCTTCACTGAGCCAAAGGCGCTCGTTACCAGCACGATCCTTCCAGCTGGTGACAGTGGCACCATGGAGCAGAACCTCGATACTCTCTCCAGAAGGCAGGATAGCGTTGACGCGGGAGTTGTTGTGAGTGATGTTGACCTGGGCCTGTGGGGGAAGGCCGGGCGTGGTCACCAGCGCCTGGGGCTTGTTGGGTCGGTCAACCATTGTCGTAGGCTGGGGTTGTCGCAACAGCTAGGGGATGAATTGAGGATGGTGAAAGTGCCGAAAGTCAAGGATGGGCTTTGATATGTGTGATGCAAGTGTGTGAGTCGATTTGGTATGGACAACCGACCAGACGATGAATAAACAGACAGAGGACCGGGCCTGGGCTGGGGGGCCTTTCTTTGTGCTGGAAGGCTAGGTAACCTAGGTGGTAGGTTGTGATGGATGCTTGGTGGGGTAGCTGTCCGGCGACTGCGGGGTTGCGTTGCTTCGGGATGTGGTATCGAACTGTCAGATGGAGAAGACGGGCAGAGAGAAAGAGTGAGGGGTGTGGGAAAAAGGGTATTTTGATGGGAAACGGAAAAGAAATCCTTGCTTCAGGGTAAGACACTACCACCTAACATGAGTAAGGTAGATAGGTAAATGGAGAGAACAGAGCTGACCAAGAAACGGTGTCTCAGTTGAAAGAGGATGAAACATGTGTTGCACCTCACCGAAGAAATCCAGAGTAAGTACAACCATCAACATTTATTAACTAACCGTCGGTGAACCATAGTAGCGCAGCAAAAGAATTGGCGGGGTAGTAGTCAGTTTGTTAGGGATGAATACTGTTTCCTCCTTCCTCTTGCCTCTTTCCGTGCCCTCTGCGTCTGCCTCGACTTCCTGTCGGGGTTTCTCATGTGAAGGGGTTGTATTGCATCACTCTGGCATGGCCAGCCAAGATAAATAAGTAAGCGAGCAATGTGCAGTGCGACCAACGAAGCTTCTGCTTCCTGTTTCAGGTTGCTGCAATGTATGTACGTACATTGTCCGGTCTGCAGCCAGGGGTGGTGGGTGCTCCGGTCGGACGGTCCTCAACCTCAACGACCATCATCCATTTGATGCAACAACTTAATCCATACACTACATTAACTACGTACACTACGGCACGGCGGGCCTCGCGGTACTGACCCGTAAGTATTTATAGGTAGGCGAGCCTTACCCAAGCAGCAGTAGCAGCATGCATGTCAGTCGTTAGCATATCCTTGCTTGATTGAAGTGTGGCCGACTGAGCATTAATAGCAGCATTTACAATGCAGCGAGGCAAGCAGCAAGTAGTACCAGTAGCCTAGCCCGCCCTCCCGCAGCATCCTCGTCCACGGTACTGGCATGGATCGCTGAACACATGCATATCTGCATTTAAGTTACAGTGGAGCTGGTGCCCCATCAGCAGTGTGTTGTACAAACATGAGAATTCCCGACAACTCCGATGACTAAGGAGGAACAACGTATGTGTATGGGATCTACCAACATCCGGTCCACCTGAATGTTTGAGCCTGAAGAAAGAAAAGCACAGGCATGCACATCGCACATGGTGCTTTAGTGGTACTAGAATGTTATGCCCTCTATGCCACTGTGCCCCACTATGTGATAGCTTCACTTGATTATAACACTGGCAAACTAGCCTGAGGACTTAAAATGCACGCAAATTTGAAGTAGTCTACTGTGGGATTGTGTAGTATTCATGAGTGTTCTGCTGCATTCTGGTCCAGGACTTGTATCTCTGGCAGCTACTTGACTATAATGGAAACAGACTGTCAGATACAGGCAATGGCGTGAATATATAAAGGTGTCCTTGAAATGCCTCAAACTAGTAGTATGCACTGGCTCTGTACTACTATATTCCGTTTCATTGACATTCCGTATTACTACATCAGATGAGATGTTTGTGGATAATTGAGCAACATACTCCCAGCTAGGTAGACAGGCCGAATGACCCCTAGAGTCCAGGATACATATCGAATGTTGTTGAGTTCTCATTTGCTTCAACTCATCTCATTGCGCCATACACACCCTTGTTGACATTATCAGTGCTCGAGAACACCGGTTGACGACATGGATCCGGCATATATGTTCATGCCGACAACATCATTGCCTCCGGGGCCCACGAGTCCAGCTGCCAAGCAGCGGTGGGGAGGCGGGAGCTACCGTCTCCCCTGTTGTTCATTGTCGCCGAGAGGCGAGATATGGGGCCGACCTACACTTGTCGATACACATATCAACACTACTAACGTTCATACAGTCAAAAAAATCCTCATCATATCCCGGTCGACACCCGAGTAGTCCGAGGTTGCCGCGAGCAACGGATCGCGCGGTGCGACCGAGACGCCGCACCGGGTGGACGAGAAAGCGGTCCTCGCACTTCTCAAGGGCGAAGGACAGGCCGCGGGCCTTGGCGACTGCCTTGCACCAGGTCCGGTCGAGCAGTGTTCTTCTTCTTCTGCTCGCGCCCGTGCGGTGGGCGTCGTCGTCGCTCGGGCGGTGCGCAGTGACGACTACTACCTCCTTACCGTCGTCAACCACTACCTCTTTGCCATCGTCAACGGCCCGGGCAGACAAGTCTTGTGATTCTGGTTGTCGCGGGCTTCCATTCAGCAGCGCCCCCTCCGAGGCTTGGGTCGCCACTCGAGGGGGGATGAATTCACCACAACCAGACCGATCTCCCCAGGCCCTGGCCGGCGCATAGGGACTGCTCAGAGGTCCACGACCCGCGCCAAGAATTCAGGGCTACCTTCACGGCTGCTGCCCACATCTTCTGCTGTGGTGAAAGACATCTTGCCAAAACGTTTCCGGCGGAGGCGTTTTGCCGACGCGGCGTTGTGCTGCAGGCAGTGGGCGGGTGTGGCCGACTGACGACTCCTTCGCAGTTGTGGATGCGAGCGAGTGCCGAGTACCTTTTGATATGCAATCACTTGATTACATCTAAGGGTGGGCATAGGTGTCCCGTTCATTTCAAGAACAGACGGAATTCAATCGAATATATGTGTAGATATACAGACCTTTAAGTTGAGCTCACTGGGAAAACAACCAGCCTGTTCAGTAACGCGCCCCAGGCTGCTGGCATTGATGCTGCATGCTGCATGCTGCAACCTCGCCAATGCCATGCACAGCTCCGAGGCAGGTAACTTAGGCTTAACTCAAGTACCCTCTGTCGAAGAACTAATTAAACAATCACAGGGAGGGGGACTGATTGTAGCAAAACTCTCTCTTCTCCGTGTAGTATGTACAAAAGCTTGCCTTGCCCCTGGATGTGTACATCCCCAATATCGTATGTACCCATTATGTATACCTTTGACGCCCTCTAATAAGGGGTAATTTCCTCCCAGGGGGTATAAATCCATGTGCACCCCGTCCATGCCCGTGGCGACCGACGCCATTTCGGTCCCTGTTTTATGTACGCCATGTCCGCTATGTTCATTAAAAGTCCAGGTATAATGCAGAAAAAAGCAAAAACAATAAGAGCAAAAGACTTCGAGGGAAGAAACCCTCGAATCCGCCTGAATGATTCGAATCGCGCGCATTTTTTGAAAAACGTGTCATGATCGCAAAGCAAAGAATGGCAAAGGGGTAGTCGGCGTGTAAATGAAGCATAGTCGCGTCATCCAGGGAGCCCGCCGTCCTCCCCGAAAAAATGGTTAATGGATCCGGAAAACGCCTGGTCCCATGGTCTGAGTCTGATTTAAACCCTCACTTGACCCGAGGTTTGGCCGCTTCGTTTTCCAGTTTTTCTATGTTTTCCGTTGTCAAGGAGTCCCCCTCTGATAATGGGCTGGCAAGTGATAACGAATCCCCACCCGCAGCGTCGAGCATTTTGTCGTCACGAAGTTGCATAGCCAACTCGGCATTGTCGAGTTGTTGAGATGGTGATGAGATGGAGTGGTTGTTCATGTTTCCGAACGGAAACGTTGTCACGTCGTGAGAGCCATTTCGTGTAAGCGGCTTTGGCGTCAGGAGGTTGTATCGATCATCGTCCGACCTATCAATTTCGGCGGCGATTGACGATCGTTCATCTGGTGTGGCCGTCTCAGCGTCCGTGTCGTCCAACGCGAACCTTGGTATGTTGACGCTGACACAATTATCGCCCGACTCCGAGCAATCCGATATCGACAGCTGCGAATCATTCTTAACCGGCGCGGGTCGCCTTCCGCTTTTGCTCCATCGGACGAGCATCTTCTCTAGGGTTTTGCTCTTGACCGGTTTGGCGAGATAATCGTCCATGCCCGCTTTGGTGCACTTTTCCCGATCACCCTGAATCGCCGATGCAGTCATGGCCACTATTGGTACATCACGAGTAAAAGCTCTGTAAGGAAGATGGTGTCGAAGGATATGAGTGCACTTATAGCCGTCGATCACCGGCATCTGGACATCCATCAAAATGATGTCGGGTTTACTGATTTTGCCTTCTTTCGAGGCGTCGAGGTACTCGAGTGCCTCTTTACCATTCCATACAGCGTCCACCTTGAACCCGAGCTTTTTGATGGTCTTCGTGGCAATCTGCTGGTTTATAGCACTGCGATACGTGTCAGTCGGGCAAATGAGACAGACAGGTATCATAATAACTTACTTATCTTCCACGACGAGGACGCTAATGTTGGCTCTCTCTGACATCGGCATGTCATACTCGCCCGCGTGAAGCGCGGACAACAGGCTGCCTCGCATGGGAGAACGACTTTTGTCTACCGGTCCGTTGAGGAATTCTCCAGGCGGGGTGTTGATGGCATTTTCGTACTCGGAGCTGGTGCATGAAACGCTGAATTCCGATTGCAGCCTATCTGGAATAGACCCAACCTCCATGAGGGTATCTCCGTGTGGGTTTTGCGGTTTGTTAAAGGGAATCCAGAATGTCGCAGTGGTCCCGTTGCCATCCTTCGATTCGAGGGTAATTCTACCTCGCATCAAGTCCAGTAGATTCTTGCAAATGGTCAAACCCAGACCCGTGCCGCCAAACTTTCGCGCCGTCGAGGGGTCACCTTGACTGAACGGCTTGAAGAGGCGCTTCCGGACCTCTTCGTCGATGCCTATACCGGAATCCTCCACCACGAATTTGATTTCGATGGTGTCGGGCGTCTCTTTCTCCTTCCAGACAGAGAACTTGACGGATCCCGAACTCGTGAATTTGATACTATTCGTCAAGAGATTGGTGATGATTTGCCGGACACGCCCAGGGTCGCCCAGCACAACGAGGTCGTCGGCTATGTCATTAGATACATCCGACTGGAACGCAAGGTTCTTTCTTTCGGCAGCGAAACCCAGCATCTTTGACACGTCATGAACGACCACGGACAGAGAGAATTGCACCTCTTCAATGTCAAGACGGCCGCTTTCGACCTTGGAAAAGTCCAGGATGTCGTTGATGACGGTGAGCAGTGCATTGGCCGACCGAATGATGTTCTCCGCGTATTCTCTTTGTTCCTCTCCAAGAGGAAGGTCAAGTAGAAGTTCAGCCATGCCAATGACACCAGTGATGGGCGTCCGGATTTCGTGAGACATCTACGCAGGAAAAACGATGAGCATCATATACACGAGTAGGCAGCGGCAGAGAAAGACTTACATTTGCAAGGAACTGGCTCTTCAGACGGCTTGCCTCTTTCGCTGCTGCTTCGTTTGCCAGAAGCTGCTTCTTCTCCTTAGCCTGGGCCTTGAGGTCTTGTTCGCGTTCTTTTAATTCTGTGACATTCATGATAACTCCAATGACAGATTCCACTCGAGAACCCGACTGGCCGGCCTGCTTCTTGGAGAATGTGGGGATGAAACGAGTTCGGAAGAAGTGGGAATCTGTAGGCATTCGTTAGTGATAAGGGGCCCCGAAAGTAGACTGCAGAGGAAGCGACGCACCTATTTCGTGTTCCTGGACCATCTCTCTCATCTTCTTGCCTGCGAGCAATTCTTTAACGGGCTTCAAGAAGCTAGGGATGTCGCTTTTCCCAGCCCGTGTGCTGAGGTCATTGAATACATCATCGACGCCCTTCCCTATATATCTCGACCCGTCCCTAGACTCGTCTTCTCCGTTGTCGATGGTGCCGTCTTTGATTCCGTTCCAGATGAGAGCGCCCTCAATCATGGTCACCTTGCCCTCACGGTCCACCGAGAAGATGGTGGTTTGCGCGTGGGAGAGTACGCTGAGAAGCTGTTGGCGCATTTGCTTGGCTTCGAGCTTCGCCTGGAGGCTCTCGTGCACGTCGGTACAAGTGCCGTACCACTTCTCAATCTCCCCGGTATTCTTGTTTCTCAGGGGTAGTGCACGGCCGAGCATCCACCTCCATTCACCATCCTTGCTCCGACAGCGATACTCGGTGACATACGGATCACCCGTGGCCAAGCTATGGATCCACTTGCGAGTAGTTAAGGGCATGTCGTCAGGATGAAACGGGTTCTTCCATCCAAGGCCTAACGAGTCCTCGGGGGACAGCCCTGTGTAGTCGTACCAACGACTGTTGAAGAAATCGTGCGACCCTTCTGCATTTGTGGACCAAACCATTTGAGGCATTGTATTGCAGATTAGTTTAAACCGCTCCTCGTCCAGCTCCTTGATGTTAGTAATTTCTTGGGCCATGGACGTAACATCTCGGCATGTTATAACCCCTGCCAGCATTTCTCCTGTCGTAGCGTCCTTGATGATCTCGCCAAGAACATCAAAAACCATCTGGGTATGTTTCCTCGGGTGGCGCATACCAATTCGCATGCTTGAAAATGGCTTACACGTCCTGAGGAGGACGGCTATAGGGAACTCGGAGTGGTCAAATTTATAGGTAAAAGTATCATCGTATACTTCCCATTTCGGTAGCACATCAAGACCTACTCCATAGTCTCCATCGACCTCGTTTGGATCCACAAAGAGTTCCCGCGCAGCTGCGTTCATGACAGGAGCACTGCCATCCTTCCACATCCCCAGAATCGGCATTTGCGTATTGTCCAAGAGCGCATCTTTGATGGTAGTCATTTTTTGGAGCAAGGTTGGTGTGCTGCTAAGCGATGTTCTCGACGGAGGACCCAACGGTGGGAAAGGACTGGACGACATGGAAACCGCGCTTGGGCTGACCCTATACAGCGGCGAGCCGGAGTCGTGACCGGAGCCGGCCGAAGGTGGGTTCGAGTTGGAAATAGTCCGGCGATCAGCGGCCTCCAGGACCGACATCGATGGGCGAGGTACCGATTTCCGTGGTGGAGGTGGGTGAGTGGCAGCGGCTTCGGTACTGGTAAATGTTAAGATGAAGTATGTCTGGTTATCCTCGATCTCAAATATAGTAACTATCATCTTAGCATAGACTTGGTTGGCCGACTTTTTCGTGGCTGAATGGGCTTGTCTCGCAGTGGCCTGTGACGTGACTACAACTTCGATGACGGAATTGGGAGGCGGCGAGTTCGGAACGGCAAAGCCAGAAAGCCCGTCACTCTGGCCGCCAATGCCGTTCTCCGGTGTACTGGGAACGGCGTCACTTGCCTTGGCGCCTTTTGAGGTTGGAATTGCGTCGCCTCCGGTAGCGCCGGACTTGCGGATGCTAGGACTGGTAGTCCGTTTGGCGTGCATCTCGCCCACCAAAGAGTCCAGCAACGATTCCCAGGATACCCACACCGGCCGACCATCTTGAAGCATGTCCACGCCAACTTGGGGTAAGGTCTGGCCCCGGAGTCTTTCGAAAGCTGTCGGAACATCGTCCGCCGTATCCGCCGGCTCGCCATTCATTCCCAGCAGCCTGCCCATCGCCTCGTTGGCCAAGACCACGGTCTTGAGGTTGTTCAAGACGAGTAGCGGAACGGGTAAGTATTGCATCGTGGAGAAGGCGAGCTGTCCCGGAGAGATGTAGGGCATCGATAGCCTAAAGGGACTTGCCGATGCCGATCTTCTGCCCTTGGGGGACATGATTGGCGTGTCTCGCAGGGAGCGATTCGTGCTCATGGCCGCCAGTGCGCCGTCCTGACTCCGGGTGAATTCGGGCAGCCGACGGGCGCGTTGTGGGATGTTCTCGCTCGGCGGCGAGGAATCTGGCAGAGGGGTCGACAGTGGGTCGCAAAAGGGCGAGGGTTCCAAGGGCTCCAATGCCATCGGTCCCGGGCTCGACGAGCGCGTGTGGCCGGTGTTGTGAGCACGTAAGGGAGGATGTTCGGGTGCCATTGTCGTCGAGCGCCGCGGCCCCTAAGGGATTGAAGGGGAGTTCAAACGAGAGCCCATCAACGGTTGGTGCAGGTCAAATGTACCTTAGTAAACATGCGGGAAAGTGGGAAGGGATGGGATCGGGGGTGACGTCGTGTGGGCAGAGTAACAGGTGTGTGCGCTATACCACTGGACAGTCTGTTTGAGTTGCTGCTTGAGACCGAAGCTCAGACGAAGGAGCTTTGTCAGACTGACAGGCTTTGCGATGGTTGCAAGAAGCACTGAGAGCAACTCGAAAGCAACAGCCGAAAGCGCTTGACTGAGCAGAAGGAAGTGTGCCGTCGTGTGTAAGATCTAGACCCTAGATTGAGTGGAGAGCTGCTGGGTCTGGGCTGGCCCTTTTGCAAGCAAGGTCTTGGAGCCAGTGGACTGGCAAAAGAATATGCTGGAGAGTGCTGCACAAGGCCCGATTATGGTGATTGATCCCCAGCCACGATCAGTTGAAGGTTTTTTTCCGGTGCCTCGAAGTCTGTAAGTCTGGATGGCTGAGTCCAAATTCAGGATCTGACGTTGCTGAAAGTTTTTGAGAAAAACTGGTCGTTTCCTACTGTACGGTATTCTCTCGGCCGTCGAGAAGATAGTGGGATGGGATGGTGTCCATCAAAGGTACCAAACAGTCAAGCTTGAAGGATCCCCCCGGTCTGATCATGGCGGGGGTGTGATGTAACTGCAGGTAGGGCGGCGAAGACCAAAACGCTGCCGTACTCCGTACCGTGGCGGCGAACCAATTATTTGCTCAGAAAAGCTGACATGGATGTCGGTAGTGTGAGGAGCTAAGCTATCCAGCTGTTCGTACTGTAGAGGCGGCAAGTGCTACGGATGGATTTGCTTAGCTACATATGTAGGCTACGCTGCTACGGTCTACCCAAGGCCGGACCAAGCTCGTGAAGCCCTATGGGAGGCTGCCCAAGTTGGCGGAAGATGATTAACATAGAGTTGTATAGGTTTTGTTGGAACATAGCGCAAGCAGCCGATCATCACGGTTATGATATACATAAGTGTATGTGGATATATCCCCCAGAATTTCTTCGTACTGTAGGCCACATGTATCAACTGCTGCAGGGGGGCAAGTTACCGACCGGAATGGGGTGTTTGATTGCCCCATTGTGTAAGGTACAGCAAGTACAGTAGTAGGGAATATCCGATGTTGGCACAAGTACATGGTTGAGCGATGGTTAGGCATTAGGCATGACTTTGGACGAACCCGGCACCAACACACAAAGACATGCGAGACAAGAGGCTGGTTGGACTGGCGTAGAGGAATTTCATCATGTTGATACCTAACTCCAATGCTGGGCTGTCCAGTCTGCAAGCTTCCGGAGTGGCCATAGACCGGCATTAGCATTACTGCCAGCTGTTTACTCCGTATTAGACAAAGTGGGATGGCTGCACTGCCCACCAACTAGGTCATACTAACAGTTGCAGCCTACGGGTGCGGTGTGCTGGGAAGTGGCCGTTTGCAGCAAGCAGTCCCCGATTCCCAGACATTGAAAACATGTACATAACAGAAGCAGTGATCCAGAGATCCGCCTATATCTGCTCTATAAACGAGGGCTGCCCACGTTGTAACTATCGATCAATGCATTTCGCACAAAATCACCCTTCTGGCGCACCATTCATCGCATAGGCGGCACCTGCCTCCCAGCGAGATCGGGTTTATGGACGCCAACCCACCTTAGTATCGTGCCCTAAAGCAGCTAACCAACATGATGGCAGCTAGATCACGCGGTGTTGCCCAGTAGCAAGCAGCGTGGCAGGTGGCAGGTGGAATGGGAATCGGTTGCACGATCATGTTGCATGGCATGGGCTGCTACTGGGCCGTGGCGTTACCTCACTTTCGATGCTGTACCTAATTCAGCAGCACTGCGGACCTGTGCTGAAGCGGGGGCACCCATGTTTTTAGAATTGCCCGGGCTTGTCCCAAGGGGGAAAAGTCGGTGGGTGCCATGCGTATTATGAAAATCCCGTACCTCTGGAATGGCTGATCGCATGCATATTGGGAAAGAAATGGATCGCCGATCAATGCCGGCCTGGCCACATCCAGCCAGGAATGATTTCCCCCGAACGGCTCGCCAGCTCGCTCAGGGCCAATTAGCGTCGCAAACCACAGGATGCGGCCGCAACTGAAGAACGGTATGGGCAATAGTCGCGTCGCTGAGGCTTTGCTCAACTGACGACTATCAAAGAGGGAAGGGGAGGTTGAAGGGGGCTGGGGAAAAGGGAGAAAAAGAAAGGTGAACCGCAAATTCGATGCTGTCGCAAGACTCCAGAGTCAAGACGAAGACCTAAATGAAAATACAGTAATGCGAGAGTAAACCTAATCTGAAGACTAATATGCATCGCGACTGCGCAATACCAACCTTGAAAGTGTGAGACGTACGGGAAGACTGCAGGCCGTAGTTAAGGCTCTGCTCTGGTAACCTTATTAAAAGAGCTGTGTGCCTGGGGCCTAGACCCGGCTGCTGCTGGCCTCGGTTGGACATCGTGGCCGTCCGCAGTAGGCAGCATACGATTGCATACGATAGCAGGCGATGGCAAGGAAGCAGCTACCTAGTCGTCAATAGTACAAGGCACTCGCTGGATCCTCTACGGGTAGGAAATCAGGTTTTATAGGAAACTTTAATTGACTAGAGTAATTAAGCCCGCACGAGTTTGCAGATCGACATGTGCGCGCCAATGCTGCCCTGCCCACCAGAAATACTACTTGTAGTAGCAGTAGTCCAAGCAAACACTTCCCGACGACCACCGGGAAAGGTTTACGAGAGTTTCACTTGACACCTCGTTGCACCCTCCCGACAGGCGTCAGGTCAGGTTTCTGCAAGGTACACACACGATGCACCAAGGCACCCGGGGCGAAGCCTTCTTAGACTCGGGGTAGTCATGGTAGTCGACCAGGGCGTCTGTGTCAGAGAAGAAGAAGAAGCCCACGGCGTCAAATCTGCAAATCATTACTCCCTTGGGTTTTGATATGTCTGGGGTTCAGTCAGCCGCTTTCTTCAGGTTGGCTCGCTTCTATTAGTATCATCTGATAAGAACCCCCCTCGGTGCGCATTGAAGAATAGGTAATACGCAACCCGATTTTCTCGAGAAGTCATAATAATAAATAACTGCATACATACTACAATGCACTATGAATGCTGAACGGAATATGCCAGCGTCATGCGGAGTACCCGTCATGAGGAACAGGAAATCTCGGCGTTGCAGGGGCCGACCAATCTGCTTGCTTAAGGATTGCGCGATCGACCCCCGCATTGAGCCAATCCCGCGAGAAGAGGCCAACGTGGGTGAGTTGAGAGCATCATGGTCACTCCTATGTTTTCTCTCTCTCTCTAGATGCGCAGTGACGTTGTCAAAGTGAATACAAACAAAACAATGTCCTCACGTCAGTTCGTGGAGGCATCAAGCCGAAAGAAATGAAACCAACGAGGTCGAATTTGGTGAAGCGCGCCTGTAAGCACCCTTGATTATTTGCCCCATTCGTCCCTACTTACACATCATGTCGTTGGTTTTGCCGAGGATGTCGGGTTGTCGTGTGTGTTGGCGGATGAGGGGTGGGTAGTGTTTTACATTGTGCGCCACATTCACTGCTGCATCTCTCAGTCCCTATCCTTCTTGCAATTATGCGGTCTAACGTCCCTAGGTGATGCGTGTAAGATTCGCAAGATCAAATGCTCCGAGACCTCGCCGTGCAATGCTTGCACGGCCTCTGGCATCGCCTGCACGTTCAAGAAGCTTCAAGCAACACGGGGCCCACGTAGTCTGCGTGCCAAGACTATCAAGAAGATATCAGAGACGCAAGTTGACAGCTGCAGCAGTCAAGAAGAGACTTTCATCCAGGACCGGTCATCAGAGCCGGCGTTCCTGCCAGCCCAGGCCCCTGATTGTGCAGAGGCGGAACCAAGGCCGGGTTACGGAAGTGATATAAGCTCGTTACTTCAAGCTCTCGACGTCTATCAGCTGCGCCTCTATCCGATCTGGCCTATAATTAACGTTGAAGAGATCCGCAATGGACTGGTCTCTGAGCATGCAGCCTCCTATATTCTGCTGGCAACCGCCATCCGCTTGGCCACCGTAGCCCAGTTGCAAGGCGAGGCGATCTCGCCAGATGACGTGCCTCCTTCTAGTCTCGAGCACTTTGACTCTCTAGATCTCAACGGTCTGCGCATTTCGTTCTTCTTGCACATCTACCACGAGAACCAATCGCCCGGCGGGGGCAAATCCCTGATCTACCTGAGGCAAGCCCTCACGCTAGCCCAGATCCTGAGGCTGGACAGAGAAGCCTCCTACGCCGGCCTTCAGGAATCGGAGCAGGAGATGCGGAGACGGGTACTGTGGCTTCTATTTGTCACCGAAAGAGGTGTGGCCATGCTGCACAAGCTACCAGTCTTACTAAAACCGAACGTGGGCTTTCCGGTCCCGGGGAGCCACGACAGGACCAACGTGTTACCCGCCTTCCTGAAACTCGTCAATCTATTCTGGGTCTTTGACCAATCCGGCGTCTTCGAGATCCTGCAAAATTCCGACTCGGATCTATCCAACATGACGGCCACCGCCCGGGACTGCCTGGACCTGCTGCAAACCCGACTCCAGGACAGTGCGGCGGATTACGAGCCCAGCAACGACATCCAAAAGGCCGACATCTTCGTCACCCGGCAGTGGATGCGGGCGGTGCTTTGGCGGGCAGCCGCGAAGCTCGGCGCCACCCTGACCATCAACCCCGTGCTGGTCGGGCGCGAGTTCCTGGACTTTGTCTCGAAGCTGCCCCAAGCCGCGCTCGAAGCCCATGGCCCGACCATTGAGGCCAAAACCTATGACATCGCGACGGCCGTGATCGACGCTGCCGCCGTCACTAATAATCAAGCGTCCGCAGAGACTTCGGCCTCCTCGGTTGATCGTCCCGAGGAGGTCCTCCAGGGCTTGCAGCGTCTCCTTTCGTCCTCGCGCGGCGGGAACAAGGCGTTGCTTGCCTCACTTTACTTCAAAATGGCCTCCACGCCGCTAGCCGAGCTGCCCCCTGTCGTACTCCCACCAGGCACAGGCCCGCCGCCGCGCATCGTCGAGGACGTTACGGACAACAACGACAACGACGTACCATTGGTCTCCGCATGGTCTCCCAGCGGGCCGCCAGCTATACTACCCTCGGCGTGGGCGGACCTCGAAGACATCCTCGCCCATTCGAGTTTTCTGCGGACTCCGTCAGGCACGGCGTCGCCCAATTACCACTCGATCGAGCAGCAGAACCAGCAGATGTCGTGGGCCCCGCTGGACTTCAGCACGCCGCTAATGCGAACTCCCTCGCCCATGGATCGCGTCCTCTTCGACCAGTGCCAGACTAGTAGTATGGAAGGCATTATACCTCAGCACGTATGGACCGAGCCGCCGCCGCCTTGAGTGCTGCGAGCAAGTTTCCAGAAGAAGACAAAACACAACCACAGGCCACCCATCGTGTCAGCCCAAAATCAGGGCCACCAGAGAGAGCAATGGCAGGCTATAGCATGTTCGGACATTGCATTGGCAGTGGACCACCACAGTGTTTATAGAGTGGGGTGGACGACTTACGACGACCACTACCGTATCTCTGAGAAAATTCAGCGATTGGACCACTTTTATTTCAGAACTCTGATTGGTTAAAGCCTCTTTTTTAGTGGTCGGATTCTCTCGTTAAGCGATACCCCACGAAAACAGACCAATTAGAGCGCTGTAATAAAAGTGGTCCAATCGCTGAATTTACTCAGAGAATACGGTATGTATGCAACGGCCAATTCTTAGTTTCTAGTGCCATTGTACCAAGACGACTCTCACAGCGGTCTCGCAAGCCCGCTGCGGCTTGAAGACGATACCGCCAGTTGTTCATACATATTACGGTCGGCCCTTTCGGTTTCAGCCGAGAGCCGAAAAGCAAGGACCAGCTCCGACGCAACGTTCTTTTTCCAGGGTACAGAAAAGAGCCAAAACGAAAGACCACTAGCGCTGATAGGAATCGAACCTATCTTCATTTATCACTGCTCCCTCCGGGTACCCCCTGGCGGGAACTACTGGACAATGGATAAGGGTCCAGAAAGCGTGGCATTTTTTTTTGGCGTTGAACGCCCAACATCCACTCTTGGCAAAGCCCTACTGCGACTTAAACTGTGACGCATATCAGCAAGCAGCCCTGCCCCCAGTTGCCCCAGTCCACATGGGAAAATTGGAGGCGTACCACAAGAAAGGCATGAAATCGAATGCAGGTTAATAAGGTCCAGAGATTCCAGATTTCCGGATTCCCAGATCCAAAACTCCTTCGGCTTCCCCGGAATCAAGGAAAGAAGATAACACACCAATCGCGTTGACCTGGCTGCCGCCAAACCATAATGGCGCGTGAAGATAGCCTCGCGAGGTATATACTACTAACCTACTATATTCATGTAGTAGTAGTAGTATGGATGGAATCATGGTAGCTGCATGGCTGTGGGACATGTGGCTAACACGCAAATATGCCAACTTGCTTGTCCGCGGCGCAATTCTTATTAATCTAGTGAATGTGTGCATGTAGGATCGGATCATGACCCACATCCACCCACTCACTAGCAGCAGGCTCTTAGTACCAAAATAAAGTAGGCTCTTTTCATAGTCTTCTGGAAGTTGATTCTCTCAAGGAAACCGTTGAGCTCGGGCAGGAATGTGTAATGTTCGTCGAATCCGGCTCGTTCGATACACATTCGTGTGACCGTTCCTCTGGAATGCCCACTTCAAATGTGATTTCTGCCGAGGTCATCCATGAATATCGTGAAGCCGGGGACCTGGAGCGATGAGCTCATGGTAGCGACCCCACCCGTGGTGTTCATTCGAGAGCTTCCGACCAAAGTCAACTCGGAGGTCTCGCAAGAGCAAAGCTAGGTCTGCAAGGCCTCCACCAGGGAACTTGAAATAAGGCAACTCATCTCAAGATATTTGAGGCTTGAAACTTCTGAATATGCAGTGCATATACATGAGATGAAAATGATACCCATCTTCGCTCTCCTAGGAGTTGCCTGGTTGGTTCCCCGCACCCCGCATCTCATGTTCGATGTCGTGATTTCGTCTCCGAGATTTGCTCCGGGAGATTGGAAATTGGGGTATTGCACGCAGTATTTCGGAGTAGATAGACCTCATCTTCTTCTTGTATGAGGATAATTAAGAAAACACTCAATTACATATATATATAATCAGTATTTCAATTCCAAAATGGCTTGGGAAGAACCTCGAAAGACCGGCATGGTATACCGCCGCCTAGGCAACTCGGGACTCCATGTCTCGGCGATAGGCCTCGGTGGCTGGCTCACGTATGGTGGCCATGTTGGCGATGGTAAGTCGAGCACACCACAGACCCTAGTCACGCATCGTCAGACTCTCTAACTGGATGATAACAGAGAAGACGTTTGAATGCATGAAGCAGGCCTATGACCTTGGTGTTAACTTCTTCGATACCGCTGAGAAGTGAGCCCTTCGCATTCCTTTACGGTTGCCATTTGGCCTAAGTACTAGGGGGTAGGAGCTTACCAATTATGATTAGCTACACTGCCGGCAAATCAGAGATTGCCATGGGCAAGGCCATCCAGAAATACGGATGGAAACGCAGTGATCTGGTTATCAGCACTAAGGTCAGGAGAGATTGACCCCCCTTTTTTTTTCTCCCTCATGCCCTCATGGAGGCGTCAAGCCCCAAAGACAAGGGAGAGAGAGAGAGAGCCAGTTTGGCCAACCGACTAACACGCAAACCTAGATCAACTGGGGCGCCGTCAACGGCGAGATCCTGATCAACAACCACGGCCTCTCCCGCAAACACATCGTCGAAGGCCTGCGGGCCTCGCTGGACCGGCTGCAGCTCGACTACGTCGACATCGTGTACGCGCACCGCCCGGACCGGCTGACGCCCATGGAGGAGACGGTGCGGGCCTTCCACCACGTCATCGAGCGCGGCTGGGCCTTCTACTGGGGCACGTCCGAGTGGAGCGCCGACGAGATCCAGGAGGCCGCGGGCATCGCGCGCGAGCTGAAGCTGGTCGGCCCCGTCGTCGAGCAGCCCCTCTACAACATGCTGGACCGCGCCAAGGTCGAGGGCGAGTTCCAGCGGCTGTACCCCCGCCTGGGCCTGGGACTCACGACGTTCAGCCCCATCAAGATGGGCCTGCTGAGCGGCAAGTACAACGAGGCCGCCGACGCGCCGCCCGCCGACTCGCGGTTCGGGGCGAGCCAGGACCGCTTCGCCGAGTTCATGCGCTCGCAGTACGGCGGGGAGGACTGGCGGGGCAACATCGCGAAAGTCCAGAAGCTCAAGGCCGTCGCCGACAAGCTGGGCGTCACCCAGAGCCAGCTCGCGCTCGCCTGGTGCCTCAAGAACCCGAACGTGTCGGCCGTCATCACGGGCGCCAGCCGGCCCCAGCAGATCGTCGAGAACGTCCAGGCCCTCCAGATCCTGGATAAGCTGACGCCCGAGGTATTGGCCGAAATCGACGAGATCACGCAGAATAAGGTCTCGCTCGACCCCGCGAGGCAGGACTAAACGGGGAGGGAAAAAAAGAATTAGGGGGAAACGGAAGTGGCAGGCATTGATCGCTGTACTGAACAGTAGAATATGCGGCCGTCGTATGTCCAACAATATAGAAACTTCGTTACAGAAACCGCATTGTCTTCTGATTGGTCTGAATGCCATGGGCAGTATCTCGTTCTTGCCATGACAACACGTGCCAAGACTGCTTTAACCCAATATCGCGAAGCTCAGCAGCCCCAAGATAGATCTACAGTCCATCCTTTCCCGGATGCGGGGTGGGCTGGCGTTCCTTACTTTTCCTGCAAGCCAATTCTGCAGCGAATTGTCCGTATGGTACTTTTTGTTTCTCTCCTTGCCGTATATTGGCGAGGTCTGCGATCATATCCCACATGATGTTGTTCATTCTTCCCAGGCGCGAAACAAACAAAAGAAATACAAAGATGTTGTTCGCTGCATCTTCTTATGCACGGTTCGGGCTTGGGGGTCAGATTCTGGACCTATGCGGAGGTGTAGGCGGAATCTGACCACCCCTTAGGTCCGCCTCCGTCTCCTATTGGCTCGTGGTGTCTGACTGCATGCTTGTCACACTCTATAATCGCCCGGCACTCGTAGGCATACTCTGTGCGACCCCGCTTATGCACCATCCGTATAGGCACGGGACAGTCTGGCCAGGGGTGGTAAGCCAAGCACTGCATACGGCATATAGCTTTGCGGGGAAGGAAGCAACTCCCGAAGGAAGATCAAAATATGAAGTATAAAGAGTTGGGGGTCGGGTTCCAGTATTGGCCCGAGTTTTATGTTTGCTGCCCTCATCAGATGGATACTGTTTGCTAGTGTTGTCAATATGCATTCTCGTATCGCAAAGGTGACTGCTGCCTTCTCCCTTGTCCTTTCGCTGGGTGATGCACGGCGCCTGGATCTAGAGAAGCGGAGTGGTGCCGCTGTCGCCCGTGTGACTACGGACTCGGTCGCCGGGGCACCTTGGTTCGAGTACGAGAGACATCAGCTCGCCGAAGATGGTCTCGAGGGTCTGCGCGCACGGGGCCCTGGGCCGGAACTGCAACCCGGCGAGTGCAGGACTTTCCCCGGTGACAGCTCCTGGCCATCGGAGAGCGAGTGGTCTGACCTCAACGACCAACTCAATGGCTCGCTCATACAGACAGTCCCTGTTGCCGCGCCCTGCTACAAAGACTGGGGTGTCTACAACAAAGAGCAGTGCGACGTGATCAGGGTTAATTTCACCAACCCCTATTTTCAGTAATATTGGCCCCCTTCCTAAACGTGCTTAGTTCATGCGAGGACGTGAGACTGACCATACAACCAGCGAAGCCGATGCAACCTCAACCATGTGGCCCGTCTGGCAAGGGCGGTCCTGTCTCCCCACGGACGACCCAGACAGTAGTACCTGCACCCTGGGAGGGTACCCCGTCTACGCCGTCAACGTCAGCACCGTGGCCCACATCCAGGTCGCCCTGGCCTTTGCCCGGGCCAAGAACCTGCGGTTCGTCATCAAGAACACGGGCCACTGCTACCTGGGCAAGTCCAACGGCGCCGGCGCCCTGAGCGTCTGGATGCACAACCTGAAGGACATTGAGTTCCTGCCGGAGTATGAAAGCAGCGGCCGGAGTTACCGCGGCACGGCCCTGAAGGTCGGCGCCGGCGTCACGGTCCGCGAGGTCTACGAGGCGGCGGACCGGTACGGGGTTAGCGCTCTGGGCGGTATTTGCGAGAGTGTTGGCTACGCTGGCGGGTATATTGCGGGGGGGTGGCCATACGCCCCTTTCCGGTCTCTACGGCATGGCCGCGGACCAGGCTCTGGCCTTCGAGGTCGTGACTGCTGACGGGAAGTTTGTCACGGCGAGCGAGACCTCCAACCCGGACCTTTACTGGGCATTGCAGGGCGGAGGGGGCAGCACCTACGGCGTCGTGACCTCTGTCATCGTTCGGTAAGTCTCATACACATACACATCTTGGGCCGTCCCATGGACTGTAATCAAACTGACAGCACGCACGCTCCAGAGTCCACCCCAAGATCCACAGCGTCATGTCCACCTTCGATTTCCAGACCTCCCCCGCCCTCTCCAACGAGACCTTCTTCGCCGGCATCCGGGCCTACCTGGCCCACTTCGTCCCCTTCACCGACGCGGGCACCTACTCCTACTTCGCCATCACCTTCGCCAACGGCACCTACACCTTTTCCATGCAACCCTTCTTCGCCCCGAACCACACCCTCGCCTCCTTCGAGCGCCTGACCAAGCCCCTCTTGGACGAATGGGCGAGTTTGGGCATCCCCATCGTCCCCAACACCACCGTCTACGACGCCTTCCTGCCCGCCTACCTCGACAACTGGAGCATGAGCACTGAAGTCGGCGCGTCGGTCGTGGGCGGCACCAACTCCCTCCCCAGCAACCGCCTCTTCCCCCGCGCCAACTTCGCGGACCCGGCCAAGTTCAACGCGACCTGGGCCGCCGTCGCCCGGCACATGAAGGGAGGCCACCGCATCATCGGCTACCACCAGTCCCCGCAGAACCGGCTGGGCGTCGACAACGGCGTCAGCTCCGTCTGGCGGTCCGTCGTCGCCTTCCTGATCACGGGCGCCGACATCCCGGCCGGGGCGGACGCGGCCCAGCTCGCCCGGGCGGGGGGAGGACATCGACGCCATGATGGAGGGCTGGCGCGAGGTGGCGCCCGCGGCCGAGGGCGGGGGCGCGTACCTGAACGAGGCGAACGTCATGGAGCCGGATTGGCAGGCGAGCTTCTATGGGGAGCAGTACCCGCGGCTCCTGGAGATTAAGCGGAAGTGGGATCCCACGGGGGTCTTCTATGCTACGACGGGGGTGGGCAGCGAGGGGTGGGAGGTCCGTGCGGAGGGGCAGGGGCTGCCGACGCAGAATGGTAGACTGTGTCGGCTGTAAGGACAGCTCACGTTTGAACTTGGCTGTTTGCCCGAGATAGCCGATAGCTGGAGTTATGTTCTTGACATTCTTCACCTTTAACGACAAAGAATTCGCTGGAATGTATTCAGAGACTTGGTTATCTGATAGATCGTTTTCTTTCACCATTTTCTCTGCAAACCTTTGGTCTAGTAGAATACTGGAATAAAATATCACCGACGATGGTAAGTTTGTCCTCAAGTGTACAGTGTAAGCCAACACCCTTCCCTTATGAATTTCTCAGGCCAGATTCTTCGTCTCCACGTGGACCGAGCTAGCTATAAATATAGGTCGTGATGTCCCATCCAGAAATTGAAACTCTATAAACCATAAAGCACTTCGAAAAATGCATCGTACCCGGACTTTTTTGGCTGACATACGTAACAAGGACCCGGAGTGGCTTCGGGAAAATGTCCCTTTTCGTTTCGAGCCAATCACTGAAGAGGAGCTCGAGAATAAGTCCAACGAAGAGAAAGCCCGGATTACCATTCCAAGGTTAAATACACTCAATCCATTACCACTCGTCGGCTTCTTTGCTGATCAGTTTCACCCCGAGATCAACCCGTACGAGCTTGACTACACATACCTCACTAAGTGGCTCCAATATATTCCAGGCCCTCCTCCTGCTGGATATGTATACCCCATCAAGTAAGTTACATTAAATTATCTTCAAGATCCTTCGTCGTACTGCAACAAGTTAAAACCCCCTTGAAATGCTTTCATAGTGTGAGATTAACAACGTGGGCACACACAGGGAGCTGGAGGATTTGAGATGGGGCTACAGCGGACGGTGCAGGGACTATATGATGAAGGATTTATGGAGACTTCCAGAGGATGATAAAAGAGTGATCGACAGGCTAGGGGAGCTGCCAAAGCTTGTGTCTGATGTTGACGGCTATAAATTGGGGACTTGGTTCACACCGCCAGGGTCTGACGATAGCAAAAGAAAACAACTTGCTCTGGCAAGCCGGGAGGATATCTCGGAGACATACGAATGGGCAAGCTCACTTTGGGAAGACGATCCCCAGCACAAAGCATTGAAAGAATCCTTCGAGGCACTGTCAACGGCCCTGGGCAGTACAAAGGTCAACAAACTAGTGTGCATCGGGTTAGGGTCGCTCAGTCCGCCCCCATTCCATACCCTCGAGGAGCTGAGGGAAGGAAAGAGAGAAGCACAGAAGAATGGTATGACTATATTTTACGGGCATTGGTATCTCCGCCCCTATTTCAAGCATCTGGCGGCTCAGACGATGGCCCAGGTCTTGAAAGGCCAAAACGATGGCAAACCACTCGATCTATACGCACAAGATATTGGATACAGAGAAGACGACATCAAAGTATTGGAAAACGACATCGGCAACCTCGGAAACAACCACGGCAGAGGCAATTTCACCGTCCTGGATGGCAGTCCCAATGCTCATGAGGGGTTTCTCATGATCGATTCCGAGACTTACGTCTTCGCCGTACAGCCGGCTATGCCCCTGAGACAAATGGTTTGCGAAGTCAGCACCCCGGCTGCCATTCTGTGCGTCGAAATCAAGACAAAGGGGGAAAAGCCGGACGATGATGTCCCGAGCTCCAAGGTTATGGAAGCCAAAGAAAACGAAAAACCAAGACCATCGGATGGCCTTCATCTACTTGGACCACATTTGTACTTAAGCCTTCCTCATTGCAACCTTACACTTCGTGAAGCTGACTTTAGCAATGACATATAGCAGGGATCCTGAGGTACCAGTAGTCTCGAAGAAATTAGGGGAGAAATACATCCGACATGTACACCCCTCCAACGAGATGTTTCTTGAGGACAAAGTCAATAGTTATCTATCATCGTTGTACGATGACCCAACCCGAATTAAGCTTCAGAGTGCAACCTATTACCGAAAGCCGTTTAGCGACATCAACCAAGCTTTACTTCTTTGTAGGTTCGGGACAGGCGGCGTTAGAAATTTGGTATTTTTGCTATCATTGGATGGTCATTCAAGGACTTTGTTGTTTATGATATAACTATTATAACCACGATCATTACCCACTCTCCTTTTGGGACCCTTTCTTTGTATATTTAATATAGTCACTCCTTTGTCCCCGCCCTGTGCTTCGGAGCATACTGAATCATAACTAGCACAGCTCCAGCAGTTACTCAGCAGCCGCATTCAAGTGTATTACTATAATCACTAAACAAAGCAAGACCCGTACTCACAGGGTTGTTGAACATCAGAGGCGGAGATGAGAAAGAAAAATAAAGAGTCTGCCCCTAATACTAGGACCGCTCGCTCCATTGTTATCATCATTTCAGCGAGGTCATGCCAACCTGCAGAAGGGTCAATTGTGACAAAGGAGTGCTCAAATTGGGTATCTATCAAGGCCAACATAAAGAAAGACCAAAGCAAAACATTCCGAAATAATACACCAAAATTCATTATCTTGACTCCCTTTATCGTGAGTCTCTCACGGTCGACACCGTGCCACCCCTCTCCATTTTCCTTATCCTGAACAGAACCAGAGTCTCAGACGTAACTGCGAGTACCGGCGCCACCCTTCTTGTGCAAGACCCAACCAAGGGCAATCATGGCGACACCGCAGATGAAGCCGATATACTCGAAGACGTAGTCGGCCTGGACACGCTGGCATCTACTGCTCAACTGATCCTTCCATTTATCAGAGTTAACGCCACAGTAGGACTGATCTCCGACATTCGCGCAGCCGCCGTTGAGCAGCTTGTTTAGAAAGCGCTGGGTGTCGCCAATAGCACCGTTGCCGGTGCAGTTGTCTACACCCTTCAACGCGAGGGTCAGGGCCTATGACGCCGGTGTTAGTCATTATCCAGACTACTCCAAATGAAAGAGGGATAGATAATGTGGACTCACAATGCCACCCGCCAGGAAGAAGATGGAGGCCAAGGCATCCGCAGCCATGACGAAGAACGCGGGGATCTTGTCAATGAACAGGGCAGCCAGGCCGATCAAGGAGACCAGGACGCCAAAGGCGCCAGTGAAGCTGCCGAACGAGGTCTCGGGCGGCGGGTTGCCGACGACCTGGTGCTTGGCATTGGTGACGGACAGGCCCAGCACTACAGCGGCGGAAAGCAGCTGTGTTCAGCCAGACATTAGCGTTGTTCTCTCAAGTCGACTTGTTGCGATATGCGCGACGATGACCTACCAGCAGACCGCGCACTGCCATGGCGATGATGGACAACATTTTGAGATCCTTTATCGACAATGAACGTGTGGATTAATGTCTTTTGCCAAATAAGGTACTTCGGATATATCTTCAAGTCGTGGTATCAAAGTGAGAAGTGCGTGCTTGGCAGGTAGTGTAGGACTGTACACTTGGCAGTTGTCACCAGGAGCCTTATTGTCAAAATGTGTGACTCTGGAAGAGAATCAAAGAAAACAAAGGCAAACGGGAATGGGGTTTTGGGAGAAGGATCAGCGCTCCCATTTATCAGGCTACAGTCAATCCTAATGCCAAGTCGAGTTCTGAGGAAGGCGCAGCAGGCATCAGCAACAGGCAGAAACGGGATGGGGGCCGAATCAATGTAAGTGACTGGCGGAATGAGGCTGGGTTGGGTCGCCGATGCCCTGGCCTAGGCAAGCTGTTGGCCGATCCACCAAGTAGAGTTATCACGTACTTCATACCGACGGCAAAAGAAAGGACAATCCTTCCGGCAAATGTTTCCGCTACTCGGTGCTACGCGCGAAACACTAGGCCCTTCTTTGCTGACTGGGCAAATGCGCCATCCATTTAAGCCCTGCCTGCCTTCCTGTAAGTAGGCAGGGAATAGCCCAAGCTATCTCAAACAGCCACAAATGTTGGAGAAAACACGATGGTATCCAGGAACATGATCCAGGAACCACACCCATTTCTTACTACGACTCTTTCCAGGTACAGTAATCCTACCAATTGGGCAAGGCGCGGGCAACAGGAAGCCAGTGCACGGCTCAGACGGCCGCTAATCCAACCCCAATCCAACTCACGATGGGGTGATTGGCATGCTGACTAGCCCCAAAACCGCCTAGATCTACAGGCCACCTTTCTGTAAGGCTGGGGGCGGTGCAACAGCGTGCGAGAGCCAACAAGGATCGTCACCAGCTGCTGATAAAAATAGCTTTTTGTCCTCTTACTCAATTGACCCGTCGTTCGCTAGCTCGGAGGAATATCCCAGCAATGGCTTGTTTCAATCGTCCCATCTTCACCAGAGTCGCTATGTCTACTAAATGTTTCTGCAAGATCATAATCATTCAATTTGTGAGTGACGGGGACTCATCTTACCTGCAGCACAATGAGCGGGGGTGGTTCCCATGCCTGGGTTTAGGCCAGGCACCGACGGCGGCATACCCCAGTCGTTGAAGAAAAGGATGGCCCGCGCATGGCATGACGCAGTGGCTGATTGAAGACTCCCTCCGAAGCTAGACCAGTCGCGTTTGATGCTCGGAGGAACTGCTGCTTCGTTGTGATGAACCCCCAAAATGGTTATATTCCTCTTACTCCTAGGTGCCTCCCTCTTGCTGGGTTTAAGTATTCTGCTGTCTCCCTAATTGTTATTTGATTCCCTCCCGGGCCCTCCTGCTTTCTTCTTTCTTCTCAGTCCATAGAACGACAACTTAATGGTAGCAAGTAACTTGGAAAAAGCAAAGTAGAATCTTGGTCTTTTGCTTCGTCTCCATCAGAGCGGGCTGGTCTCGCCGGTCTCGCTCTCAAGCTCATGCGGGTCTTGGCTTGGCTTCAGCTTAGACTGACAGCTGCGCACTGATAGGTCCACGATGCCAATCAAGTTGGGAGGGAGTTGTTTAGTAGTGCAGAGAGACATGTGATCTCTTGTACTCATGCGAGATGAATGAGAGGCCTTAAATCATTCTTAAGGAATACAATAATAGCTTTATCTACAATATACACTTGCTGGGCATTGCGGATATATCAGGTTCATGTTCAGTTCGTTGCGAGCCAGCATGACGTTCTGTAATGTTCGATGACAAGCTCTGGTAGACGGCCAAGAAGCGGACTTGACAACGTCGTCCTTTTGCCTGGTTGGGTAGGGCACAGGCAGTTCAGTTGGTTAAAGCACTATGCAGCGCCGTAATCAGTATGGACAAAATCCAGTAGGTGAAAAGTTAGGCTGCGATAAACATACATTAGTATTAGCACCGAGAATGTGCATGATTCAAATGGCAGTTTGCCGGGTAGTGAGAGATTTCCTATGAAATTGAAGGGAAAAGCGATTCTCTTTTGTGTTGTAAGTCTCGGTTCGATACCCGCCAAAGCCAGCAGAAACAAAGAATCGCATAGAGCAAATTATCATCAAATATGTGAACTTGCCAACCTATGGAGTTCTGGGCACAGATGATAGTTAGATGTGAGTCGAGAATGAGTTCTTCTCCCTCTTTCTTCCCTGTCGGGAGAGTTTGAGAGTCATGTATTCAAAAATCCTTTGCAGGTAGATCTGTGTCTAGTTCTTTTCCCTAGACGAAGGCATCGACCAGGAGTCCTGCATATACGCTGGTCAAAGTCAGAAAATGGAAATAGGAAGCGGCAGCAAGTAGTAACATAGTCCTAGGTATGTAAAAGCCAACCTCCAAGTGGCTGTGAGATGTTTCTGTGGGCTAAAATGGATATAATATAGAACCAGGCAGATGGCTTCCAGACTGTAGCTATATTGCCCCTGTAGCGACAATCATCACATAACCTCTTCTATACTACATTACTTGTATCTTCATCTTTCATACATATATCATTGAAGTTGACATTAGAGAATATCACGACTGAAGCAGTAGGGGACTAGGTAGATTGCAATTCTCAATCGTAAGTAATCTCTTGTTTGCCTAAAAAGTGCCCCTGAAGCTCCTTCGTGCTGAGTGGGCATCACCAATCCGTAAGGGACGGACCCCATAGGGCTGGATGTTATTTTGTTTGCTTAAGTTGGAGTAGCCACAATGAAAGTCAGAACCAACTGCTTTGGTCACTTTCCCGGGGAATATCGTCGAAGTCTTCCGGGAGGTAAATGTGATGTGTCCCAGGAGTCATGCATATTCCCTCGTCCTCGACGATCGACACAGTCGGGTGTTGTACGTTATGGATTTTGCAGTAGTTGTCTATGGAGAACGTCACATTTCGTTTGTGAATCTCGTCACAAAAGCTCTCATATCATAATTGGGCAGAATCTTATCCATTTGTGGTATCCGGCACTTGCCCAGCTTACAGGATATATCCCCTTAAGTGCGGAAACGCTGCTTTCCGTACAATACGTTCGAAAAAGGATTAAAATAACCGTGCGTACCAGAACAGGGTCTATTTAGCTAATCATTTACCGCACCGAGTAGGATAAACGTTTTAAACGTCACGCCGATCAAGCTAAAACACACCCTGCCCGTACAGTACGTTCTTTTTGGTGGAAAGCAGCGCTTCCGCATTTAAGGGGATACACTCATGCTGCACACTATAAAGGACTGGTGACAGAATTATATCACGCATGGATGCATGGAGGACTCCGGTGTACTAATTATGAAACATATCTAAATAGCGTGCGCCAACATAGTCGTAAGCCGTTGGAGATGCGAGTTCTTAGCTGGGGCGTAAATCTCGATTTGTTTGCTCACCATCATAATCCCCTCATAGTAGACTACACTCGTCCAAAAGTCCAACGTACGCTAGTCTGGTGTTGGTTTGCTATAAGGCGTTACCCCCTTACCGGCCTCGGTATTCGTATGTGGTTGAATTACAGGAGATTGCCTGTTCGCTACCAACCCGCCGGGAACCTCGTGCGTGCGTATATGCGCAAGACACGTAGGCTTCCAAGTCCCGACTTAACCGGAGGCTAGCCATGTTCAGAATGTGGCATGGCTAGTTTGAGATGATCTTTTTCGAAGCGGTGAGGATTACCCATCGAGCTATATCATGGATGGACCAGAAAGGGGGGGGGCAGGGGGCGGGTGATGGTGGAGCGGGCCGATGACTAATAAGCCGACCAGAACATCAGAAATCCGCGCCGAGTCCGGGCCCTCCAAGTCCCGTTACTCAGTTGTTGGGTAACATCGGGCAGTTCAGAGGCAGTTCATGCATGTTGTGTCTCCCACGCCACCTGCTGCTTATCATTTGACCTTATCTGAAGAGCGTTACATGACCCAGGGAGTGACGCGGGTGCCATGCTTGCTAGGAGCATTCGTTGCCGCTCATTGGCTACATGCTGGTTTGACGACTTCACCATGCAGCAAACCCTGACGCTGGATGATGCCAACGCCTGCACTGGGATTCCTGGGATTTCTGGGATGCCGGGGTGCAGTATTGGCGCATCAGCCAAGTAGCCCTTCTCAAGTGATGGGGGTCACATGTACTTGGATGTTTTGGGGTAAGGCCAGGTTCTGCAGGGCGGAGGTTGTGTATTAGTAGGCTTGTAGGGGCCGAGGGGGGAAGCATCGACCTCCCGCTTACGGTTTGCTGACCGACATTAGTTTCGCATTTCCTTTCCCTTGCGAGCCTGAGAGGTCGAGCAAAAAGTCGGGGCGGCATTGTTTGCGACAATGATGTTACTTGCCAACCATGGAACGATGACCTTCTTCCTTGAATGCAACACCAATAAGACACGGCATGGAGGCCGGCCACGGAAGGACACGGAAAGCCACCCTGGTCGCCCTAGCTTGGCTGATCCTGGCGCGCCCCGGTCGTGGGATGTGGGATGTGGCTGACCCAAAAATGGGGAAGCGCCCCAACCAACTGCAGCCCTCGATCCGCCAAACCAGCGACAGTCTTACCGAAACCTGTAACAGCTGCATATTTGCTGACCAGCTTATCCTCCAGATGGGGAAGACGTTGCAGGCTGCCACTTGCTCTCGCGTATTACTTCGCTAACCCATCACATGCTGCCGGCCGTTGGAAAAAGGGCTGCATCATTAATCTCCGGCCATGTTCGAGCGAAAGAAGGAAAAGATGGGGAGTAGTAGGGAGGGGGCAGGGGGGCCGATCCAAGAACCCAAGAACCCAAGAGCCCAAGAACCGCGCGCAAGGGGACTCGTGCATGCCTTAAATTGCCCTACATGGCCTCCCTCCCTACATACATGCTCATGCAGTTACACAGCTTGCTTGCTACAGAGGCAGGCTAGCATTCTGATCAGATGAGTCCCAGGCGAATAAGATATAGCAGATCCAGTCCGACGTACACCCATCTTCCGCCGCTACGTGATTGGCGGCCGAGAGCCTCCATCTTAGCCCTTGCGGTCAGATCAGATCATCGACAGGTGAAAAAAGCGGGCGCAAAACCCATGGAGACGCCAAACTGGTCTGTATACATACAGGATAACATCAGCAAGAATGATGCTACCCTCGGATGGACATGTCAGCATCAAGGGCCTGACAACACATTGTCTCGTTGGGTGTCTCCAAAACGACAAAAGGCCGATCTGACATGACATGTGTGTGACAAGAATTCCCCGGTCATCTGCCATATACCTCACATCGACATAAGCCGGCTACCTGCTCGAGGAGAGAGACACAGACACTGCCAGCAGTCCTGCATCTCCGAGAGGCAACAACATCACGACGCAACTACCCGACGATGCAGTTAGCCAATATTCATATCGCCAACCTCGACAGGGACAGGACTCCGTACGAAGAGTGCTTTCCCTGGCGCCCGCTGTGGGAGGAAGCCCGCATCGTACGCGGCGCGAAGAAAACTGTGGCCTCGGAAGCGGCAGCAGCAGCGGAAGCGGCGGCAGCAGAACCGGCGGTATCTCTGGCATATCTAACGAGCTTGTTCAGCACAAGTACGGCCGAAACCCCCAAAGCTATTCAAGCCGAGGAGGGGCAGCAGTTCGACCGCCCAGAAGATCTCTCCGTTGCGGTGGAGTTCAAGTTCCTCGTCCCTTACCGGCCCCATGGAACCGCGGCGACGGACGACTGCCATCGCCACCCGCCGGTGGCGACGGCGGACATGATCGGCAGCGTCGCCGTCACCACGGAGGCCGACCGCAAACGTCTGAACGACCACGCCTTCCGCGCCATCGCGGCCACGATCCGGGCCTGCGAGGGACAGGACGCCATCAGCACGCCCGAGATGCAACAGCGGCCGCAGCCGCGCCAGCCCCTGCCCCTCAGCGCGTACTGGGCCACTCACTGGCTGGTGAAGCGGTCCAACTCGGCGGAGCCGTCGGGGGCGCACCCCCGCCATGCGGACTGGCTCTGGGTCCCCGTCGAGATCAACTCGCCCAAGCTGACTTGGACGGACCAAGCGCAGACCGCGGCGACGATCCGCGCCGTCTTGCGCGCTCTACATGCCTCACACCGCATCGAGACTAACTACAGCTGTGAGGTCCACGTCCACGTGGGCCGCCGCGATGGACGCCGTCTGAGCCTGCCCTCGCTCCAGCGTCTGGCGGTCCTGTGCTGGCTCGCCGAGCCCGTTCTGCGCGGCGTTAAGGACCCGCGCTCGCCCAACTTCGTCCACAAGTACACGTGGAGCTCCCCGCTGCGGGAACGGAGCCGGCTGGCCGCCGAGCTGCGCAAACAGCACCGCCTGCACGGTTGTGCCGAGAACCGACACCACCACCAACAACAACAGCAGAAGCAGCAGGCTTCGGACCTGCGAGCCATCCGCCACATCCTGGCGAGCCGATCCCACGTCGAGCTGGGCAAGCTGATGACGGGCGAAGGGCGGCCGTACCGGCGCCTCGGCTTCAACTTCTACTCCCTCGTCAAGGAGACGCTGAGCGAAGCCGACCGAACGGAGCTGGAGACAGTCGAGTGCCGCTTCCTGGAGGGCACCATGTCCGAGGACGCGATCCTCGGCTGGCTGCAGATCTATGGGTGCTTAGTGGAAAGCGCCCTGGCGAGCGACCCTAGGAAGAACAAAGTCGCCGAAGAGCAAAAAGAAGAAGAAAAAGAAGGGCAGGGTAGTCTCATGCTGCCTCTGCTGCTAGGCCTTCTGGAGAGAACCACCGGACAAGGAGGGCCGGCCACGGCCACTACGGAAATGTTCGTCAGTCTCATGGGAGATTTGGGTATCGATAGAAGTAGCTTCGACCCCGTTCTGGCTATAATTCACCGTGCTCGACCCGCCTCGACCGGCGGCGAGAATCTATTTGTTGGTCCTGGGCGATAGTAGTAACCCTGCCTGCGACCAAACATATGACAACTCGTGCTTCTCCATTTCGGGCGTTTTTATTTTTCTATTTTGCACAAATTCAGCGTCAGCATTAGCATCAGCATCAAATCAAAGCGAGAGAAAAATAATCGAAGACATCCAATTATTGTTTTCATACTCATTGGTTGTACTCGAAAATAGAGCTTATTTATCTAGGACTGGGTGAGAAAAAACAAGAACACCCACCCATTCATCGGCTAATGGACTCCGGGCTTGTCACGATCTTCTTGTGGCATCCCCAACTGCGTAATCCCAAACGACGGGGTCGTCTCTCAACCTTCAGTTGCATCCAGCCTGAAGAATTCATAACCTATCTGAGCTTTCCAATCAAAGCCAGAATCAATCGAGAGCTGCCAAATACAAATTGAGAGCTTATTGAGCACCTCATCAACGAAACCAATGCTTAATCGCGAAATGGGGTATCGTAACTGTCTAAAACGCATGCAGAAAGTGACGACTGAATGACTCGAAATGATATTAGACGACCTCGTCCATGAGGCATGATCGGTCAAATAGGATTGCCATCCCTCACATGGACTTGAACTCGGGCAGCTCTCCCCACTGCTGGATAAACTTCACAGCGTTGGTGGCTTGCACGCACTTGGTGCACGGAGTGAACGTCTTGGCAGTTAGATGATCGCATCGACACTCATCTCCACTCTCCAGGTGCTTGAGGGCTCGCAGAAGCGCGGGGCGTAGCATCTTCGCGATATTGCCAGATCCCGGCAGCTCGAGCCTCGTGAGGAGCGATTCAATCTCCTCGGACTCCTTCTGCAGCGCCGCGATGGACTCCTCCGTCTGGGCATCCTGGAGGGCGGTGCCGCGCGTGCGCCAGTCGATCAGGCTCTCCGCCACGATGGCATCTTGCGCCATCCGAGTCGCGAGAGACACATCATCAAGGGTACGCCGGACGGTGTCCTCGTACATCTTATGGACTCGCAAGAGGGTTTCGTCGCCCTTGGCTGCTCGCTGGTTGACAAACTCATTAAGCTTGGTAACTTGTGTCGCCGGGGCCTTGATCGGGTTGCTGAGCGGAATACGAGGCAGACCCAAAGACTGCAACTTCCTCGTGAGGGTCTCCAGAGGGGTGGACTTCGGCTCCGTTCCATCGCTGCGGAGTGTCTTTGAAGTGTTTGCTTCCGTCCTCTGGGCTACTGAGTTCTTTAGGACGAACTTTCGCGCATAGTTATATGTCATCACGAGGCTCTGGTGATGATACACAGCCACTCCAAGACGTTGGGCCAAGATCTGGAGACGCTCATTCATGAAATCCAAGCAAGCGCTGATCTGTTTTCTGTTAGTATAGAACTGTAGATCGATGAGGGTGTGCTGCTCACATAGTCGCATATGACATCCTGCTGTAGACTCCTTCTCTCTTCGCTGAGGTCGAATCTTCTCAAGATGGGACCAAGTAGCTGCTTCTCAGCAGCCATATGCGCCACAGGGACAACCTCTTCCCACAGAGACTGGATTTCCTCTAGGATAGCAACCATCTCAGCCTCGACGGCTTTATTGTATTCATGTGCAACGGGGGCCGAGCTGTTGTATGTTTGAGCAGCCTCGCGGAAAGCCGTGTTAAGCGATACGCGGCAGTTTCGAACATGCACATAAACCTCCCTAATGAGACATTAGCTGTAGGCTCACTCGGGAACCAAGTGCATGATACTTACTCGCTGGCGTAGTAGCGGGCCGCTTCCATTATCTCGGAATTGTTCTTCGTTCCGGGGTTAAGCTCCCAACCCAGGGCCTGGAGCTTCTTGAGCAATGTGTCGTAGGGAGTCGGCGATTGAGTCCATGGATACGGTTGTATCTGTACCGGAAGAGAGTACCGGGTGTGGCGACAGTTGTCATCACATACGTGACTTTCTTGGTCAGCGCGGAGGAGGTTGGCAAGAGTATCAGCATGATGCTTAATCTGCTCTTCTTTCTCTTTGGCCTGGTAAAACGATGAGCGATGAGATGAGTTATAGAAGGGCAGCACCTTACCTCTTCCTCAAGCCTGTACTTCTCTTCGAGTAGGGCGAGTCTCTTCGTCTCCTCCATTGCACTACGTTGGTCAATCCATGTGCCACCGGTACGCAAAGCCGCAATCTGACGGGCGATGTGAGTCTGGTGAGTAGCCAGCTGCTTCTCGATCGCATCCGTGAACTGGTCCATATCGGCTATGGCATCGCGAAGTTGATCAAAAGTGACGCTCGAGCTCGACATTTCAGCCGCCGCCATGAGCTTCTCCAATTCGCCGGTCTTCTTCAATTTTTCGACGCTGGGAAATATTGGTCAGTGGTACAGAAGGATAGACGTAGAACGTAGCTTACAAGTCCAGTTCATCGATAGTCAGACACTTCAAAGGAGCCGCGTAGTTGAGAAACCCATATTGGGCCCACAGCTTGCCCAGCAAAGGATCAAAGGTCACCAACTCTCTGACCTTTTCCTTTTCTTGAGCGGTATTGATCTCGAGCAGATCACAGAGATAGTTGAGCCCATCTGATGAATTCCTATGATCCTCCGCACGGCTCTCACCCGTCGATTTCTTTGCTGCTGGATCCAGAGGCATGTTTCACGCAATTGGCATGACCTGTCACTCTTGTTCCTAAGGAGCACATGTTAGCTACTAGGAACGGATGACCCTACGTGGCTCACATTTCTGTGTTGCCCTGAGGAGATTCCGATATCCGGGGGCACCTACGACAACCTAAGACTTGACCGCCAGAAATAAGATGTACCGTGAAGCTTACGAGGAGATGAGCAATACCGCTTCCTCGTACCTTTTTGGCAACTGCACACTTCAACCGGCTTGGATCCGAGTATCTCCACGGGAAGAACCGATCAGTCAGATATTGATGGGTAAGTAAGGATCGTGACGCGTGCCTCACGTTCTACCGATTGTTTGGGCGCCGTCGCGCTGGGAAATCAATGGTCAGTGGAATTGATCCACCCACGTGATCCCAAAGAATGGTCGATGCGAAGTGCAAAGACCGATGCCGCCGATCGGGAAAGCTCCAAGATGGGAAAATTCCAAATTCGATCCTGTAGAGCCTCAAGATGTCCGATTCTGGCTTTAGCTCTTGTGAAAGGTAATACTTCTGGTTCGGCGTCACCGCCAATGGAGATGCAAAAAGACGTCGCGCGGGCTAGGAGGGTTGGTGTCCCAAAGCATCCGAAAGCGTGCATGTGTAAATCGGGGCGGCGTGGATTTGAGTTAAGCTTCCGGGTGGGGTGAGCTGCTGGGCTGCTGGGCTGTCAACGGTAACTAAAACGGCCGGCCACTGGCATGTACGACAGCACGACACGCACCAACGCCCTCGTGTACCGAAATAATCCTGTAGAGCTGAGACAAAATTCAAGCGGTGCAATCGTAGGCGAGTGAGCAGCTATTTTAATGCAACTTGTATTGCATACATAAAACGAGTGTGCACAGCAGATAGGCTTGGGCTTGGGGATTAGGAAGGCGAAGCAGCGAGGGGCAGTCAATCCACTACCAACATAACATCAGCTACTACTTCTACTACTACTAATCAGACCTCGCCTACCCAGTATTTCCTTTTATATGCAAGATGACATGCATTGGGACCTTTCTGCAGCTGTTGGCTGGTACAAAATCTGAGATAGATTATCGACCAGCCAGCCCAGATTGGCATGAGTGCGTGCAGAAGTGCGTGTATGGAGGTACATGTATCTATTTGAGAACCTGTGGCGTGCCAAAACGCCCAACGCTATTGGGTGCGGTAGTGGGAAGGACTCGCCTACGGAGCCAATTAGGGTACGGCAGTGTTCATCGAATTTCTGTAACGTATCAAATCACAATGATAGGTAAGGTTAGTTGAGGCGCTGCACCACACCACCTCACCTTGGAACCCTGGCTTCATCAAGCATCAACCAGTCTACAGATGCATATGTAATCTGCCTATACAAGATATTCGCATCGGAACGCACGGGCCTGGCGCAGCAGCAGATTACCGCCGGACCGTTCCTGGCGAGCTTGGATCGGCCCAAGAATTATCCAGGTTGGGGAAGCCGCAAGCATCCGTTGAAGCGCATTTGCTTGCTCGCTGATTGGGTATCTCCGGCTGCGCATCTTCACTTCCTTCTCTCCTCACCGTCATGCTTTGCAAACGCTGTAATGATGGTAGATTGGCGCTCGGCATGGCTTGGGTCGTGGACAAACGAGCGAGTTACACCACTAATGGCGAAGAGTCATGGCCAAAGGCATTGTATGCCTCGAAGCAAGACTAGAATTGTGTCTAGGTGCTCATTAGGCTCCAGCCCGAGTTTCAGTCGATGACCTCGCCTGCCACTGCTCGCTTGGATTCACGGGATGATCTGAACAGCGGAGTTGCTGATTCTTCGTGGATTACAAAGCTGGGTCTCTTGCGACACTTGCTTTGCTGAACCTGGCTAAAGCTACCTACGCGGGCTTCGTCCGGAGCCCCATAAGATCCAGCTCGCAGAGGACATGTGCTGGGTACATGAGAAGGTTTGTATTGTGTGGGTGTGTTGTCGTTGGTTGTTAGCCAACTTGCCCATTGTCGTTGCTTCTGTCACACATTTCCGTTTGCACTCCACGCCCACGCTCTGAATGGTCGACGGGAATCGGCCTGTGTCACCGGTACCCTGCGGACAACCCACTCTACTTGTTTAATCAACTTACTTGGCGTAGCCCGAAACGGCTTAGAAAACGAACAGAAAACAGAAGAGTTACCTCGTATCTAGTGGCAATAACCCGAGGAGGACCATTGGTCCATACACGCCCAAATATACACAACCACAGATCTAGGGACCGTTCCACCATGGCCCACGTCCTGTGTGCTGGCGGGGTTGAAGAGAAGGGAATCCTTCATAGCCTGCAAGCAAAGGAACGCATATTCGGCTTGGTTTGTGATATACATTGTTCTGTTGGTCTCCCAGCCACAACCAGCACCCTCTTTGGGGGCAGCCTTGCCAGCACGTCATGTATCAACGACAGTGACCGTTGATCTACTCGGCTATGTATGCAGTTAGATTGCTATGCGCCGACCCGCTCCCACACTGCTTCCCTGACTGGATCCATGCTGGCAAGTGACAGTACCTACGATCTGCCGGAAGCTCACGGCTAGCAGTGGCGAGGCTATATTGAGTTTGGATGTTGTGTTCAGTGCGAGTTACCTGTTTGTACACCTCTGGTCGTTATCGTGCCTGTTTCACACCTGCTTCTAGGCTACATCTAGCTGTTCACCTGCACTGCACCACGGTGTGGGACGTGGGCTGAGTATCTACTTTCGCCGTCCCCAGTAGTTCGTTTCTGTACATCGGAGTGCCAGCACTTCGGATTCGTCCCATGGGAGACCGTCGCTTCCAGCCAGAGAGTTGACCATGTGCTCGTATGCTCGGGAAGAAGTGGCTTCCCAGATCCTTCCCTGTAGAGGCGGATTATCCGGCTCGGCGTGCATCACTCGAACCTGCCATGATTGCATTCGCAAACGGCTGGCCTTCGCTTATATCTTGGCCACTTCCCGACACCTTGTCTTAGGATGAGAATTGATTCAAGACATCCTCGCCAACACATCCTCCCTGTTTGCAGCCATCACTTGCTGCAAGTCTCTGAAAGCCCTGTTTATAGAACCCCTTGTACAACGTCTTTTGCTACATCATATAATATGACTTGGATTTCTCAGCTATGCCTGGCCGTTAAGTCGCCTGAATCTGCGGCCAGGTATAGAAATGCAGCCATCGGGATCCTCTTCGTGCCCCTGACTCAGCTGATGGTGGTGCCCATTCAGACGAGCCTGAGGTCTCATGGGATCACATTACCAGCATCTGTGCTGGTAATGTTGATGGTAACTCTGGTAATGCTCGTTGCCAACTTGGTCTCTAGGAGTGTTAGCAACTTCTATATCCAATACATGAAAGGACCGGTGAGTCGGATCGCCCTGTTGCCCACTTGGCCGTTGATCGACCAGTTACTAACTACCACCTTTTTATAGACCGATTTCCTTGGACGCCACATGGCATTTGGCTTCGTCCCCCCATTCGTTATGTTAAGCAAGGATCATCTTAACACTGCTGCTGATATACCGCGGATCGCTGGGGCCTTTGGTATGTTATTGTTAATTAATATACCATCTCTTGACTTGGCTCACTCTATATAAGTTGTTACGACATTCATCAGTTACGTGGGATGCTATCTCTTCGCGACCGGTAGTTTCAAGCTCGAATCCAGGATAAGAGGGCTAGAAAGGAGAGTGGGAGATATCGAAAGCCAGACCGAGCAGACAACGATTTTGTCATCGAAAGCGTCGTCTGCGAAGCGAGTGTCTCAGATGTCCCAGCTCACTATCAGGATGGTTAATAATGAGTCCCTCTCTTCCATTGATACGTTCAGTTCACCCCCAGCCGGCATGGATTTCCTCGTACGCACGTCACCTCTGTGGATCAGTCTCACTCTGCTCCTTACCGTAGGCCTGCCGATTTACTGTGCTACGGGATACGACATACCCTTCGAGGTGTTTTTATTCGTGTTCCTGTGGATCGGCACCATTCTCTTTCAACGGTCGCTCAGAACCTTGAAAACACTGGCACCCTATCCACGTCTCAAGTACTCCCTGGTTGTCGTCTGCAACCCCGTGCTCATCGTCGCGGCGCTGGGGACCGCCTACTTCTGGATCAAGGCGGCGGCCAAACATCAGAGCATCGAGACCGTACTGGACAACTTTAAGCGCCACGACGACTGGGCCCAGATCGTGGCCCACATCGCCCAGGACCATGACCCGCGCCAGCACATCGGCGCCGCCGACCTCGCCACGGCGCTGCTCGACACCGGCATCGTCTCGCTGGGTCTCAAGATGTTTGAGTACCGCGCGGCTCTCTGGCGGAGCTTCGCGACGGTGCTGTCGACGTCGCTGGCGGCGGCGATCGCGTCCGTCTTCCTGAACGTCGCGCTGGCCCGCGCCGTCGGCCTCGCCGCTGCCGAGGCCCTCGCCTTCGCCGCCCGCAATGTCACCATCGCCCTAGGCGCCCCCGCCGTCCTTCACCTCGGCGGCAGCACCACTCTCATGAGCGCCCTCGTCATCTTCAGCGGTATGATATTCCAGATGACTGGCGACCTTCTCTTCGCCTGGGTGGCCATTCCCGACCAGCGACCTACGGGCGTGGCTAGCGGTATCCAGTACGCTCCCCGCAGAGGCGGCGTCGTGACCGAGAAGAACAGCGGCAACAACAACGCTGCAATGATGACGACGAGCGACAGTGATGCTGAAGATGGCAAGAAGGAGGACGACGACGCCATCAGCCAACATGGCGCAGAATGCAAGATCATCGCCGCCGGCGTCACGGTCGGCATCAACGCCGCCGCCATGGGGACGACACACCTACTCGAGCGAGACTCGATGGCCACAGCCTACTCGGCCTTGTCCATGATCATGTTCGGCTGCATCACCGTGGGGTTGACGTCGATACCAACCGTTGCGCAGGCTTTGAAAGCTCTTGCCGCGTGACAAGTAATCTGACTTGTTGTTTCATGTCTTCGCGACCTATCACATACATAGACATCTTTCATTATCTTTCAGGGGCTGGGTGGTTATCTCTTTTCAGGGTCATTGGCGCATTGGAGTTAATTGTTCATTAGACAGGACTATCAATCGGGCGGGCCATGATACCACGAAGGCATGAGTTCAACGGATAAACATAGATAGCTTAGAGTACGTTTTCACGATTTCACATAGGATACTAGACGACGAGATTGCAGGAACAGCATAGTAATGATGACGGCATCAAACCACTGAATTGGTCTTCGTTGTGCACTCGCCTAAACCAACCGACGAAACTTGTATGTTCCATCTACGCGGGAAAGATAGAGAACGCATAGAGTCTGGTTTACTTGCCTACCTCATTGCTCATCTTAGACAGGGCCTTCTCAACTTTGCTACATCACTTTACATACAGAATGTGTCAAAAGTATTACGAGGTACGGTTTTTTATTATTGTACGGAGCTTCTCCCATTCGGGGGCCCATTCGGGGTCTCCTTTGTGGAATTTTCAGATACCCTAAATGGAAGCTATTTTTGGTGTCTTGAGCATATGTAACGATCTGTTGTGCAACAGTAGCACTCAGACGCAAAGTGTAGCCCTTCCAGGCTGGACACGTTATCTTCAGATTCTTTCCCGTATCTTGAGATCGCATAGAATTCCATGTGATAATCGCATTCCCCTTAACGCTATCTCCCAGGGTCTTTCTTATTCGATTCTGGAGCGTACGTGTCAGCACAAAGGGTCATGGTACTGCATGTTGTACATCGGAAACACAAGAAGCGGTCAGTGTCCCCAAAACCTGGTCAGGGGAACCTAACACGCGCGTCCAAACGACGTCTTTGTATGGTACCGACGGAGGTCACCCTCCTTCTCCGTGCCGTCACGCATGCCGATCTCCGAGAGTGGGCTTGCCTGGCACGGGAGTTCGGCAGGGACCCCAATTCGTCGTCGCGCATGGTTTGCCACCGTACTCAAACCAGGGTTGTCTCACACAGGACCAGGAACCGGTTGCATGCTTAAGAGAAAAATAGCGTCAATTAACGTACCTCTCAATCAGATGCAGGCCGCTATCCGTCTCGATCACCTCGCTCATCTGGCCGGGCTGCAGCGCAAACGCAGCCTCCTCGAAGGGCTTCTGCATGTCGCCCTTGCCAAAGTATCCCAGATCGCCCCGTTTGCGGGCGCTGCTGCAGTCGCTCTCGCTCATGGCCAGCTCGCCGAGGGAGATCTCGCCGCGCTTGATGCGGGCCTCGTGGCCCTGGATGATGGAGCGGGCCTCGTCCTTGGTGCGGGTGATTTCGCTTTCGCGCCACGAGGCGGGGCGGCGGCTGTCGCGGTGCTTGACGAGCAGGTGGGCGGCGCGGATCTTGTCGGCGGGCTTCTGGGCGCCGCCCTGCGAGGCGCTGGTCGAGTGGTGCAGGGCCATGTAGCGCTTGAGCTTCTCCGTGTCGGTGCCGGCCGGGGGCTCCCACCGCGAGATCTTCTCGGCGGCGTTGAAGTAGTAGGGGAGGTTCTTGGAGTTGCTGTGGCGCACCTCCCAGCCGGATGGCAGACCGCTCTCGTCCTGCGCCGAGGTCACTGGATCAGCCATTTGACAAAAATTGTAGGAGGGTAATGTCTCAGGAGTGCAATTGTATGATAGGCGGATGGTTGGTCCGTAAGGTAGTAGGTAACATATAGAACGGGAGTAAAGTTTTGGATAGGGAGGCACATGAATAGTTCGGGGAACATTGATGGTTTGGGTTTGGAGTTCGGTTATGCAAGTTGGCGAGAAACACGACGTCATAGGTCCCGTGAAACCTCCTCATATAGGTGCGGTCTGAACTTACCATGATGCCGGGTTTAGTAGTTTTGACTGGATAAATCGTAGTAACGAAGGTGTTGAGACGATGACGCAGGTCTGGGGTAATCGCAAAGATGTGAAGAGGATGGATGGATGGAAAAAGGAAGATGGCTGCTTATTATTGATCGTAGGGTACTTGGGTAGGCAGGTCGGTAGCTGAATGCCTGAGCTGTCTGTGTAATACCGGCAGGGGAGCAAGCAAGACTGTTTCCCTTCCCTTTTTTGGTTGTCGAGGCACCTCACCAGTTTCCTGCGCTAGGATAAAGCTTGCGACAGGTACAGACAGAACTGGATTCACGCAATGAGGGGCAATTTCTATGGAGGTGCCGTCCTATGAGGTAAAGCAGCCCGGTTTGCCAACTTGGCGCGTTGCTCCGAGAACCAAATATGGATCTGTCACGCGGCTCGAGGGCGGGGGGGTTGAAACGCGGGGGCCGAGAAGATTCGGATCAGGATATCATGGGAGCTTGCGAGCATGATTTCCTGATCGTGGCTCAGACCGGTACGTACTCGATTGGTCCTCCTCGGCGCGTGTTTTGGTGGCTGAGGAGGGCCGGGTAGGAAACAGACCAGACGGTGGCGGCAGGTGGTGGTGATGACGGTGTTCGTTCAACGCTACGTAGGTGTTGAAGTTGAGATATAGCTATCGGTTAACATATATCCTGCGGTCATACATACAGGTATTTCTATCTTCTGTGTATATGTGCACTATACTGCCTAGACGTACTTGATATCAAATATGTAAGTTGCATTCAATGGCAGCAGTGGCTACTTTATCTACTAATGTGCAAGTGGCATCTATCTGGCAGCATTAGATACCTTAGGTAGGCAAATGTAATGCCAGCAGCCGGGCTTGAATGCAAATGTGGCTGGCGTGGAAGTGAATGCATTGACACTTGTAAGAAGATATTGTCCATACGGAAATGGGCAATTAGTAAACCGGCAATTCCAGGCATTTCCAATAAAAACCGAGCTTTCCGTGGGAGACGTTGACCGAAAACCGAAAACCGTAATGCTTTTGCAGCTTTGTCCTGATTGGTTGCATGCGTTTTCTGGTTTCTCCGTTTTTCTTGTGCTTGATGGTCGACAACAAAGTGGCTTGGCAGGGTTATTTCATTCATGGCCATTCCACCCAACGCCTTCTCATCCATCAAAACCATCACCACATTCATCGTCCGTCAGGTCAGAGACTTCAATAACCAGCCAACATCCGTCGTTGCAGCCCAGTATCGCTCAGGCTTCTGGAACCGCGCTCGTCTACCCTGGGAAAAGAACATCTTGATTTCAAGGCAAGAACAAGAACGCGCCTCACAAAGGACCTCAACCGCCATTTCGCCTCACAACCGTCAACATGTCCAGCCCCCAGTCAAACGCAGAGCAGCCTGAGCAGAAGAAGGCGCCCTTCGAGCAAGTCACCTTCAGATTTTGCTCGGAATGCTCCAACATGCTTTACCCCAAGGAGGACGAGGACTCCCACAAGCTGCAGTTCACCTGCCGCACCTGCCAGTACACCGAAGAGGCTAATTCAACCTGCGTCTTTCGTAATGTCATGAACAACGCTGTTGGTGAGACTGCCGGTGTCACCCAGGACGTTGGCTCGGACCCTACGGTTCGTATCAATTTTTCCTTACCTGCTTCTGCTTCCGCCCCTTCTGTTGCCGCTCCCCAGCCTGGTTTTGTCGGTGAGTCCCATGGTTCCGGCACTCAGCCACTCGATCCCGCTTCGGCTGCCTCCTCGGATGCTGCAGAGGGTGACCCTGCCCTTTGCATGCGCTGCGGCTTCGTGCTGCTCCAGTGCAAAAGATGCGACCGTCCAGCTTCTACGGACCAGTACAACGCCCTCGTTCTGTCAGACCCGGATTTCGCAGCAAGGAGGGTCATGCAGTTCATTCACGTGGCCAATGCATACAAGAACCTCTCTCCCAACGATCAGGGGACGTGGGAAGTTAACTTTGCTTCCTGCAACATACCCCGTCATACGGAAGATGATCCGGACAGCATCAGTTCCTATCTTCCTATGAACTCGTTGGGGGACTCTGACGCCGACCCCCCGGAGGCTCTCGGCGTGGAGTCTAATGATGACGATGACCAGGACATGCTGTTCTCCTAGCATGCTACACCTGGTTATCCCGACTTCACCTGCGTTCGGTGATCATTTGCCATTCAAACTGTTCGAGTAGCGTGAATATACTTCCGCTATAGATGGGATGTTCCGTCATGCCCTGTCTATACGGCCGACCTCAAATGATCCAAGGCCACTACGAGTTGTTGCAAGTCCACGCCTGGCGAGGGGCGCTGTAGATCACATACAGTCTGGTGGGCTGCTCGCAAGGTCTACGAACATACTACGATACATTTCGGTGGATTAGAGGAAATGCTTGGTTGCGAAAGCCCGCTTGCACAAAAATCGGGTTGTTGAGTCGAGTCGAATGTGTCACATGGGACTATACCAGGGCAACCCAGCTGGGGAGCATACATTCTGAATGTTTCGCTTTATGCTGGAGTTGTTGCTGACTTTTGGCGTTTCCTTTAGCTCCCGCGGTCCAACAAGACTTGCCCATCCTGCAACCACGACGAAGCCGTTTTCTTCCAGTCTCAGCAGCGTAGTGTTGAAACAGGCATGGTGAGTTCTTCTAGTCCATGGATGACGTACATGCCGGACGTGCCATGCTAATTCCCACCCCAGAAATTGTTCTACGTGTGCTGCGAATGCGGTAATATCTTCCAGTAGAACACACCAGGTTGGCACCAGACTCGGGTGTAGTTGGAACTTCGGAAAGGGGTGGTTTCCTCAACCAATATTGCATGGACAGGCGTTAGGGGCGTTCCCGCTGGTTTTGCGAAGGCTCTTCATATAGAATCACAAATTGCAGTCCTTTGCCCAAACAAATGCATTCCCCTGTTACGTCATTAGGATCTTGATTCTTAAATGTTTTGCTCTTTATTTAATGCTTATAATGGTTCGTCAGGGCCCATTGAACGCCGGCAAATGTTCATGACAAGTATTGTACACCAGAGTGGAAGTGGAACGCCTGATATATGATACAGTTCGTTCGCTCTCCCTGCCACTATTTATACAGTGCATCGTGGCTGTCTCGTTTCTTCCCATCTCTCATCTATGCATGCGCAGGCGCCATACTCAGAATCTTGCTCCACTTCTTCCTCCGCAGCTCAGCGCCGACGACGCCGTTGACGCGCGTGCCGATGGGGTCTCCGGCCTTGCTGATGAGGACACAGGCGTTGTCGTCGAACTTGACGACGCTGCCGTCGGGGCGCTGCACCTGCTTGCGTGTGCGGACAACAATGGCGTGTCGAATGTCACCGCGCTTCACCTTGTTCGCCGCCGAGGCGGAACCCATACCAGCATCGGAGGCGCCGCGCTGCTTCTGAACGATGGCTACTATACGGTCGCCTTTCGGGGATGTTAGTGCATCATCTCCCTGCTGGTAGTGAAGGGAGGAGGAGAAGAGGATTGGTGATCCTCCTGGCGGGCAACGGCTTACCGATGGACGCATGTCGTTTCCGGCCGACAACAAGGGCGCATTCGACAATGGCGGCCCCCGAGTTGTCGATGCAGTTCAGCATCGTCTGTAGAACAGAGCCAGTATATTAGCACAGCACGGGCGGTAGCAGGTTTACGAGCGACACCATGCGTACCTTTAATTGAATCATCTTGACTGCCTTGGGGTGTTCCTTGCGACAGGCACAGCTGGAGGAAGAGGGCTTTCTCAATCTGATATGGCGTTTTCGGGTTTGGTTGACAAGGCTGGCTGTCGTCAAAATTTTGGGCTCAATTGGAAACGGAACGGTGATTGATTGGCCACAGCCTCGGGATCGGCACCTCTGGAAGTCTTGAGCTTAACAGCACCCTCAGACAGGGATTATAGGTACATCGAGAAAGTATCGATAAGTCTCAACCCATTGAAGCAAACAATTCAATCCCCGTTTTGGACCGGGGCCGGGCCAGGGCCTAGCTCTCTCTCTCTTCCCCTCAGCCCCTTGTCCTTCAGCTTCCTTCCTTTTTTCGCTTCTTGTCCTCCATACTAATAATATTTGACATGGGCAATAGGGGCCACCGGCTGGCCGAGGCGGGTTGACCTGCCACCCGCATTAAGTGGGTGCATCGTCATGAATGGGGAAGAGGAGAGTTATTGTCGTTTCAATCAAAGCAATCAAATGCTCAATGGTGGCTTTATCTTGGAACTAACTGAACAATCTGCTTGCTTGCTAATGAAGCTTTTGAACTGAACGGACCCGGCGCCTTTCGAATAATCGAACCATTCAACCAGATCGGCGAATAGTCTGTCGATCGTCCTGTCTCTCCGGATTGTTCTATTCTGTCAACTTGCTTGTCCTATAACCTGTCAGACAACCCAAAATCCTCCAATCGACTTGCAGCAACAATAGACTCTCTCTCCCACGAGGCCTCTGACTTGCCAATCCCTTTTTGGACCAGAATTCTGCAGAGCCTTTCCTGTGTGAACCCTCGGAACAATCTGATGAGAATAGCTACCGTTCTTCTTCACCACTTGGGGTGATCTCTTTGAAGTCCTTCTCTTCTTTTTCCTCCCACACAACTCGCTCATTCTGTCCCGAGCCTCTGCTTTCAGTTCACATCCTTTGGTTGTTGGTTCTCTGCATCGCATAATCTCTCGTTTCGCCTGTCTGTCAAGGCCGCATTTTGTTGCATGAATCATTTGCAATCACATTCTCTTGGACTTCACTTATGACGACACACTTCATTTGACCAAATGACCAGTCTGTCAGATTCCAGCTGAATACCGTTCCCAAACCACCAACCCCAAGTTGCGCCTCTCGCCAACACATATTGGGGGTAAGAAAGAACACCGTCGCACCATCACTACCTCAGCCCTGGTCGTCTCTTCTCAACACACGCTCATTGGGGGTGCACCTAGGGGCCCTATTCCAGTTTGAGCAATAACCAACCTTTGGGACCTTTACTTAGAACCAACTCCCTCCAAGTTTGCGACTTTCTCCAAGTTAAGGTTCCAAGCTTGACGGTTGGGAAAATGGCACCATCTGCTGCCGCCGCTGCGAAGAGGCAGTCAATCACTTTGAAGCAAGTACAGGAGTACGACGATGTCCTGACGGATGCCCTAGTCGATCATGTATGTATATCTCTAGATGGTTGCGACTCCTAATGCCCCGGCGCAAAGTGTGCTGACGTTCGCATAGGTCTACTACTGGACCACGATTCCCAAGAATAAAGCCAAATACCACCCCTCGAGAGGCGTCAAGGAGGAGGAAATTGCCAAGATCATCCAGGAGCACCTGATTGTCCAACCCGATATGAAAATTGCCGAGACCAAATTACTTGCGACGGCTGGCTTGCGCAAATTCGTTAATGGGCTCAAGACAGAGAAGGAGAAGGATGCATTCCGACAGCACCTCCGTCGCTACATGCAGATTTACGTTCCGGATAGTCCTTTCGAGGTTAGCACCACCAATCGGTACACGATCGTCACACACGAGGCAGCCGTGACTGCTCGACGCTACATCAGACGGGGCCAGCCGGTCAAGTACCTCTCTGGCATACAAGTATTGATGTCTGCTGAAGAGGAGGAGGATATTTCTAGGCGCAAGAAAGACTTCAGCATCGTTGTGAGCTCGCGAAACAAATGCGCCAGCTTGTTCATGGGACCTGCGCGATTCGCCAACCACGATTGCGACGCCAATGCTCAACTCAAGATTATTAGTCAGTCGAGCATCGAGATCCACGCAACGAGGGATATAGACGTGGGTGAGGAGGTCACGGTCACATACGGAGATAACTACTTCGGCGAGGACAACTGTGAATGCCTCTGCCAGAGCTGTGAGAACAAACTGGTCAACGGGTGGGCGCAACCAGACGGCGCTTCACCTGTTAAGAAGAGTGTCGAAGAGGAGGCAGCGAGCGAGGGATATAGCCTCCGCCAGACAAGAGGCAGAAGCTCGGCTCGCTCTTCGAGAACGCCATCGATCACGCCGGACATTCGGCCGAAGGTGCGCAAGTCCAGCTCCCGAAGTTTGCTCCGAACGAATTCCGGCGCATCTATGACCGATTCGCCCGCGCCCGAGACGTTGTTGCGCCAGAAGCGCAAGCGGGAGTACGAAACCTTGAAGACACCTCCGGTGACGCCAGCCAAGAAACCGAAACTGATGGACTTTGAGCCTGTCCCAGTCCCCGCCAGCCTATCTAGAAGAAGTAGTGTGGCTGAGTCTACCGGATCAGATCATGTTTCGGGCGCGACCTCTGATTCTGGTAGTGTAGGAACAGACGTGACGGTTCCGGATGATCTGAAAGAAGCCAAGGTGACGTTACAGTCTCCCAACTTGACTCCTACCAGAGCTGCGATGCCTTCTCTCAAATCAGAGGACTCGGACGTGTCAACACTCTCGAATGTGGTTCTTTCTCTAGAGCCCGCGGATTCAGATGTGCCTCAAGATACTGTTTACGCAGCTCCTACTGCGGGCTTTGTGGCCAACTCTGTCCCGCCGTCGTCTTCTAACCCAGACGAATGCGAACCAGTGGACATGATCGTCATTCCTCCCCCCGCTGACGCCGGCCTCGAAGCCAGCAGCCGAGCAGCTTCCAACAACACCTCCATCGGCTACCAACACAGCCCAGTCGGCGCCCGCTAAGAGAGGGCGTGGTCGACCCCGCGGCAGTGGCACAAAGGCCAAATCCCTCCCCGATTCACCAGAATCTTTACCGTCATCTCAAACCCAAGATGTCGATATGGAAGTTCCTCCTCAGGTCGAGGCAATTCCTATTGAGGAGACGGAGACAGAGACGTCGGGCGCCGACACAAGCAGTCACCGAGTTCCTGGAGATTACACTCTGACACCCAAGCTGTTACATGGCAATTCTGCATGGATCAACTGCACTGTATGCAGCTCCGCCTTCGTTCAGCAAGAAGCTACCTACACGCGCAGCGAATGCCCACGTTGCGAGCGGCATTCCAAGCTATACGGCTTCCGATGGCCCAAAACGGTGAGAGAAGGAAAGCACGACAAGGAAGAGAGAATTCTGGACCATCGAGAGGTGTGCCGATTCCTCCATCCCGAGGAAGAGGCTAAAATCCGTGGTCGAAAATACCCCTACAGTGCGAAGCGACAGAGCGAGGTGGCCGAGGAGACGAGCGCAAAGAAGGCTCGAAGCTCAATGACTCCGGGTCAGAAGAGAAGGCAGTCGGCTGCCGACCCATTCGATTCCGAATATAGGGACGAAGGGGAGGTGAGACGCAGCGGACGAAGGCGCCAGCTTACAAGCAAAGTCGTTGAGGAATGAGACCTCGAACCGGTTTAGCTTTTGAACAATGGATCCAGATAGGATCAGGAGAGGGTATATAAGGAGGTGCAAGGAGGTGGGAAACGATGATGGGACGCATATACTTCGCCTGTTGAGGTCTGGTGCTCCACGATAATGCTGGGGTCGCCTTGATGGAGAGGAGGCTTCTGAACCAGGCATTTGTTTCATTTCCACTTGCAGTAGAGAGAGAGCACAGCAAAGCGTTCAAGCATACCCGGCGTTGGCGACATTCATCATCTTGTATATTAGGTTTACATACAGAAGCGCGCGCGTTGTTCACGGGAGACAGCAGCAGCGCTGCTTGGCCGGTGCGTTCGAGAGGGCACGCGCTGGCTGTCCATAATTGTTATATACGAGGATACTTCATTCATACCAAACTACGTGTTCATTGATCCTTAAACTTGACCGAGACCTTGTTTGACTGTGGTGGTACTCTGGCTCTTTGTCAAAGCCTGTGAGCTTGCATGTGGCGCCGTGCTGCTAGCTTGTATGATTTCAGTAGGAGAAAGGACTAGAACATGTTACTGATTATTGTGAACAGTCATCCAGGCGTTGTCATAGGTCTTTCGACACAACTCACCGGTCTTTTGTGTATGTCACGGAGCATACCCCCTCAGGATGATCCAAGGGGAAGCGAGATAAAGTCGATCAAGAAACCCAATGTACATAGAGACTCACATGTATAAGAGACTGCTTTACAGCCATACTTATGTGTGGTGAAAATTGTTTTCCAGAAGCACAATACTCTGAAAACGGTATCTACTCCCAGGATATCGGCAGAAGCATCCTAAGCTAGTCAGTTATTATTTCATTTTCTTGTCCCCGCTCTCTTGTGAACAGACAGATCTAGCGTGGGGCTGACATTGTTCAGCAGCAGAAAGCCCTGGCCTAACAACAAAGATAATTATCTACCCATGATGGCATTTACATGCATCTGCCAGTTCTTTACCTCATTGCTCATGCAGCCAGAGGAAGGCATTCTACCCTGGGCACCCATCGTGCTCGCTTCCGCTATCGTGCTTTGGCCCATGATTCCTATCCTTGCACTGGCATACCGACTTGAGCAGGAGAGAGACCGTGTGTGCACTTTGGAGCACCATCTCGGTATTGTGGCGATAAGCACCTTAGGGCTTTCTAAAGATAGCAAGGACATTCGCGAAATACTGGAAACCGACAAGCTTGAACGAACAGTCGGTCCCCAGGATATGGAAGTGACACCTCAGTCGGGTTGAAAGGGGAGGGGGCGATGAAACGAGATGACTATGTGGTGGGGAGGGAAGGGTTGCTTGGAGTCATTTTTTGCGGTCGGGGGATCAGGAAAGGAGAGCAGCACAAGTCATAACATCGAAGGAACAAGTAGTGGAGAAAACTTGATGGTATGGAGGTTTTGTAGATTACTTTAGGTACATTCGTCATTTGTCTCCCACTCTATGACTGGCATCTTACCTACCCAGCTAGGTAAATAATTGCCGACTAGCATGTTATAAGGACTGATGAAAACCCTACATGTTTCTAGTTGTAAGGACATAAAGGAAATCACCACTTGACTTTGGCATTGTCATTTGCTCTGTACAATATTGACGGGTAGTGTCTAGCTATTGACAGGATCCCGGCTTTGTTTAAATACGTCCACAATGGACTGTAGGCTGCAACCAGTTCCTCCAAAAGCTTACTTACACCAAAGATATTTGCGAAACGCATCGGTACATACACACGTTTTCTATCAACCAACAGTCCTTACTCAGGTCTGTAGGATCTAAGAAACAGAACACACACAACTATACGACGCGCTCAACGTACCAATTCGACCAGAATACAAGATGGGGGCGCACATTGAGGTTCTCAGTATGATGGCCATGACTGAACGCGTCCACACAGTCTACAAACAAATATGGCGATGCCCCTGGCCTCACTCATATTGTTTCCTGCCCCCATATATGTCGCATTTTCAAAAGCATGGAAGATATATCAAGAGGCTAACCTATACCTTTGCTAGTGGACGAGAGTGTCGCGTGACTTCAAATGCTTGGTCCTCTTCACGATCATCGTGGTGGTGTCATTCGGGTTTATCATGCTTGAGGTGCTAGACGAGGCGCGAGAGAAGCAAAGGAAGCGGCTGGAAAGAGACGACCTGGAAAAGCAAAGACCTTGGAAGGAAGAGGAGGTCGGCCACGTCAAAGAGAGTATAGCGAGTTTAGGGGTGGGTGGTGAGAGATGCTGACATGACTAATGGGGATTAGGTTGGAGACTGGGCTCTCCGGCGATGGTCACTCTCGATGCTAGATTATGCTAAACCAGCCCCATCTTTGTAGATTGTGCTGCGCAATGACTATAGCATTTCACCTCTTTAGGGAACAGGAATTCAAGTGCTCTATATTGTGATCTGTTCATGAACTCTATCCTTTAGGCCTGTAGTAGTTATCAAAGTATCTGGCGATGTAAGCCACCGGATAGACGGATCGCGGCTCTGTGCACATAGCATGTGTCTAATAATAATGTGCATCATTAAATTTCATGAATCAATGAACCTATACAGATTTCTATAAATAATTGTATTGGTCGTTTCCTGTTGGCGTACTGGCATTCATGTACCACGGTAACACAATAATATCTGGTATTCTTGAATACAACTATTTTCTACGAAATACGAAGACTACTTCCGCAAACTATCACAGCTTTGACAGGACGCATCATGGCTTATTTGGCATGGCCAAGCTGGAAAACGGTACGTGAAGACATAAAGTCCTCGATAGACCCAGACGCTGTCATTCGCTGTCAACTGACATGATACACAAAAGTATGTGCAGTCGAATGCCGTTTACTTGCTATTCGCCGTTGCCTTTTGGGTGGCTGCTGGCCTGGGCGTCATTAGCTACTTCAAAAGGACGGAATCCCGTATCAAGCGTCTGCGAGGAATCGAGATGACGACTTGTACTGACAGCAATGTTGAAGAGCCGCCGCCGCAGCAGCACAAGGAGGAAACGTATAACGAACGCCAGCAGGCGATTCTGGACCGACTGGAGAGCATCGACGACAAGATCAACGCCATCTGGGAGGAGCTGCAAGAAACCATCCGCCCCAGCCCCGTATCATCGCACTCGGTTCCTGCTACTGCTATCACTACTGTCCCTCACCATAGCGAGCAGGAGCTGGGTGAAGACGAAGAGCCTTTGGAATCACCTCTTGTACATCCTGCTGATGGCGGCGATGCGAAGGCCGGCTATCTTATCATTTGGTAGTTCCCGCCGCGCTACTTATGCAAATCACGCTATCCCTTTTCTATTCTTTTCTATCCTGTTCTTTGTCTAGGGGGAAGAAGCGATCTGAACATACTGTCATGGGTGGATATACGAATTACGATTATGTTGAAGGCCCCCCTTTTGGTTTTGTGAGAGTGACCTCGGCTAAGAATGAAGAACTTTAATGTGACTAAGCCTTATGTATAGAATGCGATGTCTGAGTTGTTGCCGGCTACGGTGGACCGAATGCGGCAAGCTGGAGTGCCCCCTTTGTTACCCGCTCAAGGCCGGACAAGGACAATGGATCTAGGCGGAATAGAATGTATGCAATTTCTATCTGCGTGAGGTTTTTTTTTAAAGATATAGCGATTTGCATTTGAATATTCCAGACGAATAGAATACCAAGCGCACTCACGTCATAAGCGACCCAAAGCCATAAGCGACCCAAAGTCACGATGGCCCTCTTCGCAGATCCGCAACAGCTGCAGGAGCAGACGCAGCACATTCTCACTGCGACCACAAGCTGGGCCGCAGAGATTCAAAGCACTGTAAGTGATGGCCCGCGACAGCAAATACGTTGTTTTATCCATGTGGTCCCTGGGCATGTGTGACTGACATCACCTCCCCGTCTTTTTCCCAGCTGGCGGGAATCAAAGGCAACACCAGCCAAGTCTTCTTCTGGTCCATGTTCGCCGGGCTGGGCGTGGCCGCGACGGTCACGCTCTGGACCCTGAACCGGCTCCACGACCAGCTCAAGGAGCTGAACTACCACCAGGTCGTCTATCGGGACATGTGGATCGACGAGCGCAACCTCATGCACCGCCAGATCCGGGCCACGGAAGACTTCCAATACGAAGAGCTCCAGAAAACGCAGCAGCAGTGGGGCTTGGGGGAGAAGAACAAGCGTGAGATTATGACACAGATGCTACGGAATCAGCAAGACCTCAACAATGCGCTCGCGGGAGGCGCGTCGGCGGCGGCGGCGTCAAGAGGGCCGATGAGACAGCAGGTGGGGATTCCACGGAGGGGTGACCCGGGCTATGAAGAATTTCGAGAGGATCTCATAAATTTTTCTCAGGCCATGTATATGGCGAAAGAGCGCGGTGATAGGGGCAGTGGCTCCAATGGCGGTATGGAAGAAGTCATGTGAGAGGCGGACGGATACTTCATGGCCAAACACGATCTCCCATAGATTTGTAATAGCCTTTGCCAATAAACAAACAACGCACATACCATTTCCAATACTTGGAATCTCTCACCAACCTACTCAACGCTTCTCCGTGGCGTTTCCCGCCTTGACATTCTCCTCCTCGGCGAACACTTCCTGCAATTCCCTTACCGTGTCCATGAACTGGCTCGCACTCATGGCAGTCATGATGTGCCACCAGCCGTGCAGCTCCAGGAGCCAGGCCCAGGGGAGACCCACGCGCTCCCTGAGCAGCCGGAGCTCGGCGCAGAACTCGAGGTCGATATTCCAGAGGACGTAGGCGAGCACGAGCAGGGCGAGCGAGATGCGCCCGCGGTTCTTCCACGCCTGGATTTTGTCCGCGGGGGAGGGCCGGCTTACGCCAGTAGAAGAGGTGGGCCACGCGGATGACGATGAGGACCATCATGAGGAAGAAGGCGACGGCGTGGTAGATGATCTTGCCCGTCCAGACGTAGAAGGCGGCGAAGAGGGGGAAGACGATGTTGAGCGTCATGTTGACGAGGCGGTCGTTGGACGAGGAGCGCCCCCGCACCGTCAGGATGCCCTGCAGCAGCGCCCAGGCCAGGCCCAGCATGCCGAGCTCGTCGGCGTACTGGAGCGTGTGCCGCAGCGAGGCGTGGAACAGGAAGGAGCAGATGCCCAGGACGAGCAGGGAGACCGACATGAAGTCGGTGCGAGGCCTGAAGAGGCCTCGGCTACCTGGGCCATACATATATTTAAGGGCATAATATACTAAGTAGAGTGTCAGAAAGGGAGGGGTTTGAGGATGCAAGAGTCTTCGATATTCTCATCGGGAATTATACTGAGCTCTCTCTTAAAGGGGATTTCAGTCGTTCATACCATAGGGCAAGTTGGTCAAGGAATTCATAAACTCGGCGACATAGTAAGTGACGACATAGTCTTCTTCGCAAAAACTAGGAAGATAAACATGAGCCTTGAGGAAACGTTATGCAATGCGAGGTCGAGTTGTAGACTTACTTTGCGGTGCTTGTTGGGGGCTCCAGGCGCCTAAAAGCGCGTAACGGTCGCCCGCAAAGTGACGGTTGTGGTGACCCATCTTGAGAGGGATGTATCTCACAGCACAAACGCACACTTTGGGCTGGCAGAATGTTTCAAGGAAGTCCGTATACGCGTATGTATATGTAGCTTGTCGTCAGTTGCTTGAAACGCGAAAGTGCTGGGACCAGAGCGTTGGATCGTCATGCAGGTACGGTACTTTAAGGTCGGGTAGACTAGAAGTAAGGTAGGTCATTGAAATACATGTAGAGGGTTCCAGTGTTTGCTGATGGCAGGGCACTCCACTAAAAGTGATGCTTGCTTGTTGTTGGTTCTGTACTAACTGCACTGAGCGAGACAGCCAACATTCGGGGGCCAAGGAGCAGTTAGCTTTCTGGAAATGCCATTGTTGCTTCTTTTTAACCCAAACATTTTTATCATATGTTTCGAATGTCCCCTAAACTACATTACCAACATCTATACTGGCACTGTGCCAGATGGAAACTAGAATAGTTCACCTCGTGTTTATGCAGGTGCATATTGTCTGCCTAAAATGTTGCGTACCCCCTGCCCAGGAACGATTGCGAGTTGCGATCCCTAGGCAGAGATAGAGAGCATATTAGTGGTTCTGCAGTTCTTCGGCGAACAAACGGCAGCAAGGTGGGACTCGCTTAAACTCAATGGCTACATTTTACTCCGTGCAACTGAGTGTTTCCCGAGTTCTGGATATCGCCGTCCCCAGCAACCGCCGCCGCGAGGTTTGCACAGCCATCCTGTCGGGTTCTCTGGTTACGTCGGTTCGCTTTCTTATCGCCACACAGTTCGAGGAGAATAGCGTGGCGTCCAGGGACCAGGAACCATTGTCACCCATAGATCGCGTGATAATGGCAGCGTCGCGAACCCAAAACCTTACGATCAATACCCCAACGGTAGCTGGATGGGTCATCGTATAACTTCCGGGGGCACACTAGCGGCCCCGGAGGCTCAGTTTACTTCACGGGGTCCTGTTGAATTGGGACACGCGCCCACGTCCACCACGACGTGATCAATCAATGCCTGAAGCCATTAACACGTGCACCATCAACCTAAACTGCGATGCATGCTTTCCTTAGCTGCGTATGCGCTCCGTTGGTCTGGCCTTGGTTTCCCAAAGGAATATATCAAATAATTATGTGTCGGATGGAAACATTAAGTCACCTAGTCTACTGCCTGCATAGGCACACGCAATACAGTCTGTAGTAGGGTATGAGATTGTAGATTCGTGGCGCTACAGAACGACAACGACCTGCGTCGCAGTCTTACTGCTGATATATTCAATTATTGCAAAAGGCGCAACTGTATCCATCATATCGAGATGCCGGCAGTGATACTCTGCAGAGTCCTCATGTTCAGATCGACATAAACTGCTCTTGGGAGGCTTGGCTCCCCGTCCGCAGTGGAGGAAATACCTAGAGGACACTGGTGTGCGTGCAGATCAGGGTCTCGCATGGAGGTCATATCTGCTCGGCCTATCAATCTGAAAAACAAACCCGATCCAGGAATCACCGCCACCATAGGTCGCATCACAATAGCAACGTCGCAGTTCCAAAACCTCACGATGATATCGCCTGGCCTAGCTGAAAAAGGGACAAGGGCCATCGTACAGTTGCTACCAAGGCACATCAGTGGCTCTGGAGGCTCTGTCCCTACCTGTACAACTGGTCCTGTTGGTTCAGGCGTGTCTTCGGCGCAATGGCTTGCATCTGAAATCTGAGGTGTGTCGCTGCCAAGGGATGATGCCTCCCGCGCCGTAACACATGGATCATCGATCCGCCGGATCCGGCGTATATCTTTCTGACTGTATTCCAATATTTGGCTCATGTATCCTTCATCAATCCGCCGTAGCCTCTCTAAATCCTCTGCTTTCTGGTAATGATCAACCCAGCAATTATGCCAGTCCTGTTGTTCGCGGGACGAAGCCATTAGGGAATTGTAGGCTGGGCCAAGATGCAATATCTCCCCGGCTACATAGCCAAAAGCCCTGATGAACGGACGAGTTTGGTCGTGCTAAAAGCTGTCAGTTTGGTCTGTATGCATTGAAAGAGGTGTTCGAGTTACCATGTGTTGTCCAGAGGTGGCCAATTCCTCCTCTACTTGCTGTCCGAGTGCATGTTGGACTACACAAGCCGTCCTGACGATGCTTCTCTGTCGCTCTGTTCCCAAAAGGTATATTTGCTGCTCTTCTATAGGCTGCTGCGTTTTCCGACAACACATATCGAGTTGATATCTTGATCCTTTATCTCTAGCCTGGAAGAACACGAATTTGACGACGCTGGACCATATGTCAAAGTATGAGCGTGTGTAGTCCACTTCGACGCAGCCAGTGCCTCGTCGAAGCTCGTATGGCGGCTTATCACCAGCGCTGAGGGAGGCAATGTAGTTGTCGAGAGCATCCATTCCTTCATTATTGCCGAAGTACGGGCTAACATCATGAGCACATCCAAGCAGACCGTACACCCTATCCCTCAGTTCGGAACATTGGTTGGCTGCAAATCTCTCAATGAGGTTCTCAAGTGACATGAAGTCTGAGTGTCTGTTCTTTCTGGCCTGGAGCAATCGCTTCATTGGCTCGAAGAAATCGCTGGTATGGTGTGATAGAATTTGGCCTCCAATCTCTGCCTCAAGTATCCATCGTCGGAAGTCCTCGTAATCCCAAACATCTGATCCGTAGAATAGCGTCAGGAGACGTGGCAGGCACATTTCTTGTACAATCCAAACCCGTGTCCAATAGCCGCTCTTAGCTAGTCGTGCAAGAACGCCCTTCGTAGGTTTGGGCGAACTCCGTATCCTCTTACCCTGACCTGCAAAACCAGCTGCAAAGTGCACTGTTTGTCCTGATCTCCATTCCAGAGACATGAGGCGGAACACATCATTTGTACTTGGGTATTCCTTGGTACCAAGCCAAACAACTACCCTCGAAGCACGCGTGTAGATGAAAGACATAAGAGCGACCTGCTGGTTGCGCTCCAGAATGTCCGCCTGGTTGATGCAGATGGCGTCAGCCCAGACGGATATTGCATGCGTGGCCGACCGCAGATGTAGCAGAAAAAGATGAAGATTATGTGCCACATAAAACGGTTCATCATCTAACATCAAAGAAATTGGTTCGGACGAGTCGTTCTGATAGACAGGCAACGCCGCGTTCTCGGGGTAGGAGCTTCCCCATGTGTATGACAGCGCCACATATTTTGGTTTGTCGCTGAAGGCCACAGAAGTCAGGGTGCATCGAAGAGGGGAGAGGAAGTCGCCAGGCGCAACAGTGAGCAAGCGGATGGAGTCAACCCCCGTAATCAAGGGAGGGTGAGAGAACATTTGAGTGGTGCAAACGGGTTTGGCGCCTTAGGTTGAGTAGAGAGTGATGTAGCTTTCAGCAGGTACTCGATAGTAAAACGCGGATCAGACGGGACATCCCAAAAGGACGAGAGATAACTAAATTCTGGCAACAGTTGAGGCGGGGTAGGACTGCCTTATGTGCCAGCAGGATCGTTACATGGATAATAGAGGCAGAACTCGGCAAGCTGCGACAGGTTGCATATTGAGGAAGTGACCTTGCGGGGGGCCTTGTCGTTGTACTGGCTACACTTCGCCTGGGTCTGACATTTGGGCTTGAATCCATGCTCCAACCAAGTACCCAAAATGCTGGATGATTTATGTTTTGGCTTAGGATATACCTGTTGAATATGCTAAAAGGGAGAATCACCAACTCGTAAGACTGAAAGGTGTAGCTTCATACACAAATTCCCCCAAGGAAACCTACATCGTAATATTTGCTACTCTACTGATATAAATAGAAAATTGGGCGCCACATATCCATCCTTCCAGACACATCTACTGTCCCAATGCCACATGTACGCCATCTGCAGGAGATAGCCCAATGGTGTAGGTTTGTCGTTCTGTCCCGACAGGTTCATTTGGTATTCCAGGGGCCAGGGACAGTCGAGGATATGCCTGTAGAATCCTTATGATGGCGTAACTTGCTTCCATCAAAGCGAAGTCCTCTGCGCATCGTCAGTGATCTGAAGTACATAGAAGGAACTGCAGGTATGATAAGCAAAAATGGGTAGCATACTTCCGAGACAGATACGCGGACCAGCATTAAAGTCCACGTAGCCAGCCCCTGGGCGGGCTTTCTTGATGAGCTCCCCACTCTCCCATCGTTGTGGACGATAAAGCTTCGAGTCTGAGCCATAGATCTCTTCACGTCTGTGAAGGTGGTATACGGAATAGACGATTCCAGCACCCTTGGCCAGGAGCGTCGGAGAATTACCATCGGGACCTCCTCCTCGAGGCAGTACCGTGGGTTTATTCGCAAAGCGAATGTTCATAGGAAGTGTCGGATAGAGTCTCAAAGCTGGAATAGATCAGTATCTGAGAACAACCTGTTGGATTGACACAACTCTTACTTTCATTGAGGCAGCATCTAAGGAATGGCAGCCTCTGTATCTGCTCTCGGCTGATCTCAGTATCAATAGGTACTGAAGCGACTTCATCTTGCAATCGTTCCAAGGTGTCTCGGTTACGGACAAGGTGAAAGCTATATTCGGTCAATAATGAGAACAACAGGGAAGAAAGAGTGAGTACTCACAATGTCCAGGAAAGCAAACTCGCGGTAGAATCCCTCCCAGCCACCAGAACGTGCAGCAGCTGATCGCGGACGAGCTCAAAGTCTCGTATCTCTTTCCAAAGGTCTACTATAAATGCGTACTTTTCCGAAGCTGCGTCCTCGCCGAAGTCTTCATAATGCTTGATTGCCTTCTTGGCAAAGAAGGTTGCCCACACATGTACAGCCTTGCATGCTTTCCTAAACTTTTTGGGGTTATAGAGAAAGGCAGCGTCGGCTAGACGAACGCGGATACCGCAGCCAAATGTAGCATAATCGAAATTCTCCCTGACAGCTTCACGCTCTGACTTCTCCATACTACTGTGTGGCTCACCAAAGAGGAGCATTGTAGTGGTATTGAGAGTGTACTCAAACATGAGTGGTTTCAAATCCACGATCCCATTGACAGCTGCTTCAGCGATGCCCGATACCAGATGCTCAACATGGCCTGTGAAAGCTTGAGGAGTCTGTTTCTGCACGCGTACAAACTGGCGTCGGATAAGCTCGCGAGAGTGTCTCCATGCTGAGCCGTCTTGTGAGAATATGCCTTCGCCAAGAAGGGGAAAACTGGCTAGACGCCGAGTTCCAAGTCCATAATCTTCAAAGTTCGTGCAGAGGATTGCTTCGATGTTGTCGGGCTCAGTCGTGAAGTAGCCTGTCAAGCCGAAAAGATGGATGCAGCAGGTTCCAGCTAGGTTAAAATACGGGGTCATACCCTCAAAGGTATGATCACTAAACAGAATATCGTATTGTCGCTTGACCAAATCCAGGGCGAGTGGCCATTTGTACGGCACATAAGGCTTGACTGGCTTGCAATTGTTTTGTAAGGCAATAGCATATTCGACCTGACAGCGGTTAGCAGTCCGTTAAACTTGCTCAGAGAGTTATCATGTAAATAACCAGGCGAACTGCTCACTTGTTTCTGGTTTCTCCATCGAACATACACATATGTACACAGAGCAATGGCCACTGTTGCTGCAGTTATTCGTACGACACCAAGGAAACTCGCGAGAGCTCGCACGCTGTTTGACCAGTTGGTCCGGACATCCCAGTAAAGTGACATATCCAATCCTGGAGTATCGGTAACAATGCAACAAGATGTAAACTGCACCAAGATGGAAAACGCAAGGAGGGAAATGCAAGATGGAAAGGGGTCATGAGGGGTTTTGGCTGCTGGGCTTTACATAGCCAACCTGTCAGCCTGTCGCGATGAGGCCCGATGAAACACGACCATCATGCAAGTTGCCTAATGAAGCTGTAATCTGCAATCAATAAAGTGAGGTTGGCGAGGATACTTCCCCGCGCTCTCAGAGTAGAGAGGTAAGAGCAGAATGTGAGCAGTCAAAACACTCAGCTCTTGCTGCAGACTTGCTGTTCGCGTTTTCATCTATGTGCATGTCAGCATGTAACCTAAGCCTGCCTATATCCTTGGCAAACACCGACGAGACCCTTGCATTTATATGTGACATGTAGGCATGCGGGTGACACCACTTGCTACTAACCAATGATATTCTTTTGTGATGCCTGTTCCCGCAATCTAATACAGCGGAAATGCGGTTAGCCCCTCGCTACCTGCACGGTATGCATCGCCACCATGTAATGTCACTGTGATTACCTAGGTAGACTGTACGAGTTCGTTCTCATCACCAAGTTAGGTTGCTGGCCATCGACTCAGAAGCGACGAAAGAGTCAATGGTATTTTTTGGGGGCATTTGCTGCCGCGCCGATATTTGCTCTGCAACACTCACCGTCTAGTTTTGCGAGACGGTGTTATTTATTTTGATCATCATCGCGACCCATAAAGCTATCCAGTCACTTACATATCGATGGAGAGTTTTCTCAGTCATACTGCAACTGGAGGCTTGCTGAGAGAGCTCGAGGCTGTTTCGGGCGCCCTTGGAAATCTTAGCGCGCTCGAAGCCGAGCCTGAGATGACTGATCTCTCAGAACAGGTTGGTGACATTATTGAGATAGTTCGCTCATTTGATCAACTGGCTACGGCTGAACGGCGGAATCCTTCGGGGTCTTTAAGCCTTCAGTCGCGGAATGGAGCGTTCCACTTGGGCCCGGTGCTTGACAGTACATCGTCAATGATAGACGAGTGTGCTCTGTTCAGTCATCCACTCCTGTCCGGCATTGAATATATTGCACACATGAGAAGCGAAGCCGGATATGTCACGCCCGAAAGCCGTCTCAAGTCCCAGCCGTGGTATAATGAGACTTCGCATGCCCTTAGGCTCCAGGCAAAAGTCCTTAGAGCCTTATTCACCGCAACAGACCTGCTAAGCCGGCAAAATGATATCGATGATAACTCTATGTCCCGCGAGACACGTTCCTCAATATCAACACGACTTCATTACCAGATTGGCTTGGCAGAGCAGGAAATCAAGCGCAATTGCTATTCTGAATCCAAAATTGTAACTGAACCCCAGAATCTAATGGTACGTGTCACTATTAACTAACACTAATTGTAGATCAAAGGCGCCATAACAGTCGCTAAAGCGGTGACACTACATATACCCCCTACGCCGAACAAGCACTTTGTGATTGTTAGAGCGGTAAAGACTTACTTTACCGGTAGAGAGGTTCAGTTGGATAAATTGGAAGCTGCATTCAGCGAACCAACGCAACCTCGCCAACAGATTTTTGTCATATTCGGCCTGAGCGGAACCGGGAAGACGGAGTTGGCGTTCAAGTTTGCACATGGTTACCGAGATAGGTTTTGGGGGGTGTTCTTCGTGGACGGTAGTTCACGGAAAAACGCCACAAGCAGCTATGCGGAGATTGCGACCTTGGGCGGTGTTGAACCAAATGAAAAGGCTGCAAAGAACTGGCTTACGACACGTGCACTTCCCTGGCTTCTGATTATCGACAACGTGGATGACGAAGAGATCAATATCGAAGAACTTCTACCACCGGGACCGAAGGGATGTGTGCTTGTTACCACACGGAACCCGGCTCACGTCACATACGGAAACACCGGGGAAAGGTATCTTGAGCTACTGCCCATGGAACCCAATGATGCTGAAGCGTTGATCATCAAAGCTGCCGGAGAGCCGAGGCCATGGCCGAAAGTGGTGGTAGACTCGGCCAACACAATATGTGATGCCCTTGGGTTTCTGCCACTCGCCCTCATCCAGGCTGCAAAAGCCATTCTGAATGGTATTTGCGAATGGCCGGAGTATCTGAAGTTTTATGACCGTCAGATACAACGTCTTCGGCGCACCCTACACGGGAGGAAAGGGAGTGTGCCCTCGCACAAGAAGCGAGCTGAAGACGATAGCAGCATGCATGTCTTCTCGACCTATGAGATTCTGTATGAATCTTTAGAGTCGTCGTCCAAAGAGAGATACCGAGACGCAGTCGAATTACTTCATATCTTCTCTTTCTTTCATTTCCAGAACATTCGGTTCGATGTGCTGCTAAGTGCTGCAATTAATCCGTTGAAAGAAGAGATACAGCAAAAAGAAGATGACGAGAAGGAGAGGCAACTGCTGACGAAACTAGCCAAGCCACCACAAAAACCTTGGATTATGTTTCTGCGTGAGCTGAGGGCGTTCATAAATATGAAGCTTGCTACGCCTTTGCCGCTTCCCAACATCTTGAGAAACCATGACCGCCTTGGCCTCGATGATCTGGAAGACGAGGTCGAAGTACGACTCCGTCATGCCTTAAGCGTTTTGATTGAGAGATCCTTAATCACGAGACATGACAGGGGATCAGGCCGCTACAGCATGCATCGGCTTGTTCATAAATGGGTTAGGGAGCGTCCCGAAATGTCGACTGCGCACCAGGCTCTGTGGTGTCAAATATCCATGACAACTCTGGCGTGTAGCATACGTCGACCTCCACACGGAGACAATGAAGGCGAGAATCGTGGGAGACGCGAACTTCTCCCTCATGTCAACCACGTTCGTCAATGCCAAACAATATTTGATCGGAGACTCGAAGAGAATGCCGCGAAAGCCAAGCCTGATCGAATGCTGAAGAGACTGTATGGAAGGCGTGAAGCAGAACATGACGTCCGTTTCAGCCGCGTGTATGCGGAAACGGGGAATTATAACGAAGCACAGCAGCTACAGCAGAAAGTGCTAGACTATGTTTCGTCCAGACTTGGACCAGATCATCCCCTTGCTATATGGCTGTCGCTATTTCTCACCAAAACGCTATGGGAGATGTCTGCGTTTGATAAGGCCACGCAGCAGCAGCGCCAGGCATACCAACATTGCATTAGCACATGGGGCGAAGACCACCCCTTGTCTTTGGACGTGGGGGATTTGCTTGCCTCCGCGCTGTATATGAAAGGAAGATGGGCGGAGGCTACGTCTATCCAGACAACAACTTTGGAAAGGATGAGAAGCCTATATGGCGAGAACCACGAGAAAACGCTCAGATCCATGCGGAACTTGGGCCGGTTATATTACCGGTACATGGATTTTGAACGGGCAACCATACTCCACCAGAAATCATACGATGGTATGAGAGAAACTCTGGGAGACACACACCTAGAAACTCTTACGAGTCTAGAGGATCTAGCAAACAGCTACGTACGACAAGGAGAGGAAGAAAACATGGATGCCGCCAAGGAGGAGGAGCTTGCTCTAAGCAATAAAAGGCTGGTGTACGTCTACGAAGAGCGAAAGAAGCAGCTCGGGGAAGAACACCCCTACACTCTTCTGGCAATCTTGTACCTGGCTCGGCTGAAGTCGGAAATAGGCCAGCATCTGGAAGCGGAGGAGATGATAAGAGAAGGTCTTCTGGTCGCGGAGCGTAATGTTGGAAAGGACCATATCGCCGTCCTGCTGGCTAGGACAATTTACGCAACGGTCTTGACAAAACTCGGAAGATTTGCGAAGGCGGAGAGCATCTTCTACATGCTTATTGACAAGTCGCGGTACAGCCTCATAGTAGATGAGGGCCAGGATCATCCCGACCGGCTTGCGAATATGTGGCTCCTGGCAGAGTGTTTCGAGAGGCAAGGGCAGAAAGAAAAGGCATTGAGAATGTATGAAGAGTTTCTTGGTAGCCTGGCTGAGATTGGCGGAGAGGGCCTGGGCATGAGACACAGGATTCTGGAAAGAGCGCAAAAGAAAATCGCTACACTAAAGGGTGTAGTTGATGGCACCAAATGCGAAGCAGAGTTACGGGAAAGCGATCGACCAGGACATGACCGCTTACGAGGCAAGGCCTCTACTTGGCCCAGGAATAGCTAGAAATGACGCCTAAGATGAAATAGTCGAGCCTTGGATAATTTCGTATCTCTATTCTCAGACTTGGATTGAATATCTATATGGAAGATATTGTGTCATATTTCCTGAAGTGCAGGAAATCCATTCGAATGTTTGCAAGGGAGTATCCGAAGGTGATACTCTTGTGATCTGCTGACACTGAAATCATGAGGGTACATTTCTACAAGCAGACAGAACCGATACCCTATGTTCAATGTCGTTTAGGTAGCGGAAGGCTGATCCGAGAGGCGACCGAGCATGCTTATTATCGTATGTAAGTTAGTTTATCAGCGGTCTAGTCTTGAACCCTCCCCCGGCATCCTCTTTGTGGGCCCCGTAAGCAGACCGGGACAACCGGAGCCGGAGCCATGCACGCCAGTATTGATGGTGTGGTGCAGAACAGTTCGCTTGCTAAGTCAGGGTGGTTCGGAGGCACTTGCCTGCCCATTTCTTTGATGAAGTAACATTGGCGCCAAGCACCCACGTGGCTGAACGCTCAAACGACAAGACTTGGAACCGTCTTCCCATCTCAAGTTGAATAGGATCCGGACATAAGACAGTGAACATGGCGGGTTTCATGGAGGGAGCCAGTCTTGGACTGACAGATTGCTTTGGTAGGGGTCTCGGGGTCCGAGTCGGTTGCCTAGCTGCAAATCTGTGGTCCCTTATCGACTGTCCGGGTTTCCACCACCCAACCCCTCGATGACGCTAATCTTCGAAAGGGTTACTTCGTGGCCCAACAACATGGATGCGTTTGTGACGGGACATCGTGATCCGTCGGTACTGTCATCAATAGTGATGCTGGGCAGACCTACTTATATATATATGTAGCTAGGTCACAGAGTGCTATATGTTAGTACCTAGGTACATAACGTTTGGTAGAGGGAGTAAGGTGGGGCACGTGCACTTGCTTAACGTTTATTTGTACTACAACAGTGCCTGTCTTTCACCCTTATCTTCTAAGTTGTAGCCAACTAACTCACTCACTCCTGACCTGGCGCTGTGAATGGCCTTTTACTATCTCTTTCAAACATGTTTTCTTGTGAACCTGTTGATTCTATGTTTTTGATGCTTATACAGACTTGGACATGCTATCTGTGTAGGAAATTGAGGCTGGTCACACGTTGTTGATGTTGCCCATTTAGTTTACGAGTGGGTGGGATAACGGGAGTGCCTAATTCCCATGCACCTAATACCTACAATGCACAGGGGCTTATGGGATCAGCCAATACTTTTACCACCAAGCTCTTTCATATGGGCTGGAATGCATATTGCAGTTAGTTCATTACATAAAGAAGCGAGCCAGGTCACGACGCAACTGTTTCTGCAGCATGCATTGAATGCTCGAGTCCGTCAACACAGACATACCTTGTTGGTCATCTACCTACACAAACATGCTGTAGTTTGATTGGTTGAGCCAACGCTGATAGGGCCGGCATGCCAGCGTTGCCGCAAGCGTTAGGAGCTGGATAACCCAATCAAACCAACTGAAGATCTGGGTCTGAACTTGTGTCCATATGGTACCCTCTTTCCCCGGTGTACCACTGCGGTTCCCAGTCATTCTAGTCAGTCATTGCAGTGAATGAACATTTGGGCAGCCCAACACGTCAACCACCACCCAATTTCATGTAGAGGTTAAAAGAGAACAAAAGAGCTTGCAGACATGGTATTATTTTCAGGTATTAGTAGTGATAATTGTTGACATATACTCGCTGCATGTGGTATATGTATACGTGGTTGCCTGCATGCAACAGCAGCTCGCTACCTACATGTACATACAAACCCGCCCCGTCTTCCCAGCATGTAACATGACCTTATTAGTTCCTACGTAAGGCGAACTAGGTACATGAATGAATGAATGCTTGTCGCCGATGTGCAGCATCGCAATACAGCTCTCTACCCCCGTTTATCCCACTCCCGCATGCAATGGCCATTTCTTTCGACCTGCGACTGGACCGAAAGATGTAGCGATGGGAGCAGTCTTTCGAGAGAAAAACAACATTCTATTGTCCTCTCTTCTTCTTGGCCTGGACCGGAGAAACTCTTCGTACTGTCCAATTACCTACTTTGGGTATTGACCACTCTAGCTGGAGGTACTACGCCATCAGACTTATTATTACGCTCCCCCCTTGGGTCGGCCCTGGGCTCCAGATCGTTTAGGTTCACGGTCCACTTGACATGAGGTCAGCTATTGTCGAAGTTCGGTCATCTGGTAACCTAGAAGCTACCAACTATCGATTCCTCAAGTCTCTCAGAAGCCCATCACCACCGCATAACCCGCTCGCATCCATCAATCCTCTACGCCCTCGCAAGTCCTGATACCCCCCGCCTCGATTCCTCGAAGCCCCGGCGAGTGGCAAGCGAGCTTTCCCGACCGAACCTTGTAATCCTTGCCAGATCCTGTCCTGATCTGATACGACGAACACTACCAGCGTCCAAGTCGTCTAATCCACCGGACCTGTTCAAACCTTCTCTTCTTCGCTGCGGGAATCTACTTTCCCGTAGCCAGTCGAAGTGGCCGACCAACAGCCTCCACCTTCCACTATCACCCCATTCACCTCCGACGGCCCATCCACTCCGCATCCTCCCCAGCATCCTACCAACACTGTCCTCTCAGCCCCAGACCTCACCAACCCACCCCAAGGGAATTCAACAGAAATACCACACCTGCCGCCCACGCCCAACCGAACCATCCAGCTAGCTCCGATAGCGACCGAGCAGCCGGGGCGAGGACAAGTCCTGGGACGGAGGCGACGAGCCTCAGACGACCTGTCTGATACCCAGGATTTGAATTCCCAGAATACGGAAGCAGGTCCTTCCATATACAACCACAAGTCGAAACGCCGACGGGCAGACGACACCATGCTCGCGAGTAACGACGGAACATCGGTGTCGAATGGCACATCCGCGCATACCAACGGCAAGTCGCATCAGCGGACGACGAGCAGCGCCAATGGAACACAGAAGGCGGCTCTGGCGACGAATGGCGCCTCGAAATCAAAGATGCCAGACACGTTCTTCGGCCACGACCGTGAGGAAGTCACGCGGATACTCATACAGGCCCTGTCCGATATGGGATACCACACCGCAGCCGAAAGCGTGGGCAGAGATAGCGGGTTCGAGCTGGAAAGCCCGACAGTCGCATCCTTTCGCACCGCAGTGCTCGACGGTGCATGGGGCGATGCCGAAGATCTCCTGTTGGGTGCCACAGCGCCAGCTGAGCGGGCATCACAAAATGGCAACGGATTGGTGCTAGCGCAGGGAGCAGATCGTAACATGATGCGCTTCTGGATACGGCAGCAGAAGTTCCTGGAGTTGCTGGAGCAGCAAAAGACGAGTCAGGCTTTGATGGTTCTGCGTACCGAGTTGACGCCGTTAAATCAAGATCAGGGAAAGCTGCATTTCCTCTCTAGTCTGGTGATGTGCGAGTCTCCCGACGACATCAAGCTAAAGGCGGAGTGGGATGGCGCCTATGGTCGGTCGCGGGAAATACTGTTGTCGGAGCTTTCCAGTAAGGGTGCCCTATAGATTCGGTCTTATCGGCTGCTAACTCGCCTCGCAGGATGCATATCGCCCTCGGTGATGCTTCCAGAGCATCGACTGGCAGTCTTACTGCAACAGGTCAAACACAACCAGATCAATATGTGCATGTACCACTCTAATGGGGAATCGCCCTCCCTCTATTCGGATCATCTCTGCGATAGGCGACGTTTCCCCACGGAGTGTATTATTGATATCGATGATCACCAAGGTGAAGTTTGGCAGGTGGTTTTCTCCCACGACGGGAAAATGTTGGCCAGTTGCGGCAGCGAAAAGACGGTGATAATATGGGCTGTTCCCTCATTTAAGATACTTCACACTCTTGGGGATAGGGAACATCGCGCCGGGGTGGGGAACGTTGCCTTCAGCTGGGACGATTCGAAGATTGTTACGTGTTGTCAAGACAAACATGCGCGGGTTTGGGATCTCAAAGTAAGTAAAAGTTGCTGCGGCTTTGCCCTGGATCTACCACTAACCATGACTCCTAGAGCGGCGATATGCTACTTGATATCAGCACATTCGAAGAGCCCGTCAGCAGCTGTGTGTGGGCCCCTGATAACCACTCGTTCCTGACAGGGTCCTTGGACAAGTCCCGTAGTCTGTGCCAGTGGGATCTTGACGGCAAAAACATATTTGACTGGGCAAACAACCACCGAGTCGAGGATCTGTCTCTTTCGCCTGATGGTCGTTGGTTAGTTGCCATGGATGACCGCAACCACATCCACGTCTACAACTTCCTGACGAGGCTATGGGAATACGAAATCGAACTCCACTGCCGATTGACCTCGATCAGCATTAGCAAAGACTCGCGGCATCTACTCGTGAATCTCCAGAAAGACCAAGCCCAGTTGTTTGACCTCGTCAGCCGTGAGTCAGTGCAGTACTACTCGGGGCATACCGGTGGCGAGTATATGATCAGGAGTGCGCTTGGAGGAGCCAACGAGAGCTTTGTGCTCAGTGGCAGCGAAGGTACGACTATGAACTGCCCTGGAGGAAAACTGGCCCCTTTTCATGCTGACATTCAATATTGTAGATGGCTCTATCAACATCTGGCACAAGGCTAGTGCGCAGATTGTGGAAAAGCTGAGCGGGCACCATCCCCGGTGCAATTCGGTGTCCTGGAGCCCAGCTGACCCGTGTCTATTTGCCTCGTGTGGAGATGACGGCAAGGTGAAGATGTGCGTATCCCTCTTCTCCTCGGGCTAATTGTAATTTTATGTAAACGCTAACCTATTTTTGTAGTTGGTCGAATGCTGAAGGACAACGGATACATCTGGAGGCACTGCACCAGAGCCAGGAGTCGAGCAGTACGGAATCAAATGGATGGCATGGAGAACAGCCAATGGGTGAGGAATAGCGCGGCCATATTCAATGGCCAATTCCAGCAGAGCCTCCTTACTCTTCTGGGGAATACGCAAAATCATTAAGATACCATTTGCATGAGGCATCAGACGGCGAAACAGGCTGATTTTGACGGAGGCTCTACTCCTGGTATAAACACTGGCGACCTAAGAGCAGTCACCTTCTGACATTGAGCTCTATAGGCAACTGATTTGACACTGTTTAGACTTGGTGTTGTTCATTACACGTCCTAGCTTCGGCGCATGGGGGTAATGGCAACCGCTGTAGGAGTAACACTGAAGGACAGGAATTCAATATAGAGCGCGTGGTTTTCTTGCACTTGGTGATAGAGAGAACGAAATTCGACCAAACAGCGCCTCTTGGGTTTTTGATGGTGTTTTCTTCTTCTTCATGGGTGCATACATGCTTGCGCTCCGTGGGTGTACATAATTCACAAATATTTAAGGAGACTCAGCTCACACTCTAAACCCCGACTTGTTTTAGCCACTTTGACCAGTAAGGAAGTAATCCGATCCATATTGAGCAGTATACGTCTGTATTTTTTGACTGCGGTCGTCATGTGGTTCGAAGGGGTGACGACGGCGATGATGGTGACGACGATGGCATTAGGCACCTACAATAAATACCTGGGCTGGCGACTGGTTGGGTGAGGCGTTGTTGAGCCAGCCAGTTTAGTTACACTGCACTCACTCTGTCATGCTCGGGCATGGAAATTGTGGATTGAAACAGCTGGCGAAGCAGGCTAGGCCCAGTCGGAGCTAGTAAGATGCGGTTCTGTATGGGATGTAACAGGGTACCACGTACGTAATCCGAAGGGGTATGGGGTATCGGGCAGTATCGAGCATCAGGGATAGAGTCTAATAACCTAGGGGAGAGGGCAGTAGAGAGGGTACGAACATGCTACAGTGCAGCAGCAAGCAATGTGCAGCGTGCAGCGTGCAGTGCAGGCTGGAGGCGGCTGCTGCTATCGCTGCTACGTACCTCTTGGATTGACAGCTGGGACCATCAAATCAGGTCAGGTATCGACGCCGCCAATCTAGTCCCCAATGCGAGTGAGTACAAGTATTATTCAGTCCAACATAGCCTGGCCACACGCATCAACGCTCTTGATCAACCAAACAAAAACATCCAATACCAAAAAAGACTTTTTCGCATCGTTCGGTGCTTGAGTCAGATTTCCCCCACGAAGAAAAACAACCTGCGTAGCTGTTGCCTATTTGCACCGGACAGACGTGCTGCTGCTACTACTTATAATTGGAATCTAGCGGCATCGAGACTCGGGCCACCTACCACCTACCTGCATAACCAAACGCATACCCAAGCAGGCCTCCCAAACCCACTCCGACTTTACCTAAGCTTGTGCTTGTGTCTGAACCCCTCGACTGCGAATACAACCAACGCATCTGGCGCCGACTCGAAAACGAGATACATTTGGCCTTCATCAGACAATAAAACAGGTTGTCACTATGGCCGACACCATGAGCACACCGGGTGGCATCTCGGATCCCGCCCTTATCAAGTACGTGGCCCTCTCTCATCCATGCGACAGTTTCCCCCAAGAGCCCTTGCGCCTTCCCCTGACGGCTCCCAAGAATATCGCCAGCTCAGCAAAAAAGGGCTACAGTCTTTACTCTCGAAGCGCAACTAACACAATGCTCTCTCTCGCAGGCTCGTGAACAAGCTTCAGGATGTTTTTTCCACCGTCGGTGTCAACAACCCCATCGATCTCCCCCAAATAGCTGTCGTAGGAAGTCAGTCTAGCGGTAAGAGTTCAGTACTGGAAAATATCGTCGGAAGGGACTTTTTACCCCGTGGTTCCGGCATCGTCACGCGACGGCCGCTGGTGCTGCAACTCATCAACCGACCCGCCACTGATGGACAAACAAACGGTACCAACGAGGATGTCGAGAAATCCACCGACAAGGCGGCGAACCAGGACGAATGGGGCGAGTTCCTGCACATCCCCGGCCAGAAGTTCTACGATTTCAACAAGATCAGAGAAGAGATTAGCCGAGAGACGGAGGCCAAGGTCGGTCGCAACGCCGGCATCTCGCCTGCCCCCATCAACCTGAGGGTCTACTCCCCCAACGTCTTGACCCTGACTCTGGTCGATTTGCCTGGTTTGACCAAGGTGCCCGTCGGAGACCAGCCCCGGGATATCGAGAGACAGATCAAGGACATGGTGCTGAAATACATTTCCAAATCCAACGCCATCATCCTTGCCGTCACAGCTGCCAACCAGGATCTGGCCAACTCCGATGGTCTGAAGCTGGCGCGAGAGGTCGATCCCGAAGGACAGAGGACCATTGGTGTTTTGACCAAGGTCGATCTGATGGACGAGGGAACAGATGTTGTCGACATCCTGGCTGGTCGCATCATTCCCCTTCGACTAGGCTACGTTCCGGTCGTCAACCGAGGACAGAGAGATATCGATAACAAGAAGCCCATCCATATTTCGCTCGAGTCGGAGAAGAACTTCTTTGAGAATCATAAGGCGTATCGCAATAAGAGTTCTTACTGCGGTACCCCGTATCTGGCTCGCAAGCTCAACCTGATCCTGATGATGCACATCAAGCAGACGTTACCCGATATCAAGGCCCGAATCGCTAGCTCTCTGCAGAAGTACTCGGCGGAGTTGGATAGCCTTGGCCCTTCGCTGCTCGGAAACAGCTCTAACATTGTGCTGAACATCATCACCGAGTTCGCAAAGGAGTGGCAAGGTGTGCTGGATGGCAACAACGGGGAGCTCTCGAGCGCAGAGTTGTCTGGTGGTGCCAGAATCAGCTTCGTCTTCCACGAGCTCTACTCCAACGGTATCAAGGCAGTTGACCCGTTCGATGTGGTGAAGGACAACGAGATCCGAACTATGCTGCACAATTCTTCCGGTCCTTCTCCGGCCTTGTTTGTAGGTACAACGGCGTTCGAGGTTATCGTGAAGCAGCAGATCAGGCGCCTGGAAGAACCCAGTCTGAAGTGTGTCTCGCTAGTCTACGACGAATTGGTTCGCATCCTCACCCAGCTGCTCGCCAAGGCTGTCTACCGGCGGTACCCTCAACTTAAGGAGACTTTCCACTCTGTCGTCATCGGTTTCTTCAAGAAGGCCATGGAGCCTACCAACAAGCTCGTCAAGGACTTGGTGGCCATGGAAGCCTGCTACATCAACACTGGTCACCCTGATTTCCTGAACGGACACAGAGCCATGGCCATTGTAAACGAACGCTACTCGGCAAAGCCTGTGCAAGTCGACCCCAAGACTGGAAAGCCGATTCCTGCTGCGGGCACTACGCCGGCTCGTGCGGCCAGCCCTCAACTCGATGGCGGTGATGGAAACGGCGGATTCTTTGGTAGTTTCTTTGCCGCCAAGAACAAGAAGAAGGCGGCCGCTATGGAGGCCCCACCTGCTATGTTGAAGGCGTCCGGAACTCTTTCTGAGCGTGAAAACATCGAGGTCGAGGTTATCAAGCTGCTTATCTCTTCATATTACAACATTGTCAGGAGAACCATGATTGATATGGTTCCCAAGGCCATCATGCTCCAACTTGTCCAGTAAGTCGAATAATCCCGTGACCGGAGAAAGAATATCAATTTTACTAACCAACCCATTTAGGCTCACCAAGGACGACATGCAAAAGGAGCTGCTCGAGAACATGTACCGCAAGGAGACGTTTGATGACCTGCTCAAGGAATCCGACTACACAGTTCGCCGGCGTCAAGAGTGCCAGAAGATGGTCGAGTCGCTTTCCAAGGCCAGCGAAATAGTGTCGCAGGTTCAGTAAAAGAAAGAAAGGAGGGGACGGACGAGGTCCGGAGGGAGAAAGAAGAAGAGCGGGTGGTGTGTGGGTACCAGGGTCTAGAGCCGAGATTGGAGTCGTTACTGTAGGGGGTGATGAAATGGGCGGGATACAGTATCATCCTGTTCTTGATACCACAAACTTGACGACGAATGCTGGGCAGAGACGGTTTTAATGATATAATGTTATACGCATTGTGCACCTTCTTCATGATGATTGCTTGCACGCATTCCTAGCAACGCCAAACAGTTGAATACAAATAAGTAGTCCTACGCATATTAGTCCCTGGATAATAGACAGTTCCTACTTGCAGTGCCGATATATGTCGGCTCCCATCCAGCTGACCTCGTATCTATTTGACCTGCACCATAGTATCTTACGGAGTTTGTTATTGCAAATTTGATCTTGCAATTCAGCGTCTTGCTTGGCTATGAATATACCTGCAGGGCAGTGTGAACTATAGCTTCGGGTATTACATCGGATTTCATTACAGACTGCTACAGTTTGGACTTCGGCTTCGCTACCAAACCCCCATTTTCCACCCCGAAATCCGTCCCTTTGTCGAGGCCAAACCAGGACCGTAAGGCCTTCTCGCCGCCCTGGCCCGGAAGAAGAGGCTGGCCCTCGTATCCGCTTCCCGGCCACCCGTCGCCCTGCCCCTGCACGACCGGGTCCGTCGCCATCTGGTGAGCCGCCAAAAGCGGGGTGTCGCGCAGCGTGACGCTGGGCCGCTGGTCGCCCTCGCGACCCTGGCCTTGCCCTTCCTCGAGTTCGGGGTAGTCAAGCACGGGAGTCACGCACGCGTCCGTACCGTCGAACACCTTCTCCCACTCCGCGCGCGTCTTGGACCGGAAGGCGGCCTCGAACTCGCTCGTCATCTCCGGCCAGGTGGCCCGATCAAGGCGCGTCCGATTCCAGTCGTCGCTGAGGTTAAGTTTGTGGACCAGGATGGCGTAGAACTGGGGCTCGAGCGCCCCGACAGCGACGTACTTGCCGTCTTTGGTCTCGTACGTGTCGTAGTAGGGGCAGCCGCCGTCAAGCACGTTTTCGCCGCGCGGCTCGGAGCCCATCGGGGTCTTGAGGGCTTGGCGCGGGAACGTGGCGAGGTAGCTGGCGCCGTCGACCATGTTGGCCTCGACCACCTGGCCCTTTCCCGTCTTCTCCCTCGAGATGATGGCGAGCAGGATCCCCTGGAACAGGGTGGCGCCGCCGCCGGCGAAGTCGGCAAGGATGTTCCATGGCGGATGGGGTTTCTCCCCTCGCCGCCCGAGCATAGACAGGACGCCCGACACCGCCAGGTAGTTGATGTCGTGCCCGGCCATCGTTGCATACTTGCCGTCTCTGCGGAAGCCTGCCATGCGGCCGTAGACGAGGCGGGGGTTGAGGGTGCACAAGACATCAGGCCCAAGACCCAGCTTCTCGAGTACGCCGGGCCTGAAGGGGTCAATGATGACGTCGGCTGTTTTTGACAGCTCCTTGATGAGCGCAACGCCGGCTGGTGACTTCAAATCGACCGCAATAGAATATTTGTGCCGAGTGAGCAGATCCCCCGTGGGAGGAGGCGCCTCAGAGCCGGCGGTGTGTGTCTTGCCTGGGATCGCCCGGTCAATGCGCAAGACGTTGGCGCCAGCATCCGAGAGAAGCAGGCCGGCAAAAGGACCTACGCTTTATGAGCAACAATCAACTATGACCAGGATGGCTTCTCAATTTACCGGGAGCGAGGCCAGCAAACTCTAGGACTTTAAGCCCTTTCAACGGCGGTGGGCCGACCATGTTGGATCAATCCTATCACTAAGCGGAAACTCCAGATATGACAGACATGAAACTAGAGAAGTTGTCTTTTGCGACCGACGCATCTCAAGATATACGCTTTATAAATGCAATGCTGCAAGGGATGGGTTCAAGCCGGGGGAAACCTGGAGGAGTAGCGCGTAGAAGCCGAGGCAGCTGTTGATCCTCGACCGGGATGTTTGGAGTAGCTTGGTGTGGGGTAAAACAGCCGTAACTAATAAGTACTACTACTTCACGTAGACTCTTACAGTGCAACATGTTCACCGGGAACACTGTTTCTGGCAACTCGATTACTTGCCAGATCCTTTCTTCTTCCCGGCAGAAGAATCTTGGACGAATCCGGCTTTGACAAAACCGTCTCTTGCGGCTTGGTTGATGAGGGCGAATCGTCGAGGGCCGAGCTTGTGCCCGCCGTACCATCTGGTTACGATCACCATACAATCCCATATATCCATAAGCTGCATCAGGTGCAGAAGACGCCCCCCAGCAGCGGTCTCACCATCGTCGTTGCAGTCCTGAAACGACGTATTGTTGGGTCCCTTGATGCGCCAAGCGGTGATGTTGTGGTGGGCGAGGCGAACCTTTTTATCAGTCGCAAGCAAGTGCTGCAGGAACCCCTCGGCCTCTGCCGTGGAAGACACATTAGCAACGCGGGCTACGAAAACCGACTTGAGCTCCACGAAAGGGTCAGATATGACCCAGGGAGGCTCTTTGATGTTCATCGCGATGGTCATAGGGTCCTGCGCCTGAGGCTGAGATGGCTCGTCCACGACCTCAGGCGTTGCCGCCGCAGCTTCCTCCTCCCGCTGAAGCTGCTCAAGTTCCGCGTGCTCCTCCAATCTTCGCTTGAGCTCCTCAATGGCATCGAAAAGACAGACCATGCCGGGCTCGTAGACGGAACCAACTACCTCCCTAAACATGTCTAATTCTCTGGCGGCATCTCCACGCTTCCCATGGTCGCCGGTACTATTAGTGCCAACGACGACAGGGGGCTCCTGAGGGTACCCCAGGGGAAACTCGATGCGCAATGAGGCGGATTCTTCAGGGGGCGTCAAGATATACACGTTGGTATCCTCGCTGGACTGCACTAGACACCCGTCACCATATATCGAGTTGATGGCCTCAACCTCGTCTTTCAGCTCTTCAGACATGTTCGTCAACCAACTAAATCAAGAAACTAAAGCAGTATGGACGGCGCATCGAAAAGAAACAAGTGAAAGGGGATGAGACACTGCAGCAACCGTTGGTGGTTCGACTGAATCGACTGAAGATAAAATCAATCATTGAATCAATCAATCTGCTGGCTGGTCTGCCCAACTTACTTTTGGACAGGCTAGGCAACCCCGCTGTGGATCAGGCACTTACAGAACGGTTGTGCGGGCAGAAACAATTGCATTGATTTTAACGCCAGAAAGGCAGAAAAAAGCAAAAGAAATGTCGAGACCATGACCAAGTACAGCCCTGACAGGCTAGACTCCGTCTCTAGGCTACACCCGAGCCAGTCCTAGTGGCATGGATTCGAATCAGATAAGCTCCGCTTGGGGTTTATCGCCTTTGAGATCCATGTGGACAGGGAATCTGTTTGGCGTGGCGCTCGCCGCTTTCGACGTCGTCCCGCTTCGATAATATTCCTCTGTTTGCTCGGTTCAAGCACGTAGTGAATCATTTCTCAAGTTGCTCACCCGCCTGCAAACCAAACAATCCGGAGCCAACTTTGCTTTTGGACTCATTGTTTCTCTCACAGGTCTTAGTTTCCTATCTCTCGTAAACGTTTATTCGTCTTATTCCCCAAGACCCGCTCTACAACTCATCACCTAGCACTTGAGATTTCCGTCCTGTTCGCAGGCTTCCCCCCACCAGTGACATGGCTTCCGCTTTGGACAAGGCTGTCGCGTTCAAGAACGACGGCAACAAAGCCTTTTCCGCCCATGACTGGCCCAAGGCTATTAACCTCTACTCCAAGGCTATAGAGCTGAACAACAAAGAGCCAACTTTCTACACCAACAGAGCTCAGGTATGGATATATCGCAATATTTGCCCCGCCCTCCATTAGCACCACCACCATTCCTATGAGTATTGCTCGCGTGACTAACATTTCCACCCCAGGCCAACATTAAGTCCGAGGCATACGGCTATGCCATTGCAGATGCTACCAAGGCCATTGAGCTCAACCCCAAACTCGTCAAGGTATGCTGCGTTTGTGACCCTCTTCAACCGCTGCCATTAACGTATAATCCCCCAGGCTTACTTCCGTCGCGCTGTCGCCTACGCCGCCATCCTCAAACCCAAAGATGCCCTTCAGGACTTCAAGGACTGTGTTCGACTCGACCCGAGTAACAAGGATGCCAAACTCAAACTCGCCGAGTGCCAAAAGATTGTGCGCCAGCTTAACTTCTTTGCCGCCATCGAAATCGGCGATGAGCCATCCGCCGCCGAAGGTCTGGACGTCGACTCCATAGCCATCGAGCCCGACTATGACGGTGTTAAGTTAGAAGGCGGCGAGATGACACAGGAGTTCATCGACGACATGATCGAGCGGTTCAAGAACGGCAAGAAGATACACAAGAAGTTCGTCTACCAGATCGTCATCGCCGTCAAGAAGATTTGCTACGAGGAAGCTACCATGGTGGAAATGAAGATCCCCGATGATGTCCAGCTTACCGTCTGTGGTGATACTCATGGTAAGCGCCAGCCAGATTGACTTATATTGTACTTGCGCTAACCCGGAGGAACAGGTCAATATTACGACTTGATGGAGTTGTTCAGGCTCAATGGCAATCCCACAGAGAAGCATTGGTACCTCTTCAACGGTGACTTTGTTGATCGTGGTTCGTGGTCGACCGAAATCGCCTTGTTGCTGTATGCCTACAAGTGGCTTCGGCCACAGGGTCTGTACCTCAACCGAGGTAACCACGAAACGGATGACATGAACAGGGTGTACGGCTTCGAAGGTGAATGCAAGGCCAAGTATAACGAGCGGTATGAACCCCAAATAAGCCCTGTATTACACTGCATGCTAATGATTCCCCAGAACATTCAAGTTGTTCTCCGAGAGTTTCTCCGCATTGCCCCTCGCGACTCTGGTAGGCGAGAAATATCTTGTCCTCCATGGCGGTCTCTTCTCCGATGACAACGTCACACTGGACGACATTCGGAAGCTGGACAGACACGCGCAAAGACAACCCGGCCAAGCTGGATTGATGATGGAGATGCTGTGGACAGATCCCCAGACATCGCCTGGCCGAGGCCCAAGCAAGCGAGGTGTTGGCATGCAGTTTGGACCGGATGTGACTAAGCGGTTCTGCGACAAGAACGGCTTGGAGGCCATTATCCGAAGCCACGAAGTGCGCATGGACGGTTACGAGGAGGAGCACAACGGAAAGTGCATCACAGGTGAGTTCCCTTTCGTACGCCCCTACGTCTCTGAGCCTGTCAGACTAATCCTTGCGTCAGTCTTCTCCGCACCCAAGTACTGCGATCAAACAGAAAACCGCGGCGCATACATCAACATCGGCCCAGACTATAAGTTGAATTTCAACCAGTTTGATGCCGTGCCGCATCCCAATATTAAGCCCATGGTAGGTTCTACAGCTGGACTTCTCTGTGATTGGTTAGCTAACTTGACTTATTTAGGCCTATGCGAATAGCTCAATTACGTCGATGATGTAGACGGATGTACACGACGGCAAGATTGATATGATTGTTGGGATGATAAGCCTAGCATTTCTGCATATATGACAGTGGAGAGCTATTCCATATCACAGCATTGGCGTTTAGGGGGATAATGGTGTCAGGGTGCAAAATGGTTGCATGTACATACCCCATAAAACCAGATAGGTATCTGGTCCAGAGAGCTCTTAGGTTCCCAGGTTTGTAAGAAATTCTCCATTGTCCTGAGCTCGAAGCCGGGTTAAGCCACCAGGCATTGTTTCATTTGCTCCAGAGCGTGTCTTGTCCAACCTGGCCCACGAGACTGCCCAGCCAGTCTGAACAGCCTTTGATTTGGAATGTGGTGTGTATGCCGTCTTCGTAATCTCCACGCCAGGCGGTTATGGCCGCAGAAAAAGCACCCAAGCTGTCTCGCGGGATCCTCAGCCAACAATTGGCTCCGTCGACTTTGAGTATGTCAATAGAAATTGCCGTGCCTGCGATGCCGAGAAATTGCTGGAGTGCCTTCATACAGTACGACCGCACTTGTAGAGCGTCGACCTCTATGGGCTCCTGAAGTGGGTTGCCATTTAGGACTTGCAAATGGGCGTATGAGAAGAGCGGCTCCTTTATGACACAGCTTGCTAGCTCGCGTGACTTTTGCGACTTGGCTTTGGCTGTAGCCAGCACGGATGTGTCGCCTGGTTCCGCCATGTTGGTCTGTAAAAATGTTGGAATGGAGGTATATTCTCTGAGGAAGCTGAAATGCGCCAGTAGGTAGTCTTGCTTGGGTTCGTAGCGTGTTAGCGTTCCTGACTTATCTCATGCACCTCGACGTGAGTGTCCTGCGGCGCTTGAAAAAAACGTGGGCTAGGTGAGGTATCTACGTACCTGCCTTAGTGCGCTAGCTCAGCGCTGGGGTTCCGCGGCGACCAGGCTTATCGATAACCTTAAGTAAAGGCGCCGCAACCAGCCGCAAGCTGCCAAACGCGATAGTCAACATTCCTACCACTTAATAGGATCCCGCCGAAGCTCTTTCTCCCCCATCTGACAACTCTCGCGCCGCCCCGACCAGAACAAGCAATCGTATCATTATCGGACCCGAAGGTTGTTGGATACGCAGGGAAAATCACGACTGGCAAGATGGCTAACAACTTCGTGCCGCCGGGCCAGCACCGCTACCTGCGCGCCTGCATGGTGTGCTCCATCGTCATGACTACCAGCGTATGTTTCGCCCCTTTCCTTTCTGTTACTGGTAACATTGGTACTTTTCAGAAAGACTGATCGCGAGAATCTGCCCAACAACAGCGTTTCCGACACGAAGGTTGCCCCAACTGCGAAGACTTCCTGCACCTCAAGAACGACACCGAAGCCATCGAGAGCTGCACGAGCCAGGTCTTCGAGGGCCTCATCACCCTGGCCAACCCGGCCCGGTCCTGGGTCGCCAAGTGGCAGCGTCTCGACAATTATGTCCAGGGCGTCTACGCGACCAAGGTTTCTGGCCAGCTGCCCGACGAAATACGCTCTGCTATCGAGGACGAGGGACACGTGTATATCCCGTAAGTGGCCCCCGTACTTTTCTACGTCATTTCTCATCGCAACCTTACTGCGGAAGGAATGCCCCCCTACATTGGCTCTCGCGATCTTGTGTTCTAATCTCCAATGTTTTCTCTTTCTATAGGAGAGATGGAAGCGCGCTCGAGGCCGAGTAAACACTGCGATAGATGATACCCAAAGATGGAAAATGAGGCAGTAGGGGCGGTTGGTTGAAAAAGACAAAGATTCATGGCATGGCGTTGGCACAATTGGGTGGAATTTGAGATGTTTCCGAACGGGCGTTTTTGGCGTGTGCATACATAAAGAAGCCAAGACAGTTAAGTCCAATCAAGAGTCAATTGCTCTGGTATTGCTAATTAAAGATTACTGTTAAACAAATACGCTTTCTTATGTTCTGAAGCCCGATTCTCCAATGCGGAGGGGCGCCCAGCGCCTCAAAAGACTCCGCCTTCATATTTCAAGAATTCTTCGCGACGTTTCAATGCATCAAACCGTTTTCCCTCCTCGCGGCCTCCCTTGCTTGGTGAGTTTTGATCTGGCCTCGAGATGCTGCTCTGGTTGCTCGACTGGCACGAAGGCGGCGGCGTTCGCGGCGTAGCTCTACGCGGTGTCCTAGACGATGCACTGCCCCCTTTTCGCGCAGTTTCATTATTATTTGGTGGGGATGGGTCTGGGCGCGAAGATTCTTTGAGTTCTTTGAGTTCCTTACTCAGGTTGAGAGGGTCGACGCGCCGGGAACGCCTCATTTCTTCCGGTGATAGTGGCAATAAGCCGCTGGTTGCGTTGACGTATCCGGCTGCGATTGGAGCTGCGCCAACTTTCGCGCGGCCGTTTGGACTTGCCTTACCTCGCCGCGCTCTAGTGGTCGCCAGGCCTCGGAAGACGGTGTCGACTTCCTCCATGAGCTTTCGGAGCTCCGCGTCTTGGTTCGCCTCATTTGCCGCTCCTGGCTCGCGATCTTCCCTCTTGTGCGCTACACTCCTGGGATCGCTTGTGCTCACCTTGTGCTCCTCTTTCGTGGTATTGGCGGCCATCTTGAGGGCGTACTTTATTCTCGACTGCACGGACGAGGGACTCACTTCTTCTATGATGTTGTTCTCGGGGTGGATCGTGAAAAACATTCCGAATTCCTTATTTGTAGTTATGGCGACTTCCTGGTTTTGTACTGGCTGCGATGATGAAGATCCATGGCGATTCTGATCTGGTCGGGAAGATTGACTATATACAAGGGAATTTTTGGCGCGCTGGGTGTTGAGGGGTTTTAGGGCTACCCGCGCATTTGTGCTGGTTAGAGATGATGAGGCTGTTGTAGTGTTCCCGTCATGGGTCGGGTTTGCACTGTCAGTCGTTCTTGCCGTTGATGACGAAGTCGTCGAATCCTTGCTTGGTCTCCTATTTCGTCGTCTAGAGTGTAAACTCTCATTTCCCATAGGCTCTAACGTTTTAGTACCCCATACTGTCACGGCAGCTGAGCTGGCCTTGGCTTCTGGCTTAGGATTGCTCGGAAGGGCTGGCAGAGGGGTGCGGCGCTCGGGGATGGGGATAGGGCCCGTTTGAGTGGAAGAGGAGAGTTGATGGGACGTCTGGTTGGCTCATGTCCCTGCTTTTTTTTTGCAGGCTCGCGGTTGTACGCCGTCAGGGGCTTTTTCTGCGCCTTGGTGTCGGTCTTCGCGCAGACAGGGGGCTCGTACGTGGTGGCAGGGAGGGCGGGAAGCGCTTTGCCGAGCAAGGACTCAAGCGATTCTTGAGACGAAGCTCTACGCGTTACATGGTCGTTGCTGGTGCTATCGTTGCTTGCATTTCTCAAGCATGGCGATCCAAGGGGTGCCTGAACCGGCGTCGGGCTTGGTTTGGGACACGGGCAGGGTTCTCCAATGCTGCTGGAATCGGTCAAGACGGAGACGCTAGTGGGAGGGCCGGACTCGGTCCTGATAGATGATGATGATGATGATGATGACGATGAGGAGGTGGTGGGGATATGCGACGTCTCCGGTTGAGGCTTGGAGATGGTGATGTTGTCGAGGCCTGAGGGTGAGTACGTCTTGGCTTGTAAGGTATACCCCCGTCCTGGGAGTTTTGGCCCCCCTCCTCCGCTTCGCGGACCGTGGCGGACACATCGTCCGTCTTGGAGTTGGACCGGCTCCTGCCTTGTTGAGGACTTGGTGTCGTCTTGCGGGAGAAATTGGGCGGCGAGGCCTCGCGAGGGCTCCTTCGTGCACTTCGGGGACTGTTGCGCTCCGTTTGCTGCTGCCGGTGGTCGGTTCCGCTGGATCGCCTCCGACTGCTTCTGGGGCTATGCTCGGTCTGCTTTTGACGGTGGTCAGCCACCCTCGGCGCCGCTGCTTGGTTTCTTGGGCCCGGGCGGCGGATGCCGGTGACTTTCGTGGAAGGGCCTGTCTGGGTGAACGGGAACGGAATTCTATATTTAGACCATGGCGGTGTTCCGTGAAATTCGAGGCCTGCTAAAGTACTGCTCGGTGCCGCTATCGGAATCGATGGCTCCGTTGCTGCTCGGGCTGTAGCATGGTGGTCGCGGTAGTAGTGCTTGTGGTCAACCGCGACGGCAGGTGCATCGGATCCGCCACTCTTAACCCTCGTGCTACTCCCGCCACCCATCATGGCCATGCTACCCTTGCTACCCTTGCCGTCGCTGCTGGGACGCCGGAGGAAGTGCCTATGGATGCTGTTCTTGCGCATGTGAGACATCGGGGGCAATGGAATGATCCGTTCGCAAGTCCACGTAGATCACGCTGGTCACTAGTCGTGATAGACGAAGAAGAAATGATATACCGAAAAAGTTAAAATAAGACGAAGAGAATTAGCCTCTCGAAGGCGGTAGAGCAATAGTCATGAAATGGCACTAGTGAATGAGGTCAAAGAATAGCAATGAATGATTTTCCAATTGAAGAGTTCGAAGAACTCGAATTTCGCTTCGTTGAATGAGAGACTTAGAAGCTCATGAGAAGTGAAAGGGTACATGTTATTCTAAGGAGAAAAGCAAGTAAGAACATCCTCTCAAGAGGGAGAAAGGGTGCAGTATAAGCGGTAATATAATGAAGGCCCAGAACTAAGGGGAGAAAGGAACGGTAACCAAAGACGACTATTTTCCTTATTTTCCACATTGTATGAGAAACTGAAGGAGAAGGAGAATGGGGGTTAGGTAAACGGTAACAACCATGACACCATCGTCTCCGAACTATCAAACCTCAAAAACCAACAACTATGGATTATAGAGGCATGATCAAAACCCGTCTTTCTCCTCCCTCTCTTCCCAGTTTGAACCAATGACTCGAGGGTGCAGCATGCGAAGACGAGGAGAAAGAGGTTTGGGTCCATCCCATGGCCGCGAAATCCCCCCGACGACAAAGAACCGAGGCTTCATGCCGGGGAGGCACGAGATCGGGGCGCCATGGGAAGTTTGATATTTAACAAGGGCGCCCGCCTCTCTTTGTCGGGCTGCAATTCTCCGGGAGAGAGCTTCGGGGCTATAACAACAAAGAAAAAACGAGACATCAAGACCTGCCACCTAGGCAAGGAGACTAGCTTCTTTCTCTATCGTTCCAAGGTTTTGCAGCCCTAAGCCCCTGTACGCAAGGAAGCAATTCGATCCTGCATCCCGGGGCCCCTGGATGTTCTATAATCTCGTAACAGACACGCCACCTGCCACAAGGGAACTATAGAATGAGCATTGTTCCCAGAAAGAAAAGGCGCCCGGGCAGTGTTTCAGTGGCACCTAGGTTGGACCAGCTTGTCTCTACGACCAGAAGCTGATCAGCTGTGACCCGAGCAAGCTCAACCCTTGGGAAAGAAAGTGTGTTCAAGGAAAATGACCCGATTCAAATTATTCTATCAAGTAGAAACAGACTATGTAGCTATACGCAGTATGGAGTATCCAACGCCAATAAGACGACCCAAACAGCATTGGCTTCTCTTCGACCAGCTTGCAATCTATGCGTGATGCAAAATGCCCAGTTTCTATCTCACGACTCCCAAATGCCGTCAATACCTGCTGCAGATGCAAAGATTGTAATAATACAAGGAGATCAAAACAAAAGAGTAGTAACAATATCGTAGCTTGCCGGGCTGGGGCTACCAGTGAGTCTAATTCTTGGTGTCGCAATACTTGGGCAAACCCGAGCCCGATGAGCTGGCCCAGCTCATGACCGTCAGTGTGGTGGTGTAAGTCATGGCGACGATGCCGAAGATGCACAGGCATACATCTGATATCTTCGCAAATCGGCTTCGAGCAACGCCCCTGTAGTGAAGCAAGGGCTGGTAATCTCATTAGTATAATTATCCATCATGATGGTCAGAATAGAGACGACTTACGGGGTAGATGTAGACTAGCGGAATACAGGCAAAGTTTCCAACCAGTGCCACAAATTTATCAAGGTTATCGGCGCCAGCCCAAGCGATGAGGGCACACATGAACACGACCAAGAAACGGAATCCGTTCTTTTGCCACTTGATTAAGGGGTTGTACTTGCCACTGCGGGTGAAAAGTGCATTCTCGGTAATCTTGATGGCAGGGAAGATCTGCAAAGGGGTAGAAAGGAGGATGGCAAGCGAATAGAGGAACTGGACGCCGTTCACGAGCTTGTTGTCCTGCGGCAGGTTCAACAGCACTACCGTCTCGGTCTTGGACCCATACGCTGCGTATGAGATGGCGCCCATGATAGTAAATAGGAGCGTAATGATAATCATCACATAGAACATGACCTTGGGGAACTTGGCAGGCTGCTTCATCGACTCTTGAATAGGAATGATGAGACCAATGCCTTCGAAGGTGAAGATAGCGGTTCCAATGAATAGGGTCCAGTCTTTCTCGTTGAAGAGGATGATGTCCGCAAGCCCATTGGTATTAAGTGTGAGAACATCGTAGTAAAACAGGTAGGCTAGACCGATGACGATGAAAGCATCGGCAATCAAGGCAGTGAAGCCAAGTTTGCCAATATCTCGAAGCAGTGCAAACGGGAGGAAAATGACCATTTGGATGATGATTAGGAGGGTGACGGGTATGTTTGCGCGGCAGTCGGTCACGGCAAGGAAGAACGCCTGTAGGTTCTCCGACGTGAAGACGATGTAAGCTGCAACAAACCCCAGCTGACTAACGACAATGGAGAAGAGGATCAACGTCCTCAGCCACTTTCCGTACAGGATGCCACCGATATCACCAAAGGAACCCTCCACCTTCAGCCGCGTAGTGACGAGCAACACGAAACAGTAGTAGCTGAGCATTGCCACCCCAAGTAGGACAGCGTTGCTGAACACCATGCCTCCGTTGAAGTAGGCCCGAGGCAGAAAAAGGACACCGGTACCGACGAACGACTTGAGCAAGAGCAAGGCAGCGTTCATTGGGGTGTTTTTCCCGCTGCCGCCGCGAGACTTCCGTCTCCTCTTGCGCCGCGAGGGTGTCAACAAGGTGCTGTCTTCCATTGGCTCGTGGTCGTCGTCGCTCCCTTCGTCCGACTCGTACTCGTCTTCTTCGCCGGAGGCAAAGTACTCGCCCGGAAGAAGGTCTTCGTCATCTTCTTCCAACTCTTCACCGGCGAAGTGACCGTAAATAGTCAGGAACTCCAGGAAACTGGTGGTAAACAACTGGGGTTGTTTCCTTGATGAACGGCCGATTTCTGGGTCCTCGGGGCTATTCGACGGGCTTCTGGCAGCTCTCCGAAGGTAGTTGCGCCTGAACCCTCCAGGGACCTTGATAGTGTTGATGTCGAGCACTTCGGTCTCAGGTTCTGGGCGGGGGGGCACTGAAACTCTTGCTACGTTGTGGGCGATTGCGACCTTCAGCTTGCTCGGTCCACTTGTAAATCGGGCGCGTGATATCTCCGCCTTGAAGCCTCAAACTCGAGAACTCGTCCTCGTCGAAATCAGGCTCTGCGCCTTCTCCTGGCTGTTTGCCCTTCGCGAGGTCCTCATTGGACACGAAGCCTCCTGCATCTGATGCATCGGAGGGCTGAACCAAATGTCGCTTGATAACATCAGGGTCTTCGTAGGCACCGGTCCCGCCACCTTGTAGGTACCTGGATCTCGCATCGAATGAGCCATAGTTGGTGGGAGTTGCCGCGGGTTGGACCTGCTGCCCCGTTGCAGCCGGCGAAGCCGACCGTACCGGCGGTGTACCGAATCTTGGCGGAGATGTGCCCACTGAGTTGGACAAGGCGGCAGCCAGCGCTGAAACGCCGGGACCGGCTATGGTCTGGCCTTGGGCAGTGCCAGGCAGAGGTGTCAAATCCTCGGGGTCCTCGCCATCTTGTCCTGGAGCCGGGGAAGCGGATCTATGGGAAGCGGCGCCGAAGGCACCAGAAGGCACAGGCGAGGCCAAACGAGCGGTCGCGTCAGCGCGAGGGAGCGAGGTTCCGTAGTTACGACCCCGAAAGGAGCCGCTGGGCGATGAGGCCATGGGCTGTACGAATGGGGAGCTCCGGCCCCGATCAGGAGTGGCCATGTTGACTATCGGGTCAGATCTCTCAGTTGCTACGAGCAGCTCGACGTGGATGGTTCAAGAGGTGTCGGAGGTCGGATTTCTATCTCGTCGGGCCTTGAGGCTGAGTCGGAAAGAGCAGCCGTGTGGTCTGGGCTGCAATTACCGCCTTGAAGACGCCAAAGTCAATGCGGGCGGTATCAACTAGAATCGGCAAAAGCGCCACAGGAGCTTTCGTTATCTTGGAGCTTGACAAACGATGAAGTAAGACCAAAGACTACACCCACTTAAAGGTAGGCCGCGATAAGGTTCCAAAGACTCGAAAAACAAGCACGAAGGAAAGGGTAGGGCCGTTTTAGCCAGGCGATTCTCGTCGACGGTTTTGAAGGAGCGAAAGATCAGCTTTTGGCAGGAAGTGGCCCTTGTGATGATTTGCACGCACGAGACCCTGGCCTCTTCTGCTGGCCGAGTCAGGCAGGTGATGAGATACGCCCACCGACCTTGCCAGCCATGACAAGACGCTAAAAAGGTGCTGCATTATCTTATGTTAGTGCTAGCCAGTCAATTGGACACATGCAATAGCACGCCCGTTAGTCAGCAGCATACCACTGCCGTTTTTCCTACATGCCTAAAGCTACCCGCTCGCTCGTATTGTACTGCTTGATCATATGAGATTTGACTGAGTGGGAACCCTCATGCCCAGCCAATGTTGTTTTCCACGATGCATCATCCTCCAACACATGCAACGGGTGCTCGGCGTTCTGAGAGCCTAGCCATTACAGGGCATCAGCAAACATCAATTTGATCACCAGGATTCCACATCCACCACCCGAAGTGTATGTAGGTTCAAGAGACAAACGAGTCTCTGAGAGCGCATCATGGTCGATCTTCCCCCTAGGCGATTTCTACCTGGGTGGGATTACAAACAATATCAGGACGTATGGATGGAACCCCGAATATTAGCCATATGTAATTGCTTGCAAAGGCCTTCTGTATTGAACAACCGGCATGTGATGCTGTCGGTGTAAGATTAAGTTGGATCTTGCTCCGCAGCCGCAAGCCTTTTCCACCATCTAATCCGATTGTCTTTAGTAGGCTTTTCAGGAGGCTTATGTTCATCAACTTGCAGATTAGAAAAAGCATGTTCGGTACAAACTCGCACGTCTGCAGTATATTGACCAGATACGGACGGGAAGGCGGTCAGATATGAATGAGTCTGGCAACCATAGAATGCTTAGGGATCCCGAGTCAGTCAACTTGGAATGGAGATGCCCCGACGCCCCGCCTTTGCAGCTTTTCCTAACGCACCAAGATGACGTCGGGAAGACTTGGTTGGGCCCTTGCCGAGCTTTGCGACCGGAGTCTAATAGGTTAGGTATGTAGTAAGAGTTGAGAGATCTCAGCCCCACCAATATGGTTTGGCATGGCGGCTCTGGGCTGCAGGATTGACTACGTGCCACTCATTTCTCCAGCGGTGCCCAGTAAACTTCCAGGCCTATCGTGGGGAGGCGTGCGGGGATAATGCTGCACCTCCTATCCTGCATACACTACTGCATACCGACATGGAGTAGGTTACCTGATATAATCCTCGACAATTGTGCTCCCTCAAACGGACAGGCAATGCAATTGGTGCCTTGGAGGAGGCGACATCCCATGGGCACAACAACCCACTGTCCCTATACACCAGCTCTCCAACTTGGTGCTCGCGAAACTTGATCGATCACCATCTTCTTCACTTCTTTGCGCAAGCTGGACTTCTTCTTCTTCTTCTCTACTTCGACTTCTTGCCGTCTCCTTGCTTTTTTCTACTCTTAGAACGCATGGTCCTGCAGGTCCGAACTGTGTTAACGCTGGTCGAATATGCGCAATCTCATGCAGCTAATCATTCACCCAATTGAGTAAAAGACTGGTTGAAACACTACGGATCATCATGCCCTTAGACTCCCATAACGGCAAAATGGTAGGCGCCGCGGAGTCAAGTTCGGCATCGGTCAAAAAGTCGAAGCTCGGAGCCGTCTCCGGCGTCTATGTTCCGACTGTGCTGAACATATTGAGCATTTTGATGTTCCTGCGTTTCGGCTCTATTCTTGGACGAATCGGACTGCTTGGCATCCTGGGTTTGTGCCACCCCAACAAATCTCCGACGATGCATCGACAGCTGACATCCATGGTCAGGTTTGCTAGTAGTTGCGTACTTTATCGATCTTGTAACCGCTCTCTCCTTATCTGCCATCGCCTCCAATGGCGAAGTCAAGGGCGGCGGTGCTTATTATCTCATCTCCAGGTCCCTGGGACCAGAGTTCGGTGGGTCGATTGGGGTGTTGTTCTACCTATCGCAGGTGCTCAACACTGCTATGAACGTGGTTGGTCTGATCGACTGCCTCAAGCTGAATCTAGGCTCCCTCGTGCCTGATGGCTACTGGCAAGGCTATCTGATGCAGACCTGTGCTCTGATCGTCTGTACTGCTCTATGCTTCGCGGGTAGTGCTGCCTTCTCTCGTGCCAGTAATGGTTTGCTTGTCATTCTGGCTATTGCGATTCTCAGCATCCCCATATCGGCAATAGCTAAGTCTCCTTTCAAGGACGATCAACTAAATGTCGAGTTCACGGGGCTGAGTTCCCAGACTTTGATGGCCAACCTGCACCCAATCTCCCCGACACTGCATCACTCATTACTACACAGATTCAGAGAGCTTTTCGGTATCCTTTTCCCAGCTACCTCGGGCATCTTTGCGGGTGCGTCCATGTCAGGGGATCTGCGCAATCCTAGCAAAGCGATCCCAAAGGGAACTTTATGGGCCATGGTTTCGACACTAATAATCTACCTACTGGTGATTATCTCCATGGCGGCAACTGTCACTCGGGACTCTCTTCTTCTCCAGACCAATGTGATTGCCATCACAAGTCTGTGGTCACCGCTGATTTTAGCTGGGGAATGTGCCGTTACATTCTTCTCTGCCTTGATGGGCCTCGTTGGTTCCGCCAAACTCCTTCAGGCTCTGGCAAGGGACAAGCTCCTTCCTGGCCTTTCAGTTTTCGGTCTAGGTACTAAGCGCGGCGACGAACCCATCAACGCTGTTCTGGCCACATACGCTATTGCCCAGCTGGCCTTCTTTGCTGATCTGAATCAGATTGCTACCCTTATCTCGATGGGATACCAGGTGAGTGATATTACCAATCTTAGGTGATGTTGCCTTCTAATTTTTGATGCCATATAGATGACCTTTTTTGTCATGAATCTGGCCTGCTTCTTGTTGAAGATCGGATCAGCTCCCAATTTTCGCCCAGCCTTCAAATTCTTCAATTGGCAGTCGGCCTTTGTCGGTAGTATGCTTTCTGCCACTGCCATGTTCTTCATTGATGAGACGTATGCTGCCTCGGCCATTTGCCTTCTCGTTTTTCTGTTCCTCCTTATCCATTACTTATCTCCTCCAAAGCACTGGGGCGACGTATCGCAGAATCTTATCTACCACCAAGTAAGGAAATATCTGCTTCGTCTTAAGCCAGAGCATATCAAGTTTTGGAGGCCCCAAATTATACTGCTCATCAACGATCCAAGACATCATACCCGCCTTATTCAGTTCTGCAATTCCATGAAGAAAGGGTCTTTATACATACTGGGTCATGTTATTGTAACAGATGACTTTGATACTGGAATTCACGAGGCAAAGCTGCAACAGGCGGCCTGGACCAAGTATATTACCGAGTATTCGAGAATCAAGGCTTTTGTACAGCTCACAATGTCTCCGACCATTGAATGGGGAGTGAGGAACTTGATCCTCTCTGCAGGGCTGGGCGGCATGAGACCGAACATTGCCATTCTTGGCTTCTATAATATGGATGAACTAAGAAGGTCAAGACCACTGGCGAGTGTTCCAGAGATGCCAGCTTCTCCTGTCAAGGCCAAATTGAGCGACAAGGCTGAAGGGAAAAGACCGGGACGTCGTCGTGGAGACACGTCAGCTCGCCTCCTGGAGGGGTTTCTCCCGACCGATGCTATCAGGACTGAAGGCCTGATGTCAGTCACAAGCTACATGACGATAGTCGAAGACCTAGCTCATAGGCATCGCTTGAATGTAGCCATTGGCAAGAATTTCCAATCCCTGGAGACCCCTCGGCAAGACGGCGCGAACCTGAAAAAGTATATCGACCTATGGCCTATCCAAATGTCTGCAGAAATTACGGCGCAGGGAAGGAGTGTGCGCACGACCAATTTTGACACTTGTAAGTGGTATTACTTGATGCTTGTTTTCTCACCTATACTCCCACATCATTGCGGAGGCTCACCTTTGTTATAGATACTTTGATTCTACAACTCGGCTACATTCTGTCCAGCGTACCGAATTGGAAGCAAGTTTTCCAACTTCGAATTCTAGTATTTGTCGAGTACGAGAATGAAGTGGACCAAGAGAAAGCTCGTCTGAAAGCTCTCCTTGACAAGCTCAGGATCCAGGCGGAAGTTCACGTTTTCTGGCTGGCATCGGGGGAGTTGACAACATATGAGAATATCGTCAATGGCAAGATTAAGAGTCGAGAAAATGATTTTGTTGTCAACCAGCTTCTGAAAGACAATGAGTGGTGGCAGGAGCTCCAGCGAATTAGAGAGGAAACAGCACATATGTCCCGATCGGCAGGCATTTCTTCACTCGAGGACATGCTCGAGGCATCTCGGCGGCGTGGCTCCAACCCGAGAAGCCCTATTGAAGGTGGACCTGGACAACTCAAGAATCTGCAGCACTTGCTCGAACTTCCAAAGAAGCCGACAGTCTCCAAGATCGCCAAACTTGGAGTCAATTTCGGTTTCCATACTCAACACCTTGAATCGAAGATGTTGGACGAGCAAGTGCCACAGCAAGAGTATTATTATAGCGAGGATGACGATGGGACCAGTTCCTCATCGTCGGATGCTGACTTCAACGACGTAGCCACTGTGGTAAGCGAAGGCGATGCAGAGGATATTGAGCCTTCGCGTCGTCCACTACTGCATGTAAACCGGCGAAGAAGCCTTGGCGACATCCAGAGTCCCCAGGCCTCGAGGAAGTCGAATAAAGCAAGAGGTCACCATTCACGACAGAACAGTGGTATTGTCCCGTCGGGCTATGGTACAATGTCATCTTCGATAGCCTCGTTGGATAAGAAAGCTGGTCAAACCGCGAGTGGCATATCTCCAAGTGTCGAGAGCCCACAGACCCTGATAGCTCCGTCACTGACAGCAGAGTCTACCTACTCATCATCCAGAAAACCAGGGCGTCTGGGGCATTCCCGACAAGCCTCGATCAACCCACTCACTACCACCAAAAGCTCTGACACGAAGACCACAGGTGAAAGTGGCACAGGGCCCAGCATCAGCTTCTGCGAGCCAGAAGGTATGCGTACTCCTAAGCCTGAAAGACCACCAATGTCACGAGCATCTTCCATGGGCCGTTTCTCGAGCCGCCCGGTGCCGGAGACCAAGGTAGAGAACGATGACGGTGGTGGGCAACGTCTCACCTTTGCTGAACCCGAAGCCCACCCGCACGACATGCGATCGCGAAGAAACTCTGCGTCCCAGAGCCCCTTCCCCGACTTGCACCTCCATATACCAGAGCTCCTGGAGGCATACGAGTTCGGCGCGAGTCGGGATGCGGATGCACAATCAACCTACTCGGCGCAGAGCCTGCCTCTGTCTTTCAACGACCTGCCGAGCCGGGCCCAGCATCTGATCCTCAATGAGCTGATGAGGCAAAACAGCGCCGACAGCGCGGTGATCCTTACCACACTGCCGATCCCTGAAGAGGGAACGAGCAAGAATGAGGAGGCTAGCCTCAAGTACCTCTCCGACATTGAGGTGCTTTGTCACGAGTTACCGCCCGTGCTACTTGTTCTCAGTAACAATATGACCGTTACTGTGAGTCTGTAATGACGGTGGACGGGGACTAAATACGTTAAGAATGGTAGCACCTCAGGGGTAGGGTCCACAGGGCCTGAATTTCATCCCCTGGATCGCAACTGGGCAATATGGTGATTTCGGGTGCTATATGCTAGATACTAGGTTACAGGTGCATTGTCTTCAGTTAGAGCTGTCTGCTCTGTATGATAGGCAGGCCCCTTAAAAGCGGCGTGGGAAGACATACGAGCTTCCTGTCATCGGATATCTGCATAGTTACACCACTCTGAGCGCTGGATAGTATTATGAATAACCTCCCAAAAAGAATTGAAAAAAGCGATTTGAAACGCCCACCTGATTGAATAAAGTGCACTTGAGCACTGGTTATTGACTGAGATGTAGGCTTTGGGTGAATACAGTTGTTGCCAGCCTTGGATGTCGTAGATATTTAGCCGGAGTTTATCCGGCGCAACCTACGCCTGTCTTTTACCTTGGTACCTGCGCTTAGCGGAGGCATCTGCATACCGTCAATGTACCTCTACAAATTCATTGTCATCTGTGTTCATCTATTAACAAACCGCCTTCGCCATATGACCATTTTCATCACCGCCTAACACAGCCGGTGCTTCAAGCAAGTTGGTCTTATTGTCTCTCAAGCCGAATTAATTTCTAATCTTTGCCTCCAGGTTTGTTGTGATCGTTCGGTTTTTTGGAAGCTTGCCTTGCCTTCAGGCGCACCTGCTTGTTGCAGCTCTCCGGCTCCTCTAGAGAATCTCAGCTTAATTCGCCAATATGAACGCCCCCGATCGGTGAGTCTTTTATTATATTGCCAGGGTGGCTTGTTTATTCTCTGTCCCATTCGGTGTTTTCCTTTTCCTTTGGAGGAGGGACCCTGAAATTAAGGATATGATGAGGTGGTCAGAGGGGGAAGGCGGTTGGAAGGCGGTTGGAAGGCAGCTCCAACGATCCATCGCAGCTTCACTCCTTAAGTCGCCTTCAAAGCCTTATTTTACTGTTGCCGCAGCTCCAAGAAAAGGTGTATTGCAAATCTTGCAAAAGGCTTCTCGTCTCATTCTAAAATTTGGGCCTTCTTGGTATGGGTTGTTTGGACCACCTTCCAAGCGTTCTTCACCTCGTAGATGCGTCTGCCTTGCATACACCAAAGATCTTGACCACAGTCATCTACTGCCTGCCATCCAAGCGGAACAGCAATTCTCTACGGGTTAATTCAAGATGAATAATCCAAAACACGACAATAATGACCCCAAGTTAGAATGATCATCTTCCAACAGACACACTGTACGTGATCCAGCTAACCAAGAACACAGCTTCGAGCTCTTCTTGCTCGGTGATGACGAGAAGAAGATCACCGAGAAGCCGTATGCTGGTAAGAACTCGTCATATCCCCTACTGCGGCCATTTGACATTAAATTCACCGTGATCAGGCATGTCCAGCACATCGGACTTCATCTTGATGAAGGAGGACCATACTCTTGGCAACCTCATCGCCGAGCACCTGAAGATGCACCCGAAGGTACACATGGCTGGGTACAAAGGTTTGTCTAGCCCACAGATCATGTCATACTCCGAGATTGCTAAAATTATGTTCACAGTGGCGCATCCTAACGTCCCCGAACTCATGATCCGCGTTCAGACAGACGGCACCGTCACCCCACGCGAGGTATTCATTGAGGTGTGCAAGCAGCTTATTGCTTCGTACGGACAACTCGGTCGCGAGTTCACCCGCGAGTACGAGCTACGTCGCATGGCCACTGCTGGCAACCAGGACAATCAACCCAATGGTCACTGATGCTGTAGCCACTCCATGACTGAAATGGGTCGCCTCGGAGTTCTTGAGTTCGTGGGAAATTCTGTCTTTTGCAAAATGGAACGGCGTTATGGCACGGAACTAAATATTGTCCACGAAGGGTAATACAGGATGCTGCATGTTACGAAACTCTTCATTGCAGGCCAAAGGGCTTAGATTATGAGCAATACATATTGGCCACTGCAGACCAAATTTTTAGAGTCACGTCTTTCCAAGCGTTTTCGACTCCAGGTAGAGTGTGCCTGGGTTTTCATTGATTGGCCGTTGCCTTCATCTGATACTCTGCCGTGACTTGACTCTGTTGAGGTAACTCCGTAATCCGCCGGCTATGTCTGCCATTCCAGCAAGTCTGTGGTTGTTCAGGTTGCCACCGGGCCCTCGCCACCAGGAATCAACTAGATGGGCGTCAATTATATGCGTTCCTTGCGAGAACAGGGGGAACCAACCATGCAGATATTGTTGCCGTTCAGCAGGATCTTGGCCAGCTTGGTGTGGTTTCCAGAATAGTCACTGCAAGTAGTTGTCAGCAAACTTTAGACGCTGCTTGGACGGATGGAGTCTTTTCCCCGTACAATTCTGTTACATCCTCCAGCACCATGTCTAATAGTCGTGTCAGCATTGTGCCGTTGAGCGTGATGGGGACAGCTTCTTCTGCATGCTACTTACTGACGTAATCGTCAAAGCCCACCAGAGTGCCGCTGAATTCTGCGCACACAACCATAGTCAGTTTTTGGTCATGCTGGGTGAAGTTGCGTTGCTTCTCTCATACCCTTATCACCCTTCATGACAACCCATATCCTGGAGCCGACACACTTGTCGATGAGTTCTGCGGTACGGTTAACACATCCCTCCTATATATGGCGAACGCTTGTTTCGCAAAAACGAGTGCAATGTGAGAGATACGTACCCAGAGGCAGAAGTTGGGATGTGGATGGAGCCGCCATGATTTCTAGAAATAGTTGAGGAGCGGTCGACTTGAGGCGCCTAGACTGTGATGCTGTATGCCAATTTGATATTGGGTCTGAAAACGTTCCGTGGTGGGGGCGTACTTTGGCTGGAAGCTAGGGGTGTGAGCTGAGGAGGGTAGGCGGGCAGACCGATATCCTCTCTGGCACATGTGAGCATCGCTAGGATGACTCAGCAGGTCAAGCCCCCACCAAAATGCAGATCCCATCAATGATCGGTCCCTCGACCAGGACCCCTCGGTGCTGTAGCTATAGGCGCCAAAAAGCCATTAGCAATTGGCCTGCATGGCACATACCTGCTCTGGAATGACCAGTCATGGCGCGCATCAACACGAATTTCTAGGCCCAGCTGTGGGCGCGTCTGCCTGCTGCCAACGCACATCATCACCACACTCCCGCACCCGTTTCGTCGTGCATTACATCTATATACCTATAAGCTTCATGTCCCCCGAAAACATGGAGCTGCTGTCTTGGTCCTTTTCCCGATGATACCCAAAGGATTTTCAGAGGCTGCCGGCAACGCTCTGAGTTCGTCCCGACGTTCGCTACTACCTCGTTATAATCGCGCTTCACTGTAAGTCGCATTCACTTTAGCCACACGCGTTAAGTGGTTTTTTTGCTGCCTGTTCGCGACGATGTTGGTCAACTAACCATCACTATGGTTTGACGAATAGTATTCCTAAATGCTCCAGCATGACCAGCAGCCCTTCGTCGCAACTATGGCACCCCTCTCGAGGAATTTCCTTTTCGCCGACATCCGCGAAATCATGGTCATGGCTCGGTCTCTCGGGTAAAGCCTCGCCCCAAGCGGTCGCGACCGAGGAAAACCAGCCCGGCGTAACTACAGATGGCGGTGAGAAGCAACACGCTTTGGCGCATCCTAGCGACAAGGCGGCCGCAACACCTTTGGACGACGCACCGGCTGCTGCCGACGAGGCTGCACTGAATGCTCTTGAGTCCGATCCACCATATAACCTTAGCGATCCGCCCTACCCTGCATTGGAGTGGAAGGTCTCCGAGCCACTCTTCCGTGCTGCCAAGTCAGCAGCCCCTGGGACGCCCGAATCCTTCTGGTCATACAAGATGTACAGAGGTCCTGGCGAGAATGGCTCGGAGCAGCCAGTCAAGGTGCATTACTGCAAGAGTCGACACACTACGGACCGAGTATGTGAACAATATTTCATGAACGAGCCAGTCCTTGGTTTTGACCTCGAATGGGTTGCAGAGGCCAGAGCCACACAAGGGGTGCGGCGTAATGTCTCGTTAATCCAGCTCGCCAGTCCCAGTCGCATTGCTCTATTTCACGTTGGCGCCTTTCCCAAAGACGATGTCCTTGTTTCAAGCATGTTCAAGAAGATTATGGAAAACTCCAACATCACAAAGGTTGGCGTCTGGATTAAGGGTGATGCAACGAGGTTGCGCACCCACATGAACATCGACTCCCGAGGCTTGATGGAGCTCAGTCATCTCTACAAGCTCGTAACACATTCGAGAACCGGGGAGTACAAGAGCATCAACAAGAAGTTGATACCGCTTGCCACTCAAGTCCAGCAGTATCTTCATCTGCCAATGTTCAAGGGTAACGATGTCCGATCGAGTGATTGGACACGACCCCTCAATATGGACCAGGTTACATGTCAGTATCAGTCCCTCCAAAATCCATTATAGTATGCTAACCTATATGTCGTAGATTCCGCTTCGGACGCATATGCCGGAGTGCAGCTTTATGCGACCTTGGAGCATCATAGGAAACAGCTCGATCCGTGTCCGCCAACACCCCATCACGCTGAGCTGGACCTGCCCATCCGGCTGACTGATGGCTCGGAACTGGAAACAAGTTCCGACGAGGAGCTGGCTGAGCAACCAGTAGAGGAGGATGATCAACCCCAGACACTTAGCCCTGCAGCAAGGCGGCGTCTATTAAAGGCCCACATGCAATCAAAGCGAGGTGGCACGAAAGACACAGCCAAATCCACCCCGGAGCGAAGTGGTCCAAAAGACACAACCAAGTCCACCCCGAAGCGAAGTGGTCCAAAAGACACAACCAAGTCCACCGCGGGGCGAAGTGGTACGAAAGACACAACCAAGTCCACCCCGGAAATTGAAAAAGAGGTGCAACCAAAAGATGCGCGTGTTGAGACAGCAGAAGCTTGGGTTGCTGCCTTCGTAGAGGAGAACCAGCCGGCCGACCCCGTCGACAGGGCCAAGTCTCATTGCGCTTCTGCTTATGAGCTACGTGCATATCACATCTGGCATACAAACAAGGGGCTGTCTGCCTCGGATGTAGCCGGTCTTCTCCGGAATCCGCCCTTGTCCACAAAAACCGTAGTAAGTTACATATGGACAGCCGTGAGGAGAGAGAGGCTACCTGTCGACCGAACGAGGTATATCGCGGACGTTTTCCAACTGCTTCCGGAGAAGCAAGCCAAGGTGGCCAGAGAGGCTCAGTACCCCTGAGCTGAGTTGAACGCAAATCAAACAACGAAAGAACATATTTATAGGCTATAAATACAAAAGCAGATTCATCTTCATCTAAGCCCAAGCGTTTGTCTCCTAAGCCCAGCGCCAGAATCAGAGTGACTCGATATGTTGCGCAAGACGGTGCGTGTCGTGTGACAGATTAACGTACGGCAGGCTCCTGGAAGCCTTCCGGGTACTTGTCCACCAGACGCTGCATCTCCACCATAGCCGTAGCGCGAAACTGGGGCTCTTTGGGAAACAGTGCCGAGTGCAACAGATCATATCGCCTGAGCAAGTAAACACGTCAGAAATCATAGGAGCAGCAGATCAGGCTAGGAGAGAGAAAGGGGAGGGGTGGTTGATCTATCCGACTTACATGGCGTAAAGCGCAAGTCGGTCTTCAAAGTCTTCCTCGGGCTTGGACGGGGGTATGCATTTGAAATACTCCTCCACGTAAGCGCGGCCCATGCCATATCGGGGGGCTCGACAGCATCCTAGATCCGCTAGATTTGTCATTTGGTGGTTAGAATCGTCCTTGAGTTCTGACATGGAGATTGAGGTGGGCTTGGTACACTCATGATGGCCCCAAAAGGCACATGAATCGAGCATCATGACTTCGCCGTTGTTGGCATTGGGCTTGATGTTACCAGGCCAGACGTCCGAGTGGCACAGGCACGGCTCTATGCGGTTGCTTCCCGTTTCCATAGGTCGCAGTAGGCCCGGGATCACTTTTGCGAATAGGGGTTCTTTCAGCTGGTCAAGCTTGTCGTCCTGGCCGTGGGATCGTTCCTCTTCTTCGAGCACTGCGATGTCGCGGATTAGTAGGGAGACTCAGGCCAATCACTACGAAGTGGGAGAGTCTGCGCTCGAGCCCCTTTTCGATATCGACCTACTTACTCTTCTTCATTGCATTGGAAAACCACTCGGACCAGGTGTCGGTCCATGTGTTGTCGTTGGGCACGAAGGCCAGATGGGTCGTCAGGGGAAACCCGTACCGGCCTGTGGGGGACTTCCCCATGCTGTTCAAGTGCAGCTTGGCGAATGTCTGACCAAACCTGGCGGGATCCGGTAGGTCGTCGGTCATATCGCCATAGTCGCATATGTAGTAGTGCATGTTCGGTAGCGACTCATACGACCCAAAGGCCAACGGTGCCGGGACATGTTCCGGGATAAAGGAGTGGATCAGCTTCTCGGACATGTAGGTGCCCTCCATCATCCCTAGCCCTCTATGGCCCGGGGCTCCCTTGGGTTGAAATTCAGCATACTTTTACCTTATACCCGCAATATTACCGGTCACTTGTACCTTTTTGAAGTAGGACTTGACCGTCCCATCTGGCAGTTGGATGTCAATCTTGACGGTCTTGACCCAGGCACTGACACCAGAGGGCGTCACCTCGAGCACGTTGCTACCTTCTGGGAATGCTTAAAGCGAATGTTGTGTTTAGTTTATCTGAATTTTACGACCTGTCGTACTTCAGTCGAAACGACTGACAATGTTCGGTACACTTACCAGCCATCAGGCTCCTGTCGAGCACGACGTTCGGCCCCAAAGGGTCAATTTCTTCGGCCTCGGCCACACCTTTGGCAATACTCCCAGCGCTCATAATGGACTTTAAAATAAGCCAGAAGACGTTGTAAAAGATGAGGTAGTCACTAAAGCTGCGCGATGTCCCCTCGGTGATACGAATAGGGGCTGTGTACGACCCCTTTTTCTTCGAACACTTGTATGTTAGAGACGACCAAGAAGGCAATAGAGTGTGAAATTCGTATTCTAAAATACGGCAATTTAATCCAGAGTCCAAACCCATGTTGGCAGTGCTCAGCACGCTGCAAAGCAATGCATGCCTCGCCGCCCGTCCGGCTGGAATGAGAAGCGGGGTTGGTGATCGTTTGTGGGAGAAACAAACAGCTAAGCAACAGGCATTTACTTGTCGGTATCCAATCAACAGACCATACGTCCCTCTTCCATGCAATCGCTAATGACTAGGTTCGAAGGGGAATTATTGAGAGGCAGTCCAAGCCAATACCGGATCGGAAAGGGGGCGTTGGATTCTAAGGACGAAATCATACGGGCATCTGTAACAGCTGCTGTAACTTGCTAACTGTATTTCCCCAATATTTACGATGTGGTCTTTCAGTTGGACATATAAATTCATGATGGCCAGATGATTTGCCTGGGGTATCAATCTATTCAAGTAAGGATCATCGCCCGTCCTACTTAGCCAACAAGTCGCTACCCTTATTAATCTGCACCTTCTTATCCTCGCCACCACTGACGATGCCCCATTGCTTGTCCCAGGCGACGCCGAATACCTTGCATCCCGCGCCGGAGATATCGCTCTTCTTTTTCTGGCCCTTCTGGCTCTCCCTCTCGATGATGTACACCGCCTCGCTGACACTACCACCTCCTTCCGCCTTGGAGCCGGTGCGCACACTCCGGAGATCCCATATGCGGCAGGTTCCGTCGTGTGAACCGGACACCAGCGAATAGTTGTCGTTGGGAGACGCGGAGAGAGAAGTCACGAAATTCCGGTGTCCACGCAACGTCATCACAGATGTCGTAGTCGCAGAAGCACGGGGATCGACCAGGGTAATGTGCCTGGCCGATGTGCCGGCCGCGAGTAAGGGGTGCTGATGCCCTGAACAGAGCACAGGGACAATAAGGGGTGTGCCGTCGTCATAGTGTTGATAACCTTGGAGGTAGTCAAGTCAATCGTACGGATAGTGTGGTCTTGGCCTGCAGAGTAGGCTGCTGTAGCGTCTTCAGGGTGGAATACCACAGCAGACGCAGGGCCGTTGTGTACATTCATCATCGACAAAGCACCCTTTTGGGCGCCAGCTGGAACTGAAACCTTGCGCTTCTTGGCAGGGTTGGCTTGCAGCAGCGCGCTTTCGGGGGGCGTCGGGGGCAGCAGATGCCGAAGTAGTCCAGAAACCAATTTCACCAGTATTCGAAGCTGTAAGGATGCGACTCGAGGGGGTATGGACGTCCATGGATTCGATGCCTCCCTTGTGACCAAGCAGTTCAAGGGTCGGCTTGAGGTCGCCGGAAAGTCGGTCGGCTCCCTCCTTGTACTTCCAGACGCGGACCGTCTGATCCATACCGGCAGAGGCGACACGAGTGGCATCGAGGAATTTTGCCGATTTGATGGCTGGGACGTAGTCGGTCGAGGGAAACGACTTGGAGGACATTGACGCTGAAGTGGCAATCACCTGCCCGGACATGTTCCAAATCCTGAGCAGACCATCGTATGAAGCGGACACAACACGGTCCTGGCCTTGAGGGAGATTGTTGCCAGCCCATAGTCCGGCGCGAGAAGTAGACGAGAGCACGTCAACGTCGGCTACCCAGTCGTCGTGTTCAAAGCTGGCCTGGTATATCGGGGGAACCAAACTGCGCACATACTGCAGCGTCACCGTTGTTTCGAAAGATAGACCATTGTCCCGGAGGTAGTCCTCAAGCGAGGTCCGCAGGAAGGTGCCATTAATCAGAAAGTCGAGCGGGATGGGAGAGTCGGTGTTCAGCATAGCATCGGAGTTGACGACTCTGGAAAGGCCATATCGCTTGATGTCTGCACATACAGTTAGCGATTAGGTCAAGTTGGAAATAATGTCCAGGGGCGTATATACCTCCAGGTACGAGCAATTGGCTCTTGTCCTCTGGCAGCTGGAGTTCGGGCAGTGTCGTCGTGAAGTTGACCCTAATTTGCTGGCCTTCGCCGCCTGCACCCGTAGATGAAGCCATTTTAAAGACAAAAACGACCTATGCAGGTCCGACTTAGAGTTCTTCCGTGATTCCTGGGGTGCGGTGGCAGAAGATATCAATCGTTAAAAAATCAGTCGTCTTGCGCCTATACAAGGACCTCTCGAACTTATGCCTCCAGGAGCCGAGCCTTCAAAAAGTTCTTATCGTAGGCGCATTTTCCAAAAAATCTGGATAAGAAAAGCCCGCCTAGCAATCTAATCTTTTAGCTTCTAGCCTCTGACCGATCCGCTACAGGCACCCCGCGCTAAAGTTTAGGGGGGCGCCCAACGTGGCTGGCCAAAGAGGGTAGCCGTAGAGGCTTAGCCACACCCGCCCCGGTTGCGGGCCAATTTACGCCAAAAACTCCCCAAGTCGCGTCTCCAACTGATTGACGCGTTTCCTAGTATTAAGTAACCTCTACTGGAGCTCCAGCCCAGAGTAGACCTTTTGATCAATCGGTCACCAAATCTGCTCATCATGGCGGATCTCGACAACATCCCGGGAAGCCTTTTGCGTGCACCCTCGTAAGCCTATCCGTACTTTACTTCAGATTAGGCAGCAAATTTGACTGCATGCACGTCGATCATGAGCGCAAACACAGACTAACTTCGAAATAGGGGCAAGCAAGAAGATGGCCAGCTCACGAGGGTGTCTTCAACATATAAACCCCTGCAGACCTTTCGTCTCGCTAAGGAGAAGTCATATCAGCAGCAATTTGCTGATATGTACTTTCTGCGGCTCACCAAAATCAAACCTGCTGTAGACGAAGTAGCACTTTCGGCCTGGGACGGCACCATTGTTGCCGATGAGCCGGTCAAGCGCGTGGATCGAGTCTTGGATATTCGCCAGGGCGAGCTATGCTGGGTAACAGGCACTGTATATATGGATATGCCCCTGAAGCCCAACATTCTGGAGGATGTGTCCAAAGACGTAGGTTACATGACTCTTCTGCAATAACTCGCTTGGGACAAGGATATAGCAATGACTGACTGTTCATGCAGCGATGGATATCTGCTCCGATCACTCAGGAAAAGTACTGGTCGGAAGAGGATGCAGTCACACTGGAAGACGAATCGGGACGAATACGGCTTGTGGGTGACGTACTGAAATCGCATCTCCTGGTAACTGGCTGTATTATATCAGTCATGGGATCGGAGAACGTCAATGGAGAGCTGGAGGTTGTGGACTTTAAACTACCCGACTTGGCGCCCCAACCGGAGCGCTGGGCTCTTTCCGACCCGCCCTCAGCCAGCGACAGCAAGCCCAAAGCCAAGGCCAAGGCCAAGAAACCCAAGGACGAAGACGAGAAGATGACCGACGGAGCCACGCGCGGCAGCGGCGGCAAGATCGCCATCGTATCCGGGCTAGCCTTCTCGGCCAGCGACGCCTCCCACTCTGTCGAACTCACCCTCCTGCTGGAGTACCTGCTAGGCGAGGCCCTGGATCCGTACGCGCAGCAGGAGCTGTCGCAGATCAGCCGGCTAATCATCGCGGGCAACTCGATCTCGCTCGAGGAGCGCAAAGTGCCGCTAGACGAATCCCAGGCCAAGAAGCCCGTCAACAAGAAGTACGGCTACGACGCCAGCTCGTACAACGCCATGCCCTCGCAGCTCTTCGACGAGTTCCTCGCCACGATCCTGCCCACGATGCCCGTGACGCTGCTCCCGGGTGCCCAAGATCCGGCCACTGCCTCTTACCCGCAACAGCCCATCCACGCAGCCATGTTCCCAAACTCGCGCCCGTTCTCGGCACCACCGGCTAGCGCCGACGAGGGCTGGCTCGACACGGTGACGAACCCGTGGGAGGGCGAGGTGGAAGGTTGGCGAGTGCTGGGAACAGGCGGCCAGAACATCGATGACATTTTCAAGTATGTCGACAGCGAGGACCGCCTTGGTATGATGGAGGCGACGTGTCGGTGGCGGTGCATGGCCCCGACTGCACCCGATACCTTATGTAAGTGAACGAGCCCCTTTTCCGATTATGGTCCCTCTGTAGGAAAATGGATAGATACTGACAGCAACAAAAGGGAGCTACCCGTTTCAAGACGACGACCCATTCGTCATGAAGGAATGCCCACACCTCTATTTCGTAGGCAACCAACCCGAGTTTGGCACCAAAGTTATCAAAGGAGGTGAAGGACAGACAGTGAGGCTAATCGCAGTGCCCTCGTTTACAGCTACGCATGAGATTGTGCTTGTAGACTCGGAAACGTTGGAGGTTAGCAAGGTGAAACTAAATGTGGCTTAATGATGCCCACACGAGCAAAACGTGTTTACTTGGGAGAGCCAATTACGAGCATACAATCCATGAGAGGCCATGGGGACATATCTATCACGCGACGAACACAAATGATACCACGATTCGTTAAGCAAAGTAACGCATGCATTGGGGGAAATGTGATTGATCTGTTGCTGAGTAGAGAGTATTCAGGGAATAACCGAAAGAACCGCGATATGAGTTTGAGGGGCGATTAGAGCCCAATTGAAGACGATGTCACCGCAGGACAAAGCCTGCTACTCGCCAAGATATGGCATGTACGGACTATTCTCGTGGAGAACACCATGTAGCATATCGTTTGGCCATAGATATGGACTCCGGAGATGGTGGGTGAATGTCAGAAGGTACAATATTATCGAACATGTAGATGAAGTAGAAAATCAGACGCATAAAGTTCGTACCTGCTCGCCGCAGGTGACGATGGTACGGAGACGCAGATAGTGGGTTTGATAAGGGGTAAAGGGGGACGAAAGGGGTCGTGCTATCGTAGTATTGTTTTTGCCGGCTCGGGGCAGATATTGCGTAAGCATTTCGCCAGCCTTCGTCTAAACACCTTCTTGGTACTCCGCGTCATATGGGTCGGAGCCCATGTCGTCATCATCAGACGAGCTGTCAGATGCTATAGCCGTGTAGCCTCGCGCGTCCTCGTCGGTTTCCGCCTCGCTAATGCTGCTGGATACCATGATGGAGCCTCCTGATACCAGGCTTGCAAGGGGAGATGCTGCCACGGTACGACGCCGTGGCCGGCTGGGTCCCGAGACAATCGACTGCTCAAAAAAGCTCGGTTGCGCCTTGATCTTGTACTTTCTATACTTGGTCGGAATGAACACGAGCTGGGGCTCTTGGTAGACGGGCGGGGTGTACCGCTGGAATGGGTTGCCCGGAACAAGGTCCCAATCTGGATCCAGTACCATACACGAGATCCAAAATCCGACAAGCCCAAATTTGGCCTGTGATTTGACGAACCTCTCTTTTCGACTGGCAATGGCGACCACATCTCTAGCCCAGGGATCCTCAGCGCCAGCATCTACGCTTTGCTGGACGAGGTGAGGTCGACGATCGATGACGGCTCTGAAGCAAATAGTCTCGGTTGGGGGCAGCAATAAAGGGGACCAGCGAGACGAGGGCTGTATGGGGATTACTTTGATGGCCTTCCCAATGATCTCAATGAATTGACAGTTGAGGCGCTCGAGTATCTGGAAGACACGAGAGTCTCTCTTGAAGAAGTCTGCACTGGGCATGTTTCTTATACCTGCAAAGGGCGTGGTGGCCATCCCCAACTCACCGCGGCACTGCAGAGGGACTTCGAGCACGACACGGCGCAACTGGGCAGGCTGCTGCAAGCCATGGCCGGAGGTGAACTTCTGGAGTGCCTTAGCCACACCCTCACGTATCTCAGCACTGTGCATGCGGTTTCCCTCGATGGAAACTTCAATGTTGCGAATCAGATGGCCATGCTTGTCAATGGGAATGGAATATCCCCATTCGTGAAAGACCTTCTGGATGACGGCGTTGGTGTCACGGTGGGACCGGATCGGGTCGCGGATTTTGTAATGGAATATGTTGTCGCCGTACAAGGCGGGCAAGCCCTCTTCGTAGAAGCCTCGGCAAGCGCGCAGTACCTCTACAGGAAGGTTGGGCCGGTCGCGGATGTACACCAGAGACCAGCCTTTGAGAACACTGATGGGTTTCCAGTGAGTTAGGAGAAGTTTGAAGATCTCGGAACGGATCTCAAAAGGCAGTCTGCTAAACGTGCCCATAGCCTCTACAGTATTGTGAGGGCTTCGGGCTGATGACTGGTCGTGGAAGGCGGAAAGGGCGAGCAAGGATTCGTAGGCGGGTTTCTCGAGCCCGTCATCTTCGCTGTCCTCCCAGGGCGTGCTGAATAACGAGTCCGTGTTTCGCCGTTTGCAGACCCGGTCGTCGTAGGCATTGGTGAGGCGCCGTTTGCCAGGATAGTTGGCATTGGCCAGGGCTTGGGCGCGGTGGAGGACAGAGGTAGGCTGCTCGAGCTCTTCCTGCGGGACTGGCTGGTATGCGGGGCCGAGGTTGGCAGCTTTCATGGCTCGGTGGTGACGCTCCCGTTCTCGCTGGGAGGAGCGCTCCAGTGCGAGGCCTCTGGTCACCGGTCCAACGCGACGCCTCGTAGTACGCGAGCGTGCAGTAGGCATGGTGACTGATGTGGTGAGCTGAAGTGTGGTGGACAGATGGGTGTAAGTGAATATGTCAGAAGAAGTTGCACCTCAAAGCGGGAACTGGATGTTGACTGGGTAAAACCTGGTCTCAGCAGTCCCTGCAAATATCATCAGTATGATTATATGACAGTGAAATGGCAGCTGCAAGAGACTGTGTAGGGTGGAAATTGTAGAGCAGAGTTGTGAAGGAAGAATGGTTATTTGCCAGTGGCTTGTTCTTGTAAGTGAGTTCCGTTCCTTTCGAGGAAGGAGCATTCGTGAGTCGTTGCAAGAGATGGGGCAGGAAAGCGCTCTTGCCCTGGACGGGGCTGATATTTTTGACGACGGATCAAAGCCGAGTACTTACCTTCTCTCGGGGAGTGGTGAAGAAACTACTCCCGTGGCGAATATGCTTGGAGATTCTTTTTCATACCGATGCAGTACAGCATGGACACGGAGAAAGTCCAAGTCCAAGCCGAGCTGAGAAAATGTGCTTGATCTGGAGTGGAAGAAGGAAAGAAGTGGTTGGTAGCTGGTGAGGACCTACTCGGATCTTTCAAGTTGCATATGCATTTCTGGTGTTGACTTATAGAGGTCAGGGAAATTGAATCTATCATAACGTTCTTCCCCCTTTGTGACGTGCTACGCATTGCTCCTTGCTGGGTTAATTCAATATCTACTAGTCGCAGTAGGCTACAGAACCTCGAAACCTTGACGTACTTTAGCTGTATGGCCAATGGAACGCTCATAATACATCTATGAGCACATAGGTATCAGATAGTGCTAGCTATTTTCGGTATTCTATAGCCACATAGCTTGTTATTCAGCCAAGAAGAGCCCCGAGGTTTGTGGACCTTCCTGTCTTTGTAGCAAAGAGCACAAGCTATGTTTGGTTAAAAACTGCAGGCATGCTTGATCCGAGACGTTGAGTATGAGTGCCCATCTGAGCCGGCATGATGTTTACTTATTTATACAAGTAATCCATACACCTGAACACCTATACTGGAGACAAGTATCGTTCTCCACCAGGTTCAGTCATGGCATACCTGTCAATCACGAAGCCCTGGTTACCCGCCGAATATCTTGGGTTTGTGACCATTCTAAGACAACTTCTCGGGTTGGTTCGAGTAGAGACATGTTGAATTCGAGGGAACACGCCTTATTGAGAGTGTTGTTGCTTTTATTTACAATTGCAATAGCAAAGTCGAGATAAGGTATGCCGTCGTCAAAGTTGTTCAGCTACACATCCCTGCTGTTGGATAGGAAAAGACAAGTTAGCTCAGTAATCCGGCTTGTCCACCGTGATTTTAATATAGAGAATTCTCAGTCAATGATACAATTGTTTTGATACTGCTTCAAATGAACCATCAAAGCTCCAACCTCATTTTTGGGGTTATCATGATTCATGATCAAGATATAGGGACGGGAGGGTACCTGCCAAGGAGCCGGGGTCCCTATAAGATGTTGTGCATTGACCCAACCACCCAGTTGCCAGTGTAAGTAGCGTGGGGTGGCAGATAAGATAACCTAAAAAAAAGTTTTGGAACTTCCTAGCCCGGAGCATCTGCCATTGTTAATGGATCGCCAGTGCAGTTAATTAACTTGCCTCATTTCAACAACATCTTGACCACTGCTACACAGCCCCAGATTATATCTTTTTGAGAAGCAATTACCCAAGCTCAGCAGCTTAACTTTTTCAAAATGGCCAAGGAACGTGCGGCGAAGCCTGTCAAGGAGAAGAAGGAGAAGAAAGAGACAAAGGTGTCGGGCGACAAGGTGAAGAAGGCCAAGAAGGAAAAGCGAACCGTGCCTCTCGAATCCGAAGATGTCGACATGGACTCCGACAACTCCAGCACCCAGAAGGTCGCCCCCAAAAAGACGAAGGAATTGAAGAAGTCCAAGTCATCAAAGGCCGAGCGCAAGGCCGCCAAGGCAGTTGCGCAAGCAGAGTCCAGTTCCGACTCCAGTTCCGACTCCGATTCTGATTCTGATTCCGACTCGGACGCCGTGCCATCCACGAGTTACAAATTGCAGCCGGTGGCTAGCACTACCACAAAGGTCAAGAAGACTCCTGTGGCAGTGGAAGAGAACTCGCTTTTCGCCGTCGACGTCAAGCCTGCCCCGGCCACCACACGCTCTGCGACGGCTACTGCGGCTGCCGCCGCCGCCGATGACTCTTCGTCTTCGTCTTCCGATTCCTCCGACTCTTCCGACAGCGAGGACGACGAGGCCGACAAGAATAAGACCAAGAAGAACGAGAACCAATCCCAGGCCCCGACCGGCCTGAACCGACCCGCCCGCCGTCGTCTCAACCTGATGGGCAAGCAGCGCGAGATCATCCGCAAGTCGCTCGGCCTCGCGCCCAGCGACCGCAGCCGCGAGGAGGAGGTCGAGGCCGCCCTGGCTGAGTGGACGCGCAAGTACGACGACAAGGCCGCGATACGGGAGGAGAAGAAGGCGCAGCGCAAGCACAAGGACTCGGCGCGCCTGCGCAACAAGCGCGGCAAGCTGCTGGCGGGCCGCGCGCTCAAGGAGCGCACGAAGCAGCTGACCAAGATGGAGAAGAAGGCGAAGAAGAAGGCCACCAAGGGCGGCGAGTAAATGCCCCCTCTACGACAGCACGATCTGCCGTCCTGGGAGAACGCTTGGTGGTTTCATGTGGCGTATGGGAGTTTTTCAGCGTTAAAAAGGCTATGAGATCAATTCGCGGTCAGAAGCGATCAATCATTGATAATTATCATTGCACGTGGAATAAGACCGACTATTACAACCACAAATATGCTTCATGAGCTGGGTAGTTGAGATTGTGAAGGACTGACTGGCTTCCCTAAGTGAAACCGCTTGTAGACGTTCCATGCCCCGACTTGAGAGCTCCTCTCCGATACTGTACACTCGCTCTATGCCATTATGACTCCTATTTTACATTTTTGTGTCATTAAACGTGGTGTATTCGCTGGAGCGTTGCCGTCTCAGGAGCTTTTCTTGACCTCGCTCTCCACCTTGTCCTTGGTGTTGGCGAGTTGCTTCTTGAGCTCCGCCTCCTTCTCCTGTGCCTTCTTCTCGCCGCGGGTCCAGACCTCGCTGAGTTGCTCGGTGATCAGGCCCCAGTAGCCGACGCCGCCGTCCTGCAGGGCCTCCTTCTCCTTGCGGTCCCGCTCCGCCTTCCAGTCCTCGTCGGCGTCGCCCATCCAGATGGACTCGAGCGCGCCGCGGCGCTGCAGCTCCTGCAGGCGCTCGACCCGCTCGGCCTCGCTCAACCCCGCGAGCTCGAGCCGCCGCGCCTTCTCCTCCCGGATCCGCCGTTGCATCATCGCCGAGCGCTCCGTCGGCATGTCGCTCATGCCGCCGTACTTGAGCTTGTTCGCGGCCTCGTTCGCCTCCCGCTGCTGCTGCGCCCGCACCACCGGGTCGCTGCTCGCCTCGACCCGGGTGAAGCCGTACTTTTGCGCCAGCGACTGGCCCCGATAGTCGTACGACAGCTGGTTCATGCCCCAGAGCGCCGAGCCGCCCAGCACCAGCATCCGGAAGTCGAGCCGGCGCGGCGGCAGGAACATGGCGCCGACTGCGATTGGCGTCATGCCCAGAGCCACGTTGTGTAGGAGAGGGTCTTTGTACTGCGACTGCGCCGGTTGTGGTGGTGTGTCGAGAGGGGTCCCGCGACCGGGCTGCGATGCGGCATCGTTGGGCGTCGCCATTTTCTGGGTTTGCTTCTCTTTCTGTACTTCTTAAAGAATCCTCGATGAAAGTGAATATTCTTCGGCTAGCAATCGGGCTCAATTGCTCTTATGTTTTTCGCACAAAGTTTCTTAGAGGCTGGTGGATTTGAGGGTCCAAGATGGAAGCTTTCGGGGCCTTTTTTCTTGCAAGGATCACTTTGCTCAGTTAACCTTACGTAGTGGTAGCGCCTGTCAAGAGCTGTAGAGCCTCTAGCCCCACAAACTCGAGATGCCAAGTCTAGCCTGGGATTCTCTATCTGAACCACATCCTCTGCACCAATGCCAAATGCCCTTGCTTCACAGGAACCGTTTCAAAAGGACTGTTTGCTTCTTCGTAAATCGCCAAAAAGGCACTCCCTTGCCGTTCTGTCAAACATGCTTGCTTCGGTCGTTTGACGACAGTCTACAACCATACAATACTTACCTTACGTACTCTGGCGCATCAATTCATTGTTAGAGTTCTATGTAGTGAGGCCCGACTGAGCTATCGCTGTCCTCCACGACATTCGGTGCTGGCGACGTGGGTGATGAAAGATTCACGCCGCAAATTCTTCCACTCTTAGTAGAACGATGGAAATTGCCAAGTCATGCTGTGCTGGGCCTCGGCTCTATCGCCTGTTGACAATGTCCGTACAAGCTGATCCCGACGACTGGGGCTGGCTGTACTGCAGTGCAAGGATACCTAGACTGAGCAGAGTTGGCATGGGGGGGGCTGTGATGGCGGGTAGCACTGCCTCGTACCAGCAGGCCGGGTTAACGGCTAGGCCGTCCAGCATGGCTCTTTTAGCTTATGTGAGAGTGTGGCTGCTGAACTGCATACATCGTTTTGCATCTGCTTTCTCTCATATAGTCTTCGGGGTCTATAATGGCGGCGTTCGTCCCATCTTTGAGGTAGGAGTAAAATGTCTATCTGGTGATACGGCGCGAAGCTAAGCAACCCCCTCGTCTCTCTCACATCGTACCGTTAAGCAAGTTAACGTTGCCTGCATAAGCACTGCAAAGTCATTTACTATCGCGCAACTCATAGGTTAACAGCATGATATTCGTGATATGTCTCACGGAGTAGATAAGGAGAAGTTAATACTGTTCATCCAGCCTTCAGATATAGCGAAAATGAAGAAGCAGGCGCAATTTTGGTTCTAACAATGATGATATGTTCATCGAGCCTCATGAATCAGAGTCCGGACATGGATCTTGTGTAAATCGATTGCCGCCAGATAAGAAATGGATGTGCGGCAAATCCATGAGATACTGCCTACTTTCGTTCAGGCGCGAACTAACATATCTACGACCGCGATTCGGGGTATTGAGCCTAGAGTTAGCTAGCTGGCACAAACTCTGCACAGATCTCTGAATATCTTCATGTTGTCATGTCATACGAGGAGTCGTCTTAGTCAGATGCAGTCACACCCCAAGGCGGCCGCTGATGTGGGGGATGCGGAGACTTGCAATGTACCGCACCATTGCCCATACGTATGCCTTGCCCGTAAGCAGATAGCTCATTATGCGAGCGAGCATCGACCCTGCTGGCTTAATGACGTCCGACTTGGGGTAGGCAGGCAAGGGAAGTACCGACGCACATAGGCTATTCATGTTGTCAAAAAGGGCCGAAAGGGAACGCCAGCAGGTCAAATCCGAGCTGCTTGGCTGCTGTGCTACACAATGACGCCTCGATTCCGGCGTTGAAGTACACTTCACTCGTTGGGAGAGTCTTTGTTGTGGAGTCGACACAGGATGTCCATCGCCGAGCCCGGCAGGCGGATAGGTTGCTCATACTTAAGAGATTCTACAAATAGAGTACAGATCGGCACGAGTGTGTTAGCTGGTCAATGTCTTGATTCCCTTGAACATTATCGTGGGCGACGGAGAAGGAATCCGTGGGCCAACCGGCTGCACCGGCGCAACAATTCGACCGAGCTCAAGCTGTCAAAGAAGAAGTATTTCTCGAGACTACCGAGGCCTTTGCATCCTCCGGTGTACAGCGCATGCATGGCGCAAAACTTGTCTTGTTCTTGGTGGCTTGGGGCTTAAAGTAACGAGGACCCGGGACTTCTAGATACCGACTAGGTTGGAATCCTACTGACAGCTTTCTGACATGCTGGATGCCAGCTAGTGCAGGAGGCCTGGAAACTCAAGGGGGTTGCACGGTAGGGCTGAAGCCAAGATAGATGGGACCTGTATCTTCCTGTGTGAATGGCCCAAAATCTGACGAGCAGATTGTTACATTGTGTGGTAGTATTCAAGTAATCCCCTATGCGCAAGTGCTTGGTCACCGTTGGGCAGGTATAGTTGCATATGGGTGCGATTGGATACTCACATTTTTGGCCCTCATAGGGCTGAAGCAGGTGGGTACTTGTCCCCAAACCATTAGATGGGGATTGCGTCCGATGGCCATGAATAGGCGGGCCGCTTCCGCGATCGCCAGGCTGGGGGAGCGAGCTCGCCGAGGGTTGAGCATGCGGTATGCTTCGCGCAGGAGGCAACCAAGTGGCATGCCTAGTGGTCCTGTTATGCGCCATCCTCACCGTACTTGGCGGTTGAGAAATGGTGGTAAATGTTAGGGAAAGAACCCATATGAGCCGAGTTGAAGCGGTCTGCAGGAAACGGGTAGGATTGGATGGATCTAGAGGAACGGAGCAGCTGTGATTGGATCCATGATTTTTGCGTAGCACGCACAAGTAGTCATCGATGCCGGCACCTAGGAGGGGTTGTTGCTGGCGCGGGGTCTAAGCCACGCCTCGCTACTGCAGAATAGTGGTATCGTCAACACCGTTAGCTCCGGCTTAGATGCCAAGATGGACTGATACGTGGAGTTATTGCCATGTTTAGAGTCACTAGAAGGGAACAAGAGTTTGGTGATGGTGGTTGCTGAGAGTGCTTAGGTAAGGGCATACTTTGAGGTCGAAGGGGAAAAGGGCCCGTCAGAGCGAAAGATGTTGGCATGACGTCTCATTAGGCTTATCAAAGGATTTAACCATCAGTTGAACTGAAGATCAATGAGATGAAACGATGGCGGGAGCTCCAGAAGGGCGGTGCTTCAACTGGCTAGCGAAAACCAGACATGATCAGTTGCAACTTGTAGGGATTTGGGAAGAATAGCCTTCAGTGTTAGGCTGGAGTCCAATCAGAGAGGTCGACTTACTCGCTCGGCATTTCGTAGGGGGGTCCTTGTCATAGGTCGGTAGCGTTACGGCAACTACCTAGCAGCATTGGCCTTATGTTCAGGTACTGTACCTATTAACTTCACCCATCATACTTGTTTCCCCTTGTTTTTGCCCGGATTCTTCGCGCCATTAGTAACCTACCTAATCTGCTGGTAAGGTTTGGACTGCCTCTTGCATAGGAGTGGGAAGAGACGACTCCTCTCGGCCAAGAAAGACGATTACTTCCTGAGCACCGACTTGTAATTGCTGAAGTAGACAACTCTTGGTACCAAGACTGTTCATGAAACATGTAGACAACTGCTGTGCTTCTTGCTGTACAACGAGCTGTGACGTTGCGAGCCGTGATACATTCATCTCGACTTATCATGGGGCAGTCGTGGCTACATTGTTTGCTTCTCCTAGTCGAGTCGGGCCCGTTCTCTTCTCCGAGCAAGAAGCTGCTCGTCGAGGATTGCTGCATCAGTATGGCAATACCTGCTCTCCTCGCATCAATTCTGGTGATACCCCATTGATATTGCATTCAGCCAGCCGCCCTGACGGGCAAGACGATCTCCAATCCCGGTGGGGTTGTGTGGTTTAGTCATCATATGTCCATATTTTGGGCTCCAGCATAACCAGCATATACCATGGAGTGTAGGTAGGTTTCTCGACGATGCCGCGGTTATTTCATTTCATTGTATCTCGGATCGAAGCGAATGGGAATGTCTATATGGAGATACTAGCAATGCCTCGATGAATCAACATGCATACCCCAAGACAGTGGCACTGGGCAGGCCGACAGCGCATCAGAACGGTCGCTTGTGGTTGGGTGGGACGCGGCTCAAGATTCCGCCCTCTTCGCTCCTGGATCGCGACATTGGAAACATACAAAAGCAAGTCATCGGACTTGGTGTACACATAGGTACAGTATCCCGTGCTTGGGGGGACTTGTACTTGACTGTATGTCAGGTAGGTATGTAATTTGCGGTCTTGCATCGCCGTGCATACGAGCAGGTAGTACATGCAGGGAGGGGTGGACCGCCCTGCCTGCACTAATGCATGTGCTTGTCGATTCGAGCCATCAGAGGAGTGACTCTCAATACCTGCCCACCTGCCTCTCGTCTAAGCCACTGGGAGTTTTTCCCTTAATTCAACCATCCCGCCGCGGCACATCATATAAGTACGAGGAACTACAAGCCGTGCCACATCCATACATAACTACTCACTTTCACCTGTCTTCCTTTCAACAACTGCACGTATCTGGATAACATATGTCCAGACTGTTCTTGCGACATAGTTCCTGTTGCAAGTTGGCTCGACTCACCTCAGTCCAGCCGATCCGGTTCTATTGGAAGATCTGATCGCGTATAGCTGTCGCAAACGCAAACGCAAACGCAAACACCAACCCCTCTATTCGACATCCTCCACGCTTGATGTTTGTGCCATCCCGTGACATGCTAAGCAAGCTGCCATGGGAATTCCGAAAACAAAAGCCAACTATCTTTACAGACATAACTCAACCGTGGACAATACCTGCCGAAGCGTTCACTTGTTGAGAGCGATATACAACTTACGGGATCAATATATACCCCACGTGCACGTGCACTCACTACCTATACCTCTTCGATAGCTGGTATACTGGGCGCAGGAAAAAGAAGAGTTATATTCGAAGTTGGCTAAAAGCGCGCGCGCTTCCTTGGTTCAGCATGTCTACATCCCCCATCGCCGGCGAGGGGTCGCAGAAGCAACCCAAAAAGACGGGGACAAGGACCAGTCGGCCTAAGGTCAAGACGGGCTGTACTAATTGCAAGTATGCGACTCCGCTCCTTCAACACTGTCACATTGACAAGTGCGCACGACTTACAAAACCACAACAGGTTGCGAAGGATCAAATGCGACGAGAAAAGACCTGCGTGTTCCCAATGTGTCAAATCCAAGAAAGCATGCACTGGCTACCCCCCACCACCAAGAAGAAGACCGTTTGAGGAGCCCATTTTGGCGCCAAGGCCAACAACAGAGACGGGCTTAGTACCAGCCAGGTCGCCGGCGCAGCATCTAGTGCCTACCGTCATCCAGGCCAAGCCTCTACGAATCGCTCAACAACCATTGCCGCATCCCCGAACTCCTCCGCTAACTCCCACAGCAACATCCATCTCTTTATCCCTGCATCGACCCAGCTTCAGTCTGGCTTTCGATCCCCAAGAGGGCTTATATTTTCAGTTGTTCCGTGAGCGTACAGCTAGTGAGCTATCTGGTTTCTTCGATTCCTCTTTTTGGACTCGGAGCGTCTTACAGGAGTGTCATGCCGAGGAGGCGGTGCGGCATTCAGTGGTAGCGTTGGGTGCGCTGTACAAAACTCTGGAGAAAATGTCCGAAACACCCCCTACGTCTCCAGGTGACCATTACGACCCAACCGACAATGCCAAGATGCATTGGGAATTCGCCTTCCGCCATTACTCTGATGCGCTTACCTGCATGTTCGCCTCGACAAGTCAGGATCAGTCATCGCAGAGGAGTAGTCTTATGGCAACTGTGCTTTTAGCTTGCTTTGATTCATTCATCGGGGATCATAAACAAGCTATCGTTCAAATCCAGAATGGGCTGAGGCTACTGGAGAAGCTTAGAGAGGAGCGACGGAGAGCTTTCCTGCCAAAGCCTGAGGAACCCGTCGAGCAGGATCTGATCCAAATGTTCACTCGGCTTGCGATCCAAGCAAAGTCCTATGACATGGCTTTCCACTTCCCTCATCCATTTGTCATCCGACTCACCCCGCAAGAAGGCGATACTACATCACCATCGTCAGAGGGAGGTTCACCTGTCTCGACGAACCAGACACCAATCCCTGAGAAATTTGAGTCTCTGCTGGAAAGCCGGCTCGCTTGGGACGCTCTGTTGGAGAAGATATTCCGCTTCACAGAGACCATGTTCCAGTTCACGACCACCACGAGCCCAATGGGTATCTTGCCCACTTCGCTCAAGCAGTACGGCATGATATTCCGAAACGAGATTGAAGCATGGTCTAAAGCGTTCGATGGCATTCTGGTGTCGCGCAACGCACCGGGAAAGAGCAGTCAAGAAAAGGCAGCGATTGCGGTTCTGAAAATGTTCCAGATCATGGGCCAAGTCTTGTTTTTGATGACATTTAGCGACAGCGAGCTACAGTTTGATGCTTTCTTGCCGCAATTCCAGGGCATAGTTGACTTGGCCAGCGAGGTTGTCGGCGACGAAGAACGAAGGGCCGCCGCTAGGCGTTGCCCAGATCAGCGGTGGTGCCAGCATGCGGCAGGCCATACCGACATCTTTGGAGGCCACGACTTTACTGCGCCGCATATAAAGCCCAGTTTCAGTGCGGATCTTGGTATAGTCCCGCCTCTGTTTGTGGTGGCCACCAAATGCCGGGACCCATTCGTCCGGAGGAAGGCCATCCAGCTGCTGAGAAGTAGCTCCCGAAGAGAGGGCATGTGGGACAGTGAACTGACAGCCCGCATTGGGATGTGGATCGCCGCCATCGAGGAAGAGGACGGCGGCTTTGGCGGATTTGACGATGCCCCGTCGCCGCATACAACCTATAGCGCAACTGGCAGAAGCTCAGCAGGCAGCCCAGGGTCACTGTCCAACGACGGGGTCGGATTTTCTGATGATGTGCCATTGGGCCCAGGAGGCAATGCTCGCTGGGGCAGCAACGGTCGTCGTGAGAGCACATCAGCCAGCGTGATGGAACGGACGGAGAAGAGGACGATACCCGAAGACAAGCGGGTTATGGTTCGGGCTGTGCAGTTCGACCTTCGCGAGCGCATCGCCACGCTCCAGTGCGGCGCGCGCAACCTGACGCCGGGCATGCAAGACATCAAAACACGCACAACCAGAATCGTATGGTAAAGCACGATCAATTAGTCTAGGTCTGCTGGTCAGATCTACACTCTGTCACTGATATAACGAACTCACGACACCCCACGTGCTTGATAAGGAATTCTCTCCCCTCCACCTTGTCCGACTCAATGTACCACCACTTCGGCACTGCATTCTGGCACAGGTATGGATTATCGGCAGGCAAGCAAGCATCTGCATATTTTACCTAGAGCTGGGAAGAGCAAGTCATTTAATATTTCTTGAAAATCTACAAATATGCGCAAGCAAGGTCAATCTACCAACTTGAAAGGGAGAGGGTCTGAAATTTTATCTTTAGTTAGATTAGTATCCAAATACAATCATTATATAGGTTAAACATACTGGTTAATGCATTGCGTCACAGCTCTCACCGCACCTTGCTCTCCTTGTCTTGCAGGAAACAAAAAGACAAAGGTCGTACGTAGGAGACTATAGGTAGTGTAAGTAGTAAGTTAGCCGTTACGTGCTGTTCGTAAACAACATTGTTAGATATTAGGTACGTATTTGTACATAATGTATACAAATATAGGTAGGTAACCAACTGTAATATAGGTGAAGTCGGGGAGGCAGGGTTCGCACTAGGTAGCCCCTAAACCCAGTATACTAGGTTCGGATGGCGCTACCCCTGTTAAGGAGCTGCGGCTGAAAGTCGAAGGTTGGTTGACAAGCTGCCGGCGGCCGTTGGCTTGCTCCCCCCGACTGCGGCGCAATATGTACGTAGTAAGCAATGCTGACCGCATCATTCGTCCCCAATTCCCATGTCGACCCAATCCTTATCAAGAGACGTTTCATGGCCAGTCTATCCGGGTATAGTAGATGATTAGAGAGACACGAGTACCAACAGGAATAAGGAACTTTATTGCGCTCGCCTTCCAAGGGGTAAATACTTGAGGTTTCTTTACCATTCCCCACCGGATATAAGCACCCTAATCGCCGTCCAGCCCCGAGTTCGTCCCCCAAGACTACTTACCTAGGTCGGTACTCAGATATACATATCCACCTCTCGTCTCCTCATATCCGGGACGAACCGAGGAACAATGACCTCCGTACCTAGCAGCGGCGCATCGCCCCACTGCGGAGCGTCTAGCAGCCAGCAACAACAGCTGCCACCGCCGCCGCACGTGAAGCGCACGCGCGTCCTCCTGAGCTGCGGCAGCTGCCGCGCCTCCAAGCTGAAATGCGACCGCCAGTCGCCGTGCGGCCAATGCGCCAAGAAGGGCCGGCCGGAGTCGTGCGCGTACGCGCCGCGGCCCCAGAAGGCGAGGCCGGTCAAGGGCATGGCGGCGCGGCTGAAGCGGCTGGAGGGCATGGTCCGGGGCATGATCGACGTCCCCGGGGGCGGCGGCGGCGGCGGTGGCGAGGGCGTAACGCTGCCGCCCTCGCAGGTCCCAGCCGAGGAGGGGAAGAACTCCGGCGGCGGACAAGTCGTGGTGCAGAGCGAACGGTCTACGAACTATATTGGGGGCACGCACTTCATGGCTATGCTCGAGGACGTAAGTAATGGAACCGCACAGTCCCTTTTATGTTTGGCTTTTTTCATTTATTTATTCATATTATCAAAGTTTTCTTCATAGATACCTTTCTTGTATGAATTATGACTTACAAAGAATATCTTGCGTAGATCGACGAGCTCAAGAACTATTTCGATGACTCGGATGAAGGAGAAGAGACTCAAGATCCGTTTGACATCGATGGAGGGCCAGAGCTTGTCGTCTTTTCCAAGAGCGTTCTCCGGACAAGGGAGGAATTCCTTACCATACTACCGGACAAGAGCATCATAGACCGACTGATGCTCCGGTATTTCAACTCGAATAGTCCTTCCCAACGTAAGAGGCAAACCTTCCGCCCCAGTAGAAATACTACAACATGAATACGTACTAACCCGAACGCGTTGGTAGACACGATTCATAAACCGACCTTCAGCAAGGAATATGCAGAGTTTTGGCGGGATCCTTCAAAACCATCACTGCACTGGATAGCGATACTTTTCATGATCACTGCCCTCGGCCTCTTCTTCTCGATATACCAGGCGCCGCACGAACTGGAAGGAGAGTCGGACTTGAGCCCCGAAGAGCGATTTAGGTTGTATCGCGGGGCCGCAGGTTGGGCGCTCGTGGCCGGAAAGTATAACCAGCCAGGTCCTTCGACGATACAGGCCTTCATTCTCTACGCCGAGGGCGATTTTCTGTTCGACCGCCACTCTCAAGTCAACTGCTATTTGCTTTGTGCCACCTTGATCCGACTTATGCTCAAAATGGGACTGCACCGGGACCCGAGCAAGGTTCCAAACCTTTCGATATATGAAGGCGAGATGCGCCGGCGATGGTGGCATTTGGCGATCATGATTGATTTGCTTGTTGGATTCCACCTCGGCCTTCCCTGCATGATTCACGGAATAGACAGCGACACGGCGCTTCCCCGCAACCTCCACGATGAAGACTTCGACCCGAGGAGTACCATTTTACCCTCGGCAAGACCAGAATCAGACTACACAGCCTTAACTTATCCCATTAACAAAGCGCGGATCAGCCGGGTTTTCGGGTTAGTTGCCAAACAAGCCCATGCTCTCAAACCTCCCACCTTTGCCGAGGTGATAAGAGTGGATAGGCTTCTTGAAGAAGCTTGGGGTGAAGTGCCGAGTTTCAGTGAGTATCGGTTCATCCGCGCCCTGCCCCCTATTTCTGAGTTGAGTCGCTAACTCTTGACAGTGAAAGTAAAGCCGATGTCGCAGAGTGTCACCGATCCGGTCATGCAAGTCGTGCAGAGGTTCGGCCTGGCATTACTCTACCAGAAAACCCGCTTAGTTCTGCATCGGCGGTATTTGACAGAAGTTGCGCCCGGCAAGGAACAAAGCTACTCCAGAAGGACTTGCCTGGAAGCTGCGCTCGCCCTTGTAGACTATCAGCACAGCATATTCGAAGCGGCCAGGCCTGGCTCCATGCTCCATCAGAATGGATGGTTCGTATCATCGTTGGCCATCAATGACTACCTCCTCGCAGACGTGATAATGGCGCTTGCTATCCAAAGTCCGCATTACGCCGAGGCGGGAGGCAACTTTGACTGGGTTTCCCATGGGACACCAGTGCCCCCCAAGACCGTCCTACTCGATCATCTCAGGCTCTCACTTGCCATCTGGAACGAGATGGCAATTAAAGTTCCGGATTGCAAGAGGGCTGCTCGAGTCGTCGAGATAGTTCTGAAAAAGACGGAAGCGATGAGAGGCGTACCGGCCAACTCTGTTTCCCTGACTAGCACACCGGCGGGCTACAGTGATGCAACAACGGGTTCCATGGAAGGACTATCACTTGATGGCGTCGCCACGAATACAGCGTCGAGCAGCACTGGTTCGGCAGATATCTATGACGCGGCCCTGTATCCGGGATTTCAAGCCGGCTCGACCGACTACGACGTCGCGCAAGTTGACCTATCCTGGATCCAACAGATGGACGTACCTGAAAGCAACTATGATTGGGTAAGCAACAGTCTCATAGCCTTGGTGGTTCAACGTATTAACATGGTTTATCCCGCAGAGTCAGCTGGAAACCCTGATGAACCAAGGCATCGCGGAAGATCGGTTCATGGGCAACGCATCACCCAATCATTCATGGATCGATAAAAATCCACTGGAAGATCTGGATTTCTTGGACTCGATTTCGTGAAAGCCAGGATTGTCCTCATCAACTGATGCCCGTGGGATTTATTCTGGGACGATCATAGTCGACTTCGTACAAAACTTCCGTGCCAAGAAGCGCGAAGAGGGATTATCGGACGAATGACGAAATATCCCTGACGGCCGGGCCTGTCTCCGGGAGACGCCTGACTTACTCGTATGGAAGGAAGTCTTCGGGGCACACAGATAGTAGTAGGGGTGGTGTGTTACTTGTAGGATCTGCTGCGGGCCCTACCGGGATTACGTGTTGAGCCAAAAGATAAGACTGCATGAACTCGCAACCTTGATGGCTGCGGCAGCAAACAGCATATCTGCAATTCGGGATATTACAATACCTACCCACCTGCCTCCCTCCTGGTCAGATCGGTTATCAGTCGTCACGCCATCGGGTACTGATGGCGACCAGAATGGTAGGCAGGTAGTGGGACTGCTGCAGGCGGAGGATCGCGGGGTAAATACATGTATCCATTACCCCGCGAAATATAACTGGCCGGGTAATGATTGTGGCTGTTGCTGGCGCTCAGCGATTCTTATCTATCGAAAACTATGGGTGTACCTACCTATTGTTTATTAGGCTGCCAGATGGTGCATCTATCACACAAATTGAAAGATAAGCCGGGTACGCTATGTACATCAGATATGCATGCTCCGTTAGCTTGGGATACCCCAGACTGGAAGACACGGAGATTAGAGATGCGTGTACTGTAAGTCCTCCCGGGCACTTTTGTTGGTAAGATCCGATTTGCGGAAAGCACCGGGGTCGATTCCAGACAAAAAGAAAGTCAGGTCGGGGAGGAGGGGAGGCAGGAGGAGAAAGGATCGATGCGAGTCTCCGCGGAAATGCTGAAAGTTACGGGAGGAGTGGCACTCCGATGGGAAATAGAGCTGCTACACTTTAGTTATTGTTTCTAGTGGATGACGGCATTGTGCACTCAACGGGGCTCGCGGGGCTTTTCCCACTGAAAGGGCCAAAGGAAACAAGAAGAGGCTGGAGTCGACTATACCATATTTGTACGTATTTCTTAGGTAACAATCAACCGATCTGATTCGTCCCGAGCGCTCGCCCTCAATCAGTATGCGTTCCATCCAAAATACATGCAGGGCTTGAGCTTATTTGTTGCATTGGCGAGTTCCTCCTCCATGCGCAAGCCCACTGCTTCTTTCTGCTCGGTGGCTCGCTCTCTCTTGGGCAACTCCAGCAGTCAAAAAGTCAGGCCAACCCCGTCGTATGTATGCGAAATCGAAAAGGCTAGACCCTCCGGTCACACGATGAAATCAAGGTAGCTATTCACAAAAGCTCCGACATCGCTAAAAGATGGAAAACAGTTTCTTAATTGGGTGTTGGATTCATCCCAAAAGTCGCCTGACAGCCCCAAGACTATACCGCATACCACTTGAAGTTATCTGGTGTTTAGTGCATTGACCTCCATCCTTAGGGCTCAGCTGAGTCGCTGATCGCCCAGAAGTATAAACCCCCCCGTATAGGGTTAAGTCATAGTACGATGGTGATTGGATTATAAGCGCGGCTCTTGCCAAATTGGGCTTGCTTTTTGTTAGGCCATGTGTGTGTGTACATCATCATCCAACTTGTTTGTACATAACGACAAGACACCATTGCAGATCATCGTGACAACGGATACCTACGAGAAGCTTCTTTTTCCTTCAAAAATCTTTTAAGCATCTGGACCATCGGAGTCCCACTCTCGTGGCATATGAGCGATATCCGGGTAAGGAGCCACGTGCCCGCGGGGTCTTGAGAGGGAATGGGTCGTTCGCCGTGTGTCCTGCACAGAGATGGACCCCGGTGGTATCCTGAAAGGGGTATGCTCTTCGGCGGACTGCTGGTGCTATAGGGGCTGCCTCGTATACGATTCTCGAAGCATATTGCAAAATCAACTGTCGCCTTTCTAGAGGACTAGGTGGCTTGGCCTAGCCAACGCCTGTGTTTCGGTTGATTTTGGTGCTAATAGGTAGTTGCGACCTGGTATTTACAGAATCATCTCCGAGCATACGGCGAACCCTCTTTATATGGGTCAAGGGGCTGCAGCTGCAGAAGTCCCATGGTGTTGGATTTTCACACTCTTGGAAAATCTCTGCTGCAAGGGACCATTCGCGATGTCAAGAAGGTGTTTCCATTACTTTAGAGACGCAAAAGGACGAACAAGGCGACATATTGCCGAACCCACATCACCCGCTAGCTAGTGCGTATACGGGTAGTAGCACACACAGGAAAAAGGGACTTGAGCCCAATAAGCGTCTGGATTTCCCGCGAGCAGATACAGATTAAATTAACGGGCAGGCTACGCCTAGACCAGGAGCCGTCAAAATCAGCAGAAGTGGACAGACACAAGTCCGGCATGATGAGTTCGGACGCGTAAGAAAATGACTTTCTGGTGCCAGCGAGCGAGCGCCCGGAACCAGACGATGGGAATTCCGTTACCTAATCCGAACCAGGTAGTGGTAGACTCCTCCTTCTTTTTGCTCTCTCCAGAATTTAACCTAACCTAACCAAAAGCCAACTGGACGGTGAAAGGTTTTTATTAGCTAAAATCGGACCCTGATGCTGCGCAGGAAATTTATGTATGCAGGTTAGCAGTGCAGCGTGTGTGCAGGAGTAGACAGTAGTAGATAGAGTGTGAACCCCTCGATATGCTGAATGAGGTCAAGCTAGATGTGTGAGATGGAACGGTTCTTGGGCGATCACTATGAGCAATCAAGCAATTGCCAGGCAAGGCACGCATGCTTTGACAGCCACTTGGGAATTCCCATTACTTGATACACCGAACTATGAGATAATCATCTGACCTTGACTGAGGGCTTTTTTTTGTTTTGATGAATTTTTCATCTTCCACTCTGCTTCTGGTCCCATACCCTACTGTGAATTAATTGTTCCTATTGAGGTTATCTGCTGTGGAAGACCGACGTCTCTTGGAACCGGTGTTTGAAACGGAGCAAGTGTCTGGCTAATAGTGCCTGCCTACCTACCTAAACACCACCACCATCCCAATCGACTTACACGTCATCTCCATCACGTATAGGCTACCTCTGCATATCGCCGCTGCGCATACTAGCTACCGGCCCTCTTCTTTTTAACCGTGCCTGCTCTGCTCTGTTCTCATCCCCGTCACAAAAGAGTGATTGCTTGCTTGCTTTCGCGACAGGCAAAAAAGATAAGGCTACATAGAAAGCCCGACCGATCTGAGTTTCGTCTAAGGCAAGGCCTTGATGCAACAAGCCTCCCGTATCGACGGGCCAGTTACCTATCAATCTATCTAACGGCTACACCGCCCGATTTCGCTAGATAGTAGTCGGATAGGTACCCAGCTAGGTATGTTGATTCAAAGAATGCCTACTTCATTCGCCTCTGGATCGTAGCGCCTGTCGACTCCGTCTCCTCTCATTGCGCGCGCTCCCGACTCCCAGTCCAGTCCTCCGTCTCCCCGTTATTTTTACTACACAAGCCTTTCCCAGATCCAGGTCAGTGACCACCACACACTGCTTGCCCCCAAGCCGAGCAAAAATCCAAAGCCTGAAGCACACACTGCAAATGCAATGCCTGCAAACCATTCTGCCCACAATTTCGAACACGTCTAGCAGTAAAGTTCCCCATTGGACTATTTCACACCGGCAGCGTCTACTAGTGTGGATACGAGCCAAATCAGCCTTTCAGGCACGTTTGCTCTGATCTGCTGATACATTGGAACCCATCGTGGAGGCCCAGGGGTGGAAAAAGAGGTCTCGCACTTGGTCCGCGACTCGTTTGGGCCTGATTCGCTTGCCTTTTGACCTTCCTACTTGCACGCAACAATTTTGTCAATTTTCTGCCAGCGATCTGCCTCAAGGTCATCCTTATCCTCGCGCTCACAGGACTGGGGATACCATCTCATCTTTCGTTTTCCCGCCCATCAGGTACCTTGGCTGATAAGCGCCCACTAATTCGTATTCGCCAGCCCTATTGAAGGAGACTCGACTATATCCCTTGCAGGGTAAAATACAAGCCAAGTATCTGATCGGGCTTGTTCGAAACACCAGAGCCACCTCGTGCTGGTCATTTTTTTACTGTGGTGCTCAAGCCCATTCTCTGCGATATATTACTCGAGCAGATAGCAGGCCGAGAGGCAGCAGATATCCGACGGATGATCTGTGTTATGCACTATCGTCTCACGTCGATAGGCTCGGGCCATTCTTTTTGAAGAAACGCTCTGTCAAAGCTCAGCTCCCTGTCGCGTTGATTGGCTGCCCGACAATTCTTATGACCTGATTAGGCCTTTCTTTGTCTCCGGATTTCCCAGGACCCCTGAGACCGCCTGGGCCAGAAATAACATTACAACATACGTGCAATTAAGCGACAACCGATACACTTGTTTATCTATATAGCCAGGAGCGGGTTTCTGATATTTGCCCCTTTGCTTTTCTTGGGGTCGCCTGCCAGCTCCCTCTTCTATCCCGCCACAACATCACCCCTCCCCAAGGCTAAGAAGGCGCTGCTGCTTCCGCCATCTACGCCATGCCTCCCACTTCTGAGCCTATTCCCATTCGGACTGATCTGGCCATAAGATCAGCAGCCCCCGCGGACCACCAGGGCAACTCCTATACCAAGTCTGGGGCCGGCCAGTCAAGACACAAACATACGCGATCTTCTTATTCAGAGAGTTCACCCCTAGTGTCGAGGAATAATTCCTTGAGCTTTCGTCCTCTCAAGCGTTCGATGCCCTCGCCGGATAAGACGATTGCCGTAATCAATGCGAGTGGCCGCCAAGCTGCTTCTTTAATTAGGATAGCGACTGCCGTTGGCTATAAAGTGCGGGCGCAGCTGCGAAACCTGGAGGGCGTGATAGCAACCGAGGTGTCCACCAATCCCAACGTGACCGTCTTTGTTGGCGAGCTTTACATTCGAAAAAAGCCGGATGACAACCGAGACGTCACAGCCAATGCTCACATTCCTGGCATCTCTGTGAACCAGGATCTAATTTCGTCACTATTCCGCGGAGCCCAGCTGGCATTCATCAACACCACATTCTACGGCAATGAACTCCAAATTGGAGAGGCTATCGCGGATACCGCGAAAAGGGCTGGCGTCCACCATTTCATATATTCGTCTATGCCCGACCACGCTGCATACAACCCTGATTGGCCGTCACTGCCCCTCTGGGCAGCTAAACATAAAGTAGAGGAGTACATCCGGAAAATTGAGCTCCCCGCAACCTATGTTTACACGGGCATCTACAACAACAACTTCACCTCGCTTCCTTATCCGCTCTTCTGCATGGAGCTGAAATCTGACGGCTCCTTTGAATGGCAAGCTCCGTTCCACCCCGATGCCAAGCTGCCGTGGCTCGATGCCGAACATGACGTCGGTCCTGCTATCTTACAACTCTTCAAAGATGGGCCGACCAAATGGAATGGCAAACGCATTGCTTTGGCATACGAGCATCTCTCGCCGCTCGAAGTCTGCAAGGCATTTGAGGCCGGTGTCGGCGTTGCTGTGAGATATAAGCGGGGACCTATCGAGGTGAAGGTCAAGATCCCTGAAGGTTACAGGGAACAGCTGGTGGCTTTGGAGAAGCTCTTTTCGCCGCACAACCAAAATCCCGAGGAACAGCCACCCTACTTTGGAGATATAGAATTGGAACAGGGCTGCCCTGATAGTGCACTGGCTTTGTGGGAAGGCCCTCGGGGCTTAGGAGAGTATGCACAAGAGATTTTCCCACTGGAGGAGGAAGCAAATGGAATGACTTGGATGTTCGACGAGGAGGAAGAACCGGTCAACAATGGTCACGACTACTCGAACGGAGACTATCAAGACGAAGCGGAGGATGGTGATGACGATTCAATCGATGAGGGGCTGGTCATGAGAGGATTGAAGAGAGACGAAGAAGAATGGCTCGCATAGCCATGGATCCTCTCCTAGGCTGTTGACTTCGTACGTTTACGAAGCACCGGGGCTGGCTCATCACAAATACGCCACGCCACGCCACGCCATACCTATCGACTCTTGGCATCAGTATTTGCTCCCTGTGGGATACACCGGCGGTATTAAGAGGGAATAATGGAAATTTCTCGAATATGCGGTTATCCCATCCCTCAAGAGACACTGGGATGTCGTGGAAGAAACACTGGAGCAGGAAGAAATAAACACCGAAAGTCGCTTACCGGACTCCGCTGCTGGGAAGATTGAAGGATATGAATCGGGCAGTAGCGTATTCATCACCGACGCCCGTCAGCTACTTCAGACAAAACGACTTACGACAGCTCCTTCGAGTCAGATATTTGTTGGCATTACAGGGCATTTTTGGCGCATTGAACTCAAATTTCTGACTGATGAATAGTCTATTGGCGACATAGTATGACGAACAACAAAAGCGCTTCATTCTATGCATCGACGGTGACCAGGCGTTTGCGTAGATACAAAAAGGGGTTTGCGGTGGGCTTTAAGCGATTTGGTTTAATGAAATTATTATATCTCTCTCTTCTCAACTTCTTGCTTATGCCTGATGACGACCCGCGTAACGACCTTATATGAATTGGAGGAACATGTTTCGGGAGAGACTCGATGGCACTCTTCGGTTGCTGTGAATTCAAAATTTTATGCTTCTTCGCATATCCTTTAGATCACCAGCGCCAATGGCTGTTCGGGGTCTCGGTCTGACTATGTGGGGTATGCAAGCCAGAAAGGGGCAGCGAACATTTCCGAGTAAACATGGCGTAAGTACAATTATAGGAGTTGGGGTAATGGGGTGCATGGCTGCCACATTTTCTTCTACTGGAGTCTACGATCTCCCAACAAGGAAAAGACGCCAGAAGTGCTGCTATCAGCCAACGGTAGCTGATTTGCACCTTGCTCCGTCTCCCGTTGCATTAACATGTCTGGGCGGTCGGTCCATCACCATAGGCAAGAACATAATATCCCTTGGCAGTTGATTTCGTTAGTGGATGAGGGATATCACGGCCCATGAAGATGGCACCGACTGCAAGCAGCCGTCTCCCAATATCCCTCTGATTGTATTGCATCATCAAGATCAGCAAAATACTTGTTTGGAGTAGATGCTCGCATGTGGAGAACACGATCTGCGCGGTGCAGGTAATCGTACGATGGGAGGATGCCATCGGGATGGAGCATTCTGCTGAAATAGGGAGGTAACATATAAATGTAGTTGGGAGTGCATGCATCAGGGGGCAGCGCATAAGGGACAACGAAACACCATCGCTGGTGATAGGAACAGCTGGGCGGGCATGTGATCGGAAAAAGGCATCCGATCATCAAGCAGAGCAGCATCAAATACGGCGGCTTGGAGCGCTGCTAGGACGGATGTCGCGACATTCGAGCCCTTGGCTGGCGCAACCCCATCGGAGGTGGGCGATCTGCGAGATGCCGGGCTCGTCGTCCCAACACCAGGTGCCTTCGTCCTTGAACGACACGTTGAGCGCCCGCAGTCTCGGCGTCGCGGTCTTCCAAGGGCCCCATTCGGAAACCCCTGCATCTCCTGCCTCCCGGCTGCTGGCATGCAGTCGCGGGAGCGGCAGCCCCTGTGGTGGAACTCTAGGTGATATCGGAGATCCCGTCGCATAGGCCATGAGAAGGCCCAGTGTCCGTTTACCCCCCGACCACGCCGGTAGCGCGTCGTAGAACCAGAGGTCGTCCTTGATGGTGAGGGCCTCTAGATTTTGGGGGAGGAGGCCGCAAAGCTCGGCGGTCGCGGAGAGCATCATGTCGTGGTAGGGGTCGTCAGCAGACTTGATCCCCTTGACTGCGCATTCATCCTCGTCGTCCTCGTCGTAGCTCCACCAGTCCGTATCCCCAGGGGTCAGCACGTACTGGTTCTCGGAGGACGATTGCCCAAATAGGACGGGCAGCGACGTGTGCAGTGACTTGAGCGCCGGGAAGCCTTGCGCGAATTGGCCGCCCCCGAGCCGGCCCTTGAGCACACGGCCTAGGTTCTGCGGGTCGCACGCCTCGTCCGGGAAAAGGGAGACGGCGAGCGTCAGGCTTTCGAGCGTGGGCTCGACCTGGTACAGCGCCCGCCGGACTGCGGTACAGTCGACGGGGGTCGTGGTCGAGGGCGCGTTTAGGACGATGTGCAGGGTCCGCAGCGCCGGGGTCGATGCGAGGATCGTCTCGAGGGTCGCCTCGGGGGCGTATTGCAGCCGCACGTGCAGCGTCGTGAGGCGCGAGGCCCGGGGCGGCGTGCCCAGCGGCCAGAACCCGTCGTCGACGCCGTGGCCGATCCCGAGGGCCCGATGGAACTCGCGCTCCTTGTTGCTGAAGGGCAGCGGCAGGGATAGATCCTCGAGCGCCGGGAGGTAGAAGAGGAGCAGTGCCAGGTCGAGGTTCCCGCCCTCGTTCGCTATCTTCCACTGGGGCGTGTTGCGGCCCCAGTCCTCGGAGCGTGTCGTCCGGCCCCGTATCATCTTGGCTTTAGCTTTGGGGGACCTCCACGAGCTTATGTCCGCGGGGGAGACAGATTCTCTGCCATCGGACCACTGCTCGGGAGGTATGTTGATGCAGCGTAGCTTCCGCAAGCCCGTGCTAGTCGCAGGTAGGCTGTGAACGCCGAGCAAGTGGCGGGACATGCGGAGAAGCCAGTTATCGCTACCGTCCGGGCTTGTGGCGAAGAGGATCTCCGGCGCGGCCTCGAGTGACTCGAGCTCTGTGCAATAAGCCAGAACCAAGGCCACCAGCGCCTTGGTCTCGCCGTCCCGGAGCGCACGTCGCCAGTCCTCCCGTTCCGGCATCTGTAATTCCTCGAGGACATCGTCGAACAGCAGCCTGTTCTCGTCCCACCACTCGTCAGGGTTGAAGACCAAGGGCCCTGCTACTCCGTCCTTGCCCGGACACACGATCTTGAGGTGCCGGACGAGTGGGGCCGGACCATTGCGTCGGACGAGGAGCCGGAGCAGCGAGGAGAACGGTCGGCTCTGGTTGGGCGTGGCAGTAGCAGGATTGTAGGCCAATGTCACAGTGTCCAGAAGAAACGGCTGGGCAAATGCGTGTAGGTTCTTGCACGTTTTGGACAGGCGCAGGAGGTCGCTTATGTCCAGCTGAGTCACGATGACTGTTGCCAGCTCCGTGGGCAAAGCTAGGAAGGGTGCCGCCATGGCGGTCTAGGGAAGCCGGGACTTATGGCAATTATGCTGATGATGATTAGGATAAGGCACGTCGAGAATTTATTAGCATATAGCCTGCCGAGATACGTAGTTAAGTCGGCATCAGGCAGACACTTTCGACGGAAGAATCTAGTTGCTTCCTTGGTGGTCGACAGAACACTATACCTGGGAACAATACGACTTACTGTATCTGCTGCTTAGCGCCCCCCATAAATGCGCCGGGCCAGCATTCCACGAGGGCCCCCGATGCTGCGTTACGAGACTGCATGCACCACAGCCAATCACGGCAATCGCACATGAACCGCGTTCAGGGTCTCAATGAGAACGGCGGTTGGATTGGTTCGAGTCAGCGACTTATCGCGTGTCAGATCGGCGTGTCTTTATCGGCGCCCACAAGCTATTGCCCGTCTTCTAGTTTTCGCGGCGCCTCCTCCGTCGGATGTGGCGCGAACGGAGCCGGAGCCAGCTAGCCCCAGCCGGCCATTTTCATGAATCCGATTCGGATGGCCGAGAGCAGTATAGACCCTTCCCCTATCCAATCATACTGATGACCACTGTAGAGGCGCAGCGTCTTCACGTAAGCCAAACTCCCCATATCCGTAAATAAAGCAGGATGTAAATCAACATTGTATAGTCGCAGATATTAATACACTAAAATACATATCGTCATTGTCGTAAAAGGCATAAGTCGTAAATGGAGGAGGCACCTCTTGTTCCCGGTTTTCCCCCATATGCCTTCCCTCCATGGTAAACCGACCCCCTGCCCTCCAAAATGATGAGATGCTTCGTATATCCCGAACCATGCAGATGATTGATGCCTTTGCCAAATATTTCCCCTGGGACCAATGAAACAATGCAACGGAACACCGTGGGTATCGATCCCATGCTCCTTCCCTGTGCCTCGGATCGACTCTTAACTTCCCGTTTCCGAGGACCATTCCCAAATGCCAACCTACCCATGCTAATTATCCAAAGAAACCAAAAACATATACAATAAATATAACAAAAATAACTCGGGAAGCGAAGGTGTAAAGCCCCCGCCCCTTTATTTCTAACGAGGAGCAAGGCCACCACCGACACCGCGGCTGACCTCCTCGACATCCTCCTCGCCGAGGATGCGCGAGATCCGCTCAATACGGGCGACGGACCCCTCAAGCCGCTCGAGTCGCCCCCGCTTCTCGTCCTCGCGGCGCTCGAGGACGCCCACCCGCTCCTCGAGCTGGGCCCGCGCCCGCCGCTCGCTAGCCACCATCTCGTTGGCCTGCTCGAACAACGTGACGCTGAGCTCCTCCACCTCGCGGCTCGTCTCGTTGAGCCGGCCCTCGGCCGCCTGCCGCAGCGACTGCTCCCGCGTCAGCGCCTCCATCAGGTCGTCCGCGCTCGGCGTCGGCGAGGGGAGCGGGTGCGGGTGTAGAGACGCCCGGTTATTGTTCGCCGCCTGCGCCGCCGCTGCTTGGGAGAACAAGGCTGATGAGGCCATGAAGGAGCCCCGCGTTACTGCGGCGGCGGCAGCGGCCGCCGATTGCTGTTGAGAGTTGTGTTTGGCGGCGAGGTTGGGCGTCGATTTGCGCGGGGAGAGGAGTTGGCTGATACGGGACGACGCCGCTTGCGCCACGGCGCCGCCGAAGAAGCCCGACCCCCGGGGCGAGGGGGCTTCGGTGACCGCCGTGGAGGGGCGGGAGTTTTGGGCGGATTTGGAGGGCGGGTTGTTCATGATACCGAGGCCGCCCATGGACGAGGAGAGCGGCCTCGCGGCGGTGAACGATGACGACGTCGTGGTCGTCGTGGGCGCGGCGCTGCTCATGGAGGCGGCCCGCAGGCGCGACAGCTCGTCCTCGTAGTCGGCCCAGCGGTCGACGGCGGCGGTGGCCTTCTTGTTGAGCAGGTGGACCTGGGCCTCGAGGTCGGCAATCTGCTTCTGCGCCTCGAGCAGGGCCGTGTGCGGGTCCGAGACGGACAGGAACGGCAGCGAGTTCCCACAATGCGGGCAGCAGGGCGAGGTGCTCCGCGACCGTGGTCGGCCCTTTGCCGTCGTCGTGGTCGACCTCGGCCGCGTGGGGGTAGAGGGGTTCGTCGTTGGCGTCCCTGTGTTGGTGGTGGTGTTTATGGCGGTGCTGCTTGGTGGGTGGGTTTTCATCGTGAGAGGGGTGGGCGGTAGCGTCATGGTCATTACTTTTGACATGATCGCAAGGCCACACTAGCAATGCAATGCGTCTATGCGGGCTGGAGATGTTGCGGGCTCTTGCTAATATTGCCTTTCGGTCCTTGGTATGCTGCCCCTTGTGCAATTGCAATTGCTCTGGGTCCAGTCCAAATCTTCTGATTTAAACAATCGTGTGTTCGTCTTTGTCTCTCAGTGGTTGTCGATCAATTTACCCAAGGTATGCATGCAAATGTAGTGCAGTGCAGTGCAATGCAAATATTCCGGGGGGCTGACGGATTACTTGAATGGTGTTCCTCTTTTTAGTCGATCGCAAGAATGCCCGGGCATGACGTCCGCGGAGCATACAGTTAGTAGATTCCTGCCAGAAACCCAGGAAAACAAGGCGGGAAATTGGAAGGTTGGGCAGAGTGGCAGCGAAGACGTCAATTCTTATCTGTCGCGCTCGGCCTTCCAACACACACCCATCTGGTCGTACATGGACATTAACATTGCCAATTGATCTGCCGCGCAATGCCATCCGAAAAATCAGGTTCCAGGATCTGGCTTGCGGCGGAGGCTATGTTTGTCTGTTTCTGGCCTGGCCAGAGGCCCAAATCAATCATCAATCCAATGCGAGAGGGCTGCTGGATGTTCCAGACATGGGGGTCCCGTCCCTGTGCGTCCATGTGTGTTCCTGCCCGCCCCTGCTAAATCGAACCTACCTTAAAAGTACCGTAAGCACTGCTATTTCTGGGTGGCGGGGGTTCATGGATTCATGGATCTGCGTATCACACCGAGGCGCAGTGGCCGCAATCCGTAGCACTTACAATGTGTACTCTATTCTACTAATCTTTCAGGGTCTCTCTTCTGGACACGGTCACTTCGCTGCCGAAGAATGTTTTAGTCCAATTCATGGGACAGATTGGGAGGGTGGTGGTCCTTCGTTATTACTGTCTACTTGCAACAACGCAATGCGCTTCCTAGAAGTGCCAGTACCCCCTGTGGGAACTCGGGTCTAGCCTCCGCCAAAAATTGAGGATAGAAGGTTGCTTAGGTGGCCAATTCGATGGTAACCTTCCAGACATGGTCGTGGGCAGTTGCCAGTGCTTCGGGCAATCCTTAAACTATGTTTCAAATCAAGGTTAAAACATGAAACTGCCATATCAAGAACCTAATACAGCAACAGCCAATGCGTTTCATTTCAGTGTACTGAATCAATCGACACAGCGATCAATACATGTCGTCATAGCGTCGAAATGCCGCCTTCACGTCTCGACATGCCACTTGAAGCCCCCAAAGGGCTCGAGAGCCGATGGTTTAATCTCGACCCGATTTCAGCCCGGGTTTCACTGACGAGAATCAATTGGACGTGGTAATAATAACATCAGGCGATGATTGATTTGTGCAGCCGAATTTGCGAGCACACCCTCTCAAAATGGCTTGGCGACTTTTCTGTTCTCATTGATGCCCGTCTCTGGGTCTCGGTATTCCTTCCAGCTGACAGGGTACATGACGTTGCCGGCCTCGCTCGTGGCCATGATAACGCCGAGGTCGTTGCTTGCGGTCGCGAGATAGTAGCTGGCCTGGTCACCTAGGGAAATCTAGTGAAACATTCATATTAGCCCGCTTGGTCGCGACCATCACATGGGTCCAGAGGCAGGGAGTAGGACTTACCACCTGCGCCCTCACAATATCGCCAGGCCGGAAGCTCTCGTATATCTTGACCTTGTCCTTCTCAGTCGCGCGCACATCCTGGGGGCGGATGACACCCTGCCACTCGGCCTCGAGCACAGTGTCGCCTACGACGAGGATGGCGACGGTAGCCTGGCGCGGCTGGATGCGGGTGACGCGGCAGAGCACGACGTTGCCAACCTCGGGAAGCACCTCGCGCTTCTCCGAGATGCCGGTCCGGGAGACGGAGATGGTGGGTAGCTGAGCGGACGAGGACGGGAGGCCGGCAATCTTGGTGAGGCGCTTGGCGGGGCCTGGCACGTTCTTCTTCTCGGGTTGCACGACGGTCACGGTGCCTAGCACCGAGGAGTACAGGTTCGCTTCGTGGATGTGGGTGCCAGGACCGGCGACGTATTTGCTCGACGGGCCCAGGAGCTGGCCGGGAATGGCGATTGTTTGCGCCATCGTCGTTATGAGAGAGAGAGATACTGGTTGGTGGGCGGCGGTGGGATAATGTGATGTCAACGCTTCACCAAAGTACGATAAGAAACCCAACCAACTTTTTTTCTGACGGGCTACAGCAGATCGGAGTTTTGGTTGATTTACCTCCGCGATCTTCCAGGGGAGCAGCTGAGCAGGCTTAATTGAGCTGGGAGCTGGCAAGCTGGGAGCTGGGAAAAAGGAGTGGGACACCGGAGGTTCTAGCGCAAGGGTGCAATCTGTACTAAAATTGAGCTGCAGGCAAAGAGGAGTACCGAGCCGGCTGCTTTGCCAATCATCAGCCTCTCTGCATCGAGCCATGCCATGCCAATGCAGCATCCCGGTTGCCGAATGGCTGTTAGTGCTGGCCATAATGGAAAGTAATAAGCAGGCAATGTCCGATGGGAATAGTACTGTAGTGCTGGTCCCCCAATGCGCGCGCGCAGTTTTTTCTCTCGTCGCGAATTGAGAATGCTCTTCTTCTACATCTCTCCTTTCCTTCAGTCACTCCTTTAATTGCTTTTACGGTATACTCGCCATCTCCAATTGGATATAATAGTATATTCGGTAGCCATGACGAGACTCTTCACCTACCTCGCCGTCCTCATCGGCGTGCTCTCGTCGCTCGTCTACCTGGTCGAGCAGAACGCCGACGCCTTCTACATCTTCAAGACGGACCACCTGCAGGACCTGGCCAAGCGCGGCATCGCGGCGCACGGCAACGACACGCGCGGCATCGTGCGCTACATCACCTCGGAGCTGCACGGCCTGCACCCCAACAACGTGAACCTGGACGAGGAGTACATCTTCAACAACGCCGGCGGCGCCATGGGCGCCATGTACATCATCCACGCCAGCGTGACCGAGTACCTCATCATCTTCGGCACCGCCATCGGCACCGAGGGCCACACGGGCCGCCACACCGCCGACGACTACTTCCACATCCTGACGGGCGAGCAGTGGGCCTACACCCCCGGCGAGTACGACCCGGAGATCTACCCGGCCGGCTCCGTCCACCACCTGCGCCGCGGCACCGTCAAGCAGTACAAGATGCCCGAGGCCTGCTTCGCCCTCGAGTACGCCCGCGGCTGGATCCCTCCCATGCTCTTCTTCGGCTTCGCCGACGGCCTCAGCTCCACCCTCGACTTCCCGACCCTCTGGCGCACGACCGTCGTCACCGGCCGCGAGATGATCAAGAACCTCTTGGTCGGCAAGTTCTAAGCCATCCCTCAATTGTGTGAGCGCAAATCTCACTTTCAAGTGTGACGCGGGGATATTTCAGCAAAGAGAAGAAAATAAGGGGCCGGAGCAGAGCCCTAACATCTACGATCCTGTTTCAGATCGTGTACGAATAAACGGCGAGGATGTATTCTCGCCTATATATGTGTAATGGTAATAGGGGGGATGAAGAACATGTCTGCTCTCTGGAGGGGCTATCACATAGTGTACATGTTCAAAGAATAATTAAAAAAGACTACTACGATCAACTTTCATTTGCAGAGGTGGCTGTCTCCTAGCGTGACCCAGAAAAGCAAGTTCATTGGTACATATAAGACCATACCATTATATCCAGTAGTTGTGACTACATCAGGAATATATGTACGGAGTATATACATATATGTATGTATGTAAGGTATGCATGCTACCAATGCCCCCGAATACCATTGTGCCGTGCCAAGTAGGTATATAGTGTTAAACGGCATTGTTCATACCCCAACGTATGACAATTCTTCTACACTACAAGGCATGAGGCACCGTGTCGCTTATGACATTTATGAACAATTTCACGCAATCTGAAGGGACATTGTACCTCAGGGCAACTGCGACATGGAAGATTCGATTTGGTGATCTTTGCTGTCGTGACTTTCGATTACCTCCCAACGCCTGGCTGATGCAATGAACCATGCCTTCTATCTATCGGGCTCTTTTCTATCAACAGTCTTGCTATACCGTTTATACCTCTCGGTGTCTACCGGCACAGTCGGGGTTACTGTTCCCTCTGTTCGCTGCTCTGCAAAGTGAAGGGAGTACCACAGGCCGTTACGATCTTCTTTGTCGATGCGTGATGGATTGCCCCCGGACTTCGAATATTGCGCCATCTAAGCAGTGGTAGTATCCTTATCTTTGGGAGAAGATGAGTTTCTTTCCCTTGAAGAGGGTCGGATGTTGCTCTTCTTTGCTGGGCTGCCAGGGGCCTCGGGCTCCTCTGACGCCTTTCGCTTTCGGGGAGGCGATGCCGGAGGTGAGACCTCAACTGACTTTTGAGCATCACTCTGGGCTGGTGCCGCCCTCGTGGGTGGATGGGAGGGTGCCTTGTCAGACTTGGAGTTCCACTGGGTCAACATCTTCTCCAGCGGCGGTGCCCATGCCTCTTCACCCTTGCTAAGATCGTCGAATTCCAGACAGTTCTCGGTTCCCAGCACGAAATCGCCTTGGCGGCTCCTGCACAGCTCGGCCATCATTGCTGCCGATCCAACCTTGAGACCCAAATCATGACAGAAACTACGCACGTAGAAACCTGACGTGACAGTCATCCGAATGCGCGCCGCAGCAGGGCCCTTACCCTCCCATGGTGGCGGTGTGTTTGGGTCTGGAGAAGGCGGGATCAGATTCGAACCTTTGCCCTGCTTAGGGGGTGGGGCATCTCCAAGTGCACCAGACATCAAGGCAGGTGTTTTCTGTTGATTCTTCTTGTTCTTGTTGCGCTTCTTGTTTCTGTCGTAGACGAGCGCATCCACGCTCTCATCGGCCTGACGCTTGAAGTCTTCATGGTCGGCTAAAGCTTTGCTTTCCTCAGCCTCCTCTTCAGGTGTACGCTTCTCCTTGGTCATTTGGTCCTTTTCAATCTTCCAGACTTGCTCGGCAAACTGGCGCTCGAATGTAGTGGCATCCTCAGCCGGCCATCGGTGGTTATGCGTGCCGGGCTCATACCATTCTACCATCTCCAACTCGGTAACGTTGACCTCTCTGGTTTGTATCTCTCTCGGGATAGGCTTTCCTTCTCGCGCATACTCGTACAGAGGCTTGCCTTCCATCTTCAAGGCCGAGTAAAGGGGAGGCATCTGCTGCAGGGTCCCCCGGAAAGAGTTCAGGGCCTCTTCCACCATAGACTTGGTAATGTGATCATAACCCGTCTTCTTCAATACCTTTCCAACGCGATCGTATGTGTCTGTACTTGCGCCAAACACAACGACCGTCTCGTAAGTCTTGGTGCAGTCCAAGAAGGACTGCAGCGACTTGGTGCCCTTTCCGACGCCCAGAATCAGCACGCCCGTAGCGAGAGGATCCAGAGTACCTCCATGGCCCATCTTGACCCGAAGGTCATTCTTGCCAAACCCGCGCCTCTTCCGTCTGACGTTTGATTCTTGAGACCGTTTCGATGCCTCCTCTTCGAGCATGGGCTTGAAAAAGCTAGAGGGGTTGAAGTGGTGCTGGCAGTCTCGGATGACCTGAGCAGAGCTCATACCAACAGGCTTATTTATAGCTACAAAAGTCGGGTTGCATTAGTATGCGCCGTGGGGCAAAGGATGGCCAGGTCGTGGAAATAAACATACCGAATACGCCATCGAGAACAGGGCGCGACGCTGCCATCTTGAGTAATTGCGCTGCACCTCTCATTCGCAAGGTAGAGCGGGGAGATCCAATGCGATTCTGCAGGAGCAAGAAATCGCAGACGGCTGGCTACCAGACTGGCGTAGATACCAGCAGCCGAGTTGGTTTTTAGACCAACAAGGAAGTTTGCGCAGGGCAATCACCTAAATCTGGTGCCAGAAAGGTGATTATATGCGGCGCAATTATGTGCCAGTAAAAGCGCAACGGTTGAAGGCAACAGTCCGACTCAGAGAATTTACCAAAGAAAAGTTAAAGCTTCCCGTCGCGGCAGAGGGAAGGTCCCACCGGCTGGACAAAAAAAAAGCCAGGGCCTTACTACTAGGTCTTATCGCTATCGATTGGCGGTCGCGGTTCCAGTACCCTCCCAAACCTCTATAACGGACCCGCTCTTATTTATCCCTGTTAGACAGTTCAAGTCGCAGTACTTGGTGAATGGCGGTTCATCTGTAAGAGCAACTGACTTGGAGCTTGATTCCCTCCATGCCAAGTAGAGCTACACAACAGGCTGACAGGCCATGGGATGAATATCCCAACGTTCCAGCTTCTCGCCTATTAAGGCAAGGAATCCCATTCCGTCCATTCCCTCTTAGCTCCATTGAAGGCAGTCGCGTGGGGCTCGGCCCATTAAGATCCAACGCGCCGCATCGCGCTTGTTACCCGCGAATTGATGCGACTACCACCTACTTCTCACTTTAATGCCATACCCTCCACGATAATCCACCACCATCTTATGGCCATATGTCTTGGCCCTACCACTGCCGATCCATGTCGTTAATCGCCTCTCAATACCATCACGACGACCCCTACAACTCAGAAAGCCAATCTTATTTACCTGCAGCCTCTTTGAACCATTAATACAACCAAGGCACATTTTGCATGCTTCACGAGCCGCCCCCACAGTCATGGCTGGCCGTCGGAAATCAAGGGCGACCTCGAACTCAACGGTGTCGACCGTTGACGAAGATGCCTTGCGCTTCAGAAAAGAAAACACCATCCTGAAGCCTGCTTATCCCCCAGACGAGAAATTGAGCGACAACTGGCCATGTTTTCTCCTCGAGGACGCTGTCGTCTACGATAGCCGGGGCGAAACAGCCAGCGTGCTCCATGTCGACTTTGAAGGCCCATACGTCATTCGTGGTCGCCTGAACATTGAGCAAGACCAAAACATATACCGTAAGCCTGCCATCAGAGTTTGTTTTAAGAACCAAGGCTCACATTATCATGTCATTCCAGTACAAAAAGGGCACGCCAAAGACAAATCCGCCTACATCGAAATCCCGAAATCAACATCCTACTCAATCGGCGTCAATGATGAAGATGTTCCTGTCATATGGGCACAGGGAAATTCAGGATGGTTTGAGATCGCTCCGTCGGACAAATACACATCCATGGCGAGGGCCATGTTCGAGGCCGTTATCCTTCACTACAACATCATTGCCCAGTACGAGGCAGAGTTGACGAGGACCAAAGAAGAGGAGAAGAAAAAGCCAAAGAATAAACAAAAAAAGCTACAACTCAAGGATATCACCCTAGATATCGACAATGTGCTCTTTCACTATGCTGTGGCTGTTGGCGATGGCGTCACCCACGAAGAAGCAATCCAAAGATGCAAGACACATGCCCTGTTCCTTTTGTGGCAGTTCCCTAAGCATACTCAGTTCTACAATTGGCTCAGTGGACAGGTACCAGACGTTTTACTGCGTGTAAACAGTAAGCTCAATATTGCGACAGGCGCTACAAAACCAGAACCAGAGAGGCGCGCTTCGCGACAGAAGACTTCAGAGTCTGACTTGGTTGAGCCCAAACCCAAGGGGAAAGGGAAGGCTATGGAGAGCCAACCCGCACCAAGGAGTCTCCGCAGCAGCCAACAGGTTGAATCGCCTGTGGTTGATTTGGTTGATTTGACTAGTGATGACCAAAAACCTTCCAGGACACGAGCAAATAAAGGCAAACAAAGGTCAACGCCAGACAACAAGACGAACCCTGAAGCACCTGTTGATGTAGAAATGCGCGACTTTGCACAGTCGGAGATGGCATTACGACCGCGCACTCCTGCACATCAGACGCCACAGTTAGAGCCCGGTCTGCCAACGCTACTTGATGTTCTTAATGAAGAACGAGCTAAGATACTGGAAGACTTGAGCCACGGTAAAGGGAAGAAGCATCCCGACGATATGAATCATGGGACTTGGCAGACGAGAGTTTACATGTCTTGCAAAGTACAGAACTACCAGGCCAAGGAAGAAATATTCACCTACTTTGCAAAGGACTTAGCACACAGCTTAGGTCCGGAGTGGCACAAGAGTGGGCTATACAAATGGGCCAAGGACAATGCGAAGTCGAGGCCTACCCTTCAGCACATCACTGAGCAAGATATATTGGCTCTAACAAGACGTCAGAAGGCACCCGAAAGAGCGAAGCCGAACCGCTCAGCTGCGACTGTGGCCGAAACTAGTGGGAAGGTTCCCATCCGAAGCGGTCGTCCAACTCCAAAGTCTGCAGGATTACGCCCATCATTGGGAGGCAAAAAGCGCCCAAGAGGCATGGATAGTGACGACGATATGGACCTTGATGATGGACCGGTCAAGAAAACGGCGAAGACATCCGAGTTCTTCACAGACTTGGAAAACCAGGAATTGGACGATTCGGAGGCTTCTGAAGACGAACCCCTCGAGAGTAGTGGTATGAAGGCGCTAACACGTATTGCCATCCATGCTGAGAGGATACCTTCAATGAAACCGCAGGGGCCCAATCAGACCTGGACCTGCCAAGAGCCCGATTGCGAGTACTTGGTTCGTAGTGCTGATGAAGAGGAAGGCCAAGATCTCATCCGAAAGCATTTCGACGCACACGAAAAGGAGGCAAGCGATGAGTACAAGGAGCGCGAACTCAACAAGATTAACCTCGCCATGGCAGAGGGTGAACGAGGACATATGCCTATAAAGTATGCTTACATCCCCCCTTTCCTTATTCAAGTTTACTTTCCCCCTTCTGCTTGATCGTTTCACCCATTACCCACCTACAAGACCGGGACTTCAAGCAGATCAGCGATGACGAAGTGGCCATATTACGTTTGACTTCTCGTTGCTTCCTATTCTGGGACATTGGCTTAATCGGCAGCGCTGGCTATGACACCACACCCCTCAACCATATTTGCTTTGTTCTCCTTTCCACATACCCTCAGACATCAACCATCTTACATTCATTCGACTAACGCCAACATCTAGCCATCTTCTCGACAAGATTCGCCGTACAGGCGAGCAAAAGAGTCAAGTGAAGATTGGCGACCGTGTCGTCCCGCAGCCCATCAAGCGCTCCTTGCTGATTTGATCGACAAGGAGTTGTTCAGCATGTTTCTGGGAGCAAGCCGTCGAATACTTTTGGTGTCTTTCATTTATGTTCTCCTCTTCACGTTTACGTTTTTATGCGCATGATACCTCTTATCACGAAACTGGCACCGGCCACACATGGCAGACACGCATTCAGGACGGTGGGCGAATATACGGAGTTCCCGGCGTTACGGACTTATAGACATGCAATGGCCATGATTGCCGTTTGCCAGGTTGGCATTTTGCTTTCTCGGTTTCGACTTTGGCCCAGAGTGGCCTCGCAGTACTTTCCCTAGAAGCTCAAGGTTTATTGCGAGGAAACGTCAAAAAGGGCCCAGCGAGGGCACGTTGGCCACAGGGTTCTCGGCGCGTAGCCAGACTTAAGACAGATACAACCGTCACATAGAAAGGTTCCCGGAGGAAGGTGTTGCCATGCGAGGGCTTCTTTAGTGAGATAAATATGCCACTACCCCGAGTCGAACAGACACGGTAAACCGACAGGCGTAGATATCTCGCACACGAATGAAGAAACCTTCAAAAGCGATTGATCATATCTTGTGTGTAGCATGTCTCGAGTTCTCGTATTTTCGTATGGCTTATGTGCGAAAGAATCGACACCCTTGTCCTTGAAACCCCTTAAATGCCAGGGATGTTTACTTCGTCTATGTGTGCATTTTTAGTTGTACGTTTCATTGCTGAAAAGTACAATCTGCCTAGTTCACCCATTTGCACTTTTAGTTGCTTACTACAAGTTCAATTTGCATATGCACTTTTGGCCGCTCAAAAGTACAATAGTATTATCCGCTGACAATTGCTATTTGATCTAGGCTTAGCGCTTACTTGCTGTAATGCATTGACCTCGTAGCTCTATCTTCTTTTCCGCGTCGAAGAGAGAAAAAGCAGCTTCCACACCCGCTTGCTAACGTGCTCGAATCTCCTTATCTATATGCAGACGGAGAGACCACACATGTCCTTCTTACGGCTTGGCTCTCCCCTTCCCCTAGGCGTGTACATTAATTCGTATTGGACTGCATTTTTCCTACCACCAACGCCTTCGCCTAAAGATTCTTGGTCTGCCATTGATTATCTGCCACTGATTGCTATGTCACGAACCAAGTGCGGGACTGTCAATGTCCTCTACGCAAGTTTTCTGGGTACACTCATGGACCTGTCAAATGGATCTCCATCATCGGAGCCCCTCTTGTCTGGGCTCGATGAAGCCCATCGTCGAGGTGCACGATGGCGGTCTCCACCCAGTTCACGCTATCTTCTGGCGGCGAGATAGGCCACTGCATGTTCCCACACCTTGCGGTCGTTGGCGGGGACTTGCTCGTTGCCAAGTGTCTTGATACCTTCGTTGAGTGCGACAAAGAAGGCGTCGGCAATCTTCAGGTCCTTGTGGAGGTCCGTAGCATACGGTACGAATTTTGCTGGGAAATCCGCCCGTTTACTAGCCTTGACCTCAGGCGAGTCCGAAGGCTGAATATCATCTAACAGCGTCTTAATGGCAATACCCAGAGCAACGTCCGTATCCATCAAGAAAGGGAGCCTATTCATGTATTAGGTTAGTATCCTCATCTTCGTCATATCCGCTTCATGGTTGCGAGTGGGTTCTTCTTACCTGTGGCCAATGCTCAGATAATCGCTCCGATCTTTTTTCCCCTGACCGTGGAGAAGAAGTGACGTGACAATAGCCTCCACAAGATCACGGTTCGCTTCCCGAATAGATGAACTCAACGAGCGGAAATGCAAGAAGTTCTTGCTCAATGGTCCAGTGTAGCCATTGGCTTCGTGGTGTAGCTTCAGTAGAATGGCGCAACGACTAATCAGAAGCAAGCTCGCCTTGTCTTGGTCACTACCGTTCATCGGCAACCCGTTAAGTTCCGGATGCTGGTTACGAGTGTGTAACAAGTCGAGGCGGATGAGTTCATAAGCAAGCAGAACAGCATCGGCCAAGCTGTCTTCTGGGTTCTGGTCGGCTACCGAGGCTACAGCGTCGAGAGACTTTGCTAAAGCCTCTCCCCACACTGTGAGTTGGTGGCTGTCGTTGACATAACCCCGTAGGTGGAGGAAGCGCCAGATAACCATTGACGCAACCATGTCATCGGAATCAATACCCTTGATCTTCTCCTTGCTGATTGTTGCCTTGGCAAATTCAGCATTCTTCAGCGCAGAGACCTCGAACAGGATGGAACCATGCTTGGCGTTCGGGAAGTGTTGTTTGACAACATCCTCCTTGACAGACCACGTGTTGGCCTGCTCGATCGCCTTGTTACCCGAGCTGCGATAATCGATAGCATGAGAGTACTTGTCGTCGAACCAGGTCTTGACGTTGACGGGCTTGAACTGGATGCCACGATTCAGGCGCGGCATAATGAGACCCAGAGTCTGTTCTCTCAGTGGCATCAGTTGTGTTGTGACCAACTTCTTGTACTCGGGAGATGGGACGCCGTCCAGAGTCGGTGGGACAATAATTTGGCCGTGGGTAATCCAGCTGGGAACTCTAGCACCAATGAGGCCAGTGTTGAGGTAATGGAACAACTCTGCGGGTAGCTGGTAGCCAAGATATTCGTAGTTGTCCTTCGTCAGTGTATCAAAGTTGTGGACTTTGGGCTCGCCAGCCTCGGTGATGTAGATGAAGTGATCAATCGTCATACGGGCCTTGTGGTACTTCTTAAGCCAATTAGGGTCCTTTTTCTGGAGAATGTCACCGAAGGAAGCGCATGCAGTTGCAATGAGCTTGTCCGAGGTTCGCAGCATGTTAACAGCATCTATGACATGAGCCGGCTGGCGCGGGGTGATGCCAGTATCCTCCAGGGGCGGGAACGACGGCAAAAACGAAGTCCCCCGCATCAAAAGAGCATCAACGAACATGTGCTCGCTGACGTTGAGGCTCTTGATGATGTTCTTCTTTGACAGTGCAGTGAACTTTCCAGTCTCCCAGTCGATGGAGCGAATGATCCAGTCCTTGATTGGGTACAACAGAAGTTCCTGCGATCCCATGATGCCTGAGCACTGTTCCGATTCGATCATGTCGAAATAGGTGAGCTGTAGAGGTGAGCAAAGGGACTAGCGCGTGTTGGGGGAGCTTCACCCATTACTCACCTGAGCGCACGCATTGAACGGGGGCACTAAGAAGTGCAGTCCGCGCTTCTTCAGGATGCCCTGGAGCAGAGGGAATAGGTTCTGGACGGGATATGCTCCTCGGCTCGTACCAAAAGCAGCAACGGCCGAATGAGCCTCGCTCTTGAAGTAGAGATCCCAAGCCTCGTCCGTCTTGGTGTTGGCCTTCTTGCCTCTCTGCACTGAGACCTCATCTTGTCCTTCGACAGCCTGGCCGTTGAAGATGAAGAAGGGAATTGTCTTGTTGGTTTGCCAGCTATCCAGATCAACGTCAATGTGGCTCTCGATACCGGTCAAACCTCCGAGGGCTGGGAGTAGTGGCTCGTGGAAAGGGACGTTGTCGAGGAAAAGCTGGAGGTAGTATGACGCATCGACCGCGACGGCATTGTCCTTGAGCTGAGATATATCGGCGGTTCTACCATTATCACAAGGTCAGAGAAGAGCGAAACGCTAGCAGGACGGGGTTTGACTTACTGGGCTTGATCATTGATCCATTGATCGTCGTATTGGACCGATACTGGATATCAGGGTCAGCCAGTCTGAATGGGCAAGGGTGTGCGTCTACAAGTATGCGCCTGCTCGGATTTCCCACCCCAGCGCAAGGAACCGCGCAGCACAAGACGATGCCGGGCGAGGCATGGGACACCACAAGCAACGTTGCCACTTGACAAGTTGCAGGGAGCTTCAGCCTGCCTGGTACCGCAACAGGCAGTGCCACTAGCGAAGCCTTGTGGTAGCGAGCTTGTTCCGCAAGACCAGGTGTAGTTTGCGCCGAGGGAATGAAAGGGAGTGCCGGCGCTGGCCTTGCCGCGGCCCAGTTGCGCCAACGGAAACTGCTTACCGGAAGGCATTTTGGCCATGATGGCAGCTAAGTAGCTGTGCCAGGTGGAATCCGGCCAACAAAGCAGCTATATGCACCGCAGTTGTTGTCGCCGAATGTTGTCGGGCTTGTTGCTTTGGAGGTGATTCGGAGTTGAGGCTGAAGCTCCAGACTGGAGCTGGAGATCGGAAACGTGGTGCGGAGGGGAGGAGAGTTCGGGAGGAACAATGGACACGGAGCTGGGCCGGTCTAAAAACAAAACAATAGCCAATTCAAGTCAAGTCCTGTTGTCTCAGGGAAAAGGAGAGGTTTAGAAAAAGAACTGCAAAATGCAGCTTCAAAGCTGGGAATGGAAAGTGGCGGAGGATTGTCGTGTTACCTCCCTCACACGACTTTCACAAGTAACAAGCAACCTAACCTACTTAGAGACGGGATCGCATGGGGGGGAGGCGGCAGGACGGGGGTCTAAGAAGATGGACATGGACCCTTTCCAAGCGGCTCCAAAAAAAGAAGCCGGCCAATGTTGGTGTGAGAAGTTAGGTGCGGGTAACTTGTGTTGTACCTCTGTTTGTTTGACCCCTGTTCACGTAAGGTACCGCACTCAAATTGGGGGAGAGAGGCACGCCAAGACCTAACACCAAATCAATCAGTGCACGGTTTTAGTTTATGAGCACCAGGCACAGCACCGAGGGGTCAAAATGCCACTGCCAGATAGAGGTCCGATTTGGGGGACAAAACACCAGTACTCCCTTCCCCCACCTGTCAGCTGTGCTCATGATGATGTATTCACATGAGTAGGATGCGGCAGGCAATCGGCACTCATATGAGCAACTTTGAAGTGCTCAAAGAGATAAGCCAAGTGCCAAGGACTATGTACCTATATTTTGGGTGGCGGCAAAAACAGTCAAACAGATCAAATATGTACCATACGTATACTAATAAATGTTGCCGATATACTCGGGTCTAATACTTATCGATTGCAAGAGCTGATAACTTCTTTGTCGCCTTCTTCAATTGACTGCACCGTGAACGATTCATTCTGACCATTCTGGAGATTCTGTGTCGGGTCTAACTACCGAACTTACGGGTGGTTCCATGAGAGGTAATACGTAACTTCCTGGGATATTGTGATCAATACAATCCCCGTCCTTATCACTAACCACCACCATCCTGGCTGGTGGGTATCTACATAGGTAGCTCGTCTATTCAGCGTGGTGGTGTCGGCAGCAACTTTATATTTCAACAACAGCTATACAGACCGAGCTTTCTTCTATGCACTTGATCTAAAACTCGTGGAAACTACCACCGCCACAACCATGGCTACTACAACGCCCGCTATCCCCATCATTGACATCTCCGCCGCCGGAACTGCCGAGCTCGACGTAGCCAAGGCCCTCGTTGACGCCGCCGCCGAGCATGGGTTTGTTTATATCAAAAACACCGGAAAGGACATAACAGCACAACAGATCAGCAATGCCTTCGACCTGGTGCGTCTAGCATGAACCTCACTGACAGTTACTTGAAATGACAAAAGTGATCGTCTAACCTGCCTATCCACTAGTCCCGCGCCCTCTTCGCCTCCCCTCTAGAGGAGAAGCGCAAGTGCACCATCCAGAAGAACAACCAGGGCTGGTCCGGCATGCACACCGAGACCCTGGACCCGTCCTCGCAGCGCGTGGGCGACTACAAAGAAGCCTTCAACTTCGGCCCCTTCACCCCCGCGCACGAGGCCCAGCAGCCCCTACCGGGCACCCTGTCCACCTCTCAAGTAACCGAGATCGCGCAGTTCCGGTCCGCCTGCCATAGCCTATGCGAGCGGCTGCTGCACCTCTTCGGCGTCGGTCTCGGCGTGACCCCGCCCGACTTCTTCGCCGCCTCGCACGCGCCGGGCCGGCCCTCGGGCTCCATCCTGCGCTTCCTGTACTACCCGGCCCCGGCCGCGGTCACGACCTCGACGCCGATCGAAGCGGGCGAAGTCCGGGCCGGCGCGCACTCGGACTACGGCTCCGTGACGCTGCTCTTCCGGCTGCGGGGCCAAGCCGGCCTCGAGATCCAGACGCGCGCGGGCGCCTGGGAGCCCGTCCCCGTGTGCCCCCCGGGGACCGAGGACGACCCCTCGCCGCCCATCCTCGTCAACATCGGCGACCTGCTCTCGTACTGGACCAACGGCCTGCTGCGCAGCACCGTGCACCGCGTCACGTTCGAGGGCGACGGCAGCGGCGGCAAGAAGGTGGCGGGCGAGTCCAACAGCGAGCCGCGGTACAGTCTTGTCTACTTCTGCCACCCGACCAACGACACCCAGTTGACCGCCGTGCCCAGTGAGAGGGTGAAAGAGTTCAAGGGTGGGCTGGCCGAGGCCAACGATGGAAACCCATATGCGGAGCGCAAAGTCATGACCGCCGATGAGCACCTGAAGATGAGATTGCAAGCTACATATCTACAGATGTATGAAGACGATGGCAAGACAGCGTAGCTGCCACCCCCAAGTTAGGTTATGCAGAATAAAGTAAAATCGAGATGGGACTGGCCTCATTTTCAAAGATGTTCATGGTCATGCGGTGCAGCCATTGCCGCCCCTTGGGTATCTATCTATCCTATGCAAATGAAATCAATGCGACGCGATGCACAGTGCTCCATGCCTTTTCCAATACCATATGCGTCCACCCCTTATTGAAAACCCAATGCTTTTGAAAATGCCCAAATGCTCCAGTCATACGATCCCGACATATCGTTGTCTCCACGGATCGGGGCCCTTCTGTACAACCCCTGCCTCAATGTTGGCAAAATCTTCCAATATCTTCCAGTCATAGACTGCCACCCATTCACGTCGCCCCTTCCTCCTTTCAAGACCTGCTTTCTCAATGCGCTTGAGAAACTCGTGCGTTGCTTCGGGACGTCGGGTCTCTACCAAGCAGATTTTGCGCACCCGGCTGGCCTTGACACTACGTTGTGTCTGCCCTGGCGCATCAGAAGAGACCCGTGGCGAGCTCGAGAAAGAAGTCCTTGAGCTTGATGGTCTCCGTTTCCATGCTTCAGGGTCAAGCTCGAAATCGACAATACCGTGAACCTTTAACAGGTCCTCGGTAACCCAAGCATAGTTACTGATACACGGGGCAAGTAGAATAGCCGAGTTCTTGAATGCGCATTCGGATCCCTTGTGAGCACATTCTCCTCGCACTTGTGCTTCCGTATTAATACCAGAAGGCATTGACTTTTCTGGGCCCTCGCTCCGTGGAGTGGACGCACGTTGTGGCGGCGAAGACGGCATCTCATTTGCCGTGTGGAAGGAACCCGCCGCTGATGAGGCAACACCATTCTGGCCCATTGGTGACGATGGTATAGGTTGGTGTCGAGTTCTAGCGAACAGGGAGGGCGCATCCTGGAAGGCAGGCCTTTGGTTTGCAGGTGACTTTTCTCCGCCTATGCTACCGAGCGGCCGACGATCACGCGGTGGCCATGACTGAGAGCTGGTAGATGATGGCTTATTTGGATAAGAATTCTCATCTTGAATGCTGACAGGCCCTCGCTGTTTCTTGGGGATATTACTACCATCAAGCGTCTCTGCTGTTCGTTTCCCTAGTCTCGGCCCAGCATCATGACTGACAGCATCTGTTGGGATAGCTGATTCTTTGATCTCAATAGCTGAGGATCTAGGTGGGGTGGCTAATCCCACAGATGGTCTGACGGGTTTATGTCCGGGTGTATTCTGGGGTGTCAGCTCAGCCATGGGTTCTTGAGCTATACTAATAAGTCTGTCGTTTCTGGTTGGCTTGGCAGGGGATGGGCTTGGTAGGGTACTGCTCGAGACACAGGACGAGACAGTTTCCTGGCTAAGCTCATCAACTGCTCGACCCCGCGGATCGGCTTTCTCCAAAGCAGATATCCAGTGACGCATTTCCTGGCTATCTTCCAACTCGGGTGCCTCAGTGGCAGTGCAAGCCGCCTGTTGAAGTTCAGCAAAACTAATCGTATCAAGATACGATCTGTCAAAGTGTATCTTGCTGACGTATGGAAACCGCATGCTCCAAGATCGGGAATTTGACTCTTTGTCGAATGAAAAGCATCTCATATCGAACACGGGTGGGTTCAAAAAGACTTCCGTTGGTTTTGTGCTGTTCCCTGTCCCGCTGAAGTCCAAGGCGAACGACTTGTTATCGTCGAAGGGGACTGCTCGAGGCTCACACTGTGCCCGCAACGTCTGGAGCAGAGTCTCGGGAAGTTCTACTATGTTTGTGACAACGAACATCGGCTTCTCGCTCCTAGCTCGTGCGGCATCTCTGTTCTTAAGGCAACCGATAAAGAAGTGCGTCCACTTCAAGTTGGGAATCTTGTAAGATTTCGCTTTGACCGGTTCATACGATGCTCCGATGACAGCGAAATCCCCGACATCTCCCCAACCCTGTACGTACTCCTTCTTGAGCTTAATGACACAGGAACCAAACCGACTTTGGCGGATCCCAAAGTCGAAGTACGGCTCGTCAGGTTTCAAAACGAGACCTTCGCCCTTCGCCACAATGCATTTTGCAAAAGCCTCCCGCAACGCAGACGCCGCCGAATGTCGTGAAAAGGATATTATCTGCCGTTGGACAATTTCGGCGTACCCTTTTCGGCATGTGATGAGCCGCTCAAGGCGCTTAACGCGCTCGGAGTGCTTCATTCCCAGCATCGACTGAGTGTCTAACATGAGGATATCGTAATAAATTATCATAAGATGCTCATAATCGTGTCGTCTAATACGTGTTAGCTATTGGAACATCCCAAAGAGCGACGTACTTACTGTGAATCATTTTTATTTCCGATATAGGAACCAGAGCGTGATACATGCTTGCGAATTTTATGGAATGGAAGTATTTTGTTATCCTGTCTCCGGTCAGTACAAGGAAACCTGTAAGTACGGAAGCAATGTACCTTAGTACTATATACTACAAGCTCGCCTTCAAGAATGCATCCCGTTTTAATAGGACAACCCTGCTGTCCTAATTGTAGGGAGTCACTAATGGCACTGCGTCATGGTTAGCTGTCATTACCATATGCGAGAGTTTAAGGGAGACTAACGGGTGAAGCCTTCGCCTGTCTTGGGTACTGTCCTTGCCACTCTTGGAGAAGATCTGGATTGGTGTGTTTCGGTTACTCGAATCAACATGAATCTGGCAGTACTCCCCATCAATCTTCTGCTCGCAGCTTACTTGCCGCCTGCCAATGATATCTAGGCAGTTCTTGATGCTTCTGGCCTTAAGCCATGGCGGCCGACCAACCTTGGTACCCAGGGCGGGTTTCAGAAGGGAGGCGATGGCTTTTGTGTCACTCTGTGACGGGTCGATATGTTGCAAAAAGTCGGTTGCTACCTGCAGATCATCTCTTACTTTCAGCATCCGGGGTAGCAGAGCATGGTAAGCACGAAGAACGACGCGTTCTTCGAGAACGATCGGTTGATAGTTCTTCAAGATCAACCTAGTGAACCACTTGGCATCCCGCGGACTGAGGCGATTGAAGAACTGTCCCAATACATGATTCTCTGACTGCGGATTGCGATCCGTGTTCGAGGCCCTGATGGCTGGAGAGCTGAACCGGCATCCGGCTGCGACTCTCGTGAGCACCTCGTCGAGATCCTCCACAATAACCTCTCTTTCGGGATGCGTAGAATTTGGCTGTGGCCATATATTAGTTCTTGCTCGTCACGCAAGGAAAGCGCATTCAACACGGAGACTGGGGCGCATGGCTGTTGCAGGACTTACCGCGCGACTCAGAATGCTCTCTACACAATCACCCAGATCAACACCTTGCCCTGGTGTCTTGTATCTGCGCAACTCCTTCACCCGGGAGCTGCCCAAAATCAAAGCCTGGCCAACGATGCTCTCCAGTCGCGTTGTTTGGATTCCGTACACGCGATCGGTCCTGCGCTCCGGCAAAAGCGTAGAAATGACGGCACAGCCATTCACAGTCGGCGCATCAAGACGGATACGGTGTTCCTGAAACCAGCGCTCGATAATTGCACGGCTTGGCGTTTTCTCTTTACTGGTCGAACGCGCTTCATCTTCCAGTTGCTGCAAGAGATCGCAGACAAATTTATAAGGAAACGGCATGGTTCGTAAATAAATCGCCGATCATGGCGAGCGAATGAGATGGAGCGAGAGTTGAGAGAAGCAAAGAAAGCGACTAGGGACGCAAATAACAATGCATCGCAGGCCAAAAAGTACATTTGCCGCACACCATGCAAGACGTGGTCAGAAAAAGAGACGACCCTCGCTTACGATGATGCCTAGCAAATCCCTTTGTTCATGTGATGTGTCAAAGGCATCCCTCCAAAATGCTGCAGCTATTCATGCACATTGATGTTAAAAGATCTGAGACGCGTTTTATTAACCAGCCCCGCGTTAAGTGCTTTGCTACCACCAAAAGACATCAACGTGGGGCTCTAAAATAGTGCATGTTAGTGAGTTTGCAGCAGCAGGCAAACTCTCCGTCCAGAAGAAGAATTCAATGCCACTACTCCGTACAACTTGACAATCACCACACTTGCTATTTAACCTTCTTGTATTAAGTGAACGGGGATGTTTTTTCTGGTAACACGGGGTTTTCACAGAGTGAGCACCGTTTGGCGCAATTAGCAATCATGAATATGAACAGCCAAATAGGGTACATTTCAGCAGTGCTGTAAATATGGTTTTACTAACATATTAGATTTGGAAACTTGAAAAAGGCGAAAGCTTTCAACCGATAACAGTGCATCGAATTCTCACTCTCTCATCTCATACAATTGCTAGATGCAATCTGAAAAATTTAATTTGATCCATCGTTTGCAATGAAGGTGGCTTTGAAGCTGGTACCGTTGATGCAACATGGTCACTTCACAACCATCAATGTGCTCATAACAGCATGTTGGGCTAGTTGGCTGTCTGGTTTGGAGCTGCTAGACTTTGTGTTATATGCAGCTCTAAAAGCTAATTTTGGTACATACAACCATATCCTGCTGAATACTAGGGATCCCTTCCACTCTCCCATATATAAGCAGCAGAGAGAGCTTAGAGAGAGATATTACTGACAGGAGACGGGGCTCGACCGTTTTCCCTATCCGGCCTTCTGAGACGACCATTGAAGGTATGCTGCTTCGTCCGTCATCCGCTCTAGGAGGCCTGACCATGATAAATGGGTAGATAGACAAGTATAAATAGATTGCTCACATACATATATGCGGTTTAGGCGCAGCTTGCGACCGAGGCCTGGCGTGGTTCTGCAGCGCCTTTTCCACGAACCGGCGGGAGCCGTCGTTGGGGAACCAAGTCACCTCGGACGCCGACGGGCTGGCAAAGGGGTCTTCCATAGGGCGCCGCCGGCGATCTGGCCCGTCTGGCCGTCGACCACCTTCTGCCAGTACATGGTCTTGTCGTGGGTGTTCCAAAGCTTCAGTCGGGCCGCCGCCTCCTCGATGGCCGCTTCCGCGCCGCCGCCCCGGTGCCGTGGGTGGGGAAGAAGACGTGGAAGAAGGGCTGCGGCGGGTCTTCGTAGGATTCGAAGAGGCACCGGGCCACGGCGGGGAAGTCCATCTCGGGGTCGACGTCTTGTAGCTTGAGGGTCATGACCGCAATGAAGGGCTTTCAATAAGGTGGATGGGAAGCTTGGATGGCTACGGGAAGATGTTCCCGATGTTGATTCATCCTTGGGGCTATCAAAGTATTGGCAAGAAAGGGGAGTCATGCTGCACCTGCAACATACCACTTCATTATTTAAGTGTTATAGTTAAACGACAGGGCACACAGTTATCCCAGTGGGGGATGGGCTCTCCCCTTTGCTTCCGACCACCCTGGCCGCATGATTTCCATGCATTCACGGAAGCTGTCAGACTCCCCAACTGTCCTTGGCCCCTCCACGCCTGCAGTCGTCTATGCAACGGTTTCCTCATATGGATAGCCTTTCAACGTGCCGAACAGTACACGGAACGAATAGACTCGCGGGTGGTATTATTATCTTGTGCTTCTTAATTCATACGTATTTGTTCAAAGTCCTGCTTGGAAAAGGCCGCTCATCTCTCGATGTTGGTTGGCTTAAAATTATTGTAATCTTTCCCCTTTTTGGAACCAATCTGCGACCTGAACAAGTCACACGAATACGGCCTCTGGCGAGCATTTAGGACTTAGAAGGCCATGGTGAGCACTTTGACACAGCAATATATTGTCTGCCCTAATTTCCTCCTCTTCAGACACACTGAGCTAGATAAAGGCTCGAGATAGGAGACCACTATGGTAGGGGTTCCAGGACTCAGTAAAGGGTACGTGCTTACTTTACTAACCTGGAAGTCTAATAACTATACTTGAATACTGATCCTCTGCATTAGATGTAAAACGTGTCGCAAGCGCAGGGTCAAGTGTGGTGAGTCGCTCCACGAAGACCCTCATAGGGGATGAAATCGCTCCTAATAGAACTTTGAAGACGAAACCAAGCTCACCTGCGACCGTTGTAGAAGAGGCGGGTTTGACTGTCTTGGATACGCTCGGGGTACGGAATGGCGCCATACATTTCAAGCAACCTTGTCAACTTCGGCCGGATGGAGCGGTTGGCGCCCCTGAGATACAAAGGCCACGTCGAGTACAGCGACTGCCTAGGTCTTCTTGCTCGCGAGCTCGCAGAAAGGGGTCTGCGGGGTGGCCAACACTTGCTCGTGCCTATCCTGATGCTCCTGACCGGCGCCGTCTTCTATCCGTACCGCAACTGGGAGGCGTTCCTCGTGGCGCAACCAGGGCGGCAGCTCGGATCGGACCAATGGTCCAACTCCATCGAGATGGACCGCTTGGCGGCCAAGAGTCACTGGTCGGCCATGGCTCGTATACTCTACTTGTGCGGGCCTGAGGCCTTTCAAGAAGGCATCCTTCCTAGAGTTTTCGAATGTGCGCGGGCGACAATGGTAAGTATTTCTTCTCTATTTTCTTTATTCATGTAAGCAACTATTGTCATGAGCGCATAGTTAAGCCTCCGATGGACACATTCTAGATTATCCCGGCCCTCTATACGAGGACTCGTCTTTTTCTAGACGAAGTTCGATGGACCACGACACCTTGGGCACTGGGTCCCGCGTCCAAGCCCGAGCAGGCCAAGCTTCTCGACAGCCTCACCGTAGTCCCTGGGTTACTCGAGGACTCGAAGACGATAGAGAACCTAGATCGCCGCAAAATGAATCCCGAGGAGCTAGATCACCACCATGTCCTCAAAGAGGCACTCGACCACCGAACCCGTACTCAAATCAATGCGTTGTACCGCTGGCGCGTCGCCTGGCAGAACAGATTCGCCAGCTCCGTCACACTGGGGACCGACTTGCGGGTCTATAGCGCAATGCCTGAGTTAGACCGAAGAGGCTAGGCTCTAGCTAATAGGAGGTCGTCGAAAGTTGCAGGGTATGCTAAACTGGATATACACTCGTTATTTACACTTGATTTTAATTGTATTCGTCTAGCAATACGTCCAGTTATTCTGTTATTATAGTAATCGATTCTGCCAAGTTTACCAAACCCTTACCGTTGGTTAGAATTAGGTATGGATACATGTAGATGTATGCATCGATTACTGCACACAATGAACCAGATACTACTCCAACAAGCCCCTTACCTCAAAGCTACTGCGCTGTACAATGCAACTGATGAACAAAAATACACCTGGGATTAGAGATGCTTTAATATACTTCCCAGTCCGGGCATCTGGCAGTCGCTATCATTGGCCGGTAACACCAGACTCAATTGATGTGCTTGCATCCAATGTCATAGGTACCGTTCGACAGGTCATGTATGTTCAAAGGTACTTAATCATTTTATGTGTAGGTGGTTGAAACAAGGTGCCAACAATACTTAAGCAACTCAGGATGTTTACGTGACATCCAACATCCAACATCCAACAGACACCCAACGCCCAACGCCCAACGCCTCAAGTCTCCCCTCCGTCACTGCTAAATTGTCACTTCGTCTCCCCGAATCCTTCCATATACGTGTCAGCAACAGAGAGCAACACGACAAAGAACATGCCCGAGAAAAGGTGCTCCGGAGTCGACTGCGACAAGGAAGCCGGGTCTTTGCAATGCCCTACCTGCCTGAACCAGGACATCCAGGGCAGTTACTTCTGCTCCCAGGACTGCTTCAAGCGGAATTGGGTACGCTGAATTATGTGCCCGTCGATTCGATTTCGATTGAGGATTGACCTTTGCTGTCTTCCAGGCCACACACAAGACCGTTCACAAGACACAAAATGGCAAGTCATGCACCTAGTTTACTTACCGGTACTGCATGTACAAAACCACTTTAGCTTTCGTCTGACTTCTACAGGTAATTCCACAACTTACAATCCCTTCCCGGACTACCCATATACGGGCTCCGTCAGACCGGTATATCCACTTTCCCCGCGACGGCCTGTCCCCAAGTCCGTCAAGCATCCCGACTGGGCCGACACTGGTGTTTCGAAGCGGGAGATTCGCCTCAATCGGTCCAAGTGGGACTTCTTAGATTTGAAGGGACAGGAGGATATGCGCAAAGTGCGCAGGCATGCGCGGGAAGTCCTGGATATAACGGCTGAGGCTATGAAGCCCGGCGTCACCACCGACTACCTGGATGAAGTATGCCACAATGCTTGCGTAGAACGAGAGGTAAGTGAGTGAGGCTCAGACCCGCGCATTGATTGTCGCATCACCACACCGAAGTCTGAGCACCGCCGATACGCACCGCCGCCAGTCATATCCTTCTCCGCTCAACTATAATCACTTTCCCAAGTCTCTGTGAACCTCTCCCAACGAGGTGGCATGCCACGGAATTCCCGATCAGCGGGTTCTTATTGACGGCGACATTCTCAACCTCGATATTTCTCTCTACCACGGCGGCTACCACGCCGGCCTGAACGAGACCTACTACGTCGGCGACCAAGCCCAAGCCGACTCGGACGCCGTCCGGCTCGTGGAAACCACGCGCGAGGCTTTGGACATGGCCATGGAGATGGTCAAGCCGGGCGTCCCCATTCGCGAGTTCGGCAAGATCATTGAGAAGCATGCGGCCTCTAGGAACCTGGCCGTGGTTAAGACGTGGGGTGGCCACGGCATCCATTCCGAATTCCACCCTCCTCCTTGGATCCCCCACTACGCCAAGAACAAGGCAGCAGGAACATGCCAACCGGGCTTGACGTTCACGATTGAGCCGATTCTGGCCCTGGGTGGCAACCGAGAAATGTACTGGCCAGACAATTGGACCAACGTTACCGTCGACGGGAAACGGACAGCGCAGTTCGGTCAGTAGACACCGTGAAATTTGGCCACCAACCCGGGATTCGGAGATGCTAACATGTAGTGTATGGATAGAACACACTCTGCTTGTCACAGAGACGGGTCTCGAGGTCTTGACGGCGCGATTGGAATCATCTCCAGGAGGGGCTATTTCTATGCTGGACGCTGCAAATGGAAGCACAAAAGAATAACCCGACGGGGGTGGCACTGCGGATCGTGGTCATCGGTAACGGAGGCAATAGCTAAGTAGATAGAGAACTAACTGAGGGTGCATTCTTTTCGTGAAACCAATCTGTAAGCACACATGGGCATTTGGGCACATTAATGGTTGTGAAGTGACTGGGCATGCTATATCGACGGCACCGCCTCTAGAGCTGGTTTTATTACGAATAATGGATTGATATGGCTTTTCCAGCTTATATACTATAATGGGTATATACAAATTGCCTGCCTGCATGTGCCATCAACACAAGTGCCATGTGCGTCAGCTGAACCACCGCTCACTCACCTGCAGACTATACCTATAAAGAAAAAGCTCGCATACACTCCGGGGACCACCGGTTGCTAGAACTATATCCTATCCTCCACCAACACCCCACAATCAGCCTGTTTTAAGCTGGAATATCACATCCCGGTCGGAGCCACTTCCAGGCTGCAGTCGTTCCCGGATGACATGGTTCAGGTTCCCCAGGCGTCTATGAGTCTCCGCTCGTGCTTGTCGCTATCTTGGAGACATCTATACTCATTCTTAAACTCTTGTCTCAGAGAGTCCATGCAGAGCTCGACTGTTTCCTCGTCGATACTGGACCAATTCCTATTATAGATGAAAACATCGCCGAACCAAGGGCTCTTGGCATCGCGAGCTGCGGTCCCCTGAGAACTCCGCGTCATGTCGAGAAGCCATGGGTTTCTCTCCAAGTCCCCGTCCATTCTGAACATCATGTAGTAGAACTGATTGCCCTCCACACACGGAATTTCACTCTCCCCCCACAACATCATCTCCAGGTCCTCCAAGGTAATTTCGCGCAGGGAGTTACCGGGTTCCAGCGTCTTGGTATTGATCTGGAAAGGAAACAAGACATTGCGATGGTGATGGTGTCCTTGGACAGCTTTGATGAGCATGGAAGGTTCTTGCTCTTGAGGGTCCTCCTCATCGCACTCGAATAACTCCACCTCTATCACCTGCGGGCTTGGAATCGCCCCGCCTGCTTCGCTCGATGTCGCTGGAAGGTGGATGACTGGAACCGAAGTAACTGGAACCCGGCCCTGATCGCGTATATGAACCGAGGACATGATGCTGTCCGCCGACGAAGAGGCCACTACCGACAACTCCGGCACCGAGTCGACCTCACCAGCCATGCTCTGGTTATGCCGACGCGATGTGTGCGAAATGTTCCAATTCGAAGTGAAGGCCTTGATCCCCAGCACGCTGTCTTGGATCAGCGTCACCATGTCCCTGTAGGTGGCGGCCAGTGCCGTGGCGAACTTCACCTGCGGCGGGGGGGAAGTCGGCGGGATATGCCCACATGGGGTAGATCATGCGGTGCGTATCCTTTGTCGTGAACTGCCCAAAGTGGCCGAGCAGCTGCCAGCATAGCCAGCATGACTTCTTGCTGCAGCCGATGTAGTCGAGCGGCTTCGGGGAATCTTGCTGGAAGAAGTGATGAAGCAGCTGGATCTCGCAGTGCACGCGGGCCGTGCCGCGACTCGCGCGACTGGCGATGAACTTGTCCAGATCATGCCTGATGGTATTTCGGTTGCTGCGCTCTTCATCAAGGCCGAGGTTGCCTGCCCATGACTCGATCACTTTCTTATAGGGGGGCTATATCCCACGATTCCTCAGTGGGCGACTTGAGCACCACAATGTCGTATGTGTACCCTTGCTGCTCGGAAGCTTTGCAGAAAGCCCGGAATGTATTATATGTGTCCCCCAGCCGGCCTAGATAGTCTATCGACTTGACGGCTTTGGCAAACTCCTTGAATGCTTCATCGATCTGGTCGTTATCGTTGTTGATAATCTCGTCCACGTTGAGGCTGAATTGGTGAAAGTTCGGGTCTGACCGGCATTTCGAGGCGGCCAGGGCGCATTCATCCAGGGCTTTGTCAAGAACCTGGCCTGAGGGAGGAGGGTCCTGTCTAAATACCATGCACTCGTCGATGGTGGTTTTGATGGCTGCCTTGGTTCCCGGAGGGACAGAGGGCCATATCGATGTATCTACATCTTCTGCCCCCTCTTGCTTCCAGCTGCCGACCCTGCGTGCATAATGCTTGACGCGCGATGCATTGTACTTGCGCATGGCATCCCACATCTCCCCTTGGAGGTGATCCGATACATTCCCGTCATCGCAGGATAGCTTGTTGAACCAGTTGCAGAGCTTCTGCGCAAACTCTGCATCCTCGCTCACCATCAAGGCCGTTTCTCTGGGGGACGAGGGCAAGCGATCCAAATCCTTACCGCTGACATTCTTGGCCACGTAGACGGTTATTCTGCGCTGCTGCTCGTCAAGCACCATTCCAGTGGCGGACACATGTGCTTGCGCATCTTTGTCTTTGGACCGGGCAAAGCAGTCGGCTAAGCGGTCCAGGAAATCTCGGAAATCCCGCTTCGTCTTGGGCTGGTGGTGTCGTCCATGATGCTCTGCGTCGCGGAGCTGCCCTTTGGCTGCAACATGAAGATAAAGCGCTGCTGCATAGAAGGAGGTATTATCAAGTCCTGGGATGTTCCAAATGTTCCTTCGAGAATTAGGTGATGGGTGGTCGGTTATGGTCTCAGGAGAGGTGTTTCGTCTATCTTCTGGGCTTGTTGACATGATGACGGATAGAAAGAAAGACGCTTCAAGGTTGTCGAGCTGCGCGGAATCTTGTGTGATGAGGGCCGGGACAGTGTCATGAAAACACATGCAAACGGAGAAGGCTGTGTCTACCTAAGAGGCATACCTGCAGGAGCCGGGTCAAGAATGTTCCTTGGTGCGTCGCACACATATTCCAGTATCGCCCAGGCGAAGTATATTTACCCCGAGCGCCCAATAATGGTCGGTTGGGGCTGGAGAGCACAGCAAGGCCTCCTCACTGGACATTGATCAACCCTTGGCTACCGATATACTACAGTTCTGTTATATGTCGGTCTAGCCTGCGATGACAAGCTTATGCCCACCTATAGCCCCGGCCACAAGACAGGCAGAGGACGAGTCATCAAAAACCTCATCTACCAAATTTGTTCGGTTGATGCCTACCTAGCCTTACAGAATGGGGCGTTATTGTTCACCTATAATTCATCAATTATGCATCATTAAAGACGCCCGAGGCAGCATAGGCGCGGGCGTGGTCGCATGATTTGGACATCGAGCAGGTTAAAACATGGCCCATTTCCTCGGGCTTTCATTGTAGCCAGATTGAATAAGATCCTCAATACACTATCCTTCCTCGACAATGTATATCGAAATGCAAGATGAAACTTATAGAGAGTTGGCGAAATCGCTTTGCTCGAGCGATCCTCGGATGAAAACATCTGCTCTGAACTTCACGCAGCCCCCGAAAGGCGCATGGACGCCCTGGAGCCAGGCCAGAGATCGAGTAGTCGCCCTCCACCTTGAATCAAGCGGATCATTCGAAGAGCCCGTTGAATACACCAGCGCCTCCGTCCTCGCGACAATTCTTCGGGAGAAAATGACGACAACCCAAGGTCCTGCGCGCTCAGTATACCTCCTCGAGGGGCTCAGTCAAGAGTTCGTCTCCGTCCTCGGGGACCACTTCCAGATCCATCCTTCACTGTTCATGGACCACGAAAGGCTCGTGCCGGCCGGTGGGAGACTAACCGGAGAGAATGGAGGCATTCCGTTCCTGCCGTCGGCGATTTGTGGGAGGGACCACGTTTCGTTCAAGTACCACGAGCCGCTCGTCCTTCCTACAAGACCCGCAGGCTTCCGCAATCTTTGCGACATATCGGGGAGACATATCGCGGTGACGAGGCTAGTAGGCCAGCTTTCCAACGTTGGTATAAGCAGGCGCAAGTGCACTTTCTGGAGCAAAGAGACTGAGCCTAATGGATGGTCGTGTACGTATATTACCTGAGGGGTGAAGACTGTTCGACACCAGACCCCAGCGGCAGAAGTGACAAGTGCCCGGCTAAACATATCTTGCCCTATCTGCCGTTGACCACTTCTCAACCACTTGGGTTGTTTGGGCGCTAACTGTGGCAGGTTTAATAATCTGCGACCCCCGATTCGGCGCATCCTTACCGACTACTCAGGCAGCCTGGGGTACGATGTTGCGACTTCTCCGTACAACTCTGGATACCTAGACTTTGTGCCACTGTCATGCCAGATGAAGACGCAGTGCGGGCCTCCTAGGTCCTCGCTGCTTGACGATCTGCTGTTTTACCTCAAGAACCACAGCGACGCGTTGGAAGCCCCGATCGTGCCTAGGAGCCTGCGCGTCTTTGCCGAAAAGATTGTGGCGAGCCATTTCCTCAAGTTGGCCGAGTTCCTCCAGACCAACATCGACATCGTGCAGTGGCACCTGTCCAGGAGACACGACCTGACTCTCTTCGCCGTTGCGGCAGTAGAGGAACTCTGGAGTGATGTACAGGCCTGGCAGCGGCGGACTGCCGAGTACCAGGACGACCTCGAGGCCACAATGCTGCAGCTGCACATCCCCCTGAGGGAACTGGAAGTCACCGGCAGCCAAATGCGAAGCTGGGCCGGCAGCACCGCGGATTTCCAGTACCTTTTGCGCAGGTACCGCGAGATCGGACGGCGCACGCAGGGCCTCGCCGACGCCATCTCGGCGCTGGGCAGCTTGGCAGGCAACCGCGCCATGTCCGGGTCAGCCGATCTGTCACTCCAGGAGGCGGCGCGGGCCGGCCGCGAGGCTCGAAGCATGAAGACCCTCACCACCCTGGGTCTGTTGTTCCTCCCCCTGTCATTCTCGGCATCCGTCTTCAGTATGGCCGACGCGTATTTGCCGGGGAACTCGATGTTCTGGGTCTATTTTGCCGTCTCACTTCCCTTGGTAGTATTTGTGTTTTTATTGTCGTTTATCATGGAGCTTGGGTATACTGAAGCCTTGAGGCACTGGTCACTCACGTGGCCGATGGTGAATATCAAGGAGAGAGTATGGCGGGGACAAAAGGAGCAGAAGCCGAGTCCAAGCACATTATGGGATGCAGCATAACATGATTTCCTTTCTTTATATATACCATAGAGTCCATAGCTACTACCATAAGCGACAAAACCACCTCGATCAAATCTTCGAAGCCACGGGTGATGATTTGGGGGGCTTATTAGACTTGTTGGGATGTTCCCTCTCCCACGTCTCTCTCCGGGCATTCGCATTGGCCGACTTGGCGGTAAACGCATCAAACAACACGGGCCAACCGCCGCCAAGCGTACGAATGTCCACCGGCCGTCCCGTCCTCACGTCCATGTACGTCGTCGACCCCTTGGCCTGTGCCACAATGGTCTGCTGGCGGAGCGAATAGAGCGACGTGACCCCGTTGTTCCGGGTCGGCTCGATCGCATCCTGACGGAACGCGGCAATGAGCTACATACATTTAAAATCACAAACGTAAGCGGAGCTGAGCTACTGTGACTGTCACACACACACACACACACAAATCGGAAAAGAGGGACAGGACTGACCGAATCCGGATACTTGACCTGCCGCCGCAGGTCCAACTCGTACCTCCGCACCACGGGCACGACGGTCCGGGCGTGGATCATGTCGTCGTACTCGCGCTCGGTGAGGTGCTCGCCGTAGCTCTCCATGACGCGGTGGAAGCACGTGCCCATGAAGTGCATGAACTGCGACTGCATCACGTGGCCGAACGGGTCCTGGTCCTCGGCCCACACGACGCCGCGCTCGACCATGGTCGCCGGGTCGTAGCCCATGGCTTCCAGCGTCGCGAGGGCTTGGGCCCGGAGCGGTTGGTACGGGTCGGAGAAGTCGGTCTGTGGTGGGGCGCCGGCACGGCTGTAAGGGGATAGGTAGGAGGATTGGGCGAGGCGGGACTCAGACGTATAGTCGCTTTTGTTGGCCATGATGATGCTGAGAAATATGAATGAGGGTTGCGCTAGGAAGAAAGTAGATACCTACCTGGCAATCGTGGAGGTCAAGTAAGCACTGTTGTAAAGATTCCGGTTACTTGGAATCGGTAGTAAATAATATACTGTTAATCTGATGGCCTGTTCCAGGACAAGGTCTGGCTAACTACTCGCTGAAAGTATACACTCGCCGTAGGTCGTGTTCGTAAGCGATGAACATTCGAGGGGCCGAGGCATGCAGACCCCGTATAGGTACGTGTACATGCCGAAATACCAGCGGGGTGTTCACCCCTTGCATTACTAATGCAAATACTGCCAACAACAGGACGTGAGTGGTCACAGTGATGTCGAAGAGAGCACCAGCTGGATCAGCGGGTTATTTATCAGTTGAGACTATATATTTTATTAATTTATCCTTGGCAGTTGTGGATCATGGGTGGCCTCGACAAGAGCGTCACCAAATGGAAATCCGCACTCGGTCGCAATGGAACCCATGCTCGATTTGATTTCATGGCAGCGCCTCGGCATTACTATTGCTGTCTACTTCACAACTCTGGCATTCTATCGACTGTTTCTCCACCCCTTGTCCCGTTTCCCAGGTCCCAGATTGGCGGCTGCTTCACGCTGGTACGAAGCATATTATGATGTCGTGAAGGATGGCCAATATGTCTTCAAAATCGCTGAACTGCACAAGAGATACGGTATGTACACATACAGTTATATATCCCCTTCTCCCACACTATTTTTCTTTCTCTTTCATTACCACTGGGCAGCTGACTGCTTCTGTCGATATGCAGGCCCAATCATTCGTATCTCGCCACACGAGTTGCACGTGAATGATGCCGCTTTTCTTGACCAGCTCTACCGGCAGGATGGAATATGGGACAAGCACGCCTGGTCCGTCGACGCCTTCGCCACCTGCGGCGCCACTATGCTCACCCCGCAGCACGAGTTACACAAAGCCCGTCGACAGCCGCTGAACCCCTTCTTCTCCAAGGCCCGAGTGGCCAGCCGTGTCGATATGATTGCAGGACACCTAGAAAAGCTGTGTGGCCGCATCTCAGCGTTTGTCGAGTCGGGCGAGCAGTTCAATCTCGGAGCTGCCATCACTGCCTTTACGCGTGACGTGGCTTTTGACTTCATCCTCGGCAAGAGCTATAGGAGCCTCGACGCGGAGGATTTCGATGAAGTTATGCTGAGCGCAACGCGCGGATCCGGCCAAGTCTGGCGCTTGGGGAAGCATCTGCGATTCGTTGGACCCATGCTGAAAGCCATGCCGGTGGACTGGGTCATCAAGTATGGAGAGCACGTTACCAAGATATTTTTCCGCTTCTTGAAGGTAAGGGACTTCCCGAAAACACTTAACCATATACCAATTTGACGCTGTGCTGCTTAGGTAAATATGGAGGACACCGAAAGGCTGGTGGCATCTAGAGGATCACCAGAGACTGCCCCGAGTAACATGGTCCATGAGATTATGGAGTCCAAGTTACCGGAATTAGAAAAGACCACAACCCGGATTTTCGACGACGTAGCCGTCATCACCGGGGCCGGGTTCGAAACCACCGCCGGCGCTCTACGCGTCGCGCTGTTCCACCTATTCGACAAGCCGGATATCCTGCAGCGTCTCCGAGCCGAGCTTGCCACCATTGACACTCGCGATCTGAAGGCAACGGAGCAGCTGCCTTACCTCAAGGTCGTATTGTTGGAGGGTCTCCGTATGAGTCCAGCCCTCGGCGCACGTCTGTCTCGCATCGCCCCCGACCGAGAGCTCCTCTACGGCAAATGGCGAATACCCGCCGGCACCCCTGTGTCCATGTCATTGATTTTGCTCCATGCAGATGAAGCGATTTATCCCGAGCCCCTGAATTTCAATCCTGGGAGATGGATGGATTCTAGTGGCGGGCCAAGACTCGAAAAGAGGTTTGCCCCCTTTTTGAAGGGAACAAGAGGCTGTCTAGGCATGCAGTAGGTTTATATCCTCCCCCTTTTTATTTTTCTGAACTTCGCCGTGCTGACATCGAATATCTAGCCTTGCATGGGCGGAAATGAATGTGCTCATGGCTGGTCTCGTCGACCGCTTCGATTTCCAATTTCGAGATGCTCGAGCTGAGGATTTCGAAAGCGACAGTGACCAGTTTGCATTAGGGACGAGGGGCAAGGGTGTCTTGAATGCTACGGTTTGTCGCAAAAGCAGGTGAAAACATATCTCCCACCCAAGCTAGGAAGTCGGCCTTTGCCGTCTTCAATCATATAGAGAAGCAAATACCACTAGCGCCGGTCTATGCAGGTAACGGCCGGGGCTCCCCACCCGTGCTCTTCGCGACGGCATCGCCCCGTTTCAACGCCATGGCCTTCTTGACCTCCCATTCCCAGGCAGTCAAGTCATCATCCTCCCCATATCCGTCGTTACCCATCCCGTCAATCAACTTCCTCATACTCGCCTTGCGCTCCGGGCGTGCAAGGATGGCTAGGCTGTACCGGTCCACAAACCGTTGCTGCCCCGGCGCGCAGTTGACACGATGGACATTGCTGCGCAGCATCCCGCCAGTCCACTGCACCATGGCATCGCCGAGGTTCACAATCAAGCAGCCGGGCTGCGGGCGGACCCAGCCCCACGCCTCTTGATCAATCGGGCTCTTGCCAGGTGACAGGACCTGCAAGCCGCCGATGACATTTGCCAGAAGCGTGATGGTGCCGAAATCCGTATGGTGGATCATACTGGTGCGCACATCCTCGTCTCTTTCGGCCGCGAAGGCCTTGATGATCCGAATGACCGTCCCTGATGGTCTGGTCGGCACCTGCAAGCGAGTGAAGGCGTCAGGCGGGAGGGAGAGCTGGGTGGCCAGTGTGGTATTGACGGCTGTAAGTATGCTCTGGCCGTGTTCGAGGAAAGACGCGAAGAGAGGCAGGTGATCTTGCACCATCGGTGGAATCGGCTGTGTGGTTTCCGTGCCCAGGATGCTGTCCTGGCCGAGGTTGAACCACTCGAAGCGATCTGGCTCGTTGGTCTCGATCCTGGCCTGTCCGCACGGTTTGAATCTTCCCGCCTGGCGTGAGATAACGAGGCGGGAAAGGCAAGAATCAAAAAGAAGAAGCAGGAAATGAAAAAGGGCGAATGTAGAGCTCACCCTAAGAAGCTTTTGGGTATGTCGTACAGATATCTTTGCTTGGCATCCTCAGGCAGGTTCAAAATGTCCTTGCCTACATGGAACAGCTGATCGATTTCCCCCATCGTCGTCTCCCCCAGCGCATCCCCGCGGAGATCAAGCAGAAAGAAGCCAAGCTCTCGACATGCCGTCAGCACATCTTTGGCTGTAGCTTCGTCCCCTGAATGCAGAGCTGCAAGCGAGATGGTGTTCATAGGGATCACGGGGACGTCATCAGGGAAAGGGGGCGCGTCTGTGAAAGACTTATCGGAAGCCATGGTGACTGCTACAAAATGTACTTTAGTGACGAACTCAAGAGCCAGACCAAACTTGGAGGTACATGTGAGGTCATGCTGTGAGACTTCCACAAATACCTGTGAGTACGTAGGTGGGAATTGGAACCAACTAAATACCTACCTACTTACGTACGTGGGTACGCATCTACCTCTCTCACTCACCTGCTGACCTACCTTCTGCACATACAATATTTGGGTACATACCATATACCTCACTAGTTGCAGCAGTTTTAGGGACCATCACCTCCAATTTTTCATTGATTAGCTATACGGTAGGATGTATGTGCATTCTGTCACACCGACAGGGGTGGGATGGGTTGCATACCTACTACTTGGCATTTATAACAGCCTGCAGGTGAGCGAGCGGGGTGGCTAAGCTACCTACATAAACTACATATATAGATAGGTAAGTATAATAATCCTGTATGCAGTCTACATTCTACGTCGAATATTTGAATCATTATTACCACCATTACTTTGTTAATCTCATATGAATCTCGATGCTTTACACCATGGCTACGACAATGGCTATTCTATCAGCTAAGCGACCACATTTTTTCCAGTCAAATGGTAGCCCTATTGTCTTTCATCTGTTGCAGCGTAGTCACCGCGGTGCACTTATGCCGGCTGCATGCTCAAACAAGAGTTCTATCGACCCCATCTTACCACGGCGTTTCCATAAACAAGCCGCAGGTCATCAAATGCAATATCTCACACTGTCGTCTATTCCCATCGAAGCATCGTTTCACTTATTCGTACCTATCACTTGGTATCCCGGTAAGGTCGCCAGGTTACAGCTGGCCGCCATTTCCTAAACGGTATCCATGGTGGTTAAGATGCTTGCTCAATGTCCCGCCTGCGGCTCACTTAGAGAGGGGCATACATGGAAAGTCACTTTCTGAGAATCTCGATGGCTACCGAAGCAAGAAGGTGATTATCGAGCCCCCATGATCTTCACCGGTACCTCCACTCTCGACGGCTGTAACTAATCAATGCTGAAAGGGATTATATCCGTCAGACTATCCTTACGTGTACTTGGTAACGTCTGCCAAAATTTTCGGCCGCGGCTTCAACCCGGCTTCATTCTGGTATCTTTACTCGACGGAACGGCAACTGAGATGCGTTGTCGCGGAGGTGAACAACACGTTCGGCGAACGGCGAATGTACCTGTTCCCAAATACCGAAGGCGGCGGGGAAAAGTTCAAACAGGCATGCGAAAAGGACTTTCACGTCTCCCCGTTCAGCTCAAGGAAAGGAACATACGTGCTCTCTTCCTCCGATCCTGCTGCTGGAGAGAACGTGGCAATAACGACTACGCTGTGCTCTTCCAAGGGTCATCCCAAGCTGGTGGCTCGGTGGTGGTCCACAGCCCCTGCGATAGACCCAGCGGCCCTCTCCATGCTCAGCTGTCTACTGCTTCTATCTGGGTGGGGTTGGATGGTGCTTCTCACATGTAAGAACCCCAGATGAAAATTATGTACTCAAGATGGGGAACAGCGCTTGACAAAATACCGGCTGCAGTTCCGAGAATACTATTCCAAGCAGTGATGCTTGCCTACCTCCGTAAACTACACATTTGGTACCGCCCAGAACCAACACCATTGGCCGTGGCCCGACGCCCAACGAACAGCGAAGCGCTTCTAGCAACTATCCTCGTCCGGTATTTACGTGTTCTTGTTGAATCAGCGTGTTTCACGATGGATATGTCGGTATCTTGCGCTGAACCTGTGCCAGATCAATAGTTTCATCACCATGGTCTACTACATATACGATTTATCCATGAGCATAGGGCTCCAGATTTGAGCCTCGGAATCCATACGCCTCAATTCTATCGTCAGATGATTACTTACGAAAGCCTCGCGGCCTATCTGTCATCTACGTTGCTCGATCCGTACATGGAGAATCACACGGCGTGGTCAAAAGATGCAGAAGGCTTCATTGCTACACTCCAAGGGCTGGAAACTGCAAAGGGCTTCGAGAAACCGAGACTGGATTGCACAAAAGGCCGGAAGCTTATTCTAGGCATCTGCTGGGCCATTTACTCGCATCTCAGATGGACAGCATGTGCGAAAGGAGCCTACCCGAACCCTGGCTTTCCTTCTACGCGTGAAACTCCGAGGACGCCGCACATACGCCTCAGAGATGGACCATGTTTTTTGGACCAATTCGTTCGGTATCACTGCAGCTGGCCCATGCAACTGAGATACATGCTCACGGTCATGGGGCTGCAGTGGAGGGCTTGGCTTTCGGCGACTGCGGGCGGCGAATAACAAACAATCGATTCAACTCGGTTGCACACGCGTGGGACCGGATCCCAATCCTTGGCCGCTGGCGGATCGGGGGTTACCAGACTCGTGAAAAGACATTGCATTATGCGTGGGCTGGTCGATGTCATCAGGGTCGTATTACATGTACTACCCCGCGCAAGCAAAAAGGGGAGGTGAGGTATGTAGTCCTATGTACCAGACCAGTGTTGCAATACTGTATCTTCATGACTGCATCGGTATTCGGAGGGACTCCAATGTCCCATCTTGTTGGCGCAACTCTCCCTTAGATGCAGTTTCAACGAGTTTAGCAATAGATAAACCCCACCGTCTTCCACGTTATATGTAACATAATGGCCCAAAACAAGCACCTGCATCGCCACACCAGTCCATCTGGCTCGACCTCTGATTTTCTCCCAACTCCTGCTTTGACTACCTACTCGTGTTGCACTGGTTTCCATCTGTGAAATATTCCAGTTCACAAACGCCACCAGAACAGCCTCGCCGGTGTCCACAATGCCGTCGGGTAAACAGATCGAGAAGGCACCTGGGCCTTGTGGCCTAGGTGAAGTGAAGAGCGACAGAAGCCCGGCTTACGAGCATCCTATAGACTCGGACGAGGTCTATACAGAGGAAGAGCAGCGGCATATCATCCATCGCATGTAAGTCGCATGTATTGTCCCTGAGATTAGGAACCCTTCCCCATCAGATGTTTGCCACCGTTAACGATGGGTCCATCTCGAGTAAAGTGTTGAACGCATCGTACTCTACTGACCAAAAGCTTACCCATATTGTAGCGACCGGCGGCCCATTACCGTCCTTTCTTGTCTTTACATCATATCTCTCGTGGACCGCATAAACATATCAGCGCAGCGTAGAGAACGTTTGAAAGGGAGGGCTGGGACAATCGTGCTGCTTCTTCGGTGACGAAGAGAATACTGATGTCGAGGATAGTACTTTCGAGGCCGGCTTTTTCCCTGGCGCCGTATATCTCCTCAGTACCTGGTACACTCGTTTCGACATGCAGAAGCGCTACACTCTCTTCTATGGCATCGGCTGCGTAGCCGGTGCCCTTGGCGGAATCCTCGCATATGGCCTATCTCACATGGAAGGACTGGGCGGCCTTCGGGGCTGGAGGTGGATCTTCGTCATCGAGGGCATCATTTCATGCCTCGCAGCTCTTTTCTCGTACATTTATCTGGTGGGATTTCCCGAGGAGTCCCATCATTCCTGGAAATTCCTCACCCGACAGGAGCGAGATTTCGTCATACGCCGAGTCAACAGTGATAGAGGGGACGCTATAACGGCGCCCTTCTCACTGTTGGAGTTTCTGAAGCCGGCCAAGGATTTCAAGGTCTGGGTCTTCGCCATGATCTTCTTCTGCGTTACGACCATCGGGTACTCGATCAATTATTTTCTTCCCATCATTCTGCTCGGCATGGGTGAGTCCGCCTGTTCTCCTTTTCTGGCTGTATCCTACGCCTATCTTCTTGCTCTGCTAACTCTTTCTTTCCCTCGCTCTCTCTACCATATTTCAGCGTTGCGGAAGCACAGTGCCTAGTGCTACCCCCTTGGGTCTTCACTGGCCTGTTCATGTACGGCCAGGCCTGGATAGGGGACCGCTACCGTCTGCGCGGGCCCATCATCGCCTTCAACGCAGTGCTCGCGATCGTCGGGCTGGTGGTGATGGCTTTCCATGACCATAGCCCGGTCCGCTACTTTGGCGTGTCCCTCGTCGTGGCCGGCGCCAGCGGGAACACGCCCCCGGTGCTGACGTACCAGGCCAACAACATCCGCGGGCACTGGAAGCGTGCGTTCTGCAGTGCCACGCTGGTTGGTGCGGGCGGCGTCGGCGGGATTGCGGGCGCCCTCGTCTTCCGGAGCCAGGACCAGCCGAATTACCTCCCTGGAATCTACGCCTCCATCGCGTGTAATGTATGCATCTTGGGCTGCACGGGTGCCCTGTCCGCTTGGTTCTGACTTTGCAACAGGAGAGCCCGGAAGGGATTGGTAGTCCTGGAGGGACTTGAAGACTTCTATTATACCCTTTAAGTCTAAAGATAGCCCAAGAACAGCACCCACATTACATATCCCGATGGCCATCCACTTCCCTCCTGATGCAACATTTGCGTCATCGAAGCATACGGCCCCTTAGTAGGTAAAGCATATATATAAGCCATGATTCCAGAGGTTTGTTTGCTGCATGCACATCGACGGCAGGATATAAAGGGCTGTAGTGTTTCCGACAAGCGCCGGTGACGTTGACAAGAGCAGCAGTTAAACCGGCCTGCCTTTAACGACCAAGTTGATAATACACATGCATAAACTTGCAGCTGCCAGAACCGGAGCTTACAACGCCTCCCCGGCGTACCCATACGCTGTCTCCGCCCGACCCGTGTGTGTCCACTTTCCCCGCGGCGGCTTGTCTCCCGAATCCATCAAGCACTCCCGATTGGGCCAAGATTGTCATCCCAGTTTCTACCAAGGTAAGCACATCATAGCTGGCGAAATATCTTAAAAAGTTCCGTAGACTCTGTTGAAATACTCATCGATGCAGTCAAGCCGCTCATCCAAACGGGAACGTCTAAGTAATTTCCTGGGCCCTCATCACCATCCACCTGATCGTGATGCCTGGTGCCTCGTTCAAGAGTCATCTAATGATGATAGTCCCTCGGGGCGTTGGTATAATCTCGGTGTTGGCATACCTGGGAGCGCCACCCCGTCAGTTACAAGCAAGACCTCTACTCGAATAGCAAAGAAACGAAAGACCGCTCCAGTACAGCTGGCTCAATAGGCAGCTCCGGGATACAGTCGTTTACCTTACTGCCGACAGTGACCCGTCTCGAGATGGCGTGACTTAGATCATTGAGCAGCATGGCAGGAGGCAGCTACCGCAAGAGTTGATCGTCCTCGTAGGGACCCCTGAGAAGATGACAGCGCATAGCTCCGTAGCTTAGAACAGAGTTGGACGGGAGTGATAGTTCTCGGTACATACCCCCCTCTGAATATGCCAATGTAGCACCTATAACCTACCGCTGGCTACCATTGTTGCCATGGCAGGCAATAACCAGCTGTAGTCTAGATTTGAATGTATGCATTGTTAGCATTTTCCATCACAGCCCTGTCCAGGCAGGTATTGTCCGGAGCGGCGAAACAGTGGGCATAAATGTCACTTGAGCGCGAGTTGGAAGCGTGGGCCGCTACCGAGTTGGAAATGAGGTGAATGATGTGTAGCACTTTCTTATGTTCGCCTGCGTTGCATTATGGCCCTTTCTCAGTTATTGGAACTAGGATATGGACACTCTGGACCAGAATGCAAGCAAAATGCACGCAGAAAATAGTTATTTCTCAACAATTTAGATGGGAGAACTGGTCCCAATTATAGAGCAACCGATGTTGATTTTCAGAAGCCACCGGTTGTCCACTACTGGTATACATAGCCGGGCAAGAAGCACAAGACAAATGATATACGTCGTAGTACGCTCCGCCCTTAAAATCAATTCGCCAGTTGCAGCGGAAGCTGGCTAATAACTCACCTCGTTGCTGTCTCAACCAAGACGTCAGAATACCCCTCAACCCGGCGTAAATAAGGACCTCCTTGGAGGGGGTTTCCATTCGGGGGACCGTGAAATGCTAGTTTGCTTGGTGGTAAACATAGCGCTACAATTTTGTATACTAGCCCGTCAACCATGCTTGGGAGGAATTGTATGCTAACCTAGCCAACCCGCAGGATAGGTAGTTAGACTCATAATGAGAGTATAAAAAGGGCGTCATGATGATATATCCGCTCCCCAGGCTAAGGACATTCCGGGGATAACGTTCTATCTGTAGCCTCGCCCAGCTGAAAATGCGATGGGATCTTGGCTCGAGCAAGTCGAACGCACGACATTCGCCAATGGTTGAGAAAGAAAGGGATCGGGTGGAGCACAGGTCCACCACCCATGCAGCTCACAACAGGTCAATGGAAGGACGAGATGATAGGCCTCAATGCGCCGCGGCCTAGGCGGAAGTGTGGATATATAGCACAAGTGCCGTCCTTGGTCTTTGCTGGCCAGCCCGGTGGTCCGGCCTTAACTCCTTGAGCAAGGACTTGCAAAAGTTGGCCGTGATAGACATACCAATGCCGTACCTGAACCCCCACCAAGCATCAAGGCAAGACCGGACCCTTGGGGAAGAAGATAGGCTTTTTGGAGAGGTAAACAAACCGTTGCTGGAGCACCGAAGGGTGAAAAAGGATGTATGACTGCAGGATCACCCTTCTTGTGTGTACCGTGAGACAAGATGGTGCCTTGCTGTTTCCTGAAGCGGCGTCGATGTTTTAATACTTGCATACGTTTTGTGCATGTGCAGCAAACTGACTTCCATGTCTCACCCAGCGACGACGTCGATGAGATCAGACCCGAGCGAAATTTCCGAGCGCATGACGAACAATATGCACGATCAATGGGCAGAGTAGGATTGAGCCAGCTACCATGTAATTAACCGTGAGTGGCCATTATGGATGGATGATTGGCGGAGAAGGGGCATGTTTTGTTTGGTACGCAATAGGAGCTACAGTGATCAGTGATCAGTGCCCATCAGTGATCGAGTGGTTCAGCCCCCACCGGGATCAGAGGGCCCCTCATAATTTTGGAAGTACATAGAAGGAAGTATTATGGAGGCTCAGCTGTAACGTCAATCATTTACGAGCACGTATCGATCATCCAGAGAAGCAAGCATCGTAGGTATTTGGTGGTAGCAACTGGGCGAACAATAGTTGTCCTTTTGTGGCCCAATCCTGGTTGAGTTTGATGAAAATACACATCAGTCAACGAGATGACTTGCAATAACCTTTTTAAAGATCGGGAATTGAATTTCAGGCGTGGTGGGTTTGGAAGCACTGGTTAGCAGGGTCGAGGCCAGGAACAAAAGGCCCCGGAGCTGCCAGGGACATGGCCCACCCCTGCAAGCTCCCAGCTGGCCCCCTGCAGAGTTAAAATTGCACGCAACTCCGCAATACGACCGCCCCGGCAATCTGGGCAACGCGGGAGGTTGCTGGAAGGCCGCTTGACCAGGCGACTTTTTACCACACACCACAGACCGGCCAGAGCTGGAGTTGCGAACATGCGAGCCCCTGCAAAGAAGGCGTTGTCCTCGGTGGGACCACCCGTTTCGTTTCCATGTGGTTGACGGGGAGAGAGAGGAAACAACAAACCAAAATAAGAGAGACGAAATGAGCTTCTTTAAAGCATTGCGAAGCTCATCCATCAATCCCCTGGCAGTTCTTCTGACCTTTCCCACCCTCTGCCCCATTTCGCGTCCTGATTCGGAAATCACATCGATCCAAGCAATACAACCGTGAATACCGCTGAACTCCCACATTCGTTACATCGGCAGCCCAGCCAAGCCAGCTGTGCAGTCCGCCATCTACCAAAAGTCCACAGTTCACTCACTATCTCGTTGTTCGTTCTTGAAGAGATGGGATCATCCATTGGCACTCGGAGCAGCAATCTACAAACCCGCTAAGCAGAGGGAGACCAACCATATCGACCATACACTCACTACCACTACCACTACAGGCCATATACCTACCACCACATCTCGCCCCCCTATTCAACCTAACTTACTTGCCTAAACCTGTCATAGTTACCGGCGCCGCCACCTGCAGAGCAAGCTGGCAGCAAGCCCCAGTCCCATTCCTCAAATCATTTCGGCGCCTTGACCGCCTCGTTTTGTCGTGACGTTAGCCTAGCGCCAGTAGCAGTTGCATGGTCCCTGGGCTTCTTCGTTGTTCGCATTGCCATTGGAAGCTCCCCGTCCCCAGTTACAACCGTTCCCACTCCACTTCTGTCGGTCCCTGGCCAAAGGGGGGGAAGAGTGTTGCGCAATTCGACTTTTTGGACCTAGACCAATTTCCCACAGGATCGCTTGTCCCCGAATATCACCATCTGGCTGGATGGTTGATAATGTGTGGTGGCGCTTCCTAACTTTCTTCATCCCTAACGCTCCATGACCTCAGTCTTTTCGTTGCAAATTTGTTTGATTACTTCTTGTTCTAACACTCTTTTCAAAGACAACAACAAGCTCGTCAACCCCCTTCGAGCTCGTTACGTCAAACGTCCTAATTCTCCCCTCCGAGCCCGGCACCGACGTGCCCTAAGTGCTCCCACTAGCCCTTCGCGCCGACGCAGACAGCCGGCTTCGATCACCAAATATCGCCGACTAATTGGACCATATTCTGGTTCCTTTTCCCGGGCCATTATGACCTCGGCCCAACTGCGACAAGCGCAGCGACTTGACCACGCTGCCTCCCTGGACGCTGTACTTGCGACCTCGTCAGATTCCTTCAGCATGGCCGATAGCACAATACCACGGGGCCCAGCGACCCCGGCTTCTGCCCAAGCGCTCACACATCACGATGGACAGCCTGAAAGCGTACATGATGACAAGCACTCAGAATTTACCTTGCAGCCATGGTCAAGTTCGAATGCGCCTTTATCGGCAACCAGCACAACGTTTGATACTCGGCCCAGGAGGTCGAGCTCGCTGCATTCGCGCAACTCTAATCGCCTGTCATTGACGCTGCCCATCGCTGCTCCGACAAGCATGCCCTCGAGGCCCACACCCACTTCTTCAGTCCCCCAGACGCCGAGTGGAGAGTCCATGACTTCCGGCATGGTCTCACCAATGGACTCAGAGGAGCTAATTATTGCCATTGCTGCCCAGGAGCGACGCGTTCTGGAGCTGCGGGAAGAGCTCAACAGAGCCGAAGGAGACCTGAAGCAACTGAAGTGCAAATGGAGGGTATCAGAAACTTACAAAGTGAGGCCTGCGGTGCAGAAGCATGAGCCACTCATTCAGCTAGCAACGGATGGGGATGACATCCCACCCGCGCGGCGCAGTCTTGATATCGAGCGAAAGAAGGCGATGCTACTCGGGCAAGGCACCCCCCGTAACTACAGGCGAAAAGTAATGCGCGGTGGACACGCGCGAACACTATCCCTACTTTCTCCCACGAAATCAGAGCATGATATACCGATACATCATGACATCGATGTTTTGAAGTCGCCCGAATCATATTCATTCTCCAAGCCCAGCCCGGTGCTCAACAAGCGAGCAACATGGGCACCTCGGCAATCACCGTCAATGCAGCCTGGTGTGAAGCAGATTGCACAAGACTTCAAGCAAGGTCTATGGACTTTTGTTGAGGATCTGAGGCAGGCAACTGTCGGCGATGAAGGCATATCGGCTACTTCGAATAGAACCAGCGTATATGGGCCGAGGCTGAACCGGTCGGAATCTAATGAGGAGACAATCCGGCCCTCTTCAACAAGTCGGGGACCTATGCCATTCAGAGACGACTTTGAGGCTTTCGAGGACACGCCTAGCAAGTCTACGACCGGAAGCTTCAACGATCGCGCCCACAATCGAAGAAACTCAACCCAGCCAGAGACTAAGGCTAGGAAGCACTTCTCTTGGACACCTCTCACGTTTGATGATGTGGGTGATGATGACTGGTCCAACTGGGACTCTCCCAACGTGAAGACTACTCGATGGAGCGGCACCACTGTTTCCGGAGACATCATCCCATCTCTCCCCCGAGAGGAACGACGAGAATGAGGCCACCCTGTAAGATAAACCCGCGCACCACTAGGATCAGTAATCCAGGATTTTAACACCCGTGATAGCAGGCGCAAACCTTCCAGGGCCGAGCTGCGATCCCCCTCGCCGCAGAACCAGGCCAAGCTTGGCGAGCTTAGCGAGCTTCCCGGAGCCTTGCTTAACAGCCTCAACCCGAGTAACATCAAGAGGTTCTCATCGGACTTTATCAAGGAGTGGGAGAAATCCCTCTCACCACCCCCCGAGACGACAAGCTTCGAGGCGAGCTTCCAGCAGCGCATCCACGAACAGGCCTCTTGACTATCCTATATTAATGGGGCGCCGGTCCCCTTTCCAGGCCTGGCGATGTCGATTGGGCCGCTAAGCTAGCCGCAGCCGCACGCGACTCATGCTTATATCACATTTCATAAAGAAACGCCCTTGCCACGAAAGACGCAAACACCGCCCCAGACGCCCGACTCATTGTTGGAATAAACGTGGCAGGACTCCAGGATAGAGTGTAGACGAAAGCTGTTTGAGCTTCTGTTGGCTGCTGTTCTAAGATATAAAATCTGGATATATGGCGTCTGGGGTTGGATAGGATACTATAATGATAATGAAGCCCACGAATAGATAGATGATAATGTAAAACGAATTAATAATCGTTTGCGTTGTCGTACTGTCAAGCTATTTTGTTACCACATCATTGCCTCGTGCTGGTGTTTCATGTGAACGTACGTTGGATTCTATACCACCATGCATGCTTCAATTGACACCATCATGAGAATGGGGCAATTGCGGGGCCCGGTGATCGATACGAACTCCAGATTTCTGGTTGGGTGGCCAAGATCATTGAAGAGACTAGGAACAACAACTCTGATCATCTTGACGATATCTGATGGATACCGACCTACCTGAGAAGGTGAAGTGGCAGTGCTATTGTGACGGGCGATTCGGCGCTTGCTGGGGCCGAACAGGTCATCAGGAAAGTAGGTAGATTAATATCTCGTCAGTATTAGATCCTGGGTTAGGTAGAAAACAAGCGGTAAAGCTCCATCCAGTGCATGAACGGGCGAGTGTGGACTGGACTGCCATTGGATACAACATTAGCAACTCTCAATACCAAAGAAACCTGCGCGTTGACACTCGACTTCAGGGGACTCGTGCTGCAACAATTGTGCCTAAAACAAAAGGAAACATCTTCTCGACGGAAGAAGATTGCAAGAAAGAGTGCATGTTGGGCCTGCGACCACAGCTTCGAGCACGCCCGTCGCTCGTGGAGTTGATATCGAGGGGTCGCAGCAGTCGCAGCAACAGCGTCTCGTCTGTCTCTTCTGCTGTTTCGGGCTCGGGTGTGAGCGCGGGCACTGGAGCTGGAACTGGCTCTGGCTCTGGCTCCGACGCAGCTCCTCGATTGAGTGGAGGTGGGGAAGCAGAAGCAGCAGAAGCACGGTTATTAGCCACAGCCAGGCCGGGCACGTCTGTGGCAGTTGCGCTACTAGAGGTAGCTACGGTCCAGCCGCTACCAAGCAGTCCGCAGCAGTCTCCAACAACACGATTCAGCGACGTCGAACCCGAGGCTCGTGTCGATCCAATCTTAACCCTATCCTCACCTCTCTTGTCGTCGACTTCGTCCTCTGCAACCCCTCCATCCCCTACGAAGCTATTGCCCAACCCTACTTTCTCCATCACCCAGCCCGGAGCTGCTGTTGAGCCTGCCGTCAAGCTACCTAGAGCTCCCATTACGACATCATCCTCCAAAATGGCTGCTGCTGTAAGCTCCCTCTTGGCCCATATACGTGGCATCGACTCGTCACCGCGTGATCAAGATAGCTCCCAGGAGCTTCTATCGCCAGAAGACATTGGATTAATCATCGGCTGACCCTCGTCCGCTTGGTTTCTAGGCTGCAAAGGCGAACGGCGATATGGATGACATCCAGAAGGGTATGAAACATCGCAGATGCACTTTTGCGAGATTTGTTGGCTGACGCTCCAGTGTCCAGGCAAGATCTACTCCGTGTCCGGGTATGTTCCTATCTTGATTAACGGCCGATTGCTATCGTCGTAATGTATTGGTCGCTTACTTTAATGCCGCATTCAGTCCTGTCGTGGTGGCCGAGAACATGACCGGAGTCGCCATGTACGAGTTGGTACGATATCATCCTACCCTATTCCTCCAACGTCCAACTTCTCACAGCTGTCATCAATAGGTGAAAGTCGGTCACGATAACCTAGTCGGCGAAGTCATTCGAATCAGCGCCGATCAAGCTACCATCCAAGTCTACGAAGAGACAGGTTCGTCCGCCTGCCGCAAGATAGAGAGAGAAAGAGGAGAATCATAACTGATCATATCACTTGCGTATAGCTGGTGTGACTGTCGGCGACCCTGTCATCCGAACCGGCAAGCCCCTGTCCGTCGAGCTGGGCCCCGGTCTGCTAAACAACATTTACGATGGTATTCAACGTCCGCTGCAGAAGATTGCCGAGCAGGCAGCTAGCATCTACATCCCTCGCGGTGTCGCCATGACCGCTCTCGACCGAGAGAAGAAGTGGGAATTCACGCCTACGATGAAGGTTGGCGACCACATCTCTGGAGGTGACGTCTGGGGTACCGTTTTCGAGAACTCCTTCATCAAGGTTCACAAGGTCATGCTGCCCCCGCGCGCCAGGGGTACCATCACCAAGATTTCCGGCAAGGGCGAATATACCGTTGACCAGAAGATCCTCGAGGTCGAATTCAACGGCCAGAAGTCCGAGTTCGGTATGATGCAGACATGGCCTGTCCGTGTTCCCAGGCCGACAACCGAGAAGCTTGCCGCCAATGAGCCCTTCATTGTCGGACAGCGTGTATTGGATGCCCTGTTCCCCAGTGTGCAGGGTGGTACTGTTGCCATTCCTGGTGCTTTCGGATGTGGAAAGACTGTCATCTCCCAATCCGTCTCCAAATTCTCCAACAGCGACGTCATTGTTTACGTTGGTTGTGGTGAGCGAGGAAACGAAATGGCTGAAGTCTTGAAGGATTTCCCCGAGCTGACCATTGATGTCGACGGCCGCAAGGAGCCCATCATGAAGCGAACCACTTTGATCGCCAACACATCCAACATGCCCGTCGCTGCGCGAGAGGCTTCTATTTACACTGGTATTGCTGTTGCCGAGTACTTCCGAGACCAAGGCATGGACGTGGCCATGATGGCTGACTCGACGTCGCGTTGGGCCGAGGCTCTTCGTGAAATTTCCGGTCGTCTGGGTGAAATGCCTGCTGACCAGGGTTTCCCTGCTTACCTTGGTTCCAAGCTGGCCAGTTTCTACGAGCGTGCAGGTAAGGTCCAGACACTTGGATCTCCTGAGCGTGAAGGCAGTGTCAGCATCGTCGGTGCTGTCAGTCCCCCTGGTGGTGATTTCTCCGACCCGGTTACAAGTTCCACCCTCGGTATTGTTCAGGTCTTCTGGGGTCTCGACAAGAAGCTCGCCCAGCGAAAGCATTTCCCCTCCATCAACACCGGAGTCTCTTACAGCAAGTACACGAACGTGCTGGACAAGTGGTATGAGAAGGACTTCGCCGACTTCCCCCGACTCCGTGACCGTATCCGACAGCTGCTGTCCGATTCCGAAGAGCTGGACCAGGTTGTGCAGCTTGTCGGCAAGTCGGCTTTGTCTGATCCTGACAAGATTACTCTGGATGTCGCCACACTGCTCAAGGAAGATTTCTTGCAGCAGAACGGTTACTCGTCCTATGACCAGTTCTGTCCCCTTTGGAAGACAGAATGGATGATGAAGCTGATGATGGGCTTCCACGACGAGGCGCAAAAGGCTATTGCTCAGGGGCAAAACTGGAACAAGGTCCGTGAGGCCACCAGCGATCTCCAGGCTAAGCTGCGAACGTTGAAGTTCGAGGAGCCCGGTGATGGCGAGGAGGCTATCTGCAAGAAGGTATGTCAAATTGCGCCAAGCTCCGATGTGTTTATTTTTACTGACATACCACCTTAATAGTACGAGAGCATCAACCAAGAGCTGATGGACAAGTTTGCTGCCGTCTTGGATGAATAAGTGAACGTCTGTTTGTTTGTAGTTTTAGGGCAAGCCCCGGGGTTTCGTTAGAACCCAACCAGAGCCACAGTAGATTCGAGGGTTCGCTCTTGTTTCAACTGCACCATCATAGGATCATATGCCACAGTAGTTTGAGGGCGAGATGGGTTTAACTCCTTTTGAGGAACGAAGAAGAAGCGAGATGCAGAATAAGAACACACGTCAAGTCTGAAATACTCAACAGAGCCTATATCTTTAATGGTATGCCTATAGTGAAACTATTATGTATGAGTTTTGCTGTCTCACCCCGAGTCCCGATATCAAGTACGGACCCAATCAACGATGGGCTTCGCAGAAAATAAGTACCACTTATTTGCAATGTCAACATATGTTGTGAGGGTGGATTTAAACGTTCCATGTTCAAGTAATAGTGTAGGATCGTACTTTTCTGTTCTATTACAAATGACAGGTCCTCGCTCCTCCCAATCCACGAGGTGCTCTTCAACCTTATTATCTAATAATGCAATGTAACTATGCTAAGCTAAATACTATAAATAATTGGGAAGAAAGATTAAAGCACAGAACAGAAAAGAAAAAGCAGGTGTTAATGACGGAAGACAGACGAAAGCAGGCTGCTGGGTAGAATATATATGGTGGATCGGGAGCTGGGTATCTTCGGTGCCAAATAAGAAGAAAAAGGAAAAACAAATAAACACAGAAAACCAGAGAAGGGTTGTCACCCTGTCGTCGAAAGTTATTCATCCTATAGATGACCTCCAAAGAACGAACGAGGTGCCGCCGTGGTAAAGTGAGAATCGCTTCGTGGAAATGCTGGCGCTAGAATGTCCCGGAAATGATGCCCGTCTCTCCTATTTTGAAACTTCCCCTTTCCATGTCTCTCTGCATCGCCATATGCCCAACCTTATATTGTTTTCTTCGTATGTCGTGAATGTCCTGCGCTCCGTATTTTATATGAAAAGGCCTAAAAGCCGGCGAGAGCGCCTTCGTGAATTGCATCGTATATGATGCCTCGTACCCAACGACTCTCATATTATACAAACAAGGCTTGTCGTATTCCCGGCCAATTTTCTACTTACTCCTTGCTCAGAAGCGGTTTCATCACCTCGAGCGCTTTCAAAGACTGCTCGTAGGACAAGATAACAGCTCCGGCGCGGGCGGTCGACAGATAGGACAACTGCTCGCCGTCGCCCGTCTCGGTCATGCGCATCTCGGCCACGAGTCGGCCCGCAACGCCCGACACGATACCCGTAGCCTCGATGGGCAGGTTCTCCAGGTCGAGGAAGATCGGGACCAGGTCTCCTTCGACATCTCCCACCAGGGAGTCTCCGAACACGCTGAGCTGGGTTTTGTCTAGCAGGAGGGAAGGCGGGTCTTCTTGAGCCAGCGTCATCGACAAAAAGCGGGGCTGCAGCACGAGGACCGAGATCAGGCTCGTGTAGAGCTTGGTGTCGACGTTGTCCAACCAGCTACGGCGGGCATGTCCACCATTGCTGTCGTGGCCCGTGGCCCGTCGCGTCGGGGTAGGCCGCCGGCTGAAGTGGTTCAGCTGCTCCTGCTCGAGGTCCTTACCCGAGCAGAGTACCACCGTCAGGCCCTCTTCGATAAAAGGGACAACGTCGCGCTTCTTCAGTAGCTCAAAGGTCCGCGTCTGCAGTTCGGTGACGTTGGACGGCGGTGGTGTGGAAGGAGGTTCGCTGCTGACGCTACCTCTTTTTGCGTATATGGTGGGTGACACAAAAGCGGACTCGTCCTCGGAGAACTCGAAACCTCGACACAGCAGGGTTTGCACGACAGTTTGCCGATCCTTAGTGGGGACCAGGATGAAATCCGAATAATACGTGGTAATGAAGAAAATCGGAATGCCGGCAAGGGCGAGGGGTGAGGTCAGTTCCATAACGCCTGTGCCGGCATTCATCCCTGCGCTTATGACGGAGAGGATAAGGTAGCTGTCTTTAGAGATGGTGACTGTCTTCGACGCATCGCGGGGCAATCTCCGTATCACGGGCTCGAATACTTTCTTGGCCCAGTTGTCGTGGCACACAACCGAGCACTCGACGGGCGTGATGCTGACGTTGAGGAAGCCATGCTTGTTGTCAATACTCAAGCCTTCGATTTCCTTTCCGCTGTCAAATTCCCCATTAGGTAAAAGAACCTGAAGTATTGGCTGGAGAAAGACCGGGTAAAGGCTGAGGGGGATATGTATTAAGCTGAAGGTCCCGTCCTGAGAAATGTGTTAGCCTTCTTCTTCTTGTGTGTCACAATTCTGCTCTTATGCCAGTGAAGAGTTCCAAGATATGTCGCGTCACAATTGAGAGCTTTCATCATCCACATGATGTTACCTACTTAGGCACACGTTACCCGGGTCGCGAACGCTGTCAGATTGCAGTAGTACAGATATAGTCAAAATATGACTAATAGAATTGCAAGCATGCTATGATGCAATCCTTGGCCATCTATCTTTCACCTTATCGCGGGACTCTTGCAGACAGACAAGATAAATAGACGAGCCACACCGAGAGCGGACCGATGTTAATTGACAAATGATCGACGACTTACCAAAAATGATATCTGACTTGGGGAGTTCATTGTAACCAGAACGTTGCTCGCCTACCGTTGATCGTGGCCTCACGGTTCTCATTCGACCACCACCACGAGGGGCACGCGGGATCTGGGGATGGACCCTTAAAAATGCACAGACGGAGTTCGAAACGACCAGGCGCCGGGCCGTGATTGGACGGCTCTTTCGTTTTCCGGTTTCTCTTCCGCAAAAGCAAGACACGCTCGAGTTAGCCGGTTAATTATTTTTTGGTCCTTTGTATTGTTCAAGTAATGAAAAGTCCAAGTTTTGCAATTCCCAGGACAATCCAGTGTGTCGCGAGGAGTGACGAGGCAAGGGAGGAAGATTAAGAAAGGAGAGCAAGAAGGGTTTGTCGTCAAATATCTTCCTGGACCCAGCGAAATCGGTGGTGGAAGCCGGTTCGGACGTACTGCGCAGAACCACCAAGATTCTGGATAGATAAAAAGTAAGGTTGAACGGCTTCCTCTTCTTATGTCTCCTCTCTCGGTCTCTCTTCCTCTTATTCTTCCTCTTCTCGAGCTATCTAAAGACGCACGATAGGAGCCTGACTCGGGGATTCTGAGGGGACCCTACCAGCCGACAAAGAGCGCTATGTGGGCCAGCTTTCTAGCAAGCCATCCTAATCGCACATGTCGGGGGAGAAGCGGCTGGGTCCTTTTTTAGAGACTGCAGATGGAGATGGTGCCGGATGACACCATGCTTGGTTCAAACGTGAGCTGGTGGAGGCGTTGAGTCAATAAGTAGTTTTCCTTCCCGTTCTCGGTGTGCTGGGATGGGATTTTTCTTTCTGGGGCTCTTATCGACCGCGGTCGACTGCGGCGGGGCTTTATACTGTGGTATAATATATTTACAACAAGGTGAAATGCAAATGCAAATGCAATGATGCGCGCTGCGATGCTCACCTGCAACTAGCCTGAAATAGATCCACGGGCCGTCGCCAACTCAAAATACGGTATAGAGAAGCAGATGATGGGCGCGTATGCAACCTCTTGTCGTACTCGAAACAGGAACAGCAACAACAACAGAAACCTAAAGACTGGATGAGATAGGTACTTACATACTTATAGCTACACCGAGTTGGCCTGCATGCTTCTTCCGGTCTTACTGATCATGGCCAACTGTTTGTCTCGTTTCTGGCTGCATGCTAGGTAGCTTGCTTGCTATTGATGCTTGCTGTATCCTTTTTTCTCCTGTGGCTGCAACTCGACAGCCTCAAAAACAAATCACTTACTATAACCTGGAAAGGAGGAGCATCGTGCCTGAACGCCAACGTCACAACCCCGACCAGCAGCATGCCCCGAATAGGCATCCCGTTGACGCACGTCGGACAAGGTGTATGCAGCTAGTTGGTGGATGTTGCTGCTGTTGTTGCAGGTGGGTGAGAGCTTGGAGCACGCACACGCCCCTCTCTCTCGAGAGACCCTGCCATATGGCGCAACACCCATCACAAGCGCTAGGTAGGTACGACCGGGGGGCGGGCTACAAGCTACATTCTACATGCTGCAATCAACGCCAAGCTGGGAGAGGATGACGGAGAATTAAGTATAGAGCATTACTACTACCAAAAATATAGCTAGGGAGGTTTTGCACCTACGTGACCAACCGGAGGAGCACCTCAATTGGCCTATTTCCTGAAAGGTCAAGAGCTGCAGGCAAACTTGTGTGATGTGGTCGTAAGCAGGTCTCAGCCAGCCAGGGAGTCCCTACCGTGCTGAAAGCAAGTCTTGCCGCCTACTGGTATCAGAACGTGGGGGAAGCTCGCAACTTGTACACGTACTTGCATGCCTGCTCACACACATTGATACCTCACCAGGGGGAGCGTTCCATCACTTGCAATATGGTCCACTGCTGGTCCAGGCTGCTGCATGCTTGCAATTAACCTCAACACTTGAGCCAGCCACCAGCTGCGTCGAGCTGCGCCGTGCTGCATGATGATGTCTCCCGTCTCTTCATCCGACTCCCTCTCCCTCGGGGCGGGGTTCCAATGGAGGGAAAGGCGCAAGTGCTCTACCCGCCGCGAATCGAATTGGTAGAAGCAATGGTTCCAACATGGCAACCCGCCAGGTCATCTCAACGTCATTGGGGGAAAAGGCCATAAGCAGTTTATCAGTAGAACAGGGACATATCCGAATGACACACTATCATCCAGGATAAGTATGTTGAAATATACGTGCTGCCTACCTACCTATCTACGGTGAGACGTACCTTACCTTATGTATGTATGTGGTAGTAGAAATTGACGCACCCAAGGCGATCCGCACCTTTCCACTGAGAGCCGGGATAAAGCGCCGACCCCACAATGTGTCTTGCAGTAGCTCAGGTGCTTCAATAAACGTTCTGATTGCTGGAACGGGACGGGCGAACGGCAGAAAGAAAATGCATTGACTCTCCCTGTGCCTTCCTTATCCTGTGCGACGCTCTCATCGAGTCCTGGGACCCTCGATGTCAGGCCGTTTATCACTTCCCTCCCGGATCTGCCCATCTACCCATCACCTGTGCTAAAATGCCGAGTGTGTAACCCAGGAACGAGACGACGAAGTCGCACAAAGGGGTCACACTAGGCCCACTTACGAGAGCCTCAAAACCACAATCATAGTCTTACCAGCAGATTGGGTGGGATGTGATGAAGACGCTTGCTACTGGGGGTTGTCCGGAAGTTCGAGATACGTCAAAACTAGTCGGATTTCAAAAAGCCCAAAGCCGACTCTACCCTCTTCAGCGGCACAGTATGCCCTAAATCCGCTCTTGTACCCCCACGCGTCCCCAGCTCCCCGAAGATGCAAAGTATCGGTTTGATGCTGACCTGTTCAGTCGATGTAATAGACAGGGACCAGGATCTCGGCTCTTCTAGTCGAGCGACGATCTAGGATTGTCTGATCGATGCTTTCGTCACCACTGCTCCGGGATTGGCTAGGGTTATGTGGCTATTATTGTCGATAATCATATGTTGCTCACGTTATTCTCAGCAGAACGTGACTGAAAGATATAAGATCACTACAACATCATCTCTATCTTATTCCGCGCCCCTTCCTTTGGGTTACAAGACCCATAAACGATGAGGTCATCATCACAACAGGTGACCTTTTTGTCATGATCTCTTCGTGGCTTCCCGGTGGCAAGCACCAGACTTAGACTCATAGGATCCAGTGGTACAGTATATGATCCATGCCAGAGGGTATGCTAATAACACTCCCTGTAAACCCCAATTAAGGAGTACTTTTGTAATGTATGCTATCAAGAGCTTATGAGTGACTTCCAGGTGGAATTCTCTATCACTGTATACCCCCTGCTTGAGCTAAGCCAGAACCTGACTAGAAACCCAAGCAGCATCGGCATGCTGCATTCTGACAATCGCGCATGGGGCAATATGCGAGGGACTGGGTCTCGTAACCGAGCAATCGGTATCTAATCAGAGCATGGATAGTTGATGTTCCAGCGTTTCAAGACAAATATACGATCGTGCGTGGTATGAGGTTGATCTGGGCCACCAGACCAAATTGCTTGTCAGACTGCAGTGCAGAGCTATGTAAGAACTTTGCGTAACCACTCCAAACATTATCGTTCGGGATTCTCTTCCGGCAACCCTGCCAGACTGGGCCATATTCTAGCGAAACCCGATTTGTAGCGGGAGCTGTTGTGATGGCCGATTGCCGCTAATGATGATGATAAGCCCTGCTTCTCTGATCGGAAAATTTCGATATTCTTCACAGGAGCATGCGAATCCAGAGTCTCCTGGTGGTACACCAATGACAGCCGCTTACGCGCGGTGGTTTCAGGCCATCTACCGTCTCAGAAATGTAACCCAGTCCTTATTGGCCACCTACGTTTGTCAGACAGCCCAATCCGGCGAAGCCCGCAGCTCTCAAGAGTCACGTTTCTTGATGCCGACGACTACCAGGTTCCGCGGGCTTTCTTTGAAGTCAAAGACCGATTCTACCCAGCATTGCTCAACCAGATCAGTGTGCTGTTTGAGAAACAGCCAGCGATCAGTCACAATGAGAGACTCGACCACACCAGCGCTGAAGGCCATCAGACTCCAGATGACGCTCAATTCTCTTTTGCGGTGACGGTACCGCTGCTCGTAGGATGCAATCTCGTCGTCCGTCATGTCGCCCATTTTCTCACTGACAACCTCGCACTGCTCCCGGTAGTCCGAATGAGTTGTCAACTTGTCTATAGCACCCCGAATGTAGGTGTTGAGGGTTTTATAGCAGGCCTTTCGAAGGGAACCAATAATGATTGGATTTGTGCTCGTGTTGAACGGGGTCGACTCCTTTTCTGGTTTGACATCGGGATCGTGGTATACCTTTTGGATGACGCCCTTGTCGAGGAAGACTTTCTGAAGCACGGCACGGTAGAAATGACGGCTAAAGAAGTCATCGCTATCCTTTTCACCCCAGTTCTGGGGTGCTTGGCAAGCCATCATTCTGGCAGTGATGTTGAGTCGTACACCTGTCTCTTTGTAAGTGCAAAGACGCTCACTCATAGGAAAACCGTGCGGATCGCATTTGGCCGACTCCCGAACCACTCTCCCGTTTATAGGCTGAGGCGTGGGCCGCATGAGAGGGAGCTTGTACGTTGGCGGACCAAGCTTTTCCGTCATCAAGTTGTAGCAGCATCCTACAATGGCTACTGCTCGTACACGTGGATTCAGAACGAGTGAGCGGATGCCGTGGTGAGACAGATTCCCGCAGGAATGGATAGAGATAGCCATGAGCCGCAGATCTTTGGCTTCTTGCTCGTTAAGAGTGGGAGCGGCTTCCAGCTGACCGACTACGTCTGACAAGTCACCAGACTCTAACCTGCCGGATATGTAACGTATGAAGCCCTTGCCTTCCTCTGGTGTGTAAACGGCTTCTAGTTCTCGCCTGGGTCTAAAATCGACAGCATATTCCTCGTTGACTTCTGATGAGTTGTCCATTTCTCGTTCGGCTGGCTTGCCGTTCAAGCGCTGCTGCCACAGTTTTTTGTTGCGTATAACCTTTTCTTTCTCGGCTAATCCAGCAAGCGCATCGAAAGCTTTGGCCCCTGCAATATTGTGTTCTCTGCCTTCGACGGCCACAATGTGTTTGTTGTACGGGGCGCTTGCCAGGGCTCTACCGAGGTAGTTTTGGCCGCTCCCAAAGTCGACAAAATGCGTGATATCATCACCAGATATGTCGGTGAAGTCATTGGCCAGCTCATTGATATAGCTGGCGAAGTTGCTGACCTCGTGGATCTTCTTGGGCTTCATGCCCACCGCCACCGGGCGAGTGAGCTTCGGCAGATTTTCCTGTTGAGCGAAATCCCGAGCAAGACTGAATCTCCGAACATCCTGGATGTACTGCACCAGACTCTCGGGCGGCCGTTCATTTTCTGCAAGCAGATCCAAGTCCTTTCTCATGAGCACATCCAGTAGCTGCATGGGCTCGTTGCGGACAAGGTAGGCTTGCCAATCCTCAGGTACGATGGTCTGGAATAGCCCAGGCTCGCTCGTGAAGAAATCTAGAATGTGTACGCCGCCGCATAGTGTTTGGAATATGGTTGAAGTTGTCGCGAATTCCAACAGGTTTTCCACATACTCTTCAGGGCCGGCCCAGCAATCCGGGTAAGGCAGAGGCGTTTCTGGCTTCATGATGGCAAATATCAGACAGGTCCGAAGAAAAATCAAGGACGTTATTTAGCCTGACTCATAAAATTGGCAGATTGTCTTTGCGCATACATGTATACACCAGACCCAGATGCGCTGAGTGCGACCCTGTGTGTAAGTGGCCGTGAATAATTTAGTCAGCCGAGAAATTTATGAATTTAGTGAGACCTGATGGAGTTAGGAAGTTGCCTACGCCAAGTTGCCAGGGATTGGATGCCAATGCGGTGGCACCTTCCCGCGATTGGATTGGTCTGCTATTGAATCGGAACCACACGTCATGCCTTAGCTCTCCATCTCTCCTTCTGGCTCGGTCTCAGCCTTGCAATGCGACATACATTGCCCATCAATACTTACCTAATTTCAGCATCTACAATTATTGGGGCTGTACTATGAATTCGGTCCCCTGACGAGCCATATTGCGAACTTCAGATGTAGCACTTTCGTTTATGTGCCTTTGATTGATCTGGCAGGATGATGTCCTCAACTAACGAGGAGGATCCTTTCCTCCAAGTCCAACAGTAAGTCGCTCCCTTTTTATCACATGCTCTTGACCAATCAATCCCCATGTGTACCGCGGACAGTAGTATTGTATCCCTGGCCAAACTGACAACCATCCAGAGATGTACTTGCCCAACTACAACAAACGCGGCCACTGTTCGCCTCGTATCTGCGCATTCGCTCCCTAACAACCGCATCGACCTCACCCGAATTGGCCTCCGCGCGATCCGATCTCGAGTCGTCCCTCAGCTCGCTGGCCGAGGACCTGACGGACCTTATCGACACCGTCAAGGCCGTCGAGAGCAACCCGGCCCAGTATGGCCTGACGACGGCCGAGCTGCGGCGGCGGCAGCGCCTGGTCCAAGAAGTCGGGGGCGAGGTGGAAGACATGCGCGAGGAGCTCTCCAGGGCCACGGGCGGCGCCTCCACCTCCTCGTCCAAGAACAAGAACGTGCGCGATGCCACCCGCGCCGCCAACTCGGATCTGCCCGACCCCAACGCGTTCGCCATGGACGACGGCGACGACGAGAACGGCCCGGACTACAACGCCGAGTTCGAGCAACAGCAGCAACACATGATGATGCGGGACCAGGACGAAGCGCTCGACGGCGTCTTCGTGACGGTCGGTAATTTGCGGCGGCAGGCCGACGACATGGGCCGCGAGCTCGAGGAACAGCGCGAGATGCTCGAGGTCGTCGACAACCTAGCCGACCGCGTCGGCGGCCGCCTGCAAACCGGCGTCGCGAAGCTGGCCACCATCGCGCGGAAGAACGAGGACCGCTGGAGCAGTTGCTGCATCGCGGCTCTGATCTTCGTTCTTATCATTCTACTGGTTTTACTACTCATTTTATAGTCTCAAGGTTTTATGTATAGCGAGCTCCGACAAACCTGGAAGCGCCATACCGGGCGCACACACACGCCGGAAGGGCATGCTTGTATTGTGCTGTATTTGTATTTCTTATATGTTAGTGGCATGGCGTACTTTGGCAATGGGCAATGAAACAAATTTCGGTACTTGTAATGCGCGATAGGTTCGACAAGGAACCTGCGGACGTGGACGGGCGGTAGTGTAGTTACAATATCGAGAATATTCACATCAAGAAAGACAAGCGTAATGATTAAGTCAGCCAAACAGACTTGAGATTCTTTTGGACTATGTGACATATACACCCTCAAACGTTGGCCTTGGTACAAAATGCTGCTAGCCTCGGTCGAGAAAGCGTGCAATAAAGTCTAGCTGAATTGTGTTTCATGGTATAACCAGAATTGCCTCCTTTCAACGCCGGTGTCTACGACCATGTGTATATGTCATTCGTTATGGCTCTTGATTATCCCCTGTCCATATCCTGACAAGCTGTCTGGTGGCCAGCCTTGCTGCGCAACTCGGACAGCCCCTTCCCCCTAGACACCAAGGTCTAGGCCCATGTCCCTCTTGTACATAACCGCCAACACTTGCAGACCCATGACTCCTGGTGTCTTTTTGGGTGCACTGTTCGGAAACTCGACCAATGCTCTTCGCAGTGCCGCCACGGCCGCGCTGCCATAGAAGTTGATAAACTTCTCTTCGTGTTGGTTCAGCATAGACTTAAGTACTATGCACTGCGTATCCGTTATCTCCGCGGGTGGCGTGTTCACTATGTTCGCCATCGACTTCCAGTAGCGAGACGGTGGCCAAGGGTTGATATTGCTCGACTTGGAAAAGTCCCGTAGGGCGATCGAGGCGTAACCGATGCCCAGTCCCATCATGCGGTCGTTGTGCTGCTGTTCCGAGATCCACGCGCCGCCATCCTTCCTCCAACCGAGCCGGAGCCGGCCTTGTTCGGTCTTATCGCTGCCCCTGTAACCGAAGACGACGGGGCAGACGATCCGGAATTTGGCCATAAGGATGTCTATCAGGGACTTCCCACGCCAGAGGAATTCTTTGGCCGAGAACAGCTGTGCGGTTACAACCCCCACCGGGTCTGCGCTCCGAGGCGCAGCGCCACACTCATTAATGAATTGATTGACAATTGCCTTGCCAAGTTGGTTCATAAGGTAAAGAAAGAGAGCCGGAAGTTCATGCCCGTTGTGTAAGGCTCCCTCGACCGGTTCTCGACGGTCTACCACAAAACTCGATGGATCTATCATAGGACTCGGTGGTTGACCATTCAGTGCCGCCATTAAGATTGATTTGATGCTTTCCAACTGTGTAAAAAGACGTGTCAGTATCACAATGCAGCAACAGTGCATATCCGTGCAACTTACCTGTTTCTTGTTGGCGCCTTTCCCACCTGTTAGCTGACCCAGACTTTTGCGTATTTCGCGTCGCATTTCTCCCATCAGCTTCTTAAGTTGAGGGTTGGTCTTGGCGTGCTCCGTTATGAGCGCACGTAGCTTCTTCAGGTTCTTGTGTATCTGCACATAACGGTCAACATCCGGGGCGGCGGGTGGCTTTGCGGGCTGAGTTTGTGCTGAAGCCTGTGTAGCGGGTTTCGGTGCTGCTGCTGCTGCTGCTGCTGTAGCAGTCGCAAACGGGTTTGCAGGTTGCGACGTCGCAGGTTTTGCAAATGGCGAAGCTGCAGCGGTGGGTGGCGCAGCAGGAGAGGTATGGCCATTTATCTTGGGTGGTACAGTCTGAAAGGGATTCTTAGGTGGATCGGCTGCCACTGGAGGAGTTGATTTCGCAGCATTTTGTTGTGCAGTTGCGGCAGCGTCGTCTTTGCTCGGCAAGGCAGTAGCATTCGGCGGTGAAGGTTTTGGTTGCGGTGCCGGTTGCTCGACAGGCTTTGGTGGAAGCTTGGGAACGGTCTGGGCCTGAAGAGCCCGAAGACGTTCTTCCTCGTCCCTGAGCTTCTTCTCATGCCGTAAGCGTTCTTCTTCGCGTCGCTGTCGGTCCTTAATCCCTTGCTCGCGTTTTTCCAGCTTCTTTCGCTCTTCACTATGCATATAATCGTCGAGGGTCTTGAGGGCTTGCTCGCGCACATCGTCATGTATGGATTGCGCTTCCATAAGAGCCTCCAAATGATTCATCTCGCCATTCCTGTTCTCTGATCGATAGGTCGGGACGGGCGATCGCACTGGGCTCGATCTGGAGTTCGGCGTCCAACGACGCCCTTCGGGAGAAGTACCCGCCATTGTAAGTCGAGTAGGGAATGGGTCATTGCATTGCAGCGCCAATGATCAAAGAAATTGCGCGGCTGTGGGCAGCCCAGTGCTGTGAGAACCAGTGCAAAATGTCTCGATGCGCGATTGCAATGCACGTCGTGATGGGGTCAAAAAGAAGGTCTTCGAGGGCTCCAACGCGGTTCAGAACAAAGCCGTATTGATGTAAGTCGGGACAATGAATGACAGAGCTAATCGAGCCTCGATCCCGCATTCTGTTGGCAGAATTCTCCAGATTATCTCAAAAGCGGTAAGGGTGGGTTAGGCGGTGAGGCCAGCTCCCTGGTCGGTCGTGCATACCTAGGTGTTTTCTCCAATCCGATAGCGAGCTGCCTGGAATCTTTTGACGGACCACTCCCTGGCTCTTCAGCGTCGATCAGGCTATCAGCCTTAACTTCGGGCTCCTGGGACCCAAAGATAGCAGCGCATCCTGACGTATGTCATCTTTGTATGACACGAGGTGAGATGATGTGGATTGTGCATTTGTGGTCCTTTTGGTCCTGATATACGGCTCAACTCGGGGTCCTTGGTCCTGTTATTGTAAGAATCACCTACATGGTAACAACTGTACAGGGACCACGCGGCCCCAGACCCAAGACGTTATTACAGATGCGGGCATTCGTACATGATGCACCTCCCAAATGCAAGAATTACAAGTAGAAAATTGATGAGTTGCCGCTTTGTGGCCTGGCATCTCTGTCGCGATCTATCATTTTATTTATAGTATGACATGCAGTATACTATTTACGGGGTGTATTAGCTTACAGATGCGAATCTGGCTGGAGGTTGCCCTGGTAGGTACTCCGTAGGCAGGTATATATGTATGCCTCATCCAGCCAAAGCTGGGCTAAAACAATAACAAGATTTATGTTGTTTCCCTGACAATCATACCGAACATCAAGGCTAGCGTTGGTGCGTTTTGTCGTGTTGCATTGGCAGGACAGGGCCGACCAGCTTTCCCACTTTCAGGCCTTCCTTGAACACGGAGTTACACTGACACGGACGCTGAAGCAACGTGACCAGGCAGACCCTCCTCCTCGACCAGAACAAAGCAACCCAAGATTCCAATTTTCTTTATGCAAGTGATAAAGTCGCCATTGGGCACAGCAGAGTCTACTGGGGAAGGCCATGATGATTGGCGTCACGAAAAGCTCTGCTCCCGATATCTCTACATCTAGTCCCCGTCTTGCGAGCTAGCAGTGATGCAGCCGCAGACCAGACTTGCCATCCCCCGTAGTCAAGCTGACGGAGCGGCGCGGACGATCTAATTGGTGAGGCTTGGCACTAGGAGCTATGGCTTTCTTGCATTGCGCTTGCTTGTACTTAGAAGGAGCCTGGATGATCTCTGTGTTTCGTAATGGCCCAAGAAGTGGGCAGCTTGGTAGCAAAAGAAAAAGCGACGGGCGTAACTCTAATCAGTCGTGGAAGCTCTCCAAAAAAAAAAAACGAGTGCTTTTAGTACGTCCGTGACTGTTGATGATGGCACGAGTCGAGGCTCAATTGCTATTAAGAGGCTCGTCCTGCCATCTCCCATTCATCAATGGCTGGGCACCGAATGAAACAGTACTCTCGGATACTGAAGTTGTATGCAGGTCAACTGCGTCAATGGCAGGCAGGTACCATCAATGAGGGTGCAGAAACATAATAGTGTGGTTTGATATTGACGGATCCCATGGCGTCGGGGAGCACTCTCGCTTCAGTGGGGAGGAGGGATGGCTAGTGGGTTTACTTACGTGAGAGGAGCAGAGCTCTACCTCATCTGAGAGGCTAGGACCAAGCACTAGGGCCAGAGTTGACGACGCTAGACGGTTCGTTTCCAACTCTACGTGGGAAGGGTGCCGCCGCAACCCCACGTAGCGAGGGTACACTGACCACTCGATTCGACAGAGCGATGGGAAGCCACCAAAAAAAAGAAAAGCTCTGTTTCGGCTGTCGTGTCCTCCCAGCATCCATCCCGGGCGCTGGCCGCGAGGCCATTGAGAGTATCCGAGATAAGAATCTGCCAAGCTCTGTCTGTCTAGCAGGCAGAATGCGCGTGTGCACTACAGGCATGGACCTCAGGTTGCGGTCAGGTCAACCTGCCTGCTGGATTGCATGGCCCTGCAAGTCGGGACAGATCCAGGCTCTGTTGGCTGTCGTCATGTGTGTAAATCGGCCGGCTAAGGTTGGTCGGCACCTGGGTCTGGGCTGCCTACTTGCCTACGTAGCTCGACTGGGGGGGGCGATTCAATAACCCAAGGATACCTAACAGGAGCTGTCAGCCCCACTTGCTTGGGTCAATCGCCCCCCAAGCAGCAAGCAAAGTCTCCCACCAGCCTGAGTCCAACCACAAATGGAAAGAAAGTGAGAAAGAGTGGAAGAGAGAGGGAGACAACAGGCACTCGGACACACAGACAGAGAAAGCAAGCACCCCAAACCCAAGCCAGAAAAAGTGAGGAGTCCAGTCCCAGTCCCACTGCACTGGCAGTAGCAAGAGCTCTAGCGAGTTACCTAAGGCAGGTGTCTTCTCCGAATGTCATCACAGTGATCACCATCAACCTCTTTCCCTCTCCCCTTTCCTACCTCACAAACTTTTACTCGTTCGTGACTCTCTCCATCTTCCTATCCGGATTGCCCCTCTCAAGTGAACTTGACATTCCTTCTGCAAGCCCTCTCTCTATCTATCTCTCTCTCACTCTCTATCTCTCTATCCATCTCTGCCAACGCACCAGCAACCACTACCACATTACACACACCACACATACAACAGCTTACATCTCAACGTAACAACTTCATCCTCTCTCTTTGATCCTTTTTTGTTAGTCGCGAGAACGGGCCAGCCCACTCCTCCGAGGCGACCACTTTGGGGTCCATTCCTCCGAATATACCACAAACATAGGCCAGCAGGATAGCTCTACAGCACCGCTTCCTATCTCCATCTTCGCATCAATTCAGTGATCGCACTACTTTAGCTGTCATTTGCTAGCTTCCCGTCGATTGACGTCTCCGGCGCCGCACACGACGTGCATTTGCACCTGCACCTGCTTGCCCGCCCACCATGGAGCAGCAGAACAACCAACAACAACCACAGCAGCCCCCCGCGGGGGCGTCCCCGGTCCGACCGGCCGTCGCCTACACATTGCTCACCGTCGCAGCCCCTCGGAGTTGACGCCTTTGATGAGCATGTTCTCGAACCCAGGAAGTAAGTTGACATGGCCTGGCCATTGCACCGTGCTGACTCCATCGCCGCTGCCCCTCTCCGATATGTCCGAGTCGATGCTTTCCCTTCCCCACGATTTTGACATAAAAATGTGTTGATGCTGATATCTTTGTCTACTGGTAGTGGAGCAGCTGGCTCTTCAACAACAAATTGAGCTGTTGCAGCAGCAGCAGCAACAGCTTCAAGCTACACAGCAACAATACATGAACATGGGCATGATGCCACCTGGCCAGCTCGGACCTGGCGGTAATTTCAACCCCCTTCAGCCCATGACCAACATGTCTCCCCAAGCTGGCTTCCAGTTTCCCAATCAGCTCCCGCAGCAGCCCAACCAGCCCATGGGCGCTCCCAGCCAACCCATGGCACACCGTCGCAACCAGTCCGCCATTCCTAACATGGGAATCGGTCCTCCCCCGGCCCCTTCCGCTGGGGCTTCGGCAGCTCCTTTTGGTCAGTTCGAAAACCCCCAGCCCCAGGGCCCGCCCCAAGGTCGGGAGAATACTGCCCCCCGCGGTGGTAGGGGTGGCGGCGGTGCAGGAGGAGGGCATCAGCGAAGACATTCTCTGGCTTTAGCCGATGCCAAGAAGGCGGCCGAGCTGGCTCAGCAGAAACGCACCACTACTGGGTTTCAGTTTCCCGGGCCCGGAGCTTCGACTGATGCTCCTGCTGCGGAAGAGCCCAAGACTTCGACCGCAACTGACACGCCCATTGCTCAAGGCTCCACTACGCGTGGTGGCCGCGGAGGACATGGACGCAGCCAGAGCATGGCCGCTGGTCCCAACGGTCGTGGCGGCGGCGGCGGACGAGGTGGTGCCGAGGGTGGCCAGGGCGGCCGCGGTGGCCATGGCCGCTCATCTTCGCGCAACTTTGACGGAAACTGGCGCAACCAGGCACAAGCCCAGGAGCAGCCTGGACAAGGTCAACAGCCTTTCCAGCCCGGACACCGTTCTCGAGGCTCCGTGAACCAGTCCGTCTCTTCGATTGGAGCTTTCCAGTACCCTGGTCAGCCTCAGATGATGCAAGGAATTCCCGGCCAAATGCCAATGATGCAGATGTATCCTGGTCAGCTTAACCCGATGCAACTGAACCAGCTTCAGGCGCTACAGGCAGCTCAGATGAACGGCGGGCAGATGGTTGGCCTGCAGGGCAGCCAGCATGCCCCTCAGTTGGGTGGCCAGCAAAACCAACAGCAACAGAGGAAGACTCTCTTTACCCCTTACCTTCCTCAGGCCACGCTACCGGCTCTCCTCGGTGATGGCCAGCTCGTGTCGGGCATTCTCCGTGTGAACAAGAAGAACCGAAGCGATGCCTATGTCTCAACCTCGGATGGCCTGCTCGACGCCGATATCTTTATCTGCGGTAGCAAGGACCGTAACCGAGCTCTCGAGGGTGATCTTGTAGCTGTAGAGTTATTGGACGTCGACGAGGTTTGGGGTCAGAAGCGAGAGAAGGAGGAGAAGAAGAAGCGCAAGGACATCACCGACACTCGCTCCGGCTCCGTTAGTGGTAACGGGCCTTCTGGAAACACCAACGGCGATGATGCTGGTAACGGCGAGGGCGGTATCCGCCGACGCGGCAGTTTACGCCAGCGACCAACCCAGAAGAAGAACGACGATGTTGAGGTTGAGGGCCAGAGCCTACTTCTTGTCGAGGAAGAGGAGATTAACGACGAAAGCAAGCCGCTCTACGCCGGTCATATCGTGGCAGTAATTGAACGCGTTGCCGGCCAGATGTTCTCCGGTACTCTTGGACTACTCCGACCCAGCGCCCAGGCCACCAAGGAGAAGCAAGAAGCTGAGCGTGCCGCCAGAGATGGCAGCAGGCCTCAAGACAGCCGCCAGCAAGATAAGCCGAAGATTGTGTGGTTCAAGCCTACCGACAAGCGTGTGCCACTCATTGCCATCCCCACTGAGCAAGCTCCGAGGGACTTCGTTGAGAAGCATCAGGATTATGCCGATCGCATATTTGTTGCATGCATCAAGCGTTGGCCCATAACCTCTCTCCACCCCTTCGGTACACTTGTTGAGCAGTTGGGCAGAATGGGCGACCTTAAGGTGGAAACCGATGCTTTGCTGCGAGACAACAACTTCTCTTCGGACGAATTCTCCGAGGCTGTCCTGCGAAGCGTTGGTCTCCAAGACTGGTCTTTGGCCAAGGAGGATGAAACTGCCATCAGCGCCCGCCGTGACTTCCGAAGCGAGACAACCTTCACTTTGGATCTTGCTGGCACTGGAGAGCTTGGCGATGCTATCCACGTCAAGACTGAGACGGACGGCAAGATCGAGATCGGTATTCACGTTCCCGATATTGCCCACTTCGTCAAGTCGAACTCACTTGTTGACCGTGAGGCCAAGAAGCGCGGCACTGCGGTACACCTGGTGAACCGAACTTGTGCTCTGCTGCCACCAAAGCTTGCGGCCGAGGTGTGCTCTCTTACGCCCGGTCAAGACAGACTGACAGTCTCCGTCGTCTTCCGTGTTAACCCGCAGACCGGTGTGGTTGCTGAGGGCGACACGTGGGTGGGCAAGAGTATCATCAAGAGCAGCGCGAAGTTGGCCCTCCAGGAGATCGATGAAGCTCTGACCAACCAGGCCACGTTCAAGCACGATGCTGTCGAGGTTAAGGATGTCCAGATTCTCAGCGCCGTAGCTCAGAAGTTCCGCGAGAGACGTTTGGGATCTGAGGATGAGCCTATTGCCCCTCTGCGATTGCTTCACCAGCTGGACGACGAGAACATCCCAATCCAGCACAACGTTTTCGACTCTACCTCTGGTACCGAACTTGTGGAGGAGCTGTTGCACAAGGCGAATGCTTATGTCGCCCAGCGTCTGGCGGAAGGTCTGCCTGAAAAGGCGATCCTGCGCCGCCAGAGCACCCCTAGTGCTCGTCGACTCCAGACTTTTGTTGAGCGCATGAGAGGTATTGGGTACGACTTTGATACTAGCAGCAGTGGCACTCTTCAGAACAGCCTGTTCAGGATCGACGATGCTGACATCCGCAAGGGTATGGAGACTCTCTTGATCAAGAGCATGCATCATGCCAAATACTACGTCGCCGGAAAGACCAACAAGCAGATCTGGTCGCACTACGCGCTGAACTTACCCCTGTACACTCACTTCACCAGCCCCACGCGCCGCTACGCAGATATGATTGTTCACCGTCAGTTGGAAGCCGTTCTTTCCGAGGGCAAGATTGAGTACAACGAAGACATTGAGAATCTGGTCAAGACTATCGAATCTTGTAACACCAAGAAGGAGTCGGCCCAGAACGCTCAAGAGCAAAGCATCCACATCGAGTCTTGCCGGATCATGGACAAGAAGCGTCAGGAAGTCAATGGCGACTTGATTAGCGAGGGTATCGTCATTTGCGTTTATGAGTCTGCCTTTGACGTGTTGATCCCCGAATGGGGCTTTGAGAAGCGAGTCCACTGCGACCAGCTTCCGCTCAAGAAGGCCGAGTTCAGAAAGGACAAGAGGGTCTTGGAGCTTTACTGGGAGAAGGGAGTGCCAAGCTCCGCCTACGTGCCCGAGGACGAGAGACCCAAGGCTCACCAGTCCCAGCGTATGTCCAATGCCATTGCTGCTGCCCGACAGGCCGAGGAGGCCGACCGGGTGAAGAAGGAGCGCGAGGAGGCCGCCCGTAAGCAGACAGAGACGGGCACCATTTCTACGGACGATGTCGATGCTCTCTTTGACGATGACGACGACAACGCATCGGACATTACCGAAGCCATGGCGGGCGCGTCGCTTGCCGAGCGACCTACTCAGAGCGTACCTGGCTCGCCCACTCGGTCTACATCGAACGCTGGTGTGCTGCACCGCACTCGATCAGACTCCAAGGTCCCCATGGCCGAGGCCGTGGAGACTCGTCTGACCAACAAGGAGAAGTATCTTAAGCTCTTCAAGCTGAGGGAGGAAGGCGGTGACTATATCCAAGACGTCACCGAGATGACGAGAGTGCCCGTCATTCTCAAGACGGATCTGTCCAAGAGCCCACCGTATGTACTACCCCAACATATGACATTGAACCAAGCTAACCTAAGTTCCAGTTGCCTTACCATCCGCTCTCTCAACCCCTATGCGCTATAAGTGCTATGGCTGTGTAAGGATCCTTGTCGTTGATTGGCGAAGCGGATATGGTCGTCCTCGTACGGATGAGGATATGTTGGCGATGCTCGTAATTTGTTGGAGCGTGGCGAAGAAAAAGCTGGGTAGACTGTTTGCTGGGCCACAGTGATGTTGTGTGCCGGAAAGCTCACCCGAATGATATATCTCTTAGTTTTGTTAAGAAAATGTCGTGGCTGTGTAGTGGGCAGGTGGGATTGTGGCCGCAGGTAGTCCGCTGCCGCAGTCAAAATGAAAAATACAAGAGTCTAATCGACTCTCTCATAAGTTCTAACTGACTGAGCCCACGGCTGCGTATTTATGCCTTGCAATTTGATATATGAGTGTGACAAGGTAAAGCATAAAAAGACGTGCTTGCCATGCGATTGCTGAATATGTATCGTTGCCTTGTCGAGGTAGGCTCCGTATTCCCGTGTTCAAATACTTCTCTTCCTCCTTCAGCCACTGTCATCCCAAAGTCGTCTTCCATTAGGGAATAAACCTGACCGACCAGATCATCTTCCCGGCATGGCACGAACAAGTTTGGTGGCTGGCTCACCAAAGAGGGGGTTCTAAGGTTTGAAGGAGTTCGAGTGGCAGGGTGGTCGATCGTTGGGGAGAATTCCCAATTCTGGGCGAAGCTCAGGGATCGAGACCGACACAGGTGCGGCCAGGAAAGCACAGAGTTTGCTGCAGCTATTGCGCGTTTGCGCGAAGCCTAGGCCGGCTATTCGAGTATTTCTATATCCTCGGGGGATTGGTAAGTGTTGCGACAGTATACAAGATACGGAATAGGAAAAGGGGTTACTCATAATGCCTGCCTGGGTGGTGATGTATCGTGCTTCTCTCTCTCTCGCTCGCTCGACCATTGTTTCTTCCGTCCCGTGGTGATGCCATGGCGAGGCCGAACGTTACGGACGGGGCAAGAGGGAAAAAGAAGAAACGAAAGAGATTCAAAGTAGAGCACAGAGTCGTCGGATTCAAAGAGATGGATAGATAGGTAGATGGCAAAGAACGTACGTTATTACTTCGACACCAAGAAATGGATATGATATGAAGAATGTAGTAACTAAGGGTAAATGGACTGGACAGGGGAATACTCCCACTCACTACAGCCAGCCTGACGCTGGCTGGATCTTTTCCAATGCCTATGGCATCGCCAGAACCCAGCATTTGCGATATACACGTCAGAGGCCTCGGCGAACAAGGATAGGCGCAAGGGAAGTTCAAGTACTCTTTCAGACCACGTGCCTCCTAGGAAATGATAACGAACAAGCCATCATCGAGAAAAGAAAAAGCAAACAGCGAATAGATTGGGAAACATCACTCCATATCTATTCACTCGTGGCAGTCTCAATTGACACACATCCCGATCGTTCCGCGATCCGTACGTACTTGCATCTAGGAGGCGGTTATGCAGCAGTTTACATAGTATAGAGCCCACTTTCAGTTGATTAAGGGGTTCGCCATATCTAATAAATACGCTGCATCGTTTAATCACTATGTGGGTATGTTTACGAACTCCCATGTATACTTTACCAATCGCTTGCCTCTGCGGCTATACAGGCCCAGTCGAAAGCTTGATGGTGTAGGAGGGGAAGTTGTGCCCCATCGCCGTTATTGCTGCTGTCTTCGACCCAGCGGCCAGTCGGTGCTGGGTATCGTCACTCGATGAGGTCTACGGTAAGAGCGGTGCAGCCCGACTCCCCCTCTGAACAGGAGCAAAAAATCCCATGCGTATCCGTCTTACATGTTACGATCGTCGAACCGTTTTTGTCCCGTTTCCTTGGTGTCTACCGCAAGCCGTACGAGGGCTACCTGCGGCCTTCCAACTGCCGTGCTCAGGCTCACGATCCTAGTTGGTAATGGTCAATAAGCCGGTGAAATGAACCGAGCAAGAGGGACGGGCAGAGCCGTGGCCTCCGCAACAGAAGCCGAGCATGACTCCCTAGCCGTTCCCAGGACTTACCTGACCCGCTACCTTATGGGGGTCCAGTTTATAAGGCTTCTGGTACACTAAGTGCTACAATCTGATAGGTTTCCCCGCTGCGTCATTCGCTTCCAACCCGCGGATTATCAAGATCCATGTCATCAGGACGAAGGGAAGCGGGCCCACCGCAGCTTGCTCCGTCAGGTGCATGATGGTAAGCGACGGACGGTATGCATTGCATCTGCCCATGCCTCACACCACCCTTCCCTATCAGAGTGGCTCGTTTTGGGGTTCGGCATGCTCTCGATCACAGCGCAACCAAAGAGGGAGTCCCCGTTTAATCTATCGCCAGAGAAGACGCAACGGTATATATCTGTACATATACGAGGCCGCGCGAGATAACCGTCTTTTCCTTCGTGGGGATCGCCTAGTTGGCCTCGAGTCCTTGACCCCTTGACCCCTTGACCCCTTGACCCCTTGACCCCCTACGGCATGATGACGAGCGCTGGAGACGGCGTAAGGCTATACAGGCTATATGACTGGCCGCCTGTAGCGGAGGCAGTGCCAAAATGCCCAAATGCAACATTCTGGGTCTGGTTCCTGGAGATCAGCAATGCAGCAAACTCTGTCCCTTCTGTGCACGTTGATGTGGATATCCTCCAAGTGCGTCAACATAGTCATGTCTGACAGTCACAAGTCCAACCAAAACACAGAACGTACCATGCCACTCGCTGTTCAAGGGGCGGGCCAAAGACACATCGTGCGTGGTGGTGCTGCTGGCCAGGCTTACGGGACGTACTCCGAAGTAGGTGTCATTTAGGCAAAAGTAGATGAACTCATACGTAGCGCACGCAGGCACACGCTCATGTAAGCAAGTTTGTCCAATCGCTTGTAAGTTGTTACGAGTGAAGTTCCTTGAGTAATTCCCAAAGCACCGGGTCTAATCGGGCAACCTACGGCCCAGAGGATGTGCGTGAGGAAGTCTACCTACCGCAATAGGCAGTTGACGATCCGTATCTGTGCATACCCATGAGCCTTGGCAAGACTGACTGTAGCTTGCTGGTTTGGTGGCGGTGAAAAACTCCGATCTGGATACGGCCATAGCCTGGACCAAGAGATGCCTACTTGGGCGCAGGCGAGGCTTTCTCCGTCGCGGAGATAGATGGTGAGGCATCGCGTCACTGAAGAGAGCGAACAGGCAGGGCTAATCCTACTCGCCCCAGACGAGATGAAAGGGCCGATGCAGCAGGGGTTGAAGCGATCTGTCGGGACCAAATGAATCGGTTCGACTCTGATGGTGGCTGTCAATCAACAGTACATTTGGACAGCACCCGGCTTCGTTCATACTTGCAAGCGTGTGATATGACATAATGCTTAAAAGAACGACCCCTTACGGAGTACAACAATATCTATACCGAGACGGCGTCCCTTTAGGACTCCCGAAAGATTGGCAATCGCATCGGGAAGCCGGAGAGGATGTTGTTTGTCGTTGAAAAATCAGGGTCAGCCCCCTAGGGTGAGTCCAGGGCCAGGGTTCAGGGCCAGGGTTGGTCGGATCTAGCTTCCTTGCTGGAGTAGCAATTGCAACGTGCGGTGACATCTGGCACCGTTTGGAGTCCGGAAGTCTGAGCGTTAGAAGCGTCAAGGTCGCAGTAGAGGTCGCAACGGCGGCCAGCCAGTCGCGGGAGTCTGTTCCCACGTACGTACGAGGTCAATTTGGTGTGCGGTAGGTAGGATTGGGATCTACGATTTGGCATGGTGTTGGTGTTTGTTTGGCTGGCATGTGCGCAGGTGCACTTGGGCTTCCTCGAGGGGCACCTGCTTTCAGTGGGGGCCGATTCTATTAGGTGATGCCCAGCTACATGTACCTTAGGAAGGTACGTCGGTGATTCCCAAGTACCTTCAGGCTGCCAGGTTGCGCTTTCCGACCAAATAGGACTTCAGATCCCGAGATTTGCACCTGAGAATTCCTCATTGAAGTCAGCAAAATGGTTCGATGTCAACATCGTCTAAGAGGACCGGAGCCGAGAGCAGCTCCGGTGGTGGCCAGCTGCATGTCATCATCGCGAACCATCACGCACTCACACATGCACTCACATCTTTGGGTAGGTGGTACTGGGCAGCTATCAACATCATTATCCCAATCTCGAGCCATGTCATGTACCTACCCTTTCCCCGGATGCTTGCTGAGATCAATGCAGAGTAATCCTAAAATGTATGTTGTGGCTGGGGCTCCGACAGGGTATATGCAGCCAGAGATCCTCCCATTGATCAGTCATCCCGCCTTCAATTGCGCGCTCTTGTACCCAGTGAACCCCAGACGGTGTCACAGCCGTAGCTAAGAAGGGATGGCTTGATGGGACAGCTTCCGAAGATGCAAGCGTCAGGGGGGTAAACCCCCTCCCCCAAAAGTTGTCGTCTAACCTGATTCGGTACATAAGCGTGTATATGAGGGCATGTCGCTTGTGGCTGTGGAAAAGAACGTCACTTGCGGCCCATTTGCTTTTCCACACTTATCAAACAAAACAGGTCGTCAGGGGTTACCCAGACAGGCAAAACCATATGCCGAAGCGCGATACTCGCTTGTCAAATCAGCCTGCGACGACGGACGGGACCTGGGCTTCCTTTCATTGCATTGGATGATTCTATCAGCAAGTCAGCAGCGCACGCGAATAACGCACGCAATGGGAATGTCATGGTCTGGTAATGCTTCTGGATCTCAATATGGATGAAAAGAGGGTGGTCATCTCATCAAGCCTGCACGTGGTCAGAAAGAGAGACATGAGAAAGAGATAAAGAGAGAGAGAGAGATAGACTGGCTCTGCCAATCTGACTGTCAGCTCTTCTCTATCTCCATGCCTCTCCATCATCTCTCTCGTTTGCCTGTGTTGGCCAGCATGCCGGGCTTTGGGTTCCTTCGTATATCGTATATCGGAGATTGGATTCGTTAGAGCGAGACATTTTGAAAGAATTTTCCTCGTAAATCATAATCCCTTTATTTACACACACACAAGGAACCGCCAGGGGGAGGGGACGGAAGCACGGGGAGGAGTGATGGTCATTCTGCAACAAAGAAGTACCTTCTACCAGCCTCGTTCCATATGCATATGTAGGAGAGAGAGAGCTAGAGAGGGCCAGGTCTCGTAGATTTCGGCGTGCTCCAGCAAAAAAGAAGAAGCACATGATGGCGTCCATGTCGTGTAGTGTTGCACGAGAAAAGAATAATTCAAGCTTGATCCTGAACCACCCCTTTTGGGCTCGAGCCCCATCCTGCGTAGGACTCTCTGCCTCTATGATGGGTGTTACCCGACCTGCAATTGTCAGCATTCTTTTGTGGTGTTGTATGCCTAAGCGCATGCCATCCTCCCCGCTTACCCCAGGATCGTGGCCGTGGTAGATGGCTGCTCACCATCCATTCGTTTTATTCCTGCCCGTTGACATGGAAGCGGTGCGCCGTTGGGCCTGCACTGGGGCATCCGGTATATCCGTTCGTGTTCCTTTCCCGCCACAGTGACATGTTGCGCGCATAGCAACCATGCCCAGATAATGGGAGGGAAAAACCTTATTTGCCACCCCTTCACATTCTGAGGCTTTTTTCTCCCAATGTTTTCTCCCTGTAGCTGGAACTGTATCGGATTGTGACTGGCGCCAGGAATATCTCGGCTTCAAACCACATGGTGGGTGAGTCATCATTGTGCGTACGTGACACGGGCGAGCGACCTGGCTTAGACTCGCTCATAGTCTTACTGGCTGGCCTCTCCCAAGCCTGTCTGAGACTGCTGAAACAATCTCAGATTGTCTATGGTCAGCGAAGGAGGAGAAAGGACTAGTAGTGGATTACATCCGACTTTAATCTCGGTTACTCTTCTGGATGACATAAATGCTAGGTCCAGGTCCAGGTATCAGGAGAATTTGGTTACTTACCCTTGCGCGCGAGATGTGGTTGGAGCTGTAAGTAGAAAGCTCCTGTTTATAAAGTCACGATGAAACCCAGCACGGCCCAGTTCTACCCTCACAACGAGCATGTCACGAAAACCTCGTCCAAAAGAGAATAATGATGAAGTCTTAGATATATGTATACATATAGTTAAATATATATAGATGTATATATACTAATTCCTGGATTTCGCAAATCTCGCCCAAAAGCGAAGACTTGCTCATCCCACACCGCATCAACAACGCAAAGCCCAGCATCAAGCGGCTGCGGTTTCCGTGGTCTGTCAGAACCTTTCTCTATATACAACACGCCAGCCCAACATGTTAGGTCAGGTCAGGTCCAAAATGTTTCTCTAGCACCCGTTCTCCACGGTTGGCACCTGGCCTCGCCAGAGCTTCTCGCCCTCACCCCCTTTCCCATTTCCCGTCGTTTCCCTACATACAACATAAGTCCCATTGCCCCCCTCCCAAACAAATAAATCCCAGCAACATAAATCCCACCCCCACTTCCTTTTGTTGCCCGATAACCAAAAATAAACATTCGTAAACATATCGCTTCGTGATTCCACCAGCTCGAAATAGAACTTTCGAGGATTTGGAGACGTCCACAATGAGCTCCGCTCCACCACCTTTCCCCCATCCCATTCGCGTTTGTGCAAGCACCCCCTTGAATGCATGATAGACAGATAGATAGGTAAAAACAAAAAAGACAGCTCTGAAAAAAGGGAATATGAGTCACGCAGCAAAAGATATAGTAACACAAAAATTCGAAGTGACCAAACACGCAGTGGAAAGGGGTATTTTGCGTATAGAGGCAAAGAAGGAAAGAAAAAAGAGAAAGAAAAAGTTCTAACGCTGTGGCGCCTTGTAGTTGTGTGTTGAAGCATGATGTAACGACTCTTGTCGAGTCGCGTAGTCGGTTCAGGTGGAGTGACCGTATGTTTGTGGGCCGGGACCAGCGTGCCCAGCCTGAGAGATGCTCAGGCTTCGCTTGCGTTTCAAGACCGAAGAAGCGTTGCCATAGCTATCCTGTGAGTAGTCATCGCTTCGGTCGTTCGAGGTAGGTCCCCGTCCCGAAGCCAGAGAGTTACCACCGAACGAGTCTCTCATCGGCGTCCGGGACGTCGGGGTGGTCATGTTCCCGTGCAGAGCCTGCGAGAAGTCATGAGGGGGCGCGATGGGAGCGCTGATCTGCGGCATCGAGTAGTCATGGACAGGTCTCGAGCCCGGTGTGCGCGGCAGCGAAAACTCGATGGGCGCTGAAAGGGGCGCCGAGGGAAAGCTTGTTGTGTAAGACGACGAGTTGCCGTAAGGGGCTGTCGTTGCAGATCGCGGGGTCATGGAGGACGGTCCCGTGGGCGGTAGCCCAGAGACGGAGTGATATTGATGACGCAAGTCGAGTCCCAGCGGGAGAGTAGCCGAGGCAGCTCGGAGGCGTGAGCGGTTCGAGGGGGGAGGCTGGAGGGTCGAGTTGTGGATGCTCGAGTATCCCATGTGACTGGTGGGAGACTGGACAGGGTTGCCTAGGGTTGTTTGTTAGTAAGCCATTTCCAAATCTCGATTTTGTCACATATGCGATGTCTACTTACTGGGATAGGAGCTGGAATCGTAACCCATTGGGCTGCCGGCGCCGCCACTCATCTGATCAGGTTGGTAGACAGACTGGTGACGGTTGCCCGCCACAGGGCTACTGCTACCAGGCTGGTAGCTATTGAAGTCAATGGAGTCGCCTTTCCACGACATGCTCGACCTCAAGGGTGATTGCAGGGTCTCGGATCTCGATCTCGACATGGCCTCCCGCAACTGCAACGGCTGCAGTGGTCTGATTGGCTGTCTCGAGGAAGAGTGCATCGGGATTCCTGAGTTGAGACTGTTTTGCCGCTCAAAGGGGTTGGATGTCCGAGAACCACTGCTCATGGGGCTAGCCAAGTGGCTCGAGTAGTAGCCTCCCCGATCGGTCGTCGGCGGCGATAAAGGAGAGAGGATATCCGAGTGACCCATGGGCCCGGAAGATGCGAATCCCAAGCCGCCGAAGCCCGGACTGAGGCCGGTCGGGGACATATGCTCCTCCGCTTCGCTTCGCCTTATCGCGTCGAGCATCAAAGGTCGCATCATGTGGTCAGCGTAGGAGGCCGGGTTGCCAAAATCCACAGGTGGAGTGATCGGCGTTCCCAGTGTATGAACTGCTCCATAAGGCGAGTGGAGGGCTTGGACGTTGTCGAAGTCGTCTGGAACAGCCCGCATTTTGATCATACGATCACGGTCATCGGCTGTGAGGCGCTTGATTTTGGCCCGGCTGTGCTAGTTGTTAGCATTTTGTTTCTCTTTTACTTAGCTGTTTGAGGATAACTCTTACCGATTCTGGAACCAGACTTGGACTTGTCTGGGGCTCAGTCCCGGGATCTCTCTAGACAACCTTTCGCGGTGTGCCGCATCAGGGTGAGGTTGCTTCGCGAATTCGCTCATGAGGAATCGTGTTTGCTGGTGTGTAAGTCTAGTGGAGTTAGAAAAGGAGTTATGCATGAATGAGTGGTGTAGGCGAATTACCTGAACCGTTTCATCTTCCGTCGAGCCGCTGTGCGTTCAGCAGCCGTCTGCGGCGGGGCATTGGGATCGGCCTCCCCATCATCCATCTCGTCGTCGTCCAAGACATCGTCGTCCTCTTCCTTTCCAAGGCTGAGGTCATCGTCGCCAGCTCCCTCTCCGTGTCCCTGTGTTCCAGAGGGACTCGTGGCCGCGGGCTCGTGTGTTAACATAGACGCCTCGGTGCTTCCATCGCGTGCTGGTTCCGCCTTCACCCTATAGGATGGAGCAATGCGTGGATCAGACGACTCTTGCGTGGGTGATTCAACCTTGGGTGCTCTAAGCCCTAGTGGATCCAGAGATCTACCATGGCCATGTGGGGAGCCAGGCGTGTCTTGGGTTGGTTGCGTGGAGAGGGCAGTAGTGTGGACGTTCGCCGGGCGCTGCTGTTGGGCAGCAGACGTCTCATTGCTGTTGGAGCCGGAGCCTTGCTCAAAAGGCTGCGTGAAAAGGTTCGATTCCCCCGGGGAAGGAACGAGTAGTGTCCCTGCCACTCCGGTTGTGTGGTCAAGGAACTGTCAAAATTAGACATGCGTGGGCTGGTACACAAGGCCCCGTATTTGCTAGACCAGTGGCTTTGCTCCGTATCAATTTGTCTGGTGACAAGCATTGGGAAGGTCTGAAGGTAAATGGCGTAATGGTCTGGCAGATGCAAGGAGCGAAAGACCAACAACAACAACTTAATCTGAAGCAGCTGTTGAGTAGAAGATGTGCCTTGTCGTGGCGAACGGGAAGTTGCTTGTGTCGAGGCTGTGACTTTTGAGGCCTACGTTGAAAGAACGTACAGATGATAAACGAGCGGCGGGTAAAGGTCGAGAAGGGACCTTTTGTGAGTAATCTGAAAACACTTGAGACCAAGTAGGCGTCAATGTCTATATTTTCCCAATAGTCGAGGGGTTGCGGTTAGATCGTTGGGGTCGATTCCTGCTGCAAATTCAACTTCGGGTCAACCGTCTTATCGTGCCAGGATGATCGTCAGGAAGAATAGGGCCAAAGTATCTCGGCGTGGCAGAACATGTGTTGGAGTCCAGTCCGTTCGAAAATAGGAGCCAGGAATGGTGGATGGGAGTCGAGCGAGGTTTCAAGGCCGGGCTTGGGAGGATCGTCAATGGTGATTCGACGGATGGGTAACTAGACACATGCCACTGCGTCGTCCTTGGAGAAGAGCTGAATATAGATTGTCGTGGGATGCAGGCTGGGGAGAGAGAGCTTCCTTGAATGGGAATAAGGTCTCTATAAATCAAAGAGGGTCGTATGACAGCTCAGTGGGGTCGATCGCCTCAAGTTCCCAAGTACTGATGGGGCCGGTCATGTACTTGTTGTTTGGGTCCTATCCGTGGTGCAGCAAGGCAGTCCTTCAGGAAAATCCCTGCTCATACGGGTGACAAGAGGTGGAATGAATACCGGACAGAACCGCGAATCCTGGACGGAGAAATGCCCTGGCTGGATGGATCCGAAGGGGGGACTTACAAGGACCGCACGGGCAGCCCTCTGGATACTTGTACTCGCAGTAGCGAGCGATCAGAGATCGATGGTGAGGATGTGGATGTGGATGTGTGGATGTGGATGGGAGGTGGATGCGGGCAACCTTGCACGGTACCTGGCTGGGTTACGGTAGGGATATTGCGAGCGAACCTATGCACGTTTTAAGCTTCGTCAAACGAACCAAGAGCCGTGCCTTAACTGGCAACATCCGGCAATGGGTATATGCTTCTGCGCGGTAACTACTGAGCCACACCCGTCGTGGCCGACAGCAAGAGCGGCACTGTCTATATCCAGCGGATCTTGGCCATTGGGATCTCGGCTGAATGGCTAATGCCGTGACATGGTAGGCTACAGCAGGGTCGTCTGCCAGACCAGGGAAGGAAAGCGGGCGAGCGAGAGAGAGAGAGAGAGAGAGAGCTTCATACTCAATGCGCCCCCACCCCAGCTCTTGCACTGCAGCGTACTTCTGCTATCTGTAAGATTCGACTGAACCGGCCCCAGGCGTGCAGCAGCGCAGGCACAGGGTGCGGTATCTCCAGGTGACCCGACTGACTACTCCTGCTGCCATGTTTCATTCGCTCTGGCAATGCCTTCTAGAAACCGCTATACAGAGTCGACTGTTTCTAAGGCCCGCAAGTCAACCTCGTGAGATCTAGGAAGGACCATGGAGCTGGTGGTGGATCAGGCCCGGCGATTCCAGCGCATCATCCTTCACCACTTCGGGCGGACGGCTTGCGCGAGAGCCGCGCTCTAGTGCTAGGACAAGGCAGTACATGGTAGAAAGGGCAAGTACTTCGGCTGGTATATTTCTTCAGGTCCCCATTGGTCCTTCATAAGACTTTGGGCAGCGTGGATTCAGCGGATGAACGCATGAAACCGTTGTGAAGGGTTGCGAGCTCGCAGCCCAATAGGAAAGCCGTATAATACAGGGTGGGTGTGGCCGCTCATTCTGCGGGGAGGGTGCTTTCGATCAAGATACATGCGCCTACCTACCAGACAGCAGCATTCGGTACGGTTGCATAGTCTGTCTGCTTGAAGAGTGATGTGTCTGAAAATGGTAGGCAAGGAAGATGGTTAGTGGTGTGGGCTAAGTAATCGACAAGGGATACTGGTCTGATGTCCGACCCCCTTGTCGGTGGAGAAACAAGGAAACTAAGATCATAGGAAGAGCATCCCTGCGGGCTGGCATCGGTATAGCAGCATGTACGTACCCTTCCTTGCGTGGTGGGCTTTTGGCACGACCAGCCAGCTACAGTAGCTAAAAGCGTACCTGGCCGAAAATGTGTCGATGCCCTTCAACACCATTTCCCTGGCAATCGTTCGACCGGTGCCGGCAATGCGAACATCATCAGCTGTGAGCTGGCGATCCACCTCAGGCTAACAATAGTAGCTGTTCACGAACTCTATAGCCTCTGCATGAACAGCCACTTGCCCGTCTTTGCCAAAATAGTAACATAGTGCCGGCTTAGAGTTATGCATTAAGAATTCTCGCACGAGGTCCACGAAGCCCCAGCCAGAAAGGAACCTGGCGTCAATCCTTAGCGACATCTTGAGATTGGAGCCTGTATGTACTTACGTACCCGAGACCCTTGGCAGGTAGGTCGTCGGGGATTAGAGTAGGGGTTGGGGGTTGGAATGGGTTTAGGATCTTACGGCCTCGCTGCTGGGCCTATCTTCGTTCCGAAAATCAACCCCAGCCGTAGCAATCCATAGGTGGTGGAAATCTGCCCCGAATAAGCCGCAGGCTGATATGATGCGTTACATAGTCGCCAGCCTAGGCGGGTACGAAGATACCTCATGCAATGCTACTGCTGTTGATGTGTGCGCGCAATGCCGTGTGGATGGAGGTTTGGTGTGTGTCGTGAGCGGGACCGACACAGGCTAGGGGGTTTTGGAGCTTCGGTTCACCTATATTAACGACGGAGAAACGGTATCTCTCAGGAGCGCTAGAAGCTCATGAGAAGAACTTCGAACCGCTCCATGGCACTTGGTTGTTTCTCTGCCTGGGCGACCGGTGCTCATTTGGAGCTCATTGAGGGCAGGGCGAGCCCGAGATAGTTGCATGGAGTACCTGGAGCAGTGTTGGGGAGGGACTTTGAGCGTGACTGACAGCCCATGGTTTCATCACGGTCTTGGCGACGACCAGGGGCTGTTGCAGGGGTTTACGCAGTGTGGGAGGACGCTGATGATTGATGATGTTATGTTGACTCGTGTCTTCTCTTGGGGGACCAAAAGAGAAATAAAAGGAGGTGCGCGGCGGGGATTCCCCTCCATCCGCACACAGGCACGCCAGTGAGAGAAAATACGCCAAGGATTGTTGTCAAACGGTCTAAACTTATCATTCGAACGTCTTTAGATTTTCCAACCCATTCACTTCACGCCCGGTGGAGAAGGGCATAATCCCTATTTTTGACAGAAGCAATTTCCTTTCCGCTGGGTACATCTTAAGGCTTTTACGAGGGTTGGGCTGGGCAAGCTCGCTAGCAGCTAAAGTGCTGTAGCCTCTACTACTAGCAGTCTTCGGGCCTAGGTCGCTGGCGGCCCGCTTTGCTTTGCCCAGATGGTGGATGGGGGGCCATCCATGCCGGCAGCAAAACCAACGTTGGTGCATCTCCAGAAGCAAGCAAGCAAAGAGAGTGCGTTGAAGAAGAAAAAAAAGAACAGAGCAAGCGAGCCGATGGCAAAACGGTTGGCAACGGCTCGACGCCCATACAACCGCGCTCGTCAAGAACAAACAAACACACTCACATGTGAGTACATACTCGCTGGCGTTGCTTCTTAATCGACCGTTGAAGGGAAGCGAGGCCCTTCGTCGGCCGGTCCTCGAAAATATGCTGCTGCGGTTTGCGTCCACCAATCAATGTCGAGGTTTGTTGCACCGTCTGGAGGCGGGTGGCTCGGGGTAGCTGTACCTGCATATCCGTCTGAACCTGTCTCCATCGCAGAGTACACTGTACCCGAATACACCACCAACGCGTAAAGTGTGGTGTGAATCAAGGATGTCTTGCAGCGCGGGTGGCTGAGGATGACACAATTGCTGCTTTAAACCCTGGGAAGACTGTGTACATGCGAGAAATGGCCGGGGGATAGTGATAGAGGAGGAAGGCCATCGTTTTTGTATGTAGTCGGAGTCGGGCAACGGCGTGCATTCACAGTCTTGTTGCGCTGATCCAGATCGGATCGATCGTTGCCCATTAAAACCCAGCCTTGGCTGTGCATACTAATAATGCACGCAATTGCCAGTTTTTAATTCATCAGCATTTCCATTAGAGCTAGCCGCGGCAGAACACCGCCAAGTCCAAAAATTCAGTGTTGGTGACTATCTGCATGTATGCAGACTACTATCCGCGTGCATGGGCGGGACACCGAGATTGTATACTCCGGCACGTCATATCGTGCCATTCGACTTTTTTTTTTGTCCGACCAAGCGAGGTGTCCTGCCAATCTGCAATTATCGCGGACGGTAGTGTATAATATTAACTAAACTACACCCTGACTGCACCTATCCAAAAAGAGCCCACATTTGTATAGTCATCGAATAGAAGGTACTGTAGGTGAACATCTACATCATTCCCTACCTACCTACCTACATGTAAGGAAGGTGTCTCTTCACTGGTATATGCTGCACTACTCCTGCGTGTGCGCTGCCGGCTGGAACTCTGAGTCATGGCCTATCCAGACCATCGGTTCTTGGCCGCTCACTTCGCGTCTAGGACATACTTGTAAATAATGCTGAACTCTGCTGAGCTTGTTTCTGCTTCACGGGATGGGGTAGAGCTGACGAATGCCGTTCCATATTTCCAGACATTTGCGCGTACAAGCCACAAACGGAAATAAGTCAACTGCGCCTTGCGGCCCACGAGATTGTTTCTCTCATATTATATGCTCCCGGTGGCGTTTTCGGCGCCGTTCGACTGGCTGGCTACCTACTTGTTCGAGGTGTCATAAAACACCTGGTACCCCGGTCCAGGACGTACCTCCACGACGGTCTGGAAGCCCGTAACGCAGGTAGCCGTAATTATCGGAAAGGGCCTGGGTTTCGGGTATCCCAGTCTAAGGATAAGCATGTGTCTGTCGAAATGACATGCCCCAGTGTGCGTATGCATAACCTCCTCCCGGCGGGCGAGGATATTTGGGTATGTTTGCAGGGGAGCTTGATTTGACATTGAAAGGATCCGACTGAAGTTTGCGCCCGTCTCCAATAGCTACCCTTCCCATATCCCATGCTGAAGGGCAACACAAGCACAAGGTACATACTTGACCGACGGCTCGAATAAAGGCAATGCCGTGTACCGCTGCTCGTGCCACATCACCATATCCTTGGAGGCCAGACTTCATCCAGCGTGACAGTGCTACTGAACTTTCAGCACAACGACAGCGCTAAACTACAGCTAAGAGGAGTATGTAAACGAGGCGTTACACTTTCGTGCAGCAGGCACGTCGCTCGGGGGCCGGGCCCTCTAACCCCGAAAGCACGAATCAGGTGGGCCTTACTTTGCAAGATGCACGACTCTCTTTCCCAACTCTGTTTTTTTCTCTCTCGTTGTGGGCGGAGCAACCGGCTTTGCTGTCATTATCCACTACGCCGGGTAGGAAGGGAAGGGAGTTCGCAACACTGGCGGGTGGCCCAGCAAAACCTCAGATCCGGGATGGGAAATTGGCCAAAACCCACAGGCGACCCATGTTGTTATTTCAACAAGTATTTCCTTTCGAGGGGAAAGATACGCAAGCTGGGCGAGCGGTGGCAAGGCCATCCTAGCCGGAAGGGCTTGTTTCACCATTTGGTGTTTTCCAGATTTAGAAACACGCAAGCAGGAACTGGGTTTCCCAATTGGAAAAGCCTCGTACACTGTGTGCACTGTGAAGCGGCAGCAGCCCTGGGCTATGCGACGACCTGCCTACCTTATGTTATTCCCATCCAAAGCGTGAGTGAATACCTGCTTCTTTTGTTTATAAATGCCAGCTGCCCTGTTGTTTCCCAGCAGCAGCAGCAGAAGCAGCAGCAGTTAGAGGATACTTCTGATCCCTGCCCCCCAATCTGAATCACCAAGCTCGCAAGGCGGGCATTCAATCTCACATACGACTTGGAGGATGTTCCTGTGTATCTTATCGGAGCAAGCACACACGCGGGCGACTCCACCTGGACTGGCACCCTGTCCACTGCCCCGTCAAGATCTGATGCCAGGATGCTGCCATGATCAGCACACCCCGAGCAGGCCAATACTACAGTATCAATTAACACGGTGTCTATAATACGTGCAACCTATGATTTCTCCCTGCCCACCTCCCAACCCACAAATCCCAGGATCTTCGCACCACAATGTATCGGCGCCCGCTTTGATCTCCTTGATGTGATTCGGGATGTCACCATGGTAATCAAAATAGAAAGCTTGGGAGACGCGAAAGGGAGAATCCATCACATTTGGAATCCGACCTTGGAAGCTGCTTGGCTGGCTAGCCCTTGCCAGCCCTTGCCTTTCCCTTTCAGTCCAGCCGCGCTCCGTCGTGCGACCATCCATGCGAGCTAGGCTAAGCCCGCCGGTTCGTGCTGTTGCGCTGGGACATTTGTGTGGCGCTACGCTACAGCCCGATCCGTGGCCGCCGCCTACTCTACTTTCCCCTTGCAACTACCGCGACCATTCCCAAAGCGAAACCACAGTAGCATCTAGATTTCTGAGATAAAGTGCAGTGGGGTAGGGTATGACAGTTGATGTTGATTCGACATCGTCGGCCGTGGCTCCGTGGTTTTGGGGATCTTTGCCAGAGATCGTCATCTGCCATCTACCACATACAGTATTACAGTGACATCGAGAAGGATGGGCCATGGACCATGGGCCAGACCTCCTGGTTGTTTATTGGAGGATAAACTATGGCAATTCCTGGTCTTGGTTTTTTACTTTTCTGCTTTTTACACTCTTTTCTTTCCTTTCTTCTTCCGCGTCTTCTTGCACGTTTCTGCTCAGCTGCACGGCTATTCAGCAAGCGATTCCTACCTCTAAGCGACGAGGGGAAAACCGGATTCGGTGGCGAGACATTGGATGAATTACAGCCAAACTCGTCAGGTCTCCGAACAGTTGAAACGGGAAGCTCGCGGCTGACAAGCCTGGAGGGAGATGAGACGCATTTCGTCATGAGATGGAGACAGTTATAACGGTGATTGCAGCCGATTGCGGCAGTCGTAGCTGCGATCTTTGCTTTTTATACTCACCTTCTCCGTCACTGATGCTGCCATACTCGGAGAGTATAAAACGAGGGTGGCTCAATTGAACCCCGCGACGGCGAGTGCCCCGCAAGCGACATCAGTCCAGGTCTGTAATAGATCACATAGATTGCTCTCAATCTCGCATATGCAAGCTAATGGGACCGGCGAGCCTCTTGTTGCTTTGGAGATTATATTTTGCCCCGTCATCGTCTGATATGCAGAATTTCTTGGACGACGGTCGTTCCCCGTGACAGCAGCTTGGCAGGTGGTTGAAACGAGCGCGCAGCATCGCATGACGTTAGTTTACCTCCATCTTAGGACAGTCTTTCGTGGATTCCGAGGGGCACGGGGTGCCTGGATGGGATAACGCCGATAGAGAGCGTCCGGTGATGGGCTCTACCTATCAGCAATGGCCCTCGCTCGCCTGTAACCCGTGACCCGCTTCGGCGCTCCCGACTGTGTTTGCTACGTGGTTTTCACCAAATAGATCGATTCTGCCTAGTGAGAACCCTACTAACCTAGCGCACCATTTGTCATTATGCTTCACCGGCGGTCGCTCCGCTGCGGTCGTGAACAACCTCGCCGCTGGCTTGATAATGCTATTGTGGTGGTATCACCAGACAACAACAATGGTAAATGAATGTTATTCTGTTGGATGATGCTACCTACCAGCTCTCGTCACAGGCGACTCCAAGTAGCAATGCAATCTCGTACTGGAGGTCCAGTCCAGTGTGGCTGAGTCACGTCTGTCCACTGTTTCCCTGCATCAAACATTGGTCCCGACAAGATGGACTAAGATTGAGCAAACTAGTCCATCCCGCTGCCCGTGTGAAGCCCGGGTAAGGCCTCAAAGGTGCATTCATCGTATTGCAATATCGAGGAGCAGGGGGGGCGATCTAAACGTCCAAAGCCGTCCCGGGCTTGGTCTGGCATGGATCATCCTCGATCCCTTTTTCTCCGCATCTCATCCCCCTAACAGCCTTGACGCGACTCACGTATATTGCAAGCCAAACTTCCGGGTGGAGGGGGGCTCCTTACTATGCACGGCCTGCGCTAGTCCGCGTGGAGCATACTAATAAGATATTGACAGCCCATCATCTCACCTAGCTGGCGCATGTTTTGAAGAAGAAGCTATGGCTTCAAAATTTTGACAGCCCAATAACCTGACACAGGTAAGGCCAGCTTCCGGGGCAGTTCTTAACTCCTATAACTGGCCTACCGCAGTCCACCTTGGGACCCCGTGAAACAAGTTTACTTGTCAAGAAAGAGCATAGTCGGCGGCTAGGCCCGGTATACTCGTCGCCCGCACCAGACTGCGGTGGGTAATGCCAATCATCACGAGAACGGGCGGCGGAGGTTCCGCTGTATGGAGTTGGCCTCGACGCCCTCGGCGCAGCTGCTAGTGGCCTTATGGGCAGGGCATAATGGGGGCATATACTAGGCGCTGGCAAGAATCGGCAAAATCACGCCTTCAACACGCGGCAAGCTTGAGAAGCGAAACATGGCTTTCGGCTTTACGGCCCAGGGCCAATGGCGGCAAGAAAAAAGATACAAGCGTCGGCGTCATGCCGACCTCGTGAAGGTGTATGGCTTCTACCTTTTTTGCCCGGCCGTGGATTGAAACATGGCCAGATGGGTAACCAGAATGTCCACGCGGCGCGCCTACTACCGTGGTGCGAGTTTTGAAGAACGCGGCTGAATCAGCCAGCCGGGTCCGCCTGAACTCCAAGATAGGGGATGTAAGCAGTGTTACCAATGCATGTCTCGCTTTCCCTCGTCGCTTCTCCAAAGGCCGATGATGCAGGAGAGCAGCCGAGTTGCCAGCCTGCAGCTTGTGGCCAATACGAAGCTGGGGGGTATTTTCTCTATCATTCCACCAGGGCTGTACCCATTATTGTCGTCGTTTAAGTCCTGCTCATCAAGTTCAGCTGCATAGGCTCCTGGTCCCTGCAAGAGGCTACCAGAGTGTGAGATATTGTGTACGCCACGGACCCATCGTGTCGCTGATTATCTCGCCATGGCGATCTGGATTTCGGCGAATCGTGCATACGCGGGCGGCACATACCACGCTGCCGCAGGTAGTCAAGGGGGCGTCAAGGACGTTAAGGGTACGGCAGCCTCCCGGCCTATTAGGGTTGTTTTGTCGGCATGGTACCTGGCTTCTGATAGTACACTCCCATTGGCTGTGAACGCGATATCTTGATGATGATGACCCAAATATTGAACCCGTCCACTGAGACAGCATTAGTCTTCTATCACAACATACGATGAGTGCGTCATCTCGATCTGGGCCGCCGCCCGCACGCCGCTCGTATCTGCAGTCGAGCAGCACACACATCTAGGTAGGTACAATGGGACAACAATGACTCTCTGTAACTCCAAGCCATAGTTGACCTGCGGAATGGCTATCCCCCACATGTCCCGGGCGGTCCCCCTTTCTGACAAGTAGCTCTCTTATCCACATGCACTCTTCTCCACCCAGGGTTCCCGCCGTCAAACACAGGACCCCGTCTTCCTGGAGGGTACGATTCTTGACTGTGCCTGGGCGTGGCCTGGGCGTGGCCTGGGCGTGGCCTGGGTTGGTCCTCGTAGATGGTTTCCACTATTCCTCCACACCCCTTATTGGATAGATATGTTTTGACTAGATTGACCTACTCCTATCTATAGTGGGCTGTTGTTGTCATCATCACTGCTGACGAGTACATACTTCTCGGCTTGGCTGGGAGTACTACAACTCGCTGGCGATGTATGCCGTGCCCGCTTCTTCAATCATCGTCGAGCCTAGATCTATCTGTATGGGCCAAGACACCGATCGTACCCATGCATGCTCTGCAGAAAATGCCAGTCATCTGTCTCGGTCACAGTAGCTCAGGTCCGAGGACTTGCGCTAAGCTTAAGCTACATGGACCGATAGGAGCACATGAAGGGGACGATGGTGGCGGACTGCTGCCCGTCTCTTGTTGACTGACTTCCTTTCAGGCCTAGAGAGCTGGGCCTTGACTCGCGAAATTCCTTGCCCTATGTTTCAATGGGAGCGACCAGCCCCCTGGGATCCAGCCAGGGGTGTACGTAGACGACTCCGATCATACCGGAGCTTCACGTAGGTAGTGGACAAACTCGCAGTTAGTTCTTCGTCACTGTTGTGCTATCGTAGCCCTGCATCGTATGCTGTGATACTTTGGTATCGTTGGACTCGAGTAGCGGGATCTTTCAGCATCTCTCCTGGTTATGGCACCCTTCCTGGCGGCGGCGGCGACTCGGCCAAGCCATACATCCGTTTGTACGGTGTTGTATTGAAAGACAAACGAATGCACATCATCATCATCATCCTGTCCTTATCAGCATAATCTCGAGAACGTGAGCGGTGAGCGTTTACTGGTATTGGTCAGAAATATCAGCAAGTTTGCAAGATCTTTAAATGAAAGGGGGCAGGTATGTCGAAAAAGCAAAATACGTGTACGGCACGTAAGGTTCCGAGCTGGTGGTGGTATCGCTTTTCAGCAAAAACCTTGCCTATCCCCCGCTCGCCCTGATTCTTCCAGGGCGCGCGCCCAAGAACCTATCCCGACTGTAGATGCCGATATTGCTTGTTATCAACCCGGTGAAGAGATGGTTCACGAGCTTCTTCAGCTACTTTACCTACCTGATAGTGCATGCGGTGGAACTCAGCCGACCGAAAACCGTAACCAGGTCCCTTCTCTTGTGGGAGAACCGAGATTGGAGAGGTACCGACAGTCAGTGACTGGCTGGCACGGCAAGGTTAGGTGCGAGTCCTCAATGGCTCTCCTTGCCGAGGCTGCTCGTTGCTGGCAGTAAGCTGATGCCCATGGGACGTGTTTGACAAACGTGTTTCGTAGACTTGGACACTAGTATCTCCAGCCAACTGGTAGATATATTTTACATGATGTGACACTCTACCTATCTGGCGCGCAACATATCTTATTCTACGGCTTCATTTCGCTAAAGAGCGCAGCATATTGGGTAGCAGAGCCTCATATTTACGGCTACGAGTGACAAATCTGCCACATGGTCTTGGTTCAAGTCCGTAACTTCCAAGCTTACCGATGCTTACAGCTTCCCTAATTCCTCTTGCCATTCTTGTATGCGGATGTACAGAAGTTTCTTACCGGAAGAAGTATGACAACTTCTCGGGTTGACCTGGACTGTTGATGTTGCTTGTGCTAACGAACAGATACGATATGACATATTGACTACTTTTGTGCTTGAGGTGCGCTTGAATATCATTGCTTTCCTGGTATAATGTATGCTCTTAGCCACAGTTACTTATGCTGCCACTTAAGTAGGCTCGGCTCGGAGCGTGCGCTTGGGGCTTTATCTTCGTTTATACGAGAACGGGAGTATAGTAAACACTGTAATGTCTCTAAGGCGTAACAAATATCGGGAATATGCATCGCATATGATCAGTCACAAGTTACTCCAGGAACTTCACTTTATCGATATCTTCAGTGTGCATAATTCGAGAGTACCTCCACCGGCCAGAATACAGAGAGAAGCCAGTCAACTTTGAATATAGACTTGGAATATCATAATTTGACATTACGATAGTGCTTCTGTTTGGGGAGGTATAGACGCATCACCCATTGTACATCAAACCGACCAGCTTCCGCCCGGACAAGAATCAGTAATCATAGAAACCCTTTCCGCTCTTCTTTCCCAACCAGCCAGCATCGACCATCTTGCCCAGAAGCACACTCGGTCTGTACTTCGAGTCGCCCGTCTCTGTGTGGAGCACCTTCATGATAGCCAAGCAAGTATCGAGGCCGATGAAGTCGGCGAGCTGCAGAGGGCCCATCGGGACGTTGGTGCCATTCTTCATGATGGCGTCGATGGAGTCCCGATCACCGACACCCGTCTCGAGGCAGATGACAGCCTCGTTGATGTAAGGCATGAGGATGCGGTTGGCCAGGAAGCCCGGAGCGTCTGCCGAGACCGAGGGGATCTTGCCCATGGCTTTGCAAAACTCGACGGCGGTGTTGACGGTCTCGGCGCTCGTCTGGAGACCGCTGATGATCTCGACGCCCTTCTGGATCGGCACGGGGTTCATGAAGTGCGTGGACACGACCCGGGAGCTGGCCGACGTGTCCTTGGGGTCCTTGGTGGTGGCGGCCGCGATCTTGGTGATGGAGATGGACGAGGTGTTAGTCGCCAAGATGGCGTGCTTGGGACAAACCTCGGCTAGCTTTGCGAAGATTTCGAACTTGAGCTGGGGGATCTCCGGGACCGCCTCAATGACGAAATCGACCTCGGACAGGTTGTCAATGGAGGTGGACGAGGTTAGCAGTGAGCGGGCCTTGTCCGCTTGCTCTTGGGTGATCCTCTGCTTGGAGACATCTTTGGCCAGGAGTTTCTCTATCACACCACCACAGTCAGTTCCGACGGTCATGCCCGAGCTCACAGGGAAACCCACCGGCAAAGCTCAATCCTTTATCCAAGGAAGCTTGCGACGTATCTATAAGCGTTACGGGAACTCCAGCTCTCTGCGCAGCTACTAGAGCGATGCCCAGACCCTATATGCATCCTGTAAGCGTTCTGATATACTTGAGGTTTTCCAATCACATGCCAACTTTTACTCACCATCTGTCCCGCCCCAATAACACCCAGCTTATTGACCTGAGCGGCATACCTTGAGGACGTAGAGCTGAAGAGCCTCAATTGGCCCTTAAGCTGCAATGCACTTCTTCTCATGAGTATGTTGGCCATTTTGTCCTTTGTTTCTCCGGATTCTGAGTTGAAGGTCAGATGGCTGGGTTGGATTTCGCCTCGGATTACAGACAGGCATTCCTCCAATGCCGGGGAAGCTCCTCGCTCTAGTCCGGCTAGATTCGGTATGTAACTCAATTGAAGTACCTGGAGCTCGGGCCTTGGGGTACTGCAGGTGTACTCTGACCGGGCGCTATGTGTGGGCCCCTCAACGCGTCTTCCACGTCACTTAGCGCGTCGTCGCGGTTTTCCCATTAAACAATTAAAGTGTACACCCATACCTACATACACACGTACAGTTGGGCAACGCTCAATGCAGTGGATTTGAACATACCTGCCTTCAACCCTTGGGAGTCTTGATTGTCTTTCTCAAGATGGAGGCTTCAGAAGGTTCTTCGACAGATGTTGTGCATCCCGAAGTTCGGGCGCATATCAACAGTCTCGTGTCTGCTGTGAGTGACTACTATACGAAACTGACTGTTTGTGGTCTCCTTCATGATACTAACCAACACCATGTAGCTTGGTGGTTTCAGTGCCGACGATGATGGACGATACGTGCTGGGAGACTCCGCCCTGGAGGTTCTCCGAGACATCAAGAAATGGATACGATTCTACGACGAAAAAACGAACCGAATGGACGTTGCGCGATGCCTGGCCGAAGCGAACCTCATCGATGGCGACTTGCTCCATATTCTCGCCACCTGGCCAGAGAATGCCAACGACAACAAGTTCAAGGCCCGAGTGGCGCTGGCTTGCTTCGAAATCTTGGTGCCCCTGACCTGGCCATTGGACCGCAACAAGGAGGAGATGACGGTGAACCACCATCGCCACATACCGGTCTTGCAGCTTGCCCAGCTTGCCTACAAGCGCTCTGTAATCAATTTCGACGCCGCCCAAATACTACACACAGCCGTGCGCGTGGCCCTGCCATCGCTAGCGATACCGAGAAACGACCGGAGCACCCGCGACGAGGGCATCATCAAGCTTGTGCTGCTATTCCTACGGAATATTGCCATGATATCGCCTCCCCCGGGAGTCGTATACGACGGCGACGAGTCGCAAATATCACGATCCGCTCTGATCGACGCATTTTCATACCAGGACATTCTCCTCACCATTCTGACAGTCGCATCGAACATGGGAGAGGATTTCAACCAAGAGGGCCTGGTTGTGATGGAGATTATCTTCCACCTAGTCAAGCGTGTCAACATCAACCAACTCTTCATGGACGACAAACAGGTCGGCAAGGCCAAGTCCGATGAGCTGTCAACGCTGATGCAGAAGGAGGCCGCGATGCACCGGTCTCATAATCGGAAAGTACCGACGCGGCATAGCCGGTGGGGAAGCATGCTTTGGGTCAAGCGGGATGATGGCAAAGTGTCCACAGTCTCCGGCCAGGATGCCCTCGTAGATGCTGCCACTCGAGAACAGAAGATGGACAGTAGCAAGGTGTACAGGCCGCCTAGGAGGCCGAGGAAGGAGGAGATGGAACCGAAAGACCTTGGACCGCGGACCTCGCTTAACTCCAGGGCTCGCGAACAATTACGCAGTTTCGTTGAAGAATTCCTTGACTCTGGCTTCAACCCCCTTTTTATGCATGTTCGGAAAAAGTTGGACGAGCAGAAGGATTATGTCTTCGAATACCACCACCGCCAGTTCTTCTACCTCACGTCCTGGTTTCTCGAGGCCGAGAGAGTACGACAGAACGTTGCCAAAAAGAACAAGAAGAACCCAAGCCAGAGCAATGAATCTGATGTCGGGACGTTCAACCTTGTCGCCGGTGTTCTGAATCAGGAAACCTTTATCACGCTAAACCGAGCCATGGGAGACGCAATGGAGAACAAGAACTGGCCTGAGCTTACTGCGGCTATGAGGTGCTTTACTCAGATTCTTCTCACTGTCCAGGAGATGACAGAAACCGGCAATGAGGAGGATGAGGAGATCGCAGAGAACATTCTCGGCCGTATTTTCTACGAGGTCGAAACACACGAGCGAATAGCGACGATTGCGCGGAACTTCAGAGACCAAGGCTTCGAGTTTCTTGATGCGTGTACGGAGTTAACGCACACGTACCTAAGAGTATTGGAGGCGTATTCGAAACAGAATGTGGACATGCAAGTGCGTTCGCGCCGTCGTACTCGCAAGAACAAGAAGGCGGCGAAGGCGGCGGACGAAGATGATGAGAATCCCGTAGACGTAGGCGATGAATCCGAAAACGACCAGGCCAGCGCTGAAAAGACAAGTACGGAGCGCAAATTCCAATTCGGCACATTCACCAACAAGTTCACGCAACAGGGCGTCGTGGACACATTTGTCCAATTCACCAAGTTCTACCACGACCTGAACGACCAGCAGCTCAAGCGCGCACATCGGTACTTCTACCGCCTTGCCTTCAAGCAGAACATGAGCGTTATGCTTTTCAGGGTCGACATCATCCATTTGTTCTACAACATTATCAAGGGTCAGGAGCCGCTTGATAAGCAAGGTGGTGCATATAAGGAGTGGGAGGAGCTGGTGAAGCAGATTCTCAAAAAGTGCATCCGTAAGATCGAAGAGAGACCAGCCCTGCTCATCGAAATGCTCTTTTCCAAGATCAACGCGACAGCTCACTATCTGGAGTACGGCTACGAGAAGCAGACAATATCGTCTTCTAAACCTAGGTCAGCTGCCGAGCTCGAATTCCGACACATCATCGACCATGACCAGCAAGTGGCTGTTGCTGTGGGCGTTCTGCTGGACAAAGAATTATCCCATCACATCAAATGGGTCAAAGGCCAATTGGCTGCTGCTGTAACCGAACGCCAGGCATGGGAAGCCGCAGAAAAGACAATGCCGTCTATCGAAGCCACAAAGGAGAAGGACACAGCCGAGTCCGCGGATCGAAACGGGGAAGATGGTCCCAACGAAAATGGCCCGGCAAAAGAGCCACCTTCGATTTGTAAGTGTTTCGGTCCGATCAAGTATTCTGTAATGCTAACCAATCTAGTTGTTCGCCCCGATGACGATGCACGCAGGGTAGCCATGTTCAAAAACTCTCACCTTAGACTCCTTATGAAGCTTGTCGGGTTTCAACGCAATGTCCTGACTGAGGAGGAAACGCCCAAGAGCGACTGGATCATTCCAGGGTCATATACAGCGGATCTGCTCGAGGAGTCCATCGACCTGATCAACAAGGCTGAATTCGACCCGCCCACATTCGAGGACGGTGCCCTGGCGGAGAACCAGCTGCGGCGGAAGACCGCGCCCCGGAAGAAGGCCGTTTTCGACGACGAGGATGACAACGATGTAGATGAGGACGAGAACCTGTTCCCCGCTGGCGGGCCGACCGTCCGCAAAGTGATCGACGAGAACAGACAGAAACCAAAGAAGATAAGGAAGCGCCGCAGGCGCGCCAGCAACTCGGAGCTGCCCGACGACGGGGAGCTGGAGGAGAAGGCCCGCAAGCGCCGCGAGCGCGAGCTGGAGAAGGCCCGCCGCTTCAAGAGCGACGTGTACGTCCACGCCAGCGACGACGACACGGACGACGAGCGCGATCGCGAGTTCTTCGCCAACGAAGAGAAGCTCCGGCAGAAGCAGAAGGCCTTGGTCGTTTCGGCCATCGGCAAGATCCCTGAGTCCTCCTCGCCCAAGGCCACCTCGGTCAAGCGGAAGGCTCAGGTTCTGCTGGACGATGACAGCGAGAACGATGATCTTCCCATGACCCAGGACTCGGCCGTCAACGATGACGATGAAGACGGGGCCAGTACCTCTGGGACCGACGATACGCCGCTCTCGTCCGGTGGTGGTTCTCCTCTTGGCGGGCCCAAGAAGAGGCGGCGGCGCATGGCCAAGGAGAAGGAGAAGGAGCCGGAGCCGGCCCGGCCCGAGCCCGAGGACCTGGCCGCCAGTCTTGGTCTCGTCGTCGATACCGAGATGGCGGACGCCGGCAACGATGATGACGAGGAGGAAGAGGAAGATATCGTGGCTAAACCGGCGCCGAGGCGGCGAGCACGAGGAAAGGCTGGGTTCATTATTGACAGCAGCGACGAGGAATAAATAATGATGGATGTGACGACGGTCGGGGCTTGCATGATTACTTACCCTACGGAGCATAAGCATGGGCGTTCTGGGAATATATGGGAACGCTTCTTTTCCGAAATGACAAACACAGTGTACACATTTTGAGCTGCAGACTATCATACTGGATACCTCCTTAGCTACTTATGACATTGAGGTTTCGTGTGATGAATATAGTATAATCCCAACATATATATAGTATGTCTTTGGAAAGAGATAGATATGTAGCCGTGACAGGTGCATGCGTCCGCAGCCACTGCAACGATTATTGTTGCAATGCACATATACAGTACTTGGTGTCGAGGTCGCTGATGGCAAGCTTAAGGTGATTTCTTCATAAGGTTTACCTAGGTATTCGCTCAAAACCCTAAAGGCTCTGTGCCCAAGAAAAGAAACACTTAGTGCCAACATACTTACCTACCTATGCCCGCATACCAGATTGCCCATGACCGATCGAGGGTACCAGCTAAATCGGCCTGTTGGAGAAGCCGGGTTCGGGATTAGCCACACGACGGGGCGCGCCGTGCCGCGCGCATGTCTCGAGTGTGGTCTACGGAGGGAGCAGTGATAAATGAAGATAGGTTCGATTCCTATCAGCGCTAGTGGTCTTTCGTTTTGGCTCTTTTCTGTCTGCAGTAAAGTCCATTCCAGATACACAAGTTGATTTGATTAGCGTGAGTGGACCTCGAATCAAGCTTTCTGGTCAAGATGTAGCGATCATCGGCACGACTCGCAAGCTCCACGCCAACGTCGTCACGGAAGCTATTCCGAGTGCCACATGCGTTGTGTGGTAGATTGTTAAACCTACTCGCAAACCATGTCGACTATAGATCATGCAGCACGATGTGGTTCCGCCTCTAGGTCTGCTGTCTGCTGGACTCGGTATGCCAAACGCTGGAGCATCGGTTTGCAATCTTTCTTCAGGGCGGTTGATGATAATAGCTCATAGTCCCAGCGCTCCTCAACAAGCATGTCTTGGACGTCATCGACAAGATCAAAAATCTTATCCCACTCTGGATTGTCCCGATCGGATTCCGACCAGCGTTTAATGACAAGACAGAAAAACTCCAGATTCCGAAGCTGCGGACCAGTTTTAACACCCTGGAAGAGCGTTCTGACTCTGGACAAGTCGCCCCATAGCACTACCACGTCAACCGCCTCCATTACTGTGCAAGGACGATAGAAACCCTTTTTCAAGTCTGACCTCTCCATCATGTCATGTAGCATGGCTTGCGAGCCATAAAGCGCGATAACGCTGAGGGGGTCATACGGCGTGTTTCCCCAATCGAGCCTTGGCTGGATGGTGCATTGTGGGCGACTGTGCTGGGCGGTCCAATTCTTCAACCGAAGTGAGCCAGCCTGGCAGAGAGTTTCGATGCTTCTCAGCTCGGGAATGTGTGGAGCTTTGACAGCGCCAGCGTGCTCAATCCAATGGCAGGAGGCATACACAAACAGCTCGCCGAACCCGCGGTTGCTCGGGTCGTATCGGACCATATTCTCCCCATGCTTCCCAACTGAAATGAGGGTCATAGCCGGGCGACTGTTCATCATAATCATCATCGAAAAGGTTGGCTTCTTTCGGCATCGCTGCGATTAGCACCTGCTCTTCTGAAAAGAGTTTTCTGTTTCCAATTTCCTCCAACAAGAGATATCTGATACATATCCAAGATACCTGCCTCCAAAGCCTCTGAACCTCGATCGGGACTTAGACCCTGCGTTTCGGACAATGCCAGACCCTTTATTTCGGGCCAATGCGTGTCCAATCCACCCAATACCAATTCTTTCACCGATTGGTGAGCGAGTCTGACTTGACGCTTCTTCAAGTCAGAAAAGTCGACATCAGCAACGAAGGGTCGGATACGATTCAAGACTCTCCGAGCATCTACCAGAGCCTCGATATCAGCCACAGTTCTGATGTCTTTCGGGGCCATATTCATCGTGACAGCCCAGGCGAGCTCAAGTATGCTGAGATCTCGTTGAGACATGGCGAGGACTTCGAGTGCCGAAATAGCAATCTTCAAGTTTTCCGAGTCGTCTGAAGTGTATCGTGACAACAACTTGACGTAGAGCTCTGCGAGCTTTCCAGGCTGCGGCATATTTTGCAAAAAGGTTCTCATTGGACCCATGGTTGTGATACCGCGGACTTCAATGAGGTCCACCATCATCCTGGTCCACATAGCACTTCCTTGTGCTAACCTAGCCAATGTCTCTTTTACTAGCGCGCCGACATCAGACGGCAGATAGCTTAAGCTTTCCTCGACAAGCTTGTCAACAATGAGCTGATCTCGATCAATAATAGGCTGGAAATTGAGAAGGGGCACCCCTGCCAGCTGCTGCAGTATTTCCTCTTCGGGACGAGTTGAAAGGAGTATCCTAAGTCTCGGGCTTTTCTGCACGAAACATCTCAATGCATGAAAGAGTATCCTTCGGGATACCTTTTCACATTCGTCCAAGCCGTCGATGACAATGAAGATTGGGCGATCTATCGACTCCAAAGTATTGTCGAGAAATTCCTCCAACTTCTTGGGGTTTGTTGCCGCTTCGACATTTCCAGATGCGCTGGCTTCTTTGTACCACTCGAATAACGTCTTCTTCAGACCGGATAGCTGTTCGAGTAGCGATAGGATGAGACTGGAAAAGATATGGGCGGCCTGTCCCGTCTCATCGTCGTGGCAGTAGTGATAGCATACCTTGGGCTGGGGTAGATGGCACTTGTTCTGCCTTATCAGCTCATCGACGAGGAAAGCCATCGCAGCAGTCTTTCCGCAACCCATGTCCCCCATGATCACCAATTCCTGAGACGCCGTGGCGTTGTACCACCCAGTCAACTTCGTGTTGGACAGGAGTAGTTTGCATGCCTCATCCGCCCGGAGCTGCTGCAGGTAAGCATGCTTTTGCCCTTGACGCTTGATCTTGTCACTGCCTAGCCAACGCGCAACTGACCCCGTTAGTAACATGCAAAGAGCATCGGTGTCCAGAACATACTTTCTTGGTTATAGAGCATAGACTTTATATCCTCAACGATCTCCCACGTGACCTTTTCTACAACTCTTCTCAGGTTTTCGGCCTGTTGCAGAAATTCCTTGACAATGTTTGGCAGGAGATCGGTTTCCAATATCATCTTCATAACCAGTCTTGCCCCTCTCCTCGTCAAAATGTCAAATGCCGCATTGTAAAACTCCAGCAGTTTTCGATATATTGAGACGAGTGCCTGTAATTTATTAGTATCTGGTCAGGACGAAGCGGGATCGCCTTACCTTGTGGATATCGGGCCTGTTTGACCTCTGGCCCAATGTGTCACAATCATCAATCTAGGAGATTTGCTCCAGCATTTCCCAAATATGCTTTGCAAACTCAACATCGGCAGTGGATATAGTGACCGCAATCTATAGGATAACAGTTAATGTCTGCTATTTTATACGTAGCTACCCTTTGGCCAAAGGCAATAGGAGAAATAAGGGAGACAAGAATAGACAATAGGGGTATGAAAGGATCTCGCCGCCGTAACACTCCTCACCACGCCGAAAACGGTCGCCGCCGTAGGCTCAATGCTCGTTAGTGGACTTGCTAGATCCAAAGCCATCTTGAATCTCTCCAACGGCACTTGAAGAGTGTGTAAGTATTTCACGCCTTTCATAAAGGCGGACTCCTCCGTTGCATCTTTGTCGATGGCTTCGAGTCGTTTGAAGAGCTGAGTTACATTTTCCCCCTCGAGGATGGCAATATCTATGCCTTCCCCGAGACTGTCTACGGCCTCATGGTATGCTGCACTCCAGACATCCGTAGGAGATTCGGCTGAAGTCTTGGTAATAACCCTGGCCTTCTTGGATTGCAGCGAATCGTGAACAGCAGTAGCTGGGTCTGCAGGGTCACTCGGTGACTGACTTAGAGCCAATTTACTGACCGAGGGGCTTGACAGATATACGACGCTTGAGTTGAACTCTTTAGCACATATAAATGACCTAGATAAAGTACTGATGAACTCACTCGGAGGTGGAACCCTGCGGAACATTGTCAGTTTCCGAAGACAGTCGAGATGAGCTGCTAGATCTGTCCCGTATCCGACCCAGCCGCTTCCAAAGTCGTTGCCGAAGGCCGTTATTCTTGGGCGTTGAAGACGGCATGTTTCCTGGACTTATGAAATACCAACGGAGCCAGCAACAATAGAAACCACCAACAGTCAATCTTAAATAGCATTCTTCTAAATCGTACGACATAACTAATACCCATGGCCAATAACGGTGCCTGTATATCCAACCCCGCTATCTGTTGGTACTTACCCCTCAGTTTGGGTTTTCCTACATCTTTCCTGGGCAATGAATCTCATCACGAAGAGTTCTGGAGTCGCTCGTCCCTGCGATGGCATATCGAAAAGAAGCGCCCCTGTCGGATTCTTTAGCTTACCTGGCGAAATTCGTAATACCATTTACAGGATGGTAATAATCGCTAATCATCCATATATATACACACTTTCTCTCTTTTGAAGAACCAAGTTCTCGGTCGGTAGAATCCTTTGCGACCGGAAACCCGACTCAGTGGCTCGCGTTGCTGCCCGTGAACATACCTCGAGTCCAGCGGTTAATCTAAAGCGCCTAGCTTCGCGGCACAGTGCTGCAAGTGGGTCTACTTGAGAATCGATTCGTTAGGATACAGGTGTCGGAATGTGTAGCACAAACGTATAAGAAATGGGCTCAGGGGTTTATTTGCTACTTGCGCTGGGCCAATGCATACACTAAACAGCCTGTGACAAACCACAATACCTCTCTCTACCTTCTCTCTCGGGTTGGCTCTTATGCGTATACATACACTTGCATATCACGGCAGAGTTGATTGTGGGTGTATGGCAAAATCCCGACGAAACCATCAAAAAGATCCAAACTCTGCTTTCAATCAGGCACGCAATAGACAAAAATGGCAAAAGATGGGGTCTTGCCGGGGATCGAACCCGGGACCTCTCGCATTTAAGCTGTAGGGTGAACCCTAAGCGAGAATTATACCACTAAACCACAAGACCGAAACCCCTGCTTACTTAGTAAGCATCTGTTGTTGAAAGATGACCACTAAGCATGGACTAAGTAGTAGGTAGTGGGCAGAAAGAAGTTGGGTCTATAAGCAATAGTTCTCGCGCGCTTGTGATGGGGCAGCTGGGTTGGCGACGACCGAGAGGTGGATGTTGGATGGGGTGCCTGCTGTGGGCTTCTGGGGACCTTTATCGTCGCCCCGCGCATCGTGGCCAACACAATCAGTGCTGGCACATTCACATACAGGTTGGGATTTCCTAGCTCAACAATTAGCTCACGACAAGACAAAAAAAATTGCTGATGAGCGTCGAAATAGGGCCGGTACATGCGTGGCTAGGGAATAAATAGCTTGATCTCCCCCAGCCTAGGGGTTTTTGACGTAGCAATCTCGCGCCACCATAGGATCCGGAAAGTGTAACGACCAGGAAATAATCATAGTATATGATAATTCAGCGAAATCCGGCGCATATACCCCGAACCTTCAATATGATTGATACTGGGGGAGTCGTAAAGGCAACTCAGGTAGCCCCTGAACAAATGCACGGTCACATGGCAACTTTAGCAGTGGAACTCCATAGAGAAACCGTAGCTTCTATTATATTAGCGAAACCTGCTGAAATTCATGCAATGAATGCTATACTTGAGACTGTTTCTCAAACAAGCTTGACGCGCCGTATAGACATCGCTCGAGAAAGTACGGGTTTTCGCTCGTCCACGTTATGGGGGACAATGCAATAGTCAGCAGGAAGCCGGGCTCTATTATCCGGTCCGAATCGTCAACTCCAGGAAGCGGATCATAGACACGTGCTACCACCTCTGGCCATATATCGTGTGGTTTTGGATGCTGCCTGGCTTTGTCAAATGATTGACCAGCGCAACCGCAGGTGTTTCGATGCGCAAGCTAGGCACAGGTTGGCGTTGTTGTTCGGTTTGCAGTTGCTGAACGATCGAACAATTCGAGCATGCATCTCTCTTGACTTGGGAGGAAGGGGCAAGAAACTGCCTGTCCCAGGCACGGACAGAGTCTTCGACCCAAAACAGCTCTTGGCGAGATATTTGCCGCTGACTGTCAAAGACCGACGTAGCCCACCCTTCCACCGGTCACAGAGACAGGCGTCCCGGAAAGCCACGGCTTTCATGAGACACATGGTGTCAAGACGCAGCTGAAATGGGAAGAAGGATTCTGCCTCGTAAGGTCGACCGACAAGAACTAACGGGTGCCCAGTGAGTCGGATGTAAATAACTTGCAATATGTGGACATGGTTTACTCACAAGCTACAGTGAATTCATTCTGCCCGTAAAAAATTGGCTTGGCTTCGTTGTAGATCTGCTTGCAGGTTCGCAGCAGCGAAGCATGGGCTTTCTGGCAGCGCCCATGCTGGACAGATCCGGAGGTTCCGCAGCAGGCTGGACTCGGCATGCAGAAACTGCACTGGCAGTCAGCGGGTCGATTTGGCACTCTCCGCCGATGCAAATGAGGCGGCACGAACAGCTCTCGGGAGGAAACCAGCACTTCTTCGTAGATCTGGATGCGCAACTCGGCGGGGGAGTCTAAGAATCGGAGATTCAGCCGAGGTAGCCTGTTTGATGTTGGTTGGTTAGCACACAGGCTCTCTTTCGTTCCCTGCAGTGATGTCTCGCTTCCTGCAATGATGCCTTCGACGTCAGTGCAGGCATCTGATGATGCGACTAGTCAAGACCCTGCATTGCATCAATGGCCGACTTGTGGCTCGTGACCTTCGGCACAGGCACTACTGAAGCATTGGAGCCGGTATCGTGAGTGTGGCCAGTGTTAGCCCCAGAATCAATCCTCCCCCGAACGACGTCATGGCGCAACAGTTGCAATTGGAGAAGATGATTGCGGGGAAGTGTGGGGGGGCCATCATCCCCCACCGACTTTGTCAAAATGTAACAGATTGCCTACCCAAGGTTCGTAAAAATCAAGATACAGCAATGACTTACCGCGCCGATCTGTTGTTGCTTTTCCAGAGTCATATGGCGAGGATCTCGCTTTCTCATGAGGCCCTGTTGCGAATTTCCTCCTGTGCGGGGAGGGTTCGATGCTGCAGAGCGCCGCATGACCTTGGGAGGTGCATCGGGATTAGCCATGGCCATGGCTTGTTGTTGTCGTTGTCGGGTGTGCTACGATGACCATGGACGGTTTGGCGGGACGAGTGGGTGCCCTTAGCGATACCAATCAATCCATTTCAGAGTGTCGAGAATAAAGTCAGAAGTGGGCTTCAATCAATCCAGATAGAGCAATCCAGTCAAGCTGGAGGTCGAAGACCACAATCATCCAATTGATTGCAGGTGTTGCTTGCACCAATTGCTCTACCCCTCACGGCCTGCTCCTTCCTGAAGGCTGACCCAGATTCTCAGCACCCGAGTGAGTGCCTCTATTGATGACACCTGGTCAACCGCACGACACAACGTCTGGCGTTGAATCTTAGGTAGACTTCAGTTGGACGCCAACATGGTATTTTGGGCACAAAACTAAGGAATCCTTAGAGAAAACATTTTCTGCACACCGTAAAGTTGATCTATGCCTGTCTTCATGTCGCTTAAACATGAGAGTTTACAATGTGCATTAGTAGGTTGAGTTGACAATCCATTTCAGGTAATTCCAAAGTCGGTTCAGCACTCGTGGTTGGTTCTTGCTAGGGTGTTGGCACCTTCCTAGCCTTCTTAGTGAGCTGGGGTTGCGCATTGAACTGAATGGATGTGTAGGTAGGCTTTGTATGTATGGAGTACTCCAGCACAAGACTGATGCCCGCTCCTATCATCGGGGTTTTCAGGCATCATCGTATTCCACCATGTTAGTAGCGGGGTTTTCAGGCATCATCGCATTCCACCAAGTGGGCTACCTGCCTCCATACCTGAGTTCTAGCCTTTTTTACACTCGTAAGAAAGATTGTATTTGCATCTGTACGACATGAGGGTCTCGAGGAACTGCAGAGGGCCCGGCCAAAGCCTTTCTTGTTAGTCATGCCTGCCGGATATATAATACAGTGCTGTGCTGCAATGCAATGCACCCGTTGCGGCAAAACCACATTGTAGAGCTTGAACAACATGCTAACAGCTGCTGAATACGATGAATTGAGCCAATGGCACCCAAGTCTGCATGCACAATGAGCAACATTTGATGCGGCTTTGGCGAGAAAGCTCATTTCCCGTTTCGCTCTAGAGTGATTGATTGGCTTCTCATTGCTAAGCTATCTTGCCTGGTCCCTGCGGTCCTTACCACTTTTTAATGGAGCTCGCTGGAGGATCCTGGATCCTCGTCTGGGTCCATGACAACAGAGCATCCCGCCCGCCGTTCTTGCCCCGTCGTTCCCCATGGAGTTTTTCATCCAGCCGCCTAAGATGAGTCTGGAGTCTGGGGGCAGAACGAGGGGATGTTCTCGCTCAGCCATGTTGATGGGCGTTCGAACAGACGAACGAAAATAATCTGTAGATTAAGGATGGCTGGGATACGCAAGACAACAATAAACTTGGGATGATAACGGAAATAGAGACTCGAGACCGACGCAGCTATCTGGTCTGATCTGGGGTGATATGATAGGTAACCTGTAAGCCGCCCTGCCGCCCGTGCCTCCTCCGCACGACCTCGACAGGGAGAAAGAGGAAAAAGTCGATATCCGCCGGCTGCGAAAGTGGATATTGGATCAAGCTGCCATGCCAATTATGGAACCTTGTTGTCGTCGACTCCAGGTACTTGCAGTAGGTTCGGAGGGGATCAAATCAATCAATAAAATCGCACAGGACCGGCGTCGTACCGCCGTTGACAAGACAATGAATGTGCATTTAGCTAGACTGCTCCGGGACAGGGTATCAGGCATCACGTCCCGTCCATTCCCATCTTGGCTGGACGCCCGCCTTGGCTTGTCTTTTTTTTCTCTTTCCTATCCCTCACACAGCTTTTTTGTTCATGCCACTCAAGTTGCTGAGTTTCCCGGGACAAAATAAATCCAATTGATACCTGAGCATCTTTTTCATCAGGGTGACATTGCTTTTTTTCTTTGACGCTTTGGCTCTTCTGGACGCATTCTCTTCAGTTCGCATCGCACCGCTGCAAACCACCTGCAGCCGCCACCTCGTGCCAACCGAACCCAAATAACAAGCTACATCCCTCCCACTTACCTCATTTGTTGCTATTCTGTATTGCTTAGTATACACTCAGCTAGAGCAGCAGCAGCAGCATATCTTTGCTCGGATTTGTTCTGGTCGAGTACTACTTCATCGCCTGGTCGGAATATATCTACTGCCGTTTCTTGACAAGAGAGAAGAGCTATTTGTAGTGTTTTGGCGCGGTTTCGTTGCATACTCTACACACAATGGCGGTGCAAGGAGGATCCGAGGAGGATGTTTACCTAACCGTGAGCTTCGAACCCCAATTCTGCTATAGTTTCAAAACCAATGACTGATTTGTGTCTTTGTAGCTTCTTATGAACGATACATACTTGCCTGGTAATGCCCACAACCCTGTGTCGGACTGCTTTATGTCTTCTAACTCTATCTGCAGGTGCATTGGTTCTGGGACACTCGTTGCGCGATGGCGGCACTTCCAAGAAGCTCGGGGTCCTGGTCACCACGGACACAGTCGCTGCTGAAGCTATCACACAGCTCAAGGCAAGCTTCACCAACACCAATGTGTAGAGTGCGATATGGATGCGCTAACTAATAAATGCAATGTAGGAAGTGTACGACTACATTATACCCGTGCCTCGGATCAAGAACCCGAACCCGTCGAATTTGTCGCTGATGAATCGAACCGACTTACACTCCGCCTTCACCAAAATAAACCTATGGAAACAGACCAACTTCCGCAAAATAGTATACCTCGACGCCGATATCGTTGCATACCGGGCTCCAGATGAGTTGTTTAACATTACTCATCCCTTCTCAGCTGCACCCGATATTGGCTGGCCGGATCTGTTCAATACAGGTGTCATGGTTCTGACGCCCAATCTTGGTGACTACTATGCCCTCACGGCCATGGCCGAGAGGGGCATCTCCTTCGACGGTGCCGACCAGGGCCTGCTGAATATGCACTTCAAGAACAACTCCAACCGCATTAGCTTCAGCTACAACGTCACGCCCTCGGCACACTACCAATATGTGCCTGCCTACCGCCACTTCCAGTCGAGCATCAACATGGTTCATTTTATTGGATCAGACAAGCCATGGTTCCAAGGAAGACATGCTGCAACTGGTAGTGGGGTTTTCGATGAAATGACGGGAAGATGGTGGGCCGTGTATGATAGACATTACAGAGCCGAGGTAGGTTATATGGAGGCCACGACGGCCTGTGACGCCATAAGCTAATCGTTCGACAGTCACCGGATTCCAGATCCTCTCGACCATCCATTCAATTTGTGCAATATCTTACCAAGGGCGAATACCAACCTCGGACAACTGGTGAGCAGAGTCACCATCATCATGTGGAATCTCGGCCTGAAGCTGTTACTGCTCTACCCCCTGAGCACGACTCGCATTCTCCCAGCTCTTCCATTGATAATTCACATAAGGACCCTGAAGCTGAGACTAGTAAAGATCGGAACCAAGAACCGCGGCGCATCACCTTCTCAGAATGGGACGCTCAACGACAACCCCCACCTGCGGATACGAAGCCCGAAGCTGAGAATTTCCCTGCTATGGTTTACGAAATGTCTCGAGACACTGCCCCGTTTGTCCCTCCCCAACGCTACCCTAGCCCTCCGAAGAACATGTACTATGAGGTTCCCAGGGAACGTCCTACGTCGCATCACGTGAAGCCCAAGGCGATCTTCCCCTGGGAGATCAACCAGGAAGCGCCCACCCGCGTTTTTGCCGAAGACGCGTTTCGTCACGAGGCGGGCTCCTCAAGTGCACCCACCGGTGAGATTCCAGCCTCTTCCTCTACCGAGGAGCAAACCACGGCTGAATCCATTGTAACAGAACCGGAGCCGGTGACCCCCATGTCCCCTGCCATTTCAGTCACGTCATCGGATCCCTGGCGCTCTTTCACACGCACGAATGCCTGGGACGATGTGCCAGAAATTGAACGTTATGTTGGCTCCCTCCAGAAACATCGGCGGTCATTGAGTATCAAATCCCCTGGCAAGATTGGGATGCCCAGCCGAAACGTGGAAAGTGAATGGGCACAGCAGGGCCTAAAGCTCACAGACTTTCCGAGCGAAACCGAACGGCCCAGCTTGCCCGTGACCCCCGCACCTATTCGTCGACCCAAGTTCTGGGGTGGTGGCGGTAGCCCTGGCGTCCACGACGACGATGACGAGGAAACCCATCTTCCGGCCGCAGAGGGCGTGCCGGAGCAGCGTGATTGGGTATGTGTGCATGGTAGACAATATGAACCTGCAGACTGCCTTTGCGATCTGACTAACGTTCTGCGTTATCACAAGGATCCCGCGGCGCAACTCCAGAAACTGGCTAAGCAACAGTCAGACATGTTGCTACACAAACTTGGTAGCAGCGGGAGCAGCAGCGACAGAAGAGACAGCAACGATTTGCCACCGCGAGATGTTCCCTTCGGCTCGGAAGAGTTGACTTCTCCCACATACGTGGCACAAACGGCCAAAGTGCACAGCCCGCAGCCCGTAAAAGGTCCCGCGAGCTCGAGTGTGGTGCGTGGCATTGTATCAGAGGAATAAGCAACTCCCCGAGCCTCTGCAACTCGGTCGGCTGTTGCACCGCCCCCTATATTCATACCGGAACCTAGCTACTCCGGCCCTGGAGCAGCTTTTGAGAAAGACGAGGCTGTGCCTCAGCAGGAAACAGCTTTGCCTCCGAGCGAGGAAGAGCTGGATGTGCTACAGACATGAAAGCAGCACCGAATGAATCTGGTGTTCGACTAATATTCTGTGAAGTGTACTTACGAGACCCTGAATGGAATAGGATACGCAACACCGATAACTGAGTGTGCACGGAAACAGCACTGGATATGACGAATGGTTGGTGCAAACGAGGAGGATATCTGAGATCCAAGACGCTATGGTGATGGGTCTGATGGATGGCGGCTGGTTTGATGTGGTGCGGTGTGACGCGGTGTGGTGATGGGAAGATATTCGTCGCCGCACGTATGTTTTATTCTGCATATTGTTATGATGCTGCGGGTTCTGGATAAAGCTCTCGAGGCAGAACAGACAGTAACTACTATTTTGGGACATCTTCCTTTTCTGTTCGGCATTTGCATATTTTGTTTGCTGTATATATAATGTCGATTTCGTGTACACCGAAATCTGGCATATATGCTGTTTAATGGGTAGGAGACTGTCTTCGTTATCGTGGCATATGTACATGAGCGTATCTGGCAACCTTCCCTGTACATATTTCTCGATCGGATCGTGAACTCAGTTCCACCTTATCCGTAGTACCTATCAGTAATAGATGTGTAAGCCGGAGTGCTCTTTCGCCAGCCAACCAACCAGCAAGCCACCAAAGTCCAGCTGCGGCGACTAGCAAAGCCTCCTGGGAGTTAGAAGCATTACAGACGCAAGCCTCACCGCCGTAACTCGCCGAGTATATAGCCGTCCAATTCAACTATCTTCTTGGTTTCGCTATAGGAGAGAGATAAGATAAAGAAAGAGTGTGCGTGACAACGAGCGGTGTGGCTGGTGCGTTTACTCGTATCATCTTCTTGGTATTAGTATTTGCTGCTTACTCTAGTTCGGTCTTCTATTCTGTGTGTGGTTTGTTTCTTGTGCATCGTCGTTTCTGGGATCCAGTCAACCATGCATATGTAGGTCTCCCTAGGGATGGACAGAGGTTCTTCCCGTCTCCCTCGACGGCGTTGGTAGTAGGCATATATGTGAAGAACCTGATGCCCGCCTGTCCTACATCTTATTTCGAGTCCGCAGTACGCGGTATGAAATCCGCACTTGCTCTCCCTCTTGGCATGGCTTGCACTAGATTAAATCCTGCCCCGACGCCGGAATTTTGCCCAGTGTCGTTCGGGCCCATTCACTTTGTCTCGGGTGTAATTTTGGGACGCCACGGCGGTCCGTGTACAACCGATCAGCCGGCGCACCGTCTCCCTGGGAGAGCTGAGAAATCTTGCGTGGACACGACAAGGTTGGACCAACAAGTTTGGGCCATCAATTCGCACAGGCCCTGTATAGACATGTCACCGTCCCTTTCTGCTTCCTTCTCTTTGATACGGGCTGACTTGCTTGCTTCCTTTGCCAAGAAAACGCCATAAGCCATAAGTCCGAGCTAATATCCGGGCTGAAACCAGGCAAGAGTTCAGCTGCGGCCAGCTATGCGGTGTCGATCGTTCTGCTGTCGTCATAAGGCCCTTCTAAGCATGGAAAATGTTTAGAAATCTGTCGCTGTGGCTAAGTTTTGCGGTACTAGGGGGTCGATCCGGCAGAAGTATTTAAGTCTCGCTCTCCTCCCTCCTTTCCCTGGAGTTTTAGAGAGTCTTGTTGGATCCGTCGAAGTATGGCGATGGTCAACCAACGTTTCCGCAAGCCCGGGTCCTCAGCTCCGCGATCCAGAGACCAAGGGCGCTCGATGCCCTCGCAATCCCGCTCCCAGATGTGTTCAACCTCCAGGCCGACAGACTGCAGGGCCTCCTGCTCGAAGAAGCCGGACATCTTATCCCGACCCATGTGGAACCCGGCCACGACCCACACCCGGCTCTCAGGGCCCTCCTTCAGGAACCAGCCGATGGAGCGCTGCAAGTTGACGTGCTGGTAGGGCATCCAGAGGCAGTCGCAGACAAAGAGGCGGTCGAACTTGTGGTGGTTCGCCAGCGCGAAGGGGGTGTCGAGCTCGCCCCATGCGTGCCCGTCCACGAGGACGCGCGGCGCCACGCTGCCCGATGGCGAGAACTCGGGCCGCGTGTTGAACTTGACGTTCTTGCTTAGGGTGTCGACGACCAGTGGGGTGGGGTGATCGACAGCTATGACCTCGGAGGCGCCCAGCAGCGCGGCGAGCATGGAGGGGAGGCCCGTCCCGGCGCCGACCTCGAGGATGGACTTGCCCCGGACGTCGAAGTCTCGCACGGAGACTCGGTCCCTCTTCTGACCCTGCCCGACAACGCCATCTTCGCCACCCACGTCCCCGATGTCATCCGCCTTCCCGATCATATCCTGGAACACCCCGACCTCCGGCTCCACGACCACGCCCTTGAGCGACCCGGCCTCGACGAGCTCGGCGAGCAGCAGCGAGGCATTCCAGAGGTAGTGGGAGAACAGTTGGCGGTCTTGGATCTCGATGGGGTCGGCTACCTGGACTTCGAGCGGCTTCGGCAGGTATGGGGACGTGTACAGAAGGGATTGGTTGGGGCCGCCGTGTGAGTTGGTGATGTCGTCGCGGAAGATGGCGCCCAAGCTGTCGCACAGGTAGTCCTCGGGCTCGTCCGCGGGGCCAACGATGCTGATGCGGGCCGTCAAAATCATGGTGGTGGCGGGGTGAGGATTTTGAAGAAGAACAAAAAAAATTACAAGGGGTCAAAAGGAGAGTGAATTAGGACGGGCAACGACAATGACAACGACAACGACGAAAAGTACGGAAAGAGTCTATCTCGCTCTTCTCTTCCCTTTTGCAACCAACCTGTATGGGCGAAATTTACCTGTTTTCCATTGAAAGAGGAGGGGTTGTTCGCTATGTGGGGGAGAATAGCATCATAAGGCACTGACGGGTAAAAAATTAGTGTGCCCGGGCACACTACCCATTGAGAAGAAGACCCAACTCAAGGCCGGCCGGCGCGCCCCCCTAAGGCAACCCAACTTTATTTACCGCACGGCCATATATCTCAACACCATCGTTCTATCGTCAACTCCGCATCCGGGTCGCCGAACCAAGAAAGATGTGGCCCTGGCAACATTTCATCGGTGGTCCGAGACAGGGCCTCGGGTCCGGACGGAGCTTGGCAAGGTGAAGATGGGGAAGGGGGCCAATGAATGTTTCCGAGAAGAACAAAAGAACAAAAAAAGAACGTTATCCCAGCAGGGCAAGCAAACAAAGGCGGGTCGGTCCGCGCTTGCGAGACCCTCTGTCTGCACTGCCTTATGCGCTGTTAAAAAGTAGGAGGAAGACGGGGATCGCCGGATGACTTCACCCCCGCATGGCGGGTACAGTACCATGGAAACCTTCTTCTCTCTTTCCTTCTTGCTGTTTGGACAATGTCTCTAGCTGCTGTCTCACGCATGCCATTGCTTCTTCTTCGTCGGGTAAGTGACTTGACTGACCGCCGGTGAGTGGAAACCTTCCATGAGCACTTCCATTACAATTATAGCCCATCTTCCTTTTTGTTGCTTTGCGTTTCAATTTGTCTTTTCTTCTTCTTTTCTTTTTGGGTGGCCTCTCGTATTGCGCGATTCACCGCTCAACGTGTATGCATGCAATGCAGGGCCTTAGTAAGGTAAGGTAGCTCGCGCGCTCTCTCTCTCTGTGTATGCAGAGTTATGGCGTGCTGTGCCTCGTTTTGCTGCAGGCACTGCGCAATACTTCGTTGCTGCTCCAGTACATGCCCCCTACTTGTACAGCAAAAATACAAAAGGCGGGGGGCTTTTATTTCCTTCTCGAATCGACCAGGATCGGCTTGCCCGGCAGCAAACCGCATCGCGTGCGCAGTGCATACCCAATGCAACTATACTTGGCCAGGCTTGTACCGAGTACAGCGAGCGTTACTTGCTGTAGGGCTGTGGTTGGCCGGCGGCCTTCAGCGGGCTTCAATCCCGCCAATTCCGGCACCCTCCATTCCGCATCGTCAATTGCAGAAATGTCTCTCACCTCCACAGCCCAACAAGCGACAAAGGGTGGCAGCCATGAGCAAAGGCGGGGAGAAGCGATTGGCTCCGTCCCCGGAGCCCCTTGCCCAACACAGGCACTCAGCTTGGCCCCTTTCCCAGCTGGACGAATCTTCATGTGCTGAACCACTATGCATATCATCACGGCAGATGCGTATGGGTCAAGAAATTGTTCATGAAATTGTGTAGTAAAAACATATAATTTGACATGGCCAGATAAAAAAAATAGCTATCAAACAGGGTATCAACATACGCGCTTTCATCTTTGAGAGGCGATTACGACCAGCAAGCCCATCTTGCTGACCACCTTAATAAAAACTCCCTTTGCCCCAAATAGGCATTAGCAAATAACAAAGCTGTAGCAACCAGCTTCCCCATAATTCTCTCTCTCTCTGTGCCTGTTGTACTTGCGCCCAAACAGTAACCAGAAAATGTATGGTCATTGAAAATGCGTCCCGTCATGAAAAGTTCACGGCATACTGGCGAGGAAAGAATGTCTCCTCGTACGGATATGCCATGTTCGCGGTCTCGAAAGTCCGTTTGTCTATTGTGATATCCGTGGTACTCCAACCAACCAGTCTTCTCCCAATAATAAGAGTGGTATCATAGTTCATTAGACCCGATGTGTGGAAGTCCGAAAATAGGGGATCCCCTACCCCCTTGATGCTCCAAATGTATCTCCCGTATTTTGTCTTTCGCAGGCCGCCCAATCATGATGTGTGATGGTATAAGAGGGTAAGGAGTGTCTGTATACGTCGTGGAGGATATGCACGTGCATATGTACTGGACCGGCACGGTAGAAATGGGAATACCCAAGAACGGTCAGATGATGGTACAAGAAGAACCCGAAAAGGAATTATGCAGTCGACAAATGTTGAGGTGCCTGGCATCAGTGGCCAGTGAACTCCAACATCTTGCGCATATCATCCTCAGTAGGGTCATCAGAGATCCACATGCCCTTCTCCGCCTCGGTGGCTTCGTGGAAGGCCTGGGCACGCTTCATGGTCTGCACGTCGAGGTCGGTGACGTACGACTGGCCATCCGACAGGCGGACGCGGACTTCGTGCTCGGTGGAAAGCATCATGTCGTCCTTGGCCAGGCGGCGGGGGCCGTCAAAGACGGTCATGACGCGCTTCCTCATCGTCATCTGGCCCTTGTCGAAGCCCCAGGAGGACGGGTAGTCGCGACGGTTCTTGCGGCTCTTGGTCTTGGTGGTGATGTTGACACCACCTCGTGAGTGTGTCATGCCCCGCGACTTCTGGACGCCGTTGGCGGGGTTGCCTTTCCTCTTCTGGCCCGCCATCGTCGACTTCCGCGAGAGCTTGTACTCCTCGTCGTACGCGTCCTCTTCGGGCATCTCCTCATCCTCGTCATCCTCAGCCGAGGCGTTCGCCTCGGTGGTGAGGGGCAGGTCGTTCTTGTTCAGCGTCTCGTGGACCTCCTTATCATTCTGCACTTCAGCCAACCGCCGCGCGTTGATGGCCTCGGAGGGATCTTCCTGCTGCACAATGCGCAGCACGCAGTCGTCCAAGTGCTCGTAGAAGTCTTGCGCGTTCGAGAAGGTAGACGAACATGTCGAACATTTACCCGTAGCGTCAGGCGCGTAGCCAGTGAGCTTCTTGCCCGTGTTGGCGGTGGCGGCAGTCTTCTTACGGCTGTTGGGCGGGGTTTGCTCAACCCCGTGGACGGCAGTGAGGTGTCGCTTAAACACGTCCGCGCGGTTAAACGACTTCTCGGCCGCCGAGCCAGAGCCAGGACAGAAGCCGCATACCATGGTACCCTTGTAGTGTGTCAGGGTATGTCTGTTCTTGTCGTACTTCCTTGCGAAACCCTTGATGTGGTACTCGCAAGTCTGTATCGGACACTTCTCAGGGCGCTCGTTCTGGTGTGTCAGCATGTGCGCCTTGAGATCCTTGAAGGTCTTGCCGCAGTCCGGGTGCGGGCAGCGTTGCTTCTCCTTGGACTCGTCCCCGCTGTAGGTAAGCTCTTGCGAGCCGTGGGATTGATATGAAGAGAGTGATGGCCGACGGGCCCCTTGTTGTGGTACTTGGAATGGGCTGTATTGGAAGCTGGGGCCGTAAGGCGATGTGCTACCGTTCCTTAGACCAGGAACAGGTGAAGCCGGCCCAGAAAGAGCGGGCGAGTGAGGGTAGTGGCTTTGTTGAGGAGTAGAGAAGCTGGTGTTGCCATCATAGCCAGGCATGGGCGGGCCCATCGGGCCCCGGATTTCGGGATGAATCAAAGAAGGATCTATTACAAGGACATGCAAGTCAGTCTTCGCGTTTCTCATTCAGGGTTTGACAGAGGAAACCAACAAGAAGTGCACAGAGGCGCAACAAGATGACCACTATTTTGAAGAAGAAAGGACGCGCTAGTGTCGCGGCGCGCCACAGGACTGCTTCCTCCCCTGAACCCAGGACTACCAAGGTGGCTCCCAGCACTGAGGAGAGGGGAGGAGTGCACGACCGAATTTGTCCTGCCTGACATCACAGCCGAGGCATTTGGCGTATCTTGCGGGACGTTGGTATCAAGTGCTAGGCTTGATTGTAGAGGGGGAGGGATAACAGAAATCAAGCCATTGGGTGCCATAGGACGAGAAACAGAATCTCTAGGGACGCGTGACAACTCACCAACAAAACCGGGTTTGGCCTCGTATGTCATGCTGAAGTCATCTATCACGGGTGCGGTGAAAGAGTATTCGGTGCTGGTGTAGTAGTCAGGTTGGCCGACTATACTGGGGTTGACGCCAAGGGCATTCTGGTGGTACTCTGGGATGAAAGCCAATTGACCGGGATTGGAAAGCGGCGAGCCCACTGTGGATGAGGGTGCCGATGGCGCAGATGCAGTAGACAGACTTGAAGAAGGGATTCTGAGATCGCCGCTTTCTGGTGAGGCCCGGCCATGATAAGAGAAATGGGGAGCTTCCCCGGCGTACATGGCGGCTGCCTCGAAACCGGCGTTGTGGTGGAAGTTGAAGGCCTCTGGGCTGTACTGCATCTCCGTTGGCGGCGAGGTATAGCCAGCCTGCATTTGCGTCTCCGGGTATAACATGAAGTCTGCGTCGCCATTTGGTCGTGAGGGGAACATGTGGTAGGATTGAGCCATGGAAGCCATCATGAGAAGGTGTGGCCGGGGCTCGTCCCGACGAAATAGGACGCGTTCTCTTGTGTATATAATCTGCCACCAGAGTGATAGTGGTGAGAGTGAGAGATCACTTATGAATTATCTCATGCCAAGACTGGTATGATGTTGTCTGTAGCTGGTGATGGGTAGTGGTGCTAGTCGGGTGTCCAAGGTGAAGCGTAGGCGGCAGTCGGTAGTATTTATGTCAGATCGCGGCGCAGTTTGGAAAGGTTCCAGAAGCCAGGGTCGGATGATCCTATTTCTCCAGAGGGTAATTTCGAGTGCTTGAGAAATGGTTGCTTTTTCAGCCTTAGTCGACTTATACGAAGCGGCGCAATATCATGCTTCAGGGTCTAGAAACGAGCGAACAGCGAGGGTGAGGGGGTTGCTTCTTTTGACCTTTGATGGCAAGAAACAGAAGAAGCAAGGTCCTAGGCGCGCGTGTGTATATATGTATATATAACAATAATGAGGGACAGCCGATATAGACCTGATGGAGTGACTTAGAGACGGAAGACTAGAGGAGGGTGGTTTGGGGGCGGGCCTAAGGATTGATATATCCCAATGCCGTGTACCGGATGTGCAAAAACGTGGTAAATCTTACCTACAGTGCATGTAGCTATAGGGACGGCCAGAGGGGGCAGTACGGCACCAATGTAGAGACTAGACTAGGGGAAACAGACTGGAGAGAGAAAGAGAGAGCCTGCCTTACAAGGGGCCCGGGTGTCGCACAGAATGATCGACTACCCAGATACATGGTTGCAGGTGTCTCTTTATTTCCCTGGTGAGTCTCCAGTACTCTGTCCCCAGATGGTGGGCCTGGGCTAGGCTCGTGAACTTGACTTGGATGCCCTGGCGAAGGAAAAGGTATAGGTCGAGTGGGTGGCTCTGGGTGGCCTGGCATCGCGCAAAGCCGTGAAGGTGCATGCCAGGCCCGCCATTTGCTATATTGACCTGGGCAAGGTGGTGCGTATTGCAGCATGTACCTGAGTACACGAGCAGCCAAGTACATTGGATTGCAGATGGATTCATGTCAAACTTGATCTTGGGTACCTCTGGACTAGTGTGCGACTGAGCCCATAGCCATCCCACCCATGCTTGCAGGGTCCAACTGGGTGAAGAGGGTCTCCTGTTGCATCGGGTGTTGATGTTGGAGAAGATTGATCGGAGAGTGAAGAAAGGTACGTACTTCGTGGCCGACTGGGGCGCGACAAAAGTACCCTGGCGCGAGTGGTCACTCCATCTTTGGCTCGCTATGGGGCAAGATGGACGGGAGGAGGCCAGAAGGAGGCCTGTGAAGCCTGTCTCTGGCCGGGGGGTGCAATTGCTTCCACTCAAGTAGCCAGGGTAGCGCTGTCTTGAAGCGGTTAAGCGTGGGCAGCAGGCGTCTCCGCTTGGGTGATTTGGTTGGTCGCCAAAAGTTTCCGACCTGACGGAGACGCACGGCGTACCGGTACCTGTCTCGTACCCAGGCCCAAGTACAACCTGTTCACCAGGAATGATAGCATGGACGAGGGTGCAAGGTTCTCTCCTCCTTCATTCTCTCTCTTCAACGAGGAAGCTCAGGCAGGCAAGCAGGCAGGCAACTGGGCCATACCGAACAATATTGCCTGCTCTGCAGCACACCTTTCCCTTTCCCATTTACCTACCTGACATACTGTATCTGATCATCGTTTCAAATCTGGTTCCCTAATGCAAGCAGGGCTACTGTACCCGGCCGACTGCTCGTATAGTTGCTTTTTCGTTTCTTCTTCCTTTCAGAAGTGCCCTCTCAATTTGGGTTTTGACCTCAGTTGCGCGATGTGGCGCCGCCCATGCCCTGTAGGACACGGGAGGATGAGACTAGCAGTAGTGTCCAAAGACCGGTGCAGTGGTTCGTGGTGCTGGCGTACCGGTCACCTACTCTAATGTACTTACACTATAACCGTCCTCCCCCTTTTCCTGCCACCACACAGTTTACGGCAGGCCGTGGACGAAGCCATGGGGCACACACTAGTAACAGAAGGTTTGGAGGCGTGAGGCAGGCAGATGGGAAGATGGAGTCGTGTCTTGGGGCCGAAAAGGAAACCATAACGGCCTTCTGGACCAGTCCATTATCTGCTTGTCTTGTCGGGGAAAGGTCACGACTATAACCTGTAGCCTGTAGCCATCTCCTCGGGGCTAACCCAGCGCCATCGTCGAGCTAGACCACGCGGCATGGGGTTTGGCTCAATCTGGTAATACAAGACGAGGAAACGCCCAACGGCTGGTCTCGAACACCAAGGGGTACGTTTGCCCCAGCTTCGCGAAGAAAATCCCATCCGTAGAAACAAAAAGAGGAGGGAGAGACTGGGGCAGAAAGGCAAACAGCCGGGACTCAAAACTGTCAAAGAGCAGAGACATTGTCATTCAACACCGAAAGCCTGGATGAAGGCATACCGGAATGTGGAGGGATGGTAGAGACCTCGAAATCCTGTGTCCACCGGAGTCATCCATCTCGAAGCTGGATGTGCCAATGCCAATGCTCATGCTCCGAGGTGAGCCTTGTTACACGGCATCTTCAATTGAGATATCCTGTCCAGTCAGATGACGAAGGATCGGCAGACACCACACCACCCGTTTCCTAGCAGCAGTATTATTTTTATTCACCGGCATGGTCCGCAGCAGGTGCCCCCCCCTATGCTTCGAATTACTTTGCTTTTTGCTTTTGTGCAGCACACTACTACACTGCCACCTTTTTCTTAGTTTCTGGTGTGAAAGTCGACTGCGAGTGGTGGTGGGGAACTGCAGTAGGCAATTTGCCTATTATGTGTTGCCCTCTTTTGCTATCGTCAGCACTGCCCGTTGGGCTGCTCCAAAACGTATGATGCTACTACCTCTTCCTCTCACGAAGCTCTGCAGACCCCGTTTTGCCTGAGAAGCGGCCTGGGAGTCGTGATTGGCTCCCCGTCCTGAATACTCAATCTTAACGAGGCGGCCACGCAATTACGTGTGACGAGCTACAATAGCCACCAAAGTTCGCATGCCGCATAAGCATCTTAATTCTTTGTGCAGATACGCCTTGCCCGATTCAGCCGACTTTCCAGGTTGTCCAGCTGCCTTCTGGCCATGAAATATTGGATGAAAACGCCGCTCTCGCCCGCTTTGAAAGCTGTCAGACTGCCATCGCAGGCTGATTTGGATGGACAGCATGGAAAGCATTCCGTCCATTCCTCTTCTCATGTACATCGTAAGGAACACCAGCCAGCGTGGGTATTGGGAACTAGACTCTGGACCACTTTAATATCAAACAAAACATTCGATTGCATGGACCGTACCTGATCCAGTAGTCTTCGAGATGCCGAGGGTGACTATCTGCTGCTGTACACCCAATGTACAAGAGGTAGTAGCCGCAACGGTGCTTCCCATCGCCGGGCACTCGCACCGACGTTGACAAGCGACCTTAGGTTGGTTGGTTATACTCGATATCTTGCATAGCAGGTACCTCCAGATTGGTAAGCCATGTCCGCTTCACTTCGTCCACCCAAAACAGTGTTTCTGCTCGACATTGATAGGAACGATACTCCGACATCCTGATCCCCGTGGACCGGCACTGGTGGGGGGATATGTTGATGACATAAGACCGACACCAATCAGCAAGGGTTACGACGAACTTAAGCTCGGATGATCGTCATGTCAAATGGCCGCTGGGTTGTTTCCGATATTGCAAGGGCTAGTACCACCATTTTTCGCTGTCACAGTACGTACTGCTTTTTTACTGTAGCATACCAGTGTGGACACGCCCAGTCAAATCAATAAGATTGGCTTTTGCTGCGTGCTGGTACTTTTGGACGAACGTGCGCCGCCCTCATCCTACGACAAGCGAACACCACACGCGCAGCCAGAAAAGCGACACATCCCTCTCGGGCTCGCTCCATTGATCCGGTACTGGGTATGAATCAGTCTGAAATAAGCCCGAAATAAACATCTGGTAGTCCAGATCTAGCGCAACGAGCCGGCCTGAACGGGGTGGCGCCGCCAGTAACCTACTATGCACCTACTCTATCGTGCTACATTCGGATGGAAGAGAATAAAGAGTTGTGGTGGTATACTGCATAAGGTTTGCTTCTACTACGCCGTATACTACTAGTTGGGAGACTCTCTTCATGCGAGGTTGAGTAGCGACGGAGCCTATCAGACTCGACTTACTCGATGGTCCTTATTGAACCCATTATTGCGTGTCGCTATATGGACAATCTTCAATAGTGTAGTGAAATGATATCTGCCTCTTCTATCAGTCTAATCTGCTGTGCCGCGAAAGTTCGCTCTCCGCACCGATAATCGGTGAGACCGTCGCATACTCTTTTCTCTGTCCGCAGTGCAGTAGTAGGATTGCCAAAAGACTGCACACCCTGTGTATAGGTGTCACTATGATGCTCTATGTTTAGGCGCGTATCAAGAGCCGCAATAACGATAAATAAAATCTGAAAAAATACTTATTATATAGCCGTGACTTTAAAATACGTTATACACGTCTTTGCGACTTATTCTGATACGATTTGGCTGTGTTATCCAACTTCAAGTAGAGCTGTACTTGGGTGAGAGACCTGGGATGGGCAGTCTTTTGGCAATCCCACTTCTGCGCAGTGCACGAGTGCTGTGCCGTAAATGCCCACTTACCCTGCTACAAAACTGTAGCCAGTGTGCTGGGGCCCTTGATCTTACCTGCTGTCGTGCCAAGCCCGGAGAGGTTTAGCTCAGTGTTCTGGAGACAGTCTAAGAAAAATCTCCGGGTTTTTGATTGGATGTTTTACGAGAAATCAGACGCGCTACCTTCCCACTGGGAATAGCTTAAATCCAAAGATAGATCACGGCCCAGGGGGCGGTGCAATACTGCAACTCTTGCGTCACCAGCCTCACACTGGCCCAAGTCCCCTCTCCAGTCCTCCCCATTTTCATTATCTCGAACCCACCGCGCCTACAGACCCGTACTGTCAGCCTGGAAGCCCAATATTAAGTTGCCAAGCTGTAACATCAGTAATGGAGGCAGTTCGTTTCTTTCGGTGGTCGTTTTGACGATATTGTTACCGAAAGCAGAATCGTGCGAAAAACGTGTTGCTGGTTATTCTCCGCCCGGACAATGTATATTTTCCGACGCGAAATAGTTGACTCGCCGCCGTGTCAGTCCATGGCAGGTCAAGACACGCTAGTAGCCTGTAGTACTAATTGCAAGTGGTCAACCGTCAAGAGCCATGATTAATGTGTGATCTCGATCCATCCTGCCCTCAGGGGGTTCGCAACGTCATTTGACTGCAATCGCGTTGGATGATTCGTAGTGGCACCGATCAAAATTACAATTCCGCCAGCAACAATAGGATCCTGATGGCTCATCAGCGGACCCAATGGTTTTTCGGGTAGGACGTGGTTGAGTTCTATCTCTCAGAGCCTCAAGGGTTTAAAAATAGTTATCAGTGGTCTCATCAAGCAGAGTGTGCTGTGGGCAGGCAACAGACTCGAGGTCTGGTTCGCGCCTACTATCACAGACTACATACAGTAAGCCAAAGAAAGGTGCTTGGGCCAAACCCAGACATGAGACCTGTCTCTAGTCGGTTAAGGCCACTGTGATTCCGACAAAATGGGAGCCCGTCTAGCCCTCCCGTTGCAGAATGCATAGACCTGTTGAAGGCACCAAGATACTAACCTCCGCAATCTCACTCTCCGCAGGGGATACCTCTTCGGTGCCCAATCGATAGCAATAGCGTCGGCTTCTTCCACACGAACCAAGTAAGGGCAGGGTTCAGGAGCAAGTGTCAGTAAGGAGACCATGCATAATGGCGGCGCGGTTCAGGGTAAATCAGCCCTACCACGTCAATGAGGCTTGTGTCTAGACCTCGATGCTTATGGTGAACCAAAGCAGCATCTGATTTGGCTCATGATTTTGGATCATGGCATAGCCACCACCAAACCAGGCTCAATTATGTTTGAAAAGGGGTGCAGTAGGAGCGACAGCCAAATGTAGTCCACCTCAAATGCAGTATTAGAATGAGGATCGCGGCAAGAGCGGCTGCCGAAGCCCCTAGAGCCAGCGAAGTCATCCTTGGCCTCATCAGTGGTCGTTGCGTCAGTTGTCCATCCTTCAATCTCTCATGTTTGGCCGGATTAGGCGGGGGTGATTGGTCACGTCTTCTGCCTACGATGCATTCAAAAGGGGGTTGGCTGTTCTACACCCAAGCTATCTGAGACCTGATGCTGCAGCAGCAGGTTTGCTAGGCATGGCAGCTCATTAGCCGCCTCGTGAAATGGGCTGTAAAGACCAGGACCCTGGTCTTGACTGGCTGGTGGTATGATGCATACTGAATGCGGATTACCACCCTCAAGTCTTGGGAAGAGGACACTCCATGTGGTTTCGCTGCTTATCGACAGGGTTGGAGATGGTATGATTCATGCAATCTGAATCCTGGAGAAACAAGCGCGGGCACGCCCACACACACATATCATGGGCAATTGATATTGCCATGGGTTCCTTGTAACGCCAAGTATTTGTTGACATACGGGGAACGAGAGGGCGATTGGGTTGTCATCCTCATCCACTAGCCCCCCTCTCAACGAACCCGACGATAATCAAAAATAGAAATTCCGTACCCTCTCGAATGTTGTTCTGAGGATCCAGGCGCCATGCGTATTGTTGTTCTGTCTGGCAATATTGCAATGGTTCTATCGCGCATGCACGCATGATGAATGGCTTGTTCTGCTATGCACTCTTGGCAGCAAAAGGTACCTGTAGGGCTGATCAGGCACTTGTACTTCCTTCTGTGAGGTACACATTGCAGCAAGTACCCCGCTACCCTGACATTTGTTAGCAGGGGTTTCGATCCAGTCCAGTTGCGCCTGAGGCACCCCTATAATTGTGTAGATATAGATACCTTATAGTTTCAACTTAATCCTACCTGCCAATTACAAGTGCTATATTGCTTTGATGTAATTGACGTCGCTCCCAAGCAGTGCTGTTTTCTTGCATGTACAGGATAAACGCTGTTGGAGTAGGTAGTCATGTTTGCTCTGTTCTCCGGATATGTTGGTACACGGGACATGAGGAGACTGGCCTATCGCGCCAGGTACTCTATTCCAGGCAGATAGAAAAACGAATCAAAAACTGTTCAAGTGAATAATGTGAATGAAACATGAGTCGCCAGCCAGGTCTCATGACCTCCTTTTTCTTCTTTCCCCTTGCTTTCGCGTGAGAGTGATCCCAATCCGACGGAACGCTAAGTCCCCGTCCCGCGCGTCCAGGGATTTAAGAAGTGATGGCACGGGTATGTAACCCCAAACCCCCTTCCCAATCCCGGCTTTCTGGCTCTCCCCTCGATGTCTTCCCATTCAGGCGGTAGTTTCACTGCGATTTCTTTTCCCATTGGCTCGACGCTGTGCCAAGACGGACAGTCCGACTCATGCAAGTAAGCATGGAGAAGAAGCATATTGGAGATAACATTGTGTATGCTATGGAACTGCTTTTTTCTTTTTCGAATGAACCTGATGCATCTATTCACTGATCAGGGGAACCGCCAAAAAACGTTGAACTTGCTCCTCCGCTGCCAGCACTAACAAGAGCCGTGTGGAAAGTGCTAAAGGGCTAGAGAGGCCTACATGTCAAGTTTGCTACCTTAACCGCAGGCCAAGCAGCCACTAAGACCGGTAGGCAGCGCACTGCTCTTCAACTGTCCTGTAGCTTGATGCTTAGGCGGTGCGCTAATATGCTAATTTGTGATAACGGTTACCTCAATCTGGACGTAGCAAGACATCAAGAGCAACAACCAACCGAATCGCGATTCGTTTGCCAAGCGCGTCGTCGGTTGCCGAGCGCGTCGTCGGTTGCCTGCTATTCCAACAAAGAACCAATCCAAGCTAATGGAAGCGAAGTCGGCACTCTCCATCGAGCAGACATTATGACCTCAGGAGCAGGGCGAGCAGTGAGGAAGTGTTCCGCCCCGCCCCGCCCCGCCTCGCTTAATCGACACATTGTTCAATGATGAGGTTGTGTCCACTGCCAAGAGGAGCGCATACACGTATGCCTCCATCACCAGATCTACGATTCCAGTGCATCACCATGCTGTGCTGTGCTGTACTGCACCGCACTGCGAGAACCCCTCGTCCTCGGGAGGAGAAAGAAAAAAGAGGATGAGCGACACAGCCGCTAAGCGAAATTAGGATCATATCTGGCATGGGTGCTCAGATGATCTTAGACATGGGCCAATTATAGCTTGCCTCAACCTTGCAGACCGATCCCCAAACCGGATAGAATAGACGAGATATGCAGGCTTTAGCACTCTTCTGGAGTAGCAGAAGCAATTATGGAACCTCCCACTTTCTGTTTCCGCTGCAGCCAAGAAATCACCCAGTCCTGGAAGATGCGACTGGTCATCCAGCCTACCTGTGTACTCATTCACCCTGCGTGTTAGGCAGTCCCTTTGGCTGGGTTTCGGCCGAGTGGGTAAGGCAGATTTCATCTCTCTCCATGTGTGTAGGTACTCGTACTTATTATGCTGAGGGTTTTGGAACTCTGAAGTGGCCAGCCTCGGCAAGCAACCAACTGAAGATCCCACGACGCATGTGCCTTTTTCCAAGATTGTCTTGCGTGGGCGAGAGAGTGCTCATACTGTGCGGGCACACCTAAACAGCCCAAGGGTATTGTTGTTCTGCACAAGATGCGCGTTGCAGGAATTGCACGTACGGCCCTCAATCTTCTTCGAAGCAAGAGGTCTGAAATTGCTCAATGACTTGACGCCAGGCATATGGATGCACGATCTAGTCGAAGCATCCGGCGCCGGCCATTGAGCCTAATCAATATCAAGCCTCTTAAGATCGTCATGCTTCCTGGTTAAACTACCCAAGAAGACGACAGGATTTAGGGTTATGTATGCTCAATCATGCAGGAGACTTTCAAACAGTCTATCTCTCATCTCGATTCGTCCAATACACTGGAGCCCTCTCTGGTCTCGGAAGCTCGATCCCTTTGCCGCTGCTATATTCCTTGTTCCTGTCTGATATCATGACCTCGCCAACACAACCAATGAAATCTGGCCGTCATACATCTCCAATTACATAAGGGGGGTGGGTTTGTTGTTTTGGTGTACAACGTTGGAGTACACAGCGGGCAATCCCATATGTAATGCTGCATGAGGTGGTATAGCAAGAGGAGTCTGATGACCAAAGCAATACGACTCTGCTATATTTGGACTGCTCTCGTCAGCACTAGCAACACTTTGCATATTCTGTTGGGACGATTGTACACGTTGAGTTGCACACTTCCCTCGTTGGCGGTTTTCGAATCTTAACGCGGGACACCATTCACAACTCTGTGGTATTATGGCAGTGGAAGAAAGCCAAGCCCACCAGCTTGACAACGCAATAGCACTCTTCACCACCTGCCGTAACCAGCTACTGACTACCTTTGCGTGTTGAGGTGAGTGTCGGAAGCAAGCGCCGGCAGCGGGGAGGGAGGAGGCCAGATTCGGGCAGCAACAACAATCAGTGGTTGGGTGGTTGGAGTCGAACAGAGACTAGTGCGAGAAGACCCTCGTAAGCCTTCCGGAACGCCTGCATTCCGTGCCCAGGTTGCCCCGGACCAATCGCTTTTGGTCCTAGTACGGAATATCACCCATCGTTTTCTTCAGGACTCCACTCTAGTACTTGTTGGCTAACGTGAGCCAGAGTGCCCTGAGACGTTGGTCATAGGCCCTTATGCTGGTCATACTTGCTCAGAACACGTCAAAAGGCGCGTCTTTTCCCCATCCTGCCGCCTAATGCCCAGTAGTGCGTTGATCATAAGCTGGGACCCCTCATAAAGAGAGGCCGAGCGAACCTATGCTAGTAGTCTACCGGTTGATTACCGATAACACAAGCAGGCATCCGGGATGTAAAACAGAAGGCGTTGGAGGTCGCGGTTCTGAATCTACGATACATAGTAGCAAACATGGCCAGCGTGATGAGTTTTCATTAATTTCCCTGTGATGTTTGGGCGTGTTGCGACCGTGTGACATGGAATACTGAGTACCCAGGTGAGGCTCTGTCGATAGGGCCTGCACGTCTGCTGCGCGTCTATTAACTGTCATCTGGACACCACGCCCAATGGCTCATTGGGACGAATCTGACAAACGTTGATGGCGGATGGGATGAGTACGGATTAACGTTGGTCCCAACTGCTTGGGGCCCGTCTAAGTCTAGACCGTTCCAGGAACTGACAGGGATCGCTCTTTTTCCCTCTCTCTCCTTTTTCTCTCGGGACCGAACGCATCGCGCCAAGCCCCTTACCCCCTGACCCTGGCCGGTCCAATCCTCTGGGCCCGGGACGTGGGTAACCATGAAAAAAGCTTGGGACGACAACGACTGGGGTTCTTGATTGATTCAATCCCGACATGGGTGGATCCCCTCCCCTCTTCCAAAGTGGATCGTCGACACCTACCCCAACGAGCAAAAGTATACTTACTTATTCCTGTTTGGTGAGCACAAGCTTCAGAGGAACAAGAGCCGCGGGACGATGCTGTCAAGATAGAGACAGTATCGCATATTGCCCGGAGCGTCGCACTTGGCAACTGGTCCCCAAGCTTAGCGATGAAGGCGAGTCCCCCTCACTAAAATTTGTTAATCCCCAGTACCCTCGGTGCCGCGAAGAGCACACCCGAACAAGTTAGGCAGGCAGTGCGACTGACTGAGTCAATTTCTGCATGTTTCGCTTTTGCTTGCTCAATCTGGTTGGCTCCTCTCAAGTATTTCGAGAACCGGCAGACGCTATCTCTCTCCTGCTTGCCGGCCGGCTTGCAGTCACTATGGATTCAATCTGTATCCGCAAGAAGCCGGGCATATGTCGTGGAAGCGCAAAGTCCTCCAAGCTAAGTCGCGTATACCATTAATCGACGCACGCTCGATATTGATGAGCTTGTGGCGTGAGAACGCAGAAGCAATTGTGGCTCCAGATCCCTGAGGTCAGATCTGGGACCAATATATTACATTGTACCTGGCTTGACTTGGACACGAATCCCACGAGATTGGTACTGCCCGTTTGGCCGTATGACTCTAACCTAGTTCTGCGTCAACATTGACCTCTCCCGCGCTGAAAATGCGCACCACAGCGTACCACACCCATGTTACGTGGGGTTGAGTTGGCTACTGGGTGCCAGGTGGTGGTCCAGGATCAAAAACAAGCATGCCGTACCAGATGCTCGGGTTCGCAAACGCAGTCCCATTAGACTTTCAGATGCACCCACTGATCCGTCTTGGCGGTGTCCTCGTCTGGGAAGGGATAGGAAGAATGGAAGAGACATTCTATCACACAAACACACACCTGTCGCGTCGCACGGGTAGAGCAAGGGCGCATATCCTCTATCCATGGCTACGGTACCCGTACGATGTCACACAGCTTTTCTTGGGGGAAGAAGAGGGGGAATCGACACTATCGCATGGAAACCTGCAGCATTGTTTTGAGGGCGGCATATGCACGTAGGTACTAGACGGATGCTTGCTTGTTTGCTGTACGCACTATTTTGGGATAGACGAGATAGTCTATCGTTTTGCTGCCACTCCTCCTCATCCTTCTCCTTCGTCTCGTCTCGTCTCCATCTCTGTTGTTCGCACTCTCTCGGTCTCGATTCTGCTCTAGCACGTGACAACGGGGCGGGCAACACCTCGTTAGGTCGCTTTCGGCAGTAGCTGACCGAATGCGCAGATACATTACCGCCGAAAGCTCTGCCTTCGTGATTTCCGGCAGATCTTTCACCGCCAGAAATCTCCGGTGTTAGCTTCCTGTAGTTTGTCCACTTTTTATATTGCAACCCAGGGATTGCCTCATAAACCTCGGAGTCTCGCCGGTATAGAGTGTTTTCGGGTCCAGGGATATCCCCCAGACACAGAGGAATATGATCGTATTGTCCACACGTACTTGCTCATGACTAAAAACCCAAATATATTGGCAATGATCTAGAACTGTGGGTTGCGTCTGTGTGCTCGGGGGGGTTGGACCCGACCCAACGGACTGGGTCAAGCCATCAACACGGTCTTGGAGCACAGGCACCCTGTAGCAACATCATTATTACATCGTCTCGGATGACAGGTCGATCGGGTGTTTACCTCATACATACATACATACATACTGCACACACATATGGTGTGAATTGATGTGGTCAATGCCGAGAGAATGCCAATGGTGTGAAAAGGGTTAGGTGCTTACCTTCTTCGCTCTTCGGTGACGCAGCATGAGCGGCAGTACGAGATGAGTTGCATTTCACTAACACGAAATGATGACGATGTCGCCCGGTACTGCGCTGGGCATGTGGTGGGTTGTGCGAGCGCTATTTGACTTCTCCGACATCTTTTATTTGAATCTGGTGTTGATCTTTGCAATTTTACCCCCTGACGATGGCCAGGTCATCTTACAAGGTACCACCCTTGAAGGAGTTTGCAGATTTCGGATGCGTGCAAGATCAATCTCAAAAGGCCGAAAATGTCCGGACATGGGGAATCAACTACCACCTGAGATTCTGACCTGAGGAGCCTACACCACCTCTGGTATCTGCACACCATACCCAAAGTAGCACTATTTTCACGGAACTATGTAGCTATTGTCATAAAAGGAACTTGCAATACCGTCGCGCGCCTGGCTAAGCCCTGGGAGCACAGACTAGCAATCAATGAGAAGCCTAGGAGCGTCAACTCTTTTTTCTTTTACCGAAGGTCACTAACTGTGATGCTACCCTATTGGGAGGGAGCTGCTGGGGAACCCGACGGGGTGGTTTCGTCCATGCGCCACCCACGGCTCGTACCCGCCCTCCCAGTAGGACGGAACCTCTGCTGGGAGCGCTAAGCCCATGGATGGTCCCTTGAAGAAAGCATCAAAGCACCAAAGTAAGTAGTAGCCTCCTGTCCCCTAATCACATCTCGCTTATACTTCAGCACAGCGCGCAACGGAATGCGAGAAAACCCCATACAAGGAAAGGAGGGGTTAAACAAAACAGCTAGCAGAGCTTTCTTCCTCATTTGGGGTTTTGGCAGCACGATGCTTTGCTGTGCTGTACCATCCCTCCTCATGCCTGGGGGCCAAATGCAGGCAGACACCCAGGAGCTCGTAAGGATTTATTTAGTTTAGCAGATGGTAGTGATGATTGGTACATTCGTCCTGACTTACACACACCTGTCTGGTGCACCCCCGGTACCTTGGCAGCCAGACACCTGCATACATGTACCAATCACATTCTGATTCGATGATTTCCTTTTTCCTTCTTGGTCTGGACGGCAGATGTGATGAGAGACAAGGGATAGGGATGCGATAGCTAAAGTAGGTAGGTAAGGTAGGCGCAAGCAGGATGCATACAGACATGGTTTTGTTACCTATCGACCAGAGCTCTCTCCAGATGGCGCTAGGCATGTTCCGTCGCGAGTTGACTCCCTTCGATCTCACCGTCCCCCCTTGCCTAATCGGGTCGGGATGCGATCGTTGGAAGGTCTCTCGCTCGCGGGTCACGCAATGGACGGTACGCTCGGTCGGGCAATGTACCTGGTTCTTGGACTGGTTACACTGCATGTAGGTCGGCGAGGTTGTCAAACTGACATGGTCGCCGATGCACACGGATTTGGGCAATGATTGCCCCCCCGTCACTTGGAACATTTGCATCAAAACAAGTTTTTCCCATCCTCGAGTTGATTTTGATGTTACCTACCGTAATTGCGCAGTACTGCCCCGGAAGAAAATAAAAACAGTAAAAAGCTTCACGTGGTAGGAAATGAATCAATTTTGTTAGTGGCAGATTCACACGCAGTCGTCGGCTCTGGGGAAAGGGTCCAGAGCAGTCGAAGCAGTGGATGATGGCTTCGGTTACCTTCGCGAAGCCCCGACTCCTCCTCAATAAAGTATGTACCTGACGCTGGCTCTGGAAGTCCAGCCCGTGTCTCTTGGCTTGCGGGCGCTTCAGGGTACTGTACTTGCTTTCCTTTCCCCGCGCGCGCACATGTTTCTTCCTGGCTGGCGCAAACAGTTCCCAGCGAATCGTCGACCATGCGGGCGCGCGCACGCCCACCTCGCCGCAGGTAGAGGTAGAAACGGGCAGATGAACCCTGAATCAGCGGTTGCTAAGCGAGTGGGGATTTTTTTCTCATGGCGTTCTAGAACCCCGAAAATCTCACCTGGGCCACGATCCTTCTCGCCCGCCCACCCAGACTGTCGGTTCGTGATGGCTGCAATAAGCTCAGAAGAAGCAATACTCCACCGTAAGCTCGGGGTACCATTGCGCGTGGTCCGCACATCCCGACTGTGTCAGATCTTTGAGCCTCATGGAATCATGGAATCGTGGCATCAGCAGTTGGCGCTTGCGCCAGGTCCCCCTGGGCAACCGCCACGGGCAAAGGGTGGGATGGGGGCCAAGACATGAGAAGAAACACGACAACGTGCATAGGCAGCACTATTCTAGAAAGATAAGCTGGAGACGGGCTTCCCGCTCCGCGCGGGTACAGCAACATGAGTCCTCTGCCAGGCTGCCTTGACCAATACATATCTGGTGATACATTTGATGACAGCTAGGTTCAACCCAGACGCCGCGGCGCTGGCAAAGGAGTGACTGCTGCATACGTTCCTGGGCCCGGAATATCATGCAGGCGCCGGGCGCGCAATGTGTGTGGGTGCGCCAGAAGACTTTGAATCTACTGGCGAGGGGATTTACACGTTGGCGACCTCTTCTCGCCATCCCCACCCTCCAACTGCATCCTCAGCTAGCATTTTCATTCCATATTCTTCGCAGATCATCACAGTGATAGCCCGGACAGCCCTCACCTGCTCGACGGTGGCGCCGTTATTGAGAGCCCCGCGAAGATGCCCTTTGAGCTGGGGGTTCACCTATTCGCATGAGCGAGTCGCTGTGTTAGCCAGTCCTCATGCGCCCCTTACGAGGTTTTCAAAGCTCAGACAGGCAGTCAGCTAGCCTTACGCAGCAGGCCGCAAGTCTGAAGCTATCGGGTAGCATGTCGGGATGACACTTACATCCTGCGGAACCAGTCCTGCTATCAGGACCCAAGACGTCTCGGTGGCTGACAGCACCTTCATGTTGCTCAGGAAGTACCCGTACACCAGGCGCGCCGCGAGGCCGAGATCTTGGGTGCCGGACCTGTCCAGCTGGCCCATGATCCGTCTTGAGATGTTTCCATAGAGTTTATCGAAAAAGGTCTGCCCGCGTCCCATAATTCCAGACGGGGGTGTGTTATAGATGTCGCGATTCCGACCTGTAGCTGAAGAGGTTCCAGGCTCCTCAAGTAGCTCAGGAGGCGTGACCTCTTTCAGCGACAGCAGAGCGTTGATAGACTATTGTTGCTTTAGTATTCAATGATCGGACTGAAATGTATCGCTCAAGGGATCAACTCACCTTGGGCATGCCGCCAATAGCAGAGGCCTTTATCAGGGCCTCCCGCATGCGCCGCAGGACAAACAGTCTGTCATCGTCGCCACTTTGATCGATTTCGTACCTGTAGATGTCTCGGATACCATGCGGTTGATTCAAGACTGCAAGTGTAGTTGCAGCTACCAAATACCAACAGTGAGATGGTAGGTTTGGATAGTTCCGTAGATTTGCGAGGACCGTAGGTGTGATGACAGATGGTCCGAGTTTGGGGGGCATGTTGGTCTTGGTTATCAGTATTGTATTGATATCAACAACAGGGTTTGGGGTTTGTTTCATGCAAACGCTGCATAGGAGACACGATCAACAAGCTCAACACGTTTGCTCGATGAATTGGAATGATACTACTGTTAATAGACTATGAGTGATTTAATTTAATGACAGCCGGAGTCATCGGAATAATCATTGTTGGCATAAGCCGCTCCGTAACACGCCCGTCACGGCGTTTCGGCCCAGGTCACGTGTCCACTTCTTTGAGGTGGCTTGCCGGTGCCTGCGTCATTCACATCCCGCGCTCCCGGAACCAAACGTGGCCTCAGAGCGAAACCTTGGGAGCTGCATCAAACGATAATCAATCGTTTGCTCTCAACCCAGACAACCCGATTTTTCCATAGCAGAAGATGGGCACCTAACTCCTGCCTGCATCTCTTTCCACACTAGTAGGACTTCGACAGCCCTTACTTTTTCCACGACAAGAAGCTTTGGCAACCATGAGGATCCTGTGGTATGCTGGGGTAAGCTAGCCACTACCACCAACTGAGCTTGTAGCTCTGGCCCCATGGAGCTTTTCCGCTAACATTTCGTGTCGCAGGCTTCGACGGCGCTCGCCGTCGGCGTGACCGCATATGCCTTCCAGCAGAGGGCCAATTTCTATTCGGCCATGGTCTACCTGTCGCAAAATAACCTGAGTCTGATGGTGAGTCCGCCGAGACGCGGTCGCGATCTGCGAGATCCGCGTCCCCCAAGCAGCTGCCTCTCGTGTGATTGATGCGATGCTGACCCAGCTGGCCACTGCAGATCCTCATCAATGTCATCCTCCTGATGTACGGCACCTTCGTCTACAGTCTACAGCGACTATGCTACGGCCAACTACGACCCACTGAGGTCGAGCAGCTGTACGAGAAGGCATGGTTTGCGGTCACCGAGACTTGCTTGGCCATGACCATATTCCGAGAAGAGGTCGGCGCATGGTTCCTCGTCATGTTCACCGCATTGGTGACGGGCAAGGTGTGGCAATGGATCGGCGAAGGACGGGTCGAGGTCCTCGAGCAACAACCACCTGCCAACCCTCGTCTATTCCACACACGACTTAGCATCTCCCTCGTATTCAGCATCATCTACGATACGTGGCTGTTCACGTATGCCGTTAATACCGTCATTCAACAAGCCCGCCCGAACATGATGGTTATGTTCCTGTTCGAATTCGCCATCCTGACGACCGACTCGTTCCGCACCGCGCTCCGATACATCCTTTCACTGGTGGAAACGAGCATCACCAAGAAGCAGACACAACAGCGCCTGGAAGAAAGACGTAAGCAGGTTCGAGATCAGCGAATGGAGATCCTGCGGCTTCGAGAGTCGGGCGACGCCGCTGAAGCCGAGGCAGCGAACAGCCAGGATCTGCCAGACGAGGAAGACATTGACGAAATGGATATCGAGGTCCCCGGGTGGGAGACCAAGGGGCAATGGATCCTCAGCCTCGAGCTGGTCGCAGGTAAGCGAGTTCCCTGGTCAAGGGGGTATGGGAATCCAGTTACTGATATACGGATACAGACTTTGTCAAGCTGGGCGTTTATGCAGCGTTCTTTGCCGTTCTCATGATGTTCTACGGTTTGCCCATCCATATAATGAGGGACTTGTTCATGACGACGAGGTCATTCCTCAAGAGATTGAGTGCCCTCATACGTTACCGAAAAGCCTTGCAGGATATGAACAAGTACCCCGACGCCACCGAGGAAGAGCTGGGACGCGAAAACACGTGTATCATCTGCAGAGAGGACATGAGACCCTGGGACCCGAGCGTCCCTGGAGCGGTCGAACGGTCACGCCCAAAGAAGCTCCCTTGTGGGCACATCTTACATTTTGGTTGTCTGAAGAGCTGGCTAGAGAGACAACAAGTCTGCCCAACGTGCAGACGCTCCGTTGTCATAGATAGCGGAGCGCCCAACGGCCACGCTGCTGCTCCAAATGCAGGCGGCCAGCAGCCGGCTCCTGGCCAACCTGGTGCTAATAACGGCGGCGTGAATGGCAATCAAGGCGGACAAGGGCGGCCGGGTGGTATGCGTATGTTCCAGCTTGGTCCACTGAGATTGGGATTTGCTCAGGGAAACCCTCAGAACCTCCAGGAGATCGCACAGCGGTTCGGCATGCCGCTGGATGGTGTTAATGCGCCGGCTCCACACATGCCTCCTGGAGGCGCGGCCATCCCAGTACCCATGGCAGCACCTGCTGCACCGCAACCACAACACGAGGCTACGGCCAACACAGACAGGGCTAACGATATGGCCGCACAACTTCACGACATTGCACAGCGATTGCAGCAGGAAATGCAGTCTTTACAGGCAACGCAAGCGGAGTTACAGACGCTGTATGCTATGAGGGCGGAGCTTAACCGGCTACGACAACTACAGCATCAGGCACCGAGCATGCACGTGCCCGCACACAACGACCCCACTCACGGAGTTCCAAACCTGCAGGTTCCCTTCCCTGCGCAGATGCCGGCCCATCAACCCCTGAACACGTTTCCCATCATGCCGCAAATGGCACAATTCCAGTATCCTCCCCGAATAGGCACGCCTTCGGTCACTAGGCACGCCGCTGGTTCATGGTCTACCACGATTCCCGCCGGCAGTCCCGATCTGCCAGAAGGTGTGGTCATCCCGCAAGGTTGGACACTGATGCCACTGCAACGGCTCGATCCCCAGCAGCAAGCTCCAATGGCTCAGACGACAGTGCCCCAAACAGAAACAGGAGAGCTATCACAACAGGGAGCCAACTTGGGCGCGGCCACAACTGCGTCGACCGCTGGCGACGTCTCGCGACCCACATCGGCCGAACCTTCAATGTCACAAACCCAGCAGGAGACCAGCTCTGCTACATCCAATGAACAAAACCGCGTGCAGTCGGAACCGCCTGTGGTAGCGGCCCCGCAACCTTTAGCGCCGAATTGGGGTGGCGCTAGTCAGCTATTCTCGAATAATACACCCTCTTCGTCGAGTCTGTTTCCCGGAAGCAATACCGAACACAGCTCAAGGCCAGCTTCTACGGATGGCGGGCACTCTGACAACGAACAGCAGCAGCAGCAGCAGCAGCAGCAGCAGCAGCAAAACTCGTCGTCGTCAGAAAGCCTTGACAAAGGCAAGGCTAAAGCTGTGACCATCGAGGATGCGGAGGATGCGGAAGAATAGGACGATCCAGGTCTAAGGGCAGCACCGCGTAATAGATTTGCACATAAAAAGAAATACCTTACAGCCTCGGAATAGGCGGCTGCCCCTATCACTACTACTGCGCCTTTTCGGGCAAATGCATACCTCAACCAACCCCTTGATTTTTATGTGGCAGGGCGTTCATGGAGTTCACACCTCTCTCACACTCGGGAGGTCAACATTGGTAGTACGCATACATAGCATGACGGTACGAATTTGCCTACCTGTAGGATAGATAGGATCCTTTGACATATCAATATTCACTCTACAGAGAATTATTACTCGGATTTGTGATGCGAGGCAATAGAGGGGGCATCAGTGAATGCTAACGTCTCGATAATATCTCCACAAATTCTGCCTTCCCCTGTGGGTTCTCTTTATTCCAGTGCTTCCGGGGACGGTGTGTGCATGGGGCATTCTTGGTTTGCCTGTATTCGTCTATACCACCTCCTACAATATGCCGTTTAGTTCATGCAAGAGTGGTACTGACGCCAGTATGATGGGATCGCTCGGCAATTGATGCGTGTCAGCTTGGAAGGAAATGCGTGCCCTTGGCCAAGATACTTCGCGATTGGGGATCGGCAATGCAACCACAACAACATTAGCATGTAGATGATCTTGTCAGCTTGCTTATATTTTCTGTTTACACTTCTGTGGCCGGTTTTACGAAATGCTAGGGATAAATCACGTTTGTTGTGTACGTGTGTGCGCGCGTTGCCTCTTATCTCCGTATAATCCCCTATCAAGCAAAGCCATCTTAGGCTTGCGAAGTGCTTAGTGGTCTTTTACGACTGTCTGTCAGAGCTAAAGGAGACGCCGACTGCTAGGGCTTTTCTTTACGGATACGCAGTTCACTGGTCCCTTTTTGGATAAGTAAGTATGGAAGAAGACATCGTTGGGACAGAGGTTTGATTACTTGAATGGCACTTGTGTACTCCGCCCCCTTGGCGTCGCCATATATCATATGATGATATGAGAAGTCGGTGATAAGCTTACCACTCAAGCAGCCAGTGTATTGGTGATACTGATCGTTGGCAAGTTGGGGTTCTTCCTATATCCTATCGGAGAAAAGAGCGAAGGGATGCATTAGACTAGTATCAGTATCGTTGGGGGGAAGCACATACCTTGACGGTGAGCCGTTAAGGACGTTTTCTGTCATCAGTACTTCTCGCGTCAGCAATCTGCCCAGAACGGCTTTCATTGTCACTGGTCCAGATCCGCTGCTGCCCACACCAAGCTTACTTGCTTTCAAATCCCGGGCAAAAACAAAAACAAACTCTGGAGGAAAGCAAAGGCGGTCAATGGAAGAACAGGCATCTGTGGCACATGGCAGGGGAGCATCGCGCTTACATTGATGGGAGTCCATCAACTTTGTAAGGAAGTATCCCCTCGGTTCTGGAAATGGATGGTATCAGATTTACTTACATACATGCACTTATTTGGGGGCTTCGACCCATACCTTTCAGACGAACTAAATACATAATTCAATTCAGGCTTCTTTTCGTTAATGGATGTTGCATCTTCTACTCGTCCATATAGCTCTCGCGCCCAGCACCACAGACGCACGTAACATCTCATGCAAATGCCTTCATGGGGAATAGAGGTATACAGTAAGTCGTGCATGAAGGTGTATACATATCAGCATATATGTACGTTTCCTTGAAGAAAGAGGTACAGTACACATGCGGGCAAATGCAGCCCTATGAGCCCGACTAGCCGGATAGGAGGATCTAGTAAGGGCATGGTCTTCCACACACCACTCTAGCGTAAGCACACACACACACACACACACATACTTACGCATTCATGGGTGGATACATGTAAATATACATATGCATGCTTCTTCGGAGGCTCGTCCGAAACGGGCCTGTCGACATCTCAAGCTGTATGACACGACCAAACGAGAGCCGGTTACCCAAGACTAACTAAGTGACTTATAATGCACCCCCGCCTGGTTCGTAGCTGGAAAGGAAAACAGGGAAAGAAAGAGAAAAAGCCAGATGACTTCTCCTTGGTTTCCATTCGTTTCTTCCCTCCGAGAAAAGGGAACTGTACGACTAAAGACATTGCTTTGTCAGACCCGAACCCCATGCGCACGTAGGGCCAGATTAAATTAGGGGGTCTTGTGCCGACGTTGTGGCTTATCAATATCGTAAACCCCTACCTAGTCTACATGCATCTATCACCAGGTTGCTCATCCCATTCGAATTGCTGCGTTTGTCTGGTTCGCCACCCACGTGGGCTGCTGACATGGCTGGCTGGCCGATTTTGGACAAGGAGGGCGGCGGCGGTGCAGGACGAGGTAAGCAGGGCCTCTCTCGGTGCTCGGGGCGCACAACTAATGCGAGGGGCGGTGTAATCGTGCATTGAGGCTCTTCTCGTCTGTCCTACTTATCGTTCGTTGCCTGTCACTCACCGAGGTCAAGAGGTTTCATTTATTTCCCTTTTTGCACACCGTGTTTGCGCCATTTCCCCTTCTGCCTGGTGGCTAATACGGTGACGAGACTTTCGGTGTGTGAAAGCAGCGAGAGATGCCAGGTTGTAGTCGCGATGAATTTGGCGTCCTCTGGGAAGGTGTTGCCTGCAGTCAAGTGGTAGGGATATCCAGGATCATCAGTCACGCACAACTCATGGCCAAGATTTGCAGTATAAAGTAATGATGCTCAATTTTCCGTGTGCTATTATGAAAATAATGATGATGGCGATATGCGCCAACAACATAAATGACAACGATGAGGAGGAGGGGATGGGTATAAGGGGTATATCCGCTACAGTTCAAACTCATATGCCACCGCTCCGCTCGTAAAACAATAAGTCCTGGGCAAAATCCCTTCCATCGAGTCTTGCCGGCCGCCCATGCAATAAACCAGCCTCCGCCGCACAAATGCAATACCAATGAGAATGAAAACAAAAATATGTGTGAAAATGCGATGTTGCTAATTGGAAATCATTCCTGAACTCCGTGATACATGCATGCCATATTAACCCCAATGGCCCGACGTCCCTGTGTGTACCGCCCAGATGTACACCTTATACATGATATAAATGAAAAATGAAACTTGTTACTCCTTGACAGGCAGAATAAACCGGACCTTCTTGACGGGCTTCGCAGCCGGAATATTTATGGGTTGTGTCTTCTTAGATTCTCGCAGGTCCTCGGCGCTGAGACCTAGCTCGCTCATCGTCTCCTTCTCGGGCTCCTCTTCGATCGCCCAGACATCGGGGCTGGGCTCACGCCACGAGTGCCGCCGTGGCAGTTCGAAGCTGCGTGTGCGCCCGGAGAATGCGCGGCGGGGTGGGGCGAAACGCTTGGCTGGCCTGCCTCTCGGAGAGCCGACGTGGAAAGACGATGGCGAGAGGGTCCTCTCCGGGGTATTTGCTAGCGATCTCGAGACGGTAGGCCTGATTTGGTCGAAGCCGAAGTCGGGAAAGCTAAGCGAAGACGAAGTCTTTGACGGGCGGAAGCGGATATAGTCCTCCTCGTCGTCACTGTCGGCGTTGTCCTCGAGTATGGCACAATCGTCCTTGTTCTTAGGTTTGTATCGCTTGAGGCCGTCGAGCGTCGACGGACTTATACTACGAACAATTTCCTGGGGCCGGGATGAGTCCTCGATGCCTGCGTCGAAGTCGAAATCAAACTCCAGATCTTCTTCCCCGGGCGTGGCTGGCGTCAAGAAGTACGTCAAAGGGTTCCTCTGCAGCAGGGGCATGTCGAACTCATCGTCGTCAGTCGAGGCATCTTCGTCCAGCAACGGTGGGGACCGGCTGGTGAATGATGGAGGAGATGAAGCCAGCCGGGAGATGGCAATAGAGCCGCTTTGTCGGATAGGCATGGCTGTGGAGTGAGGTCTGTTGAACAACAGATATATGAAAGGGGAGAGCGGTGGTGAGAGTTTAGGGTGAGAGAGATGTTGTGATGCTGGTTGGCATGCCGTGCTCTTTATCTGTCTTTGGAAAGAAGAAGTCGGCTTATACCCGAACTTCTTTTCTGCTAAAGCGGGCTTCAACGGCGACCAGTGGGTGGATTTGGCGCCGGCTCAATCTAGAATGGCCGAAGGGAGAGAGGAGGGAAGGAAGCCGGTGAAATCCTCCAGAACACAAAGTGATAGGTCGCGAGAGACAAGCGTCGTATCAAAGCGAGGGGAGGAGCAGCGGCGACACCGCCTCTTGATATATAATACCTATCGCAGTGAGCACACTGGTGCTGAAGGGGAGACTAGCGTTCCCTAGTAAGTTGCCTAGTCATGGCCCAATCGAAGAGGCTGCCTTGTGAGGTGACAGGCTGAGAATGGAGGGTGGTCATGAACCGCCCGTTCAGCTCCATTAATCCTGGACAGATTGACATTTTCCAATATTTTCCAATTGCGGGGACGCCTCAGCGCCTGCGTAACCTGTCTCGAAACAGGGAAGTCGAGTGAATCATCTAAGCTGGGGGCTCAGCAGGCAGTCGCCTTTGCAGGCTATCGACTGCCCGGAGCCGAATCACGCGTCGGTGCAGGGTGGGTAAAGAGCCCAGATGGTGTTGTGTGTGTGGAAAAAACCCGATACGAAGCCACCATGGCAAAGTTCCAAAAGCCCGCCCAGAGCATGCACTATGGGTAACTATGGTGTTGGGTTGTGTGAATGTTTGCTTTCCCACATCCGAAGCTGCCAACCTAAGACAATTCCAGGAGGCTGCACACCCTCTTGGGCGCGGTTGACGGGGACAGCTGACCACACAAAGTGCTACTACGCTTTGATTCTGCCGAGCCTGCCGTGGCACAAGGCGACCAGATACTCCATTTGCAACTCCACGAGGCTGGTGAACAGTCATACTTGGTAGGAACTGTTCGAGAGGTGACTTGCCTCGACGATCGGCCAAAACGTATGCATCGTACCTTGCATTGTGCGGCCCCGAGGCGCTGAGTCTCCTATAGGTTGCCCAACTGACCCCACGGGTTGACGGGTTGAAGCTGGAGAGTGGTTTGCGCCTCCATCCCCTCTCGCTTGGTAGTACGTACTGGCTGCATTGCCTTGGAATACGGTGTGCGCAGCCATGGTATTGTGTCGTTTGCCGTACCTTGGGACCAGTTAATCCATCAAATGTATTTGTGCCTATTTGAATTTATTGAACCATTTAATCAAGGAATTCATTAGCCCCGGCGGTCACGATGGCGCGGTACTTTACATCAGCTGCCTAGCCGAATACGTGATGGTTGTGGTAAGCTGGGCTTGTTGCTCATACCCCGAGAAAATTCGTAACAACTGTTTTTGTGTATGTTTTGTCGTCACATATCGCATTCCAGTGAAGACAAGAGAGTGTGCAGTGTCGTCGGTTGAACATGGAGCGGATGATGACTGACTCGCAGGAGCCAAACAGATTGTCCCGCACTTGTCCGAGATGGCCGCTTTCGTCGAGCTGCAGGTGCCGGGAGAGGAGGGGCTGCATCTGGATGGAGCCTAGTTCGAGATAGTCCCCAGTGGTCCCCCCAATGAACCCTTGGGATGATCGACAGCAACAGCCGATTAGCTTTTAGCACATGCATATCACATCAAACAAAAATAGCGGATGATGGGCACTAGCATCTTATCGCGAGGTGTGTATCAGATGACAAAAGACTACATTCCTCACCTTCCCGTCTGCTATCAATCTTGAATACTGAGTTCACCGCAATGTAACCCAACCTATCATCGCACAAACAAGGGCCTCCGGGCCAATAGAGAATGCCGGATTGGGCACCGGAAGCAATATCTGCATCAATGCAATCAGTCGCTACTAACGACCCTACTTCACCGTTTTTCTTTGAGACGAACACGAGGGAAAAACGAAGGGAGGAGAGGCTGAAAAATCAGTTGGGAAGCAACGGTGAGCGCGAGCGCTCCTTTCCCGCTTCTGAATCTGCCTTGAGACTCGGGATGGAGTCAATTTGGGTGGCAGGTTAGCGTTTTTGGGCACTCGCTAGCCGGTCTTAAACTTGGTTCAGAGCTGCTGTAGAGTTGGAACAAGCGCCTCCCAGTTGCGGAGAAACAGAGCAGCAGCACCCGCAGCTTTTTGATAGCTTCGTAGCAGAGCGGAGCTTGGGCAGCCTTCTTTTTGCTTCGATACCACATCCTCAAGAATTCGGTGGGGTGAATTCTTCTCTCTTTCCATTGACGAGCCGGAGCGTTTTGCACTGCTCGCTTCACTTCAAGGCTGCTTGGCCTGAGCAGTGGGTGCTGCAGTCGGTTTGACGAGACGGTCAACGTTGCAGCCGTGGCAGCCGTCGCGAACTCCGTCAAAGTGGAACACTGGGCCACTCATCAAGCTCCAGAGATCTGAAGATCTGACGATGATCGATCCATCAGAATCATAGGTTTCAGTAAGCGCTGTCAGGTCCATGTCAAAGAGACGGACTGCAGCTATATTGAGAATTGCCCGTCCAGTCCTGATCCACTCCCGCATGGATCGAAACGGAGTACGGAGTAAGGGGGGGGCCCAATGGTCACCGCATATCGCGGTGAAGACTACAAAAACCCTAGTTCCCGCAGTCATCGAGATAACTCCGATGAAGTCACGGGCTAGTCGCTTTATGCTGGGCGGACTGAGATTCTTTGCAGCCCTACATCAGCATTGAGTTTCCGGCAGGCTTGCTTGTATGCGACGTCGCTTGAAGTCCTACATACTCGAGTAGGAAGAAAACAAAAACACCCCCAATGTAAGACACCATGACTAACCCATTGGACTCGGCCCTGGTCATGCTGGTGGTTTCGAGTGCGTGCGAGTTCGTATACTGTGGTTGTTGATGAGTTGCTCAAAACTAGACTCCAGCATTCTGGGTTTGTTTCTGAGCCCAACTCCCCAGGCCCCCTCGAGATCATGCTGGGGGCTAATTGCCCAGGCACGATGATGCCAAAAGCATTGAGCAGAATCGAACCTATCAGTACATATATGTGCTGAGCACTCAGCTGGGTGCCCGAGAAGGGAACCACAGACCTTGGCTAGCGACATAGATCTGAACCTTGTTGCGCCAGCCTCAAGGGCCAGAACCTGTCAACTCCTATTTCGTGGCAGCCACTGAGCCACGCGGGAGGTGTTAGTCGCGCCTTATCGTGGACGTACTCGACCGGCTCGATGCTTCGCTCAGCCCGCACGTCATACTGGCGAGGGACAAGGGACAGGAGACTGAGGGGGGAACATCTTCCACGCGTTAACATAGGCGCGGGTTGCTGGTTCAACGAAGGCTGAACTTCTCTCACGTGACGTTATGGTTGATCTCAAGCACGAGCCTTGATAGATCGGGGCTGGTCGAAAACCATCCCCATCATCGGGTCGATCTACTCAGCTGACCCCAGTTCTCTTCCACGATACCGGGTTATATCTACAATGACGTCGACCTGTGCGATCATGCTCAATTCCCTTGCTATTTCAGGTGCTATAACTTGGTCCTGTGTTAGTATAGGTAGGGGTTAAGCAATGTCTCATCTGACTCAGCCTACAGATGGGGCCCGTCGAGACTGAGCATAGGTATTGCAACAAGTTGAAATCGTCTTTCTGTGGCCACTTTCTATTCACTCACAGATGAAACGTCTTGAGGTAGGTCACCTGACTGGGAATTCTGAAACCTGGCTGCTGAATTGACAAACAGGCTTTAAGATGGCATACTCACCGGCTCTTAGATCAACCAAGAGGTTGTCATGTCGCAAAAGGTCGCAGAGGTCTGCGTCGGTGTCTTTAGTTACGGACGCAGAGTGGTCCTCCCTCCTCCATGGGTGCCCTTTCGCGGCTTCTATGGCAACAAAGCCGAAGTCTGTCAACTTGATACTGTGTTATCAAAATTTCCATGCTTGGGCCAGAAGCATGTCTCACACCATTCTGTATGGCATCCGACTACCCACTCAATCTTGAAAAGGCTTCACAGATTTGATTCTTATCTCGGTTTCCCTCTTCAAGTAGACCTTATCGAAGACTGGCCGAAACCGCTTCCACGAAAGCCGATGCTGGTATACGATGAATCGCTGGCCATCTATCCAATGAGCCGTATATGCAAGGCCAATGGTTGCCGGGGAGCGTCAGGGCCGTGCCCCGGCAGTGCTGATCCTATCCGGTTGGCGAGATCCCATCTGCGATATTCGAGCACGGAAGCAGCGGTGAACTTGCATGGCCCTCTCCGGGTCATGTTCCTTGATCGCCGCAGATGAATTGATGCTTTCAATATGCACATTCTTGCTGCGAGGCATGAGCCAAGAGGGCAAGTTGCCCACTCAGCTGCCTTGATCATGTCGATCTAGCTTTGTTCAGGTATGGGAGGTTGGCACCGGAAGAGCTGCACGGCATCACCTTCATCTCATATCATCGAAATAGAGCGATCCGAGCCCTCGATGTCTGGTTCGCAGGTGAGGTATAGCAAGAGTTCCAGATGCACGCTGACCTCATATGACCACCCCTAGCTGGTCTCCCCTCGATTGGCGACAGGCACAGCTACCAAGCTCCATGCGAGGTCTTCCACAATATCGAACTAGACATTCGGTCCCGCTTTCATCTTAGGGTCCCGTTACTGGCTGTTGGCATTGTGATATGGGTTGGCTCCGATTGGGCCAATAAAGCACCATGCCTCAGGCATTCGATAGGGGATGGCACATCCCCTAGAATTCGATCGAAACGGCCGAGGACGAATGTTTACTCCCGTGGACTAATGTTCGCAATGAGCATGGCAGTCTTGCAAGAAGTCGTACCTACCTACGTTTTCAACAAGCGCATGAGGCACAATAACGGCTCTCCCATTATAAGTGGAGTGAGAGGCACTCGGAGCTGGCGATATTAGAGTAGTGGCGGTAGTCGGTAGGATATTGCTTCCCACCTTCCTTCGACTTATTGTAGCCTCACACCGCTCTTCCCAAGCCGGGCCATCCCAGCGTGCTACCAGCACTGCATTTCTGCGGGAGAAAACGGTACAGGTACAATACCTATGCTCGTTTTGTCAGTGATGTTCTAGCCCGAACAGCCCCGCCGGAGGAGTCGAACGGTACCGTTATCGAGATTTCTACTGGGTCCAGCAGCCAAGCACTATAGCCAACGAAACATTCTATTCGCTACAGAAATACGGAAGCTGTGTAAGACCTCGTTCACATGATGCTTCCTGTACATTTTCAATAGTCATCGCGAACAAGCCGCTTGGCATCCATCAGCATATTGGTGCTGCTACACCCCCAGCTTGCAGGTAGAAGGGCGGGAAAAGACAATGCTCATTCTTCCTAATTCATGCCAAATCCTTGCGGCTGCGTCAATGCCCTGCGTCTCCAGGAGAGACTTCTCCATGTACTAGCTGCGGCTGGTCTCTCGCTAGTGGAGTCTACTATCGTGAATATTATGGTTCCCAAAACGGTCCACAGAAAGTCCAGAGGACAACTTCAAACGCCGCACTCGACTATACATAGCGAACTACTCCATGTCTGCATATATACTTGGCTATTGTATAGGCGATTAAATCCACATTCAGCGTTTGCTGGAATGTACGGAACATCCATTGTTGGTCACATGACTGCCATGGCCTGTTCAGTATCATGGATAGATGGCGTGCAGCCCAGGAAGAGGATAGACTTCTCAGGGCCAGCCCAGAGTCCAAGCCAGACGCTTCAATAGCAAATCACCAAAAGGAGTGCTGCGATTTAAGGTTATATTACTACGCAGTCGCTGCCAATCTCACAACGCCTCACCGCAGTGAAGTCTTGGCCCTGTTGGTTTATCGATCAAGTGCAGGATACAGTACCTAATACGCTTGAGAGTAGCCGTCACTGACGAGAGATCAAATGCATCGGTCATCTATTACTGTTCTGTCGACTCAACTCAATCTTTGGATGAAAGATCTCGAAACATGACCCAGTCGCGGCAATCGTCGTCTTCATCTGCAACTAAGGGCAAAATTGCCTATGAGGAGCGCGCAGCAATTGACACATCATATCTGTAGGTGCTATACTAGACCCGATGCAAGCTTGTACATGACCAGAGGTGCGCGCCCATACTGGCTGGTGCTGCCATCCGGTATTGTGTATTTTGGGAGGTTGGTGTTTCGACTATACTGCAGTGACAGCGATTCCATCTCCACAGTGATCGGCTATACAATGACAAAATCTGTCGCGATGACGAATTGCTTACTTTGGGCGACGATGGTACTCTGCTCAAGTATACAAAGTTCCAAGCACGACCGCCGAACCAGAATGTTCTTACGGAATGCGGCCCAATGATGGGAGCTCGTGGCTTCGGTTTAATGCAAGCGTTCTGCAGGCATGGGAACGAAGACCCAATCTACTTGACCGTCTGGGGTAAGGGTGTGCTGGCATTGGCTGTGCCTGTCTGCTGTTCGCTCGACGAGCATCGATAGCGGTCGCATTGTCTGCACACCCTGCGATCCGGCATCGTCATCGCAATTTTCCCGGAGCCCCTCGAGTTGGACCCGAGGAGTGCGTGCCCGGCTGGTTAGCTAGCTCCTTATCTCTCGGTCAGACTCATCAGTCTGAAAAGAGGTTATCCGCAACGGGGAGAAATTTTCCTTGGTGCGGTGCTCCCTGGAAGCTCGGTGGTACCAGTCAAGCTCGCCCATCGTAAGACGTAAGATTCTGTCTGCTTGAATGATTGGCAGCGACTGGCAGACACACAAGTGCCGGATTGATACCCAAGCGACACATACAGTAGTCGGGCACGAAACCACAGTCCCTACCAGCGGCCAGGAGAGAACTTTGCCACACACGCCTATTGCCGGGCGGCGTCTTGGTAGGCAGTCAAATGCGTGGGTTCTCTGGCCTCTAGTCGTCTGTTTCCGTAGCAAGTCTGCTTCTTGCCCACAATACCGCATCTCCATCTTCACCCACTTATCCCACACTAGCCAGGAGCACTTACAGCGTGCCTGACGGCAAGGACGAACAGCCACAAGTTACAACACAGCACGCAATAACCAAATACAGTGCTTGGGTGCCCGAGAGGACGTTTCGGTACGTACCGGGGCCCTTGACCTTGAAGTCTTACCGTTGCGCCCTTAGTAGCTTGGGTGTTTGGAATCCTGATCCCGTTCCCGAGAGAACCCAAGCCAAAAAGGAAGGGAGCAAGTAGTCATTGCAGCGACAGCTGTTCGCATATCCCAAATTTAGGCAACACGGGGTGGCTCGTTACTGGCCGAGTCTGGCTTATAGTCAGTCAAATCGAGAGGCCTTGGTCTCCTACGTCGGCATGCAACAAAGTGCCTCATAGCCCAGGAAGAAATCCTCCAGCTCTTCCATGCTGGGCTTAAGCGACACCACACAGCACTCACACCCAGACAGAGAGGGAGTCACAGACACACAAGACACATACGGCAAAAAACTCTTCTTGTTGGCCCAAGAGAAAGAAAAGAAGAGACAATAATACCCAGCTGCTGGGAACTCCACTCTTGGGTACCGTTCCGCCAAGGCTAGTTTGCTAGTCGAGCGCCAAATAAGCTCTTTGCCCTTCTCCCCCTCTCTCGGTCCCCTCTTATTAAGAGTCCCAGCCGTCCGTTGTACTCCATCGTCCTTCTAGCCCAGTTCCAGCCTGGAGTTCGGCCAGGAGGTACCAGCACGCAACAGCCCAGCACCAGCAAGCACCAGCAGGCGGTACCGGTAGCAGCAAAGCAGAGCATTGCGACACCATTCGCCAAGGCCAGGCCAGCCTAAGCCCAGCGAAATTCCACGACAACTGGAGACGTGAGTCTTGACACACCACACCAAGTACACCCACATCCGTGGAAACGCCCCCGAAAAGGCCGATCAGAAACAGCATTGCCCTTCGTTCACTGGGATGCCCTGTCTTGAATTTATCGATAAACAGCAAACCGCCTTTCTGACTTCTCGACTGTCACGACCTTATGGGTACGACCCTATTATAACCAGTAAGGCGACAATTGTGGCCTCTTGTTCGTACTGTCTTGTACCCTGCCGAAATCTACCAGACTACTGCTAGGTAGGGCCACTACTCCGCCCGCCCGCCCGCTACCTACATTGATCGCATTGATGGTCTTCGACCTCGAGAGATACCAACGCTCGCACTGCTATTTACCACAATAGTAGAGTGGTCTGCCTCAACATTACTTGCATTGATCCTCTTTCCGTTGTCTACTTTCCGGTTTTATCATTCACTCACTGCCTGTTCTTCTTTCTCTTCTTCTTCCTGTTGCCAACCGAAGAAGCCAGGTCTTCTCGTCCGTCGGTCAAAAGAGGAAAGAGAGGAATGATACGTCGAGGGTGGCAGGCAGCATAATACACACACACAACAAACCTCCGCTCACACGCATCGATCGTCCTATCAGACCATCCCATCCGTCCATAGGTCAACCAATTTGATCCAAGGCCCCCCAGGCCCCCCGACAGAAAATAGCCCTGCCGCTGCCCGCCCAAAAGCAGCAGTAGCTACCTGGGCAACCCACCCGCTCTTGCATCTCGTTTCTTTCCCACCCCCAGAATATAATAAATTCTCACAAGCCGCTGCCGACACTTTTTTATCCCTACACCACCAACATTTCACTCTCGCACACATTTACTTCCACCCATCTTTCTTGGAACACCACCAAAATCTTACGCTTACATTCTCTCAAAGAGAGCGACATCGTGCATGTCACTTTTCCAGCGTTAAAAGGTCTGGGCAAGTCGCACTGCAACGACCTTTGAGCATAGATTAGACATCTTGTCGATACCGGAGCCCTCGAGGGCTTATCAGCACGCTCCACAGCCCACTTACTCCCACCGACCCAACTTTCAAACGAATTGGATGCTTCGCAAACCATCTTAGTGCACTTTCTTCAACATGTCGAGGAACCCGAGGCCAACCGTGGCCATGGTCGAAGACGTCGACGAAGAAGGAAGAATTATTGACGGATCGGGCCACTACGCCAGATCCAACGCCTTGTCGCCTCCTGGCAGCCCCCATAGACAACAGATGAATACTTCAAAGAAGAAGTCCTCGCGGAGGAGAGACCCCTCTATGTCTCCTCCAGGGTACGACATTGAGTCAGACCTGCCCTCGCCGCCGTCGAGGCCGTCGAGGAGAGACTCCAAGACGGAGAAGAAGCGCTCTTCAATGGGCGGCAGCAAGGGAAAGACTGTGGTTTTGAAGGAAGAACCTCGTCCCCGGCGCCCGTCAACGCGCACGGCAAAGACGGCCCCTGGAGCACCCCCAAGGGGGATGTCTGATGAGGCTTCGTACTACGGTATTCCCTCGCAGACCATCATACCCTCGCAGAGCCGGCCGCGTGCTGCAACAAGGCCACAGAGCTACTATGGTACCACTCGCCCCCCGCTGTCTCATTCCGCATATTACGGCGGTTCTCCCGCTATGGGCACTTCATTCCCGCCACCGGCTTGGGGTGGAGGCCCCCCAGGCATGCCGCCCATGGGTCCTCCCCAGATGATGGCGCACTCTCCCCTGAGCGGCCCGCCAGTCGATTACTTCACCAACAACGCCAGGCCAACAGACACGCTTGCTGCGAGGTTCTCGCGACAAGGAGAGGCCAGACCGCGGTCGTCTTTAGGTTTCCATGGTGGTCCTCCTCCATCAGCCTACGAGGATTACGAGCAATCTCAGGTAATGGAGGTCGCCGCACCACCCCAGCGACATGGTTCGTTAGCGAGAAGGCCCAAGAAAGAGAAAGACGACCGGGCCCGGATGCCTCCACCGTCGCGACCTCAGACTACCAAACCTGCTCAGGAGCGATTGGTATTCCGTCCGCCACCACCGAGGAAGTCGGCTCACTTTGTGGAAGATGACGTGACGACTGACGGAGAGGGCGAGGATGGCTTTTACCATGCAGCCCCAAGCCGTCAGGATTCTTACGAGTATGGAACTGCTGTGGTACCAAGCAGGCCGAGAAGAACCAGCATCGATTCGGAGGATTACGAAGATGGTGTCTTCGCTCTGGAGCAAACTGGACACAATCGGCGACATTCATCCTACAACTCCATTGAGGACAAGATTAAGCAAGCTAGTGCTTACCAGCAAGAAGTCGCCCAGGCGTCACCAGCACCATTAACAGCCGATGCTCTTCGCCGCGTGAAGAACGGGAACGCCGGTACCAGCCGGTCGAGCCGAAGCACCCAAAGCCGTGACGAAAGCAGCTACAAGCAGTCAGCTACCACCAGGACTACAAGATCGAGCAGCGGTGATGACGATATTACCATCAAGGTTCCAGACGGCGCGATCGTCGAGGTCGGCAATGCGAAGATCAGCTGCAGGAGAGGCGGCGAAATTAACATCGGCCGCGGCAATGGTGGAAGCGACCGGGGCACAGTCTACGACGAAGATCGCAAGAGCAGAGCCATCGAGGATGACCGCAAGAGCAGGGCAATTGAGGAGGATCGTAGAATTAAAGCCATCGAAGACGATCGCAAGAGCAGGGCTTACGACGAAGATCGCAAAAACAGAGCCTACGACGAGGATCGCAAGAGCAGGACCAACAAGCTTGCCACGCGCAACCGCGCGAGCTCACAGTCGGGATCCTTCTCGCGCTCTATCTACGGCGGCCACGATGGATATGGCCCTGATGGATATGGCCACGATGGATATGCCCCGCCCTTTGCTTCGCATTATGGTTCCCCTGCACACTACACTCCTCCTTATCCGCAATACCCTACTTCTGAGTATGAGTACTAAGAGACGTAATCTGCCGGAGACACCGGCTTGCATCTGGTGCGCTTCCACTGGTGGAAAACGATGGTTTTGTGAGGACTCCTCAGCACTTTGTTTATGATTGGTACGATATCCGGCAACATTTACGCCACAGTTTGTCAACATTGCACTATATCCTAATGCGCTGCGACATTCTGGACTCTCTGCTTTCTTTCTTGAAGACCGAGGGTCTAGATACCTGGACTGGAGCACAAAAAGACCGGAAAAGCGCATCGCTCTATTCACCATTTTGCGCGTTTTTTATTCCCATTTCGCTATTTACGATCGCATTTCACACATTTTTTGCTGGCATGTATATGAGGAACGAGTGATGAGAAGAATGATCTAGGATGGACAGCTTAGGTGTTTACGAGGCTGTGTGGAGTTGGGCTGATGTTAATGTTTTTCCTTCAAAGATACCGACCGTCTTTCATCGCGGCGGAGTCTGTTCTATTTCTGATTTTGGCTGCCTTCTTTTCTTTTTCAATTTTTTTTCTCTACTTCTTTTCTTCTCTATTCTACATGGTTATGGCTGTGCCAACGCTATTGCGATTCACCATGCTTTGAAGGCGAGTGTTTCGCTTCTTCTGCATGGCGTAAGAGTTGGGATTCATAGATATGTATGGAAGTTCACACTTCTTGTGGCAGGGTTGTTGTACTGCACATAGGGTTGCCATCCGCCACTCAGTTCCCTACGAGGGGTTTCTCCTTGAGTTTTTCTTTGGGCGATAGACTCGATCTTGGGAATTTGTCATTTCAGGGAGGAAGGTGGTCCTCTGCCACCATCGCAAGGACACCAAGGGGCGAGGTGGACTGTTGAGACGGCATTATCTCATCAGCGACAACGGGTTTTTTTCTCTGCGCCCAGGGTTTTCGGCGGCGGTATTGGGTTCTGGATCAATCCCCACAACTGTTAGGATTCAACATGTTATGGTGGTGTGCCACTTTGGACCGCCCGCAGCTTAGTCATGATTCACAAGGCATTTAGGATATCCCAAGAAGCTATAATGGAATTACGGAGGGCTCGTGCGAAATGCCGACCTGTCGTATTTGGACGCATCATGATGTCTCTCGTTGCACCGTGTACACCAATGGCCATGCCGTAAAGCAACATGGGCGCCGATCTCACGACGGCCCCGTACCTGTAGGATTGTCATGCAGGCTTTCCCGTAGCAAGCCGTACTACTTGGCATGCAGAACAGTGGTTTGGTACATCTTGACAGCTGCTTGGTCCACGCGTCCCCCCTTCCTCTACGTGTTAATGCTGGATACTTGGAGAGCTGCTTGCTGGGCGCTGCCACACCGCACATTGCCGAGGTGACACGAGAGTGGAAGTCAGACCAAGGAGAGACGCGTTCACTGCCCAAGCGAGATGGTCTCCATGCTTTACTAAGATAGGGGACCAACTGCGCTGCGATGCAATGAATCCCGCGGTCGATGCGAAAGGACGGAATGCAACAGCTGATAATTATTGGGCACCTGCATAACTGACTTGTACATTGGCTATGATGTGACTGGCTGGTCAAGGAGAACCACGGTGGGGAGATGGATGGATGGACCCTTAATACACGGGAGATATCACACCCACCAACCTCCTAAAAACCAAAACCCAAAAGTCGGGGGGGGGATGTCAAACCTGATCAGATCGTGCGGTCTCCAGGTGCCACAGCCGTCTTCTTCCATCCAGACTTCTCGAAGCGGGTACTTGGCAACGACGACTCAGTATGTACGTGCCAGCCAAGACTGATACTGTGCGTCCAGACCGACCATTCCAACCCAAACCTTCTTCGTCCGATCCCCGACCCCGTCGATTTTTAAAGAGCGGAGCGCTTGGCCGAAGCTTCGACTTGGGAGAGCAGAGGTGAGGAGTGAGGAGTAAGAGAGAACTTCTGGAACCCGCGATCTATCATCCGGATTCCCCGAAACTACATGAATCGATCGCGGTGGAGAGGATTTGGCAAACTGGCAAAAAGTCAACGCGTTTAATGATACCTACTATGACGGATATAGTTTGAGACCACGCACTGTCTAGTGAGCTTGGCGGGTTGCTGCTTGAGCTGATTCCCCAGGGGATGGATGGGGGGTGGCCGGCGCATGGAGGATTATGCAGATCTGCTGAAGTAACATGTGCTGCTGCCTATGAGATGGCACACGGCTTGGCGGGAGTCTATGCGAGGTTTGGGGAATTGGAGATGACATGAGACGGCCGGGCTTGAAACGAGGTGCACTCATCCCATCTCATCTCAGTAATGATGTGCCGCTGTTGGCTGGGTGAAAAGAGAATGGAAGGATTTGGATGGAAGGATGGGAGTTGGAGTATGGGATGACACGATGGGCAGCCGAGCGGTTAACTCGTACGGTACCCAAAATTGCTGTTGCTTGCTTGCTGCTTGCTTGCATCATACCCCCTTTCCACAATAGGCATCTCATCTACATACCGACATGTGCGTGATCCAATGCATTTCCATTGTTATTATGTACGTACGTATGCACGAATTGTAGTTGCTCCATCGACCACAGAAGCAGAAGTCACGGAGTTGATGCAAGTCATCATTAGCTTCGCTTGGTCGCATTGATCCATCAATCAATCGCCCATCGAGGGGGAACCAGAAACATAAAGAGACAGGGCACGCTAGCGAATGGCCCATTGCCAGGTCCACTGGCGGGTTGGTGGTCTGTGATGTATGCATTTATTTTAGTAGAGTTGATGTGTTGTCATGAAACATCTGGTTAAGGGGACCCGCGGCCACTAAGGAACCCGTAGAGAGCTCCTCTACGTACAGATACCCTAGGTCAAGACAGCCTGGGCCTAATTGAACTGAACGAGCGGACCGAGCCTCTAGAGAGACACTTACAGCAGGTGCAAGAAGGTACAGCTACAGCTGCACGGTATGGCCGTATTTCAAATAGGTAGATGTGATATCAACCTACCTGGTATAGCTGAATCAGAGTGCGAGCCTCGCGAACACCCAGGTCTCACTTTTAAGCTCGACAAGGATTGATCGCCTCTGGGTTCATGACAGAGGTGATCTGCCGTGTATCAACCAGTTGATGCAACATCCATCCAGGAAGAGAGAAACAAGCGAAATGTTAGCGCTAACGGTAACCATGCACCACGTCCTGACTGACTAAACTGGTTTCCAGCCCGACGGCCCTACTTTAGCCACATTCTGAAAGATATGGCTGTGCGGGTCAGTGGCTGAAAACGTTGTCCAGTCAACGGGGCAGCATTGGCGAATCAACAGATGACGTCCTCCCCTCCCAACCTCCCGCTTCTACTTTTCTCTTGGCGTGTGGTGCGTGGACAACCAGCCTCCCAATTTCGCTGCCAACTTGCCTTGCAGTGTCTGGGCAACCATCGGACAACCGAGTCTGTCTCACCTAGTTCTCTCTCCCCATTCATTCCCTTTACTGCAGGTAATCAACATTCAATCACAACTGCAACGCGATACCCAAAATATCAACATCCGACATTGATTTGCAGTCTTTCTTTCCTCGACGCCGTACGAGCCAGTAAAAGCGACAATTGCCAATTTTTACTGATTTGGCTGGGTACGACCCACCGGTACCAGCCGGATCATTTACTGAGGCTCTCACCACCGAATTGATTCAATCTTGAGACACCACAACTGCAACATCAACAGGCAGCACACCGTTTCTATCGCCTACCATGGCGCCCTTGCTGCCAACACTGGCAGCAAATGCCCGCTCTTTACTCCTGGCACGCGCGGACGACAAGAATGACGATACTGGCCACGCGGCACCGATCGGTGGCATTGTCAAACCCCAGGACATCAACAACAAGGGCATGTTTGCGCTCTTCGCCCTCATCGGTGTTGCTTTTGTCCTAGTCGGCATCTGGTTCTTCTTCTGGGCCAAGAACGGCGGCTTCTACTTCCAGGAGGACGACTGGGACGACTACAAAACTACGGTAATGCGACGCCGGGGACCCAACGGCACCCTCCTGTCCAATGCCACCAAGTCGACCAAGCTAGGTGGCGGAAGCATCTACAAGGACCTTGACGACGCGAACACGGAGTACACTGGCGCGCAGACGCACACGTTCATCAGCGGCCGGACCGACGACACCGGCAGCACCCTCTCCGGCGTGACCGCGGGTGCATCTGACTTGGCCGCCCGCGAGAAGCGGGCTGCGAAACGGGAGAGGCGCGACCGTGAGAAGGAGAAGAAGCGGGACCGCAAGCACCGCCACGGCCGCAAGGTCGGCGAGGACGGCGCCCTGGTGGACGAGGAGGCCGAGACCGAGGCTAAGGACGCCATAAGGGCGTACCGTCACGAGAAGGCGGCGCGCGTCGGCGGCATCAACAAGGAGAGCGAGGGCAGCCAGTGGGACGGCTCGACGAATCCGGGCAGCTCGACAGCCGGCTCCACTCTGCTCAGCGAACACCCGCCCGCGGCGCCCGCGCCCGAGCGCAAGAAGACCCGGGATAAGCGCGGCGCCGGCGGCATCCGCAAGGTTTATAGCACTGCTGACCGCCGCGAGGCCCGAGAGAACGACCGCATCAAGTCCGAGGCCCGCCGCCTGCAGGACAAGGGCCGCGCCGCCGGCCGCCGCGACTTCAGCTACCAGCGCGCCGAGAGCTACCAGCGCCCGCCTCCCCTGCTCGAGCAGAGCGAGGTCGGCACCGACATGAGCAGCGATCTGGGCACCAAGTCGTACCAGCACCACATCCCCGGCCTCTCTTCGTCGTCGGGGGCAGGAGGCAGCAGCGCGATGGGTACCACGGACATTGTGGACTATGCCGAGGACCGGAGGAAGAAGCGCGGCACCAACCGCGGATACCACCGACAGCGCGACGAGGAGTAGAGGAGGAAGGCAGCTTGGGAAAAAGATGGAGAGTCCATGCCAGATCCCGGCGGGCTACCTCAATGATAACAAAAACTCAACTCACTATCGGGTCTTATGCACAACGAATGCATGCCGTCTGTGCGACGCTTATTTCGCCCGCCCCTTCTGGAAGCTTGGCATTTCATGGACTGTACGCATCTCTATTGTGAGGATTGCATGAGAAAACGAAGACGACTATTGTAAGCGATGATAATTGTGTCCCGCTTGAGGATTTTGGGGTCATAATTTTTGGGCATGGCGTTGCTTTTTCTGGCTTTGCTTTTTCAGGTATTGTTCCGCCTGTGGTTCACGCATCAAGTATATGAAGTCCTGTATGTATGGAGAAGAAAGTATGATACGAAGCGATACGACACAGGTTCGATTAAGGAATCGATAGAAAATAAAATGATAAATAAATAGATCAATAAAACAACACACCCACCAAATCAAATCGACTTTGAATGCTGTGCATACTGCCCGCTTATTGAATGGGGTGTCTGTGGCCCAAAATGCTTGTGGTTAGGTTCGATGAACCGAACCACATTGTGAAGACATCTGGAAATTACTCTTGCGTACATTTGGGTCATTTGAACGTCATGTACATGCAAACGGGTGGGTTCACGGCGGATACCATTCTGTTGGCCGTCAAGAAAGAGGTATGTAAGCCGATAGATCGTATGTAGATGGCTAGGTCCAGAAGCGGTGCTGTATGGAACCAGTGGGAGGCAACGACATCGGTCCCCCGTATTCTACATCTGTGTCTTTATCTCGCCTACGGAGTCCTGCTTTCGCTCTCTTTATCTCTCGCTTCAGGGGGGCAATGGTAAGCTTCACGCACGTCTCAAAAATCACATAACAGGCTCGTTTCAGTTGGTAGAGGTTAAATTGTTCGTAGAGACTGTGATATCGAAATGAAGCTGGCTCGAATAATATCAATCTGTGAGCTGCTTCCTATACCGCCGCCGGCCTTGATTCCAGGGGGCTATCCGTAACCCGACGACCATCGCTCCAGCCAGTGAAGCCCTGCTGCATATCTCCCGTCCTGCCAATCCCTCAATTCCCTGTATCATTCCGAACAAACATTCTGGGAAGAAATATTGCCTCCGTATCGTAGGTCGTATCATAGCCTCATATATCATAACGTCGTAATATAAAAAGAAAACGTAGTGCAAGTGCAGGTGCTCCCTTGTGGTATCCAAAACTGTGTGCTGTAATTCAAGTCGTATGCGCTGTCATATAGTATTGCATGAAATATAATAAAAGGGCAGAGCCAGAGGAAGATAGCCTGCTGTGTATATATCAGAATGCTTTTCAGATCATCCCAACCCGGGTGCTCGTTGGGTTAGGAAAAGAGGCGAGTTGACTGAAACGTAATTCGCGTAGCAACTCTGCGCCAGCCAAAAGGCCATCGAAAGCCAGGGTATTCGCGTTAAGGAGATCCCTGGCATGAAACGTTGTAGATTTGGTGATGCAACAACACCCAATGAGGAAGCCGTCTGTCACAAGACGACCAACCAAGCCTTCTATCAAGATTTCGTTGTTGGACTTGTTGTTGCATTAGTGTGTTCTCTTCGAATGCTTCTTATCGGAAGGATTCTTAGATGAGCTGGACTTGTGTCTGGGTTCGGGCTCTGCCTTGGACTTGGGCGGTTTAGAGGACTTGGATTTGGAGGGCTTCGTAGACTTGGACTTAGGCTTGGACTCCCTGGTCGAATGCCGACTCTTCTTCCGCCAACAATCGTCGACGGCCTGTGTCACAATGGTAAAGTCGGTCTGAGTGATGGAGCCAATGAACTGTACTTCGACATTATGCTCAATCGTGACCAGTTTCGAGTAGTTGACCCGAGACTCTTTCGAAAGCGCCTCGTGAGGATTCATCACACAGGATACAGGTCGATAACCCAGTTCCTTCTCGCCATGTTTCATCTCGGGGCGGCGGCCATGGCTGTATATAATGCCGTGAACACCCGGCTGGACGCCTGGCTTGGTGCACGCACGATGTTCGTATGTCAAAATTGGCCTACAGCTCACTATGTCAACCCACAGAGCATATAGTGAGAGAGGGAGTGAGAGAGGGAGTGAGAGGGACAGAGGGATAAGAAGAAAAGAAAGACCACTCACACGCAAGTACTATGATGTGCGCGATCAGTCGCGATGATAACGAACCTGCGGACCCCAACGTAGAAGTTCTTTTCATGACTCCATTTGTTTTCGGTGGGTAGTACGGTGCTTTTACTGTTGCTCTGCTTGCCCCGGGGCTCAGACCAGAGCATCTTGAAGACCTAGGTTCGAAGTAAGCCCGACTTCAGGTCAAAATAGGGGAGTGGTGGGCCTCACACTACCTGGCTCGTAACAGTACGAAGGTACGACAGTGAAGTTGCTCGGGTCAACGCCCGTAGCTGGGGATTGTTAGTAAGTCGTGGGGTGATGGGTCACCAATGTACTCACAGTTCTCCTCTTCTGTGTCTAAAGTATCGAAGCTTGGCACTGTACTCGGGATGATACCTGCTGAAGGATCTAGAGCTCGCGGTGTCTGTGAAGGGTCATCCAACGTGGCTGGAAATTGTTAACAAAGTTCGAAGTTGCAGATCAACCAGCGGGCAGAACTTACCGGGAGCATAGGTCGAGGCGTAGGCACTGGACGACCCAGCTTCCTGACCATGACCATAATAAGCACGCCGACTCTCTTCCATGGCGCGCGTCATGTCTCCATCGCCATAGTAGTCTCCTTTGTCGTCTCCTCCATCCTCCCTATCTTCCTCCCCGTCGTCTTCTTCTTCACTTTCTTCATCTCCATACTCGCCCGGGGCTTCGAAACCGGCAGCACATACAGTTAGCTTTGGGCACTATACGCACTGATATGGGCTATACTATACCATTGGGGTCGTAGTTGTAAGGACCGCTTGCTGGAGCACCACCACTTGCGCTTACCGGTTCCATGCCTGACGAGTTATTTGCCGTATATCCATCTATAGTGTATGAGACGATATGCATATACTGCTACTATGAAGATACCACTTACCTTGGTCATGGTATGTGCTAGCGTCATGATTGGCAAATCCGCTATTGTAAGCCACCCCTTTCCCCTTGTCGTGATGATCATATGGGTATGATGATTGCGGTTCCTCATACGCGGGATAGCCACCCGTATACAAGTAGTCATTCCCGCCCGTGTTCTGTGCATAAGACGGTGCCACAGGCACCCCGTTAGGCGCGTACCCTGCTGGGCTGCCATAGGGTGGACCAGCAGTGGTGTATGCCGGCGGAGAAGATTGAAGGTCAAAGGCTAATCCCGGGTATCTTAGTTGCGAAATCTATCAAATTTGCCAGTAAATCTTACCTGCGTTTGGATCACTCACTGATCCTGAACCTCCGAGGTGGAAGCTTTCGAAGCCAGAACTGAGGTCATCAATGGGAAGAGGACTTGAACGAGGGGCGTAATTAGGTTGGTAATCAGATTGCATGTTTGAGCTCCATTGTGATGATGAGGCATTTCCTCCAGACCCCAAATGACTAGGCTCACCTGTAGGAGAAGTTGCCGTTAGCATCCTGTGTCCTGATCTGATGAGATTGAGCGGCAACTCACGGTGCTCCTTTCCGCCATGCTTGCTTTTCTCTTGCTTTCCGGGCATTGTAACATGGTCGCACGGTCTCGGACTTCAAGATCAGGTTCCCAGCTGGTTTGGCTAGATCAAATCAGCCTCAGATCTTTCCAAGCTGCGGGGAATGAATGTGGTGACTTGATCCAGCATACCTGTATACTTTGGTTCATCAACGAGTGGGTAAGCTAGTATACATGGTACGACGTAGAAGTGATGCAGAATTATACCAGTCCCAATTGGACGAGTATTGCATTCGTTCTCGTTTTCCCGTGACCCTAACAGGGGTGGTGACCTATTGGTTGGAAGAACTCCTCTTCAGTGCAGGCTTATGGGAGGGGGTTCAGGACAGCCAGAAAGCATCAGGGAAAAGAGGGTAAAGCAAGGGTTTCGAGGCCAGTATAACAACCATAGACAAGAGACGCCTCGGTCCACTGGCCAGCCCGAAAGGCTGCTGAATCTTGGGCGACTTCGAGAGCAGTAAGTTGCGTAAGCTAGATAGGCGAGGCACAACAGAACATCAGGTGACATTTGCCAGGGTGTATGAAATGAGAATGGCCACCATTCATTAAAGCGACACTTAGCCCGGCGGAATGGTCTTGACTTATAATGTTTTACCCCGATATACCAGGTGTAAATGGGAGTTTCAGAAGAAGAGCCAACCAGTCAATTAGAATGCGGGAAGGATGCGTCTGATGTGGGTGCATCAACAGGAATCCATTCCATCAAATTGAATCTGAGGCATGCATGTGTCAAGCCATGGGTGTTGTTAGTCTAGGCATAGATGCATCGATGCATTATGGTACGTGAGGTTTTGAAGAATGGGAAAAAAGGAACGATCAGTGCATGCAGCAGCAAGCAGCGGCGGCGGCGGCGCACGAGGTAACCTAACCTACTGCTACTGGGTTGATCCTGCCTGCCACCCACCCTTATCAATCAATCAGACCACCCCCCATTTCCGGGGTGCAAATGAGTTGAGGCTCTGCAAAGGTATATTGCCTTTGCGCTGTACACGTCGAGTACTTTCAAGTTTTGATGAAACATTGAAGGGAAAGCTAGGTGGTGCATGCTACCTAGTAGGTAGGAGATCAATTGGAGACACACCACAACAACAACATTACCTCATCAGTGCTGCTCCTTACCTACCTTACTTACTTTTCAGCGAGATTTCTATTCCATTGTCCGCCCCAGCTTTTGTCAGCAAGCTAGCCTGATCTTTTGGCCTGGCTTCAATGTTGTCCATCCCACACCGGCATTTCACAATATGATAGATCGCTTTATATCTGCCATCAATCTTGCAAGTACAGGTAGACCGGATATGCGTTTGGCAGCCCCCGTTGTACACCAGCCGGTTTCTCCATAATTTTCCTGTCAGACAAGTCGACTGGGCTGCTCACGTGCCTCCAATTCCTGTCCTTGATGACTGTTGCGACGTCGGCGCAAGACGCGATTGATGGCATCGTGAAGACTTTACAGTCAGATCGAGCGCCTAGCTTAGAACACCATGAACCGAAAATCAGCATCAACAACATGTCGTCTAGACACAGCGACGATCTCTCTGGCCTCGTGACTTCACCATCCCTTTGGGATGACCATAAAGTACCAAGCAGACCCCGTCGTGATCAACCCCATTCTCAAAAGAGCTCTGACATCGAGTCGCCATGCTCCTCCGACGAGGCCTTCCATCGAGTCGCCTCTACTCCGTTTCTGCCATCAGCATCCAGCGCCAACTTTGGGTATCTGGTCAAAAGATTGGCGACAGAAAGGAATCGAGTCCAACCTGCGCACACGACAAGACCCAGCCATCATCGAAATGTACCGATTCGTAGAATACTGCCAAAATGCCCGCCCACTGTCGCATTGGATACGTCCAGTCTGTCAGGGTCGCGGGTATCGTTGTCCGGGGTTGATAATCTTTCTGACGACCCGCTTGCTAACGGATCTACCCGAAAAACCTTCGGGCCACCGAGACCCACAAGCGACCCCAGTGATGCTGCACCTTACAATAACCCACCCCCAGCTCAACCACCGCTAAGGCTACAGACTCCACTAACCAAGCCCGGCTCTGGGACGGCATTCTCAAATCTCGACGCTAGAGACGAATACCAGGAGAACTCATCCTTTTCTGGAGAATCCGGGTCGGCCGAGGAGTTCGAGTCCAGCTTGAGTGGCAGCGGAAGCAACAGTGATGATGCAAAGTTCCGGCGCATCGCAGAACAGTGGTCTGAATTACGAGAGAGGCAACAGGCTTTGCACTCCACCTTCAGCAATATTGGAAGAGAACGGGAAGCACTCGGGGACGTTCGACAAATGAAGAACCAGGCCTACAATCAAGTCCGGTTCGCCATCAATACGATTTTGCGTGACCATCCCGAGCTCGATGATCTTTTTCGCGAAGCTGAGCGCGCAGATCTTAAGTGCCAACAAGTAGAAACAAACCTCGACACCCTGCTCGATGGTCTGGAAGAAGAACAGGTGCAGCTCGAGAACGAACAGCGCCGGTTTTTCACGGCCATTGCCCAAAGCGAACCCTCAACCGAGATCTCCATTTCTCATCCTGAATCCAGAACATCGCTTAGGGGTATACAAGCTGAGAGAGCCGAGATTTTACACCCCACAATACAGGCATACGATGAGGCACTTCAAGAACTTCAACTCGCTCAAGAATTCCGGACAAACCTTACTGTGCAGAAGAAGTTGCTGGATATGGAGGGCGAGTACATCGATGAAGGCAACAAGGAGTTCCTGCAGAAGTACGATGACCTTCAGCTACATGCTCATTATGACATAGCTCATTGGTCTCGAACCGTCAACGACCGTAGGATAGAGTGTCAGAAAGCAGCACTTTTTGGGCCGAACGCGTCTGATACCACGGCTGACATCCAATTGGCTAAGGCCTCGACTCCAACGCTTGCACATCCTGCGTTCCCACATCTACTGTCTAACCCAACACATTTAATTGATGAAGAGCTTCCTCAGACAGCAATGGCGGCCCTGCGCACAGCTACTTCTCTCCCACCAAAGACGACAGGCAAGAAACAGAGGGTAGAGGCCGCCAGTAAAGAATTCGGCATTGAGACGCTCTTTATCCCTGATAAAGACGAAGGGCGACAGGAGTACGTCAACAGATGGCTGCTCCATAAATTGCGCTTATCAGCAATGGAGGCAGAGCTCCTGGCTTCGACCTTCCAGACCAGACTCAAGATACTCGACTGGGGTCGATGGCAAAGAGACGTTCTTTTTCACTGGACTAGAGACGAGGCTGCAACCCAATCTATGCCTTTGTCCGAAGCACTTAGCGAGGATTACGGTATTCTCGGCATGGGGATACAGGATTTGTTACGACCTTCCACGCTATCACGACTTTCACGACTTTCCAGGCTCGGCGACCAAACTTCCGAAATGCAAGAGCACTCTACTGTACTAATATCACCCTCATCGGCCTGACCGAACTTTAGCACTTTTCTTTCATTGCAGTTTTCAGTCATGTACACAAATAATTTAGGATGACACATTGTTTTCTTTCACTATTATCTGGCGCGAGGTTGCTATGCATTCTCTCTGGGGTTATGGGTAGAGGTCATGTCCCATTTAGAACTGTATACCCTTTGAATTGAGCATCGGAGCTGGACGAGATTGGCTGATTGGTTTAAGTTATCTTACTTCCATTGTGTACAACATGTTCCGTATCAGGAACAGAATCTACTACAATATGTTACACCAAAACGCGAGAATACTCTAAGGCGTAAGGCAAACCCCGAGATGTTCGTGGCCGCCAATGATAGACAAAACAACATGCATCTTACCATCAACAATACGTAAGTGTTGCCGCGGGCCGAGCCTCACCCCACTTGTGGTTGCCCACGTTCGACATGCTGTGTGCTGTTTTCTGCTGACGGGATGATTTGCCTACCGATTGCCAGACCGGCTTCCCAGGATTACATGGGAGGTCTGGGGTGGCAGGTCTCATGGTTGCACGATGGCGGAAGCGATCAGCCATGTGAGGGGCGACAAGCCGTTGTACCTCGAGGTCCTGCCGGATCATTGTGTACGTTTGACCAGCTCGTTCATGATGCGGAGAGCAGGCCTGTCGTGCCCTCGATTCCCACATGCATGCTGATTGTAGGTTGCTGCGTGTGGGTGGGTCATTGGTCTTTTCTTTCCTCTTGCCGAGCTGTTCTTTTGTCCCCCTTTGTTTCTGGTGTCGATCCCACCCCGCGCTGCCGATTCAGACGGCATTACGGCAAATTAGGAGGAAGCATTGGGGAATTTGACCTCCGCCTTTTCTCTTGTGCATTTGTATGAGTCTCGACACGTACATATCCGAATGCACAGCTGACATTTGCTTTTCGTTTTCTTTTCTTTTCTTGACATCTGCCAAGCCCAGCCTTATGGCTTCCGTGCCCCAATCTCTTCGTTGTAAAATGTGCCATGCAGGTTTGGAAATTGCTATTTGTACGTGTGTAACCGGAGGACAGGTCGGAAGAGAAAGCACAAGCGCCGGTGTCCACGAGATGCCTGCCACATGTTCCCATCCAAACATGGCGCTAGGCCCTATATCATGCCTGACACTATTCTCGCCCGCCAATCACCCAGGCGTGACGCCCATCCCGACAAGGCTGGCTTCTATTGCGATGCGTAGATAGGCTCCTTCCTGGGAAGTCGGTGAGACAAGAAGAAGACTGGCCCTATGCCTGGCTGTCTTGTGTACCCAGAGAGAGGCAGAGATAGCACATAGCCCATGAAACGCCATGTTGTAAAGGAGGGCCACGAGGCAACAGGGACGTATCAGTAAAACACGTCGGGCCCGGCCTGCGGTATAGAGGGACCGGGGTAAACATTCTACAAACCCCCACCCTCCTCAAGTTGTTCACCGTTTGATTGCTTCTTTTGGGCTTCCTCGCTTAAAGATTATAGCCTGGCATCCCACAAAGTATATTGCGTTGCTGACAGCAGAAACTCATGCTGACCTAACGAATCGGGGAACACGGACTGTTGGTTCCTTTGCATTAATACTAGGTATATACCCCGGATAAGGGAGCTGGGATCGTCTGAGTCACATTAGATGAATGAAGAGGGAGGGGGAGGGTCAGAAGGAGGGGGGAGAGGAGAAGCACAACTGTGGGCGACAGCAGAGCCTCAAGATCGCAGCTGTGCTGCGCTGCGCTGTGATGCTGTTGGGGGAGGGAGCTGGTCCCCAGTTCTCATGGGATTTGCGAAAACACCAGATTTCGGTCGTGGATTCTCTCCCCATAGTATGGGGTCAAATAGAAATCTGATACCTCATTCTCCTTTTTTTTTTTTTTTTTTTTTTTTTTTGCAATCAATCAATCTGTTTGTTACTGCAAGGTACGCGCATGCACAGTTACGGGGACACCCGCTCGCCCGGGTTTGTCAGTTGGTCATTTTTCTTTTCCATTTAAGAGTTTTTCCGTGCATGAAAAGAAGCATTCCCCCCAAGGTGCAAGTGCAGGGTTGAGTCGCCCGGCTTGTATGTGACGATTGGTCTTTGGTGGCAGGCCAGGCAAACACTTTTTTTCTGACGTGGGTTAGGCGTACCCTAATAATAGTATAAATCGACCTCAGCCCAGTTCGGAGCTGCCAGAAGGGGCGCGCTGTTGGCTCGTATTTCAGGACTTCGTGTTCCTACAGAAACGAAGAATTTGATGTCGCTCGGGCATCGTCGACTCTTCGCAGAGGAGTTTCACTCGTCGCCAATGTATTGTTCCTCCAGACCGATCGAGGCTCTACCAACTCCTCTACTGTGCGCACATGGCGCTGCGAGGCACTGTCCCGTCTTTTTAGGGGCGAGCTAGCTATGAGTCAAGGGGGGTCGAGGCCCAAAACCAGGGGATCTCGAGGCAGCAGCCATTCGGCGGGCGGCCAACATCGCCATTTCGATCAGGACTCTCACCTCAGCTTTTGCTCCTGATTGGACTGAATCACACCTGTGTCTCGATGTCGGGCGCATAAGGGCGCGGTGGCCTCGTAAGGCGTCTCGGTCCCCACCGCCTCGGAGGAATTACGCAGCCAGGATGACGATAACCAACACCGCACAAAAAGGGCCTCTTTCCGTACGAGGCGAGGCCCTTTACCAAAGTACAAGCAAATGATGATTTTCTCCATGGTCGCAGCATGTGCATGCCATTGCCAAACACTCGACTTCCGGCCCAACAAGTTGGTTTAGTAGATCCATGCTTAGCCAAAAAGGAAAATGGAAGCAGAATGGACCGAGGGCGGACACAGTGCATTTGACTTCTCGCTGGAAGAAAGCACTACACCCGCCACCATAGGCCTATACAGTCCCCATGCTGTTATTTCCAGCTATTATATGTTGCCAGCAATGACCCCCGAGCCCCTGGATTGAAGCTGCCCCGCGACTTGGCGTAGCGTTGCATGTCGCGTAAACGTCGACCCTTCTCTTCCAATTTTGGTAGTTGACCTTGGTTGATTGGCTGTAGACTGTGTTTGGGCTCATGTGTGTCTGTAAGATGGTTGTATCAAGGTTACCTCATTTCAAGATTGCTAGTGACCTGAGCTTTAAACGTCATGGTTGATAATATTCGTGGAATGCAATCAGTGGAAGCACCCCCTATTCATCTGTATAGCAATGCATTTAGCATCCAAGAAATGAATTTGATATTTGATCGAGTTCACTTCGTATTAAGGTACCCCATGTGTCTGAGACTTCGAGAAAGAGACTTCGAGAAATAGTCGGTGGACTAGAGGTCAAACGTGGCAGTAGTCAAAGCCAGTACTGGTCATAAGGGAGACCAGGCATTAGAAAGTAGATACGTGGTCTTCCTGCGTTATGGTCAATCGTATGGACATATTTGCTAAAAACACAAACGCATTTTCATGGCCAACCTTGACGTTAGGTAAGTAGCCATCGGCAACCAACTGAGCCAGGTGGACTTATCAGAGGTTGAGAGAGGAATGCACATTTCCGACCAAGCTGCCTGCCGTCTCTGCTGGTGACATCTCCCATTCGCTGCTCCACCGGCCTTCACGATAGTATCGCTCAAGGTGCTATTTGTGGTATGGCTGAGCTGGCATCTGTCCAAGGTTGGAAACAGACCAGCAACAACAGTATTCGAGTGACTGTCACCATAGTATCAAGATCATGGGAATATCACGACCCTGTTACCATCCGCGAGACAATTTGGACCTCAGGCGGGCTGTTCTTGGGCGCACGTATCCAGTTTCAAAGGGTGAAATGCAGACATTTCGTCTTGGTAGTTGGAAAACCGGGGCCGCCCTCTCCCCCCTATCTATTACGAGACGAAGTACCGCCCTTGATATGTACCAGTCAAGATCTACAGCGCACACAGAAACAAAAAAGAAATACGATATATAACTACTTACAAGAATACTTTCCACCGGCTTGAGTATGTAGAACGCCAAGAGTTAGCAGTGATTCCGAGCATTGCGTCTGTCTACCAGCCGACCAATAAAGAGGGTATGAGGGTATGACAGGGGAGATCAATATTGACACTGGTCTGGTTAGCCAATCAGGTATGAGACCAAACCCTCATGATGCAGTCCGCCAGTGTAGATTTCGACTGATGCTGCAAAGAGCCGTCGTATGTGGTCCATATTCCTGCCTTACGTCGGTCGGTTGCGCCGTGCCCTACTATTCGAATTCAAACAGCAGCACGTTGCGCAGGCTATACGCGGTTTCAGGCGAAGGGCATGGGACGGTCATTTACGTAACGATTCGAACCTCCGTACATAAGGCAGCCCAATCTTTTATGGCCGGATAGGATACATGTGTACGTCAGGTGGGTTGCGGGCACGACCGGGGACAAGGTTCCAATGTGTATACAATTACACAGCAATACGTAAAGAGAGGGACATACCAACATAGAGCTTTCGAAAAGATGGGCAAATGCAGGCAGTTCAAGGCCCGATAGTATGGTCCTGCGATGATACCATGCGTCTGACATATTATGGAGTTGGTGCCTTGCATCGAAGGATTCGAACATCGCGCAGCCCCTATTCATGTAACAAGTTCAGCCTTTTAATAAAGTGTTCATTGCAACGTTCGTATTTCGCGTGATAGTCTAGAAGGCAGACGGCTCGACGTCTTCTCGTCGAGACCTGGTCTGCCGGGTAGCCCCTCCACCTCAGATGAATGGTATGTTCACATTTCACTCGTAGTGTTGCGTCGGCCGCCCGACATATTACCCCAGCCTGTGCCATCAAAAAAAGACGCTCGGAACTTTTGATTTGGGAGCCGCGAACTTAATTTTTTATTCGCAAATTGCATGCCAGAACCCTGACCCATGCTTGAGAATGACCGCCTTGACACCAGCCGGAAAAGCAATACATCCCCATATCCGTATCTCGCCTATCTAACCAACCCCAGATCACCAATCGCTTATGCGGAGGTGATAGCCTTGCGGCGGGCAGCACCGCGCTGTCTGCTGCTCAGGTGGAGATCACGGTCAACCTGGGCCTTCTGGACGACCTCGTCACCCTCGGTAAGGATCAGCTCGATGTGGCAGGGGTTCGACATGTAGGGGTTAATCTAAGATAAAAATCAGCTGATGCTTCTTTGATCGGTGATGAACAATACGTACGCGACCGTGGGCACGGTATGTGCGGCGGCGCTGCTTGGGGGCCTGGTTGACCTGGATGTGCTTGACGATCAGGTTGGAGGTATCGAGACCCTTGGAGTCGGCGTTGGACTCGGCGTTCTTCAGGAGACCGAGGAGGAACTCGGCGGACTTTACGGGCCAGCGGGCACGCGAGACACCAAACTGCTTGCCTATTTGGGTACCTTTGTTAGCACTGACGCTCTCTTATGTATCGCAGAGATTGACCCGGTTGATTGAAGGTTCCAGGCATGTGGTCCCTCCAACGCAGCCAAAGTCTTCGCGTTGGTGGTTTTTCGTACCTTGAGCGGTTCGGCCAGTGCTGCCGGCGTATCGGCGCATGGGGACAGCCTCCTTGTGCTCCTGGACGTTCTCGAGGAAGGTGACGGCGCGGGCCAACTTCCAGCCGTTGATGGCCTGGGCGGTCTCACGAGTGTTCTTGAAAGACACACGGAGGTACTGGCCGCGGGCGCGAGCCGACTTGGCGGGCGCAATCTCGGTGGCGGCGTATCGAACCTATTTTACCAAAGAGGCCCAGTTAGCCTCGAATCTCCCCATGGCAGAAAAAATCGTCGAAGTCGAATTCCTCCCCCGTGACGTCTCCCACCCGGTCCGTATTTTTTCGTAGCATTGATACATCAAAATTTCCAAGCCGCGAGAGAGACGTCGTTTCGGGGGAGGCAAGACGAGAAATCGATCGATATCAGACTTTCACGTACCATCTTGGCTGTAGGTTAGTGTGGAGATGGATTCGAGTTGTTGTCGTCGAAAATGGTTCTCGGATCTGGGGAGATTTTCTTGTCAGTCCACAACGAAATGTTCCTTCCAGCATGAATCTTTTCGCGGGCTGTCAATCCGCTAGGGCAAGCGTAATCCGTGTGCAGTGGGACCCACTCCTGCACCAGTTGGGATTGTCGGTGTGTGGGTTAATCCGGCCGACGGTAGGGTTTTGCAACCCTAGTAAACTCAACAAGCCCAAATTGACAACCGTAGTCGACTAGATGAAACAGGACGAGAGGAACAACTTACAGATGCGTATAGATCGTGTATGTTGATGTGAGTGTCACAATTGCTATTGCCTCTGAAACAGCAGAGAATTGAGGACTTTTCTCTGATATCTGGAGAAAGAATTGCTGATTGGTTGCAGGCAAGGTCGGAAAGTACCCCACTTCCGGATCAAAGCTACGCCGCGATAAGCTGATAGCTACTCGTTAGGCTGGAAATTTTTCTGTTTGAGATAAGCTTTTAGAGCTCCAGTGCAGGTTTTCTAAGGGCCCCCAGCAGCTCAGGAAATTTTTACGAAGGCAGAGTTACTCTCTTTGCAATTGCCCCGCGACATCATTCTCGACACATTACCCAACGACCGACATCGTTTGACTATATTTCACATATCCTAACTACTCATCAACAATGGGTTTCGCACCACGAGGTCGGGGTGGTGATCGCGGTGGACGAGGCGCTCCCCGTGGAGGCAGTCGCGGCGGCTTTGGTGACCGCGGTGGTCGTGGAGGCTTTGGCGACCGCGGTGGACGCGGTGGTGCTCGTGGAGGCCGTGGCGGCTTTGGCGATCGCGGTGGACGTGGTGGTCCTCGCGGTGGTGCGCGTGGTCGCGGTGGTGACCGTGGCGGCCGTGGTGGTGCGCGCGGTGGCGCCGCTAAGGTGGTTGTGTAAGTCTACCAGCATCGCATTAGACGAATTCGTGACAATCGGTTGCTAACATCTCAACAGTGAGCCTCACAGACACGAAGGTATCTTCGTCAGCCGCGGCAAGGAGGATCATCGTAAGTAAAACCCAAACACTTAAGCCTCGGCTCTAAGCTGGACTTAAAAACCAAGTCCAAGTCTTAGAGATGGGAACATCCTCAACTCAAGCCGAGACTACTTTACCAGAGGCCTTGACTAATCACTCGCGCTGCAGTTCTTACCCGGAGTGTTGCCCCTGGCCTGGAGGTGTACGGAGAGAAGCGAATCTCAGTCGATGATACCAGCAAGGATGCCGATGGCGCTCCCGTCTCAACGAAGGTTGAGTACCGTGTGTGGAACCCTTTCCGAAGCAAGCTTGCTGCTGGTGTTATTGGTGGTATCGACAACATTTACGTACGTATCAGAACCTCGACTGGCTATACCACAATGTGCTGACCGATTTACATAGATGAAACCCGGAAGCCGTGTTCTCTACCTTGGTGCCGCCTCTGGTACTTCCGTATCCCACGTTTCTGATTTGGTCGGCCCCAGCGGAAACGTCTACGCTGTCGAGTTCTCCCACCGCAGTGGACGTGATCTCGTCAACATGGCTCAGAGCCGAACCAACGTTATTCCTATCGTCGAAGACGCCAGACACCCCCTCCGTTACAGAATGCTCGTCCCCATGGTCGACTGCATCTTCGCCGATGTTGCTCAGCCTGATCAGGCCCGTATTGTCGCCCTCAACGCCCACATGTTCCTGAAGGTTGGCGGTGGTGTTGTTATCTCCATCAAGGCCAACTGTATCGACAGCACTGCTGCCCCCGAGGCTGTCTTTGCCCAGGAGGTCCAGAAGCTGCGCGCAGAGCACATCAAGCCCCAAGAACAACTCACTCTCGGTATGTGAAACCTGCATCATCTCTATCGATCCTGACTCGACTAACAAATTATTAGAACCTTACGAGCGTGACCATTGTATTGTCATTGGACAGTACCAGGGCAACCAAGCGAAATAAGGGATAGTAGAATACCGGGGTTGGTTATGTTGCCTGAATTACTATCACGTGTGTGACACTCACGACTGCTGCATGGGGCTACCATGATGCATCGGCGAAAACGGCGTTTTGGGAAAATGGCTTTGCTTTTTATCATGTCTTCTGTACAGCATCTAATGGTACGGCGTCACGAACTGGTTGATACCATACGTAAACATCATGTCCCTTGAAGTCGGTCTACTTACGAGATTGGCGACCGATAGAAATGTAAGCTGTGATCTATTTTACTCATATATATTGCATGTGTGATGTGGCCGTCGTGCTGTGTTGTCTGTATGTTTCCCCTTTCCCAGGACCACTTTAGATCGTGTGCGATCAAGCTTGCTTTCGAGAGGATTGAATGTAGTAGCGAGCGCTAGTATCAAACAATGGCGCACGTTATGTCACCTTTGTGTGGTAAATGATGTCTGGAGGAAATAACAATGCGGGTATCAGTAGCTCACTGACAAGTCATGGACGATTAGGGGCGGTCTCTTACTTTCTCATATCTTGCTTAGGTCATGCATAGAACCTCGCGTTTGTATTCGTATTTCAATCAATCAACCACCTAAACAAACAAACAAAGTTAGTTTCAAAACACAAAACAAAGTTTAGTATCGACCTCGATACTTGCTCGACACTTCCGGCGAGATTTCTTCCATTTGCGACCTCCAGTTGCCTACTCCCGTTGATGGGGCACTGGTCATGCCTGCCAAAGTGCTGAACGGTGAGGTGGCGCTGAGGTTCTCCACCACGCCGCTAGAGGAGGATGATGAGGATGAGTAGGACGGATTGGTGGTAATGCCTTGGGTTGCGAACATACCGATTGGTGGACCCCCGTCGGTGACTGCGAAGCCAGAGCCGCGCCTTGGTGCTTGGAAAGGGTCGGGTCCGACCACCATGGAGCCAGAGCTGCGAGTTGGTAGTACTGGTGCAGCTGGCGCAACTGGCGCTTGGAAGGGGTCGGGTTCGAGCGCCATGGGCTGAGGCTGAGGCTGATGCTGGTACGGGTCCGCCGTCTGCCCATTGACCGTCTCTTCTTCCGATCCCTCCTGTGAAGATACCTCGGGGTCGTGCCACGAAGGTGCGGCGGGGATGCCACCGCCCGTCACGCTGCTGCCGGGGAGTATACCTTGAACACCGGCTGGGTGTCCTGAGTACGCCCCATACCCGTCGTATTCGCCGTATCCCACGTATCTTCTTCCCTGGGGAGCGCCCGGGTACTCGGTCGGAAGGAGTTCGCCGCCAGCGTCGTTGTAGCGACTCCTACTATCGCCCTGACGGGGGTTATGATACTGCTGCTGCTGAGGCACAAATACCACCCTGATCTCGGGCTCCGGCTGCCAGTCCATCTCTTCATCCGCCTCGCCCCCAAATGGCACGCCGACCTCCTTGCTCCACTCGGCCAGGGTCGCCGTCACGGCCTTGATCTGGTTGTGGAGGGCGTTGCGCAGCCGCACGTTGGCTTTGCGCACGGCGCGGCAGTCGTTGCAGCCGTATTGGTCTTTGTGTTGCAGATGCCGTTGGTGGGCTTGCTGCTGCTGCTGTTGCTGTTGTAGAATTTGCTGGCGCCGTTGTTGGAAGGGAATTTGGTTGAAGTTGGACGGCTGATGGAGAAAGGGGTTACGGACGTTCTGGTTGTTGTTGTTGTTGTTCCGGAGGCGGCGGGTGCTCTGCTGCTGCTGGTGATGGTGAATGATTTGTTCAAGGGGGTCGTACAACACCGGCGGCTGATCATCGATAAGATCGTCTTCCAAATCGGCGTAGAGCTCTTCCACCTCATCTGGGGGGGATTTGCTCTGGCCGCCGGTTGTCCTGCCACTGCCCTCTTCTATTTAGAGTTCGGCCCCGACCCCCGTCTCGGTCATTCCAAGCATCTTGCATGATGATGTTGTTGTTGTTGTTGGGTTGGTTGAAGCGATTCTGGCCACGGCCCCTCCGACCTCGGCCTCGGTTTCGGCCCATCTTGTGTCTCTTTTACCTGGTGTCTGCTCTTGAAGTATCGTGTTTCGTGTTGAACCTCTTGAGGGATGGAGCTATTGACGCGTTGGAGGATCTTGTTGTAGGAGGTATCGAACTCACTATGAACATGTGGTAGAGCAACAGAGAAGTATTCCCAGAGTCCCGGAGAATACAGGAGGTCGGTAGGGGGGCATACCGACTTAAATATAAGGCCAAAGATGGAATGCCCCCCAGAATGAGACCGAAAACACAGGCATGGGTAGTATAAACAGTGTGAAAGATCTTTATACATCTTGACCGTTCTACCGACCTCACTGAAGTTGTTTGGAGGATTGATTCAGTTTTAAGAGACCCTGGGCCAGTCCTGGTGTTTAGAACCAGGGGCTATGAATGGACTGAGAACAAAGGGGTTGTTATGTAAAAAGGGCTGTAACACAGCAATGGGGTTTCTTTGATCATAACCTGTTGGATATCACTGGAAAGTTGTTTGGGTGGACGATCACAAGCAGGTCTTCGGCCTTCATGTTGGAAGACTGGTCCGGGATTGAATCTAGGTTGCCCATACGGCAGAGAATCTTGTTTCACCAAGTGATCTGACGACGTCAATGGACAAATTTGTCTCTATTCACTGACACCATACGTCCTCACTATACACAGCGTCATCGCATGAACAGAGGGCATACATTCCTTGACCTTTATGTATGCATTTGTCCCGCAGGGCCGTTCTATGAGCGGGATCATGGCACTCTGGTGCAGGAGACCGAGGATATCAGATCTGATTTCCTATCTTACTTATACTGTTGAAGAACTCCCTGTGCTCACAGATGTTTACAAGTTCGGACAATGAAGGTTGTGTGTGGCTGACTATCCTGGAGCACGACAAAGGCATTGTACACAAGCCCTTCGTTGAGAGTTAAAGTCGGGGCGCTAACTGCATGTACAAGTATACCTAGGCATGGCGCCCGGGCAAACCCGTTAATTGTATCTGTTCAGCCCCCAGAGCAGCTGAAATCGAGCAGTTTCACTTGCATCATGACAGATAAAGTTCATGTAAAACGATAGAGGGGTAAGCAATCCATCTCGTACACCCAGAAATGTGCAAGACTTCCAGTAGAATAACAACTGGGCGTGTTTCAGTCAACAAGTCAGGCTTACTCATCATTGGAGTGCAAGCAGAGGATTTCTTGCTCTACCTATACTTCAACCAGAGACGACTCTCCGCCTGTACTGCACTATGCAACAGGAAACACGAACCTGGAGTCAGCCGCTGCCAAACTCAAGTGCCACAGTTTCATCACTAGGCATGGCTCAATCCTTCAAATAAGGCAAGGCAATTGGAATGGTCACGCGGCACGGCATTGGCTGAGCTGCTCTACCTCGCCCCGAGAAGATTATGCACTTGCTGAAGAAGAAAAAGCAAGAGAACAATGCTGAGACATGCATATTGTTCACCTGAAAGTTGTGGTTGTTTCTTGGTCAGTAAGATGATTCAGAGATCTCACACATAGAGTCGTCTCGGGCGGTGGAGATGACATCAAATTATACTAGCCTACCTGTCAGTATTTTTAGATGCATGTATACGATAATAGTTAGTTAGGTAATTATTCATTTCAAAGATTTTGGCCAAAGTGCAACTTCGAAAGAACTTGACAGGGTAGATCCAATGCCGGAATGGGGTTGGTAACAGATTGCTTTGACATTTGCTGACTGTACAGGTTACCTGAGTAGGTACATGTAGGTATTCATTCATCCATTGCATTTGAGCATCCATGGACGAATTTCCATATGCAAAAGTATGTATTGATGGGCCCAGATGGAGACGCCGCAGTAGAAGCCGGAGGATTTATTTTGTTCATTGACAAAACGTGGCGACCAGGATTAGATATCCGTGGTTCCAATCAAAAGACTTCGACTTTACTTCAGATGAGGGGCTGCTCCAAAATGCCATGCCATGCCCCACCCACGCTTCCCTCTTTCTTGCTGCTACCTGATCCAGGAACATGAATGTTGGACATGAACTACCGATCCTGCTTCATTCGAAAACATACTGCACATAGTCTTCTCCTCCTTACATCAATCATTCGATGCTGCCAAACAGTTTGTGTTGTATTCACTTTGTTCCTATGGATACATGCATAACCCATGCGGCGGCGTAAATTCTTCGCGTACGGATAGTACTGGCTTGACACTGCATGCGGCCTCAACTGTTTCCTAGCTCATTACATCCTGGAAGCCTGTTAAAATGCTCCTCATACCACGAGGCGAGGCACGAACCCGTCCTATCAAGTCAACCATATCCTGCCCATGATATGATTGCAGACCCTGTTTGCCAGAAGCCATGACATATTACAGTGACACAGCGCGTTCAACCATTACCGGGTACAGTGATCCTAGACCATCGAGCTGCTGCTTCGCATTGCAACTATCGTCGTCGAGGTGCCCAAGTGAGCGAGTGGTGACGAGCCTGCATAGGTATACTGGTTCTACTGGTTCTCAAGAGACCTTCATCTTGAGGAAATTCTCCCCAACCCCTGCTTTCAGTGTTGCATGGTGGTTTCTCCAGTGACCCCCTTGCTCCGCATTCTTGGCAAATTGGGGTATGTTCAGGGTGTTTTTGTACTATCGCGGCATTGGTACAATACGTCCTTGCCCCAGTCCCTGCTTAGCCCTCGTTCTCATTGGTATACTTACAGAAATACTCGGGTACTGCGGTCTACCTCAACCTTGACTGATAGGTTAGGTAGCTGGGTTCGCAAGATCCAGGTCACGCACTCCTCGCCCAGTTTATTATCCAATACGGCAGACGCATGGCATATCCTTGCTCGATACCATGTCTAACACAGACTGCTTTCGCCTGCTAGTGCAGCTTCTCAGGTTTCAATCCCACCCACAAAGCACTTTCTCATAGCTCGAGTGGGTGGTTGTTTGCGCGCATCATTCTCCTACCTCTGGTAATCTCGTATGCCTCCTAGAGCGGCAGGGCCTCGATGCGCTTATTCAGAGCCATTAGGATGACAGCGTTGTGTGACACCCCTGCGACGAGCTACATATAACAATCCTTCCTCTGCCGGCTCCGCACTCTTACCGCACTTCAGTAGATCCTCTGTGTATTTCCAGCCATATATGCCTGTCCTCTCAACCGCTTTCATACGCTGAACAGCACTGTTTGTTCCTTTATCAGACTTCCTATGTCATGAGCCAATGGTCTTAAATAGCCCATTGGTGCCGTTTTTGTTGGACGGCATCGACATATCACGCCGTTGCGACTAAGCCGCTCGAATTACTTCTCTGGCCCTCAAATACGTGACCGGATGAACGACATATCGACGAATATCGACTAGTCGTCTCACGGGATACTTCGGACTTGATGTGTACATCACGTCAACACATCTTTCTTTCCTCAGCGGCTGATTGTTCTCACGATAACCGGCCCACAGTTCAGCAATGGCAACCAGCCCGGACTCGCTCAGCATTGGAAAGCTCGATGCTATCACTATTATTGAGAGAACATGTTCCATCTTCTCGCTGCTAGGATGTCTCTTCATCATTATAAGTTTCAGTTGTTCCAAGGTGTTTCACAAGCCGATTAACAGGCTGGTTTTCTATGCATCATTCGGCAATATGATGAGCAACATAGGCACTCTCATGGCAAGGTCATATGTAAACGACATCGATGCATTCGGTTGCCAATTTCAAGCCTTTTTGATCCAGATGTGAGTTGTCCGCCACCTAGTGACCTCAACGTCGATCGCGGACTTACACCCAAGCCACAGGTTCCTTCCCGCCGACGCTTTATGGACTCTGGCCATGGCCATCAACGTATACCTGACGTTTTATTTCAAATTTGATGCCATGCGCCTGCGGAGGATGGAGATCTGGTATTTTCTGTTCTGCTACGGAATACCATTTGCCCCGGCTCTTACATATATCTTCATCACCAACAAAGACAGCGGTCGAATGTATGGGAATGCCACTTTGTGGTGTTGGGTTTCGAACAAGTGGGATGTCTTTCGTATCGCAACATTCTACGGCCCTGTTTGGTACGTTATTCAGCACCATCCGTTCTTCCTCTGTTGGCCATAATCTCATCAAATATAGGGTTGTCATTTCGGTTACATTCTTCATCTACCTCAGAGCTGGCGGCGAAATATACAAAAAGCGCAAGCAACTACGCAACTTCAGCAGCAACGCAACACAAGACCCCGAGCCTCTAACTATGGACGATCCATTTTCCACCAAGACAACCGAGGTCACAGTCACGTTGGAGGATACTCTGGAGACCATCGGGCTTTCTACACTCAAGAACGGCAAGTCTGAAGCATCTCGAACAATGCCTGCCGCTTACTCCGTCACTATTACGTCGGATCGAAACAAACGCCACTCTCAAATTGAGTCTTCATCCCCGCCAGAACAGTCCAGCCAGGCCAATGTGAGAATTGCTGCACCTCCGACGCGCCAGGGAGGAGGAGGAGCAGCGGCCCAGAAACGAAGAGCAAACTTTGAGATCAACAGCGCCACATGGTCTTACGCGAAATGTGCCATCCTCTTCTTCACGGCTTTGCTCATCACCTGGATCCCGTCATCGGCCAACCGTGTCTACAGTCTTGTTCATCCTGGGGAGATCTCTTTCCCATTGGAGATTATGAGTGCCCTAGTCTTGCCTTTACAGGGGTTTTGGAACGCCCTGATATATATCGTCACTTCATGGTCTGGCTGCAAGATGTTTCTCTCAGACGTCTTTCAGCGATCGGAGCCCTCAGAACCCAACCACTTCGTCAGCGAGTTTCACGACCGGCGGAAAGGGGGATTCAGGCGCTCTGCCCGAAACGTCCATAAAGGCGGCGCCGAGAGCGAAAGCATGACCGAGCTTGCCGGTGACAGTCGACCCGGTTCAAATGAGGAACCGAAGCATGGCACAAGTATGATTTAACGAAAAATACAGTGTTTCGATAACTTAGGCGTCATCAAAAATACAGCGGGGGAGTTATTGGAGTCGTACGGGAAATTCTCATTTCGCACTCTATAAATCGGGGCTCTTTTTTGTCTTTCACAATATTCTTCTACTACCCATGTAGTGTATCAGTTCTCCAATCGGCTGCAAAGGTTAGGTGGGATTTGGTATATGTCGTCTGCAAAGATACCTAAGCGGGTGTTGGAAGAGAAGCCAATCACCCAGCAAATACAAGTACATACGTACATAGATTCGTTGTTGATAGTACCTATAAGTGAACACCTAGGCATAATGTGTAATGATAATCGCCGGACAGGTTTCTTTCCCCAGGGAGAAGTAGGTTACTAAACATCAGCGTGTCATTATTGGTCATGTAGCTACGCACTATCGGGCTAAGCGAAATATCCCCTTTCCCGCAGCGTTGGGTCAGGGCTTCTTGGCCTGTTCACCGATAAGACCAAGGGGGCAGCCCGCCACCAAATCTCACTGCTCGGGCCCCTTCAATTCTTTCGGCTTGTCCGATAGTTGGATGCATACCTAGGTGTGGTGACATAGCCTCTTCGCAATGCAAGGAATGGTAAACATGGTTTTCATATTCTCTTCTGAATCAGCCTGTTCGTCTTTGCATCGAAAAGCTGTCGCCCAATTTCACGGTCCGGGTCTTGACGTATGGTTTTCTGCTGTGCTGTACGAGACCGCATGAAGGCCGTAAGCACTGAGCGGCTGCCCGCATGGCCCTTTCGTTGCCGGCCTCTTGAGTGGATGTTGACATTTTCTAGCGAGGACGTTCAGGTATGGACTTACATATGCACGGGCTGTACGGGATGTCCGTGATGTGCAAGACCATGCTGCAATATGCTTACCTTTGAATCATGTAAGAGCTACTGATGCATCATCGTCCATTGTCATCGCTGACATAGCGTGGGAGAGTTCCAGGTTCATGGGGTAAAAGGAAAGCAAATACCTAAAGTGATTGTCGGTTGCCACACCCACCCTCTCACACTCTCTCGCGCCGATATGCACGTTGCTGCAAGTAACCACACATTTCATCTATCTTTCATTTATCTTCCGTCTGCTTTCCCCTGCCGATGGATGGAAGCTGCCTTCTAGCCGGTTTTCCGGATCTGCCCTCTCAGGGACCGATCCCGAGTCTCTGTGCTGGGTAGAGTAATCACGTCGCCCGTGGGTTTCGAAACACGTACAGTCCTTCCTCTATTACCTGGACTTGACGTGCTTGCTTCGCTTGCGTCTTTGGCTTCATCTTCTTGCCCTCCCCTATTGCGGACTTTTCCCGCTGCTGACGGACCCGCGGGATACTACGTGAGACTGGGAGGATCGACATGCGCGCACTAAAACAAGTTACGTCTTACACCCTCCATCCTTTCTCAATCACACGGCAGCTTTAGTGGTGACGGGCGACGTCGAGTCGTTTTTCTGCACTTTCGCGCGGCGAATTAGTGATGCAATGCAATTCGCCATGGAATATGACACCGCCCATTCTCCGGTCTTTGTGGGTGTTGCAATGGAACAAGAGACAGACCATCGCTGCAGCAAAAAGGGAGAGAACTGCGATCAAGTACGTGTGACGACTGACGTAGAACTGCGATGATGGACACTTCGGGCGGCAGCCATTGGTCGTATGACAGCTGCATCAAAGGGTTTCACCCGGACGGATTAGCCACTCACCGCACTTGCAGTCGCCGTGGGCGGTTGTGCCCGCCACTGTCATCATGCAAACCGGGTAGGCGATGGACGGAAAAGATGACACACTCTTGGCCTCTCTCTCTCTCTCCCTCTCTGCCTGCCCATTGACGAGATGGGTCATTCGTTTCCTGCTGTCGTCACCCGGGGTAACATGGCATTGTGTCCACTAGGAAACAAAAGACTTGATACGCCGGTCAGAGATTGGAATATGGCCTTGGCCTGACTCCACCCCCATCAGAAACTGGCTGAAAATGACAAGAAAGCTTCTTGCGAGTGTGAGTGGAGTGTGTTCGCATTTTCCATCTTCCCCGGTGCTTGGCTGTAATCCGGGGAACCCCAAAAACATGAGCTTACCTACATGTACATAGTAGTGTTAGCAGCAGCTGAATAGGGGTTTTTTGAGTTTGAAGCTTGCGTTTACCTCTACCAGTATTGCATATCCTTACCTGACTGGCCGATTCTAGAAATGCTCCAATTTGCCCAGTACCCCGAATGCAATTCCATTGCCAGGCAAGAGCAGATCGCTCAATTGCCGACATGGCCCTTGTAAATCTTGACAAGCCTTTGCGCGAGGGAAAACATAAAGGGCCGAAATTGGGAGCAGCACTCTTACAGCAGGATCTGCTTCCCGATGATGGGTTCTTGGGAACGGGGGAAAACGAATGGTTCCCAGCGCTCTGGGTCGATGGATTCTCCAGTATCTCAGGCTCGCCGGCTCTGACTGCCAAGTTCTGGCCCAGTCTTTTTTTCTTCGTACCCCATGTTTTCCCCCGCAGTGGGCACCAAGTCGATAATGTTTCGGTTTCTGGTGACTAAACTCCTACTTGGGCTGTTCTCAGGAACGATGGCTATTGAGCATACTAATAGAAGAAAGAAATATCGATATACTTCCTGCTACTACTTTGAACTTCGCCACACGCCCATCACAGGTTATGCGTAGTAGTCGAAACCAGACGAGTTGTTCGCTTTTCTACGCCAACGAGCCCACAATTTCTTTGCTGACTACCCACTTACATATCATCACACCCGAATTAGCGATTATCTACAATTGATGCGCACACTTCCGGCCCTAGTGAGTAGTACTTTATCGAATTCCGGCGTATCTACCACGCAGCTTTACCCTTGAGCCTCTCCACCCATCCAGAGGGTCGTTAAACCGCAAAGTATGTGCGATAGGCACGTACATTCTACGGAGTCCGCGGCGTGTTTTCTCCTCGACGACCTGTTTCAACGGGTACCTCGGGGCCGATATGGATTTTGGCGATATGATGTCAATGTTGGGTAAAAAGGGTTGACGCAGCTGTTCGCAGTCCCATAGCCAGAAGGACCTTGACGGTAATTTGAATACGCACTGGCTCGCATTCCACCTCGCCTGGCTGATTAGCCACGCCGTATCCCTGGAGCACATAGGCCCCTCTAGAAGACGTTCTGTGTGCACAGCCGGGATTCGCTTGTGCTTCCGAACAAATCGGACCGCCCTACCAACTGCGGTGTCCTTTGGCCTAATAGATCTCTCGCCCTGGCAAACACCTAGGTGTACCGAGGCGGCACACCCGTGAAAAATTGTCCACTAGAGCCGCGCAGGGCTGGAACCAATACCGGGCATGCAAGGGCCGCTCGCGCTCAATGCGAAAAAGAGTTTCTAGCAAACGAGGGAGACTATTTTGTGTGTATTTTGGGGGTTTGTTTGCACATGGTAGATGGCGCGGGCTCTGGAGCCGGGTTTGCAGTTGTTGTCTGAACAAGAGCAATAACAGGGCCCGGGTTCTGGCCCGACGAGCAAGGAGGCCCAGAGAGGCTCAAGGCCGTTCCTTTTGCTCGACCGTCGATGTAACCTTTCCCGCAGAAGCGAGACGAGGGTGACCAAGACACTCGAAGTACCTACAAGGGGTCTCAAAGTATTATCTTTTCTTCTTCTTGGTTTTCTTTTCTTTTTGCCGTTGAAGGTGCCGTTGCCGCCGAACTCCTGTGACCGGGCCGCTGCGCTATGCCTTGGGTAAGGTTCCCTGGAAAACGTGTTTCGAGGAGGCAAACAGATGATCGAAACATGCTAGACTAGACGTTTCCACCAAGTCGCGTGGCGTGACCGATCAAGATGATCGTCTGCAGGCGAGGTGAGGACGGCTTGTTCTATACTTGAAACGGCGCAAAAACCAAACTTCCACTGCCGGGCAGCAAGCAAGCAAAGGCAAAACAGTTCTCAACATCCCACAAACATATGTAGAACTTGCATGATATAAAACTCCCGATGCCACTACGCTATGTGATTCGACGTACAGCGCCGCATCGCCACTTGTGATTGTCTCAATACGCCTTGCTTCCTTCAGGTTTCGCGGCTTTGAAGCCAATTGGTATATGCATTCAAGGCTGTTACTCTCCTGTTTCTTGTCGCAACACAAATAGGGGCCATTCCTCACGTCTTGTCACCAACCCCCGCGGAGAGGCGGCCCTCGCCTCACCTGTTGCGGTGAGAATCATGCAGGTGCCTGCATTTGCCTGCTGGTATTTCTCTCCGACCTGCATATCGCACATCAAATTCGCCACCTGTTTCCTCTCGGTGATGCTTGCTGCGGTGTCCGGCTTCGCGGCCCTCGAATCGCAGTTTCCTTGCAAATGTTGCAACCAAAGGTAATCAAAACAATTGCCGGTATTCTCTCTCCCTTCGGCTATCCCCGGTCGGCCGCACTCAGGCACATTAACATTGTAACAGTCTTCCAACGATTCTGGGATCGGATTAGGGAAGTCGACTACTACTCGTTACGCGCTGGGCCGGCTCCCAGAGAGCAGCCTGATCGCTGTAGGTACTGGTCGACATCGCCTACCTGTATGTAAGCTTTGATTCATACAGCTCTTGCGAGCAACTCTTATCAAGGCGACCTGGGCGAAGAGCCCGGATCACCAGCGCCTGCCCCAAAACACCGAGCATCACCCCAAAGGCAGGACGTCTTGAATGTGCCAGGTCGTCCAAGATCGACACAGGTGGTAAGGGCGCTGTTCCTCTGATTTCACCTTGACGGTGCCACGCTTGGACTGTGTCTGCTACCACGGCGCGATGTGCTGAGCAAACACCTGCAATAGAACCTGAAAGATCCTCCCGAGCCGGACATGAATATAGAAAGCGTCAAGGCTCGATGCTGCATCGACTTACTCCTTAGAGGCCCAGACTTTGACTTGCGACGGAACACACAAATATGACAATACTTGAGGAGCCCAAGGGCGATGATGAATTCAAACGCTGTAAAACTCAGAAGTACTCCCAGATTGGTAACTCGAAATATGAGTCTGTAGCCAAGCCATCCTCATACATTCTGGAATATCTCATAAGCCATCGTTGCGTGCCCGCTCGATCGTAAGGACACGCCCACCAACATACAGCTGGTTTACCGATCTTCTTTCACCGCAACAATATGAGAGTACTGCCAGTAGGTTCCGAGTTCAGTGCACTCCGCGACTATGTGTTCTTCCTCCCACCACCATCTTTCCGCACGGACAAATCTGCCCCAGACCTCTTGCCAAAGCATTCTCATGACCAAGCACCGCAACTCCGTTTTGGTGCTGGACTGCTTCTTGACTCCTTCAATCTTGTCGAGTCCCTCTGGGATAGCGGGGACTGAAACGGTCACGATAGTGCTGCCATGTCCTCGCAGGCGACCCAAGCCCAGCCAGGCTGGTAGTGTCTCACTGGGGTATGTAGTACGAGACGACTGCTCCAGATTGATCAGGAGCTTTTCGAAGAGCCATTGCCGAAGCAAAGGTCCCATAGACGCCGAAACCGGTTGAGGATCGATGATAGTAAGGTGTAGTGCCCCGCCAGGCGCGAGACATCGGTGTATGTGTCTCAGAAAGGGGGGGTATTTCTGCCGAAGCGAACAGTGCCGGCATGGATAGGCAAGTAACTGCCGAGAATAGATTCGGAGGTAGAGGCCGCGAGGCAGCGGTCGAAGAGATTGCGGGCACCAAAATCGGCTGAACATTGGGGAAGAAGCTGGGGTAGATAGGGTTCGGCGAGAGATGCGATATCGTCATGGTCGGATGTAGTGCCGCCAGAAATGATGCAGATGCTACAGAGTAGGCGGGTCAGCATTCTCCCATGAGAGGTTTTTGCGGGGGCCTTACCCTGGGTTTCGTAGATCGCGAGGACTTTGGGAGGTCGCGAGGTAGAGCACGCGTCGCGTGGTGGCATAGTTTGGTCTAGACTGGCGTATCCCTCTCCTTGGTGTAAGGCAGAGAACATCCACCTCTTCTTGTTCATCTCAAGCTCCTTGTAGACCATCGCATCAGCAGCGTCTCCCATCCCGGCTTTGAGGTTGGCTAAAATGAGTTCAGGACCTGCGGCAGCCATGATACGAACCTCCCGTTGCAAAGCCGAGAGACCAGGTGAGAGACAATGGGTTTGATCGCCGGGAGGTGGAGAATGTACTCTTTGATCTAGAGAGCAGGAAGGCACCTCTCTGATCGATATACAATCCCACTCGTTTGGAGGTTTCCAAGCATCTGGGTTCCCCAACTGGTCGCAACCATTCCAGCCAGATGTACACATTCTCGCGGCGCTGCGATATTCAGGGGGTGGCGTCTGCGGTGAAAGGAGATATGTGCCAGAGTTTTCAAACGGACGGGGGACGCTACTTATGAGTCAGTAAGTCATCGAGAGATAGTGCAACAATGGTGTGCATACCCTTCCTCTGGAACTTCTGGCAACGGAGGCGTCCCAGCCTTTACCCTATCGGACGATATCTGAACTTCCGATACAAGCTTACCAACATCGGGGTTGGAATACCGTGAAGAGACTGAAATCTCGGTGCTCTTGGTCACAAACGATGATGGCCCAAGTGTCTGTATCAAATGCTCCGATTTTGTTGACATGGAATCCCGCTGGGAAGCCGCGCTCAACGTAGTCGACGTCACGAGTGATGGTTGGGTCCATTTTGAATTGACAGACTCTAACAGTTCTGCAAGTAAGTTCTTTGTTCCATCCAAGCGAAAGAAGCCGACGTACCTCGGGACGAGAGGCTCAAGCTACCATCCAAAGCCTCGGGAATACTGTCGCGAGTCACATCGCTATTACTGGCCGGCTTGACAGTGACTGCAGAATCGTCCTCGTGGGACAAGAGCGCTTTGACGCCATAGCCAGAGACCCTCTGGCTTCTCGGTTCATCTGTTGGCGTCTGCGGCGCCGAAAGACTTGGACTTGCTTGTTTGGAAGGTGTGGGGGCTTTCCTTCGGGCTTTACCGGAAAACAAACCAAAGCTTCTCTCGCTCGAGGAGGAGCTGCTGGCCGATGTGGATTGCCTATTGACTCCGGCCTTTTTCTTCTCCTTCTCCTTGTTCTGCGCCTCGAGCTCTTTGCGAATTTTCCTCTCACCCACAAGCTCGCGATTTGGATCAGTCCAGAGGACATCGAACATGGCGTTGACAAAATATAGCCAGGGGCGGCTGAGGTATTATTACGGACGGCTCTTGTCGTTGGGTTAATTGCAACACACTGGGATCTCCTTTCACTCGATTGTGGTATTATGTAGTAACGCAGCCACTAAGATGGCTCGAAGATTGAAAATCGAAGATCTGCGCAAAGAACCGCGGTCGTCGAGGTCAGGTCTGAGTGGTCTTCACATATTGCAGATTGAAACCATATGAGGATACTAGGAAACTTGCAATTAACACAAGGGTGTCCAGACCAGGGATCGCACTCGGTATCGAATAAGAATAAATCAAAGGGAAAATCCAGTTAACAGGTCACCTGCGGGCACCTGCTGATCATCGACACGAATGATGCGCAATATGGTGGTAAGAAATGCTAGGTGAGTGGGTGGTTCTGATGCCAGACACGGGTTGGAAGAAACAGGGGGAATGACGATAAGGAATTGCGCAGTTAACAGGATATCTCCCGAATGTAAGGTCATCATCTACCAAAGTCAGACAAGATCCCGTTGCCGTTAGTGTTGGGGGATTGGATTGCTCAAGGCAGGTCGCAGGGAAGGTGGACTCCAAAAAGGAGATCAGATCAAACGCACCCACCCGAGGGGACTTCCCTTTTTGGGTTCAAACTCGACGTCAACTACACACATTGTGTACATGTATGTATTGATGTCTATGTACGCTACTTAGATTCCATAGGTAATATTCAAGATCGACTTTTGTTTTTCACAATGATCACACTTGATCATCATGGAGTGTCATGCAAGTCAACGAGGTAGGTATGAATAGGAGAAAGCAATGACCAATATCTCCTGGCGTCGTCCTGGCTCATTCAACATCAGTACTTGCAGGTAAAATATGCATCCGTCTTAAACTCGGGCATATCGGTACCCACTCACAAATGGGAGCAGTTTAATCTGAGCAGAGGTCAAGCGTGTGCCTCAAACATGAAGTGTTGAACAAATACATATGCTACATCTGTCTGCACCTGTTTTCTCGTGGGAGCCTTGGACAGCATACATATAACCGATGCGCGACAATAACATCCAATCGGTCCTGGGAGATTCGAGCACAGGTTATCGAGATTGGGAATTTCCGTCTTGTGTTGCCTTTCTACGGTAATGGTATCATCCAGCACGGTGGGGATACTCTGGCTTAGGTCGTACAAAATTTGGTCGAGTACACTCCTGTTATTGATAATATCCAGCCTCCACTAAGATCCTTGATGATATATTTATTCTGAATTATGTTTCCTTGAAGTCAGTGATTGGCTTACGCTGGACTAGATAAATGGTGTACCTACTATCTTTCAACTTCATTCAAAACGTTCTACACATCGCAACGTAAAGACCAAGTAATATGACTATGTTGAAGCTTCGAGGTACCCAGTGGATGAGAATGAAACGCCCTCTACATACCAGTAGAAATATGGGCTGAACATCGATGGTGTAGGTTTGCTTGGATTCTGCATGAAGCCTTGCTGTTTGGTCCTTCACCTTACCAAGCGAGTGGACAGTATGACAAGTATACTTGACTTTCCAATGGCATATGAATTCAAACATCGGTTCTCTCCTATCGGCCTTCAAAGCGCTTGCTTGGCACTGTATGGATTGATTGACCCTTGGTCTGGCGATTGATCAAGACCGTGTCACAACGCCGGTGATTGACTCAGGGACCCAACTAACCATGTCACAAGCTGCACTGATTGATAGTATTAGAAAATTACACAGCTCCTTAGAGTCTTGCACCGAATCGTGCAGATCAATAGTACGAATTTGGCTTTGCGGTCCTAGACATTCAAGGCTTGCTCCAAGCGATGGAGCAGCGAAATGTATTTGAAAGACAGTACCGGGGCGTCCGATAGCTGCACAGAAGATATCTCAAGGTAGCTCTTCACGCAGCTGAGAACCAGGGTAGTATCCAATCAAATGAGCATTGGGTGCATATGCCCTTCCCAATTGAAGCTCTTCAGGGGTTGGACTAATCCATACATAGATCAATGTCTACTCGGCCGAACATCAATATATTCTCCCGAAGAAGCTGGTAGTACTAGACGTGTCCAAATGCACGTTGATGTCTTTCAACATGGATTCGCATCGGAACCACGGGACCGTGAGCATGGCATGGAGAAACTCTCCGCAGCGCATAGCCAAGTTGTGGTCGAATCTGACTTCGTTAGAAACAGCAGAAAAGACGCGGCTTGTGCAGGGCTCCTTAATTCCCATGGACCACCAAACTGATGATCATCGGCATGCTATTATGGCTTTGCGGGTTGATTCGGGATGTTACATCCTGCAGCTAGAGGTAGTTGGGAATGAAGACCGTCTCCTCGACGTACATTTGTATAAGCCAACTTTGATGCCATTTGGACTGCCTACAAGGAGCTAATTGTTAGTATGTGGCAGTCTGAGCCGACTGTGTGAAACTTGCAGCTGAGCTGGAAACCCCCTATATAGAGGCAAGCCACGAGAATCGGAAACTAAGTCTCGAATGGAAGCCCTTTCGTGATGTCTTTGATTTATCAGCTTCTGATTCACATGCCCTTGGCTCAGCTGGGCACTGTGAAGAGAAAGGAGCACAGAAAGACTACGAATTGTAAGATAACAGCAAATACCGTATTCATTCAAGCCGCATAGAACTGCAGCATCCGTCTGCATGATCCAGTGAGCTTTGCATACGTCGGTAAGCACTTCATGTTAGTTAAGAAATCAAACGTTCAGACGGATGTGACATTACCAGCGGGACTTTGCTTGGATCAAAAGCGATGAGCCATGTCCTTAACCAGCCCAGTAGCAAGCAAGCTGCATGCCCAGCGGTGTTGACTTAGATTTCAAGTAGACTCGAATTGTGTACGAGATATAGAATGGAACTTCTCTGGTCACACATGCATGCTTGTGTAGCCCTATACATCAACTGGTGCTACAAAAAATCGCTAACATGCAAAATGGTCCGCTTGTCTCATGCAATTAGCCATAGTCTAGCCTATCCCTGCATTATCTCCCAATGATGCCCCTGTTGACTGTATTCGAATCACACATTTCAATGTTGCCCACGAGTAACAGAACGGTCCAATAAGCTTCCGGGTTTGCCATGTTCGAGTCGAGGTTCGTGTCTGGGATAAGCACCAGAGTGTATCAAGGTTGGAGGCCGTGGATAGGGGTAAGGGGCGGCATGGGAATACAGATCTTATAGCAAACCGACGGGCAGATTTTATGCTCATGTGGACTTGATACCTGCATATGACTTTGCTGCAAGCCAACCTAAAGTCATCGGGGCAAACATTGTTCGTCTAATAACATCACTGCGACTCGGTAGTCTACATGACAATCCACATGGTTGCAGATATGGCCATCAAAAAGGCCCTGTTGCTCGGGCATTTGACCACCAACAATCGCCTTTGCATAGGCCCCAAAGAAGATCCTTGTCGAGGGTCGACGGCATCTAGAAGCAGGTCATACCATATAGATGAGCAAGTACGTCCAGTCATGCTTGAATACCATAAGTAGCCCCTTTGTGCACCGGTTCATATCGGTCTGTTGTTCCTTGAAGGTCTCACAGTTCCATTGTGACCGTCAAACCAGCAGACACCGCCCACACCCAGCCATTTGTTGTAGCTGTCGTAACAAGTAACCTTACCCAAACGATTTGGGGGTCGAAGACACCAAACGCCCAACAGGCCACAGCATCACTCCTACTGTCAAAGCAAGCGAGCTCCAGACAATCTGTGGCCGCGGAGACCAGCTGTGACAAAATAGCATTGTCCCATTACAAGCAATAACTGGATTGTTACCTAGGTTTTCAGCTCCCCCTAAGATTGCATCTCCCTTTCTTGAGTTTCGCCAACCTCGCACTCACATAACCAAACTAGTAGGAAAGGTACCTCTGTCCACATCAGACCTGCCTTGATAGGGTGCGTTCTCTTGACGTAAGTGATGGGTTTGGACCAAACTCCTCTTTCTGACCCAAGTTTCCTGGTCTTAAATGCAGTATTTCGGATGGTACAGCTTACCATTCAACCATTCAATTAGTAGTGCTATAGGTACCTCCTACACACCTGTTCCTGTTTACGCGCTGCGCCGCCATAGGCGCGTGTCGATTTAGGTGAAAGCGTTCTTCCCTCTGACAATTCATCTTTTCTTCACCACTCGTCACATCTCAAACACTCCAAAAACATCGCACCTCTCCCGCGCTCTGGGGTGCAGGATCGGTAACGAGTTGGTGGTACCGTTAATTTCGATTTCGTGTCTCCTTCTACCCAAGGTAAGCTTGCTGTCCCCTAACCAAGTATCCATCTTCCATTTTGACGTCGGGCGGTTGTTACATCCTTTCAATTTGTCGCGTCTGGTTGCATTGACATAATTGCATAGCACCCAGGATTGAATTCCACACCTGGGTCCTTCTCCAGGACAACAGCCTTTTCATCCACACCTGTGATGAATCAAAGTCGCCCTCACCAACCGATCAGGATTCGTAACTGATTGGACTCACCCACATCCAAGCGCTGCAGCTCATCGCCGAGCACTAAATATCATCATGGGGTTCCGAGGGCTGTTCGAGAAGGCCGTGGACAAGACCGTCGTTTTGGAGGATCGCATCAATTGCTCTACCTTTGGTCGAGTTTTCCGCCTTGACGGTTCTGGTCATGTGAGTTGCCCTGATCCCCTCTGGACGTCGGCTCCTATTGTACTGACTCATGATATTCCAGCCCAAACAAATCCCAGGCGCATCTTTCTTCCGGGAGATACGGGCTGGCCTCACCACTTTTGCCACTATGGCATACATCATTGCCGTCAATGTAAGTTGTAGTGCCTGACACAGAACCTAGACCTGGCGAAGGCGAGAAGCCGCTAACAAATTTCTGACAGTCTGCCATTCTCATGGATTCTGGGGGCACTTGCAAATGCATGCCTAAGGATGGTGACCCGACATGTGATCTGGATCCAGGCTACATTGCCTGTTTGAACTGTGAGCAGTACATCGCTTCTTCTGCTTGTTCAAGCTAACCTCGTTATCGCAGCACTGAAGCAGGACCTGGTTACCTCGACTGCTGCTCTATCGGGATTGGCGAGTATTGCCTTCGGCTTCCTGACAAACCTTCCCGTGGCTTTAGCGTGATTATTGATCCAATCGACCACAGTAATGTACATAAGCTGACCTTTAGCAGTCCTGGTATGGGGTTGAACGCATACTTCACCTACCAAGTCGTCGGATGGCACGGCAGTGGAATGGTGCCCTATCGCATTGCACTCACCGCAGTGTTCGTCGAGGGTATGATTTTCTTGTTTCTAGCCTTGACAGGAATGCGACAATGGCTGGTCAAGATGATTCCCTCTACAATCAAGACAGCCTGCGGCGTGGGCATTGGCTTGTTCCTGACTGAGATTGGCTTGTCGTATTCTGCTGGCCTAGGGGCGATCACCAGCGGTTACACAACCCCATTAGCCATTGGTGGCTGTCCTGCTGGCCGTCTTAACAGCCATGGTGAGTGCAGAGATAGTATCATGAGCAACCCATCAGTAAGTACTAAATATCCGGAACAACAAAGACGGCTGTTCACTTGACTAATCTCCCTATCCAGATGTGGATCGGAATATTTGTGGGTGGCATCCTGGTGGCCTTCCTTATGGCTTTCAAGGTGAAGAGCGCGATCATCATTGGCATAGCTCTTGTGTCTGTAACCTCCTGGCCGTAAGTAACACCCATCTCACCTTTGATGCGAGAAACCCCTATTAATATCAGTTCAGGCAAGACACTACATTCTCATACTTCCCAAACACCGATGCTGGGAACGATCGACTTGCGTTCTTCAAGCCTGTTGTCGCCTTCCATCCAATCAAGGGAATCTTCGCCGCACAGCAGTGGGATCTCAGCGGGGCCAGTGGAACGCAGTTTGCGCTCGCACTGGTGACCTTCTTGTATGTCGATATCATTGACTGCACAGCTACTCTCTACTCAATGGCCAAGTTTTGCGGCGTTGTAGAGGAGGATGGCGACTTCCCCCGGTCCACTATTGCATATTGCACTGACGCAATATTCATCTCAATCAGCTCTCTTTTCGGCTGCTCTCCTGTAACTGCTTTTATTGAAAGCGGAGCTGGAATCGCCGAGGGTGGCCGCACCGGTTTAACAGCTATAACAGTTGGCTTCTGCTTTCTCCTATCTTTGTTCTTCGCCCCAATCCTCGCATCTGTTCCGCCCTGGGCAACCGGGCCTACCCTTGTTCTGGTAAGACACATTATTTTCGGTTTGTTGCTCCTTTCCGCTAATATCTTTGGGTTTTATAGGTCGGATGTCTTATGATTCGTCAAGTCACCAATATCAACTGGTCTTATATCGGCGATGCGGTCCCTTCCTTTGTGACACTGGCGTTTATGCCTTTCAGCTACAGCGTTGCCTATGGCCTCATAGCGTGAGTACCACTATAGTTATCATCGGCGATGGCTGTGCATCATATCGCTAACAAGCATTCAGGGGCATGCTGGTTTACGTCACTCTCAATACCATGATCTGGCTCGTTGTGTACATCTCAGATGGAAGAGTTGTACCATCGAACTGGAACGAGAAAGAAGTGTACCATTGGGGTATGAGCAAGAAGGATGTACCGACGTGGATTTTGTTCATACGGGATAAGGTCATTCGCAGAGGTCGCCGTGATGAAGAGCACAAGGTTGCTGTGGAGCTTGTGGACAATGACAGTGCTGGGCGAGGTAATTCTCGAAATGGATCGACCGAGGACAAAGACGCTGCTATCGTCAACCCACACTACGATGGCCGTCCGGCTTCCGAGCAAGAGCTGAGAGCAGGCCACTAGTCCCATCTCAAGATCTAAAGGAAGATGGCATCGGGGTACAGTCTCTCTCTCAAGAGAGAATGGGAGAATGGGAGCCAGGAGACGAGGCCGACAGCTTGGAGTTGTCTTGCAGGGCCTTGCTAGCTCCAGAAATACCATGTTATCCCAGTTATGCGGAACGGCCAAAACTGGGTTTAGGGGATCTTGCCATAATCCTTGGGCCAACTGGGAGCAGAGTGTCGTGTATATAGAGGAACAACCAAGCAGCTAATGTGTCTCGGACATGCAACTGTAACATTAGATTCAGGTAAACGGATACACAAAATGGATTTGCCGTGCTCTAAGCCTGTGTTTACTACTCATTGGATGAAAGAGATGTGCTTTTTCGTTTTTCTTCTCTTTTCGTTAAATATTTTGTAACATAAGCTGACCTGGGTATGTACATGTAGGTATGTATGGAGTACCTCAGCTAATAGATAGACAGAACTTGTCGTCATGGCCTGCCATCCAGGTTATGCTGCTTATCTTATCTGAGGTATGGCCTTTGACCCACCATAGCTTCATCCAGCCAAATGTTGCACTTCAAACAACCACTCAACAACGGGAATTGAGATACATACTACATACACCAAGTCACCGCCAATAACTGCGTCGCTGTTTTTGTTTTACTGCACCGGAGCATTTTCTTGCGCCCACAATCTATCCCAGGCTGTCATTACCAGGACTGTGGTCTTGGATAGCTGGCCAACATGAGCGGAGGATGGAACACAAGTAAGCTGGCGATTGCGACTGTCTTCCAATGCCACGGTATGGTTACTAACGTGCTATCCTAGTCGAGTCGGATGCGGTAGGACTTTCCCACAAATTTACGCCCGGCTGCAGCGCGAGTTAGGCCACTGCGATTGCATGGTGTATAGAAACTGATTGATACCACTTGCGCTTCTAGGGTGTCTTCACCTACTTGCTCGACAACCTTGGTGTCAAGGACGTGCAGTTTGAAGAGCTTCTGACGCTGGAACCTGATGCTCTCGCATCGCTGTACCCTGTCTACGGCGTCATCTTCCTATTCAAGTACCCGACCAACGAACCGTACGCAGCAACCGATAAACCGCTTGACGGCGAGTTCGACCGCGATGCTTCCGAGAGCCTATTCTTTGCCGCCCAGACGATCCAGAACGCATGCGGAACCCAAGCGCTGCTATCCGTACTGATGAACAAGGAGGGCGATGTCGAGCTGGGCGGCCCGCTCCGTGAGTTCCGCGAATTCACCATGATGCTGCCGCCCGAGTTCCGCGGCGAGGCCCTGAGCAACAGCGAGCTCATCCGTGACGTCCACAACAGCTTCGCGAAGAGCAGCCCGTTCGTTGACGAGACGCAGAGGACGAGCGGCGAGTCAGAGGATGCCTTCCACTTCATCGCCTACACGCCCATTGCCGGGAAGCTGTACGAGCTCGACGGGCTGCAGCCCGCGCCCATCAGCCACGGTCCATGCTCCACAGACAACTTCCCCACAAAGGTCATGGAAGTCCTGCAACGACGGATCGGGCGCTACGACTTGTCAGAGATCCGGTTCAACCTTATGGCTATGGTGCGGGATCTGCGGATAAAGGCACGGGAGATTGGCGACGTGGACATGCTAGAGCGAGAAGAGCGCAAGCGTAGGGATTGGCAGTTTGAGAACGCCCTGCGAAGACACAACTTCGTGGGCTTCGCCGGCGCCGTCCTCCAGGGCGTGGTGCAAGATAAGCTGAAAGAAGGCAACGGCGCCTACGACAAGTGGATCTCCGATGCCAAAGACGCCTCGAAAAAGCGCATAGAGAGCCGGAGGAAGGGTGGTGGCGGCGACGATACCGAAATGGAAGGCTGATCCACACAATCTACCTGCGACATGGAACTTCTGTGATCTGGATATCTTACCGTAGGATATCCCTATCGAGCTAGCCCGCATATGACGATACGCCTTACGAGTGAACATAGAAAAGCGCACAAATGGCATTGCTGGAGCGTGCACAATACTTACCGCCTGTCCATCTGTAGACATCTCTACACTCATCGGGTGCAGGACTCGACGCCTGCCTCACAGAAGTTACCAGCCTGGAGATACGTAGAGCGAATATTAGCCGCGCGGATGCTGCAATCTAGGGACTTTTGCATCCACAGTGTCGCTTGTTTCTGGTTGAATGCAGGGTGAAATACGCGACTTTTGGATAATGCCTCTTTTAAGTACGATACTCGGGTAAGTCTCCCTCGGATGAGTAGAACCAGAAACCAGAAACAAAAGGGCTTGGTGGCTTGCATACTTCGGGGCCTGCAGGATGATATTCGGGTGGCTTTGGTTCGTGTCGGTTGTTTGATCCGTCCCCTCGGGAGAGGCAAACCCCCCGACAGACGATCAAACAACTTGTTCCTAGCCTGTAGTGAAGTGATATGGATGGGTGGTTAGAGGTTCAAAGGCCTGTAGAAAACCAAATGTGTAGATGATTGAGTATGGAATAAAGCACGCATCTCTATGAAATCTGTAAGTCGCCTTAAGACAGCAGGCACGAACTTATTCTACCTGTATTGATATTGTGATGCAGGCTGTCGGAATTGTCACGTTGCATTGCCTGTACATATAAATGGACAACGACAGCCAACCACGCTGATGTTAACTCATAGTCACGGCACGAGTTCCGTTTTCAGCTTATCGGGTGGCTCTGAATGCAAGGACCGAGAAATACGATGGTGTGCATCTCTTACTCCATTCATGGGTAAAGTACATTTGCCCAGAAAGTGCTAAAACCCAGAGACACATCCAAGTGCACGAGTTTCACAGTGGCCTAGGCGTTCAAGCTAGAGGGCCGAAGTGTGGATTCAACCTTGTTTCAGCCCTGGCAGTGGACATGTGGGGGATTAACGGCGGGGGTTTTACAGGACCTTTTCTTGTGGTGAGAGTTCTCCCGGTGGCGTTTCAGGCATCACGAATTCTGCCCTCAACTGTCACCTACTTCTCAACCAACAACAATAGCCCCTTCTTTCCTACCACCCTTTGTGTGCCAAACCGGCGTGTGGTTGCACACTGACGAGTTTCGCAAAACTTGGAGATGCTGACTGCGTGTAACAGCGATGCGGTGTAAATTTGGTTGCTTTGTGTGGAGGTTGCCTCTGGGATGGCGCTTACTTTTTGACAATACTCTGCTCGTTGATTAATGCACCTCCTCGTTGATGCGGCTCAAAATATGAACCAAGGTTGCAAAGGCGCCTTTCCTAGAGGAGTGTACAGGGAATGACTGTGTGGCCTGTCTGTGGGTCACACGGTCGTTGTTGTCTATGTGATTGTTGGAAACACACATCAAGGCACATTTGGGAAAAGGAGCAAGCCCATTGTCAACCCCTTCCTTGATTTATTTAGATGTCCGTGTACCGAAGTTCGGCCCGTGGAGCTGTTGGTTCTAAAGGACTAAAAGAGAAGCCACTATACGCGGGTCTCAGGTTGGGCCTGAGGGAGAAAGGAAGCGATAATATTAGCGGCATAGAACACGTGCACACACACACACACACAAAGGCACGCCTTACTTGCCTCTCGGTTACAAGAAACCGGATCGCCAAGAGGGTATTCCTAAACGGTGACAGGGAGGATCTGGCGTGCATACGGAGGACCCTGCCTCCCCCTCCCTATCCTCGCTAGGGCTGACACACTATCATCATGCCAGATAGATAACCATTCTATCTAAAGGTGTTCATTTATATCTCCGTATATAATAATGTCAGATCGAGGTTGCAGTGGACCGCGCGCTCGGCGTCGGTATGATGTGATTACTACTCTCCCACACCTGAAGCAGGCCGAATTTCACACTTGTAGACTAGCGCACAGCGCATTCTTTCGCGACGGGTGTTGGTAGTGAAGAGGTTCGCGCATATGTTTCATCAGGGTCCCGAGTGGGGTCCAAGCACTGGCTGTTCAGAGGCTGAGTCAAGCAGTCCCGAGCAACCGGTATCCCGACGTCTGATGGGCATTAGGCAATATCCCTGAAGATATGAATTGATGGGTCATGGATGGAAAGACTAGCCGTACAATCATGGTGGGACATCAAACATGGACAATTTGGAGGATATAGTTTGGAAAAAGGAATGCCATCATTCGTCATTGCAATAATAATAAGTATGTAGGAGAATGCAATCGCCCAGAAACGCCAGGCGGTACTAGAAATGTTAAAGGTGTGGACAGTAATAAGGATGTATCCGAGTGTATGTTCATTTTTGGTTTCTTTAAAGTATCATGCGTTCAGGCGAGCAACCCAGTCTCGCCGACTAGTGATTATACAGCACTGCTTTGTAAATCTTCCCCTCGTCGACAATCTCTGATTTAGTCGTACTTGGGTTTTGAGCCGGCGTAGAACCAGTATCTAAATATTGGTTAGTTTGACGAACTATGGGAAATCTTTGAAGGGTAGGTAGAACTTACTCTGCCGAGTATTGAACCTCGAACGAAGAGGGCATACCCTCGCACGTGTCCGGCGAGCTGCCGCCCGCCGTGCCGACGCGGTAGACCTCTTGCAGGTCACCCGTGGCGCCGTCCTTGGAGCGCAGCTTGAGCCAGGCGACGGCCTTCTCGCCCTGCTGGCCCTTGGGCGCGTCGGCGGGCGCGGCAGTCTGGTTGAGCTTGGCGCAGGGGATGGTGCCGTACTGCGAGTCGGGTGTCGTGTCGAGGGTGAAGAAGGGCGTCGTGGCGTCGGTGAAGAAGTGGTGGCCAGACATCACGTAGTCGATTGGTCCCATCTTGGTCGAGGCCGGACCGGGGCCGCCAGCCGGGGCGGGAGGACCACCCGCAACGACAGCGGGCAGGTCGAACTGGAGTGCCGTCTTGGGAACCAGCTGGAGCACGTCGGGGTACGAGCTCGCGATGCAGCTGGCGTTGAACAGAGTGGCGACGGCGCCGAAGAGGACCGGGGCGGCCTTGGGGTTCGACGTGTCGCAGGTGTAGTTCTGAGTGCCACGGCCGACGGCGACGTGCTTGAGGTAGAGGCCAGCGCTAGGAGGCGGCAGGGCAGACTCCGCTGATCTTGATATTAGTGGCCGAGCTTGAGCATATGCATGAGGTAGACTAATACTTACGTAGCTTGACTTTCGACAGGTCGCATGTTGGGGACATAGGAGAAGCGCGGCCGTCTTGGACTACTCTCGCCAGGGCGTTGAACCACGAGGACATCGTCTCGAGTTGAGCAGGCATGGGGACACTCTTGCTGAAGGCGGGCCATGTTGGGGCGGCGATGACAGTCGATGCACTCAGTGCCGACGTGAACAGTATCGAGCAGCGCATCTTGGCTGTGTCTGATGGTGGATGGCTTGGTGAGACCGGGGGTGGTCGAGGTGGCCGAGGTGAGTTGATGTCGAGATTCGATGTTGAGGTCGAATATTGGGATTGTTTGTTTGTTGCTTTGTAAGTTGGTGGCTGAACAAGACAAGAGACCCGCCGAATTGATGGAAAGTAACCCGATTGAAGGAGATTGGAAACCCGTTAGATAACAGGAAAAGTCGAAGAGAGGAACCCTGAGAAATTATAAGAAAATGAAAACGGAAAAGATTAACCAACAAGATGGAACTGTGGTTGAACCTGTGGAAAGATAGATGGCTTGAAGATAGATCTAAGACCTGCCACATGTAAGTGGGATATGGCGTTTCCTATTATACTTGGACCCAACCTGCCAGCCCGCCGCAAAATAGATTGCCTGAAGAATTGCCCATGCCCCGTACCCCGGCCGGCGCATGCATATTGCTCGTGTAATTTCCCGTTTTGGCTCATGGCAATTCGACAACGTGAGACGATGGGGCCTCAAAGGCAAAGAGGTACTCGAGAGGCACGACTTTGGTGTGGGTGGTACCTTTGGACACCACTGCAGATAGTTGGCAGCAGCCGCCGCCTATGAGTCTGACTGAGGCCATTGGCGGCATGCTATTGGCTGACGGTTATGGAAACGACCCCTGTCAGTTGAAGAACGGGTGCGTCTGTATGGACTGCCAAGCGATCTGCAACCGGGTCAATACTAGCAGGGGTATACAAGTACGTCCTCAGTTCTCATTGGCCCAGCGGCAGACAAGGATCCCAGCCCCCCTCCCGTCCCCCTGCCCCTCCTCCTCCCGCACCCTTGTTCAACTGCAAGCGCCTGGGCCGTTTTCCTGGTCCGCACTCGCCAAATCCTCTGGCCGTCGTTTTCTCTTGCGGTACCCCTCCTCAGGCGAGAGAGAGCAAATGCAGGCGGCAAAACGCTTGGTGTTTGACGGCTAGTGGTGTTCTCGTGCATGTGCTGCTGCCGTCCACCGCTCTCAGATGCCTACTTTAGGTGAGAGCCTGCCTTGCCTGGCCTGAGGCAAAAGGAGAACATATAGGCAATACCGCCGATGCGTCCTTTTCATACCACCCTCTCTTACAAAAAGGGGGCAGAAGGAGGGTTTGTGCTGTCATCAGTTCATGGTGAGACAGGATAGCAACAGTCACACACGCAAGGGACCGAACAAAGTACGACGAGGCAAGATGACGATAGCAACGCAGAATAGTAACGCGTTGGTTGTGACTAAGAACTTCTTCCGCGATTCTAGACCGTAACGTACATTCTTCCTTCAATCATCATGACCGACCGCCCACAAATTAGTCAGAGCTATCCATAGCTACCTTGTCTCGCTAGCTAACCGGGGAACGGAGAGGAGGCTCTAATGCGGGCAAGCTCAGGATGTGCAGTATGAGAATAGCTCTCCCGGCCGGGCTAAGATCTGGTGACTGGGGAGCCACCCGGAAAGACGGCTTTCCATATTGCCCATCTTGCTCGCCATGCATGTCATGAGCATAATTGATTAAAATAGGTGGAGATAACCAGAGATCAAGCAATAACCAACCCTGTTCTCCCAGAGAAAAGAGGTGGTGCGGAAGCGCGAGATGGATGATAGAAAATGCTACGTGATGCTCCAGATCTGTGGAACAAAAAAAGAAGAATGCTTGGCCATATATCAGATCTTACATGGGCTAATATTGAAAATCAGGAATGCGGTGGGCGGGAAGGCAAGATTGGTCCCAAATACAGAAGGTCCCTCTCAAATGTGGGCAAATTTCGAAAAATGATTGATGGTTATCCATCCAATGCTTCTGCATAAGAGCGACATTAGTGCCCCCAAGATGCAAGCCAAGCGAACGTGGTGGAGGGTCACATCTAAATTCCATGGCGGTTAGCAAACTCGGTGGGGGATGGCTGGAAATAGCAGCAAGCGCGGCAGAGGGCATATTTCTATATTTAACCCAGATTAACTGGATCGTCATTGGCCCAGTCGGCCGCGGCCTTGTGGATGTTCTGCAAGTATGGGCCGTTTGTTTATTTGCCCACTTTGGCACTCATCAATTTGCCCGCTTTAATTCTCTGGATACGCTTCGCTAGCAGTCTTGAAGCAATAGACGTGGTGCTCTCTGAATGCACACAAGACAGACGAGGTCGTCTCATTTGCCTGGCCCTGTCCACCCAGTACACACACAAACACACGCAGGTATGCCGTATGACCGCCTGCCTGCATTGGTGTGCCAGTCAAAATATATTGTATGGAAAGACACACACGTCTCTCACAAATGACGAGTCAGCTCCGTACATCTCGACCAAAACCCGTTCATTGCCGGGCGTCTCGCTCGTCCGACAATCCAATATCCGGATATTGGATGCCGTGTTGGTGTGAGTATCTGCGCGCGTATATGCTTGCCCTACCCAGCAGAATCTTCATCGACGCACACAAGGCTCTTGCCTACTGATACAGAACATTACACCCACAGTCGCCAGGCTTGACTCTTTTGGGACCTGTCTGTCTTGCGACTTCCACCCAGAGAGGAGCAAGAAAGCCCCCATGGCGTTTGGTTTCTGCAGTTTGTGTTTGTGGCAGCGGCCTGGCCCGCCGTGTACGACACACTTACCTGACGAGTAATGATTGGGCGCCGTCAAATGAGCGGCCAGTCTCAGGTAAAAGTATGTAGATAGGGCAAGTCATGTGTGTGTAAGGTAAAGTAGGGCTTCAAAAATATGGTCTTCACTTCACACACATACACATCCATGTTACGCCGCTGAAGCGTCAGAAGACTTCCATGACGAGGAGTTGTATGCAGATAAATTTTGGATGGCGGCCTTCACACCTGGTCTTGGCTCAGAAGTCGATCACCATCCATGATAAAACTGATCTTCGGAAAAAGCACATCCAGATAAGCGCCACGGTACCCGAATCGTTGCCAGGAGTCTTGTTCTCCGGCAAAAGGAAGTCCTCCGTGCCCGCGTCCCCGATGTAGATACTGCAAAGGCAGGTCATGTCCCGTCCCATCGAGATGCCAACGACTGTGTTCCACCAGAATAGCAACTATGCCCTGGAGCCAACAACATGTGCTCTTCGCCGAGCCTTATTAATAGAACCCGAGTTGCTACTTGACCCAGGCCGATGCGGTGTGGATGTGCTGGTTACTTCCAAGGCCATGGCCCCACCGGGAATGTAGGCTTTCTAATCCTGTGGCAAGATAATGGGCCTGAGAGGGGAGGCGGGCAGTAGCCCACACCCCCCTTGTCGTCTGCTTATTATAGATCAGTCAGTTGAGAGGCTGCCGATAACATGATGCCGGCCTATCTTTGGGCGCGGATGACTACAGATCCGTCAACCATACCGCCATTTTGTGGAATGTAGTGATGTGATGAAAATCAGGGCCTGACCTTGACTGATACATACGAGGTACGCAGTGGTGCGATGCTTGACTGTCATCTATCGAGGACCTTGTACAGGGTATACCTCCTGTTTTCTTGCTGCCATTTCACTCGCGATTCGTGTGTATGCTGTTTCTAGACACCGTACGTCAACTGCCCTTCGAGGTCAATTAGTAGTCGACTGGCAGTGTCGAGGAGACCCCCTTACCAGCCAAACCAGACCCCCCTAATCATTGCATAATAGTGCAAAACCTGGATGGAAAGCGCATCGACAGGCTCGCATGGTGTGATTTGCTAAGTGAACAGGTCCTCATCGCTATCGCCACGAAGAAAAACGTTGTACGCATTTTGAGATCTCTTCTTGGTCTGAACCGCACCGGCGGCTCTTCTATCAATCAGTCTGCCGCGTACCCATTGACAGCAGGTGGTACGTTATCCAGAGAAAGAACTGTTTGCACTCATCAACGTCTCGTCTCCTTGATGTCATGGAGAGGCCAACATGCCTTCACCCCACCGAACTGACATGGGCAAAGCAGACAGTCAGCCGTAACGGTCATGGTCCATCGTCTCAAGGCTCTCGACTTCAAGACAATGTAAAATCACATCGGCTCTGAACTCCCATGAAACGAATATTTTGATATCTTGTGAATTGGTTAAACACAATTGCGGCATTAAGCATGAGTTAACTCCCTTTCAAAACACCACTGGTATACATCCATCCATTCCGTGGCGTTTCAACAATGTATATACAGTATATCTCGACATGCCTAGCTGCGCCTGCGTCAGTGTCCGCTGAAGCCCTCTTCTTGCCAGTCGCCGTGCTTGGCGCGACCGCCACTGCTTCCCGAGCCCGCGCCCGAGCCGACCGATCCGCCAGCGCCCGCCGCCATAGCAGCAGTCAGGCTGCTCGCGTGTTGCTCCGTGTCCGCTGTCCCGAGCCAATAAAGCGAGCAGAAGACCAGCAGATGCAGGGCGACACAGTACGCAGCGAACAGGTTACGACTCGTGCGGCTGGCTAGAACCATGCGCGTCACGGAATAGACGACCCGCTCGGGCCAGCTCATGCGCTTGTAGGCCCGCGCCGATTCGCGGCCCCTGAAAGCGGCAAAGGGCGATATGTTCGCTTCATACGCCTTCTTGTACCGGTCCAACGCGATACCCGGGTTTGCACTGCCACCAATGGCAATGGTCGATGGGTTGGGGTTAGAGGAGAAGGCAGACGAAGACGATGCTGACGCGCCGCCTCGGTTGTATGTTGACACGTAGCGAGTTTTCTCGTAGAGTTGAAGGTTGTCCTTCTGTAGAGCGGCTGTCTCTTGTCGCAGCTGGGATATCACGCGGTGCGATTCAGACACCTCGTTTTCCAACTGAGTAATACGCTGCTTGAAGCGATCCCTCTGCGCCGTGATCATGGGAAGCATGCCTGAGCCACCTCCCATAGGCTCACCACCGCCAAAGCCACTATCCCTGGGATTGAACCCAGATATAATCGATGATGTAGGTGACGTCCTACCACCTCTCATTGTCCGCGGCGGCGCAATAGATGGCGCATACCGAGCGTAGGTGCCCGCTACTGAAGCTCCGGACGGGAACGCATTCTGTCCCTCGGCTTGGAGATTGGCTAGGTCATTTTCGAGCTGAGTATTGAGGTTCTGCGATCTCTCCAAGTCGGCATTCGTCCTGGACATCTCCTCCTGTAGGTTCTCCAATCTCGTCTGAAGGTCTTGGTGAGAAACACGCAAGATCGTAAGCTCATCGCTTAGCTTCTTATTCCTAGCTAGCAATAGCTGCTCCAAGGTATCTCCCTTTTCTTTCGTGGCTGCCCCATTCGAGTTTGCGGCGCTAGCGATCATGTCTTCATCGTCGCCAGTCGCAAATTCAATGCTCTTGAGGACCTCGAGTTCTTGCTTGACATCTTCGTAGTCACTCCACTTTTGTACCTTGGCTTTCAGTGCATCGCGTTCCTCTTTCAGCAAGCCTGCCTCTCGCTCAAGACTCCGGAGTCTGGTGTCGATGTCTCGCTTGTACGCCTCCTTTTCTACTCGGGCGGAGTCAAGCTTGCGAATCAAGGAGGAATTTTCCGATCGCACACGTATGTAAGCAGGGTCGTCCTCAGGTGCAGGTCCTTGCGTTTGGACATGCGACTTGGACTGGGCAAGCTCAAGTCGCAGTTGCTCATTGCGTGCCTCGACTTCAGCTAGTCTTGCGCTTGTACGTTCCAGGTCCGAGTTGACCATCTCCAGCTCGGCGCTGGTCACATGGCCACGGTGGCCTTCGGATTCGGCATCCTCGGATCCCTTCAGTCGCTGGTTAACTTCATAGCTAGCCTTGATCTCCGTCAAGAGCCGCTCTTGGTTTTCCACCTTCTCCTCCAAAGCCTTCTCCTTTGCCTCCCAGTTGTCCTTCTTCTCCTCCAAGACCGCGGCCCATGAGGACTCGACCTCTTTGACTTTGCCCTCCAAATTGCCCTCCAGCTGCTTTCGGGTCGTGCTCTCGGACTGTAGTCTCGACTCGGTTTCCTCGAGCTGCGAGGTGAGACTGGTGATGTTCTTTTGTAGATGTTGATTCTCTTCGGTCAGCTTTGGTAGTGTGTCCTCGGACACCAGCATAGAGTCTACCGAGGCTTCCAGTAAAGGGTAGGGGTCGGGGGCATCCGACAGGGCCGAGTAGACCTGCAAAAAGGCCGAGTTGGTAGATTTGGAGTGGTTGGTCAGGAGGTCGATGAAGGTTTGGTAGGCCTTGAGCAAGCCCTTGATTTCGGTCAATTTGGTGGCATCATCGTGTTTGCGGAAATCCTTGGTCTTCTGTGCCAAGTCCTTCCGTTGTATGGTAGAGTCGCGTTGGTAGGTGACGATGTCCGAGGCGGTGTTGTCCAGGTTTGATACCAGTGAAGTCAGATCAACGTCTGTACAGCTTTAGTCACTGTCTAACTGTGCCTTTATTGGTTTTTATTTGTACCTACTTCTCCAAGCTGATATGGCATGCTGGAACTTGTTGGTATTCTCAGGATGCGATGCGGCAGCAGGTTTCTCGGGAGCAGCGTTGCCTGCAGCGGCCTCCAAAGCTGTAAACTCTGCCACGTCGGCCATTGTGCTTGCGGTGCCTTTTATCGAACCATCAGGCGTGCCCTATGCAAACCGGCACCGGATGCCTTCGGGTATAGCAGACACAGGAAGGGGAGTGAATAAAGCGGGAGAAGTTCGTGATGCAATTGGAGGCTGGAAGGTTTGCCGTTTGGTGAGTGCTGCTATGTAGATAGAATCGCGACGTCGCAATGTCACGTACGTGTTCGTTGGTTTGGCGGATGGATGGATGGGTTGGAGCTACCCCCAGCTTCGGAGTCTAGAAGCAAGCCAGCGGTCTTGCGCGTCTCAGCTTTCCGCTTCATGACATGCTGCAGGGACCCCCAAACTCTTGGAGCAGGGAGCTCGGTTTATTGCGGAGCCCTCCCGCCAAAGGCACCGCTATCTTTAGCGCACATCACCTGCAGTTAGGCTGCTAAGTGGTCCCCCAGCGTTGAGATCTGCCCTGGCTGGCTGCGACATGGAAGCTGTGTTGCGCCAGGCTACCAACCAACTGCTTTCGTCACTGCTACTCACTGCTACCCTCCAGCCCCAAACCACCCAGGGCCATGGACCATCGACGACTACTGTTATGATAATAATTTGACGCCGATGCTGAGCTATGGCTTCCGACGTACAAAATGCAAAGAAACTACCCCGAAAACCGACCTACTCCAACCTCGAGACCGGTCCCTACGTCTTGCGCACCCTGCTAAAGGATGTCCCACTATCCCCCGATGGTGGTACTGACGACGATATCAAGATCAATTGCGTTGAATATCTAGGTTCGCCATTTCCGTAAACCCCGTCGCGTATTGGATCAGGACAGCTGTACTGACTGGTATTCTGGCTAGACGGCAATTTGTACATAGGCACGTCTGCGTCCGAGGTCATTCACTTCGTCCAGATCCCTCCTGACCCTGCCGACAAAACCACAACTTCCCAGTTCATTCCCGCCACGAGGTTGCAGCCGACATATACCGAGACTCCAGCCACTGCTAGTGGGTCGAAACCGGGCGTGCAGCAGATCCTCCTTCTTCCCCGTGTGGGCAAGGCGTGCATCTTGTGTAATTGGACGGTCACATTCTACTCCCTCCCTGAATTGAGTCCCATTTTCAGTAAAGTTCGAAACTGCAATTGGGTTGGTGGTGTGGACCTGAACGAATATGGCGCCGACGCCGACAACATTGATGCCAGGGGCGTAGCTATCCTTTTGTCCTTGAACCGGAAGGTTCAGGTTGTCAGAATTGGCGAGGAACCCCGGGTTATCAAGGAGATCGGGTTCCCAGGCAGTACCTTGTCTGTTCGTAGAGACTCGATTGCTTGCGTGGCAGACTCGCGGAATTATGCTCTTCTGGAGATTGATCGCCAACTTAAGATCCCGTTGATGTCAATATCATCATTAGATGAATCCCAACCTGGCAATACCATCGGTCAAGCCCAAGATATATCAGCGGTAGAAAGTGGCGGCGGGATCTTGCGGAGCACCTCTTCAGCACAGAATCGACCTCAAGGTGAGAGCCATGATTCCCAAACGCATCGTAGGGGCACAAGCCTAGGTAACTTGATCAGTGGCGCCACCCGCCAGCTTAACCCACGATCTGGAGACCAAGATGATCCCGCATCTCGGCAAACTTCTCCCCCGAGCCGGCCGGCTCACCTCAGCCGACAGACCAGTTTCCTAGTCGAGGAGGGACGCCACAGCCAGCGTCATTCCAGTTTTTACAACCGGGGCAGGCGTCCAAACCACAACAAGGCTTCTTGAAGCCCCATATCGTCTCGCCCAGTGCGGAGGAATTCCTGCTGGTTACGGGGACCGGTCCACTCGAGCGTGGAATCGGGATGTTTGTCAACTTGGATGGTGATCCTACGAGGCCTACCATTGAGTTTGATCGATATCCCAAGGAGATTGTTGTGGACGGAGGCCCCCTGACTTGTCGTCCTCGAGGCCATCGCTTGGGGACGATGAGGAAGGCTACGTCCTTGCATCCATGGGTAGGGAGTTCGAAGATGGCCCACACAACGGACTCGAGATCCAAAGATGGGACTCGGACGGAAGCTCATCCGAACCGACCAAGTACTGGCTAGAGCCACCAGTGCCTGGTACCATCGCAGATCAGGGCCCTCAGACGCTGGGGATCCGCTCGCTACTTAGCACCGACAAGTCGCATTTCCCTGAGGTCGTCGACAGACTTCGCCAACAGAAATTTACACCGTTTGCTTCAGGCGCCACCGATGGTTCCGCCATGTCTATTCGTAGTTTGGATTCCAGGACGGCGCTGTCTATGGAGCGAGTGACGAAAGAGCGAGAATTGTTTGACAGAGATAACGATTCTCCTGATGAGTCATTACCTGAAGGTTGGGAGAATACTCGCAACGCGGAGGAGGAGGAATTCGCACGAAGACTGGCTGGCTCAACCTCCCGGCTGGCTGTTTGGTCTGAGGATCACATATGGTGGGCTATGCGCAATCCACTGATCTTACAATGGGAGTCCCAACTTGAGGCGGCCTACAATACCAACAGCGACCCCGTTTCCAAGCGGCTAGCCTTGTATGCAGTGCTCAATTCGTTCAGGGGCCGCGACGCTAAGTCAGAACTCGAGTTCCTTACATTCAACTACATACGACAACGAGGAGGCATCCTTCTCCTGACAAGCTTCCTTCAATCAGAGAGCAGTCCGCTTGGCGAAAGGGAGTTGCAAGCTCTCGAAGAGGTCCTCATCGACAGCCTTCTGGACCCGCGTGTTGTTTTGTCCTTGATACCCGGTGTTAGGAATGAGGTTATAGAAACCAGAAGAGGCATTTGGATCTTCGGGGGTGTCAAGGCGGCCGCCGACCAGTATATTGCGAACTTTTCGTTTGATAAAAGTCGATCGGGTGTGAGCGTGCTGTCACCCCTTGTATTGCAATTCCTAAAGCGCTTCCTCACGGCTTGGAGACGCAAAAAGGGCTTTGGCAGCGTCCAGGACGAGAATGAGGTGTTCCGTACTGTTGATGCTGCATTGCTGGCAATCTTGCTTGAGCTCGATAAAAGCTCACCCCCAGGATTGCCGAAGGGGCGAACTGTTCGGTCGGAGCTGTACGAGCTGGTTGATACTGGCGTTGACTGCTTCGACCGGGCTGAGACCCTCATCGAATCCTACCACCGACTATTCGTGCTGAGCCGCTTGTATCAGAGCCGTAAAATGGCAGCCGAGGTGCTTGGCACATGGAGGCGAGCCATTGAGGGTGAGCAGGACGACGGCGGAGAGCTTCAAGATGGTGAACAGCGTGTGCGCGAGTACCTGCAAAAGATTACTAGCCAAGCTCTGGTGCAAGAATACGGCATTTGGCTTGCGAACCGCAACCCAAAGCTTGGTGTTCAGGTGTTCGCCGAGGACAAAGGACGCGCGCCGAAGTTCCAGCCCAATCAAGTGGTTGACATCTTGCGGTCTGAGGCTCCGGACGCCGTCAAGTACTACCTGGAGTATCTCGTTTTTGGCCAAGGACATACCGTTCATGTCAACGAGCTCATCAACTACTATTTAGATGTTGTTATCACGCACTTGAAGTCCTCAGCCGAAGCCTGTGAGGTATACGTATCAACTTACGCGGCATATCGAGCTCTACGGCCATTGAAGCCCACCTACCGCCAGTTTCTGGCGGACAACGCGCCGCCAGACGATGAAGTCTGGCAGAGCCGTCTGCGCCTTCTCCAGCTCCTCGGTGGTACCCATGATTACGACTCAGCTGCGATTAGGGCTCGTATCGCTGACCTCAGTGCTACCGCGGAAGATCTGCTCGTTCCGGAGACCATCATTCTGGACGGCCGGGAGCGCAAGCACGAGGACGCCCTCCGGCTGCTGATCCACCATCTGGGCGACTATGACACGGCTGTGGCCTACTGTATCCGGGGCGGGTCTAGCATCTACAGCATCTACCAAGCGGGCCCTACTGCGCCTGGCGCGACATCAGTTCCTGCCGAATCCAAAGCGCCCAAGCGACGCGAAAGCGCCCCGCCGACGCAGGACCAGCAAGCTCGCCTGTTCCGGGCGCTGCTGAGCGAGTTCCTGGTCATTGAAGACACAAGCGACCGCGTGGAGCAGACGGGCCTGCTGCTGGAGCGCTTTGGCGGCTGGTACGATATCGACGAGGTCCTGGCGATGATCCCGGATACGTGGAGCGTCGACCTGGTGGCTGGGTTCCTGACCAGAGCGCTGCGGCGGATGGTGGTGGAAAGAAACGAGACGACGGTCGCGCGTGCCTTGAGCTCGAGTCAATTGTTGAGAGTGCAGCACGACATGGTGGTCAAGATCGACGAGAAGGGGCCTACTTTTGAGGCCGAATAGTTGATGTAAGGAAAGGTGTCCATTGGCAATTTGAGTTGAGCTGGCAGATGAGGTACATTTAAAGTAACAAGTCTTGGACAATATACCTTAACCTACCTAGATACTTAAGAGGCATATCTATTTCCCACTATAATGACGAGGGCACTGCTACGTTCAAATATGGCAATAGCATTAACGGTATTATTCTAAGGCACTTCGGTTCAAATTACTTAAATGCGCATGTTCAGGGATAATCCAGTGTATAGCTGCAGGCATAATTGGATACTAAATTGGGGTAAGCGTTCCCCCTTGAAATTTCAGGTAGAGCTCATGGTTGGGGGCCGGCCGGCCGGCACTGCCACCATAGACTTGCTTGCTGCCTCTGAAAAAGAGGCGTGAGGGTTGCGATGGGCGCAGTCAGATCTGCGCCTGGGTAAGAAGCCTCATGCTGTAGAACTTCAACCACCGTTACCCAATGGGTACATATAACATGGTGCATCTCTCTGTGTCCTCCAAGGCCGAAGCCAAAGCTGATGGTTTTCTTATTTTCTCTCAACTTTTTATCTTTCCAGAGTCGCAATGATCTACTACCCCTTTTCTCGTCGCACTCTATTGGTGACGCGCTAATAACCGACCTACCTCCCTTCTCGAAATCAAACCAAATCTTACAAGGCACCCAAAGGCGTCGAATTGACCAAACGCCTCCCAACTTACTGCTGCTTGGCTGCATGCATTTATAACCTATTATTTTGGTTGGGCAATGCCGCTATGCTGACAGGAGTGACAAAATCTCACTGCCAAAGATCTTTCCGCAGTTCCGACACACATCCCAGTGTACTTTCTGTTGTGCTGTTGCTACTCGAGAAGTGAAGGGCTTGCAGTTGCAATTATAATCCTGAATGAAGCTCATCACTGTCGCGGAATTGCAACAAACGACATATATTGTCTAAGTAGGGCGCCCGTACTTTGGCTACTACCTTTGCAGGAGAAGACAGTCAGCTTCGCAAACTGCCATAGCAAAAGCGGATGGTGACGATGACAGCAGCGCCAGCGGCAACGAGAACATTTTCCTTCGGCAGCTTACTCTGGACCCTCGTCCTCGTCGTATCCATTATCGCTGCCCCCGCCCTCGCAGAGACGCCGTGGGAGGCCGACAACGGGGCTCTCGGAGACCGGGGTGGGGGAACCCGGTGGTGGCCGCCCAGCGACGGCGCGGGGACCTACGAAACCCAGAACCTGGGCCAGGTCCCGTCATCGGGCCACGGTGAACAGGATCAGTACCCGGAAGATGGCCATGGTCAAGGACAAGGCCAGGGTCAAGGCCAGGGCCAAGGTCGGGATCAAGATCAAGGAGGAGCATCGCCCCCTTCGCCGCCGCCACCATCCAGTACCTATGTCTCGTCCGGGACCCCGCGGCTGGGCCGAGCCTTCTACATCAAGACCACGCGGGCTCCGGGGGCGCGGTGCAATCTCGACCTATACTGCCACGGCTGCGACTGGTACGACGCTTACTGCAGCGAGACCATGAGCGTCGTCGCCACGGACCTGAAGTGCGAGAGGGCTTGCGCTTGTGTCGTGGCGGCCTGCTCCCCTTCTTCTCCTTCGGTCTAGAAGGGAAATTTCGGAGAAGATGGCATGCCAACTTCGAAGGGTTATCCCACAGAGTATCTCACATTGGCTTTGCGCCTGGAGAACGAACCTCGCACCCTTCAAGCCCCCCGTGTTGAATGACGGCGGTCTCGGAGAACCAGATGAGTTATTCTCATGATTTATGATTTATTGCGTGCCGGAGTTATCTTTCGGGTTGGTGATGGGAAAAAGGCGTTGGCGTATGGAGAGAAGCTGGTATAAAGCTGCAGTACCGTATCTGCAGTGCAGGGCTCGGCATGATGGTATTAGAAGTGTTGGTACTGGTACCCCATGCAAATCATTGTTTTGTTTACAAACGGTCATTGGGGTAGCAGGCAACTCGTCCAAGACATCGGTTTATGATTTGGACTGTGCAGACTTTGGCATCCACAGGCAGTTAGACTGGGAGGCGTGGAAGCGTGTAGATGGCATCAAGAAATCTGGAGGCGAAATATCAAAACAAAACCGGGTGCCATGCATGCTATCTAGTAACGCTATGATGTCAAACTGTATGCCCGAATGAGACCTGTAAACCACGTCCAATGCCAGACCACCTCCCTCTCAACTTCTCGACCGAAGCCCGCATTCTTACTGAACCTGCAGAACCTTGGACTTCGAAGCTTTCTGCTGGACCATGGCCTCGACCCACTTGTCAGTTTCCTCGACCGCCTTGAGGGGGTGCTTCTTGCGTTTGAGCAGGTACCCCTGAATCTCGGCGGGCGAGAACTTCAACTCAGGGATCTTGGCCGCGAACTGCTCGGCGAAATCCGGGAGCTCCTCGACCGAGATGTCCATATCGCCAGAGTTCATCGCGCTCTGCATCTCGGGCGTGACGATGTGGTTGTCACCACGCTTCTCCTCGACAGGGTCCTTACCGTTGGGCACCGCCGCCCCGTTAGTCTTCGCAGCGCCGTCCGAGACGGCGGCTTGCTGACGCCGGCCCTGGTCGGCCTCGTACATGCCTGTCAACTCTCGGCGTCAGTATTTGCTCATTGTGGGATAAAGAGGTGGTTTCAAGAGGGAACAAAAGAAATTTCTCGAATAAGCGATTTTTACATCCCTCAAGAGACGCTGGGATATCGTGGAATAAACGGTGGAATAGGAAGGAATAAACACAGAAAGTCGCTTACGAATAAAAAGCTCCCTGGCCTGCTCGCGGGTCGCGTTGGTGAAGCCGACCTGCAAGTCTACGCGGCCGGGGCGGATCAGGGCCTCGTCCAGGGACTCGGGCACGTTGGTCGTCATGATGAGCACGCGGCCTTCGTGGCTCGCCACACCATCAATGGCGTTCAGCAGTCCGGAGAGTGAGATGCCCTTCTTGTCGTCGCTGCCCGAATCCTTCTTCAGGGCCTTGGCCAGGTCGCTGACCTTCCAATCATTGGATGGGGCTTCCTTATCCTTACTCTCCTTGCTGCCGCCGTCAGCTTTCTTCTCTGCTTCAGACTTTCCTAGTTCTTCGGCAGGCCTTCTCAGACCTGCAGTGTCTATATCCTCAAGAAGAACGACGCAGCGCCGAGGCAAGGAGCTAAAAAGCGCGCCCAGGTCCTCCTCCGTAAGAGTGGGCTCCAACAACGATATGACATATATGTCCAGGCCAAAGACACCAGCCAGCGCAAATGACAGCGACGTTTTGCCTGTGCCGGGCGGGCCGTAGAACAGATAGCCACGACGGAGAGGGATGCCTCTGTTTGCATACCAACGGGGGTAGCAGGGTGTAGGTACTCATTAATGTCAGCCAATACTTGCATCTTCTGGTCCTTGTCAAGAACCACCGTCCTCATGTCTCGGATGGGACGGTCGGCGACCTGTTGCCAGCAATGACGGCCTCCATAGCGGCGAAGGTTCATAGGACTAGGTCTTTTGACTAAAGTTCTAGCATGGTGGTTGGTATAGTACGACTCTTTGACGTGTTTCAGTAGAGACTTGATAGGTTCGGGGTTTCTGCCCAAGCAGGAGATAACCAAGTCTTCTCTGTCTTTGAAGGTGCTGAAACCAGACGTTGCACCGTCATCGAAGACGGATTCTTGTTTGCGATGTAAGCGGAAGTAGGTGCCTCCCCCACCAGAAGCTGTGCACTCCAACGGCAGGGACGAATCGGGGCGGCGCTTTGGCTTCTTGATTGGAAAAGTTGAGGTAGACGCCCGACTTGTCTCTTGACACGTTCGAGTCATCCTCGTCCTCCCAGGCGGTCTTGCTCACCGTCTCCGCCGTCAGCGACCGCGAGGTCGTCATCTTGGGCTGGGCCGCCAGCCAGCGCATGAGATGCATGTACATGTCGTCGTTGCTGCTAATGTGGATAGTGCACATCAAGTACTCCGACGTGATGGCAAAAGTGGTACTGTAAATCTGCCGAGCGACCTTGTTGAGTGCCCACACGGCGCCAAAGAGCGTGATGATGACGGTCGGGTCGATCCCGAGCCAGGTGCCCACGATGCCGTACATGGGCAACAGAGTCCGCAGCCCCAGCATGGGCAAGAGACTTTCGAGCTGGAAGTGCTGGGTGCTGGATGATGAAGCATTCTCGGCGGCGGCAGCAGTGGCTGTAGCATTGGCCGCCATCGTGGGCAGAACACCACGGAAGAGAGACTGTATGTCCATCACGTCGCCACTTTGTTAAGTAATCAATCCTATGTGTGCGGGCTCCGGCAACGATCAAATCAACTGAGCCTGCAAGATGATGCCCTCAAATTCGAAATGGTGGGAACCTACTCAGCTGCTACGTTGAAAATGATATAGCTGAAGTGTGACAGAGGGTAGAACGACTATAGCCGTCTGTTATAGTTCTTATAGCAAACGCCGCCACCTAAAGAGGAGCCGCAAGGCAACGACGGCCCATGAGGCCCCTACATGGTAGTTACTCTTAGCGTCTAGTACGTAAGAGTCATATTAGAAACGATTAGAAAGACCAAGCAACCCTTACGCCGTGCGTGGCGAAAGATGCATAGTACAGAAATGCAAGTGTGGGTTGGGACGAATAGCAGGTGCAAGTTCCGGCCGAGTCACACAGTAAGGCTGGTGCATTGCTTGGTCAATCAATACGTCCTTGGATTAAATAGGTGTGCCGTGCGCCTGCCTGTCCGTACACAACGAGAACTTGCAGGCAGCCACTGCATACGGCATGATGTATTGATATTTGGATTACCTGGCAGGCTCGTTGCCTAGAGTGACCCCACTCAAGCGCCGGGTTGCATTTGATATCTTCTGGCACAGATTGTGAGGATATACAACGGGCATAGGCACGCAGTCCTCGTAAACAAGGTATGCCTTCACATTGCAGGTTGACTGACGGCTTGATGATGGCCATAAAGGTGCAACACTATGGGAATCGACACAAAGACAAAGTGGATACTTGATGGTAGACAAGCTATAGTAGTGGTATATAGGTGACTCAAACCTTGCGTGGCAAGGCAATGATTATATGTAGGTGTAAGCTGACTCGCGTCATCCCTCCCAGACGTGCGGCAAACGCTCCGAGCCCGATACATTATTGACAATGCCTAATTTGACCACCTGACCCAAGATACCAACCTCGGTATATATCGGATGGCATTCATGAACTACTGGTTAGTCGATTTGATCATCATTTCCAAAATGACTTGAGTTGTTAATGATAGGCAAGTTTTAATAAATGTTCGATATAAAGTTTGAAAACATACGACTGGCGAGGCTTCTAGACGGCCTCGCAACCTATGGTTCCTTCACTAAAGCCGTCCTAAAGCAATACACAGCTCTCGTACCGGTATATCATACAATCAAGAATAAATACCTAAGCTCCAAAGAGGGCCCTCTTCCTTCACATGAACTTGCCAATACACGAATGGTGTGGCACAAAATGATCGGGGCATCACCAGTGAGTGCGCAGAGTGTCTCGGAGCGGAGCATGGCAGTCAGAACAACCCTTTCAGCAAGATGTTTCCGGTAGCTCCTTCTGGGAGCTGTGATGGTATTAACTTCATTTCCATTTTAACATAGCAAGCCTGCAAGTAGAGCGAGCTCAGTCCAGGCCAATCCACTCGTCCTCTGAAACCACCTCCTCTTCTTGTTGAAGAACATCAGCCAGTGTCTTGCTTTCGCCTGTCGTCAACATCTTCATTGGGGTATCCCCGCCATCCTCAATCGTCTGTGCAGCGCTGGCACCTTCCTTTTTACTTTCAGCCTGACCAAGCAGATAGTCCACCATGTACACATTCTCGTCGGCCAACCGGCGAATCTCATCCCTCATTCTGGTAATGGCCCTGGCGACAACACGTAGCTCGACATCAATCTTACTTCGGTTGGCTGCAAGCCACTTGCCATGCTTATCCATCAAAGCTTTGATCCAGAGTAGACAGAACTCCATGTGTGGCGACTCTTCCGTCTGGGTTGCAACAAAACGCAACAATCTCGACACGTAGACTGTTGGGAACTGTTCCACAACCAGGGGGATGTCAGGGTAAGGCGTCGCCTCAAAGACTCGCTTGATCAATCCGGCCTCGTTGAGACGGAACGCCATTACAAGAGCCTTCAGGAAATCCTTGTCAGTCTCCAACACGGCCAAGGTCGAGGCAGGTGTGATTTCCATGTTGAGATCAAAGGGGTCGAACTGGACATCGTTATCAAGGCTGTATACCAGGAGTCCCTCGGTTGAAGCGGCACAGAAAGCATTACCAGCTGGCGAGAAGCCCACGCTTGTGACTCTCACTTCTGGTATGACTTTCCGAGACGAGGGATCACCTCGCTTGGAACCCGGTAAAGAATTGTCCTTGCGTGCCTCACGGTCTGAGGCGTCGTCTTCATCATCCATCAGGCCCTCTGGCCCGGCCTCAGTGAGCAGCTTACTGTTCAGGAACTCCTGCGTCCCAGAGAGCGACAGGTTGACACTGACGGTAAACTTCTTCAACAGCACCATGGTGCTCACCGAGTACAAGCAGATGTATTTGCTGTTACCGGCGGCTATTAAACAGCTGCCATCGGTACTATAGCGGATCGTGCCAAAACTCTTAGTGCCAGACACATTGGCAGCAGTCCTGCGATCTGCAAGCTTGCGACCTCCCGACACATCGCGGCGGCCATCCAAACCCGATAGCTGCTCAGCTTCCGACACGGACCAGAAGGTGAGCTGACCGTCCAACGTAGATATCGCAAGCTGTGCAGAGTCTGGGCGAATAGCGATATCCAATACGTCGGCTTGCAACTGTAGAGGCTCGCTAGTCTGGGTGCGGTTAAAAATGGACCATATCCTCGCTGTGCGATCCCAGCTGCCGCTGACCAAAAGGTCTCCGCTTGGTGCAAACGCTAAAGAAGATACAGGGCCCTCGTGCCCGGAAAGCTGGTCAAGAAGCTGTCCAGTCTGTACGGACCAAATGTGAATATCGAAAGAGTCTAGAGAACCTGCCGCCACAACTTCACCGCTCGGGTCTACAGCCATGCAAGAGAATGACAATCGACTTGGTGCCGTGAAGGTCCTGAAATTTCGGTATCTCACCAGATCCCAGGCTCGTATTGAGCCGTCCAGACTTGATGTGAAAAGGACATTGCCCTTCTTTGCGAACTCGCAAGCTGTGACACCACTCGAGTGCTCTGTAAATGTGACGATACAGAAGCCCGATTCGACATCCCAGACCTTGATCTTGCCGTCGTCTGCCGTGGTTATGATTCGCTGGCCGTCGGGTGAATATACCAGCGAGTTCATAGAGTCGAAATGGCCTTGCTGCTTCAAGATGTAGGACTCCGACTGCCACTCCCACACAAGTAATTGCCCCAGCTTAGAGGCGCCAAAAGCCAACCATTCACCGCTCTGGTTGATTGTGACAAAGTCGATATCGTTCTGCGATATGCTCAGTGTGTGAATGGTGTTGAAATCGGGCAGCTCGTAGAGGCCGAAAAGACCGTTGGAAAAGCCTGCGACCAGGAGATTGGATTCCGCGTGGAACGAGGCGCATCTCACGCTCGCGCTTCCTTGCATGAAATAGTGCTTCTTCACGATCCTCCAGCGCATTCCAGCGTCCTCATCGTCCATTTCGTCGTCGGAATCTTCAGGCGGTGGGGCGTTCGGGTTCCGTGCATACTGCCAGTCAAAGACTGCGCCATCTTTGCTGACCGTATAGATTGTTTCCTGGTCCTTGGAGAACCATGCGCCGATGACAGACTGCTTGTGCCCTGACAGAACAGTCGGTTCGAAGCCGTCTTCAGGGTTCAAGCTCCATATACGTGCAGTCAGATCCTTTGACGCAGTCAAGAAGAAACGGGAGTCTTTGGACCATTCTATGTAGCGGACATCATCGTGGTGGCCGGTGTGGGTGTGGTGGCGCACGAAGGGGGCGAATTCCATCATGCCGTCCGCATTCGCGTCGGGAGTTGAAGGAACTTGCCATACTTCGATTTTACGGCCCAATCCTACTGCGAAATGGCGACCGGAGGGTGAAAATGACAGCGCCGTCACTCGCGCCCGGAACGAGAAGTGGTAGAGGGAAACGCGCCGGGGCACGTTGGTCAGGATCGCGTGACCTTCATCGTCAACGGATAGGAGTAGGTTACCCCGCGGTGTAAGGCCGATGCGGGCAATGTTTTTGCGATGGGAGAACGGGAGGGTATATGATTTGTTACTGGACGCGCCATTAGTACAATGCGGCAGAGAAGAGCAAGGATGCGGCGAGTGGCTTACTTGACCAGATCGAAAACACTGACTCTGTTTCCTACGGGCGAGAAGAGGCAGGTGCCATCTGGAGAGAAAAGAAGATTGCCCTGGCTATAGACGGTGCCCAGGAGGTTGGAAAACTAGAACAAGTGTGTCAGTACACTGTGGTATGCGATCAATACAGCCCGGGAAGCCTACCTTGAAATCAGTCTTCATTGTCGCGACTCGCTCGGCTCTTGTGTGATTATCATGAGATGCGTCGCTCTCGGCGTCGAAAATGTCATGGGCAATTGAACTTTTTGTTTCTTATCGGGCGATAAGAATTGATAGAGCTTTAGCTGCTGTAGGTTCATACGATAAGGTACCTTGGATAGGTAATTATCCTTGTCGATTTTCTGAGCGGAACGAAACGAAACGCTACCGGCAGTCTGCCTTTTCGAGGCGCCACTTATCTGTGCCTGGTCAACTGGTCTGGCACTTCCAAAAATTGGCTCTACTTTATTAGCACCATTGAAGGCACCTACCCTCTCTCCCTCTGCTGCATGTGGTACTTTTACCTTCCAATGCTTGGGCAAATCAATTTGATGGATCTTCGGCGCGGGTACTCATTTGCGCCGATTGAAGGGTCAATTGAGTTAAGCATAGCATATCTGATCTGGTAGCATGGGATTTATCCCAAGAACAGAATGGTCCATGATGGTTCGGATGTTAAGGCAAATGCACGGACTGTGTATCAATTTGTCGAAAGCTGCCTGTAGTGAGAATAACAGCGAAAGATTCGAAAATTCGATGGACTGGGCAATATCACTGAACAGACAGTCGAGAGAAGAAGGTGGTGGTCTGGCTAGGTCCTCAGTAAGGCCCTCCATGCTCCATGCGCCATGCGCTCCGTTATGCTGCTGCCCCGACTTGCACCATGGCTCTTATTGGCATAGCGCACTTGCCATAACGTCTCTGATAGGCGGTCAAGCCAGTGGAAAGGAAAGGGGTCTTTGGCACGGGCCCAAGCAATGTTCCCCGGCCCAGCCAAAACTGCTTTGATTAATTTACAGAGAGCCAAGGGAGGTTGAAATCGATTTTGGGGCATTAGCATTTGGATCAGGACACCTTAAGATAATATTGAATTGAATCCAAGACAGTTTTTCTTCCAGTTCCTTCGGTTTACTTGTTGACCTGAAAGTCTGCTCGACAACCTCCCTCGGACGATAACAACGGCTTGCTGTTTGACCATACCCGACCTTTCCCCCCGCCATCAAATCATAAACAAGCTCCCCATTCGTCTGGCCATTTTAATTACACGAAGGTAGACCCGCTCTTTCTCGCAACCTAGCTGCGGTCTTCTCTCCTGAATCAATTCACTTCGACTGTTCCCGTTCCAACACCACAAACACGGGTGTCGCGATACCATACACCACCAAACACACCTTTCCAATCCACTGTCGCCATGGCTTCTCAAGTCCCCGAAACCGCCAGCCCCGTGGGCATTGCCCATCTGCCTAACCAGAGGCACAAGATTGTCGCCAAGCGCGGTGCTGCTTTCACCATCATGGTACGTTGAGCGCGAGCAAACAAGCATGCGTACCGCTCTTGCCCTGTCCAGGCGTCTAACAATGTGTGTTTTCGCTAGGTTGCTGGTGAGTCCGGCTTGGGAAAGACGACCTTCATCAACACCCTGTTCTCGACAACTATTAAGAACTATGCCGATCACAAGCGCCGTCACCAGAAGCAGGTCGACAAGACCGTCGAGATTGAGATCACAAAGGCTGAGTTGGAGGAGAAGTTCTTCAAGGGTACGATACAATTCAACTACCCAAATATATTGGTCACCTCTCTAATGTTTTGTTCACAGTTCGCTTGACGGTTATCGACACCCCCGGTTTCGGTGACTACGTCAACAACCGAGACTCGTGGATGCCCATTATCGAGTTCCTGGATGACCAGCACGAGTCGTACATGCTTCAGGAGCAGCAGCCGCGCCGACAGGACAAGATCGACCTGCGTGTCCACGCTTGTCTGTACTTCATCCGACCTACTGGCCACACCTTGAAGCCTCTGGATATCGAGGTCATGAAGCGACTTTGCTCCAGAGTCAACCTGATTCCCGTCATTGCCAAGGCCGATACCCTGAGCCCGGCAGACCTTGCAAAGTTCAAGGCGAAGGTGAATAGTGCTTCCCCGTATCCACTTATCCTGCAAAGGTTACTGACCCGTTTATTAGATCCGAGCTGTTATCGAGGCCCAGAGCATCAAGATCTACCAGCCACCGGTCGAGGAAGATGACGAGGCGGCTGCTCAGCACGCCCGCAGCCTGATGACTGCCATGCCTTTCGCCGTTATCGGTTCGGAGAAGGATGTCAAGACCAGCGATGCTCGTATCGTGAAGGGCCGACAGTACTCGTGGGGTGTTGCCGAGGTCGAGAACGAAGATCACTGCGACTTCAAGAAGCTTCGCTCGATCCTGATCCGCACTCATATGCTGGATCTCATTCACACCACTGAGGAACTTCACTACGAAGCTTACCGTGCGCAACAAATGGAGACGCGCAAGTTTGGCGAGGCCCGCCCCCGCAAGCTTGACAACCCCAAGTACAAGGAGGAGGAGGAGGCTCTGCGCAAGCGCTTCACTGAGCAGGTCAAGGTCGAGGAGCAGCGTTTCCGACAGTGGGAGCAGAAGCTCATCGCGGAGCGCGATCGCTTGAACAAGGACCTCGAGCAAACGCACGCTCAGATCAAGCAACTCGAGAACGAACTCGAGTCGATGCAGGGCAGCGTTGCCCGAAGCGGTCGTCGTTAAAGTCTTGTTGGCTTCGTATACCCCCAACACGCCTTTTAAAGATATTCCCCGAGTATAATGAGCGTTGCCTTGAGATCAGCAGTATCTGTCTATCATATGACCTTGGCCTGGGAGCTGAGCGTACGACGAAGGAGAAAAGAATGAACCTGGTTTAATTCGACTTGCTTCTCCACCCAGAGATGGTTTATGGATATGCTTACGAGCTAATTGTGCCTGTCGAGTCAGCTCATATGACGAGATGAGAGTAGGATTCTGGTGGAAGAGCAGTGATAGGTGCGCCTGATTCATTGTACACCCAGATCCGGTGTGGCATTCCGAGCACAATGCGTTGAACGAACCGAGATATTCCCCTTTTAATGGATGTCACTTTGACTCCCCAAATATTCACTTGAGATAAGCTAGTTTTTTATTAGTCAACGATGTAATTCTGTGTTGCTTAATGTACGGACCGAATCGTGACAACAGGTTATACACGCCATGATTCTTCAACATATTGTATATAATTGGTTGGTAACTCAACTTTGTTCTGTTCTTATTCTTCCAAATCTGAAACGAGTTTTGCGAGCTTATAAGCGGAAACTGGATCAGGTGAAGTACTAGATGTTGGTATGAGTTGTGTGGACTTTACCTTAAGCTTGAGACGCACGATGCCCTCTTCGTCCAGTTTGGGTACCAATTCGTTGTAAGATCTGCGAGTTGGTATCATACTGCGCTTAACTGTATGCCTCCCTTCGTATTTGCCATAGTGATGCTGGATCAATGACTTGGCAGGGGAGGTTCAGACGATAGATGGCATCTCCATGAGACTTGATTGCCACTGAAACGTCCTCCTGCTTCACTTCAAGTTCAGAACGAGGCAACTTCAAGGCAGCAAGTCGCCATGACTTGATGACGAGGGGGCTAAGTTTTAGATGCCACGTTCCTCGCCAAGTGACCGAAGCACTGCCTCGGTCTTCACGGTATATGAAGGTAGAGGCGTGCCCCTTTCCGCCATTCCAAAGTACGAATGTGTGGAGCTTAGGCATCCTTCGCACGAGGATACTTGCTTGGCATAATAAAGCCTCAAGCTTTTCGCGCTTTTCCCAATCGTCCTGCAGAAGCTGCGATGTGAGCGCCAGAGATTGAAGATTTGGCCAATGCCATGTCGACTGGCAGTGTCGAAAGATATCTTCGGCATCGACAATGAAGGAGGCAGCAAGTTGTTGTAGACCCAGGCTTTTGGACGCGAGACCTGCGTCAAGCCCTTCGCCAGGATTGTACCAAGTATCATCAACCTCCGAATGTGGAAGGCCTTTCCGCTTTGGAAAATAATCATAGAATTCAGAAGAGTCCTCAAATACGACTAATATGTTTAGAGTATCCGGCATAACTGCTGTTCGCAGTATAAAAGAAAGATCTACCGATTAACATTAGCGAAACATGATCATCAATGGAATCAACCAGGGAAGGGATATGAGATTTGTCGGTATTGCTGCAGGAGTAGGTACGTACCTAAATCACGTGACACTCTGTCGAGACCATCAAGTGGTGCCCACGGCTCAAAGATCATGCGTCGTAGTCGACTAAGTCTGAGGAGTAAACAGCCCAATCCAATTATATCTAGACAACGCCGCAGTTGTCGACGAATGATAAGGCAAGTCACTGCTTGAGTTGGGCGAGGGTCAAGGTAGTCTAACAGGATGGGCCGAAACAGTCGTTGTACAGCTGTTTTCGGAGGACTCGTAACTTGCTGGCCATGCTGCCAGCCATGCTGCGGATCATGGAACTGACGCCCAGTCTTCCACTCACTCGATAATGCATCCTTGTTCTCATCATGCTCGACATCGTCGGATGACAGATATATGTTCCTGAACCAGTGTTCGCAGTCGCTAGGAGAATATACATTCAAATCCAATGCTAAGTCATTCGCTGGTGTCCAAGTGTTGAGGATATCGAAAAGCTTATGGATCCCAGCAGTAACGATAGAGCTGATCCTTGCTGATGGCGAACGTCGTGTTGAACAACATCTGGACGTGTATCGTGGTAGTTCAATGTCGAGACAGATGTGCTGGATGATTTCTCTCTTCTGAGGCGTGGCGATGTGTTTGAAATCATCGAGACAAGGCACTCCCAGCTTTATCTTGCGGAAATTGGCCTTTTATAAGACGTGCTACCATTCTCTGCAAACAGACGCAAAGGAAGCCCATCCCGGATGTTTCTGATTTGCGATTGTGTTCAAGATCATGCAACGAATCTCCGCCGGGAGAGCTGTCCATGTCAAGGCTTCTGGCCGTGTTTGGCTAGTCATCGTGTGAGTCGTCAACTTCAAATTCGACCACTGGCGTATAGGGGAAAATAGCCGGTGGCATACCTAAGCTGGCACAGGGAGGTTGAATCGTTAATATTTTTATACTGCCTTTTTGTACGCCATCTCGTTGCGATGTATGTATCCCTTTGAGTGCCAAAGCGCTGCTTTCACCAAAAGATTCCGTACTGTACAGACCAGGGCTAATCGGAGTGACGTTTTAAACGTCCGTTGTGCTCGGTGTGTTATTTGGTTGGTCGGTATGCCCGTGCTACGGTATGCACGGCCGCGTTGATCATTTATCGAAAGTATTGTACGGAAAGCAGCGCTTTGGCACTCAAGGGGATAAAGTGTAACTGAAGCAAACCTAAGCTGCTCCCTGGTTATCTGCAGGCTCTCTCAGTGCTATACTTCCATGTTTAGGGGGCTTATATTTTACTCCGCGCGATCTTATTCAAAGTTTAATGCGCTCACATATCTACTGTGACGTAAGATCGATGACTAGGTATAAAACTTATAGCTTCCAAATATTTGCTGGCTCTAACATCTTCATCACAAGCGACAAGCAGGTGTAAGTCCGGGGTGGTGGGCATTAGAAGTGGGATCGATAAGATAACCTGAAGTGCATGCGCTCTTCCTGGTACATCACACCGATGTGGGGTAACTCCAGCTCATCCATGCAGCCCTTGATAGCTCCTCCAAGCTTGTGACAGTCATCGCACCGCATTCGCATTCTAATAGCTGCACTCGAAGCGACACGAGCAACGTCAGAGCAAGGCGAAACCGGTCCCAACTTGGCCTCCTCTCGCTGTCATTCGACCGGCCGACAGAGTTGATGCATGTGCTCAATTTATAGCCCCCTCTCTGCAACTATCCTCATATCCATTTTTTTCATGTTATAATCTCGTCGTTTTCTGCTCCACGAGCTTGGTCGTGGCATGGAAACTCCAACATGTTGTCACTCGCGGCGCACAACGCCACAAGGACCCTCTGGTTGACCAGATCATCTAACCTCTCGGCTCTGCGGGCCGCTTCACTGTACAAAGAATTCGCAAGTGTGCCCACGATACGGCCCCAGAGTCGCAGGATACAAACAACAACAAAATGGAGACCTGTTCAGGTCCTCGACGAGTACGTTCTTGTCGCTTGTTTACTTCTTATGTCACCCCAGGTTGGACGAGCCGCTGACGGTAAATTTCTGCAGGTGGGTTGCTAAAGAAGCTCGCCCAATATCACTTCGACAATTGATGGTTTTTGGGCGCTCTTTGACGGAGTCGCGACTCCTCTCCTCGGCCAACTATGTACGAACTGAACTACCTACCCGCATAGCCCACAGGCTCCGAGACATGCAGCGACTCCCATACGTTGTGGTGACGAACCCTCACATCAGCGATGTATACGATTTGTATTATACGGCTTTCGACATGTTTCGAAGGGTCAGGGAGATTAAGACTCTCGACGAAAACGAGCACTTCTGCCAGGATATTGCGCGAATGCTACGGGCGCATCTTACTGTGATACCCAAGTTGGCTATGGGTATTCTGGAATGCAGGGGACTGATGCCGCAAGAAGAATTGGATATTTTTATGAATACGATACTAAAATCCGTATGCGCACCCCTCCCCCTTGCTCCTTGACGAGAAGATGGATTACTAACAGTAACCCGACAGAGGATATCCAGGAGGGTCATTGCTGAACAACACCTCGCCCTCACCGAAACTTTCAACTCGCCTTGGTTCTCTCCAGGGGCTAAGGTGTCCGAAGAGTTCATCGGCGAGGTCTTCCTCAAGTGCGTAGCCAAAGATGTCATCGAGCGCTGCGGTACTGCTGTGCAGGAACTTGCGCGGTCGGCCAACCCGCCAGACGTTGTCATTCCTGAGATCAAGATCGACGGGCATCTTGGGGCTGCCTTCCCGTATATTTTGAGCCACCTGGAGTACATTATTGGGGAACTGCTCCGCAATTCCGTACAGGCTGTCATTGACAACCACCAGAAGAAGTATAAGGGGAAAAAGGATATACCTCCTCCGCCGCCGATTGAAGTCACTTTGTGCGAGGCGCAACAACATGTAATCGTCCGAATATCCGACCAGGGCGGTGGTATCCCTCGGGACATCCTCCCTTACCTATGGTCCTTTAGCCGAGGGCCGCATAGCGGACAGCGTCTGGAGAATTTAACCCAAGTACCTCTCATGGCCGCCACACTGCAGGAGCTGCGCGTCGACGGGAACTTCACCGGGCTTCAGGACGGTCGTTCTGGATATAGCGATGAATCTCTTACGTCGCTCTCGGCCAGGCCGCCGAACTTGAGATTGGGCATGGGGCTTCCCCTGAGTAGGGTTTACGCTGAATACTGGGCCGGCAGCCTAGAACTTCACAGCCTGGAGGGCTACGGAGTCGACGTGTTTCTTCAAATCTCAAAGTTGGGAAATAAGAATGAGCAGCTTGCTACTCGAGCTTCTATGGACTCTGTTTAGGGGGTCATTTGAGTGATGATACTGCATGGGTCATCGTTTTCGGTTTTGTTGGCAACACGGGCGCAATACTTTGTTCTCCGTTGGCAGGCTTGGTCAGGAAGAGTACATATTACATTGGTTATTCAGCGTTCAGATATACCCTTATTGCGGGAAGGAGGGCAAAAAAAAACCCTGCCGCTTCACAATGAAATGCATACGTCAAATACTTCATGCAATACCGTTCAGCTCTTGGGAATCATTTCAGACATTGGAAATGAAATTTAGAGCAAAATTGAGCGAATGTATGATTGTACAGTGCATACATAATCTGGAGGTGCGCAAGATATCTTAAGAAGCTTAATCAGTCCGGCCATATTATTTATTACCGCGCCTCTAATAGAATAAGAAGCACGCACGCGCTCGGCTATCCATGGCGACAACGTGGATTAAACCTCATAGCTTCGAAGACCCCAGCCAGATTCCTGACGATTAGAGCTGCTGCGTTCAGTTCGGCTTGGTGCACACACTACATGCTTTCAGCCCTCGCCGTATCGCAACATCCAAGTACGTAGACAAGGTGGGTAGAAATAGCAGTGAAAAAAGCCATTGGTGAAGATCGTTCATGATGATCTCTGACTAAGACGTCATCCCTCCAGCTAAACATAAAGTGGGGGACATGTCACGGTGCAGAGTATCAGTTAGGTATTTCAAATCTACCGACCTGGGCATCTACTACGACATCCCGTACGTATCAAGCCCAAGGACGCCTTTTACGTAATATGTAATAGTCAAGTAATTGTCCATGTTTACCTGTCCTGGGATAACTGGTGAACGGCGGAATAACAATTGACCTGGGGATCGAATTACTGGTATGGAATAGCTGGCGGCCAATAATAGGACAGTGGAATAACCAGTAGTAATTGGTAACATTCCGTCTCCCTGTGATATCTGGTCAGTGGATTGGCTTTGCCGATGCCTCGATTAAAAATTGGAAACAGCATTGAATCCACCCACCACCCAAGCAGAGCTGCAATTGCAGGTGCTGTTGCATACATGTAGGTACATCATAAGTTGACATCAATGTAGGTAGGTAGGTGTAGGTTGGCTGCGGCGGTTTATCCTTGCCGTGCTGCCTGGCTGCTGTTGCCCCCCCCCAAAAAAGCTCCATTGCCTCCAGAGGTCCACAGTCACAGCCCACTTCCAGTAGCCGGTACCACCAGACATACATGCACATACATACGTACATCCGAGCCAGTGCCAGTCAACCTTGCTTGCTACCTTATTCAGTCACTGTCACGGACTGGTCTTGCTTGCTAGCCTGGCAAATCAACCTATTCAGCCCACATCATCTCACCAAACTTGTAAGCTTCCTTTGCTGGGGAGAGTCTTTGGACAACAATTCTTTGCATCGCCAGCTCTGGTTCTCTCTCCTACACATCTCCTCCCTCTTTTTGTTCCATTCCACGCCTTATTGACTTTCGCATTTCCTGACCCAGAGGCAGCTGGTCGATCTTATTTTTTCCTCCCACGGCCCCGTTGGTTCGGACCACACGCCACTGCTGTCTTTCATCATTGTCTGTCGTCAGAGCACCCGACCCCGCCAACTACGACCTCGAAGCCAAGAACTTCCATTTGGAGCTTCACAATAGAGCCTGGTTATTTGCAAGAAATAAGACAAGACCCCGAGCCTCCATTGATGTCCTTCCTGCGCCACTCCAACGCGTATAGATACCCGTCGCAGCAATGGTAAGACTTTGACACCCCACGACCTTCACAAATCGCATTCGCCAGCAGCCTACGTAGGCTTCGCGCAGCTGTCTTTGCACCCACACTCCCGAGGCTTTGTTGCCTGTGCTGACCAGCCAATTCAACAGAGCTACGATCCCGAAATCCATTCTCCCAACGAGATGGTGGTCGACTCGTCGGACGACTATGTCGTCCCAACCGAGAACGAGAAAGAACCGGTCGCCATAATTAACCCAGACAGCCTCGACGCCGACGGTGATCAGCCTGAAAATGTCACGCTAGCGACCGATTGTATGTTACTGCCATCGATTGCACTGAGCATACACGGCGAAAGATCCGGCCAAAGACTGACTGGTGTTTGCAGTTGAGACCATGAAAGAACTGGTCCTCCCACCTTTACTCGAGGAACCACGGATACTCGATGATGCCGTCGACACATGGACCATAGAGGGCTGGCGGAATCTCTCTAAGAAGGAACATGGCCCCGTCTTCCGAGCCGGCGGCTTCCCATGGTCAGTTTAACTGACCGCACAGCATTGTGACTTCCGTAGTCTAACTAATCACACTCCAGGCGGATCCTCCTCTTCCCATTCGGCAACAACGTCGATCAGGCTTCCGTCTACCTAGAGCATGGCTTCGACGACCCCAATCAAATTCCAGACGACTGGAGCTGCTGCGTTCAGTTCGGCTTGGTCATGTGGAACATCAACGACCCCTCTCTTTTCACTTACCACACAGCGCACCACCGATTCACCAAGGACGAGAGTGATTGGGGCTTCACAAGATTCCTCGAACTGCGCAGAATGTTCCAACTGCCCTGGGAGAACTCTAACAAGACCCTGTGCGAGAATGAGTCGGCCAACATCACGGCCTATGTCAGAGTGGTCGAGGACGAGACTGGTGTTCTATGGCACAACTTTAACAACTACGACTCGAAGAAGGAAACCGGATTTGTTGGCCTCAAGAACCAGGGAGCCACTTGTTACCTCAATTCTCTTCTTCAGTCTTTGTACTTCACCAATGCTTTCCGCAAGGCCGTGTACCAGATTCCCACATCCGAGGACGAAAGCATCATGAACAGCGCATACGCCCTTCAGAGACTGTTCTATCAATTGCAGACCTCCAACTCCGCTGTTGGCACGAACGAACTCACCAAGTCCTTTGGTTGGGATACACGGCACATCTTCGAGCAGCAGGATGTTCAAGAGCTGTCTAGAAAGCTAATTGAGCGTATGGAGGAGAGAATGAAGGGCACCGCGGCCGAAGATGCTCTCCCCAAGATGCTGAGTGGAAAGGTCAAAACTTATGTTTCCTGCATTGATGTGGACTACGAGTCTAGCCGAATTGAAGATTTCTGGGATATTCAACTTAACGTTCGCGGTATTTCGACGCTGCAGGACAGTTTCAAAGACTATATCCAGCAGGAGACACTTGATGGCGAGAACAAGTATTGGGCAGGCGATGACTTCAAGTACCAGGATGCGCACAAGGGTGTTATCTTCACCAGCTTCCCCGATGTCCTCCATCTCCACCTCAAGCGGTTCGAGTACGATGTCCAGCGAGATGCCATGATGAAGGTGAACGACCGGTTCGAGTTTCCCGACTTCTTCGACGCCGCTCCATACCTCGAAAAGGGCGCCGATGTGTCAGAACCATGGGTATACAAGTTACACGGTGTGCTGGTGCACAGCGGTGATCTCAACGCTGGCCATTATTATGCTTTCCTCAAGCCTAACAAGGACGGGTGGTTCTACAAGTTCGACGATGACAAGGTCACAAAGGCGACCATGCGAGAGACGTTGGAAGAGAACTACGGTGGTGAATACCGGGCAAGCCACAACCAGCAGCTGCGTTCTAATGTGCAGAAGAAAACTCCCATCATGCGCCAGATGAGTGCCTATATGCTGGTCTACATTCGCGAGTCACGGTTGGGCCAGGTCTTGACGCCAGTCAGCGAGGATGATTCCCCACTGCACTTACAGAAGAGACTAGAAGAGGAGGCTGCTGCGCGTGAGGCCAAGAGGAAGGAGCGTGAAGAGCAACACTTATTCCAGATGGTCAAGGTTGTGAACGAGGATACATTCAAGCACCATGGGTCTACAGATCTGACGTTCTTTGATGGCGACGCAAAGGTCGATCCGGCTGCGCCAAGAAGCTACAAGATCAACAAAAAGACGCCCATGGAGGAAGTGCTCAGTATTATCGGCGATGATATCAAGCAAGACCCGCGACGCATCCGTCTCTGGCTTATGGTTAATCGACAGAACAAAACCACCAGACCCGACCAGCCGATCATGGATCTTAAGCCCAGTGTTGGGGAGACATACACACGAACTGCTAGCTCCAGCCGTGATAATGCCCTCCGAGTGTGGGCGGAAGTAGCTGAAGAGGTTGATGAGCAAGGCGAAGCTATCTGGCCCACTTACCAAAGCAATGCTAATGGTGTTGTTGTGAAGACAACGGATTTGATACTGTTGTTCATCAAGTGCTTTGATGCGGAAAAGCAGACTCTGCAAGGTGTTGGCCACGTTTATGCCAGCAAAGAGAAGAAGGTTGAAGACCTGGTACCGGCGATCTGCAAGAAGATGGGCTGGGGCGATAAGCTTCCCGCAGGTGAACAGTTGGCTATGTGGGAAGAAATTAAGCCGTCAATGATCGAGCCTCTGAAGGCCAAGCAGACCTTGAAAGCAGCTGAGCTGCAAGACGGAGATGTCCTTTGCTTCCAACGTATGCCAGACCGTAAGGCGCCTGGCGACATTCTTGGCAAAATCCCCCGCTTGGATGAGAAGCAACCCGATGACGGAGTTAAGAGATGGGATCACTTTGAGACCGCCCCTGAGTACTACGATTTCTTGAATTGGAAGAAGGAGGTCAAGCTCTGGCCTCATCCCACACGCTGCGACAAAGATTACGACAGCTTCAACCTTACTTTGAGCAGCCGCATCACATACGACCAGCTAGCGGAACGTGTTGCCTATGAATTGAAGGTGGAGCCCACTCACTTGCGCTTCTTCACGATCAACGCCTCGACTGGCAATCCAAAGGTGCCAGTCCGGCGCGTACTCAGCCAGACCCTCCACCAAATCCTTAACCCACAGAGCAACTTCGCGGCGAATTCTCAAACGAAACCCGACGCACTGTACTTCGAGGTTCTGGAGATGAGTCTTGCCGAGCTGGATACCAAGAAGAACGTCAAGGTCACATGGCTTTCAGAGGGCATATCGAAGGACGTAAGTAGAATATCTGGTGGTACTGAGAACATCTGAACCTGTGCTAACGAGCTTGCGTATCAGGATACATTTGATATCCTTGTCAATAAGCAGGGTCATGTCGAGGATCTTATCCAGGCGTTCTCTAAGAAGGCACAGATTAAGGACGAGCAGGAGGGCGGTCGGATACGAGTCTACGAGATTCACAACCACCAATTCCACCGAGAGCTTTCACCTAGCTACCCTGTGTTGAGCATTAACGACTACACAGAGGTGATTGCTGAGCGGATACCCGATGAAGAGCTCGATGCCGACGAGCGCAATTTTGTCAAGGTCATCCACTTCCAGAACGACCCGACTCGAGTACATGGAATTCCATTCAAGTTCCTTCTTAAGGAGGTATGTATTTACCACGTGATATTTGCATGTCGACCAGGAGACTAACCAAGTCCAGGGCGAGCCTTTCTCAGAAACCAAGAAACGACTCGAGAAGCGAACAGGCATCAAGGGCAAGGCTTTTGAGAAGATCAAGTTCGCCGCTGTCAACAAGTATGACAAGAAGGCGAGATACCTACAAGACGGTAAGGTCCTGCCTGGGTACAATGTCAACGGAGGCAAGAGGCTAATTTCGGGAACAGATGATGTGCTTTTCGATGAAGGTGGCTCCATCGAAGACGACTTGACACTCGGCCTCGACCACGTGGACCGGTCAAGAAACCGAGGGAACGGACAGGAGATGTTCCTCAAATAGTTGTGGGGGATTGTTTCCTGGACCATCACCAGATTTACCCCATCATTGTTGCGCCCCCGCCAGCGCAGTAGCAACCAACCAGCTAAATCGCTATCGTCACCGGGTATGAGGTAGCGACGATGGCGGTGCATGCTTATGAATGGCATATAGTAAGAGGGGAGTGTTGTTGACGATCGGCGATGCAAACAAACATGGTTAGCGGGATGATGGCGATAAAACAGGCTTGGAGTCGGCGCGGAGCCACTCGATGAAACAGCTTGGAGTCGGCGCGTAGCCACTTGATGAATTCAGGCTTAGTGATAAACTTGTGCGAATAAGAGATATGATTTGCATTATAAGCGAGTGCCCTAATGATATGTAAATGAGTTATTACATTAAAATGTGTTCATAAGTCAACATTATCCCCTTTGGACAGGTGTTATCCCATTGCCAGCTACCCCGTTTCTAATTATTCCAGCGACGCTGAGTAGGTATATCATAGGCATTGCATGACTTCGCTTTATCTATGCCCGAAAGAGGTCGGTTAGTCGGCGGGGAAGGAGGGGAAGAGGAACGTAGGTGTAAACGTCTCCAAGTCGCTGTGCATAATGACGAACCTATCCATTGCCGCACTGATTCTCGTCACTGCCGGCCGATGCGGGGACGGGGTGAAGCTGCGGACGTGATTCAGGCATAGCCGTGTAGACATATAACATTAGATAGGTTTATACGTTATGTCAATATTATTACTACTACACATTAAACTCTACACCCATTTCAAATTCACAGCTGCACCGGCCAGAGAACCATGGCTCCTCCAAATCCCGACGTCAAAGCGAACAGCAATGGCATCCCCGACTTCGAAGACCTCCCTCTCCGGGAAGGCGACCCGCACCATTCGGCCTGGGGCCTCTACGGGTCTCAAGACGAACTCGGGACCCTGAACCGCCTGACGGACGAGCGCGTCGCCGCGGCCGCAAGGGAGGAGATCCGGACAGGACAGCGGGTCTCACTAAACTGGCCCCTAGATGCGCAGTCACAGATGCAGTCGCAGCAGAAACCGGGCCCGAGCCGTGCCTACTTCCAGCGCGCCCGATTCCATCAGGACATGTTCTCCAAGGCCCCCGCTACTGTAAATGATGATGTCTGGACTTTTAATTCGCAGGTCTCGACGCAGTGGGACGGGCTACGGCACTTTGGGTACCAGGAGGAGAAGGTGTTTTATAATGGGGTCACCATGAAGGATATTCATGGGTTTGGGAAGGAGGGGGAGGGGAAGAGTACTGTGAATGGGATTCAAGCTTGGGCAGAGCAGGGCATCGTGGGACGAGGGATTCTGGTCGATTACCACGGCTGGAGGACGTCGCAACCTGACGACAAGGTCTCGGCTTACAACTCGTTTGAGTCCACCTCCATCTCGCTGGCGGACCTCCAAGCTTGCCTGGAAGCCCAGGGGACCGAGGTCAAGTTCGGGGATATCCTCTTCATTCGCTCTGGTAAGTCCCTTCTTGCCATAACCAGTCTCTTTTCGTCTACTTGCAATATATCCTGCTCAGATACACTCATTGACACCCGCACCCAGGCTTCATGGTCTCCCACGCCGCCAAAACCCCCGACGAGATCTGGGCGCACCAAGACATCGTCCCGCACCGCTTCGGTGGCGTCGAGCAGGACGAAGGTGTGCTGCGCTGGATCTGGACCAACTTCTCGGCCGTGGCGGGGGACCAGCCCTCGTTCGAGTGCTGGCCCACGCAGCAGGACTGGCTGCTGCACGAGGTCCTGCTGGGCGGCTGGGGGTGCCCGATCGGCGAGCTCTTCGACCTCGAGGCGCTGGCGGTGCGGTGCCGAGCTGACAAGCGCTGGAGCTTCTTCGTCTGCAGCGAGCCTTGTAATGTGCCGGGGGGCGTGGCCAGGTATGTGTCATAACAAGGGGAGGATATATTCGAAAGTTGACTAACCTTTGAATAGTCCACCCAACATACTTGCCATTTTCTAATGAGCTTGGATGATGCACGGGGTCGCAGCGATGGTTGTTTTCGGACGCTAGAAAAATTATGTGTTCTTGACTACAGGGAATAACGATTCCACAGGAGTATACAAACTATATTATTTGTACTTACCAAGCGAATATTGCCACCGAATCTTGTTCTTCTCGTGCGTGGGAGTGGCAGCCTAGGCTTTGGTGTTACGCTTTAGTTGTATGAACTATTGAAATGATGTTCAAGCCTGCCAATTGTCTTGTTATGTCTCTTCCCCCAGACGGGTGAGCGAGCTGTGACGTGTATCAAATAGATTTTCAAAGACCGAGTAGTGAAGATTGGCAAACAAGTGGCCAAAGAGGTTGCATTATTTTGTATAGCCAATTGGATTGGATGGCGCGCTCTATAAGGGTATCTGTAGAGTGTACTAGATAGTCGACAGGTAAGAGACATACACACTGATTGCTAAACGGACTCATCATCATTCAGGCCGCCTTTGGCCCGTCTATGTCAGTCTGTATAGCCTTGTTGTATGTGTGTGCCGCCGAGAGCGAAGAAGTCGTGGCGGCCATCGGCTCCTGCTCCTTCCTCCCACATTCTTCAACCCTCCCGTTGTACCGCTCAAGACCGCCCTCGACCAGGAGTCTACCGACGACGCTTACGTGGGCAACCCGCGTTTCGAAAATTATGCCCAAATAAATCATGACAAATGGCCTCAATTACCGCTTGCGTCTTGTAAAAATACTATCGCTTGAGTTGTCGAGTCCAACGCTGGTGCGAGTGTCGATCTAGACCGACCAAGGCTATATGTATGCTGTGCAGATAGCGCCCAGATCCACACCACGTCTAAGTAGGCTCCCGTAGACTACCTAACAGCCACTATTTTCTGCTACTGCTGGGGGGGTTAGTCCTCCTTTTCGATAGCATACGCGGGGACCAGAAGATACTTACGTGCTCAGTCTCCTTCCAAGGGTTTGCAGCTTCTTGTCGTTATCTGCGTCATGCTTGGCCTTCTCCATGGCGGCTTCGTGCTGCTCCTCGTGTGCCTTCTTCACCTCCTCGCTAGTGGGCGGCAGTCTCTCGTTCTGCAAATCAACCTTTCTAGCATCTTCGAAAGTGCTGATGGCGTTTTTGATGCCCTCAGCTCCTAGCATAAGAGTTCCTGCCGGCAGACGACCGCTTCCAGATACCGTCTTGAGCTCTGTAACCCTCTCGGACTCCTCGCGCAACACCTGGAATACACGCGACAGTCGACCGATGGCCAGAATTTTGTTCTTGATAGCTCGTCTCTTGTACTCAATGGAATCGGGATCCGTGGGCATGGGGCTGTTGAGGGCGGGCGATAGAGGACCGGGGGAAGTCGAGGCCGGGGTGGCGTCTTCCTTGAGTTCCTCCTCGGAGCACGTGCTCAGGATGGCAATAAGCATGTCGGTGATCTTCTCACCAACGAAAGGCAACGACCAGGTAAAGACGTCCATGAAGTTAGGAAGCCAATACGGGTGCGGCGTGCAGTTAAACTGCCGGATATTCATAACGTTGTTCTCGTACTTCAGGACCGCCGCCTTGTTGTTGTATACATCAAGGTAGTTGGGGGCAGAGAAGATGGTCATAACACTTGGGAAGCCCGTGGTCCGCGTTTTTCGGTACATTCGGTAACCGGCATCTTGCGCCTCGTGGGCTCGAATGATGGACAGGAGGTTGTTCTTCTCCAGGAATGCACAGGCGGCAGGGTAGGAGAAAAAGTAGGAACAACCGCGCACGTGGTTGTGCATAAAGAACTCGTTCGTCTTCTCCTGGCCAAAGTCCTCGAGAGGGTCGGCCCAGAGGATGTCGCACATCAGACCCTGAGTGGGCGGCTCTCGGAAACGGTCAATGCTGCGCAAATCATCGAGCGTGTGCAGTTCGGGGCTGAGACCACCGTGGATGCAGAGGAACTGCTTGTTCATCACGGCAGCGAGCGGCAAAGAGCAGAATGAGTCCATGCACGCCTCATATATGGCCTCGGAGTATTTGTGCTTGCACTCGAGCTTGAAGGTGAAGTAGTCGGTCAAATGGCGACACTCGTGGTTGCCTCGCAGCAGCCACAGAGAGTTGGGGTAGTGGATCTTCAAACACCACAGGTACAGAACACATTCAATACTGAAGTAGCCTCGGTCGACGTAGTCGCCCAGGAAGAGATAGCGCGTTTCGGAGGGGTCGCCGCCGACCTCGAAGAGCTTCATCAGATCGTAGTATTGGCCGTGGACGTCACCGCAAACCGTGATAGGGGCGTCCATCTCCAGGAGGTTGGGCTCGGCGCGCAGGACGTCGGTTCCGGCCTTGATAATCCATAAGGCTTGCTCTTCGGTCAATCGACCTTCGCGGTAGAAGTGCTGCTTGAGAAAGGTGATGTTGGGCTTCGTGTGAGTCTCGTCTTCCCAGAACTGCTCGTCGGTCGGCTTGAACATGGCGGGCGCCTGTACATCTGCATAGCGACAAAAGGGGGGTCGCGGTCAGCTTCGTTGTTCTCTCACGAGGGTGCATACCGACCTCAATTTGCGGGTGGCGGCGGGGTAGATGAAGCGGGCGGGCAGGATGCCATACCTTTGCAGACTCGCTCCGTCGTGTTCACCTGCTCACCCGACTCGAGAGTGTGTAGGGTGAAGTCGACCTCGGGAAGCGGCTTCTTCATTTGGATTGCGCGAATGGCATTGTCGACTTGCACGTTGCGCTGCTGCTCCACGCTGGAAGCGGGCGCCTGGCCCTCATCGTTCTCCATCTTGCAGGAGTGTGGTGGTTGAAAATGATGCGCCGCCTAGCAGATACAAGCGGTGAAGTTAAAAAATTGAAGGCTCGCAAGGGATATGAGATGCCGCGATTCGGTGGTCGGCAATCAAAACAGCGTGGACGGCTGTTATATCTCAATGTCAGAAGTCACGACGACCGGCGATGGGTGGAAAGGAAGGGGGGAAGATGTGATCTGCCAGCAGGGCTGAGGAAAGAGTAGCAGTAGCAGGCGATGTAGTGGTAGGTAGGTAAAGAAGAGTTGCTGCTAGAGCGTTGGGCTACTGGAGCTGGAGGCGGCGAACTTCTGGGCCGAATCGATCACTCGCTCAATCAATTCACTTCAATCAAGCCCATGTACTTGGCTGGGCAGGCGAGTAGTTAGGCAGACTAGTCCAGTAGGTCACCTAAGGCAGGCTGGGGTTGTTTTTGCTTGGAGGGGGAGAGCAGAGAGGTGTGTATTGGATCAATCAAATGTACTTCACAACCCGTCTATCTGCACACACACACACACAAAACAACAACACACATACATACATGCACTCATCCATACGTAGCGGCTACGCTTGCTGCTGATTGAAGATGCCTGATTCAGAGGCGATGGCACTGTAGACATTTGCCTCTGCCTCCTGATCTCCCCAACTAGGTAGTTCCTAGGGAAAGTCTGGTAGATTAACTACGGTAGCACAGCGATGAGTGACCATTGCAAGTGGTGAAAGTGTTGAAAATAGTCGAGTACGTACCCTTGCTGTGGAGGGGAAACGAGCGCCAAGCAAGGTCCGAAGTGGGATGCCCCCCTCGTCCAGGGTCTCGCTATGTGTCTCTATGTCAGGGCCCCCTGCTCAGTTTCGCTGAGGACAACTAGAAATCAGATCTGGCAGTATGTAACAGGTCCCTTCCCGCCGGCACTCAACAATTAAATGAACAAATAAGTCATATTACAATAGGTGTTAGGCCTGAGTGACAAAGCTATCCACTGTCGACAATTCGACTAAATAACAAGAACACAATGAAGCAAGTAATGCCTAGGTGCATGCAGCCGAATAACGGCGCTCTCTCACCGAGGCAGAAAGGGGGAAGAGATTGTGTATACGAGAGGAGGCAACCCACGCTCACCGATCCGTGGGTTGGAATGGATACTGTATACCCAGTAGTAGGACTTTCCCCCTACCGGAACGGGGTCCTGTCACTGACACTTCAGCCAAACTACCTACAACCTAAAAACTTCAGATACCCAGCCTGCAGATTCTCAGCTGAGCTGTGCGATAAACTCTCGCTCGACTCTCCTGTGTGTCTGACCTTCCCACATTAAGCACGCGGGAAGCCTCATGGCACAGCCAACCTTAGTGCCCCCTATGTGGTATGCCTGTTTCGACGACACGGGCCTATCTATGACCTCACAACCCCCTTTAACTAGATAGACAGAGCACGTGACGTTATTCCCTCCTCGTTCCATTGATTGATTGACAATTGATCTGATTCATCTCCATTAGGTAAGTCATGTACGTAGTGAAGCCAGCCTTCTAGAGAGGTAAAGGAGAATTTGCAACCAGCCAGCTCTTGCGTTCGTCTACACCGCGCAGTATCCACCATCCACCAAGAGATCAATACCCGTCGCATAGGACGAAGCGTCCGACGCTAGATAGAGGTAGGCGCCCTTCAATTCCTCCGGTTCGCCCTCCCGGCTAGTAAATGCATAGGTCGGTTAGAAAAACATCGTTTTTTACATTTTCATTTTAGATCGTTGTCGGATCAATCATGGATCACTTACCCCATTGGGATCTTATCTCTCCACATGCCCTTGGTCTCGGCCGGAACGAAGTTGGTGATCTCGGTGTTGATGTAGCCTGGCGACACCGAGTTGCAGCGAGCAAAGCCCACCCATTCAACTGCAAATGATTTGCCTGTATCTGCCAGTCAGCGTCCGATATATCTCAATGCATTTCCATCTATCCCGGGGGCTTGGGGTCTGGAAAGTTCCGGGTTTCTCCGCGTATCGTAATCAAGCGAGCACTCACAAGCGTGGATGATCGCCGCCTTGGACGCATTGTACACCGTCTGCGCCTGGGGGATGTTGGCAATGTGCCCCGACATGGACGCCGTCGCGATGAAGCTTCCGTGCCGGAAGTTGTCGAGCGCCTGCCCGTCCGTCGTCGTCCCCTCCTGTTTCTGCCGCCGCCAGTGCAGCGCAGCGGCGCGGGCGCAGTAGAACGTGCCGTCGACGTTGACGCTCAGCACCTTCTGCATCGTCTCGATGGGCCCGTCGATGAAGGGGCCGTCTTCCCAGGCGATGCCCGAGTTGGCGACGAAGACGTCCAGGCGTCCGTTGAACTCCTTGACGATCTCGTCGACGGCGTCGCGCACGGCTTCCCACGACTGCACATTGACCGAGTATGCCTTGCCTGTATTTTATCACAATCTTCGTATCAGCATGCGAGCGAGCGGGGAGGAAGAAGTGTCACCTCCATCCAGTCAACTCGGCCCAACCCGACCCGCTTGGATGTGACTTACACTTGACGCCGAAATCCGACTCGATTTTGGCTGCCTCCTCCAGCGCCTTCTTGTTGCTGTTATACCAAATGGCTACGTTGGCGCCAGCTTCCGCGAAGCCACGGGCAACGGAAAGACCGATCCCGGCGCCAGCTCCACTGACGATGGCGGTCCGGCCCTTGAGGGAGAACATGGGCATGACGAGGTCAGACTTGACCGGCGGCATGCCATTGTGGGCAAAGTTGCCCCCGTTCATTTCGACTGCCATATTGAGTTTACTTTGTACAGGTGTTCTTTCCTTCGGGGGGGCTTAAGAGGATGACAGAGCAGTCAGGGCACGTTTTCTTCGTGCACGACTAAGTACGCTGCGTAGGCTGATCTATTGACGTATGCGAGAACTCCCTTGTACGCTACTAGTTCTAAGAAGACAGCTACGGTGAGGGAGATGGAGCTATGTTTATATACTCGTCCCAAAGTCACAGCACCGCCGGTCTGAATGACTCCTGTGGATAAATGACTAGAGCCAGGTCCCATCTCGCTTGCCGAACTCCTGCCGGCTGCTGCTCAAGGCTCTGGTATGTAGGCTCATGTTAGTGGTGCGCATATTGTTCGCGACAAACAGGCTGGATCCTGGGGTTAGCCGCTTTTCGCGACGGGGCCACAAGTAAGTAGCCTCTTATCTGTACCGGCTTTACTGTTTGCTTTCTAGTTTGCATGACCCCAGGGTATTTCATCCGTCCCCTGCCGTAGTATGTTTGGCATACTGATTCAGATTACTACGGTGCAATGCAGCTGTATCCCCTGTATATATGTATGTAGGTTACATGCATTCTTTGACGTATGCAGGCATTCCAGAAACATGTTTGGCCTGAAGGGCGGAAGCGGACGAACGTCTGCGCTGCAATGCGGAATGAGGTATATTTGCTCTGCGGGGTACTATATCGCCGGGTTTTGGGGACCCCGGTTTCTGCTGCCGGAGGATGCCAAGGGAAACCGATGGAGCTAATTCGGCGGAATTGCTGGGCAACCCTACTTCTATTTGCTGTCTGCTCTAGCCATCATATGATGATTGTCTGCCTGGCTGGCCTCTTTGAGACTGACAACAAAAAACCGGGCCGTAGCCTCCCGCGACACCGGCTGCGGCTATTGTTTGTCATAGCATGCCACATGCAACTATCCTGGAGATTACGGCTACTACAAACAAAAAGCCATCAACCTACGATACGCTTGAGGATATCTTCGCGCGGGAAGTTGGTGTTCCTCCATCGGGAAATGAAGTCGTCTCGGTTGACTGCACATATCCCAAGTTAATAGAGTGAAGCCAAAGCTATCATGCCAGGCAGTGAATGCCATCAGCCACAAGCGGGACGGGAGAACTTACTGTAGCCACCGCACATGCGCCTTACACCCGTAAAGGCACTTCTGCCGTGAAGGACGCGCCAGTTGTCAAAGACTAGTAGACCCTCGTTAGCCGCTACAGTGGATCTTGTGTGTGCTGGACCGCTTCGGGGGAATGGGGGGGGACCTTACTCAAGAGGTTGCCTGGTTCAAGCTGCACCCAGTATTCCACATCCTTTCTCGTCAAGATGCTGTGCCACTTTCGTGCGGCCTCGTACCATTCCGTGGGCGAAAAGGGCCCGTCGAAGGGCACGACGCCCCGGTCGTCGTTGTTCCATCGCAGTCGGTGCATCTCCCCGGTTTTCTCGTCGACTTCGAGCACGGGGTACATCTTGTCCGGGGAAATGGTGATGCCCTCGTTTCCGCTCGCGTGCCAGGGCAGCTTCACCTTGCTCAAGATCTCAAAGGCCTTGGGGTCTTCTTTCTTTAGAATGCTCGCGGCGTAGAACCCGTCGACCAGCAGCGACTGGCCTCCCAGCGTCCCCTTCCCGTCCTTCGCCGTAGGGTCCGAGTGGGACAGCAGATGGAACGCCTGCAGCCCGGCCGGGTCCGAGAAATACGTAGTATCCGTGTGGGCGCCGAGCGCCAAGTTGGTATAGGCCGTATCGGCCATAGCGAGGTCGGGTATGAAATCGTAGAAGCCGCCGTAGTGGGTTTGCCGTATGAATGCAATCTTCTCCAGCAACTTTTCAGTTGCCTCTCCCGTCTCGAAAGGGACCCCGGTTACGAAGACGAACCCCAATCTCCTCTATTACATGATTAGCAAGTTTTCTATTGTGCTTGTAATACGGCTCAAGCCTGAAACCTACTATGGCATCGGTCAACTGGGCCACTGTGCGGGCTTCATTGCTCGCAAGATCTTGACTCGATACAGATGGTGGCCAAGATGCACCGTTTTTGCTACCACTAGATCCGAAGTACTCATGACTGTGGCCTGTTAGTCGTTATCCTGAACGAGATATATGTCGTACATGCTAACCTCAATGGCTCTGGCTCTCTCCGGTCGGATTGCATATATGTCTCGATAAAATCCCACGGGTAGAAGCTGCTATGAGAGGCATCGGTCCCTGGTTGGATGTGTTAGTTGGATGAGTGCAAGGCCGTAATTCCGCGCTTACATTGAACATGGACTCCGTTATCTTGGACATCTACTTGCTCAGGTCGGACATCTTGTGGTATCTGCACCCATCTTAGCTCTATGGTTTCTTCTGATGAATGGTAGACAGATCTTTAACTACCTCGAACGTGTTAAACGCCCTTTGCATCGTATCCTGGTTGACACATGTCTTGCATCGGCAGTTGTCACTTTGTGCGCATCAGCCATTGAAGCAGTTCTTAATGCCTGCGGACAACTTACCGTAGCCAGAAGTTGGGCCTGGGACTGATTAGCCTCCAAGTATATCCCTCCGGCAGCCAATATGCAGCACTTACAGGACTTCACGCCTGGGCTTTGTAACTTCTTTTTGTCCTTTGGCAAAGGCAAATTTCAAACCATCCTTAACTGGAGTCACCTGGAATTTTGCAGATCCAGTGTGGCTATGCCGCCGGCTTTGTAGCCGAGGCAATTGCCACGATGAAAGCGACTTATATGGCAGACTGCGAGGAGTTAGTATCTCTATAACATCATGTCGGCTGAACGGGACTGAAGTGCTAACCGTGCCAGTCGCGAGCCTCGTACGATGGGCAGCATTGCGACGAGATCAGCGAATATAAGAACCCGATAGGTGCAAATTGCAACAGTGAAAATGGGTGCAGTAAACCGACGCTATACAGGTCGTCTATAGCATGTGTTTTTCTCTCAATTGATAAAATTATCCGGCTCTGCTATCATTGCTGAAACTCCCAGGATGTCGTTCGGGTTTTGCCGAGGGGAGCCGACGACGTATATGAGTACATGTAATTGATGGGTATCCACTCCCCAATCACTTGGCGCGAACTAGAATTAGTCTAAATTCCAACGTTCTTCCTATGGCGTATGGTTCGAGATTCATTACTCTAAGCTCAACTTGTGCTTGTTCGGACCTCGTGTGAAGACCTTGAACTTACTGTACAGTTCCAGCGATCCCATACATAGGAAGCAGGACTTGCAATGGGTGAACCTGCGAAGCCGTCGAGTCCTCTCGTGTAATGCCCGGCTCGTTGAACCGATATATTGATTTGCAATGATAATGCGGCATGGATCTAGTCAAGGTGGTTCTAGACACGGGTATAAGGCTCTAAGGCAAGTTCAAATGGAATATACAGCTATCTTCCACGCTTAACTGTAAGACGCTCGTGGTGTAACAAAGGTAAAGTAGGGGAAATATAAGGGCCTTTCGCAAATGACCAACGCCACGACGAGTACACATATGGTATACTGAACTTATTCACGACTGATGATGCGGAATCCTCGTCTTGGGAAGTATGGCCGACATCGAATCCCAGGGCCAAGGCGATGGCAAAACAGAGCGACCATCATATACACGCCTGTGCACCTACAAGATCCTGCCCATCAGTCTTGTAATCTGCAGCACCTCCATCTTCTCGGCAGCCATCGTCTGCACCTCTCTCGACAAGCCCATCCCCCCGAACGCCGTCATCGTGATTTCGACCATAGCCGGCAGCCTACTACTGCTGATACTCGCCGGGTACTTGAAGATCTACCACGATCGAAATGGTATGGACAAAGTGCATCCCCGTGCCGAGGAAGCGCTGAAGGCCTTCCGAGATGGCTTTGTGAGCCACCTCTGTTGTGTGGAGATGGACGACTACGCAACCTTCCTTATCACCAGAAACAACCCTGGGGAGGGGGAGAAGACAGCACACAAAAAAGAACGAAGGAGAGGAAAATTTACAGCCTGGTATTAGGGCTGTAGGTAGGTGCACTCCAGAGAGGGAACCTCTACAGAGACCCAACGTTGCGGTTCAGGGGCCACGGGGACAACCTCAGACACCCAACCCAGGCCCGTCGCGCCATCAGGATCCTGGCCATCATCTACGACAACAAGATCGACAGTCGCAGAGACCTCTGCCTGCAGAGCAGCATCAACACTACGCAGGCAATCGCCACCCCCCTGCTTCTAACCCCCAGCCCCGTCCGGTACCTCCAGCCAGGCATCCGGGCCCGTCTCATAATCCCGACCAGAGCAGGCAATGGACCGAATCCTACGCCCCTGAGACGGTGGGCAGAGACTACCACTTCCCGGCCACGGTTCCCAGAGACGCCTTCCGGTATCCACAACCCTCGCAGCAGCCAAGACGGCACCCGCCGTCCGCACAAGTGTCTCCCCTCAATCCGGCCCAGAAAAGGCAGTGGCAGAACGACCAAGGCGCACACCTGGCCAGAGTGCCTGACGTAGCAGCCCAGTTGCAAGCCGTCCTCAGCGACACAATATTCGCTAGTCCCCTGAAGACCTTCACGAAGCCGACCGTGTCCCTATGCCACCACGAGAAAGACCCCGATCACCACCACCGACTGTTTGACCCTCAACAGCCACACATCATCACCCCAACCCAAAGTCGCAAATCGTCAGCTTCTACCTCAACGACCGACGCGTCCTCTTCCACTTCACCAAACACCCCGAGCAGCAGCAGAAGCAGCCGTGTTTTACTATCCACTCCTCCTCGCCCTCCGCCACCTTCTCCGGCGACGGAAAGCCTCAGCTTCCCTCAATTTCCTGTCCAGTGTCACACCGAGCAGAATATTTTACGAAACACTAAGGGCCTCCTGGTCGAGCACCGAGCCAAGTGTCACACGAAGCATGATTCCACAAGGTTCGTTTATTGCCGACCTTTACGGTCTGCCCAAGATAGAAAAATCAACGACCCAGAGCGGTGATGACTTGCGAGGGGGAGGAGGGGCACATATCATAGGTGACATAGACAATACGGGTGTCCGTACTCATGAAGTCCGAGACAAGAAGCATTGCACACATAAGCACTGAGGGGCAAACAAAACAATTTAACACGCTGTATTGCAAATACGGACCCAATTTTGTTTGTGACTGGCTCAATAAGAATTGTTGTAAGATCGGAGAGGGCAAATGCCCATCAAACAGTGATACGCTTCCACCGCGAACACCCCTTGTAGCAATAGTGCGTATAGCGGTGCTGTCGTCCCTCACCATACCCTATCGAAGAGGATAAAGCAAATACGGGGGCACGCAACCGTATAGCCAATATCGATTTTGCTACCAAGAAACCCATAACGCCAGCATGACTCCCCAATGAACATTTGAAGTGCGGGATTACACTAGACCACTCCGCGGACTCTATCCCAGAATGTCGGTGCAATCTTCTCAACAGTGGCAGGCGAGGGGGTAGTGAGCACCGTGTTCCATGCCTCCGCACCGTCTACGAAGAGGCTGTACTTAAGACTGCTCAAGTCACCCTCCGCCAGCATCTCAATAGTGAGGGCTCCAAACTTGGAGTTACCAGAGTTGATGTATCTGCAACTGTTAGCTGTGTTTTTGCCTCGGAGGGGTGCCATTCGACTTACTTCAACTCAACATCTTCATCATCTGTCTGCTTGTACGTGCCAATAGGAGAATAGAACTGGTTCAGAGGGCTCGCGGAGAACTCATGAACCATGACGCTCTCGGGCCACTTGCCATCTTTCGGCGGGGGAAGGCAGTGGCGCCAAACTCATGTCGATCGCCTGAAAGCACGACAACACCATAACCGAGAAGGCCAGCATCCCACATGGCTTCAAGTACCTGTTGGCGCTCGTGAAGGAACCCACCCCAGGTATCCTTGGTGTTGACTCTCCAGTTCTTGGTGAGTGGTACGGAGCTGGCGACGATCTTCCATTTAACACCCTTAGCTTCCGGTCTTCGCAGCCAGTAGAGAAGGTCCTCAAGTTGCTCAGCGCCGAGCATTGACTTGTTGGGGTCATCGAAGGGCTCGTTGTTCTTTGATCGGTATGAGCGAGTGTCCATCATGAAGAAACTGGCCGGGCCCTGGGCGAAAGAAAAGTAGGTGGTGCCAGATCGGGTGATTGCCCCAGCAGTGTTGGCTCTCTTGGCACGAGGAGGGTTCACAGCGGTCTGGTAATGGTGCCAGGGTTCGACCGCAGCCTTGTACAGACCAGTGGAGTTCTTGTCCCAGTCGTTGGAGATTTCATGGTCGTCGAGTACGTGAATCCAACTCAGGTTCTGTCCAACGGGAGCCCAGTCAGGCGAAGCATATACCTGGCGGTACTTTTGTCTGTAGTCTTCAACAGACTTTCCGAAACGGTGCGGGACGTCGACGTAAATGAAATCGCCGAGGAACATCATGAACTGAGCACCAAGATCTGGAAGAGCTTTGGCAAGATGTTTCATTCCAGGGATAGAAAGCGGGTGGCTCAAGGGGTTGTACGGGATTCTAGGGAGAATGCATGAGGTTGCCAGGAAAGTGAACTTTCCGTCGTTGTGCTCTGGCATCTTGCCCGCACGCGGTGCTCCGATAAACTCTCCGGAATGGTTGTTGGATGTTTTCCATTCGTAGACGCGCTGCTTGGAGTGTGACAGGGGAATCGTGACAACAGCGGTGTAATCCGTCTCGTTGGTGGTCCATCGCACGCTTCCAGCAGTCTGCCATAGTGGGTTATCGAAAGGCGGCTGCGCATCCTTGATGTGGACCGATACACTAATAGGCATCATCGACTGGTCGGGTTCGCGAATTAGTAGCTTTGCTTCTGAATCCGAGACGTAACCAACTCGGGCAAAAGACAAGTCATCGCTGGGGTACTGCCAGCGAGGTCTGTAGACGGCATCCGTGATCATGGCAACACATGCTACGTTGATGAGGAATGTGAGAGCAGAGAATAGTCTGCTGTTGGGGCTGGGCAGCCCAAAAAGCAGAGTGCGCAGGGGAGCGACAGGCTTCTCGACAATAGCAAACTCCTCAGAGATCTCTACATCCTCATCGATAACAGCTTCCACATTGCCATCTTCGTCCTCGGCGCCATTGGGATCAGGAATCAGCTTTTCCGTAACGGTCACGTCAACTTTGTCAACCAGTGAGATGATCGGCTCGGTCATGTATGTGTTGACGAAGGAAGGAACATATATGGCGAAAAGCGCGTAAACTAAATATATGGCGGGCTAGAAGGGTTTAGCTATCGTTCATGGACTCCCGACGCGGTCGCGGAAGAGGTATCGAGTCCGGTAGAGGAGCAGCACATCTGGTCGACTTACAGGGAGGTTGGCCTATGAGATCGAAGTCAGTAAGAGCCCTCACAAGAGGTGAGATGGCTTGCGCATCCAGAGAAAACTTACCCATCGCAGGAAGAAGTAGGATGCTATCCGGATTCCAGCGGACGCGACAGCTGTCGCGGTCCTTTGGTAGTCCATATCTGGCGGAAGCTACCGGATTGCCGGTTCTCGAATGGTTGTAGGCGACAATTCGACTAAGCGCTGCTTGTGCTCCAGAAAGTACTCGTAATAGAGAATCAGTTTCCAAAGGAGTGGAGAGAAGGATAGTTAATAAGTAAAAGTGGTAAGATGAAGCTGTGAAGAACTAATCGCATGGAAGGGGATGATTTCACCCATCAGACAGACCCACAAGCAATCTGCATAGCTATCCAACAGTTCTCAGGCATTGCGGCGTGTCGTAAGAAAGGGGAGTAAGAGTTACAGTGACGACAAGGGACTTGCAACAACCCGGGGGGAGCCACATCTCGCAAGCTCCCTGCTCTCTGTATTGGAGGCTGTGTGATTGGTTGTGCTGGGGAATCCAAAGTGCTTGTGGCTCAAAGAGGGGGCCGCCAAGCTTTCAAACGGCACGCTAACGCAAACTCTCCGTCATTACGCCCTGTCTGACGCATTGAGCTGGCTAGGCCTGAGCAACACGTCCGCCAGCCTAGCGCGTCCAGTGCTCGGGACTTGCGCCCACGAGGATTTACGATTACCCGTGCCGGGCTGGACAGGGAAACTTCCATAGCGTGGCCGCATCAACACTTGCTACAGGTACCCACTTATTGCTTCGATTCGTTGACCCTATTTGGGAATCGCGACAAGCTGGCCAGAAGTTGGGATTTGCTTCAGGACAATTACCAACACACCACACCACCACCATGAGGGCCACACTTCTCTCTGTCGGGCTCATTGCCTGGCTCACCTCGGTGGTTTCCGCAACCGCCCTCACATACAAACTCAATGCACACGAGAAGGCCTGTTTCTACGCCCACGCCGAGAAGCCAAACCTCAAGATCGCTTTCTACTTCGCCGTGAGTTGAAAGCACTGGGCAAAGTGTTCGAAGTCATATCCTAACAATTTCTTGATTTCCAGGTACAATCCGGTGGCTCCTTTGATCTCGACTATGAAGTGACTGGGCCCGAAGAGAAGGTCGTTCTCGAGGGCGAAAAGGAGCGACAGGGCGACTTCGTCTTTACGGCACAGAAGGCCGGCGACTACAAGTTCTGCTTCAACAACGAAATGAGCACGTACTCGGACAAGGTCGTCGACTTCGAGATCGCTGTGTGTATACCAATTATGGATGAAGCGACGTACATCCGGAACTAACCCCGTGTCCGATAGGTTGAGGACGAGGTTCGAGCTCAGTTGCCGGCTAAGCAAGGCACCTCCCCTGAACAGACTTCGGCACTCGAGGAGTCCATCTACAAGGTCTCCGGTCAACTGTCTACCATCACTCGAAACCAGAAGTATTTCCGCACACGCGAGAACCGAAACTTCAGTACTGTCCGCAGCACCGAAGGAAGGATTGTCAACTTCAGCTTGATCCAGTGTTGCATGGTGGTCTGCATGGGCGCCTTACAAGTTTTCGTCGTCAGATTCTTCTTCCAGGTACGTATGGTTTATTCGCAGTTCATGTGTATTAGTGCTGACTTTTTGAACAGGGCGCCAGAAAGGGTTACGTATAAACATATACCCAACCACCGAGGGAGTTGGTATCGGTATTCATTGGCAGCAGCGACGGCGTACAGAAAACTTGGAATTGGTTCAGGGCATGATGCGCATGATTGTTTGTATTATAGACCCTTGGTCTGGCTGCAAGTCGCTGTTGCAAGTCATAATGGTAACGCCTATTTCTATCGGCAGCTTCAATACACGGAGACATGACAACTTTATATGAAAACATTGATGACTTCCTTAAATGATTATACGTTATCGTGGGCATGGGACTGGTATAAGATATTTCAATGCCACGCCCACGCCGTGCAGGGTTCAGTCCCAATCCTCGTCTACACCTAATTGGCATTGCTATACACCGTGATCGGCCTATGCGAAGAAACTGGCGAAATTAATATAGTTCAGAAATACAAAGGGCTTCAAATTAACGCCCTTAGCTGTGTAAGTACCCAACGTAGAAAACTATATGTAACACTTGAGCATTGGATATCGCTGTTCAGGGTGGATTCTCCGACCAGTGCTTGCTTACCTGGTGCTGGCTGCTGGCTGCTGGGTTTCTAGCGCGATGTGGGGCACCAGCCACCCACTTAGCCACGCTTTACGTCTCCGAGTGGTAGCCAGAAATTTAACGTGCCTAAACTGCTTTATCTGGAGGCCGACGTCAAGCACCATCACACTCAACTTCAACGACGGAGTGTAGCTGCCGTCGCACCATTCCATCGCCATGGCATCAATCGCTTCCTCAATCGCCCAGGCGCTACCTAAGCCGAGGTATACTGGCGAAGACGAAGAAATCCCAATCCATGCCCAACAACGCGGTCCAAGAATTGTCGGCGCAGGCCAAATCGACGAATCGCAAATCGTGCTACGACGAACCGGTCCTCCACCCTATGGACAGCGAGCAGGCTGGCGCCCACGTGGCCAAGAGAATTTCGGCGATGGAGGCGCGTTCCCTGAGATTCCAGTCGCCCAGTACCCTCTGGACATGGGCAAGAAGGGAGCAGCAACCAGCAACGCGCTCGCGATACAAGTCGACTCGGACGGCAAAGTTAAATACGATGCTATTGCACGACAAGGCCACAGCGAGAATAGGATTGTGCACGCGTCCTTCAAGGATCTTATTCCTCTCCGCCAAAGGGCCGACGCCGGCGAGATTGATCTCGCCAAACCAAACGAAGAGCAGATCGCCGAGACCACGGAGCGAACCAAGAACGCTTTGGCTGCCCTCGTGAGCGGCGCTGTCGCTTCCCAAAAGCCCAAGAATGTCAATATTGGCCAGAGAAAAGACCCGACCTTTGTCAAATACACTGCTGGAAACCAGATGGGCGATAGCTCCAGGAAGCAGGACAAAATCATCAAAATCGTCGAAAAGCAACGCGACCCGATGTCACCTCCCCGATTCAAGCACAAGAAGATTCCCAGGGGTCCTCCTAGCCCCCCTCCGCCTATCATGCATTCACCACCGCGAAAGCTCACTGCTGAAGATCAAGAAATGTGGAAGATCCCTCCCCCGGTCAGCAACTGGAAGAACCCTAAAGGTTTTACAGTACCACTGGACAAACGTCTTGCTGCTGCTGGTCACGGTCTGCAAGACACCGTGATCAACGACAAGTTTGCCTCTTTCTCCGAAGCCCTCTTCATGGCCGACCGCCACGCACGAGAGGAGGTCAAACAACGAGCCGTTATGCAACAGCGCCTCGCCGAGAAGGAAAAGGCTCAAAAGGAGGAGAATCTACGCATGCTTGCCCAGAAAGCGAGAGAGGAAAAGCAAGGCGGTTCCGGGAGGCGGCGTGGCTCCAGTGCTTCGCGCGATTCGCGGTCGCGATCTCGCAGTTACAGCCGTTCCGAGTCCGGATCTGACAGCGACGATGACGAAGTCCGCGAACGTGAAAAGGCACGCCAAGAACGGCGTCGTGAGGAAGAGCGCAAGCTCCGACAGTCCCGCATGGGTGCAGAGCGGAGGATCCAAGTCATGGCGAAGGAGCAAAACCGAGACATCTCAGAGAAAATTGCGCTTGGTCTTGCAAAACCTACACAGCAAGCGGAAACAATGTACGATTCACGTTTGTTCAACCAATCCAGTGGCTTCGACAGCGGGATCAACGAAGACAACCCCTACAGCAAGCCCCTCTTTGCAGCACAAGATGCCATCAGCAGTATCTACAGGCCGCGGCAGAATATGGATGACTTCGAGGACGAGACAGCTGGGGACCAGGAAATGGCCAAGATCCAAAAGTCCAACCGGTATGGAGATGTGTTAGGGAAGGGAACCTTCAAGGGCGCCGAGGACGTCGAGGCCCGAGAAGGCCCGGTGCAATTTGAAAAGGATGCTGCCGATCCTTTCAACGTGGATAAATTCTTATCCGAGGTCGACCAGAGCTCCTCGTCAAAGAGAGGGTATGGGCTACAGGATGAGGAGTCGAGGCAACCAAAGCGAGCGAGAGTTGACGAAGACGATGATTAAATTGAGCTTGATTCGGAATAGCATCCCACATGTATAATACGCGTTCCGCGGAAGAACGCACCCTCTATAGAGCATATCATACCCAGCTGCTAATGCACAATCTGACCGCGGTTTCATGGAGTGTTTGGTAGCTCATTCTCGTTCTTGGCCGTTTGACAGCATCTAGAACTATTTACCTGCATGCATCTATCCGCATTCGAGGGAACACCTGCAAGCATTCAGCGTGGTAGTGAGCTTAATAGTACGCATCTGCCGAAACCACCCTATTTCGGCTGTGCATACCAGTGAGACAAGTGCCGACACTGACAATCATACATGATATGCCCAGGAGGTAAATGTTTTGTTACGACCTACACTCTATTCTTCTACCTGACCCAAGGCCCGACATATATCTGCATATAAAAATCGTTACGGCTGGGAGACGCAGTATAGTAGATTTAGAGAGAAAATTCAGCATACAAAGGTACTGTTTTTCCTGCGACAAGTTCATGGCATTTCTTCCTAGTGGGTTATAGTGCAGTCGTGACACCTATCACGACGATGAATGGCAGAGCATGCAACACGTCCCGCTGGACCCTATTTACATAGTTATTGTAGGGCAGATGATTTACAGCACCTTCCTTGCTTGCGAACCAGTCATTCAGTCCTCAACAGTTGACGTGTTCATGGCGGACGGATTTCGTTCGTTTCAAACGGGGCTGAAGATCGTCGCGAGTGAAACGGGCGCGTTGGGTCTTACTGCCAAGGTTAATGTCGATAGGGTATCGATCGGTTAGACCTGCGACGCATTCCAGTCGCAGGATCATTGACTCACTAGTAGTAGAAAAGCTTGGCTGTAAGAAACACCTTGTTTTCTGCAGCCGCAAGACGGCAATACCTGTTTCTCGTACTGGGGATACTCCTAGCATAGACAATATACTGTATAGAGATTCCCAAGGACGATGTTATCATAGTGGTTGGTGGTCTAGGCCTGTAGGCTAGCATTTATACCCTGTCGTGACCCGGCAACTTGGAAGCCGTGCGTGCCTGTCAATCATGGTCTTTTGTGGCTTTGGTGGCGAGAGATCCGATTTGGCCGGTTTGGCTAAATGCAAGTAATTCAGGATCGCGGGCGGACACCAGGGGTTGCACGGCTGGCGGGCTGGGTCGCACGAAGCAAGCCCTTACCTTGCATCTGAAGAGCTTTTCTTATGATCCCTGCTCAATAACGCCTTTTTTTTTTTTTTTGGGACGACGACGCTCGAGAGCCTCTGACCTCAACTGTTCCAGCTATGACTCTCGGGCTCACCACCGAGTATTATGCTGCAAAGACCGGATGAAATGTGACGAGCTTCAGCTCAACCAGACTCGACGCCGCCCGCGGGTTTTGACTGGGCAGTCTTTATCAGATCTCATCGTGAAAAGCAATGACCGCATGAAGGGTGCAAGTTCCACGACCGGGGCAGACTGTTTCTGGCAGCGATAAGGTGGAGTAATATCTTGCTTGGTAAGATGGGGGTGGTTTGACATTCCAGACTGACTCCAGAGAAGCTTATTCATGCCTGCTTGGAGAAGAAGTGGAGGGGGACCTCGGGGCAGAAGAAGAAGAAGAAGAAGAAGGACGAGATATTAGAATCAACGTGTCGGTCGAACCACCATCACGCATTAATAGATACCTCCTGCCAACTGCCTCCATCGTCTGTTCTTTCTCGTCCTGGATCGACGAGAGTCTTCCAGTTTTGTTTACCCTATCCCTTGCGAAACGATCATAATGATAATCATTCCATGACTTAATTGTTCCCCATTCTTTTCCAGATCTATCAAACGGACTAGCTCGGACTCGCATATCTTGCACACTCTACCCGGCGTGTCATCGACAGCGATTAACCCGCGACTTTTGCCAGCTGTCTAAACTTGCAACGCGTCAGCCTCTGGGAGGTTGTGAGTGAGTGTGTGCGTGTACCCCATCCAGCAATTTTGCCGAGTTTGGTGGTCGCATCTCAGCTCGTCCCGTCTGCTTTGGGTAAACGATTGGATTACTCTCGTATTACCGTTGGGTAAACGGTTATCCCATTGGGCGAGCGGGTTACCTCTCGTATTCCCATTGTGTGTGCAGGACAGTGACACAATACAGGGTAGCCATTGGCCAGGCTAAGGGAGGTGGGATAATAAGGTGCAAGTCAAGTTTCGGAAGGGCGGCCGGCGTGCCTGACACGCGCACTCTGTTGCTTGTTGATGGTGTGTACGTACGTACGTAACGTATGTTGGTTTCAATCGTTGATTCCTGCTAGTTCGTATTTGATAGAGTTGGTAACTGGCCAGGGGCCCTTTTCTATCCGATGTCCCTCCCCAACCTGTCCCAGAGAAGTCGCCCAGCATCAACCGCAACAACAGCAACTTCTTATCGCCTGCCAGACAGAAAAGAACTGGGCTACCAACCTTTTGAATATTGGAAAGGGCCGAAGCGAGTACTCCCACAGCCTATCAAAAAGCCCAATTCCACGGGGACAGTTACCAAAATCGAAGAAATTCGGTTGCCTAATTCGAGTGGATATACTTCGAGGTCCACGGCACAGCAACACCAATCTGACGTTGTGCACACTTACCCCATTGAGAAGGTTCGACCGGATACTTCACTGCATCCAGCTCTTGCCGGAAGTACAAATATGGGTTGGGAGCAGGCTCACAACGCCAACGGAGGTCAGGCCGGTCCTACCCCCTTTCAAGTCAGAGACGCCAACGGTCGAGTAGAGTTCATGTCTGAACCGCCCTCATACGATAATCAAGAACTACCGCCACGATCCAACATGAGTCGCTACGTGGGCGTACAGCCCTGGTACAGGCGCAAGCGCACGTGGGTTATCAGCGCCGTCGTTATTGTTATTGCCATCATCGTCGCCGTCGTTGCGGGTGTTCTAGTGTCAAAGGCCAACCGTTACCCGGACTATACGAAGCTCAACTATTCAATTCAGGATACTTGTAAGTCGAACCCAGCCTTGCCAATTGATGATTGTCGCTAACACTGCACATAGATTCTGGCGAGAACTTCTTTGACCAGTTCGACTATTTTACAGGGTTTGACCCAGCTCAAGGTTTCGTCCACTACGTCCCCAAGGAGCAAGCCCAGCAACTTGTAAGTGATCTGCACCACGGCCTTGGCTACGTTAGTGCACACCAGCTAACTTGTCAATCAGAACCTCACCCATGCCACTGCGAACAGCGCGGTCATGAAGGTTGACACCTCTGTTGGGCCCGGTTCGACCCCGGATGCGTCGACGGGTCGCTTCTCTGTCCGTGTCTCGTCGAAAAAGCAGTATAACAGCGGTCTGTTCATTTTCGACATCAAGCACACGCCATTTGGCTGCGGCACATGGCCCGCGCTCTGGCTCGTAGACGAGAACGAGTGGCCCAAGAGCGGCGAAATCGACATTATGGAGGCGGTCAACAAGGCCGATAAGGGCAACCAGATGACACTGCACACTACCGATAATTGCGAAATGTCGGTCAAGCGCAAGATGACTGGCAGTGTTCTGCAGAAGGACTGCTTCAACGAGACGAACTCCAATGCCGGATGCGGTGTGCAAGGCAGCGATGCTAGCTACGGCGCAAACTACAACACGGCCGGCGGTGGCATCATGGCCATGGAGTGGCGCAACGAGGGCATCCGCATGTGGCAGTTTGGCCGTTCCTCCATCCCGGCCGACATCACCTCCAAGAAGCCCGATCCCAGCACGTGGGGCATAGCGGCTGCCGACTTCCCCAACACGGACTGCGACATGGGCACTCACTTCCGTAACCAAAGCATCATCGCTAACATCGATCTGTGCGGCCAGCTCACCAACGCCGTGTACGCCGAAAGCGGGTGCCCCAGTAACTGCACCGACTTCGTGGCGAACAACCCGGAAGCTTTCAAGGATGCTTTCTGGGAGTTCGGTGCTTTTGATGTGTACAAGGCATCGTAAATGACTTGAGTTCATGTCTAATTCTTTTTTGGTCGGGATTATTATCAAAATAGGTGCTGTTGATGGGACTACATGTATACGTGGGACTTGATGAGAAGATTTATGACATGTCGGCCCCTTGACACAGAGGGCGACGATAAGTTTGGGATTATACAATGTTGTTAGCGAGGCGTTCTGATGGCAGGTGGTTATTATGGGAAGACTTTAGTTTCGACTAGATATACTGGGCTCAGGCAGTCGCATAATCATAAGACGTGTCATAACTGCCATCGTTCCATCAACGTTTGATCACCGCGACCATCGCCTTTGTTATTATTTCATTCCGAGCTGACCTTCAGCTTCTTCTAAGGTTATTCAAGTGGAGATGTATCTTGCAAATTCAACCTGATCTAGGAACGCCTTAGTACTATGCAGCCAACCACCCAACGCCATAATACAGATGAATCAAAGTGATTCCAGAGCCCGCCGCATCATGATATACACGCCATTTCAGCATTATTGACATTATAAGCACCAGTGACGCCTGATGCCAAGCTTTTCCTCCTTTTCTTTTGTGTAGTAGCCCCTATCCTCCTATCGTGCATCTCGTCTCGTTTGCGTTACGTTTACTACTCCTCACCCGGACTGCGCATGTAGGCGTCGATGGCCAGACTGAAGGCGGCGAAGGCGGCGCAGCCGCCGCCGACGGCCATGGGCCCGCCGCTGCGCGCGAGGATGCCGCCCGTGAGGCAGCCGGCCGCGACGCCGTTGGCCAGGTCGTTCTTGGCGCGGAACCCCTCGATGCCGCACTCGATGCCGCTGAACATGGCGCCCACCTTGCCGAAGTTCTTGGCCATGCCCCACGACCGCTGGCCCATGTCCTTGAAGCCGATGGAGAGCTGCCGCCGCCACGGCATCTGCCCGATCGGCTGGCCCATCGGTCCGGTCGGGCCGGGGGCGCCGGCGGTGTGGTAGGGGGTGTCGTAGGACATCTATACATGGTGAAGGGTTCCAAGGGTTAGTCTACTGGCTGGTTGGGTTGTGGGGGGGGGGCGCAAGTAAAGAATGAGGGCGAGAAGGGGAGGGGACGACGTACAGATGCCATAAACATTCCGAAGAGACCGCCCATGCCGAAGCCCATGACGCCGGAGATCGCAGACTTGCCGAAACACGATTCCATGAATGCGCTCATCTAAAAGTCTGGGTTAGCACTGCCGCTTTCACTCGAGGCGCATCCCGCCTCGGGTGGCGGCGCCTGGAGTTATGGAGGCCTGGGGGAACTAACCGCCTTGACGTTGGGGTCCATCTGGCTGCCGCCAGAGTTCGGTAAGCCGTTCATGTCGCTGGTCTGGGTGGGAGGTTATTTGACGGCAAAAGGTGGAAAATGAGTGACAGCTTCCCTTCGCAACTTGGAATTGCACTTCGAGATTACCAGGGAAAGAGAGCTACGCTACTGGCACTGTGGGGGTGGGTGGTTGCTTATCGCAAGACCGATCAGTTAAAGAAGACTGGAAATAATTCTGCCACGCGCGACCGCGTTTCCTAAAGTGGCGACAGGTGCTCATGTCGAACGATGTCGAGTTTGTCAAACTTGCCACATTCATGTCAACTCGACAGAGTTTTGTATGCTCTTTCCTGGATACTGGCTATGGAAGCCCCCACAAGTTACAAATACCCTTTATGACAGAGATTTATGGCGCCGTGTAATCGCCCCAAAAGCAACTTGCAGATTGCTTCTCTATGCGTAAACCAGTGCATGTAAGTCGAGAATCCATCACAAGCGACAAAAGACTGGGCACACCAATTGGACGATTTTCTACCTAGCCGATATATTGTTCATACATGTACCTATCCTCTCTATCATAACCATCTTTCAATGAAACACAAGGACGACAAGACAGCCAGCCACTCAACCAAGCCTTAGAAGCCGCTCTTAGGACCTTGCGGATTTGCGTCGAGCTACTCAGTGGCCAATAAGCCGGCCCTGCATCACCGCATTCGGGGGTGTGGTCTAGGGGTATGACGTTTCCTTCGCATCGCTCGAAAGAGCAAAATGTACTGGAAAGGGCCAGAGAATAGATCAATAAGTCGGAATTAAGCTACACGGACCACTACTGCGTAGGCGCCTAAAATATTGCAATCAAAAAGTTGCCATACTTGGGAGTGGACAAGTCAGATAGGTGTGAACCGGCAAATTGGCCTAAATAACGGGGATCGATTCCCAGTTGCACCACTTTCCCATCTTACCAACTTTTTGGTTCCACCCAGGACTTATTCCATGTTGATTTACATAGCGTTAGTGCTCTCGCAGTACCAAAAGCCGGACCAAAATGGATACTTCAATTCCCAGCTCCTCCATTGGTTTTTGCTTCTCTTTTTGGTTTTATTCCAAGTCCGTATCGTTTATATTAAGCAATGGCGTTTTTTCTCTTTCTTCCATACTCGGGAGTGCTTTGGAAAGCCTGTAATGCCAGGATCGTGATATGGTATCCGTTCAGCTTCAGGAGCTTGGATGCGACAAGCGGCATGGGAAAGAGCCCCCGCCTCCGCATTTTGCTGCCAGTGCTTCGACCAAAATATTCGTTACTTCCTACGGGAAGTATCAAAACCTCTTGGCCATATCCCCAGTTGGTTAGTGTTTAGCCCCTTATCGTATATTGTATTGCGGCGAGCGTAGCAGGTAGCTTTCAGCTACCAGGGTCTTATCGAGCGAATCACTGGTCAAAGTAAGCCCGGTCAACAAGGTATTAAAACCCGATGCTTTTTACAATGTTCCATGGTCCGGGGATATGTCACTCTCCTATAAGACGAACTAGCTCGTAGTAAGCAGCATGGGATTTCGGATCCTCATAGTTCCAACTGGCCCGAGACAGCTCTCGAGCATGCACGAAGCGGCAAGACTATCTGGCCGGCTCCTAGACGGGGCAATTATGCCGCCGGCTCGCACCCGCACTGGGGCTAGGTGGTAAGCTAGTACACCCCATCTCAGACCCTGGCGCTGAAGGAACCGACTAACCTAGCATCCTGCTATACGTCCTTGCAAAGCGAGTGCGGCTGAGTATGCAGAAACTACGCTCGAGCCTCGCTGACGGCGTCTTTGGTTGTAAAGTATATCACTAGACCAGCATGGCTGAAGATGATTGCAAGAAGTCCCGCCGTGACAGTTCCGAGTGCGAGAGGGGACTCTCATGAGAGATAAAAGCTTCTTCGCAGCGCCCTCAAATGCGGCAGCTTGATCTCACTATCACTCATTGTAGCTTGGATCCATCACACCAAGGGTATAATCAACCTTGCCAACCTTACAATGTCAGCAACGCGACAGACTATCCTCGTCATGGGGGCCACCGGCAAACAGGGCGGAGCACTCATTGACAATCTCCTCGCCTCTCCACGAGCATCGCAGTTCGACATCGTCGCAGTCACGCGCGACACCCGCAGCCCCAGCGCTCAGAAGTTGTCCGCCCTGCCCAACGTCAAGGTCATCTCGGGCGATCTTGCCAACCCCGACGCCATCTTCGAGGCGGCGGGGCCGGGCCCCGTGTGGGGCGTCTACAGCGTGCAGGTCAACTCGGACGTGGAGGAGTCCCAAGGCAAGGCGCTGGTCGACGCCGCGGTCCTCCACGGAGTCCGGCACTTCGTCTACTCGTCGGGGGACCGAGGGGGGCCGGAGCGGTCCGAGACGAACCCGACCAACGTGAAGAACTTCGCGGCCAAGCACAATATCGAGAAGCACCTCCGGCGCAGGACGGAGAAGAAGAGCCCGCACCAGGGGCAGGGGATGATGATGACGTACACGATCTTGCGGCCCGTGACCTTCTTCGAGAACCTCTCGGGCGACCTCCACGGCCGGGGGTTCGCGCGCATGTGGGAGCAGCTCGGGCCGAAGAAGCTGCAGTTCGTGGCCACGCGGGACATCGGCTGGTTCGCGGCGCAGAGCTTCCTGGACCCCGAGGAGTATCGCAACAAGGCCGTCACGCTCGTCGGCGACGAACTGACGCAGCCCGAGGCCGAGGCGGTTTTCAAGAAGGTCGTGGGGACGTCGATGCCCATGTCTCCTTGCCCCATCGCGTCGGCGGTCAAGATGGTGTTGAAGGATACCGTGGGCGATATGTTCAAGTGGTTCAAAGCAGAAGGCTATGGGGGGCGATCTCGAGGCTTGCCGCAGAGCTCACCCCGAAATGCAAGATTTTGGGGGTTGGTTAGAAGATAACAAGGGGCGCTGGGCACATTGAGAGGGTTTTCGAAGTTGCAGGTGGGTAAGAATGGTAGGAAATGTCACAGAGATGAGGCCTGGCGAAATCAGACAGGACATGGTAGCTCTTAATGACCATGTAGGTCTCTTCATAGTTATTTATTGTAACGCAGCGTTTGAAATGAGATTGCTAGATCATGAGGCCCCTATATGACCCGAAGCTATAAATATATTGAGAACATAACGTCTCAGACGGAAAAACGCGGACCTCTAATGAATCCACGGCGTTCGGCGATGAGAACATATGCAGGATTGTATTGCTTTGCCCAACATTTTAGCTCAACAGCAAGCAGATGTCGCCGTTTTACCATAGACTCCTTTCAGTTAAGCTTCCTCTGTCTCTCAACATCCTTCAATCTCGTTTCCAGCTCGTTCATACGGAAAGAGTATTTGGTAATAATATCGCGCAGCCACTCCCCGAACCAGAGCCCAGCCCTCACCGCGAGCGTATTACCACCATACCAAAACCAATCCGGGCGACCCCAGCCCAGTAAGCCGCGTAGCAGAACATTATACTCCGGCTTGAGCGTGTCGTGCACCAGTCGCCTCGCGAACGTCCTCGCCTCCATGGCACTGGCCCCCTGACTATACCCGAGCCGCCACTCGAACAGATCGCGCCCCGGGCCCCAGTAGAGGCTCCCTGCGGGCAGCATCTGCGACCGGCGCCCGTCGTCGATGGTGGTGCGGACGGTGCCGGCCATGACGACGGTAACGCGCACCCCGAAGGGCGCGAGCTCCTGGCGCAGCGTGCGCGAGTAGCTGACGACGGCGCCCTTGGACGCGCTGAAGGCGGCGCCGAACACGTAGGGCAGCACCGCCGCCAGCGAGGCGAAGTTGACGACGAGACCCCGCGCCGCCAACAGCTGGCCCGCGAAGGCCTGCACCGTGGCCATGGTGCCGAGGACGTTGGTCTCGAAGAGGCGGCGCACGTTGGGGAGGGCGATGTCCGTGGCGGGCATGATTTGTGCGAGGCCGCTGTGGTTTGGCTCCCAAGGTTTGTGTTAGTCTTTTGCTTGCTGTGCCACCATATCATTGCGTTGGTATATCTCTGCTTTCTGTGGTCTTTCATGTTTCTGGAAGCTGCAGATGGAAGAGCGGGTAGACTTGCGCGTTGTTAACTAGAATATCCAGCTTCCCGCCGGTGAGGGCGGCGACCTCCTTCTCACATCTTTCGATACTGTCTTGGTCGGTGACATCGAGTTGCAGTGCACTCATGCCCATCTCAGCCAGACCGTCGAGGACTTCGGGCCTGCGCGCAGTTGCGATAACATAGAGGCCTGCATTCCTCGAATGCTCAGCATCGTGATATTCTTTTCCTCGGTATGTAACGAGATGTTGCTCATCGCCTCTTCCTTACCTCTGTGATGGTATTCCAGACATAGCGCATGGCCGATGCCGCCTGGGGTACAGCTTGAAGTTGTTAGTTGGTGGTCAATAGACCCCGAAATAGGCACCGAGTGCACTAACCCAGCTGCTGAATAACTTACCCTGTAATCAGCACCGTTTTCTGTTCAGGTTTCGGTCCTGCCATTTTCTAGAGCCGCAGGTAGACTGCGTGTTTGAACACTATAGTCTCCAAATATGCGAGTCTTACGGTGCAATTCTGAAACTAGAGATTGATTCGTATTCTGGCCAAGGTTATGTTACGTTGTGTCAAAACAATAACGACTGTTCCGTTTTTAGTTCACCCTATGCGGGCGACCCGGGTCCCGCACCCTCGCCGATTCCCGCTTGGCAGCTTCGGGCGAAAGGGAACATGGCGTGGTAACATCCGCGAAACCTACTCAACGTTCTTTAGATGCCTGAAGTATAAGAAATGAAATGGACCATTCCATCGGGTATATACAAGTGATTAATATCCTGATAAGGGGCTGTGCTGAGATTCTCTTCGATTGCCAGGGTGTCTTGAAACCCTTCACCAGTCGACCTCGTCCTCACTATCGGCCGACGCACTGGACGCGTTCTCCATTGCAGTCTCCCAGTCATGCAAGCTCCCGAACCAAGCCAGGTCGTCGTTCCTTTCCCTGGTATATATCTCTTCGTCGTTGCTGTCATCGCCGCTGTCGCTAGTCCTGTCCCAACCTGGGTCTGTGCGGTCCAGCAACTCTCGTCGTCGATACGACTTCAAGTACTCATCCGCCATCGCCGCCGCATCCTCCACTTCCGACTTCATTCCGACTCGACGCACATGGGTCTCAAAATACTTGTCTACCACCTCGTCGGTGAGAGGGAGCTCATCGGGATAAAGCGCCCCGCCCCGGCCAATGTAGCAATTGATGGAACTTCTCATATCGCTTGGCGCAACGTCTGGTGTGCTCAAATCGTACTCCTCAAGCGCACCTGACGATCCGTTCGCGTTCTCCGCATTACCCTGGATCGTGCCGCATATGCAGGGTTCTTCAATAAACAGGAACTTCCGAATATCAGGTAACAGAGTTTTCCAAGATCCCTTAGTGAGAACCATCTCCTTCAAACAGAGACTTCTCAGCGTGTCTTTGTGCAGCAGTAAGAAGCACCAGAGCTCAGACCTCTCACTCTCCACGCCATCAAGTTCAACAAAAGTCAGGTTGGACCAGTGATGATTCGGCGTGATAATATGGTTCAAGCTTATCGTACGGTTGTCAGGTCCAGGCGGGAAGATCGAGAGTGAGAGACACTCCAGCCTAGTCATTGATTGCAGCACATCAGCAACAGCCCCGGACTGGAGGCACGTCCGACACTTCTCCATATCGCCGGTGACATCATTGCAAGCATCATCCATGTTAATGCAGAGAGAAAAATCGATAAGGGTGGCCTCCTTGAATGGCTTGAAAAGCCGCGTCACCTCTTCTGGGCTTTTCTCAAAGAATCGCCAGTTGAACATGCCTGCACGAAGCTCCGGTACAGACAGTTCATGGCTTGCCACTGCGTTGAGCAAGACGTCAAGCGTGTCCACGCCCTTGGGATGCCCTTCAAAAAGGGGTTGCCGAATGCATCCATACTTGCGGGAATCCATGTTCTTTGTGAATCCTTGGTAGTACTGGTTACCAGAACACACGGTGATTTGCTGGAGGTTGGTCAGCCTTGGAAGGACCAATTGGAGACAGAAGGCATCCGCTTGGCTTTCCTCCAGCACCTTCTGCGCTGCGACCGTTTGCTTGTACAGCTCATAGTATTGTGGGAGCTCCCCAGACGGGATGATAGGCGGCAAATGTGCGAACGCTTCGGGGTCCAACTTTTTGCACATATTGTTGGACTTGACATCCTTGACGAACTCTGCGTAGGGGATGGGTGTAGTCTCGTAGCGCTTCGCGATGTACCCGAGGCTTTTCACATGGCGCGAGAGGACAGGGTGCGCCGCGATAGATCGCAGGCGCGCCAGGTCTTTCTCGTGATACTGGAACGTGACCTCTGGAACTATGTAGGCTCCTGCGATCGCGGCCCAGGCCTTGTTCACGAGGCGCAAGTTGCAGGCATCGTCGATGCTAAGCAAAGAGGCTATGAGATGCAGTATCTCAGGGGGTAAGGAGTCCATAATCATGACCGAATTTGAGTGCTGTGTTGGAAGCCAATATATTTATGTAGAGTGCAAGACGCGAAGTCAGAACACGATCGTTTGAGCAGCCGAAACACGCGCTCTGTACATAGATACCGGGCCCCGCACCCACATCCGATCCCTCCCCAAATATGGAACGTCACAGGCATCAAGACACACTACACGACATCCTTGCTGCTTGCATCCTCAAACCCTCGGAGATTTCACTAGCAGTTTGAAAATGGACCACGACGTCAATTCTACGACATCGCCATAGTTTCAATATAGAAAACCGCTGTTGTAAAGTACATGTGTTAATATACTATATACATGTATAGATTCGATTACATTTCAGAACTCCAGGGCTCCATAACACCAATTACGCATATACACTGCTAACTGGTAACTGCTCTGCAGGACGTCCGATCAAACACAGCTAAAGCAGTCACCCAAGCCGCTTATCAAATAATCTATAGACTGCCCTTGGAAATATAACTTGGGAAGAAAACAATAATAAACATAAGTGGTCGCTGGTCATAGTATAATACCATGACGTATATCCGCCTGGCTCGCCCAACTAATGTTTTTAATCAGTTGTCATAAACGTCAATGTTCTTCGCAATCGACCGTCTCTTGAGCACTTACACAATCCCTGCTACACGATAGACAGTCAGGGCGCTGCACCGTATGGGCCAAACGAACCAGGTCGTGGAGAGTTCGGAGATGTTGGCGTTGCGATCGAAGACGGGAAGCTGTTCACTGTGTTCCTGCTCTCGTCAATGGCCTTGTCTAGGCTTCCCAGTATCATCTTGTTAGCATCGCCTGCTGCCGGCTCCGTGTCGATCAGATCCCTAGTCGCCATGGTCAGCAAATATCCATCTAGGTCCGCGCATGAACGGGTAAGGGAGGAACGTACGGATAGCCCTCTTGTACCAAGTCATTATCAAGGTGACGCAGCCGCAGAGTTCCGTTGGGATCGTGACCGAACTGGATGAACTCGATGGAAAGCGGCTTTTGCTCTTGAACCTGATCAACCACTTCAGGTTTGCACCAACCCATCTTTTGCATATGGGACTTGATGACTGATTCCACCCCAGACTCATTACCGCCTTCCCAGATTCCATCGGTGAATACGAATATCGTCTGATGCTTTTTCTCGGGCTTGCGAATACTCTCCATGAAGATATACTGCAATGCGAGCGGTAGACAGCACATCAGCGGGTCGGAATTGGGGTCCGGTGTAACTGATTTCATAGCCTTTTCGAAATTGGTAATCTTTTGCCGCGGTTTCTGTTTGACTTGAACCTTGCGATCACCTTGGCTGAAATACATCTCGATACCGTCGTCGTCGTAGTCCATGACACGTCTGAGCAAGACCCTGGCCGAAAACATGACTTGCTTCCAGTGCTGTGCCATAGAAGGAGCATTGTCAATGAGGAATATCTGTGTGACTGTCAGGGCTGTTTTCGCAGATGAGGCTGGAGGCTTACGATGTCTCTGTTGTCGAAGAAGTCCTTGAGCTCGTCGTCGTTTGCTGCTTGTTTCCGTTCTCTGATCGACTTGTTTCTTCTCGTAATCCGAGTCCAGATCCCTCCCTGGAGGTCGTCGATCTCTTTCTCCAGCGTGAAAAGGCTAACCGGAGCGTCGCACTCTTCAGTGTGTGGAATGTTGTATTGCGCAGATGGCATTGGTGTTAAAGACACCTCATCGTCTGACTCTGAGCAGTCAGTCCTCGCTGGAACATATACTGATCCTGATGGTCGGAGTTTATGTTGAGGAAGCCGTTGAACAGTAGGCATGGTATGCCGCGACAGCAACTCTCGTGCGCTCGCAGAATCACTGTCGCCATAGCCCAATGGGCCCACTGCCCATCGATTCCATGCAGCGTCATACCCGCAGAGGAGCTCTTCGGATAGCGGTCCATGTCTTTCTTGGGCGATCTCCTCCTGTTCGATTTCCATAAGAATATCACCAATTTCTTCTGGCAACCCGGTATCCGAAGTACCATCAGGCGACAAGTGGTCAGCGAAGCCCTTGATGATGAATGTCGCATCTTTTCTAGAATCTGCGCCCACGAGCATGTAGTTATCAACGAGGTTCAGAACCCGAGAAGATATTTTGTCCGTTTGACGAGCGGCTGCTCGTAGATAATCGTGCCATGCGGTGACCTCGGGGAGAACCTGGTTGTCGTCGTGGAAGCTGTCACTGATGATGTCTACACGCCTCTGGCGCGCTTTCTGGCGAACTTTACTGTACTGGGTAACTCCGTCTGCGCCGAGAATGATCCAGGTGGCTACGACAGAGAAGACACAGCCAAGGGACCATATGTCCTCATCGGCACGCCCTTGTCTAGATGCCCCCTGACTGGACCCAAGTACCGGTTTGTACTTCTCTGGAGAAGCTGGAGATGCTTGTCAGTGTCTACACTCGGTCCTGTGATGGGAAAGGCGGGAAGCGATCTCTTTCCATACCATATGTCTTTGTGCCTCCCAACTGTGTCATCCACGTGGTAGACGCTGTGTCGACTTCGATCGTGGCTTCCCCGGAATCACCCAATTTGAAGCGGTCATTGACGAAAAGGATGTTCTCTGGCTTGATGTCCCCATGGCATCTATTGTTGTCAGAGACATATTATAAAGAGAAGAAGCCGAACAAGTACTTACGCGTTGAATCGAGTATTTTCTATCTCGAGGCCGTGGAAATACTGGAGGGCAAAGGATATGTCAAACATTGATTCCCAAATTCCTTTGATCTCGCCTCGTAAGACAGGCGGTGCGCGTGTGCGGATCGTCTTGTACAGATCCATCTCGCCGAGTTCCAGGACAAGGTTGAGGAAAGGTTGGGAAGGTCCTTCGTCCCCTTCACCTTCCTGATACCAAGTGAAGTACTGAACAACACCGTAAACTTTCTTGAGAGAGTTTGCTGTGTCCCTTTCCTTCCAGAACTTATCCTTATTGCTCATGGAGAATTGCTTGAGAGCAAGCTGATAGTACTGAGAAGGAAGTTAGAGCCAGATATGCAGGTGCACGAGGAAAAGAAAACTAACGCAGGCTTCATCGTAATTATCACCAATTCCGATGTGACGCTCAACTTTTGCATCTTCAATCTTTTCTCGGACGCGAGGAGCCACACATTCTTCGGGGACAGCAATCTTCCAGAGTATCGCGCCTGAGTGGGAGAGAACATTGCGACCCCGTTGTGTATCAATCTTCTCTCTGAAGCAGATAGGTATTATCTGGTTGCCCCGATATTGGCCCTCATCGGAATCGAAGATCATGGGACACCAGAAGTACTGCTTCTCAAGAAACAGGCGGTGGAAATCGTCGCGGGTGGAATAATCGTCGCCAATTTCTATTTCTTGGATACTGGCCAGGTTCATGGGCAATCGATTGTCGTTCAGTCCTTTCGCACTGAAGAGGGGAATCAATTGCGGACACCCAAGATCAACAAGTATGTAGAATATTCTGATATACTTGTGTTCCAGCTCTTCTAGAAGCAAACCAGGAGGTTTGACGCCACATGATAGTGTCGAATGAACCAGTAAGCACTGGAGGTAGGACTTGTTCTGGTCTTCTGGCTTTGCCTGGAGACGACGTGTCAGGCTGTCTACGAGGGCAAATTCGCGGAGGCCATCATGCGTTTTCCTTGTGCAGAGGTCTCGGAGAGTACGGAACTTCTGGTAGGCAGCATCATACTGCCTCGCGTAGTCTGGGTATTGGGGATTGTGTAAGGGCAGTGTCATATCTGGACGAGGCTGTGGGGTGTTCAAGTATGTACGATGCGTGCGGCGTGTAATGCTCTCGGTGATTCTCATATCTAGCCATTGATGCTTTTGCAAGACTTCCGGGGACCTCGCGGTTTATATAAGTACATACGCTATGCTTTCCATAATACGATTCCACTGCGACTCTCTTCAACAATGGCTGGTACAGTGATTTGCACCGCCCCAGACTCGAGCAAGAGGCCGCCCCAAGGAAAACGCCCGGTGAGGCAGGCTGAAGATAGAGCATTGCAGGACCAGCCAGACCAAGGGAGCCTGGGCTATCTATGGTGTGTTCGATGGCTGCAGACGTTGGTCACACGCTTGTAGGCTGGAAGGATATCACAGCCCGGGCACTTACACTGCCCCAGCCTCTTCTTTTCACGGCTGGGTTTGCGACAAAACAAGGCATTCACAGTATTGACTTGGAATCAGCCCGTACATAGGATAGCGTATCTCTATACTGTGATGGTAGACAAGATGGGAACCATTGGCCCTTGCTTATAGCCGTTATGATTTGCTGTATACTAGTTTAACTGGGAGTAAGGTGCCTATTGCACGAAACCTCAATCCATCACTGAAATTTCGCGCCTGGCTGGTTGGTCGGAAGCATTTGATTGAGATCCTCGGGCTCTCTCTCACGTTCCATGGGAATCAGGTAAGTGTAAACAACTGACGTACGAGAGTAAAAGACGATAAAATTAAATAAACAGACAGTATAAGTCAAGTTGGGAAGTAACTCAAGCCAAGGGAATGTTGCCTTTCTGGAAAAGTGTGTGGGTAATGAAATGGGAATGATGCTCCGGCCAAAATGCGCTGGAGTAGGATTGCAGCTCAGCGTAGGATTGCAGCTCAGCAGCACTGCCCCCAAATTTGTGGGCGAAGCAGGTCGCACATGCTACCATAGACCCAACAACGATCAACATACATACATGACCACTATCTGAACTGTACTTACCTGTTCACCTTAACATATGTGTAAAAAATACCCCAGCATCTTTGTGCATACAACAATCAATTGGTGGCGGTGATTCTCTCTCGCTACGAGCTTGCATGTGTTTTCTCTTCATTTAAGCCCAGTGATCTGGCACATGAAGCCTTGAATAAGGTTGCTAGTTGGATCTCAGAAGAGCAGAATATACCTGTACATGTAAACCACCATATGCGTATTACCATTCGCCTATGTACTAAGATATACCACAATTGCCTGCCATATCTAATGTTATGGATTAATTCACCAAGAACCACATGTAAATTACTTTGAACTCTGGAACACGTCTGGAAACTCTGCTTCGAGGCGTTTTGCCTTAGCCTTGACCTTCAGACCGTCGAACCAAACCCATCCAAAAGTAGCCAAAACAGTCACGAGCATGAGAGGCAGCGAGACCTGCAACCACCGCTGGAGAGCCATCCAAGAGAACATCTCAGCGCCGGATGGACCATCGTCACCCTGATACTTGACAATGTCAGTACTGAATAGTGTCTACATCCTCATTAGCATTCATCCACAATTTTAGTGCAGCATCCCAAATTCTAGACATACCGATACAAAGGTAGGCGGAAGATATAGCAACGTGACAACCGTAATGACTCTCATAGCGATAGTCTCTTGTGCCGAATTTTCTGCTTGTCGCCACATTGTGGCTGAGAGACCCTCCGCTCTGGACGCGGCCTTCGACTGTATGAGCTGTATGAACTGTAGAGGGTGTTAGTGTCCATGCTTGATGATGTAAGATGCTAGTGAGGGGTTCACTTGCAATAGTCTTTCGGTCTGCTATAGTTTTAACCAGGATCTTAGCTCGCCGGACCTGCATTCGTGTCTCGTATACGAGCTCACGAATCCGTGAGCAGGCTTTCTTGACAGCTTTGATGCAAGCGTCCCGCTCTTTAGCCGGGAAGTTCTCGTCTTGTACGAGTTCTGAATAGAACCGACTGAGTGACTCGAGATTGTCCGCGTTCGATTCCAGTGTCATTATAGTCTCGTTTGTCTTGTCCTCGCACCCCTGAACCTCAATAAGGACATCCGTATCGATGGGCGACTGCCGACCCATCTCGAGGTAATACAGTTTCTGTGCCGAAGTAAGTATATGTCAACAAAATGGTGAAGAGTATGAATGTCAGCATACCAACTTCTCCACCCTCTCTTCTAAATAGGCGATATACCTGCGCCATCCGGTCATCGACCAGTGACCAATATCTAAATGCACATCAAGGCTCGTCTTGAACGAGGCTGGTACCGTATCAAACTTCGGCAAGTGATTTCTTTGTTCGGGAATCAAATTCGAAATTCTTTCCTTGATAGCCTCATGGGGGTCGCCGAAGATCCAGAGTTGTGTACCGGTCCCAACGTCGAACTGGTGGTGGAAGGCTGATTGACGTATTTTCCACGACAATTCGATTCCTGACTGCGCATTCCCAGGCTTCTCGGACACTGACTTCAAGTTGTAGAAAACCTGATACCTCCGGCCGCTCCTTCTTAGGCCGTCAACAATGCTGCCAGCTTCGGAGTTGATCAGACAAGTCTCCGTTCTGAAGCTGCTGAAACGGAGCTCGCGGTCCTTGGCCCATTGAGAGCCATATACATCTAGAAAATCCAAGAACAGTGGCGAGACTTGATGATAGGCGAGTAGTCTCTGCAGACTCTTCAAACTTATTTTTAGAGGATGCGTAACACTATCGTTGACAAGGGAGCTGTGCCTTGTGTTAGTAATCCCTTGAGGTTGTCACTACAATATGTGGTCGGCACTCACATGAAACGACAACGAGGATCGGGTTTCGTTGCGACTTGGCCAGTTTGGCGAGAGGAATCTTGGGAATCTGGGATGGAGGCATCTCCCAGCCAGAATTTCAAATCGTCATCTGAACATATGTTGGTCTTTAATGCCGTGCCATCATCTGCAACGTCCTTAACTGGTATTCGAGTGTTCTGGTCGGAAAGGAGGCTTTGAGCCCGTTCGCGGAGCCGCTTGCATATTGTTTTCAACTCCAAAATACTGTGACTCTCATTTGAGACAAGCTTCAGGGGATACTTTTCGAAGGCTTTGTAAGATTCGGCAAACTCTCCGGGAAGTATGAATTGTGCCATATTGAATAGACCACGAGATGGTTGACAATGAAAGCACAAGCTGGTGCTCGGATGGCGAGTACTTATATGCCCAGAAGTGCTGGTGCTAGTCATACTGATGGCCAAGCCCAGGGGCGCCTTTGATTCAGCCCCGGGCACAATCTCTTGATAAGCTGTAAAACAGCGCCCTCGCCAAAAGTTATTCAGGGATTCTTCAGGTTGATCGGTGATTCATTTTGAGCGTCCGATATGTCCAGTTGGATGTTTGATTGGTCGGATTGACCATGATCTGGTTTTTACAGGCCTGAAGGGGCGTTTCACAGCCATCATGGGCAAGCTAGAGCCCTGCTGACAGCGTGCCATGTAACCTGTATGACCTGTTGTATTCTGCCTTGCAGCACTCAAAATACACTTGTTGAACTCCACTAAAATGGCGAATTACCCTCTGGAATGGAAGCTGTGTGTTGCCACATGTTCACTGAATGTATGGCACCCTGTAGAGCTTGATCATTATTTTCATCAACGAATGAATACTGCACCATCTGGAATCACCTAGATCCAACGAATACAGAACTGAATTGTAGGTCGTAAGCCACTTAAATAATTCTTAGCAGATATGCCTCATCTAAGGTTTATAGATCAGTACTTAAGATCATAACAGCACATATTAGAGAATCCTTTGCTTGACTCAGATTACTCCCTCATACAACGCCAACAGCCTAAGAAAAACGTAAAGATCAATAATAACCACAACACCAGGCCCGTATACCATTCCATATCAAGTCAAACCTCTCCTCCGTTCGATGCACATCCCTGTCTTGTGCTCACCAAATGGCTATGCGCTCCGTAAAGATGATCGTAAGTCGTACACCGTATACACATGACTAGCCTTCTCATATATAATCCAACGACCCTAAATTCTCTTTTTTTATCATCATTGTCCACCATCAGAAGTCCTAGTCGCAGGCCGGGTTGGGATCGGGCGTATGATCGCGCTGGAGAGTTTGTGGTTCGGCCTCAGCCTTGACGTCTCGGAGACGCTCAATTGCTTGGCTGTCGATCTGCAAGTCTTTTATTAGGCGTTGAATGGAGTTTTATTCTAGGATATATGCATACTGATGTCAAGATGCTTGGAAGATAGAAAATATAACAGTCTTCCACCTGTCCTCGTGAAATAATCAATGTGAGCAGTCAAATACGGTGACGGTGATAGGGGTTCTACTGACCAGTTTTGTCTGCTCAAGAGAAGTAGCTAGTTCAGGCTCGTCCTTGAAGCGCTCACCGACAAGCCATCTCCTCAGCTTCGACCAATCCAGGTTGTATGCGGAAACCTCCTGTGCCACATAGTTCGGGTTGGTGTATCTCGAGGCCATCGGTAACGTTTGGCTGCGTTGAGGCCAGGTGGGGTTGCTATGGAAGGGTTGTGCATGGGAGACAGTTGAACTTCTACTGAGTATCCGCTGGAGAGAGAAGGATCTTACGCCATCTTGCCCCACCATCTTTGTTGCTCGTTGGAGGTGTTCGAAATACAAGATGATGATGCTGGTAGAAACGTCTAACAGAAGCTAACCAACTGTTCTGGCTACTAATGAGAGGAAGCGTTGGACAATAAAAAGGGGCGTGTCACCTAACAGTTGGTGCTAAAGAGATGTTGGTCTGCTGGCTCAACTTTGAGGAACACGGTAATAGATGAAGGTGTGTGTTGATGAAGCAGAAGATCACAGGTTGCGATGGAAAAGTTGAATAAGGGAAGAAACAAGCTAAATGACGCAGAGGGGAAGCTGACAGACGGTATTCCCAACCGGATTGGAGGGCGGGTATTGAAAGCCATTAGTCAAGCTTCAGGCAACCGACCACGAAGGCTGGGCACAACGCACTCTTTCTATCATATCCGCGACATAAGGTAGAGTGAGACCTGTGATATGAAATGCAGTGATTGTTGATTGCTAGCCCCTGGTTCCTTTCTATCACGGCAATTTACAACAATGTGTTCGAGACTCAAATGGATTCCGGAGAACAATGTTGTGAGTGTTGGCACATGGATGCATATTGTGGTGTTCATGTAGCAAAATGCATGTCATCGCCTAAAGCTGACGAAGTTCGCCAGTTAATACAGGGTACTGTGGGTTTCGACCTGCGGCCTATTGGGCCCCATGCAAGGAGGCAAAGTCCCAGCAGGTTGGGTAGCAATTGGTAGGTATTCTAAGCTGTTCCTCCAAGCATCTAGCGGTAGAAACCATGACGGTGACCAAAGTCAATACGGAGACTTGCTTCAGGCTGTAGGGAGACCGGGGATGTGGAAGCAACAGGCTTTGATTGCTAGCCACTACTTCACTCAATCTACCTTGCAGCATCGTCGGGGTAGCCAGCGATGCGAAAGACTGCGAAACAGCAGCGGCTCCAACCAACCATCATTCATTGTAGTAGTCATGTACCAAAACAGAAGACTTCTTCTCGAAGCGACCAACGTCTGCCAGTCAATACATCACGTCATATAGCTTTTCGATGTGTCGCAGGCGGGCTCCTGTAAAAGGAGGCTCAACCTCAGGAGCTTCCACCTGAGTCGGCATCCTGAGCGTACCAGGTAATTCTTCTAACGTGGGAGACTTCACGTACCACCCGCGGCCAACCAATGATACTTTATTTGGCAGAGCATCAATCACAGAAAAAGAGGGAGGCCCAGTGAACCAGGCTGGGACAAGGGGATCGAATCTGCAAGCGATCTTGACTTTAGTGGCCAATGATAGCTCCAATGTCTTCTCTCCGACATTCGCGAGTACGTACAACTACTTACCAATCACCTCCCCGCGTCAGCCTGAACCCATTGAGTAAGATATAGGCGAACACCGACTCCATTATGGGTAGCGGGTTGCGGGGTGTTCAACCCGTTTGGTAGGAACAGGGGAGAGCGAACACCGGAGAATAAGCCCCGGCGTCGCATGACAATTTCTACCGAGGGAGTGCACTGCTGAGAATGCGTGTGTCTAATTGACCATGCACTTCTGCCATGTAGCGATTCGAGTCCCCAGATGTAGCCAGATCGACGTCATGTCCCGCCAACACCAGGGGTTGCAACCAATCGTAGGCTATATCCCCACAGGCGGCACCCAGCAAACGACGCTGATCTGAATGCCGTTAAGGCTACGGCTCCACCAAAATCAAATCTCCGTGAGACGTCTCCCCGAACATTCAATACAATTGGACATCTTTCTATAAATACAATAATATTTAACGGCCGGGATGCTGTGGCCAAGTATCAGTGAACCGACTCCGACACGGTCTGGGCGGCAAGAGCGATATGCTTGTTATCCAGCAGCAGGATCGATTAATTGAGTAAATTCAGATGCGAGTTTTTATCGATGCCCACCTTTTGTAAATGATGTGGCTACCCTTTTGGGTTTCGCGAGATGAATGAGTTACTCTTCCTAGAATGGGATGTAACAACTATGCTGATTATGGCAGTAATTTTGCCGCAATTGGAGGTATGCTCGAGTGCAATGACGTGAGACCGCCAAACGCGTAGGGTAGCCGTTCAATGACTGTTGGCTGACTACGATTGATGCGTTGGCGACAGCACGCTGGCGCGGCGTCGCGTCGTTGAACTAATAAGGAGCGCAAGTTGGATGTTTCGAATCTTCCCAAACACCTCCGCGCCAATCAACCACACATGGAATACTATATCCTGGTCTATATACATTCCCGATGCCCTCCAAGCTCTTATATCGCCCCCAGCTTAAGTCCCAGGGCGTGAGTAACGAGGCGATGATCCTCGGCCCCTTTCGACCACATCGAGATCGGATCCTGACATCAACGCGAACAGTCAAGAGGGCATCTACTAGAATGAATGACGAGCAGTTCATAACGCCCAATCTGTATTCGCCGTTGTTGTAACAATGAAATCTTGAATAATCTCCCGCAGTGACGACAGCGCAGGCCCTGCCATCTACAATAGGGACATAATCAATGATACAATGTCCGTCCCCGTGTTATAAAATGTGCTTATACCCTCCATTTGGTAATACTTGGAGAGACTGTTCTGCTTAGCTATGCTCCCCTGGCCCTGTCTTGGACATCACAGAGTTCCAGACTCCCTTCTCCTTTAGCCTTTACGGTCCTAATTATTACCCCTGAAACGGCAAAAACCGCCCCAGCATGGCCCCCAACACCTTCACCCACGGCGGCGGAGACCGGGACCGCTTCCCACCCCCATCGTCCGTGATCTTCCCGTTCCAGTCCCGGGAGGGCGACGTCTCCAACCCGGAGACGCTGCACGAGATCCCTCTAGTGGGCCCCGTCTACAACCACGGCGGCGGCGGCGGCGGCGGCAGTTCGTCCCCGCGCCCGTCGCGGCCCTCGATGGACTCGCTGCCGCCCAACTCCAACACGGCGGCGCGGCTCGCCGAGCTCCGCAACGAGATGAAGGCCAACAAGCAGCAGATCCGGGCGCTGACCGAGGCCTACAGCGCCGTGCAGAGCGCCGCCGAGGATATCTCGTCCACGCAGGAGATGCTCAGGAACTCGGGTAGTGGTGGCCCGAGGCAGCGTACGTGTACCACCGCAAACATTCCCATCACCCGTCATCCTCGCTTAACCAAACAGCTCCTCTTGGGATGTATATACATACGCCCTCATTCCCCTTTCCCTGACCGATCTATACTTTTCATAGATAACATTGAACTAACTTGATTGCAATGTCCTCAGCCCTGCTCTCCTCCTACGACGCACCCAACCCTGGCCGCGGCAAAAGCACCCGCACCCAAGGAAGCAAGTACCGGGACTACCACAACGAAGACATGGACCGGCCCGAGGAGCCCGAGCGGCAAGCCGCAGGCCACGAGAAGCAGGGGTGGGTCGACGACGACTACTACGAGGGAAATCCGTGGTACGACCAGCCGCGCGACAAGCCCGTCTATAGCCTGGGCAAGCCGCTCCCGCACCGGATGCGCGGCGCGTCCGGCAAGAAAAAGAAGCAGAAGAAGTCTAGCAAGAAGAGCAAGGACGAGGCGTCTGCGGCCGAGGAAGGCCAGGCCGGGCAGCAGCAGCAGCAGCCTCCGAACAAGAATCAGCGGCAGAGCAGTGGGCACAATGATGACGATGGCGATCAGCAAGGTAACGAGAAGGATAATCATCAGAACAGAGGGGACCGCGGCGGGCTCGAGCCTGGCGATAAGTACAAGGTCGATGGAGAGCCGATGGGCGTCACGGAGGACAAGCTGGCGAGAGACGGCAAGAAGGACCCCAACGATCTGCGGAACTGGTGGGCGCGCTTTCGGGCCAAGTATCCGGAGCCACTCGCCGAATTTCTTGCTGTAAGTATCTTCCACCTATATCAAGACCCGATAGCTAACACCCCAATCACAGACGGGCATGTCCATCTTCCTCGGCATCAGCGCCACCCTGACGGTGAACCTCTCCAAGAACCAAGAGAGCCAGTACGGCACCTACGAGACCTCGTGCTGGGCGTGGGGCTTCGCCTTCATGTTCGGCATCTACATCGGCGGCGGCGTCTCGGGCGCGCACATGAGCCCCGCCATCTCCATCAGCCTGTCCCTGTTCCGGGGTTCCCCTGGCGCCAGTGCGCCCTCTACATCGTCGTCCAGTTCGCCGCCTCCCTCGCCGCCGCCGCCCTGGCCTACGGCATCTACTACGACGCCCTGCACCGCGTCGACCCGGCCATGGAGACGGGGTGGCAGAGCTTCTTCAGCTACCCCCAGGAATGGGTCTCGAACGAGACCGCCTTCTGCAGCCAGGTCGTCGCCGGCGCCGTCATGATGATCGCCGTTTTCGCGTTGGGCGACGACCAGAACAACCCGCCCGGGATGGGCATGCACGCCTTCATCCTGGGCATGCTGCAGACGACGCTCAAGTTCTCGCTGGGCTACAACACGGGGTCGGCTCTGAACCCGGCCTCGGACTTCGGCCCGCGCTTCGTCGCCTGGGCCGTGGGCTACCGCACCCCCAAGGCCTTCTCTAATGCCTGGTGGATCTACGGGCCCTGGGGCGGCGCCATGGTGGGGTCCATCGCGGGCTGTCTTATTTATGATCTGTTTATCTTCGTCGGGTCCGAGTCGCCCGTCAACTACAAGATGCCTGGCGCCATCCGGAAGCGGACCAAGCGGATGTTCGGCCGCAAAAGCAACTGAGAAACGGGGCACACCAGGACGCGCGAGGCAGAGGGGCGTATACGTATTAGAGAGGTGGATAGAGGACACGAAGGTCATCATGCAGGGACACGCAGACTAGCCAAGTAGATAACAAACGCGATGTAAAGGGATGATGGGTTTTGCTCCTCTGCTCCTCAAAGTAGGAATTTCACGGCGGCGACGCGGGATAGAACACAATTAGCTGTAGGGCCGCGAAGGAACGGATAATGGGATGTAATCTAGATACATGTAGCCTTGCTTAGCAGATCGAGTGCTTAGCCCATTCCCAGAACTAATAACCAGGAGAAACAGAGAACGCTCTGCTCCGAATCGCCCTGGAGAGGGCATTATTTACTGCAGCGCGGAACTCACTACGCTCCAACTACCCTCCATGACCAGGTGGGCAGTACCCTCCATGACCAGGTGGGCATCTTCCGGATGGGTGTCGATGGTAGGGGCACTACCTTATTGAGTGTGAGTCGTAAATTGCTGCGCAACGCGTCTACCATCGCCAGGTCGGACATCATCATCATCATCATCCGTACAAACCGCCCACCCTCTCGACTCTATCTCCTCTGTTCTCCCCGCCCCCAGGTGGAAGACATCTTCCTCATGCAACCGGACAATAATGTGCCGCAGAGACGGCCCGACCGACCGGAAGTGGGCGTCGAGCAGCGCCAACACCTCCCGCCGGAGCGGGGGCTCCAGCCTCGCCACCTCGGATCCCAGCATGACGAACGTGCTCAAGTACTCGGTCGACAGCGTGCGCAGGCGGGGGCAGCGGCGCCGCAGGCTCGCGGCGAGCGCCACGTCGTTCGGGTTCAGGGTCGTCGCGCCCGGGCCCGGGCTCACGGACGCGAGCCGCGGGAAGGGGATGAGCACGTGGCGGAGGTGCGCGGCGGCGGCGGCGCCGATCCGCGCGAGGAACGCGTCCAGCACCCGGGGGCGGACGGGGTCGACGAATTCGAAGCGGTTCTGGCCGTACAGCACCGCGCAGGCTTCGGCGTGCACCGCTGTGCTCGCGCGGAGGAGGTGGACGGCGAGGCCGCGCTGGCTCCGTTCCAAGGGCTGGAACGTGGCCGTGGAAACAAGGCATAGCTCATATATCTGATCTCGGATTTCTCGGGGCAAGCTGAAGAAAGATGTCCCTTCCATGGTCCTTTCTGTTATTGGCGATAGGAGGTTTGCTGGCTAAAGGAGTGGTGACAAAGTACAGTAGTTATATCATCGCCGAGTAGGATATCGAGCAGGTGGACGAAGCAGTAATAACAATAACACGGGCGTCACAGCCTTTTGTAGGCAAGAGACGCGCTACCAGAGGTCCGAAACTACAGATGCAGTCTATAATGTAACACAGCCAGTAATATCGAACCACTGTCCTGGCAACCGGTTTAGCACCAACAACCAGTGAGTACTGCAACGAGGGGTGGTGCGTGGGGGAGCTGGAACGTTGTCATACGCTGAACCCCGCACGTTGCGCGTTGCTTGCTTTTCCATTCACCTCCTGAGCATGGGAATAAGCCGCGAGCAGCTGCACGGCGAGTTGCTGCAGGGACCCGATACGCTGGAAAAGGAAATGGACTCTGGCCAGCCCCTGAGCAAGATGTTCTGGGTCGCCAAGGGACAGGCTCTGTACACGAACCTATCGCAGTCGAAGCGCGTACTCAGCGTGACCAAGTTGGGGCAGCGACGCTGGATAATCTTGGGGCCGTCCGTCGCGTTTTCATCAATGGATAGGTGACAACAGCGGTCCGTCACTACAGGGTAGCGGATGATGACATGTCGGATGTATTTCGCATTGTGGCCGATCGACTTGAGGAACCGGTCCAGCCCGACTGGCTGCTTGGCCTTGCGGTCGGTCTCGCGACGGTCGGGCCCCATGGGCATGAGACCGGTTTCCAGACAGCCATGATCCTTGCGCTTGTGATACGGCCAATGAAGGTCGAATGTGTTATGGGCGTAAAGTACCAGGCAGGCTTCGTCATGGACTGCCTTGGACACGCGCAACAGCTGAACGGGGAGTTCAAGTGGCTCCCGGCCCCAAGAGTCCAGGGGTTTCGAGGAGACAAGGCACATGGCGTATATTACATCGCGAAGTTCGCGGGGCAATGGGGGGGCGCTTCGACCCTTCCATTGTGCTTTCTCTTCAATGCGACGGTCGATGGGTGCGGCTATGGAGGTAGTTAAAATATCGAGGACAAAGAAGCAGCCACGAGTTGGGCGAAAACGATTAGCTGTCACGATCACAAGGAAAACGAACCACTGGTCGGGGGGCGGAGGTGGTCTTAGGGCTCCAACATCTAAGGTCAGGTACAAGTGCGTGAGGTTGTGGTTTGAAGCGGGCACTCACTCACGAAAACCCCCCACTTAGAGGCCGGGTGCCGGCTGCTTGGGTCAAAGAGCCAGACTTGCGCATACCAACCAAAGGACAACGTACGAAGGACAGGAGAGGATATGCTACTGTGACGTGGGCCAGTTGACAGGTGAAATAGAAATATGACCAGTTAGACAGATCAATACAGTGCTGGGAACTGTTGGAGAACCTGCACCCGAACTTTTATTAGCTTGTCAGTTCTGCTATGGCCCATTTTGCCGCTGCCTTCATGTTATTAGTTGGTAGTCCTTGATGCTAAGCTTCATCCCATGACGAAAATTTATCTAACTGACAACTTCCATTTCCACCCAACTCCAGAGAGTTTTGTTGCCGATATCACGCGTGCCCGCTCCCAGCTAGCTGGGCCACAATGCACGCCGCTCCGTCGGGCCCTGGGCTAGCTTGCGCGAAGCGCCTCAGCTCCCCGGCATGCTGGCGGAAGGCTTTACTGGCCTCGCTTTCATCAATCACTCTAGATATAGCTTCGGCCAGACATTCTGATTTCCACACGGGACTGCTGGCTTTGCAGCCATAAACACCGACCTGTAAGTGCTCGATCAAGGACGCGATGTTGTAATGGTCCGCCCACAGGGGGAGCACAACATGTGGGACGCCGGCACTGTTGTAGGGCTTAGCGTTAGAATTAGGCACTGGACTTGCATGCTCGAGCTCCGAGCCCCCAATAATAGCGGGCCGTAGCAGGAAGCGGGACGATGCGCAGCAGTACTTAGTAAAAGGGGCCAAATAAACTCACGCAATACCCTCATGGTACGACCCTGCACCGCCGTGGTGCACAAACGCCGCGACGCGTCCCGTCTCCAGCCAGGCGATGGGATCGACGTCGAGCCAGTTCACAATACAGAGCCGCCCGCTCTCGAGATGCCTCCGCCCGATCTTTCGAAACGTCTCGTCTTCCGCGTAGTCGGCGGTGCGCGCTTTCTGGAACTTCCAGAGCACCTGCAGACCCGGGCGGTCATCCAAGAGGGAAGATAGGGCTCCAGTGAAAGCTTCAGCGCGCTGCTCGTCGTAAGTCACGCTTCCGCCCAGATTGACCAGAACGGTACTGGTGTTGTCTTGTTGCTGCCACGCGGCTAGCTCGGGGTCCTGCTCGGCCGCGGGCGGGGACGATAGGATGAGTGGGCCGACGCACGTTACGTTGGGCGGGGTGTAGTCCAGGGGGATGCTAGCTCCGGGCAGCGTCTGCGTGATCCAGGGCGTGTTGTCGGAGCCCTTTATGTTGTAGAGGTCGATGGAGCCGGCGGCGTGTTCACGCAGGTAGGCCTTGATGGCGCGCAGGTCCGGCGTGCAGAATGTTCCGCGGGACCGCTGACCACGGCACGGGGAAAGGCAAGTTCGAGCCCACGGGCGGGTACTTCCAGTAGCCGCCTAGCCAGGGCTGCTGAAAAGCGAAGTTGTCCGCCACCATGTTGGGCGTGATAAGGGCGTGCAGCCGCCTCCGTTCGCGCGCCGCGTCAATACCAGGCCACACGAACGAGTCGAGCACGGCGACGGCCGGGTCGATGCGTTACATCGCCCCGCCCATCTCGTGCACCAGGTCCAGGTACGCGGGGCCGGACCAGGGGCTCATCCAGGCCTGTATGGAGTGGCCGATCTGGAACCAGCCCGCCACCGTCGGCGGGGCGATCAGGTCGGTGATATCCGTTATGGACGAGTCGGCCGATTCGAAGACAGCCTCGACGTAGCCCTGGCCTGCGAGCGCGTGGAATCTTACGGCGGCGTCGTCGTCGTCGTCGTCGCTGCCCTTCTCGTCGCCTCGGTCGAAGAGGCGCTTGACTTTGGGCTCGATGGCCGCCCATGACATCACGTGGACCTCGATGTGCGGGTGCTTCTCCCGCAAGGATTGAATGGTGGCCAGTTGCGCATTGTGGAGACCGCCGAGCACGTTGATGATGAAGAGTGCCGTGTTGTTTCTGCCTTGCACCTGGTCTAGAGAGGTAAGAGGAGGCTTCCGACTGAGCTGGAAAAGCACGGCAACAAGACCGACCAATATGATCAGAACGACGGATCCAATGTTTCTTAGCATTGTCAAATGAATACTGTTGATGCTCTAGCTGGGAGGATGGGCACTTTTCAGAAGATCAGAGCAAATTGTCTATCTAGCAAGAAGCAACTGTCTATGGAGTCAAGCAAGCCGTTAGTTATCATCTTCCCAAGGCACCCAGCTATGCCTACGTTGGTTCCCCCGCTTCTTTGCCAGTTTCCATGCAGATGAAATCCTTCCGACGGAGGATCTCCCGGTGCCTTACACATTCAACCCATTAGCATCCGGTGCAGCTCCGGCGCCCATGTTCCAGTTAGCCAATCCCTGAATAGCAATTGCGAAGCTACGTAAGTCGACCTAGCAAACCACGCGTGCATAGCATTTTAGCTGCATGTTTACCGAGAAAGTCCGACTAGAGCTCCTGGATTACAGCAACTGGTGATGCTGATGCTGTGTGAGATATTCAGTTACCCCGTCCTCGTCCAAGAAGCACTCGGGTCTCATGATGGACCAGAGAGTCACACCCACACACTCCAGCCAGGCGTCGTGCTTCGCGGCCGGCTGGCAGTCACCGTAGCGGGCGACTTCGTTCTTCGTCAGGAAACGGACTCGGAGGCCTCCGAACGTGTTCCCGTCAAAGAGCCCCTCGATGCGCAGGCCATTTCCGTTCTCTTTGTTGCGGAAGACCGTGGTGGCGCGGACGGAGTGGGACTTGTTGTCGGCAATCTCCTGCAAGTAGACTTGGCGCCTTCCCCAGTGGACGGTCAGGGTTCGCAGATTGGGGAAGTATCTCGGCTGCACGTAGAACAGGAAGTTGCCGAGCGTGCGGTGCTCGACCATGTCGGGGCTCGGGTACGGTTTTGAGAACGCGAATTTGGGCACGCGGCAGAATTCTGGCGTGTTGATGTCGTGTCCCCACTCGAAACAAGTTCTGATGGATAGCTTCTCGAGCCGATTGAGATGCGCGCGAAGCAGGGTGGGACAGAGCGGCTTGTAGATGCAGGACATGTGGATCTGATCGAGTTTGGGGTTGATGTACGCGTGGAAGAGGAGCTCGGGGAGTCGGGGACTCGGCTGTAGTGTCTCAACGTCTCTTCTCGAGACTCCTGATTCACTCGGGCCGAGATGGGTAGCGCGGTACTACCCCCGACGACCAGTCTGTGGTCGTCCCTGCGCGGGCCTTTAAGGAAGGCCTTGGGCCAGATCATCTGTGGCTCCCAGGTTGTGCGCCACTAAAGAAGTCGGGGTCAGCTACCGATCCTGAGGATGAAAGTCGATCCGAGATGCTAAAAGGACCATCGGAAAAATGCCACGGAGAGAGACAAGCCCGCGCGCTTGTCACCGAACCGCAATGCAGTTGTATGCCTCTCTGTACTTACGATTTTGTAGCGAAGCTCCACCGGAAGCCGAGGGAACGGCGTGAACTCCGCATCCTTCGCTGCTTCGAGCAGGCGGAGATGATTCGGGGGATCTATGGCATAGGGTCTGCAATCTTGAAAGATCCACATCTTGAAGCGAAGGCCTCGGGTTTCAATTGATACCCTCAATGTTCTGGAGGAAATCTCAGGAGGCAGCACGACCAGTCCTAGATAATGCTGTGATGGGAGCTGGAGTTGCTGATGAGCCCAAATTGGTCCGAGTCGTCCACCACAGGGGATCAGCGATCGAAGATTTGGTAGCGAGAGGAAGCAAGAGCTCGAAGGGAGGCTGGTACCCTGAGAAGGGCAAGATTGTGGAGGATGTTGCTCCAGCAAGATTTTCACTGACGAGAATGGTCAGGGGATAGTAGAGCAGGTGCTGTGCAATGCAATGAGAATGAATTATCAAGGCAGACCCGAAAATAAACTGGGTGTATATAGGGTCAACTAGAGCAACTTGACCTGGAGATGGTTGACGTGGGAAATGTTTCTCAGAGGGTGGAGGATCCAGGCCACGCTGATTTAACGAAGAAAAATGAAACAGGAGGTCGTCCTAGGAAGCATTGAATAGAAAGAAGTTGGCCATGAACAAAAATCAGAATTGAATACAATCTACTTATCTAATAAGTAAAAAACTATTGGGTACTTAACCCGTTTCTTACTCGTCTATCACTGCTATGGCACTCATACTGCACTGACACGTTTTTGTGAAACCGGCGATCCGACTGTGCCCAGTGAAGCCTGGCAAGCGGACTACATAGGCAGAGAGCTGACAAATTTGCTAAGCCGGTGTTTTTTGTACAGTCCAAACACGCTTTGATACAGCGCTCAATGGTTGTGTAGATGACGGGACAGTATGATTGCGACTGTCCTGGTGGCGCCGAAAGTGCGTGGGGATCAACCTGTCTGTCAATCTATCCTCCATGGATATTTAGAACAAGAAGGTATCCTGCTGCTCCTCGAGGAAGCCGACAATATAGTCACTGAATAGGTCGTACTCGGGCGAGAGCACGTTCCAGAGGGCGAGACCGACAAACTCCAACCAGCCCGCATACCTCGCGGCTCGTTTCACTTTGCCAGGAAAACTAGCAAGCTCCCGTGGTCCCAGGAAGAGGATCTCGAAACCGAGGATATAGCCCTTACTCTCTAGTAAGGGTACAATGTGAAATCCTCCCGCGCCTTCTCTGTAACGAAAGAGAACAGGGGTAGTGATCCTCCAATTTCCCCTTGGATCGCCTCGATAAAGATGGGCTCCGAGTGCCAATCGATCTTCAAGTATCGAAGACTTGGGAAGTGTGGTCTCATGACGCAACGAAGAAAGTTTTCCAAGCTCTTGTGCTTCACGACATCAGGACGGCCGTAGGGATCGAGGGTGTGACTGTCTACCATGTAGGCATCGTGGCTGGTGATATCCCGTTTAAAGTAAACGTTCTCAGGCATGTTGACACAAGTAGACACTGCCAGCCTCTGGATCTTAAATTTCTTTATATGATTGAAGGCAGTACAGATGGGCACTGTACAAGCATCGAGGTGAAGGTCGTCAATCTTCACGTTGAAGTAGGAATCAAAGATGCAATAACCCATGCGGGAAATCTTTCGGTACAGTCGTAATGTTTCATTGCGAGACTCCTGGTTGATCCACGCAGTGACGGGCAGGTTGGCGTAGGGTTGAGGATAGGCATGACCGCCATCATACTCGTATAAGGTGTGCTCTGGCCAGATGGCCTTGGGTTTCCAGCTCGCACGCCACTAGATGATTCAAAGTCAGCATTCGTGCGTTCTGTGGCAGTATGAACAGCAATGCGATCCCGGGGAATGGGCTTGAGATCTCATGGGGTTGATCAACTTACGATCTTAAGTCGCAGCTCAAGAGGGAGACGCGAGAATGGCTTGAACTCAGTGCCGTGTTCGTTTATCTCGGACTCGAAGAATGATATGAATGAGTCCAAGAAACCCCCGAGCTCATCCATTTTGGAAATCGAACGACAAGCCCTGGCTAGGCTGTGCTGATGCCAGAATTGATTTCCGAATGATGTCAATTTACTTGGGCTGGTTCGTTCTGGGAAGATGAAATGGATAGCGTGGTTCAGGCTGAGACGCTCAAGGGAAATTTAGTGGCAACTCCAGATGAAAAAGTGCCTGAAACCCCCAGCAACAGAACTAATTAAGAACCATCAGGTCTAATGGTTGGCAGGCAAACAATATCTATCAGCACTTCACCCACAACTCACGCATGTTTTACCGTTTGCTATATATTACGACAGGCAGGCTTTATTACCTGGGGTAAACAAAGTCTTAATAATGGAATCAACCTTGAATATTTACTAAGAAGTATGTGCAGATACGGCTGTCTTCCAGTCATCATGACAGCATGTTGCTGGAGCCCAATCCTACGCTGCGTACAAGCATGAGAATACCATCGTTTATTAACATAAGAAATTCTGAGGATGGTGCCGCAGTAAATCCCAGACTGCTGGATCACCCCACAGGAAGCCCTCAATAGCGAAAATGTGCCAGAGATAGGCGCCCAGACGATCCAAGAAGTCGCGGTAGTTCTCCGGATCAGCGCTTGCGCTGTTTTGGTACCGAGCAGCTTCCTGCTCCTTCACAAAGAGAAGCTTGGCCGTCTTCCATTGCCCACCGCGATGACTGTTGGCCGACATGAAAATATGGAAACCCCCTCCCCCCGCCGTCCGAATAAATAGAGGCTTCTCGCCCAGGGTCTGAACCACCTCCATGCCACTGGCCCCTCGAATTAGAAAGGAAACGTTATGTAAAGTATTGAGACACAAGTTCAGCTCGACCGCAAGCTCGCGCAGACTGGGGAAGTAGGCCGCTACTACGTAGCGCAGGAAGTTATCGAAGGGCTTGTGGCCCCAGCTACACTCGATGGGGTACGCCGTATTCCAACACGGCAACGTGGCCTCTATCCTTTGTATCTGTTGGAGGACGGCGGACGGGAACTTGCCAGCGGGAATGCGGCCGAGAGGGCAGCAGTCGAAACGGATCGCGTCGATCTCGAAATTCATGAAGTCGCTTCTGTTATCGTAGATCACTATACCATGGGAAAGTCTCGGACTTGATGCGGGGATCCTGCTGTATTTGCGGAGTGTTTCCCAGCGCGACTCGTGGTTGACGCAGGCCGTAACGGGGAGACGCGCTCGCAGGAGCCGGCGGACGTCGTTGCGGCCGGGACTCATTCGAGAGATTCCGTACTCAAATGGCATGAATTTGCGAGGGGTCCAGGAGGCCCGCCACTTGTTATGTTCAAGATCAGTATTTGGTAGCTAGGGGTAGGCTTAATCGGAGTGACTTACGATCTGACATCGAATCTCAGGGGGAAGTCGTGCGAACCGGTGAAATTCTGCATCTTGGTTCGATAACACCGGGGGCTGTGCCTGGTCCCACGAAATATCTTCGGGGTCCGACATCCAGAGATTTGATAGATATTCTAGTTGTTTGTCTTGGGTGCTGGTGGTGTTGGAGGCCAGTCAATATGGACAGATTCGTACGCACTTTCAGCGGACAAGTTGACCAGCTACGTGTAGCTAGGGGAAGAAACCTGGAATTCCGGAAACAGATGATAACGAATTTCTTTCGGAGATACAATAATCATTGCGATAAAACACAACCAGCTAGAATAATATATGAAGTGCACCAGCCACAAAGTTTTGGCGTAACCGGGTATGTTTTGTATGATGCCATTTTGAGTTTTACGTATTATCCCGTTGGCTCCAAGTAGTAAAGTTTTATCGGTCTGGAATAAACCGGACACCCCAAAGAAGAATAACTTCGTGCAATTGTTGGTACGTCGCTTGACCGTATGAGATTGACTGTTATTCGGAGATATGATCATAATGAATCATTGGCCTGTTCTTTTGCAGCATTAATGCATCATATTTTACTGACCTGAACCCAGCCATCCATTCTCATTCCTTCCACCAACATCCACCAACACGACGCAGGCACCGCCCTAGTATTGGAAAGATGGATGAACTCATGGACTTCATGGAATCTCTGAAGTTGTACTTCGAATCGGAGCATGGCACTGAATTCAAGCCATTCACACGTCTGCCCATCGAGCTTCGACTCAAGATTGTAAGTTGACTACTTACCTACCCAGATATTTCTTTCCTGGCAGCCTGATTGAAATCTACGTGCACCCAGCTGACCTGCCAATCTCCAGTGGCGTTTGACCTGGAAACCCAAGGAGATATGGGCAAACAAGGCTTTATTCGAATGCTTCGACGAAGAATTCAAACACCACTACACCCTGCCAGATGGCAACCTGCCAGTCACTGCTTGGGTCAATCAGGAATCTCGGAAGGAAACCTTACGATTCTACCGCAAGCTTGCTGAGTCGCAATACTACGTGTTTGACTCCTACTTCAACCCGGAGATGGATTCCCTGCAGCTGGACGTTTGCGCGAGGTCCCTCTTCCGCTCATTCAGCCCTGCACACCTTCTCGGAGTCCAAAGACTGACCATCTCTGCGGGCCTCTACTACTTTGAATGGGCCCACCATTTCAGGGAAGGATGGGATTCTTTCTGGTTTGGAACACCCTACCTTGACCATGATCAACCCGAGTACCAGTCCATCGGAACCCTCTTGCATTACGTTAAGCCACAGTATCTGTCCAGTCTTGTCCACCTCAATTTCGAGGGGAATCGCAATATTCAAGTTGACAGGTTTCGCGAGGACATGCGCCGCTCGTTCCGATCGCTTTTCTTCCGCTACAGAGATGGAAAAGGAGGGATAAGAATCGTGCCCAAGATATGGGTGCACAGGCCTCGTTGGATGAACTACCCGGAAGAGCATTGGAAAACACGGACCAGGAGAGTTTACGGGGTAAATTCGGTACACTATCTGGTGGGCTTCGATATCTTCTTTCTGGGACCGCGCGAGGCTGCTTGTATCCAGGGTGAAGAGCCGGCTGCAAAGCATCGAGTCTGGTTAGACTTTGTGAGCATCTACCTCTGGCACGCACTGAAACCTCAGCGCCTGCTGGAAGCAGACGGTGTCACCGGTTTCCGTACCGATCCGCAGGATAGCTTCTTACTTTAGGTATGCGTCGATGGGATAGACAAGCCGAGCTACGCGCATTAATATTCGAGACAATGTCATTCCGGATCATTCTAGTGTTTATTCCTCCCGACCTCAGTGACTACTCCATTATTCCAGTATCATGTGCGAAATAACAACGTAGGCGAAAAGGCAATAATTGCGGAATCAACTACCTAGGTGTCGATGCGTCCTCACTGGTGTCCATTGACCAATTGCTCGATCTCCCGGTCTCCCTTCAAGAAGTCGTTAGGCGCGAACACGTGCCAAAGGCATAAGCTCAGATATCTCAGAAACACCTGATGATCCTTGGCGCTTTCCACGTCCTTCCGACCGGCGGCCTCGCGCTTTCCCACGAAGCGAATCCTGGTCGACTGCCATCGCTTGTCCCGGATGAACGGCAAGAACTCGAGTCCTCCACCTGATGTGCGGATAAAGAGAGGGCGAAGGGAAAGTGCGATGGCAGGGTCCATGCGAGGCACCCGCCGGCTATTGTCCAATTGAAAGTCGATCTCTTTGACGTTCGGGAAGTATCTCTGGGCGACGTAGGATACAAAGTTGTCGAGGGTCTCGTGGGCAGAACGGTTGACGGGGAAGCCGCCCTTTGCGATCCAAAAGTTGGGTACATAGGTTGGGATCGGGGGTCGCCAGTCACGAAACTTGTGCATGAGGAACATTCGGATCTCCATTCGTTCGAACTTCTGGAAGAAACCTTCCGGGAAGTCGATGGCGCGTCCGGTGTAGCGATCGAGAGACAATGTGTCTAGCTCGAAGTTGACGCAAGCCCGTAATTCGTAAGTCGGTGTGTTGGGAATTATGTAGTACTTCCGGAGGGTTTCTGAGCGTGATTCTTGGTGTACGTGAGCTGAAGCGGGTAGGAGACGCTTCATGCCTGCGTGCCAGCTAAGGGTCTCTGATTTACCCAAGTGCCATGGGTCAATCGTCCAGGGGGCCCATGTATTCTGCCACTAAAGACGGGAGTCCATCGTTAGCCTATGCTCCAAGACGCGATTGGTGGAATGTAACACTTACGATTTGACACCGGATCTTAGTAGGCAGTCTGAGAAATGGGTAAAATGTGCGGGTTTCGGCTGCTGGTTCAGTGACTTGGCTCAAACTCATCTCAGCCAGGGCGTCGCATGGTGCATCACCCTATTCAGTATCAGACAAATCCTCCATTTTGACTGACGACTGGCAGTTGGTCAGGGAATGAGTGAGAAGGGGAGAAAGGAATCGGCCAGCTCAGTAGAAAAAGTGGCAGTTAAATATGCCACAGCTGTAGTAGGGTAGGTTTATTGCATTCGATTTTTTATATAAGAATAATAACCACTTGCGGCTCACCTGCTCCTTACTTGAAGTAGTAATAATATATATTACTTTTTATATCCAGTATGTCAAGTGGCATAATAGCTATTCCAGGCCGAATAATACTGGAGTATCTCTAGTCGCGTAACACATATCCCCAGCGACATAACAAGTATTTCTAGTGGCGTACCAACATCGTTTCCACTACTGAGTCACAAGCAGCTGGACAACACACCAAATGGATAAACAGTCAGTGTATGTTTGTTAAAAGCAAAATCACGTTATAGAATTCCGAGGAAACTGATTTCTATTACTGTCTATTCCGGCGTTTCTCCCTCCTGGCCTTAGTGATTACTCCTTATTATCCCACTATCATTTGCAGAAATACCTAGGTCGGCACTACGAAGTTACCATCTACCAGGGGGGTGTAAACATGGTCACCGGCCAGCTGGCGTACATCTTGATCGTGCAGCAGGAAGCCGCCGGGTAGAAACACGTGCCAGAAACATAAGCCCATGTAGTCCAAGAACTTTTGATGCTTGGAACGGTCGTCGCCGTCGCCAATTCGAGCGGCCTCGTGCTTCTCCATGACGATAATCTTGATCGCATCCCAACCGCCCCAGTAGTTGGTAGTCGGCAGGAACTTCAGGCCACGTCCATCTGCAGTCCGGAAGAACAGGGGTCGAATAGAGTGGCTCATGCCTTGCGCGGTGCGGCGAGTGACTGACAAGAAAGACTCCCGTCCTTGTTCCATCTGTGATGGAATATCGATATCAACCTCACGCAGGCTTGGGAAATGCTTCGCAGCGACGTAGAGCAGGAAGTTGTCGATTGTCTTGAAACTTGCTCGCTTGGGCTGGCAGCCAAGTTCCCAACATTTTGGGACGATGGTGATTCGCTGCAGATTCTGCAAAAGGGCCGCTGGGTACTCGGAAGCGGATGAAGCCGAATAAGAACAGCTGAAGCGCATCGTGTCTACTTCATAGTTGATGAAGCCCTGGATGTTCCATGACGGAGTGTGGGGGATCTCGGAATAGACCTGCAGCGTTTCTGCGCGGGCTTCTTGGTTGACTCGGGCCGTAGCTGGGAGGGGCGCGATCAGACCTCCTTGGTAGCCCTTCCGATCCCATTTCCGTCGTATCTCGAATGTTCTCGCCGGGAAGCTGCGGGGAGTACATGCAGCTCTCCACTAGAGACATCAAGGTTAGTTGATAATGCCGAGAGATCATACCGGAGCAACTCACAATCTTGTATCGAATCTCAAGTGGGAGTCGTAGGAACGGGGTGAATTCGTCGGCTTGGCTGAACTCTCCCCGAAAACTCAGTAGATCCCAAGGGATCTCAATGAACTTGTTCATTGTGAGTTTGGATGTGCTTGGTGTATGACCTAATTCATGATCAGGCGCAGAATGGTAAGCGTAGAGGGAGGGAGGAAAGAAGTGGATGTTGTTGCTTCGTGGGATGTATGCTACCAGGAGCAGATCAATTCCCTGGAGAGATCAAGAAGTTTGGAGATTTGCGTGCCTTCCCATGAGGGTAGGTAAGGTAGACAACCAAACAATCCGTCAATTAAGTGGATAGGTAGGTAGGTGCGACTCACTCACTCATCACTTGTACTTCATATGCAACCAACCGCTGGTGTATCTTATAAGGGTCTGGTTTCTAACTCGAGACTCTAACCCATAATCTGGACTACAACGTTGCGGCCGTTCATGGCTATCGAATAATCTACCCAATATAGTGCACAGGTGAAAACACATTGTAAATTTCCTCATGTACCTCATCTCACGTGGTTTATTTTAATCAGGCTTTGAAGAATACTTATCCATTGAACTCATGAAATTGGCCATTCCCTACTCTAACTGAAATAAGTAACCCCTGCCATAAGTTACCAACTTTTGAGCTTTTGGTGGTGTCGGTGTTCAATATCTTAAGATCGTGGTACCTCTGACGCCGACGCATCCAATTCCGGCTTCTGGTATTGCTGCTGTGTCTGCCGCGGTGTATGATCAGGCTCCCCTAGCTCATGTGGATGCTCCTTTGGGTACTGGTGTTGTTGGTCCAAGTGACCCTCATGCCCTGAAACGTCTTCTGGGCCGCGGTGGCCCATGATGCCTTTCTGCTGGCGACCCAGGGCCTTGCGGCGGTAGCGAAAGATGAGCCAACACAAGGCGGCAAGGATGGCAACCCCGACTACGGCCCCAACCACGATGCCGGCGATTGCCCCGCCACTAAGGCCAGCGTTCGTGCTCGGTGCCGCAGATACAGAGGTCGTTGTTTCCGGGGTATGATCTGTCGAAGTGGCTGCCGGGCTGTCGCCCGTGTCGGTACGAAATGGCAAGTACGTGTACGTCAGATAGGTGTAGTTCCCATCCGGCAGCCACGACAAGATCGCGGCTGCCACACTCTTTGTTGTGATGGTAGACGCAAATCCATTGATGTCCGTCGTCGTGACGAGAGAAGACTCTACGGACACGGCGCTTGTGAAGATGCCGGTGTGGCTTGTCATCTTGAGGTGAGTGACAAGTTGGCTGAGGCTGAAGTTAAAGGCAAATCTTGTACAATTCATAAAAACAAAATAAAGCCGGCTACAAATCAAGAAAGTTTGAGAGTCGTTTAAGACGGATCGCTGCCGGCAACACCTGTATCCTTGTGTGACACACAGAAGCGGGAAGAAATATTTCCATCCTTAGTGCTTACTTTGGTGAAATGAGACTGCCCTTCCGGGCGAGCTGTTGTCACATTTGAATATGCAGGGGGTGATGATCGGGGGCCAAAAAGAAAAGAGAAAGGGGCTAGTGAGTTCGATAACTGTCGAAGCGCCACGTACAGTGTGATGCATCAGCCAATCATATTGACGGAACTAAATTGGAAATAAGTCGATGTAGGGCTGAGACGACTTGGCAAATGCGCGTCATCAACCTTAATTTGATACAGCACGTAATAAGGGGGACCGACCAGGGAGTTAACCCAAGGGCTACATATATACAGCACTCAAAGCAGCGCCAATATGCTACAGGATATTTCAATTTGTGCTGAGCTTTTGGAGGTCCGCTCCCACCACCGCAGCAATCTCCAAATTGTTCGTCTCAAGGAAGAAGAAGTGCCCATTGCCGGTGATGCCAACATCACTCAGCTTGGTCCACGTGTACGGCACACCCGTTTGGTTGAGGTACAGCGCGACGCAGTGGTCATAGGTAATATGCGGGCTCGCGCTCGCCGTATACATGACAAAGGGCACCTTGGCGATCTGCGGCAACTTGTGCAATACCGGCGCCACCGTCCCATTTGTCACTGTAGACTGCAGGAAGCATGATCGCAATTCGGGCGTATCGACCCCAACCTCGACGGGCCGCAGCTCCGCGGCTGAGGCGATTGGTGGGTCGTACGTCAGGGGTGTGTTGGTGAACCCGTAGGGCCGCGACGGCAGCCGCCCCTTGTCGGGCCCAGCGGGGTCGCCCAGGAAGGACTGGAACGGCATACAGGTCGGCTCGAGATTGACGCTCGCGCGAATCATCTCCGGGCACTCATCCGCCAGTAACACCGTATACTGACACGACCCCGAATGGCAAAACGTGACCGACTCCCCGATAACGGCCAGCAGCGCACAGCCCGCGGCCCGCATCGTCAGCTCCTGGGCGGTGGTGTTAGCCGTCAGGGGCACGATGGAGGCCTGGAACGCGTCGAAGATGGGGTCCCCCCCCGCACTCCCCGGCCGGGCCACTTGTCGTGCCCCTTGGCTTGGGGATACGGGTGGGCTGCCCGCTCCGGCGCCGTGAAGCCGTCCTGGGTCACGTTGTCGGTGGACCCGAACCGCTGCGGGAACGCGGTCACGTCGTTCTGGCCGCTGCGGCCGTTGCCGGTGATGTCGACGATGTAGACTTGGTATCCCGACTCGACGAAGTAGGAGGCCCAGCCTTGTCGGTTGTCGGGGGTGTTTAACCAGACCTGTTGGTTCGCACGTTTAGTATTTTTCCTCTTGGCCAATTCTTAATTGGGATGGTTAACATGGGACTAAGTACTTACCGTTCCAGATGGCACGCTAGCGGAGACAAACACGAGCGGGTACGTCTGGTTGACTCCGGTGAGTGGCGTCAACTTCTCGACATACATCTGCCCTGTAAAGATGCTCTGTCCAGGAATGGTGGAGGGAGCATAGTCACCACCGACATAGAAAAAGTCGCGAGTGTAGGCTGCCTCAGACGATTTGCACTTGGGACTCAGTGCGTTGATGCCGGTACAGTCTTTTGCGGCAACCCCTGCCACTAAGGCAAATAGGCCAACGGCCTTGAGGAAGGAGGGCATGATGGCGTTGGTCCTGACTGGCCTTTCTTTGGGGAGACATTTCGCATCAAGATCAAGTTTCTGACCATTATATAGCCAAGCAGCAAATTCTTCTACCTCGGCAGATTACTGCAGCGGGGTGCATAGGTGGAGCAGATGAGACTGGGGAACGGTCCTCCACAGTAAGCAGTAAGATCGAACGTGGTGTAGCTAATCTCAGTATACAGGACTTTGTGGCTTGGCACGCAACAGGGGCGAGATACCCCTGCCAGCGAACATGGCAGGAGGAATGCTAGAATCAGCATTTGCAATTCTGCAACAGCAGACTTCCATCTCCTTTCAAATCTGGTATCTCAACCGTATTCCTTTCAATGACTGACTCGCTAAAAACGGGCCCAGTTTACTGTCTCACGTTACGAGACATCCTGTGAAAGGGGAACCTAAGAAATTCGAGGGCTTTCGACGTAGCGACTAGTCGTGACTTTGAGAATCTTCACGTCTGTCGAATTTTGTAGAGAAGTTTCGACTTCTTGGGAATGGAATCATGTGTTGTCTGGTGGTGATATCTGTAGCGAAGAACAGAGGACATCAGAATACTGGGACTCGTAAACCTTTCTGGGCTATGTGCCAACGATCAATGTAATTAGTATATAATTAATAATAGTCTCGTTACTTGTTGCATGAATTCATCCTGCAGGCCAGAAACAAGAAAGTCAATCTCAGCAAGCAAGAAAATCTGGTTATTAGTCACTTCTACCCTAACAATGGCGGAAAAAAGAGTCGCCGTAATCGGTGCCGGGGTCTCAGGAATCACCGCGGCCAAGTACGTCAAGCACTCCTTAAGGAAACACTATACTACCTACTTATCACTGTGTAATTATAATCAGGCGTTTGAGGGCGGAAGGTCTCCACGTCCGCGTCTTCGAGCGAGCACTGGGTCCCGGCGGCGTCTGGTCCTACAGCTGCAACGCCAACGCCCCCTTCGCGACCCCGATGTACGACCCACTGGAGACCAACTACCCGCGCGAGCTCATGGAGTTTGCGGACCACCCATGGCCAGCCGACACCCCGCTCTACCCGTCGCATCGACAGGTGATGGACTACCTCAGCGACTTCAGCAAAGGGGTCGAGGTGGAATACGGCACGGAGGTCGTGGATGTCTTCAAACGGACTCCCAGGTGGCCTCGTCGATGGTGTGTGACCATCCAGAAACGGGACTCCGAGGACAAGACCCCCATTGAATTCGATGCTGTTGTGATTTGCATGGGGACCTTCGATAAACCCTTCATGCCTGAGCATGAGGGTCTGGCTGAGTGGGAGAAGGCCTACACAGATAGCGTGCTGCATTCGAAGACGTTCAGAAACGTTAATAGCTACCGCGGAAAGGCAAGTATCCAAACCCATTATTCTGCCTTCATGTGTAGAAACTGACAGTGAGTCTACAGAACGTTCTTATCATTGGCGTTGGACCCTCAGGAAGCGACATCGCGGACAAGTTGTCGAAAGTGGCCAAGACCGTCTGGCAGTCGACCAGAGGCGACAAAGAAAGGATCAAGAACACCAAGATCAAGCCAGTCGGACCCATCAAGAAGCTGAATCACAAGACCGGAGCGGTCGAGATAGAGGTCGGGGAAGACCTCACCCAAATCGACAAGATCATTTACTGCACCGGCTACAATTACAGCCACTCCTTCCTCCGCAAAGGTATCCGGGCCAAGGAGCCGCTCCACGACGATGGCATGCGCATCGATAACCTATGGAAGCACATGTTCTGGATCGAGGAGCCCTCCCTGGTCTTCATCGGCATAACGAAGGACAATCCGACTTTCTTAATCGCCCAGGCCCAGGCGGCTTACGCCACCAGGGTCCTCGCCGGCAACGCGAGTATCTCGGCCAAAGCGGCGATGCGAAGAGACTTGGCCGCCGACCTGGAGAAACGCAAGGAGGCCAAGCTCAGCATCAAGGACAAGGCGCACAATATGCGAGGGGATTGGAGCAAGGAGTACATCGAGACCTTGCGGGAGCGGTGTAAGAAGGATGAAAAGGCTATGAAATGTAAAATTGTATCCGGAAATGAGCCGTTTATCTGGACGGAGAGAATCGACTGGGTCATGAAGAACCGCCAGGCGCTGAGAAAGGCTTACGTCGAGAAGGCTTGTCTCCGCAAGAACTACCCCACACCCGAGTCTCTGGGCTTCAGGCAGTGCCCCAAGTGCTCCGAGAAGAAGTAATGCGGCATGAAGGAAGTCTGGTGGTGATGTGGATGAGATGTTGAGTCAATTATTGCAGGAGATGTCCTTACTCCTCACAAGATCGTGGCATATTAAGAGCTAGATGTACACAGGTAAAGACCGGAATAGACAAAACCAGATAAACCCAGACTACTTATTTCCCATTCCCCCCTCCGACTTGACCGCAAACCCCTTCAGCGTCTCCAACGGAATCTTGTCGAGCACGCTGTCCTCGGTCGCGTCCAGGTCCACCTTGGGCACGCCGTTGGGGCCCAGCTCGCTGTTCTGGTAGGCCTCGAAGGCCTGGAACCAGCGGGCCGTACAAAGGCACCAGCGGCAGCCGCCCCTCAGCCCGGCGCCCGCGCGCAGGTCGTTGCCCTTCCGGGCCGAGTAGTCCAGGAACTCGTCGCTCACGATCCCCGCGACGCCGTGGTGGCCCGCATCGTCGGGACCCGTCCGGCAGTAGCCGTCCCGGTAGAAGCCTGTCATGGGCTGGGTGGAGAAGAGCTTGAGGGGTCTCTTGAAGACTGGGGGTTTGAGACGGAGGGTGGGTTGTTAGCTTGTTTGCCTCGTATGTCTTCCCCCATCTCGTGTGACGGGGGATGTTGGGGCGCGACTTACCGTTAACAGGGGACGACATGGTGTCTCGGTGGTGAAGCGAGTTGTGATGATTGGAGTTGGCTATGGCGAAGAGGACCAATGATAGAGCTATGATAGCGTAGTAGGGAATCTGATGAAACATCATCGGTAGAAGTATTGGTGTTTTCCTCCTGAAATTTGAGTTTCAAGCTTAGGGTGAACGGGACATGATGTCATGGACTGCAGCCACGATGGACTTTGCCAGTAGCGGTAAACGTGACGTTGAAACAAAGCGCGCTCATTAAAGAAGGTTTCAACGAATCAGAGCTTTCCAAATGTGTTCTGAATACTTTAACTTAGCAATGGATGCATTCTATAACGGTAGACCTTGCTTTGGTCTATTTTTAGATCCGAATATCAGTTTGGGACTATGCATGGTTGTTACTCTTATTCAAGCAGTGCCATAGAAGTGTCGCAAATGGGTACTTTTTATACAGTACATATACTTTCGCGCCTATTCCAACTAGTTTAGGTAACTGTGTTGTGTGTGCATCGTGTGTAAGGTGTAAGCAGCTCCGAGTAATGTGTTATGTCCTCGCCATCTTGGTAGGAACCAAAACATTCAATTGCTCTGGCTACATAAAGGCCACTTAAAAAACAAAAACAGAACTTCTTCAACCATCACAACTCCTCCACCAAAACCTCTCGTGCATACGTGGTTAACACACAATTATCCAGTTCTGAGTTTCATCAGTTGTCAAGACGAACAATTCTCGCAAGCGGCAACATGACTGCTTCACTAAAGCGCGGCGCATTCTTGCTGTGCACGAAAGCCCCGCGGGTTTTCAGACCTCGCCTCTTGTCACGTTACTCGACACAGGTGTCATCACCCACGAAAGAGTATGAACGCCTTTACGAACTAGAGCGATACTACGACGAAGAGTCGATCAGCAAATATCGTCCGGGCGGCTACCATCCCGTTCGCCTCCACCGTCAACTTCGTCAGCGGTACCGGGTAGTGGTCAAACTGGGCTGGGGCCCATCTTCCACTGCCTGGCTTGCCATTGACGATAAGACATCAAAGTATGTTGCCGTCAAAGTTGGCACCGGCAACGCAGATCACGCCAATCGTGATGTTCTCACTCAGCTCACGCAGAGCAGACCTGATAACCAGGGCCCGAAGGACAAGCTGAAGCTGTTCCCTACCATTCTTGATCATTTCGATATTGCCGGACCCAATGGTACTCATCCCTGCATCGTAACTCCTCCAGCCCGCTGCAGCGTCCATGCCGCACAAGATAAAGCAGCGTGGGGATCGGGAGTATTCCAGCTTGACGTGGCCAGATCCTTTACTGCGCAGTTGGTTGTGGCCACGGCCTTCGTCCACTCGCGGGGCTACGTACATGGAGGTAAGCGTTAACATTGTCTAGTTGCCAGTCACAACAAAGCTGACAATCATGATCAATAATGTAGGGATCCACGGCCGCAACCTTCTCTTGCATTCTTCCTCGTTTCTCGACGGCGTATCGGTCGAGCAGCTGTACGAAGCGTATGGGGATCCGCGAACGAAGCATGAGCCTATAGTGCGCGTCGGCACCAAGACGCCACCTACAGACCCCGGCGTACCTTCCTACCTATCTCGTTCCACTGAGTTGGCAAAACCAAGCCATGAGTTCACCCTTGGCGAGGCAAATCTCCTCCTGACCGACTTTGGATCTGCCTTCCGCCCAAGCGATAAGCCTCGATCTAAAGCACTCCTCGACCATCAACACCACCCGCCCGAGTCGATTTTTGAGCCCCAATCCCCTCTCCCATTTGCCGGCGAGATTTGGACTCTGGGTTGCGTCATCTTTGAGCTCGTCGGCCATCATCTGCGAAGCAATCCGTCGTGGTGGGTACCGGACGAAGAATTCATCGCGCAGCTGGTAGAGCTGCAGGGCATCATGCCCCCGGAGTGGTGGGCCCGGTGGAAGGAGCGCTCGGACTGGTTCGACGACGCGGACAGGCCTTTGCGAAACCCGGCCAGCATCACGTCGTGGGATCGCTGGTTCGAGGAGTTCGTGCAGAGCCCGCGCCGCGAGAACGGCTGGGGGACGATGGGTGCGGACGAGCGCAAGGCGTTGCTCGGGCTTTTGAAGTGGATGCTGGCGTGGAAGCCCGGCGACCGGCCTGATGTTATGCAGGTGTTGGAGGCAGATTGGATGACGAAGTGGGCTCTGCCGGCGTACCAGAAAGGCTTGGAGTTGCAGAAGTCGTCTTCAGCATCATCATCGTTGAACCGAAGGTGGAATGTAGGTGAAGGACGGGGCCCGTTTCCCGAACGACGGTAACGTGTTGCTTTCCTTGATGGCGGTCTTTGTGAGCAGCAAAGCCAGGAACGCGAACGCAAACTGTCCAATGCCCGAACCACTCACTATTGTATGATTTAGACACTCGACGACGATGTAGATACCCTAGCCAACGGGCATCGCACTGAGGTCATCACTTTTAGCTGACTAGCATACGTCAGCTTCCTCTGCACTCTCTGAAGTACCAAGCTCACGCTGTGCTCCCCAGTATTCAGGAACAAATGCATGGACAGATGCAACTGTATCGGCATGGGACCGATCCGGGCCGGGCAAGGCGGAAAGGCATACTCCCTTTCACAGCACTTCCCCCAGTGTTTGGATAGAAAAGTTTTGATAGGTGTCAACGCATTCTCCACTCTCATCTTACTCAACTGGGCGGAGAAGTCGTCAGCATCTTCACTCTCTCTGTGCATGTATCAGTAACGGTGACTTGTTTTCTTTACTTTGGCATACTCTACTGTCTTCGGCATAATAGACCGGTTCTTTGTGAGGGAGCCTCTCATTTTTTTTGTATACATCTCGTGTCTGGCCGACGTTGTTGAGCTTGATTTGATCAACTCGATCTATAGCGGGACGGCATTGACACACAACAGCAGTAACCGTTTTTTCCCCATGGGGATCCTCCTTATATATATAATTTAACTTACCTTGTACCACAGGCTATAATGTCCAAGTCTAATTATATCCATTGCACCCGCCCTGATTTTCACACGACAAATCCCCATCCCCCCACCCCGAAGCCCCTATCCTACCCTACCTAGTACGGCCTGGGCGGCACCTCCAACACCACCTCCCCCCCAGCATCCCGCCACCTTCCCCCGGTGGCCATGACGCTCCCCTCCGACGCCTGAAACAGCAGCCACCAGACGTGCTCGACCATGGTCCCGAAGCAGTAGACCCGCAGCTGGGACCCGTCCCCCTCGCGCCGCACGCTGACGCCCCAGCCCGCGTTGCCTCCGCCCACGAACTCGGTCAGGTGCGACCACGTCGCCAGCCACCGCTGCGGCGTCCAGTTGGACGTGTGGACGACCCAGTACCCCCGCTCGTCCACTCTCAAGTCGCGGCTCTGCTGCGCGGGCTGGAAGGACCGGCGGTCGTGGTTGAGGCGAGCTTGCAGGTCGCACAGGGCGGGCGGGATGAGGATATTGTTCAGCGCCGGCAGTGGGGCGTTGGGGGCTGGGCTGTGGATCTCGAGGTTTGGGTTATACTGGGGCTGGGAGGACTGGGATGATGATAATGGGGCGGGGAACTGGGATGGGTTGAAGGGGCTCGGCTCGGGGACGAAGAGGCCTGAGGAGTTGGGGAGTCTTGGTGGCGCCAGTTGGTTGCCGCTCGGCCCGGCTCCACTGGCTTGGCTGGATGGGTTGGGGGTGGGGGTTGCAGCAGGATTAGTATGCTGGCTTGAAGATCGGAAACCTCCGTCGTACGGCGGTGACGATGAGGTATTAATTGGGTTAGCGAGCCGTGGAGGAGACGACGGGAAATGCAACGGCACTTCAATCGGTAGAGAAGAGAAGCTTTCGTCGTTGCCCATGGAGGAGCTCTGCAGTGGGTTATAGTGACTCGCAGGGATTTGACTCACCTCGCTACTATCACGTGGCCTCTGTCCTCCCGGTGGCGGCAGCTCATAATCGCCATTATCCAGATCATTAGGCGGGTAGTGCATCAACTGAGGTCCAGTGCCCATCGCCGGGTCCACAGGTTGAGGCGAGTTCAGGTTTCCAATCGCGCTGCTCCCGAAAGAGACGGACGAGATGGACGACGGTGCGAACTGGTTTGACTGCGTATTGGGCTGTTGTCCCAGCGGCGTCTCCGGTATGATCGTAGAGCCTCGTTGTTGCGTCTCCGAGATATGCGTAACCTCGGTCGAGGCTCGGTTATCCCAGCCTCCGTAAGCGGGCGCGGGCGCGGGCGTCATGTTGCTGTTCCCCGAGGGTCCCGCCGGGGTGGAGAAGCCGAGGCTTTGGTGGCTCGGCGTATGGCCCTGAGAATGGGAGAAGGGGGAGGGGTACGCTCCTCCTCGATAGTGGACAGCACGGGCTGCGACGCAAACAGGCCCCGGGCCGGGCCCGCGGTTGGTGCGGTCGATTGTGTCGGGGCGCTGCCTTGGGCGGCGGGAGGCGTTGACATGCTGCCAACGTGCGTGGGCCCGATGTATCCTGTAGGGTCAGAGTTAGGCAAGGGAGTGTTAGCTCCCACCAATGATCCTGCTTGGTCGAAGCTCAGGTAGGCCTGAGCCTGGTTACGGTATCTGGTATCGGCCTCAGCTGAAGCCCCGGCCTGGATATGAGACATGATCTCTACTGCAGGATTTTGCATTTTTCTTGGTTTTTGTTACCAATCTTGGTCGAGCTGTCAGTTGCCTAATCGTTGCAAAAGTCGCGTTTTGCAAACATACGTTTCACCGAAGGTATTGGTTATCATAGGGTACGTTTTATAAGACTTGCTTCTATATGACATTGTTCCTTGCTTCTGAGGGTAACAAAGACAATATTTCGTCAGACATGGTTGATTCACGACAAAGAAGCCCTTGAATGCAACTGAGTGTATCAAAGGGGATAGCCAGACCGTCTTCGTCGGGGTGACACCGCAAGTTCATGGAGCGCGTAAACTGACACGTAAGTAATATACCGCGCCCTATCAGAGCCTATCTTGAAGACGAAGCGTCGACCAACGGACCCCTAAATATCCGATGACACATCTAACATGAGGTCGGTTTGCTTCAGGCAGATCAGTACTGTACGTTTTTATTCGTCGAGGCGGGTTCCGCGCAGTGCTCGAAAGTGACAGGATGGTCCACACGTGCAGACATGAAACCGTCACATATTAAAGCCGGCCTAGCAATATGCGCCTTGTCACATTAATTGGGTGCACATCGCTTTCCACATGTGGCGGATGCTCCCGTGCTGGGGGCCGGGGCCTCCGCCCCCTTATTCCTTATTGTGGAGAATCTGTCAGGCGGCCCCCGAGCGGCAAAAATAGATTTAAGGTAATGTTGGCGCCTTGATGGCTGGCAGTCCCGGAATGCTTTCGCTCCCATTTCGTATAACTGTTTGTCTTCCCACCCCAAATCACTGATTTAGAAGCCTTGTTGGCGCATAATCCTTTTCCCCCGACATATCGGGGCTCAAGCGGGCACAATCCTCCTAGGCTTCTACCAACGAGAGGATACCTGGGATCCCTTCAGGGAGACTCGCGATCCAACTTGGGCGGACGTCAGCACCATGAGACAACGTGTCCTAGCGTTACTGCTGAAAATAGCATTCACTTTTACGGTCGTACGCAGCGGCAGTGCCGACGACGCAGGCAACACAATTGTTTTGACTCATCCAGGGCTGGGGGAAGTTCTGTGGATTGACACTCAGTACCGAGTGGAGTGGAAAGGAATGGAGGTCGATCACTTTCCAGTGTCTATCAAGCTATTTGCAAAGGACGGCCAAGTGACGATTATTGCATGTAAGCCCTGTGTTTTTATTTTCTTGGAGTCTTGCCGTGCATCATTGCTTGCATCTCAGATATTGCTTGTCTGGTGAGCAATTGCAAGTGGAGAATAGACACCAGGACTCATTGCCTGCTCAATCTGGAGACTGGTAACTGATCTACTCTCTGCATGCATAGCAAACGTCGCCATCCATAACGGGGCATACGAATGGAACATCAGCAGTACCATACAGCCGCAGGACGGTTATTGCATGTACCTGAAGAACGAAAGGACCGGCCAGATTGTGAACGACATGAAACCATTCCAGATCAGTGCATCCGAAGGAGTTAGACGAGCAACCAGATTTAATGCTACTTCGTCAGCAGCCGCCAACCCCAGTCTCTCTGGTTTTGCTACCATAGCGTCCAATAGCCAACCTTCTTCGTCAACGCCAATGCCAACAACCCAGATCCCCTCGAGCCAGAATGACGTGATAACGAACAGCAAATCATCTACAAGAAGCGCTATTATCACCTCGCTATGGTCTTCATCGTATGAATCTCTCTTATACTCGTCCGTGTCGATATCGTTGCCATCTCCCGTATCGACGTCGCGTATACAGTCTACAGTACCTGAACGCGCACCCGCCCCAAACATTCAGTACATAGTAGCCATGGTATTGGGCAGTATCGCGTGCATTGCTATTGGCCTGAATGTCGGATGGCTCGTAATACGCCAACGACGCCGGAAACGGGAGAGGAAAGACCAGGTCAAGGATGACACGGCAGCGCAAACAGAGAGCAACAGAAGAAGAAGAAGCAAACCGGGCAACAGGGCTGAAGTGGCGTCTTATAGTAAGCGGCAGACAGGGATCCCCGAGCTAGAAGCGGACTTGGCGCCGGCTGTGGCTGCCGTCAAACCAGGATTGTGCTATGAGCTGGAAGCGCTGGAAAAGCCGTTAGAGCTGAGGGCCAGCGTCGCCACGTGGCTTTCGCGAAGGACGGGAGGAAGGCAATGGTCAAGGTCCTCTCGGGGGCCGCCGCATACCAGCAGCATGAACTCATGACCGCATTTAGAAATGATACTAAAATCCTCCCGGTGTACCGGAGAGTCGGAACCGATTTACTCCCCAAGGAATGTTGCTTTGCATAAAACCTTACATGATGATATGCAGTCGATTTTACATTGGATTGATTAGAGCGGTGTGAAAGTTGGAGAGGTTTGTTGTGAGACGTGACACAGAATGCAGTACTATTTGCGATTGGCCGGTACACGTCGCAGAAAAAAAAAAAGGAAGGAACTAAAATTAGGTAAGCCGCGTTACAGTAAACCACACTTGGTATAAGTATAGAAACGGCCCCCCCTGAATCCCCGAAATCAGCACAAAGACCCCACCATGTCAGCGGGACCGGAGTATGCACCGCCCGCCTCCATGCAAGAAAAGTGACCTATGGGTATTGCGGGGCTCATTTGCCATTGCCAGGATGGATGGTCGAACGAGTACAAACGCATGGGTCCAGCGGCCGTATCCACGTTTCTAAGTAGGGGACCCTAGCAAAATGGGTATGCTTCCCGAAAGTCCCTTGCACCCCAAGTGCCGCCTGCTGATGACGGAACAAGGAAGGGGCGAACGGTGGCTTTCTCAGCTTATCTTGATAACTTTAGCGGCAGGTTTGGTGAATACTGTAAAACCGTGGCTTTCGGGTGGGAAACTTCTGGCTAATGTTAAATTCTCTGGTTCTCGGTTCCTTGGCCCGACATCCAGGTGCAAGCTGATGACATGATGACACAACATGTCTGTGTCAGATAGAAATAAGATCCAGGTCACCCAGCTCCTGTCATCAGATACCACAAAAAGATATTCAAATCTTGTCTGGACAACAAATGGAATACCCCTGTCATCATCGCATCCCCCTATGCTTGCTCCCTAATTTCTCCTATGCAGCGTCAGCCTTACTTTCAACAGCTTGCTTGGGGGCTGCTCCTATGAAAATCCCTTCTTGGGCACAGCGTCCCAGTGAGGCCTATCAGAGGATGCGGTTTTGTTCGTGCCAGGGCGCAGCCCATATGCCACATACGGGAGGAACCAGACTATCGGGACTGCACAACTCCAGGCAGAGAGATAGGTAATACTTAAGGCTTGCGGTTGCCCCAGCCCATGTCCGAAACGTAGATTGATCGAAGTCTCATCATCAGTTCATCAGAGAGAGAGATGCTCATGACAACTTCGCCATGGCTTCCTCAGGCCGCAAGTCACCCAAGCGGTGGACCGAGGAGGAAGACGCGCTGCTGCACCACGAGTTCACAAGGCTATGTGAGTCGACCACTCCTCATACCCTTTATGCCTGGGTCCCCATTGCTCATCTTGCACAACAAAAACAGCCGACCCGAACGAGATTACGGACTGGAGTCGCATTGCCGAAAGCGTCCCCGGCCGAAGCAACAAAGACTGTCGGAAAAGATGGGTCAACAAAGTCTGCGGCGGTCTCAATAAGGGGCCCTGGAGTCGAGAGGAGGACCAGCGCTTACGAAAGGCAATGGAGGTTCACGGATCCAAGTACGTCGCTCGTCCCATCCAGGAAACCAATTGGGGGGAAGATGCATGGGGAGGCATCTGACGTGTGAAATCAAACAATAGGTGGACAAGAGTGTCGGAAGAGGTGGCTTCCCGCTCAGCTGACCGTAAGAACTAAAACGGCATAGCAACTCGGAACGGAACGGAAAAGCTGACTGCGAGAAACCAGAATGTGCCAAACGATGGCAGCAAAGTCTTGATCCCAACATAAAACATGGAGACTGGACCGAGGAAGAGGTATGAAAATCGCAAGACTCTGGCCTTTTCTGGAGAGCCACTCTTGTTGTGGGTCATCCACGGATTTTGCTAACTCAAAGAAAGGACGACCGACTGTTACGCGCAGTCGAGAAGCACGGGAGACAATGGAAGCAAATACAAGAGAGCTACTACAAGTCCCGATCGAGAAACGATTTGAAGAATAGGTACAGCGGCTCCAGGTATCATATTTGCATACAGACTATAACTCACGAGTAACAGGTACACAATTATCACCAGGAGAGCGAGTAACTCGGACAATGGAGGTTCAACATCCAATTCCACTTTCGTGGATACCGGAGAGACATCCACGATACGTCCGACATCCTCGACCTCAAGTGCTAGTTGCTTGACCCAAGATGAGTACGCAGTTGACTACAGCCACTCGAAGGCTTTTCCGACTCGACCATCACAGCAACAGCAGAATACCGGTTCGACCGACTACTGGCAACCTGCCCCTCAAGATACTTTAACGAGCTGGTCTTCGTCCTATGCGGCGCCGATGACGAGCACGTTTTCCGACCCACCAGCAATGATGCCGTGGAGCCAGCAAGTCCCACCAAATCTGCAAGGGGTTTTGGACGGGCAGTATTACCCAGCCGACGACGCACCACCTCCTGTACACGACCCCTACTACCAAACCCCAATGAACAACATCTCAGGGGGTACTATGGCGGTTAACAATGGGTACAGCACCGGCGTTTCACCATTGCCCGTTGCCAACACTGGAGACTTGGATAACGGAGATGTCGCGGACTACGACAGAGACATGGTTTACAACCCATTTATGTACAACGCCCAGTGAAACAAGGAGGATATACCGAGTGGATGGAAGATTACGACTTCATGGGACACGGCTGTTTAGACTACATTTACCCCCTATAGAATAATACATCGATACCAACCTGGCATCCGTCTCTCCTCGAAGAGGTTTAATGTTTCCCTATTTCTGCTGTCGGAACCTGCATCATGTTAAAACGTCTGCGCTTGGACAAGAACCATTAGTTTGGTGGGTTGGAATGTGGTATGATAACGGCTTTGCTTTTGAGCATTCCCACAAGTGCCACCTGTTTCTACTTGGCGGGCAAGCTTGGTTCCCATGCACATAGCATGTAATGGCCGTTGTGCTGCTGCTGGTAATTTGCTCTCTTGCCCTTGAAGCCTACGAAGCTCTAATCTCTGAGCTTCTTTGCCGGTCCGAGAAGACGCCCGGTCTATCCGAATTTCAGGTGTTTCATTGCCTTCGGATATCTCATCTTCCGATGCTTACATTTGGGGTTCCTGCTGTGATAGGTAGATACTGGCATTTTCATGACGTTGCTATAGCCATCCTGGAGGCTATTTGGCTCAGGACCTTGTAGATTCCAGCGCTTGCTTCTTGATAAGATATATCGATGTATAATATCTTGCTAATAGGGCTGAGATTTGCAGTGATACGTAGTGACCGCTTTGGGTAAATGAAATTCCTGACCGAGCGTGCATCGCGAGAGTTCAAAACTGGTATTATACGATAAGTGCATATGGCCATATGGGGAAAATACAGTGCATAATGCAGGTACAGGGGGGACTCTTAACCCTTGTGGCTAACGTTTATCTGCATCCTGTGTAACCTCACGGCAGTTGCGCGGTTGGAGATAGCTGTGCAACCCCAACGAAGCCGCAGCCATATAAGTGCAGCAACTATAATCCGGTCTGGCTACGTATCCCAGTGCCCTCGAACAAAACACGTCAGATCCTATAGCCTTGGCTTCTGCTGTTGAACCACCATGGAATCTTAGGTAAGCGAGAAGTTTTCGAAAGGACAAAACCAAGCCCCACATGGTAGATTAGGGGGGGAATCCTGGTTCTCGAATTGCCATTGCAGAGTCCGTGACTACCGCAGGGACATCAAGGCCAGCTAGATATGTCCTGTCGAGTCAGGTCACAGCTCACACATTCCTATAATGAGTCTTGATCTTGACGAAACACACATGCAGGATCTGTTTCGATACTAGGCACCTCCTGCGACGCATGGTAAACTGGGCCATATGGCCCTGGGTAGATCGGTATATCCTTATATAAGCGCCAATACTACCCATATCTGGTTTGTATTATCCCCTTGAAACCCCTAATCCAGTTCGTGACACGCCGACTAGAATTGCCCGCGTTGTATCTTGACATTCCAGTTCAAATGCAGTACAAATCATACTTGAAGCCTATTATCGGCACATTTGGAGTGAACTAAAGTGCCGCGTGTAACACATATATTTTCATTGGTCGGTGAGTATCTACCAACCTGCAAGCGTCACTGGTCAGCCTCGCGGGGGCATCGCAATCGGAACTTTAGGAGACCTAGTACTCCCTTCTGCTTGGATCAAAATCTGACGGCCCCAGCCTGATACGACTACTGCAAAATCCAATTCTAACTCCAATACCCGCTCTAAAGCCGACGTACCACCGCATCGAAGTAGGATTGCGGCAGCATTCAGACTGTAATCCCGTTGATGAACCGAGTGAGCGATGGGCAAAGTACTTGCCCATAGGAGCTAATTATCGGTTCAGACGAGACGGCACCCCCCTCCCAGCTATGAAACCGAAATCGACAATGACGCAATCATGGACATGCCACCAAAACAAAAGCTATCCAGCCGACAGCTACCCTCCAGAGTCAGCCTAGCGAATCCCTCCGCCGCTGGAAGAAGGGCTCTCCTACCTTCGCCCCATGTCACTGTTGGATAAGTCTGTTCAAGGCGACATTCTACTGGTACAACACGTTATTGATGCTTTCGTGGGCCTCAAATACAGCCTGAAGTTGTGGAAACTTCTTGGGTCTGCGTAAGTCGAGCGAACACCCGTCGACCCTCATGATCTTATTTGAAATCATGTTCGCTGATGGTAGCTTGTGGGCCAGAAATGCGGGAAGCCTCTGTACATTCAGGTACGGTCGGACCAGGAGAGTGCTGCCTTCAGCTAAGATCAGACACCCTTTCGTGCCCCCCCCTCTCGCGCACCCCCCTTAAAGCTATAACCCTTTAACTTTAATAGTAAATATAAAAATAAATAAAATAGATATAAATAAGCTATGACTTATTAATTATATATTTTTATCTTAAGTTTAAATTAATTAAATTAGAAAAGTTAAATATTATTTAATAAAGAAATTATAATAGCTTTTATAATAATATAATATAATATTAATAAATATTATTAATGTTAAAATAATATTATAAAATTATATTATAATTAAAAATACAAATAAATAAATAATTATATTAATAATATAGTATTAGAAAGAAAAATAGAAAATAAATTAATAAAATATATTTATTTTTTAGTATTTTATTTTTATTACTTATTTCATATTAAAAGTAAATAAAGTTTAAAAAACTATTTTAAAATAAAATAAAATAGAAATAAATAATATTGTTATATGTTTATATTATTTAAAAGTAGAATAAAAAGAGTAGTATTTATTTAAAATATATATTTATAGTTATATAATTTTAAATTTAGTATATGTTTTAATAAAAGTAAGGATAAAATAAGATAAAGTAATTAATTATAAATTTAAATAAAATGATACAAATATAAAACCTTTATTAAATAATACCCTATATTTATATAAATTAATATATTTTAAAAAAAGTTTTAAAGAAAAATTTAAAATAATTTAGAATATTAATTTTAACCTTTCCTTATATATTTTCTACATATAAAAAGTATTTATTATTTTATTTAATAAAATAAAATTTATTTTTAAATTCAACTTTAAATATTAATTATAAGTTTAAATAAAGTAATTAAATTAATAAAAAGAATTTAAAAAGGTATTGTATTTAAATTATTATATTTTATATTTATTAAATTTACCTATATTTATTAATAAATTAGAATAAATTAATTTAAGCCTTTATTTTAAAATAATAAAGAATATATATTAATGATAACCTTATATATATTATAATTTAAAAATAAAACTTTTAAATTCAAATTCCTTTAATTAATTATAAAATATATATTTAAATATAATTTATATATATAATAAAGAAAAGAAAAGAAAATGGTAAAAAATTAAAGGAATTTTTAAATTAAATTTATTATTTTTATCTTTTTACTTTATAACTAATTATTATAGTTTTTAACTTTATTTAATATATTATATATAATTTTAAAAATATATTTATTATAAAAAGTGATATATAATTATTATATATATAATTTTAATAATTTCCTATATTTACTTTAAACTTTATTCGTTTAATTCAATTTCTTCAATATTTAATAATATAAATGATAATAACTGTATATTATAAAAGAGCTTAATTTTACCTATTTTATCTAATTTAATATAAAGGTTTAAAGTAAGCGAGTTTTAGCTTAAAAGGGGGTGCGTGAGAGGGGGGGGCACGAGAGGGGGCTTGATCTTACTACGTCTACCCAAGATTCCCCCGCCCAGGATCGATATACCTATCTTCCGCAACGTCGTTGAGTTCATCACCACCCACCGCAGAGACGAGTGTACGTACGGTTCTCGCCAGAACAGCCCAGTTATTTATTCCAGACCAACTGCAAGAAGGTATGGCTTTGCACAAGACTAGGCTGGTTCAATGAAAGTTATCGGAAGGTTCTCCAGCTGAGTAGACTGATTATTTCAAGACATGTTTGATTGTTAAATACTCGACTATATACAAACGAGTGTTGTTGATCCGTACAACTGACTCCGTTTTTTACCTCATTGACGCTTTTAGTTAAGCCCCTGGTCCGTAGTTGGGTTTTCTTTCTTGACACCCCCCCTGCTCCCCTTTTCAAGTTCAAGGAGCCCCGAACAATCTCGCCCTCAATTTTGCCTCCCCCTTCCGTCCCGGCAGACTCCTGATATCCCACATGTCCCAAGCCCCGGTATTTCCAAATTCCCGACCCCACCAATCTCTGACACAACCCCCCCCCTATTTCCTAAACAACTTGTAAGGCGACGAGTTCAAATCACAAATATCCCCCTTGTCGGGATAATAGCAAAACTTGCCGCAGCAGTTCTGCACACAAAAGCCGCCCGGGCAGTCCCAATTCTGGCCGCAGCGCCGGCCCGATCGCTGCTGCTGCCAGCAGGGCGGCGTGGCGCTCTTGGGCGCGCAACGGCCCACGCCGTCGGCGCACATCCGGCACTCGCCCCCCTGGCAGCTGGACCGCGGGTTGCCCCACCGCCCGCCGCAGGACGGCATCGGTTGGCCCCAGGGCGGGCAGACTTGGGGGCCTGGGCAGGAGCCGTAGTCGTGGCAGCGGCCGTTGTGGCAGATTTCGCCCCATTTGCACTGGGAGGGGGTCAGTCAGTCTCTGTTCGTTGGAGCGGGAGGTGTGGCTAAGAAAGGGGAGTTGGGGGGGGAGGGGAAGGAGGAGAAGGGGCTGGTACTTACGGAGTTGCCGCATTTGCCACAGTTGTCGTGGTCGGTGTTGCAGTCCTTGCATTGGCCGCGGCACCAGGTCTTGCCGCCGGGGCAGGACCTGGCGGTTACGGTGGCCGTCACCGTGACGGTTGGGGTGGGCAGATAGTAGGTGCTCGTAGTAACTCTGTCATATGAGAGATTAGTAAAAAGTTCAACCGGGTTTATTGAATTGCGATGTAGGAAGGGGCGACGGCGTCAACTCATTAGTTACGAAGGATGACTCACCCAATGCAAGAGCACGCGCTGCGGTACCTCCAGCCATCGCCGCCGCATTGATCCGTACAGTAGGAGGGGACTTTCTTGCGCCTGGCGTCGGCAGCGTCACCGGCGGCGGCAGTCTGGACTGCCGCGTCGTCCCGTCTGTAGGGGCCCGGGGTGATGGTGATGGTTACTGTGGTGGTTCTGTTATATATGTGTTAGAATTTGAGAGGTACAGAGGAGATGAGGGGATGAGGACGTACACAGGAGGTGTAGGGGTGACGGTCGTAACCACATAGCTTGAGCAGTCCGTCTGGCAGACGTTTGGTGGTGGCCACCCGCCGTAGTTTCCGCGGATGCGTCGCAGGCATCTGTCGTTATTGCATCCGCGCCAGGCCGCGTCCGTCGCCTGGGCTGCGTCGGTTACCTGGGCTGCGTCTGCTGCCTGCGCTGCAGCGGTTGCCTCGGCTTGATCCGCCGCCTTGACCACGCCGGCTGCGAGAGCAACCAAGGGTAGTGAGAGGTTCCACTTCATGATAGTAATATACTGTGTAGATGGTTCGAGTAATTCAGCTTGGGTCTCCTGAAGTTGTCAGCATCGAGCAGACGAACCCTCGGGGTCTTATGTAGAAGAAATTGTTCTGCACCCGGGAGAGGGGTTATTGGTCGAGTACCCGAGCACCCATCCATCACACGACGTCTCGTCTAAGTTTGGGTCCAAGAAATGTATGATTTGCCATTCTACAGTACCATTTGATCATCATCTCTATGATTGGTTACCGACGGCAATATAGTTATCACGCGATACTCCGCCCGGTATTATTATAGTATTGAGTAAAACATGGGGCTCTGGGCCAATCGAGGATCATTGTTCCGAGAATTGGGTTCCAGCTATAGCAAGGTTACACCAGAAAGGTTGTCTTCAAGACTATACTGGGGCCTCAACTCTATACCGTTAACTTCAGCCAATGATATGTCTATGCTCTAGTGGCTCTTGGGGCTAGATCGTCCCAAAACTGCGGAACTGCCGGGTCTAAGCTGCCCCGCATACCCGCTAGCTCATATACTTTATCTACCACAGTGTGGGGGGTTGCTTCGTCACGATACCGTCAGGAATTCACCACCATTCGTCTGCCATCAACGAGGAATTTTCGATGGTTTACCCGAGGTAGTGGGCTGAATTTTTGATGCAATGGCAAGACTTGACCATGTACTTCGAGATACGGATATGTAAGTGATGAGTTGTCTAAAAGCATTTTACTGCAATCTGCGTCTATCACTTTCCACATTACGATAACAGGTTAACAGAGCATCAATTGCAAGCGATCTCGTAGACAGTGGTTGAGCGAAACGAAATCGTGTGAGCAGGCAGACAGGAAAGTTTGACAGTCGACTCATTATCAGCTAGTCACCTGAGAATCGTCCTGTCGATGTAGGGGGAAGGACGCAGCCTATACAGTGTCGCTTAGCTTGTAAGGACATCGCCGCGAGAACCGTCGACGTTTCCCAGACAGAGCCGGTACTTACAGTGCGTTCTCCATTACCGAGGAAATGGATCAGCATTTCCCTACAAGTTCAGGTTACTAGGATATTAGTTGAGGTAGCGTACCACAGGACTGGGAATATCCGACGGGAGAACCATCACGACTTGGATTCTGTGTGCCAGCAAATGAGGCCTCCTGCTGCAGTGTTGCAGGATTGTGCGTATGAAACGATGGGAAGCCAGATCCGGTCGTTCGTAGCATACATCAAGAAAACTCATCGTGATGAGCACTCACGTCATATTTGACGGTTACTCTGGCTTGGATGTATTGAAGTCAGTGCCAGCCTCAATACAAGAGCGGCACAGTCTATCTGGGCAACCCTTTCCGGGCTTTTGATGCTGTCTGCCTGACCCCGGCCGAGCACAGGTTCCCATGCTCGCGGGCCTGGCTCTGGTCTGGCCCTTGATAGTCTAGTATTGCTCTCGGTCCCGAGAGCACCTCATTAACCACACACCCACACTGGCGGTGTCGGCATGAGTTTCCAAAGTCTATTGAAAGCAAGCTAGAACGGGCCGGTAACATGTACTCGGGAGTTAAAAAGTTAATCGAACAACCTTGATGAAAAGTCGCGCGGAGATGCAATCGTGTGCGGAGAAGACTGCCAGGATGACGGAGACTGGAATGTTGGCAGCCGTTCTGGCGGGCATGCCTTGCTTCTGATAACTCGATCTCTTTGTTGGTGCGGGCAGGGCCCGACCCCTAGATACATACTTACCATCCTGCTGGGTGCTGAACCCGACAAACTGGAGAGCTGGATGGTGTGAGATCGCCCCAGTAATCGCACTCCGCAATCCAAAGGTTCGTGTGATCGACGATTTGCTACTTCCAAACTGAGGATCCCGGAAGAAAAGATGCTTAGTTCATGACTGCGTAAGAGTCATCGACATCTGAACAACAGTGGGAAGATAGATACGATGTGACTCCAGATAACCCCTTGTGTACGTCAGGAGATGTTGCGGTGCAGGACATAGACGAGAGAGAAGCAGGTTATATCCGTGGGGAGCCAGGCAAGTATTGGCCTGCAGCTCGGCAGTCGCACTTGCAACTAGATCCAATGACTTGTGTAAAGTTTTGTCTTCAGAACCTGAACTCGGGGCGCCGAGGTCTTGCAAACCAGCCAAGTTGGACTCGGCCTTTCCAATTTCCAAGGGATAAAGTCATTCATAGACTTTACCCAAGACTTTAACATAAGCTGATAATGATTGAATATATACCGCCTGAACGAAATACTGTGAAATCTATATTATATCATACGCAAATACTTCCTACTTGCGCATGGCATGGTAATGTTTTCGATGAGCGGGAGCGACTGAATGAGCTCCAATTGCTTAGGGGGTTTTCCTCTTATCTTATCAGTGACCCAAGCTGCTGCGGGCCGGGGAGCTTCAAGCCGCAGCCAGCCAAACAACCCTCAGTTTCCAAACATTCCATTCCAGCCGGCGATTCCTCTCTTGTCTGCGCGCGACCATTAATCTGATCCCTTCCAACTACGTAATAAAGGGTCCCTTTTGGTAAGAACTGCCAACTTAATTGTCTTATTTTTCAACTGCACCGGATCATTTCGGCCGCTTGGCACCTATCACTTGAACCTACCCACGAGACCCTGCATCCATCCCACGCTCTTGGCGACGCCATTACAGCCAAAATGGCAACAGAAGATGCCCGATACCGACAGTCCTCCCAGTTTCGGCTGTGGTCATTTACCCCAAGCCATCTCGCCTCGCTCCGCACTGAATGTAACTCCCTCGCGCAAAAGGCCATATCTGCGCGCTTGCAATCTGCAAACCCCAATGATGTTGTGCCCGAGTCTCTCACCCCGGCTGAGGAGCTCTCCCTCGTGACACACTACACCGTCGAACTACTCCGCGCCGCCGCCTTCATCGAACTACCTACCGAGATACGCGCCACCGCCGCCATCTTCCTGCGCCGCTTCTACGTCACCAACAGCATCATGACCTATCCCCCGACCGAGCTGCTAAAGACATGTCTCTTCTTTGGCTGCAAAGCCGAGGGCCACTACATGCGCCTGTCAAAGTTCGCGGACAAGTTCCCCAACACCACCGGTGAAGAGGTCTTGGCAGCAGAATACGTCTTGTCTCAAGGCATACGATTCGCCTTTGACGTCCGACATCCGTTTCGTGCCCTCGAGGGTGCCGTCATGGAGTTGAGGCGGCTGGGCGACTTCGAGAACAAGCGGATCGACCGGGCCCATGGCAAGGCCAGAGAAGTCCTCAAGTTCAGTCCTTTAGTGACCGACGCCTACTTCCACTACACGCCGAGTCAGATCATGATGGCGGCCCTGGCCATGGCCGACGAGGGGCTGGTGGAGCGCATGTTGCGGGAAGCGTTCACCGCGGAGGGCGAGGCGGCCAAGGAAAAATGCTGGGACCTGATCCAGGCGTGCCGGGCCATGCTCGAGAAGGAGCCCCCAGAGAAGATGAACGACAACGAGGAGCGCAAGGCCATCATCAAGCCCCTGAACCGCAAGCTGCGAAAGTGCCGCGACCCGGACCGAGTCGACCTCGTGGCGCTCCAGAAGGCGCGGAGGGAACAGGCCATGGTCAAGAAGCCCAAGCTCCCCGCCAAAGAGGATGGATCCGTGTTCGGAGGGTCGATCGCCGATGGGCGGGAATCTAAGAGACGTAAGACAGAAACCGAGGAATAGTCAGCCGCATAGGCTGACGCAATCCGCAATACCGTACGGCCTTGATGATATCAATACGCTCATGATTTTTTTCTTCAGCAACTCTTCAGCAACCTTTCTTCATACAGCGACCGGCAAGTTTCAGGGTCCCAGCAACCAGTCTTACTCAACTGTAAGAAGATCGCCGCATGGTACACCATTACGGGGTATGCTTTCAAGATTGAGCTAGTCTTTAAGCCGATACGCGGAGTCTAGCGTCCCCAAAAGACTCGGCCATGTTGGGGCGATGCGATGCTGTAATGGCACCTTCGCGGGTTTGTTCCATCCCCCAGACCTAACACGACTTTTGGAAAAAGGTGATGTTGAAGGGACCCCTGCTGTGGGTGCGACAATGCACATCCTGCTCGATTTATCGATGCCAGCGGGCAGTCTGCCCTTTCATGTTCTTGGGGAATCCGCCGTATGATGCTTGCCGAAATCGGTTGGATGGAAGGCTGAAAGCCCCAGGTCTGGCTTTCGGACCTTCTCTGCCACACGCAAGCACGCTTACCTATATCCTTCTGGAGCCACTGCGAACCAAGGCCTATCTTATGCATACCGCAATTTGGCAATCAACCGAGCGGCGTCTTTGCCTGATGCGTAGTTTAGGAATGCATATTCATTATTTCCAAATCGATATACCAAGGTCCCTGTTCAATACCAGCACTGATCCAGCACTTTGCCAGGTCAGTCCGTGTCCCCTGGGTAACAGGCGTCTTCATGGGCTGTACTTCGAATTTAATGGTGTCGTTTGGCAAACCAGAGCCCGCTTCCTGTACAGCCAATTCCGCGTATGAGTTCGTCTAGGATGAAGAGTGCGCCATGTTTGTGGCAAACCTTTTGCATTGCTTCGAGATCGAGTTCAATGAAAAAGTCTCGCATCGGACGCGGTCTCCAAGCAGTGGAAGAGGTTTGCCACGATCACGGTGCACTCTTCATCCTAGACGAAGTCATGTGCGGGATGCAGCAAGCTGGGTCCGAGGTTTCTGGTATTCGTCCAGGAAATTTAGCCTAGACGAGATAGTAATAAGCATTAAATGGTGTATTTCCGTTGCTGATGTTTCTCCAGGAGGCCCCGTGGGATCGGGAGCACAGCAAGTCTTCCTTAGGGGCCCAACCCATCGTTGTTAAATCGTTTCTTGCCTGCTCCTCAGTTGATCCTCAAGGGGAGGAGTCATGTGTCTCTTTGGTAGAGCAGCAAATGGATTGTTCCAATATCCTTCTCCAGATTCATCGGGCTCCCAAGTCCATGCTAATAAGGTGCAGCGTCCGGCCTTCGGGAAGCGCGGGTTCCAATCCTTAACCTGATAGTAACAAGTAGGGAGAATCCATCCAAGTGAGAATATTCACATTTACGAAAAGGGAAGCTGCTATATCGAGTGTGTGGAAATTGGAATCAGGTGGGATGTGGCTGCGAGGACTGATCCAGATTATGAAACTTCTGCTTCACCCATTTGGTCCCCAGAAAGGCAACAGCAGTATCAGGCGGACAGAAAAAGGCTCTGGAGGCCACCACAGCCAGCTCTCGTAGGGAAAGACATGTACTCTTGATTCTAAATAACTACTACTCTCATGTCTATGTGGTTACTTGCCCGAGTCAACATTTATGCGCCGCATGACTAGCCAGAAAGTTTTCGGCACTTTTGCCGACGATGCCACCCACTGCCATAACAGACAATCACCAACCACCAAGTCGACTAGATTCGTAAGACCTGCGCGAACAGCAAGAATTGTAGTTGCCCTTGACATGACCTTGTATGCGTTGTTGGCCTTGTTTTCGCGGGAGGTGCCGCTGGCCATGCTACCCCCTCTTGAAAAACATCTCCACCCACGGGTCTAAGACAGGCGATTGCGTGTCCGTCTAGCTGGGCTGTCAAGCGTGCGTGCGCAACGTCATATTGATTACGAACCCTCCAGAGCGACGATGGCATGCAGGTATTCATTCATCAGGTGCATCTGGGAAAAGGGACTCTGAGTGTGTTTGATAGATGGGTGATGATAATATAAGCCGGTCCGCCATACATTTTCTGAGAGGACCAAATAGAGGCAGCATGTGGTTGTGACAGGCCTCGAATTACCTGGTACCTACAATATCATATACATTCACAAGTCGGTCCTTTTCGAAGCAATGACTCAATCCTACTCTTGGCGCGAAGCCGCCCTACTTGCCGCGGTGGCCTTCTTCGGAACCACGCAGGCGTACCAGGGCTGGCCGGGCAGCAACACCCTCGTCGACGGCGAGGCCATCCGCTTCTCGCAGCAGACGTGGCGCCAGCACCTGCGGCACCCGGACGCCGAGGGCGAGTACCCCGTCCGGGGCTACGACATCTCGCAGGAGTGGCCGGCCGTGCAAGAGGTCGACGGCTGGCGGCTCGCCGTCAACGTCAGCCGCCACATCCCCGCCTCCGAGGTCCAGAACAAGAACAAGAACGGCACGATGCCGGCCGTAGCTGTAGCGACGGGGTTTCCGCCGCAGTCATCTCCCACGGCCAACTCGTCCTCCTCCTCGTTCATGGGGACGAGCATCTCGCTCAAGGCGCCCGAGACCGTGATTCACAGCATCCTCGGCGAGGGAGGCGGCGAGGTAAACGAGATCGTCGCCCTGGAGATGCGCTCGACGACCTGGAAGGTCTGCGTCACGATCGCGACCAACAGCAGCGAGAACCAGTACGCCAGCAGTGGCGTCAGCGGCGAGTGCGACCGCCTCCCCGCGCAGTGCGTCGCCGACTTCGAGCAGGCGTACGCTGAGCACTTTGCCGAGACCGAGGACTGCGCCGGACACCCGCCGCCGACGCCGGCGAGCTGCGGTGGGGCGCTGGACGCGGCGTCTCTGCGCACGATACGTGAGTTCCTAGTTTCCTATACCTATATAAAAAAAATCGTCGATCTCATCTGTCTTTTCTCTGGGTACTCTACTCCACTTGCTGCGCGTCCCTTCTTGGTATTATGCTTGGTTTTCCCAGTTTGGCCATGTTCAATCTGCGCGTACGGAGATTAGAAAGAGGGCGGGCGAAACACGCACATGCCACCCACCACCCCTTACACACACTTGCCTGCGTGAAGAAGTGGATGTGTGCTTACCCTGTATCCACCTGCTTGCCGGCCTGGGCGGGTCTCCTCCCTTTTCCGTCGCATCTTGTCGTGTTGACTGCGCGAAGAGTCTTCTTGACTTCAAAACCCAAGCGGTTATTTGTTTTGGAAATCTAAATCTCGCAAAGAACAGGTGGCTAATCTGAGAACGAATCTTTTTTTAAATCATGCAGAGTACCCCATCGATGCCGTCAATGGCACGGAGCTCTACGTGACCGCATCGGACGCGCACGCCGCCGCCCCGGGGAACCTGACGGCGTGGGACGAGTTCGCCGCCTCGGCCCAATTGTGGCCCGTCCTCGTAGTCTGGGGGTGGAACCGCCGCGCCAACATGAACATCAACAATCACAACGTTGAGAATGGCGGCGAGGGCGCCGCCTCCGCCGCTGTGATGACGACCACCACTAAACCGCTGGCGCAGCTTTCGTGCATCAAGGCCGTCGGCAACAGGAGACCGGCACCGACACCCACGGCGACTCCCACGACGGTGCCCGAATCGGCGGCGAGGGTGGCGGTGGAGTCGACGACATCGACGTGGACGGGGCTGGCTTTGTTGACGGTGGCGCTTTCGTTCGTATTGTTCTGCTAAGCTGGAGAGTAGAAGGATTTGGGTAGTATACTGGGTCGCAGTCTGGAGTTTCTGGAGTGGTGCTCCTCTGAAGATTAGTGGGGAAGCTGCCTGAGAAAAGACTGGCTCCAGCACTCTGGGCCGAGGCAGCGCCATTGTTTGCTTCGAATTAGGGGGCCGGCAGCCGGCTTGGAGGGCGACTTAGGCTGCGGGCATCCTGTCGCTTAACACACGGGATGACCCTAATACGTTTTGTCTTTTTTTATGACATGCCTACTTTATAAATTTGAAAGTTCGTTCATTTGTATACGCTACAAGTACTGATGACAAAGGCAGGTATGACAGCCAGCCAAGACTGTCAGACCAACCTGGTGTCTGTTTCTAGAACGTAAAGGCAATTACACACAACTGTGACTCTGCGGTTGCTCAATAAGGCGACTGACTGCCTGCCTGGGCTGACCCCCACCTATATTCCCAGGGGGAAATGGCACTACCAACGTGCATACATCGAGTATCGCAGCACTGGTCCATAGATCGCCCGTGGAGAATCGCCGTGCCCGTCTTGCCCGGATGACTCGAAAGAGGAAAGAGGGAGATTCGATCTGTTCTATCGCCGAGGCATGTATGTCCTGGGCTGATCAGTCACCCGATGAATCTCTGAGCGCAGGGGGGGGGCGATTGCGACATATATCATTCGAATCCGTAGAGGGACCTGGAGGAAGCAAACGTCGATGAACTGTAGGGGCTACTGGGGAGGTGGGGGTTGGAACCAAATATCCAAAGCTCACGTAATCCATCCATCACATTCCCTGAAATCACGACTCTCAGTCTCTTGTGACCCAACGGAGCCAAAGCGTGTAATCACTGATGAAAGACAGCATGCTTCCATGAATTTGTGGTCAGGCCATCAAGTGCTCTAGACAAGTCGAAGCAAGCTTCTCTATCTCATCTGCGCCGAGAGGATGACGAGGACCCTTGGTATTTGCCGTACGTTTTGTTTCATGCGTCTGTTCTGTGCCTCCCCTAGCTCCCACCCATCACGCGGTTTTCAATGCTTGGTTCGGGCGGTTCTATTTTTTTATTTTTTTTGGTTGGGGGTCACAGCGAAGACGAGGCCCGGGGGACAAGACAAGGGTGCGGGCGGGAATCAGCGTTTCTGGGCCGCAGGCCACTGAAAAGGCGACAACTACATCCGTTCAGAAGAAAACCGTTAAGCCTGTCCCACCGGCCAGCCCGCGAGGGTGATGGGGGTGAGGGGATGCATCAGAAATGGTGCTCACTATGGATGGAGAGAGAGAGCCTTATTAGAACCCGCTGATCTAGACTGACGATTGATTCTAGCCCGCTATCCACATCCAGTTGCATTCGGCCGTTAAGCCCGTTCTCCACCAAACCTTCTCCGCTTGTCTTCTCTTACTTCTCAACATCCAAAGCCATTATTAATAAATACGAACGTCAAGTTCAAGTCAAAAGTCAACTACGTAAAAAACTGCATATGCGATAGTAAAAAAACAAACACTTTTAATACCTTCAAATTCTGGGTTTTCATTGAGAGTCATGCCGCCATATACCAGGACTAGGACGGGGTGTTTTACCTGCCGGGAGGACGGCTACAAGTGCGACGAGCAGAAGCCACACTGCGGCCGCTGCCTGCGCCTAGGCAAGACCTGCAAGGGTTACGGCGTCCGCCTCAAGTGGCACACTCTCGAGACGCCCGCCACGGCCAAGACCACCAACAGGTCGACGACGTCAAGAATGAGCCGCAAGTCGCCCGGCACCGCCAGCACGACGACTGGTGGCAGCGCCTCTTCCAGATCCTCGGCCAGTCCCATTGGGCTCAAGAGCCCCCAGTCTCTACTAGTGATCAAGAGGAGCCCCTCTTACATACCGTCGGACATAAGACCCGAAGACCTTCGGCTGCTGGATCATTGGACTAGTCTGGCTACCGTCATATCTATGGGCACCAGCGGCGAGAACCCGTTTCTAGTGCATCTCACGCCCATGATCATGCAATCCGAAGCCCTGCGCGCCGTCGTGTGCTCCATGGCCGCCAGCCACTTGGCCGTGCTCCGGGGCGACCGCTCGTTCCAGACCGTGGCCCTGCAGCAGCGGCTGCTGGCCGCCTCGCGGCTGCGCCAGACCATCGAGTTCTCGGACGCAGAGCCGACGCTGGCCGCGATCCTGATGCTGCAGGTGTCGGACCGGCTGTTCGCGACCGACACGCGCATCGACCACCTCGCGGGCGCCAAGGCCGTCGTCACCAAACGGGGCAAGTTCGCCGACTGGACGGGGTCGCGCGCCCAGTTCCTCCTGAGCCTGTGCTACTACCACGACGTCCTGTCGTCCATCTCGCGCGGCACCAGCCCCCTCTTTGACTTCGACGACTCCCTCCCCGTCGAAGGGCTGAGCTGCATGCTCGACCTGACGAAAGTGCTCCGGCTCGTGTCGCAGATCAGCGGCATGGTCGGCCTGGGCCCCGAGGCGCTCGACGTGGCGAGTCGGCATATCGAAGAGGCCCTCGGCCAGGTCTCCCCTGACCCGCCCGTCGAGGACGAGGTCCACATGGACGCGGTCGCGCACACCACCCTCGCCTACAAGCACGCCGCCTTCATTTACCTATACCGCGCGTGGCGCAATATCGGCGCGCCACACCCCCTGACGAAGGAGCATATCGAGAAGACGCTGCATCACCTCGGCTGCGTCCCCAGCAGCGCGCCCATCATCTCGGCCCACGTCTGGCCGACCTGGACGGCGGGCTGCGAGGCCATGGCGCCGCACTTGCGGCAGTTTGTGCTCGAGCGGTTCGACCAGATGTACGAGGCGCGCCATTTCCCGTCGCTGGTGCGTACCAAGAGCGATATCCAGGACGTCTGGCTCGCGAAAGACGCGCAGCGGGAGCTGAGCGGGGTCGATAGCGTTGACTGCATCAAGGTTATTCTGCAGCAGCGCCAGAGAGAGGCTGACCTTGCCTAAGCCGTGCTCGGTTTCGAAAGCTCAGTTGAAAGCTGCGAATTCATCATGGTCCATTGCCGTCAAAGTGCGGTTGATGGCTGAGTAAGCTTCATCGTTGTGGCTTTCTTTCGCGCTCCAGTCAACTGGCACGCCCAAAGGCGCATGACCTCCTGCAGCGCGTTTCTTACGGCAGCAATGTAAAGTCGTGATTATGCGCGCCCTTTAAATAGTCGTATCCGTCGGGCATCCACTCGGCACACGGAACCTGCCGCGTCCCGTAACAATCAGTACCAGTCTCGATATTTCAAAGGCTCTCCGTGAGATAAGGTGGGCGGGCGGAAGAACCCGGTCGAGCCAGCCAGCCAGCCAGCCAGCCAGCCACCGAGCGAGCGGGGACACACTTACGACATCGCCCCATTGCACCGTGTCCTTGATCGACGCAGGGAGCTTCATCTTCAGATCGCTACGGTACCATCGGGGGAACTGGACCGAGACCAGCATGACGCGGGGCTCCCCGGTCCGGTTGGGCATGCCCGCGTGCCAGAGCCGGAAGTCGCGGATGATGAGCGCGCCCTGGGGCAAGCTCGGCTGGATGGGCGGGCTGATCATTCGTCGTTGTTCCTGCAAATCGGCGCGGATCTGCTCGTACCCCGTGGCGGGGTCCGTCTCGAGCACGTGTTTGGTGGTGTCCGTATGCGAACCGAGCCAGACCTCGGTCGCGCCGTTCTCGGGCGAGGTCGCCACCAGGTTGATGTTGACGCAGTAGCCGAAGGGCACCGGGGGAAATCGAAGTGGATATCGATATGGGGCGGCTGGCGGCCCGTGGCTTGGAAGGCCGTGTTGGCGCTGTAGAAGCGCAGCGACGGGTTGGGGCCGAACATGCACTGGATGACCTCCGTAGCCCAGGGGTTGGCCAGGACGTCGGCGAAGATGTAGCCGTCTTCGAGGACGGGTTCTTGCTGGATGTTGCCGGTTTCGTTGCCGAAGTTTCGGTGGGTGCTTTGTATAATCAGTCGAGTTTATTGACCCATGCGTAGCAATACATACACAATGAGAGAAATAAAAGATATGGGTCTTATCTATTTGGCAGTGACTTACGTCGGCCGAGAGTACAACTCCTGGGCCTCGGGGACCATGCGCTCATTCAACTTGTCGAGATGGGCTGGGTCGACAGCGTTGCTCAGCACGACCATGCCGTCCCGGTGCAGTGCCTCGACAGCGGCTTGGAGATGGCGTGAGCCCATCCTTTTGGATGTCAGCTCGTCCAGTGTGAGCTCTATCTGGGTAACCTGAGGCAGGGGCGGCATGTTTTGAGACGCAGCAGCCATTGTACCATATGAGAGCAAGACGATTTATTGTTAGTGTTGGAAGCGCGAAGAAGTAAATCGACACATGAATATGTGTGTGTGGTGGGAGATTAGCTCTTCTTCCCCCGGGAAGATGTTCCTCAGGGCCATTGGACACAAAAGGGTGTTGATAAGCGAACACGACTTGGCGAGCCAATTGCTTATTTAGGAAACTTGAACAGCTGTAGAATCTGACATGTGGCTATATCCGGTATATACTCCAAGTTGTATGCTGCGAGTTTTCTCTCTCCCCTGTGGTTCGGTAGTAGGGGAGCGGACAAAAACCTTGATAGTTCCCAATTGAGCGGTGCATCTCCGACTTGCCTGCTCCGCCAGTCTAGACCCACCTACAACACACTGACAATATCATATGCGGGGAATCGTGATCCAATCCTTGGGAACTGCTACCACTTCCGAACCAAGTCAAGCGTCGGTTCTCTCAGCCGAGCTACATCTTTCTCATCTTGTTCAACATGGCAATATAGGTGTAGTGCAAGGGTGTGTCGTTAATCAGCGACACTTTCACTTCCCCAGACCGGGGCCCCGTATCAGCTGGGGTGTCACTCGCTAGAAGGATGCATTACCTGTCCCAGCCAGTCCCCCCTTTATGCTTTCAGTACCTTGTATATGTAACGTAATTGATACGTCCCTGACGTGCGTGACTGCAGATAACGGCTTCATCACTTCCTCTTGGGTTTTCCAACCTGCAGCGTTAGGAGGTTCATGTTCAATCACATAATGCACAGTCTCCGCCTAAGCGGCAGAGCCGGCTGGCTAGGAAGGCGCTGATGTTGCTAGCAGATACTGGTAACAACAACTAGTAATAATTGGCTTGATATATAGACATGAGAAGGGTGGGCAATGGCTAATATGGCAATCCCATGCTCGGCCAATTCGTATGTTTCTTTCGACAGGCCAGCAGGATAGGACAGATATGGTACAAGACGGCATCGAAGGAGCGCGCCTCGGAGTAGCTAGCGCGGGAAGTACTCTCGGCAGTCCGGGTGCTCAGGCGGGATTTCCGCGGTAACAACGCCCCATATCGGCCCCGGGCGTGTTCACGTCGAGAACGTTTCACGGAGCGCACCGTTGTTTGCTGCGCACCGTTATCATCCGGGGGGGCTACCTACTACAGAAGACGTGCTCCAGACCGTCGACAAGCTCACCATCTACTCGTGCTCTCTTACCTACCTCGCGGTTCTCTGCATCTGACATAAATGCTCGGGGCTGGCGAAGTTTTCCGTTCCCTCATGTTCGTGGAAAGTGCCAGCAATTTGTACGAGGTACACAGTTATCAAGCAGCACGATCCTGTAACCATATGCTGGTGCAATGTCGTGTCTCTCGGTCGTGGGGGATAGATGTAACATGTTGCCCTGGAACCTGGAGGTTTGAGACCCGCTGCGACTACGGGATTGATGTCTCTTCTAGGCTCCTCACGTGGGAGTGAAGACATATTCGTGATCGCGGGTTCCATTATATGATAGAGGCATGGGGCACTGCCGCTTCAACGTGTATTTTGAGGACTACTAACTACACCGACAATACAATATGTATGAAGCTTGGATACATCATAGAGAGTAAGCCTTGGAAATAAAAGCCATTATCAAATTCCAAACCTGTAGCGAGTGCAACAGTCCTCGAAAATGCAACCATGTAACTGGTCTTTTTGTTTGGTGAAATGCCTCTTCGTGACAGCTCCAACCCCCAAGCGAGGGGGACCTAATGTGTTACGTCCCTCGATCGGCACTGCATCACACATGCTCTCTCATCCGGGATTACGGAGATACGACATGCTACCTCGAGGGATAGTCAGGAGAAGAAGAAAAAACGTGTGCATTTTTAAATGTGATAGCAAGTCTTTGCGGACTCAATGGGAAGGAATATCCAACGGGCATACATGTACGCCAATTGCAGATTCCACACGTGATGTGCTCGGGTCAATCCATTTTATAACTACCAACTGACAACTCTTAATAGGAAACAAGTACAAGTAAGGCTATCTTCATTGGGCAATATAATGGACTTTGATCTAGAGAAATGACTATGTAGATATGAGATGTGTTCCACAGCCATCTTCTCCCGGATTAGGTAACTCGACCACTATTCGATGTTAACTGGCTTCAGAAACAAACATGGCAAAGTCGTGCTTACACACAAGGCCGTACCAGCCTTGAGGCCCACCTCACATACACCAAACATACGAGCTCAGGACACGCCCTCACAACCGGACTGAAGCAGGCAGAAGAAGACCATAGACATAGTTTGTGAAGATTGTTCTAATAAGCTATGGTGTTGAGGCATTTCTAGATGGGGCTAAATCATACAACAAAACGCTCTCAAATCCTGCAAGACCCTTTTTCTCGGTCGCCTTTATCCTACTTTTGGTATGTCGTAAAAATGAAAGGGGCTCGAGACTTTGCGGTGTCCGCGGTGATAAGTCTCTTTCCGATCGCCAAAACACCGCCGCCCGGGAAAACTCCAATTCGCCACCTGATACCCATAACAAAATATAGTTACCCAGAAGACCAGAGACCCCTCTTTGAAGTCCATGCTTTGTATCATTATTCGAAAAAATCCTGCTTTGCTTTGCTGTGCCCCCAATCTTTTTCCAGCTCTTTTTGAAGTAAACGTAAAGTGGTTTTGGTTTCCGACTGCTTGTCGAAATTAATAGTCTTTTGGCGTAATATGGTTCCCAATGCAACGAGCCCAGCCGGTAGGAGAGAATGGCCATGTCTAATATATATACAAGAGTAAATCGTGGCAAGGTGAGAGAGTAGATGGCGTAGGTAGATGAAACAGACTGGCTGTTTGGTGCGCTACCTCAAGCCACTGAAATCCATGTCGCCACCCATTTGGTTCATGCTCATGCCAGTCATCGTGACGTTGTCCGAGGTGGTTCTTTGTAACGCATGGAAGTCGGCCACGGTCCTGGGCACCTGCGGTGTTTGCGGGTGCATCGAGAAGCTGTTTGTCCTTTGGGGCGGCTGTCGATTGAGGATGCTGCTCATCATCATGTGGTTGTATGATGGGTTATGGCTCGAGCCTTGCGGCCGATGACCTATCCCACCAATGCCTTGCGATTGGCTCATGTTCTGGTTCAAATGCGGCATCTGGCCATGTATGTTGTGATTGGCCGTGATACCCTGCGACTGGAAACCACTATGTTGCTGTTCCGCCTGGGTAGTAACCGGAGCCGCCTGGTTGATAGCAGCCTGTTGGCCTTGGCCCAATGGATTCATCACCATATCCTGCATGGAGTTGAAACCGTTCATGTGAACCTGTTGGTTTTGGTTGTGGGGATACTCCATGCTAGGCGAGACGACGGCCGGCGAGTTGGCCATAGGGAAGGGTGAGCTCATCTCAGCTCCAGCAGGCGCGCCAGTCGAGCTTCCCGAATCAGTGCCGATGTCGTCGATCCTGGCAACTGGGGCAGGCGTATAGGGCTCTGACTTGAACTGCTCAGCCTTGAAGTCGTTCATGACCGGCGGCTGGGCCATGCCGGCGTTGCCAAATCCATCGAAGATATCGATGTTGCAAATGTTTTCAGGTACCCGCTGCAGCATGGGGTTAGCGAGCCTAGGCAGGATGTCGTGCACTTTGCTGAGGAGCAGAGGCATGAAGTGGTGCTGGCCTCCTCGGAGGATCGAGACAAGCTGCAGCAGTGCCTGGAGGTGCTGCTGGGGTCCAACGCTGAAGGGATCTCCAGAAGATGGCTGCATGGCCAGCACGTCGGTCAATGCGCAGGCAATCTCCATCAGCTTCGCCACCAACGGAACGCCAAGAACGTCAGTGCTCTGGGTAGAGAATTGCGAAGTGATGGACATCAGGTCTCGGGAGACGTCCAGAGGATACTGGTACGACATATCCTCGCTATTCGGGGGAACGCATCCGCTTTGCATGCTGAGGTGCCAGTTGACCGTCTTCATCCATTGCTGATTGGTACGCATATCGACAATTTGAGAATCGCCTCCATTCATATAAGGCGAGTTCATTTCTGAGGCCTGCTTCTGGAGGGCAGCCAGGTAGGACGGCGAGCACTCGTTGCGTGTCTTGTTCCAGAACAGCATGAACGCGTCATCGAACGGCCGGAATAGGTTGACCATCATGATGAATCCGTTCAATTGATGAGCTAAAGGATCTGAAGGATCGTCATTCATCGTGGGCGGATTTATCGTCGTCGGGAGCGAGAGAGGTCGGTTGTATTTGAGTGCGTATGCTCTAAAAACTATGGTCAGCAAAAACGATGTGAAGTAATCAAGGCGAAGGACGATCAACAAACCTCTCAGCGACAAAGACGAGCCAGTACAGACGCCGCCGCCTGGACGACTCGATGCCATCAAACTGCATAAACTTCTCTTCTTGGGTCATACCGCCCATGTGTGCAAGCGTGGCGGCTTCACGGAGGTGGTACCAAGCCTTCTCGTGCATCTCCAGAGCATAATAGCATCCGAAGATGAAATAGCTTGTGCAGAGAGTGTTGAGCGTCGGGGATTCAGTATAGTCGTATCCTTTGCGTACGCGCATCGCTTCTTCCAGAAGCAAGTGACTCGACGTGATGTTGGCACCTGGGTGTTCGAATAGCGGATCGTTGCCGGGCATGACCATACCAGGCTGCAGAAGGACGAAGGCGCATAATGAGGTGAGTAGTGTGTATGTGTCCAGACTTTGGTCCATGTAAAGTGATTGCTGCTCCAGCCTTTGACGGTTCAGGATTGGCATCGTCGGGTACATGTGTGCGAAGAAGAACTCGATGCTCTCCTTGATCAGCTCGTTGGACAGGAGCCCAGTGTTAGGCTGCAGCGACGGTGTGCATGGCGGGCTGTTGATGCCATTGAGGCGGCTCTGGACCTTTGCGGAGAGACTGGTGGCCCGTTGTGTTTCGCGTAACTCGCTGATGACCTTTGCCCTCGATCCCTTCGGCCCCTTCTTTTGAGGAATGGCGTTGTACGTGCAGGTCAATTGAGCAGACGAGCAGTTGCGGCAGGGGTTGATGCCGTCACACTTGACTTTGCGACGATGGCAAGCATCGCACCTAATTGGGAGTGTCAGGTTAGCCACCAAACCATGCCGCCTACGAGAAGCAACAAGCGCGCGCGGGTCTTTCTCTTTTACTTACGCTCTCTTCACAGCGGTCGACATGTTGCCGACAGCTGAGATGACGCCGGTCTAGATAGTTGAAATCTAGAGACGGCGGGTGTTCGTTTGGAATCGACTCGATTGGCGACGAGGGGAGATGTTGTTGATGCCTTTCGCACGGAGAGGTTGCAGGGCACGATAATAGGCGTTGTGGAGGAAACAGCGCCGGGCACACTCCACGACCGGATTTTGCGGAGTGGACGTTGGGAAAATGGATGGATTTGGGAAGGAGAGATTGTCACGCTTCGTTAATCGGCCCGTCGTGGTGAGAAAGGCGGAGGAGCGAGAAATCAATTAGGAAACGCGGGGGATTCGAGTCCGGGGGTCGGTTGGGTGAGCCGACACCGAATTGGAGAGAAAAGAAAACCAAAGGGGTGATCTCGGTTATCCCTTCTTCAATACTGTCGAGTTTCGTATATACTCTCCTGAGTACGTCGAAAAAATCAGAACGCTTTTGCAGCAGCCTGTTCTTTTTCGGGAGGGGAGAAATGAGCGACTATCGTGACAAGGTCAAAATCTGGCACGACAACCACGCAATAAGGCAAGACAAGAAGTGGATGAAGGGGGAGGGAGAGAGAATGAGGTGGACAGGGGGAGGAGAATGGAGAAGATGAACTACCTCGGGCTGGTCTGGTCCTAGCTGCTAGTGGCAGTCGTGTGGTGTCACTTGCTTAGGGTGGTTGTATCTGCCAATGCGTGGTGGTGTGTTTGGTGGGTGTGTTTGTGTGTGCCAGGCCCCAGCTGCCCAGGGCGAAATGAGGAAGGAAAAGGAAAAGCGCGGCGTTCGCATCCACAGCGCCCACAGGAACTTCACGCACTGGGGACGCTAGCTCTGACTTAGTCCTAGCACCGGGCAGGGCAGGGACGGCCGGCGAATGGGAGCAGCTAGGTGAGAGAGTGGGCTGAGAGAGGGTGTGGTGGTGGATTACTCTGTAGGGAGTGCAGGGAAATGGAAGTACATACAATACAATGCAGGGAGCGAGCGAGGAAGAGGAGGGCGAGAGAAAAAACCGGCAGACAGAGAGAGACGATGAATAACAACAATAAAATGGACACCGCCTACTGCATACTGCACCCGCTGCAGTAACCTAGACGCCAACTGTTTCCGCGCTACTGTACAGAAGTACAACAGTTCAGAGAGAGGAGGGCAAGCCACTGCGACTTCACTATTTTAGACCAAGATGCTAGCCGAGAAACTTGTTTGTGCCCGCCTCAGGATTTCCCTCCTCTCCATACAATTGTCGGGGAGAGTTGGGCGATGAATGAGAGAGAGAGGGGGCCGATCGTATATTACGGAACTCCTTACTCATGCCATCGGGAGTCGTTGGTGAGATAGGCTTTGTACGGAGTATACTGCGGGAGAGACAGGCTTGCGATCCATCTGCTACTTATGGGAGTTTGGAATGACTGTGGCTTGGGCGAGCTGAGATTACCCGTGCTATGGACGTAATACTCGTTTATTACCTGGCTGTATGTGTGTGAGATGTGAGAGGGCGGCCTGCCAGCCGCAACGTTGTATGTGGTGGTATTGCATTCAAGTTTGACAGGCCAAGGCAGGCAGGTCAGCCAGCCCAATCCAATAGGACCTTGAATTGCGAGCCAGCCAACCCAGATGCTCATGTGCAAGTATTCGGAATAGGAACGCCTCTGTGCCTGTGTTTCCCAGGCTCCGTGCCTGAAGCCGGCCCCGCTACTGTGCTGGCAGGTCTGACTCTGACTGACAGGGGGATTTAACAACCATCACCCAGTCTTCCACCACATGAATTTACACACACCTTTTTTATGCGGAGGTCGGAGGTCGGAGTTCTAACGGTGTGACAGGCTGCCGTCGAGGTCAGCAGTCGAGCGATCTAGCGATACAGCAGTTAATCTTGCCTTCAAGCAGCTACTGTTGTTGTTTTGGTTGCAACGGCAGTCGGCATGCGTTGGATTCTTTTCGAAGATCATGATATCTCAATCCAATATGCCTTACTTCTATAGTTCCTCATTTGGCAGGAAGATTGGGGAGACCCTTTGCTGGTTTTCAGTGCCACTCACCGTATCTAGAGCGGCGGGCTGACTTGCTGGCGCGCTATAATATGCAGAACATAGGGAGCCAAGCCCGCCATGTCTTGCCATCGCCAGACACTATCCAGACATTTACAAGCCTGCCAAAAGCTCCCCTGGAATTGTGTCGTATTGGTAGGTTAGATAGCGTGCGCTATTCCAGCGGCCACTGTCCCTGATCGTTCCCATTCATTGTCTCTTTTTCTTCACCGAGCATCCCGGTAAAACGAGCATTAAAACCAGGCAATCTGCAGGTATCAGAAGGTGAGCTCTGGCGAGGACTACCTGGCGACAGCCGAAACTGCTCTGAGCGCACACACATACCACAGGGCTGGACCAACGTGGGATGCCGTTCGCCCGTGTGTGCTGGACCAACGCTCCTCTTCCAAATGATCAAATTATTGCCGCTGCCGAGCTAACATTAGATGGCTTGACACTAGTCGCCGACATTTTGATAGTCTGCCATCTAATAATGGCATGGCAAAGTCGTTGTTTCAGACTCCAGCCAACGAGACCTGGCAGATTGGGATTGAGTATCTGGTCGGTGCGCCGCGTATACGGTATTCTATATACTGTATGGACTGTAACCCCCGACAAATGACGAGCGCCTGTGCGCCTAGGTGAGGATTCAATTCCGCGCTGGGAAAACAAGCTTAACTGTAAGTGGCAGCTCGGGCGTAGGTATCGATTGGGGAACGATCTCTCATCGAGCCCGTTGGGGGTTCGTACTCAGGGCCACAGTAGGTGAGGTAACTTTGGTAAGTATGCAGTCAGACTGTACCATCCGCAGCGCTGCAGAGTTTGTGTGATCTACTTAGTGCATTACTTAATACAGTATGCAAAGTGACCGGCGCGAACGAATAGCGACCGGCCAGAAACGGTGTGACGGGAGAAGCGTGGAAAGAAGTCCTGCCCAGATTCCAAGTATTAATGAATTCCTTCCATTGCATGAAGCTAGCCCGGTTGTGCGTTAGACTGCGTTAGGCTGTGCATTGCGAAATGAACGGAGGTGTGTGTTGAGTGTCTTGGTGTGTGTGTGTGTTTTGGCTCTGTTTTTGGTGTGCGATGTGCTGGACGGTATTGGGGAGGCTGTGTTCTTGATTGGCTGGCAGTTCTAGGCAGTTCAGACGACGGATATTTTGCTTTTAGCAGTTAGACAGGCCGCCTGGCTGGAGAGAGACGGCCGACTAGCCAAGGCGCGACTCCATTTCCACAGTGGGGGTTTTGCCGTGTCTTCCGAGTACAGCGAGTCCCGATACCTGAGGGCCAAGATGATGCACGCATCGTTCGTTTATTTCTGGCCGGCTGGTTCCTCTGGCTGGGAGTCTCTGTTCTCTTACACGCCGGCCCACTGTTATGGACCATGGAGTTGCTGCAATCATGGATCTTGGTTGCAGAATCCCACACTTCCGAAGGTCAAGCTTAGCCACATATCTCATACCACGTTTGCATCTCGTACGAATCTAATCGGTATCCCCTTGATTGCGGTAACGCTGCTTTCCGTACAATACTTTCAAAGAATAATTAACATGACCGTGCGTGCCGGAGCAGGGTCTAGCTGACCAATTATGTACCGCACCGAGTGGGACATATCAATAAACGTTCTAAACATCACTCCGATCGTGCTAAAATATTCCCTGTCCGTACAGTACGTTCTTTTTGGTGGAAAGCAGCGTTGCCGCATTCAAGGGGATATCGCAAACTCCGGGCGCTCCCATCCACGGCTGCATCGAGCTGCATCGAGACGTCACAGCGCGAGTGGCCCTTCGAGGGGTCTAGAAGGTAAAGTGGTGAAGCGTGAGTGGTGAGAGCGACAGGATGCGGCAAGCCCAAATGCCGATCCAGCAGTCGATCGAATTTAGGGACCTTTGGGAGGCCGGGCGCCCGGATTTGTGCGAGCTGAGCTTGAACCCGAATTCGAATTGAAACCGAACCAGCCAACCAGCCCGTCGTTACATGGACCCCAAGAATAGCAACCCTCTTGTCTTGGTGTACCTGCTAGTTCGGGTAGGCGATCGACGGCCGGCGAGCCATCCTGCGTCCAATTGACTCGCCCGCATGGCCTATCCTTCGGTCTGCCCGTTTATTTTCACCCCAGGTCTTAGGATAGCTTAGATCAGCACAGCCTTTTCTTTTTCCAACTCCCGTTGTCCGCAACCTACCGAATAAGGGGTGGGACAGGAACAGGCTGAGTGTTTTTGCGCATGGAGAATGGAGAACTTCCAATTTTTTGACTTTCGAAACGTTCCTTACCTGCAGCCCAACTCGTCATACCAAGCCAAATAGTTTGCCTTACTAACAGCGTCTACCCCTACTCGGCAAGTATGCAATGTATGTAAATGGTTCGCATCGTCTTTCCAACCACGGCAGTCGATACTATTCTGTCACAGCCCGACTGGAGCCCTGTGACACGTCGACATCAATTAAAACCTGGGTGGATACTTGTGCCTGCTGGCTGTGCGGCGTGGAAGCGCAGAAGAAGAAGAGAAAAAAAACGCTCTCTCTCGCGTGGTAAAAGACAATTGACAAGCAGCAGCAGACAAGCCAGACCTGCATTGCAAGCGTGTCCTATGCCGAACCGAATGACAAGTGCCAAGGAGCCAAGCAACTCCGATTCTCATACATTTCGTAGATATGTCGGTATACTTCCGAGCTCTCGACGCTGAAGAGTTTTTCTTCGGTTTGCCATTCGCATTGGATCGATCGTTCGGTTTGCGTGGGAATGGTTGGAAATTTGCAAGTCTGCACCAGGCCATAATCACCAGACATTGGAGCGCCGTTCAGCAAAACGAGACCACATAATGCGGAGCCCTCCCCGCGCGCGCCTGTTGAAGGACAGGAAACCGTTGGACCAGAATACTCCTCTTCTCTTCTTCTCCTCCTCCTCCTCCTCCCGCCTCCTCCCCCGTAACTTGTAGGGCGCTCGTCGACTCTCTCTGTCCAATCCTCGGCCCGATTGCGCTGTTTCCCGTGTTTCTACGTAACTGGAGTAGGGACGGGTGCGGGAAGCGGGTTCCCTATAACGCGGAAGTTGCCTTTACCGATTCCCATTGGCGATGCGATCGGGACAGTCATGTCTGGTTGCAGTAGCCATCAGTGCGAGCTAAGCCGGCCCTCGCCAGCCAGCTGCCAGCCCAGCCTCGGGATATGGGCTCTCGGCTTCAATTCCCGGAATGAATATTACCCAACATATTTGTATCATGCATGCATGCCAGCAAGGCAAGATGAAACACAGAACGGACTACGGTGGTTCTGGCTCTCTTCTCTGACTGCCAGCCAAGCTTCAATTTTAACAAGAAGCCGCCAGGTGCGCGGTCTTCATATTACATATTGATCCCTATAGCAATATAGCAAGGGTGCCTAGACCTTTGCTTACTGCGGGCCGTGCAGTGGACAACTAAGGTAGCACCTGCATTCATCATCAGCCTCACAGCCTTGATCGATGTAGTAAGCACTACAGCTCCACCCGTACTCTCGTGGCACGCGAGCACGAGACAGACACGAGACTACATATGCCAATCATGAGCTGAATCCAAAACATATGAGCACACCGAGACTGACAATCTTTGTACCGACCGGAACGCACCGACGAGTGTCAAATTCTGGAATTGATGCTGGCATCCCAGTGCGGGATCGAATCTGGTGACAATACGTGTATTCCAATCTAGTGCCGCCATATCCGTGATTCACCGCCCCGAACATGCTCCCAATCATTTCCACAAACTCCGTGACGTGCAGGTCGCCGTTTACAGTCTAACTAGCTCTTGTACATTCTCACTCTACCTATCACTCCCTCACTACTCGGGCAGGAGAAGCTTTCAGTGCTTCCTGCGCTTGGGCAGATACTTGACCCGCTTGGCACAATTGCCCTGGTCGCCCTTGAAGCTGTCGCTGGCGGGGACGAACTGGCCGCTCTGCAGGCTGCCCTTGACGAAATACACATACCAGGCCTCGTGCAGGCGGTCGTGTCGGCGTCCGCCGCATTTGAGGATGACGCGCCCGCCGCTGAACCGCTCGAGGACGGTCTGAATGATCTCCAGATCGAACGTCTTGCTGCTGGAGGGCACGATGCCGGACTGTTCCAGTGCGTAGTACGTGTCGAGCTGCTGGAACAGCCCGAACGCCCGCACAAAGTAGTCCACGACCTCCAAGCCCGGCTTGTAGTCGTCGCCGTAGCAGGCGGGCGCCAGCGTGTTGATGCAGGTGGCGTGCTTGTTGTACTCGTGCTCCCAGAGGTGCTCATTCGTGCCGCTGGAAGAGAGGGAAGAAGACGCGTCAGTTCACTCGATTGAAATACCGCTATAGTAACAGGTGGTAATGAGAAGCCCAAATGTCATATTTCCTCCTTCGCCATAAGAACATGAAGGTTGGGGGAAAGGGGTAGACATACTAGTTGGCAACCCAGTAACGGCTCATGTTGTCCAGGAGCTCATCTTGCTTGTACTCCTTGAGGATGGCAGTGATGTTGTTGAAGCGGGGAGTCATGCCGCAGAACTGGTCGTACGAACCATCGCACAAATCCGGCCTATATCCATTGAAGCAATCAAGCATTAGCTAGAGAGAAACCCAACGGTGCGAGTGTGGGTAACTGAGCAACTCCGATGTGATGTCACTGCAGTTTCCTGATCCAAGTACGTACCAAAGGCCGTGTGCGGTCCAATCCGTCTCCGACCCTGATACATGTGTCTGCTCATCCCAGAACTGGGTCATCAGCAGCCGGCCGCCTGGATGGACGAAGCAGCACGAGTCGGCCGCGGTCTGGTTGTTGCAGCTCGTCGGTCCGTCAATCGGGCAAGTAGGCGCTCCGCTCAGGGGGTGTACGGCGAGAAGCCAGCAGCATTGCCGGTGCCGACGGCAACGGCAGCTGTGGTAGTACTGGTGGTGGTAGGATCGGTGGGGCCGAGGAAGGGGGCCAGTGGGTTCGGCACGTCGGACAGCTGGAGCGGCACCTGCGAGATCAGGTTGCCCGCGTAGGCGAGGATGAAGCGTAACGATGCAGAAGGTGCCATGATGATGATGGCGATGGAAGTAATGCTGCTTCTTCTTTGTTGGAAGAAGCTGCTTAGGGTTTATTGGATGGTTTAAGGATAAGGAGAAGGTAGGTTCGGTTGAGGAAGCTGTGACGTTTCTGGGCTCACTTGGAGGGGGCAGACGTCAGCTGCTGCGCTTAGCTCCCGTTCAGGGTCTCTTGAGGCTTAAAAGGGTCAGTTGATCGCCATGTGATTGTGGCTGGTGGATTCAATAGTCTCTGCAATCGGTTCAAATTACCTTTATCTAAGGCAACCACTTTACGAATGATGAACTGTAAGAGATTCTAGAAGCAATGCTATTTATTTTCATCTGTGGCTCCTTTCCGATGCCGCGCTGAATGGTTGGAGTTTACCGAGGGACTTATGGTAGTTCGTCCGCCAGGTCGGTCCCCGATCCAAATCTAACCCCCAAGTTTTGTTCCTGGCTTAGCATGAAGCTAGCTTGCCTTAAGTTAATATAGAGGAGATGCGCCCATATATATTTTAACCCATTCATGGCATACTTATAGCATAATCAATTCGCGATGTTAATTCGACGCCATAAGGAGGCGCGGTGCAGTTTCGTGTCAAGAACAAGTGTTCTGCAGCGCCAAGAATCAATAGTTGCTGTGCACGCTCGGCAACCTCAGCCACGATTGCTACCCCAGGCTGCCGGCGGCTGTTGGTAGGTCCTTTGCTGCAGGGGACCGGAAGCGATCCTACCTATCATAAGTCACATCAGTCTTTCTCCCGTGCTTCTCTTGCATACAGGCAAAACATATTCCGTACTCTGTTTTGCTGCCCTTCCAAGTCAAATCGGTTTTCTATCTATCATATCTTGGCTCGTTGGGGGCCGAAACCCCAGAACAAGGTGGGCCGCTTACGACGACTCGACATCTTGGTAGTCAGCACGGCTGCGCGGATGACTTATCTTTGATAGGATCAGGTCTCAGCTGCGATGCCATTTGCAAAGCAGCATCTCGTCGCGTCAAGCACTTGGCTGCGAGGCTTGACTATTTTGCAGCTATTCACCACAAATGTATGGCAATGGGGAACGCCAGGTCGTAGGTAGTTCTTGGGTCCTGGGCTGTGCAAGGGGCAGGCTGTACAGCCCATACTCAACGGCCAACCAAAGCTGCAGACACTGTATGCGGCCGGTGTCTCGGCGCCCGATAAGCCACACCACCCTCTATCACGAGAACGCTGGGAGAGAGACAGCCGTGCCGTTTTAGCCGGATCTCACCCAGATCTCCGTCGACTGGCAGGGGACTATAATGATAGCAGTGGAGTTTCGGTGGGAAGCTGGTGTGCCGACGAGCCGTAGCAGAGATCACCCTTCACTCAGTTCAGTGCGGTTGTGCACCGCAGAACCACTGCAAAACCATAGCGAAGGCAGTGACTTCCTTGCAGTTTAGCCACTACCCAAGCTATCGCGCCTATCAAGGCCATCATGCATGGGGAATATAGGAGTTCTTGGACGTGGTTGAGGCTTGAAATCTGGAGCCGGGCTGAAAGATTTACCCCGGGTCTTTTTATAAACGACTGGATCCCCCGTACCAGAAAACAGCCCAGTGGCAGTCCCGACTCCCCGTTTCCCTTTTAACGTACTCGGGCCTGTAGATTGCACCTCTTTTTGTTAAGCCGCATCACGGGATCCTGCCAACGACACACGTGTGAAGAATCTACCTAGATGACGACGAGAATCTCCCACGATACATTGGCCACTACCGTGGTCGCCAACGATGCCCATGATGCCGAGCTAGGAACGACACCATCACTACGTGATGAGAAACTACCGACTCCCCCAGAGGAAGATGACGCCGCCCCCGTTATCGTCGACCTTTACAAGCCGCTCCCCCGACTCGTAGGCGTGCCAGAAGAAGAGAACCCCTTGACAGTGCGAGCCGTCGTCGTTGGTATCATTCTTGGGTCGCTCGTGAACGCCTCTAATGTTTACTTGGGTATGCTGCCAGTCGCTTTGTCCAATGCCATCGTTATAAGTGCAGTAGTGAATATAAACTGACTCATTCTTGACTTGAACTTGCAGGTCTCAAAACGGGCTTCCTCTTTGGAGCCTCCATGTTCGGGGCCATCTTTGGCTTCGGCATCATCAAGTTGCTCACCAAGCTGTTCCCCAAGGTCCCCTTTCTCGGAGCCCCCTTTGGACCGCAGGAGAACTCGATCGTACAGGCGACGACGGCCGGCGCTGGCGGGCTCGGAGGGCTCTTCACTGCTGCTCTCCCTGCCATGTACCAACTCGGCCTCATGTCGGAAAACCCGAAGGATGATCTAGGCAGAATATGGACGTTGACTCTGATTTGCTCCTTTTTCGGACTGTGCTTCACGATCCCATTGCGCAAGTTTTTCATCGTGAACATGGCCCGCGACCTGAATCTGATCTTCCCTACGCGTACGTGCCCAGTCCATGTGCCGTTTATGTTCCAGCGTATCCATATTAAGGCCACCTACTAATACTTCGAGCGTATAGCGACCGCGACCGCCCTGACGATCCACTCGATGCACATGGTGGCCGGCACCGAGGCCGTCAACGCCATGAAGCGGATGAAGGTGCTGGCGCTGACCTTCTTCGCTGCCATCTCGCAGCGCGTGGCGTCGTACTACGCCATCGGCCTGCTCTACGACTGGCACATCTTCACGTGGTTCTTCATCTGGGGTAACTACCAGAACGCGGCCATCCACGTCGAGAGCTGGGGCTGGATGTTCGAGTGGACGCCCGCCTTCATCGGCAGCGGCATGCTCGTCGGCCTCAACACGGCCCTGTCCCTCTTCGGCGGCACTTTGTTCGCCTGGGGCATCCTGGGCCCCATCCTCGTCAAGTATGGCATCTGCAACGGCCGCGCCCTCGCCCCCGACAGCGACAAGTGGAACCAGTACTACTCGTACGCCTCCCTCAGCAACGGCACCGGGCCCGACGGCGTCACCTCCCCCCGCTACTGGTTCCTCTGGCCCGGCGTCTGCGTCCTGGTCTGCACCTCGCTCGCCGAGCTGCTGGTCCACTGGCGCATCTTCGCGCTGGCGACCCGCTACGCGTGGGAGAACACCAAGACGATGGACTTTATGCGCAAGAAGGGCGGCCGCAGCCGGGCCGTGTTCGAGACGCAGTCGCGGCGCTCGCCGAACCGCAGCCAGAGCGTGTTCCGCGAGGAGGACTTCGCGTCCGAGAAGGACCAGGTGCCGCTCTGGGTCTGGGGCTCCGGCACCATCGCCATGGTCATCGTGGCCTGCATCATCTCGGAGCTGCAGTTCAACGTCAACGCGGGGCTCGCCATCCTGGCCTCCATCCTGGCCATCTTCTTCGCCTTCCTGGGCATTCACGGCGCGGGCGTCACCGACGTCGCGCCCCTGACCGCCAGCGCCAACGCCAGCCAGCTCGTCTTCGGCGGCATCACGTCGGGCCAGGGCTACAGCACGACGCAGGCCCAGATGATCAACCTCGTCGCCGGTAGCATCGCGTCGGGCGCCGCCGAGATGTCGCAGGAGCTGACGTCGGACTTGCGCACGGGGTTTCTGCTGCGGACGCCCCCGAAGAAACAGTTCTACGCCCAGGCCATCGGCGCTGTGGCCGCCATGTTCCTGGCCCCGGGCGTCTTCGTGCTGTTCGTGACGGCCTACCCGTGCATCATCCACGCCGACGCGTCCGACACGTGCGCCTTCTCGGCGCCCACGGTGGCCGCCTGGCGCGCCGTGGCCCAGGCCGTGACGGAGCCCGGCATCACCATCCCCTTGTCGTCGGGCATCTTCGCGCTCGTGCTGGGCGGCCTGGCCATCCTGCAGGTCCTCGTCAAGCGCACCGTGCTGTCGGGCGAGCGCGAAAAGTACCGCGCCTACCTGCCCAACTGGATGGCCATCGGCGTCGCCTTCGTCCTGCCCCAGACCGTCTACAGCTCCGCCTCCTTGCTCGGCGCCACCATCGGCCACCTCTGGATGAAGAAGCGCCGCGCCAACTACGACCTCTACTGCTACGCCGTCGCGGCCGGTTTGATTGCTGGCGAGGGACTTGGTAAGTCTTGATTCTCCGTCTTTTTCGCCTTTTATACAATTTTACCCCTCGAGGTTCCTTTACTGATTTTGATTTTCTGCAGGCGGCGTGGTCGGAGCTGCATTACAGCTTGGCGGTGTGAGTGGCGACGAGTACGGCACCCATGTGGGCTGTCCCCTTGACAGGTGCTAGATGGTGACCAAAGACTGGTTTTAGCGTTTTATAGCATAGCCATCATGAATCTAATTTCGACGTTTTGATATGTTTATTACTTTTGATAAAAACAACTCTCTGTAGGAATGGGCGCATGTTTGATTTCTTCTTAAGGGTCGCACCGAGAGTCTTTGCTTTGTCTGTTCTTGCAACATCGCAGTCTCAAGACCTACCACTGGGTCTCCCATAATCTTGATCTGCTGGACGGTGCGCCCCTGAGTCTCCAACAAGGAGAAAAAGATGTCGCCGTTTGCAAAAACTTCCACCCCCGACAGACGAGTCGTAGTTTACAAAATGGCTAATAGAGGGAAGGTCTAGTGTAGTCAGGAGTTCCCAAGATTATAGACTCAGCTAGGGCTGACCGCAAAATAAATCCTAATAACTACACATTCTACTACGTTGCCCATCCCGTTTGCCTATATCGTGTTCCTTGCATTCTCCTTTCGCGCCGTATTGATGCTTTGTGATATGAAATACGAAGAAATTGCAATAGCCTCATTAATCAGCATTACTAAACGTTTGTCACAGCACATTGCATCGAATCAAACAAGACAGGATCGATGTACTTTCTCAGCAACGTTTATTCATCTATATTCATGTCTCCTGAACATTTGTATACGAGATCCCCAACGTCTTTCTCCTTTTATTTCATCCGCTCTCCTCAATCTTCTATCATGCTCAGTCGCTGCTTACGACTCACTACCTACTGTCCTATCTGCCAGCAAGTAAGCGAGCCCTCTTAAGCAAAGTCAACCTCCCAATCCGCGCCAACACGAACGCCCAGACGACCCAGCACGGCAAACGCCGCCCGTCCGCCCTCGGCCTTGTAAAAGTCGAGCTTGACGTTGTGCGTCTTGCCCTCGGACGTGACGGGCACCTCCTTCTTGCCCTCCCACGACGACGGCGCGCCGACCAGGACGATCTTGTCGAAGCTGACGTCGCGGAACTGCTTCATCCAGGCGCCCTCCTTGGACTCGGACTTGGACGCCGCCTCCGAAGTGAGCAGCAGCTGCTTGTACTCAAAGGCGCGGTGGATGAACTGGCCCTTCTCGTGCTCGAAGCTGTCGCCGTCGTCAACGTACAGCTCGCCCTTGGCGGAGCCGTCCTTGCCGACGACCACGACCAGGGTGTAGTCGTCAAACTTCATGAGCTGGGTGGAGCGACGGGGGATATCGCGGCGCGGGAAGATGTGTCCGCCGCGCATGAGAACGGGGATGGTCTCGAGCGGTGCCGGCACGGACACGGACTTGCCCTTTTGAGTCGCGATCTTGTTGTAGGTGAAGTAGTTGTAGTAATGCTCGTCATCGGGAATGTAGACCTCAGCATCAACCTTGTCCTTCTCGACAATGGGCTTGACGAGCAGACCGGTAGTACCAACGAAGAACTGGTCATCTACATTGAAGCCAGACTCCTCGCTGGGGTGGGTCCAGTACATGGGTCGGATGATGGGGCTGCCGTCCTGGTTGGCGTGGAAGAAGGCAGTGTACCAAGAGGGCATAAGGCTGTAACGGAGACGCAGGGCCGCCGTGATGATGGAGCGGTAGGGCTCTTCAGCCATATAAGGCTCACGGCGGCGGGCGTCAATGTGAGCGTGACCACGGAAGAAAGGATAGAAGGCACCGGCCTGGTACCATCTGGTCTGCAGCTCGATCTCGGGGTTGCCGAAGAAACCACCGACATCAGCACCAGAGAACGGGAGGCCGGAGATACCCTGAGCGAGAATCATGGGTACAGCTGCACCAAGATGTTCCCAGTTGGCCTGGTTATCTCCAGTCCACATGGCACCCAGACGCTGAGAACCAGCAAAGAAAGAGCGGGTCAGGACGAATGGTCGTCGCATCTCTCCCTTCTTGCGGGTCACCAAGGCCTCCCAAGTAGCATTGTGGAAAGTCATACCGTTGATGTTGTGGACATCGCGATGCTCCCAGTTATCGTGATGCAGATTGTCCTTGGGCATCGTGACTTCGGGGCCGTTGAAGACCGAGGGCTCGTTCATGTCGTTCCAGATGTAGGTGTTCTCCATGGTTCCCTTGAAGGAATCATACTTGAAAAGCGAGGTCCACCACTTGATGGCGGCTGGGTTGAACGCGTCGATCCACATGGATGACCCGGGCCAGCACCATCCGTCAAAGTCGTTTGCGTCCTTGTTCTTTACAGCCAAGCCCTTGGACTTCATCTCGGAGATGACCGGGTAGTTGTCGACGTTCTTGATGTGGGGATCAATGATGGTCACTAGCTTACGGCCGTGGTCATCCAACTGCTTGCCCATGGAAATCGGGTCCTTGAACATGTCAGGGTCCCAAGTGAAATACTTCTTCTCGTGGGTGTACTCAATGTCGAGCCAGATGACATCATAGGGGATGTTGAACTTGTCCATCTTGCGATCGACTTCCTTAACGTCGTCGTCCGAGACATAGTTCCACCGACACTGATGGTAGCCAAGCGCGAACTCGGCCGGCATGGCAGTGGTACCAGTCAGCTCACCATAGTTCTTGGTGATGTCCTGGGGAGTGGGGCCGAGGAAGACGAAGATGTCCATGATACCGGACTCGGAGATCCAGTGGGTCTTGGTGTCGGCCTTGGAGCCACCAACGAACTTGTTCAGAGGGTTCTTGGATGGCTCAGCCTTAGTAATATCAACCCAGGTCTCGGCACCGTTCAGCCAGAAAACACCAACGGTGGAGTCCTTTCGCTGGGCCTGCATCAACGGAATCGCTCCGTACAGCGTCATGGGGCTGTCCAGGATGTACTCGAAAACATCGGCATTGTACAAGCGGTAAGGCTCCTCGTAGTTGCCCTCTCCACCCCGGGTCTCCTTGAGTGATAGGGGGCCAGCGTGTTCAGGAATACCATAGACGTGCTCGTATCCGGGGAAGGTGATGTCAAGAGCAATACTTTCGGGGCCGCGAGGCTTGGTGTCGGTGTTGCCGCCAAAGGTCTCCTCCCACCATGTGCTTTCGTCCAAGTGAGCTGGAACTTCTTCTCGCTTTTCCTCCTTCTTCTCCTCGCCCTCTTGGCCTTCTTCGCCCTCCTTGATTTCAGATTCCTCCTTCTTCTCAAGCACAGGCTTGTCAACCTTGGGTCTCCAGTGTTCCATGTTCATCAGACCGCGGTCGTTGAACTTGATTTGGGTGGTTCCATCACGCTTGAAGTCGATGGCAAAGGGCTCGAACTTGATGACGGCCTCGAAGGCAGCGTCGGGACCGTACTTGATGGTAACGCCCGTCCTGTCCTCGTGTGTGATCTTGGCCTCGGGGTCCAGCGTGAGGCCACCGACAATGGCCCACTTCTCGGCCTCATTGTAACGCTCCTTACGGGCCTTGCTGTCGTGTCGGAGCTCGATGCTCTGGGTCTTGCGCTTCTCCTCGTCGACGGTAACGCGGGCGGTGCCCGACTTGAGGAAGGAGACGGTGAGGGGTAGGTTCACGGTGGAGCCCTGCTCGTCGATGGTCTTGAGGATGGTGGCTTCAAAAAGGCCGTCCTTCAGAGAAGAGGAGGAGCCTTCAGCTGAAGCAATCTTGTAGGGGGCTTGCCATGTAGATTGGCCAGTGGCGTGGTCGGCGTAGGCGCGGTTACGCTTGCAGAAACCGGACTGGCTGCATTTTTTGAAATCGTGCTCTTTCACCAAAACGACCGGCGTGAAGAGGGAGCAGAAAACGGAGAGGAGGCAGAGGTAGGCCGTCCAGCTCGTGGACAGCGGACCGGAGCTCTTCATTCTGAGGCGGGTTGGACTTGGACCCCAACGTGGGGATGCAGTCAATTGAGTTGTTTGCTTTCTTGAGCTAATGGGAAAGGAAACGGAACATATGCACAATCGGGACTGGTTTTTCGTCTATATGGACACCAGCCAATTGATCCCGTCGTAAAAAGGCATGCGGGATCGCAGGTCCTTGTTGATGATGGAGGGAAACACCAAATGGCAAGCAAGCAATAGCGAACAGCTAACTCGAACTTCGCAACAGCTTAGCTGGCCGATTCCCAGGAGCTACCAATCAAGACAGGGGTCGGACCAGGTCCCCGCACTCTGCCCCGGCGTCATCGCCCAGTGGCATGTAGGTACACCGAACCCCCTGCATTGGCTCACTTGTCAGATCACAAATAAGTACTTCCAATCTTCGCCCAACGTCAGTACCTACAGCAGAGCATTATGCAAATATAACCAAATATCCAGCAGCTATTTCCATAGAACCATTTTTCACTTAAAAAGTAGTAACTAGGGCTTTCGAGTTACCGCCAACGCTAAAACTCAGCAACATCAACAGGTACTACTGAGGCTAGCCTAGTAGCATATACTCCTATTCAAACATGGCGCTAAGATCTACCGACTCATAATCGTGATGCTAATGGCGATATCGTTATCCCGTTGCACTTAGAACAGATGCAGATAGATGCTAACCAAGTCTATCGTCGTTCCACTTCCATTCCCACTAGATCCCACTACCCGTAAGTTCTCGCACAGTCACCGCTCAGCAACAAGTCAATAAGACGATTCAACAATGTGTATGGGTGACATCAGAAACCACTGATCTATTCACCAACTCCCGCAACAACAGCTACTTGGTTGCCAAACTCTCGAGGCTATGGTACATAAAGTGAGTGGGCAGGTGGAAAGCCGATTACAAGTACAGGCCTTCGGGCTCTCCCTCCTGCTTGGTCCGCAGCACACGCTCGCGGGCAGCTCTGAAATCCGCCATCTGTACCCGCATACGTCGCTCTCTCAGCGCCAAGAGACCGGCTTCGGAGCAGATAGCCTTGATGTCGGCACCAGACAAGTCATCCTTTTGTGAGATGAACTCGTCCAAATCCACATCATCGTTCAAGCTCATCTTCGACGTGTGCAGGGTGAAGATCTTGCGCTTCGTGTTCTGGTCGGGGTTCTCAAAGAGAATCTTACGATCAATTCGTCCAGGTCGGATCAGGGCCGGATCGAGAGTGTCGATCTTGTTGGTGGCCATGATAACCTTGACGTCACCACGGTCATCGAAACCATCCAGCTGGTTCAGCAGCTCCAACATGGTTCGTTGTACCTCACGTTCACCACCTGATGTCGAGTCGTAACGTTTCGTACCGATGGCGTCGATCTCATCGATGAAGACAATAGAGGGCGCGTTCTCACCAGCGACCTGGAAGAGCTGTCGCACAAGTCTCGGACCATCACCGAGATATTTCTGGATCAGCTCGGAACCGACGATACGCAAGAAAGTCGCAGACGTCTGGTTGGCAACAGCCTTGGCCAGCAGCGTCTTTCCGGTACCGGGAGCACCGTACAGAATGACACCCTTCGGGGGCTTGATACCCATCTCCTCGTACAGCTCGGGATGCATCAATGGCAGCTCCACCGACTCCCGTACTTCCTGGATCTGGTTCTCCAAACCACCAATATCGGCATACGACTCGGTCGGCGCCTTGTCGAGCTTCATGACGTTAACGGCTGGGTCTGTGTCATCAGTAAGAACGCCGACGATAGAGACGCTCTTGTGATGCAGCAGTACGGAAGCACCGGGCTCCAGCAGGTCCTTGTCGACGAAGCTCATGATGCTGACGTAGTACTCAGGACCGGTGGTGCTAGAAACGATGGCGTGGTCATCGTCAATCATCTCCTCCAGGGTGCCAACACCCATGGGGCTACCACGCATGTCGTCTACACGGCCACGTTCATCGGCGTTGCGGTCGGTGCCGGCATCGAGATCAGAGACGGGAGGACCCGAGTTGTCCTTGGCGGCCTTTGCCTTGCGAAGACGCTCCTGGTTCTCGACATATTCCTCTTCGAGTAGTAGGTGATCGTGAATACGTTGCATGCGTAGTAATCGCAACTTGCATCGACTTGTCGGGTAGATGGCAGGCAATTTGGCAGAAGCCGAGGCACCAGCTTGCTTTCTCTTCTTGCGACCGACGCGGGTGGTGGGTCGTGGCGGAGGCTCGTACTTGGGCTTATCCTTCTGTTGGTAGCAAGGGCATATCAGCAAATGTCACAATAGGATCCCACGATTCGGGTGAACGGTAAACAGCCAACGGTGCCATTGGATTGTGATGTGGAAACGAATAGAGAACATACCTTCTTATCCTTGTCTTGGTTGCCATCGGGGCCACCGCCTCCCATGCCCGACTGGTTTTGACCCTGTGATGAGAGTGTCAGTGAATGACGAAAGCGACTGGCCGGTACGGGACTCGGAGCTTACCATCTTGTATTTGCGATGTCCCAATCAAGAAATTTGCTGTACTGCTGTGACTGATTGGAGCAATAGACAGATAAATGCGCTTGATGTTGGCGCAAACCAGGTGATGTCTGGTAGTGGTGATGTGGATGTTGATGTTGTTTGATGGATGCGGTTGAGGCAAGGCTAGGGCTCTCGCTTCCGACCTCAGACCCTCAGCTTCCTTCCCTTTCGGAGGTGCGCTGCGTTGTCATCAGGCGTCAGAGGGACGCGCGAGTGCTAGCAACCTGGCTGACCTAATCACTTGGCCCGAGCTCGAGCTGCTGGGGCTTAGGCGGGGTACAAGGATACATGCCTGTCGGGGGCTTCCAGCACTCAGGGTGTCTGCAAACTTGTAGGTATACAAAATTCTAGCGATTGAAATCGAGTGTTCTAGGGACAATGCTGCGTTTCTAAACCTTTGCGCATTTGTAAAAGTAGCTGGTTAAGATTGCTTCGTGTAGGTAGAAGTCTTGCCGTACGCCTGCATAGCTGGAATTTGCTACCTTTACATCATAGCCAGCAAGGGGAACATTCAAGTGCATGTTTACCGTCGAAGATCTGTCATTGTTCTATTGTGTAATCCTTCTATCTGAAGCCTATCATAAGGCCAGTACACTTATATCGGCTATCTCGTAGTGTTATCTTCATGTACTCCCCTAGATCAGCTTAGTGTGACCACTCGCTATCCACCTTCTCAAAGTGATCCAAGAAGCCCTTGAAGAACTTGACGCCCAGACCGGGGTCCAAGCTGCCCGTCGTCGCGCGGACCGAGTGCATCGACAACTGCGGCATGCCGGCGTCTGCAGCCTTGACGCCCATGACGCTGCTGAGCGTGGGGCCCACGGTGCCGCCGGAGCGCGAGTCATTGCGGATCATAAAGACCTGCGGCGTGCAGGCCGACAGCTCGCAGACCCGGGTCAGGATGGCCGTCGAGACCGCGTCCGTCGTCATGTGGCCGTTGGAGTCGGCGCAGATCACGATGCCCACGTTGAGGCGCGGCGCGTGGTCGTCGAGGTACTTACCGACGAAGTTGGGGTTGATGGCGTGCGTCACGTCGGCCGACACCAGGAACGACTGCGCGTAGGTGCGACCGATGACACTGGGACCATACGAGGTAGAGGTCTTCTCGCAGAGGGACTCAACTGCGCGCTCGATTACCAGGGGCAGGAAGTTGCCCTTGGCACCCTGACGAAGGAGGGAGCCGATCTCCTCGTCATCAAACAATGCCACCATCTTGATGATGCCCTCATCTTCGCCAGACTCGGCAGCAAGGAGACCCTCCAAAGCGGCCCAGCTGCACAACTTGTCATCAATGCGGCCAGCAGTGATGAACTCCTTGTCAATACCGGCGACTGTGGCGGGTTGGAAATCGAACAGCTCCAGCTCCCAGTTGACAATCTGAGAGTAGTCCTTGATACCAAGCTCGGAACTAATCAGTTTCACCAGCTTAGGAGGCTGCGTTGCCACGAAGGATCCCGCAGGGCCAAGAGGCTCCTGGCTTGCAGAGCTGGAAGATGGGTACAAGTCTGAGTTGTCAAGTCCAATGATCGGCACCGCCTGAGTCTCCTTGTTGTTTGTGCCCATCATACCCACACCAAAGTGAGGAGCAAGGGTAGGAATCTTGGCAACTACATCTAGGTCAGCATCCACATATTGTTAGGTCCGGAATACAGGAGCACGTACTTGGCCAGCCGAGCTTCACGAGCTTGGCTGTCGTCTTGCCCGACTCATCGCGCACGATAACTCGGCCACCAATGCTCAGGTCGCGGTCCCACCAGGTCTCGTTCAGCCCACCAGCGTAGGGCGCAACGCCCAGCTGAAGGTAGCCCGCCTTGTTAGGCTTGTTGCTCACAGGCTTAAGCTTGGCCGTCAAGGCATCGATGTGACCGGCGATCATGGCGACTCCATTGCCCGGCTTGTAGGCCTTCCCGACGGTGAATGCGATCAAGGAGCTTCCATTGCGCGTAGTGTAGTACTTGCCGCCAGCTTGTACCTTGCTTGTCCAGTCATCTCGTGCCGGAAGCTACATTATTACGTCTTAGTCGAGCTCCATATATCACGGCTCAAAGGAGAGGGTAATTTGCTAACCTCTTTGTATCCACGCTTGCCCAGTTGGCTCTTGAAGTGGTCGACTGTGTGGAATATGGTTGGGTTCTCTTGCAGGAACTCGCAGAAAGGTGTGGTATAGTTCTCGGGCTTGATGTCTGCTGCCTTGACGGTCTTGGGCGCAGGCTCTTGTCGGCGGGTTTCGCGGTCTGCCGCACTGCTGGCGGATTGCGACATGCTCGCTGCGTTCTCGGCGGCCGCCATGCGAAGTGATAGGTTGGAGCTTCGCTGTCGCAAGAAATCGGGAGTGTGTCGCGTCATGGTAGATATATGCCCGGAAGATCGCAGGTATTCGACAGATCAATCAATCCGCAGGGTAACAGAGCAACTAAGTACAGAACAGGAGAGGCCCGAGTAATGCTAGGGAGGGAATGAATGACTTGTTTGGTTCACCACGTGGTACACTGTTACTATCGACACAGCTATGACCTCGGGTCAGCTCGAGCGAGATAAGGCCTTATCGGCCAACAGCAATCGCCGCCATCGCTGAGGCGTCCTTCTGAACCAATCCGACTTAGGCAGTTCGGTTCGTTCCGTGTGGTTGCGACGTCGCGACGGCTATGCGCATGTTAGCAATTAGATTACCAGATTCCAATAGGATATTTGAAGATTCGATCAATATTTTAAATTGAGCGCAATTGATATTTTGAATGAGCTTCCGACAAAGGTGGGCTTAGTCCCTAGAACTTATGTGGTTTACGTAATTTAGGTGCTGTAGTGCACCTGTCTTACATCCCACTCAGAACCCACCTAGGTTAGGTAGTTGCCTGTATTGCCATTCAGGCATTGAATCAAATGCGTCCGGGCACAGCTTCCCCTATTCGCGGACCAGGTTATTCTCGGCGCTTAATATCCATATCTGATCCATCAGTATGTAAGTAGGGCGGTTGAACACTGCCAGGAGATTTTAAGGGCAAAAAAATCAAAAATCAAACAGATTATCACGGCTATACGGAGTAATGCTAGGCGAATCGAACCAAGACTTGTCATTTCCATATGTCCACCAAAAGTTCCTGGAAGTAACCATCTCTTGTTGTTGTTTACACGAATGAACACCTGGACATTCACAAGAATCTGCAGCTTGAGGATGGGCAAGGACACACAGCGCTTTCATGACCAAGTCCACAAATGCAATACCCAGTTTTGACAACGACATAGATCTGGCCACTGGTCCGTCCCCTGCTTGAAGTATAGAGACACATAAACTGAAGTCGTTACCCACTCGGATATATCAAGAAACACCATCTCCGCTCAACTGGCAGGAGAATATTGAGAGGTAGAATGAGTGTTGTTTTGGAGGTCTCAGCTTCCCCGTAGGGTTCATCACAGACAGCATGGTGTAAAAGAACAGATACAATTTCAACTTTCGATGTCTTCATTCCCCCAGGTACCCTCCTTTGCAACTTGCACGGGGAAGGCTGTGTTGCAGATACAACCTATACTCCTCTCCATTAAGACATCTCTGATTGATGAGGAAAAAGATCTAGAAATACACAACCAGTCAAGCAGAGTTGGATTTTATAGGTTATAGCATATGTCCAGACTGGCAAACTTTGAAGAGAGAGGGAGAAAGAGAGAGAGAGAGAGTTATTGTTTAAGTTTTTGAGGCACCCGTAACCTTGATGGTCGCCATCGTTGGTACCAAGCTCAGCAGGAACACTGAAGAGATGATTGCCTCAATACACACCACTCCAAGTTAAGGTTGACTACTAGCCTTGGCCTAGTTTTATGAATGTACGATCATCTAAGTGCCATCTTTAAATATAGATAAGTAGCCTATCATATGTGGTTAGGGGTACATAGGAAGCTTCATGATACTTGGCACGCACGGTTACGCCAGTGGTGCAATCGATAGTAGACTATAGGAATAAATGTTAAGGAATGGATCGAGTCATATCATAGACTGAACATCTGCGTTTCCCTGATGAGAAACTTGGTAGCTCTACCCCACACCAGCCCCGTTGTTACTCATCTCGGAGTCTATACTTGTCTATCAAGTAGTTCAGATCGGACATGATCAGTTCTCTCATCTTCTGACCAGGAAAGTCCAGCGAGGTAACAATCATGGTTTGCGCTGCGTAGAGACGATTTCGATCGTCGGCCTCCTCGCGTGGCTCACTAGGAGGGTAGTGCTTGAAGTATTCTCGACGGTACTTCTCATCGGTCATCTTGTGATGAGCACACCGCCAGATGCCAACTTCCTTCTCGTGATGAGCATAGTAAGCACAGGCATCGTAGATGTATACCTCGTCCGTTTGCTCGTCTGTGCCGATGTTGGATTCCCACAGGTCGCCATGGATCAATGTTGGCTTGATAGTCCGGCCATCTGCCACAAGGGCATCCAACAGCCGGGGAACAAGCTTGTTCAAGGCAATCTGTATGACATCGTCGAACTCCTTTGAGTATCCGTTCGATGCTTTCTCGATCTGATAGATGTCATTCATAAGTCGCCTGAAGTAAGTCGTCCAACTGCTGTCCCAAGATGTGTTAAGAGGATTCTTCCCATCGAATGTCGTGCATTGAAACCCGAATTTTCCGGTCGGCGACTTGCTTTTGAGATGGAACTCTGCAAGTTTCTTCCCCAGATCCACCGCGTCTGGGAGCTCATGCGTGAGATCCAAGTAATCACAGATGAAGAAGTAAGTACCCTTCCTTTCAGCACAGGGACCGCAGCCTCGTGGCTTGGGGGCTATGCTGGGCATGGTTTGGTAGATCGCAGACATGGCCTCATACTCCCCATGGACCCGTTCTGCAGCATCTGGAACGCTCAATGTCTTCACATCCGTTAGCGTTAGGAGTCATTCAGGACCTATAGATAGGGAGGGGCATGCTTTTAAAAAGTAGGATCGGTTCAAGCCGTCAATAGCTCGGACATCAACCCTCTTGGTTTCGGCCCATAGAGACGTGCCATACTCATTCACCCCGATGATTTGGTCCCCCTTTTCGAGTACTGAAAGAACGTTAGATACGAATAATGCTTTTGCGGTCTGCAGACTCACCCGCGACGATAGCAGAGTCCAAGAACTCCAACTCAGCGTTCAAACTCGCGGCTTGGAGATTGAGTCGACCGAGAACCGCGATATCTTCATCTTCATTTGACTGAACTCCTGGGATGAACAATTCAGCTTGTGGCTCAGACATAGTCGCTACTTGTTATTTGTTGGGTGTTGACTTGTAGAACCCTCGGATTAAAGTAGTGGGAAGGCGAAATCGTGTATGGAAGTATGCATTTTCATTATTGGATTGTCGTGGAAGAGCGGGGTAAGATGTCGCTTCTCTGGTCGTTGCGCAGCTCGATGTAACAACCAGAGCCTTGTCAATGTGTGGTTCTTACTTGGGGGCCAAGGTAACCGCCGTCCCGGGACAGCCGCCGTGCAGTCTTCGGTCGCGAGCATCTAATCTTGACACCTCCAACATGGAGAAACTTGGTTAAAATCAACCAAACACCTATCGAACTATCGACGTTCACATGTGGAAAGTTCTTGTGATGTAAAATCTCAAGAACTGTATCCTCGCTGACAAGACCGCGAAAGGGGCCCTCCCGATACGACAAGGCCTCAACCAGAGCCTTACCTTAGGCGTGACAATGGTTTGCGAATACCTTACCTGTTTCTAGCGATCAAAACTCCGTGCTCAATCGTGTGCGAAAATAGCTGACAGAGTTGCTCTTGTAGAAACAACTTTTCAAAGCCAAAAAGAAGTCTCAGGCCATCAGCCCACCACCTCAACCCGGAGATTCTTCTTCGCAGGAATTTCCCCTTAGACCTCCGCATCGTTCATCCACAGATCCATACGCGCGCCTGACCAACGACACGTCTACTCTCCAGTCCCACCGTAGCGATATATCAGACTTCCATGGGCAGCTCTTTGCGCACGAACGACCCCTATCACATCGACAAAAGCGTTCACAAGATAGACGGGAAAATCCGCTTGGGCTCACAGTACTATATGAGCCCCAGAGTCCCGTCGAGAGATTGGTGGATATAGTCTTGATCCATGGACTAGGTGGTACGAGTCTTCGTACTTGGTGCCACAACCGTGACCTGCAATATCTGTGGCCTCAGCAATGGCTTCCAAACGAGCCAGGCTTCGAACATGCCAGAATCATCACCTACGGATACAATGCACACTTCTCCACAAAGAAGGAACATACCTCTCTGGCCATTGGAGATTTCGCCAACGATCTCTTATTTCGCATGAAGTATGAAGAGCTCGGCGGTCAGCGCTTGGGCGAAGTACCTATAGTTTTCGCCGTTCATTCTATGGGTGGGCTTGTTTTTAAGAAGGCTTTTATTCACGGCCTCCTGAATAATGACTTCCGAGATATGATGGGAATGGTTACATCGGTACTTTTTCTCGCCACACCTCACCGTGGAGCCGACTTGGCCGAAACACTGAACAAGGTGTTGACAAGCTCAATCTTTGGACACTCGCCAAAGGATTACGTTGCCGAGCTCGCTCGGAGAAGTCCAACTATTAACGAACTGAACGAATCCTTTCGGCACCATGCATCCAAGCTCCAAGTCTTCTCGTTTTACGAGACATTGAGTACAGCCATAGGTCCAATGTCGGCTATGATCTTGGAGAAAGACTCCGCTGTGCTTGGGTACCCGGGCGAGATGCCTCAGCCCCTAACCGCAAACCACCACGAGGTATGCAAATTCAAGGGGACCGACGACCCCAACTACGCAGCAGTCGTCGGTGCACTTCGGAGTGCCATTAGCGCTGCGATTGCGCAGACCCCTGATACTGGAACTGAAGAAGATCTGAAAACCATTAAAGAGGCCCTCGGGCTTTCTGGACCGCCGGAGGATGACATGGCCTTGGCAAGATCGGTGCGAAAGGAGGGAACATGCGAATACTTCCTGAACAGTCGCGAGTTCGTAACCTGGCGGAACGCTCAACGCCCAAGTTTGCTGTGGGCCCATACTTACCCAGGCAATGGGAAGTCGACCCTCTGCGCATTTACCGTCGATCGACTCCTAGAACAAGACGCCGTCTGCGTCTATTAATTCTTCAAGTTCGACCAGCGCGAGAAAGTCTCAGTTGGCAGCATGCTGCGATCCTTGGCCCTGCAGATGGCACTTGCCTTACCGACTATACGTCATGAGTTGGCAAAGCTGGTTCGGTCCAATATCAACTTCCTTAGGGCCGATACAGCCAGTCTTTGGAAGAGCCTATTCTTGTCTACAATTGCCAACTTAAGGATTGAAAGGGATATATTCTGGGTCATTGAAGGTCTTGACGAATCTGAATCGAGCAGAAAAGTAGTCGAACTCTTATCCGAAATAGGGAACTTTACTACAAATATCAGCGTACTCGTGTTCAGCCGCCCACACCCGACCATCAGCCAGGCTATTCTGCGAGCACGCAAGAGGATTGATATTACGGACGTGGATATCTCGAATAATCAGGGTGATGTTCGATTGGCTGTGCTGGAAGACATTGAGTATTTGCCTTCGGATGACGGCTTTAAGAGAGAGACCACCGAGGAAATCACAAGAAGATCTCAAGGCAATTTTCTTTGGGCAAGTCTAGTTGCGGGCCAGGTCGCGCATTGCCACCGGCAAGACCAAGTACGGAGAATACTCGAAACAACGCCCGACGGCATGGATAACCTCTATGACCGGATGCTTCTTGCGGTTTCCAGCCTCGAATCGCGCGAGGACCAAAGCCTTGCGCGTATATTTCTGTCATGGGCGATGTATGCAAGGACGCCTCTGACAGTCGAAGAACTATCCGAGATCTATCGTCGAGAGCTTGCCTCGCTCATTGAACTAAAGCACACGGTGTATCACGTTTGTGGCCAGTTTGTTGTTATTGACACCAACAACAAAGTGACTCTAGTGCACCAGTCGGCTCATGAGTATCTGAGGAAACACAGTGAGCTGCCATTCTCGCTAGACTCCAAGCAGACTCACGAAGATCTTCTTGGGAAATGCCTCGTAACGCTGTGCGACAAGGACTTGCGCAGAAAGCTGGCATCAATCAAGATCCCCCAATTCCTCCAATACGCGGCGACCTCATGGGCTTTCCATTTGGAGCATTGCTCGAACCAATCGGACCGTATATTGAATGGGCTGGTGCATTTCTTCAATGGCACATTCGTGTTGTCATGGATCCAGTACCTTGCTATGAGTGGCCACTTAGCTGGTTTACCTGTGGCGTCGCGGAAACTCATTGGCTACATCGCGAAGGTTCGGAAATGGGATTCCAATCGTCCACCGATGCTGCATCGGCTATCCGACTTGGCCCTGCTCGAGTCGTGGTCTATCGACCTACTGAAGATTACGGCGAAGTTTGGACGGAAGTTGTCGGAAGACCCCACCATGATTTTCAAGTGTATTCCTGCTTTGAGTCCGTCGTCTTCCGCGATCAATCAGAAATTTGGAAACAGCTCCTCGATGACACTTTCAGTCAATGGTGTAACGAACGAGGAATGGGACGACTGCCTTGTGCGAGTGCCCGGAAGTGGCGGTAAAGCACTGCGGCTTGCATCTTCTCCTCGCTTGCTGGCTGTCGCAGCGGAGACTCCCCGAGGCTCCTTTTCGCTGTGGGATTCGTCTCTATATCGGGAGCGTCAAACTTTCAACATCAAGCAACGAATCACGGAAATAGTTTTCAATAGCTCAGGGTCACTAGTGGCTTGTTGCGGTGCCAATCGCACCTTGATATGGAGAGTCGACAACTGTACAGTGGTAGCAGAGGCAAAAAACCCCTTCCGAGAGCGGGCCGTCGGCTTGAAATTTGACGACCACCAAACTCTATACATGGTCACTGATATCCGACATGTATACAGCCTCTCCGTTCATGACAGCGAGACCCCGGCGACATGGGTCAAGTTGAGCTCTGATCTCCTCGCAGAGAAGGACCTTGCACCAGGCGTGTGGCTTGGCACTCCGCAGTCTGTTTCTTTCAACAGCGATTGTACAGCCATCGCGATAGCCTACAGATCTTTCGCTCCAACCGTATGGGCCGTTGAACCACCAAGAGTAGTCGCTCGTCTAAGAACCCGAACCTCATCAAGTACAGGCCTTACCGAGTCCTATACTGGAGGCGAAGCAAGGGTTGTATGGCATCCCTCTGACACCCAAGTCCTCGGGATACATGGAGAGGCGTTCAAGTGGACGCCTTCCGACGATGTATATGAAGCTGCGAACGGTGACACTGGATCAATCCCCAATGCCATTGAGTGCAGCCCTAACGGGCTTGTCTTTATCACAGGCGACGCGGAGGGCACAATAAGAATCTACGAAGTATCTTCCATGGTACTGATCTATAAGCTATCATCCGAAGATGGTATAAATCGCATTTCTTTCAGTTCCGACAATCTCAGGTTCTATGACCTTCGCGGGTCTCATTGTAATGTCTGGGAACCAAACTGCCTGGCTAGAATAGCCGATGCTTCCACGGAGAAATTTGATGATGGGGCAAGCACCACCGATAGTTTTTGGTCGGATACAGATGACACGCGGAGCACTTCAATCTCCTTTCCAGCATCCGAGAGTTATACTCAAAGCAAGCCCCGGGTCATGGCCCTAGCCCATACGGCAAAAAACCAGCTTGTGGCCTTTTCGAACACTGATGGATCAATGGAGCTTTTCGAACAGCGTAACAACATGAGTTGCGAACTTGAAAAATCAGTCTTCGGTATCTTCGAGAAGTTGGAATGGAGCCCTCAAGGTCGTTATCTTGCGCAATCCCAGTCGTATGGAGCAGTGACAGTATTGAAGACCGACAATACTCCAGGATCTGAAGCAAGAGTTGGAACTGAGAAGGTTTATCACGAGGATAAATCTCCAGATGCCCGTGGAAACACACGACAACTGCTGTTTGCGCCTACAGAAGAGTTGCTACTTGTTTATGGCGAAACCGAAACTCAAGTTGTTGGAGTTTCTTTGGGCAAGATTGAAGCTACACGGCGAACTCCCTCAGATGAGTTTGCAGTATGGGCAAATCATCCCTCCTCGCCTCATCATCTAATATGCCTGACCATGAGCGCAGTGACTGTTTACAACTGGTCTCTGCAAGAGGAGCATATTGTGTTGATATCCATCCCTACTTCCTACCCGTGGCATAACTCGATTTCCGCAGATGAAATCTTGAGGAGTTATTGTCGGGGAAAGCTTCTTGTTCGGACGACCGATAAAGAGAAAAGCGGTCGTCGACGTGGATTCGCCGTGATTGCGACCGACGATATACCCATTCGAGACGATACAGAAATGCCCCAATCGAAGCAGATCATGCTGGTGCACGTCGCACAAGCTGTCAGGGACTCAATTGAGTATCCCGTGGGTCTCCTACACGACGGTCGTATCGTGTTCCTGGACGAGTCAATGTGGGTATGTACGGCGCTGCTGGATGACGTAAAGACAATGAGGAGGCATTTTTTCATCCCCTACGACTGGATTACAAGTGAAGGAGCCCTTTTGTGCCAGGTATCACTAGATGGGGGTTTTTACTGTCCATCTAAAGGCCGAGTTGGAGTTTTGAAGGGCAATTTAGTGTGAGCTTATGACTAGCCCAGGGCAGTCAGTACCTACATGAGCTTTAGAACCCAACAAATGCTGACTTGCCCCACCACTTCCCCCTCAAAGATCCGCTGCTAAGTGCTGTATGGGGTTGTTTCTGCCTTTTGAATGCCACCATCGCACGACTACCTCTTACATGACTGCCAACTTTGAATGCGAACAGCAAGTGCACTTCAACTTATCTTATCTTACTTTTACTTGTTTCTATAGGTAAGGTTATTAAATATGTAGCCTAATAGACTCGTGCATGACTTAAACTAGTTGCCACTGTGTGAAGAATCGCCCGTTCATCAACGAGAAATGCCGGTCTACATTCGAAGGCGCTCACTAGTTGAATTCATCTTGGTGCATGGTAACCACCCAGAGGTTCGCAGACAACCAGATCTCAAACAATGTATATACACCTACCTAAGTCGCCATTTAAGAGCTGAGTGCATATTCATTCCATTCTAAAGCGAACATTTATCAACAGTACCTACCTAAGCTTTCTTCATCTTTGCGTTTGAGTTATTGGACAGGAAATGCTGCGTTTGCTAACGACACGCTTATCCCTGGACCAATCTCGTTTGAACAGATATATTTTCCAGATGGATTCGGCAGCGAGCTGCAAATCAGATGAAAGTCACGAATCAATTGAGAGATCGGGCATGGCAGGTCGGCCTCCCGCAGCAACAACACGGGTGCCCCAGCTGCCAGCCTGGTTTGCTCAGTACGACATTAGGCATTTCCATTTCTGTTTATCGACGATATTGGGCATCAAACAAACAGAATATGAATTTGACAACGTTTTTGATAAGATGAAGGCCTGGACCCTGAATCCCTCCTTTGACGTAAACAACCTCCTACCTCCGTAATATTGTCTGTACTACACACCCAGTTCGCGGGGTTGCTCTGCAGGCTGCCTGGGGAACAACACAATATTGAAAACTTACCTACTCTACGTGCCTGCTGCCTGATTCTCTGGCCAATTTGTCTCTATTAGAAAGATATTGAGCCTCCACTTTATGTTTTTCGGTCGCATTATTTACATCAGTATCAACCCTTTGCAAACATTCTTGTCCATCGATCAGCAAGATGGAGGTCAAGCATATATCTGACGGAAGCCCATATGCCACATACTTCAAGCAACTCTTCGCAGCCGCAGAGCGTGTAGCCAGTCGGAAGGGGGATCTTGTAACGGACCATCCACCTGCCCAGCAGTTGGTCGCCGAATTCCTGTTCAAGTTGCAGATGAGCAGTATGCGGAAACTTGTCATGGGTGGACAGCATCAACTGTCTACAACCCAGGTCCCGGCACCGTACCCACCTTGCACTCGCACATTGCGCGACCTGAAGCCCGCGATGATATCTGACATGAAGCTGGAAACACATCACCGTGGTTTAAAGACCTTACTTCGGGTCTTGACACCGCCAGATAGGATGAATGCAGCCATGGCTCTAGTGGAGGACCAAGAGGGCACTGCAGTGTTGCTTCAGCTATACCATCTCCCCGAAGTGTCGGTGGTTCCGACCGAGCACATCCTGTATAAGGACCGCGTCTGTATCTTAAAAGAGCCATTCTTCAAGGGAACAACTGATGGTACCTACAGCCTCAGAGTTGACCACGTCAATGATGTTGTCTGGTTGGCCCCCGATAATGAGCACGTACCGGCGAAATGGCGACGAAAGCAACTAGCCGCGCCGAACGCAAGCCCGGAAGCACGCATGCAAGGAAACAGAGCTGTTCAGAACAATGACTGGGCTAAGGCAGAGAGCCTGTAAGCCCCCCTACCACCTTCAATTTCGTTGGCGCCAGTCAAATGAGACTAACTGTGTACTCTCAAGTTACTCGGGCGCCATCAACTCCGCAGCAACGCTTGAGGAGGCGAGGCTGGCCCATCTCAACCGGTCGCTGGCTAATTTCAACCTCGGTCGTTTTGAGACCGCATTGTCTGATGCCACGAAGGCTGTCCAGGATGAGATGCCTGAAAAGTCTGAGAAAGCGTTCTTCCGAGAAGCCAAGGCGCTCTACGGCCTCAAGCGTTATCGGGAGTGCATGCAGAAGCTTGTCGTCTTGGCTAAGGAGTTCCCCGACAATCAGGCCGTGAAGCCCGAGCTAGGTCGCGTTCAAGCCCGATTGCGAGAAGAGCTGAAGGGAGTGTATACATTCCGCCAAATGTACAAGGAGGCCACGGCTGGAATTCCCATCATTGACTGCGCAACCTTCGCTGGCCCTGTAGAGGTACGACCTTCTCCTGGTCGGGGACGGGGTCTGTTCACGACCGCTGCCGTCTCAGCAGGTGAATTATTGCTCTGCGAGAAAGCCTTTGGATACTGCTATGCTGGAGATGATCACCCGGATGGCAACAGCACCACCACCATACTGATGGATATGGAAACCCAGAATTACGCCGTTGGTGGCCAGGCCCATCTGCTTTCTCAGATTGTGCAAAAGCTGGTCCAGAACCCCGACTCCTCGAAGGGGTTTCTCGCCCTGCATCACGGGGCCTACCAAGCCGTTTCTGCTGACGAGGTTGATGGCCGACCAATAGTTGATTCGTAAGTAGGGAGTGACTTGTGATATTGAAGAGGAGAAGTCATAGGGCACTGACGTGGGCGCGATTCTAGATTTCTCGTGGTCAAGATCATCATGGCCAATGCCTTTGGCACACCCAGAACCAGCTATTCCAGCTTTAGATCCAATGTGTTGAAATCCGAGGGGAAGGTCGATTCGGCCACGACCTGCGGTATATGGATTTTGGCCTCTAGTCTCAACCATTCGTGTGTCGGAAACTGTCGCCGCAGCTTCATTGGCGATATGCAAATCATACGCGCAACACGTGACATGCCTACGGGTACGGAGCTGTTGTTTAGCTACAAACATGCTGAGCACTCGACCTCATTTGCCGAGACCCAGAAGAGCCTTCGCAACTGGGACTTCCAATGTGACTGCCAGCTCTGTCTAGCAAAGAAGGCCACGACAGACGATGCCCTGAAAAGACGCAAAGCACTATTGGCTCAGCTGAAGTATATCATGCGAACTTCAATTGACCCCAGATCAATTGACACCAAGCGCGCCCTGGCCGTCCTGGAGAAGATCGAAGCCACCTACGACACTCCGGTGAGAACCAACCCGACCGCTGCCGACCAGGACAGCGCGAGGCTCTCCACGGCCCAGATCACACCGCACCTCGAGCTTTGGGACCCCTACTTTGGCCTCGGGGGCCATCTGCTGAACATGGACAAGAAGGCTGAAGCTGTCATAGTGACAGTCAAGGGGTTCGAAGCATTGGGCTTCGTCATCACGGCGACCCCGCCGCCAGGTGGTGGTGGTAGCAAATTGAAAAAGAAGGCTAGCAACAACGCCTCTGACTCTGATTCTGATGCAGGCCAGCTCCTGGTCAAATCGTGGGGGATGATCGTAGATTACGTGGTTCCCGCATTCTTGACACTCTTCCGCGCGTACAAGGCTACGGCCCCGGAGCTTGCGCACAAGGCCCGCGAGTACGCCGCCATCGCCTACAGCATGCTGGTCGGTGAGAATGAGACAGTTTATGACGAGATCCCCGAGCTTCGCTAGAACATTGAGATCGGGTTTCCTGGGCGTGCATCTGACTACTCGAGCCAATGTAGTATGCCCGAAAATCATGGAGGTAGTCGTCGAATTGACAATCGGCCAATACCAACTTTCAGTGAACAACATGCGGGGGGTGAGACTGTCACTAAAATTGGAGCAATAGTTGGATTTAGTGGCTGCTTATTCTAAATCACCAACAGCGTAGCGATAATGTCACCCAGTAAAGTACTTACCTGCATGTTAAGGCAATGCGATAAATATACTCTAGGCATTGTTTCTTATCATCATGCTCTCGAGGAGCCTTTGTGTTCTATCTTAAAACCTGAAAACTGTGAAAGAATTTGCATTTGCTTCTCGCATATGTAGTTACGGAATGCCGGTAGGTGGGCATCCCGGGAGCTTATTCCAGCGTCACACACATGGGCCGATTCCAGTAGCACCCCAACTGAAATTCATTCCGAGCCCAAATCATCGCAATAGAAAGACACTTACATCTATACCCTCGCATCTGTCAAGGCTGCTGCTAAAGCCGCCCAATAGTTCCGTCGTACCGCTCGCCAATCAAGATGTCTACTTGGAGTAGATTGTAAAAGAAGTAACCTACGCTCACCGACTACAACTACACCGAGGCAAGTCAGATGAGGCTCTTCGCCCCCAACTACGCTAGAAAATACCGCGTAAGACATGGCACCCCCTTTACCTGGCGCGGCTGAAAGAAAAGAAAGGGAGCGTTGCATCGTCTTCGCTCTAATAGGCTCAAAACTCCGAGGTATGTAGTAGTGCTCCTACCACACCTTACAGGGCTGAAGTAAGCCCCTGCACACTTTATACTGTATAGCGAGACATGCAGGATGCCCTTTGGGATTGTCACCCCCCAGAAAGTTTCGAGGAACGCATGTTGTATTGAGGGATTATGTAGTGATGCAGTTGGCTCAAGTCAATGGCATGCGGCTGAATGCTGGTATCAGCCACCGGCCATGCCGTCACCAGGTAATCTTGATGGGCGGTGTTGGAAATAAATGGACGAGGAGCCAGGCTCATACTGTCCTACAACCTCTTAAGTTCAAGAGATCATACATTGTCAGTGATTCGTTTCTCACCAATTCGTCCAGTAACTACAATCTCGCCATGGCTACTCATGAATACCCCAGCAGAACAGAGGCTGATGATGACTTGGGTCATTTCCTCGGAACCCTCCAATTCAGTGACCGTCACGACTATTTCAAGGACCCCAACGCGCGTCAGGGTGCACATGAGCAGAGTGCCACGCAGGTCGCCCGCGACAGCCGGATTCGAGCCCTGGACAAGATTATCAAAGAGCTTGAACGAGCCGAGAGGATTAGAGAGATGATTGCCAATGAGTCGAGCGAAAGCCATCTAGTAACTTGTCTGAGAAAGAGCTGTGATGCCTGGAAGGGATCTGAGGAATATAAACTTGGCATCGGTAAACCGGACCAGAAAGGTGGATTGGTGAACGAATGGAGCAAGAGAGACAAGTTTGACACCAGCCCGAGTCTGGATTCTCTGAGAACCCTGCGCCACAGCCTTGAAGGAAACAGCCAGAGCCAATCTTCTTCTGATCGTGGTCTCAATCCTACCCCTCAAGGGCACTCGCGAGAGCTCCCCAAGCGAATACAGAGGCAGCGATCGTCCAGTCGAGTGCTACAGACACGGAAAAGTCTAAATACTTTACCCAAAACGAATGAAGCAAAAGAGATTGCCTACGATGCTGATGAAGACTTCAATAGCTACTTGATCCAGTACATCAAGTTTGACAACGTCGTCATGCCATGGCAGGTAGAGTCTCTCAACACCCGGATTGCCGGAACCTTTCCCGATCAGCGCCTGCCTGTGAGACAACTTCTGGGTGGAATCAATGTCGAACAACCAAGTGGAAGGCAGCAACGAGAGACTTCGGACCATCGAAACAAATCATACTTGCCCGCTAGCAATCTCCTGAATGATACTGGACAAATCCGGCCCATGGTCAGGTACTTCCACTTCCCAGCGAATAACATGGCAGTGAGTAGACATGAAATTTGTGTTACACTATCTGGGATTATGTGCTGACGGAACTCTATAACAGTGGGTCGAGGTAAGTTGCCTCCTGTATCATAAGTGCAGACCCTTTTCCAGTGACTGAACCTAAGCAGAGAGCCATTTCACTTTACTACAAGGATGATAGAGCCTCTATCTCTCAGGGAAGGAACACAAACTCGGAAGATACGCGAGAGTTCAAGGCTCGTACATTGCTGCGATCCGAGTACTGGCGCGGGCAACAGCAGGGTGACCGAGGAGCTCCAATACATGCTCGTCATATGCGACCTTTATGCGAGACAATATCACTGAGTACTATAGATGATCATTATTCACTGGGCTTTGCTAACATTGTTGCCAGCTACAGATGACGAAAATGTATCACACCCAAAGGACATCGTCCTCTTTGTAAGTATGGGCGAATGAAATACATATAGTAGCCGCTGATGTTTCATAGATGCCATACCTCCATTGGGAGACTGACAGAAAGCGACACACCTTTGCGAACTTCATTGATACTGTGTCAACCACCTATAAGGTCGAAACAACCAATCGAAAAGCGGATATTAGAGTGAACAACATCAAGAACAGGGAGGGCTTGGAAAAGCCTGCTCGATTCAATCAAAAGGCAACAGACCAGAGCCCTAGACCTTCCCGACCATGGACAGGAGCTTTAACCTCTGTAAGACAAATATTTACCGGGAAGCATCAAATCAAACCTACCCCAGGTTACCAGGGTAGTGCTCAACTTCCAGCTACGAGTATCAAGAATCTTGTTGATAACATGAATATCCTGAAGCTTCGGTTGGAAATTGATGAAAACCGTCGAGTCAAGTCACGAGAACCGGATGACAAGAACACGGAAAATAGATTGGGGCAATACCTACTAGACTCAGCACGACTTTATGAAGGTATTGCGAATTACAGAGACAAGAAGCTTCCTGACAAATACCTCCACGCCGACCCTCCTATTCACCCGCGACGCACATTGGTCAGTATATCATATTGTCTTCTCAATTTCTCAATTACGACCCTGATCCATACTCGTAGTATGTCAAGTCTGACCTGAACGTGTACAGGATCAAGCCTACTACTGGAGCCTTAACACAACACAAGGGCGTGACCGGGATCAGGTTGTGTATCGTGGTACAAGAGCAGCCGTTGAGAACTTACATCAATTCGATATAAGGAACCAAGTTTGGCCGAAGCATGAAGAGCAGAAGGATGCTTGGATATCACCTGACAGTCATGAAGACAATGCTCCCTGTCGGGCATGCCAGGACAATATCCGTAAGATTTCGAGATTGATCATGGTTGATCAGCTGTGGATGTGGGTGCTCGACGAACATACAATATTGACATTCTTCCCACGGCGGTATGGGGCAAACAAGAATGACGCCACAGGAGTACACAAGTCGATTCGTACGAAGCTTGACAAAGTCTCCAAAAGTCGACACCCTGAACAACAAATGGGGTCTGTGTGGGATCTTGCCCTCATCATTTTCGATGAATGCACCAACACCTTCTTCGACCGCACGAAGACACCGGATCGTCAACCGCAGATCATCGATGATTTCTCTGAAGCAATTGGAAATGTCGTGAGTATTTGTTGATAAAATGGTATTGAACGACTGTGACAGCTGACACCACGAAGACAAATAAACAGACGATTGCCTTTGACCGATTATGGGCCTGGACCGAACAGTGGAAGGCAAATAATTCGTTGAAAAGCAAGTCAAGAACGACTGACCTGCATGTAGCCCTTCTGGACATCAATCCCGAAGGCAAACTGCAACGCGAGATCAAGGATATCATAGAGGAGCTCGAAATCATGATTCACATCAACCGAATTCATAAGACGATTCTTAAGAGCTTTATCCATCAGGTAATTCGTATCATGGACCCGAATGGACACATGAAGAGCAGATTCTCCGGGTACAGAACCAACGACGAACATGTCGAGAGAACAGCCCCGACACCGAAAATCAGTGTGGGCGGCCGGACACCCAGTGGGTCGGCGAACAAAACAGACTACGATCGCTTCGAATCAAAAGGAGAAGAGGTCCTCATCAAAGTGACTTCAAGAATTGAAGAGTTGGAGGAGTTGAGAAGAAGCGCGCAATCCACATCCGACAGCGTAAGAACACACCACTGGCACCTCTGCAGGGAGGACAATGCTAAAAATCGTTTGACATTACAGATTAAAGACCTTCTGGCACTCAAACAACAACAGGCTAGCGTCGTACAGGCCTGGCAAGCCACCCAGCAAACCGAAGAAACCGTGGCCCAAGGACGGTCCATCATGATGTTCACAGTCGTGACGATTGTGTTTGCGCCGTTGTCGTTCATGACCAGTGTGTTTGGCATGAATGCATACGAGTTCAGTCCGAGCCAGAACAACGTGAAGATTATCGACCAACTCAAGTTTATATGTAAGAGTTACCAAGTTATTTTCTTTTGGCTACACACTTAATGGGAGGAGAATTTGCTAACAGCCAGGGTCCCGCAGTGCCTGTATCGGCTGCTACAATTCTTCTCGTCCTGTTCCTTGCCTTCAGCCCGTATGTGAGAGCGATTCTCAAGGCATTATACTACCGCATCAGCTCCATACTGTTCGCAATGCATCTCTGGGGTGGCCACTCCGCATACAAGCTCTGGTACGCGAACAACAACTGGAGGGGCGAAGTACAGATCGACAAAGCCCACGCTTATGCGCATAAGAAGAAAGAGGCCGCCCGAGCCGAGATATCGAGGAAGCGTTGGGAGAATAGTCTGCAGGAACTGAGCGCGCAAAACGAGGAGAAGAGTAGCAGCGAGCCGGGCGACCAAGGTGGTGACGGTAGCCACGGTAATGGCACTGCTGTGAGTGGTGCTCAGGCCCACACTAGCCAGCAGGAAGACCGCGGAAATACTTCAACCAGCAATGGCGCAGCTGTACCCACGCCTGCTGCTATGAATGTCGCGCGCCAAAGTGGCAACGGTGTGACGGAAGGCCAGGATAGGATGGGACATAAGTTCTGGCGGCATTGGTTTAGGGGGCCCAAAGGACAAGAACAATCGTCTTCGGTGTGAAAGAGAGGCATGTGATGTTCCACAAAGGTAAATTGACTTTTGCCAATTTCTATTGCAACCATTTTACTTGCATTCTTACTAGTTTTAAATCTTTCTGTTATAGAAATCATTAGGGAATGGTACGACTATATAAAAATCAAGGTTATAACACAGGAGGTCCAGGGGATAATTCACTGTACAGAACTTGGTATAGTAAGATACGCCGGCGTTATAAGGTGCATATAAATCGAATTTGAGGCTATGTAGAAGGAAAGGATATAGCCCGGGTAGAGAGGTATTACAGGTTAAACGTGAAGATGGCCTAGGAAAATTGGCGAATGATTATCGGGACTGGAACACTGATCAATCCGATAACCAGGAGATTACGTGGTGAATACTATGGTGGAGGCCGAGAGAAGCAAGAACAGAAACCTCACAGTCCTTGAATAGGCAGTTTGGTCATATCGGGAGCTATCCTTGCTATTAGTATTCTCGAAAGCTACCTATTACAAAGATATGAACCACCTAACGTCTTAGATAACAGTAGTCTCGGTTTTAATCGCTTGTTGTATCCGTCTTTCCCAATGCTCCGATGGTTGCTCAGGCCAGAAACGCCCCCCCTCTATTCGACCAGGTACTGATCCCTACTATTGTGTAGTTGCCAGGGGCCAGATACACAGGCCGAAGTATCAGTAGTCGCTGCCTACCAATCAGCGCGTAGACGACGTACCCAGACGCCCAATTCTCATCGTCCATGTACGCTGGGAGACTGGTCGGTCTCGAGCCGTCCCACATCGATAAGGAGCATCTGTACTCTTCGCCAGACCAACTCACATGCGTCACAGGCTGTCGCCAAACCCAAGCAGGCACCAACGAAACCTTCAACCGCAAATAGCCTGATCTGACGTTGCCAAAGACATTGTGTTTTCTGGTCTCGACCTCGGCAGCTAGCACTTCGCAGTCGTACGCGAAATCCCCGTCTCCGAGTTCGTCATCCACATCCTCTGGGAGCTCGTAGCCGATGCCCACGACCAGGAGGGGCAACGATAAGCAGTTGTCTTGGCACCCGGACCGCGCCGCGCCCAAAGCAGGCCGCTGACGAGTGACTTGCGCCAGAGTCCAGCCACGTAGTCGTCTTCGCAGTTGACCTGGATCGCTTCCGCGAGAGCGCTGATGGCGATCAGCTTCTTTTTTTTCGATTCTTGCCAAGTAGCCCCGGTAGAAGTAAAAAACTTATAAAGAGCAGGTTACTTTAAAACATATAAATTTAAGAAAAGGTATAATACTTTATATTATTAAAATTTTTAAAAGTAAAGTTATTTTAAAAAGTATATATTTAAAGTATAACTCCTTTAATCGATAAAAGTTTAATAATAACCTCTGAAGATTATATAAACTTTCTTTAACCCTTTCTTTAATTATAATAATATATTAACTTATATATAAAGGATTTTACTCGCTTCTTCTCTTATTTATAATTGTCTCCTTATTTATTATAATTATAATTATATAATTATATATTTATTTATTATCTAAGGCGATAATATATCTTACTTATTATATTTATTTATTATATTAATAAAGATCTTTTAAATTAATTAACATTATATATATTATAATATATAAATACTAGTTATAGTATTAAGATCTTTTAACTAGTTGCATATTTTATTGCCTGTTGTCCATTGTCCGTCTTGTCGTCCTTTCAGCTGTAACTCACTGCATCTATTCATCACTTCCATCCACGCCGACATGCTCCCTTCGCAGGGATACGATGACGGGCCCTTGTTGCGGAATCTTGTTGCATCCCATGGCTTGCTACGCATGCGCCGGTTGCTGGTGCTTTATTTTTCAGCTAATGCGCTGCCCTTTGTACTCTCGTCGTACGTCCGCCTGTTCTTCATCCAACTATCCTCCCTAATAAATGGAATAACAGCTGATGGAACCAGTCGAAAATACACCAATATCCAGAGTACATGAAAATGCTATTATTTAAGAAAGGGTACAATCTAATCTCCCTATCTATCGGATAACAGCAGATATATCAAAACCTTCATCAGTGCTCATATACATAAAAGCCTCTATTTCGGAAGACCGATTAAGATCAGCATGTCTAGGATGGCGTTATCAAGGACAATGTACGATAGAATGAAAGGAGCCTAGGGAGTGAGAGTTACATGCATACTGTCTGAGCCCAAACCGCCGTGCCTGTAGATACGTGGTATGACTTCAAAGAGCATTCAAGCGCCAAATGTTGCGCGCACTCACGGAATCTAACATGAAACAACTCGCCCAGCTTAATGTGTTAAATTTTGGCGATAAACATGCGTTGGGCCAGAAGTGCTCGAATCTTCGCGACCTGCTTCCTCCGCATAGGATTATATATTCCAATACCCTGTTTCTTCTTCCCCTCACTGGCTAATCCAGATGCGTTGAGTCGTTCTTGGAGAAAATTTTCGTGACGGCGATCATATCTTGTTTGCCTAACCCCCTCTGAACGGCTTCCTTATATAGTTCGCTACATCGCTCAATCATAGGTGATCGTGTTCCAGTGATTTGCGATGCGGACTTGATAAGCTGCGTAGAGTTGTAGCAATCCTGAACGCTGCCCTGTGGTGACCAATCCCCCTTGAGTATCTTGGCAACTTTGATCTTGGAATAGTCTGAGGCTAACGGCCCTTCATCAAGAACTCGACCGAAAGTCGCGATGTCGAGTCCTTGAGCTTCAGCAAGGTTCATAGCTTCGGCAAGCCCCGCGGTCATGATAGTCAGATAAGTATTAGTGGCGTACTTCATCTGAAGGCCTGCGCCAATTGGACCGCAGTAAACAGTAGTCTTGGTCAAAGGTTCGGTGAACGGCTTCACGTATTCAGCTACTCCAGCTTCACCGGCCATTAAACCAATCAGTTGTCCCTGCTCAGCCGGAATACGGCTCCCGCTTACGGGCATCTCTATGAAGCTTCCGCCACACTCGTGAACCTGCGCAGCAATGTAATGGCTGAAATCGACAGGTACTGAACTCGTATTGACAATGGTTCGCCCGCGAAGACTGCGCCTCATATCTTCATCGAATATGGATTGAATAGCAGGTGCATCAAAGAGCATCATGAAAGTGATACTGCAGTGTCGCACGACTTCAGAAGGCTTCTGCGCGATGTGGCAGCCTGTAGCTTGCAGAGACGGGTACTTTGATGGAGATCGGTTCCAAACCGCGACAGGAAACCGTTTCGAAAGGTTTAAAGCCATGGGCGTACCCATGATTCCAAGTCCAAGGAAGCCAATCCTCATGCTGCTGGCTAAGCTAGCTTTGTTTATATGTTGCGCGAAAAGTTGGGATGAGAATCACTAGGGAGAAGAAATAAGAAGGTTGATTAGTAAAGGGGACGAAACCAACTCCCAGAGAACACAAGATAAGAAGAATGCTGTGCTCGAAATCCGAATCACAAGCTGGTTCAACTACAGCGGGAAAATCCAAGGAGAGTCTGCACGCAAAGTTCTAATGGCTGGTTACGTCAATCGTGTCTATGTCTATGGCTCACAATACCCGTGCCACGCCCCCATTTCTTGAGACTCGCCATGTTTCACCAACTGAAGTTGGTGCTGACCAATTACATGACTATATCTTAGTATATGGTATCATGAGCAAGTACCCAAGAATTTCGACAGACAGTAGAGCGGCAACCCGACCGCGCCTAGCCCAGCTCCACGATAAACGCTACACCGACCGCTGCAACGATGCAGGTGCCCGGCCAACGAACACAAGACACCCCGACCACGGCGCAATGGATGCATTGCTGCAGAGAGCTGTACGTTGGAACAGCCGGGTGGCGGCTAGGAGGCTCTTGACGCCGATTATGACGACACAGGCACGACAATGCCCTCCCAGATTGGCCAGATTGGGAGAAAACGGTGCAAAGCTGTCACAGCTAGGCCGTACAAGAGGATATGTAGAGAATGCGGCGAGGCGCGCATGAGTACAAGACCTCTTACAAACGGCGGCTAAGTATGTGAAGCTGACTCACACTACTACTTCGCTACTAAACTGGAAAGGACTATTAATAAAGGTTCGTTAAAATATAATAATTATACTTAAGTAATATATTGTTTATATAGATAATATTCCTTAAATAAGGCGATTTAAGGGTAGGGTTATATATAAAGGTAAAGTTAATAAATAAAGTATATTTATTAAATATAAATAATGATATGTTATTTACCTTTATTAATAAATAATTTAAATAACTTTATAAATATAAATAAGCTTTTCTCTATTTCTATATTATACTCTTATATTAATTATTTTATTAAATTAAAATTACAAAATAATATAAATAATTAGTCTTATTAATATATTATTACTATCTCGGTAGCCTCCGCTTAAGCATTATTATTTAAGCCTCGGCTTATTTCTTCCCGTCTTATCCCGTCCTGTCTCATCCCGTCCCGTCTCATCCCGTCCCGTCTCATCCCGTCCCGTCTCATCCCGTCCCGTCTCATCCCGTCCCGTCTCATCCCGTTTCGCTATGTCGTGTCATGTCTCACCCTGTACTGCCGCCATGTCTCCGCATCTCGTGCCCCGAGAATAGGATTTCTCACACAGGTTTAAAACAATGACGTCCACGGTGGTCATTACCTTATCTGCATGATTGAGACCGCGAGAGTTGTATCTCTAATAGTTTATAACGTTTTCACTCACGCGTCGCAGGGGGACCGGGTAATATACTATGTTTCTACTTAATATAGGCGAAGCAAGTTATCTTTATATACTATAAGCTTAAAATACGGTTGTGTAATACTAATTTGTATTAATCTGATTAGTTGCTATCTCTATGCACTTACGTGCCGTTTCAGAAACATATGGTTACAGCCTGCAACTCTAAGGAATCATCTAGACTGATCTGAATGTAAGGGAGCCTAATTCATTTCCGCAGCCATGTCCATCAAAGTTGGGCATTTGTATATGCTAGCCACTGTAAGCTTGATCGAGGCGTCTCGTGCCGCTGCGGCCAAGAGCATAGCTTGGAACGAGTTCCCGCCCAAACCAAAGAAGCTGTCGTTTGCGCCGATGGATGCCATAGGGATCGACAACACATCCGCCCATAACTGTCTGAGCCTTTTCACGCGCGGAACGTCCACTTCGAGGGCACCTACCCGCTCCTTGGCCGCCCCTGGTTGGATAATCGGGAGAGACTGCTGTGCTGGCGCCTGTGGTGTCTTGTGGGAGGCTCCTAGGGCCCCTACGGTCTGCTCGGGATTGCCGACTATGCTCTCAATGGCGCCCGCGAAGAGGTCGTTGATATCCGACGCGAAGGAAGCGCTGACTTGCGAGTCATGGTACCAGATTCTTGTCCAGACGCTATTTCCCTCGAAGACGACCACCAGTACAATAGGGAACTAATCGCATTGTTAGAAATTTCAAGGCTTCAGGCAGCAAGTAAGGAAGACAAAGGCTGGGGCGACATTACCTCGGACGGATTGTCTTCGCTCATCAGGGGCTCCAACTTTAGCAGTTCCTGCTCGCCATCAGGGAAATAGGCGCTGGGGTTGTATCCCACGATGGTCATGGCTGTGTTGAAAAGCGGCTTCCTGCCAAAACCAAGAGCGTCTCCGACCATCCCTAGTGGCGCTCCTCCGTACTCTTGAGCCTGCAACGAGTCACCACGTGCGCGGCGTAGGAGGGCGGTCAAGGGTGTTTCGGACGTGAGATCGAAACGGCAGATCAGCATTCCCACAAACAGGCCCAGCGCGTCTGATCCACCGTCAAAGGATGCGCCCTCGGACTGTAGGCAGCCAAAGGCCGAGGACTCCATGCCGGTGCATTGCCACAATACAAGGCTCCAGGCCACCTGAACCAAGTTGGCCATCGTTATGCCCTGCTCGCGGCAGAACGACTGCATGGCGGTGGTATCCCGTTTGGGAATGCTAAAATAAGACTTCGTAGTGGTATCCGCGTCGCGTATCTGGAGGGTGGGAAGAAGGCACGGCCGCAGTCCAGCAATGTATGATGTCCAGTAGTCTACGGCAGCCTCCATTCTTTGGTACACCACGGCCATGTACTTGGAGGCATCTAGGCCTCGGTTGATGCACGCGGGATCTCTGTACGCGTCGGCGAGCTTCCGAGAAATCAATCGTAGGGACCTGCCGTCCACCAAGGCATGGTTCATGTAGAGTGTTGCGTAAACGACACGCTGGGACACCTTGACGAGATGCAGATGAACCTGCGGTTGTGATGTGGCGAATATAGGCGGCCTAAACGCCTCCACGATCTCTTTATCTCCCCAACCCTCCGTCCCGTCCGAAACGCAAGATACGGTCGGGACAACGTTTTTCAGTATGACTTGTTGGAACGCGCTCTCTTTGCTTAATCTGCAAGTAGTGAAGACCGTTCTTAGGACTGGCTCCGACCCGCACACCACAGTCCAGGCCTTCTGCAATTTTTCGGTGTCCACATGGTTGCTTTGGCCAGTGGGGGTCAGCTTGAGTGTGAAATCTTCCCAATATTCCCCACCGCGCCCTGTGAGCTGCATGAAGAGAATGCCTTCCTGAATGGGCGTCACAGGAAGCACACATTCGACATTGCCAGGATTGATCCCGATTGACGCCAGGTGGCCGTCGATGTCCTCGAAGGCTGGTATCGCGGCAGGCGAACGATCTTGACCAGCAGCCTCATCAGGGCCCTCCGCGGTGGGCTCCCGCAGCCATTCGCTGGATCGACCCGCCTCGGCGAGATTTTCGCTTCGGAGCAGATCCAGGACGGATATAGCCAGTCCGCGGGCGCGACAGCCCGTCCTCACTTGCATGGCAACGATAGAATCGCCCCCAAGCCTGACGAAGTTGCTTTCACGTCCGATCTGGTCTTCCGACAGACCCAAGACATCCGCCCAGCTTGCTCTCAAAACAAGCTCGATGGCGGATTCGGGTGTTGTGAGACTCTCGCTTCTGGTTACGGGAGCACTTCGTAATGCCAGTTGCACCGTGTCCTCTTGGCTGAGCCATTTGACGATTGCCTGTCTGTCAATCTTAGACGAGGCGGTTTGGGGGAGCTTTTCAACTGCCAGATACGAGGTTGGCACCATGTACGACGGCAATCTGGACACCAGATGCTCTCGGATCTGAACAAGATGCTTGTCGGCCTTGAGCTGATTCTCAGACCCAAATGACAGAAGAGCGGTTTCATTAGGTAAGTCGGGATCCTCGAGGCTGAGGACGGTGACCAATTGTTTGTCGTTGCTCTTCCCTGTTGTTATGACTGTCGCAAATGCAGCCCGGACGAGGCGATGCGAGCAGACCGACCGTTCTACCTCTTCGAGCTCAAACCGCTGACCAAAGAGTTTAACCTGGCTGTCGATTCTGCCGATGTAGAGAATGCTTCCATCAGGCAAAAGCCTGCCTAGCACACCCGTTCGAAACATGCGTCCACTTTCGTTCCGATTTAGCTCTGGAGCCCATCGAGGCCGGCGGATCATGGTAGACATGGTTTTCTCTTGGTTGTCAAGGTAACAACGCGCCACAGAGGGACCATCGACGAGCACCTCGCCCATGGCCCCGATAGGCATCAACTTGTCCGTGTCTCTTTCATCGACGATCCACAGCCCACAGCCAACGGGAGTACCAATGGCCTCGGGCCACTGGGAATCGGCAGAGATTTCCGCTATAGAGCTCACCACTGCCGTTTCGCTCTGCCCCCAGGCGTTGAAAAGTCGCACCTGGCTCGACCATGTCCTGACTGATTCTGGGTCGATCGGCTCGCCCCCGGAGATTAGTGAGCGGAGACTTGGTATTTGCTCCGGCAACAAAAGCTTTATGACGGTAGGAGTTAATAGAGCACACCCAACATTCTTTCCGTCTATAAACCGAGCGAGGCTAGACAATCGCTCTTCTTCAGACGCTATGCAAACAGTGCCCCCATGGAGTAAGGTGCCAATCGACTCGACGAGGCTAGCTCCCCAGACATAGCTCGCGAACTGGAGCATGCGCAAGTCCTGTGTCCAGCCAAGCCGCTGGCCGAAAGAAGTGAGTGAGATGAATAGATTCCGATGCTCTAGAATGACGCCTTTTGGAGCCCCCGTACTGCCGCTGGTGAACAAAATGTACGCAGCTTGTGAAGGGGGGGCCGGGTTTGGGAGTGGGCCAGGCCGAAAGGAGGCAGTGGTAAGGGTCCGGTCGACTGGCAGGACATCGGCAGATATCCCTACTAAAGACTTCATCAACGCTGGGGATGCCAAGAGTAATTTGGCGTTGCATCGGGAAACTTGAGCCTCCTTCTGGACCAGCGGATAAGCAGGATCGATGGGTACACAAACACCGCCAGCTTTGAGGACAGCTAGTTGTGACACGATGGCCCAGACCGACTTCTCCAGCACAAGTGCGACCGCCGCTTCATTGGCAACCCCCCTGTCCCGGAGCTCATGGGCTAGGGCCCAGGAGTTGCGGCTCAGCTCTTCGTATGTCATGACACCGTCGGGGCCATCCAACGCTATTGCAGCGGGCTGCTGCCTTGCCACGTGGTCTATGTGGTCATGAAGGCAGACGACCATGGCCTCGTCTGGCATCTGCTCGTTCCATCTCTTCATGGCCTGGAAGTCATGGCCGTTGAGCATGCCGAGCTCGCCCGTCTTGGTATCCAGTGGAGACTGCATGATGGTGCATAGTATATGCTCGAATTGATGCAAAATGTTATCCATTTGCTTTTCACATATAACAGATAGATCGTGGAATACCTCAACAGAGATGCTGTCGCTCTCGATAAAGCAAACGAGAGTAAGACAGTACGCCCCGTGCGGCTCAAATTCCGCATCGACCTCGAAAAGTCCCGGGTATGAAGGTTCTTCGATTGGCGAACGAACATTGAGCATGGTGTTGAATCTGGAAGCTGCGAGAGCGGCGCCGCTGACAGATCGGATCCCCTGTAGACCGTATTGCAACGCCGGGCTTTTGGTGACCTCTCGACGCTCCCGTGTTCGCTCCTTGATAAGGTCGCGCAAGGTGCTCGTCGTTTGGGCCAAGTTGACTTGGACGGGGAAGGGCACGATCATCGGACCCATGGTGGACTGGAGGGTGCCACGGGCACAATTACGACCTGACAGGATGTAGCCGAATGAGACGCTATCTGCTCCCGTGTACGAGGCTATGGTCAATGCCAACGCCACCTCGATATACGAGGGCACGTGCGTAAGGGAAACACCATACGTCGAAGGAGTGATGGCAAGAGGTCTCTTGAAGTTAGCTTTGGCGTCCGCGTAATACCCAGGCTTCGTCAATGGGAAGGCTACAGGTTCCCCTGTAAACCGGGATGCCCAGAATCCACGCGCCATAGCCTCGTCGATAGATAAACAATGTTCGACGAAGGGTTTGTAGCTTCCTCTCTGTTTCATTGCATCCCCATGATAAGCGAGGGCAATATCCTCAAAGAGGGCTTCCTGTGTCGGCCAATCGCTGAGTGCATGGTGCAGCTTCAAGATGAGCTTGTCTCGCAGCATTCTCACCATAAACAGTGGCGCTCCGGGCGACATTGGAGTATCCTTGATGATGCGAAGGGCCTGCTCCAGATCCATGGAAGAGCGTTCTACGCGGATCGTCGACTTCATGACAACTTGAACAGGACCAAGTTGACAATGGACAATGCGCGTCCGGAGAATGGGGTGTGCGGCTATGGCCTCGCTTATTGCAGCACAAAGACGGTCTGCGTCGACGCCAGGCGCCAGCGAAAACACGCCGGTGTTATCGTACGAGGACTCATTTGGATGAGCCAGCAGCCCAACCTGAATCGGCGTACAGGAGTAGACGTCCTCGATCTCACTCACTTCAACATGACAGAGGCCACCGATCTCGCCCAACACGGCTTGGTCTAAGTGGTGGAACTCTATCATGCTGGATGAGGCCATGGCGTTGGGAATCATCGGTGGTATCAGCAGCGAAGAGTCAAGTGCTGAAGTCAGGTAAGGGATTGAAACGATGTGTACAAGCTCTGTATCACTGCCAGAGCAACAGATAAAGCAGCATTCGTGATCTGCCCATCTAAGCAAGCAGAACCACAGAAACCCATGTTTTAACATCGCTGGAATGATGTATCGCGGAGCGAGTACCACACCGCTAGTTAAGGTTATTAACCTAGTTTTGGGCATTCCGTGGGCGTCAGTACACGAGCCGAAGCGAAACATCCGGTGAGACCCCATAGTTGATGTGGACAAGAACTTGTGAGCGTTGATTCGTAGAATGAGCAGGCGGCGGTCAGCTTGCGGGACGGCTCAAGCCGTTACACAGCAGGCGGCGGTCAGCTTGCGGGACGGCTCAAGCCGTTACACAGCAGGTGGCGATCAGCTTGCGGGACGGCTCAAGCCGACACGACATTCTGCATTACATGCGTCTCGGGCCGTTGACCAAATCAAGATACGCAGATAAGGTAAGTGTGGACGAAAAGCAGGGTTAACACATCTATCTCTTTTTTATGAGTGGCTACAGTTGTCACTTCGCATTTGCTTCACCAATAATCCGAAACAGTGACTATGCAATGACGCATACAAGGCAATTCCGTCCCACATTCAGGGTGAGGCCCCGGCCTAGACCACATGTGCGACGGAATCGGGGCGGTCAAGCCAAACATCGCTCTGGATAATCTTAAAACCCATGGAGTGTACATCTGCTTACTGCGATCTTTCAGTCGCATAAACACGTGTTAAAAGGCCTTGGCAACAGCTTTGACAAAGCCATCATTTCTCGAGTTGCACAGCAACGATCGATACCTTTATTCCTCATCAGACTCTATCACGCAAGAACATGGAACAGCCTCCGTTGGCCATCGTTGGTTATGCCTATCGGGCTCCTGGAGTTGGCCGCAAGGGGCTTTGGGAATTCCTGAAGGAAGCCAAGTCAGCCTGGTCCCCAATCCCTCCAGAGCGCTTCAAGCAAGATGCATTCTATCACCCGGACCCGGAAAAGTGTGGCTCCTTCACCTCCAAGGGAGGGCACTTCCTACCCGACGACATCTATGCCTTTGACGCCGCATTCTTCAACCTCAAGGCTGATGAGGCCCGGGTCGTCGACCCGCAGCACCGTCTTCTCCTCGAGTGTGCTTTTGAAGCAGCAGAGAGCGCGGGCTTGACGCTCTCCGATCTCTGGCGTCAAAACATCGCTGTCTTCTCCGCCCACGACTCTTCCGAGTATACTACGGGTATCTTGGAAGACACTGCAACCACCAACAAGTATGCCGGCATTGGCATACCCCCGGCCATGGTTGCCAACCGCCTATCTTACTTCTTCGGTCTTACAGGACCTAGCGTCGCGTTAGACGCCGCCTGTGCTGGCAGTAGCTATGCGTTGCACCAGGCCTGTCAAAGTATCTGGGCCGGAAACTGCTCGGCAGCATTTGTGGGGGGCTCGTCGTTGTTGATCAGGCCCGAGATATGGACTTTGTTGGACTCACTAGGGTAACCAACCACCTTCACCCCCATCTCTTTCCTCTTCCCTTGTCGTTGTTTGTAGATGGAGACGCGATCTGAAACTTGTTGCAGTGCCTTGTCGCCTGATGGCAAAAGTTATTCTTACGATGCCAAGGCCAACGGATTCGGAAGAGGCGAAGGAGGCGCCTGCCTTATCATCAAGCCCCTGTCAGACGCCCTGGCTGCGGGCGATCCTGTGCGCGCCATACTTCGTAACATCTCAGCTGCTCATACCGGAAGAACACCGGGGATCAGCCTTCCATCCCAATCTTCACAGGAAGAACTCCTTCTCAGGGTCCATCGTGAAATTGGATTAGACCCAAATGATACCACTTTCATAGAGGTAATACAGTGTTCCCCAGAGCAAATATTGATCATCGACTGGCGCACCTGAAGCTGATTTTATTACTACTCAGGGTCACGGAACAGGCACCATTGCCGGGTTAGCTATAGCATTTCCCTTCCCCTCCCCCTCCCCCTTAAGACAAGCCCTCAGTGATGGCTAATACAGTTTTCAGTGACTCTATCGATGGAAATGCCATCGCGGTTGTGGCAGCGAGCCAACGAACATCGGGCACGCCACTGCACATAGGCTCCCTTAAGTCCAATTTTGGGTAAATTCATCCCCACCAAAGGATTTGTGATATTCCAATACTGACCATCAAGAATAGTCACCTTGAGGGTTCCAGTGGAGTTCTCTCCACTATCAAAGCAGTCATGATGCTCGAACACGGAATGCTGCTCCCGAATGCCAACTTTGAGACATTGAACCCCAAAATTGAGCATGCCGACAAACTTAGGGTAGGCCAAATGGTGACATGGCTGTTCGGTTCGTCTGGATGCTGACCACGGTGAGCAGGTTTTGACCAAGGCTATCAGCTGGCCACCTGGAAGCCCGAGACGGGTCTGCGTCACGAACTATGGTTGGTCGAAGTTTCTCTGTTCCTCTGTCCCGCCTTTGGCTTCATGTCCACACTAACTGGTTCCAGGCATGGGTGGAAGTATAGCAGCCACGTTGCTCGACGAGGCCCCAACAAGGGCGTTGTCCTGCTTGGATAGCATTCCATGCCAGAACGGACACACAAACGGCAATGGCCACACAGAGTGTGATGCTAAAAGCACATCTCGAACCGACACAAGTCCACAGGCCCTCGGAAAGTTGGAAAGGCTCTACGTCTTCTCGGCGAAATCTGCTGCCAGTCTTCAGTCCTACTGTCCCGTTTTCGCCGACTATTTGAGCAAGGTACCAGAGTCCGCCGAACTTGCCGACAACCTCTGCTACACCTTGAGTGAAAAGCGTACTCTGTTTAACCATCGTGCAGCCGTCATAGCTGGGTCTTTCTCTTCGTTGAGGGACCAGCTTATGGACACGTCTGCCGTGGCGAAGGGTACGTCAATCAAGAGCCCGGCAGTGGCTTTTGTCTTCACGGGACAAGGCGCACAGTACTTCCAAATGGCAGCCGGCCTGGAGCGCTACGAGGTGTTCGGCAGAGCTATAGCGGAGGCAGAGACGCTTCTGAAGGGATTTGGCTCCCCATGGTCCTTGACAGAGGAGCTCAGCAAGCCTTGCGACATGTCGCGCATCGATGACCCCCAGATCAGCCAGCCTGCTTGTACGGCCGTACAGCTTGCCTTGGTGGCATTGCTCCGGTCGTGGGGTATTTCGCCGAGAGCGGTGGTAGGGCATTCAAGCGGCGAGATTGCGGCGGCATACGCAGCTGGGCTACTTTCCTTCGAGGCTGCCGTGGGCATCTCCTACTACCGCGGCGTGGCAGTGTCCCGACTTGTTCAAGACGCATCCAGCAACGGCGCCATGCTGGCCCTTGGGGTTGGTGCGACAGAAGCAACCCAGCTCATCAAGGGCTGCGGAGGATATGCCGTCATTGCAGCCTACAACAGCCCCGAGAGTGTGACTCTTTCGGGCGATTCCGACGCCATCGCAGCCATCGAAGAGGAAGCCAAGCGACAGGGCCTGTTCGTTCGAAAGTTGAAGGTCAATGTTGCATACCACTCAGCCCACATGAGAAAAGCCGCCGATTCGTATGTGGCCACCATAGAGCCCTTGTGTGTCAGCATGGGACAGGAGCTCGACCATGAACCGAAGACCCAGCCAATCTTCTTTTCCAGCGTCACGGGAAAGAGGGAGACTACGACCCCTACCACGGCCCCGTACTGGGTGAAAAACCTTGTCAGCCCGGTCCTCTACATGCAGGCCCTGGGTGCGCTGACTGGACCGGGTGCAATTGACGACCAACTAGTTACGTCCCGGGTGCTCGTCGAGGTGGGACCCCATGCCGCCTTGAAGAGCCCCACGATGCAAACGGCGGGAGCAGCCGCCGCCGCGCCTGGCCAAACGCCGCCCGTGTATCTCCCTTCGCTATTGCGAGGGGCGGACGCGACTTCGTCGATGCTGCAGCTCGCGACCAAGCTATTCGTTTCCGGCGCAAGCATCAAGATTGGGGAGGTGAACGGGATCCGGGGATCGTCGCGTGTGGTTACGGGCCTGCCGCCCTATGAGTGGATGAAAGCGACGCGTCACTTCCTCCAGTCTCGGATCACTACCCAGAAGCTTCACCACGCGACTGCGTACAACTGTCTGCTTGGACGAAAGAGCCCTAGCGAAGGAAATGTGCATACCTTCCGGAACGTATTCAGTACAAATGACATGCCTTGGGTCCAGGATCACGAGGTCGATGGACAAGTACTTTTCCCGTTCACGGGATTCTCAGCGTTGGCAACCGAAGCATTCAAGACCGTCTTCCCTGGGGATCTTCAGACCATCTTGATTCAAGAAATTCATGTCACAAAGAGCTTACGGGTCCAAGATGAGCAGATGGTTGATATGACTACCAACATCAGACCGGCCAGAGAAGGAACCAGCACTAGCTCCCAGACTACCTGGGAATTCGAGATATCGACATGGACAGATGCTCAAGGCTGGACTGTCCACGCATTCGGTCGCATCAAAGGCGATGACAGCGATGCGCTCCTGTCGAGCCCGAGCGTACGAGCTGCACACAAGGTCCTGAAAGATACGTCCTTGATTGAGCGAGATGTGTCGAAGGAGTATGCGGAGCTTGAGCAGGCTGGGATTCGGTACGGCCCGGACTTTGCTAGAATGGTCCAGCTCAGATCTAGCTCACGTGCTTCTGTTCACACGATTAGCATTCGCGACTGGAGCCAGGAAGACTCGGCCAAAGAATCGCCGGTTACGACGGATCCACCAACACTAGATGCGATACTGCACTGTTTCAGTATCCTCCAGGGAGCTTCCGGGGCTCGGGCGATGTATGTGCCCACCCAGATCCGGCGATGGCACATCTCCAACAGGATCCCTGCGGGTCCAAAGGGCAAACTCCATGTCGTCACGCAGTTGGTTGACTGCGAGCCGAAGACGGGTACCATGCATCTGAACATTGTCGTCTTCGACATGTCTGGCAGAGTTCCAAAGCCAGTTATCGATGCTGATACAATTACCTTCAAAGCCATCTCCAAGCCAAGGAACCAAGACATGGCGAGAGATCTACCAGTCACGTACGATACGATCTATGTCCCCGCGGTGGACCTCGTAGACACCATGGTGCCCTCATCCATGGTTGAGAGCAGTGTAGCCCTCAGTTCCGAGGACCAGGAGCGGGAGACGCGCTATCGACAGACTGTCTACGACGTGGTGCACCACTTCCTTTGCAAGATGCTCAAGGAAACTAAGAATGATGACAAGCGAGACTTGCCACCCCATTTACGGGAGTTTTATGAGTGGGCCCGCGAATGCGTAAGGCAATTTCCTTTACATAGCAAGGCTTTTGACCTTGATGCGTACCTTTCCCAGAAGGATCAGCAAAACGCCATGGATCAAATGATTTGCGCAGTCGGCCTACGGCTTACCGACATCATGCGCGGCAAGCTTCAACCCCTCGAGCTCATGCTAGCCGACGGCTTGCTCTCCCGCAGCTACGAACAAGATACAGAGTCCGTACGGATGAATAAGGGGTTGGCCACCTACGTGCAACACTTGGCCCAATGCAACCCCGATCTGAAAATCCTGGAGATTGGCGGTGGCACTGCCAGCGCCGCTGTCCCAATCCTCAAAGCTATACAGAAGGCCACCGAGGGGACGACATCCAACTTCCAGTACATGTTCACGGACATATCTTCCGGCTTCTTTGAAGACGCCGAGAAAAAACTGAAGGAGTGGTCAGAGAGTGGCAGGATCTCCTACAAGAAACTCGACATCGGGAAGGACCCGGCCGCACAAGGTTTCAAGCTCCACTCCTATGACCTGGTCGTTGCGGCGAATGTGCTGCATGCGACTCCCAACATCGACGTAACGTTGCAGAACGCCCGGTCTCTGCTCAAAGATGGCGGAAAGCTGGCTTTGCTCGAGCTGACCCAAAGCATCATCCCCGCCACGTTGCCCTTCGCCTTACTGCCAGGCTGGTGGCTCTTCGAGGACAGTCGACGCTCGCCCAACGGGCCCCTTCTCTCCGCCGCCGGCTGGGAAGGCGCCCTCAAGTCCAACGGTTTCACTGGCGTCGATGGGCGTGTGGCCGACCGCCCCGGACAGTCGGATGAAAACTACGCCGTGATGTGGTCCACGGCAGTCGCAACAGCAGGCGGATCGGTTGCGCAAGGGGCCAAGTTTGCTGTTTTGACAGATGGAGTGACCAAAGGCACCTTGGGCTTCTGTCGGGCTTTGGAACGGGCGGTAGAATCTGACCTAGGCGTCCCATGCACATCTCGGACCTTGGCCCAGGTGTCCCCAGACGAACAGACGTTCTGTATCATCCTCGACAACCCTAGGCAAAGCATTTTCAAATCACTGTCGGCAGAAAACTTCGACGGTATCAAGGACGTAATGCTAAGGTCTCGGGGGGGTGCTTTGGGTTTCGCCCGAAGAGGCCGAGCCCGAAGCCTCGTTGGTCAAAGGCTTCCTGCGGGGTCTCCGCATCGAGGACGGTTCCAAGTGCCTGCTGCTTTTCGAAAACGTCCCCTACAACGAGCTGGACATCGGGTCGATCCTCCGCGTGGCCCAGCGCATGCTGAGCCCGAACCCGGAAGTGCGTCGTGACCAAGAGTTCGCCGTAATAGACGGCCTGATCCGGGTGCCCCGTCTTTGGGTGCAGCCCGCCGCCGCGGACGCCTTTGCCGCGGACGCCGGCATCATCGTCAAGCAGGAACAGAGGCTGGGCGACGTCGGCATCGGCCTGCAAATGACGGTCGAGTCCGTCGGCGACCCTGATTCCATTTACATGTGCTGCACGGACACCCTGGCGGCGGCGCCGACCGGGCAACAAGTCGTTGTGCGTGTGGAAGCGGCGGGCGTCAATTTCCGAGACCTCTTGTTCGTTCTCGGCTCCCTGCCCTTTGAGCCCCCCGGTATGGAAGGCGCCGGGGTCATCGTCGGCGTGGGCCCCCAGGTGGAGGATTTGAAAGTCGGTGATCGCGTGCTGTACCAAGTCGACGATGGCGGATGGAGCACCTTCGTCAAAGCGGATGCCGGACGCGTACACAAGCTGCCCGACGGCTTGGACGCGGCCGATGCCGCGGGGATGCCTGTCGTGCACTGCACGGCCATCGTGAGTCTCATCGAAGTCGGCCGGCTGCGGAAGGGCGAGTCCGTTCTCATCCACGCCGCCTCGGGGGGCGTGGGCCAATCCTGCATCATGCTCGCTCAGCACATCGGAGCCCGCATCTTCTGCACCGCGGGGACGCAGGAGAAGCGGGACTTTATCAAGCGCAAATTCGGCATTCCCCCAAGTCAGATATTTTCCAGCCGCACGTCCGCCTTCCGGAACTCCGTCATGCTAGCTACTGACGGTCGCGGCGTCGATGTTGTCGTGAACTCGCTGAGCGGCCACCTGCTGCAACAAAGCTGGGAGCTGATTGCAGACAACGGCAGGTTTATCGAACTGGGCAAGATGGACTTCGCACAAAACAACTACTTGCCCATGGGCTTGTTTGCGAAGAACGTCACTTTCTGTGGCTTGAACATGTGGAAGAGATGGAATACCGTACCCGGATCGACCAAAGCGGACCTGAAGATGATGCTGCAGCTGCTAAAGGAAGGGGCCATTGAACCGATACGGCCCCTCACGAAACTGCCCATCACAAAGGCCGCAGCCGGTTTGCGGAAGCTACAGTCTGGGCAGAGCGTTGGCAAGATTGTCCTCACTGTGGAAGCCGACGATGTAGTCTTGGCAGAGCGGCCGTCCACGTTGTCGTCCCCGTCCGGAAGGTTGCTACGTCCGGACAGAACCTATGTCATCTCGGGGGGGCACTGGCGGGCTCGGGCGGTCGCTGGCTACCTGGATGGTCGAACAGGGCGCCAAGAACATCGTTCTGTTGGGCCGCAGTGGGTCGTCGAGCTCAGAGGTAGCCCGCTTACTGGAGCACTACAAGGGCACCAGCGTCTGCTTGCGAGCCCTCGCCTGCGATGTGGCCTCTCACAAAGACGTTATGCACGCTTCCCAAGCCATTGCAGACTTGCCTCGTGTGGCTGGTGTGGTCCATGGCGCACTATACTTGAGAGTAAGTGCATAACCTGACCTTGATAGAATCTCCCCTTTTTACTCCTACCGTCATGTCGATATGAAACAGGTTCAATGCTGACTCGAACACTTTCTCTTAGGATGCCTTTCTCATGAACTCCACCTTCGACCATTGGCAAGAGACTACAGGGCCCAAGATCCGTGGAGCATGGCTTTTGCATGAGACATTTGATGAGTTGGACTTCTTTGTCTCCTTGTCTTCTGTTGATGGTATTGTTGGCCATCATGGCCAATCCATTTACAGCGCCACATGTGTAAGTCGTTGGTCCCGTACAACTATCAACATCAGCAACCCAGAAGAAGTGCCATTGCTCTAGATACTGACATACCCTCCCCTCTCCAACAGACATTCCTCGATGCATTTGCTCAGCACCGCCTCCGGCTCGGCATGCCTGCGGTGACCATCAGCCTGCCCGCCGTCGAAGGCGCCGGCTACGCGCATGATCGGAACCTGAACGAGTTGCTGAACGAGACCATCGGCCTCAAGCTACGGGAGGATCAGGTGCACACCCTACTAAAGGCAGCCATACTTGGCCCTTCCTCTGGCCTCGTCTACGATGGCCGGATCGTGACCGCGGTGAGTAGCCGCGCCGAGGGTGCCGAGTTGCCCTATGATGGCTACAGATTCCTGTCGGCGTTGCGTCCGCTGAAGCGTGATGTTGGTGAAGTCGTGGGCGGCAACGGCCAGGGATCAGGGAGCAAAGCCCAGGGCGACTGGAAGGACGGGAGCCCCGAGGGCCTCATGAGCGCGTTGACGAACAAGGTTGCGACGATTACCATGATGGATGTCGAAGAGGTGACTCCTGAACGAGAGCTGGATGACTATGGACTTGACAGTCTCATCTCGGTCGAATTGCGCAATTGGATTAAGCGTGAGTCCGGCGTGGACTTGCCGCTTAATGCCATTGTGGAGGCGGAGAACCTGCAAGCTCTGGCCGACGATATTTTGTCGAGGATGAAAGATTGAGTACGCTCGTAGTTTAGTGTCCAGCCGCCGATCGGGTTTTGGTCATCTTCACTTGTAGGTAGCATCGTGCAGACATTCACGTTGCACTGGACTCCTCGCTCGACAGAGGCGGGTGATGACGTATATTCGGAGGTCATTGCTATTAAACGTCTAGTTAGATCTTGATAGAACACATTTTTTATGAGATATGTTGACCCACCTCAGTCGTGTTCATCCAGTCAGTCGCCACTGTAATGTACGTCGGGCCGGCCCGGCTCGGGCGGACACTGAGATGGGCGGGGTCCGGCGCCTGGGATATGGTATGCTACCAATTAGATGCCAGGGCTATGTACTCTGGGGGAATGTCTTGTCACGGGCTTTGGGGCTGAAAAGATGGCGACAATCAAGTTTGCCGTTATGAAGGGGTCATTTCGGTGGCTTTGGCTGGCCCGCATTCCGTCGGTTCCTGTGTAGCCAGGCCAAGATGGGCGCTTAGTTGGTTTCCCTGTACACTTAAATGGAAATTGAACTGGAGTTAGATTTGGTGGTAGCAGCTAGAGGGGCAGTTATATGCACGCCACAGAGTAGCTATATTAAATAATATTTTTCGCGCTTAATTTTAGATTTTTAAAGAGACTCCGTTACGTCTCTATATTATTAATTCGAGATTCTTTATACCTACCTATTATCTTAATTAATATTTAATATAAAATTAAATTAAGCCTTTCGACATTTCTATAATTAGATAGCCTCTTTTAAGAATAAACGATATATTTCTAATTATATAAAATATATATACTTTAAGCGTTAAATTAACGTAGGATTAATTAAGAAATATATAACCGAACCGTATAATATAGTCTATAAATGAAATAATTATATAAACGAATTAATTACTTTTTAATACTTTATATAAAAAAGTATAAATTAATTCCGTTATAATATATTTAATATATTAAAATTAATCGGAATCCTTATTTTTAAATATATTTATATCGTTTTAATAAATACGCGTATTATACCCGGGCTCCCCGTAGATTCTATAATATCGCGGGCGCGTTTTAAGCCTTCTTATACGATTATTATTTTAACGCGATTTATTTTATAATTATTTATTAACGTTTCTTTAAAATTATAAATCTTCTTTAATTTATATATAAAATAATCCTTTATCCTATAACCGTTTTTTTTTATATAATAACGTTAATTAAATATCTTATTTACCTTTCGTAATATAATTACCTTACCCTTTAATAAAGCGAGTTAATATATTATTTATATTATACCTTTTACGATTTAATTAAATTTAATAAAAATTAATATTAAAAAGCTATTTTAATATCGTGTAATTCGATTTTTAATATATTCGGTTTAGGATTAAGCTTTAATTACGTTATTTAAAGTCTTTAATTCTTAAGGTATAGGTAGGCCGGAAAAGGTCGCCGGCGGCGTCGGTATATATAGCTTTATATTTAATTATAAAATAATAAATTCCGGATTATATAATATAAATTTTATCTTTCGGAAACTTCTTTAAATATTTAAAATAATAAAAGTCGTTTAAAACGTTTTTAAAAACGTTAATAAAAAGTCCTTTTTTAAAATATAAATAATATACGTTCGTATAAAACCTTTAATTTCTTTCTTATATAACCTTTTTAATATATAAAAATAATTAATATTAAAAGGTTAAAGCTTATATAACGAATAAAAAGGTATATAAAATATAATAATCGAATTCTTTTTATAATAAAACTCGAAAGTTATTAAATAATAACTTTTATAATTATTTAAGATTAATAAATAATAAATACCTTTTTTATAAAACTTTATATATTTATTAAAATATTAAATTTAATTTTCGCCTCTTTCGTTTATAATTTAATTGTTTTTAATAATTACGATTACCTAATCCTTCGGTAATAGGTTATTTTTATATTAAGAAGAGAGGTATGTTTTTTTAATAAATATAATATATAGAGGGATAGCGTAAATAGATAATTTAATATTTTAAATAATTATAATTTATTCCCGGTTCCCTTATTATATTATTTTAAACCTTTTATATCGATTAAAAGTAATAACGATTATTTTAAATAAAATTTAATTTATAAGAAAACCGGTTTTATTAAAATTATAAATATTTTTTTTTTAAATCCTATATTTATAAATTATATTCTATATAAGGATAAATTATATATAATATATATCGGGATTTTTATAAAGGACTTTTTAATAATCGATTCTTCGATTAAAATGTATTTAAAGGTTTAATTATTATTATATAAAGTTAAAAGCTTAATTAATACCGACGTATCCCGCGTCGCGTTAATAAAGTAATCGATTCGCTATATCTTTAACGTTATTTATCCGAAGAAGAAATAATCGCGAATTTAATTTAATTATATATTATATAATTATATCTTTTTTAGAATCTATTAATTTCCGAGAATTAATAGATATTTCGCGTTTCGTAAGAATATCGAATTATCGGTTACGAAAGGTCGTATAAGGGACTTCGTATGTTTAAGTTATACGTCGGAGACTTAATTTTAAATTATTTTTAAACGCTTAAAGCGTTAGAATTAATTACCCTTTTTCCTAAATATTAATTATAATAAATAATAAAGGAATTAAATTATAAAAGTTATTCGTACGAAATTTAATAAAAGTAATTAATTCGTTTATATAGTTATTTCGCTTATAGGCTACGTTAATTATTATACTTTTAATAATAATTAAAGATCTCTTCGATATTTATATTATCAATTACGTTAAATAAACTTTATATTAAATCCTTAAAGGAATTATATTAATAATTAATAGGACTTTAAAATTAGAAGGTTTTTATTATTATATATAAAGTACTTCTCGATTATTTTACCTTATAATAAAAAGTCGATAATTTAAAAGTAATATTATATTCCAATAAATTACTTTTTATAAAATATATATAAAAAGAATTCTTATAAGAATATTATTATTTTTAATTAAAACTTAAAGATAATTAATATAATATTATAAATAATTATATTTAACCCAAATTCCTTTAAAGAATATAATTTTAAGATTATAAATATAAATATTCTTTAAAAGAATATAGGATATAAAGAGGATTTAAATCTATTATTAATAATTTTCTTAAAACGGGAACTCTTTCGAAAAATTCCTATTTACAAAGGTATAACCCTTTAAGAAAAGGAAATCTTTATTTATTTATTAAATAAAGATAATAAATTCAAAGAATTCATAAAAATCGATATTAAATATATATTTTAAATAATAGCTTAAATTCTAATTAAAATAAATAACTTTAAAATAAATAAAAATAGCGAAAATAATCTTAAATATATTTTAAATAAAATTATTAATAACTTAAGAAAATATAAGAAGGACTATTTATTAAAAAGAAAGCTTAAAACCTTAAAATTCTACAACCTCAAGGAAATTCCCTTTAAATTTAACGAATAAAAACTACTCCTATTCTTTAAATTAAACCTCTTAAAAAAAGTATAAAAATAAATATTTTAGGAATTCTTAAAAGTAAACAGGTTAACTATAATTAATATAAAGATAATATTCCTTAAATTAAACGTATTCCGGAAATAATTAAAGAGAATAATAAAAACCTTAAAACTTTAAAATATTTAACGTTTTTAATAAGAAAAGATAAATTTTAAAAACCCCTTTATATAAGAAGTATAAAGAAAGGTAGTTTCCTTAAAAGAAAATAAAAATATAAGTAATTTAATTATCCCGAACGAGCCTAAAATAGGTTAGGAATACCCGCCCTTTTATATCGTAATTATTAAAATGTAAACAAATATAAAAGTTATTATTAAAAAGGACTTTTATATAATAATTAAATATTATAAAAAGAAAGCTATTTATTTTAAAAATTTTAAAAATATAAAGGAATCTTTAAAATTAAAGTTTTAATCTTTAAAATATAAACTTAAGCCTTTAAGAAATAAGAATTAAAGAATTAAATCTTATAAGAATATATAAATATTTAATTATAAATTATCCGGGAAACGGGAAGTTTTAATAACGATATTTCCCCCTTTATTTAAAAATATCCCGGATAATTTTAAGGATAAGGAATTAAAAGTCGAGGAAGTTAGAATAAAAAAGCGGATATTTAAAAAAGATAACGATTTAAAGGAAAATAACGATTTAAAGGATAACGATTTAAAGGAATATAAATAAAAAGAATTAATTAAAACCTTTATTAAGAAGAACGTAAAAAAAGCTAGGAAATTACGAAAAATAGCGGCTAATTAAAATATTTTAATCGAATTATTTAAAATATAAAGAAAAATAAATTTCTTAAATAAATATTTCGATTACGGATATATTATAAAATTAATAAAGGAAAGTAAAGGAAAAGTAAAATTACGGAAATTATATTTAAAATATAAATACCTATCTTTATAAAAAGGAGAGTTTAAAAATAGGTTAAAGAATTATAAATATCGTAAATTTATTAAAAATAACGTAAAGGATTTAATTAAAAAATTAAAGGAATATAATAAAATATTTATAAAATATTTTAATAAGTTTAAGAAATTTAAAAGCTTTAAATAAAAGAAGAAAGCTAATTCTATTAAAAACGAGAAACCTTTATCGATTAAAGATAAAAAGTTAAAAGAATTATTTAAATATTATAATAAATAATTTTAAAAAGATCTATTTAATAAAAAATCCCTTTTAAAGTTATACTTTTTAATTAATTAATAAATAAAATAAAGAAATATTTTATTAATTAATACATTATTAATATATCCTTATATATTAAGTTTATAAAAAAATTAAAAGAGATCCGGGACGCCGTTAAAGTATATAAATAGGATAATTAAATATATATATTCGATAAATTTCTTAAACTTTCCGTTTTAAAAATCTATTATATAATTAAAGATATAAAGAAAGGTATTAAATTCCTTCCGGAATTATTAAAGACGTTATTAAAATAGATTGGTCTATTATATCTTTTAATTCTTAAAAAGAAATATATTATTCTTATATATTAAAAGAAACGATTTAATAAAGAAAATATCCAATATAATAAAATGAAGTATTTAAAAAATAAAGATTTATTACTTAAAAGAGCGTTTAAAAAATTATAAATAAAGCTTTTAAATATAAAACTTTAGATTAAAAAAGTTAAAGTATAAGAATAAAATCTTAAGGAAATTATAAATAATAAAAAGGACTTTAAATTTAAACTTTAAAAAGAATATTCCCTTTTTAAAGATAGAACGAAAATTCTATAAGAAATTTTAAAAACTTTAAGAGGTAATATAATTTATAAACGAAATAACTATATAAACGAATTAATTACTTTTTAATATTTTATATAAAAAAGTATAAATTAATTCTATTATAATATATTTAATATATTAAAATTAATCGGAATCCTTATCTTTAAATATATTTATATTATTTTAATAAGTACGTATATTATACCTGGGCTCCCCGTAGATTTTATAACGCTGTAAGCGCGTTTTAAGCTTTTTTATATAATTATTATTCCGGCGTAATTTATTTTATAATTATTTATTAACGTTTCTTTAAAATTATAAATTTTCTTTAATTTATATATAAAATAATCCTTTATCCTATAACCGTTTCTTTTTTATACGACGGCACCGGTTAAATATTTTATTTACTTTTTATAATACGGTTATTTTACTTTTTAATAAAGTAAACCGGTATATTACCTATATCGTACCTTTCGTAATTTAATTAAATTTAATAAAAGTTAATATTAAAGAGTTATTTTAATATCGCGCGATTTAATTTTTAATATATTCGGTTTAAAATTAAGTTTTAATTATATTATTTAAGGTCTTTAATTCTTAAAGTATAAATAAGTTAGAAAAGGTCGCCGGCGGCGTTAATATATATAACTTTATATTTAATTATAAAATAATAAATTCCGGATTATATAATATAAATCCTATCTTTTAAAAACCTTTTTAAATATTTAAAATAATAAAAGTCGTTTAAAACGCTTTTAAAAACGTTAATAAAAAATCCTCCTTTAAAATATAAATAATATATACCTATATAAAACCCTTAATTTCTTTCCTATATAACTTTTTTAATATATAAAAATAACCGATATTAAAAAGTTAAAGTTTATATAATAAATAAAAAAGTATATAAAGTATAATAATTAAATTCTTTTTATAATAAAGCTTAAAAGTTATTAAATAATAATTTTTATAATTATTTAAAATTAATAAATAATAAATACCTTTTTTATAAAATTTTATATATTTATCGAAATACCGAATTTAATCTTTACCTCTTTTATTTATAATTTAACCGTTTTTAATAATTATAATTACTTAATCCTTTAATAATAAATTATTTTCGTATTAAGAAGAGAAATATATTTTTCCGATAAATATAATATATAGAGGGATAACGTAACTAGACGATCCGATATTTTAAATAATTATAACCTATTCCCGGTTCCTTTATTATACTATCTTAAGCTTTCCGCGTTAATTAGAAATAATAATAACTATTTCGGATAAAATTTAATTTATAAAAAAACTGGTTTTATTGAAATTATAAATATCCTCCTTTTAAATCCTATATTTATAAATTATATTTTATATAAAAGTAAATTATATATAATATATATCGGGATTTTTATAAAGGACTTTTTAATAATCGATTTTTCGATTAAAACGTATCCGGAGGTTTAATTACCGTCGTACGAAGTTAGAAACTTAATTAATACCGACGCGTCCCGTATTATATTAACGGAATAATCGATTCGTTATATCTTTAACGTTATTTATTTAAAGAGGAAATAACTGCGAATTTAATTCGATTATATATTATACGATTATATTTTTTTCGGAATCCGTTAATTTCCGAAAATTAATTAATATTTTACGTTTTATAAAAATACCGAGCTATCGGTTATAAAAGGTTATATAAAGAACTTTATATGTTCGGGTTATATATTAGAGACTTAATTTTAGGTTATTCTTAAGTATTTAAAGTATTAGAATTATTTACCCTTCTTTCTAAATATTAATTATAATAGGTAATAAAGGAATTAAGTTATAAAAGTTATTCGTACGAAATTTAGCGAAAGTGGTTAATTCGTTTATATAATTATTTCGCTTATAAGCTACGTTAGCGTAATTAAAAACCCGAAACATTTAAAAATTATAATTTAAATTCTTAATAATAAATAGCTAGGAATTAATAACTTTAAAATATTAAAAATAATTAAGGATTTAAGAAATTATAAAATTTAAATTAAAGAAAAATAAAGAAAATAAATTAAAGAATTTAAGATTTTTAAAGCCCGGATTAATATATTATAAAAGAAAGTCGAGGATATAGAAATTAAATATTAAAAGATTATTAAGAAATAAGAAATTAAGATTAAAAATTTTAAGGAACTTTTAATAAATATAAGAAAGAAATATATAAAAATTCGAAAATAAAATATTATTAATATTTAAAAAGATTTAAAAAAGGATTAAACTATAATATTAAGAATATAAGATATTTATAACCTAAATATTATTTTAACGAACGCCCTTTATAATTTTAATAACGCTTATTAAGAACTTACCGATACTTTTTAAAAATTAGGTTAAATTACTTAAATTCTTAATAATACCTTTAAGGAATTAAACGATATTTTTCGGGAAATAACTAACGCGTATTAAAAAGTTAATAATATTCCTCGATAATTATACAAAAGCCTTTAGGAATTTACGGATCTATTATATTTAATTTAATAAGAAATTATAGGATTAAATAATAAAGGAGAATTTAATTTTAACGAGATTTAAATCCTTTATTTATAATAATATTTAAATATTCTATTAAAGTTAAAAAGTATTTTTAATTAAAGAAACGTTTAAAAGGAAAGGAATAGTATAATAAAGGAGATAGAATGTTAAATAATATTTAAATTAGGTTAATTTAGGAAATTTACGGATATTAATAAATTCGCGCTATATAGGAATAAGGAAGGGCCTTTCTTTAATAAAGTACGGGTATAAATTATTAAAGCGGATTAATAATAAAAGGAAAACGGAAAATTCGTTTAAAAAGATAACGGATATAGATATATAATTTTATAATTTAGAACGCGGGGGCGTTCTTTATTAATAGGTAATTAGCTAAAGGGGTAATTATATATACGCTATAAAGTAGCTATATTAAATAATATTTTTCGCGCTTAATTTTAGATTTTTAAAAAGACTCCGTTACGTCTCTATATTATTAATTCGAGATTCTTTGTACCTACCTACTGTCTTAGCTGTAGCCCCTGTATGCAGGTCAGCCTAAACTACCCCAAGTCTCCATATGAGGGCAATTGCCGGGAGCACAATACCCATTTGTACCGGAACGGATCGGCACCCGTCAAGAGGATCCCAGGCAGAATGACGAGGATTCGAAGCTTGAGTTACCAACCCCACTGCCCCGGAGGTGCGACAGCGCAAGTACGAAAAGGGGCTGGTATCAGCAATCAGGCAGTGCAAGTAGAAGTTGCGGCCTTTGAAGAATGAATGTCCTTTACCTCTCCTTCGCGTCAATTGTATGAATTGCATGCCAGCACGCCGATTACTTCGATACAGATACCGATGAACTTTGAGGTCACAGCTGAACCAGACCCTCCCCGAGGTTTTATTAGGTCGCTGTACGATTCGCGCACAGACCACAAGACCACTAAGAACCAAAACACCCACCACATTCATCTCCTTCCTTTATCGGGGCAGTCAACATGAAGTATCAAACTTATACAGTTCCCATTTGGCGGTGTCATCAAATGGAACCCGCTTTGTATTCTGGAACATGAATGCGCATCCGTTCCGCTGCATTTGTTTTGGTTGTTGTGGGAGGATTTTAGATGCACCTCCTGAACATGGGGGAAGATCTATTTTGGCCCTAAAGTTCAGCTCCTGCAAGCCACCGGCAGCTGAACGCATCCAAAGAGGCATCGCGCAAATCACGGGCGTGTCGGTCGTGACATGCTAGCCCGAACGTTCCCTTGTTCTGGGCAATGGAAAGAAAAGGAAAGCCAGGGCTATCGTATTGACCGAGTGTTCTTCCATGGCTGGGGAAGACATCAGCCGCAATCGGCAACTCGATCAAGCGACCTGGATTGCTACCAAAGGAACCAAAGCCAGGCAACTTCTCCTGGGCTTCTCCCTCCACCTTATTGCTCACGAAACGCCGGCTATGGTTGATCATATGTGCTTAATCTCCATGGTTTCCGACGGTGTTCTGTGGCTTTCTTTTAGTGGCAACACCCACTGCGCTTCCCATTTGCTGCTTGCCTGTGAAGGAGGATTCCCACCCATGCCAATTGTCTGATTGTCGTTTGGATTTCTTGAGCGATCTTAAGTACATCATTCCTACCTCTGTTTCCAAGACGCAACATACGGCCAAAATACTGGTGAGGCGATATACATTCCTTCGCGGTCCCTCTACCGGGCCCTGAATAGCACGGCGCTTGGTTCCCGGGCCACAACGCTCGACCGAGATCCGTATCGTCGGCCCCCGCACATAAAAGAGAAGATAACCAGCTAGCTCCCCTAATCCACTCTGCTTTCATATCGGGGCATACGTGATGTCGGCCCTCCCTGAAGGTTGGGAATGGGATTACGATGGCACACGATGGCTATACCGGTACAAGCCTACGGGGCTCGTACAGTACCATTTTCCGAAGCCCGGCGACGAGTTCCCCGAATACGTGGGTTTCGGAGTTGACTCCTTTAACCTGGAACCGGAGGAGCGCCTGGCCAGCGATATGCAGATGAAGCGACGGGATACTCAGAGCGGAACCCAGGGCGGCGACGTCGCGTCCCACTCGAGTCAGCGCAAAAAGAAACAAGCGGCTGAGATCGACGAGATTGGTGCAACAGGCTATTTCGATCCCGAGGGGTTTATGTACTTGGGACCGGGAGGCTATGGCGATATGAATACATCTTCCGAAGAAGAGAAGGACCATGGGCCGACGGAGATGGAGAATACGTCAACGGACAGGAAAGGGTCTTCAATTGCGACGCAAGCTGAAGGCCAAGAATCCCTTCATTTGGTATCCCAAACATCGGGCGGATTCGGTGATGCTCTTGGCCCAGACTCTGCAGTCTCATCACACATAGCGCCGAACCAGTTTTTCGCAGAGCTGGCGACTCAAGATACTCAGAAGTGCGCTGATGAGTTGGCACCAATTGAGCTTGACGCAGGACAGTCTTTCACCAGGCCTGCCTTGGCTGAGCTGTCTTCAGAGGGCCCAAGTGGTTCACCTACAGAGAAAAGTTCAACAAGCGCCATCACAAGAAAATGTTCCTCGCCATCAGCTCATGTACAGCCAATAGATGCACATACGCAGGTGTATGCCTCTTTTTCCTTTCGGCCATCGGATAAAGACAATGCCTCAGGTCACTCGCCAAGCAATTCGTCAGTAACGAAGTCAGGGAACGCGCAATACAACCCCGTCACATCATCCGCCCAAGAAAGCGCACCGTTCCAAGCATGGAAACCCGGGAGTAAACCCGACACAGGTGAAACCCCGAAGCCTAAGCGATCTTCACTGACGCTTTCGGGGAGCTCCCTAATGGAGTTCCAGAATCGCGAGCTCGGCCACCTTGATCAAAGGAGGTATTCATTCCCAGCAAAAGTTCCAACTTCGGCGATCAACAGACACCCAACGGTTTTGACACCGTCGGCTGTTCCAAGAAATTTTTCTCGTGAAAGGCCTTGCTCCACACCCAAATTGCCTCTTTCCCCTATCCCATCGGTTCTTCGACCCGCAACTCGCTCGGAAAGCCCATTGGGCCACAATCAACATGATAATACCCTATCCAGTTCGAACCCCGACATAAGTCCCTTGAGGGACACGGATCTCACTCACTGTCCTTCGGTACTCAAGCCAGCAAAGTCGCGGCCCAGTCGTCCTCATGCATCAACCATTTCAGGAACTCTTACTTCTGTGCCTGGTCTTAAGCCTGCTGGGCAATCATTCTCACCGCTGAAGTCTGGTGGCATGCATCATGCGCCCGCGCATGATCATCGCGATGATGAAGGCGAGCCCCTTCGAATGCCTGACTTCCCGAACTATGACGACCGCCCGCTGCCTCACCGTGTCAACACCATGCCAGACCAATTGCCATCTCAGTCTCATACCCCCTCACCCAAGGGATCTGGGCTCGGGCCTGGCTTCTACGTCTTCCATGAGATCAAACCGGGCAAAGATCCTTTAGAATCAGAGACGATCCAGGCTACAGAAGCCCAAGAGCTATCGGCTACAGAGCGGCCTGTTGAATTATCGTCGGATCCAGTCGTTTTGACTGACACCAGCGTGGCACAGGCTACCCCAGAGCACGACCAACAACCGCAAGTCACGTCTGAATATGAAGATTCATTGGAGAATACGACGGCACAGGGGGTTCCTGGTCAACCTAGCAGTAACTCTGCCACATCGAGTCAACCCCAAACCTCTTCATCTTCCCATGCCAATCAAACAGACCATACTACAACTCAATCGGCAGCTTCGAAGCCTCCTAAACCATTTGCCGCCACTTCGAGCCAAGGACCGACAACGGTTGCAGCGAATCAGGGATCAAACTCACCAAATTCTACCATTGGGAGTGTCGTACAGTCAAATCAGTCGGCTCAGAACAATCATGCAGACACGACCAATCACGCACATTCGGCCAGCAATGGGGTTCTATCAAGCTCTGCTGCATTTGATTTAATACATAGCTTCGCAACTCTACCGCAGAAGCCTGAAATGCCCAGTTCTCAACCATCGAATGCGGCAACCCAACACCAGATACAGTCGGAGTCACAGTTTCCTCTGTCCACACCAGGAGATGGGTCTGGAAATGAAATTGAAGTCCCTTTGCCGATCCATGCGGCACCTCAGGGTCAAGGTACGATCCAGGGGTTACATAGTACTACGCCTCCATCCAACCTTCCCTCGCAAGTCAGACCACAGCAGGTATATGCGCAATCACAATCGGTCATGAACATGGAACGGCCACCAACAACAAGCCAGGAGAAGCCAACCCAAAGTCATCCGACACAGCAGGTACAACGACCACCCCACAGTCCTCAGAAGCCAACTGTGACGGGTAATCCCAGCGGCTTGCCACACCAGGGGCATAACTCATCTCCTGTCCAACAGCCCGCTGTTGGGACCCCAAGCAACTTACCAGTGCGGCCCACTTCGCAATACTCGCAGTACCCGTCGCCCATGACATCGCCGGCATCCCTGGCGCAAAGCCAGGTCTCATCCCCAGCAGCCTCGATTGCATCCCTCTACCAACCAACACCACCGGCTTCTTCCCTAGGTTACAATTCCTTTGGGTCAATGCTTGGCCCAGGACATACGTCCCCAGGGACCCCTGCGCAAGGATCAGTACAGAACCAGCATACTGGTACTCCGGCAAGGCCTCCAGTCAGTCATGCACAGACGTTCCCGCTGGCGCCATCATTCTCGCACCCTCAACATCCGATGGCCGCGCATCACCCACCTGGCGGCCATCAGTTGGGTGGTATACAGCACAGTTCGAGCAACGGTGTTCCACTAGGACACGGCGGAGTATCAAGTCATACTTCACCAACACAGCAACTGATGCATAGGCCGCCACAAAGCATGCAAACGCCTTCCGCGCTTCTGTCTGGCGGTGGCTCATATCCTGTGCCGCCAAAACCCCAACAGCTTCCCGGGACTGGCGTTGCAGGACAGGCAACGGCTCAAATGCCTATGAATCAACCTGCTCAACAGCAACATCAGCAGCAGCAGCAGCAGCAGCAGCAACATCAACAGCAATTTCAACGACCACCCCAACAGCAATCTGCCCAACCGAGCCTCCAGCAGCTGGGTAACGGCCAAGGTCAAGGGAATGCACATACTCACCCACCACAGGTGCAAGCAATGCAATCGCCGACTAGCGCTCATCCATTGCCGTCTCAGCATCCAAGTTACAGCCACCAGTCTCCAACGACGGGACCTCTAAGTGCCAACTCGCCCGTGAATGGTCTAGCAAGTCAACAAGCTCAGAGTCCATCCAACGGAAATCCTGCAGCATCCCTGAGCAATGTCGGGCAGGACGTGAAGAAGTGGGCAAAGAAGATGTGGAAAAGCCCGGCGTTTCAGCAGACGACAACCGCTATTGGGGGCGCCCTCTTGGCGGAGTCGATGGGTGGTGATGGTGTCTCCGGTGCGATGGCCGCAAGCCATATTTACAACAACTCACAAGCTCAACAACAAGGCCGACCACCAGGTCAGCAACAGGGTCAATTGCAGGGTCAGCAGCCGCTGCGTCCACAGCGGCCACCACATGTGCACGCACAAACAGCTCCCTCGCAAATCCAGAGACCGCCCGGTCCCCATCCAAGCATACAGCCAGCCCATCAACCCGCGTCGAATGTTCAGCCGGGAGGTGTGCAGATACCCGGCCGGCCGCCGTATGCAGTGCAGAATACCTCTATGCAAGGTGCGCCGATGCAGATGCAACCGCGCCCACCAGCTCAAGCCCCGATGGCAAACCCGCCGTTTCAGGGGCAACAAGGGCAGTATGCTGTCAACCAGCCGCCACCACAGGCACAAGGACAGTACCTCGCCAGCCAGCCGGTATTGTACTCTCCACCCCCGGACCAAACCGTCATCAATCAGCAGCAGACCATTAACCAGACCTTCACAATGAATACGGAGAGTAATGATGTCAACACAGTAAATGGATCGATGGCAGCGTATTCCCAACAATCAGCAGTGATACAGAACAACCAGGTCATCGTTGACAACTCAGGAGCATCCGACACGTGCTTCGCACAACAGCCGGCGGCGGCGGCGGCGGCGGCGACACCTGTCGCCAGCAACGACGTTAACATCACCAACATAAATATCGAGGCAAATGCGAACAATGCGCAATACATGTATAATGATTCATCCGCCACCTATTACGATAATTCGATGGCGACAACCACAACGGCCACGGATGTGGTAGGTGTCAGTAATACCACAGCAGTCACGGACTACAACACTACCGCATCCACAGAATACAGCGCGGTAGCAGTCGATTACAACAACGTCACCACCACGAACGTAGACTACCAAATGGAAACCATGTACACGGCGGCCGATGATGTGTCGACCCTGTACAGCACCGAAAGCGTGGATGCGAGCGCGACTGTGGAGAGCGACGGGTGGGCGGCGGTAGCCTCAGTCACCGTGGACTACTCTGGAGGGGATTGGGGCGAAGGTTGGTCGACGTTTTGATGGAGGGCCACTGCTGCCACCATCAGTATGACGGCCGCCCACGATGAAATTCCAAGTTGGTCTCAGGGGATTGATTGGGTCATGATGGTTCATTTAATTGGCGGCTGGCGTTTATCACGCTCGAGTCGTTGGGCCTTGTAGCTGGGGTTTGAAAGTGCATATTGTTTCCCTTTTTCAATTGGCGGAAAGTCCTTGTAATGAATGACTGGGGTATTTCTCGAACTCGCAGTACCTTCTTGCGAATTAAAATGTCCACGACTTCCAATGTTGGCGAAAGATTTGATTGTACATTATATCATACGGCGGACAGGCTTCGTATGACCTGATAGAGGGCAATTACATATGGGCGAGGAGTAGGAAGGGACGCAAGTCTATGCCCGCATTAATGGTTAATATTGGCGATTCTAGTAATGTGTTTGAATTGGGGGTTTATGTAGAGATCATAACTATATATTTACACGATGCTCGTCCTCGTTGAAGCACTAACATGATATCGTACATTTGTGGTACAGTGGTTTTAGTCGACCTCCGTTTTCCCCCATCTTGTAATGCCAAGTGCGCCGCTTAATCGGTCATGTCTTCTTCGAACGAGAAATCGTCAATTATCATATTCACTTAAGCTTCTCCAGCGCCAGCGTAGCCCTGCCAACCAACTCCCGCGCCCTATCCAGCTCCGCCTCCGCATCTCGCGACGAAGCGCTGACGAGGCTGTCCCCGCCGCGCGCCGCCGCGTCATTATCCAAGACATGGACAACGGAGACTTCGACACCGCGGACGGCCTTGCGGCCTTCCTCGCGCACCTCTCCTTCCCAGTAGGTGCGCGCCGCCTCCCACTGCTGCTGCATGCGGCGCATGCTCCAGACGATACCCAGGGCGGCGACGGCCCCTGCCTCGTAGAGACCCGTAGTCAGAGTGCCGAAGTATGCGAGGGCGCCGATCGACGTGGTGAGGCCCGAGGTGCTCAGGGTCTGCAAGACGAGTTTCTGAGCTAGCGCCTGTAGATTCGGGATGGTCTCGTTCTGAAGGTAGGACCGCGCAACGGAAATGCTGGTCGGCCAGCGGGCGATATTGGGGCCTGCTGCTTGGGTGGTGTTTTTGGCCAAAGAAGACGACTTCGGCTGTTGTGCTTCAGACGATATTGACGAGGGTGTGGACGAGAGAGAGGCGACAGGGTTGGTGTACGTGACGGGGAAGTTGCTGGTGGGGACGCCGGCCTCTTCGAGGCGACCGGCGAGGAAGATGGCGTTTCGCTCGGCGCCGGGCAGGAACCGTTGGCTGAGGATGTCGGTAGTGAGCATGCCCACATCGTCGACCCACCAAAACAGCTTCCACCAGCCCAATTTCCGCCAGCGCTGGCTGGAGAACGCGAGGTCCAGCTGCTCTTGCAGCTCGGTGTGCGCCGTCTCGGCCCACTCCGAGAGGCCCCGCTGGAGGTGGGTTGTGTTAGAAGCCGACGCAGTGGACTTTGATGACGATGACGATAGCCTAGAGGAAAGCTGCTTTGCCTCTTCGCGCTGTATGGAAGCCGAGGCGTTTTGCAGCAGGGACGCGATGAGCCGGCGCACCGGTTTCTTGGTGGCAGCATTGCCGTCCGAGGTCGAGATCACATCCTGCTTCAGCCACTCCACAAGCTTCGGTACGTTGCTCTCGTACCACTTGTGCTCAAACTCCATGGCATTGCTTATGTCCTTGCGGATCAGGCGAAGGCCGGCTCCAGCGGTCCCCACATCCACCACCGTGAAGGGGAGCTCCGCGGCATCCGCCGGCTTGTAGTTCGGTAGGTTTACCGCGGCCGCGATGATGCTCTCGCTTTCGAGAAGCGGGAGCGTCGTGACGGACCCCGCGCCCAGGATGCCGTCGGCGACCAAGAGCGCTTTGTGCACGGGCGTGGTGATGGGTGTATACCGGCCCGTGTTGGACGTGGGAATGTCCACAGTGGGTACCAGGACGGCGTCTTCGAAGGCGCCCAGACCCTCGTCCTGCGCCGCGGCGTACGGGTTCGTCTCCATGAGGAGCAGCTCCAGCTTGTGGCCGTTCAGCGCTATCGAGGAGACGTTGACCTCGTGGAGCAGACTGCCCCTAGTCAGGGACATGGTACCGAGCTCCTGGTGTTCTTCGGCTCCCACCCGAATGATCATCGGTTGGGCCAGGTTATGCCGGTCAATCTCTTGCTCCCACTCTTCCTCCGTCTTCAGCGGATCCGCGAGAAGCAGCTTCAGGAGCTCCTTCGCCGACTTTCTGGCGTCCGAGCCGTTTGTCAGGCCTAGTATGGCTACTCGTATTGACTCGTGGCCGGGCTGCTGGCGCAAGCCGGAGATGGCCAGTTGCAACCTCGACAGGTTGACGTAGTTCGCCGCATGCTTCTGTAGATCAAGCAGGACATGTTCTAGCTCTTGACGAGGGTCTAATTCTGGAGCGGCATTCGCTGCAGAAGTAAACTGAGTCTGAGGTGCGGCGGCAGCAGCTGTGGCCGTGGACTGGAACCGGCGCACAGTTGTGTTGAGAGGTTTCCGCCTCGATTGTCGCGCGGGGGTTGATCCTGTCGTTGCTGGTCGGGTTGCGGCGTGGCGGGACAGAGAACAAAAGAAACAGACAGCCTGACTTTCGGGGCCTGCAGATCGACTGAGCAGACTCGCGCCGTCTTTTGCGGCCTTTGCGGGCTGCAATGGCAGACGTGGTGGCATGGCTTTTTGTTTGGCGATTGACAACTGATTGTGTGGGCGGGCGGGTTGGAGCTTTTTGGAGCTCTGGTCTGTCGCCAGTTCGAGCTCAGCGCTCTCAGCTCAAGTCACAGTCCGAGTCAAAGCTTGCCGGGTTGCCAAGACCGGGGCAAAAAACTAGGATTACCACTTCTGGGCAAGCGGGTTAGGCGGGCTGGAGCTGCGAAAGATGGCAGCAAGCTTTGAAGAGTCATGGACGCAGTCAAAACTTTGTACGTTATTGTTTCAGATGATACTTTACTTCAGAAATCAGACGTCCGTTTTATCAGGTTTCCTAAAAGCGATATATCCAAGACATCGCACATAACATATTTACTACAGGGAGGGGAGAGAGGCAGCGCGATGGCTGCGGGTATTTGGACCGAGACGCGCTAGATCATGTAAGTGATCGGCCAGCAGTGACGTGACCTTGAAGTTGCCCAAATCATCCAAATTTGGTAGGATTTTCAGACCATCTGGAACAACATGCTGCATAATGAACTTAGAAATAAAAACCACAATACAATCAGTAACAAACAATCTTTGTAATGTCACAGAGCAAAGGAATTGCTTCATGGAACAATGATTGTGACAACAGTTGCAAACTACACTGTTTCATTATTTCTTTATCTGATCCCGCTATCTAATCGATAAGCATTGGCTACATGATGTAGCGTAGGGGCCAGAGGGGTCGGATGTCGGCCATAATCGCATCGCATCCTGAATTCCTGACTTCCCAGTCGACCTAGATTCCAAGCATCTGCAATTACGCCAGCAACATGGCATCCACAGCACATCGCCGCCTCCTCCAGGAGTATCGCGCCCTGACGAATAACCCGCCAGACGGCATCACCGCCGGCCCCGTGAGCGAAGATGACCTTCTGCAGTGGGAGGCTCTGATCCAAGGGCCCGAGGGTACTCCCTTCGAAGGCGGCATCTTCCCTGCCGAGCTCAAGTTCCCCAAGGACTACCCACTGGCACCCCCAACGATGAAGTTCCTAGGCGAGATATTCCACCCCAATGGTAGGTTACGCTCTGCGTCCCCCTTTCTTTGCCTTATCGATTAACTAACATGGCCACTTACAGTATACCCTAGCGGCCTTGTCTGCATCTCCATCCTGCACCCTCCTGGTGACGACCCGAACCACTACGAGCACGCATCGGAGCGCTGGAGCCCCATCCAGTCCGTCGAGAAGATCTTGATCAGCGTTATGAGCATGCTGGCCGAGCCCAACGACGAGAGCCCCGCGAACGTGGAAGCCGCCAAGATGTGGCGCGACCGCAGGGCCGAGTACGAGCAGAAGGTCAGGGACGGCGTCCGGCGCATGCTGGGTCTCTGAGTTACGTAGCGAAAGGGAAATTAGAAGGGGCCGCGTCTACCGTTCACGAGAATGGTTGGCTACGGGACGGTGTGATGGTTGTGGCCGGGCTCCCCTTCTTGGAAGGATTGATGATACAAAGCATGCATAGCACGGTGTTCATGGTTTTTACGACATAATAATGATTGCACAACTTTATATGCTGTCCGCGTCTCTTGCCTCCCCTACGTATTTGAGTTTCGGGTGCTTGTCTAGGATTTCTAGGATGTTGAGATATCCAAACCCTCGGGGATTTATCTCCTGACAATGTATACACTGAACGGCGCGCGCCGAGTCACATTTCCAATGCTACTCGAAAACGTTTCACACATACAGATCCGCGGCCACCGGGTGCGGCCTACTTGCGGAGTGGGTTGCCCGCGCGGAGAAAGAATCATCGATTTGTAATTGCTTTTGGCCTATAGATACACGTGGCAACGAGCGGGACTTGTATGGGGATTGGTAGTTGTCCCACTCCGAATTTATTCCATTGAGTATTGACTTCCGGATTCAAGTCTGCCCTGATGTTGGGAAAGGGAACTGTTAACTGCAATAATTGCTGACAGGTAATTCACCGTAGTGTCAGCATATGGAAACCACCCGCAGTAACACATTGCTGAGCTGACTACGACGACGACAAGTCTTCGTCTAGCGACAGGTTACATAGCGGTGTGTTTTCATGCCGCAATACTCTTGGGATCTTTCAAGCGTAGCCTGGATGACCCCGCCAGATCCCAACGATGGTAAACTACTACGGGTTTTGGAACAGGGATGTTTCACCCCTCGAATTGCGAATTCCCATCTCAAGATTGTCGGCAATCGAATCTGGTAAGTAGTCCTCCAAGTCAATACCTACCATCCCAGCCAGTGTCCAATTACTTGTTCACCATTGGCAACCGTGGGCAATAATCCACCTTGTGGGGAAGCTTATGCTTGTTGTGCCTGCCTCGCTTGCAGTGTGTTACTGGCAGACCGGGGGGTTAGACGGGGATTGGCAGTCTGATGGAACATTTGCTCCGCAGCGGCCAATCAGAACCCAGCCAGATCTAATCAAGACATTCGATCTCAAAATGTCCGCATCATCGCTCAACAAAGATTTGCCTGTCAGAGTCGTTTTCTCCAGGCACAGAAGGCGCATACCACTCCTGGTATCCTTTCTCGGTTGCCATTTGCCCCCAGTAAATGCCAGACTGGCTGGCTAGATGCTCCAGCCCATTGCCCATAGCTCCGCCGACCTTCCTGCAAATGCCGGCCATAACCTCCATGCCGTTTCCCTGACATCATCGATGCGTTACAATGGAGTCAACTCCCTCCAAGCCAGCGGCGATCGTGATGGAAAACCGATGCGGCTCAAGCATACAAAAAGCCAGCTGCCTGGTCAATCGCTTCCCAGACGTGTGCCTGATCTTATGTTAATCCAAGTTCTATTCTAATCATCTGATCTCAAATCCATTCCCGTGAAGAAAACGAGCCAATCAGATCTCGTAATCACGTTCATATGGCGTCCAGTCTCGTATCAGATACCTACAACAAGGCCAAAACCGCCATGGGTGTACAAGACGCCAAGGCTGCTCAACTGCAGCCCGATATCCAAGAGCCTACCAAGGACTCTCGCATCACAACCGATTTCGGTGTCAAGCAGGAGAACACAGATGACTGGCTCAAGGTTGTGAGCGACAAGGGTGTCGGCCCCCATCTGGTCGAGGACACAGCTGGTCGCGAGAAGGTGAATAACCCTACCCATTTCCGAAGGATTCTGCCATCGATCTCATTACTGACAACAACCCTCATCAGATCCACCGCTTTGACCATGAGCGTATTCCCGAGCGTGTAGTCCACGCTCGCGGTGCCGGTGCTTTCGGTACTTTCCGCCTTAAGGAGAGTGCTGAGGATGTTTCTTTCGCCGGTATCTTGACCGACACGGCGCGTGAGACTCCTGTCTTCCTGCGGTTCTCTACTGTTGCTGGCAGCAGTGGTTCCGCAGATACTGTCCGTGATGTTCGCGGTTTCGCCGTCAAGTTCTACACCGAGGAGGGTAACTGGGACATCGTCGGCAACAACATTCCCGTCTTCTTCATCCAGGAGGCCATGAAGTTCCCCGACTTCGTCCACTCCGTCAAGCCGGAGCCTCACAACGGCGTCCCCCAGGCTCAAAGCGCCCACAACAACTTCTGGGACTTTGCCAACCTTCACACCGAGTCCACACACATGCAAATGTGGCAGATGTCCGACCGAACCATTCCTCGGTCTTTCCGCATGATGCAGGGATTCGGTGTCAACACATTCACCCTGATCAACAAGGCTGGCGAGCGCCACTTCGTCAAGTTCCACTTCACCCCTCATCTTGGTGTTCACTCCCTTGTCTGGGATGAAGCCCTCAAGATTGCTGGTCAAGATCCCGATTTCCATCGCAAGGACCTGGCGGAGGCAATTGACAACAAGGCTTTCCCCAAGTGGGACTTTGGTATTCAGGTCATCCCCGAGGCCGATGAGCACAAGTTCGACTTTGATATTCTCGATGCCACCAAGCTTTGGCCCGAGGAGCTTGTGCCCATCCGAAACATCGGCGAGTTGGAGCTTAACCGCAACATCGACGAGTACTTCACACAGACCGAGCAGGTCGCTTTCTGCACATCACACATGGTCCCGGGTATCGGACACTCTGATGACCCTCTTCTCCAAGGTCGCAGCTTCTCTTACCAAGATACCCAACTGTCTCGTCTCGGAATCAACTGGGAGGAGCTTCCTATCAACAAGCCGGTGTGCCCCGTTATGAACTTCAACCGTGACGGCGCGGGTCGACACAAGATTACCAAGGGTACCGTAAACTACTGGCCCAACCGTTTCGACATCCAACCCCCTGCTACTCACGCCGAGGGCGCTTATGTCGAGTACCCTCAAAAGGTCGAGGGTATCAAGCAACGCGCACGCAGCCCCAAGTTCAAGGAGCACTTCAGCCAGGCTCAGCTTTTCCTCAATAGTATGACTCCTCCTGAGCGGAGTCATATGATTGCCGCCTTCTCATTCGAGCTTGACCATTGCGATGACCCCATCGTGTACGAGCGCATGGCTCTCCGTCTGGCCGACATCGACCTCGATCTCGCCCAGCAGGTTGCCACCATGGTTGGAGGTCCCGTGCCCCAGAAGGAGTCGAGGCCCAACCATGGTAAGCAGGCGAAGGGTCTCAGCCAGACCGAGTTCCCGTCCAAGAAGCCTACCATCGAGAGCCGACGTATCGCTATCATCATTGCCGATGGTTACGACGCCACTGCGTACAACAGTGTCAAGGCCGCCATCAACGCCGCTAGCGCTTTGGCATTCACCATCGCTCCCCGCCGCAGCGAGATCTACCCCGCTGGCTCCGACAAGAAGCCTGGCAGCGGTGTAGTGCCCGATCACCATCTGGAGGGCATGCGATCTACCATGTTCGACGCGGTATTTGTGCCCGGTGGCGCCGAGGCCATCAACACCCTGTCCAAGAGTGGTCGTGCCGTCCACTGGGTTCGTGAGGCTTTCGGCCATCTCAAGACCATCGGTGGTACCGGCGAGGCGACCGCGCTGCTCAAGCTCGCCTTCGCCCTCCCCGGCATCACTCTGTCGGAGGACAGCACAGCTCAGTCGTCGTACGGTGTCGTCACCATGGCCAAGGTTAGCCCCGAGGGTCTTGGCGAGGCCGCCACTATCGCCAAGGAGGGCGCCAGCTTCGTGGAGAAGTTCTTCTACGAGATCTCGCAGCACCGCAACTTCGACCGCGAGACTGATGGTTTGAGTGTCCAAGTCGCCTACTAGGCTAAATTACATGTGTCTGGTCGGCGCCTACGTAATTGTCCATTTTGCATCGGTGTTCTTGGGTTGGGAATATCACATCTTCGGTATTTAGCTTATGTTATTCATGATATCAAATGAAAGTTCTTTTTTCGATCATACTGTGCCAACACTGTGACATTAGCTCCATGTGCTACTGCAACCACTATAATTACGTGCCGTATGGTCTGCAATTGAGTTTTGTGAGGCACTCGCCCTAGTTGCTCTAGGTGCTGACGTGGAAACTCAATAGGAAGTTCTAGTCCTGTTGCCGTTCTTAACTTGGCGGGCCGATTGATTTCTGCCAGTCACGAGCCCAACCAGCCTGAGTAACGTGCACTTTGGTAAAACGAAAGACAAGCGAGGGTTTGGCCAATTGGTATAAGACCCAGTAATATAGTGTATGCGAATTCGCGAACCTTTCTGGTCATGGCCATCTTCCGGATCAAGGGAGGCTGGGAGGAAGGAAGCTTGGAGGGGTGGCTGGGAAGCTTCGAATGGCCCGATCTGTGACTATGACCAAGATGGTGTATACACCAATTTGGGTATCGAAAGTATCCGAAAGTGCACTCCTCGGGAATATTCTCATTTTGATGTTCTCATTTTGATGACAAATGTCGCCGAGGGGGGCTTTTGAGTGGCTTCTCCCGGTCAAGCAACCGTGTAGGGACAGACGGGTTGTCGTGGTGGCGGCTCCTGGTCATTCGATGGGCTGAAAGGAAAGGCATATTCGAGAAAAGAAATTTGAAGACAAGTAGATATGGGATATAGATAGGAACAGATCCGCCCGGGCCCCCCCTCGTAGAGAACCTCGATGGTCACCATAGAATCCTGTCTTCTGAGTTTTCGGGTTCCCAGGATGCCTCTGGCGGCTCTCCACTATGCGAGTTACGAGATTCACAAGCTTCGCGGCTACGGCGGGGATCTTTATGACCCTGACCCGGCTCGCGACCGGGACTGACATCGACGCCTCTTGGAGTACTGTTGGGGATGGCGATGATAGCCTCGACAATCATCATGACGAGCCCTTCCATGGGGTCGTCAGTGAGGAGGTGGTGATGCGACTCGTGGAGGACGATGAAGGCGGGGGTGCGAGTGCCAACGCCGAGGACGATGTTCCTGTGAAGAAGCACGGCGGGAAATATGTCACGACTGATGCCGTCAAATATACCACTTTTGCCTTAGACGACGTGAAGAAATCGCGCGTCCATGATGGCGCAGTGCATGCGGAGAGTATTGGAACTTCTGCTGCTGCTGCTGCTGTCACGCATCTTGTACACCGTCGTCGGGATGCTGCTGCCGTTACCATTACACAGTCCTGCAGCAGCAGCAACAATATCAGCCCGTTAGTAACACAACAACAGTTCCGGCTATCTCCCTCCCTGACTCCGGCGTCGACAATGATGACGACGCCCACGTCGACCAATGCAAACAATATCACCTTCTTCGCGGCCGAAGCGGCCACTACAATCTGCACGCCCATCAGCTGGACGAATACCAACGCCTTCACCACGGATGCGGCTTGTCCTTCCCCCTACGAGAACGGCACGTATTGCGGGTTTACCAATCCGGAAGATCCTTGTGCGATACAACCAGGAGGTAGGTTCCCATTTTCCCTTGTTCTTCCTCGTCTCGTCTTTTCGCCTCTCTTGCTAGCTTCCCCTTGATGGGTTATTCCTATTGGCAGCAAAAACAATGCACTCTTCCGCCCGAGCTGTGCCGGCCACGACATACGTACTCTCCCATTGTCGAAGCAGGCTGACTCGCCCCCCCCTTTCTTCCTTGAAATCTATAGGCGACGGTCCCCAAGTCGAACCCGACACCCCCGAAGCCTTCCTCGCCTACGCCCCCTTCCACGAGGCCGCCCTCCGGACCGCGACCCCGCCGGGGTACCGCCTGACCTTTGTCGACCTGTACGCCGCCGCCGCCGCCCCGCCATCCCACCTGGCAAAACAACACCGCAACACCTCCACCTCATCGTCGGCGGACCAACCGCCCTGCTACATGGGCTTCCACCTCCTCCCCGCCTACGACCCGGCCGCCTGCGCCGCCCTCTGCGAGTCCGACCCCTCGGGCGCCTGCGCCGCCTTCAACCTGTACGCGGAGCGCGGCCCGGCCTGGAACCCGTGGCGCTGCTCGTGCGATACGCCGCTGGGGGTGACCAACTACAAGTGCGCGCTCTTCTCGGGCGCCGAGGCGGTCGCGGACGGCGGGCGCGCGACCAACTTCGGGCAGTACATGCAGGAGGGCGGCGGGTTCGCGAGGAGGATTGCGGGGAGTAATGGGTATGTGCGGATTGGGGCGGCGGGGAGGGAAGGGGGGGGCTTGTCGTCCAAGGAAGGGGACGACCCCAATGGCTGCGGGGGCTTCAGCTGCAACTGCGACTGCGACTGCGGGTGTTATGCCTGTTGGTGGTGGTGGTGGTGGTGGTGGTAACAGTATGAGCCAGGTTTCGGTGGGGGCGCTGGAGGTAACACCGTCTTCGGCAATGGGCGGGGGCATAGCGTCGTCGCCGTCCACAGCGACCCCGACGCAGGGAGGAGGATCCAGCACCTCGGCATCTTCGTCAACAACTCCACCGGCCTCTTCGACTCCAGTTCCAGCGACCGGATCACCCCGATACCTCTTGACGTTGTATGGGGTTTGGTCCTCGCTCGGTGTCTTCTTGCTATTTTGGCTTCTGTGAAACATGGAGCTAATTCTATTTGTTAAGGGGTTTATGTTCTCGTCCCAGGTTGGTGCGTGGCCGGTGTTTCTATTGGTTGGAAACTTTGCTTTCGTGTGACAGATTCCCGCCGCCCCCTCCTCGTTCCTTTTAGGAGGGGGGACACTTTTGGGGGTTGTTATCCCGTCTTGGCTCTCCCCCATCATCACAGTCCTATCTACACACCACCATTCAACTGTATGTCAGACTATATTTTCTGCCTCGACCAATATGACCCGATCTCAATATTGTGTGCCGGGCGTGGCGTGATCTCTCCGCGGTGACTACTAGCCTTGTCCGGGAGAACTCCTTTACTGCGACGGACGACGGGCAACGGGCAACACACAGCCCGTTCAACCCGCATTACGCTTACGGGTGGTGGGTCAAATATGTACGTGATAGGTTATTGCAACGTCATCTCCTTTCTAGGCTGTCACGCATCGTGATGGTGATTGCGACTCACTCTGCATGGTACTCCGTGTTTGCGTTGCACATGGCCTCGCTCCTTCCTGGTGCGGAGTGTAAAGTTCAAACATACGAGATGGTCGGGATAGTTTTGTTCTTCTCTTTTTCCCAAACTCGTACTACGTATTTTCGTATCAAACTTTGAGCTACTCGCTGTTGAGTTCCATCCGATCTGCAAAACGAGATACTTCCGAGATCCAGAGATCTCTGATCTAAGATCTAAGGGAAGTTCCGCTCTCCTTGCCTGGCATCGAGGCACAATTCATACGACGCCCCAAAAGAAGGTCTAAGGAAACACGAACACGCGAAATGTCGGCGTACAATCTGAAGGGAAAGGTCGCCATCGTGACGGGAGCAGGATCCGGTGCGTCGTGCTCTTTCTCCTCCTCCTCCTCCTCCTCCTCTTCGTATCTGTCCACACCTCCAGACTGACTGACCATTCCTAGGCATCAACCATGCTCTGACCGAGTTTCTGTTGGAGGCGGGGTGTTCCGTGGTCATGGCCGACTTGCGCCTAAAGCCCTCAGCTCAACAAACGCTCGACAAGCACCCGCTCCACAACGCGGAACCCTCAGCCGTCTTCAAGTCCACCGACATGAGCAACTGGGCCCAGATCCGGGCCCTGAGGGACTTCGCCCTGCAGACCCACGGCCGGGTCCCACATCGTAGTCAACGGCGCGGGCGTCTTCGAGCCGCACTCGAGCACCTTCTGGAACCCGACCCTCAGCGGCAACGACACCACTTCACTGAGTCCCGCGGCCGCCGCCCCGGAAGACGACGCTGACGCCGAGGTGGGCCTGTACAAGACCTTCGCCATCAACACCATAGGGCCCATCCGGCTGGCCCAGATCGCCGTGCAGTACTGGCTCGAACACTGCGAGGTGGAGGGGAACCTGCTCTGGTTCGCGAGCATGGCGGGCTACATCCACGGCATCATCACGCCGCTGTACTTCTCGAGCAAGGCCGCCGTCGTCAGCATGTGCAAGTCGCTCTGGGGCCTGCGCGAGGTCTGCGGGGTCCGGAACGCGTGCATCTGCCCCGGGACTGTCCACGTACGTTGTTTGTCACGTCCATCACCCTTTCATTTATTTCTCCATTAGTTATTCTACGTATCAAATGCACGATATTAGCCTAGTTTGAACTAGAATCATGCAAGTCTCCCAAGATCGACGAAGACCAGAAGCACCTCGATGTCCGCCCCGACGACATTGGCATGACACCCAAGGAGTGCGCCGGGATCGCCCTGCGGATCCTGCAGGAGCCGCAGTACGGCGACGGCAACATCGTCGAGTGCTTCATGGCGGCCGACGCGCAAGGCGAACAGTCCATCCGGACGCGCGACGTGCCCATGGAGAGGCTGTACCCCGTGCTCGACGGCAGCAACATCAACACCCTCCTGGCCGAGCCGGAGAAGAACTTTAGGCGCAAGCTGCAGGAGACCGGGATGCGGGATTTGCTGGGTTAGGTAATAGGGGAGACGATGGATGCAGTGTCTGTTCGTGCCAGAAAGGGAAATGCTGTCGCGCGGTTCGATTGCCACCCCCTTGGTGCGTTTTCATCGAGCGAGGCTGAGTTAACTAACTAACTAACTGTAAGGTGGATTTGTGTCTAAAGTCTGACATGAGATTATAGTCAGGGTAATTTAACTTCAGGGGGTCTTTGATATGTATTCACGCAAACCACGTGGAATCCCAGACCCGTTCTTTGCCGGGCTAGTCCAATGCTGGTCTTCAATTGGCGCCACATATCGCGCCAGCAACGATCCCAGCACTGGTATACATCTAATTATAGATATCGGACGTGCTTAAGGTATGGGTTAGGGCAGAACGGCCCTCTCGCTCCACAGGCTGAAATACAAAAAGCAGAAATAAATGGGGGGCATATCAGATCATATATCCATCGAAGCCACTACCAAAGCTTGGTGACACCGGGAAACTTGGACGCTACAAAGTTCCGCTTACCAATCTCAACATATCACATCTCATTCCAGCCTAGATGGCAAGGGTTGAATGTACTTGTATGTATGTAGCTGAGGCTTGTTGAGGGGTAGGGCGTGACGGCGTTCCACTAGCTGGGCAGCCAGACCCACATGCAATTAGCTGTAGGGCTAGCCGGCGTCTGGTCCCATGGCCAGTAGTGACGAGGAAGGGTAAGGAGAGGAGACGACCGGGCTTCTCGTCGTCCTCCAGAACCTGCAAATTATACTTCATTGGACGAACAAGCCCGGCTCGGCGTGTTGGAAGATATCGTCACGGTGGCTAAAGCCTTGGCTGGCAATGGCAGTTTGGCCACGTCTTCTCGTCATTGTTGGTTGTTGTTGAGCGTTATTACTTAGGTATGGATACGATAGACTAAAGTGCCCGCCCACCTAACGCGTGCTTCGCCCCCATAGGCCGGTTTACGCCATCTACTTCCCTTTTCGGTTGTATACCGGGCAGACCAACAAGTGAATGTGATATAAAGACTACAATCATACCTGTCAATCCATTTGCTTGTTTGTCTTCGTTCCATTTTCCCCACACGGTAGCGGCCTGGTCTACGAGAAATCTGTTTTATACTGCATAAACTCAACCTTGAAGCAGTTGTCGACTTGTCTTGTTCAGCACCTCCGTGTACAATCAACTTCACTTTCAAAATGACCATCGACGAAGGCAGCAGATCCCACCGGGAGGAGGCCGGGTTAACCAATAACAACCACCACCATGACGTCGCCGTCCGAAGCCCACGCCAACAACAACTCCCCCTGCTGGTCATGTCGGCGTGCCCGCTGGACGGCCACATGCTGCCGGCGCTGCACGTGGCGCGGGAGCTGAAGCGGAAAGGCTTCGAGATCATCTTCCTGACCTCGGCCGAGTACCGCGAGCGCGTGGAGGAGCTCGGCGCCGAATACTCTGAGATGCCGCCGCTGTTTTCCCCGGGGGCCGAGGAGCGGCGCCAGCAGATCCCCGAGGCGGTCCGGTTCATCCACGACATCCAGGAGCACTTCCTGCCCTCCATCGCGATCCGCACCCCGCTCCTGCGCGCCCTGCTCGAGTCGGTGCGCGAGCGCGACCCGGCCCGCGACGTCGTCATCGTGACCGAGTCCCTCTCCCTGGCCGTCGTGGCCTTCCAGCACGGCGCCCCCCTACCCAAGGGGTACGACGCGTTCCCCAAGACCATCGGCCTCAACGTGGTCCCCATCGTCGTGTCGAGCGTCGACACGGCGCCCTTCGGCATGGGCTTCCCGCCCGACGCGACCGAGTCCGGCCGGCTGCGGAACCAGGCCCTGCACGGCGGGCTCCTGGCGGGGCCCTTCCGGCCCGTGGTCGCGCAGCAGGAGAAGATCATGGCGGAGCTGGGCTGCCGGGCGGGGGCCGGGAGCGGGCTCTTCGACGACTGGCTCCAGTGCCACGACACCCTGTTCCAGATGTGCAGCCCCAGCCTCGAGTACCCGCGCTCGGACCTGCACCCCTCCATCCGCTACGCCGGCGTCCTGCCCAAGAAGGGGCTGGCGCCGGACTTTGCCTACCCGGAGTGGTGGTCCGAGATCCGCGACAACGCCGCTCTCCCCGCGGGCGCTGCTGGGAAGAAGGCTGTCATCCCTGTCGCGCAGGGAACGGTCGCTGTCGGCTACGAGGAACTCATCATGCCGACCATTCGCGCGTTCGCGGGGCGCGACGACGTGGTTGTCATCGCCATCCTGGGCGTCAAGGGCGCGTCGCTGCCCGCGGACTTTGAGATCCCGAAGAACACTAGGGTCGTGGACTACCTGCCGTACGACGTGGCGCTGGAGCACGCCGACCTGTTCGTCAGCAACGGCGGCTACGGCAGCATGTGCCACGGCGTCATCAATGCGGTGCCGATGGTGGTTGCGGGCATTACAGAGGACAAAGTCGAGGTAAGTACATGCATCATTATCATCGTGAAGCACTCGAAAGATACCCCGTCTATTCCGTCAATTGAAAGGAAATGTGGTAGGATCGTGTGGAATTAACCGTTGTTGCTTTAGGTCACTTGCCGGGCAGAATACGCTGGGTTCGCAATCAACCTCAAGACGCAGGCGCCAAGCAGCGAACAAATCGCGACGGCGGTCGACAAGATGCTCGCGAACCCCAAGTACAAGGAGAAGGCCGTGCGCCTGATGCGGGAGAACCGGGACCTCGACTGTCACTCCATCATTGAGCGAGAAATCATGCTGTACAGCAGGGGGAAATAGGGCTGGATTGGGTCTTCCGGGATATATCAGCGTTGGATTGTCAATGCAACAGTACTGCCCGGCAGGCAGACAACTGTCGCTTAGAACGTTGCCAATTGATTTTTGAAATAGAATTGAAATCAAGCGACTGACTTTGCGAAGTAATAAGGAATTTTGATCCATATGCCGGAAAAGCAAAAAGGAAGATGCTCAGTATGAGGCTTGAACTCATGGCCTTCGCATTACTTAAGTATTCTTGTGAGAGAATATTAGTACGACGCTCTAACCAACTGAGCTAACCGAGCATTGGATCCGATCGTTGAGACGATCGGTCGGTGGTTGGTTGTTGAAGACTGGTAAGCTTATGCGGCTTTAAGTAAAAGGAAGGGTGCGACATGCCGCTCTTCAACTAGACACTGGCGCACAGGCCACCTCCTACCCCCCTTCACCTAGCTCCCAAAGTTACAGTAATTGAATCGGAAGCACCCTGTTTCTACAACAGCTCAACTGCTCCCAATCACATCGCGGGAATACACGCAAATCACAGATATGCCACCATCGCTAACAAATACAAGTCCCTCACTTGGCCGTGCCCGGCCGGGTTGGTCCTTACCCGATCTTCCATTCCTCCAGCTCATACCCTGGTCCCCTCATGTTCCGCACGCTGTAACTGCTTTGGCGGCTGTACTCAATATCCACTTCGGTCTTATGCATGATCCCACGAGGTAGGTCGGGGACAGAGTCGATTTTGGTCGAGGTCCTTCGCAGGTCGGCCTTCGAAGAAACCCCATGGGCTCTCACTTCGACGAGCGTCGGCTTATGGTACAGGTCGCGCAGCAGGATGCGCAGGACGGGGATCGAGGCGGCGACAATCGTGATGGTGGGCTCGGCGCTCGCCACGATGGACAGCTGGGCGAGCTTCCCTGTAACCAGATGTCGCGCGAACAGTAAGTAAAAGGAGAAGAAGCTAGGGGGCAGCGAGCGGGATGACAGCCGAAGAAGATCAATCACGGACTTACATTCGCTATAGCCGGGCCCAGCCAGAGTTATCATAGCTTTTATCTGCAGGATGGCGAAAACCCCAGCCCTGAAGTAATAGTATGATCTGGTCAGTCATTGTGTGGAAAGTATCATGTCTGCCAAACAGGAGGTGTGAACTCACAGGATACCCAAGCTCATTGCAACTGCCGTTCCTATCTTTTCTTGCATCCTCATTTGGAGTTTCCAAATGATCAGCCAGGGAAACAGTGCGAGAGCGAAATCCATGAATGCGGACAATGCTGTGCAGCGTTCGCTAGTAAGTATTCATCCTGGAGACTAGCCTACTGATTCCTTCCTGGTACCTCCCGCGATTCACCACTCTAGCAACAAGACCACAACAACAGGATCTACCAAGATAAGAGATGCTTAACATACCAACGTTACTGATTTGGATCGCTAAAACTGTAGCCAAGGGGACGCAAGGGCCCTTGATGCGGCCCACGGCCTCGCCGTTCTCGTGGTCTGCGGTCTCGCAAATGCTCCTCCATGCCATGACAATGTAGAGTATGGACAAGATGTGCATGGAAGCGATGATGAACCAGATGAAGAGTCGCTGGAATCGATCTTTGTCGTCGAGAACCCGAAGCAGTGTTAGGGCAAACGACGTCTTGCTCCATATGCGCGCCAAGGGCGTCATGATGGCGGAGACCGCCAACATTATCGTCATGTGGGTGGTATATGGTCGGCCAGTGCCAAAGCCAAGGCTTACCAGGGCACTTATGAGGGCATTGTTCACCACGAGAGTTGCCTATGTGTCGAACGCCTTAGAGGTATTCGTGTTATAGATGATGGGGATGTTGTCATGCTGGGGAGGGGGTCGCCGGCGAGCCAGGTGTGATGATAGGGGGCTGCGGGATTTCAAAATTCACGTACCCAAGAAAGAGCCAAAACGCCGTCATCCCACCATAGGCCACACCTTCGCGATACCTTGATCCATAGGCGGACGGCTAGGAAAAGCATGGCGACTGCGGTCATCATCCAGAGGGAGCCGTTCACTACCGGCGCCGGGTCCTTGGCGGCATCATTTCTTGGGAGGATCGTTGGGTCCGACATACTGGTCAGCTCGGGAATCCGCATTGCGGCATGTTAATCAATAACCAGGCTAGATTCGTGTCGTTTCGTTGCTGCTTGCGCGTCTTTTGGGTTTTTCAATGTGGATCGTCCTTGGACGTTCCAATTATTGTGGAATGAAAGCAGAAGGCCTGGCATTGAAATCTATTAGTACTTGCTTGTATGTACGTACAGAATTGAGAGCATTTGATTGAAAGACCTGAGGACGAACTGCCAACAATTCTGGGACAGATGTAAGGGGTATCGCATGGCAACGAAATGATGTTTGCTCGCTTCGGTAGTCCGACCAGAAACGCCTCTGTGCGGCACATCGCCTCTCCCGAGAATAAGGAGGCGTCGAGTCAGAACATGGACAGTTAAGCACATAGGCAATGCCAAAAACGATCGAGTGCCCCGGAAATGGTGATGGTCCCGATGCAATCATCGCAGTCTAATCTGACGACTTGTTGTAGAAGTGTGAACAAAGCTACCCGATATTTGGGAGCTTTAGATCATTCTCAATCAACCCCTAATGCAGGCAACATAGTAAGATCAATACTAGAGATTCCAGCGCGATTGTTGAATTTACCCGGAATGAGGGCGAACTGTGCCGTGATAACTGCCGTAATGATTCATCAACCGCAGGATCTGTTCGAGACCGAGTCTGCAGGGGGTCAAAATGCACAATGTAAGGGATCCCACGATTCCCTCGTACGTTGAATGCGCCTTGGTCGAATCCGATTCGCCATTAATTGTTTGCTTCTACCGCCAGCGGGGTACCCTAATGTGACGAGCAAACATTTATGCGGGTGCCTCGTGACCGATTCCCGACAGGCTGGAACCAAACCAAATGAGCTTCATGCAGCCCAGGCTTCGGCTCATCATGATAAGAGCCTGTTTTCCATACACCCGTACATCTGAGTCTTGAATCCAATCGGTTCGTGTCTACCTTTCTCGCCAACGTGCCCCCACTTGTCCAACACACACCAAGATGCAACTTCCTTGGTCCAGGATCTTTATTGCTGTGGCTGCAGCCGCGACGCCAACTTGCGTATCATCACTCCGTTACCCGACCAAGTCTGAACCAACATGTCATGTATTGCCCGGAGATCCAGATTGGCCTTCCACACCTTCCTGGGACGCCCTGAACGTCACCGTTGGGGGTAGGCTGATCAGGACCGTCCCCCTCGCGGCCGTGTGTCATGATCCCCAATATGACGAGAAAGCATGCCAAGAACTCCGTAAGTTTGTGTTTCCGGATTCCTTTCTCGACAACTAACATGGGTTTGCAGGCGATATATGGACACAAGCTACTCTGCAGTAAGAATTTTGAGAGAATGGCATCAGAAATGGGGCTACGCTGATATGTTGGCCGTGCTAGCTACGATTCATCTTCTTCGGTACTGACTACGTATTGGGGGAATGCAAGCTGTGACCCCTTTACCACCCAACAAAGCCCATGTGCCCTCGGAAACTATGTCAGCTACGCCGTTGACGTCCGGTCTGCGGAGGATGTAGTCGCCACCATCAAGTTCGCGCGTGACCACAACATCCGGTTCCTGGTGCGCAACACCGGCCACAGGTACGTCTCGAGCTCCCTGAGATACCTATATGCACCAATGTCCACACTGACGCCTTGCAGTTTCTTTGGCAGGTCTACGGGTGCTGGTGCGATCGCTGCCTGGACCCACCACCTCAAAGATATCACCCATCTGAATTGGCGTGACGAAACCTACCAAGGACCGGCTCTCAAGCTCGGGGCGGGCGTCCAGGGCCTTGACGCCATCAACGCCGCCAAGAAGGAAGGTCTCGTCGTCGTCGCTGGGTACTGCAACTCAGTTGGCTTAGCTGGCGGTTGGACACAAGGGACCGGGCACTCGCCGCTTTCGACTATGTTTGGTCTCGGAGCGGACCAGGTGCTCGAATTCGACGTGGTGACAGCCGCTGGTGAAATCGTCAAAGCGTCGAGAACGGAAAACTCGGATCTCTACTGGGCCCTCAGCGGTGGAGGTAAGCTTGCCTAATCAAAGCGATGCGACATTTGCTCGACCAATGCTGACTAAGTACTTTGCAGGACCAGGAACATATGGTGTGGTGATCGCTGTGACTATTCGCGCCTATGAGGACCTTCCCGTCGGTGGAATGGGCGTCTACATCGACCCCACCAAGACCACCACCGACAACTACTGGACAGCGCTGCGGAAGTTGTACTCCATACTCCCGACCGTCACGGACAACGGTATGCACATCACGATGTCGTACAACACGACCCTGTTCATCATAAGCGGGGTAACCGCCTACAACCAGACCTCGTCGGCCGTCCAGAAGACCATGTCCCCGTTCATCGGCATCCTGGACTCCCTCCAGATCCCCTACCAGTCATGGCTCACCGACTCCCCGGCCTACCTCGAGCACGCCAGCCAATACGGCGACGTGAAAGAGGCGACGACGCGATGGCAGGCGGGGGACCGGCTGATCCCGCGCCACCTGCTGGAGGACGAGGGATCCCCAGCCTTCGCGGACCTCATGATGGTCCTGCGCGGCCTGTACGACGGCGGCGTCGAGGCAGGCGTGTCCGTAATGGCGGCCCGGAACCGCGTCGGCGCCGACAACGCCGTGCACCCGGCCTGGCGCGAGGCCACGGTCCTGCTCGGCATGCTGCACCACTGGGACCCGGCCCCCTCGGCGTGGGACGACATGCTGGCCATGCAGCGGCGGCTCACAGGGATGCTACCTGAGTTTGAGCGGGTGACGCCCGGGAGCGCTGCGTACGTGAACGAAGGGGACCCGTTCCAGGAGAACTGGAAGGAGGCGTTCTTCGGGCCCAACTACGACAGGCTTCTGGCGATCAAGGACAAGTACGATCCCGATGGTGTGTTTTATGCGTGGAAGACGGTCGGGAGTGATCGTTGGGACGTTGCTGAGGATGGGAGGATGTGTCGGGTGTAGGACATCCATAATTAATGGCCCCCTATGAATAAGGGGGTTTCCATGAGGGTTACTGTATTGCTTAAATGCCCTGTGTTCTCTTCTATAGAAGATTTGGGGAGGATGTCATGGTCAAATAGTCTCCAGGTAACTCCTTAGTGTCTACTAGTAGTATAGGACTCGCACTAATATCTGTATATAGAGTCGTGAAAATAGAGGGATAGGCTTCCCTATTTACACCGAGATTTAAGATTTCATCCATGCATCCGTATCGATACGATGCACACCAGCGGCTACCCATATAGGCCATAGTTTGAAAGTATGTAAAGTCCACCACCATAGGTAATTGTAACCATGAATAGTATAACAACCTATGGACTTTGTCAGAAATCTTCATCGTCAAGCAAAGAAACAATAGGCGAGTGAAATACCTTGAGGTCGTCCCATTGCCAGGATGGAGACACCGATGCGAAGACCAGCACACCCAGACCCACCACATACATGACGATACTGGAGTTCAAGAGAGATAGCGGTGCTTGCCAAATGAACAGCTGCATTTTCCTTGGTCTCCACCTGTTCGTGTCCACCTGCCTACCCAAGAGCTGCCGAAGCCTTTGCAAACCCTCCGCATGGCTTGTCACGCGATGCAGTGCAAGAGACAGCTGCGCCGAAGTCGCGATGGATGAAAGCGCCAACACCAACGCGGAGAACCAGATCGCATAGACCGTGGTTTTCATTGACGCCTCGACGCTGTCAATGAACGGCCAGGAAAAAGAAGCCGATAGCACGCTAGCAAAAAGGGCACTCTGGGATTCGGTTTGGTTAGTACTGGAAGGAGAGCAATGGATTTCTGATGGACGTACTGTGATTCCGATGGTATTTATCTTGGCAAGTGTTGTATCCCTCCATCTTGTGGTCAGCTCATCTTTAGTCTTCACGTCGATCTCTTCCAAAAACCGGCGGATCGGCTCAGAGGAAGCGGACCAAGCCGCTGCATGGAATGGGAAAGCGCGTTGAAGTAATAAAAACAGAGCCGTGCCTATATTGTGCATCCAAGATTCAACTATTGACATGTATGCCATGTTTTGGTACAGCCGGTCAAACTGAACCAGAATGATATACTGAGCGTATAGTATTGCCGTCGTATTTAGCTCAACCCAGCTCTATCTAATTTTTAGGTGAGTCATTGTTGATATGCAGCAATGTCGGTTTTTCGCAGAGGTTGTACTGACGTAAGTGGTACTAGGCAGCACAAGCAGTTGTGTCATTCAAATAGGCTCAGCCTCCCACAATCTGATCATTTGAAGGAGGAGCGGAGGTGCCCTCCTCGAGCGGTGTGGAACACAAGAGAGGCTGACTGACCAAACCTGCGACCATCAGCTTTCTCTTGAAGGCGCCACCACGCGGGCTGAATTTAGTTTAGTTAGTAAGGTGGGCAGTGCAGGACGCCCGCGTTTTCAGCCTTGGATGCCTCCAAGAAGAAGCAAATATGCAGTCACCCCTCCCTCTCGTTTACCCCTACAACGCGCAGCTGAGCGTATTCTTGATGTCAAGAACCTCTCCATAGCCCCCCTCAATATCGCAACTCTCCTATTTGACCAAACTTACCTCCTCCGAATCGCAGTCCTACAGCTTCAATCGTATATTACTCGGTACTTCGAACATGGAAGAGCCAGCACTATCAGGAGAAGAGGTGGAGGTTCATTTAGTTAGGCTCATGCTGTCAAAGTCCGCTGGCTCATATCATTCGTGGCTCGGGAGCCTCTTTGTCAACTGGCTCCAGAAGCTAGACGTCACCAACCCCATAGTATGGATGTCGCATCACGCATTGAAGATCCATGGCGATTACTACGAGCTATGCCGCGACGAGTCCGTCAAGATCCCGTTTATGGGCACTGCCCAATTCAAACTGCCCACCGTTGACAGCAATCGGGAGTTCGAAAACCGGCAGAAGTGGACGGAGGAAGACATGCTCCTTGGATGGACAACACTTACACGCCACGGGATCAATGAAACAAGTAAGAGAAAATGGTGCCGAGCTTAGTTTCACAAGATACACGACTAATCCGCGTTTCTTAGTCAAGGACCACGAACAGCACCTTACTACCCAATGCCTCGAATACTACAATTCCATTCTCAAGCCTCGACACTACTCCCTTCTTAACTCGAACTGCCAACACTTTGTGCTCGACCTGGGTTTCTGTCTTCAGATTGAGTTCGACGAACATGGGTTGGCCGAAGTCTGGCGCGGTACAACTATAGTTAGAAAGATCCTGGGTCCTATTCTGTCACTGATAGGGCTGATGCTCACCACATTGGCCTTTGCTGCGGAAACTAAGTGGTCGAAAGCTCTCTCTTACACCTGTATAGTGTGTTACTTCATTCTGTTCAGGATTATATTTATCCAAGATGTCTTTCGCATCACCGATCGTGAAGAACGCCTACAATCTCTTCACTTCTACGATATAGACCACGGGCTTTCTTATCTCTGCCGGCAATTCCGCAAGCTCCAGTCTAGGGTCAGACCGATCCAGGATGTCTTCTATCGGCCACATGACATGAACAGATATGGAGCGGCTTTGTGGTTTTGGGGTATTCCGCCATTGTTCTACATATACAGAGAGTCGCATCCGGTGACTATCGGCTCATTAATACTGCTCTTCCTGAAATTCACTGTTGTGAAGACTATCATTGATAGTATCGTTACGATCATACTCGATCGCTTGCATCCTCTCCGCGAAGGACGACTTTCGATCCACCGACAGGCTCTAAAGTTGACCAGGGTACTTCTGCGGAACTGGAGAATGCTGCACGGGCATGATTTGATACGCATTCTCGCCACTGGCCGAGGTCCGAGCCCCCCAATCGAGTTGGAGCGCATGGTGATGCAAATACAGCAGGCCCAACGGGGCAATGGAGACGAAGATCAGGGCCTATTGGGAAACGGGGACGAAGAACACGGCCGACGGAGAAGGGAGGGCAGGCCACACGCAATCATTTACGCCTTGGTGCGCGAGATGTTTGCTACACCAGGCGAAGAATGGTATAAGCAGCACAGGTGTGGTCCGAATTGCATACTGGGGCAAGAGGCAAAAGAGGCGGCGGAGAGATGGTGGCGAAAGAGGGACACGCCAATTGAAGACGATACTGAAGGGCGTAGCTGTGCTGAGACATATGGACTACCAAGGTGCTGCTGCTGATACATCTTGTCGTATACATTTATGACTCATAATTAGATTCCCGTTTGGCTTTCGTTACTAGATTACCAGGTTAGCCCAGTAACCCCAAAGTATTTAGAATGTGCATCTTATCATTGCTTTAGACGAAACGCAAAAGCATACAGTTTCGGCCGCCTTTCATGATCATGCTACAAGGCAAGACACTTACTTCCACGTCATAATGGCGTATCAAGCAGCCATGGAGGTCGGTCTATAAACTTTGACAAACGCATTTCTCAGAGGCACCCGAAGAATTGGCGTAGGAGCCTCAACTTGAAGTTTGAATCTTAATGGAAGTGGGAATATTCCAACAGTCTTATATCACCGTGTACGTGACTGTCAAGTAGGCGACCTCGCATATTAGTCATGCCCAAGCATAATCCACTCCGGCACCGCCTGCATCGCCCATCTCCTCTCAGCAACACCATTGTCACTAACCCCATTGCCACCCTTGCCCTTGCCCTTCTTCGGTGCCGCGGGCGCCGCCAACTCCTCATCCGTCAAGTTGCGCGCCTGAGCGTAGACCTGCTCCAACGTCGCATGCCGCTGCTCGACCGTCCCGTAGAAATTAGCATCCGCGATCGCCACGCCGGCATTGGTAGTGACGAAGTTATCCGTCGGCCTTCGGGCGCCCAAACCGAGCCCCTTCGGGCGGCCAGCTTCGACCGGGTAGAAGGGCTGCTCGTTGGCGATGTCTTGGTACTGCATACAGGAGGCGAAGTGGACGCGCGGAAACGAGGCGAAGTAGGCGTCGTACTTGGGGTCCATGGCCTGCTTCATCGTCGTGAGTTTCTCGCCATCGGTCGTGTTAGACGGGGTGAAGACGGCCCAGGGGTCGCGGCAGGTGCCCTCGGCGCACGACTTGGTGACGAGCAGTAGGGCGTTGAGCCGGTTCAGGGCGGCCTGGTGCTGGGTGTCGTTGACCAGATTGGTCAGCTCGAAGGGGTCGGCGGCGGTGTCGTACAGCTCCATCTCGCCCGTGCACCAGACGGAAAACAACCAGGACTGGCGGTCGCCCAGCATGCGCAGGGTCTTGTAGGTGGTGTTCACAAAGGGGGCGCCGAGCTCCTTGCCGTTGGGGGCCTCGATGGTGCAAGAGCCCCAGAACTCGACGTTGAGCGTCTCCTTGCTGTTGCCGTCGCCCGCGTCCAGGCCAGCGCTGCTACCGGTGGGCTCCTTCCACTGCGGGAGTAAGCTGCGTCCGTCGAGGAAGGTCGGCCATTCGGATTCGGGCAGGCCCGCGATGTCGAGGAAGGTCGGGACGAGGTCCAGGTGCACGCCGGGGATCTTGGAGGTCATGTTCTTGGGAATGCCTGGGCCGCGCACGCCGAAGGGGAGGTTGGTGTCCTCGCCGTAGAAGAGGGCCTTGCCGCCGGGCAGGCGGTGCTGACCGATGTGGTATCCATTGTCCGAAGTGTAGATGACTGGACGCATGCAATGGATCAGCTTTGCATCATATAAAGACGAAAGTCCAGGCTACTTACCGTAGGTGTTATCCAGCTTCCCATTAGCGTCCAGCATGGCAATCACATCCTCGATGATCTCGTCCAGCCCCTGCAAGGCCTGGGCCCGGAAACGGAACGCCGCGTCCGCCGTCGCCTCGGTGGACTCGTTCATGCGGGGCAGGGTGCCGGGCCAGCCGCCCTTGGCGACGTGGTGGGCGTCGTCCGGGTTGTAGTTGGGCGTGCGGGGCGCCCTGGCGTCGGGGAACAGGTCCATGTGACGGGCCAGCGGGACCGTGTGGTGCACGTCGTTCTGGACGTGGGGTGCGTACGGCGCGATCTGCAGGTAGTACGGCTGGTCCTGCGTCACCAGGGACTGCAGGCGCGCCAGCGCTTTGATGCACACCACGTCGGTGGAGTGGAAGCCCTGGTAGTACACCGGGCGCTCCCCGTTCTCGGACATGACGGGGACGTTGTAGTACGTCGTGTATGGATCAAGCTGGTAGGGGCATAAGTATGCACGAATTGTCAAACGTGTAAGAGAGAACTCGTCAGGGGACCCACCAGCGCATCAACATGATCCCAACCCTTGGGGGCAATATTGGCGTTAAAAACATTGTACCCGTTCAGGAACTTGCCCACATCTGGAAGAAACAACAATTAGTGAGCCGCCATACCAGGTCTATGGAGGGGCGTCGTTTCTCACACTCTGCTTTATACCCAGCCTTCTTCAGCCAATGCGGCAGGTAATCCTCATTGAGGCCGGCCTGGTGCCACTTATCGTAGTTTCCTCTGTCGTGCTCGTCAGCGTCCGTGCACGGGTATAGCTGCTGGATGACGGAAAACCTACCCTGGAGCATGCACGTTGGTGACGTTGGTATTGTGCGCCGCTTGCCCTCTCAGGAACGAAGCACGGCTCGGGCAGCACTGCGCCGTGGTGGCGAAGTGGTTGACAAACTCGACGCCCTGGGAGAAGATCTCGCGGTGCAGCACCGACTGGAAGTCGGTCGACCCCAGTCGCCGGTCTTGGTCATCCGACATGATCAAGATGATGCTCGGCTTGGTGGCATCGGCGGCAGTGGCCGTGGCCGCACCGGCCAGGGAGAGGCCGCAGATGGACCGGGAGAACCGCATGTATATGGCAGAGAAACCAAAGCGGCCGATGTTGGTGATCGGGCAACGGAGCTGGGTCAGAGGAGGAACATTGGATGCCAAGACTTGGACGAGGCCGTCCACCTTTATAGTCGGACGGAACGCCCCGCTCCTGGGCTCTGGGAGAGAGGAGAGTTGCGGGCCGGCGTAGTAAGACGCGAAATGCACGTGGGGGCTCGTCATCTACCTATTCGACACAGGGGCCGAGCTGACGTGATTGGCTTACGGGAGGGACCGCGGCGACCGCCCGACAAAGTGCCAGTCAGGTCGATCACCGTCGACGTGGGACCGGCCCCATTCGTGACGTTGCCTTCATTTTATTCATTGTCCTTCTTTCGCCCATCTCTCTGGTGGTACTGTCAATGCAGATCGGCTGTTGAACTGACTACAACTACCGGCGGATGCTTATTGTATTTGGAAACAGTAATAAAGAGCGGACTGGTGCCGACACCAACGGCAGGGATAGGTGGATTTTCCAATGCTTGTTTTTGCTTTTCGGTACCGCCCGCAGCTCAGAATAGAATAGCGCCAAAATGGACCTTCCATTGGCTCCATCCGGCTAAAAGGCGGCCAACGATTAGGGGTGCAACATCACCACCAATGCCTGAATCAATGCGATGCATATTCCGAGGATTTACCAAATGCCACTCAGCTTTGAGGAGTGAGGTGCCGCCAGACTCTTGTTTTCTAATGAGTTTTGCCTCCGCATGAATATAGAAACCACATTAGCTCGGAGTCCCAGCAGTTGGGACCCCTTTCTACATAATTATTCCTGTCTCCCGTAATGATTCCATCCACTCCTACACGATGCTAGAGCCTGGGGTGACCTGGGGTGACCTGGGGTTCAGGTGGGTGCGAGACCCACATTCGAATCCCTCCGGTAAACTCGGGTTTCCTTTCGTCGATGCGACATGACGTTAATCCATAGGTAGTACCAGGTAGACTGTCCTTCTCGTCCCGACATGCCCTAGCCTCCCTACCCCGTTTACTTCACCGCTTCAGACTCCCCGCCCGCTGCCGATGCACCCCGAACCTCTGTTCCGACCTCCGGCGCTCGAGCCCCCAATCCTCCTCCTTGGAGTGTTCGGGCAGCGCCGGCGCGCCGCCCAGGCTGGCCAGGACCTGCTTGTTGGTGCAGGTGAAGTCGTCGAGGACCTCGAGCTCCGCGAGGGGGAACCAGCGGGGCATCACGTGCGTCCGCAGCGGAATCAGCAGGATGATGAGCACGGGGAACCCGATGGCCGCGATGGTTTGGGAGATGGCGACCGTGGCCGCCACCCCGATGGCCTGCAGGCCGATGAAGAAGGCGATGGCCCGCGGCCGCACACGGAGGAGGGGCTCGTCACGCTGGATGAAGCGCTGTTCGGACATGAGGAAGACGAGGCGGTGGACGATGCTGTTGGACTCGATTGAGCCCCACTACGTAATAATCAGCATTCGTTTCGGTGAAGCCCATGACAAATAAAAAAAGAGTAAGGAATCGGGAGACTATGCATTAGACTCACGCCAACAACGAAGAATACACCAGCGAACAAGGCGGACGGCATGGTATGCAGCACCGTCAGCAGCGGCCCCGTCATTGTGCCGATCAGCGCGAGGCCCATCAAGAAGTGGGAGACGCGCTGCTCGACGACCGCGGTCGCCTTCACAACTGGACGGCGGATCTCGGTCCCCACCCCTTCGGCGGTGGCAATGATCTTCAGCTCCGTCGTGTACTGCGTGAGGGAGTCGGTGTGCACGGGCGCCTGGGGCACCAGGCCGTTGGGCATCGGCAGGCCCAGGATGCCGGCCACGAAGGTCGTGCACCCCAGCAGGAAGAAGTCCCAGTGGAAGCCGCCGGGCTTCTTGAGGGGGAATTGGCGGGCTTGGGCGGTGATGCTGCTGACGTTCTGTATTTCTTGAAGTTTAGTGACATTTTTCATAGCATCGTAACAGGGGCCAACGGCAAAAGGGTTGAGGGACTGACGTGGTCGTAGTAGAACAAGAGCATCAGCAGAAACCCAAAGGGCAGCGCCACGAATACCCACTTAACCGGAAGCCTCCAAAACGCGAGTAACCACCCGCGTGGCTGGGTGGGACGGAAGGCCTCCGTCACCGGGACCTTGGAGATGTTGGCGTCTTTGAGTTGCCCCGGAATATGCGAGAACCCGACCCAAAATAGGGTAGCGAACTAGAACGAATTTGGATGAGTACGATGCCCGCGATGCCCGAGATTGCAGGCCGTCTTAGACACTCACCACGTAAGCATAGTCCGCCAGGATACCACGGAACCATGGTTTCCAAACCGTGCTTTGACCCAGTTTCTCTAACGAGTAAATGGAGGCGAAATAAAGGATAGCGATGATGCAGCTCAAGTAGCCTGCGGCGGCTCCATTCTGTTCGAACTCGTAGACGAGTTCTTCTACTCCTTTGACTAGAATACGCTGTCAGTTTTCGACAGTCTGGGATTATCCGGTCTACCACTTACTCATGTAGATGATGCCCACGTACATCCCAAAGCTTTCGCTGGAGAAGTCCGTGACATACCGCATATAATCACACAGATTGAAAATGGCAACGGCCCAATGGAAGACAGCGGCCCAGATACCTGTCCAAGCCATGAAGCTGGGGTAGAGGGATACGTCGTACAGTGAGATGATGTCGTAGATGGTGTAGTTGAAGAGGGAGATCAGTCCCGTAATCCCGACGATGGTCAAAGGCTGGACGCCAAGGATGCTGAAGACCATAGCAGCCAGGGCCGAGGAGAACAAAGCTTCGGTGATGCCGAAGAACTCGCCCGTCCTTCGGTACATGTCCAAAGTATACGCCACAGCCGGGAGGAGACTGCGCTGGGGTGTCAGCATGCAAGAGCCATCTCTCAAGTGGCGCAACACCGAAGAAATTTGATGGAATCAACCCACTTGACGAAGTACATGCGGATCGTACTGGCGACCGTGCGGTAGGTGAATGCGTCGGCGATGTCGCTCCAGTAGTACGGCAGCCGTCGGCGGATATCGTGGTACATGCCGCGACCAGGCCTCAGCAGGCGGTATCGTCGCCATCCCCGCTCGTTATCGTACGTGTAGGACTTGGCCGAGACCTCGCGCCCCAGAGGCACCTCGGCGGGAGGATCGGCTGTGCGGATCGTGTCGGTGGGTTGTTGATCTGACATATTAAGATTAGGTAAGAACATCACGCTCGAAAAGGCCACTTAGCATTACACTACCCGATCACCCCAAGGCAAGGGAAGCGCGGCAGACCGTACTTATACCTTGCCAGGTCGAAAAACTCCTCGTTGCAAAGACCCATGCAGGCAGATCCCGTCCTAGGTATTAGTTCGTCCCCCCTTTTCTAATGGTCCCTTCTCAATAGTAGTAGCGGCAAGCCACCTGCATGCGTGTAATGCTTGGCAGCAATGGTGGGGCCCGTCGCGGCTTTGCGTCCCGGTTCGGACGTGCGCTCCGTTTAAAAAAAACTGCTCGGGCAGAACAAACGCAAGTACGGCATTTCTTAGTCTGAGTAGTTCAGCGTACGCTAATTAACTGGGTAAGTTGCGTTTATTAGCCCCCCACGCTTTGATGACTGCAGTCACCCAGATAGATTCCATACATACCTAAGTAGGCTCCAACGTGTTACTCTAATTCCAGTTTCCTGTAAGTACGCTTGTTCAGCACGTCTGAATTTTTGCTGCAGATAACCCCTGAAACTCTACCAAATATGCAGGGCGAGGCTACTACTGCAACGGCACACTTCGCTCCTGAATGCGGAGAGGCCCGACAGGCTGGATTGTATCTGCTTCAACCCCAGACATCACTGATAGAACGGTACCATTGAGATATACCTGCGATCACGGAATGCCGAGGTGTGCCATTTTCCTGTTGCCCCAAAGAACAGAGCCTTGGGTTTAGGCCTTGCATCATCTCGTGTATTTCAGCTATCATGTGTGGATACGCTCTGGAAGCAGGAAGCGACCCTGGAAAGGACTGCTACGAATATGGTGGACGCTTGGTAGTGGGTGCCGCTGATCTGGTGGCCGATCCAGCGACGATAGGATCATGGTGTGGCGGCTTCCATAGCCACACGGATAGAAACGCCGACCGTAGCAAGCCACACTCCTCCGCTAGACGTCTATTGGCCACCATCGTCGGCAGAACTGTTATAAAGAGGGGACGCAACTTCCCTGAGGCTAATCAAGGATCTTGGAAAGGAGGTCACATCCAACCCACTTTTCGGTCCCCAACTCATGACTACTCGCGGCGTAGTGAATACGACAAGTCAAGTACTGACAAGGCCACAAGTTTTCGACTCGTACAAACTCTTCTGAAGCATGCCCCAGTAGCAGTCGGCCTAACCAGTCCACGGACTGGCGTATTGCCGGTAGCCTGTAGAGAGGGAGAACACAGTCCCTACCGCTAGGCGCCTATCGGAACCCTGGTAGCGGAGGGAAGATGGATGAGACCAATTACTCGTATCGTGGTTGTAACCTTAGCCGCGCTTTCGTACCAACGGGCGCTCATCTCTCGTTGGTTAATGTGAAAGATAAGAGTATGCCCTACGCGTCGCTCCTGGATCAGCAGTTTCTGGCAAAGCCTTATCGCACCAACATCAATATTCCTCTAAGAGTTCAAATCCTCCTGGCGACACCTCATAAGGCACACTGAGAGAGCTCAGGATCGCCTACGTGAAAGCCTTGACGAGTTGGAGGTCTCATTCCCTTCGGGGGGAACGGAGTTCGTATCTTGTCAGCTAAACGGGCCGCCGTATGGCCGCCAAGAGGAAAGTGGCCTATTAAAAACAGTTTCCAAGCACGTTCAATAATGCAAGAGATAGGCGATAAACCCAAACGGGGCCCCGGGACACTCCGCAATAGCCAGTTTACCGTCTCCTTGTAGTACATGTGCACACCTCAAATGTCAGGGTCCGCCTCAATGCCAGTTTTTAAACCCCGGCCTATTGGTCAATACCGGCGTTCCCACCTTCTCGATCGGAGCCGCAAGTTCTTCCCTCGAGAATCGGGGATAGGTCGTTCCGGTATTCTTCCAACGATGTTCTTCAAGGCAGCTGGACTGATATCTCTCATAAGCATGAGACAAGAAACAATATTTTTAACCATCTTCTATCAAGGTTTCTTGATAGATGAAAGCAATCATAACACTACGACACCCACAGGTAGCAGGACCATTGAAGCTGTGGACCCTACTTGAATATGACGCATTGTCTCGGGGAGAGAGCTAGGTCACGAGAGATAAACCAATGGTGTGTGAATTGGGACAATGTCCGATCATGAAAGCAAAACAATCGACGCTGGGGACTCGTAGGGACCCTTGGCCTCAAAGCACCATGTAGTTACGAGAAACCCTTTACTACAGGGAGAGGCACTCCGAGTGCGAGAACACCTCTTGGAATTTGGATCCGGTATGTAGTTTAGGAAGCAGAGCTGCGAGCGGGACACCTTGGTAGGGCGGATGAGTTTAGAGGCGCTCGTGGACTATTTGTCACCCAAAGCCTCGTGAAAACCCAGACGGGGATCCGATCTAGATCAGCGGCAGGGGCATAGACTACCGTTTTCTCCCGAGAGATGGGGCAAATACTCAGAGAATTAGAACTGTGCTGGTCTCGCAGGGCAGTGAAGGCTAGCCACAAGGAGGGGGGAGGGGAGATATATGTATATGGAAGAAAGACTACGGGATAGAGGAAGGAAGTGTAGGCCCCCAGTATTGTAAAGAAAAGGATATTTGTATCTTAATACATATATATAAGCGTCAAGGTAGAGAGAGAGAGTCAGTTTGGCGGCTTAATAGGTTTGGATACGTGTTACGGTGGATCGACGGTCTAGGGTAGGGGGACAAAAAGAAAAAGGCTTCGAGACAAAGAAAGGAAAGATTAGTTCCATGGAGATGGAATAAAGCCATTTCTCCGACTAAGATCATCATGGTTTAAACGGCACAGATGCAACTTTGCCTCGAAATGAGTGGTGTGGAAAATACGTACGCCAAGACCGAGATTTCTCTAAGCTGTCTGGGGGCAAATGCAGGTGAGCCCTGTGGCATTTCCCCACACATGGGGATTGAATTGAAGCCAATTAGATAATTACCTAAACATCGGAAAATGACAACAAATTGACGAGGGGGAGAGTTGTCAGAGGTGGTTGGTGAGGTTGGCGCTGGGTCGTGATGTTGTGGTTGGTGAGAAGGGGAAAGGGTGTTGGAAAAGGGGTCAATGCTCAACATCTCGATATCCGTCGCGGAACACAGATTCATTTTTCTTGATCGCACAGATCATCTGGATCCATTGGATGGCAGGAACGGATCAGTCCGCCTGTAGTAAATAAATTGCCAGCGAATAGAAATCGAGGGTAAATGGATGGAAGGGAGGGAAAGGTCCGGGGAAGGCTAATTGCGATAGCCGAAGATGAGCGAACCAAGTTGGAAATCCTATTCTTTAGAGAGCGATCTAGGCTTCTACCGACATGCCCAATGGCTATCGCTGAATAAGATCATCAATCTCGGCAGTCGGTGTGGTTGCTTGCGAAGCGATCTATCATCGCGGACCTTGATAAACACGTTCGTGAAGATCACTTCCCCAACATGTCTCGCAATTTCATTTTAGTGCCTGTCTCATATGCGAGAGCAGACTTTGGACTGCAGGTGAATTTGCCTATTCTATTGCATGCAATTCCACAATTCCATGATTGGGAGACTGGAGTTCTGTCCGAAGCACCACTTCAGCCAATTACATGTTCTCATCAGCATTTCTTTTTTCTTTTCTTCTCCCCCCCCGGCCGATTCTTGCCAAGTAGCCCCTAGCAGAAACGAAAGACTCACAAAGAGCAGGTTACCTCAAAATGTATAAACTCAAAAAAGGTATGATAATACCCCATACCTTCGAAACTCTCAAAAACATCTCAAAAAGTATGACTCCCATCAATCGGCAAAAGCTTGCATGCACGTGTCCAATTCGCTTGGGAAATTCCTACCACGTACCTGGTTACATTTCGTTGTACATATGCAGGCACAGAGTTGAAGTCAACAACACACACACATGTAAGTCAACCCGATTTGGTCCCTCCTGCTGACGATAGTTCCTGTGTGTGTAATTGTTCGCTGCATAGGAATGCGCACAACAATACGTTACGACTTCTGGTATGATCGTACCTCTTAGAGTATAGGAGATGGTGAGACCTCGACATCATTTGTTTAACTGTCCCCTCTGATTACTTTTACATGGGACAGTGATGGTGCGGGTGCGGCCGCTTCGAGCTGGGACAGGGACACACACATCGCTTTTACATACCTCAAGTAAGATTGTCGCCGGTCCAAGCAGAACCGCGATCAACCATATCTGGTACCACCATGGGTAAAGCTCGGATCTCGCCACAACCGGTGTGATCGGCCTTCCTGATCTTCGTCTCATTCAATGGCCTGTCCGAGTGGCAAAAGAAACCTACTATTTCGTCTGTATCCACGACATTTATCGATACAGCGGTATTGGACTTTCATGTAGCCACGTGAAATTGGTCTTTGTAATTTGGGGAAGAGTTACGGTGCCGTGAATTTTGAGTTCTGATGCTTGGTGTGGGGGTGTGCTTTTGTCAGATCCGTCCGTTCTTGAGACACGGCAGAGGAAGCCCAACGAACGACAGATCAACACTAGGAAGGAGAGGTGCCAGATAATCCAATCTATCTATCTAGTAGTAGAGGCCGTTGATGCGAAGCTGTAAGCAAATGCTGTGTGCCTCACATGTATAATAGAGCACAACAGGAAGGCCATGTTTACCCCTTCTCCTTTGGATGCCCATCCACTCTTTCAAATGCTTCAGTTCTAGACCATTATCTCAATCTTTCTTTGAATACCTGGCCGCTTCGGATCCCAATGCCAAGTCCGCCATCCTCTCTTTTCGACCAACAAGTACTATGGACCATGCTCCTGTCCCCCCTCCGGAGCTGCTGCAAGGCAGCCTGGCCTCGGGCGAGGGCCTGCTCTGCGTCGGCCTCCCGCGAATGGGCACCCTCTCGATGGCGATCGCCCTCCAGCAGCTCGGCTACCGCCACGTCCACCACGGACTCAAATACCCCGCGGATGAAGAATGGGCGCGGTGGCGAGCCGCGGCCGACGCCCACTTCAACCCGCACAACAACCCGGACGCCATCCCCTGGTCCAAGGCGGAATGGGACGCGTGGATGGGCCAGTTCCAGGCCGTGACCGACTTTGCGGGCGTCTTTGCGCCGCAGCTCATCTCGACTTACCCCAATGCCAAAGTTGTTTTGATCATCCGCCCGTTCGACCCGTGGATCAAGAGCGTCGAGGATACGCTGCTTAAGTTTACGTACGCGTGGGACTACCCCCTGCGTCGGTACATCTTGGATCCCCTGTGCGGGGGCCACATGGCAGGAGGACTGAAGGCCGTGTTCGAGGGCTGGCTGGAGGCGGACAACCACCGTGATGCGAGGGCGAATGCGCAGAGGCGATACGACGAGCACCATGAGCTGGTGCGGAGGATGGTGCCGCCTAAAAGACTCCTCGAATACCGCATGGGCGATGGGTGGGAACCCTTGGCCAAGTTCTTGGGCAAGGACATTCCAGTGGGGCAGTTCCCACATGTCAACGAGACGGCTTGGATTGTTGCGCAGGGAAGACGGGAGAGGAGAAGGAAAATCGGCATGGCGATAACAAGGTTGGCAAAGATGGCCTCGCCGTTGGCTTTCATGGTGATCGGATGGTGGATGAACGGAAGCAGGCCGATGGTATCATCGTGTTAATATCTAACCCCCCCTTAAGATGATGGCCTGTGTGAAATATGGGAATAATTATAATTTTAATGTGGTAATTTCAAAACACCAATCAATACCCACGCTATGCATACGCTTGTTAGTCGACATCATGATTCTTTCCAGCTCCCACATCACGCAGTGGGCAGTTCCTCGCCTTCTAGCCACCGGAGAACGCCGTCCGCGCATTCCTGCCAATGCGCGTCCATCATGAGATGGTGGCCGGACCCCCTGGACGGTCCACATCCGACACGTCTCCAGGCCCTCGCCCGCCTCCTTGACTGCGTCCGCGTACGCGTAGGCATTGGCCAGGACCATGGCGGGCGGGACCAGCTTGTCCACGGACCCGGCCACGCAAAGGACTTTCCGCCCGTCGTGCCCTTTCCCGCGTGGCGGCAGACCAATCCCCGACAAACTCCCCAACACCTTGCCCGCCTCCCCAAACGGCCACAGCACCGACATGCCCGCCAGCGCGCTCTCGTGCTTCGTCTTGCACGTCCGGAGCCACATCTCCACCACGGCGTCCTCGGTCTCGTCGCTGAAGAAGGCCGCGCGCGCCTGCGTGCGCGTCCGCACCAGGCACCGCTCGCTCAGCATGAAGGGCCGCCGCAGCGCGCCCCGCGACGCCTCAGCCCGCTCCCAGTTCGACAGCACCTCGCGCCCGCTGCCGCTCAGGGGCATGGACCCCAGCAGCACGAGGCCCGAGATCTCGGTCGGTACGTCCTGGTGGTGGCGGCCGATGGCGCCCGACGAGAGCATCCATTGCAGGACGCCGCCGCCGAGGGAGTGGCCTACCAGGACGGGGGGTGGCCGGCGTTGCTGGTGATTGCACGAGGATGATGTGGATTTGATTGATGGTGGTGGTGATACCGAATGCATCGACGCAGACGACGACGATGCGGAAGAGGCCGGCGGCGAGGGCGAGGGCGAGGACGAGGAAACCGACATGCGCGACGCGGCGGCCTCTTTCGTCATGTGCGCCAGGACGCAGCGCACGTCGGCGGCCCAGCTGTGCAGGTTGGTGAAGAACATCTTGCGCAGCCAGCGCTGCTTCTGCGACGCGCCGTGGCCGCGCAACGACAGTGCGTAGGCCGGGTAGCCGTGCTGCGCCAGGTAGGGCAGGAAGTTCTGGAAATCGTGCGCCGAGCAAAAGGTGCCGTGGATGAACAGTAAGGGCGGTTTCAGCAGACCCGCCGCCGGGTCGTCCGTCTCAGTCTCTAGTATATCGTCGTCGACGATGGGCAGGCTGTACAGCACCTCCAGCTTGCCGGAGGGGCCGTTGAGGGTGGTGGACTCGCACTGCTGCATTGCCTTTTGTGTATGAGCGAGCACGCTGTCGTTGTCGGTTTGTGTTTTTCTTTCGTCGGATGAATCTAGTTCGTTGGTCGCTCGCTGGTTATGGGTTGGTTGCTTAATGCAACCCCAGCTTCTTTGGGTCTGTTCCACGACAGCTGTGGCTGTTTAAGACCCTTTTGGTGACGATGCTAGCGCACGCGCTGATCGGCCCCGGGGGGGCTTGGGAGGTAGGCAATGTCAGCGTACCCGCGGCACTGATTGGCTACCGGGCTAGTGGTGCCGTCATAGATCGGATCCCTGCACGTCATCGTCATTGTCGCCTAATAATAGCCAAGCCATTCGGACGGGGTATTGTTGAAGAAACTCAATCGGGACGGCAACAATTACCAAAAGACCGTTGAGGCGCAGGCTAATATCACCTGCTATCTATTAGATAGATACAGATATACCATAGTCCATTGGGTTATCTGGTCAAAATACGACCGGAATAAGCGAAACTGCAATGCCAACGAGGAGGCAGTGCTCCCCTTGACCCTTAACGCCGAATCCAGGAGCTTCTTCAAAACGAGCTAGGAAACTACAGAGAAATGAAAGTGGATAATCATCAATAACCTCCGAGATCCGAGATCCGACATGCACCACGACAGAAACCAACCAGAACTATTACCAACATACTGGATCAACTATCGAAAATGGACCCGTAGGCGGGGATCCCCCTGACTCTCCAGCCCATACACCAATTGTTTAGTCAACACCCCATTGCTGATAACCCCCATCGCCTCGGCGTTGAACTCGTGATATAACCGGACCGCAGTGGGCAGCAGGTCCCGCCTCCCTCCACCGTCCGACGTATCAATAATAACCAGGTCCGGATCCATCATCTTAACAAGGTGAATGATGCGCGGGCAGAGACATGGCGAAAGCTGGCATTTTGGCAGGCTGGTGAGCGATGGGGCATCCTTCGAGCGTTGACTCGGTGGACAAATATCACCACACTTTAGTACTGCAGTTCAAACACTTGCATTGCTTTTATCCAGCCTGTTCTGCTACGGGTGCATCAAATGAAAACTGACATGTTAATAGCAGTGCTCTATTGAACGTACCTATACTTATGTGTATATTGTCCGTCTGGCTTGCTCTCTACAGTGTACAGAAGGCCGTTCTTCCTGTAGGATTTGTCAGATTGATCCCTCATGCCGTGTGTTAATTTACCAGGGATGGTAGTGTGTCCCTGAGCGGTTGTTCCCTCCTGCCATGTATTGGTCTTAAGGCTTTGGGAAATGGGAAAGCACCAACGGTTGGGCGCCTCGCTGCGAATGACCCCAAAACAGTCGACTTCGAGCCTCGATCTCTTCTTCTCCCTTTTTCTTCTTTGGCCGCACATAGACTGACAACTAACAGAAAGGTAGATAGACTAGCACACACGCACAAACACACACGCACGCACGCACGCACGCACGCACGCACGCACGCACGCACGCACGCACGCACGACGACGACGACGACGACGACGACGACGACGACGACGACGACGACGACGACGACGACGACGACGACGACGACGACGACGATGATGATGATGATGATGATGATGATGATGATGATGATGATGATGATGATGACGATGATGATGATGGTGGTAGCAGCAGCAGCATCCCCGCCCGAGGAGGGCCCCTGGGCCAAGGCCGGTGTCATCATCGCCTCCATCTTCGGGTCCATTGGGGCCATTGCCCTCTTGTGCCATGGCTGGCGTCGGTTTGTGGAGTGGCGTATTCGCCGCCGTCCCGCCGCCGAAAACGCCTCTGGCGACGCCGAGGAGGGCAAGTCCGCTGCTGCTGCTGCTGTAGCCGCTGCTGCTGCCGCTGAATCCGCTGCCGCTGCCGCTGAATCCGCTGCCGCTGCCGCTGGAGCCGCTGCCGCTGCCGCTGGAACCGCTGCCGCTGCCGGTGAAACCGCTGCCGGTGCCGCTGCCACTGCCACCCAGACGATTGCCGCCATGCGGCAGGACATGGATGGCGTCGCCACCATGGCCGCCGAGACCGCCGTCGAGAAGGCGGTCGGAAAAGTCCGCCTTCGGTTGCTCTCCGAGGAGGGAGAGGAGGAGAGTTAGAGTTAGAGAGAGAGAGAGAGAGAGAGAGAGAGATTAGAGGGATAGCAAATATTGTTATAAATCGAATAATACGCATTAGGTTCGTAACGAACCCATCCGCCGACTTATACTCTGCCCCATGCTATGTGTACCTGAAGCGCTATCAATGGGAATAACGACACGCCTCGGGTTGATGCTGGCTTGTCTGCCCTCAGACATTAATTATTCAGTCCCTTTATGGCTGTATCTTACTTCGGCTCAGTGCTTGACCAGCGAAAACGAGGAACACTACCAGCCCCATATTCTATCACACACTCTCCAGTACATGCGAAGCAGTTACTACGTGTTATGGAAAAGAGACATCATGACATTTTGGAGGAGAGGATCGATATCAAAGTTATCTTCATTTGCTATTACTAGTCTGAGATACTCCTGAGCCAGGGAAGTCCCAAGCTGCCAATCAACCTGGTGAGCTTATCCTAGCTCACGATGGTGGCCACTGCCCCAGGCTCTACACGAGGCCGACGATAGCCTCCTTGGCGTGAAGAAACCGTAAGGAGGGAACCACCAAAGACCTTCGAACCCCGAAAGGGACTGTCAAACACGACGCCGGGTATATCGATAGTAGGTGGGACCGTCAGCCTGACCGGTATTATCAAGTTGCCTGTCTGGTGTGTATGATATGTCTTGGGTTGCTTGGTCTGGCTGGTCTGGCTGGTCTGGCTGGTCTGGCTGGTCTGGCTGGTCTGGCTGGTCTGCGCACAGGAAGAGAAGAAACGCGGAGGGTTTTGTGGCCATAGGGCTACAGAACGACGGTCCTGTGGACGTAGCAAAGACCTATGCTGCTGCTGCTGAATAGAGCCGAGTGGGCATTGCTAGCTCAGATCAAGCGGGAAGTGGTGCATATCGATTTCTTTCGGGAAGAGGTTCATGCGTATTGACTAGCCACACTGAGCGTGAGCCTCGTATATGATTGTGAGGGTTAATTCGGTAGGCTTACCTGAAGTTATGCACTCTTCCGACGGATCCTGCTGTTTGAGGAAACAGGTAATTGTATTGCAATTCGTAATGCAAGATGGTGGTGATCTCGGTAGGAGAGCGGTTTCACCGGCAGCGGACTTGCCCTCCTCGGTGTCGCGAGAGGTGTCGTCGAAGGCCTTGTTTTCGGCGGCGACACGGCGGTACGACGGCGCATACGCCACTCCACAAACCAGAAGAAAAAAGAAAATGAAGAAGAATACGTTTACAAAGAGAAGGCCTTGTCGGCAAAGAGAAGTGACGTCGCCACACACAGACAGGCGCAGCCGCACATAGACAGACATGAGCACTTACAGAGGTATTGCTGCTCACAGACAGACACAGACGTTGATAGACAGATAGACAGATAGACAGATAGAGACGTTGAGAGCGACAGTCAACGCACACACAAAGATGTCGCCGCACACACAGAGAGGTGTTCACGCGCAGAGAAATGTCGACGTATGCAAGAACCATGTCGATACACACACGCACACACGGAGAGGGGACCCTGCTGTGATGATTTGTTTGGTTTTGGTGATGATGGTTCTCTGGGTTTTGATGACGACGATGATGTTGTTGGTGATGATGGCTCTCTTGATTGTGATGATGGCTCTCTTGATTGTTATGATGACGAAGATGTTGTTGGTTCTGGTGATGATGGCTCCCCTGATTGTGATTTTGACGATGCTGTTGTGGTTCTGGTTTTGACGATACCGTATTTGGCTGGTGACGATTCCGTTGATGGCGGCTTGTTGATCCTGACGATTGTGATGACCGAGGTCGAAGGAGTTGGGGTGCGCCGTGTCACTTGGGTAGACTGGGGAGGCGAAGAGGTATGCCACGGAATCTGATGTTGACGGCGAAGACACCTATTTGTACCAAGTCAGTTTTGAAGAGTGGAAGTGAGTGATAACAGGTGCACGGGTAGAGACATACGATAACTTCTCATGAACCCTGCCACATACTTGAAGACCAGGGACATGCAGTTGGCTGTAGCTGGTCAGCATACGTTAGCTATGCTCGCAAGTTCACCAAGGCAAGATGAAGCAAATACATACCCGTATGACAACGAATGTCGAGTCCGGGAATGGTTGCTTAGGGTGCCAGTGGTCACCGCCTGCGCTGGGACACAGTATTGCAATCGCAGCAAAAGCCCGCCACTGAAGGGGTACTAGTATTGCATTGGGTGTCGGATTGCATAGTCATGGTGCTCTAGAAGCCGACGAAGTTGGATTCGTAGTCGCCGCTGAACAAAAGTCCTGCAGACGTAGTGGTGGATGATGATGTTGCGAAGAGCCGACTGGTGACTTGCCAAAGTGTGTTTTGGACTGTACGAAGTGGATGTATGATCTCGAAGTGGATGAACAATCTCGAAGTCATGCTTCCAATTCAATGGAGTTGAGAGAATTATAGGAGTCTACTTGGTAGTAATGTGGTTGATGATGGTTTGTTTGATGGCAGCGATGATGTTACTGAAGTGGAGGGAGGTAGCAAGGCAGAGGGTAGTTAGATTAGATCAATTGGATGGACCGCGATATAATTTCGCTAACAGAAAGAACGAATGCGCCTGGTACATGCTCCAAAATTAGAGGTTGTGCAGTTTGGAAGCAGAAGGTGCGGAACGTCCAGAACACCCCCACCGACGAGTCTATCTCGGCCTCGCCTGTAGACAGGTCCAATACCTACAGCATAAATGCATGTCGCATTTTGTACACCGGATATACACCCCCAGATAGAGAAGTACGCCTATCCCCCATGAAATGGAAGGCAGTATACACGATGGCCTTGATGCCGAGTGGCAGAATGACGAGAAGAAAGATCACCCCACACTTAGTACACTAAAAGTACCACCAGAACCTCATTGCCTCACCGTTGTGATATTGGAAACTTTGATCCCATGGTTGTTAAATCCGGGGTCCCAAACATCGCTTTCTCATTCCAATGTGTATGTGTATATCCATGAAATAGTCAACCAATATAAATATCTCCTAGTTACCTACTGAACCACAATACTGGTATCTCTACTCAGCTGAGCGCCTTGTTGAGCGTCGACTTGACTGCTAAGTGGCAATTTTGTGCCCAAGCAACAGGGGAGGGTCTCCCGGCCATCTCGGCATCGCCATCGCCATCCACCTATTCTAACTGATCCACCAGCGTAAAGCGCTGCGCCTTGCCACTGGCGGTCCGTGGGATTGCATCGACAAACACGACGCCCCCCTCAAGCTGCTTATAGCTCGACAGTCGATCGGCCACCAGCTTGTGCACATCATCTCCCAGGTTGGATTTCTTCGTCTTCCTCCAGGAGGTCGGCTAGCCGTCTCCCCGTCCCTGCTTCCGCACCACGTAGGCGCGCGGCACTTCGGTTGTGCCGTCGTCCGAGCTCACGCCCACGATGGCGCAGTCGCGGACGCCGGGGTGCTGCAGGACGAGGGCTTCGATCTCGGCTGGCGCTACCCGCCATCTAGCGGTTTGAGGTAGCATACCGTGTTAGTAACGCCACCATTTGCGGAGATGACACGCTTCTATTTGCCCCAAGGTCAAGGGCATAATGAAGATGATAGGGGCCTCACCGCTTAGTCTTGATCAGCTCCTTCCTCCGACCCACCACGTGCACCTTATCATCCTCGACCCGCAACAAGCCTCCCGCGGGTAACCACTCACCGTCACTCCCTTCATGCTGAGAGACACTGCCCTTGTACCCCATCATGACATTAGGCGACCGCACGAACAGCTCCCCGGGCACGTGATCTCCGGCAGCCACTTCCAGTCCGCTGGTACCTGAGGTCGGGTAGTAGATGGCCGGGGTCTCTTTAAGAGCCTGCTCCGAATCTAGCGTAAGCCAGTCGAACTCGCCATGGTGGAGGACATCGGTGGAGCGGTTGAGATATTGGGTACCCGATCTGCGATCGACGTTGACGGCACTATCGGGGCCATCGACCTGGTCCCTGGAAGTGGTTGTTGGTGATGATGTCCAGGGGTGCGTCCAGATCCTCCAGGACGAAGATGCGGTCGGTCGGGATCTCTCTAACGTCGGCCACTTTCAGCACCGTTGGCAATGAGTCCGGAGTGGTGATGCTAAATTCGGCCTCCGACTGGCGCAGGACGTGGTTCAGCTCCTCGACTTTCCAGGCGGGATTTACACCGCATGCGATGCCTCCAGCGCCGATAACCCCGTCCAGAAGCGTCGCGCACAGATACTTCAGCCCATCAAGGGACACCCTGTCAGCAGACGTCGAAGAACAAGGAACATAACGCAGGTCACCATACGTTGTTGGCCACCGAGGGCAAGACCGTGTCGCCTTTGCCCAACCCCGATGCTATGAACCCACGGACCAATTTCCGCACCAGCGACCGGGACTGAGCGTAATTGAGACATCGCCCCGGATCTTGAGCGTCGATGAAGAGGGGCTTGTCTGCTGGGTAGTCCCTGTGGGCGTAAGGTCAACACCGGTCTGGCGCCCCCCCTTCCCCCTGGCGCCCCCCTTTCTAAGCGAAACACACTTATTTTAAAATACTTTAATTAAATAATTAATATAGGGAAAAATAAAGTTTAAAAAAAAGAATATAACTTATAAACTTAATAATTTTTTATATAAATAATTAACGTTCTTATTAAAATATTATTTAATAAAAGTATGATTTTAAAATATATTATAAACTTTTTATTATTATATATTTATAATTATAATATAAGATTAGATTTTTTATATTATTTATTAATGTTAATATATAAAATAAAATTAGAGAAATAACGAGTAAAATAAAGAAATCTATTTAATTTAATTATTTTCATTTTATTTTATATATTTTTTAAATAAATATATTTACCTGTTAAATATTTATAAGTAAATAAAAGAAATAAATAATAAGTTCTTAAGCTTTATATACTTTATTTTACGCTTTATATTATATAATACATAATATTTTCTTAAATAATATTAAATTCTTTATTTAATTTATATTTTATATAAATATATATAAATGTTTAACTCTTATATTTTAAATTAATAGTTTATTATATTATAATTTCCTTTTTTATATATTATTAATTAATTAACTTTATATCGAAAGTTATTATAAAACACGTTTTATACCCCTTATTTGTAAGGTTTTAAGTGGCTTATATTACTTAATTTATCGGATCCCATTCCTGCTACAATATCGTGACACTCCAACACAGCTTTTCGCGGCCTTGTGGCCGCGCTCGGCGACGGCAACGAACGTTTGGGCGAGGTCCTTGTCCCCGGCCTTGAGCTCAATGACTTGCCCTGCTGTTCTGAAGACCGTGGATGCCATGAGGTTATACCCTGCACGCGCCTGCCAGTAGTTTCGGTGCTCATTTCCCACCAAGATCTGGAGCCCAGTTTCCCTAGAGGCAGTCGTAGCGAGGCGGACCACGCTTATCCCGTCCTGCCGCTTCCAGTTGACCTTTGTGACGATCCACCAGAACAACCTTCTAATCTCGCTGTCGGTCGTTTCTCTGCGCTCTTTCAAGTTGCCGTTTTGTTTTCGGTGGCGCTGGCAATCTTCAGCTACACGGCAGGCGATGAAATGGCATAGTTGACGAATGCGAGAAGAAATGTAGACGATATCGATACTATCATCCAGTTGCTTGAGACGCTCGAGCTTGTAATCCGCTTGAGCTATTGTTTCGTTCAATATTCGGAGGATTCTGGTATCTTGTGACCGTGGTGTACCTGCCACGGCTCCAGTATTGCTGGCTCCATTGGGGCCAAAGGATACATCTTCGTAGCTTGGTGGCGGAGTCTCCGGGAGGAGGTCAGTTTCTGGGCCTGTGAGAATGTCTGGTGGCGTCGCGGGAAGAACTTCGGCAGCCATAGTGTTTTCGGCAAGAGGGTGCAAGGCAGGAGCACTGCTGCGTTCCTTTTTCTTGATCTCGGTGCGTTGTAGCAGCTTGGAGAGCCACTTTAAAAGAGATCGGCCTTGCATTATATGTTGATTTCGTGTTTCTGTGATGACTGGCCTAGGGAATACGAGCTCAAGGATGGATCAATCTTGGTAATACAAAATATCAGTACTAAAGATATCAAAGGCTTGATGTTGGGTGTTGGTCGGCTCTTGTTCTTAGTGTTGGTGGTGATGATATGTTTGGTTAGCCAGATGTTGCTGTGGTTGTTAGTGTTGTAGGTTGAATTATTTATACGCATTGGCGAGCAGATTTGCGTGCTCGTTGCAGTTCGCGAGAGTTTCTCGTCAGGCTGGGTCGAAGCTTGCCGTATGAGCTATCGGCCAGTTCGACGATGAAGGTTCGGATGTATCTTGGTATTTGAGGGTATTTAGCTCTTTATGGGTCATTTCTTTCTGCTGGCTTTGGTTGGTGCCGAACTGAAAGCTAAACTGTTGGTATATCCAGCTCAGGGGCTTGGCCACACTCGAAAAGGGGGGATCACGTGCGCAGAGCGCACGGGCCACCATGTCCTCGTACGAAAGGGATCTGGAGATCCCCTCCTTAGTTAGAGAGAGTATGCCGAATCAATATACCACATTTTGCATCACTACGATCGTGCTGCAGTACAGAAAGCCCATTCAACATAAACACCAAAAATTGGATCACGGATGTAATCGGCGGTAGTGTGGCGCACGTGGCGTGTGTGGCTCAGCAGTGGCTACTGCTACCTGTCTTGCAATTTTCACTTACTTAAATTGTAGTAGGTTTACAGTGGATACACAAAGTCTCGAAGAATTGTCTTCTGCCGTCGGCAGTAAATCGTTCCCGTACGGCCCCTAATAAACATTGGACAGCTTTGGACGAAGGTGACAGACTCGATACCAGGTCACAGTGGCAATAAACATTCGCGACGTAGTTTCCTTGGGTAAAACTACCGACGAAGCTAACACCATTTATTAATAGTTGCCGCCGTTGTCCTGCCTCTAAAACGAACGAACGTGTGTGCAGCAACTGGGCCCTGATTCTTCTTCCCGAATACGTGGTGTTTCACGGGATGCCTATTAAACGAAACCGAGGGATGCGGAGTGCATGGATGTCATTTTAAACTATTACGCCCCGCGTCATCACAGCGTAGAGCTTCTTCGCCGAGGAAGGAGCAACGCATAAGCCACACACACTGTACGGCATAAAACCAGACGCTCGTCAGATCATCATCTTTTATCAATTGGACCTATCGTTTCCTCCTTTTTCTCGCCGGTGCACGGTTCGGCGGTAGTACGACTATTAAGCTATTAAGGTGACACGACGCCGTCTGATGTCAGAAAGGGGCTAACGGAGGAGTCTGACAAGGGTTCATCCCTGCGCCCCGAAGTCTATCTGGCAGCAGATATTCCTTTTTATTTCACGACATGTGGCGCCGCGGCATGTTTTGCGTACTCTGGTTTCAGGATGGATGGGGGGGCGTTGCGATCAAATGCCCCGAGACAAATCATTAAAGAACAAGTCGAACGCCCGCACAAGAAATCTGTTTCCAGCAGGACAACTCTTTTAAACTGCATACTGTTTCGACAAAAATGGACGAGAATTCACAACGGAGAGTGCTCAACGCATTCGTGCGGTTCGGCTTCAAGGCCGGCGACACCTTGGTCACTCTGGGAAGACTGGTTCCCAGGGCGCTGGTCGCCGGCATGCTTTCCGGATGGCTCGTTTCCCACATGACTTTCCCTGCGCATGCGAATGGCTTGCTGCGCGAGCTAGCTAGCCACCCTTATCTTTGGTCGGTCCTCCTGGTGTTCCTCGTCCTGGCCTTGGATGCCATGGTCCTCTATCCGAAGCTGCGAGATCCGCTTCGGTCCCTTCCCGTTACTTGGGTAAGTGAGATGTTTGCCATGATCCAATCATGTAAATAAATGCACGATGAAGTAACCCACTCACTCCTTCCTTGTCCAGAGATCCTCAGCCATGCTGGTCGAGTCCCCCCGCGGCAAGTCGTCGCTGGCCGCCATGAAGGACTACCCGGACGCCTCGCTGATCCGGCTCGGGGGCCGGTACGCGGTGCTCTGCGCGGGACACGACGCCCTGCGCGACGTGCTCAGCACCCACGCCGCCGACTTTGAGAAGCCGTGGCCGGTCCGCTCGTTTCTGGCCCGACCCCTGGGCTGGGGCGTCATTGTCAACGAGGGCGCGCTTCACCACCGCCAGCGCCGCATCTTGAACCCGGCCTTTCACATCGGCAAGATCCGCATGCTGTATGGGTTGATGTGGGCCAAGGTCTTGATCTTTGCGCAGAAGCTCGAGGAGGTTATCAGTCAGGAGGCGCCGAAATCGATTGGAGACGAGGGGTGGGCGGAGGTGGAGATTGCCGAGTTGGCCAGGTACGTATCTCACAAGATGAATGCTGCTGTGGTCCATACCATACTGTGTCACGGTCTGAAATGCTGATTCTGCGCATCTTTCTCTAGCCGCCTCACACTCGACATCATCGGCCCCGCCGCCATGGGCCGAGACTTCCAGTCGCTGACCAGCAACGGGAGCAACATCTCGGACGCCTACCAGGAGCTGCTGAGACCCTCGTTTGGCCGGTTAATCTTTGGCGGCCTCAACTTCATGCTGCCCCAGTGGATCGTGAAGTGGCTGCCGCTCAGTTCGAATCGAATCTTGACCGAGATCAGCACTTTTCTGAAAAAGACGTGCGGCGAGATCCTCCAAGACAAGAAGCGCGAGATCGCCGAGGGCAAGAACTCGCTTCCGGACTACAGCATCCTCAAGCGCATCATCGAGACGGGCGAGCTGACGGACGACGAAACGGAGGACCAGATGCTGACTTTCTTGGCTGCTGGGGTCAGTTACCCCCCCTATATTATTGTCATACGACCTGCACTTGGGAGATAGATACTGACACGGCAACAGCACGAAACCACGGCCGGCGCCCTGACCTGGGCCTGCTGGCTCTGCGCCACGAACCCGGAAGTCCAACGCAAGCTGCGCGCGGAGATCCACACCCGCCTCGAGTACGTCGGCGGCCAGCCCCCCGAGGGCATCGTCAGCTGGGACGTGCTCGAGTCGATGCCGTACCTCAACGGCTTCTGCGAGGAGGTCCTCCGCCTCTACCCCACCGTCCCCGTGACGGTGCGCGAGGCCCAGCGCGCGACCGCGGTGGCGGGGTACCGGGTCCCCAAGGGCACCCTGTTCGTGCTCGTGCCCCACGCGACCAACCGGAACCCGCGCGCCTGGGGCCCCGACGCCGACCGGGTCGTGCCCGAGCGCTGGATCGACACGGATCCCAACACGGGGGTCTCGCGGCCGAACAAGACGGGCGGTACGAAGAGCAACTTTGCGGGTTTGACCTTCTTGCACGGGCCTCGCGCTTGCATCGGGCAGGACTTTGCGAAGGCGGAGATGCGGTGCGCAGTCGCGGGTCTCGTCGGGGGTTCGAGGTCAAGTTGAGGGAGGGGCAGAAGGAGCCGAGGATATCGGGCGTCATTACGGCCAAGGCGGAAGGTGGGATGAGATTGCTGTTCAGGAAAGCTGTGGTGGAGGATGTGAGTTTGTAAGGATCTGGTTATGATAGTGTGTCGCCAGGGGTGAGCCAAACCTTTGGGAGGGGGAAAGGGGGGGTTGAGTGGGGCACGCAGATTATCTGGCATCACTCTCTTTCGCGTGCAACTCATTAATGATTACCTATATTTTATGCCTGTTTCCTTTCCAATGGGTATCTTCCTCGCCGAATGTCTAATAACATTACTAAAAGAAACCACATGTAATTAACAACCCCCCCTTACATATCTACACATTACACATTTCCCCAGCTGTACCCGCTCCGGTTGCCAATCTTGAATCCGCGCGGGGAGCGGGTCTGGAAGACGCCGGTGGGGTCGTACTTGTTTGCCGCGGTCTGGATCTTGGCCACGTTGGCCTCGCCGTAGCTGGTGAGGGGGTCCTGGTAGTCGTAGGCGTAGTTGATGTACTGCCACTCGACGTTGGCGCCGACGCTACGCGCGAAGTCCATGGTGGAGTCGCCCCACCGGCGCACCTGCTCGCGGGCCACGCGCTCCTGGTCCTCGCCCTTGACGGCCAGCGTGAACAGCAGCATGATGACGTTTTCGCCGTTGCGGTCCAGCCCCAGCACGTTGCCGCCCCGCTCCCGGCTGTGTTGGCTGAAGACGGTCGGGATCGACTGGAACATGGCCTGCGTGACGAAGTCGCCGTCGGGCGACTGCGCCGCCATGAAGGAAGTCAGCTCGTCGTGCAGCGACAGCATCTTCTCGTAGACCCGCCGGTCGTTCTTGATGGTGCCCGTCCACCAGATGTCGCGGTACCCGGCCGGCTGCTCCAGCTCGTCGGTGAGCTCCTTGTGGGTCGCGACGCGCAGGGTGCTCGACAGGTTCTGGCCGTCGTGCGCCATGGCGAGGAACTTGTCGAGGGCCGGCGGGGAAGCCTTGCCCACGGTGTCGACCAGGCTGGTGACGATGACGGTATCCTTGAGCGCGGGCTGGTAGGTCCAGAAGACGATGGCCGAGTCGTCCGTGTTGTTGTTGTGGCTGTCCACCCAGGCGACGTGGGCGTCGATGGCCTCGGCCGTGGCCGTCTTGTTCAGCTGCAGGACGCCGCCCCAGAGAGGGGGCGATTCGAAGGCTTGCATGTCGAAGCGGGTCACGATGCCGAAGTTGGACTGGCCGCCCTTCATCGCTTGGTACAAGTCCGCGTTCTCGTTGGCGTTGGCGTTGATGATGGTGCTATGGGGCAAGTCAGTCAAGCTTCTAACCCCATTCTCATCTGACGTTTCAGAAGCACTTACCCGTTGGCGAGGACAACCTCGAAGTTGACCACGTTGTCGCAGGCGAACCCCTTTCGCGCCGAGTAGAAGGAGTTGCCGCCGCCGTTGAGGAAGCCAGCGACACCGACCGTGGAGGCGCGGCCGCCAGGCACCGTCATGCCGTGAGGCTCGAGCGCTCCGTAGACTCCACCCCATCGAGAGCCCGGGGAGATGCGGGCCACCTTGTTCTCGGCGTCGTAGACGGTGCCGCTCATCAACCCCAAGTCGATGGTCACGCCATCCTCGACTGAAACACCCTCTGTTAGCGCATCTGATCTCATGCGTGTATCATGACGCGGGGTAAATGGACTTACTGTTGTTGGCGGGCCAAATGAAATGCCCACCACTGCGGACAGCAAATTGACAAGTGGTTTGCTGCACCAGGGTAGTCACGGCCAAGGCCACCTCCTCAGGTGTCGTGGGTTGGACCTATATGAATCCGAAAGGTTAGACTGTATGCCATCTCTACCGTTGCACTGCGGGTGGGACTCACAATGCACCAAGGTGTCAACTGGGACGTGATGGACCAGTACGACTTGGTCCTATCCTCATAAGCCGCGGATCCAGGCGTGAGCACGTTGGCGAGGCCGGCCGCCGACAAGGCGGCGCACTGATGATCGCGGGTGTCAGCAGGGCAGGTCATAGGGAGCAGGAGGAGGGACTTCGCAGCAGCAAACAAGTGCGATGCTGTTGGTGGTGGTGGGCTTACGCAGCTAGCCGCACCGTCGGCCAACAAGAGACTCTTTGCCAGGGCGCGGCCGGCGGGAACACTACAAGCGACAGCCGTCGCGAGGCCCGCGGCGGCGGGGACGGAGCGCGAAAACTTCATGATTGGCTTTGGTCTTGCTTGGTTTTGGTCTTGGCGGAGGAGATGGATGTTTGGACCCAGGCAGGCACGGAGGTTAACTTTTGTCCCGAGCTGGCTGCTGTGGCTGTGTTGGGGAATGCCGAGAAAGGGTGAGACACAGGACTGAGTTCGGATCTCTTGTCGGGGAGCCGACTGCCTTTTCTACTGGTGGTGGTGCCTTTGCCGACCTGGTGCGGCGCGGACGTGGTGCAGGGCCTCGGCTTACCCCGTCGACAATCCCCTCGGCCGAGATCTCAGGAGAGATCTACAGGCATGTTTGCCAAACTGCGGTCAAGATTACGGCCCAGATTGTGCCCCCACTCCACCGCATTATCGGAAGGCTTGCATTTTTTTAACTTGTATTATTCCCGGTACTATAGCCAGCGCATACGGAGGGTCAATCTGTTGCTACGAAGCCGGCAGGAGCTAGCTAGCTCCACGTGTAAGACTAGGTATTCCCCATCAGCACCGCCAATCGGGAGGACTCTAGTGCGGCACAGCTTACGCTGGGTTAGCACGACATTTCGAAAGCAACCACGTCAGCTAGGTAAGCGAAATGGATTGTACGTAACACACGATTACCGGTCCAATAAGAGACATATTCTTATGCCAGCTTCGTATAACTATGTAGTCTCCTTAGTGTCCCAGTAAATTTTGGGGTTAACCGAATGGAATTGCACCTCGTGTTTTGTGCGTTAACTTTCGGTTCAATACCAGCCAAGGCCAGCAGAAACATAAGGCTCATAAGAGCAGTATACCTTTAAATATATTAACTCAAAATAAAGCTATTTTACCCAATTGCACCTCTGCGAGCCTTGGTAGTATACAGTTGCATCGACCAAATGAGGTGACAGTTAACAGCAGAAGACCACCTGGCTCGATATCCTTTAGCAGCAAGAATATTAAGCAGGATGACGGGTAACATGCGGAGTTGGAATAATAAGGGTGCATCGCTTCTGGAAGAGATTTCCAGCAAAGAATACTACTACACGGGGGCCGCAGTTAAAGGAAGAAGACAGGGTGCGGAGGTGATGGCCACTTTCAATTGCCCGATCCATACAATCATTCCTATTCTTGACCGGGGGGTAAGGGTTCTGACTCGTGGGCGACCGTTGGCCGGGGTCTCTAACTATGGAATTCGTCCGTGCCCTCTCCGCAATATGCGGCCCGGGCTGCCAGCTACAGTACCAAGCCCCATGCAAATTATAGCCCCCTGCAAACCCTGAATCAAAAATAGGTAAAGCCCGCTGGGGTCCCGTCCTGCGCCGTAGGGAGAAGGTTCCGTCTCCGCACTCACGCCTCCTCCCCGCCCTCATCTTTCTTCTCATCGCCAATTCAACCGCGTTGCTTGCTCCCTACTGGTATCGATTTTCAGTTTGAGTGCCGAGAAACTCGTACCACCGCTAGTAGTTGTGTGGTAGCGAGATGGGAGGAAAAACCAGGTTTCATCGTTGCAACAACTTTGGCCCTACTGAACAAGCTTTCGTCGAGATCGGTTCGATGCAACGGAAGACGGGGCAGCAACTTAAGGTGCTCACGTGAGGCGATCCTCGGCAGATGATTGCACCAATTCTCATAAGTAAGTATGTAGGTTCAGAGGTACGCCTGAGGGAACGGCAAGGGACGCATCTTGGATTATGTAGACCAATAAGTGGGGACAGTTATTGAAAGTTCACCCATTGTTTTCAATAGTGGCTCGATGCACTATGTACATAGGTACACAATGCATGTAACAGGGGGTTGCATCTGGCTAGGTCGGAAAGGATCTGGCGGCTGGACTGGGGACTTCGACGGATCAGGTTGTTCTGTCCATATAGGGAAACACGAAGAATATCAACAGAATGTCGAGAGTAGTTTGATTCTATGAGCAGCCTGCCGGCTGCACTTCAGATTGGCAGCAACAATGAATACCTGGTGTTTCGGGGAGAGAGTTGCCGAGTCAGGCTACCCCTGCGCATACTGGGTTGCGATATGTTGTAGTAGGCGAAACGTCAAACGCTCGGAGGCAGGAGATCCCTCCCAAACACGGCGAGCCGGGGGACATTAGTCAGTCACCAAGGTGCAGGTGGTATGCGTGCAAAGCGCCAGGGTATATTATGCTATAACGCTTCCGCGGCACTCTGCATGCATAGAGAGGCTCAGATTAGCGAGCTGCGACTCTGCGACGCTGCAACGCTGCCCGATTTGTGTGTTTCTGGAAACTGAAAGGGCGATGGATATATAGACCGTGACGGCGCCTGACGTCCTCGCTCGATCGCAAACAACACAAGTTGGTCCCTTGTCTCACCGCTCGCCTCTCGCTCTCTCCCGGGCACGATGCCGTTCGACGTCAATGGCACCATCACCATCATGCCTCCACCGCCGGGGTATGTGGTCAACTTCGCCGACCCGCCACAGGAGGGAGTCACGGTCATGTGGACCGTCTGCATCGTCGAGAACATTCTGGCCGTGCTGTTCCTCGCCCAGCGCTTCTACACCAAGATTTTCATCGTGCGGAAGTTTCAGGTCGAAGATGGTAAATATTTACTGATCAATCCGCCGCCCCGCTATCGTAGCGACCGACAAAGTGTAAACCCGGCTGACGTATATGGTTTTGGTACTTCTTTTTAGCCACCGTTCTGCTGGCCTGGCTGAGCTCGGTGGCGACGCAGGGCCATCTGCTGCATCTCTACTACCTCAAAGCCGTGGGCGTGCACGCGTTTGAGATGCCCATACAGAGGTATATCGTCTTTTCCAAGGTATGCATACACGTTTCCTGAGTTGATATTGTGTCCCCCACTAACCGAGATTTGATCCATACAGATAATCTTCTCGGCGCCCCTCATCTACACCGTCACCGTCGGCGCGGCCAAGGCGACCCTGTGCCTGTTCTACCGCCGCATCAACCCGGCCCAGAGCTTCCAGATCGGGGTGTGGGTTCTCATGTTCATCTGCGTCGGGTCCTCGGCCGCCGTCTGCCTCAGCCTCTTGTTCGCGTGCCGACCCATCTCGGCCAGCTGGGACCCGCTGCAGGCGGGCACCGCTACCTGCCTCGACCGGCCCGCCATCTACGTCGCCACCGCGGCCATCGGGGTCCTGACTGACGTGATGCTGTTGGCTTTCCCCTTGCCCACGGTGCTCAACTTGAAGATTAAAACGAGGCAGAAGGTCGCCCTCGTCGGTCTCTTCGCACTTGGTTCCATGTACGCGCGATACTCTATCCTTCTGTGGTCTATAATTCGGCCAATAGCAATTACTGACTTTCGGGACAGAACCATGATCACATCCATTGTGCGACTCTTCATCCTCCTCCCCAGTCTTACCAGCACCGACCAAACCTATGCCTTGAGGAGCGGGACATTATGGATGTACGTAAAGAAAGGACTTTCTCAAATGACTTGCCAAGCAAAACAGGCTTTTACCATCACTCACCCACTAATACATGATCCTTTTTCAATATAGTTGCATCGAATCCAACCTCTTAATCATGTGCTGCTGCCTCCCGACCCTGCGCCAATTCTTCCGGACCGTGGCGCCGAGCCTGATCGGCGAGAGCAAGGGGGCCTCGACGGCGGACTCGGCGGGCCAGCTCAAGTCGTACGCGCTGCGGACGTGGGGCGGGAGCGGCGGTCCCCCCGCGCGGAAGCCGTCGAAGCGGCGCGCCAGCAAGCAGGGGCTCGACACCTTCATGATGCTCGACGACGACGAGCCGGACAAGACCAGCCTGGAGGGGATCGGGTGGCGGCAGGACGCCCGCTTCGGTGCGTCGACGGACATTCGCGGCGGCCGCGACAGCCGGGACAAGGGGTGCCCCAACTCGGTCGAGGACGGCGACGTCGATGCCGGCGAGTTCAGCGGGGATTTCGAGAGTGATAGGGATATTATCACGTCGACGACGGTCAGGGTGGAAAGCATTCGTATAGATAGGAATAAGACAGGAATCGCCCTTTGAATACGAGTATAAATGTACATTTAGCGTTCCTGTTTTGTTCTAATACCTTCTATTTGTATCTGTTTATGATCAGGTCAAGGACTGAGGTTTGGCTTTGTTGATGTGATACCTCGATACCTAGTGGCATCTGCTGACATTTGCCGAGACTCTCAAGGTAACTGACAGCCTACCCATGACTGGATCGCGTACGGTGGGCTCATGCGTCCTGCCGCGCCGCGCATGAGTGAGGGGTAAGACAATGGGGTTTGTTTCGACAACATGCATTTGATTAGGAGCAAGTTAAAGACAACTCTCGACTTACGACGACATCATGGAGGCCCTGGCCGCAATTGGGCTGGCGAGCAACGTGATAGGATTCATCGAGGCTGGGTTCAAACTTGTGGAGAAGGCCAAGGATATCCACCAATCCGGCGTCGTGAGCACAGAAGAGGATGCCAGTCACCTACGGGTCGCAACCAGTTTGGAGGCCTCGTTCAGCAAACTCTCAGCGTCAAAAGACAAGTCCGGCAGCGAACAGGAAGTGGCAATATACGAGACTGCTTCCGAATGCGCAGGTTTGGCCGCTCAGTTATGCCGGCTACTTGACAAGACCCGAGTAAAAGGTCCGCTCTCCAGAGTCAAGGTCATCAAGGCTACGGTCAGGAGTACCTGGAAGAGCAAGGAGAAAGAAGATTTGATCAGCAGGCTGGATCGCGCCCTGAATGGTCTCAATACCCAACTACTCATTCTTACTCGGTACCGCCTCCCATGCTTCATTGCCCACTCTTCGACTTTTTACCAGAGAGGACTAGAAAGCTGACCACTCCCGCACAGATCAGACCTCGTCGCCCATATAGACAATTCCTTTCAATGGCGTAACATGCAACACACCGAGCTTCACGCCATCAACACACAGATCAGCTCATTACAGAAAGACCTCAATAAAAGCTCCCACAATACGACAGTTGTCACAGAGCTCCTCAGGGTATTGGAGAAGCCTCGCCAATCATTGTTTGAAGTGCGACAACACCAAATTCTGGAGAGCCTTCGTTTCGACCTGATGAACGCCCGCGAAGAAGGAATCATCGATGCACACGAGGCCACTTACGATTGGCTACTAAGGCCGGAAGGTCCATTTGCCACACCCGCCCTCGAAGACACCAGTCAGCGGTTCCGGTCATGGCTGCAGAAAAAAGGCGGTATTTTCTTCATCATGGGGAAACCAGGGGCCGTCAAGTCGGTCTTGATGAAGATGATCAGCGGGCATGAGAACTTCCGCCGCCTGGTGGCCGAAAATTCGGAGGCGACACAAACCATTGTGGCTAAGTTCTTCTTCTGGAACGCTGGAAGCGAGAGCCAAAAGTCCTTTGGATGCCTTGTGCGAAGCCTCCTCCATTCGATCCTGTCCCAGGCGCCTGACCTGATACCCGCGGTTTTCCCAAACGATTGGGAAGAAACAGGCCATTTCTCCGGCCAGTCCTGGACAGCCCACCACGACAGCAAGAAGATCAACATCGCTTTTGAGAAGCTGCTGTGTTCAGAACTGCTTTATCGTAACCGGCATGTCGTCTTCCTCATTGACGGTTTGGACGAGCTCGAAGGCGATCACAAATACATGGTGCAACGGATTAGGTCGTGGTCCACCACTGGGGGTGACAATCTGAAGATATGCGTCTCCAGCCGTGAATGGAATGTGTTCACCAGTGTGTTCGCGGATTGCGAGAGTCTCAAGCTACAAAGTTTGACGTATGACGATATGCTTCGAACGACCAGAGACACATTGGCAGGCAACGAGGATTTTATACGTCTCGATGTCCCCGTCTATAAGTTCGAGTCCTTTGCTAAAACGTTGGTGGAAAAGGCTGAAGGCGTATTTTTGTGGACAAGCTTGGTTCTAAGATTGTTGCAGGATGGCCTATCAGACGGCGACGAGTTTCTTCGTCTCCAAAGCAAGCTGGACGCGCTCCCAGCCGATCTGGAGAAGCTCTTTGAGCACATGCTTACCTCGATTAACAAGGTGGATCAGTGCTACGCCTTTAAGATGATCCATTTTGTCTCTGAGTCTACAACTGCTGGCTCGCCTCCCATGCTCCTACGGATGCTTTTCTTGGACATTCTGTACGACTCAGCCCAAGCAAACGATCCTGCAGGTCTGTTGGTCTCCGAATGTCGTAATATGTCTCGTCCAGAAACAGAAGACCACCTGCAGAACAAACTTTCTTCACTTTCGAAACGGCTGATCGGTCGATCCAAATGTCTCCTGGAGATCCGGCACATTGAGATTGACCCAAAATATCAAGACATTTGGCATACTACACCATTCTTCGACAAGAGTGTTCACCTCGCTCACAGGAAAGTCAAAGAGTACATAGAAGGCGAAAGGGCCACCTCGCTACTGAAGAAAAGTACCATTGAAGCTCAGTGGCAAGCTGATCATTGTCTAACCTTGACAGCCCATCTAAGATTTCTAATCGAATCTGGCCATATGTTTATCGGCTGGCCACATCCTGCAGACTTATCCATAGAACCTCACGGTCCATGCCGCAGCAACTGTGGGACAGATGATTTTGTTGGGCGGTTCATTAGCGAGATTTCTCCCGTGATCTGGCTATCCATCAAAGAGGTGCAGGGGCCAACACCGACTTACATTCTAGAGTTCCTTCACTCCATCGCTACCTTACTGGAACAACCCAACAAACGGGTGCACAAGTTTCCGGGAATATCGAATCCCCTAGGTCTAGATGGTACTCCTGCTTGTACACCCGATCATGGGAGCGAAGCAATATTTCATCCTAACCATGGGGAATTCCATGATCGTCCTTATTCGCATTGGCCTAACGAATATCCGGTATCTCATCTGCTTGAGTTCCCACTCTTGGGGTGTCGAGGCGACAAGACAAAAGCAGTTTACGTGTCAATTCCTCACTTATGCGGCAGTTTCGCAATTCCGGAATTTCTTGAAACCTATCTTGCAAACAGACGGTCACGAGGAGAAAACATTCATGATGCAGCTGGCTTGATTCGCTGTATAGCATTCGCTCCATCAGGTGTAATTGCCACCAGTGACCTCAGCATCAAACGCGCAAAGGCGTTCGACCTGGTACTGGACTACGGCATCCGGCTTGACCAGATTCCAGCTGGTTGCTGGTGTGGAGAAATCTCGGAGCTAGGTCACGACTGGACCATCTGGCAAGCCATCGTGTGCGGCCGACTGCTTGGGCACGGTCGCCACATCTTTCCCGAGGATTGGAATCCTATCATGAAAAGGCTGCTGGCGACTGGTATCGATACTCAGTTCTGCCTCGAAGTCCACCACGAACTTACAAAGGAGCACGTAAAAGTGTTAAACCCACAGAGCTACCCATTGAAAACATCACACATGGGCAAGGGTCGGTTTGTTGTATTGGCGGAACTCTGGACGAGACCAGTCGATAGGGTCCAGAGACGATGTTTCAATCTGCCCATCCGAGACCAGCCGGATCGCGGACCGCTTAAGGTATTTTTACTGGCAACAGACTCCAAGCTTGCTATAGCTGCGAAGGAAAGGGGGGGAATCCTATCTTCTGTGGATCTTTTCGAGTTCATGGGCGTCCGCCTTGAGGCTAGCCATCCAGGAGACGCGGGTGAACCATCCATCCCACACATCGTTGGGTGGAGATATTCGATGAAGCCACGGGGCTTTTATGAAGACGGTACAAGAGAGACCGGCGGCGTCCTTCGGCGTTGTGGTCCAACTCGCGCACCCACGAGTGAAGATCTTCAGGGTCAATGGATCCGCGAAACTAAATAGGATGCTGTATAAGAAGGCTGGGTCTGACGTGATTTCAATTTTTCAGGCCTTGTCACCTGCAGTGACCAGGACGTACCACGAGTTTACTTGTTTCCTTTCTTTATTCTTGTCGCACATCTAGTGATAGCTATTTCTGAAACGCAAACTTGGACCAACCCCGAACTACACTACCATACCTCCACAGTATGACCGGGAACGGCACCAACGCGACACAGATACCCCCCAGTATGGACCCGCCCACGTTGATGCCCAAGCGGATGATCAGCAGCTTGCCGACGTACGGGAACGCCGCGGCGAAGACGGACCGGATGAAGTTGTTGATTGCCAGCGCGCTGTTGGCGTGCACGAGGTAGACTTCCGACAGGTAGAGGATGCCCGACATGAAACTCAGGATAGCGCCGCTGCCGATGAGCACGCCGGAAAATACCTGCGCGAGGGCCGGGACTTCGGGGAAGGACGTCCACGAGAACCAGAAGATGCCTTGTGTGGGGTTAGCAACTCCTGGTTGATAGGACTTAGGTGGGGGTTTGGAAGAGTCACCTGCGGGTAAGAAGATGGAGCCCAGGATCATAGGGGGCAACCGCCTTTCCGGCACGTGTTGGTTGGTCTCGGCAAAACGTGGCCCGACGTGGTAGATGGTATGGGCCCCCAAGACGATGCAAGCGACGACCGCGCCACCCAAGATACCAAAGAAGGACATGCTCGCGTCGACGGTCGACCAGTCACGAACAACGACGAAAGCTTGTGGATAGAGCTCAAAGGTGAGATAGATGATGCCGTAGACGAAGCTCATGTATACAGTCATGATATAAAGCTACACAAGTTGTCAGCTCATTGCTCCACGCCAGGGATGTATGATTCTGGAGAGCTATATACTTACAATGGGCTCAAGGGCGAACATCCGCGCCGGCTTCGTCAAATACTTCCCCACAAAAGGCCGCGACGCTGGGCTTCTCCCCCTTCTCGCTCGCGCAAACAACGACATCGCCCCCCGTCTTCTTGCGGAGCCGTTGCGCGCGGCGCTCGAGGATGACGGCCTCGGACGTCTCGGGCGTGACCAGAAACGCAGCCAGCCCGAACACGACCGAGAAGATAAGGGTGACCCAGGCGGACCACCGCCACCCAAAACGATCGGTCACGACGGTGCCCACGATGGGCCCCGCGGCCGGCCCGCAAAACACGGACATGCTGAACATGGCGGCGGCGATCCCCCGCGAGGTCGGGTCCTTGAGGAAGTCGACAAACATGCCCGTCATGATGGCGAACGTTGCTAACCCGGCAACGGCTTCCAGGACCCGCCAGCATCGACATGGTGGGCCACTTCGGTTACGGCGTCGACTTCGGCACCATCGACTCCAGGTCCACCAGCAAGTTCGGCAGCGCCGCCAAGCACTCGGCCGACAAGAAGAAGCGCTTCGCCCGCGCTTCTATCCACATGCTCAAGACGACGCGCCACGGCTAGCTGAATCTGGAAGTGGCTTCCATCATCGGGCTCGCCATTGCCCTACGGCTGCCCCTAAGGGCCGTCAAGACCATCAAGGGCATCATGGGCCTGTTCTACGACACGATCCGCGACATCGTCGAAGACCACGAGCGCGCCGCGATCCAGGATGAAAAACCAGCTAAGGCATCTCAGGGGCGCACCGACCTCATCTCGCTCGCCGTCCGCTCCGGTGCCCTGTCCCACCGGGACCTGGTCGAGGAGGGCGTCTACATGACCTCGGCCGGCACCGAGACCCTGATCGGCACCACGACGTGGGCCATGAACCTGCTCTCCCGGCACCCCGAAGTCCCGTCCCGCCTCCGGGACGAGATCCGCGCCCACATCCCCTCGCCCTACGATAACGACAACAAAGACGGGGTCCGCCAGTCGGACCTGCGCCAGCTGCCCTACCTCAACGCCGTCATGAACGAGGTCCTGCGCTTCCACTCCGTCAACGGCTTCCTCTGGCGCGAGTGCGTCGAGCCCGCCGTCATCGCGGGCCACCCCATCCCGAAAGGAACGACCATGACCTTCTCCCCCTGGGCCCTGAACCGGGACCCGCGGCACTGGGGCCCCTCGGCCCGAGCAGTTGGGTGTCCAACCCGGCCACGGGCGGGGCCGACCACGCCTATTCAATTGCGACGTTTGGCGGGGGGGCCTAGGCGGTGCATTGGGGAGAACTATGCGCTGGTCCAGTTGTTGTGCGTGCTGGCGGCGTACGTGGGGCGGTACGAGCTCGCGCCGTTGGATGGTTTGCAAGAGGGGGAGGGGGAAGAAGAGGGTGGGGGATCCGACGATGGGGAGGAGATTGGGAGTGATTTGGCTTTGACTTTGTTGAAGGTGTATGAGGGGTGGCAGGTGCATGTTAAGAAGCTTCCGGGGTGGTGAAGACGATCATTGAAAACATACATAATTGAGCAATGCATTTGGGTCCTGGTTATTTAATATCAGTTCGATATTTGGTGCCATCATTTGGGGGGCGTTTTACTATTTTCTTTTCTTTTCCCAGCCTGATATCTTGGGGTGTATCATGTCACAGTGGCTTGGATTCATCCATAGAGTCTGCTCTTAGAGTGGCCCTGTAGGGGTGAGGCCTTCAGCCAAACATGGCAAGGCAGTCTAGACTTGATAGCCATCTTACTAGACACTCCACTACAAACTGCGGGGCTAGGACACCGGGTCTTTAGTATCAATGCCATTGGTTGAGTATGTAGTCAGGCGTAGTGTCCTTTGTCACGGCTCGCGTTTAGGCTGCCAACGATTGTTCGCTTGCCCGCATCGTTACCGTGCCGAAGAGAGCCGTGTTCGAGGAAGGAGCAACGCACAAGTCACCCACACTGTACTGCATAAAACCAGTCACCTTTTCTGGTTTCCAGACCAGCCAGACGCTTGTCAGATCATCATCTTTTATTAATTAAAGCCATCATTATCTCCCTTTTCTAGTACATCAGTCTAAGGCTAAATTGAACCTTTCGTATTATTAGTACGATATTATATTAATTAATTATCTCTTATCTTTTCGATCCGACCAGAAACATTACTATCCGATAAAATCTCACTCGCAAATCACTCGTCCGATATAGACCATCCTTCCCTAAATTCATTATCCCCTTCTTAATATATATTCATCTCTCTTATCCGTAAAAATAGATATCTCGTCCTTATGTTTCTTAGGCTGTCGGTATAATATTACCGTCGTTTAAAAGGTTAGTTTAATAAGCACCTTTATATTAGGACTGCCTTATCGGAAGGAAGGAATTATAAAGGAAAGGAAGGGTAAGGAAATAAAGAAAGAAGGAACTATAAAGGGTAAGAAAGGTAAGGAAGGAAGTAAGGATTGGAAGGAAGGGAACGCGGGGCGCGTTCTTAATATTAATAGATAAGGAAGGAGTAATGTATAAGTTACCTATATTATACTACATAAAACCAGTTACCTTTTCTGGTTCCCAGACCAGCCAGACGTCGTCTGATCATCATCTTTTATCAATTGGGACCATCACTTTGCTCCCTTTTCTGTTCGGAGAGATTTGGGGAGCGCTAGTGGCGTTGTGTACCCATCGAAACCGTATAAGCCGTTTCGTCAGCTGAGGCTGTTTAACAACCCGAGCGGTAAAGCTGCAGCTAGCAAGCCACAATATTGGTTGTAGTTTTCTTGACGTTGGAGGATGTACATATACATCACCCCCCTTTTTCTACTTCACAACCGGTTGCCAAGCAGGGATGGCGCATTTCCAGCCATCAGTAGCTTAGGTTGGGGGGCTTTCCAGCCACATCGAGCCGACTAAGTAAGCAAGTCCATTGACTACAGAAGGGTTGAAAAATTGACTTCGTCTGTATTCTTCTTCAGTTCTGGGCATTAGCAAACGATTCGGATGTTGTCCCTGAGATATCGAACAAGATGGACTGAAAAGCTGAGGGCCTCCAATGCGGAGGAGCAACTGCGACAATGGAGGCCCGACAAAGTCCCCGTACACCAACTCAAAGCAGCCACGGACTAGGTCCGTACCAGCAAGAGTGTGCCGCTGGGGTCGAAGAAATGCGATGACCTACTCCTCGAATACTTGGATCCACTGAAAGGGGAACTGCTTGCTCACCAGGTCGGCATCATCGCCTGCGTGCACGCGTTTAGCTACGACACTGCAAAGACTGTGATTGTGTCGGTGCGACCAGACTACCAGAATGTGAACCGTGATGTGCATTTCAACCTGAAACTAAGAGCTTATCTCGGGACCATCATCGCATGCCGCGAAGCAAATAAGGACATCATTGCCGAGCGGGTCTTCTACGCGGCCGTGGATTTGGTTCGTGTCATGCAAATAGGCGGCCGCCGCTTTCCCTCGATTAAGAACCTGCTCCGGCCTATCGGAGAGGACGTCCTCGAGGAGTTCTTGCCCTCGGAACTCATACTGACAGTGTTGGGACGTCAGGGGTACATGAAGGGGCTTGAAGACGAACTTGCAAAACTGTATAAAGAACGATCTTGGATGGCGATTTACAGGCTTGTTGGTTTCCTCGGAGACCTGTGTGAACAGCAGCGCTGCTTGGATGTTTTACCTCAAATTATCCCAGACCATAAAAAGTGGATGGCCTGGAATCCGAATTTGCAATGTATTCAACTGTGGCATGATCGATTACAGTCGCCGCGGCAAAGGGATCATATCTGGCAGTTCCTCGGTCTCGAAGGACCAGATAATTCGGTTCGGCGTGTTTCTACTGCCAGACACAGTCCCCAAATGATTCGAGCCCTCCGTCTCCCGCATCAACACCCGGTTGTCTTTGAGGATAGTCTTAACCTCCTCGACCTGGCAATAGCAAGCGGGGACCTCGCGGTGGACCTTTTCATTTACTCCCTCGTACATCATCGTCCCCTGAACACGCTCCGCCTTGACCAAGTGCGTGTATGCCTGGCTGCTGGCCACGATGAAGGAAGCAGAAACGATGCTGCGGGGAAGCTGATCGAGTTCCACCAACACACGACACCTCCACTCAAACCTTCTGAACTCCTAGAGGCATTCGTTTCGGCCCATCCGTTCTTGAAAAGCTTCCCCGAACTGCGAGGGAAGCTCGGCATTGACAACATTGAGTTTGCAACTTTCATACGGGAAGCCCTTGCGGTCTTTCAGACGGAAGTATGCGATGAAATCCAGAAAGATAACATCCGTACCACAAGATAGCTCAGTACACGCATCTGTGCTTTCGCCATGGCTTTCAGAGAGTCAATATGGTGGTTCGAGTGCTGGGGTTCCGAATATGTTGCGAACATCCAACTGTTCCCCGACCAGTTCGAGATGCAAAGCATGATTGGGCGGTGGGAGAGAGCAAGAGGTCACTCCAAGCAATGGCACATGGAGGAAATTGAAATTCGCATCGGCTTTCGCCAAATTCCGGGTCATGATGCCACACCTCCTGTGGAAGAGGACCCCTTGTGGGACCCCAGGCGCAAACTTGACATCGACCGCGACCGGCTTCGCTTGCAGGTCCTGGCCCCCCTGTGCACCACGGCCCCTGATCTCGCCACATCTTGTCTGAAGCGGTGCATCAACGAGCCCGACACCTTCGTCGGCGAGCTGCCGCCTAACGTCTATGTTGTCAATGGCACATTAGATTCTGGAAATCTGCAAGATAAATTTCCTAGCGACGCGCGCGTCATCGAAAACGCCGGTATCGCGACATCCGGGTCGGCGTCCATCGAGTCCCTCATTTACGGCCTCGCCACAGTGATGCTGATCCTGGTAGCTGCGTGGCTGTTCAAAATCGGCACAAAGGCGCCTGCGGTGCGCTGAGTGGACCGAGCAGGCGACCGAGCAAGCCAGTTAGGCCTCAAGGCAGGGAGAACTCGACGGAGCTGCAACCCGTGCGTGGCACTGTTGATGGCGCGGGCGACGGACATGACGATGGCAGCATGAGTAGAGGGAGAAGCAGCACACTCGCCGCGACAGAAGGTGGCGGAGACAGGAACGACATCAACTCGGCAATGGCATACCCAAGCGCTCAGGACTTCAAGAAAGTGCTGCTATCCAAATACTATGAGAGAATAGTTTCGGAACTTGAGATTGTGGATGATCGCGGTGGACTTGGCCACGGCGTACTCTTGGATGAGACTAGCAGCGACGACAGGGTGTTCTCTTCTGCCCCCCGCGACGTCTCCGCCGCCGACGTGGAGGCCCTGCACGAGCTCCTGCGGAAGCGCTATCGTTCCGAACTCGGGGCTTATGGGGAGAAACAGTCACCCGACCCGTCGGTCGCGGAAGACTTGCGCAAACGGAGCGCGGCTGCACTAGAAGGCATCATCGAGGTGGTGGACGACTGGAACTGGTCGATACACACGCCTGTTTGGGGCACACGCGAAAGCATGGACAGGTACTATCTCCAAAACATAGTGACAGCCGTGGAACCACTCAAGTCTCACTGATAAAAGCCTATACGGGACGTGACCAATTGAACCCGGCAAGCCACGGTTCTATGAACAGGTCCAGACCGCACGGGGAAAATATTGAGAATGGGTTGCTGAAAACCACACGGGCGCTTGGTTTGGCAAGGCAGCTCAGCTAGTAGCCGTGATCAGTCAGGTTCCCTTGTGTGTACGTATTAGCTTGGTCCTGTACAACAGTAATTCCAAATTTTATAGCATCAATTGATGAGCTCCATGAGCATGGTTATCAGAAGCAATGCGGCAGACCCAAGAAACCTTTGGCCTTCATTTGGTGCGTCGATGTTGCACAGCAATGGCACGTGGCAATTGAGAGCCCAAAGAACAACACGGGTCCGGAGACTCTTTCGTTAAGTGGGAATGAAGTTTGTTTTAGCAGAATACTGTAAAGGTTCAATAGCTGCTGATCACATCCAACTTGGGTGGCAATTGATTGCAATTTGACGGCCACCTCTGTATGGGGTTACGGAAGAAGAGTCATGACATCAGCTAGGTCAAGGCTGACGTTGGGAAGTGGCCTGATAACAGCGCTAAGGCCGTTATTGCAGGGTTCATCAAGAGTCTAGTTTCCGATATTTTGCCAAGTTTCCGCCGTGGGAGAAGGGAGGTGGGAGGGATGGAACCAGATCCAGGCCCCTTTTTCGGGGCGTCCTTCATTCGCACTTGTGCTCTCATCTGCAGTACGGCCGTCTATTGCTAGAGGGAGCTATTCCGGGGCCGCTTCGCCCGACGCGTGCCAAGCAGGCGAAACTCAAAAGCTTCAGCTGAGCTTTCAGACGACGGGCAGGAGCACATTACGACTAGTTACGTTTGAGATGTCACTCCACCCATCATCTCGTGCCCCGTCGCGGAGGGTGCGACAGGATGAAGGGATTCGCTTACCGGCCTTGGCTCCGGGGCCAGCTAGCGGTGCTTAGAGGCGGCTTAGTTTTAGACGCCCCGAACTCTATTTCTGACCCGCCCTCTCCATCTCCCCCATCTCTCCAATATGGGCCGCCCTACCTGCCTACTCCAAGGGCTTGGGCGGACGGATATATAACCGGAAGCATACTTCTCACTTAAAACAAACTCTATTCCAGCTCATCAGCCCCGGCGCCCCGCACAATTACGACCAGCCGACCAATGCCTCGCAGCAGCGTGGACAGCTAGTGACACCATTCCCTGCGCCCCGAGTTTACATCCCCAAGGAGCATTCTCCAATGGGTATACCCATCCGGGCAACATTAGAAGGTACCAGTCTCCAAACGGTCAACAGTCAACGGCCGGAGAGACATGTCTTCGGAGACCCCCAAGATTGCACACCTCCAAATACCCCCATGATGCGGGAGGCTAGTCCCCTACGTCACAATCGAGATTGAACCGGATCTCGCAGGGTGTGGATATGCGACCCTAAACATCCCGCGAACCCGTTACCCCGGACCCGATCGATATGTTCCTCCCCACAGCCAAACAGGCCACCCAATCCAATCCCGCTGATCTGGACCCCTTTCGCCAGAGAGGACAGACAAGAAGCCTGTCTTGGCGACAGAGGGCAAGCTGAGTTCGAGGCTAATGTCGCAACGGGGGAATAACGCCCAAGAGATCCAGGCCCGGCGCCACCGCGACACGCCTGTCGGTACGTCGCCTACGCAACGGCCGTAGATCGATGGACTGGCCACGGCATCGCTAGGTCATGGCCCAACTCCTGCTTTCGGTTTCTTTTTTTCTCAACCACAATCAGGCCCAGTTTCATTTTGCCATTGAGACGACCCATATTAGCTGGCTGTACTGTAGTTGAGGCCAGAACTAAAACCCTTCCAACGCTCACGCGTTTGCTGTAAAGACAAGCTCAATCGAGGACCTTACCCCCTCGGGATCCATCTTAACTTTGTTCTGCTTCAAACACGTATTGTTAGAAAATACGATTGAAATATATCCATATCGTCACCACGTCGCTCCTAACCCATTCGCAGCGCTTCATTGTTCCTCCCAATGAAGCGCTCCACATCGTCACCACACATCCGCAGGAGCCAGCAGCAGCCATGGCCACTGCCGACATCGACCCCGGGCCCCCGGGCCAGTTCCAGGCCCGCAACGGCTACCTCACGCCGCCGTGGTACAAGGAGCAGAAGCCTTCGCCGGACGAGATGAACATCGTCAGCATCATCTGGGGCTTCTCGCTCGCCTGCGCCTGTTTCACCTTCGTCAAGGCCATCAAGCAGACGTGGTGCTGCCTCTACCGGTGGCACCGGCGACGGAGACGCGAACAGCGGCACCGGCGACAACACCATGAACAACAAAACCAAAACCAGAACCCCACGACGACGACGTTGACACTACGGCGCCAGGCGAGCCACCGGAGCAGCAGCCAGGGGCAGAGCTACTACACCCGGCCCACGCCCCTCCTCATCCTCAATGGGTACCTCGCCATGGTCTGGGCCGAGTGGCTCGTGAGCGTCGCCTTCGGCATCATGTCCTGGTTCTACCTGAACCCGCGGCTCGTGGTCCGGGGAAACTTCTGGGTCTTCTTCGGCTTCCTCTGCCTCTGGACCGTGCAGATGCAGTGCATCCTGCAGATCCTCGTGAACCGCGTCGCCCTCCTCATGCTGACGGGCTCGGACCGGCGGTGTGCCGCGCGCCTGCGCTGGGGCATCGCCGCCTTCGTGGGCTTGATTAACATCAGCTGTTTTATCGTTTGGATCCCCGCCCGCCTGCAGATATCGGACCGCTGGATCGAGGCCAACCGCGTCTGGGACCGCACCGAGAAGGCCTTGTTCGCGGTCGCCGACATCGCGCTCAACATAATGTTCGTCTACCTCGTCCGCACCAAGCTCATCGCCAACGGGCTGCATAAGTACCGCCGGCTGTTCTGGACCAACTGCGTCGCCGTGTTCTTCTCGCTGTCACTTGACGTAAGTGCCTCAACCCTTCTGATGAATTGAGATTTGCCACCCGCTCCCTGGGCTCATCTCCTCGGCGCAAGGACACTGAAGCTGACACTGATATTTCCTCCAGATCGTCTTGATAGGTGTCATGTCCCTCCCCGACGACGCCGTCTACCTCCAATTCCACCCCCTCGTCTACCTCCTCAAACTCCACATCGAGATGAACCTCGCCGAGCTGCTCGCCAAGATCGTCCGCGCCAGCAACGAGCTCAACGAGTGCGTGGGCGTTGGCGAGGGCGGCGGAAGCAGCAGCGGCCACGGCAGCGGCGGGCAGCTGAGCAAGGCCGTCGCCATCGACTTCGACTTCGACATCTACTCGTCCCACACCAATACGACGACCGGGCAGGGCAGCGACCACATCAACACCAACACCAACACCAACACCAACAGCGGCGAAGGGAGTAATAATCCACCTTCGTATCCGCCGGGCGTCCGGCGCAACAACAACAACAGCAATCACTACTTTGACCTAGAACTGGGTCTGCATATACCCCCCGATACCAAAGACGACGTTGACAGCCATCATCATTCGGGGATCTGGAGGAAAGCCAACGATGAAGAGGAGGACCGGAGCCTGAACCATGAGGCGAGACGACTGGGCGTTGGTGCGGGCCCGATTACCGCAGATCCTGGTCCCACGGGGCTCCGGGGAGGCGGCGGTGGCACCAGACCGAGTATCGATCGCCATTCTTCGGGCAGCGAATTGATGAAGACATCATCAGGCGGTTCATAAAATATAGAGTTTTTGCAAAACATGGAGAGCATAGCGAGGAGTTCGGGCGGGGTTCTGAATGAACGAATGTGAAAACCACAACAATTGTTAGCCGACTTGATCTATGATTGGAAAGTCAAATCAAAATCTCTTAAGCAGGCATATTGCCCGCGTGACACGCTGAACAGGCCAGACCCAGTGCTCAATGAAAAGGGAAGTATATTCGCTATGAGTTTCATGTGGAATGGGTCTTTTTGATATTTTTCATCCGGTCGGTTTAGGCCGCACCCCCAAACTTGGCTTGCCACTCCGCGTTGGCCTTCTTCTGACGGTCCCAGTCCTTCTTCAGCTTCTTCAGCTGGCTCTTGGGCACCTCGCTGCCGTCCTTCATCTTCGTGGGCATGCCGTCGGCGTCCCACTCGCTATATCGCTCGTCGCTTCGGTACATGTCCTCGGCCTTGGCCTTGGCCTTCTCCCACTTCTCCTGGTCGGCCTTCTCGCGCGCTAACCTGGCCTCCTCCTTAGCTCGCGCCTTCTCAGCCTCCTTAGCCGCCTTCTCGTCGCGCGTCTTGATGAGCTCGGCAGCGGGAATGAACTTGACCAACGAAGGCTGGTTGTCCGGCCTATCGTCCAGGTAGACGCCGATATTTGTCAAATCGTAATCGCGGATGCGGTCGCTGAGCGCCAAGATGGGCTTCTTGGCATCAGGTGACAGAGTGGGCGCAACACGGCGCATTTCATCTCGCAGGCGAGAGACGGAACGAAGGTAGGGCATACCCAGTTGCTCAGGGTCGCGAATCCCGGAGGAAGCAAGAGCCTCATAGTCGGTGTCAGGCGACTGCGAGAGAAGACTTGTGATGGCATCTGACGAGGGGAGGTTGAGGTCCTGGACGTCCTTGACGACTGCCGCACGCACGTCCTGGTAGGGCTTCACCGCAACGGCAGGCTCCAAGTTTGCCGCCGCAGCCGCAGACACCCAGCCCAGTCCGTCGTATGGTGGCTTTGCGTTGGCATCCAGGCCGAGGATGCCCACAATCTTCGTGATCCACCTTGCACTCGCTTCCAGAGATGCCAAGTCCACGTCGGATTTGTGTTCGGCGATATGGATGTTGGCCTTCCTGATGAGTTCGACAATGGCGCGCAGTGCTTGAGGAGTGTCGAAAGAGTTAATGAGTCCAGCCTCCAGATCCTTCTTGGCCTGCTCCAGATCAGCTGCCAAGCCCTCCGCTGGCTTGTCGCTGAGCGAGAGATCCTTGACACCATTCTGGGCTGCTGTAGTGCCACTCGCTTCAGCGAGTAGCGATTTGGTGTTGATGAAGAAGTTCTGAAAAGTCAGCATGCTGTGATCAGCCAAAGAGAAATTGGGACGCTTACATTGACCGCACTTTCCCAGTTATCAGCTTGGGTCCGCATGTCAGGAGAGATCTCAACGCCGTCGTTCCATCTACCCAGGAGAAATACGATTCGCATAGACCTAGCTGTGTATGATGAAGCCAGGGCATCCTTGATGGTCTGGAAGTTCTTCAGGGACTTGGACATCTTAGAGCCCGAAATGGACAAATGGCCCATGTGCAAGAAGTAGTTGACCCAGTTATGTTCGTGGCCATGCTCGCAATAAAACGCTTCACTTTGCGCCAATTCATTGTCGTGGTGAGGGAACGCGAGATCGACACCTCCGGAGTGCAGGTCCATGCGAGAGCCTAAGTGGTCAGAGGCCATCACGGAGCACTCGATATGCCAACCAGGTCGTCCATTGCCCCATTTGCTGGGCCAGTAGGGCTCGCCGGCCTTGGACTTCTTCCATAGGGCAAAGTCGCCCGAGCTCTTCTTTCCTCCCAGACTCTTGGACAGAGAACCCTCGCCCTCCTCCTGCAGGGCCTTGTCACCTCGGCAATCCGGGCGCAGTCTGGCGTACGGGTTTCCAGCCTTCTCGAACGAGGTGATGTCAAAGTACACCGAGCCCTCGGCTTCGTATGCGTACCCCTTCTCCACTATGCGCTCGACGAACTTGGCGATTTGTGGGACGTACTCGGTGACCCTTGTTACAATGTCCGGGCGGAGAACGTTGAGGTTGTCCATATCGTCCGTGAATTCACCTTCCATGAACTTGGTCAAGTCGGTAAACATGGACTGGTCGCTCGTATCGATAGTTTCCTTATACAGAGAGTCGAGGTAGGGCAAGAGAATCTCATCCGCCATGCCGAAGATGGTGTTCTTGCTCATGGCAATGACTGCTTGCGTCATGTTGCTGATGTGCATCTTCAGTTTCGCTTCGTCGTCGCCGGGTCGTCCCTCTCCGGATAGAGTACCCCCAGCCAAGACCTTGCCGTACGCCGCATCTCGTCGGGGTATATAGTTGTTGGTATCGAGTTCAGCACCTTCGGCATCGATCAAGAGCGGAAGGTTGCTTTTCGCATAAGCTTGGAACGCAGCTTTGGCCAATTCGGCAACCTGCGCATCTGAGTAGCCCTTCTTCTTTTCGAGGTCGAGCAATCGTTGCCGGCGGGCCTTGATAATAATCTAGAAGGAGGCAATTAGCTACGCCGGAGCCCTGACTACTTGCAAACGATTTGTGCAGCACGTACTTTGTCGTCCACATCCGTGAAGTTCATGACAAACTTGACATCGAATCCGAAGTAGTGCATTAAGATGCGACGGATGATATCGGTGGAGACATAGTTGCGGGCGTGTCCCAGATGGCTCTGATCGTAGACAGTCGGACCGCATGCATACCAGGAGAGCTTGCCCTTCTCGATGGGTACGAATGGCACCGGTCCGCCGGGTTTCAGCGAGTTGTGGACTTTGATCGAGTCCATGATGGTGGGGCGTGTCGCGATGCCTCTTCTGGGTGCAACTAGTATGCGAGAGCGGAAGATTACGATATGGGGTCTGATGCGACGGGAGAGGAGGTTCATCAAGGCTTAAAAGGACCAAGGACGCCCCCGAAAGAAAGGAGAGGAGTTTGGGCGGTGGGCAGAAGGGAAGGAATACGAGAAGGAGAGGGCGGAGACAACCAGAGAGATGTGTCACGTCGAGAGAGTCAGCTCACGGAACGCAGCATATGGTGGTGGGAGCACCTGGATCTACAGTAAGAGTCACTCAATTCTGCTGTGTCCGGGATGCGCAATAGTGCCTTGGGAGGGTGGTACAAGCAGTTGTACCAGCATGGAATGCGACTTGCATAAGAAGATCCCGCGATTTCGCAGCTGCTGATTCGACGATGACCTGATTAGCGTCATCAGCCTTGCATTCCATGGGCTATCTCAGCTCGTATTGCCCAATTGAATGCACCAAAAACCAGGTCCAGCTTGGCGGGGTAGCAAAACCCAAGCCACCCCTCAATCAATGCACTCCACAAACCCTTTCAGCCTTTCAATCGACTCTCTGAAATTTTTGGATGGCCCAGCAGATTCGCGAACAGCTAGATTTCAGCGGAGCGACATAGTGCTCTTGATCAACCTCCGAGAGCAGGGACAACTGAGGACATTTTTCCCCATCCATCACACTGGAGTTTGTCGACTTTTATACGGCAATCGCATATTATTATATGCAGACTTAATCATGGGCGCAATTTCTCCGTTTCTCGAGCCGGGCAATCGGACCAATGCCAACTCGCTCGCCATTGTCCATTTGTCGCGCGACAACCTTATGCCCGTCATTTTACAAGACAGCAAAGGCGAAGTGGACGGTTATGCCGAGGGCTCGGTCATCAACACGCGATTCGGCTCCTTCCCGCACACGACCTTGATCAACCAGCCATGGGGCGCCCAGGTCCGAGCTTCCATCGTCGATACCGGTTCGAGAGGTCGCAAGAAAAAGGAACAGGATCAAGAAGCAGCGGTAGAAGATTCTGAAGGAGCTGGATCCGCCACGACGCCAGGTCAAGCTACGCCTAAAGGCCCCGAGACCGCCTCGAGCGGCTTTATTCACATTTTACCACCGACACCAGAAGTATGGACGACGAGTCTGCCACATCGAACCCAAGTGGTCTACACGCCAGACTACAGCTACATCTTGCACCGGATACGTGCCCGTCCCGGCATGCGAATAATCGAAGCTGGTGCCGGCAGCGGAAGCTTCACGCATGCTTCGGTGCGAGCGGTGTACAGCGGATACCCCAAGGCAGACGATGACGCGAGGGGAAAGGTCTACAGCTTCGAGTTCAACGAAGATCGATTTCACAAGATGGAAGCAGAGGTCGAAGCTCACGGGCTCACGGACCTGGTGAAGGTTTCGCATCGAGACGTTTACAATAATGGCTTCTTGGTTGACGGTAAAAGTCCCGAAGCCGAGTGCGTTTTCTTGGACCTGCCAGCCCCTTGGAAGGCGTTACCGCATCTGTCACGAAGCAAGCCGGCCGGCGCGGAACAAGATGCACCTTGGGTGTCACCTTTGCGATCCGATCGCACCGTTCACCTTTGCTCCTTTTCTCCTTGCATCGAGCAAGTGACGAAAACCGTGGAAGTCATGCGTCAACTGGGCTGGATGCAAATTGAAATGGTCGAGGTTTCTCACAAGCGGGTCAATGTGATGCGTGAGCGCGTGGGATTGGACATGCCAACAGACCGGGGTTCTAATCTATCTCCCTACGATGTGGGCGAAGCAATCCAGCGGCTGAGGGAAGTTGAGTCGAAATCCAAGGAGTTTCACGAACGGACCCAAGTCGCAGAGAACGGAGATGCGGACGTCGATATGGACGATGCGTCGGAAGCGCACAAGTCCAACGGCACTCCTGCGAAAGGTGCCAACGAGTCGAAGGTACCTGTTACCTCTTCAGCGAAGCCATACATGATGGGCCGACTTATCCACAGGACGGAACCGGAAATCAAGACGCATACGTCATATCTAGTATTCGCTGTCATGCCACAAGAATGGACCGAAGAGCAAGAAGCGGCGGCCTTTGCCCAGTGGCCTTGCGGTCAGGAGAGCAAAGTCATTGGGAAATTGGACAAGGAGTCGAGGAAGAGAGAGAAGAGAGAGCTACTCCACGCCAAGAGCAACTCCAAGAGGAAGCGAGGAAAGGACAGGGAGGCCGAAGAAGCTGGAGAAACCGAGGTGGACAACGAGAAGGATGTGAAGCGGTCCAAACCAGATCCGCAAGTAGCTTCTTCTTGAGTCAATCGTACATATTGTAAAGGACCTACATGCACGTAGATAGTAGATACATCAGTAATTGATACCCCATTTTGTCTACCATATTGAACCTTGTTGTGTCTCTTGACCTGTTCAGTTATTGAATTGTTCAATGCCATAAAGACCATGGTGCAGTAGTAAGTGACGATCAATGCTTTTTACCCCACACTGTCAGCGAAAATAAGCATTGCCAAGATGCGGGTAGTGCTTGGCACTTGCTGTTTCAGAAACAGCTGCGGCACCTCACTTGGCCAATCCTGTCCCTAGATTGTATCCATTCGAACTGCCGGAGTAGTAAGATGTATATTGATGTGGTGACCAAGGTTGGGATACAAACAGCATGCAGCATTGTGCTCATGGCCTGTTCGTAGCCAAGTGCTTTAACCCGCGAGTCGAGGGACCGAAAAGCCACGACTCTTGTATCCAGCCATCCAGGTATCTCACGGCCCTTCCCGTATTCAACTTCAATGGGTCCTTTCATGATCGCAGTGGTTCCCGCATACACGATAGCGTCGACTTCATGCGATAGCCAAGCATCATCCTGTCGGTTTCATGGCCTCGACGGCTTTATCCAGAGCAAGTAGATGAAACTGCGAGGGATTTGTTGTCATTTTATTTCAGCCAATATGACAAGAAAGCAGCTGCGTCGCTCTGCAATACGACGCTGACTGGGGGGGCGGAGCAAGGTTCTCAAGGTTTGCTTCGGCGCCGGCTTCGCCAATGGATGACGCCAACATAGCCACGAGGGGGAGACAGCAAGTCAAGTTTGGCCACCAATCCCCAGCTACATCTTGGTCGTTCCTGTGCCGATGTTGAACACACAGCCCATGGGAAGCGGTGGGCGGCCTTTCGCGGTCTCGTAAGGCCGGCCCCGACAGGACGAACTGGGATTTGGTGGTGCCAAGGCGGGGTAGATTCTTCTTTTTAATGAAGTCAATTCTAAGCGACGTGTGCCAGGCGTTTTTGGGAGGGCGCTTGCATATACGCTAGGTCAGTGCTAGTCGACGTGCTAATCCGTTCAAGGGACAGGCGATACGACGGGTCGAGAACTCTGACTTCAGACCAACCTACCCTTATTTTCCAGTAGCAGATGGGCCACCACCACAAGCTAACCCGTCCAACAAGAAAGCTCGACATCTTGTCACCTCATCAGTCGCTTGTGATTGTAGGCGTACAGAACAAGAGTACCGCTCTGTATTATGTTGTACTTGATCCAGGTTTCCGTCCGGGAACATCCGGATGCTGTGGGTATTACTGCTATGGCAATACGAGCTACGTAACCTGCACGGAACCCGGCCTGACCATCAGCTCAGGGGCAAGCGATCTGATCTGAGAGGTGGGGATGTGGAATCAAGCTTTGCGGCACTGCTTGGGGCCGCGCCCGTGCCGCATAGCCGGGATGGCTGAAGCACGACGACGATTACGTACACGGTACATCCGTGAAGGAGTGAGCTGGCGTTTCGAAATCCGCCCATATTCGTTCATTCATTCTCTAATCAAGCGTCCTGTTTGGTTCGTAAGCCCGTCAGTCAGCTAGCTTGTTGCTTGGTCCAGTTTGTTCTTCTCATCAACAAGTACACCAATAGGTTGGCCGGCTATCGGAACTCAATATGATACCACTGGAGGCAACAGGCTGGCCAATGGATTGCCCATGGCACACAGGAAGTCGTGTTGGTACCCTCATGCGCATGATGATGGCGTAGATCTAGACCTTTGGCCAATGATGCTCTTCCCGTCATCCTAACACGTTGGCTTTGACACCGCCTCCTGCCACCTTCAGTCGAACATCGGGCTAGTGTCACTGCTTCCCGCAGACACGTACGCAGTGGGGTGAAAGTCAATCAGCCATGCATCCTGTCAGACTGCGTCAGCGTAGTGCCAGGTAGAGGTAGCCAGTCTCGGGATATAAGTAAAGCTTCCTAGACCCTCGATATCCAGCTGTCTTGCCTTCATCATTCTCACGACCATTCAAACAACAAAACTTCAATATCCTCACGAACAACTATCATTTATAAACCTTTCACCTTTTTAACCAACCAATTTCAGTCAAGATGTTCGGATTCGGTATGTCGCCTTCCTCACTTCCGTATCCGTCTTATATGGTTGGTCTATAAGCTCATCACCACTAACATCATTCACCCAGGCGAGGCCAAGGAGCACCGTGATGACGTCTACAGCGACGACTTCAACCCCCAGAAGCATGATTCCTCGTTCCTGCACGAGGCCGTGGCCGGCGGCGCCGCCTTCGAGGCCATGAAGCTGTTCGAGGACCGCCAGCGCAAGAACGGCGAGGTCGTCAAGCACGGCTTCGCCAAGGAGATGATCGCCGGCTTCGCCGCCGCTGAGGTCGACAAGCTGGCCGAGACCAAGGGCATGGACTACCTCGACCGCGAGAAGGCCAAGCACCAGGCCAAGAAGCAGGCCGAGCACCTGTACGAGCAGCAGCACGGCCAGTATGATGAGTACAACCCGTAAGTTGCTCCTACCTACATCAACGACTTGTAATGAGTTGGAAATCTTTGGCTAATAGCGCATCACAGCAACGAAAACGCGCGCCACGAGTCCATGAACTACTAAGTGTTCATTCCCACTTAATGGTTCGTACGCCATCACGCTTTTATGAAAACTCGGTAGCATCATTAGCTTAAGGGAATCCAAGAGACACAATACAATATTGTTAAATATCCACTCGCCATTTGGAATAGCGATCGTGAAAACATTGGTGACAAGTGATATAGATGCGGATCAGACCAAAGATTAAGCTTATCAAGATCAATGACGCCCGATTTGCTGTAAAGTTCCCGTACTCGTTCCTATGTAAGATCGGGGTCAAAACGTACGGCACCTAGATCGGTATTGGATGAGATCTCAGGCTGGTGTTCTTAAAGCAAGCAAGCAAGGATCCTAGGTTTACTGGTTAGGGGTCGTGATTTCCAAGCTCACAATGCTTGGATGAAATATTTCGACATCAAGAAGCGTCTTCCGAAGACGTCACCTCATTGGAATAAGAGCATGGTTACTTGACAATGCTTATGTTCAGCAAACCGACTACTGGCCTGGATGGGTAGGTAAACTTCGTAGCCTACGGAAATACCATTAGGGAAGCTATACATCACCAAGCAGGGTATATGTTTATGTTGACAGTCTTGCAACCTTGTCGTTCGCCTGCGAGATACAAGACAGGTGTCGAAAAAGCATCAACTTAACGAATAGTTCATGTCAGGTGAGACCACATATTGAATCGGAGAAGTAATCTTCATGCCCGTCTCGACGCGCTGCTCGGACTTCCAGAGACACATCGAATATGTTGGTCCACACTGAGCCATCAGTCAAAAGCTCGACTAGGGGATAGGGTGAATTGTCAATACTTTCCTATATGGTATTGCCCTAGACTTTGTCAACTTTAGTTCTAGCTTCCTATCACATCTGCAATTCTTCAGCGCTCCAGAGTTCGCCGTCGGGTATGCACCTTGCCAAATACTGGCTAAGGGTAGCGCCTTGCTCACCCCTATTCTGCTACAGGGGGATTTCCGCCTGAAGTCCAATATTGACCAATCTAATCATGCTTCCAGAATCGAGGGGGGGTTGAGGAGCCGAGAGCGGCGTTCGGCAAGAGATGTATGGATTGCGCAAAAAGCACCATATCTAAACGCTTCGGTATCTTTCCATTTTGACCCTGCATTTTGCCCCAAAAACGCCATGGAATAACAACAATCATGACCCTATCGTGAGCGATCCGCCGTCGCTTATCCGCGGGGAGCTCCACGGCCACTCGCCCGAGCTCTGCTGACCGTCGCACGTCCTCTTGCCAAACCGACACCACGGCCTCTGGCGTTTCGACTTCGGAACATGGGCGCATTCCTGTTGTTGACGTTGGTTAGTAAAGGGTTTCTCTTCTTCCATACTCTCTTCTCGAAGTTCGCAAGGGTTGGTTCATACTTCAACATGTCGGGTACGATAAAGAAGCGCACATGGCTGCCGCGAATGTAGACCTGGTCGAGATGGCTGACACGTCCGTCGCGTGCAGTGACGGTGATATCTTTCAGCTGCACGTTCATGTTGTCCTCAGCTAGAAGCGATTTCTACGTTAGCAATGCTCGCGACAACCCGTGGAAACCAGGAAGGAATGACATACCCTCTAACAGCTTTCCGCGATACGTCTGGCCTGACGTGATCTCGAGGGTAACGATATGGCCCTGGGCCTCGTTAAGGAGCTTAATGGGAATACCGATTGTGGACGTCATTTTGTAATTATGTTATGCGATCGAGCAAGGCGTGGTGTTTAGCGATGCTGGTCGTTGTATTCGTCGCGTGTCGCGTAATTGCTGGTTCGGCGGCTGGCGGTCTCAATCAATCAATATTCCTAGGCGAGGCTGCAGTTGAGTTTAAACATTTGGAGCTCCCTCTAGCTTGGCTGGGACCACCGACCACAGTTTTGCCGGCCGCTGCTCACCGAGGCTGACCGCCTTCTCCATTAGCTCACCTTAGGTGGACAGGTTCCTGAGCTTGACCCCTGCCAGTTTACCCCACCAAAAGACGGAAGCTGCCCCTCCATTGAACCATGGCGGTTTTGCGACAGCCAAAAGTTGACTCACATCGTCTGACTCGAAGCTATTTGCTGCCAACAATATTCGGTCCTTCGCCCAGCAAACAAGCCTTGAATCTGACCGAGGGTCGTCACCTTCTATTTCAAAGCGGCAGTCACACGAATTACCCAGAACGATGTCGACAGACGAAGCGCCCACCCAGGCTGCCCCGGCCGCCGCGCAGGATGCCACCGCTGCTGCCCCCGCGAAGCAGCTAGTCGACCCCTGGAATGTGGCCGGCGAAATTGGTGAAGACGGCAAGGCCAAGGCCATCAACTACACGAAGCTCGTGGAGGAGTTCGGCACCAAGCTGATCGACCAGAACCTGCTGGATCGCTTTGAGCGCCTGACCGGCCACAAGCCCCACCGTTTCCTGCGACGGAAGATCGTCTTCAGCGAACGCGACTTCAGCCTGATCCTGGACAAGTACGAGAAGGTACGGGAGACACTCTGCGAAACAGCTGAATATCGAGGAATAGGCTGACTGGAGGTTGTTAGAATGAACCTTTCTTTCTGTACACCGGCCGAGGGCCTAGCTCCGACAGCATGCACATTGGCCACACACAGATTTTCGACTTTTGCAAGTGAGTAGACTCGGGTCACACTGAACCGCTCGGGCAGGGCTAAACATGCGGTTAGATGGCTCCAAGACGTTTTCGACGTTCCATTGATCATCATGCTTACGGATGGTAAGTCTTCTAGGAGTGGGGATGATCCCTTTACAATGCTAAGATGTGTACAGATGAGAAGTTCTTGTTTTCGGATAAGCGTTCGGTTGAGGAAGTCATAGGATACACCAAGACCAACGTGAAGGACATCATTGCCATTGGCTTCGACCCGGAGAAGACCTTCATTTTCTCTGACTATGACTTCATGGGTGGCGCATTCTACAAGAACATCACCAGATTTTCCAAGCTGGTATCCTACAACACTGCACGCGCCGTTTTTGGCTTTGATGAGAGGTCAGCACTCATACCGCGCTTCAGACTCTGAGTATGACCCTTGATCGCTAACAAACAGCAGCTCCAACATTGGCAAGATCCACTTTGCCAGTATCCAGGGCGCAACAGCCTTTGCCTCGTCTTTCCCGCATATCTTTGGCGAAGATGAGAAATACTCTAACACTATTCCTTGTCTCATCCCTTGCGCGATCGACCAAGATCCTTACTTCCGCCTCACACGAGATTGCGCAGCCCGTTTGCATTATGCCAAGCCCTCGCTGATTCACTCTCGTTTCTTGGATGCCCTCCAAGGACCTGGTTCTAAGATGTCTGCCAGTATCGACAGTTCCGCCATCTTCATGACGGACACAGCAAACCAGATCAAGAACAAGGTCAACAAGTACGCTTTCTCTGGAGGCCAGGAGACCGCCGAGGAGCAGCGAAGACTGGGTGGCAACCCTGACGTAGATGTCTCATATCAGTATCTGCAGTTCTTCATGGAGGATGATGCTGTATGTTGTCCTCAGTGTTCCTAACTCCAACATCTTGCTAACAGCTTCTAGGAATACGCGAAGATTGGCGAGAGCTACCGAAAAGGGGAGATGTTGACTGGCGAGGTACTTATAATACTGCATCCCTTATTTTGATCGAAGCTAACGTGAATACAACCACTAGCTCAAAGCAATCTGCATAAAGCATCTGCAAGAATACGTAAAGGCCTTCCAAGAGAAGAGAACAGCTGCCACTGACGAAGTGGTTGAGCGCTTCATGGCGCGACGTCCACTCAACTGGAAGGGCAACCCACGTGTTGAGCGCGTCGTTCCGGTCATGGACAATGCCGGACAGGGCGAAGAGGGCGGTGCCGGCGGAGACGGAAAGATGACCAAGAACCAGCTGAAGAAGCTCGAGAAGGAGAAGATGGTTGCGGCCAAGAAGGCGGCCAAGCAAAAGGAGAAGGAGGATGCTGCGGCGGCCAAACAGGCGGCGTAGAACTTACTGCCCATAGAACTCGGTAGATCTGGAAGAATAAGTAAAAATATCGCGATCGGATGTTTTCGGTCTGCTTACATTACAGGGGGTTTCCGAGAGCTTAGGTACACAGGGCTGCTATTTCTTCCCCAGTTGGTGACGATGGACAAGGTATTGCGACGTTCCAACCAGGCTGAAGCTCACACATGAGGCCAGAGGTCCTTGATGATTGGCGGCATCTTATTTCAGGCAGCCGCGTTCTGTTTTCGCATACTCGCACCACTGGCATTACGGTTACAGGCCATCTCAGCGTCATGCATTGCTCCCATCGATATGGCCCCTCTTCAGGGGCTGGCAGCTTGGTGTAGCTCACTCGCTACTCCTGTTGATGACATATTGGCAAACAACCTACGAAAACACAACTATGCTGGTATTGAGCTGGCAATCCAAGGTCAAAGGTATGATGACCCCTCGTTGAAGCTCTTTGTGCCAGTCATTCATTGCACACGCCTACGGAAAAGTACGGAGGCCATTCAGCGCACCATACCACCATCGAGGCTCAAAGGTCATGACAAGGAGTAGTGGAAAGGTCTGTATAGAATCTGGAAATCCGCGCACTCCTTTTGGGCAGTAGCGATGCTAGCCGAGCTTCTGCGGCGAATTCCAACAAACCAAATCGAGGCCGTTTTCTGTCATAAGGTGATGGAGCCGAACTCACGCTATCATCTTACAGCTGATTTGAATGCTTCACGTTCAACTGCATGCAGTATTGCCTGTATGATGCAGGTTTTAGGCGCCGTCATCTGTTGATTGTAGCCGAGCCAACCCGTTCTGTCGTGGCCAATGCGGTGATCTTTCCGGAGGTCCTGCCGCTTTGTCAGTAAAAGGAGGTCCCCCTCGGAGCTCTCCCGCGACCAAAAAGCCCCCGTCGTTTTCTCACATGCATACCCCCAAGACAGATGTAGGCAGGCATGACAGCCTTGCAATCCCAGACAACTGATAAATTGGTGCCTCTTTTTCCGGTCTGCAGATCTATCTGCCTAGATTCCAGCTTCCATGTACCCTGCTTCCACACACCATTGCCAAGGTCTGCGTGCAACAAGACGTACGCAATTTGCAATCTCTGTCAGCACAGCCCGGCCCCCAACAAGGCACACAAGAGGCAGGCTGCGAGGTAAAGTAAGTCCACCTGCATTCGATTGGGCCTCTTAGACGCCTCCGCTGATACGTTACCTAGGTCAAATAGCAACGGCAGTATATGCACGCCGAACCATGCATACTTATCCATGCTGCTCTAATGGAATGACGGCCAAGCCGGCATTGGACATGGGATGCCATTGGACCTGCAAAGTCCACTTCTTGCAGCTACGCCGGCAGTCCTTTGGTCTGCATGCCTTAATCTTGCAGATTGGCTTGGTCGATTGAGCAATCACCGCCTACTTCCATGCTATTCTTTTGATCTCAATGCTGCAAGCGGAATCAACGTTCGCCAGCACATGCATGCCTGCCCGTCAGCCGCCAGAGCTCAAATGGGGTCTCGGGAGAGTCAGGGTGGCGGAGGGTGGGTGTGGTAGGAGTGGTAGGGATGGTAGAGGCGCTCTCCGGTGGTATTGCTCATACTTGAGCAATAAATGGCCTCTCTTATTGATTCTTTTGCACAGCCCAGACAACCAATTTCGCATCAGCTGCGCAACATATGATGATATAACATATCCCTCGTGGCCTCCTTTTTTTTCACCTTGGTCGGATGGCTTTTATCTCTGTCGCTGCTTGTTAGTTTTCGCCACCCTGCTTGATTCTGAGAAACTTGGGAGTTTGCCGCTCGCCAAACACCAAACGTACAACGAGGCGAGAAATCTGGGCGAGACCCGACCCAACACCGTTTTTAAAAAGCGCCTCTGTCATCATCTTGCAGCAAATCTGCTGTACCTTTTCCCCCTCGATTAGCTAAAGAAGGAAATTTATCGCAACATCACCGAGGCTTGCAACATGGGCAAACAAAAGAAGCAAGGGAGCCACACGGTTCCCGAGCGTGGCAAAGCTCACCCGCATCATCACCACCACCACCAACAGAGGCCCGAAGCTCCCGCGCACGATGGGGCGTTCAATCCCGCACCAGCCTGGTCTCCGGTGATGCTAACCGAAAGCTTCGCATACACGGCCCTTCAGGGGCCAAACGGTACGTAGTCCCGTCCAACAACGCCAAGAGAAACCTCCGGTGGGCGCGGTGCAGCAATGCATTACTAACATTCATCCCCTTTTCTAGGCCAACCCCTCGGATGGAGGATCTCAGGGATTGACGCATACACACCGTCCAACGCCAGGTCCTATCCTGCCGCATGGGCATCAGCACCGGCGTATGGTACGTACCTGGCGCCACAAAACGTCCCCACTGCCGCCCAACAACCAGGCGCCGGGATCAGCGCCGGCGCGTCCGCCTCCTCGTCGGACCGTGGCGGGGATTCTGCCCACACCAACGGGGGGTCGGACACGGGCAGTGGCAGTGACGACTCCGGCTCTGCGTCGCATTCGGAGGTTCGCAAGAAGAAGGGGAAGGTCAAGTCCTCAGGTCATCGGCATCGTCACTCCTCACGACAGCCCAGCCGACACCGGCAGCACCGAAGCAGGTCGGCGCACAGGTCGAGGGCGCATGGTCATGGCCATCATGCAGGGAAGGAGGCCCAGTCGCAGCACAAGGTGCACAGGTGGCTCGACGACGACACATTCTAGGATTACCGATAGGGAGCTGGACGGGGCGGGCGGCAAAGGTTCAAGTGACGGCTAAGCGACTGGCGTTCTGTTGGGTAGTGATGGTGCTTTCAGGCGGTGTCGGAATTGCTTTTTCACTTGTAGATATTGTAGACGTAGTGGCACTCGAATGATGTCAACCACTGGATTTCCTTAATAGGGTTCCACAGCGAGGAGGATCTGAAAAGGCTACCAACATATGCAAACAACATAGATTGATTGGCTTAACCATCCTCTCTCTCTGTGTGATAGACATGCTGCTTCTCGTATTCTACCGCCCTCAGGTCAATCAAGTGTTTATTTCACCCTCCTCACTGTAGAAGTTGCACACAGCAACACATAGCCTTATTGTACCACCACCCATTCCTAGATCACAGACGGCTGGTTTCGTCCTTGCATTGACTTTCGACACCAGATGGAAGGTGGTATGGTTCAAAAACATATTTTCAATACGCATATCTACGCGTTGGTTGCCAATAACGATTTAACAGAAGCTCTTATGTTTTATGGAGGGCAAAAGCAATAAAAACATGCATACACTTACGCCAAGGGTAGGTATCCTGTTGCTGATTATGGTAATGGAGGCTATAGAGGGCAAAGCGTACACTTAGTATCGTCGAGCTCCATGACGACATAGAAAGTGGAACGAATGTTAGTCTGGATACATCCAATGAATGTGAGGCAGCGGGAAGGTGGCAAGGTTGGAGATGGGGGAAAAGGAAACAAGTATATCAAATGAGTAAGAATCACGAAAGAAACTAACGAGTAGGGTGAGTGATAGACATGTAAGTAACAAAAGAATAGAAAAATGAAAAGGAAAAGGAAAAAAAGTTGCCCACAGAAACGGGAGGTTTCTGACTCTGTGAAGGTTATGGCTGCCTTCGACCTGGGGGTTGAGGACCCCCGACCTGTAACACTAATAGAACCGTCCGTACAAGTCTCGAACTCGAGACCCCCGGGAAACAAAGCCGAGTTCGTTCACATTACCATTAAACCACGAAGCCCACGAAAGTTGGTTGTTCCACCAGTGGACTGTGCCGTTGCTGGTGGTGGAAGAACAGCTTGTTATTAGCACCTATAAGGCCTCTTCATAGCTAAATTGAGGGCTGTAGCTTTGGATAAGCTTGCCTGCCCAGCTCCAGGGAGGGGAATAAGTGTGAAGGTACACATGTACCTGTTATTGAATACATAACCCTCCAACGACAATTGCTTGCACAGCCATTAGAGAGTTGTGGCCATGCATATAGGCCTGTTTGCTTGCCAGTAAACGAATTCTAAGATGGCCTCACTACCAAGTCATTAAATGGAGGAAGGCCTTGAAACTTGATGCCAAATCCAATATGTTCGTGCCATGGCTTACAGCATAAATATCATGGATCTCATATCAAACTAAGCTTCTGCTTTTCCTTAATTTGTAATTGTTGATCCTATGACCCAGTACCATTTCCCCATACCCCGAGAACATTGGTGGTGCAGGATGAACACGTTAAATCCTATTAACAGTTAGTTGAACTGGTGCTACTTGTGCTTCATGATGCAGCGCCTTTATCTGTAATACACAGGAGTCCCTCCACATATATTTATGGTGCGTTCCTACGCCCTGAAATTTATGGCTCGTATCTATCATTGCTACGAGGTATGTTAAATGTATTCGTGATTGCCTATATATATATCCATTTTTATGCCCAGGAGAGTCTCTAGAGTAGAGTTATGACATATAATTTAGAAATCCATGGTCAATGAAGCAAAGGCCATTATGACTATGGCTGTGACGAGAGCAATTTGAAGTTGGGCTTCCTTGAGTGGCCCCTGTTTGCGTTAGTAAATGGCACTGCGAGTGGCCTGAGATCATATGGTACAATTCAATGGTATACAAGGTATCAAATTAATTTACCACCAGCCTCCCTGTTTACCGTCTCTCGCGGATCACTATTGCAAATGCTGTCGATGTGGCCAGGTAACTAGAATCGAGGACGAGAAAGAAACTACGCGGACAGAAAGACTGCATAATGTGCAAGGCAAATCCAGACAAAATTAAGCAAAATCAGGGTAGTTATTAATATCAAGGTCAAGGTGATACCAACGATGAAAAGCATTATCAGTTAATGATAGCTTACAGCTGGTCCCCTATCCTAACAGCTCCCAGCAATCCCACACTGCTATCAGCACAGCTTGAATACACTGATGGGGTAAGCATTTACGTAGGTACTTCTATGACAACAGATAAAATCAATTTTTATTACATTTAATACAAACATTAAATATAATATAATTCTGTTTCGACGCGTATATAAACACCATTTTTTGCGCTGGTCTTACAAGAAATTACCATCTTACACATCAACCAACCCAAAAACGCGTTGATTTCTTATTCAACCTACCGCAACTATGGCAAGATCTCATGCCCGCAAGAAGAATAAGGCTTCAACTGCCGAGCACAAGTTGTACGTTCCTTGGAAGCGTGCCGGCTTTAATTTCAAGCCCTTTCCTCCTCAAGTCCCGACGAACATCCTCGACAACCTCTTCGCCGCACTTGATCTCCGAGCCGGTTTCCTGCTAACCACAGTCAAAGCCCGTATTGACGCCCTCCTTGCGGCCTGCTTGACGACCATGAACAACAACCCCCCGAGGTCAACCTCATGGAGCAGGGCAAGGAGAAGGAGAACCAGGCCTACTACGACGCTGTTCTGAATGAAATCAAGCAGCACGGAATCTCTGGTGGTGGACTGAAGCCGCAGACGACGTCCACGCAGCAGCAGCAGACCCCGGCGCTGCCTAACAACGAGGGCCCAGACTTGGGCAAGCTTCATTGGACCACGATCGCCAGATTGATCCACGTCTTCACCACTGCGCGCCGCCTGTTCCTCGACAAGGCCAACGACGAGAAAGAGCGCATGGTCTACAAGAAGCAGCAGAAGCAGCCCAGCGAGCCCGCTCAAGCCGCCAGTCCCGCCAGTCCCGCCAGTCCCGCCGGCCCCGCCGGCCCTTCCACCGCCACCGCCAAGGAGATCATCGGAGACGATTCGGACGATGACAAGAATGAGGGCCAGGGAGGAGGAGGCATGGTCGTCGAGAAAGACACCGATGACGAGAACCTCTTCGTTACGCAGAGACCCGACTACGAGCCCCGTAACCAGACCAACCAGGAGAACCGTTTCGTGAGCCTGGTGGATGGGTGGATTCAGCACTTGGATGTCGCCAAGGGTGTGGCTTTGAGCAACAAGGACATCGAGGCCATGGAAATGTTCTAGCTGGCAACAGAATCTTGTTCCGTATAATGGCGCTCAGTTGTGCTGGTGGTTCCCTGAGAGAGGGAGAGCAATCGTCCGATTTCAGCTTCGGCGGTAGGAGATCAGTCACACAAGATGGGCAGACAATGTCATAGACTAAATAGGACACGAAACTATGAACTCCTCATCTACTATATAAGGCACAGGCATGTCACTGCTAAGTTCTGATCAATGTGGATGTCCCCAGCTGATATTATGTGCGCGTACGTAGTACACGTGATTGACTTAGACGTCGAGCTTGGCGCCTGAAACATCAGCTTGGCAGGTAAGACTTTAGGCCAGTAGCGGGCGGTAGCTTGCATCATCGGACATCCATCCAGAAGCGAGTAACACGGATCCGGACTAACCAGATTTAGGATTAATGAAAGATGCGCATTTCGATGGCTGCCGTTGCTCACATATAACATATAGTAGGAGGGTTGGATTGCGATTAAAATGTAGATTTAATACTGGGCTATAATGTATATTATAACTGTTGACAATAGGTTCGTTACATGTGTTCTGGTGGTGAAAGTGTGCAATCGGGGGATTTCAATTACAACGGTCCTACCGACTGCTTACCTCTGATCCACTGACCACATTTGAAGTAAGGTAAGTTACCATGCTTCCTTGGACCGGTGACCTCAGCTGTACCTGCTGCTGCTGCAACTTGCCCCGCGTCGTCACAACTTGACATCCCACTTCAACTTCTCGATCTGCAATCTGCCAATGCACCTGCAGTGACCAGCACAATCCCCATGAAACTGGCACGCAAGTACATACACATCCACACATTATACCGCCAGAAATCACCAGCGCAAGGGTACATAAGTATTCAACATTAACCGACACCGCAAGTACGGACTCCATCCTCCAGCTGTCTTTTGTGGGCCCACTAGCCGCTGTCACATTGATCACCAGACACCACCATCACAGCAAGCCTTATCGCCCGCACCTTGACCAACCTACATACTCGCATGCGCCAGCAATCCGATACGCAGGTACTGACAAGAAGTAGACACTTTCCTGTGCAAGAGGAGAGAGAGAGAAAGCACCGTTGCTTTCCATCGTTGACGAGTGATTTTGCGAGGCCTGCCGATATCTGACCGCAATCAACGCCAAGAAACCCCACAGATGTAAGTACCCCCGCTGCAAAGCACGCTTCCCAAGTACATTCCTCCCAACAGCAAACTGACGTCTTTCAGGCGAAGCGGAAGGGTAAAGAAGCCCAGGTATCTTTCGGAACCAGCACCGTATTGATTTGCCTCTCTGCAACTGGGAACATGGCACACGACGACGGCGAGAAAGCGCTGGACGGTCGCAGTGACGATGTTGCTGCCAGTACAGCCAATCCCAAGCTTGAGCATCAAGGATCCGAAGACATTCTTATGAGCAATGCAACCGACGATGTCCTTGCTACGCCTCAGCACATTGGACACCTCATGCTCCCGGGCTCTGCCTCAGTTGGCCACAGGCCGCAAACCCGGTCCATGACTAGGAATCAAATCAGAAACCAGACAGTGAAGACACCAATCTTCACGAAACTCGAGGATGCCAGCTCTCGCTCTCAAAAGACATCAGCCACTTCCGCGTCAAAGCTTGAGGATTCTGAAGACATCAACTACTCCAGTGGTGGATCCTCAAGAGCACAAAAAAACCAGTCCCCCAAGAACGTTGCGAACGTTAATTCAGGTCGCACCAAAAGTCCTAGAGGAACTTTGCGAAAATCTCCCAGATCCCGCCGAAAGACCAGCCTGCTTCGCGAATCAACACCAGCGAACCAGGCGAATGAAACATCCCACGGAGCAGCTTCTGAGAAGCCATGCAAACGCCGGAAATCGAGAGCTATGGCGGACCCGCAACATCCAAGACCGCTTTCTCTTCGTCGGTCAGCACGGCTATCCAAGCCACTTACAGAATTTCAGAAATACTCTGAGTTGCCTAACGAGCTGAAGTTTGCTATTTGGGAAGCAGCCTGCGAGCCAAGACTTGTGTACATCAGAAACCGGCAAAGACCAGGCTTCAGTTACGACGTCCAGAATACCGCACCCACCTGGTTCGATACGGATGCAATATCGGCCCAAGTCGCCTCAGAACGTTACCGGAAGATGTTCGGCCTCCACAACCCCGATGACACGCAAACGGAACAATACGTGAACCCGGACATGGACATTGTTATGTTCGAGCCTTGTTGCAGCGGCTGCCGATCATATCACTGCGCTCGAATGCAGATTACGGAGAAGGACCGATTGGGTGTCCGCCAGTTGGCAGTGCAGACGGAGTCTCCCTTTCTGATGGCTAATGCTAGCCCATGTTGGGTAACAGTCAGCCTGGCATGGCCCTGTGTCGAGACACTGTATCTGATGCGGACGGCGATTACCGGTGACAGCAAGCACGACAAGGTCATGGTCCGTGTTAACGATGAGGGAGAACATGAGCGCGCCCTGAGAAAACGGTTCGATGAATGGAAGAAGCAGGCTGGCTTGGGTCGCGTGTTGACCACACTGACGTTCGTCTCGGTGATGGCTAAAGCTGGTTATACCGGAGCTCAGGCGGATATCATCATTGGTTGAGATACCTCAGCATAGACATTTACTATGCATTAGATGGCATTAGACTACTGCTTTACACCCTTAGTGCAGAATTGGGGGTCGTCATTAGTAGTTGGTGAGATCCACCCCTTTAATGACAGAAGCGCTGCTTTTTGTATCATGCTATTCATGATCAATCCACGAGCCAGTGTTCTCAGCTATATCCTAGTATTGATGGTACCAGCTGTCCTACTATTACAGGACTAAGATATACCATAATTATTCGTCATACGCAGCGATGCCACGATGCCGCAGCCAGCTATCGCTACCCCCTTGACTGCGAACTACAGCATGTAGGGTGGACATTTCTCGATGTATACAACCGACTAAGGTCGCAATAGAAACTGGAGACCACGGAGGCGTGAGCATCACTAATATCCGAAGAGATATAATACTCTGACTTATCCAGAAGCCGTCACTGGTCTCCGTGCTGTAGATGGTCATCAAGCGGATGAAACTCTTGTTTTCTTTTCACCAAACTGAATTACCCCTTTTCGGCTTGAGATTGTATAGTAGACGCACTGATCAAGACACACAATTCAAGGGACGCGTGTCCCATTTCAGGAAGGGCGAGCCTGAGTCCATCCTGTTCTATACAGGCTTCATACGGATGGAAATGACAAGACCGTCACCCTTGCGGATGGAAGCCACACGCCGGGGAACCAGCATAGCCCTCTTGGCCAGGCGCAGTTCCTGGACCATAGCCTCAGGGGGTTCCATGACTCTGGGATTCTCATCACCTGTGACTATAGCAGGAGAGATTTGTCAGCTTTGCTATCGGGGTTTCCCCTCTCCCAAGACCCCTAATAGTCAAGGTGGGCAGATTAGGGGAACGGGGACCCCACTGATTACTCGTGAACAAGGAGGTATTATCTGCCTGCATATGTTTCTGCTTCCGGATAAGAAGAATTAGACTCACTCTCTTCATTTTTGCTGCTGCCGCTGCCAAACGGAGGGGGGCATTTAGGGCAAAGCTTGGGCGAAGGCGACTCGAGGATGTGCAGTCGCTTCAGTCGGTCGGGATCATGGCGCCGCCAAGAGCCGCACTGGTAGGGTGCCATGCAGAGTTGGCCTACGGAACTTTGCAGGTGCATTTCCGGGCAGTCGTAGTAGGTCTTTTTATTGAAGCACATGATGATTGGTGTGGCCCGTCACGTTCTCGAAGAAAACTAATGGACAGAGTGTATAAGTGGTGCAGTTAGGCGCATATACAAGTCACACGAGAGAAGAGGTGGATCGAGAGCTCTTCAGTACCGAGTCCTTTTCAGCTCTGGGACTTTGTGAGCATCGGAAATCTTGAAGATTGTTGTTAGGGAGATGGTGGAGATTGAAGAGGAAGCGGATCGCGGGGGAAAGTGGAGAGAGAATCAGAGGGAGACTGCGGACAACGGGCGGGCGCCGATGAGGTGGAGTAACGGGGTATGGCGGTCCATCCCGCGCACTAAGCCTGTTTTATGTGGCGCACATCGTGGGGGTGTTTGTCCTAGCCGTTGACGTTGATGATGGTGGTTAGCTGTAAGCACCTTATAAAAAGTAAGCATATAAGTACATAATTTTCCAGAGTGTTTTGTTTCTTGGAAATTAATCAATATGGCCTGCTTCTAGACTAAGTTAACCTAATATAAACTCAATGTTCTTCAAAGTTGTATGTCGATAAGGACTGGTATGCACTAATTGGCTTTCACGGGGTGAAATCTTCTTGGAGCTCAAATAAACAATGCCATGTGTGTTAGGCATGTAGTCTCGAGGACATGGGGAACGCTGGCTAAAGCCTCATCGATCGAGGGTAAAAGTGGTCTTCGAGGACGTTACACTTCTCGAAAGCTATTGGTTACTGAATCACGGCCCGGTCAGTCGGTCGCTACTCTCGTCGCCAAGGATTGGAAACTGAAGAAACAACCCAGGCAATGAATGCGATAATCAAGAACCTGCCAGAGGTATTGGCATCATGGTCTCGAGATGGCTCGGGTCGGTGGCCACAAGTGCGACCAGCGACAGGAATAGTGCGCATGGGGATATTGCTCCGATGCACGTTGGGCGGCTTGCAGGAAAGGTAGGACAGGCCGAAATGGACTGTCGTTGCATTTCGCATGCCTTGCGCCATCACATCATCGCGGTAAGCCGGCATGATGCCAGGAGAGTTGTTTGCTAAGCATGTCGTGATTGCTATCTTCTTGAATATTACGCTGACATAAATAGAGCATGTCAGTCATTTAACGCATCATTGGCGGCATGCGGTCGTTGGGTGGTTCGAATAAGCCCCTGCAGTGTTTGTCCTGACTAGGATGATGCTGGTAGAGAGAAACACGATGCGGATGGGGAGATTAAATGCGACAACAGTCTACGGGGTACCGTCTTTGTTTTCGCCTACGAAGTTGCAACTAAAGTCACAATGTTAATCAAAGCCAGACAGATGCGCGGGAGACCAGTCTGCCAATCGCACAAGAAAAGCGCGCGAGGCGCCGCTCATATTGCCAGTGCGACGTCGCTTCTTGCATGGTGCCATGATGGGCAAAGTGGCTCAGGATGATCCGCCGGCGCCAGTCCTAGTTCGATCCAATGCGGTTGGGTAAACCCCTCCTTTACCACCCTGAGCCCCCAGCCATCGAATGGAGGAATTGATATTGGAAAGGATTGATCGCCTACTAAGAAGTATTTGTACATACATGTATGTGATGAGAAATTGGCAGCTGTTTCCTAGGTGTGTTATTATTCTGTATTGAGTAACCCCCTCAGGAGAAATAGATGGCTGGAGGTGTATTGACACGAGGATGGCTGTGGAGACAGAAAATGTTCAGTATGTATTCTGTGGTGTAGGAGGCGCGCACCTTCACTTTTAGGTCCATTCCGTGGTAACGTGGGGGCTAGGCCAATTGGCCAGAAGCATTCTACTGAAACACATCAATGGAAAACAGGGTTCCTCCCACTGTTTGTGTCAATCAGAGGCCCGCAGCAATTGGAGCACACGAGCACACCACCCACCGAGCTGTTTGCTGTGTTCTATTTTCTCCCAGAACCCCCCGGGGCTATCTCTCGCTTCGGGCTCGTACCCTTCAACCATGTGATTTTATCAACTTGCCCATGGCAAATATCCTTCAACTCGGCCCGCCTCAACATATTACATGCATGCGCGCATCCGTATCCAAATGCTGGTCAAGAACGGCCAATCGCGCAGCAGACCACGCCGAATTTGACTGATATCCAGTTCGCTTTATCGGTGTAACTGACCCAGCAGCTTGGGTGGCCTATAGACAGGTGCATCATGCAGTTGGTTTGGCCTGTTGCCCAGCGACATATTCTAGACGTGCACTTTGGGCATGGCGGATTAGGCAGAATGCGGGCTGCCATCGCAATCGAGAAGGAGGAAACAGCCGATTTATGCGGCCGAACGACTGTGATAACCTTGTTACTTGCAGCTTGCGGTGTCGCAAACGCTGCGCTCCACTGAGGGTCCACTGTGAATATGGCAAAATGTCTTGGCTATAGTACCGAGTCGGACAACATACGCGGTGGACGACCCCTTCATACAAGGAAACATGCGAACTGGGCAAATCACGGACCAATATCCTCGGTTGCACCTTCTCCCAAATTCATATTCACTCACCTTTGTCTTGAACGTGATACCAAATGGGGACCCCTCCAGAGACAGACGAGAATAGCTTTGGGTAGGACATGGCTTCCATCCCTACGCCACCCAACTGCTGCACAACATCTCCATATCAACGCGGCACAGGGCCAGAGGCAAGACGGTTAACGGATGAATCCAGGGTCCTGCCTACAGTTACTCCGTATGTAGGGATAGCACTGCAGATGATACGATTGCAATTGGCCTATCTTGATCCATCTGCTCGGTAACGTACGATACCCCCGAGCAGCGCCTCTATTGTATCTAACTGCTTGCTTGGTTAAGTCGGAAACGGCTTGGAGCTGCGGAGTCCATGTTTTGCTGGTGTGCTAATTGAGATCAACAGCCATGCTACCATGCACCATCCACAGCGGCGTAGCGGGCATACGTCCCATCAATCCACTACAACCCTTGCAAGTTTGCTGCGAAGATCGAGGCCAGCTTCCTAAATGGGCCTCTCCGGCCAGCGGCCCGGGGGTTCTGTCTTATCACGACAGTACGGAGTACTGTACCCTTAATACCAAGAATACCAAGACCTCGGGGTAGTCAAAGTAGAGCTCGTCCCCAATCTCAGACACCTAACCGGCATACGCTGGGTTTCCCATATCCTCCAAGCTTTCCTTGGGTGTCTCGGCGACGGGCCAAATCTGCTTTACCTTCATGTAGCCCAGCTGTTGCCATCATCACCAACTCTTGTGTGGACGTAGCGGATTAACCTGCCCAGCAAATATGGAAACCACACGGGAAGTCTTCGAGACCATATGCGGCGATGATTCCTTCGGCCCGAGTGTAAAATCTCCGGAGTGTCGAGGCGGTTTCGACTTTACACGTGAGTGGTGGCCGTTTTCGAAACCATTGGGGGAACCAGTAAGCGTACTAATGCACCAATGTGATTACAGTTATGTTCGAAGAGAGCATTCTGACCCTACTCCCTGCAGCCTTGTTCGTCGCATTAGCAGCAATACGTTCTTACAGTCTTGTCGGTAAAAGGCTGGCTGTGAGGCGAGATGTGTCCTACTATTGCAAATTGGTGCGCAACCAACCCTTTCCTGTATTCGATTTCACTGCAGGAGAGCTATGACTTACTTTTGGATAGGTTACTATAAGTGTTTACACTGGTCTCCAAGTGGCTCTACTAGTTTTGGTCATCAAGACTAGCCTCCGAACAAAGGCCACACTTGCTTCAGCGGTCCTATCATTGGTCACTGCGGTCAGCTTGGCGGTTCTTTCTCACCTTGAGCATGCGAAGTCAATTCGGCCTTCTTTCATCATCAATACTTACCTCCTTACCACGGTTATCTTCGACATCGCTCGTGTTCGCACGCAATGGCTTTCCCAGCGCAGTGGTGACGCTCTCGCCGGGGTCTCAACCGCTTCTCTTGTTGTCAAATTCGCCATGACGGTTTTGGAGTCCGTCGAGAAGCAGTCACTGCTGCTCGAGCCTGATCACCACTATTCGCTGGAAAGCACGAGTGGGGTACTCAGCAGGAGCTGCTTCTGGTGGCTGAACTCCCTGCTCTTTGCCGGTTTCAGAAAGGTGCTGAGTCTTGAGGATTTGCCATCTATCCATGAGAAAGTCAACTCCGCTCACCTATCCCAACGCATTCAGGCTACATGGCAGAACTGTAGGAATACCTTCAATACTTTACCAAGCCGATGGTGATATTTGCTAAGACGATGCAGGCAATCAAAAGAGAAAGCATGCACTGGTACTAGCCTGTGTCTGGAGCCTCCGCTGGGAGATTCTGTTAACTTTGGTACCCAAGTTCCTTGTTGTCGCTTTGATGATTAGCCAGACATTCTTGATTCAAGATGCTGTTCAATACATACAAGGTGATGTACGCGGCGGCGACAACAACGGATATGGCCTTATAGGGGCTTTTGGTTTGGTTTACATATCCTTTGCTGTAAGGAGATGCCACGATCTCGTTTCTGTTTCCCTGACTGACCCAAAATCAATTAGTTCACGCAAGGATGGTACACCCATTTGACTATTAGAACCATGTCGATGATGCGCGGCCAACTGATCTCCCTCATTTACATCAAAACGACTACGCTGCCTATCACCAGTGTCAATGAATCTGCCGCCACGACCTTGATGAGCACCGATGCGCAGAGGATTTCAGAGACTTTCCAGCTTCTTCTTATCGACACTTTGCCACTTCTCGCTCAACTGGGTCTTTCGGTCTACGTTCTCTATTTGCAATTGGGTGCAGTGTGCGTGGCACCCATTATTATCGCAGTCGGTATGTGTTCTTTCAACTCGCAGTGTTACCTTCTCAAGGGATATCAATGCTGACAGCCTGCAGTCTCCGTGGGCCTTTCGACGGTATTGGCTTCACGTATTGGCCCCAGACAGAAGAACTGGCTGGAAGCCACGCAGAAACGGATCAATTACACGACGGAAATTCTCGGAGCAATGAGGAATGTGAAGATGCTAGGACTAGCTAAGCAGATGGAGTATAATATTCAGAACATGCGTGAGAATGAGATGACGGTATCCCGAAGGTATCGAAGGCTTCACGCACTGAATATCACTTTAGGTAAGGTCCAGTTACCTCAAGAATTCGATCTTTCATGCTGACCAGGGTTTCAAGTCAACATGCCAACCATCTTCGCGGGTTTATCTCTCTTCGCAACGTATGCAATCGTTGCCCGCATAAACGGAACCGAGGGGATGTCTGTTTCGCAGGCTATCACGTCCCTGGCAGCCATGATGGTTCTTGCGCAACCACTAATTATGATCTTATACGCAATACCGTTCGGATGGAGCGCGTTAAGCTGCTTCACGAGAATCCAAGAGTTCCTCAACGAAGAATCCCGCATCGATTCAAGGTCACTTCTTTCGATGGACGGCCCCCTGATTCGCCAAAGGAAAAAGAGGCCTTACATCGAGTCACGCGAGTCTCATCGGGGTCACACACAAGTGGTTCCTACATTAGAGTTGAAAAGGCCGATTTCGCGTGGTCTAGCTCGGATGATGCTGTGGTTAAGGGCTTGGAGACTCATATCGGACCCGATTGCCACTTGACAATTATCGTGGGGCCTGTAGGATGTGGCAAGTCTACATTGTTGAAGGGGCTTTTGAGCGAAACGTCGAAGACGAGCGGCGTGGTATCGGTGTGCTCCTCTGAGATTGCATATTGCGACCAGACGGCTTGGATCATCAATGGGTCGATCCGGGAGAACATTGTTGGCACATCCGACTTTGACGAAAGCTGGTACCGTTCCATCATTCAGGCAACAGCTCTTGAATTTGATCTTCAACAATTGCCTAATGGGGACTCAACTATCGTGGGGAGCAAGGGCCTCAAGCTGAGTGGAGGCCAGAAATCGCGTGTTGTAAGATGGATTTATCTGATACCTGTCATCATGCAAAGACTGACAAGAACGTGTAGTCGATCGCTCGGGCCATCTATGCCAGAAAGCCACTAGCAATCCTTGATGATGTGCTGAGCGGGCTAGATGCTGTGACAGAGGATCATGTCTTCCGGCGGGTATTCGGACGCGATGGTCTGTTCCGCAAGTCTGGAACGACAGTAGTGTTAGCGACACATTCTGGTAAGATCCTAAGTACGGTGCTATTGTTCTATGCAACTAATCAGTTCTGCAGTCAAACGTCTTCCGGAAGCCAACCTGATTTTAGCATTGAAGGAGAACGGCGAGATCGTTGAGCAAGGGTCTTTCTCCGAGCTCAACATCCCTGGCAGCTACATTCATACTCTCGAGGTCAAACTACAGAAAAAAGAGCAGGAGCTTGAAGATGCGCCAGTGGATGAAGCCGACTCTATCGACGAGAAGACCAAGGAAGTCATGGAAGTCGAGGAAAAGACGGAGACTGAAATTGACGAGACTCGCCAACTAGGGAATTGGAGTATCTACAGATACTACGGTCACGCATTAGGCCCAATGGCATTGGCTACTTGGATATTCTTCTTGGCGGGTGGTCAGACATTCGTAGGCTTGGGTGGTAAGTGCTCTCCCATTCATATCTGGGCCATGAAAGTCCTTCACTTACTAACTTACCTTAAGAGATTTGGATCAACTGGTGGGCCGAGGACAATGAAAGGGGCGGTCCGGACAGAACGGGCTATTGGCTAGGGATCTACGCCATGTTTAACAGTCTCGAAGCCATCCTGACCATGATCGCTGTCGGGTATGTGAGGATTCGACTTACTTAGGAGCCGCTCAACTGACTTATCGATAGATTTCTCTGGATCGTTATCGTGCCCCGATCTGGCAACCACCTCCACCAAGCGATGATCACCGCTGCCATGAAGTTCGTATTGCGATCGCATCTCTTCAACGCATTTACTTACATCCTTGTAGGGCACCTTTATCCATCTTTTCTGAGACAGAGACCGGAGTGCTGGTCAATCGGTAAGATATCAATGACAATGCCATCTCAGCGGTCCGAACTCACAGTGTTGCAGGTTCAGTCAAGACATCCGGCTTGCTGACATGGTTCTCCCTCAATCAATGGTCAATGTTGTCTTCCGTGAGTTGCTAAATGACCTTTAATGATGTATAGTCAAGTACTAAGTTCGTATGTCTAGACTCCGCAGGCATGTTAATTGTCGTCGCCGTGGCCATCAATGCCGTCCCCTGGATCGCCATCACATTTCCTCCCATAGTCGTGATCCTCTACTTCGTTCAACGCTTCTACCTGCGCACGTCTCGTCAGCTGCGATTACTCGAGTATGTGAGACCCTAGACAATTACTTGGACGGGTGCTAATTGAAACTCTAGGATCGAGGCAAACGCCCCCCTCTTCTCGCATTTCATCGAGTCGCTTAGCGGTCTGGTCACCATTCGTTCCTATGGCTGGGTCGGCGATTACGTTGCCAGAAACATGGAGCTGCTCGACCAATCTCAGACTCCGTCCTATCATCTCCAATGCATACAGCGGTGGCTTGTTTTCGTTCTCGACATGATCGTTGCCAGTCTCGTCATTATCCTCATCGGCCTGACCGTGGCGCTTCGTACCAAGATGAACCCAGGCTACCTCGGCGTCGCATTGGTTCAGCTGATGACGCTATCACACGAGCTTACGGGAATCGTCCAGCACTGGACCTTGCTCGAGACGTCCATCGGGGCCATCACGCGCATCAGGGATTTCGCTGAAAAGACGCCGGACGAGAGCGCTCCGGAAGAGACCGACGCCCCCCACTGCCGACTGGCCAAGTCGCGGCACATTCAAATTTGAGAATGTGTTTGCGACCTATGGGTATGATGCCTTCCTCTATTTTACATTTGCCACTATGTTTCATGCTGACTTTGCCTTTGTGCAAATAGAAACGGAAGACCCCCCGTCTTGAAGAATATCAATTTCACCATCAACGCAGGAGAGAAAGTGGGCATAGTTGGTAGGACTGGCAGGTTCGTCGTTGCTTTACATACTTTTCTCACTTTGACTTCCTTCACTTGAACACTTTACTTACCCGCTTATGAAAATAGTGGAAAGAGCTCAACGACTCTGGCGATCTTGCGCATGATAGACATAGAAGTCGGCAAGTTGACGCTAGACGATGTGGACCTGACCACGATCAAGGGATCCGTCGTCCGGGAACGCATTATCTGCTTGACTCAAGAGGCGTTCATCTATCCGGGCACTATCCGCGCCAACATCGATCCACTCAGCCAATCGAACGACGAAGACATCGCTGGCGCCTTGCAAAAGGTCGGGCTCTGGACTGTGCTCCAGAGCAAGGCGGCGGCTGCCGCCTCCAGCAAGAAGACAGACTCGGGCAACGCCACGCCCACTACGCTTACCCACTCGGAGGTCCTCGACACGGCCATGGACATGGACTTCCTGTCGCATGGACAGCGACAGCTGTTCTGTCTCGCGCGCGCCCTGCTCAAGTCGAGCAAGGTGCTCATTCTGGATGAGCCCACGAGCAGCGTCGACAACCAGACCGACGCGCAGATGCAAAAGGTCATCCGCGACGAGTTCCGCGATCACACTGTCATCATGATCGCCCACCGGCTATCGTCCCTGGTCGACTTTGACAAGATTGCCGTGCTCGACGATGGGCACCTGGTCGAGTTCGGCGCCCCTGCGAAGCTATTGGAGAACGCGTCGGGTCACTTTTCCAAGTTGTACAACAAGTCGTCGTCCAAGTAACCTACCCTTATGATTACGATGCCGATTACGATTTAGCTGCTTTCCTATTCTTACGCATACATTTACGCATGTAATGATCTAGACTGTCGCAATTTACAGAACGAGCCATTTGAAGACGATGGAATCGGCATAGCATTTACCAGCTGATTGTTGTTTGGATACCCTCTTTAGTTGAGAAATTGAGAATGATTCACATGCTTTTGATCATCGTCCTGCTTTATTCCAACCCAGCCTGTTGACATGACATCGCTTTTGTTGTTGGGAAATTCTCCATCACCCAACTCGAGCAATCGTCTTCCCCCACCAGGCCTCCTCCTCCTCGTGCGCCTTGAGCAGGTTCTCCCCCTTTCGGAACCCGTGGCCCTCGCCGGGGAACTTGACGAGTTTTACCTCGCCGCCGCGGGCTTTGATGTCATCGTACATGGTGTAGGCCTGCGAGATGGGCACCACTTTGTCGTCCTCTCCGTGGCAGATGAGCAAGGGGGCCGTGATGTTACCCGCGTGGTGAACGGGCGAGCGGTCGCGCATCACCTTCTCCTTGTCGGCCTCCGTCATGTCCGGGGTGAAGAGCAGGAAGTCGACGTAGTGCGATTCCATCTTGTGGGTCTCCTGCAGGAGCAGCTTGACGTCGCTGATGCCGTAGTAGCAGGCGCCGCCCGCAAAGAGGTCTGGATAATGGCAAAGGCCTTGCAGAACCGAATAACCGCCCGCGCTGCCGCCGCGTATGCCGACCCGATCCCCGTTCACCAGGGATGTGGAGGATAGGTGGCGCACACTCTCGGCGATGTCGTCGACGTCGATGGCGCCCCAGCGGCCGTTGAGGAGCTCGCGGTACGTCTTGCCGTGGCCGTCGGAGCCGCTGTAGTTGATGGCGAAGGTCGCGTAGCCGCGCGCGTTCCAGTACTGCATCGACAGGTCTAGGCCGGGACCCGTGTGACCTGTCGGACCCCCGTGCGATTGAACGATGAGGGGGGGCTTGGTTCCCGCGGGACCATCGTACTTGGGGTTTTGCGGAGGCCAGAAGAAGCCGTGGATGTCGCGCGTCGGCCCGCTCTGTGCGGGAAAGCGGATGTGCTGGGGCTTGGAGAAGATCTCGGGGTTGAAGACTTCGTCGTTCGACACTGAGATCTTGGTCAGGTTGCATCCGTCGCCGACTTCGACGTCGTAGTCGCTGGTGAAGTCGTAGTCGTCGTCGTCGTCGGTGATGTCTACGCGGTATAGCGCCTGCGGCTTCGTCGCCCCGCTGCCAATGATGATGAAAGATGTGTCTGATAGGCGATACAGGCCGTCGTATGTTATTTCAGATAGCGGAAGCGAGAGGCTGCGTGATTGCAAAGTCTCGGGGTTGAAGACGATCACTTTATCGGAGCCGTTCTCTGTGGCGACGGCCACGATGCATTTTGAGGACAGGATCGCATACGTATGGCTAATAGTCCGTTAGTTCTCTCGCTTTTATCCTCTTTGAAGGGTATCAAAGTAGGAAAAACTCTTACCTGCCAATGAACATAGACGCGCCGCCAAATTCTGCCTCTCCGTATCCTTTGAGATTCAGCAGTGCCGTGTCGCCGCCCGGCCTGCGTCTGTAGAACCGGCGATAGTTTGTCGTCTCGTAGCAAAAGTACAGGAACCCGTCGGGGCCCCAGCGCGGCTCAGTGACGGTCATGCCATCTTCGCCCGCGATCCGCTCCACGTTTCTCACGATGCCGCCGACCCAATCGGCCCAGTATAGCGTAACACCTGACCAGGGCATGTCGGGGAAGTCCCACTGCACCCAGGCGATCTTCTTGCCGTCGGGGCTGAAGCTGGGGTACATGTAGAAGTCGGCCCCCTCGACGGCGCGGCGGACCTCGCCCGTGGACGTGTGGATGGCTACGACGTAATTGCGGACCTGATCAGGGGCCGCGGCGGAGCTGTGGTCTTCTTGCACGGCAAGGACCCAAGGCGAGCCGGGGCTAGGGTGCGCGGCGAAGTCGGCATAGCGCAGCGTGTCGCTCTTCTCCAATAAGTTGGTCACCTTTTGCGACTCCACGTCTAGGATCTGCACGGTGCAGTCGCTGAAGTTGGAAAAGATGATGCGGGGCCCATCGTCGTTGGAGGATGCCAGAATCGCATACGCGCCGCCGCCGTACTCGTACACTCGGCTACGGGCGCTGTACCCTGCGGGCAACACGGTGCGGCAGCTGTAACCTGCGCCATTCTGGTAGGCCTCAACGATGTAGTAGATGCCGTCGGGGCGCGCTTCAGTGAAGAAGGTGCGGCCGGTCCGGCTCTACACATAACACATTATCGTGAGTACTTCATCCTCTTTCTAGTAAACGAAGATGCGAAATGCGGGGATGGATAATGCGTCATAACGTCAAGTAAAGAGAAGATGATAAAAAAGCAACACCACTCACGCAGACTCTCGGAGCGATCAGTTTGCGGCTCCCACGGAACAAGGCCTCTTTGCTGATCTCGCTCTCCCATTGTCCGTAAGGTGCCTGGGTCTTGTTTTCCTCTGTACGCCGAACCCCGCCATTCGCCGGCGCTTGACTTGCACCCGAGGCCATCGCGTATTCTCACTGTTCACGTATTTCCAGGGATCAGTAATATCGGCAAATATTGGAACTCTTGGAACTAAACTTAGATCAGTAACTTCCTTCACCATGTACTCTGTGAAATAGCCGCAACTTACCTCATACGGTCAATTGCAAGCTCACTGGGGATGGGGAAATTAGAGCTGCCACTCGGTTGAAGTGGGGTTGGAAATGGACTCGCTTCCCGCTAAATTCGGTGACACCAGCAGCAAGCTTGATTAAGTAAGTAATTACCGGGCTTATCGTTTAACGACACCCGAGTTACTTATTATTGGCTTGCGCGATATAGTAACAAGTAGAAAGACAAAATAGGTAACATTGTCTTTATTTATCGCCTGCGCCACGACATGACCGCTGCTTAAACTGACAATTAGAACGTCTTCATTCCATTAATGGCCTTGTTACCCAAATTCTGGCTATTTGCACGCATCTAAGTGCTGAGTCCATTCGTCTACCAAGACAATGAGCTTCTTCTCCTTCTGTGTAGGGAGACGGGGAGTGTAGTGAGGTCTCTGCCTCGTAGAGCTCTCGTCGCCCGTATCCGGTTCGACGACCATGCTGCCTTGTTCGTTGTCGTCCGACTCGTCCGACTCGTCCATAGTAATATCCTGCTCTTTGGGGGTGGTCTGGGCGGGCTTGTTGGATTGCTGATGTTGTTGCGGTTCCTCCTTGTGAGCCACGCGTTCTTTATCTTCGTGAAATTGTTGTTTCAATAGGCGGCGTCCAGTGACGAAGACGTGTATCAGGATGGCGACTGTGGTCCAGTGAAGCTTTCGTAAGTCTGGAGAGTTCTCGGGCAGCTCCGAGGGCTGACGGTTGACGCATGTCGTCTCCTTGTACAATCCGCCACCTGAAATGCCATGCTTTTGGACGTCCTCCAAGATAGCATTGTAGTAGTTCGCCTGGTGCTCTTTACCCTCTTGCATGATGTTGGTCGTGGGGGGTTATTGTTCATCGACATTAGACATCCGAGAAGTAGACCATCGACACGGTCTCTGACCGTTTTGGGATTGACGCGGGCCGCAAGCGCATCGATGATATTGTCTAAAACGGACTCGGAAATGTTGGGAGGGAAAGGCTGAAAAAAGAAACCGGGTCGCTTCCAGGGAAAAAAGACTCTGCGCTCGGGTAAGGGAACCGTCTTGCTCTTCGACTTCATTCGAGATCTTTTTCGTCCTGCCATGATTGCGACAATGCTTGAGGCGTCGAGGGATGGTTGCCGTACAACCAGGACAGGGAAAAATATGTTTGTGGGAAGCAGTGTGTGAGGTCAAGTTCGGAAAGCTCAAGTTGTGAAGCTCAATAAGCATGCATACATGGCATTGAATACAATCACATTCTGTAATTTGATAATACGTTTCGGAGCTGTCCGCTGATCGGCTGTATGCTAATGCCATTGTTATCGTGCGTTCTTTCTTGGTACGGGACAATCATATAATGATGGCCATTGGGGGCTGCGCTTTGTTGCATTCTATTTGATTAATGCCATTGTCATGACACGCAAGAAAGGAGGCCATATTGGATGCAAGTATATCAGCGAGCCGATGCTAGATATGTAACTATTTCTCCGAGAGCTCAGAAGCCATAGTATAATCTCGGACTGGAAGAATTGTCGTCTGCAGAAGCTTATTCGGCATATATTTGCCGAGTCGCTAGGGAGTAATAACCATGGCTAACCTTACCAATATGCCCACAGAAGTGCTCCTCGAGATTGAGAAGCATCTCCCCCATCCGTTCTCGGAAGATGCAATTGCTCTGAGCAGCACATGTAAGTCGACCTGGGAAAGGACTGGAGCCGCCCGTCTTTATATCAGAGCTGCCATACAGGATCGAGATCGCATCAGGGATGCAGAGGCTGATGAGATTGCTAGGACAGCGGCAGCTCTGGCAGACACGGAAGAGGGAGAGATAATCGAGGCTGGACATGCAGCCTTTGAGGAGAGGACTACTATCACCACAAATTCTGCGGGGATAGTCATCGTCCGGCTACCCGAATACAAGCGCAACCCCATCTATCCCGACGGTTGGCCAACCTTCGATCAAGCCACCGGGTCCTGTCTTAACCAGGCCATACGGCAATGCCGGGACATGGCTAAGCTTGAGTTGGTCATTGACGTATACCACCAATTCGTTCCATCGGTTTTCCGAGGGTCGTGGCACCGCCTGGAAGAGCTCACACCAATCCAAACCGCCATCCGAGCGAAGCGCCTCGACGTGGTCCAGCTGTTATTCAACAAGGGCCTGGCGCCCGAGTGCAACGAAACGATCCTGGGGAGACCGCTTCTGTCCTGGGGCAATTCTGAAGAACTACCCTTCTGGGGCAACCCAGACGAGGACATGAAGCCAGTGGTAAGGTGTAGGCCGAACCTTTTCAATATGGCCCTAGCAGCGCGCTCAGAAGGTATCTGTCTTTTCCTGCTCAAGAATTCCTACGAGCTCAGGTTTGACTCGCGTCCTTACCAGGCTGACACCCTTCTGCTTCACCTCTCCTTTGCGGAGGAGTACAATATGTACCGGCTCATCGACGCTTTGCTTGATGACGCGAAGGAGAGGCTACAGCCCCGGGTGTATCAGCTCCTCCTGCGTCAAATGTTGCTGAAGACTCCAAAGGACGGCTTTCGCTTCGACCCCTTACGTCTTCTGCCTCCGGGTACTTTGCATCCTAATCCTATGATCGACGAGCCCAACAGGGACTGGTCTTTGCCTAATAAAGCGCATATCCTTAGTAGTCTGCTAAGAAGGGGAGCGGCCGACGGTCGGCTGCGATTTACCAACGACGAAGAGCCATGGATGCCCGTGAACTACCCGTTGAAGCGCATCGTCAAGAAGGGACATCTGTGGAGCGCCAACCTTATTCTCCGTCACCAAATTGCCACTGGAACGGTGGACGCGGCTGATCTGATATGGGCGCTCCCAGAATACAAGTGCCTTCGATATAGGCAACTCGACTTTTTTCAAGCTGTCTGGCCCAAGAGGCAACACCTACTATACCGACAGGAGCTATCCGCGGAGGAAAACGCGCAAGCAATCAAGCGATGCTGGTCCATCTGTCTCGGCAACGCCATGCTGGGAAAAGCGAGGCCCGGGAAGCCCGACAGTGTCTACGCTCAGCTGAAGCTCGCCGTGGAGCCCGGGCTGTTCCACCTCTGCTGCGCCATCAAGTCGGACCGGCCCGACATCGTCGACGAGCTCGTCCTGGTGTACGGCCTCGACCCGCACCGGGAGCTGGCGAGTGATTACGATGTCGCTGACTTAGTCTACGAAGATAAGTTCATGGGCTCGACCGACTTTTCCTACGCCAACACCGCCTTCGCCGTCGCAGTCGACGACTGGGGGCTGATCAACCCGCGCCCGGCCCTGTGTGATATGGCAATGATTTGCCGTCTTGTGTACCGCTGCGGCGCTCCCAAGTCCTGGTCGGACGAGACGCGGGACAAGCTGCACATGATTTGGGAACACTACCATATGGGCGATTACTGCGTCTACGACAGGGACGAGGGCCAATGGCGTCCCTATGTAGACGTGCGGGAAATTGATCGGGACGTGCTCCTATTCGACAGGCGGGAGGACGAGGAGAAAATTCAAATGGCGCTGCTGGTCTTGTACCAGGAGCTATGGGACGCAGTCGACAAGAGTGAGAGGGAGGGTTTCATGATGGGCATAGAGACGATGATATCGGAGCTCTTTATGGATGATTGACTCTATGACCCCCTGGGGTAAGTAAAAATAGGGATGCATACTATGTACTTGGGTTAAATATCGTCTACCTCCTTAACTTCGAATTTAATAATAAATAATGTTTTAGTTTCACTCATCTTACGTTATTATATTAAAATATAAACCTTTCTTTTCCAAACTTTTCTTCCTGTTACAGTGGAATAAATATATTATGGACGTAAGCGCAGCAATTGCAACAGACTGCGTCATGGAGGCGCAAATTCTCGGCATGGGGGCGTTACAACAGCATGGCAAGGGGGCTGTATCACCCAGCGGAACCTGCGGCGCCCGATTTAGACCCCGAAAGTCCGTTCGTTATCAGACACGTAAACGATTTCTGTCGTGCCACGTCTCCACTTTAGATGGGACTTGCCCTTACGTGTAGCTGACAGTATCAATGAAGTTGAATAATATTCTGGCTGAATCGAGTCAGATGAATCTTAAAGAAAAAAAAACTCGCCTGCGTAAAATTTGATATTTGGGGGCCTGGATTCTAGAAGACCCGGCAGGATGGCCTAGGGCATGCGCTTGCAGCAGGAACCTGGGAGCTAACAGGGGTGTCTCTGACGGCTAGGGACAATTTTAGAACGCTCCAGTCTGCAATGGGTCACCGAGGTAGAAAAGCCATGACGTTAGTCCAACAGAAGCAATCGGACACAAGACAAGACCCTGCCGATCTCCTTTCCAGCAGGTTTGCCATTGAAACAACCCTCTTGACTAAGTATTCTCGAACTCTCTTTTCCCATTTAATACTTGCATACCTTTCGAAATCATACGATACCCAATAGATTCCCCTTCTTCCAGCCTACTTGATCATCTTTAATACCATCAATTTACTGTTCTATCTTGATTCTTTTATTCCGTGCAATCCGGAGTGGCTGCGCCCTCAAGTCGTACGTGCACGATCGATCTTGGTAACAATCCACCGATAAACGACCGTTCCTCAGATCAGCACGAAGATCGTATCTGTCGTCCGCAAACTCGCCCTTCCTCGTCCCCACGAATTCATAACCCATCGAGGATTCGGGACCATACGATCCGCCGTGCGAATACACATTCCTACCCGCCACTACCACGCTCACACAACAGCCGGCCAAAGATGGCAGCATCCTATCTATCCAAGCTGAATCCCATACCGGGATTCGACGAATACACCGGCCCGTACAAGGTCGGTACCATCGACGTCGAGATCCCGATTACCGAACTCGAATCGCCAGCCTCCGCGCCCGTCAACACAGAACACATTGAGACCGTCCAATTCCGCGTCTTTTACCCGGCGCAACCTGAGTCCACCGGCAAGCGCATAACGTGGCTTCCGGCGCCTCAGCGCGACCACTTGACCGCGTACATCAAGTTTCTGGGCATCGGGTCGCTAGTGGCACAGGCCGTGTCGTTCCTGCCGAGGTATCTGCACTACGCGACGATACCTGTCATCAAGAACGCACCCGTCCACGAGCCCGAGACGCCTAACAAACGGTGGCCGACCGCCATCTTCTCTCACGGTCTGGGAGGCAGCCGGAACGCCTACTCGCACATCGCCGGGTCGCTTGCGTCCCACGGTGTGGTGGTGATCTGTCCCGAGCATCGCGATGGAAGCGCTGTAGCCTCCTTTGTTCGAATACCATCGGAGCAAAATCGTTACTTCGTCCGCAATACTCGCCGCCACATTCCTTACATTAAAGTTGGGCACGAAGCCACTGACGAGGTTTATGCGCAAAGATGCTCCCAACTGAGAACGCGCATGTGGGAGTTGGGTCTCGTTCATGACGCACTGCTGAAAATTGACAAGGGCACCAAGCTCAGCAACCTCAACAAGAGCACGCCCAGTGAGTCCATGACACAGTTCACCAACGGAATGCACGTTCAGGAGCCCGGCAGCATCATATTCGTCGGGCACAGCTTCGGCGCTGCGACAACGGTACAATTCTTGAAGTCCGTATACTACGCGGGATCTCCCAAATTGGATTCTATGGAGGATCCTCTGTACAAGCCCGAAGTGAAGTCCTCGCTGTGCCAGCAGATAACACCTAAGAACCCTACAATCTTGCTGGACCTGTGGTGCTTCCCCCTTCTTGCGAAAACCTCCAAGCCGCTGTTCGACCTCCCATTGCCGGTATACGACGATGTCCCCGGCGCGCCCGGCGGCAACGGGCTTCTGGCCGTCGAGTCGCAGGACTTTTACAAGTGGACGGATCATCTGCACGTTACGGCGAAGGTTCTCTCTCCGGATCCGAGCGCGACGATTGTCGAACCGACTGCCTACGAACGGCCTAGCGGCGTCAAGATGGCCGAGCCCAACTTTTTCTATGTCCACAACTCGGCGCATTTGAACCAGTCTGACTTTGGCGTCCTGTTCCCCTGGCTGACCAAGAAGGTCTTCGGTTCTGATTCGCCCGAGCGCGCGCTGCGGCTGAATCTGCGTGCCATACTCCAGGTCTTGCGCGTCAACAAGGTGCCCATCGCGCGCACTTGGGTCGGTGACCTGGTGGAGGGCACCAACGTGGGCAAGGCCGAGGCCATGGATGCGGTCGAGGCTGGCAACAAGGCGGGTGATGACGGTATTCACGACGACAAGGCCATCTTCACGCGCGCGGAAAAATCGGGCCCCGTCGAGTCCTGGAGCTGGATCGATATCATGGGCATGGGCGACTCGGCGGCTGCTTCCGACAGTGCAGATAGCAGCCAAAAGCAGAACAGCGATGCTGTGGAGGCGCAGGAACCGGGCATGGCTGACCGCATCGAGCCTCAGGTGTCCGAAAACGATGCTGTGCAGGCCCTCGCGAACCCTGTAGCAGCAGCCTCGTAAATGACACTGGTCACATCCACGAGTGAGGCAATCCAGGTGAGAAGAGATGTTTGCATTTTGGGCAGGTGTTCGGAAAGCCAGAGTAAGCACTGGCTGGCGGTTGTGATATGACAAAAGAATTTTTGGAGTTTGATACCTAGAAGCGAGTGGCGTATGGGGGCTTTGCGTTTAACATTGCATTTTTATTAGACATATTTCGCAGTGCCAGGCAATCTGAGCAAGTCATGTATTGTGTTGAAGACATGGGGTTGTCGTTACACTGCCTCGGTACATATTGTTGTCAATTTACCTACCTTCTTATCTTCCATCAATTTTATACTATACCCTGATTCTCAATTCCAAGTCCTTACCTTTAATCTACCCTGCCAGATATGACAACCTCTTCCCTTTCTACCCCCTCGCTGTGTACTGTCCAGGGGTTGAGATAGGGGCGGGAACTAACCTTCGGATTCAGTTGTAAGCCAACTCCGCAACGTCACGCAGAGCACGGTCAGTCTGTCGAGCAGCGGAGCATCGACGTCTCCAAGGAGGCGGCCCTCCTTCTCATGGGTGAACTGCACGGAGCCGGACTTGATCTGCGCGCCTCTCTCGCGCCACGCGGGATCCGTGGCGTTGACAAAGTACATCTTGAACAGGCAGACGAGCGCCTCGCGAACGCCCTCGGCCACTGGGTCCGGGACGCCGGCGCAGTACAGCAGGTCGCAGAGCAGGGCGGGGCAGGCGGATCTTTCGTCGTAGGGGTCATCAAGACCCTGCCATTGTTCCCACAACAATAGAGCGAACTCGAAGGCGTTGAGCACGCCCTCTTTCCCGTCGCTGCCACTGCCCTCGTCCTCGTCGCTGCTACTGTCATCGTCCCCGTAGTTGGTACTGTCATCGTCCCAGTCGTTGCGCCTGATAAAGTCCTTCATGGCACCGCAGGAGATCGCCGCGAATCCGCCCCACTTAGCCCGTAGGTCCAGCTCCCCGAACTCGATTATCTCGCGGCAGAGCTTCAGGTCCCAGGCCAGGATCGCCAGGCGGAGATGGCTCATCTGGGGCTTCACGCCCGTGCGTATCAGGTGGAGAGCCACGGTACGGCTGCGATACCTATAATTAGAAAAGCCGCTTAATTTCCACATTTCGAAGGCTGGTTTGATGCTATTGGCAAGACATTTGCGCATGCACTGGCCCACAGCCTGCGCGTTCTCCTCGGCGGTCCGGTCGCTCCGCTCCAGCAATTGCCAACACTTCGGCGCCGCTTTCAGTAGGAAAGACCGGCCTGTTTCCATGTGATCGGCCGCATGAAGCAGCGCCTTCTCCAGGTCGTTGGGGTCCACGCGGCCCGCGCGCGCCTGGAGCTTGAGGATGATGCCCGCATTCTTCCAGAAGGCAGAGGTCACGGCGTGTTGGATGGGTCCCATGAACCCATGCCAGCCGATGCCCTCTTTATCCGCGCCGATCTCCAGCAGCGCGCGGATGACGTGCGGTCGTCTCCCATCGGCGCCGCCCCATACGATCGTCGCGTCTCTGGGAGGTCTGCCGTGTGGGAAGCGCTCGTATAGCTCGTCGTCGCTGCTTTCCATCAACGATGTCGTGCCCTCTAGGGAAACAAAATCCAAAATAACACGTGGATCCCAGTCCTCTTTGGGCGAGGACTCTTGTTTCCAATATTGCAGCAGAGCAGGGAGGAGTCGGTACATTCTAGCGTCCTCGGCGATGGCGAGGTATGTGGCCTTTACGGCCGCCTCCGGCTCATATCCCGAAAAGCTCCGCGAGGAACCGAACAGCCAGTCGCTTTCAGGGTCGGATTCGTCGTGCGAATCGGCATTGGAAGCCAAATCGGATTTGAGATTGTGGCTATCTGGTCCGTTCGAGTTACCGAGGAGGACCAAGCAAATATCCTCATCCCGCACTGTCAGGGCGGCCACGTTAAATGGATTCGCAGCGTATTCTTCCCCCCGGAACTCGAACTGTCCCTCCCTGGAAAGCAAGAAGTCAATTTTTGCAGGTGCGAGGCCTTTGCTAACCAGCATGCGCACCACTTCTGGGCGCCTCGCACGTACTGCCGAGTGGATGGGCAGCAACTCCAGCAGCGGTCTGCAGCATGCGCCGGTAAAGATGTCGGGGAAAACATCGGCGTATACGTCGATGATTCTCTCTAGTACCTCCAGGTCCCGGCATCCCATGATGGCGCGGTTAAGCAATGTCTTGCGGGTGACGTCTTCCAGGGCGTACCCCAGACATTCGTGTTTTGTGAAGCCTCTTTCATCTCTTACCCAGATGGGTGCTCGATCCTCGTCCTTTTCTTTCTCAAGCTTGCCATGTTTGAATGCATTCACCATCCCGTCTGTCGTTCGTGGTCCCATACCACTTCGAGCCACTCCTCGCACCCAGGCCACATCGTCGTCCACCGGAGTCGCGAGGTCCCGTCTGTTTTTAATTACGGACTGCAACACCTCTGTCGTGCGGGTAGTGAGGTCGCGTTCGGCTTTGGCGGCTCTGCGATAGGCACCGGCGCCGCCGAGCTTCTTCCACATTGCCATAGACGTACAGGCGAGGGCATTTCCTCCATGAAGAACTGGGTGGTCTTGGTGCTCTTCAATACCCAGGAGGAGCTCTACAGGCAAGTCGGTGATGTGAGCCATGGTAGTTAGACTTGTGATGATATAGTTGAAGATGAATAGATGAAGCGATGGTGGCTTTGGGTCTGAGATCTGCCAAAATAAAAAGTCGAGATGCGTAGCCTCTTGCCGGTATTTATACGCAGGTCGACTAGGTCATCCCAGCCGTGCGGAAAAGTGACTTGTCTTGTTGGAGCCAAAGAAGCCTTGTCGACAATTACCATTTTGCATACAATAGCTTTATGGGAAGCCTTTCACTCGACTCTTCTCCATCAAGCATTTGAAGTCTTTGTATCATACTGGGGTTGAGACATACACATGGTCTGATTCTTTGATCATCGTGACTGGGGCAACAAAAGGCCATGCCAATCATGTTCAGAAAGATCTCATGAATACAGTTCTATATTTGACAATACGTACTCTGTACTCTCATGTTCTTCTTTGTTCATCTTTCCAAGCAAAAAGCAGTACGCAATATGATCGAGCTTTGGGTTCATCTCTTGTCGCCACTTGGAATGGTCTTCTTGTTCTGTAGGTACTTGCAGTCGTACACTCTACAGCGACAGCGACCCTCTCGTTGGCAGCAACCCTCAGCTCATCTTGACCTCGAAGCCCACTCAGCTGGTGCCTGTTGCCAACTATTGCTTGCATCTTCGACTTTGTATGACAGCATTATCGTATCCCACGCACCTAACATTTCCAGCAGTCTCTGGCGGTGGTTACATTAAAGGAGGACTCCAGTCAGATTTGTTCAATCAATACGGAAACGGTCCTGAAGAGCCAGCGTCAGCCTGGCAAACATTATAACCCCCCCAAAACCGCAAAGCTTTGGCCGAACTTACTGCTTGCGCCCTCCTATGGGTTAATTTTATGTTGTTTTCGCTCTTTCCGCACCACTTTGGCGTCCTCTTAGTACTTAGTAGAACCTGTCCCCTGTCCCCACTAAAGCCCGACTCCTGCAAGTCTGGCCTCCGGAAAGAAGCCCATCCAATGCGCCAATCACTTCAATGGTGAGAGGACGTGATTCAATTGTATTAGTTACCCATGTTGCACGAAGTGTGCTATATAGATGTAATTAGTAAAGTCTATTATATATGGGTTGGCACGGTTTCTCCCGTGGCCATGGGCCCCTGAATCTATAATAGTTAGATGCGAAGTGTCTCTCTCTATCCCATTCCAACCGCGCGCCTAAGCCGCAACCACGGCCTCCTTCGGCTTCGCCTTGACCGACTTCCACTCCAAGAAGAGCGAAGCCACGAACCCGAGGATCGAGGCCGCCAGCGCGACGTAGAAGATATTGTCGATCCCCTTGTTGTACGCCGCCAGGAACGCCGGAAGCTGGTCCACGGGCACGAGCCGGGTGACTTCGGTCGCGCCGCTGCCGAGGAGCACGTGGGCGTCGAGCGTGCCGCCGGGGATCTTGGCGAGCTCCGAGGTGAGCGTGCCCGAGAGCACGCCCTGGCAGATGCTCACGAAGATGGTGCCGCCGACCAGGTTGCCGAAGTTGATGATGGTGATGCCGACGGGGATGTCCTCGCGCGACAACACCGTCTGCGCCGCGTTCATGGTCTGCGCCAGGCTGAGGCCCAGCCCGGCGCCCGTGAGGATCTGGTACCCGAGGACGCGGGCGTGGCTCGAGTCGACGCGGAGCGTGGTCAACAGGCCGCAGCCGACCGCGGCGATGGCCGTGCCCAAAATCAGGCAGGGGGTGTAGTAGCCGATCTTGGAGGTGATGAGCCCCGACGCGATGACGAAGACGACGGTGCCCAGGAAGTAGCCCATCATGCGCACGCCCGCGTCGACGGCCGACAAGCCCATGATGGCCTGGTACCAGATGGGGATGTAGAAGGTCACGATGACGAGCACCGACCCGAAGCCGAGCGAGGCGACGGCGGCGGCGGCGATGCTACGCTGGCGCATGATGCGCGGCGGGCACGTGCCGTTGTCCCCGGCCCAGAACTGCCAGGCCGCGAACACGACCAGTAGCAAAACGCCCAGGATCAGGCAGACGAGCACCCTTTTCGTGGACCAGCCCTCGACGCCGCCCCACTGCAGTCCCAGTAGCAGCAGGATCAGACCGGGGAGCATGAGCGCCAGGCCGACGGGGTCGAACTCCTGCAGCTTTTGGAGGAACGTGTCGCCGTGTTTTTTGGGTTTTGGGCGGCGGCTTGGACGGAAGCATAAACAAGATCACGGCGGCGGCGGCGCAGCCGATGGGCAGGTTGATCCAGAAGCACCAGCGCCAGGTGGTTTTAGTCGCAAACACGCCGCCGAGTAGAGGGCCTGCGATGGAGGCGATGCCGAAGGTGGCGCCGAGAAAGCCCTGGTACTTGGGCCGTTTCTCCAGGGGCAAAAGATCAACAAACACCATCTGGCTGCCCGCCGTCAGCCCCGCGCCGCCGACGCCCGAGATGGCGCGGCCCACGATGAAGGCGGTCGAGTTGGGTGCGGCGGCGCAAATGACGGACCCGACTTCGAAGATCAGGATGGAGGCCAGGAAGACCCATTTGGTGCGGAAAAAGGTCTTTTGTGTAAACGTGGTTAGCAGCAATGCCCAGGCTAGGAAAAGGGGCAATACTTACATAAATCTTGCCCATGGGCAGTTGCAGCGCAGCAAACGTGAGCAAGTACCCGGACTCGTACCAGGAGATGTTACTGAAGGACTTGAACTCGTTAGATATAGCCGGGACGGCCACGCCGATGATAGTTCGGTCCTGTTTGTTTGTTATCGGTTAGTCGTGACTGACTTTGAAAGTGCCATGTATAAGAACTTACAAGTGATGAAAGAAAAGCGGCTAGACAAATCGCCAAGACGATGGGTATTACCACCTTCTTGTCTGGGTACTCTTCTTCAGCCAGCTTCTCGTCCAAAGACTTGTCTGATACCTGCAGGTCGCCATCGCTCCCAAGACCATGGACTGTGTCAAGGTCATGATTTCCAATATCCGGGGTCACACTCGTGGTGGTCTTAGTTGAATGCATCTTGATGTAAGTTGCAGGGAGATAGAGATACCGGATAATATCACATTAACCAATATCAGAAATAGTCTCTTTTGGCTCTGCATATATACCCGTGCATGGCTTCTTACTAGTCGAGTCAAGCACGCAAATCTTAGATTTGATATAGTAAGGAAACCCATTGTTTGTCTGGACTCAGGGGTTCTGATTGGTGGAGACTAGCTCGCATCGGGGTTCGGTACCGAAGACCGAGCTCGGGCTCCCGAACCTCTCAATGTCTTTGACGTCACGAAACGAACTATTGCGCCGTCCTCATTTCTCTCGACGCAACAAAAAGCACCAACTACTTACCCCATTCGGACATCGCAAGTGTCCGTAGTCCACTGCCTGTCCCGAAGTCTTGGCCGAGAACTTCGTTTGTGGAGCGATGGTGCGGTTAGGCAAGACCCCTATCAGCTGCACCCCTTGCGCCAAACGCAAGGTCCGCTGCGATAGGCTGCAGCCATGTTGCCATTGTAAGCGACGGCCGCAGGACAACTGCATCTACCCGGAACAAACAAGAACAGGATCTGCCGCTCACGATCGTCCTCCCGATGACGCTAGCACCCGGATCGAGAAGCTCGAGCGCTATATTCGAAGCCTCGGGGGTGATCCACAACAAGCTGGCCGCCCTGATCAGCAGACCGTTGAGGACCCGCCAGGGAGTCAGAAAACGAGCGCATCTTCAAGCGGCAGTCAACATGGATCGAAACAGTTACCTTTTCACCCCAAAACGTCGAGTCTGGTGACGCATAATGAAGAGGTCACATATATCGAAAGGTAACCATTGTATCTGGCTGCTTGATAACATATTCAATACTTGCTAACTGACTAACTTCCTTGAACAGTCCCATGTGGTATAGTTGGAGTGGTACGGGCCAGTCTGATGAGTTACAGAGCACTCCCAAGGGGGCAGGACAATCTCCTCCAGCGGCCAAAGGTGCTTCCTTGGTTCGAACAATCTTGGACCCACGGGAATCTGCAGATGCCGACAGCCTAGCCAGCGCAGTGTACCTGCCGAGTTCTTATATCAACATCTTCTGGAAGACGTTTGTAAAGAATGTCGACCCACTTGTCAAGATATTCTTCCGCTGGGAAGTGGAGCCGATTATACAGAAGGCACGCAAGGATCCCTCCAGCCTCTCCAGCGAGGAAAGAGCTCTCGTCTCGTCCATTATGTTCATCGGCATCTCAAGTCTCTCGGGGGACGAATGCTCCAGGTTGCTGCACGATGGTAAACCTCAGCTTATGGAAAGATACCAGTTGAGCGCCGAAAGTGCTCTGTTGCTGGCCGATTACGCGTGCACCACTCATAGGCTCACACTACAGGCCTTCATGTTGTATCTCGTAAGGCCCCCCCAATTCCAAGAAACACTTTGTTTGTAATCACTTCTGATGTTCAACTTTATACAGCTCGCCATGAACTGCCTCGCCCGTTCCCCCGCCATGTTCGCCCTGATGGGCATCGCCAGCCGCATCGCCGAGCGGATGGGCCTGCACCGCGACGGCGACCTGCTCGGCCTCAGCGTGCTGCGCAGCGAGGAGCGCCGCCGGATGTGGTGGCAGCTGCAGTTCCTCGAGATCGCCGTCGCCCGCCACGTGGGCAGCATCCCCCTGTCGCTCTTTGCCGACTGGGACGCCAAGCTGCCCTCGAACCTCGAGGATGAGGACATCGCACCGGACACCAAGATTCTTCCTCCAGAGCGCCGGAAGCTGACGGGCATCTCGCACTGTCTGTGGCGCTATGATATCTTGCATACGCAGCGCGAGATGCGGCGGGCGCACGGCGGCGATAAGGGGTTGGCCTGGTTGCTGTCCCCGCGCGTCTCGCTGGCGGAGAAGGATGCGGTCCTCGACCAGGTCGAGACGAAACTGGGCACGAAATATGTCCGCCATTGCGAACTGCTGAATCCGCTGCACGTCCTCATCCAGCTGGGGATCGGGTCCTACCTCCTTGCGGCGCGGAGGACGGCGCGGCAACCCGCCTTGGTGAACGCCGAGCTGTCCGAGATGTCGCGCAGGGAGCGCGACGACATGCTCGACATCTGCACCAAGCTGCTGGACTACTCCATCATGGCCCGTACGACCGAGTCGATCAGGGGGTTTCTTTGGCATGATGATAATTATTTCCAATGGATCGGATGTGAGTAACAAATATTCGCTGTTATTCATCATTGGGGAACTAATTTTGACTGACGGAAATGAAGTTGTCTACGTCCTCCTCGAATGCCATCATCGGTTCGACGAGGCCGGGGTGGTGGACTTATGGGACCTGGTTGGTCGGCTCCACGAGGTTCATCCACAGCTCAAGACGGCGGTCGACCGGAACGAGGTGGCTTCGGTCGCTCGCATCACCATCGCTGCGTGGCAACGATACGCGGCGCACGCCCAGAAGCAGCAGCAGCAGCAGCAAGGCGGGACATTCGAGCAGCCACAGTGGATCACGGAGTTATGTCAGAACTTTGGGTTTTCGCTGGCGGCCGAAGCTGCGCCAACTGCTGCTGCAGTGGATGCAGAGACCCAGGAGCAGGAGGATGCCAGCCAACTGGCGGGTATCGACTTTGATTTGGACATGTTTGACTGGTCGATATGGGAGCAAGTCAACAAGAGTGCAGGGCCCTTGTCGACTAGTAGGTAGATCCGGAAAATATGCTTGATCATGCGTCTAGATATTGATCAATGATCAGATTAATTATTAAGTGCCGAAAGATCCAAGTCCGCAAAGTGCCTGATTTCGTGAACGTTCCCCAGGGTACTGTCGCGTTGAGGGGCTTGTAGGCTATTTTCGTCGGCAGACAAAGAACCCCTGCGCGTCATTGGTCCGAGCGAATCATGACAAAGACACAGTACAGTGGATGAATCGATCTATGGTTTGATGAATGCGAACCGTCATTATTAAAACGCACACTTGGCTTTGCAGCGAGTTGGTCAATACCGAAAAAGACGGCTCGGCGCGCCATCTTGTACATGCTCTGGATGGACTTTGTGCACATCACTTGGTGCTACGGACCCTACCCCCGTAATGACAGAGATGCAGAGGGAGAGCTGGAGTGGTACGCGCGAGGCCGGAGTACGCGCCGCGCATCGACCGGCTCGCGACCTTTCACCTGCTGCTCCAGAAGCGTTTCCCGCTGGACGAAAAGAACGGCTTTCCTCTGACAGCCCCCGCTGACCCCAGAGAGCCCCAAGGCTCAACACAGGAGGCGCAGCTAATTGCAATCAACTTGCATGGTGGCTTAGAGAATGTGATGAAAACGTACGATGGGTTTAAGGTGAAACGTGAGCGCTTCTCAATCTACTTTGTTTCGTTATCTCCTTCTAAATTCGGTCTGCATTGGGGTCGTGCGTGTTGGTTATGCGACCTGAGAAGGATGGGCGCCATGTTGCCCAATAGGGCAAATGCTGGACGCCTACGGGCCGGGGGCAGGGGCTCTCGTCCCCGGTTCGTCTTTCCTTTTCGTCGCCCAAGCTGTCGGGTCCATCACCACCACTACCACCACCAACTCCCCAGGGTGCAACCACACGAAACCTTCAAGAGAACCGAGTGAGGCCAAGCTTATGGCATCCCCTGCATATTCCAGCTCAGAGAATGCTGGTTTGGTGATTAGGTACCCCAATCACCAACTGTGTCTCGGGCTATCTGGCTTGCCAAGGCCTTAGGCGGTTGGTTGCCAATTGCAGAATCCGCTTGCCACTTTCGAGCGACGATGTCTCGTAACCTCGGTCAGCGCCGGAAGCAGTACGATTCGTCACTCCTTCCCACTCGATAAGCGCGCCAAACTTTTCGGGGTTTCAGGAGGCTCAGTACCCACATGCGACCAAGAGAGAGGCTTCTCTGAAGTAGTGTGACATGTAGCATTGTATCTTGTTACGGGCCTGGGTCTTCATACCGTGACGCATTGATGGGCTTATAAGACAGAAAGTCGTCCCATTCGTATATCTTGTAGTAGCGAAGGCATCATTAGTTAAAATATCTTCAGCATTGGTGGTAATCTATTTCATTGTCGAGTCGTGTCCAACATTGATTGCGTCAACATACTCACTCTTCAGAGTCGCTATCCCCCCTTCAATCTCCCATCGCTTACCAAACATGAGTCAGGCCGGAGAAGAATCCGTTCCTCAAGACATCCAGGATGCCCCTGAGCCGGACAGCAACATCAGCAAAGATGAGCTCCTGAAGGATCCCTTCGCCAGCAGGAGCAGCCAAATCCTCTTCGACGCCATCGACCAGCTCCAAAGCTGCGATGCCAGCCAGGACATCGATATCCCCCAGCTAGTCATCGTGGGCGGGCAGTCCGCCGGCAAGTCGTCCCTGCTGCAGAGCCTCACCTCCATCCCCTTCCCCGTCAGCCACGGCTTGTGCACCCGCTTTGCCACCCGCATCATTTCGCGCCGGACGCCACCCAAGAGCAAGGACGAGGTGGTCATCACCATCGTGAAGCCCGACTTCGAGCTGGACCACATCTTCAATTATTCGAACGACAGTCCATACGATAAGTACATATACCGAGCCGAGGCCCTGGACAGCCAGACGTTCGCCGAGTTGATGGAAGAGGTACGTCGCGTGATGTTTGATCCCCTCTCTGCATGGTCTTCTTTCCCTAACTCACGTCTTCAATCAAGGTCACGGAGCAATACATGGGGATCAAGCCCGGTCGACAGCCCGGCGACAAGAACTTCGCGACCGAGGTGCTGAAGATCGAGCTGTCGGGGCCGCAGCGTGCTCACTTCAGCATCCTCGACATCCCCGGGCTCATATCCAACGACATCCGCGTCCACACCTCGGAGATGGATGGCATCAGAAGCATGATCGTCGAGTACATGAGCAAGCCTCAGAACATTGTCATGTGCGTACACCTCAAGAAACCAAGCCTGATGCTTTTACTTACCAGAAATGTTACCAGTTGCGTCTCGGAGGCGACCATCGATCTTGACAGTTCACCCATATTCCGGCACGCCTTGGAGCATGTGGACTCGTCTAGATTGATCCCAGTCTTCACCAAATGCGACCGAGCATCAGACCTAGAAATGGTAAGATGACCCCACAGTCTTCATCAATAGAGGCAAGCGCCTTTCCGTGACTGACACTGCGCAGATCGTCAAAATCGCCGCAGGCGAGAACAGCCTCTACCGCTCGATGCAACACGGCTGGTTCGTCGTCCGCAACCGCATCGGGGACGAAGACGCGTCATTTGACCTAGACGAAGCGGAAGCGACCCTCTTCGGCGAGTCCCCGTGGAGCAGAATACCCAGTACCCGCCGCGGGTCCCGGAAGCTCAGGGACTATCTCGGCGGCCTCCTGTGCGACAAGATCCGCAAGGAGTTTCCCGCGATGCAGCAGAAGGTCAGGCAGCTCTTAAGCAGGGAGCTACAGATCAAGTCGTGTCTTGGCGAGCCCCGAGACGACCACAAGGCGCGCCTCCAGTACCTGATGAGCATCATCCAAGAGTACAACACGGATGCGCTCCAGGCTCTCGAGAGGCCGTGGCGCCTCCCCGACGAGACGATGAGGCTGCGCAGCATCGTGTCGAACTGCAACAAGGACTTTGACAATGCCATGATGATTGACGGGCATACTTACGAGTTCGAGGAGCCTCAGTTGGAGTACCCACAAGCTCCACCGCCAGCTACTAGCCAACCAGGCTTTCCACCAACCCCGGAAGGATCGCCTCAGCACAAGTCAATGAGGCACGGTCTCAAGAAGGCGAGCTTGTCTATGCCGCCACAATTCGGTGATAGTCCCCAGACCCCGGCAGAGCTTCGTACGGAGATACGCAGGCAGATCTACAACTTCCAGAGCAGCCAGCTTCCCGGCCTGCTGAACCCTGACATCTTCCCCGTGCTATACCGCACACAAACCAAGAAGTGGGAGTCGATCGCGCGCCAGCACCTCGAGTTCGTAGCGCAGTCGACCCGGGACGCGGCACTGCTGCTTCTGGGCTACGTCTTCCAGCACGAGCTGACGGGAGAGACCAACGCCACGCACGACCGGCTCGCCGACACCCTCCTGCGCATGAGCAAGGCGTCGGAGCAGCGGGCGTTAGGCGAGCTGCAGCGGTACTGCGGCAAGGAGGCCGACTTCCCGTTCTTCACGACGAACCCAGAGTTCGCGCGGCGGCTCGAGGAGAACCGCCGGATCCGGTTCAAGAACCACACGTTCCAGCACTTCAAGATGCTCTTCGAGGCCACGCAGGCGGCGCAGGCCACCGCCGAGGCCGAGGGCGGGGGCGTGGACTCGGGGCTTTTTGATGCCAGCCTCGACGCCATGTACGTCCGCATGCATCCGAGCACGGCGCAGCACACCGAAGACGAGGCGCACGATATCCTCAAGGCCTACTACGAGGTGAGTACCTAGCAAAAAGCTCCGAGTTTCCCTCTGGTGATCTGTCGGGAAACAAAATTTGACCGCTGACGATACCAATCCTAGCTCTCGCTGCGCACCTTCATTGAGCACGTCACCAAGCGCATCGTCGAGGACATGATGTCGAGCAAGGAGGGCCCCCTGCTGGGCCTCTCGACCGACTACCTCATGGGCCTGTCGGAGGCCGAGATCGAGGAGATCGCGCGCGAGGACGAGGTCGCCCAGGCTAGGCGCAAGCAATGCCTCGCGAGGATGTCGCGACTGACCGAGGCCAATCGGATCGCCGAGAACGCGCTGCGGGATACGCGGCCGCGTCCAGTGGAGGCTGCTGTTGCCTAGAGAACTAGAACTGATTGATGACGAGGATAATGATGGACAATGACACAATTGGATGGGATAAGATGATGGCTTAGTAGATGGATGTATCATAGGTGCGGATGTTGTTGTTGGGTTGAGGCGATGAGAACTCAGCCAGTTACAATTGGAGAAAACCAATGCAATGACCGTATAGTTTTCAGCCCCTCGTTAATTCACAACCACGCCTGATGCTAGATCTTAATCGCTCGGCAAGGACCAATATCCGAAGCTTTAGTTATTTTTGGATTTGCCATTAGTTCTTTCTGACTTCAAAGCCTACCTATCTAAAAATGAGAGAGCTAATGCCTGGCTTGCAAGGTGCCCCCTAACATGTCTGTGTCGGATCCGAATCTCCCCCAGAAGTATTCGGATCCGAGTGTAAGAGAGGGGCCGACGCCGACAAGCCGAATCCTTTCGCACGAGAGTGGACAGACAACTCAGCACGAAATCGGCGTCTTACTCCCCCTTCACATCATGCAGCCAGAGCCGACACTCGATTCTCCCCACTTCGACCGGCTCTAGGCCGTTCAGCTTGCGGGCTGTGTTGGCAAAGATGATGGCCTACATAAAGAGCCACCAACCGCATTGCCATGGTTGCATTCGTTCATCATCCCCCTCGTCCAACTGCATTATCCCTTAAGGCACAGCTAGCTACTTATATACCACACCCAAGTCGATCGTCTCGGCACAATTGCCTGCCCTCTTCGTTTCTGTATCACATACTCTCTGTACCTCCTGTCCAATCTCCAGCCCTATCATTCTTGCCTAGCCGAAATACCCTAGCAAACTATACACCACCCCAAGTACTTACGCAAGATGGCCGCCCCTGCTGCTCCCGGAACCGGCCCCGCCCCAACCCCGGACGAGCTGCGCCGCCGGTACTTCACCTTCATCGCGCCGCGGTACGCCTACCTAACCGGTAACACGACGCGCGACGTCTTCGCCGCGGTACTCAAACAGCACGACCTGGGCCTGACCAACGAATCCGTGATCCACGACAGCGCCGCGGGCCCGGGGACCGCGACCGAAGCGCTGCTGCCCTGGTTGGCCGAGAAGGGCATCACCCCGAAACGCATCGTCCTGACCGACTATGTGTCCGGCATGCTCGAGAGCGCGCCGCAGTCCGTCAAGAACCACCCGGCCGTCGAGACCAAGGTCGCCGACAGCGCGGACCTCTCGACCGTGTTCCCCGAGGACGGCTACTTGACTCACATCATCGACAACTTGAGTCTGTCCACCTTCGGCACCAAGGAGCAGCACCTCAAGGCCCTGGCGGAGAACTACCGCACCCTCCAGCCCGGCGGTGTCGCTGTCTTCACCACGTGGAAGAAGTTCGCCATGTCGGAGCTGATTGGCGCTGCGCAAGCCATCGTAAGTTCTTCCTCATCCCTTGCTTCCCAGGTACCTCACTCCTTGAAAAGAGTAGCCCCCACGCTAACCACCTTCACTTACGCAGGTCAAAGGCGCCGACTGGGCCGCCGCCCACCCAGTCCCCATGAACGGCCCCGAGTTCGTCGCCGAGGGCTACCTGGCCTCGATGCTCGCCGAGGCCGGCTGGTCGCCCTCGAAGACGCAGACCAGCATGATCAAGTCCGTCGTCCCGCCCGGCGGCGAGGACGAGAAGGGTCTCCTGGAGTTCATGCAGGTCAGCCCGCCCGCCAAGGCCGCGACGGCGGGCTGGCCCGAGAGCGAGGTCGCGGCCTGGCCCGCCGCCGTGCAGCAGGCCGTCGACGCCATGAAGAAGGAGCACGGCGGCATCTACGGCGAGGCTTGGGTCGTCATCGCGAGGAAGTGAGGGTAGAGAAATTGGGCGGAGGGGGGATTAGGAGTTCCATGATAACGCGAACAGCGGCAGCGATCGGCCATTAGGGCATTTATGGTGTGATATTCGGGGTTGTAGTGCAGAAGGTCGCACGCAATACGAAAGCGTCATCCCATATTTGCTAGTCTGGGGTAGCAATCCCAGAAACGGATGACACCCGAAACGAAACGCCTTTCGTTGGGGAGTTTCATTTATTAGACTTTCATTACGATGGAGATCAACCACGTAAAGAAAACACACTTTTGCACGAATCATGCTTCGTTTCCATTGAATTATCGTATCCGTGCCTGATTACCACCTGATTGATTGTTGCCTATCATTTCCCTTCTATATAACACACAGACCTACGTAACTCATCTCCTCCCACTCGCGCCTTTGTCGAACGAACAAGAACCGACGCCCTATGATTCCTTCGGACACTCCCAGCTCTCGGGCTTGTTCACGTCCTCCTTGCCAGAACCGATGTACTTGGCCATCTTGGGGTAGAGGCAGATGGGCCGCTGGCTCTCGATGCCCCTGGCGCCGTCGTCGCCGACGAACTTGGTCCCGATCAGCTGCTCGGGCGCCCGGTCCTCCTCGACCCAGCGCATCATGGCGAGCACGACGTCGTGCTCCGCGTCCTCGTGGCCCGGGACCGAGTACGTCACGCCGGGCAGGTCCTGGCTGCCGCCCGCGATGTACCAGGGGCCCGGGCCGCTGTTGCAGTGGCCCATGCCGGGGATCAGGAAGAAGCGGTAGAAGTCGGTCAGGTCGGCGGCGTCGGCTTCAGCACCATCAGCAGCAGTCTTGGCATCGGCACCGGCACCGGCACCACCCATGGCCTTGTGCACGTTGTCGTAAAACACCTTGCTGCTGCCCGTCGGGATGCCCAGGTCCGCCATGCCGTGGTACATGATGATCTTGCCGCCCTTGGCGCGGTAGGCCGACATGTCGAAGTCGTCGGCGGCGGCATCGCCCGGGTCCACGCGGTCAGCCTCGAGCACGTCGGCGTAGGTGAACTTGGTGTAATCCCAGTTGGTGTCGTTGTAAACCCAGTTCTGGAAAAGGCCGTAGCCGAGACCGTTGAAGAACCCGAGCATGCCAGAGGGGTCGGCGCCGAGGGGCAGGCCCGGGAACACCAGGGTGGTGCCGTTGTCCTCGCGCCACTCGCTGAACACGTTTCGCACCGTCTGGACCTGGGCGGGGGTGAGACAGCTCGCCTTCTTGTTGTTGGTGGTGGCGGCGTCGCACAGGAGCTTGTCGTAGTCGAACTGGCAGCCGAACGTGTCGCTGATGACGCCGTCGACCACGCCGTCCTGGGCGTCGCACTGCTTCAGCATCTCGGCCTTGACCGTCTCCACCTGCGCCTGGCTGACGTGGTAGGATGCGTTCGCGGGGAAGTTGTAGAGGGGCGCCTTCAGTGTGAATGCCGCCAGATGGGTTGTCCACCAAGCTGTGATCGGTCCTGGTCAGCACACAAAGGACATTTTTACTCATGTTGCCACTCTCTGGTCGGTATCTCCGCCGTCAAATGTGAGATGGGGTCAAATCGTTCTTACCTGGCGCACCGACGACAATGCCATCAAAGGACTCGGGGTGATTCTGGATTTCCTTCAGACCTTGGCGACCGCCAGTAGAGCAGCTCGCATAGTACGAGTACTTGATCGTCGTGTTCGCCGCCGCCGCCGTCGGGGTGGTGGAGTTGGAGTTACCACTGCCGCCGCCGTAGTAGGACGTGACCATAGTCTTGGCCAGCCCGATGGACTCGTGCATCGCCCTGGCCCCCCAATTGACGAGCTTCTCGGGCTGGTTCAACCCCCACGTCGCGTCAAACACCGTGGCGTTGTGGCCAGTGTCTGTCGACATGGTCGCGAACCCGTGGTGGGCGAAAATGTTCATATCCACCCTGATGAACGAGTCAGTCTTATCTCGCGGGAAATTATGTTTTGGGGCCTCCCCCTGCCCTCGAGTGTGATGGGACCGAGGGAGCAATGTCGCAGAAACTCACCAGTTGATACCTCCGCCAAACCCGCCGTTGCCCGTGGTGAGGAACCGCTCGTTCCAGCCCGCGTCGGGCAGGAACAGGCCGAAGTTGTACGACGTGTCCCCCGGGGTCTTGACGTTGACGGTCACGGCGCAGAGGGCCGACACGTTCTTGGCCGGCGTCGGGAACGCCAACGTCGGGGGACCGAAGGTGCCGCCGGCCGCGATGGGGGTGACGTCGGCCACGCTGGCGGCCTCGTTGCCGGCGAGCATGGTCTCAAAGTGCTCTCTCGTGCATTGCGGTGCTGGTGCTGCGGCGGCGGCGGCGGCGGCGGCGGCGGCGGCGGCGGCGGCGGCGGTGGCCACAGAGCCTGCCAGCAGCAATAAGGGCGCCTGGGATGACAACATCGTCTCTACTTATCAAGAAGCCGGATCTGGTGTCGATCTTTCAAGAACACTTGGGTGCGATGGTTCACGAGAGAAACAGAAGAAACCCACCGGCCCGCCGAGTCAGGGCACCGCACCTTTTATACGATCGGCACATTTTTCTTCTTTCCTTCCGTTTATTGTCATCTACGGAACATGCCCAGGGGCGGCATCTACCATCTACCTCAAACTACCGAACCCACATGCAGGCAATAAAAGAAAACGGGGTAGCAGCAAAGCGACGATCGAATGCGGGGTGTGGAAATGATTTTGGACATGGGGACCGATAACGATGATGCAGTCGCATCGCAAGCACACGCATATTCTTGTTGGTGTGTGTCGTATACATAGGGTATAGTAAGTCGTGGTAAGTAACTGTGTAAGCCGCTTGGCTGCCGAACCCGACTAGGCTCGGTCTTTCAATGGTGACGTATCCTTGTCTTGCGCTGCACCCTACCCTGAAGCGACAATGATTGATCATTTCGTCGGGTTGCAGTCCCGATGGGGAATGCGCAACGGCGAGATTGGATTAGGGACGATAGCGCGGTGGGCTCGCCTGGAGCTGTGTCGGGATACTGTCTAGCGCGGAAGCACAGCCAACAGGAAGAATAACGATGGAATTTTTCGGCATGATTGGCAGACCTTAGCTGCCCCCATTTCGCGCCTATTAGCTCGAGGGGCAACAGGGCTAGACACAGGGATGGAGGTAGGGGCCGAATTAGGGGAACGTGGAGGGGCGAGGGGAACAAAGAATGCCCGCCCGCTCCCTCGCTGCCTTTAATGCCAAGCCCCACCAACTAAATGAGTGCTGTAGGTTAGCTACATTTTACTTGTAAGCACTGGAGCAAGGCATTGAGGGCAGATAACCAGGGCAGCAGGGCAGGGCAAGCATTGCAAGTCAGTGGTCGCTGGCTTGTGTCATGTCGGAGTGCAGTGCGACGTGCGACGCCGGTTAGAACTCCCACTCCCCACATCGGAGGCTACTTCTGCATCTTAGCATCGCGAAGTATTGCCGGCAGTTGTACGACGTCAATGTTCCTGCGGTTTGGGTATGGTAACATGAGTAACAAGCCCCCGACGAGTGTGTCAGGCTTGCTTACCATCTTCTGACTGAAGTGACCAACAGGCCAAGATCATGCAAACAGCTCGTACGCATATGGGTTACAAGTGAGCGCTCGAGGTAACGCTGTCACACGTCAGCATACATGAAACAAAATGACGGCTGATCAGTGATATATCCCAGCATCGTGATCATTGAAATTGAAGGATTAAAAACTACAGCTCCTCGCTCTTGCACGCAGAGAGTCGAGACAGCTTTCTACCGCGGCTGCTGCCATTAGCATCGGTTGAGCAGCACCTTCTGTTCCGCCTCGCCAAACTCGTCCCGGAAGTGACTCGTGTCGGCCGTCGACGGGCTGTCCCGTATCTCCCGGCTGCTCTGCATGATCGCCGGTCCCTTGAGACCCTGGCCTTGCAGCTCCGGCCCCGACGGGGCATGTGATTCCACACTGGCAAACGTGCCGTTGGAGCTTTCTCCTCCTAACTGCCGTGTCGGCGGCCCGTTCCCGTGTCTATCATCGGCACTATGATTGTCGCTGCGGCCGTTATCTCTCCGTCGTTCCCTCCACTGCTTCCCCCGCCGCGAGAAAGCGACAAACCCCAGGAACGAGATGGCCAAGACACAGATCACGAATGCCGTGGCTATGCCCGCGATGGCGCCCGCCGGAAACGATGATCTCGGCTCTGGCGTGAGAGTCATAGCCGGCGTCGGCTCGGCTGTCGAGGAGGTGACCGTGCCAGCGTCCATGCCCATGGCCGCCCGTAGCGAGTTGGCGTCCGACTCCGGGTGCAGCGCCAGGTCGCTCTCGTGCCAGACCATGTAGAGGGGGTCGGCGACGGCCGTCACGGTCCCCGTCGCGCGCTCGAGCACGGAGCGGTGGTCGTCCAGCCACCGTGTGGCCACCACGTTCTCCTGTATGCCGACGCAGGCGTACTGGGTGGCTCCCAGAACGCCGCCGTTCTTGTTGTTGTTGCCTGGGTATGCTGACAGCGTGGCAGTTCTGGAGAGTTCATGTTAGTTGAGGGAAGTATGTATAGTCTTCAGCTTTCTTCAGTCTTTCCCCTTCTAATTTCCGGGTCGGGCCATCTTTGCTTTTACGCGCCAACACACTGTAGCATAGAAGCAAGTAGAAGGAAAGTAAAAGAGCGGCGACAACTTGAAGGCCACAAGAGAGAGAAGGAAAGAGAGACGGCGACAAGAAGAAAGGGCAAGCAATACTTACGTCGCGCAGCAAGCCCCAAGGTAGAAAGCGTCCGACGGCCCCGGGACCTTGGTAATCTTAGAAACAGTCATGAATGCCGACCTGTCCGGGCAGACGCCGGCCGAGTAGGTCGCCCGGGCGGCGACGCGGTAGGGCTGGCAGGTGGCCCACCCCTCGCCGTTGTGGGCGCGGTCGCTGAAGATGACGGAGGACCGGGACTGTTGAGCCTCGGCCGCGGACCCAGGAGCCGCCGCCGCGGAAGGGATCGGCGCCGCCGCGCCCACCGTGGTGTCCCAGTACCAGTCGGTCGCGCAGCCGGGCGGCGGCGTGTACCTCGTCAGCAGCGCCGGCGCCTCCGACAGGAGCGCCACGGCCGACGCGATGGGGACCTCGTAGCCGCCGCCCGTAATGGTGGCGATCGAGGGCGTCGCGTAGGCTTGCATGGCGAGAGGCGCAGGCGCAGGCGCGGCGGCGGCGGCAGCAGCGGTAGGAGGCACAGTAAGAAGAAAGCGGTCGTCGGGCGACACGCCGGATGGGAGCAAATGGCGCGCCCAAGCCGTGGTAGTAGTGGTAGAGAAAACGAATGACACGCCTACCACTACTGCTGCTAGCGAGGAGTGGTGTGTCAATTGATTACCAAATAGTAACATCTCTTCCCCCAGATACGCGATAGATACTTTCAGCCTCTCAGCCGCCTCCTTCCAAGCCCGAGTTGCAGGTATGTGAGAAAAGGATGGTACCTTTTTTTGGTCGATCCTCTTCTTCCTCTTCTTTTTGCCCACCTGCTTGTCCACCCCCTAAACACTAAAGCAGGCCCGAAGCGAAAGGACGAACGCCGTGTGGAGGCGGTGTTGGCGCGCACAGTCCGAGCGAGGTACGTTGGGTATTTACCTATCGTACGGTTTTCCAGCGCACGCGATGGCAGGGTGGGTGGGCGAACCTATTTAAAGAAGCGAGAAAAGCCAGCCGGCCCAGCAAGCGAGTGGGTGGGAAACGAGGCAGAAGAAGAAAAAGAACATCTGGACTTGACTCTACCTAGAGAGAAAGCAGCACGAAGCCCCGCATCGAATTACCGCATCCATCCATCATTCCTTCCTCTCTTCCCCATGAAGGCGGGTTTGGATTTCCTATCACGGCAGCGCGGCCTTCCGTACATATCCTACCCCTGGGTCGGAAAAGGCCCGTATCTGCGTACTGGGCGGGTTCACGGCGGCGAATGCGGCACAGCAGCTGGTTCTGTGGGGTATTTTGAAGGTACTCTAGTGCTTGCATTTTGATAGAGAGGGTAGACAGAAGGTTGCAAGGGGGCGACACTCTGATTGGGAGGTTTGCTTGTAGTCAAAGATCTATACAGTTCATAGCTGATTGTCGTGGTATATATCGCACGTAATTATTCGCTACATGTCCTGCGGGGGAACTTCGTGATATCGGAGAATGAAGATTGGCAGAACCATGGCGCGAGAGAGCATCGGAGGGACTTCGAAAATGAGTGGAATCCTCAAAACAAACATCACTACAACCGAAGTCCACTTCGACATGACCAATGCTATTTATTCACAGAAGTCAAGATGTTTCAGGATGGCAAGAGGATAGCGTTTGGTTTAATGATGCCAGCTTTACTTATCTACGTGAATAGAAATGGTCCCCATGAGATCGTGATGTGCTAGCAACCATTTCAGACATCTTTAAGCGCCAACGAGAAGTCACGAGGTTCACAGCAAAACTAAACGTCCAGTATACATATTGTATTCGGCTTTCATATTGGTTGGAGCTACGAAACCTATCCAAGCTCTGTTTAACCCTTTCCTAACCTGGTATCACTATCTAGTCATTTGCTTCTCTCTCCTCTCTCTCCTCCCCCTACTGCTCATCCTCCTCCGCGGGACAAACCCCCTGATGACTTCCTTCAAGCCACCACTACCACTCGACAACAAAGGTAAGGCTCTGTCTCTTTCTCGCCCGGGGGCCCAGCTCCGACCATAGTAGACCCAGCCTCCCAGGCAAACAACCACTAAAAATTATTAACCAGAAAACCCGAGCCTCCTGGGCTTCGCCAAATTCATCTAATTTTTGTTTCTCCACCCGCAGCCAAGATAATAAGTAACATCGCTTTGTTTTTCATAAACGCGATAAGGAAACCGTCGAAACAAGTAAGACGTACGGTGGCAGATATGTTTTGAGAAAAGCAAATCCAAACGATTGCGAATAGGGAGCCACTAAAGCCCGCGCAATTATGACACCGTCTCGGTGCAAGAGGGACACTGAAGTCCTATGCAAAAAAAAATAACCATCCCCACCCAAGAATATGGGAGGAGTGGATTGTGGTAGAAGAAACCAGATGCACGACTGCTGTGCCAGACACGTAAGGGTTGGGGTGTCGGCGAGAGAGAAGTCGTCATTCGGAACATCATGGCTGACGGAGTCGATGAACTGGGGCAAGAATAAGACCTAAACCGATTGCCGGGGAGGCTGCCCTGATACAAAAATTCATCCAAATGCCGATAGAACTAGGAGATATTGTGCCGCCAAAATAAAAATCAAGAGGTATATCCCCAACAACGCCAGCCGACATGAGAAAGCATCGAGAGTCCGTACAACACCACATATACACACACGCCGCAAGAACACATGTGGTCCAAGGTTAACTTGGAGTGGGCGCCAGACGCCATCATTTCATGAGCGCGATACCAAACGAGTATCACGAGCAAAAAACAGAAGAACTAGCCTCACTGTTGCTGGTGAGACATGTGCTCAGGCGACATGCTCGAGGGATCCATCCCGTCAAATTGTACAAGCTGGTTCATGTCCAGGTCACCCTGGCTGCCGTCCATGAAACCAGGTGAGTGAGGGTGCATGGGCAGGTTGATAGTGTGCTTCGAGTACATCTCGTTAAGGCTGTGGCCATCGTCCGAAACGGTCGAGTCACCCATGGGGTACAAGTCGGCCGAGGCACTGCGCATCATGCCCATAGGAGGCGACTGCTCAACAATGGCGGGGTCTCCGTGGTTGAATGGGAGAGGGGAGACAGACTGCGGCACCATCGCGGGGTTCACCATGGGCGACAGGAAAGTGCTGCTGTAAGGCGTGTTGAAGTTGGATGTGGGGAGAGGCGTGTGCTGGTCCTGAGCGAAGTAGTTAGGGCTCGAATACTCAGACGGCGCAGTCGTGGCCGCAGAGAGAGGATACGGTCGGAGATCCATGCCGAAGCCAGCCTGCGTGTCGATGCGAAGATTAGGTCCAACAGGGCTGTGGAGCTGCTGCTGAGGCTGCTGAGGAACAGGGGCGAAGATATTAGGATTATGGGGGTGCCCCTGGTTCTCGCCGGGATGTTGGATGTAGAAAGAAGGCATCGGGTTCTGGAACATGGAGAAGTCGACAGGCATGGGGACGGATCGACTGCGCTGTCTCTTGTGGCCGGGGCCGGCGCGCATGGGATGAGGGGGCTGATTCCCCATTGGGATTCCTGGAACATGCCAACGTGACCTTGGCCAAAGTTGGGCTGCGATGAAGGGCGGTTGCCGGTCGGGGAGACGGGAGCCGAAGCCACGCCCATGGCATGGCCTTGATCATAGAAAGCGTTGGGGTTGTGGCGGTTCATGAACGACTCGAGCGACACAAGCTTGGCCAACTGGCTGCTGAGAACCTTGGGGTTTCCGCCGAGGTGATGGGTGTAGCATTGAGTGGCCTGCTGGTCCTCGGTGAAGTCACCGCACTGGAAGAATCCGTTGGAGTTGGGCGACGAGTCCATGAAGAAGTTGGGAGGGCGGTTGAGTTCGATGACAATACCGCCCAGCTTGTTGGCGTCGCCTTCGTTGCTGTCCAGAGTAATGCTCTTGATGTGGCTGAAGTGATACTCAATCTTGTACCCGGCCTGGTCGTTGTTGATGTAGTAGGTCATGGTGCACTTCTCAGGCGAGTAGAAGATGATGAGGTCCATGGTGTTCTGGCCAACGCGCGTCCACTTGCCAATGCTCAGAGAGCGGCAGGTCAAATGGTGAATGAGAACCTTGCCCTGGCCGCTCTGATCGCCGCCCAGCATCATCGACGAACCGTAAGGAATGAGGCCGGTTCGGCCGAGGAAAGCACCACCGAGACCCTTGCCAGATTCCATCGCCTGCATCGCGAGGTACGCCCTCATGGATTCGGGGATCGAGTCGATGTCTTCACCTGTTTCAAGGCTCTTCTTGGCTAGCAACTTGATCTTGGCACGGCTATTGAAAAAAGTTCATGTTAGTCAAGGTCCGGTCGGTCAAACTCCGCCCCCTATAGGATATCTTCACATACCGGTTCTGGAACCAGATTTGAACGGAGCGTTCCGTCATGTTGATCTCATCTGCAATTCTCTCGCGAACAGTGGCTGTGGGTGTGGGGTTCTTGCTGAACTCCATCTCCAGAGTGGTCAACTGATCTTGGGTGGCGCGCTGTCGCTTCTGGTTCTTCTGCTGCTGAGTGAGGGTGCTCTTCCGCGGGGGGCGTCTGGAGGCAGAGCTAGGCGTCTTGCCGCTGGCAGACGGCGACGGAGATTCACTACCCTTGAGGTGTTCATCACTGGGTGATGTGGAGGAGGCTGGTGTCAGAGTGAGATCCGACTGCATCTGGTCCATGGCAGTTGGGGCCATCATCCCATGCTGCTCCTCTTTGATGGTATTCATCATCGTGGAGTATAATATTGACGAGTGTCGTCGAAGGAGTGTGTGGGTGTGTGTTTATAGTATGAGTAACTCGGGGACGCAAGATCGCGTAAGAATGTCCAGCAGTCGAGATCGAGATAAGGCTGTCAGGTGATTGAGCCAAATTATCTGGGTCGTTGATGTTCCCACCAAACTGTCCAGTATACTCGATATATAACGCGGTGGTTGATGGCTCGACGGCCGTTGTGAAACTCTACTTCAGGGTAGAAGCTGGTAGTATAGTTCTGTTCAAGGAGTGTCGTCCAGATCCGAGCGCGTCTGTCTGGGAAAAGGATATACCGTCTGTGGTCTTGCTGGTGCCCGCAAAAAAGGGTATGGGTGTGGACCGTGTGGTGTCAAGGTCAAGTATCAAGTATCAAGCCGAAGGAACGTAATGGACCCGAAAGGAGTGACGGAGTCCGTAATGGCTGGAAGTTCAAAAAGGGAGTGTGTGGGTAAACGAAAAGGAAAGACAAGGGGAGAGGAATTATCGATTAACGACAATACCGGCAAGAGTTGGGAGAGAAGATGAAGATGTTGGGATGGTCAGGAAGGGAAAGGGAGGAGGAGAGAAGGGGATTGATTAAGCCTGGCGAGGGTTGGTGGGTAGGAGGCACACTAAGAAAAATCCCGAGCGAGGGTAGCAGGAGAGAGTACAGTACACTGTATCGGCTTCCATCATCCCAGTCTTGGCCGCCGATGGGATGGGATGGATGGGATGGATTGGCCTACCACCACCACGACTGGCTCACAACGTGCAGGGTGTCAGGCGGGCTGGCTGCCACACCGTCTCTTCTTTGCCCATCCACCATCCACCCCATCCTCCGGCCCTTGTCTTCTTGGGGTGGGCAGTGGCTAGGGTGGACACGAGCCAACAGTCGATGCATGCTTCACAAGGGGCGCTCCACTCGGCCAATGCAGGTACATACCGTGCGCATCGAGCCGCGATCTGCACTGTGTCTACTCTTTTCTCTCTCTGCCTGTCTCGTCTATGCTTGTCTCCTGTCTGCCTCCCAGTAAAGTGCCTCCTCCTCTCCTCCTGGCTGTCGGCGGCCCTGTTCAGTCTGTGGGTGGGTTGGGCCTGTCTTCAAGAGTCCCATGTCTTGGCCTAAAAAGTGAGAAGACCGCGGCCGGCTTTGTCTGACACAATGAGACGCGCGGGTAGAGGTGAGATTTTCTCTACAGACTGGACCTCAGTACGTAGGCTGACATACGTAGACATTGTAGGTCAACTACGATATGTGTTACCCGGCCGCGACGGTCGGCGGTTGTGTCAAACGAATGATAGACATCCATCCATTACTTGGTGATTTCATCTCGTGTTTTGTACACACCACCCCTCGACTTGGTTGACTGTTGATCGCCCGCTTATTTTGTTCCAGTCAGTCAGAACAACTTTTTTTTCGACAGTGCAGTGAAACGGGCATTGGAAACATGCATGTACCACGGTACCCGACCCTACCCTGCCCTCAATGGGCCAGCCCGCTAGCCCATTTTGAGACTCGGCCCCTCCAGTATTTGCGACGGGGCTAGTACTGTTTGAAAAGTGCTCTAGTGGGATAAGTGCCAGGGGCACAAAACCAAGGAAACTAGGAAACCCAGAAATGCCCCCCCTACCACTCTCTGGGACCTAGTTCCCTGTATCAAGAAGCTGTCGCCCACTGTCAGAACTAACACGGACTGTGAGCCGTTCTGCACCGGACGCCGTGATCTTTTTTGACTAAAATAAAGGATAATGATGTACCTGACCTGTGCCTGTATCCGTAGTTAGCCATCCCGTTCTCGAGTGGACCGGATGGCTCAGCGTGCGGTAGCGTGGTAGTGTCAAAAGCCGGCCAGTAGATCAGACCAGACAGATTCCATCGACACTTGCAAAGCACACTTGCGATAGTACATAGTATAGGTGGTGGTGGTGGTGGTAGTAGTAGTAGTAGTAGTAGCAGTAGTAGTATCAATAGGCTGAGCTATGTGGTGCTCGAGGCTCTGGGTTGCAGCAGAGTAGCGACGATAAAACACGCCTATGGGAACAGTTGCCAGCAATGCGGAAAGGGCAGTCGTCTGTGCCCGTATCGGCGCCACAGCTGGCTCGCTGGGGAATTTGCTTCGAATGATTCAACCTCCACATTGACTGACCCGTCTCATGACTCCTGGCCTCGATAAAAAAGGGGGAGTTGTGCTTTCTGTCCTGTCGGGTCAGCATCCTTGAGACAGGTCATGTTTGCTGCTAAGATCGTCAGTCCGTCCAGAGAACAGAGAACATTACCAACCAGGAAACCCGTCGGTAGGATTAGGCACCCCTTGCACCGACAAACAACTCTCTCGAAACGGACGCATTGACATGACTGCCGAGACAGGTAGAGAGAGAGGAGAGAGAGAGAGAGAGAGAGTATGCAGGTACGGAATATGCAGGTATGCCGATGCTAGCCAGGCCAGGCCTGGCGGAATTGCACACACACACACACACACACACACACACACACACACGCACGCATAAGGCTAGGCAATGTATAGTGTCCGACTGAGAGCAGGATAGCAGGATGGGCTGGCCTGATTGAGCGACATGTCTTGAACATCGGTCGTGAAGTTCTGCACGGATGCTGCGGGTACCCGGAAGGATGCGAAGGGAAGGCTTTTGGAGGGGTGATGGTGGTAACGGTAGTGGGATGGGGTTGGGATGAGATGGGATGGCATGGCATGGCATGGCATGAGATCGGATGAGTTGCGAACAAATGGTTTGCTTGCACCGGCTTGGAAAGGACAAGCTTGTTGGTTTCAAACAGAAAAGTATCAGGAAATAATAATATTTTGGCATTTCTCGATTTCGTTCACTTCCTGTCACTTGTGTAGATGCAATTGAGTTTCTTGGTTTCTTTTTTTTTCTTTCTTCTTCTTTGCCTTCCTCCTCCTATCACTTCGACCCAGTTGTCTTCTGCAATGCATCCTCGTCAACAACATACATAGTTGGGTCTGTCAGCCTGTCTCGTCTCGGGCTAGCTCTCTACGTGCATCTAAGACGGACTGGCTTGGCGATGACAACGACAGGATCGAACATACAATAAGTAGCCTGACACTGTACGGTCTATCTTTACACGTAATATGTAGGCGTAAGGCGGCGGATGCGGACGTGTCTGCGATGGGCTTGATTGACATGGAGCAGACAAAAGGAGGAATGAGAGGCACTGCTGACTGACTACTGGCCCCTGACATCCCCATCCCCCATTACTGGTTGATATGATTCGAGGCTAGAATAAATCCTTCCCTTTTTGGTATGCGTGTGTGCGTGTGTGTATGTGTGCGTGCCACGGTCGGGGTATGCTGGCGCGTGGCCGAGTTCAAGCGCAATGTCAAGCACCAATCAGAACAGAAGCAGGTCACTAACCTTAGTTTGGATAGTTGATAAATGCATGCTCCGCCCCCTGTCCCACCCCCTGCTCGGAAGCCCTGCTATTGGGAAAGGCTTCCATGGCTTGATTTTGGTTTCTTCGCCTTCTTTCGATCGTTCGCGACTCCCCAAGCTCCATATGCTAAACTGTCAGAAAAAGGGGTTTTCCTCCAAGAAATGTGCCTAGCTACCACTACCTTACCAGCTTACATACCCTTACACCCAAGAATCCTATCTTCAAGGACGAGCCAACCCTAAACTTCGTGCATATCACATAAGGATGCATTGGGCTGGGCTACGAAGCCACCCCTTCCTCCCGTCCATATCCCCATAGCCGTCGTCTTGGCTCCCTTGCACCGAGACTTTTGTGAGCCAGCGCCAGACCGGTATGGCCTCTTGGTGATGACACTAGGTGTGTGCTACCTTCTTACTCAGGCCCAGAACGTGATAATATCGTCATAAACATGCCGGATCTTCCCAGGGTCTCAAACCCACTTGGACGCCAATGAGCCCAAGCGTACATAAGCTGTCTTCTATGCACTAACTACCTAATAGTAACTTATGCCAGCACTACATGTGTACAGTGCACGCTCAGCCAAACCTCCAATTGGCTATCCATCGGTCTCCTTTTAGTCGCGTCGACGTTAAGCTATCGGCCAATTGCCGGTACATATTATATTTTGAGACCACTTCAATCCAGCCGCTAAGCTCGGAGTCGTTCGGGCTCGGGGCCACGATTCAATCGAGACCAGGCTGCCAGGGGCACAGAAAGCATATTTGAGCGAACCTCGTCCATTCTGCTCTTTAGTGCCAAGCAGCCAATCAGGACCACAGTGTAGAACCCGGCTTCCGCCCCTGCTTCAATTCAGAAAAATGGGAGTCACGGCATATTGAGCCTTGAAAGGTCGACCTGTCACTTGTAACTTGTAGACCCGGGACCTGGCAGTTTGTGTGTTGCGTGACTGCCAGGCTGTTGCTTCTCTTCTCCCGTGCCTGCTCTCGCAGCCTTGACTGTTTTCCATCGATGCCCCCACCTTCTTAACCTGCCCACACTGCCTACCATCGAACCCCTGTGCCTGCACTACTATTTTTTTGCATTTCGTTCCTGCAGTAGCGATCCGAAAGGGCCACCCTTCAGCTCGCACTGTATTAAATCACTCCCTTCCATCCGCGTCATTCTGTTTTAAGACGTCGAGCGATGCGACCTTGTCCAACAACGCAAGCACAAGTGCAGTTGATCCGCAGGCGACAATGACAAGCACAGCCCACATACTACTGCATACGTCTAGATGTCTGCCCATCGTGAACCTGCGGTTCATTCTGACGGACAGCAATTGGACAGCCCATCGGGGCGCGAACCCTTTCCGATTTCTCCCCCATCGTTCATCACCCCCTTGCCTTACCAGGCGACATTCGCGCGTATGCAATAATATTTTTTTCTCTTTTATAGCAGTAACATTGTCGCCCAACCCAAGTCAGTATGCGGTTAGCCTAAACCCGCCATCTCTTTAGAGCCGACAATGCAACACTACCAACACCATGGTCCCTTACTTCAGTTCTTGTGGCTGGCCCCCTACTGGCTCCCCCATCAATCAATCACCTTCGGCGCTGTTGTGTTGTGGCTTGTCCTGTCGACAGCCGTCGTTTTAATGCAAACAGGCCCAAGCGAGCGACACAGATGGGGTATTGTACATCAAAGATAAGGTTATGGGTTTAACGTGCAACTTTTGAATACCTGACACAGCCACGATTAGCACCCAGCTAAGCCCTCAGCCCTCAGCCCTCAGCCGACTTGATAGGATCGCTGCCGTTCCTGATTCGGACTGTGAAACCGGCAAACTTGTTTACCTCATGAGTTCAGATCTTTCCTTCAGTGGCACGCAGATCACCACGCTACCTGCGTACGTGCCTACAACTTCTCGAGATGTCGATGCAACTGCACCAGCATGCCATTGTAGCCCTGGCCGCCCTTCGAACATAATGTTCTTCTGTTCTTCCTCATAATTTCCTTTCCAGTTTCCCTATCCGCATGCCTGTCGAAGCCGGAGAGTCCGTAAAGCAGCATCAATGCGCGACTCCACGAACTCACAGCAGTAACAGGCATTGATTGCAGTTATACGGGTCGGACGGGGATTCATGACCGTTGCGTGACCCGGGGTGGCTTGTTCGGTACGTACAGTAGCATCAGCGCTGATCATCACAGTGCGTGCCTGGATTGGCCCCCATGCAGCTATGCTAGTCGCTAGTGCATTTACAAGTTCCAACGCGACCGAGGAAGAAAAAGGGCCACGCGCACTGAATCGGTAAGTGGGTTCAGTTCCCATGTTCTTCACTCCACAAATACCATCTTCAACCATGCTGTCAGTCTGTCTTCAAGCCACCGACTCAAAGTTGAGCGGGAGCAGGACTGAATTTGTGCATTCTAGCCATGCCCTCAGAAATCGTTGGCTTGGCCTAACATGATGCCATTACGGTTTGTACGGTGGAAATTAGTTATACTGTCAGGTGGCTATTGCCTTTAATTAGGCAGGTTTCATCTGCACACAGTTCGGTCTCTCAATCATTGATTTTTGAAAAGTTTAACTACATGTATCCGTCGAGTCCCCCAGAAACCCGACTGAACTCAAATCCATTCCCCCGGGCTCTCCAAGACAGCAACTACCCCTTCCAGATCTGGAGGCCAGAGACAGGAGATAGCACGGATTCGTTCATAGCTGCCACTGTCTTGTTCAATGGTTCGTTCACTCTTGCTGTGTAGTGGATGGCAGCGACTTCTAACGTTTGGTTCCTCTGCGGTATGCGGGATTCGATTCTGCTTGGAGTTCTTTTCACTGGCTGAATCCCTCGAATTGAGTTTATGAGTGTCATTGGCTAGAAACGCGACGCTGGGCGCAAACATCTGACGATATCGCCCCTTTTTCTATCTTTGCACATCACCTTCCGAAGATAAATGAAAAGCCTCTCATCACGGCGCCCGACCCCTTAGGACTGCTTCCTTCGAGTGGTCAGCTTACACCCTCTGCGCGCCTGGCGTGCGGTTCAGCTGCATTGGAGCTGTACGTGGTGGTTTCATGCGCTTGCAAGGCCCGGTGCCATTGAATCCAGGCGGCATGAATGCTAAGGATGCCCGGGGCCAATGGCCGTATAGCGGCATGCACGTCCCCTGTGTACCTGCATGATACGATCGGCGACAAGCTTGCTCGCTATCGACCTTGGGATCTCACTGGTGGCTTTTTGGATGCAACCTGCTTGCCTGCTGGGGCGACAAACCGCTGCACGCATTGCTCATGATCTGCCGCTCCGTTTGTGCCGTAATCAATATTCTCACTTAACCGAGCAATGGGGAACGCTCCCATCAAAAGCCTGCATATATTGGTTTTTGACTATTATGCCTCACCATCGTACTGCATGCAGGTTGGCAGGCATCATGCAGAAAAGAGCCGTTTTTTCTTCCGGTTCAACTCTGCTACGTAACGAAACTGACAATATTGCTGACCACCTGCTTCCCGTGCGACCGTACGAGATGGGACACGACGCGCAAACAGTGTGGGTTTACTAACCGAACCCTGCGCATAGGATTCATCGTGGCTTGCCGATTTCAACGGCACCAGGCATCCTCCGCAGAGAGAGAGCTATAACAGGCAGTGCTATTGGTCCTGCCAAGCCCGTCCCGGCCATGGGAGCGACTCATCCGCGGAAAGAAGCAGAAAGGAATTGCACCTAGAGACGGCGCAAGATGGCACGCTCCCGGACTTACCCTTGGCCGTCACTTTCTGACAGCTCGGAGAGCTGAGGGGCTGGACATTTTGGCCTTTGGCGAGGGAGGTGTCACACGTTGTCCGTCTATTGTTACCCAAAACCTCTAATGAATCAGAAGGTAGCCTTCCGAGTGGAACGCACTCTTGTGACAAGTACAGATCCGCCTTACCAGGCATGGGCCGTCAGCTTTTTTTGAGGGGGCCGCCTGCAGTTGCATTCAAGATGAAATCTGACATCGTTCTGGAACATGTACAAGCGCTGCGTCACTTCGGCGGCGGATCGGCACCGGCATGTTCATCTGATGTTGATGATAGCGGCCAGCAGGGCATCCTCGCATGCCACCACAACGGTCAGAAACCTACTGGACGGCCAACTCCTGCACCTGGCACCTGGCACCCTCGCACCATGCAAATGCTGGCCGGCCATATGCCTCACAGGATCATCCCCGTGATGTTTATTGAATAGAGCGCCACCTGTGGGTATATAAACTTTTATTTCACCAGCAGATCTACATTCATGCATCGCCAACGAGGCATGGTGACCCCTCTTCGCACTTCCCGCCATTCGTACTCCCCCAGCAGTTCTTCGTGATAGAGCCCACCGGCGCATTGCATACTACTTCGGGAGCCCTATAGCCAGAGCCCACGAGCCCACCAGGAAGCCAGTCGGTGAGCGAAGAGAAGACGGGCTGTGTCCTTTCCTTTTTCTTATGGCCATTTGGCTAGGCCTTAGCCGTTAGCGAGAGGGATTATGTGAAACAGCTTGTTGCTATAGTGAAGCCGACTTATAGGTGGGTTTTGTCCCGCAACACCACCTTTGGGCCAACGATCCAACGCACGCAGACATGCAAGAGCTGCGAAGGGGTCTGGTTCTAGGGTCCGTATGCCGCTTTCTGGCCATCTTACCGATCGGCATTCCCATCTGGATTGGATACACCACGGGGAAAAGGCACACTGGATAAGGCCCTTTCCCATACTTGCGCTGATCTTACTTGCCACACGATTTACCCCGTGAACGCCCCGTGACGGGTTCTTTTGTCGCTACCGCGAGACACGAGCGTTTGAGGCGTGATACGGCGGTGCTTCCCGCTGTGGATGCGGGTGCTGCTCTGGATGGATTTCAAGTACAGTACGGAGTATCAACAACGGGCCCGACATGGGAGATTACGCGCGTTGATGTCTGTCTTGCAACCCGCTGACCGAACGGCCTGCTTGCTTGCTCTACTCTCTCGTCAAAGGCCTCATCATGGAGCCCGCGATGGGCAAAGGAAAGAGTCCTGCTATTATTCTGCGACGAGCGGAGCAGTCCGTTTATTGGGATCCATCAATGGAGGGTCTTGGAGGCCTCGACCCCGGCTCGAGCAAGGCAAGGCAAGACGACTGCTACTGGGTTTTGCCGCTTCTGTCAATACCATAAGACCCAGCTAAAGAGCTTCACCTCCTACGAAACTAACCCATGGATATGGTCCCTTGTCTCGCGGTGTATGAGGATGTGAAGATGATGCTAAGTGTACTACTGGCTCCATGTGTGGCCGATCAACTGCGTGTGATGCGGATGAGTATGCTTCGCCTGGTGGGTGAACAAGGAATTGTAGTCGTGCCTCGGGACGAAAACCCCTTACCTGCCCTGCCCTCCAGGTATACTCGCTGCAAGGGGGCAGCCAGGGCAGAACCGTTCTAGTTTATGTTTTGGTCTCGCCACGATGCTCGGTATCCCTGGTGATAGAGGCTATGGTGTAGGCATGTTGTTGGTTGTTGGCGGACCGGTTGACCGGCGTCGGAACCGGAAGCAAGTTATACTCTAGAACAATGGCACAGTAGTATCGACCCGCGGCTGTATACATACTCGGGGTATCAGTTTAACCCGAATTATGGTAGAGAGGGGTGAAGACCGAGGTCTAGGAAGAGAGCGGTCAAGTGTTGTTGGATCAACGTTCACCGACCAAAGGGCTTGGATAGCTTTGCGAGGAAGGAAGCTTCCGTGATTCCTCATAGTCATACTCAGTCAGCAATGCTAATGCGAAATCAATTAGACCTCATGGGTCATTGCACGAGTGATGTCCTCCCTTGATTGGTATTCTAATTGATGTCACGAGTTGCATTGGCCATAGCTAGAACTGAGAGGCGATATTGATTGAAAGAATCATCGACGCTCACCTCATCCCGACTACGGGGTTCTCACGATCAGGATAGGATGTTAAGTTGGAATCGCTTAACTGAAGTTTGATCTATGTTACTCTTCCTCTGGGGGCCTGCCATCAGTATTCTCACCATAAAAAGATTCATTGGGCCAATCAGATATCTCAACAAACCAGAAAAGCCAACTGCAGCGGCCAGTTAAGCTCAAACCGACCCTCAAGCTTTACTTTACCGTCCTGGCATTCGCAATATATTGAACCGGGGCATGATGCCATGCTCTACCGTAGTTTGGGGTTGCCGCATGGGCAAACATGCATGGCAGATCAAACCGAATGAGCCAAGGATATCTTTCTACTTTCCGAGCGTAAGGAATATACGCATTATTACACGACACGACAACATATATATATCAATGATTCCAGTCATGGTCATGTTCTTGCCGTTTAAACATGATATACCCATTGAAATGAGAGACAGTATCTGGCCGTACCGAGTGTTGTCGAGTTTACGCGACGTCTGATTAGTAGAAAAGCACATCGCAAATCACAAGGACAAGGTTCGCAGAAGAAGCCGTACTTCGGCAAGCTTTCTCGTATACGGCATAAATGCAGGTACATGTAACACGATATGGCTTTGCCGACTTGGGCTGTGCTATTTCAGCCCTATCTCTAGGTGTCGTTTATCTCACAATACTACTCTATCTCCCACAATCGTGACTGACCACCGGTCGTAAAAATAGAAACCATCGTACCATTTTCACTTAGGCTTTCATTTTATTTTCCGAGATTAAGCAGTTTGCTCAGAGATCTTTCATGACCTCACCGACCGCCTTGGCCGCCATGCGCTTGCGCTGGTCCTCGGGCAAACCCGCGCTCATATCCCTTACAGCCTGGAGCTTACGCATCATCCCTTCCAGCTTCTGGACCTCCGCCTCATCTAACTTTTCGTCTGCCTCCTTGCTGGCGCCGTTGCTGCTAGCGTCCGCTTCTTCAGACCCTTGCTTCTTCTTCTTATCTGGTTGACTGGGCGGTTCACCGTTCATGAAATCCTCGCCATCGCCAACACCATCACCGCCTTCTCCCGTGCTCCAGATGGCCTTCTTCAGGCCCTGGAAGTCCTCGCGATCGAAGCCGAAGTCCAGACTCTCAGGGTCCAGGTCCGCGTCCTTGCTACCGGCAGCGAAACCTCCAGAGAGACCTTCGCCATCGTCGTCCAGAGCTGCTTCGAAATCCCCGAAATCGGAACCGAGATCATCGCCCCCTACTTGATCCCACTCGTTGGCTTCCAAGGCCTCCTTGGCGCGGGAGATGCCAGTTTTCTCTGTCAAGAAGAGCATGTTAGTTAGTGTTATGATGGCAAATAATACGTTGAGGTAGGTTTCTGGGGGGCGAGGAAAAGGGGAAAAGTGTCACATACCGCCAAACTCATTCCTCGCCTCGGTGCTCTTGGCCCGCACCTGCACAAACTCGAGCCCGCACTCGGCGGCGCACCCGTCCCACTCGTCCACGTCGTCGATCTCGCCGACGCCGACGCACAGCCCCACGCCGTCCCAGGCCCAGCCGCCGAGCCCCTTCTGGACGACCTTGCCGACGTGCTCGATGAGGGCCCGCGCGGCCTTGGCCTCATCCGAGTCGTTTTTAAGGGGCAGCGGGAAGACGACGACGAGGCCGCCCAGCACCTGCAGCACCTCCTTGGCCTCGGCGGATAGGAACGAGGCGGACCACTCGGACGGGTCCGCGATGAGGTCCAGCCAGATAGGCACCTCGGCCGTGTAGTAGGCCGTCTTGAGCGACAGGGTGTGGGAGGCCCCCGCCAGCGTCGTGGATGCCGTCTCGGGCGCCGAGCCTGTCAGGTCTATTGCTCCATGTTAGCCGAGTGAGCTCCTTGCCTAACTTGTGGTACCCTGATACATCTGAAGGGGGGCGGCGTTTGGTAGATTTGCCAGCTGGTGGCATTGGAGGCGCCGGCTGGTACCGTTACGTGCTCCACATCCAAGCGCTTCTAGATCTAGCGGCAATAGGAGAAGAGAAGGAAAGTTCTGGATTGAAGCTGCCTACCTTTGACGACCCTGCTCAAGTGTATTGAATCATCCTCTAGCGAGACGGCCAATATGCGCCGTGGATTGGGGATATCCATTGTTTCTGGTTGTTTGCTGATGTTGGGATTGCACAAGTTGATGGAGGGGCACACATAGCTTGATGGTTGAGGCTGCTCAGGTCCAACCCCACCATTCCTTTTAGTGATCGCCGAACCCTGATTGATGACTAAAACCACTGTAATTGTAGGTGGTACAGGGGGCCAGAAACAGGGGACCAGGGACAGGAGGGAGGGACGGGACGGCAGACGGGCGGCATGTGGCATCTGATTGCTTGCTGCTGCTGCACACGTGAGGTCTCTGTCTGGAACTCTGTTGTTTGCAAAGCAGCAAATCAGGGTGCAAGTTGAAGGTTGCACCGGGAATATTTCAATTGACTCTCCTCTAGAATAGATGCCGTGAATCTCTATCGCAATACCCAATTCGAACCGTGTATCCAAGAAATCCATTGATGGTGCTGATTGCTGTAATTGTATCGAGCCGATGCCTTCTTCCTCTTGTATCCAGGTATTCTTCGGGGTTTCCTTCGCTTTTTTCGTTTCTAACCGATCGCATTTTCTTGCCGTGTCTTTCTTCTTTACCCCCTTCAACCGCGACCACCGTTGTAATCCGCCCCGCCGGCCGCGCGCAACCGCTTGACGATGCTCTCCTCCTTGAGGTCGCCCTTGTGGCTGGCCGTGACCTGGATGCTGTGGTGCGCGAAGACGTCCTTGACGTGTCCCGCGTGGATGCTGACGCCGGCCTTGCGCATGACCTTGGTGTTCTCGCCGATCCACACGACGAAGATGAACTTGACCCGCTTCGACTCGCTGTCGTTGGCGTACTCGATGCGCGCGTACGCGTACTGCGCCTGCCCCTCGTCGAGCTGCTCGGTCAGCTCCTCGAGCCCGCCCTTGCCCGTCGCCGTCAGCGCCAGCTTGTCGCCCTTGGCTTCCGCGTACGAGAGAAGGACCCAGTTGGTTTCTTCCTTGTCGGAGCGCACCGAATCGTAGGCCGCCTTCACTTCGTCTAGGTTGACGCACGACATGGTGTATAGGTATATATGAATATGTGGGTTCGAGATCGGTCGAAAGTCGGGGAGTTGCGGGGGAGGTAGGCTGTGGTCCGATAGATATCGGAAGAAACAACGAGAGAATGTAGAGAAGACAAGCTGATGTATTGTTGCAGTCGGCTTCCAAATCGCGGCAAAGGCAAGATTCGTGAGGTTTTCTGGCGAAATAGGGAGGGAGCCGCACACCACAGACCGAGAACTTGAGACTAACCTATGCCATTCTACTACTAACTGGAGTTTCGGCCCCTGCTGGGGTCTCATCTCATGCATTAGGGGTCCTGTCAGGTCCTCCCCCTAGCACCTTTTGCAAGTGGTGCCACCTGGCCCGAAGCTAGCACGAACACCCAGTCACCGCTATTGCTGACTCGTCGCTCCTCAACACATGGGAAATTGCTTACATTAACGACGCTTTGCTATGTACGCTCGATACAAATATTTCTCTCCTGTATTCGACCCTTATGGCCAATCTAGTGCAAGCCTTTGCGCCCTGAAAGTTCAGGACAACTAAGAAGATCTAGCTCCAAGTCTATAAATAAGCCATGCATATCTATCTAGCAAACATTCATGCCCCTCCCGCTATGCCTGTAGTCAAATGCCGCCAACACAGCCTGGCTATAAGCCAGCGCCGCGAAAACCACCATGATGTGCATGATCTGGTGGCTTGCCCCGAAGATGTCGAAGACCTTGGGGTACCACTTCTCGGGTATCTGCAATCAGTGTCAAAAAAAACCAATGCCCCGACAGAGTAAATGAGATGCAACAACCCCCACAGCCACGGCAAGTCTGCACAGCAGTTGAAAAGGGTTCACTACACGCGGCGGCGTAGGTATAGGTACTCACCTTGAACGCATATAAAACCACCCCGACCCCATTGCACAACACCGTGAGCCCGATCCAAGGCAGCCCCAACCGCCGGCTCTGCTCAGCCCACCCGTACGCCCAGACGCCGTGCCCGACAGGGACCAGGAACGAGCCCACGCCGAAGGCGGCAAAGAGCACGGCGCGCGCGTGACCCAGGCGCGGCCCACCGATGCCGGGATGAAACGTGGCGAAGGAGCACAGCATCGCGAGTGCGGTAGTGACGACGCCGTACGTCATCGCCGCGGTTGATATGTGCATGTGTCTGCACAGTTCGCCGAAGTGGTAGTAGGCCAGCGGCACCGTCGACCCCCACATCAGCAGCAGGATGCCCTGGAAGTCGAGCTGCATGCCTCGGGCGTAGACTGTTGGGCTGTGGGACATGAAGGTGTGGAATCTGTTCAAACGTGCGTGTATCAGCATTGATGGCATGTTCCAACGCCGTCTCAATCGTCTCGAGAAAAGGAGGCTGGGAGATGGTTGGGAGATGGTTGAGGGTTCGATTCCCTTACATTGTCGATAGAATGAAACAGATAGCCACCCCGCCAAAGTAGACACTGCAGACCATGACGTCGGCCCGAGTAGCCACCGCGTATCGGGGCGGGATCTCCGTGTTGAAGATATGGTACGGGAGCGACAAGAACAGCAGCGCACCGAGGACGTGCGAGAATATGCTCACTGTAAGAAGAAGGCAGAGCAAAGCGTGTCAGTCAACCAGCGAGCGGCGATGAGGGGAGGAACTTCTCGTCACACATACCGGTCTCATTGTGTAGGTAGGTCCAGCTCCGCAAGCAGTCCTTCCAGGATGCCGTCTCTCGCCTAAGACCCCGACATCAATTACTGCTCAAGTCTTAAGTAGGAGTAGGCTGATGGCGTAACGAACCTGTATCCAGTTCGAAGATGCTCACTTCCTTCCCTGACATGAACACATCAATTGTCAGGCGATCAATCTTGAATGAACCCTGAGAATGCCATGACTTTCTTGGCAAGATAGGGGGGTTAGAGGAGTAGGTATAAGCAAGTACTCACTGTCGCCACGGAGCTGCACACATACGTTAGACCCAATTGCCCAAGAAAATTTCGTTCCATGACCCTCTCCATGACTTTGTACTTGAATCAAAACCCGATGAAAGGAACTTACATATTGCATCCCAGTCCAGCAACGATAACTCGCCCCTAGCGCCAAGACTACCCTCCCTCCTGGCGGGCTTGGACTTCGGGCTCATCCTCTTGTCCGCCTGCTGCGCCAATGCCTTGACCTGGCCACTCAAGCCCCCACCACTAGATCCTCCCCGGTTCCGCCTCTGGGGCCGGGACGCCACCGGAGCCCCGGCATCGTGGAACTCGGAAGACAGTATCGGCGAAGCCATTTCGGAAGAGACAGGGAAAGTACGATCCTAGTCCTGTTGTGTATTTCGCTTCCGGCCGAACGAATCGTAGCAAGAATGCCTCAAAGCAAAACCAACGACTCTTCCTGCGTGTGTCTCCAAACCGTGATGTATGTAGTATTGCGGCTTGATCATTGGCCAAAGAGAAAGATGTAACATAAGTTTTTACTCGCTTAACCAGAGCGACGTTGATTTACCGCACACCAAATTCGCCATGGCCGAAACGCAGCACCCACCACGCACGCTATGATCCACGATCCGACAATCCGACATCTTGAAACAATGCACCAATGTGGAGAACCAGCATGCCGCCGCACTCTTTGACAGCCAGCGCATGCATGCGGCTGGCGATGTGCGTAGCAGACACGCGCGTACGGAATTAAAATTAGGTACAAGAAATGTCTAATTTTTAGAATTTTCAAGAGTATACAGACGACGCCTTAGAAGGCGTGGAAGGGTGGCTGGTCTAATGTTACATCAGAGGCTCAGATCTCAATCCAGACCAGGTGCATGTGTGATGTCCTGAGAAAGTCACCATTTTCATATCCCGGCCGATACGTCAAATCTGGTGCGATCTGAATATCAAATACACGGACCGACCGGGTTAGTATCCTCCAGCCGGCCGACACTCGGCCAGCATTCCATCGATCCGAGTCCAATCTATCTAAAACTGGTATCAAAAGAGCCGTATTCTCAAGGGATATCACCGATAGTTTTCAGATTTCAGATCGGGTTTGGCTCGGTCTGAGGTCTGAGGTAAGTCTAAAGGGCCTTTGGGTGTGTGTGTTATTTCGACCCGCGTGAGCAGAGTAGGCTGGGGAAAATCAAGCGTCGAACTGCAGTACCAATATCTAGAAACTTTTACCACCTAAGTCATACGCTGGAATGACTGCTTATTCCAGTGTCAATTGACGGTCAACGGTTCGGGTTGCTACCCAGATTATACACGGGAATAACTGTTTATTCCAGTGGCAATTGACGGTCAGCAATTCGGGTATCCAAGTCATACGCTGGAATAACTGGAATAATGAATTATTTATTCAGTGTCAGTCAAGGGTGAACAATTCGGGTAGCGTTGGTTCCATTGGACAGTTGAATAAGAATTACTACGTAGTTCCTAGGGTATCATAAAGTAATAATCAGACTAGTGCATGCTCCTTAAGCACCTCCCTCACGTCACCTTCCTTCTCGATCTCCTGCCAAAGCTCGCCATCGGTAGGATAATACACCCTTGTAACCGCCTTGATAACGAGTTCCAGACCGATTACGCCGGTCAAGCCCAGACCAACGGCACTCCACCACCATAACTGCCTGCCGAATAAGCCGATAAAGCCGTTGCGCACCATCATGTGACTATTGCTCACGACCGGGCCCGCCGCCGACAGGAGCAGGTTATACGCGAACCAGCCGCCGATTGTGACGAACATTGCTCCCAGGATAATGGCGGTTTTATCATGGACGTCCAGGAAGAATAGCTTGATGTTGATGAACAGCACAGCAATGGTAAAGACGGCATGCCCGAAGGCGAACACGTGGTTGTCGCCTTGAACCAGCGTCACCTCTACGGCCCATACCGAGAAGTAGATAATCATGGCCTCTATACCGGCAGTGACTATCCACTGGATGAACTTGCTCAGGTTGAAAGCCTTCTCACGCTGGCAGTATGTGTAGAGTTCCGGGACGGCAAGTAGCGTTTCCACCTTCAGGTCCTTGTCCAGTATGCCAGGAAGGATAACGCAGAGCGACGTAAAGAGCGTGTTGAACACCGCTATGGACGTTGACTCGTATAAGGCAGTCCCGGTATACCCCGTGGATCGCTGGTAAACGGCCAGGACCAGACAAAACACCAGTTCTTTCCAGAAAGTTGCCAGGATGAAACGGGCCGTCCGGAGGTAATTCCAGCGACCATGGACGAAGAGCAAGCGCTGGAGGAACCGGAATTGAGCAATGGCGAAATCGGCAGTGCGGGCGGCTTGCAGGCCCTCGCGGCCCGAAATGCCGACGCCGACGTGCGAAGCTTGGATCATGGGAATATCGTTGGCGCCGTCACCGATGGCCAACGTCAGAGACTTCGGGACCAAATCGCGAATGCTCTTGATGAGGTTGGCCTTCTGGGCGGGGGATGCTCGGCAGCAAATGACCGAGTCAGCTCGAACGGCCAGATCGTAGAATATGCACTTCCAGGAATCGTTTCCGTCAATCATACTCAGAGTTTGGCCATCCACGACAACCACAGAGTGCGCTATCATCCCGCGGCATACATCCGTAAGAGTTGTAGTCATGTGCGATTCCCAGTCTTCAATTGTGGCGTCAATGATGGAAATCTCAGAGAACGGCTTGCAGATTCTTGCCGAATGCGCAATGGTGATAGCAGTCTCTCGCTTGTCGCCAGTAAGCATCCACACCTTGATGTTGGCCCGCCGCAACTTGTCAATCGTGTCTGGTACGCCGGCCTGCAGCTTGTCTTCGATGGCCGTAGCGCCCGCCAAGATGAAATCTTGCTCGATTAGTTCACCTGCGGCCTCCATGCGCTCATTCCTGTTCACCAGACTGGTAGACGCTTCCTGGTATGTTGTACGCCATGCCAGGTATTCAGCCTCGTCCATGTACCGATAGGCAAAGAGCAGAGTCCGCAGGCCATCGGAAGCGAATGCGTCCATGTGTTGGAAACAGCGCTCGAAAACAGCTGCGTCGTTTGCGGCAACCGCTTCGTCCACCATGCCTTCCAGGGGATCCTCGGGAACGGTGGCAGAGACAGGTGAAATAGGCGAGAGTGCTGTGGAATGACGTGGCGACTGATATAACGCTCGATGTTGGGAAGAGGGCCCAGACTCCTCCAACTCTCTGTTGGTTAACCAAGTCTCAACCTCGCCTGTCACGGCAGCACCGCTTTTGTCAAGAGAAGCCCTGGCCATGCCAAAACTGCGACGCATGGAGCTCTGGTGCCGCGATAGGGTGGCAGAGTTGCGGGGAAAGTGACAACTGGCCCTCGAATCACCAATCTGAGTACTCTTCCGCTGCAATGCTTTTTCAGCCTCCAGACTTTTGCGCATCGAAACCTCGTGGTCAACATCAGCGGCCTTCTTCAAAGCGAGTCGCGACTGCTTCAACCGGGGGATGATTGCGCTGTCCGCGCCTTTGCAGATAATGCAGATTTTACCGTCGGGCATGCGAACAACAATGGACATTCTTTTGCGTTGGCTACTGAACTCGATGACATCGAGCGCTTGGTAGGTTTCCGTGACTTGCCCACCGTCCGGAGCCGTGTGCGCAAGCACAATAGACCCAGTGGGACGATCAATGAGGACAAGGCCCAAGTCCTGTGCTGCTTTGACTAAAGCAAGCTCATCAGGGGAAGCAGCCTGGAATTCAAGCCTTCCATCTTCTGTTCTCTCTGGAAGGCATGTGTGGCAAAGAGCGATGCAGAGAATGAATTGCCGTGCCTTTCGAGAGAATGGAGTGTCGGGCTTATCATGAATGTATCGAATGAGGTCTTGCGTAGTCGGATCTGGCCTTCCATTTCCATCTGCCTTCAGGTCCATATCGTGGAACCATGCGAATCCGGCCACAGTGACTTTTCGGAAGCGCATGTTGTTCTCAGTCAATGTTCCGGTCTTGTCGCTGAAGACATAGCTGACCTGTCCCAGGTTCTCGAGGATGGTCGTCGTGTGTGCCTCCATTGGGGTGTCGGTTTCCTCATCATACATCTCCACGTCTTGCATGAAGTACCACTGCCCAACTTTGACCATCTCCATACTGATAATAAGACTGAGAGGAATGAGGGAACTGAACATGATGATGTAGGAAAAAATGACCTGATCAAGTCGAGGGGTTGCTTTGCGCAGGTACCATGCCTGGTCGAGAAACTTGTGCTTCCACATGATTTGGCCGATTGTGAGGCCGATTGCTATCATGACGACAACAAAGACCAGGAAGAGAACCATGCTATTGAGGTTCTTCTGCATCGCTGGTGCCTTGGCGTGCAGATAGTCGTGCACGTTGATGCGGATCTTGCACTCTTCGCCAGTATTGACGACAAGCCCAAAGGCAGAAGATGTGTTCCGTAGGGTAGAGCCACGGTAGATGACCTCGTTCTGGGTCAGGGGCATGGCTTCTTCACCAACCACTACTCGGCCCTGGAAGCTGTAAAGATCGGCATTGGGGTCCTCGGCGACCACAACGGCATTGCACGTTCGAATGCCATCCAGTGTTGCACATCGTTTCGCCAGCAAAGGACATGCCTTTTTGCTTTTCAGATTCGTCTCGCCGTCTAGCGCCATGGTTTCGATGTAGGCAACTCCATCGGGGCCAGAGGCTTGCAGAAGTATGATATCAGCTGGGATGCTATCGTCCTTTTCAAGACAGATGACATCTCCAACTCGGAGATCTTGCCACTGCGCCTTTGACCATGACTCAGCCGGCTTCTCCTGCGGGTGGAGGACTTTGACCTCCTTCTCATTCTCGCCTCTGTCAGATTTGAAGCGGAGGTAGTCGTCATATCCCTCCTTGGCCATGCTGATGCTGGTAAACACTGACAAAGGCACTATCTGAGTGTATTTGTTGCTCGCGGTGAAGCCAGGGATCTGACTGAGCAGGCCAATGACAAGGAAGTAGAAGTTGGCGAATCTGGAGAACTGGAAGAACAGCTGTTTCGGGACGAAGCTCCAGATGGTGTAGCGGCTTGACCGGATGGCATTGGATATGTAAGGAGCTCCTCGCCGCTCGTCCTGAAGGGGCGTGGTCCTCACGTCCCCGAACGTGACGGGGATATGGCGTCCGTCTGCGCTGGGAGGGAGTGGATACTGACGCAGGAGGAACTCCATGATCCATCTGTCGTAGAACCTGTTGAAGGCATCGCCGAACTTCGCCTTGCTTTCCCCGGCCATGGTATGATATGTTGCGGGAGAAAGACTGGCCATGGTGGAGATGATGAGCAGCTTAGAGCTGCTGTCAGAGAGAGACGAAGTCGATCAAACAATGTGAACGAGCGATTGCGCCTTCCTCCATTGGCGCCTGCGCCTTCGACGAGGCAAGCAGAAACCCAGAATTGGGGTTAGCTCAATTGGAAGGCGTGGGCTAATATTTATTTGGAAGACGACCCTGGCTGCCTGGTTGGGAGGAATATACTTTCAGGAATCAGGAGCGACTTCGTATTTAGCAAAGTTCAGTTCCAGTGTTAATGATCGGAACCCGCAAAACCCATGCATGCGACAGCCAATTATTTCCTCTGCGCGGGACACCTGGGCGGCGGGAATGCTGTGAGTATTACTAGTCCAGGTGCTATGCCCGAGTCAGTCGGTCGTAGTAAGTTGACAGGGCGGCTGCTTCTTTCAGCAATTTTCCTGGGGTCCCGATTGCGACAAAAGAAACTGATGCCGATCAATGGAACATTCCCAGGAGTGAAAGAAATCCCCAAATAACAGAAATGTGTACGTGATGGTGATACTGGAGAGCAAGCAAATAAGAACCTTATGGGGGAGGGGTACGACGTTACAAGCGACCGCTGGAATAAACCTACTAACATCACCTAATGTTTCTTTAATTATCCCACTTTGATTATACCGATTACTCCCAGGTACGCCAGGAAGTCCTTTGACTCTTCCATATACTCCAGGAAAATAATACGTGATAGTTCGATATTTCTCTGCTGAGTATGTTGTTGTTTAGATGTCATTCTGGCTTCTGGAGGTGGTAAAGACTTGGTTTATTCTTCCAGGGGCTTGGTTGATGGGACCACACAGCCGTGCCGCTGGTCGTTACGAAGCCTACAACGTAACGTATTCACGTCAGTCCAGGCCGACAACGTCAGGACCGGTTGGAGGTTTTGTCCCACATGCAACTTTGCCACCAATCGAGCGTGTTTGATGGGAAGCTGTGGGCTCTGCGGGGAGGCGCATGGGTCTTTTTGGGGGGTGTCACCGCCGGTGGTGCACTGCAGAACATTGCTCCATCCACGATGAATGGCAGGTTCGCAGGGTGGTGCCTTGCGAGTTGTTCACGGTGGCTCTTTGGTGGCTCTGGGACTGCCTCTAAATCCTGGGCCCCGTCCAAAACCCCTCCAAATAGACCCCTGTTTGGAGTTTGTTTATAATAATAATGGCCTAGGTTGGTAGGTACTGTATGCTCGTGTCAGTCCAAGGTGTCAGCTCACACTCGTTCGTACCTGCACTTGCCTGCTGGGCTTGCAGGCTGACAAGCTGGCGGTGGCAGGGTGGTTTACGTACAAGTTCGTACTTTTCCTCCCTTTGTCTATGTTACTGTTGCCGTCAGCTGTGCTGCATGGCTGCTCCCTCCTTCCTATTGTGTCCCTAGTCCAAAGCCCAGCCGGCCAGCTGCAACTCCAAGCAGCCAAGTTTAGCACACCTTTGCCCCAATGCAGCTAACAAAACAAAAAAAGCAGTCGGACCTACATCGCACGGCGGCCCTGTTCCGAGGAAACACTCGGTCCTACCGCTACAGTTCGATGGATCATGGGTTCGCCGTTTTCGTGGCGCAGATCTAGGCACTTGCGGAGTCTTTGCGCTTCTTGCTTTGCACTCGCTCAACGCTGGCTGGTTGCTGGCTGGGCTGCTAGGCTGGAGAAGTCTGGGTCCTGGCTTGGCCTCAAGCGGATGTCGTGACCCTCGTGTCCCGTTTTCCGGGCACTTAGACAAAACTATTAGAATAGCCTAATTCAAGGTGCACAAGTCTCTCGCAAACATCGCACCTCGTGCTCCAATTGATTGGAACAGGAACGGTCTTCTAGTTGCGATATGGAGAGAACGCGAGAGAGCAGCATATGTGAGAGGGGTTTGCAAAGGCGACATTATTTGCGAGAATCGATGAGTGATCACCTTGCATCAATGCGTCCAATTCCTCATCGGAGACGAGACGAGTCCCAAATGATGTTACCTTCTGTAACAACTGCCGACGAGGTTGCAGGGAGCGAGTAAGTAGGTCAGATTTTGGTGTCGCGTAATACTCCGGCGGCACTCTTGGTCCGACGGCATTCATACACCCGTTCTGGGTACAGACAATACCCACCTCATAGTTTGGATGAATGCCAAGAAGGATTGCCGATTGCGGCTTGGCATGGAATTGGTAGCGATTGAATTCACCGTTCGTTCTGAATTTTGGTTTCCATTTCTTCAACGCTCCTCCCTTGAGCGTAATAAGACCCGGTGCTCGTTGTTCACCGCCGTACATCGAACGGTTGGTAGGAAAATCGGTCAGCAGCCTGGCCAGGCAACCGGCCAAAAAGGCACATTCGACGACAATTGCAACAGCAAAAGAAACCAACTCGCCATTTCAGCTCCGGGGGAAGGACCTGTAGCGGGCGGCTGAAAGCCTCATGTCAATAAATCGGGCGTTGGTGCAGAAACAAATCCTACAGCTGAACGTGCTTTTGATTGATGGCGGATTTCTGGTACTAGTCAGCCCGCAAGGGGGAGGGGCTGAGGTTGCACCGGCGCATAAGTAAACTTCAGCTTAGGTGACCTGCCAGAGCGACGGCAACAGCGACGGCAACTGTTTTCGAGACAAACACCAAATTTCTCGTTGCGCGCCAATCATCATCAGCCCTTTCCAGGACCCGGCAACATTGACTTTTGATGCTTCAAATTCATTCACTAAAATTAGTATCTAACCCACGCCCTAGCTGAATAGTCACCCCCGAATCTTAGAGCGAAAACATATTAATGAGGCTGTGTCCAATTCCTCCCACTCTCGTACCGCTTACTTCTTGTTGAACTGGGACTCGCGGGACGTCGCCGCGATGAGACCTACGATGCTGCTCCTCATCGCCTCCCCGTCCCCCTCTCCCTAGCCTCACCACTCCCCAATTCAAGAAGCAAACCGGAAATCCAGTCCCCGGTTGCCGCGAGCCTGCGAGTCGGCCAGATAAGCGACCTGCTCCTCCGCCGACATGGCGCGCCACCGCCGGTCGCGCACCCGGTTGCGCCAGACGTAGTACGCCTTGGCCGCGGCGTAGAGCAGGAGGTTGAGCGCGACGAGCCCCAGCAAAATGCTGTTGCCGCGCCGGTACCGCGGCGCGTCGTCGGCTCGGTACACGTTGGACGAAATCATGACGCCGGCCTGCAGGAACATGTTGTAAAGCGCCGCGCCTACGGCCCGCGACCGCACCGTGTTGGCGTTGCGGCTAACCCAGCCGACCTGGACCGGGTGGCCTGACAGAAAGGGTAAGTACGGGGTACTCTCCGAAAACGCATGACAATGGTCGCAATCGGGCAAGTAAAGAGGTACTAGTACTTACCTAGCGGCGCTGCGAGGAGCAGGCTGATCATGGCCCACGTTAGCCATTTGGATGCGTGCGTGGTGTCGACCACACGCAGGTAGATGAGGAATGGCAAGCACCAGAACTGGAAGATCGAGGCACACGCGGCAAGCTGGCCTGTCATCTCGGCCAAGGTGGCCAAGGCGAGCATGTTGATGACTGCATGAGTGATATTTACCCTCGTTAGCACCATATCGCATTCGCCTTACCAGGAATGGTACTCAGCGAGGGAAATACGACGTACTCTTCAGAACCAGATAGGGGATGGTGAGAAGATTGGTATGGAAGGTATCGAATCCGAGGCCACGCAGCGACAGCGTCAAGTATTGCGTTGGACATAGGGTGGGAATATTGAAAGTGAGCCCGATGAAGTATAAAGGCCTGCATATCGGTGTGTTAGGGGGGACAGTTAATGCATTAAACTCTCGAATCCCTTCTTTTACTGACCAGAGATCGGTGTCCGTGAGGCTCATCCAGAGAAGCTTCGGAGTTATAGGCTGACGGTTATGCATCGTGCCTTTACTAGGATCGTCGCGGATGACCCGGTTTACCATGATTGCCTCTTCCCTGTTTCACGTACCATCTCCATTAGCGACAGTCCTCAGTTGAATGAAAACATGGAAGCCATAGCGAAACCGACCTTGCACTGAACCATCCGGTCTTACCCCGAGACCAGTGTGCCGTTTGAGTCGGGCCTGCAGGCATCAAGACGTACGATAAAATACCAACGACGCCCGTGATCAACCCCTGACATAAGATTTTAGAGGAGAGGCGTCTATCGCGAGCATCTCTTCCCTACTTACCTCGATAAGGAACAGCCTGGAGATGATGCCTTGTCGTCAGCACACGCACGACTGCCTCCACAACAGCACGAAGTTGACCCAACATACCAACGCCACCCCGGTTGACCTGATAACCCTCTCATATGCAGAAGCCCGAAAGCGATAATGGCAGCTAGGATGTCTGCGATCATCATGCCTGTCCACTATGGGCAATACGTTAACCAAGCCTGCAAAGACCACCTAATCTCGGCGGTGCGTGTGGGCAGGTAACTCACAAAGATGGCCAAACGCAGCGTCAGCTCATGATGTTTATAGAAGTACGAGAGATACAACACCACCTGTTGCCGCCAACCCTATGTGTCAGCTCAGAGTCGAAGAATAGGGGGAGGGAAAGGGGCCCACCTACTTCGGGGATGAAGCCGCCCTGGAGAAGAGCCAAAAGGGCCCGGCACGCGAGAAACGAAGATCGCGAGGACAGGGAGTACTGCGAGGCAGAGACGACGGAGAAGAGGATGATCTGGGTCGGGATCCAACGGTCGGGCCCAAGCCATTTGGCCAGAAGCTGCGATGGGAACTCGCCGATCAGGAAGCAGAGGGCGTAGAGCGTGTTTCCGAGATTGTAATCTTCCCTCACAGCAGTCAGTCAATCAGTCAAACAAGAGAAGTCTTTCATCCGTCGAGCAGCCGAGGGACATAGAAGTCAGCTGTACCATTCGTGGTCAGATGCATGTCCTCCAGAAACGTGTCCGACAGCGCCTGGGAGAGATTGGCGCGGTCGAGTTCCATGGCCGTGAACATGAATGCGCACCACACCATGATCCTCCAGTCGATCTTTCGGATGACGGCATTCTCTTCTCCCCATGTCCAGCGCGCCGAAGGGTCGAAGCGATGCAAGTTCTCCCTTTTTCACGAGAGCTCTGTTAGTGATGATTGCGGCATGGCGCGGTGCAAGCGTTAGGGGTCTTTTGCTCACCAATCTTCCCGTGGCTTGTACTGGATCGCCACATCAGGAACGTCGTACACACTAGGCTTGAGAGAATGTCAGTTTATTCTCTTCATACTGATGGGAGCAGCTTGGAGCAGTCGGCTTTTTTGTTCTCACCTGAGTGGCAATCGCATTCGGCTCGTACTTTTGGTTTCTCTGGAACCAGAACTTCTTCTCTTTTGGGGCTCCCCCAGTGGCAGAAGGGAGGGCTGACCACCACCCGATCCCTTTGCCTCAGTTGTGGCGTACTCGGTTTCCTCAACGTCCGCTACCTGCTTCTCAGCAAGCTGGTCCGGGATAACGGTCGCCATCGCGTTTCGCACGCACTCAATTCGATTTGACAATGATAATCGTTATAGTTCTGGGTCGTCCACGAACTTGCGCTCGCAACTTGGGTTCCAACTCCTAAGCTTGACTGTCTGGGCTGATTTGGCCTACATATCTTCTTCACTCCCAGTCTTCCCTCCCTCATCCCTCCCTCACGCCTTGCATCTCATTGCTTATCGAAAAAGCACGCCATCGGCCAGAACAGGTCTAAATACATTTCCAGTTCCTCTTTGTAGTGCTAATGACCACCTAAAACCCTGTAATTCGGTAACCGCCATCTTAGCCGGCATGATTCCACCGAGGTGTTATGCGGGGTAAGAACCGGAAGGGATGCCTCTTTGCTGTGTGTAACAGTGATATTGTTCGGCTACTGGCTGACTTCTAGTCCAATCTATCTGCCGTAGCCGGCGCGGGAACAGTAAAGGATAATTCAGCCAACCGTGCAGTGCCTCGCCTCTACCCTGTGCGAAAGACTAGAAATAGAATGGTCACTGCGCGGAATCGTAGATTAAACGTCCAATCGCAGCGAGATCCTTATGCAGCGACCTTCCTTATTCATTAGTCACATGGTCATACAAGTTGCTAGATCGCGACTTAGAGAGTTGGGTATTATCAAGAGTGAGTTTTGTGGCGTTCTTGGAGTAATCGCCGACGGGAATGACAACAAATCGGGGGTTTGACATCATCGCCAACAGCTAAGAACTCGTTTGGTTATTCCACAGCACGTTGGTGTTTCGACGATGATGAGAAAGACAATTCTACTGTCGGCCGCCACGGCGGTGGCAGTAGCTCAGATATTGGTCAGCGGCAATGACTATGATAGGTACCATGACCAAGCCCTTCTCCATCAGTTGTCACATATTGGACCCGAAAAGCAGTCGGCCTCCCGCCCCAATATTGTCCTAATCTTGACGGACGACCAGGATCTCCACATGGACTCAATTGATTACATGCCCTATGTCAAGGAACACCTGATCAATCATGGGACGTTTTACAAGAAGCATTTCTGCACGACCGCGCTGTGTTGCCCGTCGAGGGCCACGCTCATGACAGGCAAGGCGGCACACAACACCAATGTGACAAATGTGGTCCCGCCATACGGTAGGTTTTCACAGATCAAGACCACTGAAATGCTCTATTGACGTTGCTTCAACCAGGCGGCTATCCCAAGTTCGTTCGACAGGGGCTGAACGACAAATATCTACCCATTTGGCTGCAAGATGCGGGTTACAACACGTACTACACGGGGAAACTCTTCAATGCCCATTCGGTGGACAACTACCACAGACCATATGCGGCAGGATGGACAGCTTCGGTGAGGCGATAGACCCATGAACCGAAAGAATGATCGTTCTGACTGTTGTTGTCCGTTCAGGACTTCTTACTCGACCCCTTCACCTACTGGTACATGAACAGCACCTACCAGCGCAACACCGACGCCCCAGTAAGCTACGAAGGCCGCCACAGCGTCGAAATCGTCACCGAAAAGGCGTTGGGTCTGCTAGGCGACGCCATCGCCGCCTGCGACCGCGATGGCAATCCCTTCTTCCTCGGCATCGCCCCCGTCGCCCCGCACGCCAATATCTGGTCCCCCAACTTCGCGCACGGCGGCCACAGTGACATCCGCGACGTCGAGTTCACGCCGCCCGTGCCCATGGAAAGACACAAGGACCTCTTCGCCGGCGTCACGGTGCCCAGGACGCCCAATTTCAACCCGGAAAGGCAATCGTCGGGCGCGAGCTGGATCCGGTCACTGCCGCGGCAGACGCCCGAGAACGTGGAGTACAACGACCACTTCTATCGACAGCGTCTCCGGGCCTTGCAGGGCGTGGATGAGCTGGTCGATGCGGTTGTCAAGAAATTGGAGAAGAATGGGCTGCTGGATAGTACGTACATCTTCTACACGACTGACAATGGCTACCACATCGGGCAGCACCGTCTGCAGCCCGCGAAGCAGTGTAGGTGAGTAGTCCCAAATTCATCCTCAACCACACTTCTGTTCATGTCGCATATTGTTATTTACCTAGCAGGGCCGTGTGTGAGTGATCCGCTGACACACGACACAGCTTCGAAGAAGACATAAACATCCCCTTGATCGTACGCGGCCCCGGCGTCACCGCGGGCGCCGTGGAGACGAACCTAGTAACGACGCACACAGACATCGCCCCGACCTTCCTCTCTATAGCTGGCGCACCACTGCGATCCGACTTCGATGGTCTCGCCATACCCCTATCTGCTGAGGCCAAGGTGGAGACAGAGAAGGATCGGCACGAGCACGTCGCCGTCGAGCACTGGGGTTTCGCATCCAATGAAGGCCGCCTCTTCGACGGGTACAAACGCCTCTACCTCAACAACACGTACAAGGCCCTGCGCGTCGCCGGGGATAAGTACAACTTGCACTATCAGGTGTGGTGCAGCAACGAGCGCGAGCTGTACGATCTCAATGTGAGTGAGCCCTCCATTGCGGTTGCCCAATATATTTCCTCGTGGCGGTGAGACGAATCGAGTGAAACTGTAAGATGTTGAGCTGACCATGGCCTGTTCGTAGACGGACCCAGGCCAAATGATAAACCTACTGGACCCAGACGAAGAAAAGAACAGGAAAACTGCCCCAAGCGCCAAAATCATGGACGGCGTACCGCTCAGAAAAATGACCTCTCGCCTGGACTCGCTGCTATTCGTACTGAAATCGTGCCGGGCCGAGACATGCATACGGCCCTGGGAAGCGTTGCACCCAGACGGCGACGTCCGGAATCTTGCTGACGCCCTGTCGTCGCGCTGGGACCGCTTCTACGAGGCGCGGGAGCGCAGCATTCGTTTCGATCGGTGCGAAACGGGCTTTATCTTGGATGCCGAGGGGCCCCAGTTCGGCGATGGGGACGAAGAGGTCGAAGAGGCGTTGAGGAACCAAGCGGCTTGGCATGAGTGGACTTGAGCACATCTCATACGATGGCCGTAACTACTTGAAGGGCGGTTTTGCGGTTTTTGAAATATGGGGGTGATAGCCACTGGTTGCCATGGAGGTGGAAAAGCAATGATTAAAAAGAGGAGCTCGGATCTGAACTCGAAAAAGTGACCGCAGAGGGAGTTGAACCCTCTTGCCTTTAAGTATGATCTAACAATACTGTAATGATACTACCGCTAGGCTACACCGGCCCGGTCAATGAAGGCATGGGTAATCTAGATCTATGAACGCCTTTGGGGGAGCATGTGCTGCTGATCCTTTGGTGACCCTGGGAAGTATGGATAAAGTCAAATCCCCCTTTGGACCCGAAGAAGCGGGACGCTACGAAGTGGCAGAGAATCGCCTCAATTGCAATGGGTGGAAGACCTCTGCGATGAGCTCGGCGTGTCAAAAGACGGCTCATCAGAGTCACTAGCATCTTCCGCATCATCCTTGCGAGGCAGATACTCGCCCCTTGTCACACGCTCACACAACGCCTTCAGCACCTCGGCCCCCTTCCGAAAGTCCGCCTCATCGACGTAGATCATGCCGCTCAGTCGCCACAGCCACTTGCCATAGTAGGGAAACGTCTGGAAGTAGATACCGCTCTCCTCGACGCCCCGGGCTTTGATCCAGTCGGCGACCATATGACCATGCTCGCGGGGGATCGACGCAATCGAGCTTGAGGCTCCGTCGTCGCTGTTGTCAACAACCCCACCCTTCATCACGAGCGGCAGACGTATATTGGCGAAGTTGCATTGTAGCATGGACGACCCGGAACAGTCCATGACCTCGGTGCCAAAGACCTCGGCCGCGATGGCGCCGCCGCGCTGGGCGATGTGGTGGGTGTAGGTGCGGATCGTCTCTTCGCCGCCGCATACTTCTTCACGGAACTTCAGGGCAGCTGGTTGTAGTAGAGGAATGATATTAGAGGGCTATCACACAACGAAAGCATGTTCGGCCACTCCCGTCTTACGAAAGCAACGCGATAGGCTGGTAGGGAATTCTTACATACCTTCAACACAAAGCCAATTAGTCGTATCCGCCGTCCCCGTAAAACTGAACATCTCCACGAAATCCTCACCCGGATCCGCATTCACCACGTCCCCCAGGGGCCTGCGAGGCTTAAACCCATGGCTCGTAGGTAGTGTCGTGCGAATCAAGTGCTGGTGCTCCTTCCGAACCACGAACGCGGCACACCCGCGTGGCACGAAGAGCCACTTGTGCAAGTTCGTAACGAAGAAGTCCGGGCGCAACTTGCCCAGGTCGAGGTCGATATGCCCGATCCCGTGAGCGCCATCGACCAGCACCAGCGCCCCCTCAGCCTGCAGCGCAGGCACGAGGCGCTCGAAGGGGACGCGCGCCCCGGGGCCGCTGATGATGGTGTCGCAGATGGCGAGGCGCACCCGTTTGCCAGCCGTGGCATTCACCTCGCGCGCCGCGTCCACCATGACGCACACCAGGTCGTCGTCCGCGATGGGCAGCGGCACGTGCACCACCCGAATCTCGAGCCCGGGCGTCGTCTCGCGGAGGTACTCGAGCCCGTTGGCGACGGACCCATAAACGACCTCGTAACACAAAATGACATCACCGGGCTGCCAGACGAGGTTCTTGAGCACCGTGTCGATGCCCGTGGTGGCGTTGGGGACAAAGACCAGCTCGTCGAGGGGGCAGCGAAGCATCCGCGCTGCCAGCTGCCGGGGTCGCGCGAGCCGCCGCGAGAACTCGATAGCGATGAAGGGGTCCGGCGCGGCCTCGACCTCGGCGCGCAGGGCCAGGTGCGCCGCTCGCACCGAGACTGGATGTGTGCCGTAGGAGCCGTGGTTCAGCGGCGTGTAGGACGGGGCGAAGGCGAAGTGGGCATGCCGCATTGGGGCGCCAAAAGGGACTTGCGGAGGGGCCATGGCTGGTTGGCTAAATTGGGTAAGTGATTCGATAAGAAGTTGAGGCTGCGGTGTTTCGTTTCGTTTGGCCTCCTTATCCCGGCGTCGATCTTCTAGACTGGGTTTCTGAGCTGAACCCCGGGGTGCGGGGAGGGCGCAAGTTATTGATGGAGCGGTGTCTGGAGTGATGTTGCTGCTCTTACGAGAACGACCTCCGGACAATGGGGAGTCAGACATGGCATATATAGCTGACGTCAACATCATGATCCATGATTTCTCAACGGCATAGGTTTCCGAGCTTCTTATTCAGAAGCTGTTATTTAGAGTAGACAGATTGGTTTATATGGTTTAGCGGGGTAACCTAACACCTGCCTATCTGGTCGCCATGCCAAAGACAATGGAAGTCGTTTGAGGCGTCCACTAAAGATATGCTAGGTAAGTATGTACTTGCTGCAGCTCATATCTGCAGACCTGGAATCTCATTGCAGATTACGTATTACAAAGTCGGGCTTCAGCCGAGAGGCACGCCAATACGCGTTGCAGTAGAGTGGTATAGCGTGAGAATTTTACTGGCCTCTGAATCGCTACAGCATGAACTATCTCGAAGAATAGGATTTTCGGTACCAAAAGTAGGCACACGAAGAAAAATTGTAGGGGCTGGTATTACGACCAAGGGGCAATAACCATCAAGCCCCAAGCAAAAGTCCACCAACCGGCATCCCTAATAAGACCTATCTGAACGCCAGAACCAATGCCAACCCTGTTGTGTCTGCGCATATACTTGTTGCTTGTATTTGCGTGTGCTTTCATCATTCCATCTGCTCAAGCAAATCACACCGTCCCACTGATGCTCAGCTCCCTGATCTCTTGCAGAACCTGTTCCACCCGACCGTCCAGGTGTCCCTGCGCGTACTGATCTCGGGTGTCTGCGTCCAGGTACTGCTGGACCTGGGCCATCCGACTGTACGCCTCAGCGCAGAAGCGGAGCTGGATCTTGACGAGGGCTTCGAAACTGGGGTCGAGGTAGGGCACACGGAGGTCGATCAGCTGGGGCAGCTCGCTGCTCAATTGCTCGTTGAGCTGCTCGTATGCGGCCCTTGCGATGTCCATCTCCTTTTCGGTGCGGGGCAGTTTCGTGACATCCTTGTCGGGCTTCTCGGCCAACTTCTTGACCCGGGCCCGGAGAGCGTCGTAGTCGAGCAGTTTGTGGCCGCGCTTCTTGATGCCTATATTCTATTATTCAGTACGGAGAAAAATGAATAGCAGGGAGGGTACTTGGTGATGCGGGCATTGCTTACACTCATTCACATCGGGGAAGTATGCGCAAAACCGGTTGATGGGTTCTAGCACTGTGGTTCGGTAGGGGCCATCCATGGCTTTGATCGTCTCTGAGTCCAAGTCCTCGACTGCTTGTTTGTAGCTTCTGCTCACGCCGTCCTTGGCCCCGGAGTCGCCGTAGAAGGCGTCGATCGTCTCGGCTATGCGCATCTGGGAGGCCGTCATGGCGCGGAGGGAGTCGAGGTAGCCCTTGGCCTCCTTTTGTAGTCGCAGCGACGCGGCCTCCATCGTGCGGAACCGTCGTTCTTCTACCTCGTAATCGCGGTCGTTGGTCTTCTCGACGTGGCCCGTCTTCATCATGACCTGCGTCGTCGCGCGGTTGACATTCTTCTTGAAGCCTGGTAGGTTTGCTCGTCAGGATTTGGCTCTCATGGACGGGCCAATTTTTGGGGCAGACTCACCTGCCCACGACATGTTTGCGACGTTGTTTCTGTGTCTTGCTCTAAGTGTTCTATGTTTTGCTTGTCTGCCTAAAATGACTTGGTCGTGACTTTTTGAACCGACTTTGTCAACAGACTACGGTCGGAAGAAAAAGCAAAGCGGGTGGTGAAATGCGACGTCGCGTATATCTATCGAAGTTGGCGGTCGTAAAGTGAAGTCGTCGTTTACGTGAGAGTGAATGTGTGTGTAGGTTGGTGAATGGTTGGGCTTGATTTGGATATTCAGGAAGCCGTCAATCAACCAGGCAAGCAAGTGGGCTGTGATCGATCTCTCAGCTTCCCAGTCAACCCGCTCGAGCAGTGACGAAATTGGTTGTGGCTGAGTACGCCGCTAACTTGCGCTAACGTCACCCGCTGTGAATCCCCCAGCGGTTCTGCCCAGCGCTTGTCGGTGCCCGTCAGCGCTGGTGTGCAGGCATTGCGGGCTCCAGTGCGGGCGCTCACAGCCACTCAAAGCCACTATCTCAGCCCAATCCCAAGGAACGGCCTGTGGCTGCCAGCGCTAATGGGCCCTGCTCGGATCATCCCGAAGCTGCAGATCGATGTTCATCCAAATCTTGGGGAAAAAGTTGAAACGAAACGTCAGTTTTTTTCTGGTCTTGACAAAACCCCAGCCGTCTCAGCGTCGACATTGGTGGATGCGACCACAATATTGGTGCAGTCACTCCTTTTCGCCAGCACTTTCGCCATTGCGATCCTTCCAATGTTCAGTCCTCGGTTCCTCGTCATAAGTCTGGGCAACACGGGTCCCTACTACGACACCCTGCACTCCGCCGGCCACTTCGCCCTTGCCGCCGCGCAAAAAGTCCTCGGTGCGCCCCAGCAACCCCGGTTCGGTGCTGAACGCTATGGCGCCAAGTCATGCCAGGCCTCGCCCGGCACGCCGTACACGATGCTGCAGAGTCCGACCCTGATGAACATCTCGGGCCCCTGGTTCCTCGCCGCCTATCGCGACACCCTCAGCCGGTACAACCTACAGCCCGAAGAGCTTGGCGTGGTACTTGTGCACGACGATCTCGAGGAGGACTTTGGCAACGTCAGGATACGCAAGTGGGCGGCGAGCCATCGGGGCCACAACGGCATTAAGAGCGTCAATGCCAGCATGAAGAATCAACAGTTCAAGGGCGCAAGATGGTCGCGCATTTCCATCGGCATCGATCGTCCCACCAGCCGAGAGCAGTCTTCCGTCTCCGACTACGTTCTGAAGAAGATGACCCGCTACCAGAAAGATATTATGGACACCAAAGTTGGGTTCAGTGTTGTCGAACGCCTACGGGACTTGCACGAAGCCTGGGTAGATGATCTCGAACGGGCCGCGCCCAAGGGTTGATCTGCCCAATGAAGCATCAAGTCAGACCTGACTGCCGGCAGAATTACATGTGATGTCGTAACGTTGCTGTTGTTCGAATGTAAATGTCTCAAATCCCTGGATCAGGCCAATCGAAAACGTCATCAACGCCAACATGAGGAGTGCACGATCACTCTTCATCTCCCTGAGAGTGCTTGCTTCTCCGGAGGATCGATGCTTTCAAAGGTGAAACCCGGAACTGGAGAGACATGGAAAACCTTGCTTGATTCTAGGATGGTTCTTGTTCACAGCCAACATGGCTGCTTGACTTCATGACCCTACCTATGCCGGCAATGGAAGATCCACACGTTACTCACGAGTTTACCCCCGCCAAAAGTAGGGAAACCCTCGGGAGTCCAGAAGAGACAGTATGTCCTGCACAGGCATTATCGTAGGTAACATTGCAAACTACCGAGTTTGAGTACCGCATGCGGCCACGTATGACCAGATTGGGACCAGCTTGACATTGGCTCACTGGCTAATATCCCGATTAGGCCGGTTTACTTAACGACGTTGTGTTGCTATATGTTACTTTTGTTGTTGGGCAACCCCGCGATATCAAACATGAAGTTATAAACCAGCTAAAGTTCCATATTGCCAATTCCGTACAACCCAGGTGGTCGAAGAAGGACGCAAACCCCATGTAGCAAACGTCGTCTTGCTCGGGTTGGAACCCGTTCTCGGCTTCCCGTGTCCTTTGTTCGTCTCCTGTTCGTTATGTTTGACAGCCATATTCTCGGCCCGGGGCTCGCACCCGACTGGGATATCGCTGTTTCTTTGTTGTTGTCGCCATCATTGGGGGCTATACTAACTGTTCAAGTCATACTTTACTTTGCAACAACGAGAAAACCCTGGGATCGTCAAAGGACATCACGAATGTGCCAAGATGTTGGAAGCTGTTTGTCTAAGCAGGCCATGATGACATGTCAGTTAAGCCATTCTGGCTGGATGATGAGAGGATTGGTATAAAGGGGGGAGAGTCATTCAGGTTGATCCAGATGATAATACATCGACTCTTGCTTCATCACACTTCCAGTTAGTTACAAAGCAACAAAATACAGATACGCCTGATAATCGTGTCCCACTGCCTAAAAAGATGCTCGCATAGTACCTCATGTTCCAGGGTTCATCACCTTCCCTCATCCTCCAAGACCCCCTACTCCTGGCCCACAGCCACGGCCGGGACCTCTTGGGCCGCCTAGGCCGCCTGAGCCCACGCCGCCGCCATCCCCCGCGAGATAAAGACCGACCGCCTCTGCTGGCCAGAGATAAGAATGTGTGAAATCTGGTTTTGCCCCGATGATGGAAATCACGCAAATGTAAGTTTTCATTTTTTATCTTCTTCTGCTTCCGACAACAACTCTTCTGCTCATCAGATCAGGTTCTTCGAATTCCTGGAAGTAATGAAATTACAAGAGACATCCTACTGATAAAGACCTTTACTCTGCATGTATAGTTAAGAGGTAGATGAATAGGGGACTTTCTTCCCACCGATCGTTCTCTTCCGTGCTGGTAAATTCTTATGGTATTAGCTGAGGGAAAGACTTCTTGGCCACGAGTCTGTCCTTGTAGCTCCCCACTGCGATTTGGCATGGATGATTTGAAAACGCACAATTTCCTTTAAGCTATGGGGTTCTCACCAATGTATCCAGTCATACTTGGATACGCACAGTCATTCGTTAGCCCTCAGATGCTGCTGCTATAAATATACTACTTGGTCAGGCCCGGGCCTGCTATCACGTTTCAGCGAATGCATTATTCAGTGACAGAATGATATGAGTTGCCTGATTCCCATCCAAATGCGTAGACTTCTTCACCTTCTTGCGGTAACAGTTATCAAGCTATTGTTGGGAGAGATGTCATATTTCACATGTCAAAGGCGTACACTCCTGAGTAGCTCACGGCAACTAACCCACCCCTAGGTAATGGTCGATATAAAATACAATAACAACAATAACAACAACAGAATCTACTTACGACAAGGGTATGTTTGTGGATGTGTGGCTTATGACTATGGTGGGCTAACCTTCAAGTTTGTCAACTCGCTGAAGTTTCATGATCTTGTGCTGCTTTGTTTGGCCAACCGGTAATATGTGAGTATTTCTAACAGGGTCCTAAATGTGACCGTGGAACCGTTGTAGTAGTAGTCGTAAGTGTCATAAAGTATACCAGAAAGTTTGGAGCTGCGATGCCAATAGTCGGTTGCGTGTCGTTCGGCTAGATTCCCACTGGCTTGTCAACGGCGTTGTGGGCAATCGTTCACTCCCATGACGAAGAATGGGAAGAATGGGCAATTACTGGACTGATCAACTGTCATCCTAGTCGGGGCCAGTCAACCTTCAGGACATCTGCAATCAGCATAGCCATTTATATGGCCCATACTTCCAGCTTCTGGACGAACATATCAGCATTCGACACCTCTCCAAGCATCTGTCAACCGGATACATCAAATTCAAATTTTGGCCCTTAAACACAACCAACTACACTTCTATTTTCACTAGAATTAACCTTACCCAGCCAACCATGCTACTATCCCTCAACACAGAGCTATCTCCGCTCTCCGACAGACTCCCTGTCATAGTTGGATTCCCGGAGGAGTCACACGCTAAGAACTATGTCGACTACATCAGGAAGCTGTCCATCACCAAGGCGACAGGATTTCGCGTTGCCAGGGGCAAGGGCAGCCGCCATGTCGAGCTGCACCTGCCGAAGCAGATAGGCAGCATCACGAGAAGCGCCGAGGTCCCGGGGGGCTTCTACTTCACCATCGACGACAAGCTAATAGCTCACGAGTGGGTCGAGGACATGCTGATCTGGGAATTCGCCGAGGGCAGTGAGAACGAGGTGTTTGTGAGCAAGACGGTCGACGAGGACTATCTGATGTACGAACCCGATAATAACTAGGTCATAATTAGTCGCGCTCCTACGACGTCTCCGCGGCAACGCCACCAGAGTCCTCCGAAGCAAAGATGGAACAGTCTCCGAGCCCCTTCTCCTGGCCCTTAACTGCAGACGGGACCTCTCTTGCCTTCTCCTACGAGGAACCATAGTTTCTGGCTGATGATTTCCACCTGGTATCTAGCTAAGACCCAAGATAGGCTGCAATCACAACAAGGATACTATTGTTCGCTTGATTTGACTGTGTCACATGCCAGTATTGAATTGAACAGAAATAGTAACATGAACTTAGTTTTTATAAACATGCGTTTTCAGCAGTAAATAATGTAAACGGCCCCCTTGCACACCCAAACTTGCGCAAACTTGGCGTTCATCCCACTCCCGTCTGAATTATGCAGCAAGGCCGCCGTCAACCATCAAGACCTGTCCGGTGATGTAAGACGCCTTTGACGAAGCCAGAAACGCAACCGCCTCAGCAACCTCAGCCGCGGTACCCCAGCGCTTCAGCGGCGTAACATCAGTGGCACCCTCGAGCAGCGCCCGCGTCGGCGTCTCCATCATCGGCAGCACCATGCCGGCATTGATGACGCCAGGCCCCACCGCATTAGCCCGGATCCCATGCGCCGCCTCCTCGACGGCGAGCTGCCGCACCATCATAACCACCGCCGCCTTGGGCGTCGCCGACAGCGCATCACACGGCACCGTCCGACTCGTCGCACTCGTAACCAGCGCCACAAACGAACCCCCGCCACCCGCACGCAACAGCGGCGCGCCGACCTGCGCAATGTTGAAGAACCCAATGACATCCGTCTCGATGACGCCGCGGAAGTCGTCCTCCTTGAACTGCGACAACAGGTCCGTCCCGAACACGAGCCCGCCCGCCGAAACGACCGTGTGCACGCGCTGATACGTGTCGACGGCGTGCTGGAACACGGCCTCGACCGCCGCGCGGTCCGTCACGTCGCAGGCCACCGCGATCGCCTGGCGTCCGAGCTTCTGCACCTCTGCCACCAGGGACTCGGCCTCAGCGCGGCGCGACCGGTAGGCTACGACGACGTTGGCGCCGCGTTCGGCAATCAGGCCGGCGCTGGCGCGGCCGAGACCTCCTGAGCCGCCGAAGACGACGGCGCAGCCTTCGGGGAAATCGGGTTGGGTGACGCCGAAAGTCATGGTGTAGTTGTTTGCGTTGTTGTGCGTATTTCTTTTCTTTCGACACGCGGTGAGGTTGGATTGCTACTGTTGAGTTGATGGAGGAACCGTGGAGGTGTGGGTAGCGATTGCCTTGAGGGATGGAAGTGTCTTCGTCCTGCCCTGTATAAATAAGAGAGACAGTGCAGATATTCGCAGCTCCGAAGTCGTTCTTGTCTGCTTTACCAGGAAAATATCCTGGTGAAGCGAGACCAGTAACATTCTTCAGGCGCACACGAGGAACACTCCCACGTTAAATAGAGGGAGATCATTCGACTAGTCACTTACTCAGCACCCCTCGTTACACCAAGTCTTCCCCACATGTCCAGATATCATCACGAGCGGCGATTCGCCGTTCAAATGCCCAGGTACCGCAGTCCGTCCCACTCGCTTGGTCAATTTCCATGTACTGGAGGTATAAGAGGCCTATCCGTTGTACTGTTGAAAGTTATTCGCTTGGTATCAGGCAAAAGCTTCGACCCCCTTGCAAGGTACCGAATAGTGGATGCATCTAGTTGAACCCCAACTTCAACATCCGGCGCGGCTCTCGTTACCGCCCGGATTGGTCGGCAGAGCGGGCCTGTCACGCCAGGGCCGAGAACCGTTGGTCGACCGTCCTCTGATCCACACATGGTTCGATAGGTATGGGCGCTAAATACGGGCTGGGGTATGGGGCACAGTTGGTTAGCCTGGTCTGCCGGGCCGGGGATCGGACCTCACGACAGGCTAAAGATATGTGTCGCAATTCGGGTGAACGTAGACCACGAGAGCGAGAGCAGTTATAGGAGGTTGATCTGATGCCCGACTAAGAAGAGATGTCAGTTATGGATGTGGACTCAAGCTGATTCCCCAAACCAGGGACTAGAAAACTCTGTAAAATGGGTTCCCATATAAGTTCCTCCGCGGCGCAACTGCGAGGGGGGGCACTGTATCAAGTATCCCTGAAGAAAACGAAGAAGAGTGAGGGGGTGCATTGGGGCGAGGTTCACAGCGCTGACATGTCAGACTTTAGCACCACGCTTTTTGCCTATAACTTCTGTTCGATAAACATGTTGTAATGACCGGGAATTATAGGCATGCTTGGTGCTCTGTCGCGCAGCCCGATTGGTGGCGGCACGATTGGCCATACCCTTTGTGACTATAGTAGTCGTCTATGTAATACAGCTATATATCTCTTGATTCGACGTCAGTATTGACGCAGTGAGAGACAGTACGAGTACGGCTTGACATTGGATTAGAAAGGGTCATCGCCGGCCCACTAAGCTTCGTTTTCCACAAAGAACGAAGATACCAAGCCATTTCAGGGCCGTCTGCTGTCTGGTCGAAACCTGCCGAGGGTATAGCCCCATCATACTTCGCCGTCTGCACGCAAATGAGCGTGTCCAGGCAGCCCACCCCCCAGGTCGATTCGTCCCACATGACCTTGTCCGCGTCCACCACCCAGAAATCCAAAGAGGAAAGGCGGCCCGGGAGGCCGGCGTAGTCCACCACCGCCAACGTCCGACCCCGCGTCGTCGTCCTTCATCAGAGGTTCGTTCCAGGCGACTCCCAGATCTCGCGTTCGCTCCACCCCACCAGCTCATCGAAGCTTTCCTTCGGCTCACTACCAACGCCGCTTAGCTTGGATTCCATCCGCGCCACTCGACTGTTCACGATGTAGTCCTGTGCGGTAATGACGTCCACCAATCCCAGACCACTGCCGAAGCTCTCCAGCTCGTCAAATACTTCCGCTATGACTTGGTAGGACCTTTGGTGTTCGGCATCGTAGTCAGCATTGTCGTCACATTCTATCTCATCCAGCTCGTTCAAGAATCTTCTGCTGACGAATGCCCCTCCATCCTTGCCACAGAAAGTGTGCCGTAGAGGCCATTCAGGGCCGCGGTGAAGAATCTGGACGAACTCTACACGAGAGCACTTCGGGCTGAAAAAGCGAAGGCGTCGTATAAAAAGAAAGGTTGAAGTTGTCAGGTTTCCATGTCCCATATACATTTCTCCCTCGTCCTCCCCTATAGGAGGGGGGTGTGTTTTAACCGCCTCAACTAGAAAGTTTCTACTAGCCACGAATCGAACACGGCATATCTGACATCTTTGCTGAGGAATCTACAGCGTCCCCATCTTGGTCATGCAACTCCTCCATTGCTGTCGCACATATCTTGCTCCCCGTCAAGTGGCTGGTAGTGTCCGGGTTCCAGCGGTGTGGGCTGCGAGCCGCCTGGCGTTGCTACAAAGCCATTTCCTTTCGCTGCATCTGCGCCTTCAAACTCACTGGCGACACCAACCAGCCCGTTACCGGCCATCTGGGGGCAAGTCTAGCTCAATTGCATGTAGAGCTCAAAACAGCAACAAATTTATGGTTATCCTTGAGTGGACAGGGGACGTCCGACGTCCCCTGCATGCCAGAATGCGCTGGCCAAGCCAGATACTGCTTTGAATAACGATTTAGCCACTCAATCCCGAAACCTCAAGAAAAGTTCCGACCTCAAGCTCATCGATGCGCAATGAAGGGTCCGAATCGACAAGCCAGTCACAATTCGGTCTGGCTAAAGTCTAGATAAAGTAATTTATAAACTTGGACAAGATCTCGTTGACATTAGCTGAGGCCATCGCCATTCGGATACACTATAATAGTTTCTATATAAGCGGTGCAGCCTGTTTATTAAGTAACTCGCTCAGGACTAGAGTGATCTCCCACCTAAACAAGGATCGATCTGTTACGATGGGCCCCTAGGCTGTTCACACCCTAAGGCCGCAGCAAATTACGCCTATAAAACTGGACATTAATTTTCCCATCTTGAATACGGCACAAGACAACACAGGTCTGATGGCAGCCTTATGAAAGACGGCGTATAGATACGACGACTCCACAAGATCTTGTCATGGGCTCCAGCACCATTTCATGTCCATTCGTGAGAACCTTGGACACGCATCGCCGGGAAGCCCAGCGACTCGCCACACGGCGGCCAGCTAGATTGTCTTTATACCGTTCTCTTCTTCTCACGCTCCCTCAATTTATAGTTTCCGTCACTTTTCAATTGTTATCGTGTTCTCTATTCTCGTTACAATGTCAATACCTGAAACACTCATCGTCTTCACCATGACACCAGTCTAAGCTACCGCTCAAGAGCTCGAGCCCGAGCCAGTGGCCATCCCACCGCCATGGTCGTTGACTCCGGAAGCGGAATCGCGATTGTTCCGGGTTCAATCAAATATTATAGCTTCACAAGCTATAGCATTTCCCACTAGCATATTGGGAGTTTATAGACAGCATACAACAAGTCAGCTATGAGCTCCAAAGATCCATTTTGTACCTCTTTATCTAATAATCACATCGCTTGAAACAAAGACTCGAGCAGTTGAAAAGTAGATAACTTTGTGCCATCTGAGTCCCTGACCCCTTACCCGGCAGCATTCGCCACCATAGCTTGTCGAATCTCCTCTCCCATGGCCATCAACGATGGACACTGCGTGATTGTGATGATACTCAGCTCGATGCCCGCCTCGTGGCTGACCCAGCTCTTCAGCTCGATGGCCACCAGCGAGTCCATGCCCAGGCTCTCGAGGGGCTTTTCCAGCGGAATGTCGCCGACCTCCTTGATGGTGAGATTGGCGATGTACTCGGCGAGGGCCATAGTGATCTTGCGGCTTGTCTCTTCGGGTGGCTCATCCTCGCCCGCCGCGGCCACCAGCGCCTTGAGGCTGGGCTTGGACGACCGCCCGCCGCCAGCGGCCCCCTGGCCCGCCTGCGAGATGTTATGGTACAAACCCATGCGAGTTTCACGCTTCCACGCGAAATGGTTCCCGACCGCGGCGAAGGGCTTGGTTGTCACGAGGCCCTGCACGAAATGCGCGGGGAATTCCCAAGTGTTGTCAATCAGGATACCATCCCCACTGCCGTCACCCTCGGCGCTGGCAACGCCGCTGTACGAGCCTCTTGCTGATGAAGAGTTGGTCCTGGCCGTCGGACCGCTAAAGGAGCGCAGTACGGCCAGATGCACAGCGTCCAGAAACTCGGCGAGCTTCGTGGGTCGCGGGCCGGCGCGGGCGAGGTGGTTCAGCAGCTCGGCGTTGCGGGCGACATATCCGGCGTCAGACATGACGCCCATGTCGATAACGGAGGCAGGAAGGCCGAGGCGGTTTCGGTACTGCGCGAAAGCGTCGAGAAAGGAGCCGGCCGCCGCGTAGTTGGCCTGGCCGTAATTGCCGAGAAGGCCGGTGAAGGACGACGTCATGATGAAGAAGTCCAGGTTTAGCCCCGAAGTGGCTTCGTGCAGATTCCAGGTGCCCTGTACTTTAGTCTCGACGGTCGTGGTCCAGTCCTCGGATGTCATGTCGTGTAGACTGACATCCTGTGTTGATAGACGAGAGTGTTAGACAGTTCTCTACAAAGATGCAATCTAGGAGCTCGTTGAAAAACAAGAGAAGCAAGCAAGAAAAGATGAAACGGGAAGGAATGTACCCTGAGAGCCATGGACATTTGAATGATTCCTGCGAGAGGCTGCGACGCTTTGCTTGTTGCTTGCTGGACATCTGCCATATTAGCCACGCTACCCGCCACTAGTTGAACCTGGCAGTCTTGCGACCGTAACTCGTCCAAGAAGTCGTGGGTGTCTGTTCCCTCCCGGGCGGATCGGGAGAGGAATACCAGATTACGCGCGCCATTCTCCACCATCCAGCTGGCCACAACGCGTCCCAGTCCTCCCAAGCCGCCGACTATTAAGTAGCTTCTATCAGGCTTGAACCCGGGGATGGGTCTTGGCGCGACCGACTCCAAATTCGAAGCGTCTTCGGGCATCTGCACGACAATCTTTCCGATGTGTTGCGCGCCCTGCATGGTCCGAAAGGCGTCTTGGATGTTGGCCGCGGGGTGTATACTATCAATGGTCGGGCCCGGAATCTTCCCTGAGCGGATCAGATCGACACAATCTCTCAGGGCTCTTCGGTGTAGGCAGTCTTGTCAGTATATACCAAAGAATAGGGGCCAGAGAGCAGGACAACTCACCTGATGACACGTTCCGGCCGGATTTCAGTCAGGCGCGCGAGGTCGAACCCGACAAATCTCCGGTTCTGCTCAAATGGCTCCATGGTCAGCTTCGCCCGTCGCTGGAAATCCCGCTTGCCAATCTCGACCATGGTGCCGCATTCAGCAAGGCATAGCCATGAGGCCCGCAGCAGTTCGCCCGAAAGCGAGTTGAGCACGACGTCGACGCCGCGGTTGTCGGTAAGGCGCATCAGGTCGTGCAGGAATGAGACGTCGCGGGACTGGAGGATGCGCGCTCGTTCGATGCCGTAGTGCTGGACTAGGTAGTCGGCTTTAGTTTTGCTGCTTACTGTGCAGTAGATCTGTCTCGTGACGAGTTACATGGTTAGACATGGGTCACCTGCGTATATTGTGGTGTTTTAGATGCGTGTAAGCTGTGAGAACTCACCTCGGCGCCGATCATTTGCGCCAGCTGAATCGCCGCCAGCCCCACGCCGCCGCAGGCTGATTGGACAAGGATAGACTGTAGATGCGTCAAATTGAAACAAATTAGTAAATCGAACATAGCACTCTGGGGTGATATCTCATGTGGGGGTATCCATATTTACATACCTGGCCTGGTTGCAGGTTGCTCAGCTCGGTGATGGCCACGTAGGCAGTCGTGTAGACGGCCGGCAGCGCAGCACCCATCTCGAAGCTAATGGTGTCGTCCAGCTTGACGCACAGCATCTCCGGTAGCTTCATGTGCGTCGAGAAACACCCCGACCCAAAGTAGAGGACACGGTCACCGACCACGAAGTCCTGCACCCCGCGGCCTACCTCGGTGACGACACCGCTGCCCTCAAGGCCCATAGGCCTCTCGTTGAGGAGTATGCCGAGGGAGATCAGGAGATCCTGTATTCCATAATCAGTTCGTGCACACCGTCACCAGTCTGATACAGGGTGCTGGAAATTCGTGCAAGTAGGACCTAAAACGTACCTTGAAATTCAGACCAGCCGCTCTGGTTTCTACCAATATCTCGCCTTCTCCCGGAGAGACGATTTCTGCCTCTTCCCAGCACATAGATTGGAGCCTACCAGTCGATGGGACTCGTAGACTCTTTTGGCATACCTTTGTGATGGTATCCTCCTTGCCCCCGTACTGGAAAGCGCCCGAGATGGTATCCCAGTGGAGGCGAGGGATGAGGATCTGCCCTCCCGAAACGGCAAACTCGTATTCGGGGTCGGCGTGCTCGAAATCGACACCTCTGGTGTTGATACGCATCAGGATCTGCGTCACTGCCTTCGTTGCGGCATGCAGGGGCGTCAGTTTGTCCATCTCGACCGTGTAGAGGGGGACGCCCGTGTCGTAGCGGGCGGTGCGCGCAAAACCGAGGATCATGGCGGCCCTGGGGTCTTCGCAATCTACCTGCGAGGCCTGGGTCAACCAGAGAAGCTTTCCAGCTCTCTGCTTCATATAGGAGACCAAAGTCTTGAAAGAATTCTCGTTCATGCCGTGCACAAAGGGTTCCTCGAGATCCACCAAGGAGATGACGTCGCCGGTGGCCGGGAGGTCATCCCCAAACATGCAAACATCGACGGCCGTATCCAGCGCCTCGAGGGCGCACCGCATCTCGGCGACGCAGGGGGACTCGGGCGTGTGACACAGCAGCGATACCTGCGCGGACTTAGTCATCCGGCTTTCTCGGGAGGCCAGGATAGTGACGCCGATTTGATACGGGGCTTCGCAATCTGGCACCAATACCTCGGGTGCCAGAAAACCGGCCGTGACAAGCTCCTTGGCCCAGCGCTCAGGCGAGACGTACGGCTCCGTCGGGCGACCATCTTCTGTACCAAGCCACCAGCCGGGCAAGAATCCCTAGGAACACCGCAGCGTCAGTTCACTGTTTCAAGGGAGTAACTGCGATAAGGTTGGGGCTTACCATGATATAGTTGATGGCCTTGGATTCTAGATAGATGTTAGTTTTGCCCTTCGAAATTTCATTCACCAATTCAACTTACCAGGACATAACTCCCCTAGAAGAATCCTTCCGCCGCCACTGAGCAGCGTGTGTATGTGGCTAAGACTGGCGGACAGGGACGGTGTAGCATGGACCACCTACAGAAAGTTTAATACGTTTGTCAGCAACCCAAAGTGTTCATAGAGGGAGGAAAGGGCAGAAACTCACGTTACTCGCTATGATCAAATCAAAACTTCCCTTTTCGAAACCCTGCTCCAGGGGATCCCTGGTAAGGTCTAGCACACCATAGTCCATCCCGTCATACTGGGAAAACCGTTCCCGAGCAGCTGTAAGGAAACCGGCCGACACGTCCGTGAACATGTAGCTGCCGTAGAGGCGCTCGCTGCCACCGCCGCCACCGCCGCCACCGCGTGACGTGTGGAGCCCCTTGAGAATGGTGGCCGTGGTAGCACCGGTACCAGCGCCAACCTCGAGAATGCGCATACGTGGGTTGGTATTGCCAATTGTCCGGAGCATGGGGGCGATGTTGACCCTGTTATTGATGTCGTACAGCTTGAAGAGCAGGTCATCCTCGTGCAGGATCTCGAGCGGGTGTGCCTTACCCGCGAAGACGTCCTCGGTGTTTGTAAAGAGGCGATACATCCCCGTCGCCACTGCGGCGTACGGCGTGGTCGCGAGCTCGGCCACCAGCGACTCGATCCGCGCCGTGCGCTCCTCCCTCGTTAGGTTCTCGAGGTTGATGCCGGTCGGGACGAGCTGGTTTTCTCCGGCGTGGTAGGAATCGACGAACGTGCGGAGCCAGGCGTACTGGCTGTGGAGGTGCGGGGGCGTAGCGTCTGTCAACTGCATCTGCTCAAGGTTACCTATCGCGCAAAGGATGGCGACCTCCTCGCTCATGTGCACCTCCTTGGCCGCGCTCTTTTCGGGCTGCAGGAAGCTTCCTGGGTCGGCGAGGTCGCTGTGCGGCATCCACTGCAGGGTAGAGATGAGGGGTAGTTCGGAACCTTTAGCGTGGTCGGCGGCGCGGGCGAGGTCGGTGGTCCGCAGGTCCTTGATGAATACGACGGGCAGCCCGTTGTCGGTGCTGCGGGCCACCAACCTCCCCGATGGCTGGGAGCTGGTGGTTTCATTGTATGTTGCGTGCACGCGCAGCTCACTTGTAGTGCTGGGCGCGACCACCATCTCTCCGATAAACACCGGAACCCGCGACTCTGTCAGTTTCCGGTCAACCCCCTGGGCGACGGCAACGGCGAACAGCTGCACGCATTGATCCAGCAGGGCGGGATGCACGGTGTAATCGCCGTCTAGCTTGTCATCTGCCAAGGGTCTCGAGACGGTGGCCATAGCTTCGCGAGTATTGGTAGCGGCCGAGACGGAACTCATGCCCTGGAACATGCCGGTATGGTTGATGTCGTTTTGAGCCATGGCACGATACCATCTGTCGGCATCCACTTTCCGGGGAAAGCTGGTCGAGCTGATGGTTACGGGGTCCAGCTCGAGGCCCAGAGTGCTCGACTCATCCATGCAAGCTCGAGCTTCTCCCGTGACATTGTGGCTCCAGCGGGCTCCGTCGAACGAGTGAATATTGAATGAGTACCATGGCGACTTCTCTTGGGCGTCGATCATGAGGGGCTTGAGGCTCGTCAGGACCTCGACCTGCTTATCGAACTCGAGTATACGCGCGGCCAGAATCTGTACGTTGCGTAAGCTGTACGTGTCATGGCCCTCGAGCTGCTTGAGCGCCGCGCCGACCATGGAGACGAAGCCCGTACCCGGCATGATGACGTGACCGTCCACTTCGTGTCCGGCGAGCCACGGTAGGTCGTTGAGCAGCAAGATGCTCCTCCAGCAGGGCTCGCTGGGCAACCCGTCCAGCACCCGCACACCGATCAACTCGTGTGGGGCGTGTTCGCGGAACCGCCAGTCTCTGACAATGCGCGGCTCGAACCAATGGCACGTCTCCTGTTGCCAGCTGTAGCGCGGGATCTCCCGGACAAACTCGCCAGGGGGGCATATGACTGAGTAATCCAGCGGCGCATTGTGTTGGAACAGCTTTCCTGCGGTGCTCAAGAGACTGGTGGGGCGCCCCTTGGCTCTCACCAGCGTGCTAATATACAATACCGATTCGGTACGATCGAGGTCGCGCAAAATCTGACCAATGGGTCCAGCTAGCGCTGGGTGTGGGCCGATCTCGACCAACACCGTGTTTTCGTTCGCCTTTTCTAGGCATTCACGGAGTGCCGTGTTGAAGTGTACCGGGCTCTCCATGTTCTGGCGCCAGTATGCAGCCTCGAGCGTTTGCTCTCCAGATACACGCTTTCCAGTCACGGTGGAGTAGAATGGAATGGGAGGGTCGACGCTGGAAACCAAAGGTTGGAGTTGGGTCTCATAATCCGGTCCGCACTCTCCCATGTGGGCTGATGGTCTCACATGCGTCAGTGGAATGTGGCCTTCAACTGACAGGGATGTAGGGGGGGATGCGACTTACGAGAATGGTACGCCTTCTCAACACGTAGTGCTCGCACGAGAACATCGGGGTGTTTCTTCTGCATTGCGTCCATGACCTGCTTGACACCCTCGGCATCCCCGGAGAGGGTGACGTTGAGGTGGCTATTCTCACAAGCGATGACGACTCCTGGGATAAGGTATGGCTCGACGGCAGCGCGTGCGAGTCCGACGGCTGCCATGGACCCTGGCTTAGTAAGAGTCATGTTGCTCTTACCACGGAGCACGGCTGCGGCCAAAGCACCTTTGGCGTCGATGGCGCCGCTGGCATACGCAGCTGCCATCTCGCCCGAAGAGTGCCCCAGCACGGCATTAGGCTTGAGACCCCAAGAGGTGAGGACGTCTACCAAGGCGATCTGGACGGCGACGGAGAGCGGATGCCCGAATTCCGCCCCATGAACACGGCTTGTTTCGTTGGATTTCCGAAGCTCGCCTGCATTCACTGTCAGTCTTTTTGTAGCATCGATGCATTATGGATTGGCGGGGTAGATTGTAAGGTACCTTCAATCGTCCAGTTCGGCGGCTCTGGGAGAGTCGATAAAAGCTCATCCAATCTGCAGATTGCTGCTCGGAACGTAGTGTTGTGCTCGAGTAGATCTACACCCATGCCAGGCCACTGAGCCCCTTGTCCGGTAAACACCCACACGACATGCGGGGCCACCTCAGAAGCGAGGTGCGTGCTTGAGATCTCGACTGTGGAGGCGTTGTCGGTCACTGCGAAGGCCCTGTAGGGTTTTTGTTCACGCCGGCTTGACAAAGTGTACGCCAAGTCGGAGAGGCTGGGCACATTCTCACTCTGGCTTCCCCAGGTGTCCTTGCAGATGTTGAAGTGGGATTCGACGGCGGCGGAGCTGAAGGCGGAGAAGAGAAGCAGCGATGGCTTAGTCGAGCATTGTGTTGGTGGCGCCTCGTTGGAAGTGGCATCATTGCCATTAACATGCTCTATCGAGCCATTTGATGTTGCATGAGTGTCGCCAGGATGTACGAACCCAACGTTGTTGGCGGGTGGGCTGTCAACATTGACGTGTTCCTTTGAGAAGTCGAGTGCATCGCTGGAGAGGTCACGTGGAACGCTTTTGTTGACGCCGTCGGTGAGAGCGCCGTTGGGGGTACCGTCGGAAGCACCGTCGGAAGCACCGTCGGAAGTGCCGTTAGAGGTGCCGTTGGAAGTGCCGTCAAATGTAATGAATTTGGTCTTCTTTACCTTGGTGGCAATGCCATGCTCGCTGGGAGCTTCGAGAATCACCTAATAGTGTAAGCCGATTGGGCTTCCACTTTACAAGCATCCCTGGTTTCCACATCGACTTACATGGGCGTTCACGCCACCGACTCCGAATGAGTTGACGCTGATCCGACGAGCTCGACCCTGCGGCCATTCTTCCGTTTCGATAGGCACGCGAAGCTTGTGTTGGTCAAAAGCAACTAAACCAGAGTGTTAGTGAACAGATTGACGTTCGTTTTACAGTTTACACTTGCTGTTTGGATTTGGTTTGTCGAATAGTATATTGGGGGGTATCTGGTTATACTCCAGTGCCAAGACAGCTTTGATCACACTGGTGATGCCCGAGGCGCCTTCACCGTGTCCCACATTCGGTTTCACCTGAACAGGTACATAGACTAGTTAGCTGATGCCTTCTGAGGTTGGGCTCTAGGGGTGGGGGAACTAGAAAAAGGACTTACACCGGTGATAATCACGCCTTTATCTCCGAAGCAACTGGCGACAGCTGCTGTCTCGATTGGATCACCCACAGCGGTACCCGTCCCATGGCATTCCACCATTGCCGTCTCTGAGATGTCCGAAATCCCAGCTAGCCCGTAAGCCTGACGAATAAGGGCCGCCTGGGCATCCCTATCCGGTACGGGCATGGCGCGCCCACGGTCGCGGCCGTTGCTATTGACGGCCGTGCTACGGATCACAGCGCGGATATGGTTGCCGTCGAGGACCGCGTCCTTGAGCCGCTTGATGTAGATCATATTAATCGCCTCGCCACGGGCGTACCCATCGGCATCCGCGTCAAAGGTCTTGCAGGTACCCGTGGGCGAGAGCAAGCCCTGGTCCTGCAGCCCCTGCCAGGCCGTAGGGGAAAACATGAGACTTGCGCCGCCCACCAGGGCACCATCACACTCGAAGTTTCGGATGGATTGACATGCCAGGTCGAGGCCCACGAGGGATGAGGAGCAGGCAGTCTTAACCGCAACACTGGGAAGAGAGTATTCGGTCAGTGGCTTCACCAAATGAATACACAGGCTTGGAATTATCATAAAAGGGGGCTGCCGTTTTCAAACTCACCTTGGACCGCGAAGATTGAAGTGATAAGACAGCCGGTTGGCCATGATATAGTCGCCTTGGCCGGTGCCGCGGAAGTTACCTCGATGCTGCGTCTCCTTGGCATTGAGATCATTCCAGTCCTCGCTGTTGGTACCGATGAAGCAGCCGAGGTTGCTGCCTCGCCACGACGTCACTCCGGCGTCCTCCATGCACTCGTACGCGACCTGCAGCAGCTGGCGCTGGTTAGGATCTAGGCGTTCGAGCTCCTTCTTGTTGAGGGGGAAGGCGGCGACGTCGTAATCCTGGATCTCGATGTCTTGGAGGTAGTATGCCTGTTTCTGGTGCAGCGTGCCGGGCATACCGGAAGGGTGGTGAAACCCGGCTATGTTGAAACGGTCTTTAGGCGTGTCGCACAGCCCACTGCGCTTCTCGACCATGAGCTGCCAGAAGTCCTCCGAGGTTCTCACACGACCCGGGAGACGCATGGCCATGCCGATAATGGCGATAGGCTCAGCGACAGAGACGGGGCTGCCGTGCTCGCCCGAGTCCGCCGTCGGGGTCACAAGGCTTCCCTGAGGGAATTCTAACGAGATAGAGCCCATGATGCTGAACTAGTGCTTGTCTAAATACAGAAAGATTTGATATTGTAAGATTTTAGCTGATGATTGGTGTGTAATACTATCCATCACGGTTTGTTCAGTGTGACCAGGTCACTTTATAAGAATTGCGTTTGTGTCGATATCCTACGGAACTATGCAACCAATTTAGCGATGACGTGAAGCCTTGTGACCATGGTTTTAGTTGATGACTTCCGCATCAGGTGTATTTCGATATAGACGTTGAGATTCGGATCACTGTTTTACCCTATACGATATTTCCAAGTGTAGTTCAGCGGACTTGGTGGTCAGATGACTTTCATGTGACTTCGAAGAAACGAGGTCTAGGTCTTACCTCGCCGGGAGTTGCATCCATAATAAGAGCCTTATCAAAATCAGACCTGACACAGTTTCGGGAAGTCGGACACGTGAGACGGATATAAGACATGTTTTGCCGTTTGCCAGCGCACCCGGTTCCGAAACTTGCTGAAGGCTGAGACCCAGAAGAATCCACGTTCGTCTCCCACTTACGCAGCAGTTTCTTTCTCTTATCTTGATTCTCTACTAGGTTTCGAGGGGGCGGATTATTATCTTCCACATCGTCAATCTCTGTTGTCCTTTGATCGAACACCTATCAGTCTTCCTCAACCTTTCTACTACCGAACATTCGAATCTTCGAATTGATCATCCAACATGCCGCTATTCACACAACATGGAAGCGCCAAAAGAGCTGCAGGCTCAGGCGTAACTGGTATCAACTGGGAGAAAGAAATCAGTCTCGATCCCGAGATCTCTCGCATCTCTGCAATGACGCTACCGACTCCCACTGAGGGCCTTGTCGTGGCGCTGACCGGCGCCACTGGCTTCCTTGGCCTTGAGCTGATCAAGCGGCTACTACCATCTGACAAGATCAAGGCTGTACTCGCCATTGCCGTGCGCAACTCCAAGAAGCTGGCAGGTGTCTCGAGCAACCCTAAGCTCGTCGTCTACTCGGGCGACCTGTCTAAGCCCTCCCTGGGACTGCGCGACGATGATATCAAGCAGATTTTCGGCACCGCGCACGTCGTCATCCATAACGGCGCCGATGTGTCCTTCTTCAAGTCGTACTCCAAGGTACGGACGACAAATTTCGAGGCCACGAAGATCGTCCTGGGCATGACCCTTGCGCACGGCCACGTTCGCCACCTGCACTACGTCTCCACCGCGGGCTTTACCGTGATGCTTGACCACGACCTCTACGAGGAGTCCCTGCATACACTGCCACCGGACGAATCGTTCCGGGAACACCCCAAGGGCTACTTCCTCTCCAAGTGGGCCAGTGAGCTCCACCTCGAGCGAGCCAGCGCCGCGACAGGCGCGCGCATCACCATCCACCGCCCTTCCATCATTGTGGGCGAGGACGCGCCCAACCTTGACGTCATCGCTAACGTGCTGCACTACTCGACAAAAATGGGCGCGGTGCCCTCGATGTCGGCCATCGATGGTTTCCTTCAGCTGGTTCGCGTTGAGGATGTGGCCGATTCCATAATCGCTACGATACTCGCTGGGGACGATGGCGTCAAAAAACACGCAGCTGCAGAGGACGACGAAGCCAAGGCCGGTGCTGATCAGGACAGCAAAACAGATGGAGCTACGGCGGGGCTAGTCCGCTGGTACAACCTGGTTGGACGCAACGAGGATTGCGTCGACGTCCACCAGATGGATGCCTACTTGAGTAAGCGCCTGGATAAACATATCTCGGTCACGCCCGATGCCGAATGGGTGGCCAAAGCAACGGCCATTGGAATGCCCAGTGAAATGGCTGGATACTTGAATGGACTAGCCATGTGGTATAAATACACGGGTAGCAGGAAGTGGGTGTTCCACCGGGCTATTCAGGGTCCTCGAATTTGATAGAGGAAGCAGGGCAACATGGACGCATTTATTCTATAAACTTTCATTTAGTCCTATCTAAAGCTTCATGTTTTTTGCTTTTTAGTAGGGAGTTGAGAAGCGACCCATATAATTGTAGCGGTCTGAATATCAAAGTGAAGCAGTTCGCATATGCTATAAGGGCCCAAGTCGGGTATCTCAAAGAGTGAAAAACATGAAATAAAATCTCGGCTTTGTGGCGGTGCGCTCATGAGATTTCTCTCCCTCTCTCGCTGTCTTTTTCCTTTGGGATAAAAGGTCTACTACACATAATACTGACAAATTATGCTTATTTCACGACAAGTATTGGCGCTGTACTGTCAGGCGCCATAGACCTCATGGAAACCAGCCAAAAACGAATTGGTAGGCGACGCAACGAGCTTTCTCGGCGGTTTTACCCAGAAGGATGGGGCTGTCGTTCGGCTAAGGTGCCAGCTGCCAGTAGATCAGCGGGGCTGATGTCTAGGATAATCAAAATGGGCTTCCCAGAGATGGGAATAAGCTGCAGGATTCTGTGCGCAATGCTCTGCATCGTGGTAGTGGGGGGGGTTGTACAGTGTGTTGGGATGAGACAGCGGGTAAAACAGTAATTCAAGACAACGCCAGAGATTCGGCTCCGCCAATAGGGGACGACTGGGTTGACCTCATGGCCATTCAGTGCGTCTTGATTACCCTCTTCGTACTTCGATGGACGGCCACCCTGTGTCTCACGTGCTTCGGTGACATGTGTAGTGAGTAATGAGTCAGGTAAAATGTTCTACATCACATGTTGGTCGTTGGCTTGTTTTAGAGAGTTTAGAAGACATTGGGTGTGATGACTCCTTTTTAAGTTTGTTTTTGAGTGTATTACTTGCTCTATAGTCTGTTGCTTCCGCAGGACCAGCCTGATGTGAACCGCAGTTGATCAATCACACCGAGACGGTGTTCTTAAAGTCTCCTTCCTGACAGAATGGTTTCAGTACCTGACCCGATGACCAAATACCCCCAGAATGCTCTTTTCGTATAGATTTGGGTTGCCCCTTCTCTGTTGATAAGTTGGTTCTACATTGTTCTCTCGGGTCGCCGTGCCCTTTTTTGATATTACGTGGGTATTCTTCCACAGTATGACGACACTGACTCATCCCCCTCTGGGTTCATGGGAGGAAGCACCATCAACTACAATGCGGCTATGGCAAATACTCAGCTTATTCATACCCGTGGCTATACAGTTCCTAGGCCTTTTCCTCTCTGCCTTCACGTTCCGTAGTCGCTTTCGGAGGACAATCGTTATGACCATTAACCTATTCAGCACCATCACGATCTTCACCGCCATCCCCATCCCCCACAGTGGCATCGCTTACTTGGCAGGGATCCTGGCGGGCTTCATGGCTGTTCGCTCGTATATGCTGTTTTGGATGTACGAGCCCTACCGGGTCTTTGCCCGTGTCCAGCTAGCGGAGACAACAGATCCCCGGTCGCGAGTGAAGCGCATCACCGTCAGCTGGCAGTCGTACCCAAGCAGGTCTCTGCTTGACAGAGCATACTGGACCCTCGACCTGCTGCTGGACTTCCGTGGCTCTGGCTGGTGCTACTCGGCGCCGTACGGAATTCCCTGCAGGTTTCACAGCGCGACGATGACCAAGAAACAGCAAAACGAGCTCATGAGAGCCAGCTTGCGGACGTATCGATTGCTAGTCATCATGGCGTGTCGAGCCTTTCTGGGGATTATCCTTCTGGATTCCGTTCATGTCTACCTTCTCCCACATCTGCAGACCGTGGAACTGCGCGGAGGGTTCTTGTACCCGACGGGATTGTCGGACTCGGAATACCGTCCGTTAATGGACACGATTCATATGTGCATAGCTGCACTTACTCTTATGGCGCTAGCCGATGCCTTTTATTCACTTACCAGCTTGCTTGCTACCACCCTTTATTTGGCGGGCGCAACGTCATGGTTGAACATTGCTACACAATCGGCCCCTTGGGGAAGCTTTGAGAACCTATACCTTCGAGGTATCTCCGGTCAGTACCAACACTGCCCACGTTCTCGGACTGATCAGAATTACTCATGTTATCTCCAGGCTTCTGGGGCTCGTTTTGGCATGATCACTTCAGCTTCACGTTTCGTTCAATCGCCGCATCGCTTTCTCTATCGATTCGTTTCCGATATAAAGCAGCGTCGGTAGCGTCCCTTCCCATTATGTTGGCTTTTCTCGTTTCGGGGCTTATGCATATGTTTGCCTCGTTTATAGTACCGGTGCAGACTCTTCCCCTAAACCAACTCTTGTTCATGATGTTGCAGCCGACCCTGGGTATTGCCCATAGAAGGTTCATTACGGGAAGAATACGGAAATGCATCGGAATGGAGGGTCTCGGTCGGTTGATTGAGAGTCTACTGTCGCTGTTTTTGCTGCTGCTGTGTTTACCCCTCATATTCAATGACCTTTTGCGGTGTGGGGTCTTTGATCAACGCATCATCCCAGTCGTGGATCTACTACTCTCGAAATAACTAGAATAAAGCATTCTACATAAGTAAAGTAACAGCTGAAAACGGAGAAGGGAAACTTTATCACCAAGATCTGGTCCAACAAGGCCTATAATATATGTGTCGGGTTGGACTCAGCCAGTGGCTATAAAATGGAATGGCTATTGAATGGCTCTGAAAACAAGCTCAGTTCCCTCTGCCTGCGCCAAGTAAGCCATCTCCAGCATTTCCAACCGACTCCGAAGGTGTTATGCATGTACGGGCGATAATAGTTAGCTGGAGTCCGGATCGTGCCCCTGCTTGGGACCCCTATTCGCGATGGCGATCCCCTGGAGCACCGGGAAGCTGCCGGTCTTGGTACACTGATCGCAGACCATGAACTCGATCCGGTGTTCACGCACGTCAGCGCCTTCCTTAACGACTTCTTCTCCTTCTCAGTGTGCTTGTGATTGACGCAGCCCACCAACATGGGGATGGTCTTGCACATCGAGGACGGTTGGTAGGGGCAGACGCAGGTAAGTCCATGCATATCTTCACAACCTTATTCTTGTTGTGCTGCTGGTTCGGGCTCTTGCAGATGTCCTTGGTCTCGTTCTAGGTGACACCTAATGGACGTCCACGACCAAGTATTACTAGTACAAGGGCATAAACCTGATTAAAACGAGGTTCGTGTAGATGCTGCGATTCGATTCCGGTGAATGAACGTGACCAAAAACTCGACCGTGAACGTGATCGGGATTTTGTTCTCGTACCGGATCGAAATCATCTTCGTGTTCATCATTCTAACCGTGATCGATCACGCCCTCATGCTTCTGCTCGTTGATTAACTAGCCTATCTTCTCGACAAGGTCAAGAGATGCGCATTCCTTGATCATTTTGTTCATCGTCGCAGTGTGGAACTTGCTTCCGTCCATCTTTTTGAACACTTTCACCAGCCGAAAGTCGGGTTGGGAGGTATGATCAGATCCACGAACGCGAACCTCAGTGCACACGGGAGCTTCGCCAACATCTGAAGAGGGTATTTATCAAGGTCTAGCGCATCTCCACGTCCATGGATGAGCTCGAGATCGAGCCTACGCTAGACAGAGTCTGGAAAGAAGCCTGGTCTATGTTCTCGGGGGAAAGAAACAAGTGTTCCTTGCCCAGTGTCAGTTTTGGGCATATGCACACAGCGTACTTTGTAGTCATGAAGCATAAATCCTCGGTGGTGATGGACGTTCGAATAAGGTATGCTTGGGGAGAGATGCTGTCGGGGCACTCCAGCACAATAGTCGACTTTCTGAATTTGAGTAGTCGATCAAACACATATGCGCTAGGCTGTGCATTGATCTGATATCCTTCGCACGGCAATATCTTTAGGAAGTATTCCAACGCACACGGAGGCCCGATGAGCCTCTGCTGCTTCGCATAGATCGGCTGGCCTTTAAGAAGCAATGATGCAGGTGTTGTGACTAGTATTGCTCCAGATTCGTCCAGCGCGCTTCGGAATTCTGTGGGATAGAAGATGACAGTAGCTCTAACTATGTGCCACAACTTGACAACATTCTGGCCTGCTTCAGATTGGGAATAATCTCAAGTACTCTAGTACCAACATGCAGACTGCTGACAATCCAGAGTGCCACCAGATTTTGCAGCTACATGAGTAGCAGCTGATACTGCCCCCATCCAATATGTACAAGGGCGGCGCATAAGTCTATCGGATTGTTCCGAAAGTCTGAAAACACCATGGTCAATTTTCTGGGCGTGTGAATGGTTCTTTGCGAATGAACTACCAGGGAGGTGATGCCTTGCCGTAGAGAGATCGAGGGGGATGAAAGAGGAGCGGAGAGGATGAAGTGGATTATTAGCCAGCCTCATCTTGACCCTTTCTATTTCCAGTAGGATTATGCCTGTTATAATTTGATCTTTATCTCTTCTGTTTCTTGTTCCCAGTTCTTACAGGAGTGAAATAGGCTCGTATTGAGTCTATGTTCCTCAGCTGCGGCTATTTCCAGAGGTCAATGTGTAAATTGCCACTCAGGCATGTGCATAGGTAGACTCGAAGGTATTGTACAATGTTTGCGTTGCAAGAGTCGAGCAGTTAAGAGTTTATACAGGTTGAGTTGGCCGAGACTAGGCTTACAAGTAATCGACCTGGCGCAGCCATGGTGGCAATAAACTGTTGTAGCACAAGTATGCAAATTCAAAGTCGGCCCCCTCGACTGCGACCGACACATTGTCGAGCTGCCCACTCGATGGATGATACTACATCAACCACATCACGATGTCGGAACGGAAGTCTATGCCCCTCTTCGTGTGTGCAGTTTAATAGAGCCATCGTTGCACAATCCCACTAGCGCTCGAGACTGTTCTGCAATCAAAGGAAAATCCCTCGAACCCATAACATGGATTGTCTGGATCCGGATGCGATCCGCAATAAGCTGTGGGTGTATCGGTCTGCGGACTTGGTCAAGGTGCTTGGATTCGAAGAAGCTGGTGTTCATGTCCAGCTTTGCTTTGAAGCTCAGAGCCGTCTTGCAACATGTGACCAAGTATTGAGTAAAGATCTTGCCGTCGGACGAAATGCTTGCCGTGCTTGCCCCGGAGAAGGCCAATCTGAACTCGTCGGCCGATTCGTGGACAAGCCGCTCCACAACCTGCTCACAGCAAGTTGGACCTCCAGAGAAGGCCGCGATCGACGAGAAGAAGACCGCGAACCTGAAGGGTTCTGAGTCGCCATTTCTTTGATGCTGCCGACTAAGGATGGATGACGCAACCATTGATGCACCCAGACTGAATCCGAAAACGCCATCGAAAGGTCCGTTTTCTTGAATAAATGAATGTAGATGATGCATCGTAATGTTGATAGCAGCAGGCGTGTAATCGGCTGCATATGTCATCGCAGGCCCTGACCACCCTTCTGGAACCCCTAAGGAGAAAAAGAAGAAACGTTAGTTTGGAGGCAAAAGTAGTAGCGGTTTCGACGTACCGGGTCCTTTGACTGTGTGAATTGCGCCATCCATATATGTAACCTGATACTCTTGGCCAAGTTGTTTTAATAGGGGAGTAAGCTGTTCCTTCAGAATCGTGGAGCAAGACCCAATTCCATGTAGAGCGAGGACTCTCATCTTGTGACTACCGCACTGAAGCTATTTTGTCAAGATAGATATAGGCAAGGAGGATAAAAAGGCTATGCAACTGGAATTATGGCTGGTATGAGATTCTTCCCAAACTGGATTATTTATACTTGCGCCTGGGCATAAACGATCACAACGTGATACCTTAAGTTGGTTCCTACCTGTGTTACATCTAAGGATGATTCGCCACGTGCAACAGGCCCTGGAAATACTATTTTGTTCATATACATCGTATATGACTATGATCTCTTTATGCACCTACCTTATATTGAAAAGAATCGATCATCGGAGGGCTTAATGACGCTATCCTCACTACTGCTCCGGACATTTCCAATAATAATACAGGATAAATTGAACACCAGGTCATTAACATGTGACTACTAGGCAAAAGTGCATCAGTCACAATCGACGCCCTACTCTATTCTATTGGCTGTATGAATGAGGAGAAGAAAGACCTTGAAACTTGAAGTAGTTAACACATAACATATGTCCAAGGAGTTAGTATGTATGATAGCAAACTGTGCCGGCGTTCAATCACCTTGCAGATTATAGCTAGCTCACTGCCGCCGTGAGACATGCAGACGAGGAGCCTGCAGCTCCACTTCGCGGGATTCGATGACCAAGCTAGTTGTGCTGGAATCTGACAGAGAGGACGGCACAACATGCAGGCAGGCTGATGCTCCGTGCTATTTTGCTGCAATCCATTGGGCTATCACAGGGAAGCACCACGTAAGAGCAGTGAGGCTGCATATACACCAATGGCTGTGCACTTACGTTCCGCTCCGGACCTTGGCTCCGGTGGTAAATGCTGACTTGGATCTTTCTTCCGATGCCCTGTGGGATTTGAAAGCCAATATTTTCCATGCCATCCTGCGGATACTGAGGTCGGCGCTACTAAAAGGCAAAGTCGGCAGACACCCTAAATCAGCAAAGCTGCTGATGCTATGCAGTGTAAGCGAGGAAATCGCCTAGTCTGATATAGTCCGGCTGCTTAGATCCTAGTAAGAGAAAAAGACCAGACTGGCCATCAACGTCACCAATACGTTGTGCGCAGCTCACGCGTGACACCAATATATGCTCTAATCATGTTCCCTAATCCAGTATATGCCATCAGATGGTAGCGTGTACCGCTGTATTGTATGCAGACCTGGGGCGCGTTCTAGTACGTCGGCCATGTAAGACCGGACCCTCTTCATGTTCTTCGACCCTCATAATGCAGACCACGGAGTGTCCAGTTTGCCATGCCCAGATAGGGAAAAGCAATTCGGCGCGGCACCGATATAGACACGGCGGTCAACAAAAGAAATTTTGTAGTACATGCACCGTATCGATCTCCCGCAGCAGCTGGTCGAAACACGTCAAATCTCAGACCCATCGAGCCGCCGAGCCCAGAGGTGCACGCAGTCCAACGGAGAATCGATTGACAGTTTGTTGCAAGCCTTCCTACACACAACAAGCCGTCCACTAGCACATATAGCGGCTGCTTTCAGATCCGAGATCGTCATTTTACATTTACTAAACACCTTGAAAAAGGTACTTATTACTTAGGTAAATATTTATTCTCAACTGTTCATCGAGTGGCAACAGGATGTCAGCACCGTGCTGGTAAAGCCAAAGGACATAAGGGAGGCTGCATATATTATGGAACAGCGGAGGTAACAGACTGCTGGTGCATGCCGAAACGTCCCGGAAACCGAGGCTGAACAGTAGCTCGGCGTCTTCGGGGTTGGTAAGATAATGGTACACGGATGCCCCAAAGAAACCGCCAATGTCCGGGCGACCACGATGGATTGCCCCGCCACGCGGGAGCGCCAGTGTGGGATCAAAGGGAACCCGCATTGCTGAGAGGCTCGCTACCACCCCGGCAAGGTTCGCGTCGAGAACAGACGAAGAATGCAGGTCATACACCTCGGATTGCGTAGCGGTGAAGTAGCGCAAAGCAATGGTCTTCAGATTGTCCCGTCGGCGCAGTAAATCGAATGCATAGGCCTCCCTAACATGGAATGAAAACGATTCCAATCCGAAGACATGGTTTAGTGTCAAGGAGGAACAGCCGGCCCGGAGAAGAATTTGGACGGACTCTGCACAAGAGCACTTCGGGATGCTGCTGGGGATACCGGGGAGCCTGGGGCAATTCTTCTGGCGGCAGATGAGCATCGATAGAAGCAAAGGACTTATGTGTTGCTCGTCTTCCCAGCTCAATAGGTCTCGTTCGGCATGTTGGACAAGCATGCGCAAGAATCGAGGCTTGCCGACTGCCAGATGAAGAGCAGTCTGGCCGATGGCAGTTACCTCTCGCATGTAAGCTGGGTTCTTCAACAGCAAACGCAAGGCCTTTTCCTCATCGTCGTCCAAGACTGCCTCGAAAAAGGAATTGACTTCGCAGGCTGGGATCAGAGTCAGTATTTGGGTTCAAACAACTGGTATGGCCTACTCACCTTCAGCCAAAACCGAAATGCTCGCAAGTCTCCATAGTAGACCGGCGGAGTGTAACTGGCTGATCCCGCGTAGATGAGAGGCTTTATAATCGAGGATCGACTCAACCTCGTTACCCCCTGAAGTGAGTATTTCCACCATAGCTTGCGCGCCATCATTGTAGCCATAGTCCAGTATCGTATAGAGCGGTGATCTAGGAAATGTCAGCAGTTCGCGTACGTAACCGACTTAGGGGTGTTCTCAAGGGGATAAATACCGCCCGGAGACGTCGTGTGTCATTGTCGGTACCCTGCAAGCGACTAATGCCTTCAGCAGAACAAGAAGCCCGGGGATAAACTGGCTCCGGGTCCCATCACGATAAGAAGTACCAGGGACACCATCAGAATCTTCGATCTTGCGGTCATACGCTGTTTCTTTGATCTGGGATAATGTCAGAAACTGCCTGATTTTCAAGAGATGGCAAGAGCATGTACCAGAAATACGACCTTGAGGACCATATTTTCGTGGGATTGGTTGACGTTTTCTTGGTGGGCTTTTCCTTGTTGAAACAGCTGTAATATGTATGAGACGCAGTGATTGACGAGATGGTTCCAATGCATAATGTGAGTGGATGGGACAGGCTCGTTTTCCTCCACGTATAGGCATCTGATCATGTGCAGCCAGCTTCCAAGATGATCAATGAGTCTGAAGGCCGGAGCGCATTTGTCATCCACCATGGCTTGGTACTTGATCACGGGGGCGATGGTGAAGGCACCCGCCTGACATTGGATCGAAATTGAGAAATGCACCGCCTTCTTCATCATACCCTGAAGTCCGGTGAGGCTGAATACATATATCCGATGTCTCTCGTCGGCTGACGAACCCGAGAATCTGCACCCAGGAAGATGGTACTTCATATCCTTGCTCTGAGTGAAGAAAGTGGTTGGTCCCCAGGACTTCCTGGCATTCTTTTTTTCTTTTTTTTCGATTCTCGCCAAGTAGCCCCGGCAGAAGTAAAAGACTTATAAAGAGCAGGTTACCTTAAAATATATAAATTTAAAAAAGGTATAATACCCTATATTTAAAAACTCTTAAAAATAATTTAAAACGTATAAGTCCTATTAATCGGTAAAAATTTAATAATAGCCTTTAATATATTAGAGATTACGAAAACCCTCTCCGACTCTTTTTCCGATCGTTACCCGTAATAACTTACCGGCCTATATATAAAAGGCTTCGCTCGCTTCCTCTCTTATCTATTTAAATAGTCGTCTCCCTATCTATTATAATTATATAACTATATAACTATATATCTATCTATTACTATATTTATCTATTATATCGACGAAAATCCTTTAAATTAAATAACGCCGTATATATTATATAAAATACGAGCAGGTAATAAATAATTAATATTAAAATACTTAACGTAGCCTATAAGCGAAATAACTATATAAGCGAATTAACCACTTTCGCTAAATTTCGTATAAATAACTTTTATAATTTAATTCCTTTATTACCTATTATAATTAATATTTAGGAAGAAAAGTAAATAATTCTAACGCTTTAAACGCTTAAAAATAACCTAAAATTAAATCTCCGACATATAGCTTAAACGTATAAAGTCCCTTATATAACCCTTCGTAACCGATAGCTCGGTATTCCTATAAAATACGAAATATCCGTTAATTCTTAGAAATTAACGGATTTTAAAAAAGACATAATTATATAATATATAATCGAATTAAATTTACGGTTATTTCCTTCCCGGATAAATAACGTTAAAGATATAGCGAATCGATTACTTTATTAACGTAATACGGGACGCGTCGACGTTAATTAAACCTTTAATTTTATATAATAATAATTAGACCTCCGGACACGTTTTAATTAAAGAATCGACTATTAAAGAGTCCTTTATAAAGATCCCGATATATATTATATATAATTTACTTTTATATAAAATATAATTTATAAATATAAGATTTAAAAGGAGGATATTTATAATTTTAATAAGACCGGCTTTTTTATAAATTAAATCTTATCCGAAATAATCGTTATTACCTCCGATCGATAAAGAAGGCTTAAAATAATATAATAAAGAAACCGGGAATAAGTTATAATTATTTAAAATATTAGATTATCCGGTTACATTATCCCTCTATATATTATATTTATTAAAAAAACGTACCTCTTTTCCTAATATAAAAATAGCTTATTATTAAAGGATTAAGTAATTATAATTATTAAAAACGGTTAAATTATAAATAAAAAAGGTAAAAATTAAATTCGGTATTTTAATAAATATATAAAATTTTATAAAAAAGGTATTTATCGCCTATTAATTTTAAATAGTTATAAAAGCTATTATTTAATAACCTTTAAGTTTTATTATAAAGAGAACTCGATTATTATACTTTATATACTTTCTTATTTATTATATAAGCTTTAACCTCTTAATATCAGCTATTTTCGTATATTAAAAAGGTTATATAAAAAAAGAAATCAAGGGTTTTATATAAGCGTATATTATTTATATTTTAAAGGAGGACTTCTTATTAACGTTTTTAAAAGTATTTTAAATAACTTTTATTATTTTAAATATTTAAAGAGGTTTCCGAAAGATAGGATTTATATTATATAATCTAAAATCTATTATTTTATAATTAAATATAAAGCTATATATACCGATACCGCCGGCGACCTCTTCCGGCCTATTTATACCTTAGGAATTAAAGACCTTAAATAACGTAATTAAAACCTAATTTTAAACCGAGTATATTAAAAATCGAATCGCACGATATTCAAATAACTCTTTAATATTAATTTTTATTAAATTTAATTAAATTACGAAAAGTACGACGTAAGTAATATACCGGCTCGCTTTATTAAAGGATAAAGTAATTATATTACGAAAGGTAAATAAAATATTTAACCGACGCCGTTATATAAAAAAGAAATAATTATAGGATAAAAGATTATTTCGTATATAAATTAAAGAAGATTTATAATTTTAAAAAGACGTTAATAAATAATTATAAAATAAATCGCGCCGGAGTAATAATCGTACGAGAAAACCTAAAACGCGCCCGCGGCGTTATAGAATCTACGGGGAGCCCGGGTATAATACGCATACTTATTAAAACGATATAGATATATTTAAAGATAAGGATTCCGATTAATTTTAATATATTAAATACATTATAGCGGAATTAATTTATACTTTTTTATATAAAATATTAAAAAGTAATTAATTCGTTTATATAATTATTTCGTTTATAGGCTACGTTATTTCAATATTAAAAAACTTTAAAATAAATGTTTTAAAGCGCGAGGGTTCCGGAAGTTTATAAAATCTATTAAAAAGGATAAATATTTAATTAATCCGGCTTTTTATAAAATTTATACAGTCGGCTATAAATTATTTAAATACGTTATAAACGATATCGATAATAAAGCCTTCCTCGATAATTAAATTAAATTACTTAAAGGCGTTATTATAAAACCGGGGGAAGATTAAATTTAATTTTTTAAAAGTATCCTTTAAAACGATATTTAACTCCAGGTATTACTTATAAGGCGTAATGGGGAAGAGAGCGACGAATAAATTAAGCCGGTATTATAAGTATTAATACTTAGAGGAAAGGAAGAAGGGGGCTTATATAAGGCTAATTAAATAGTTTTAAGCTTTAGCCGATCGATAATAAATTATTATATATAAATATAAATACTTAAAACAGATATAGTTTTAACCTCATGCCTAGGAGGGGACTTCCTGGCATGTAGCCGAATCGTGCGGATGAAACAGTCGCATGAGATCAGGCCCTGGTACAACTCGGCTTTTCTTGGGAGAAAACCGAAGTTTCCCTGGTTCGAAGCTAACGGAAATAGTTGATGATCGGATGTGGACGTGGTGGAAAGACTATGCTCGTGCAAGGTGCTTTGCACCTTGGCTTCCCGGACCAGTTCCTGCATCTGTAATGACAAAACTTGTAACTGTTCACCATGGCTCTGGAAATAAGGCTTCAGTGTGTTTGATAGAGCCTGCGTCTCGAACCTGTTCAAAGCAACGTCCGTGTGCATACTCGCCACAGAACGCGCGGAAGATAACGTGAGGTCGCTGCGGCTCTTATGAGTGCACGTCTTTGAAAAAAGGGACAGAAGGGATACTGACAGAACTACAGCCTGCAAAGAGGTTTGGAGGCTTCCATGCAGTTTCCGAATTCGACTTTCGAGCTTTTCAACTCTGGGCCGATGTTTGAGGGGATATACAAGCTGCTGTTGCTTCTCCCGGAGCCTCTGGCGAAATTTGACGTCATGTTTCTCCGTGCTACCTTGGGCAATTGACGATATGTCGTCGAAGGAGGCCAACTCGACTGCGCATGCTTCAATGCATCTCTTAAGTTTCTCGCTCGCAAGCTGCTGAGACTGGATTTGAGAGCACACCGACTCGAGCTCGGCCAGTATTAGCTTGATTCCGTTCAAGTCACGCTCCACAGAGGCGAGCTCGTCTGAGCGACCTTTGATGGCATCTAGGTATGATGAGATTCTACCAGCAACTTGGATTCCTAAAGACACCAGGCCTGCGGCAAGGCCTGCCACGGGAAAAGGGTCTGCCATCCTTTTCTTAACCAGATTGCTTTGGTTTCGAGACGTGAAAATTGGAAGTAAAGCTTTAACGGTCAAAACAGTTCGGGGATTAAACTGGGATTGGTATTGGTAGGCAGCCAGTCTGCGCTTCTGCATCTTTTACCCTGCACTGCCTGAGCCAACTCATCAGCATCCGCCGCCCCTGTGCCGCACAGGGGCTGCAATGAGTATCACGTGTGGGTTAAAAAGTCTTTCCCCACCGTCCTGCCCGTTATTCGTAGATTGATATAGCGATCTATAATTTCCTCCATCCCGTCGAGATCCCTAATCCAGGTGTCCTCGACGCCCTGTGCAATGCATGCGTTTTCCATTTATCCACAAGTATGGACTCTCAAGGAGCCGAACAGCGTTTGCGTTGGCTGTATCAAGTGGATCCCTTCAAGTCGATGGAGATAAGTGGTCTTCTAGGTACCAAACATAGTTTAGGCGCGCGATCTCTCGGCATAGGTTCCTGCTTCCACCACTCAAGCAGACTTAGAACCCGCCGCCTAGTCCTCATACGGAACAGATTTGTGTCCATAGATAGCAACAGTAAAGTAGTCTGGCGAATTGCAAACATCATGTACTCCGATTCGAGAATATCTTCCTACTTCGCAGTCGTGGTGTCAAATAGTCCATAACAATCAGACTCCACAGAATGTCTTCTCTCCACGCATAACTCTGTCGACCTCATCCTTCCAGAAATCCAAAGAATCGATCTGTGTCTTTGTAAGTCTCGTACGACGAGGACTGCTGTCGACTGTTTCGGGTGGCAAGGGCCCTTGCCAGACGACCCCTAGCTCCCGGGTGCGTTCAACCAACTCATCAAAACTCTCCTCTGGCTCGGCCGCCAACTCTTGTTCCATCCTCTCCACCCAATTTGTCCCGATGTAATCCTTTGCAGCTTCAATGCTGATTACAGGCCCTTTGACAACCCTTTCGAGTTCTTTGATGAGTGACTCAACGAGCTGATGAAACCGCTCAACTCTGTCAGCAGCCTCGTCCTGGATTTCCAGTACCTCCGTTGTGTCACATCGGACTTTCAACTCCCACCCGTCAGAAACGCAGCATGTATGTGGCAATTCCATCGCTTCATACGTCATGTAGCGAATAGCGGATATGACATGTCCCATATTGACATACCCATCAAACAGGTCGAGGATTCTGCTGAATAGGGCGGCCAGGTCGCTGGCTTCGGAACATGTTTTTATTGCTCTTCTGGAACCACCCTTCAAGGCTGCGATGATGGGAGAGCACCCATTTGGTGAACATCCACACGAGCAACTGTCTATGACGTCTTCAAGAATGATCGGGGCCAAAACCTTTGCATACTTCCCGGAATGTCTGAATACGGACCCAAAAAGGTAAGCGATGTGATGAGCGCCAGTGTAGCCGGGGGGTAGATTATTGGTCCAGCAACCCCTGCAGTCTTCAGAAGTTTCCAGAATCTGATGCTCAAGAGGTTTATGGATGTCAATGCCATGTTGGTAGAGCCAAAGGATGTAGGGTAAACGCTTGTAGTTCATGAAAGGGGGTGGCAGACGGTTTGTACAAGCGGACAAGTCCCTAAAGCCGAGGTCGTAAAACAAATCAGCCACTTTTCTGTTACTGACGTAGTGGTAAACAGATGCGCCTTTCTTGGGTGTTGCCCTTGTTAGTAGTTTGGGGTCGAGGGAAATATCCATTGATTGGAGAGCCGCTATAACCTTGTCGCAATTCGCATCCAGAACTGCTGAGGTGTCCAGACTTAGGTCTTTGCATTGGGAATCAGATAGGTAGAGGATGGCGATACGCTTCAGCTCGGTGCGCCATAGCAATAACTTGTTTGCATAGGTTTTGACAACGTGCGGTACACCATTCAGAAGTTCGGTCCTCTCATACCAGCATGCGACCTCGTCCAAGCGGTGTGAGCAGCCAGCCTCAAGAAGAATCTTGACGGACTCTGCATAAGGACACCTTGAAGATGATGTGGAATCGAAATCTCTCGAGCAGTATTTTCTTCGACACATGGTGATTGCAAGATCAAATGGAGAAAGATATGGCATGCAACACTTATTCAAGATATGCGGTTTCGCGTACCGAATAAGCTCACGCAGACATCTAGGCTGGCTTACGGCCAAATGAATGGCGGTGAGCCTCCATGGGTTTAGCTCGCTTTCAATGTAGGCTGAGTTATGTGACAACAAATCTGCCACACGTTCCTCATCACCAGAAAGTATCGCTTCAAACAGGGGATTGCAGTTGCATGCTGTATTGATGAGTCAGAGGTTTGTTGCCATGATTTGCAAGGACTGACCTACCATCAGCTAAAATGGGTATACTTTGAAGCCTTCTGACTACAGCGGTAGCAGTATAAGCAGAAAAAAGTGATTTCCTGGGAGTGAGTGGTAAGAATTCGTCATTATTTGTTGAAATTAGAACCTCAGCGACAGGTTGTGCATTCTGGCCAAATCCCCCTTCTAATGCAAGTTGGAGTGGTGTGCTAAGGTAAAATTAGCAACATATCAAATCGTCAATATATAAATAGCGTAAGAGGCCATTACCTGTCAAAAGCGTTCAATGCCATAACGGGTGCATTAAGAGCTATTAGAGAACGAAGTAAGGGAAGTAAGCTTCTTGTAAGCACTTCGGTTGGAGAACAATTTATAATCTGTAAATTTGAGTTATTTAAAAGCTGCTTTAATAACGTAAATAAATAATATCTTACGGTATAAGTAACCCACCAGACGAGAGACCTGTGTTCTTCGTTGACATCTGTCGGAGAGCCTTTCCCTTGATGAAATAACACTAACATCTTAGAGAAGCAGTGATGGACAAGAAGAGAAAAGTTAAGATTGTTTTCTGTAAGGGAACCCTGCAGTCTACCTGACCAGATTGTGCATTCTTGAAGAATACCGATAAGTCTGAATGCCGGAGCTTGACGTCCATTAACTATGGCGTGATATCGAATCGTTGGGGTGATACGAGCAGCACCCACCCCTTGAGTGTTCAGAGTGATCGAAACCTGCACGGCCCTCCTTATAATATTCGGTAAACCAGCAAAGGTGATCCCACAGGTTTGAGAGCTCTCGTCGAAAATTGAAAGCGACAATTTACAACCCGGCAGGTGATGTTTGGTACTTTCGGTTCGAGTGAAAAATGTAGTCGACCACCATTGGTTTTGTGTGTACCGGCGTGTTTTCTGCACAGGACATGTGCAAGACACTAGCTTCTCGTAGAGCTGGGATTCTCTGGCAATGCATTCGAGGCTGCCTGGCTTCGACACAAGGCGACCCACCATCAAATCAGGTGGTGCCTAAGCCGTGTAAACTGATCAGCTCTGTGCTTTGCGGGTTTGAGAGTTACTTACCAGCGAATCGCTGCCCGTGGAAGAACTTAGCAAGCCATGTTCTTCTATTGTATTCTCTAGTCTGATTTTCTGAGCCACTTCCTTTATTGCCGTTAAGATGTCTTGCAGTTGCTGGCTTTGGCTGTCATGGTGTGACTGGAGTTGTTGACTTTGGATGTCGTGTTGTGATTGGAGTTGGCTTTTGATGTCTCGCTTCAGTACAGGCACATCGCATTGGATCGTGCGGGTCGAGGAGCATATTGCCTGGGTCTCTGTTCGAGTAAGAGCTACATCTGTCTGCACTTTATCCACAGTCTGCGCAGTGGACAACGATAACTCACTGCGAAGTTATGAGTACCTAGCTAGTTCAGCTGCAGGATAGGGGATAAACTCACAGCATTACCTCTTGTAGTGATGTCTGGAGGGACTCCTGCAACTTATGCAGCCGACTCTCAAGCTTCTGGACTTTCGAACGATGCTTCAACGGATACACGACCTGGCCTTGTGCTTTCTTCAGCTTTTGGAGGAATTCGCCGTCCAGGCTGTGTGTGTTAGACTGGCTCCATTGGTTGACGAACGTAATGCATTCAGGAATATCTCCAAAGCTAACCAGATCGACGAGGCATGCCACGATATGGTGTTGCAAATTCGTGTCTGCAAGGTGTTTGGCTCGCGGTTGGGAGAAAATGTCTCTGAGCCTATGCAGAGTCGACACGATGCGGTCTAAATCGCGCTTGACAGATGTGATTTCTTCCTGACGACCCTTGATTGCATCCAGGTACGACGTGATCCCGCCAGCAACTTGAAGTCCCAGGGACACCACGCCTGCAGCGAGACCTGCCACCGACAAAGGGTCCGCCATGCCTGGAGTTCACTTCGTCCGAGTTCAGCTGTGGTGAGAATGGGAGAGACCGACAGGTAACGAGAGAAAGGTTTGTATCTCAGAAAGATTGAAGCACCGAGAAAAAGAAGGGGCAGGAAGAATGGACGAAGAGAGGGGCGGGGTAACTTGGAAGAGTTCATCTGCAGCCACTGTCACACCATCGGCAGGCTGTGTGGCTATGATAATTCGTGTGCTTTTCTGATTGGTGTGTCGATAACGACATGCAGATTCTGCCTCACGAGGCAACCCATGGCCACTGGTAAGGCAGACCAAGCAATGTAAATCTGCCTAAAGTGACTGGAGGAAATGAAAATCAAAGCCTCCATTCATGCGGCTGTATGACATCACCTAGGCGCTCTTGGATGCCCAATATTGTCAAGGGTGGGCAAGTTGCTGGCAATCTTCCCATTGGCCGATTCCGTTTGCTTGACTGTTTCCGGGATACTAGAGGATCGGTTTTGCCCATCCAATCCAATTGGCGGCAACCAGTATCTACACATATCTGATTGCCGCATGTTGCGACTGTCTATCCACCTTACAGCCAGACACTGGGGCATGACTTTCTGGTCCTGACGAGTCATCAGCCCGCCGGGGACAGGGCAGATCATCTGGCCATGCATAAGTAGGCATCCTTCACACTTCATATGTATCACACTAAACAACGTGATTGATACATGCATTAATTACATCATTAGCCATTAGTGAGTCGTGCAGGCCGAGTCGTATACGCACATTGTGACATACTTAGATAGGCCCCACCGGATGCAGCATTGTAGACCCATTTGCATTACTGAGCTCATGCAGATGAGCATTCACCCAGCCGTGATCATCCATCATTAAACCATTAGTGCTCCCCGTTCACTTCCAGTAAAATTCCTATCATAACCAAGTCGCTGCACTCCCCGCCAAGACCGCCAACATCACCACCGCCGCCGTCGTCGGCCCGCCGCTCTGCAGCCGCGCGGCCGCCCTGTGTATCCCCTGGATGCTGCCCCGGGTGATGTTGCTGATGCGGTGCACGCACTGCCACCACGGGCCGAGGTCCATGTAGGACGGCGGCTGCTCGCACCAGAAGTAGCAGCCCTCGGCGAGGTGGGCGGGGTTGGGGCTGCAGCAGGCGTCCATGGCCCAGTAGATGGCGTCGTCGGCGGGCGTCAGGTAGGTCGTGATGTCGAGGGGCAGCCCGATGATGGTGTGGGCGTCGGGCATCATGGTCTTGGACGGGCACGTTTCGTTGATATGCAGCGAGGACGGGGCCGTGAGGTTCTGGGGGATGCGAGTGGCCGACATTTTGAACACTGGGGGTTTTCTTTTGAAGCCGTCGGATTGAAATTTGCTGGGGGAATAAAGTTGACCTGAGATGGAGATACACGCCAAAGGAGCCCGCGGTACTCAGCGCCTCATCGGGCTTTTTGATACTAACATATACAGTCAAGACAGAGTGGGAGTGGGGGACAACTTCATGTTTTTATCGCTATTCCACCTTCGTAATGGATTCATATTAATATATAGTCTGTGCTGGGTAGAGCGTCCAGGCCACCGAGGAACCCCATACGCCCCATACGCCGTTAGAAGGCCCGAACCAAATTCAAGGGTCCAACATTGTACAGTGAAGACAAGTTCCCTGCTGTCGATTCCTGGTTGGTGAGCCACAGTATAAAGATATAAGGTTATGTCTCTTTGTGGAGGCTGCTGAAAAACAGGCCTCGCTTTATGTTGACCGACCGAGTTTTGACATGCCGGTCCCGTATATCAGCGAAAAGAAGAATCGACATCCTGCGTCTCATTCAGAACACTGCTTCCTCAGGGGCCCTCCCATGGGTACTGTCCAGTCTTGACCCATCGCTTTCATGGTAGGGCTGAATAGCCCGGGTGAATACGACGATTTGGGATCGACTGTGCTGTATAATATTTGTGAGGCTAGATGAGTCACACACCTTATATGAGCCACATACCATGCTGCGCTCATTGAGCCTCCTGGGCCCTGGGTCCTGGGGACTGTGGGAAATTGGCCAATCACAGACACCCAGCTCCAGTACCGGATCTATGCTACCCTGCACTGCGCTACAACATCTTGCTGAGGTCACGTGAGATTCAGATATCCATCCAGTTGGTTGGGTTCGCTGTTGGGGCAAGCATCTCATTTAAAACGCAACCTCTTAGTGGTCCGATGCGACGGCGTGATGCTGTCTAGATCGTACGATTGAGGCCAATATCCCAATTAAATGAGCGAAGCAGGCGTATATTAGGGAACATGACCTTTCTATCCCTCCGTGGTGTATGGGATCGAAGATACACTTCCTGGTTGCAGGTCAGGTCAGTGACTTGCTGATATTCTCTCCAAATTACGTATGCCATCAATCGCGACTCAATATTCTTTACCATGTGGCAGCTCTGCGGTGTGAACAAGGTAGGATTGCATCCCTCATTTTGTTGGTTCCGCGAAAACCGACAGGGATTGATCCCTTTGCTTCCTCATATCATGAACCCTGTTCGAACCAAACCCCCGGGACATCCCTTACTATGTATTTAATCGCGTTTCCCACGTTCAGATCAAACGTGCTTCCCATCTATCCATTGTCATTCTCATCCATCCCTACGTGCCAACCATGGTTAATCTGCCCGAAAAGCAGGCGGTTTCAGACCGCCGCGATGCCACCAGCAATGTCATTCGTGGGCTGGGCTGCCAGTAAGTTACCGTTCAATACATCAGCTTGCCGAGAAAGTCGTGATCCAGCAGCTGACCAATGAGCACAGTGAATCTTACCACATGGCGATGGGGGTTCTTGGCCAATACCGCGGCACCCTCTTGGCGTGTCGCTACTATCCTCCCGCCCGCCTGACTGGCCCAGAGACGACCGAGTCCCTCAAGGCCAGATTCTGCGAGGCGGTTGTCCGAGTTGTGCTCGCGCAACCGCATCTGCAAACCGGCGTCGTGGGCGAAACCTCCAGGAAACCCAAGTTCACTCGCCTCGAAAGGATCGAACTTGGCAAGCATATCGAATGGGTGCAGCTCGACGACGCGAAGCATGTCGAGGCCCAATACCTGGAGACTCTAACAGCAGACCTCGATGCCAAGTTTGAAAACATCGCCTCTCAGCCGGGATGGAGAATCATCGTCTTGCACGAGCCCCGGTCGGGTCGCATGGATGTCATCTACGATTGGGACCACAGTCGCCACGACGGCATGAGTAGCAAAATATTCCACGAGCATCTGCTGCGAAACCTGAACAACAACAAGGCGGCAACGGACAAGCTACCCGTTCGCAATGCTGATCAGGACCCGGGCCAGTGGGTCATCGACCTCCCCGGATTCTCGGACAAGCTGCCGCCCCCAGCAGAGGCCATCCTTCCCTTCCCCTGCTCCGTGTCGACACTGGTTAAAGAACTCTGGCAGGAGGTCAAACCGCCTGCACTGTTCCCACCGGGAGACGCGTACGCCAAATGGGCCCCGATCAAGACCTCGCCGTACAAGACCCGGTTCCGGACCTTTACGATCGGCCACGAGACCGTCGCAAAGGTGATTGAGGCGTGCCGCCAGCACCAAACCACCGTGACCGGCCTTCTGAACGCCCTGTGCCTTCTGTCCCTCTCATCCCAGCTCAAGGAGATGAAGGGCTTTGCCAGCCGGACCCCTTACGACTTGCGGCACTTCCTGCCGTCGCGCCCCAACAAGTACCCGTGGCTCGAGCCGAAAGAGACCATGTGCAACTATGTCTCGGCATTGGACCAAGAGTGGGACGCTTCCCTGGTGGCCCAGATCCGCGCCAAATTGCCTCAAGCAAAGGCTCAGTCCGGAGAAGAAGGCGCACCACCGGCAACAACAGCAAGCCGGCCGTTGGCGGCCGACTTGATGGATCTGGTATGGTCCATCGCAGCGCGAATACGACGGGAAATCGGGGCCAAGCTGGCTTTGGGCGGGCGGAATGATATGCTTGGCATGTTGAAGCTCATCCCTGACTGGAATGACGCGATGGAGAAGCAGGCAAAAAGGCCAAGGCACATATCGTGGATGGTCACCAACATCGGCGTCCTGGACGGGAGAGAAGCGGAGAAAGTCGTCCATGACGACGACGGGAGTGAACAACAAGTGACCCAAGCAGATCAGACCGAAGAGGCACAGCAACGTCTCCAGAAGAAGGAGAGAGCTGGAGGAGAGAGCTGGTCAGTGCGCCGAGCAGAGCTGGTCTTGAGCACCGAGGTGCCCGCCCAGGCGATATCGGTGGCGGTCGTGACGGTCAAGGACGAGCAGATGGCTATTACCTGTAGCTGGGGGGACGCTGCCGTGGACGCCGGCGTTGGCGAGCGCCTGGTGGGCGACTTGGAAAGATGGCTACGGGAGATCGGATCTGGTGGTTCATAAGACAGACAAGTCTTTGTTATCAGGGGTATTCTAATTTCCAGGCCGGTGCATGAGTGGATGGTTTTTCACACGTAAACAGTAGCAAGGCAAAACGTATCTCGTCTCGATCGAAGTGCTCAATTATTCTTCCCCTTTTGGGACGCGCTCTCAGACAGCCTCGGTCAGTCACACCGACCATCTTCCGTTGACGTTCTTTCTATACTGACTAAACGTAGAATATGTATACGTCCGCTGGGCTGATGGGCTGATTTTTGGTGCAAGAGAGAGTTCAGACTAAGTCTTATGGCAGACTATTAGGCTCCGACTCTGGTTAAGCTCGACACCGTCACGTTTCTGTTGGAACACGTGGTAATAAGAGGCTCGGCCCGTCCCGTAGAACTTAAATTTAAAAACAAATTCGGAGTTTAGTTCTATAGAACCCAAGTAATGCCCTGGCTCCTGTGTAGGCATTACCCCTAATTAGCGCCGACACCACAAGGAAGTCGACGCGAAGGCCAGCGGAGTGGGGGCGACACACCCCCGGCTCCAATACCCACCTCCGAGGCTTTTGACGAAATGAGAAGAGACTTCAATTCTTTAAGCATCGCAATTGATTGGTCCTATCTACGGCTCCCTGGTGCTCAGCACTCTCTTCGGTATAGAGCATCTAATCTTGATTTCCATAGTATCTAGCGCTGATCGGTGTCACTGGTATAGAGTGTCTATTCTGCGACTTTATTAGCATCCTTGACCTGATCCCTTAATAGCTAGGGAATTGCTACTAGCTACGTACCCTTTCGCTTCATGGCATCCTGAATCATGGCCAGTCTCTTTTGACCGATCCGAACTCCCGAGCTAGAGACGGTATACTGATCCTCAATCGCCAGACTCAGGGCTGATGACATTCCAAACTCTCCCAGCTTGTACATGTATCTCTTGCTCATGTGCTCCTTGCCAAGCTTGCCATACTCAATCAACATGCGAGTGGCCTCGAGAGGGATATTTCGGTGGATCGACTGGCCAAGGGCCGAGATATCGTTGTTGTTGCTCGGGTACACAGAAGCGCCATGCTTCACGAGGTATATGAATAGACGGCTCCATGGATTTTGCTTCTTGAGATCGCCCGTCTTGGACATGTGGTCCAGGACCCAGTTGATGGGACGCAGCGGCTTTCTGGTTTTCAGCACTGTCCAGGCCGAGCCTTCCTTTTCGCCGTTGGCCCCGGCCTCGAGGAGCTTCGTGGCGACGGCCGCGTGACCGTGGGCCAGGGCGAGCGCGAGGAAGGTGGTAAGAGGCGGCTCCCACTCCGGCTCGTCCGGGATGTAGTCGGGTGCGCGGTCGCGGACCAAGCGATTCACCACGAGGCCGGGACGGTGGCGGGTGAACTTGAGAACGCGGCGGACCGTGCCGACTCGGCCGCGGCGGGCGGCGTATTCGAGGGCGCGTGAGTCGGCGCCATCGCGCTCGTACAGCTTCGGGGTGACGCCTTCGTCGAGATTCTTGCATGCGAGTGACAGGTGGTGCATATCGCGAAATCCGAGGTAGTGGACGATGGCATCGAGCACCTCCTGGGGAATCGAGTAAGGGAAAATTTCAGCTTGTAATAATGTTAATAACGATGTGATTATTCCATGAGTAGCAACGGGTTGCTTATTGTACTTACTGGTAGCAGACATCTTGAAGACGAGATCGTGACTCAATTTATTCCGATTGACGCAATTTCAGATGCAATGGTCAGTATGTTGTATGCAAGATAATGTGGCAGTTGCAAGAGGATGAAGTTGCAAGAGGATGAAGTTGCAAGAGGATGCATTTGCAAGATAACGCAGTTGCAAGAAAATGGCAGTTGCAAAGTGATTGAACCCTTTTCCAGCAAAGGTAGCAGGTTGGGAGTTAACTCACGAGACCATCACTTACAGCTTCAGTGGTTAGTCACTTACGATTATTTTAATTCTAGCAGCAGGGTCATTGTACTTTGAATACGACAAGGTGATGTTAAATTCAACGTTCAGCAATCCACGTCAAGGAACCAGCTTACACAAGAGCCAGGGCATTACTTGGGTTCTATAAACGCTGTGTTGAAGTAAATAAAACCGAGTAGCTAACAGTGTATGAAAACAAAATACGCTATGCACCCTTCGGGCTTTAAGCCTTCCCTTCGACTACTGTCATTACAAATACTCGATAGAACCAGCAGTCGGCCTAGACTCTACTACCGTTAACCTGCTTCTTTTCCCGCTTTATCCGCGGCACCGACGGCTCATGCCGGCCGCAAACCATCCACAGGGCGAAGGCGCCGAAGAAGGCGCCACCAAGGAGGTTGCCCAGCGTCACCGGTATGCAGCACGCCCAAACAAAACGGCCGACGCCGAAGCTGGTGCCGCCGTAGAACATGCCGATGGGCACGAGCAGGTAGTTGGCGATGGAGTGCTGGTAGCCCATGGCGGCGAAGCACCAGATGGGGATCCAGATGCCGTAGATCTTGGAGACGAGGTCGCGGCCCTGCGTCGCCAGGTAGAAGGCGAGGGCGACCAGCCAGTTGCACATGATGCCGCGCGCGACGTTGGTGCCCCAGTTCACCACGACGCGGCCCTCGGCCTGTGAGGACGCATACGCCTTCTGGGCGTCGCTGCCCAGCGTGTCGGTGCAGTAGCACAGAACCCCCGCGTAGAAGAGGCAGCCCGCGATGTTGCCGATGTAGCTGACGACCAAGTTGCGGGCCAGGTCGTAGAGCGTCGTGCGCCGGCGCAGGGTCGAGTAGGCCATGACGAACATGTTGCTCGTGCACAGCTCGAGCTGCAGGTTGATGATAATAACGAAGCCGACGGGGAAGACGAAGGCGCCCGCCAGCGTCGCAAGGCCCGGGTCCGTGGCCCGTAGCCCGACGGCGCCCCCTGTCACCACCAGGTCGAAGGCGGCGCCGAGCGAGATGAAGACGCCGGCCAGGAAGGAGCGCACGATTAGGTCGAGCCACGACAGGTGAGCTTTGTTGACACCGGCCTGTTCTGTCAGCCGGAGCGTTTCCGCCGGCGTGTGGGCGTCACACGGGGACGTATGGGCCTCTGTGGGCGCCGGGGTGCGGTGTTCTATTTTCTCGCCCATGGCTGACTAATTCGATAAGGTGGATATTGGCGATTCTAGGAGAAGTGCATCAATTGGGATGCGGACGGTAGTGTGAGAAGGATCATGGTTCTAACCGGGCTAAGAATAAAACAGGAAGATGGACAACAGAGACGTATACATGTGGGCTTTTAATGGCACTAGAAAAGGAACAGGCTGTGGTCGGATTGTGATGATACTAATGCGTCATGAACATTTGGAATATTAAGCAAGTACCGGTAGCTCCGGTACTTACATTTGGCTGAGAGATGCCGCAATTGTGATTGGTTGGCGCTTTGCCTTACGCGGCCGTTATCTGAATCAATGATTATCAAGCCTTCCACTGTCAAGCTCAACCATGCTTGCAATTATGCAGATTACCGGTGCTCAGTGGAGTGTTTACTAGTCCGGGGAATTCTGATACCAACTAGACGTGCGGTAGTATGAATAGTCATGACGATATAATGGAGATTTCGGAGTTGACGTATCCACCCAAGTCCAACGCCGAACAAGGTCCGGGAGAGGTACATGACCGCATGATAAGTCGGGTCTTGCAGTGCAAAAAGAAAACATAATAAAGTCGACCGCAAATCCAGGGCAGTTCTTGACGAAGAAGTTGCGAAGCAGTATATCCAATATCTTCCAAACAGTGCATTCAATCATACGCCAAAATGGGATCTGTAAGCTCGGATTCAACCAATACTTTTTGGGGCTAATCCACTTGCTAATTTATGAGACAGGATAACGCACCAACCGTAACACTCGCTGAAGGTAATTAAAATTCACCGGTTACACCGTTTTGATCGCCTCCCGGGGCTAACAGTTTGGCAGGACGGCCTGTTCAGGACCCCTCGGCAGCTGTCATCCTCAAGAGCAAGAAGCCCAGAGGCGGAGGGCTGGCACTTTTACAAGATACCCAGCTTCTTGAGACCCTGGCCCACTTCCCCAGAGAGCGCATTCCCGAAAGGTGTGTGACACCCATTATTCAAGACCCAACTCATTCTTACTGACCCGTCCCAGAGTTGTTCACGCCAAGGCCGCAGGTGCCTGGGGTGAGTTTGAGTGCACGAAAGATGTGTCCGACTTCACCTCGGTCGACTTCCTCAAGGAAGTCGGCAAGAAGACCAAAGTGCTCGCCCGTATCTCCACCGTGGCCGGCGAGCGAGGATCCGCCGACACCCTGCGCGACATCCGCGGTTTCGCGCTGAAGATGTACACCGAGGAGGGCAACTGGGACTTTGTCGGCAACGACCTGCCCGTCTTCTTCATTCGCGACCCGACCAAGTTCCCCAGCCTGAACCGTTCCCACAAGCGCCACCCGCAGACGGCCGTGCCCGACGCCAACAACTTCTGGGACTTCCACAACAACAACCAGGAGGGCGTCCACTCGCTGATGCAGCTGTTCGGCGGACGCGGCGTGCCGGCCTCGCTGCGTCACGTCAACGGCTACGGCAACCACACTTACAAGTTCGGCAAGCCCGAGGACGGCTCCTTCAAGTACGTCAAGATCGTCTTCAAGCCCGCCGGCGGCGTCAAGAACCTGTCGCCCGAGGACGCCGTGCGCCTGGCGGGCGAGGAGCCCGATTACCACGTCAAGGACCTGTACAACGCTATCGAGAAGGGTGACTACCCGACCTGGGTTATGTACTTCCAGATCATGGACCCCAAGGAGGCCGAGACGTACCGGTGGGACATCTTCGACATCACCAAGGTCTGGCCGCACAAGGAACACCCGCTGCGGGAGATTGGTCGTCTGACGCTGAACCGCAACGTCAACAACCACTTTGAAGACCTCGAGCAGGCTGCCTTCAGCCCAAGCAACATGGTGCCCGGCATCGCCCCCAGTGCCGACACCATGCTGCACGCCCGCATGTTCAGCTACCCGGACGCCGCCCGGTACCGTGTCGGCCCCAACTACCAGCAGCTGCCCGCCAACGCCGGTCTCCACGTCTACTCGCCCTACCAGCGCGACGGGCCCATGAGCCACAACGGAAACTACGGCGGTGACCCCGACTACGGTAAGTTTACACACACACACACACACACACACATTCCATCCCGTCCTGAAACCTTTGCGCGTACCCAGTCACTAACCTACCATGCACACACACAGTCCGCTCTTCCTTCCGCTCCCTCAAGCTGGGCCGCGGCGACATCGAGCACGCCGAGTGGGAGGGTCAGACGCAGTGGTACTCGTCCGAGGTGACGGACGAGGACTTTGAGCAGCCGCGGGCGCTGTGGAACATGTTCAAGCGCAACGGCGAGGACAAGGCCTTCGCCAAGAACCTGGCCGGGCACCTGGGCAAGGCGAATCCCGAGGTCCGCCAAGCCGCCATCGCCATGTTTGCCAAGGTGGATAAAGAGGTCGGCGAGGCCATCGAGGCGGCGCTCAAGGAGGTGGACGGGAAGCCGGGTGGCGCGGGGATTGAGCACGAGAAGAAATAGAGAATTGGTTTCTTCGAAGAACCTATCCTATTCCTATATTAACTTTAGTATAATACGATACTTTCTTTTAAAAAGAATAAACAATATAATATATTATTTCTTTAAAATTTAAAAGATCATTGCTCCTTCTTCTTATGCTGAATCCCAGGATGCGAAATTAAACGTTGCCAGGATATACACCTCTTTTTGAATACGTACAATGTGTTAGGTTCCGAAGTATAGATATCAAAATATCCATGGATATTAATAAATTTAAATCGGGGTATATGTCATCTGGGGCATAATAGGCATTGAATCATATCCTAGGCGCTGTCTAGCTCTGGATTCTCAAGTTCCCACACCAGCAACGCGACTATACGTATATGTAGCACAGAGGCGTGACCCCAAGCGTGTCGAACATCTCGTGTAGTGGCCGCTTCTGCCCCAGAATACCCAAATCCAGCACGTCATCGACTGTGGCGTTGCGCGTGGGCGGGTTGTTGGACAGCGTCAGGGTCCCTGCTGTCTTACGGGCCTCCTCAGGGTGTAAAGCCTGCCAGATCCAATAAAGGCGATCGAACATGGTATGATGGAGCCAAAAGGCTGGGTCCTGGATAGACGAGTACAAGTCCGTCGCGTCGCCGCCCATGGCGTAGTGCCCCGACGTGTGCAGTCCCAAGAACCCGTCCGGGTACCGCCCCTGAACCTCGCGCCAGTAGCTGTAGTGCGTCTGGGAGGCCGGACCGATGGTTACGTTCAGCAGGTTCGCCGTCGTGAACCACTTGCTGGTCACATACGAGCTCAGGTCCCTCCGCAGGCACCGCGGGTTGTATACGGTAAAGTCCGGGACCGCCGACATGTTTTGCATCCCCGGGCGCACGGGGCCCATGTTGACGGTCCAGTTTGCGAAGGGGCCGGTGCTCATGCAGCCGCCGCCCTTGCCCGAGGGGATTTTGATCATACTGGCGCCGCCGAGGGCACCGTCGTGCTCGAAGAAGTCGCCGTCGCCGCCCATGCTGGTGTCGCTGCCGTCGAAGACTGGGTACTCGTAGATGTTGTCGGCGTGACTAAAGTAGTTCCAGTACTATTGGTGGTATTGAATGTTAGCCTCTACGACTATATAAATATTGCGTGTTAGTAGTAGGCAACAAACCGGTTGGTAGCCCTGGTAGCCACACTCGTTCCGCAGCGCCTGCTCGTAGGCCCAAACGAGGTATCGATGCCACGTAAGGAAGAGGCCGCTCCCGTGCACGGTCATGGTCATGTTCATGTGGACGGCGACGAAGTCGTCGTATCGCGTCCGGGCCGCCGGCGCCCATGCCGGGTCAGACTTGGACGGCAGAGAGTGAAGGCAGTGGACGGCTCGGATATAATCCTTGCGAGTCTCTTTGCTCATGTACTCCCTAAAGCCCCCTCAGTACGTTGAAAACATCACGTCATGGCATCGCAAAAGGTTGGGACCTTACCAGTCTTGACGGCGATCCGCGGTGAGCGGGTTGCAACTTGCTGGCTCCCTCTTCTGACTCGGCGGGCCCACTTTCAATGTCTCCATTGCCTGCTGCTGGAGCTCGTTCAAAGCGTTAACTGCACCCCACGACTCGTCGATAGCAGCCGCGCCGGTGACGGCAAGGGCCACGACGTGGAAGGCAGCGCCAAATTGAGAAAATTGCATCGTGAACGGTTAGAGCCAGGGGCGGGCACTTGATAGAGACCCTAGCTGTTGCTTGCCAAATCTGCAGTCGGAAGACTGCGAGACGAACTGGGAGTCGGCATCAGAGGGGAAAAGGAAATTTTTGGAATGGACTGATATGTCATCATGCTAGCCAAGTAGCGCTAGAGGTAAGCACTTGGTAGAATCGCATGCAATATCCGTCTATCTTACGGCGACCCGCGGAGTCCAACGGTTGTTCATCTTGCATCTAGAACATATTACCGGCTTCCACCAACCCAGTCGGCGGCATTGCCACCATGCAATTAATTTCATTAGCGGATACTGGGGTGCTGCAACCAAAGTCTTAGCTCGGTTTTGACAATGATTATGTTGGTATGATGATCTGATTGCGTGTCTAACACGCATGATACATGCCTGCCATCCAATTTTGGTCGCCTCAAGGTTCTGAAACCGTTGACAACCGAACATGTCGCTTGGCCGGTTCGAACCAAAGGTTCATCTGATGCGCAGGACAACGGACCTGTGTCCGTCTCCGAACCGTCCACCCCACCAACATTTCGATTTGGTGAATCTAGATTATGCAGCGGACCGAGATTGCTAATCTCTTCAGCCAGATGCCGCCCCATTAAAACATCTCGGTGGCCTGTCGCGGGTTTTGCCGTTTCGGACATAACTCTTTTCGGCCGCCTGCCCCGGTACTAGGCCATCATAAAGTTACTACCCCAGTCGAAGGCAGCCCTTGTGTATGTAAAGGATTCGTCGTTCTGATCCCGAGGCCCCGGGTAATCTGGTCCGTCCTCAAGAAATTTACTGGGGCACTCGGCATCACTATATATACCTCGCTTATAGCTCTAGCATATCCACTATGATTCAGACGATGGTATTAGCTACCAAACTATGCAACGAACAGGAACCGGATACCAGGATTGGATCCTGAACGGCTGACAACCTACCGGGTTTTCCACCCAGCCATCCCAACTGCATCTCCCGCGAAGTTACGATACTTCGTCAAGTTCCATATTGCCCACCTCCAATGCTACCAAATCTGTTCCGCTCCCAATACTCATAGAAAGGAGATGATCGTTGCAGCGATGTTTCAAGGACATAGCCCTGCGATTCCACGTGGAAATGACAGAATAGGGGGCCGCAGGCTTGGCCAGACGAACACTGCCCCGTCTGCCTACTATGTACAGCAGCGACCCCCCGCGGGCCTCGGTCGGGAACCTTAGATCGAAATGATCTGTGTTGTTTCCCTGATCTCAGATCGACCCTGCCGCATGATCTTCAGACTGCAATCATGTCTTCCAAAAAGCCGACTGGCCCAGCTCGCGCGGCGGAGAGCAACCTGGGCTGGATCCTGGGCGTCACCGCTGCGATCCACGGACTGGCGCTGATCTTCGTCGGACTTCGAACTTACACCAGGCTGGTGATCGCGAGGACATTCGGGAAGGATGACGCACTGATGTTGATGTCAACGGTAAGCGACCGGACGCCTCTCTCAAGCTAGCAATCGGATGCTGGGTTCCCTGTCGACGTAACCCGACAACATCCCTGACGACAGTGCTGACTCGTGGGAAATAGGCCTTCGCCATCGCTGGAATGGTCGCGTACATCATCGCCGCCTTCCACGGACTAGGACGGCACGTGGACGCGATAACGAAAGAGGACTATAGGGTGTACTTGAAGATGACCTTCATAGAAACCATAGTGACAACCATCGGCGCGCTCGCGTGTCTCAAAGTTTCCATCGGCTTCACACTCCTCAAACTCGGCCACTGTGGTCGGTACTCGCAGATAATATGGGGAATGATAGGTATGCATCCTCTCAAGAACGACCGGTATTACATCGCCTTGAGCGTGACAAGAGACTGACATGCGCTTTGGCCGGACGACCAACAGGATTCGTGTGCCTGTACGAAATCACCTACTTGATCGGATTTCTCCTTAATTGCGACCCGATCGCAAGCTTCTGGGACAAGTCACTCGCAGCCACATGCGTTCCCGTGGCGATGCAGAAGGGCTTTGCGTTCATGTGCATGGCATGTAACCTCTTTTCCGACGTCGTCTTCGCGACGCTACCCATTCCCATCGTCTGGCGCCTGGAAATGTCGCCTCGCGCGCGTGTCTACCTATACGGCATCCTGGGTTTGGGCTACACCGCCGTGCTCCTCGACGTCGCCAAGGTGGTCTGCCAGAACGTCTTTCGCGGCGCCTCCGACCTTTCATTCATCGACTGGGCCCACTTCTTCGGATTCCTCCAGGTCAACGTAGGCATCATAGCCGCCTGCGCGCCCAGCCTCAAACCCCTTCTCGGCGGTGTCCTGCACCTGAACACAACTGCGGATTCGTCAGAGACGGGAACGTACAGCAAGAGCGGCGGCAACCCGAGCTTCCGACTCAGTTACGGCGCCGGTGGGAGCCGCCGGGACTCACGCATGGTCGTCATCAGTGGCGGTCCCGGAGCGGCCAGCGGTGCCCCCAGCAGCAGAAAAGGCTGGCTCAAGTCGAAGAGCGGGGACAGCGAATTCGAGATGAACAGCGATATGCTCGGGATCTTGCGGGAACAGACGAGGAGCCGGACCCCCGACATGAGAGCCAAGACGGCGAGCCCGGCCGAAAGCGACGTGGACAGTATATTCCATGCCCAGTCCCTTGGCGAGAGCGTCGGGATCATCAGGACGGTCAACTTTAGCGTCAGTAGCATCAACGGACGAGTTCACATCAATTAAATATATCCTTTGTTCTTTCGCAAGTTTTCTTTGGGTGGCACAATGTGTTGGTATGGGAAACACTCTTTTCTAGCGATTACACGGTTGTCTCATTTGTTCGCCAGTAGGTAAGTAATACCAGCGATCTAACATTCGGAAGAAACCCGGATGACAAAAAGCAAACGGCTACAGCTCAAAACCCGAGGGTGCTCATTGTCCCGGCCATCCACCCTGGATTTCGTATCGACCTGACCGGGTCTTCAATCGCGGATGCGATCAATTGATTGAAAGATCAATCCAGGCACCAGGGGGTTTTTGAGAAGGGGAGCCACTGTACTGGGAGACTAACCCGCTGTAGGGAAAGTCCCACGCTGCTGCCTAGGCTAGCACTGAACGCTAGCCAGAACGCTGCTTAAGGCTGAGATAAATGGACCATGGCCCCCACGTCATGTCAGATCTCACTGTTCACCCAAGATACCTAATTAATCACTTCTCTTCTTCAAGCCCCAACATTCGTTTCATCCATCGCGCTCTGCAAGACCACTTTGAAGTCGACGTTCTGTACTGACCAAGTTCTTCCCTATCATATCAAAGTTTGAAAAGTTTTCCTGCCTGCAGCGCCTTAGTTGTTCAGTGCCAACATGGGCAAGCCCTCGGATGCTGCGGGCTCTGCCTCTCGTCCCGTTTCCCTCCACACCAACCCCGGCCAGACATTCTCCAACGATTACGACCACCAAGATGCCCCCGAACTCAACCTAGACGACCTCGACGACCTCCCCCTCTCTACAGCGATGCCGTGTCTTCCGGTAACCTCGACGAGCCTCTGCTTCCTACCACCGACTCCGGTGCGACAAGCCAAGAAGAGCGTTCGTACGACTCGCTAGTCCAGCCCTTCCAGAAGGATTGCAACACGGGCAGGACCTACTACATCGACCCGCGCCTCGAGCAACCCAAGCAACTCGAGACGCACCTCACGTACTGGGCCCACAAACCGCCCCGGCCGTATCTCAAGATCGTTGGGACCCACCGCCAGGTGACTCGCAAGAGCGGCGACAACAAGAACGAGACTAAGACCGTCACCGACTTTGACGTCGCCGTCGAGATGACGCCGTACCTCTACTCCAACGCCCAGTACCGCACGTCCTGGCAGCGCTTGCGTACCGTCGACAACGGCGAAAAGGTCCGCCGCGGCACCGTCCTCCAGAAGCGCGCCCCGGGCGCCGCGCAGCACATAGAAGTCGGCGGCGCGCCCAAGCCGACGCTGGAAGAGTGGTGCCACCGCTTCTGCGCCCACCACGCGGGGCTCAAGTGCTTTGCGCTCAAGCGCGAGATGACGGGCTTCGACTTCGAGACGGTCCAGGAGAGGCTCCGAAGCCTGGTGCGCGATACGAACTACCGCGGGAGCCTGAGCGTTTACCTGGAGACCAAGGACGAGCTGGTCGAGGTCTACAACGATGCGAGCATCAACCGCTGGCGACTCACCTCGTGGGTCCAGTGGCTCTTCTACCTTACCCTGCTCTTCGTCTTCTCCTGGCCGTATCTGTGGCTGCGGACGAAGCGCTTCGAGGTGGCCGTCTCCGAGTGGCCGTTCTCGCGTATGGCGAGCAACGGCAACGGTGACCGCGAGTACGTCAGCATCAGCGAGGACCAGTGGTACAACATGTGGGGTCGCGCCGTGCGCAACGCCGTCCTGGAGAAGCGACAGGCGGTCCTCGACCAGGCGGACCTGCGGCGGGCCCACGAGCCGCAGGCGACCTTCGAGTCGGGCAGCGCGACCATGGACTCGGCGGTGGGCTTTGTCCGGGCCGGCGTCAGCGCCATGAACGAGGTTAACAGGCAACTGGGCTGGGGCTATGACTGTTGAGATGTATGGTCTCTGGTTCTGAGATGGTTTGCTGGCGTACTTGATTACAATATTCCCCTGGTGTGTTATTACTGTCGCCGTTACCTAGGTAGGTATTCAAACATCACATTCGTTCTGGCAGAGGCACTTCGAAGTCTCTAAGGCATTCCAGAAATTAAAGTAGTAAACAATTCAATTTTTACCACACGTTTTTGCTTGCAACGAGCTACGGGGCTTGGTATTCGGCGAAGTTAAATGGGGTCGTTATCAACGCCTGTCGGTAGTGGATGACTCCCAAATAACGCTGACATGGCCGCTATAATGTGAAACCATTAGCTACCAGCTTTTAGACTCGCGTAGGGGTTTTACTAAGGTGCTGCAGCACCGCGGCCACTGTAGATTCGTGGAAAACAGATTACAGGCCACTTGCGGGCTTCTCCTGGCGATGTCCGAGACCCAACTGTAATGCGCGAAAAGGTCCACCACAGTCAAGTGCCAATAAGTCGGATTCACCAAGGGAGGCAATTTCAAGCACTGCCCGCCTCCCAAGTACTCATTTTCTAGTCGCCAGCAGCAAGACGACCGGCCACCCAATCTGCCGCTTCGCACCCTGCCCGCCCATGGCCTCGGCCAGCTCGGCAAACATCCCCTGCAGCTCCGGGTCCTCGTCCAGCTGCGCCTGCCCGGCGGCGGGGAGCAGCGCCCGAACGAAGTCGCGCACCTGCCCCACGTCCCAGCGCTCGGCCCAGAACGTCTCGTCCCGGATATGCGTTGTTTTCTCGCGCTCTGGGTCCACGCGCGACGGCCGCCGGATGGGGATGCCGGGCAGGTCGCCGTGGAACTCCATAACCCCGCCGCCGCCGCCGCTGGCCGTGTTCCACTTGCGCCGCTCCACGTCGCGCCAGGTCTCGGAGGGGAAGGCGACGGCGTCGAGCTCGCTGGCGATGACGTCCGCGGCCGCCTTCCAGCCCTCGCGGAACGCGGGGCCGCCGGCCTCGATGACTTTGCCGGCGGCTGCGGTGAAGAGCCGGCCGTAGATCTCCTGGCACGCGGCGCGGTTCTCGCCGTCGGCGAAGATGGGCCGGCCATAGAACCACACGGCCAGCGTGCCGCCCGGCTTGAGCGCGCGGGCGAACCCGTCGAGCGCCTTCTCGTGGTCCATGAGCGGGATCGCCTCGGCGCAGACGACGATGTCGCATGAGGCTGCGGGAACGCCCTCCGCCATGTCCTCGCCGGAACAGAGTTGGAACTCGATGTTGGGGAGGTGGCCGTGGTGCTTCTTGGCCGCGGTCAGGTGGGCTTCGTTCTTGTCCGAGGCGATGACGCGCTTGAAACGGGCGGCCAAGACGCCCGCGACCTGCCCGGGACCCGTGCCGACGTCGTAGGCGACGTCGTAGCGGGCCGAGTGGGCGTCGTGGTAGCTGTAGATCTGGTCGTAGAAGCCGTTGGCGTCGTACTTGGGCCGGGCGGCGAGGTAGTTCTGCCAGAAGGCCTCGTCGTAGTCGGCCAGGTGGAAGAAGTTGGTAGTGTCGCCTGTGTTGGAAGTCATCGTCGTGATTGCGATATAGTGTCCGAGATAGGGTTGTGGCAAGGACGTCCTCCACTCCTCATAGTAATAATGCAGCTGGATTATATGCCACTCTCTCGGATCGGATAAAATACAACCCCCTCAGGACGAGTATGCAATGATGCAAGCCATGCTTTCAGCTCATGCATGCAACCGACATTTGAGTCGTCGGTTAACCAATTGTGTGGATGTGTTCAGTGTTTCTAAGAAGCCACACGTTTTAGTGCTGATCGCCGGTACGGCGTGTTACTGGTGCGTTGGGAGGGTAGCATTGGTCTTGTGAAACGTTCCGTCGTTTCCGGCCGGCGTGCGTCAATCTCGGTCATTGTGGTTTTGCTCGCGCTCAGTCAAGTCGTTCGAAGCACTAAAAAGAACTATCTCTATCTCGAAGGCAGTGGGAAGTGGGTTACACTAACGTTGACTGGAGCTCAGCCGGTTCAGCCGATTTGGTCGGTTCGAGAAGCCAAGTTCCCGGGTGTATGAACAAGAGTACCGATTGTCCTGTAGGAGGACCCCAGGCTCGCACGCTGTTCCTTGTGAATTTTGGATCAGATTTGGTTGTTGATATGCAATTTATATGAACACGTAACATTCGAATGCTTGGAGTTTCTCATGAAGCTTTCGTTACTAGTCAGCCAAGTTTACGTCAAGTTGAATTATGGAAATAAATCAAATACTCAAAGGATGTGTTTTGTTCCAAAAAGAAGCATTTTACCAAACCTCGTTGTGTGAAAGAACCGGTAGAGTCATCGTACCCTTGTATGAAGACTTCATAGTTGTCTGACCCGCATCAATACTTACACGACCCTAATGCTGGCTCCTCGCGTATCCAAGCCAGCCCAGCTGCGCCTGCGAACGCCGTGAGACCATGTGCTGCTTGTTGGAAGCTAGCTCTGGCTGTGTCTGCGTGGTGAACACAGCTGTTGAGATTAGCAAATTGGGATCCGACTAGTGGAGTCGGCAAGGTCGGCGAGGTTGGCGGCGAGGTCGGTAAGATCAGGCGAATCAATCTCGCTTACACGTTACCTGTATTATTATAATGCACAGCATCGTCTATTGAGTCTCCCACCTAGTCGGGGTGCTGTAGAAATTGCACGTTTGGCAGCCTTGGCTTTTACTTACGGTGCCACGTACCCATTGCCCAGGCCTAGCGTCAATCGCTGCACCTGTACCTTCTTGCTTCGAGCCCTTGCCGAGGCAGAGTGTTCACCTGAGCTGCACGATGACGAGTTCTTGCTTTGGGCGGCTATGATAGGTACTCTAGGGCTCGGGGCCGCAGAGGGCACGAGTGGGTTTGTCCAATATCTACGCTATATTGCAGAAAGGCTTGGGTCCATGCTGTGGGAGGACGTCAAGATCATTTGTGAAAAGTTCCTATGGCTGGGCCCAGCTTGCGGTGACGGAGCTGCTCTCATCTGGGCTCAGGTTAGTTTTTGATATTGCCGACAACCCTAGAGACATCTTTGGAATATGATAAGAAAGAAGTCAAGTGTATATTGAGGGCACTTTGCGGGAGAGCAGTTATATATAAGTAGCCTTATTTAGCTACCTGAGGTTTCTGCTACCTAGTATCCACGACGGGATGGAATCGTCCGGAGAACAGACTAAACTATCGAGAGACGACGGTTCCATTACTTTCTTCTCTTCCATGTCCCTTAAGCGGCGGCTGTGATGAGACCACCGGCAGCGCCAGACGAGCCAAAACCGTCGTCACTGTCCTCGTCCTCGTCATCCTCGCGCTCGGGACCCTTCTTGGCGTTACCGGGAGAACTGAGGGGCGAGATTAACTCATCGATTCCGTCGTCGTCGTCGTCCTGCTCGTCGCCCGACTCGTCGACATCCTCCTTCTTCACGACCTTCTCCTTCTTCACGACACTCTCCTTCTTCTCGCCTCCCTTCTTGGTGCCCATCTTGCTGGCCTTGGCGGCGGCCTCGGTGCCGGGTCTGATAACCTGGTTCGTCTTGGGGTCGATCTTGGCAGGCTGAAAGATATGGACGAGAAAAGGTCAGTAAGCAAATCCAGGACAGGGAAGCATGAGATGAAGCTTGGACAATGTTTAGATGGAAGGGATGGGGCAGTAAGATGAGTGTGAAGTGAATTGTCGTGGAGGTACTTTTGTTATAGCATGTAAACTTACACCGCCGACCTGACGAATGGACTTGGATTCACCGCGCAAGCCGTGCTTGTTGCGGAGGTGCGTGTAGTACTTGCTCCAGCTGTCGCGGGGCTTCTCGTCGCAGGGGCAGATCCAGGGGTTGTCTGGGTCCGCCTGGTTATCGCGGTATCGGGCCGAGTCCTTGTTGTGCTGGGTGCGCACGTGGCTGTTGATGTTTTGGTATGTGTTGCCAATCTCGGCGTTGCAGTGCTCTCGGCGACCGTCAAGGGGAGGCATCAGGCAGCGGACCTTGCTGCCGTCTCGGACGAGTTCACCAGTGAAGCCGTGGCCGGAGTACTCGATCTTCTTGTCGCCGCCGGTTTTCTTGTCCTTGTTGGGAGCCATTGTGATGGTGACAGATCGATTGGTCGTTGGTGCTGTTTCGACGAGTGGTAGATGTTTCGGCGTGCTGAATTATTGTTTCGGCGTGCTGAATTATTGTTTCTGTGAGCTGTAGCTGTTTCGGCGTACTGTAAATATTGTTTCGGCGTGCTGAAAATATTATTTCGGCGTACTGTGGATATTATCATGTCTAGATGTGTTGCGGCATAGAAGTTCACTTGTCTAGTGATGGAAATTGTCTCGTCGATTTATAGGTGAAATTTCACCCGAGTTGTGAATATTGTTTCACCCAGTTTTGAATGCTATTTCATTAAGCTATGAATTGAATACTACTTCCATAAGCTATAGACCAGTAACTATTTCACTAAGCTGTGAATTGAATACTATTTCATTGAGTGGAGCGGTGATTGTCTTAGTGGTGCAAAGGTACATGTATCTAAGTTTATGAAAGCTTCTGAACTGGTATTCAATACTAGAGCCTGGAGTGTTCAATAGGTAACTAACTGCAATACATACCGAAAAGAAGAAACTACCCTTGACCACTAGATATTACACAAATCTGCGAAACGGAGCTGCGTCCCAGCGAACCCTACGCAAATGGCGTATTAAATCTTGAACTTATGTGCGCGAATAAAGCTAGTATCGGTTATTTACGAGAAGAATGCTTCCTTCTAGCATGTCGGCCGAGCTAAGCCGTAGGACTATAGGAAAAATAATAATCTCATTCCACAATATCCCCCGTAGCTCCTTAAGAGCCGCCGCAGCCTCGTTTCTAAGCGGTATTATAATATCTATAGTTCTGCTATAAGTACCTATAGGTTCTATTAAGAACCTATAAGGATTATAGGTAGCCCGTAGGTTATTTATTAAATAAATAGGTAACTTATAAGTTATTTATAAAAATTAAACTTATTTATAAATAACTTATAAAAACCTATATAAAATTAAACTTACTTATAGGTAACTTATAAATAACCTATATATTTTTCTTTTTTTCTTTTTTTTAAAAAAAAAAGAATTTAATAATAATAAAATAATAAAATAACCGAATTTAAATAACGATAATTATAAAATAAATATAATATAACTATAATATTTTAAAATTAGAAATAATAATAAAATAATCGAATTTAAAGAATAATATTTGTTAAATAAACTTAATATTTAAATATTTATATATTATTATAATTTATCCTTAAAAACTAATAAATATAAAGAAATATTATAATAAATTTTAATATATTCAATTCTTTAATTTCTTTATTTTATAAATATTATTTTAATAACATTATTATTTCCTTAAATTAAAACTTAAAAACTCTTTATAATTTATATATAATTCTTTTTTCGTATTATTTCTTATAATTAATAATAATTAATTTTAAATTAAATTATTTCTTTACTTTTCTTTTATTTAAAAATAAAAGTGTTAAATTATTGAATATTAATTTTAATTATTATATTTATACATTTAAAAAGAAGATTAAATTAAATGTATTTTTATTTAATAATAATAATTTTAAACTCGATTATTTCTTTATTATTTTTAATTTTAAAATTCTAAAAATATTAAAAGGTTTAATAATTTAATATTAAAAATTAAAAATAACGAATAAAATAATAGATTTCAAAATTCGAAATAATAATAAAATAATCGATTTAAAACTAATTTATTTATTAAGTATTTTAAAATTAAACATAATTATAAAATGTTTTAAAATGAAAATTAATAATGTTATTTATTATTTAAAATTTTGAAAATAGAAATAAAAATAGTATTTTATAATAAAATATTTTATAATTAAATTAATAATATAAATAAAATAATTAATTTTAAAACCCTTTAATATTAAAATAAAAGTTAATAATAATAATATAAATATTAAACATTATTATTATTATTATTATTATTATTATTATTATTATTAACGTAGTTTATAAGCGAAATAATTATATAAGCGAATTAACCACTTTTATTAAATTTCGTACGAATAACTTTTATAACTTAATTCCTTTATTACCTATTATAATTAATATTTAAGAAAAAGAATAAATAGTTTTAACGTTTTAAACGCTTAAAAATAATTTAAAATTAAATCTTTAACACGTAGCCCGAACGTATAAAGTCCTTTATACAACCCTTCATAATTAATAGCTCGGTATTCTTATAAAACGCGAAATATCCGTTAATTCTCGAAAGTTAACGGATTCCGAAAAAAATATAATTATATAATATATAATCGAATTAAATTCGCGGTTATTTCCTCCTTAAATAAATAACGTTAAAGATATAGCGAATTAATTATTCCATTAACGTGACGCGGGATACGTCGGCGTTAATTAAACCTCTAATTTCGTATAACAATAATTAAACCTCCGGACGCGTTTTAATTAAAGAATCGATTATTAAAAAGTCTTTTATAAAAATCCTAACGCGTATTATATATAATTTACCTTTATATAAAATATAATTTATAAATATAGGATTTAAAAGGAAGATATTTATAATTTCGATAAAACCGGCTTTTTTATAAATTAAATTTTATTTAAAATAGTCGTTATTACCTTTAATTAATATAGAAAGTTTAAAATAATATAATAAAGGAATTAGGAATAAATTATAATTATTTAAGGCGTCGGATTATCCGGTTATACTATCCCTCTATATATTATATTTATTAAAAAAACGTACCTCTTTTTTTAATATAAAAATAGCTTATTATTAAAGGATTAGGTAATTATAATTATTAAAAACGGTTAAATTATAAATAAGAAAGGCGAAAATTAGATTCGGTATTTCGATAAATATACGAAATCTCGTAAGAAGGGTGTTTATCGCTTATTAATTTTAAATAATTATAAAAGTTATTATTTAATAGTTTTCGAGCTTTATTATAAAAAGAACTCGATTATTATACTTTATATACCTTCTTATTTATTATATAAACTTTAACCTTTTAATATCGGCTATTTTTATATATTAAAAAGGTTATATAAAAAAGAAATCGAGGGTTTTATATAGGCGTATATTATTTATATCTTAAAGGAGGACTTCTTATTAACGTTTTTAAAAACGTTTTAAATAACTTTTATTATTTTAAATATTTAAAGAGGTTTTTAAGGGATAAGATTTATATTATATAATCCAGAATCTATTATTTTATAATTAAATATAAAGTTATATATACCGACGCTGCCGGCGACCTTTTCCAGCTTACTTATACCTTAAGAATTAAAGACCTTAAATAATGTAATTAAAGCTTAATTTTAAACCGAGTACGTTAAGAATTAAATCGTACGATATTAAAATAATTCTTTAATATTAATTTTTATTAAATTTAATTAAATCGCGAAAGGTATAACGTAAATAATATACCGGCTCGCTCTATTAAAGGGTAAGGTAATTATATTATAAAAGGTAAATAAAATATTTAACCGGTACCGCTATATAAAAAGAAACGGTTATAAAATAAAAGATTATTTTATATATAAATTAAAGAAGATTTATAATTTTAAAAAGACGTTAATAAATAATTATAAAATAAATCGCGTTAAAATAATAATCGTATAAAAAAGCTTAAGACACGCCCGCGGCGTTATAGAATCTATAAGGAGCCCGGGTATAATACGTATACTTATTAAAACGATATAAATATATTTAAAGATAAGGATTCCGATTAATTTTAATATATTAAATACATTATAACGGAATTAATTTATACTTTTTTATATAAAGTACTAGAAAGTAATTAATTCGCTTATATAGTTATTTCGCTTATAGACTACGTTATAAATTATAGCTTTAATATTAACTTATTTATTAACTAATATTCTAACTGTTATTAAGGTTTATTTATTTTACTTTAATGTGAAATACCTACTTAGTAATAAAGCTATCTATAAAATTAAGCGATATATAATATTATAATTTATAAGAGCTGCTTTAAATAAGTAACTATTACTTTTTAAAAAAGATTTATAAGAGATTTAAGTTAATAGCTATTAAACTAATACTTAATTATATATATTAATACTCGGAATCTCTTAAATATACTATTATAAAGATTTATTTACGATATTAGCCTTTAAAATATATATCGAAATAGTATTTATATTAATATCACGGGTAACGGCGGGAATTTAAAATTATTATTTTTCGTAACTAACGTATTTAAGAACCGTCGTTAAAGATCCTAATTTAACTGGTTCCTTCGGAATTTAAGGATAGTTTAATATAAGGATTAGGTTTTAACGATATATATTAAAGATGACTTATATAGGTAAAGTTTTAAATATAACTTAAAGCTATATAATTAAACATTAATATTAATATCTTGATTTATAAATCGCTTAATTTAATATTAAAAGTTATAAAGAACGCCGGAGCTATAAGTTTAATTATAAGTTATTTAATACTTATTATTAGAATCGTTTAATTATTATAAGATTTCTATATTAATATTCTAATAAGCGACGGCAGCTAGATTATCTAAATAATCTATTATATTTCCTCCCTCTAGATAAGAAAGGAAATGCTTAACCTAGATAAGATTATTTATACCTTGGAAGTACTTATATCGGGGCAGAAATCCTATATCCGCGACGTCTTGGGCGGCGCCGTCAAGATCTGCTCCATCCTGGGAAGCGCCGAAGCCGGCCCCTACGCCGCAAGCTCCCCAGGTTTAGGCCCAGGCGATCCGGCTGCCACTTACACCGACTTTGTTTTCGACACCCGCACCACTCTGATCGAGGTCATTCCCCTCTCCTCTGCCGATGATGCGGGCGGTGGCGGTGGTGGTAACTGTCCTTCGCCCCTCGGCCCAGGGGGAACAGGCCTGATTGCCCAAACCTGTCTGGCTCGGTTCCGCAACCCGCTAGTGCGCTACGTGACGGGTAATATAGGCTCCGTATAGCCTCTTCCCTCTTAGGCGTACGCGTCGATACCGGAAAGTGAACGGGCCTACCTGCGCGTCCTACATTTACACGGTCGCGACGCCTGCTCCAGCTTTACTTAGGACGGGGAGTACATCAAGCTGGACCGACTAGCTACTATCTTAGCGCGTACCGACCTGGGCATTCTCTAATAGCAGGTTATCTTGGACAGGATGGTGCCGTCCAGCGAGATATCGCTCGAGATCTGTCTGTTATATATTCAGGTGCTTGTAGCGGAGGAGGAGGAGGAGGACAAGAAGATCGAGGACGAGAAAGAAGGAGATCCCGCTTCGGAGAAAGTGGTGTCTGCGCACATTCGAGGGTTCTTTTTCCTCCACTCGGCAAATGAGCATCGGTTCAAGCTGACTTTCTTCAAGGACCGCGCGGGCTTTGAATTCAGCAGGACGGGGCGGAAGATGGTCAAGCTTGTCGACCGATCGAGCGGATAGGCCCAGTGCGATCGTATGTCGTATTTTAAGCACCTGAAGCGGCCAGTCGGTTGGCGCGACGTTTACGCACACATAGTGATGTGGACCGTTGTCTTCAATGGATTCAGCAGAAAGGAACGAGTGACGGAAGCAATCTCAATCGTCCGCACTTTGAGGCCTAGTCTACTTGTACGATTGCTACATTCAACAGGAGCATGCGTCGGGTAAAGATCGGTGTCTTGACGAGGAGATGTTCCTTTATCCAGGACGGTTCCGATCCTGTATCGCGATGCCGCCAACAGATCGCAGGATATCACTTTAAGTAGCATGATCAGAAACAGATGCAAATGACCGATACGATACTGGTGGCTTTGTCACCCCGATTCATGCTCAGGCGGCGCTTGATGCCCTTTAAAAAGCTGATGTACGTTGTTGTATGGGGTTCCTTTATCCACTCTGGAACGAAGATGTAGCGCTTAGCCCCGTAAGTACGCCTTAGGTCCTCTTCTGCTTTCACATCGCTAAAAGTAGGTATTTTCGTGCGGCCGAGATAGGTCAATTGCGGCAACCCAACGCGCATAAACGGTAGTCGGAGCATCGTTTGGAGACGGGCCCTGATTTAGAAGGGGTAATGCCAGAGCAGGCCCGAGGCACGAAAGGAGAGAAGAAGAAAAAAGGCGGGGCTGCCTTGGCTGGCAAGTGGTGGCAAAGCGGTGCCTCAACACGAGATGGACACGGGCAACGGGTGACGGGCCTCGGGAGCCAAGGGCCTGCCGGCAGACGAAAAGCTGCGGCGAAAGCGGTGGGGCGCGAAGCAACGCCAACATGGGCCTCGCATAAACGAACCCTCGGGGCAAACGGGTAATACGGCCAGCAGCGTCTGCCAGCCCTTCGCCTGTCAATGCAGCGCTAGGCTACTGCCTCCCAACCGCCCGGCGAATCCAGTTACGAAATTGGATGGTATGCGACCACATTTAGGGCGGTCGACTGTACCTAGTACCCACAGCAACTGTCAACAACGGCCATCTGTCGATCCCCACTAGGTTGCCCGGCGCCATTCCTTACGTTCAATGTATATAAGGCGCCCCATTGTTACCAATACTTGTTCATTTCTACTCCTCATCCCATACGGTACCCTTACAGTCGCTACTACCACTCTCACCCACTGCACGTTAATAATAATAATTATTACCTCGACCACCTATCACCCTCAAGATGCAATCCTTCACTCTTGCCCTGACCGCCGCCACGGTCGCCACCGCCATGGCCGCGCCCGCCCCCCAAGTCCCGGCAGGCAACCCCAACCCCGACCTCGTCACCTTCGGCGTCATCTCGATTGCCTCGGGCAGCAAGGTGCAGAACGCCGGCTGGGGCGCGATGCACAAGGGCCTCTTCACGGGCGCCAAGCCGCAGGAGGGCGCCTCGTGCTACGGGCCGGCGCAGGACTTCGCCACCTTTGTGCTGAACAAGCCCGAGGGCACGCTGTCGCTTCTTACGGACGGCAAGCCCTGGCAGCAGCTCTTCGTCGACCGCTCCGGCATGGGCCAGGGCATGATGCAGTACACCACCGGCGCCGAGCCCGCCCCGCGCAACGCCGAGCGCGACGGCTGGGCCATCAACGACGAGCAGCACTTGACCTTTGGCGGCAGCGACGGGTTCCTCGCCTGCCCCGCCGGCGAGGCCGATCTCTACCGCGTCCTGCCCTACGTTGGCATCGACAGCCCCGCCGGCTACACCAACTGCACCTCCATCGCCGCCCGCGTCGTCGTCGCCACAAACCCGGTCCAGTGCCTCTACTCGCAGGAGTAGGCTACTCTTCAAACGGACAACCGTGGATAGTAATATAAACTCCTTTTTAAAAAGGTTTTAAAAATAAATCTAGAGATTCTTTTAATGTAGCTTGCTGTCCGGATTAGTGATGTGTCTAGCGACATTTTATGCTCGTGTCCTTCGCTCATGGGATCTGCGGCACAAGTTGCAGCTGCCTGCGACGGGTATATCACGGTGCGGGCCCGCTACTTATGAAGTTGGCTTGTCGCATGGACAATGGTGCCGAAGGATCCAACGGGGCAGACACCCCGCCCGTCTTGAGCACGCCAAAGATAGCCACTAGCCAGTTAACCGATTGATCGGCATAGATGCAGACAGCTTCATTAGGCTCTATCCAGCTCAGCTTCCGGGCAATGATGGCAGCCGCCAAGTCTAGCTCGTTGTACGACACCCTTTCCACATTCCGGATGATGGCGATGTCATTGGGGTACCTCGCCACCACGGTTTCAAATAGTGTTACCAGATCAGCGTCCTTCGACTGATCAAGAGTTTCGGACGATACGCAGATACTCCAATGTCTGATCTTGTCCTCTAAATCGGTCGGCAGCACATCACTCATCGCCGAAACTAGTCTTCCTCGGCTCCCTTGCAGTAGAAGCTGATTAAAGTACATTGGAAGACAGACCGGACATTTCCCATGTCTTCAAGAAGGTTCTGAAATATGGGCTCTGCAATAATCTTGTCTTCCCAGGCTTTGCATACACCTTCCACTTGGTATGAATCCGAATAATTCCGGTACAGGGTCAGAATATTTTGATATCTGTTTTGCGCCGTTTCCCGTAATAAGAAGAGCTGCAGCTCTGTCCATTCATCGACGTTGGTTCTAGCCAATAGGTCTTTGACTGTAAACGTCCCATCTTTACGTGAGGACGCAGCATTGTGGTTGGTTTCTTCCAAAATCGTAGGCGAAGTAACAAGAGATGTGGTTTTCAGGGGTATGGTTATTGGTTTCGCCACGCTCGTGATTTCGTTCAAGATGACTTTGACCGAGGCGGTGCGAAGAAACACACAGGCAGGTACGGAAATCCCCTTCTTCTCACATTCTGCGGAGATGAGTATTGCGGAAAGCAAGTCGCCCCCCAGCTTGACAAAGGTGGTAGTGTCTGCGGCCTGGTCGATCTCGACTGGACTGACGCTGAGTACTGTTGACATCGCTTGTATGACCGACGGCATGCGGTTTTCGCCCCTCTGAATCGTATCATGTTCGCTTTCGCTGAGTCTTTAATCAAATGTGGTCCGCGGAAAGCGCACCGTGTCACTCAGTAGCAATTCTGGCGATCCAATGATGAAGATAACGTGTATAAAAATAGAATGTACTGATTCGAAAGTGCAAGTGGTTACAAGTATGATTTACTTCGTTTCGTAGTTTTTATCTAAGCATGTCCGTCTATAGCAGATTATACCATTACATTATACACAGCGAGATAAAACACTAGTCTCCCATTTTGGTCATCAGTGTGGACCGTGGATGGCGCCGACTGGCTTACATCGGTCACCAATGCAACGAGCCGCCTATGCCCTGGGTTTACTAATATATGAGGATTATTTACACCATACTTGCATGCAACTTGTACCCTTCGCTTTGCACGTTTACGACTTAACAGCTTAATAGTTTATGCTAATAAAATGTTGCATTTCAGAACATCTCATGGCGGCTCGGAAATTTGCAATCATTGGGGGCAAGACTGCACTGCTCCGTCACTTACTTATATTTCGATTTCCTATAAACTGGAAACTAATCGGAGACTATAGCGGGCCCTGCCGGTATCACGTTAGCCAAGCAACTACAGAAAGCACCCATCAAGTGCAAGGTATTCGAGAAGGATGCCCATCGACACGTGAAGAACCGCGGTGGGATGATGTGCCAAAGAAACAGCAACGGTAACAGCCAGCTCTATGCTTTCGCTCGGCTACCCATCAGCTGCTTTTCGACCTGTGGTATCGATTGCACCCATACTACGGCCCGGAAACGGGTCGTCGACGAGCTGCTCCCCGAATACACCAATGTCCAGAAATCTCTGGTTCTCGACAGCGAACCAGATGCCGTGGGGCGGCAGCCGTATACGCTTCCCCCAGGTTTCCGACGGAACCGCAACCCGCGGCAAGCAAACACCATTCCTTCTTTCAATACGATGTCGTTTTCTGATTGATCCTGTATTGACTTGTCCACTGGTCGTCGTTTAGGCTCACACTCATCGGGGATGCAGCACATCTTGTGACCCCATTTGCGGGAGTCGGTGTCAACCTGGCTATGGAAGATGCATTAGATCTCGCTCACGCCGTGATTAAGAAAGAGGAAGCTCAAGAAAACAATCCGTCCATGGGCATACGCATTAAAGAATTTGAGGAGGCTATGGACCGGTCATCAACAAGGAGGACAACTGCCACAGCTTTTTTTTTGATTGTTCTCCTTCCCGGGACAAATCCTGATTCCGGGGATGCATTCTAAATCCGGTATTATACACGAGAAGAGACTTCTGGCTTTGTCGGGACCAGTGGATCTTCCACAGCCTCGCAAGGTATGGTTCTCTCCATCGAATGACTCGACCCGCATCGGCTAACTTGGGGCAGCGGCCAGTTTCCCATCAGAAGAGTAGGCGTATTCGCCAACTTGATACGCACGAGATGCCCTATTGTCTGACGTGTTCACAAGGCTCAGGTCGGCCTCTGGGCAAGAAAAACTTCTCTATGCGGTCAGGCATCACCGCATGAAACTCATCAAGGTCATTGAGAAAAGGCCTCGCAATCCGTGGGAGCTCTTTCAAGATTTGCCGCTTACCATTCTTGGATTCCTCATGAAGCATCCTTCCGGGCCGGAGAGTATCCCGGATGACCTATAGAGACGTGAAGAGAGGAATAGCTTCGAGGTCAGCATCATAGAGAGGCAAAGACTCAGGTTGCGGAAGTTGCAGTGGAAATTTGCCGAGCACGCCGCGGAAATTCAATGTAACGGCAAAGAGCCTGCCGACTGGGAGGCAGATCTTGACCAATGCGGTACGTGTTCTTTTGCGCTGCATATCCGTTCCTCCCAGCTTCGCTCGTACTAGCTGATTCGAACGCATGGTGACGTATGTCTGCGGTGAAGCTGGTGCAAGACTAGGTACGAATATAGTAGTACTAGTAGTATGGACAGACAGAACGTGCTTCCGAGAGACCCATTCCGCATCGGGGGCCAGAGGCCCGTGAACTATCACGTCTTGGACACCGTGATTGGGGGCCAGTGCGTAGACCCGAATGTTAGCTCGATCAAGGTACCAGCACTTCGGGAGCAAGAACATCCAGCCCATCGGCAGGTCCCGAAAATATCGAATGATACATTAGTTCACCTTGCGGATGCCGGTGGCGGCGTTCGGTGCTAGCGTTGTCCTTCTTCTGATGTTCATCATGTCCATTGGAGAAACAACCTGCGACTGTGCCTGTTCACAGGTGCCATTTACGTTGTTGCATTTGGATGTGTCATAGCGGCCTCTCTGTCGAAACCCAAGGATATCATGTCAAACACTGCTGCATATGCCGAAGTGGTGGCCGCTTTCCTCGGCCTAGCTGTTGAGAACGATTCGCCTGTACAATGAGTGGATATATGTTGGAGCGCAATATATCGATAGTCAATAGAGCTACAACAGTTGAGTAACTCAGGCAGGGTGGTATGTGCCCTCATAAGGATATGATTGATGGATTCGATTACACGGCAAGGAATATATGCGGGCGGATATCGCATGGTGTGGACGTTGGAACACAAACGAGACGAGGCCGGACGAATGCCCATTGCCTAAGTCGACTGATTTTAGAAGATTTTGGATTTTATTAAACCATTTCGCTATTCGCCATTGATTAAAACATACTATCATTAAAAGTAGAGAAGAAAGTCACTCTAGCCTTGTACCATCCTCGTCCATAAACACCAACTCTTCAATCCGTATCTGCGCCTTGCCCACCACCATCCACGAGTCACCCTGCCCGCGGAACTGCTTAAACCGGTCAACGAGGACAAGGTACTGCATGTAGCGGTGATCCGACCCCTCCTCGAAGCTATCAAGACGGCAGGTACCACGGTGGAACCCGGACGGGGGATCACGGCCGCGGTACAGAACGAGAGTCAAACGATCGAGCTTGTGAAATAAGGCGCGCTGCCAGATGCGCAGCGTCGGCCCCGCGTAGTCGTGGGCCCAGCAGGCGACGCTGAGGGCGAGGTGCCTTAACCCCCCGGGGGTCCTGGTCCTCGACCTCGGCGAACAGCTGCCGTAGGCGGGGCAGGTCCGAGTCGCCGAGGATGGCCAGCACGTCGCGCATGGGGTCGCAGTAGAGCATGCCGCCGTGCGGCATGGGCAGCGCCACCGTCAGGAGCTCCAGGGCCTCGCCGCGGGCCTCGTCGCACACCGACAGCAGCGCCGGGTTGAAGCAGTTGGACTGCCAGGGCCAGTCTCCCTCCTGGGCGTAGTGCGTCCGCCGCGAGTGCAGCTCCAGCACGCGGGGTTCTAGGGAGTGGCGCCTACAAGGTGGAACGATTAGTGAAGGGAAAGAAGAAGAAGAAGCAGAAGAGAGAAAGTGTTCGGTAAGAGAACAAGAGCGGGCGACAAAAGAGAAGAAAAATAAAAAATAAAACGTGAATTAAAATGCAGATATATTATACAAAAAGACGTGCACACACATCCTGAATTGGATACATGTGGTATAAATGAAACCAATACGGGAAGCAAATCGGCGATGCGATCGTGGTGATGTGCGACCGGGCGGGGCGGCGAGGACTGGGGATACGGAAGGGTTCGGGACTTACCAGATCTTCAGACGGATCTCTAAGGGTAATTCGGGGAAAAGGTGGAATACTCGCTCATCCTCCATCGGCGACGGTTTACTTGTTGTACTTGAACATGCAACTGGTAGGCAGTCCGAGTCGGGTGTGTCGCTCGGTTTGTCCAGCAGGTAGTCTGGAGTGTCGCTCGTTATCCAGTGGTGCTTCATGTTGTGCTTGCTGTCGTTGTGTCGCTTTCCCTCTTTCAGACACTCTCTTTCTCTATCCCCAGCTCTGTGTATGTGTATGAGCATGAAGAATTATGCGGGAATTGGCGCCTTGAAGGTTTTGATGGCGCGGCTAACTGGGAACGGATGCTACGGAATGTATTGGCTTGGTGGTGTTGGATGGTCGGTTGAATGTTGATTTGAAAAGGGGATGCATGGCGAGAGAGAGAGGCCTTGTCCTTTTACTTTTATCCTTCCATCCACGGCGGGGCCATCTCACTCACTGCCTTGGTCCCGGCACAAACACACGACCAACTATCTCCTCTTGCTTAACCCCCCTAAATAAAACATTAGATAAGCAATAATAACAACTTTCTGACAATATTGCTGCATGTTGGGGTAGCATTTCTCGGCTTATTGTTCGTTCAGGGCGGCGGGCAGGCCATTGAAACTTTGTGGGCGCAGGCCTTCGTCCGACAACATCCCCCCTGCTCGTCCGACTGCCGGCCGGATGTAACGCTGAGGGTGCAGCGACCTGGGATATACCTCCTAATTTTCAGGCGACATAGTCCGGTGGCGTTCGTGAATCCTGCTTTTCGGGCTTCAAATGGCCCCGTCGGCTAAGGCAGGATTTCATGCATTTTATAACCAAAATGCCCTCTTCCTTCTTTTGTTTTCACGATTCTTGGTTTAATCGCATGACGACGCCATCTCGTCTCGCGTGTCGGCAAAAGAACGAGCCCTCGTAAGGACTTCAATTCACTTGAGCGAAACGGCTGATTCCGGATTGATCGGAAATGAGCTTTTTACTTTTGATTTGAATCAAGAGCCTGCGCCCCAATTCCTCGTCGTCGTCTTCGCCGTCGTCGTCGTCGTCCGCCAACTTCTTGCTGTCTCTGGGTCATGCAACGAGACCCCGCGCCGGGTTCGTCGCCGCCTAGAGACACGATGCTCCCTGGAGGTGCAGGTGATGCAGGCCTTGAATCAGGGACTTTTTGTTGTTCTCTTACTCCTCCTGCACTAAAGTAGTCTCAACCGGTGGTCCCACAACCTTGGTACGGTAGGAGGATGTGACATTGCAAACCGGTATATTGAGTTCGTATACCGGTTTGACCTGAGTCGGGACGTAGTATCGAGTCGCGTTTCCAATTGAGCCGAAGAGGGACAGCGGCAGGCAGAGAGGAAACAGGTTTCATCTGCCGACCTGAAAGCGCGCGCCATGGGCATAATGAAAATAATAATAATAAGGGGTCCTCGCTGCCGACGCCTACTGCCATGATAGTGTCGGTCTGCTGGGAAGGATCGGAAACACGGATTTAAGCCCACACGCCAAAGACGGTCAAAATGAAACCAGACATTGCGCGATTTAGGGGTCCTCGTGATGTCCGTCGGCTGTCCGCCGCTACACGCCACTATGGATCGAACATTAGCGCGCTACACCGGCAGCAACGCTTTCGATAGAACGATGCACTGGGTAGGTTCAGGGCAAACACGGTAACGGGACGGGTGCGCGAGTTTCTTCAAGGGTTTCAGCCCTCGTGCTTCAGGTGGGATGCTGGTTATCTATTCTTGGAAGGTATGCTAGGTTGGCAATAGGGCATATGAGTTAATTTTAAGGTCGCAAGAGCGGCGTGTCCTCATCATGTTCTTGCTGATCTTCGGTAACAGCAGATCCATCGCCTCCGCCATTGGGGTAACTCTCGATGGCCTTCTCCCTCAATAGCCATGACCCACTCAAACCGGCACCGGGCCCAAGAACGACGGAGCTGACGATCATGATCAGCGTCGTCAGCATGCCGGCCTCGACAAGAAGCCAGTAAAGGACGGTGGCACCGATAATGAGGAAGTCAATCTGGATGAACTTGATCGTCGCCCGCGTCATCTCCCTACGATCGTCGGGGCTGCTGAAGAGGTTCACCAGAAGGAAGACATGCGAAATGACGGAGCAAATGATGGGAACCGCATACACAAGACCGACTGATACCGGATGAGACTCAAGACGGTGTGGCTCGGGGTCCCTGATAGAGTTGACCCCGACGACCTTGACGGCATACCGTACAGCGGAGACCCAGAGCGGGAAGAAGAGCCAGACCAGAACAGCAATCGGGTGACCTGCTGTCGAAAGCATGGCTACGCTCGGCGCCACGAAACCAAATAAAACGGCCAGCGGGATGGCATACACCTCGACCTGGCTCGTCAAGCCGCGCACCTCGACGTCGATGAACGAGTCGACATCTCGCAGCCGCTCAGCCGCGGCCGACTCCTTGGCGGCCTGGACTTGTTTGGCACGACGGAGGAACTCGGGCACGATGACAATATCCCAGACGAGTGCGCCCCCGATCAAGTTAAATACCAACCAGGGTATGGTGGGTCGAGCGATGAGCCAGCTGCGACGGTTGCAAAGACGCGCCGACTCGATCAAGCTTGCCGTAAGCAGGGCCGCGACAAAGGACAAGATGACAGCCATGATAGCAAGGGCGCGGAGGGACGAGTGCTTTCCGTCATCGTCGCCACCGACGGTCAGCTGGAAGAAGGAGACGAGGAAACACGAGGGCGCGCCGACGACGGGGACGCGCGACACCCAGCGCAGGCGCGACCTAGCGTGGCACTGCGAGTAGAGCGCCGCGATGTTCAGGTCCGAGTGAAACCCGAGCAGGGCGACGGTGGCGGCGGCGAGCAGCACCGGGACGACGAGGAGGTAAGGCAGGCGGAGCCGGTGGAGGAGCGGCCGGTGACCCGCCCTGGGCAGAAGCTTCTTCTGCAGGGCGTCCATCATCTTGGCAAATGGGGGAGATCGAAAACAACTGGGACAGACAGGTGACAGTTGACTGGGGACTACTGCTTGCTCTCGAGTCTTGACCCCGAAGAACGACTGGCGGGTAACGGGTATAGTGATAAGGTTTGCTAGGTAGTGTCGGAAGCCCTCGTAGAGAAGGCGATACGAGAGGGATTAAAAGAAGGCAGGTTGGATTGATGATGTTGTTGCTACGATGATCGGCGGACAACCCGCATTTGTGTTAGTTGCCCGTTTTAGTAAGGCGGCTCTGGCTGTCTCCAGAATGTCCGAATGACCGGGGCCCGACCGAGATAGATTTGCTGCTCATCTTGCTCTTGAATCTTGGTTCTAATCTGGAGTTCTGGAGTTTCGAACATATATCGATTCGCTTTTATTACTATGGACATTGAAGATCAACCCGTCGGAATTCGGTAGGTGACGTGGATATGATCTGACAATTTTCCTGTTTCCTTGTCGGAATTGGAGCTTGGCAAGGAGAAGCGGGTCCTCCACCTAAAGAGGAGCCGATGGACAGTGAAGCTGGAAAGGAGCTTCGCCTGCCATTGACAATCAAATATGCGTCATGCAAGGTACGACACTGCGATGTGTTTTCTATTTTCGTTTACTGTATACCACCTATCATATACAGCATGTGATGCAGACTACCTTTCGCTGGTGGGCTTGAAGATGCTAGCTATGTGAGATAAGCACTAACAGGTCCTCCGTAGTTCAAGAACTGGAATTCGCTAGAGCTCATCCCATCATGCCCATTCGAGTTCATGGCACTCAACATGTATTAGTTATCGCAATGCCGTGGTACACTGAGATGATCCTGGCAATGCAAGTTTCACTTGATTTAGTCCATATTAGCAACAGGATCTTGAAGATGTACGATATCTCTTGTATAGCTGACCTCAAGTATACATCCTGCATACGCACAATCCCTAGATTTCGAGCAAGCAATGCCCAATGCAGGAAGAAGCAGCTTTTGACTGTAGTGAATGGTGCTCTCTAACTTCGTTATACACATGGATATAGTATTTTATACATGTTGTTACAATGCTTCCTAGGCTTCTTGTGTCTTCGTTTCTATTTTCTTCTTGCATCTTAACTTATCTGGTGATTTTCCTCAGCACGCGCTCGCGGACAACGCGGCTCGCGACCTTTCCACCGTGCTGCAAGGAGATGGCTCCGATAATAGCGTAAATAGCACCGCCCACAACGGGCCGGATACCTGAAGCCTTGAGGCTTTCGGGCTAATTCGAATGGGTTAGTCAGACGTTTCCGAGAACTTCCTGAGGGTGTACTCAGTAGTGGCCACGCTTACCTTTCTCGGCTTCCACCGCACAACTTCGGCGATGCCCGTCTCTACAGCCAGCTTTTGCAGCTTCTTCAAGCTGAAGATGTCGTTGGCCTGCAGGATGCTCAGCCCGTCGGTCCTCTCCAGAGCAGCGTGCTGGAAGGGCTCCCGCCTGTCGCCGTAGATGTCCTCCGGAATGCCCTTGCCCTCGTAGGCGAGACCTTCCACGGCCTCGCCAATGACGCCCTCGGTCGGATGAGCAGAGGGGGCCGAAGCCGCAGCTGCGAGCGAGGGGAACTGGGAGCTCAGAATCCCTTGCATCGCCTCCATTGTGGCGATCTGCTTGCCCAGGAAGGCCAGGCGGTCGTTGAAGCCGCGGCGGCCCTGATCGAAGGACTTGTGGGTGACGGCGAGCCATTTGAGCTCGTCGGGCAGCAGGCGGTCGCCGCCGTTGCCGAGGAGGTTGTTGAGGGCGTCGTCAAGCTTCTGCGGCGACTCGTTAACGTGCCAGACGGAGCGGCTCGGGTCCTTGGTGATATGCGGGCTGAAGGGTGCCTTCATGCGCTTTGGGGTGGTGGCCCACCGGGGCGACTGGTCGGACTGCGGTGTGAAGAGCGTCTGGGCATTTTCTTGTGGTAACCTCCTAGAGGAGGAAAAGGACCGTGGTTGTTGTGTTGTCGATGTGGCGGCGGCGAGGGGTCGTGTGAGTATAGTAGGCGAAGAAGCCTTGGTCGAGCTCTGCAGAGCTTGTCGGGCGAGCTGCGCCGCCGACCTCGAGGTGTTGAGGGCCATTTCGATTGTGATCTCTGCTTTAAAGAAAAGAAAGAGAGCAAACAAAAAGACGGCTGACAGCAATTTGGTCGCCGTGTCGTTCGGGCAATTGCTGTCTTGGTGGTTTGCGAATCGGCGCCGGTGGGTGGGTGGTGGCTTGAGCTGGCAATTGGGAAATTTTCTGGAGTCGCCAGCGATAGTCAATTGAGGGACCACCAAGAAGCGGCGGTTCCTGGGATTGGATTACGCTGTCACGTGGGGACGTGCATTTTCGATACTTGAGATTTCGCGCCGAATCGCCATTAAGCAGCAAGTATCCGCGCTAACAGGCGCATCACCCCTGTCGGAGCTCAAGCTAAGGGGGTTTTGGTAATGCCGGTAATCGCCAATCGGGACCGCGTTCACTGCTTGAACATTGCATTTCGAGTCTGAAGCATGACGGGCTAGAGTCTGAGCCACCACGTCTCCCGTTGGTCCTGATTCATCTTGGATTGTTTGTTTTGTCTTGTCAGACCTGACTGAAGCTACTGAAGTCATCATGTCAATTGAATACACACCAGTCTAGATGACTGTTCCACACATCCAAAAAGAAAGTATGACTTGAATTGAATGGGTTTGCTTCTGACTAGAAAACCATCCACCTCCCTCCCTCCCAATCCAATTCTCGAAACATGTCCAACCCAACAGAGACCATGGGCGGCTCCAAAGCGAGCAGCGCCTCGAGTCCCAACTCCAAGAAGAATAATGCCCTTGTCGAACAGCTTGCGCAGGTCCTCCCCGAGCATGCCAAGTTCGCCATCCATCACCTCTCGACGCCTCCCACCCTGTGTGAACCTCTAAACCACCCGCCTGCGCTTCCGACCGAAACCAAGAACGGGGCTGAATCCGTCGACGTCCGACCCCGGAAGCCTCTCAAGACGTACTGCGAGAAGCACTTTTTGGCCGTCTCGATCGAAAACCCCGAATCTAAAGAGCAGCTGCTCGCGCTTGCCCTCGAAGTATATATATATACGACCTCATTTTCCACGCTCATTTTTGTCTCCAAGGCCGATTCGACCGGCTACCTCAACCTCTTGAAGCTCCCACAGGGTACACCCTCACCCATCCGAGAAGTCACGACCACCTTCGTCTCGTACCTTGTGTCGCAACGCCGGCGCAAACACATCCAGTTCATCATCAACCTATTCGCTCGAGCACAGACTCAATACCTCTTCCCCGGTAGCATCAACAACGGCGGGAAGCATGTCCTGGACGATCGGGGACTGGTAAGATGGTGGTGTCGCGTACTCAACCCCTTGCTAGAGCCGCCGACCGGAGACACCTCAGAGTGGGAGCAGGTACACGGCTACCTGATAGTGCCTGGCCTTGAGCCGTACGATACCCGACTGTTATTACCGCGCACACAGAAGGCCAAAGATAACTGGTCTCTCAGTGATCCCCTCGAGCGCATCTCGCCTTACGCCTCGGATCCAGCGACTTATGGCAAGAACATACCCCCACGCTGTCTTATACCCATGTACCCGGACGACCCCAAAGCGCGCTTCGTAGATGAGCTGGAGGAAACCGCCCCCTGAGGCAAAAGCTGACACGAGGATGGCCAACGCCGAAAACCCTGGATCAATTCTGGGAGCTAATGTCACACCGTCAAGAATGCTCTAGTGGGCGGTTGACCGGCTTCATCTGGCTTGTTCTTGACCCGCCCTCTCGACCTTCGAGCTCTGCGGCAAACCAGTCCCAAGCGCAAAGTGATGCGCAATCTGACAGTGCAGCAGCTGCTGCTGCCGCAACCCTGAAGCACAGCGAGACAGACTCGAAGGCTACGCGAGAGAAGAAGCAGAAGAAGAAAAAGGTGGTTCTCAAGGGTCCCATTGTTCCGCGCCAGCCACGCATCAAAACCCACCAGCGTGTCCACTTCCCCAAGCACACCAGCACCGCCCACTACTACTGGCCCGAGGAAGGACGGGGCCAGGTCATTCTCGATGACGCTGGGTACAAGCGCGCAGTGGAACTGCTGCTGCACCTGGAGTTTGGCACTGTAAAGCAGGCCCTTGCCAGCACAGCCCGATGGATCAACGAGGTTAATGTTGGGGAACGTTGGAGCTTGGATATTGTGGGGCGCCGATCCCATCCCATGCTCCCGGAAGCAGGCGGCGATGGCACGACGGGCAGTACCGTCAACAACTTGTCGGGTATGATTAAGCGAAAGCGCCCGGCGGACGGCGAGGAGGCTTCATCGTGTGCAGGCGAAGCAGCATCTGTGAACACTCTGGGCAGCGGCCTTGTCAGGAAGAAGCCGAAGACTTCTGATTCGCAGCAACCACCTCTGCCCACACCTGCGTCATCAAGCAACGGGACGCAGGTAAATGTGCTTGGCGCCGGGCTGGTGAGGAAAAAGCAGAAGTCTTGAGCGAGGCTTGATTGCTCATGCCCGCGAGGTTCCTGGGCGAAGGGTGCATATTGGCGAGACTGGCGTAGAAGAGATCGGCAACACATTAGCTGACAGAACCTCTCAACACGTTGCTAGGATGTCAACTTGGAGACAATCCCTTGCCGACGTGGACTCACTTGGTGTATCAATGGGCACCATAGGTACCACAGGTGTCGCCGCGCAACGGGTTTATTGGTTTGAACATCACCCTCTTCAGCGCAAACAAACTGCCCGCGCTAGCGTGGGGAGCTTTGACTTTCGTGATGGAAGCAATGCCTTGGGCATCAGGGACTTCCTTTACTCTAATACGGCAGCTAACAGCTATGGCGGCCAGGCGGTTAGGCGGCTCTCAGCAGGGAGAGCTTTATGAGCTTTATGGATGACTGCTTAATGAGCGAGTGCCTTAATCAGGCGCCTTAGGCGGTATGACTTAGCGGTCCCCTTTGGTCATGGCACTGAATAGCAGTGAGTGGCACCGCGTAAATCACAGCAGCTGATCTGTTGCCATCGCTGGGTGTTTTTCTTTGTAAATACTGTACTTTAGTCGCGATCCCTCTTACACTGAACTGTCCCGCCGCAAGCTTTTCAGTCACTCTGTTTACTTTCGCGAAGCAATTCCCAATACAGTTGACAACCAACCGATCTCTCTCTCTCCTGAATTCTCACGTTTGCAGCCGATATTTGCATTCACATAGCCTCTCCCGCCGATTCCCTGGACTCTAACAACGATAATTGATCGATATAAATTTGCAAGAAGCATTCAATACGATCGTAGGTGTATTCATACCCAGCTAACCATTCACGATGTGTTGCTCTTCAGACTGTGCTCATTCTAATATCCACCGATGTAGATCATGAACAAGTTCCTGGCGCTGTTTCTGGTGCTCTGCACCACCATCGCCACCATGGCGATGGGCGAGCGCACCCCCTGGGTGCCTCGCGAAACTGGTCTTGTCTTGCCCGTTGCGGCCGCTGCCCCTGCCCCCGTCCCCGCCCATGACCTTGCCGCTGCCGCCCCTGTCGCCGCCGTCGCCCTGGTCTCTGCCGCCCCTGTCCACGCTCCCGCTCCCGCCGCCACCACCACCAACAGCTGGGTGAACGACCAGACTTGTGGTTGGTACTCCGGCACGTCCTGTAAGTTTCTCGCCCCGCTCAAATTCGTTCTGCGTCGCTTCTTCTTTCGTTCTCTCAAGAAGAGCCAGCGTGTTCAGAGCATATCTGGAATTAGAGAACTGGAAACTGACAGTATATGTATAAATAGCGTCAGCCTTCGTTTGTGGCCCGGAGTGGCACTGCTCCACCAACTCGGAGCACATCGTCGGCTGTTACTCGGGGACATACTCCCCCATGTTTACGGCCTGTCTCGACCTCGCGGCCTGGTCGGCCAACTCCTGCAGTACGCAGACCGGTACCAAGGTCGGCTGCTGGTAAGCTTTTTTTTTCCCCTTTTCTCCTTTCGTTCGTTTGGCCTTCTCGGGCCGTTCGTGTCTTTTTTTCCCTGTCTGGAACGCGTTTCGTTCGGATCTGCGTATTCATCAGCTGTAGCGAAGAACTTCCAGGGCCCCATCCCTGAGGAAGGAACCTTTTGTGTAATGGCTTGGCTGACTTGAATGTCTCTTATACAGCTCCCACGACACTGCCCCCGCCTGCGGATTGTACCTCTGGACCGGGGAGCCGACCCGGTCCATGTACCGATGCATGACGGCCACCACGGTGGTGACCATGCTGGACGAGCCGCAGTTCGTCCTGGATTCTCGAACCAGAACCAGTACCAGCTCCAGCGCCAGCGCCGCCTCCCCCAGCATCACCAACAGCAGCAACGACGACGACGACGCCGACGACGAGGCCGAGGAGAAGAACACCATCACCGTCGTGGGCATCACTATCGGAACCATCCTCGGTTTCTTTTTCATTTTGGGCATGGCGCGTCTTGCGGCCTCGTTCCGATGGCGGTGCCACGGCGGTGATGGTGGTGCTGGTGCTGGTGCTGGTGGTGAGGTCCGTGGTGGCGAGAGCGAGATCGAGCTCGTCGACCTCCCGCAGCAGCAGCAGCAGCATCAACAGCAAGAGCAAGAGCAGCAGCAACAACAACAACAAGGACGACAAGTCTAGGAGAGGAGGAAAAGGGGGGTGGGCGACCAAACCCCATATAGTTTATTTTTCATTCTTCTTTTTCTTTTCCTTCTTCCTCCTCTCCTAGTCTTGTTGCGCCTTTTTCAAGACTTGGAAGTTGGGCTGCTCCTATCGGAAGCAGCGATGCCATGAAGAAGGATCTGCGCGCAGTGTTGTCAATCAACCAACCAACCCAACCACCTAGCGGTGGTTGGTTGGTTGGTACTTAACGCCGAATTTGCGCTGGTTGGTTGGTTGATGGGTTGGTTGGTTGATGGTTGGTTGATATCGGTTGGTATATTGAGATCTCACGATGGTTTTTGGGTGTTTTGGGTCTCTTATACATCGTGTTATTCTATATCGTTTGATCGTAACTAACTAGTAGCCAGTTAATAAGGCGGAAGGGGAGAGACTCGGTGACGATCCATTCGACGAGAAGGCGTTGGAAGTGTATTTTTATCGAAGGAATCGTGGATCTTATGTATTAGGATTACATCGTTACGCTTATCGGTATCGAAGTTCAGGAAGGGTGTAATACGCTGGCGCTAAGCAGATCTCGATTCGTCGTTTTGCTTTCGCTTTAATTTGGGATAATTTCTAAGAGGTACCTTAATATTATAATATATATAAAGATAACTTATTGAATTTAATAGGCTATCTCCGATAAATTTAGTTAATTACGGTGGTTATTTTATTATATAGATTTTATAAATTTAATATTTCTTTCCTTTTAATTAGAAAAGGAGGTTAAATCTCTAATATTAAATCGATCAGCCCTTCTTAATTATAACGCGCGTTTAATTGCCGAATTTATTAATAAAAGTAGATAAATATTCGTTGTTTTAAAGAAAAGTCTCAATTATATCGGTAAATTAATAAATAGATATTATAACGGCGTGTATTAGGTAATAAATCTAATATAATAAGAAATTAATAAAGTTACTAAAGAATGTATAAAGTAATAATATTATTTATTATTTAAAATAATATTAAAATTATATTTTATATTAAGACTATCTTCTAACCTATTAACGTTAAATTACGGAGCTAGAGCCGGCTCCCCGACCTTTACTAGCTTATTATAAAATATTAAAAATTATTATGAAGTTTAATTATTAAAGGCTTTAAAATATACCGAAAATTAATAATATTACTAATAAAACTAACTAATATTAATTAATATTAACCGATTAACAACTAGTTAATATTTTAATTAGTTTAGTTTATATTCTAGTAAATCGTGGTTAATTTATTAAAAACAGGGTGTTAGTTGGTTGATTAATGGTTGGTTGATATTGGTTGGTTCGTTAATAACACTATCTGCGCGAGCAGATCAAGGAATGGAAGGACTGGGTTTCTCTTTTTTTTTTTTTTTTTTTGGAACCCGCTTCGTGCGGTGGACATTGCCGAGCGGCAATGAGACCATGATGAATACGATTTCGAGTTTTTGAAAGGGAGACATAGGATCCTCCCTTGACTGACACTTCTTTTTCCATCGGTTGGACATTTTCTTGCGTGACTGTGATGCGGTGACTGCCCAGACAAGTGTACTGACAGACAGCCATGTCTATGCTTGTAAGAGATGTATTTATGAAAGAGCTGAATGAATTCACGACAGTGGGAGTGCCGCTAGCCTACTGATAGGTCTCGGCGGGCTCATGCTTTGGGCCAATGCCAGGAGGGTTGTTCCCCTTGGGGATAGGCAGATCAAGACCGACGGTCGAGATGCTGTTGTCCTTGCCGTGGTAGGTTCTAGGAACAGGACTTCAACCCCGAGGGCACCGCCGAACACCGTGCCTATTGCCGATCTCCAGGGGGCGCGACTACCAGCTCATGTCTGGCCTCAGTTCTATGCATTCTGTAAGTTGTTGCTGGTTTACGTGGGGGTAGCTAACGATGGACAGCCAAAACTCTTGCAGGCAAAGGGTAGGTTAATTCTTTTTTGTGTTGAAACTTTTGCTTCGATACCATCCAAAGCCAGCAGAAACAAAAGACTTACATAGAGCAGGTTATCCTCAAATATATGAACTAAAAATGAAGCCATTATACCCAATGATTCTGAAACATCTGGATTATGTGGGGGACAGCTAACAACAAACAGACAGTCAACAATCCCTAGGGAAGGCAAAGGGTAGGATAAATATTCAAATTACTGCGTTGTTCTTTCAAGGGTGGTCAAGTGGTCTAGTTGGTCAATGCGACTGCTTCCCTTCGGTACGTAGGCAACTCGACGTGTACGACCTGGCATCACAGGGCTTTGGGCAACGCGTCCCTCCCCTTGAGCCGGCTGCTCGTTCGACTCCGACCTATAAAAACCCAAGGAAAGACAGTTAGCATATGAACAACGGGCCCTGACCACCCGAATCTTTTCTTTTTTTGTTGTTTATTCATATCTGCATTCTGCGTATTTTGGCGGCTTCTTTTTCTTTTGGTGTTGTCGACCATGAGCCCGGTGGGCGTTTGCGTTGTACTTTATGCAGCCCCCCGTCTTCTGTAGGCCACTCGCTCGAATCTCGCTGTGAGCAGCGTTTTAGGCAGATATGGTCCCATTCGGAGGTGGAAAGCACCGTATACTACAGGGCCTCAATAGAGAGCCAGACTCAGGGGAAGCGCAGTCTCGTCGGCACCTTTAGGGGATCGTCACTACATGACGATCAGGGGAAGAGTTGGTTCGTTTGATGCAGTGCTGGTCTTGCGAGTCTGAGAGGTCCAAATTGGAGTGAGGTGTCTATATAGCTTGTTTGCTATATTTCAGTCAATCAATAAGTACCAGTCTATTTGTTTCTCAGCACTTATACCAATTTTGCGTTTTGTGTGTATATGATTCCATAATGTGATTACATGATTAGCTCCCGGTCCGACGATCCTGATATCAGATATACAGATCGACAACGGAGCACCGCAGCTATATTTTGTCGGTCCCCCCACCGTAACCCCCACTCCAAAGCTCCCCGTTGCGGCAGATGGCTGTGGGCTATTATCGGAGTCAATTGACGTTCCAGCGCCACGCAGCCGCACTGGACTGTTATATTTCCCAAACGGGTATGCCGGAGCCATTATTTTGCATAACGTAAACCGTCGTGGGCAGCCCCCAATTCCTCACTCAACCTCCCCCTGCCTGCTCCTCCCCCAAGAAGAACAGTGTCCCCTGTAATCTGTTAGGCACCACTGCCCGTCCAGCCTAACTCTTCGTTCTTGAATATCTTCTTCACTTTGGCTGTTCACGTTGTAGGGAGAAGAATTTGAGATTCCCAGAAGATTTATTGGTCTGAAGTTGTCCCATGGTGCACGGCTCTCTTACACAACACAACGCACGCCCTTTACCCCAAAGATCGGCACTAGCGGTGAGAAAAGGGTAGATCAGATAGATCCCGCATCATCAGGTGGAGTTTGATCGGTCAAGCTTACTTTCACTACGTTACCCCAGGATTCTGGTACCCCCCAGAAAAAGAAGTGGTCCAAATATCATCAACGAAAGGAAAACCGTCCTACTTGAACCCTTGACCAAACACCAACATAGTTGTTTGCGCCAGATATAAGCACTAAAGTTAGCAAACCGCAGCCATGGCGGAACCAGCAAACACGCCCATGCCCCCCTCGACGCCGATCTCAGCGACACCGCGCTCCGCCTCCCCCGCACAACTCGCACATCATCCCGCACCACCGCTGCCGTCGGGCCCGCTTCCCCCAGTGCCCGCATTTACCGTATCCTCACCTCCTATCCCAGCTACGCATCGCCCCCAACACTCTGCTTCTTCGTCTGTGGATAGCAATACTGCCACCACTACGGCGAAAAAGCCCGTGGTCCTCCACGTCGGTGACCCCATCCAGTACAACCCCCAAACCTACGCAGCTTTGTCGGCCGCCTTCACCGTGATCCGCCCCCCAGCTGCCGAGCGCGCGCGCCCTCAATTCCTTCAAGCGCTGCGGGAGCGCCGTTGGGGCGACTTCGACGCCGTGCTGCGGCCCTTCTGGGGCACGGGCGGCGAGATGGGCCGCTGGGACCGCGAGCTGGTCTCCCTGCTCCCGGAAAGCGTGCGCGTCTTCGCGAGCGCGGGCGCCGGCTTCGACTGGGCCGATACCCAGCTCCTGGGCGAGCGGGGGATCGTGTACTGCAACGGGGGCCTCGCGGCGGCCGAGGCCGTGGCCGACTTCGCGGTCGCGTTGGTGATCGGCACGTTTCGCGCGCTGCCCTACTGCATGGCGTCGGCTTCAAGCCGTGGGGGAGACAGCAAGAAAACGTTCGCGAAGTGTCATGAGGATGCGACGCCCCGCAGTCGCAATCTGCGCAGCCAGACGCTGGGGTTGGTCGGATTGGGCAATATCGGGCAGCAGCTCGCCCTCAAGTTCACCCTGGCGTTCGGCATGACGGTGCTGTACTACGACGTCGAGCGTAAGCCGGCCACCCTCGAGACCAAGCTCGGGGTGCGGTTCTGCGCCTCGCTCGAGACGCTCATCCGGTCGAGCGACTGCGTAGTCCTGTGCGCGCCCTCGGGGGCCGGCCAGCTCATCAACCACGAGTCGCTGGCCTGGTTCCCCGAGGGGCGGGGCCGGCTCGTCAACGTGGCGCGGGGCTCGCTCGTGGACGAGGAGGCGCTGGCGGACGCGCTCGAGCAAGGGAGGCTGGCGTCGGCGGCGCTCGACGTGCACGCCGAGGAGCCGCGCGTGCACCCGCGCTTGGCTGCCCTGGCCGACGACAAGGTCATGCTGACGTGCCACAACGCCGGCGGCACCGTCGAAACCCACGTCGGGTTCGAGGAGCTGGCCATGCGGAATGTCATGGCCGTCCTGGGCGGCGGGGCGCCCATCACGCCTGTCAACTTGCAGTACCTCAAGACGAAGAAGGGCGGGGGTGGATTGATGGCCTGATTTTAATTAAGATGTCCTTTGGAAAAAAAAGGGAAGCATGACGGAACGATGACATGGTTGGCATATTTGGTTGATTTCTTCCTTGTTTGATACCAGAAAGAATGCATACACGAGGAGGAAGCAGCGTTTTTTATAAGACGTATTATTATATTCAGGAATGATGTGTAATTGAGTAATAATACTACATAATTTGCCGTTCATCCCAGCTATTTCCTGAAGAGCAGTGCTGCTGAAACAAAGTCACCAAACCTAGCCAACGCTTTGCCTCGGGAAGGATGGATGGATGCAATGAAGAGGGGGGCGGGGGCAAGGCGAAATTCCGTCGCATTCAATCAACGCCACATCTATCGACACTCGGTGCCAGTATTTACTCTTCTTGGAGTAAACAGGATGTGTCAAGAAGGAATAATGAAAATATCTGGAATAAGCGGCTGTTCCATCCCTCATGAGACACTGGAATAGCGTGGAACAAACACTGGAATAGGAAGAAATAAACCGTCCTCAACCGTACTTAACATCCCCCAGCCCCGCGCCTGCCTGCGCGTGCTGCCCCTCAGGGTGCACGCCCTCGGGCGTCGCAAGGTCCCCCGGCGTCGGGCCCGTCCCCAGATCGTTCAAAAGCTTCTCGTCCGCCTTCTTGCCCTCGGCGCTCTTCAGGACCTCCATCAGCTGCCGCGCGCCCGCGGGCCACATGACGACGTCGCCCTCCTTGCTGGGCGCAGTTGAGCCCGAGACCGGTTTGATGTCGCCCTTCAGAATCCGCTCGGGCGTGATGTCCTTCTCGCCGTAGAACGCGGCGTTGGCCGCGGGCCGCTGGATAATGACGGTCCCGTCGGCCTGGATGCCGGCGTAGAAGCCGCGCGACTTCATGTACGACCAAACCGGCTTCCCCGCGCCGAGCGCGCCCTCAAGGCCCTTGCCCGCGCCCACAGGGCCGGCCACGACCGCGATCTCGCCGCCCAGGCTGAGGCGGGGACGTGTGAAGGCGCGCACGGCATCCTCGGTGTTGAGCACGCAGACGCTGTCGTAAATATCGAGACCGATCATGAACCCGGCCCCCAGGGTGTGCACCAGGAAACCCGAAGGCGGCGACCAGGAGCCGTCCGGCAGGCGTGACACCACGATGCCCGAGCCTCCCGCGCCGCTGAAGTGCAGGCCGGTGCGGAACGTGGTGAAGATGGCGAGGCCCTTGGCGCGCTGGATGGCCTCAGCGGGGATTTTCACGAGCGTCTTGGCCCCGTTGCCGCTGGGTCCGGGGCTCGTCGGGTGGCCCGGCGAGGGCGCCTGCTGGCCCGAGGGGTTCACGTAGAAGCCGTCCTTGCAGAAGGACTTGAGGATGCGCGCGGCCTTGTCGCACTCCTTATCCATCGTGGTCGGCCAGAAAGCCTCGGACCCCAGCTTGTTCGTGATCTTGTTGACGGGCACGCCGGTCGCGACGCCCCATTGGTACAGCCGCTCGCCAAACGTCTTCTTCTTGGGGGCCTGCTGCTGCTGCTGCTGCTGTTGGTCCGGCTTCGTGTTGCTGCTCGAGGCGACGCCGATCGCAGCTGCACCGGCGGCGGCGCTGGTGCTGGCACTGGGTTTGTAAGGTTCATGCTGGGGTACTGCTGCGGGCCCCTCGCTGGAAGCCTGGCCGGGCGGCGGCGCAAAGTAGGGAGCTTGCGCTTGCGCTGGGCTTTGTCCGGAATTGCTTGTTTGGAAGGGAGGTGGTGCATAGTAGGGTATGTTTGCTTGTCCTTGCTGTCCTTGCTGTCCCTGCTGTCCCTGCTCTGATGACGGTCGCGGCGGTAGGGCGGGGTTCTTCTCGTCGGCGAACGTTACCGACGAACCGGGCGGGCCGGTCTCTTCGTAGCTTGGAGGGGGCGCGTTGGACGAGTAGGGGTGCGACTGCAGAGGATGCGGGTGCACACCGTCTTGTTTCGCAGGCGGCGGCCCTGGCGGAGGGGGCGGGTAGTAATACTGGTGTTGTTGCCCGTTTGCGGGATGAGGAGGGGGCCGGACGGCGGCGGCGGGTAGTAGGGCTCGCCATCCTCTCCCAACGGCTGGTCGTTGAGGTTGATTTGGTACGGCACGGATACGGGATTAGGATGTTGATATGATGAGGAGGACGAGTCGCCGGCGAGTTCGGCGGGAGAGGCGCCAGCTACGTGGGAGGAGGTCTCGGAATAGTAGGGCGGGTTGCCTCCCGCATGAGGATCTGACTGGCTGACCATGATGAAGTGACCTGCTGATGGCGATGGTTCGATTAACAAGCCGTATGGGACGTCGATAAGGTCACGCTGAACGAAAATGATTAGTAGTTAAAGGGAGAGAGGTCTTGATTGAATGGAGGAGGTTGAATGGGAGCTGAAGCTATTTGATGGGTGTAGTAACCCACCCGCTGTTTGTTTAGTCAATGGTGGGGTTGATGAGAATGTTTCAATCCAGCACAGCACACAGCACAAACACGACTCGCCAGATACGACACAACACGACACACCACTTCGCCTCTGTCACTCCATACCCAAGTACGGAGTATTCCCTACGTAGTACAGTGGCTGATGCTTCTTTGTGCTAGCCATTTCCCTGCCTATGCAGGCCTGTCTAGAGCTACTGCGAAGCGACCGCTGGAATAAACCGTATACTGCCCACTATTCCGGTATAAGTATTAGGTACGTAGCTAACTATTACATGTCGTAATAATTGTTCAATTGGAATAACAACGTCTCGATCTATTGAAATTGGCCGGTTTATTCTCGCAGGGGCTTGCTGTCTGCCTGTTGAGATATTCGCCTCTTGCGAATGAACGGACTTTATTGACCAACGTGCATCTTGTTTTCAAGGGTCTCGGGATGACGACTGAGGTCATACGCAATTAGCTAGGCTGTGTAGGTAGGTAGGTGCACGTAGCTCATTTTCCATGGTGCCAAGTGCCCGCCAAGCCACAGCGACGAACACCAGACAGGTATTGGCAAAGACAGTTACCAGCCGATGTGAGAGCTGTGGCTAATCCCAATATCCTAATAGGAATTTTCCGTTGCATGCCTCACATTGACGGCAGTCACCGGGCCATGGTCAAGAATAAAACCATCACGTCGCCGGTAAAGTCGGCTTGTCGGATTCCGTCCGTTGTTGGGCTAGGTGGGTCCCCAACCAACAGCTCGTGCACGCCCGCCGCGCCGCCTGTGAGATCACTGGGCTGGCTCTGGACTCGGCATGTCTCTTCTCAACATCATCAAGACCACACAACCACACAATATGGCACAGCGAATATGAGATGTTTCACCTCAGCCCGGTGTAGAACTCCACCTTCTCCTTGTCCTTCGTAGTGATATAACTCGTTCTCGATGTCTGCATGAACTCGGTGACGGTCACCGGGTCATCGCGCCCTGGCTTGTCCTGCTGTCGGCTGGTTTGCTGTCTCATTTGTGGAGTGAAGACAGATGAAGAAACTTGGATTTAGCTTCATGCATCGAACTGGCGTACCGAACTCTTGGGCTATTTAACTACTTGCTCTGTTTTCCAGTGATTCTCCATCTTCCAATCTCCTCGACAGATCATCCATTAAAAAACACTGAGTATCCATTACCAGACAGATCCTGTCTATTGTCAATACAAAACCACCCAAGATGGCGAACGCAAACAACACCCTGTTGGGCCCCAACGTGTACGTCTTCGACCCCAGCATGCCCGCCGGGGAGGTGCAGGAGCAGGCGACCAAGATCTTCAAGCAGATGGAGGCCAACGAGTTCGGCCCGGAGCGCTACTCCCTGCTGTTCAAGCCCGGCACCTACCCCGTGCTGTTCGACGTCGGCTTCTACACCTCCGTGGCGGGGCTCGGCCAGAGCCCCGATCAGGTCCGCATCGAGGGCGGCGCCAATGTGCCTGCCTATTGGATGCCGCACATGAACGCAACCTGCAACTTCTGGCGCTCTTACGAGAACCTGGCCATCAACGCGTCCGAGGCCACCAACCAGACGACCACCATTGCCATTTCCCAGGTGAGTTTGTTCACGTAGTCGAAGTGTGGTGACGTCAGTCCTGTCACTTTGCGGCTCCCTCCTCCTTATCCACCCCCACATCCCGTGCCCCTTTCGTGCAGAAACGGAAACTGACCCAAGCTCGCAACATAGGCCGCCCCTCTACGCCGTCTGCACATCACCAGCCCGAACGGGCTATGGCTTTTCCAGGTGGACCCGGACACGCACGCCGGCGGCTGGGCCAGCGGCGGGTTCATGGCCGACTCGGTGATCGACGGGCAGGTGCTGCCCGGCTCGCAGCAGCAGTGGCTGTCGCGCAACTCGTCGTGGGGCAGCTGGGCTAACGGCGTCTGGAACATGGTTTTTGTCGGGTGCGGCAACGCGCCCAGCCAGGACAACTTCCCAAAGGACCCCTACACCACCATCGACCGCACACCCCTGGTGCGCGAGAAGCCCTACCTCTACATTGACGACGGCGGCCGCTACGCCGTCTTCAAGCCGGCCCTTCAGCGCGATACCCAGGGCGCCTCGTGGAGCGCGGGGAAGCACACGCCCGGACAGTCGATTGATCTCGAGGGCGAGTTCCACATCGCGCAGTCGGCCACGTCGTCGGCGGCCTCCATCAACGAGGCGCTGCGCGCTGGCAAGCACATCCTCCTCACGCCCGGCGTGTACAAGCTGGACGAGCCCCTGCAGGTCACCAAGGCAGGCACCATCGTCCTCGGCATGGGTCTCGCCACGCTCATCCCCACGCAAGGCAAGTCGGCCGTCACTGTCGCGGACGTGGACGGCGTCACCGTCGCCGGCCTCATCATCGACGCCGGCCCGAACAACTCCCCTTACCTCATGGAGGTCGGCACCGAGGGCAGCTCGGCCAGCCACAGCGCCGACCCGACCTTCCTGTACGACATCACTGCACGCACTGGCGGCGCGCAGGCAGGCAAGAACGACATCGGCATCGTCATCCACAGCCACGACGTCGTGTGCGACCAGTTGTGGCTCTGGCGCGCCGACCACGGCCCGGGAGCAGGATGGGACAGCAACCCGACCAAACACGGTATCGTCATCAACGGCGACAACGTCATCGCGTACGGCCTCTTCAACGAGCACCACCAGGAATACCAGACCATGTGGAACGGGCAGAACGGGCGGGTCTACTTCTACCAGTCCGAGATCCCGTACGACCCGCCCAACCAGGAGCGGTACATGTCGCCCGCCCCTGACGGCAGTGCGGCCAAGATCAACGGGTACGCCTCCTACAAGGTGGCCGACCATGTCACTAGCCACGAGGCCTGGGGCCTGGGCGTCTACTCGTACTTCCGCGACAGCCCGGCCAAGACGGAGAATGCCATCGAGGTGCCCGCGGTGCCCGGCGTCAAGCTGCACCGCATGACCACCATCTGGCTCAACGGCAAGCAGGGCAGCGAGATCTCTCACATCGTCAACGGCAAGGGCGACCGCGTCTACTGGAGCACCCCGGCCGAGGCCATGCGGCAGACGATGAACGAGTTCCCCTAGATGGGTTGCCTTACTTTTCTTACATAGTTACACACACACACACACACACACACACACACACACATTTACGATGTAGTTAGCTTAATGAATGCTCATTTGACTGATGATTACATCACCCTGTTTCGGTGCATAAGTTGGTAGATAGGTTCGCTTTTTAAGACGTGTGGGGAACTTTGCCATTCCAGATATATCAAGCAAACGTTCCTATTTTACATAGGTATTGACACACGCCAACATCTTACCCTTCAAATATGGCTTACATAGCTTCTGGTTTCATCTACTCGGCATCATGGCTTCAATATGTATTGCCACCCGTTGTCAGCCAAACCTACACAGTCTGCGAAGATATGCTGACATGGCGATGGTACCTTTAGAGGAGAATCAAAACTTCAGATCACTAGCACTGATAGGAACTGAACCTATCCCAAATCATTATGCGTCTCTCCTCTCCCTTACCTTTGACTGCTAATTGGCCCGGAAGGCGTGCCGCGCCACGTGTGCCTCAGGAGTCACCATCGATGCCGACAGAAGCCCGAACGTGCTAGCTCAGCGCCCCCGAGATACCACCACCGACACCACTTCCACCGCCTGCTACGTCGTTCGCGTGTTGAAACAGCCAAAATTAATAGATGAACTGTGTCATTTGGCGCTGGTCGTCTCTGGCTGAATCAGCCTCGGAGCTCGCGAATTCGCGCGCCTGCCGGTATATGCGCGATCGACCGGGACTTGCGGGGGAAGCATGCAAGCCCGGAATCGGGATCGCTTTTGCACCTTCTCGATGCGCGCGTCGAACGGGAGTTGCGGCAACTAGGGGGAGGCGTACCGCACCTGCAAGATGCTCCCTCGATCTCGCTCCCTCGATCTCTTATGCACGCGATCTCTTACTCGCTCGCTCACTGGTTTGCTCGTATGGGCCAACGTATCATTTCATTCTACGGATATCGGTTACTATCATTAGAAGCGACATTTGTCACCGTATTCTCTCTCGCTCAACCGAGGGCTGTGCATATGTGCTCGGGAGAGATAAGCAGAAGATAAGGTTCTCCAAAACCCGCAGGTGGGGCTGGTGGCTGGTGGCTTACGCAATTGCTTTCGTCGTTCCTGTGCCGTATTGGCAATAATGGAAAAGACGAAAAGTGACACGTATTATTCAATTGATTGAATACTATCGCACTACTACTCTGGGCTATGCTAATGGCTGCCTTACCACTTTCACCGTTTTCGAATGGTGCGCTGCCTCTTCTCCATTCATCTCCGACTTGGGTCCGGGAGGCGTATTTGGGGCAACATGTGAATATGCAATGCATGCGAAGGAATTACAGTAATACCTATTGTTGACTTGCACCGACCAATCGGTTCGATAGATGGGCCATGTGTCACACGTAGTCATTAGCCAAGCCCGCGCCATGTAGTCGGCCGTGGCCCTGGGACAATTGAAAAAAGTTGAAACGACCAGTGTTCCCCCGAGGAGAAAAGTCTCGCCGGCTCGCCCGACGAGGGTATCATGGCCCTGCGCCATCTGAGGACGACCCGAACACACATCGTCGTGCGCCCACCCGCGTTTTCGGCGAAATTTCAACAGAGTTGCCGTGTGGCTTTACGCCACGGGCTTGGCCCGGGTTCCTGGGGGTGGGTGGGTGTGCTTTTCGGCATGTAACCTTAACTCTCTAACTTCGACATAAATTATTCCGCGGCACTGCGGCAGATAGAGTGCAGTTGCGCGCCTAGACTATTGGCAAAAAAATAAAACCCTGGTGCCTGGGGTCTTTGGAGGTCTGGACCTCACGATAGTTTGCAGTGGCATGAACAAACCATCGTGGCTTTTCCTTTCGTTCGTTTCCCTCTTCGATGATTTAAAGTTGCATAGCCCATTATTGCCCAAGCCAAGCCCAGGGGAGCGATGAGAAGGACCCTCCCGGCCACACCACACGGTCTAAATATAGCGCATGTATCACTGTTTCATCAAACAACCTAAAGGAATGCTAATAGCCTAAAATACCAAAATAAAACAAAACGAGGGAGAATTGTAGAACCACTACCGCGCAGAAGGGATATGCCTTCTCTCTTTCTTCCTGCGTGGGCAAACATTCAATAAGCTTTCCCAATGCGGGAATTCTTTTCATCGGCCCATGTTCGACGAGTCATGGAGGTGTTCGTATCATGCTTGCATTGCCGCGACAACGGGCTCTGTGGCTGCCTAACGTTTCTCCTGGATAGGATAATAATACGTCCTTGCTGTGAGCACGTACCTTGTGCGAATAAAAGCTAGTCGCAACCGGCAACCCGGGGCTTTGTTCGCCCCGGCCCGGCCGTTAGTTAGAAGGGAGGGAAAGAGATGGAAATTCTAGTCAAACACGAAGGCGTCGTTTTCGGGCTTGCGCTATCTGCCGCCCTGTTGCCTTATTGCCCTATGCGGTGCCTGAGTTCCCGTCAGGCGCCGCTGTCAGGGAGTGCGCTTCGGCCTTTAGCCCACACCAAGATAAGTGAAGCTTTGACCAAAAGTTTGGACCCTTATTCGACCCTTTTGCGTAACCCTTTTTTACCCCCTCGAATCCAATAATGCTCGCCTCGTTCGGCGGGGATTCGGTGTCTCGGGCAAATAGCATGTGTAGTACAAGTAGGCAAGAGGAGGTGAGAAAAGGTGAGCACCAACCGGCATCCGCGATGTTTGGCTGTTTGGTTTGCCTGGCTAGCCTGGAGAACCTAAGGGCAGGGAACCACACCCAACCCACTCCTCCGGAAACGGAACAGCGCCAGATAGAGTTGAAAGGGCGAGAGCAAATAGTCCCATTTCGACATTTCTGGAGACTGGAGTCATTGGAAAGCGCGCGCAAAGCAAAGCCCGGTGACAGGCAGGGACCAGGATCCGAATAAGCTCTCTGACAACCTTTAGCGTAGTAGTATTGGGCCGCGGGCAATTGCGAGAACCAATTGTACGCAGAGGAGGTTAGCAAGCAAGCGGTCAGGTGCTATTCGAACGCCATGTCAGGCACGAAAAGAAAAGGCAAGACTCCAGAGGTTTGCTTGGTGGAAACAACGAGCAAAGGCCCTTGCCGGCGCTCGAAACGGGAAGAAATACCCAGTCAATGGATGACAGGGTCGGGTCACGTTGGTCCACCAGAGCTGCATTGTAAATTTTCACTTGTTAGCAAGATGAGAAATGACTGCTGGTTTGTTGGTCATTGGTGACGCTGACCGACTACTGCACCGACCTGGTGCTTGGGAAGCTCTGCTGGGGCTGTGCGGGCAGATATTTTGCGGTGCCTGATGCGTCGCCGGGATGAGCAAGCACGTGAACCCAGAGGCAAAAAAAACCAAACCCAAACTCCGCTCCCAATCCCAAAAGTTTCCATAGAATGAGGAGAGGCCGGAGGGGCCTAGACGGTTCCATGCAAGCCTGTAACAAGCCAGAAGCCAGCCGGATCCGGAAATTCCTTCGAGAAAGAACGAAAAGAGGAAAAGTAGGCAGCTGATCATGGGTCTCGAGAAATGCAGGGAGACTGCAGCGAGAAATGAACAGAAAAAGTTGTGGTTCTTGTGACTTGTTCGGCTCGTGGTGCTGGGTGAACGAAAAAACCACAAAAAGACGTTCCGGGCACGCGTCCTGGCAGCTCGGTTCTTCTCCAAAATGCCTAGTAGGCGAAGCCGGGAAACGGATCACTCCACCGAGCTACCTGATCGTTGGGTCTGGTTCTTTCGTCGATCATTTGATATGCACAAAGTCCGAAGATCAAACACGCCCGCACGGGTGAAGCCATGGTCTACCCATACATAAGGCCTGATGCCGGATTTCGTCCTCTGGGGAACGGGAAAAAATCAAGAGTTGGCTCTGCTCGCTCTTCTGAGGACGGGGAGCGGAGTGGCAAAAGAGAGCGTGAAACAATTTGCGGTCGCAGTCAAAGCGGCTGCAATGTAACGGTCATCAATCAGGATAAAACGATACGATATGCTTACTGTGTGTGGCCTGGCGGAATCGGTCGCTACGGACGACAGACGGCCACAGTACATACGGTTGGTAGGCATCAATATCAAACTGACAACCACGCGGCTTGCATCTGCATACTGCATGGCTGGTATGCCGTGATACCAGGATGAAGCAGCTCGAGTACAGTACTACCATCCTGCCCTGCCCTGGTCTGTACTGGCAGGTTGTGAAATACATAGAAAGAATACTGCTAGATGGCTCTGGATCATCCCGAGTGACTCATGCTTACATTGGATTGGCGTGCGGTGTGTTCGGCTCGGCATGTAGCGATATACCGAGCCACCGCAGTGTTGAAAAATAGACTTTCTTGGAAGGCAATAGCTTGATATTGAAGATGCCATGCACCAGCAGCGGCAGCCTAGACGACCGCGCCATCCGCTTCCCCCGCGTCTCCGCGTGTCTTTCTCTTATCACCAGTTCCGAGAGAAAGGGAAACTCGTGAGACAGTGCTTCCATCAGCTGCGGCAGTTTTCTTCTGCGTATGTGGCAGTCAAATGTACATGCACCACCCACAGGCCACCGGTGATTTATTAGATTGTAGATGCGACGGGATGCGACGGGATGCTACTCAATTTCGACGCGAGCGGGCTGCGTGTCAAATAGATCTTTGATATCAGTGCGGATCGAGGTGCTTGCAGTTGCAGCAGTAGTACCGTATGTACATACACCCCAGCCCTCCTCCCCCAGGTGATCCGAAACCCGCGAGGTTGCGCTGCGGCTGCTACTGCTGCCAAGCTGCTGTTGCTGCCGTGTTTTTGATGTATGTATCTGATGCAGTTACATTAGAAGCAAGCGACACGGAGTACACCAAATGGCTCGATGGTGAGCTGAGCTCGTTTTAGATGGAGCCCGCGGCGGTTCGAGTAAGTATTAGGTATTAGACGGAGAAAGCGACGACAGGGCTTGGCACTTGGCCTTTTTGGGTTGATAGAGACGGACGGGGCAGATTAGGTTTTACGGAACGAACGCGGAGAGAGCGCAGGTTGCTGCATAGGCATAAGCTGCTACGGAGTACGGTGGTTTTCTTACAGCAAGTTTTGCAGTGCACAAATCGTCATGATACTGTTAGGTTACGTACTGGGTGCTGAGCAATGAGCATGAGGGAAAACGTGCAGCCAAAGCAGGTTTTGTACAGGTTTGCAGATTTGAAGGCTTTTTCACCAGCGTTAGAGTCAAGTCAAGAGATTCAGAAAGGGTGCAAAACGGAGCCGTGTTGTCGCAAATTGCGTGGTTATGAGTGGTTGCTTGGCAGTACCTTGGCCGGATGGGGAGAGTATCGAGAGCGTTTTCCCTGATCGCCAGCGATTGTCCAGATTTGAAGAGAACCCCCTAGGATGATCATGCTTAGGTATGCCGCGACGAGATGAAGAAGGCGCGGAACGGTCTGGATCGAAGATTTGGTGAGGCGATCGGCAGTGTCAGTGAGGGCTAGACTGCAAATGGACTGATCCGCCCCTCCTTTTCCCTCCCTTTTTCTCCCTTTTTCTTCCCCATTTCCAATCCACCCCCTGCAAGCTGCGGGTTGGAGCAAAAAACGTTACTGGCGAAGACTCGCTAGCACGCATAAGGCCCTCCGTCTGACTGGAACGGTCATTAGCCTTTTTGGTTGGAACACCGTCGGAACAAGGAACACTTGAGCCTCCGTTATCGATCATCTCGATGAGGTCCCAAAACCTGTCAGCCTGTAACCCGCAGGCAGAGAGAAAAGAAGAAGAAGAAGAAGAAAAAAAAGGTACCCACGACCGACCGTTGCTTAGTGGCTGCGTCCGTCGCAACAGAACCCAGGGCTCATGTAAATTGACCCTCCCAGGGTTTACAGTGATATGGCCTGGCCATCGAAGACGGAGGGGCTGATCGCCCTTTAGATACGGGAGATCCGACTCTAAGTGCCCGCCTGGCCCTAAATCGTACATAAGCAGGCCAATGTCCTCCCTTCCCCGGACAACATGTTCACACGATCTCGGTGCATTGAGTCGCTAGCAATATGTACGATGTGGTGAAAGGGGCAAGCTCAGCAGAACAGACTTGGCAAGATTTGCATGCGCACACAATATTTGCTCCTGCGTGCCCCATCTCGGAGAAAAGGGATGGGTCTGGTAGGTGTTTATGAGGACAGTATCATCATATCGTGCGCTGTAGCGAGACTAGTCACAGTCAATCAGGTGAAAGGAAATCAAGGAAAAACCGGCCGGCCACTGCAGACGTGTACTCATTTACGCGTTTTTCGCCCCCCCTACCTCCGTAGACAGGCCTGAATATCAGATGGCAGCGGGGGATCTAAGATCTGTTGGATGAAGTCTCCAACTTTCTCCCTTTCCCACCAGGCCACTCTCAGCCGACTAGTAGCGCTCCTGAAACTCAACTTCGATCCTCGATCACGATTCCCTCTGCCTAGGACGAATGTCCGGAGGGCTATGGCTAGTATGGCAAACAGATCGATGCAAATCTTGGTTTCCCATGCTGGCATGCTCGGCCGTCATGCTCTGTTTGTGTTGTCTTCGTTTCCCGACTACCGATTGATCGGGGTGCTAGCAGAGCTATTGATTAGAGTGTGTTACTCGTAGATTGAATTACTGGACTCGTGAGAATCGGATCGTGATGGTGGATATACATGCATAATAGATGCCGAACGTGATGCCTTCATAAAGAGTCTCAGTACCCCCCGGCATCACCTCCGAGGTTTGCTGTTTCTTCTCTTTCTTCCATCGATGATTCCAGTCTTCTCCCGCAACCTCTCTCTATCGCTCATTCGCCGAGCGTAACGAAACACCCCCGACATCAAATCCTAAAACAGCAACGGTCGTTGTTGTCATCTCCCGTACCGTACCAAGTTAACGGACGAAAACCAGACGGACGCAAAAAACCGGCTCCGTTTCTTTCATCTCATTTCAACATCAACAGACAGCTGTCTTTGGTTGAAACGAGCACAAATCACGGCAACTTCCAGTTGATTGACATTACTACGACCTGAGCCGGACAGAAAACGGAGTTTATTCTTGAACCGTCTTCTTGTTTATCTCTTGCTACCCAGACCATATTTTGTTGGACCGAAACCATTATTTGCCTACTGCTGTGCATACGGAATTTCGTTGTAACTTCCCTGTGGTGTTTGTGCTCCGCTGTACTGCTGCATCTTCGACCCAGGCCCTTGTCCGAGGGCGCGAGTCTCGTGCGTGTGTACCTACTTTACTGTACCCCGTGTACTATTTCCCCTCGCAGTCCAGTCCAGTGTGTCTCGGCTGTGAGTTGTCGCCATAAGCCACGCCATCCACCGTCAAATTAATGCAGAGCGCCCGAACTATCCAGTCACAGTCATCTAGCCCGACCGTCCCGTAATAGTAGTACAGTCGCCCAGGTACCTACCGTACCCTCAGTACTACTACGACGCCTGCAGTGCAGCGACCTAAACTACTTCTACTCTACTGCGCCGGCTACTACTGGACAGTTTCGCACGAACTCTTCTACTCTCTCTTCTCCCTCACCTCCCTTCCAAGGCAAGCAACACAGACCAAGAGACTAGAGAGCTTTAGAGACCAGAGACCAGACCAAAAGGAAAAAAGAGAGCCAAGACCTGGACCCTCTCTCACACACTTCTCCTCCGTCGCTCGCAGTTGCCCAGTGCCCAGCGCCCAGAGCCCAGAGCCCCAGCAGCAGCGCTACGCACTACTACCCATCCACCCAACCTGGTCCTAGTGCACTTGTCTTGTTTCGCAGGCCGACCCCACTTTTTACATGACATAGCTTTTCTGCCAGAGTCTGATGTTATATTACTTACTACTCTCACTTATAACTCTGGTTTATCCAATATCTCCATCCAGACTCCAGTCTTTGTTGGCATCTCGACTCAGCCCTTTTCTCCCTATTATTACCTGACCGGGACCAGCAACCTTCAACCTCCAAGAAAATAGACCCTTCCGGAACGAATCCATCTACCCAACACTAGGCCAACCCTGCAATCAGTCAAGTTTGCATCTAGCCAAAACTGTTCCAAACCAGAGCTCCATTCCAGGGCTGCCTATTTCTAACGGCCACCCCCATCCACCTGCTGCATACAACTACATACACATAAGCCAGCAACCAGCCTCCCTCTACAACAACCAACCTATTTCTGGATCCTCGCCGTCGTCCATATATAACATCCACTACCACTTTTTAGTATACATTCACAACCAAAAGTGAATCTATTCAAACTCTTTCACATCACCGAAATGGCGACCAGACCACCCAAATCGCAATACTCCAGCTCCTCCTCCACCTCTTCGGCATCTTCCTACTCTTCATCCGACTCCGACCTGTCATCTCCTTCACCCTTCCGGGCTAGCATGGACCCTATCTCCCGGCCCATCGCCTCTGTCGAGGTGCTTCGCTGTATGCGGTGCGCCCGATCTGTTGAGGCGACCAGCACTGACGACCCTGCCTCCACTGGAATGGTCCGCGTCGGGCACAACATCTACTACTGCGACCGGTGCGCCAAGATGGTAGGCTACAAATGAAGAGGCTCTTCTTTCCAGCTTCTCAACGTCTTGGAGCGCACGCATGAGAGGCAACATCATGCAATCTCAACCTAATCTACGTGACAATGTCACGGTAACAACTACCACCACAGCGCACACACCGAGTTATTCGACGCTCGGAGGTTGAACCCCAACCCAATCCACATCTTGTTGTGCGGGGCAACCAGTCCTGACGACTCGCGCAACCGGCAATCCAGCGGTCACCAATCCCTGGATATGTATGCATCGCATCTTACCGCGAAGGCCAAAAAAAAAAAGGCGTGCCGATGAGCCGCCTATTGGCATGGGACTCCCACACGTGGTGTTGCGAGAGCGAACATGCAGTCTGAAGCGAGGGTTGATGCGCTGTTTGATCGGAAACAAGTCCACCCTTGCGTCTAGGCCTGTGGCCATACCGAGTCTAGACCACGATCTCGGTTTCGCGAACATGCAGCACCGGTTTGCCCATGTCCGGTGGCATGCAGACATGAGCCGACCATTACTAAGGTTTCGGTGATAACACCCAGCAATTATGGTTATGGATATATCGGCACTCAGATGGATCCCATTGTCGCGCGACAACTTTCTAACGGGGCCCAGCTGGGATGGAACGCCAGATCACGATGGAATTGGAACTGGGCACAAGGGCGAAATGCAATTTGTCTCATTCTCGTCATGTCAAACACGGCGCGAGACGGGCATTTGCCGTGTCTGCCACCACCCATTGTCGCTCAACCTCATTGCATTGGGCATTGGTTCGGTTCGGGATTGAAGGGTGCAAATAGCGCCGTTGCCCAGGGATCACGAAGGGGGGGGCCACCATCACATGAATCCGCAGTGCTGGGAGGTTTGGGCTGCCATTCGCCAATGATCACACTGAAGGAATGGATACGCCCACGGCCGAACTCGAGCCTCTCCACGTCACTAGTGCCAGCTCCGACGCCAATCATGAGTCGCCGGTGCCTTTTGGTGCCGCGAAAAGCTTCACAGCCCCTCCACCACCCTACCTATTTTAGGGCCGGTATTCCCCTGCCAGAAATTTGCGCCTCTGACGTCGAGTTGCTTTTCTGGCACCCTCCCCCCGACATCCACCGCGGTTGGCACCCAAACTCGCTAGTCGCTGCAGACTTGGGTGGGCTTTGGGCCTGATCTGGCATCGCCTACGGCTCACTGGACCTGAATGGTCTATTATCTCTTTTTCTCTTTAATTGTCCCTCCTACTGGTGATTGGGTTTCGGACTTAGCAGGAAAATGGATCCCTTCCTTGGTTATTGAGAGGCAGCATTTGCAAGGGGCGTTCTTCTTCGATGGATTGGGAATTTTGCATGTTGAGCAGCGCTCAATCTCTCACGAGTACAGGGGAATGAACAGGAAGGCAACGAGCTTAGCGAAGCGTTTTTGGATTTTGAGACTTTTTTTTTATGATGGATACCCAAGTCTCTGTAACAACAAAACACACACAACCGATCTGAATTTTATGCTATATAGCCAGTATGATTACCGACATATCAACACTGAAACTGAAAAACTTCTACCAATCATCTCCTTGTCCAGCCTATATTCGATGTGTGTTATTCGATATGGTGTGAAATTCAATATTTGTGTCTTTGGTTTTGAGAGGGGCCTCCAACTGTGCACGCGCCCTACTAACCGACCACCGACCACCTTTTTGAACGAAAACCGCCGGCCCCATGCAGCGAAGATGGGTCCCTATCTGTTAATGAAGCCGACCTGCCAAGTCGTGCTCTTCTCTCGGCCTAGCCTAACCTGCAGCCTCCAGCAATCGTCGACTTCGTATTCGACAAACCCTTGCCAGGTTTTACTGTAGGCAAATGGATATAATGGGTTCTTTTCAAAAACATCCCATGTCAAACATTCAAGGGCTACTGCGTCTAATAATCAAGTAAACAGAGGGAGCAGAAAAGATGACCCCATCGCCAGTGATATTGTCCTTCCCACCTATCAACGGTCGGTCGGTGTGTAGTGGGGTCGACTGGTCGGTCTGTAGTTTGAGTGAACTTGAGGGTGGCAGAGTGAAAGAGAAAGAAAGAAAAAAAACGCAATGCTGGCTAGCAAGAGCCTGGGGCCGATCAGGGTCCTCGTCGCTACGATCTGCACGTCGATGTCATTATGCCTCGAGGGAGCGATATTAAGGATTGTGAAAGGACCCTGGATCAGCGTGACAACGAGCCAGGCGAGAGTGCCATGCCAGCAAGTCGGCGTGCAAGCAAGGGTGTCTTTGTTTTTTTCTGTCTGGTTGGCCTTTTTTCAATGGTTACTTAGATCTGATTGGCTGGAGGGTGGTCGGATTTGAGTGCTAATTGGCTCGTTTCCCCGTTCCGGCTCGACTAACAAATAACAACCTTGGCTGTTTTTCCTTCAAACTGCTTTCACCCACGGGGGTTCTCAAGCAGCTAGCAGTAGCTGATGTACATGGCTCTCTGCTGCACGCCCGACGTACACGCACATGCACACATGCCGCCGTTCGTTATACTACTATCCTTCCGTCCTCACGTAGGGACGACAATGAGACCAAGGCACTTGACGGATGGCCCAAAACGGAACGAAGCTACGGTAGGCAAGGGACCTGCCTATGTGGGCATTGTCATGATGACGGCGGCCTCGGCCGGAGGTAGGTCATTGAAGCTAGCGTTGCTTATGCGTGCATACTCTCTGTTCTACATACTTGTTGGTGTGCTTGTGAAGAAGTAATTTGGCGTTGAGCAAAAGTTCGCCGCCGGCGTCCATGCTTCGTTATGCGCCGCACTACGGAGTACGTTAGTTTAGTCTACCGACAAGGAGGACGACGACGAAGACGACGACGACAATGAGCGGGCAAGACGCCCCAGGCCTCCAATAAACCACCATCGGAGGGCGGTGATAGTGAACCAGCGGAATCAGCAACGTTGCAGTCGGAACCAAAACGACTGCTGCTTGATGAGATGAGAGATCGGCGGGGGGCTACCCTTGGGCTCCGCCAGCTCCATAAGGGAAGTGCGCGTACAAGGGGGCATTTTCCCTGAGTAATGCTATGGTAACAATACAACATCAAACATCATCGACTTGGTTGGGCAGGACCCCCTCCTTTGGGATCGGCATTCGTCAGGTACGAATAGCATGCGGACATTTACTTTCTTCTTTCTTCTTGCTCTAACCTCCGCATCCATCTCCAGAGTATTGAACGGAGAAGTGAGGTCGACAATGCAGCAGCGCCAGTTTTCGAGGAGGGGGTTAAGGGGGTCCCATCCCCCTTCGATGACAGAACAACGCGGGGAGGGGGGGATATGATATCAATTAGAGTGCGGGTGGTGCATGTGTGGTTTGCGGGTGGTGGGCGAGCAAGCAGCGCCGCAGCAGCAAAAAGCGACGACGGGCTACTACGGTACAGTAGCAATTGGGCCGGCGGGCCCCCCTATGACGGCGGTTGCATACACGCCTAATTGCCTGTCCCTCCGGCTGACCAATCTGGGGGGGGCCGCTTGGCAGCAGGTTTTCAGCACATGGCGCCGTTATGATTCGGTTCTGGTCACACTCTGGGACGCGCAATAGCATGATGCAGTGGACTCGGTTTTTTGCGGGACGCACTTTTTATAGGATAGGCGGCGAAGGGGGTGTGGGAAAAAACCAGCCATTGGCAATTGGCAAGAAGCAATCAAGGTGCTGACGGGCTGGACTGGACTGGACTGTGGGCGGAGAGAAACTGGAGACCATACTGTACTACTACCTATCGCTGGGCCGGATGGCTACCCTTACTCCCTTGGGAATATCATTAGTTGGACGCACTGAAAACCAACGTCAGTCAACTCCGGGTGTCATAAGCAAGATGACTAGCTGCGATCGATGCATTTCATCGAAACACGAAAGATCAGATTCATGGTCGCAGCGCTAGTGTGTTTTCTCTGGAAAATTCACCATCATAGCCAGCATCACCGACCGCCAGTCTCCTCTGTTTGCCGTCGTCATGCGGCGGAAGTGACAACATCGACGCGCAAACCTACGGGCGCAGGTCTCATTCAGGGTCCTCTGTGTCTCCGGCTTCTCCAGAAATCTTCGGCCACATAGCGGTGCACACACGGTAGACCCTACCTTCTCTGCAACGTGAGATCAAGCTTAAGCTCCAGCTCCGAGACCAGTCGGAGCAATTTGTCTCGTGTTACAATCTGTCGTGGGTAAGGTAGGTAGTGTGAACAGAAATAGGAACAAAACACGCACACCCACCACATCACACCCTAACACGCTCCGGCCAAAAAGAAAACGAGAGATGAGAAACAACTGCCAAACCCTACTAGCGCTTGCTACGTCATGCCGCTTCAGGGCGTCGTCCCACCCCACCGTCCCACCAATCGGAGCCCCAAGCGACGGAGACCAACAAAAAACGACACCAAAGTAGCTGTAGCCGGCAGGCATCCCGTGGTCTTGGTTTCCCGACGCCGTTAGTGAACCATTGCGACGGGTGGGCGACGCCGTCCTCTGGTTCATGTCTACTAAGCCCGACATATCATAACCCAGTCGTATTATCACCTGTACTAATTTCGAAACTGAACTAACTGCCTCAGCACTCGCATCATATGCCACGAGGCCCTCCCCCTCTCTCTCCATCGGGGTTAATAGGGAGCTTCCTTGGTGTGTCAGCAGTAGGTAGCAGCAAAAGGGTGCATATACCCTATCTCTCACTCCTTATCCATCACACGGCTTGTTCCTGAAAAACTGGACATGTCCGGCTTCGTTTCCCGCGTAGGCATGTTCCCGGTGACGTGGCGGAGCAAAGTCGGGCTGGGGGTGTTCCCGGGAAGCCGTTTTCGTGGATGGGTCCTTCCGACAAGTAAAAAGAAGCGAAACACCACTCCTGTTATCTTTCTGCGCGAGCCAGCCCCGGACACCAGCCACCAATGGGTAGTTAGCCCATTTTCCGTGCCTTGGCAGATGCCCGCCCCGACAGGAAGGGATTGCGAATAGCTTCGCATGCGCGTTCTCCCCCGCCGCTGGCGGGGCACAGGTTTGACAGAGTCTCATCCCGTACCTAGTTCCTGGCGCGGCTGCAACCATGGCCGACAGGACAAACAGCAGACAGTACGACGTCGTGTCCGTTCCTGGCACCTGCTCCTGCTGCACCCCACATCTGCCAGGGTGGATAATGAAGACACGACGAGAATGGAAAGAATGGTCCTCTCTCTCCATAATGGGTTATGTGTGTTTAGTTAGTCAGCGCCTTTGTAAGGTTCATGGAGATCATATGGAGAGAGGCAGAGAGCGAAATCTGTGTTGAACCCAGGCCCAGATTGCGCAGGAGTGCCCGAGCTCCACGATTTGCACAACGGTGGAGGCCGAATACCTTGGAAGTTCGAAAAGTTCGAAACGGTGCCTCGAGTCAGCTCCAGGGCCCACGGAGCGGGCAAAACGGTGATCTTTAACTGTTTTTTGCCCTTTGGGCGTCCTCCCAGGCTCCCAGGCTTGCCAGGCTCGGCTCCGTTTGGCTCCGGCTTTTGACAGTGACAGGAATTGGATTGGATTGGACGAATTGATTTGCCCACCTGTCAATCCCATGGTGCCATGCCAGCCAATCCCGCCGCCCAATCCCGGCGTGTTTCTGGGACTTCAAAACAACTGATCTTCAGAAACCTCTCGATCAGAAAAGTTTAAATGGACAATCGGGACACCGCCCCCAAAAGAAGGTGAAGGAAAAAAAGGAGTTGTAAGGTTAGAATGTCGATCATATAGAACCGGGAGCCGGATTGGGCAATGCACGCACACGCCGGAGACTTTGGATTCCGCCCCCCGCGACCCAACGCTCGCTGTTTTTATCCGGCAGGGTCCCCCCCAGATCAGAGCGACGAATCCTCACCTCGCAAAACGATCTCTAACAACGTGTGGGTAATGATTGTCAGCCCTTCACCCACGGTAACCTTCGTGAGATTTGCTTCGCCCTCTCTCTCTCCCTCCCTCTCAGGTGCGGCCGCACAGCTGAAAAGTCGGGCGACAAGGGAGCTGTAACTTGTGCGGGGGCGGCTGGGGGTTTTGAGATGAGGCCATGTGGGTGATGCCGATATGTGAGATGAAGTCACTTTAACCACGTGCCCGGGTTGTTGTTATAGTAGTAATAGCGGGTTTCAACCCGGGGCCGGTATAGGGTTGCTGGGATCCAGCATCGTCGTCCTGTCCGTTTGCGGTGCAAGTGAGTGGCTTGCTTGTCAATAGCTCTACCCGGTAAACCGTATCGGCCGGTTCGACCCCTAACCCCAGGAAATGTGATATCGGAGCCAAAATCAATTCGTTAGACTGGAATTCCGAGACTGCTGATCTCAACACACTCATTACGGCGGCCCCCGAGCATTCATTCACCAAACACCCCTACGGAATTGGCAGTCGCTAGCTTATCACTCATGGTGCTGTCGCAGATGTTTGGTATTAGGCTACCGTATATGCAAGGACGTAGTTCATGCGTTGTTCTGGAAGGTTTGATTGCCATGTCACATGGTCCGTCACCAAACAGCCTGGGAAGCAAAGTGCCAAACGGAAAAGAAGAGAGGCGACAAGGAAGACACGTTCGAGTACCGTTTTCTCACAATACATTATCCAATGTAAACTGTATGCTCAGCTTCCCGGTAGAAGTGCACATCGCGGTATCGGGCCCCTATTCCCCAGAAAGATACGATTGCCGTCATGAACGGAGACGACGAACCCGTTTGCTGGCAGGGACTGATTTTCCAGCAATCACAATACACCATCATTGTAAACCATGACCGTTGCGAGTTTGGTTCATCTCCACTTTCTCGACACGACATACCCCAGAGGGAACATGTTGCATTGTGTGACTCGATCTCTGATATGGAGAATGGCGGCCAAGGCATCGATTTTCGCTCTAGAAACGTAGGTCTGGACCAAAGATCGATGGAGGGAAATGTTCGATTCAAAAATCCCTGCCCAATGGTAACGATGTGCATATGGATATCCATGCAGTCGTCAGAGCATCTGAAATAGCACCAGCGTGGTGGCGAGATCGGCACAAATGCGTACCAGGTCACCTCACAACCTAAACGTGGCCGGCGCTCAAGATGTGCAAATCCCCATCAGAACCATTGACTCGAGGCACGGGCTCTTGGATGGGCGAGCAAGAGCGAATAGGAGTGAAAACGAACAACCTAAGTGTTGTCGGAATGCCACTTCAAAGGCCTGGGTCGTCGGATACTGCGGTCAGCCTCCCCCTAAGACACATGTTTGCTCACTCTGTGGCAATTGCCATCTTGGGAGATTCAGGTCCGGGCGTTGGTCGGACGCCTCTCCTTCGATACTATCGAACGAGCAGTTGGGCGACTCGCTTGTAATGCGCACCAAATCTAGCACATCCTCATGGCCGCCGTTGGATGCCTCAGTAAAACGCTCCCTTTCGAAACATATGCCTGCGATCGGCTGGCTGTTTGTATTGCTGGGCTCCACCAGCGAATCAGGGAGTGCCGAGAGACCGGCAAAGTAAGATGAAGCAAACTGGTATATCCGAGGACTCTCAGCCTTGAAATCCCCCAGAAACAAATTATATTAGTGGCGGAGCTGATGGCTCAGTGGCCAATCCTCGAGGCTGGATCGCGTAAACCCCTATTCTGTCCGATTGGTCGTTGTTACGACCAAAGATATCCCATATACGAATTGTGCTTTCAGGTCATCAAACTCCTCGCTTAGAGTCCTTTCGACCCCCGTCTCTGTATTTTTAGCGTTACACTTCCTGTATAGCTAGCCCGTCATGTCATGCTTATATTGACATCGCGGTTTGATGAAGTGCATGTTGTAAGAGAAACCGGAGTACTCTTCGGCCCCCGTTACACGGAGGACTGACAGGGTTATATGGAGGTGAGAAAGACAAGCAGTGATGAGGGGCTTGTCACTTTTGCAACATTTTCTTTGCTAATGATTACCATCGTTCGCTGGTCGGGGAAAAACTATATGCTTACTCAGCTCTTAATTCTAATTGTCAACCTTCTCTCAACTGCGTTGAGGTTCCAAGCCGTGCGACCAATCAGGAACCAAAGGGATTTTCGCAAGATACTCCTGGCTGAAATTATCCTGCAGGAGCCCAACTACCTGTTTCGATTCGCGAAGTATTGCTCTTACTAGGCAGGTGGTTCTTTCTCCTGGCTGATATCTGGCTGCCTGGAAGATATTGCCACTCTTTGGGATCCTGAATACCAGCATGTCGTTGGACGGTGGAACATATTGAGCTGACATCAGAAAACGCCCCTTGTCATCCATCAGCGCCGGACACACAGATGCGCATCACTGAATCGATTGAAACGATAATCCGCTGCGCTGTTCGTCTACTCCATAAACGCAATTCGTTGCACAAGTAAGCTGGTGGCTGATACACCTCTATCATGACCATTAGCAGCATCATCATCCCCGATTTCTGTGAGTATTTTCTCCCTCTTCTCGGTAATCCTGCACTAATTCCCACCTCGGTACTTCTGCATTTCCGGTTGGCATCGTGGAGGTCTTGAGAAAGAAAGTACCGTGTTCCGCGCCATTGGGGTTATCCGGATAATCCTCTCTGCATACAGACACGTAGAGATCATGGCGATGTCGCACGGCGGCTTGTCCTTTGACGACAGAGTCAGCTCGTGAGATCCTCCATACGACTGGCCCTATTGCACTGCCATGTCCGATTTTGGGCAGCAAGCCATTTGCGCAGCACAGCTGCGCTTCATCACCCAATAGGAGGAGCCTGTTTGCTAGGATGGCTCAAACTAGAACCTTGAGGCTTGGCCTTAGCTCCGCGAATCTCAACTTTCGAATGCAGGACGTTCGAAAAGGGGCTGGGGGCGATGCTTATTCTCTGATCTACAGCGTCACTGGAGGATTGGATATGATTATATTGAGGCCTGAGATGGACAGAAGGCAGCATCAAGACTGGAAGTTCACGTATATAAACCCTGGCGAGTGACCACTATTTTGCTTTCCATCCATCATCCCTACCAAGCACCAAACACCAAACAATAAACCACCTTTCCCACCCAATCCAAATATATTCAGACTCCTATTCAAGATGCAGTTCACCACCATCTCCGCCATCGCCTTCCTCGCCGCCGGCGCCCTCGCCATGCCCAACCCGGCGGCCGGCGAGAACACCCTTGAAGCCCGCTGCAAAGCCAACCTGCCCGCCTGCAACAACGGCAAAGTCGTCGGCCAGACCAACTGCCGCTGCGGTGGCCAGGTCCCGACATGCGACCTCTGGTCGTGCCCCGGAGGCGGCAATGCCAACACCGCCGTGAGTACCTCCACCAATTATCATCTTCCACCCCCCACAAAGCATGAAAAAAAACCAAAGCATGGCAGCCACTAACACGTAGATTCTACTATAGATGGTCTGTGGCCAGCAGGGCAGCGGATGCGTTTGGATCTAGGTGCTGAGGAGCATATCATCTTTTCTCGCAGCAGGGCTGTTTCCGACTCAGGGGGCATTGGGAAAGACTTGATGGCCACAAGCTATTTCCTGATATTCTACCACACGTCTTTTGTTTCTTTTTAGAATTTGTCTTTTCGGGGATTGTTACCACCGTATCTCCTCTACCCGTAGTCGAGATACTCAGTCACTCTTTCAAATATAGAAAATTGGCGGGATATACTGCTGGGCTACGCTCAGTTTGTTTTTGAAACTCCTATGCAGCTCGATGACTAGTTCGTGACAGTGGAATGGTTTGCGGTCAAGGAGGACTATTCTAGAGATGGGCAGAGCTCGTCTTGGGTGAGCTATGTGAGATATATACCTTCAAAACAGCCATAATCTTCACATACGACCATATCCTGCTGAATACTAGGGATCCCGTCCGCTCTCCCATATATAAGCAGCAGAGAGCCGAATTAGTACTAGGGTCGGTGACGACCTGGGAATCCTCGGTGTTGTATGTTTTTTGCTTTTAAATTTCTTTTTTGATCTTATCAGATCTTCGCTCTGCCGATGTTGTGAAGGAAGAAGCCGGCCTCCCTTGACTGGTATCTATTTCGCGGCAAGCCCGGCATGCTTCCTGGCCAACCGGATGGCTGGAGATCTCTTAGATGGGAGAATCCCAAGCATCTCGATAGATTGTGGGTCACAAGGCCCATGCTTGCTGTGAGTGGAACCCAACGACAATATATATTGTCAAGCTCGTGCTTCTCTGAAAGCAATACGCCCTGCATAATCTCATTCCCCCCGGTGGCTTGAGAGAGAAGAATGTGCCAGCTGATCATGTAGTCGAACGTCGTTGTGGGATATCCCTTTGCTAAACAGGACTTCAGTGAAGAGTCGATGGCAGACATAGTTATATACATACCTATCTCTCTAGTTCTGCAATATGGGACGCGCAGTTCCGGGAATGGGCGGTCAAGACATCCCTAACCCGACCCTAGAGTCCGAGTCCGTCATTGGATATGAGGGTTCTATCTTGAGTTAATATATTTAAGGGTAACCTGCTCTAGGTGACTCTTATTTCTGCTAGGGCGAACTGGCATCGAATCGAAGTCAAAATTACAAGAATATAATAAAAAGAAGCCCATAACGTACAAGGCTGGTGTTGAAAAGTAGGGGCTAGTCATCAAAGTAAAGTCGTCATTCACTTGAGGGTGGTAGGTTGCTGGTCTTCAAAAAGTCAAGAACGACATGATTCTTCGAACGAGGAGTAAATGTGTAAAACATGCACTTGGTGGATGGATGACCTATGCCATGGGAATCCCGATAACTTGAGAAAATATTGCACAGTGACAAAAAGGATGCTCTCACATGCGAGACTCTCCTATGCGAGAAAGAAAGTAAGAGAAACAGCCGTATGAGGAATGCATGGGCCCTGGAATTGAGTAATAGGGGTCTTCGGTTTCAGCCATTGCATTCCTGCACTTCGACGTCATTGTTCCTCAGCTAGGTATGTTGTATTACTAACCATAGCCGGTTTTTTAAGGGGTGGTGATAAGCTCTAGTAGACAGTCAAGACGCTAGCTGGACAACGTCGTCCTTTTGCCTGTGTGGCAGGCTTGGGGCGGGCTGGCCAGTTGGTTAGAGCACCGGTCGCAGCACCGTGACACGGTGTTGAAAAAAGCAAATAGTAATCTGAACACGCAGTTACACCTGTGTGCCAGTAGTGTAAGCCCATAGTACACGGTATCTATGGCAGCCTGGTCGAGTGTTGGCAGAGAGCACGTAGTCAGGGGAAGATGCAGCTGTACCAACTTGAGTTGTCGGAAGCAATTATTCTGCATCCCAGATCTCTTACAATTTCCAGAGCAGCAGCCAGCACTCTCGCTTGAGGTACCATTCCATTCTCTCTTCCAGGCGGTTTGGCTGGTTCCTGGGAACTGCTCTTTACGGAGTTCCAGTCATTAAGCGAAAGGGGCTCTGGCATTCTACTCGAACCGAGGCTTTTTGCTTAAGTGCATCGGGCGATGCGGTTTACAGACAAGCGCTACTACCCGCAAACATGTACCTCCAGTTGCTACAAATGGCGACGACTGTGTTACCTATACCATTGGGTGTTTCTAACTAATTGTCCCTTTTTATTTGAGATCTCGTGAATACTGACAGACTGTTGTTGAGACCCACGCCCATGTCACACATTGGCCACCAGGAAGATACGCTTGCGGGATGATGAAGCAGTTGCCCGGTGGAGGCATCAAAAACCGTTGGCTTTAAGACTCTGTTAACTATTATCCATTACAGCCAGTTTCTACTAGTCACGTTACGGGAGAGCCATTAAGGCATGGGGTGATCTGTCTGACCTGAGCAACTTTTGGATCGCTGTAGCTAGCACACTGGCTCTTGACAAGTAAGCAACGTAGCAGGTCACTGATGCATTCTACCTGATAACGATCTATATCGAGGGCCTTGGGATGACTCCATTCTCACTGCTTTGGTCAGCTAAGGAAAGGCAATATTGAACTTGGGTTGATGTGCGTGCATGCATGTGTGGGGGCGGACCACCACCCACCAATGTCCTTGCCACACATACCCTTTCTTGAGCCAAGAGCATCGCTTCTATGTAGCAATAGTTGTCCTACTGGTGCGCCCTCATAATGTGATTAAACAAGACATAATGTCATGGATAGAGTGAAGAAACATAAGACGACCGGACCAGGTGAGGCCACTTCTCTGATTCCCAGCCCTCGAACAGCATAGCATGCATTGCTTGAAGCAAAGTTAGACTACTTGATACCTACAGGCCGCAATTGACTTCGCCAAGCACTCAAGGCAGGGACACAGAATGATGCGTTGCTCATACGGTGGCAGGGACGTAAATGGCATTTATGGGATGCGGCACAATTGGACGGGGCCATGGTAGGCGAGAGGAACTGGCGGGCAGCAGACAACTTGGAGCACATGAATGACATCACTCGGGACGGCATCACATGGGACTGCAAGTGAATTGGGAAGGGTGTTACTGCTGTTCTCTCTATTTTCGCCAAACCAAAGTACGCCGATACCGTCGTTACCATCACATGCATAGACCCAAGACACACAAAACCCCTGTGCAGCTAGCTTTCGTTCAAGTTTTTTGGTTCATTTCACATTTCGGAATCCTAGACTTCCTAGACGACGAATTGACAATGAACACAGGTCCTTTCTCCTGAAGCCGGTGAACCAAATCCCCAACCCCTGTCGATGTGAACCAGGCTCTTTTGTCTGTTATCCACCCCGGGGAACCGGTGAGGCTCGCAAGGGGTGTTGCTGACAAAGAGGTAAAAGATGTCGATGAATGTCTTTCCCATGCCCTTCACGCCAGATCTAGTTTGCGAAGGTGACTCTCGTTTTGGTGATGTGTGATTGTGGATATTGCCCTTACCCCCCGAAAATGCAAGAAGTACGAAGAACAAACAAGTTGTCAGACAACGAGAAATTAGTAACCGAAGTTCGTGAGAGCCTCGGTAGTCTTGTTGTCGACCTTGGCGTTCTTCTTGGCCTCGGACAATTGACGCTGGGCAAGCTTCTTGCGCTCGTAGTAAGCGGCGGACTTGGCCTTGCGGCGCTCCTCGAGTCTGTGAATCGTCAAAGTCAGCCATGTGTACCCCATAGTAATAGTTTAGCCATAAGGCCATCAGTAGAACATACCTCTCAACAACATCCTTGTACTTCCAGCCGTTCTCGTGGCTGAGACGACCGACAAGGCAGTACTTGCGGCCGGGCTGCAGGCGCAGAACACGCAGAGCCTGGGGAACGACCATCTTCTTCTGGAGGTCGTAAGGAGGGGGGACACCCTCGAAGACCTTAAGTCGCTGGAGGGCGGCGGCACCGCGGGCGGTCTTGTGGGGAATCATGCCACGGACGGCCTTGTAGAAGATGCGAGACGGGGCGCGGAAGTGGAAGGGACCACCACGGGTAGGGTTGTATCGCGTCATCTTGCGGAGGTAGGCAGCGTACTTGACTGTAGCGGGATTCGGGTTAGCCTCAAGAACTTGGGTTCATTTCGTGGATGTTTCTCCACTTGACAGACTGTGCTATTGGCTGTGATCGTAGCGAAGTGTGTATCTCTTCCATACACCATCTACGCATGATTCGCGGGCAATCGAAAGAGACCGTCAAGGGATAACTGGGAGGTTGGATAGACGTACGCTTAGCGCGGAAGAACTCTCCGGAGATGTTGAGGGCCTCGCAGCGGACGATAACAATCTTCTGACCGCTCAGAAGCTGCTTGGCGACAATCGAGGCCAGACGGCCAAGGAGATGGCCCTTGCCATCAATGACGACCTGTAAAAATAAAGCATGTCAGTGGACTATCCTGTCTCGGCCAGGTGTTCAACTGCTTGGTCCCATATCGCGATCATCCTCCTCTTGCTCCGTGATTTCCGTCGTGATTCGATAATTGTGTGGCGCAGTCGATATCCAGCTCCGACTCGTCTCGCGTCCGTATCCCAATTCCAATTCGTGTCGATTGCATTCTCCGCATCGCAGTACCGATCGCGATGTAGAGGCCAAGCGTAGAGGGATTGATAGGGGAGAGGTAACTTACGACAGACTCGAAGGACGACATCTTTTCCGATCGGGTATGTGGGATTTATGGAAAGAATAGAAAGAAAAGAGGAATCTGCTCGCAGTGCACACTTCGTAGAAAGATAGTGATCCTTTCCAGAAGCCTGTGTCTTACCTTGGGAGCCGGGAAGTGTTATTCCTCGCTGGGCGATGTGGTTGCCGTAATGTTCACCTTGGAGAAGTGATTTGTTGATGGTCGCAACTAGACAATATCAAATGTGCGTAGAATTTTTGGAGAGGTCCTGTTGGCAGGCTGGGGCAAGTGCGCAGGCAAAGATGCGCTAAGCCGATTGGGGGTTGGTGGGGCTGGATCACGGTCCCAGGCCACACAATGCCACACTCTAGGGTTTTTGACCTACAGCCTTTGGGCCAGCAGTGCAAGAAGTGTGCAGTGCGATAAGGCGATAAGAGACAGAGCAATTGATAAGCCACCAGCAAGAACAATGGGAGGTGGGAGGTGGGGCTGATCAGTCATCAGTCTCAGTTGATCCAATTGATGATGGATGATTGGATCTACATTGAATGCTTGCGACTATGACCATCAGGACGGCAGTTCTCATAGCCCTGTCAATCACTATCGGTGCACATACAAAGCAACTTTCACAATAATGGATGGTAGTAGGTATATGCATTTTGTGCATCTCCTGTAATTGCTTACTTGTCGATTTACGTGTTGCCTAATTGTAGCTGAGAGTTGATTACAGCAGTTGAGGACGTCACTATCTTTGTGCGATAATACATGTACCGTTCAATATCTTGGGTTGGTGTCAGATTGCATCCTGATCAGATCTCACCACCTAAAGTTGAAGCGGGGAATATCATAGTGTACAGTACAACACAAAACATTGTTGTGCATCTCATGCTGGCATTGCCGCCCTCTCTCCATTTAGACGCCTAAAACATGGTTCATCTAGGCCCAAATCGGGGACAAAGATCATAATGAGCAAACAATCACCAGGCCTCTGTGACCCATGTCACATCACTGTAAAAGTAAAAGCAACTGGGTAGGAGGAATGTTTCTCATATCTCTCCCTTCTAGTGTCCTGTCCTGTCCTGGTCGCAGACGCAAGTAGTACAACATTCTATAACATACACCTGCAGCCCTGACCTGCCTTACCAGTTGGACTTCGTAGCACCCTCCGGCAGATGCTCATCGATACCCTTGAGTACGTCATGAACCTGGTTGACTAGCTGTTTCCTCCTGGCCCGAACATCCGGGTCACCACCCGTGTCCACCCCATCCAACTCCAGCAGCACCTGCTGCATGATGCTTTCGCTGAGTTTCCGGTGCTCGTCGACGCACTTCTTGTAGTCCTTGGGAGGGTTGGCGGAGAACTCAACACACATCGGCAGGAACTTGGTGCTAAAGTGCGAGCTGATGGAATCGAGCTTCTCCATAGGCCCCGCGGGCGCAGCCGGAGAAGATACCCGGCTCGGGATCTTGGATCCGTCGCCAGACGATCTTCTCTCTGCCTCGGCTGAGTTCGGTACATCCAAGTTGGTGCTGTCGCGGGGGCTCTTGTTCTTCTTCTTCTTGCCGCCCTTCTTCGACTTCTTGGATTTCCTGGGCTTCTGTTCGTCACGGGGGTCCGTGACAACAATCTCCTCGGAGGAGTCATCGGAATCGTCATCCGACTCGTTGCCCTCGGGAAGCACGACAAGAATCTCGCTATTATTCTTGACGCCGTACTCCCGCACGGGAACAGATCGGCCGGGGTCCACCTTGATATTCCTTCCCTTGTAGAGCATCTTGATTCTATGGCTGCGCTGCTCGCCGATCTTCATGAGCCATGCAACGCGCTCCCGAACATCGTGCACATATAGCTTTCCATCTCCGATCGAGTAGGCGGGGAAGTGGACAGGGTAGGTGACGCCCTTGTTCTTGATTAAAAGTATGTCATCCTCAATATCTGCACTGGCCGGTGGGTTTCGGCCATGAGGGTCGTAGGCCCGCTGCGGCGAGCGGAGCGAGTGCTCGAGGTCTTCTGATGTGATGTAGCTGAAGTCGTCTTCGGTAACACGAGGGACGCCTTCTGCGTTCTGTGAAGCGAAAGGCGAAAGCCCATCTCGACCCGACGGCCAACCAGGGAGTCGAGACATGCCGATCGGTATCGCCAAAGCGGCGCAGGCGAGAGTAGAGTACAGAACCGTAGGTGATATGCCTTGGGCGGCGATGTACTCGTTGGAGCCGGCGAGTGCTTCCGAAAGCTGACTGATGGTAGCGTCGACGTAGGTCGCTAAGGACGGGGGCAACAATTGGGTCAGGTTCTGGAAGGCACCAGATGATGCCAGGATTGTCTGAGATGAAGCCACCTTGACGTGGGATCGGGCTGTCCTCGCGGGGACAAACCCAAATGGAAATAAATAGAGGGGCTCGTTGGTTTTGAAGAGGTTGTGAGGAGGGGAGCAATCCGGTGAGTTGCGGCGCTGCTTAGTCTGATGATGACGGCGGACCGTCTGCCGTGGGGCCGTTTAGTCTCGTCTCAGATCCCAGTTTTTTGGTGATGATACAAGGCCGTGTCCTGCGCAGTGTGCCCGGGGTGCGGAATATCGTCGCTATAACTCGTCGCCCTTCTTTCAGGATATCGTGGGGTGGGCCGACAATTGCTGGGAGATCGGCAAAGCCCTGGATGCTTCAGCCGAATGGGATTCCCTGGTGCTTTTATTTCTTTCCTCGGTTGCCGGACGTTCGGTGAGATGGTTCGAGGTTGACCAAGGGATGTAGCGGTTGATGTGTTGTCAGAGCTGCAAGGCAAGTCAGCTGCTGCATCTAAATAAAACCAAAATGAGCGCCCAGCAGCGAATAGTGCAGCTTTTGGTCATAGAACTCCGCAAAGGCGATCAGGCCAAGTTCATCGCAGCTAGGTTTGCTAATTGGCCAGGCAGAGGCTGTTGTTCCACAGTAGTGGTCCAACAGTTCATAAACAGTTACGAGCGCAGGCAGGCTGACGAGTGAGGTGGGTTGCAAAAGCATGATAGCATGACACACCGCAATGTTTGGCGTCTTGTCATAAAATGGCATGGAACGTACTTACATAAATGTTAGCATACAAGTATAGGCGATGCGCAGGTTACTCGGTAATCGGTTACAATCAGGTGTCTTGGAGTTGTTCACGAACTTTTTTTCTGATGGGAAGATTAGGGAAGACGGATTTGATAATGGGCACCTCGAGAGTTGAAGCCACATGTTGGGTTGCCAGCTACTTGGTACCTACCCTGAACTTTTAATTGATGCGACCCCAGAACCCGACCTTTCGTATCGATAAAGGATAAAGAAACTACAGTCCTTTCATCATTTGAGTAAGTAATCATCCTCATTTACACTGGTCGCAAAATCCTCAATGCATTTGGACCATCCTGACTGCAGTGCAAACATTTGAGGTCCCCTAAGTACGAAGCGCTTGATTGCACCGAGCAGAGCGACCCGGATCTATGGCAATGCCTCCTTGTTGAACGGTAATACTGTATCTGGGCGGGAGGTGGCAGGAAACCGAATGAAACAAGGATCCGGACCTGCACCCTTTTCCGTTGGACCCCTAGGGTCTTAACGCTTCCAGCTAGCTGGGAATGCCGTATTAGACACTTGATCGCACAACCGTCATTTGCGCCCCATGAAGAAATGAGAGAAACTTGTTGGCCGGGCTTGATACACCTCGACGCACGTAACCTACCTGCCTACGAAGTTGTGAAATCATAGATCGGAATCACGAGATCTGTAGCGAGAACATTGGATACGCCATTTGGCAGACGACTGACGGCACTTGTACGACTCTACGACAAGGCATGCTGGAGAAATGAACGCCAAACTGCCGCACACGAATACCTTATAGTATATTGCTTTTATTGATATAAACTGCCACCACTGATGCCACATGGCGCAAGCATCCCGACATTGCCTTGCCACGAAGATCAGTCCCTTATCACCGACAATGCTCTCCCGTCTGAATGGCGTCATCCCGCCTTTCGGCCAGGGACGGCTTTGTTGAACTCGGGCAATTACCATTACGACTAATGGTCCCTAAGATATGATTTGAGTTTGATGCGAGATCGATCGCCATTAGCAAGTGCTTGTTGCGCCTAATCCTCATTCCTGAAGCATCTCACGTCAGCTTCGGGGTTTCACGATTCCCAAGGGAACAGCGATTGATGGGAGATGCGAAAGCGACTGGAAGCATCCACCGTCAGTCGCTGAGAAGGGGATTCCCCAGTAGGTTTTCAATCGATTGATCTGATTTGTGGCTTGGACGCCGAACCTCCCGCTTTCGTTTTGCGCCATTGGCCTGACAAATCACGAACTGCCCGATTTGTAGTAGAGGCGGCCGCCCTTCCTCGGACACTGCCTGCAGTCTCTGACGTCGATTATAAAAAAGGCCCCCGCTGAGGCTGCAAAACTGCCCCTCCGACCAGTCTCGAGTAACCCCACTTGGCCAGCAGCCTGTGACACCACGTACCCTCCCGAATCAAGAAACCGCCATCCATTCATATATGTGGGAGAAAGAGCTATTCGTTCCTTTGCCTTGAAGAACATACACCACATGTCTCTATCTTTTATACGCCGATTCTTTTCATCACCAGTCACAGCCGAAGCCATGTCTGCCGCTACTCAAAAGGCCCAGTCCATCATTGACGGAAACGCTGTTGGTACGTAACCTTTCGCATCCGCGACCCGAATCTCTTCTCTTTCCCCGCCACGACGGCGCAAAGCCGTCGCATTCAACCCAGCGCCGTCGCTTGTGATGGCGCATCTCCCATACCCTTCCGCGTTCCAATCTACACCAGTCCGCTTGTACTAACGTTTCTTGTTCCTTCCAGCGGTGTTCTCCAAGTCGTACTGCCCCTACTGCAACCAGACCAAGAAGCTCCTCAAGGACAACAACGCCGAGTTCTTCGCCTTGGAGCTCGACCAGGAGGAAGATGGCTCCGCCATCCAGGACGCCCTCGAGAAGCTGACCGGCCAGCGCACGGTTCCCAACGTCTTCATCGGCCAGAAGCACATTGGCGGCAACAGCGACCTCCAGGCCAAGGCCAAGGAGCTCAAGTCGCTGCTGTCCAGCGTCAACGCCATCAAGGCATAGACGGGGAATATAAGCCAAAGGCGATGGTGAAACCGAGTTATTAAATGCTCAGGTTGTTTGCACACCCGTTGCGCTTGCGCCAGGTGCAGCAGGATGTCGTTCCTTGTCGCATACACCGATTCGAATTGCATACCCGTAACCTTGCGGTCCTGACAGAGGCTACATGAATACTAAAGAAACACCAACCCATTATAGACATCTTCCGCGTTTCTTGTGACCATACGTGAAGCCCACATACATGCACCTGGTCTCGCGCGTGTCGAAATAGAATGCACACGCGGAGCACCCAAATGCTCAATAGACCAGCCGCCTTTCAACGCCTCCCAGGGCGCTGCCAGTATAGGCTCTCAACTTCCGTGCCAATGCCTTGGAGAAAGCGGGACGACCTTCCAGAGTTTCTAGGCGCTTGGTTAGATTCTCGACCGCGATGAGAGAGGAGTAATTGTTCCTTATCGTACAGTTCCTTAATGGCTTCTCGAGCCACACTCTTCTTCTCAGAAATATCCTTCAACCTTTCCGAGATAGATAGATCAACTTCTAATAGTTTTATTGGATGCTTCTGAATTTCTTAACCATTAGTTGCATCCTCTTTAATTGAATTTTCACTGTTATTAGGAGGAGACTTGCTCCCTTTGGAGTCCGCTCGTCCACCTTGATAGTCTGCTAGAGAGCTTTAAGGTCTTGCCGAATCTTAAAAATATAACATTCTTCTATATTTCTATAATGTCTTTTCAGACTTAATCAGGGTTATTTCGAGGTTGTAGAAGAATAGCGCAGTCTTACAAAAAGTTAGATAATATATGCTTTAATTCGATACCCGCGAGGTGGATCGTTGTGGGTGTCGGATTGCCGCGTTGTGATTATCGTTTCACCCAGCTGTGAACAATGTTTATTGAGTGGAGGAGAACTTATCTTGGTGGTGCAAGGGGATCCGAATTTATAGAAGAGAGGCCGGCGTATTCGGTCGGTAGCTAAATGTAATACATCCCGGGATACTGAATACATCCCGGGATACTGAATACATCCCGGGATACTGAATACATCCCGGGAAACTGAATACATCCCGGGAAACTGCTACCCGGTACTGAAAATACGGGTCTCCGTGGTGGTAATACAGAGCTATATGCCGGAAATATGGGGCTCTCTCCCTATAGCTAAACCTACCTAGAGCTACTGCCCGGTACCGAAAGTACGGGGCTCCCCCCTATGGCTAAGCCCGTATGATAAAACTTGAGTTCTGAACTTGTTACTTAATAGTGAATGCACAGAGCATAATCATCTTATCTTCAAGGCACCCACGGTAAGACACCAACCACCTGCAGAGAAGTAAAGTGAAAGAGTGAGTTCTGAACTTATTATTCATAGATTTATGCTCTACAGTCACTCTGTCCTCGACCATATTATGCCAACTGAAAAGACTCTCACAGGTGTGAACAGGCTTTCCAAGAAGTGGGACTGAAAGCCCGAGATACCCAAGCATTGTGTTGGGTACCCCTTCCGTCTCGAGTCTCTTCCGTCTCGAGTCTCTTCCGTCTCGGGTCTCTTCCGTCTCAAGTCAACAGTTCCAGTCTTTCCCATTGTTCAGAGCGGATGAAGTAGGAAGTTCAATCATCCCCAGTCCATATTTTTACTTCTACAAACACAATCATCCTGAATAGGAACCATTTGCATGGAATCAGAGCCTGCTGATTACTTTGCAAGGCTCATTACAACCACAACAGTCAACTTCAGCTTGCTGGTCTTCCAAAAAAGGTCATAAGTTAATAGCAGATCGAGGATCTTCTTATTTTGCATGCGGCCAATGCATACACTCGGTATTTCCCCATTGGGTTTGATTGCGGAGACGGTCTACCGCCAGCTCTATGATTTCACATACACGCCGCAGTCTTCAGCTTCTAGCTACTTGTTAGTGCCGATCACCCTGTGTAACCAAACAATTAATGTATTCGACGAATAACCGTGGGTGCCAGCCTTGTCTTGGCACTGCGTAGTTGAAGGTGTGTAAACCGATTTGAACGTTTAGATCATGGCAGTCAGGGAGATAACCGTTGCTGTGGAAAAGGCCAGAAATGACCTGGATTACGAGCTCATCCAGAATCCTCGAAGGATCAAGGGCAGAGGTGGCGACGCTCAATGGCCACTGAGGGAACTTGGCTGGAATGGCCACCGCGACTGGGGCTACACCAGTAAGAGCGCCTCGTGATATGCCTAGCACTGCTGCCCTTTCATCTGCGCTCTTTCCTCCTTTCTATATTAGCTGACTACAGACCCCCCTAGTCCTCCGTACCGTCTGCACGCCAGAGTCCGACGACCTATTCCCCGTGGTCATAGCCAAGCTGGAGCTGTGGATACGCCAGTATTATGTGCACATGAGCCGCTTCCCTCTCTGGGGCGAGAAAGGAGAGGCCCAGCACAAGCCCGACGGGTGTGTCAACGAGGAGGTCGGCCGCCGCCTGCGGTTCGACATCTTGCAGAATGCCAGGGACCTGGATTACCCTCCTCTGCGGCACGCGTCCCGCCAAGACATCGAGCAGGTATGCAACGTCTTTCGCGAGTGGGCTGTCGGCTTCGGTGGGGACACAGACCTCGAGCATCAACAGAACCCGCGCTTCTGCCACTGCTTGGCCGTCGACGAAGAGGCCCTGCGGTCGCTCCTGGCACTCTCGGACGAAACCCCACCGCTGCGCGTCGCTGTTGACATGGCGCAAAGACGTGTAAGTCAGATCACCAATGGGCGGGGCGCCATCCATGATGGGAGATTGATGGCTGCACGGACTACTGGTACGATGAACTCGCATAAGTCGTCGACCTGGTCGGTGGTAATATCAACACAACTTAAAACACCCGATTTGAACCACGTACTTCTTAATAACTTTATGACCTATAAGTAGCCCGGCTTTACCAAACTGTCTTTGATCCGTCTGTCAAGAAATCTCCGAGTTCAATAAGAAATGGTTCTGGAACAATACTCCTCTGGATTTGCGTTGTCCAGTTCACATTTTAAGACATACCCCCTCCCCCCCCGCCCTCTGTATAATCTACTACATTTCTCGAACCAGGTATTTTTCATGAATCCAATAATCCAATTTCCATTTTCATCCACCCTCTATAGCTCGGCCATATTCCGGCATACCAGTAGTCCTTCACACCACCAACCTCCCTTTCCTCGCACTTCAACTCCTTCCCAGCCATACCCCATCTTAAGCATCGGTCGAAATATACATGGTCAATGTCTTCAACTGCCCCTCTCATCCACCCTCGCATGCTTATCTCTGGCCGCTCCCTCTGCATGTAATCGACGAACGGTTTTGGAGGATCGGCGTCCTCTGTCTTTGGCAAGTGCCCCAGGGCCCACGGGTCGATTATCCATAAAAAGGCGAAACCAGCAGCTGCTGGCCACTTCTAGTGCGTCACAAGGGATTATTAGCAAAACCTTCTTCCTCTCCAAGCAACGTTGCTCAACGTGGCTAGTCGTTCAGCAAAGAAAAAGAAAACTTACATGTTTCTCCGCCAAGTCTGGAGCCTGGCGGCTTGTGGGTAAGCATCCACTGCTGCCCACTGTCTCAGCGGCCCGTGACGCCAGATCCGGTTCGCCGGATCATGTCAAATTGAAGTACGGAGATTAGCCCCACTGGAAAGGGTTCCCATATCCCTCGCATGTCCCCGAAGCATCACAGACGCGATCCGTCAATCGTGCCTGGCAGCCACTCGGTGTATAGATTCTTGCGGACCCAGACCATGAGCCAGTATGGGAACTGGATGGAGTTGAAGTGGCCGGTCGAGTCATTCCGGCCAATCTGGAGGCCGAATATAGCTACGGCAACAAACGAGCAGTTAGTAACGATGCTGAAACACATGGTTTATGAAAAGGGGAAGGATGAGGGCCTAAAGTGAATATGACAAGATGTGAGGAGTATATTCTCGAACTTACCCCAGGTCGCAGGCTTGTACGGCTTTAGCGGCTTGCCGGCCAAGGCAAGCAGAAGGTTCTTGGCCATGTGTTTGGTCTGCACATCCATGTAGACGAACTGGGCCGGGTCGACGTTGGTCACATCGCCCAGGGCATAGACGCCGTCGGCGCCCGGGACGTCCAAGTAATCGCCCGTCAGGATGTGGCCATCCTTGTCGAGGAACTCCCTGGGCATGTAGAACGAGTTGGGCGTCTCACCGTAGGCCGGGATGTGGAGGTCAGTCACCATTCTGGCGTCGTCGCCGCTGTCGTCAACCCCCGGTCCGTCGAGGGTCAGCTCCGTGCGACCGTCCTCAAGCTGCTTGGTATTCAGGACCCTCGTGCTCAGACGGACGTCGACGCCGAGCGCCCGCACCTTCTGCAAGGCGGCTCGGGCCACTTTCTCGGGACGCCCTGGCAAGATGGAACCAAGACTGCTGATCTATGGTCGTTGGGTGTCAGCATCTTTCCCTTTTTCATTCTACGCCTCATCCATCCTTTCTCCATTCAGGACTTACCAAAATGACCTCCTTCTTGTCACCATATGCGAACTTGATCTCCGCAGCCGTCTCAACACCCGTCGGACCCGCCCCAACGACCACAACGGTCTTGGCACGGCCGACACGATTCTGCATGTCGTGGAGGGCAGCCATGGTAGCCTCAGTAGAACCCATCGACTTGAACGGCACCTCTGACACCTTTTGGCTGGCGCCTGTGGCCAGGACCAGAAAGTCATAGTCCAGCGTCCTGCGGTTGTGGTCGTCACCCTCACCCTCACCCTCCTCCTCACCACCACCAACCCCAACAAGCTCGATCCGCTTGGCCCCGGCGTCGAGGCCCGTGATCGAGGCGAGCACAAACTCGAACGGCTGACCGGCATCGGAATACCTCCGGAACCCCTCGGCAATGGGCTGCGACATCTGCTCGTCGGTGAACTGCCCCGGGATGATGGCCCGCGGCGAGGCGAGGTTCCAGTAGAAGTGGCTGTCGCGCGACACCAGCGTCAGTTTGAACTGGCCTTTCCCGCCTCGGGAGCCGAGGACCGACTTCGCATTCTTGAGGATGCGGTGGGCCGTGTGCAGGGCGGAAAAGGAGCCGCCCACGATCACGATGTGCTTCGTCGGGGCGGATGCCAGGAGACTCGAGCCCAAAGTCGCCGATTGAAAGTAGTAGGCGGTGAACCAGTGGAAAACCGCCAGGAGGCTTTGGTACAGGTACGCAGGCATTACGATTGATGTCTTGGGTGGCATGCGAGAGACCGGGAAGAGTGCATGCTGGGCGCATTTGTTGGACTTTATCTGCTGGAAGCAAGGGATGAGGCTGGCTGCGCCGCAAACCAACGGGTTTTCTTGACCCAGACCCACACACCCCCGCCCCTGGCACCGGAACATCGGGGCGGACAAATGTAATCACACGATGAATCTAACCGAGAAGTCAGACTAAACGTCCCGAAGTAGGTACCGTCCAAGATCTGCGCCATGGATGAATACTCCCGGGTTCAACCTTGGAATGCCTACCAGGAAGTGACTATCGAGTAAGCGAGTTTGTAACTACTATGGGGAGGGTAAAAGGGCACCGACAAAGGTTCCATACTGAACTACCTAGCGCGAGCGCCCCATATTTTGTTTGGCAATACGCATAACCCAGTCGCATATCGTGTCGCTCAGTAAACAACCGCATTCCCGGTCTTCTTGATCGACAGCGCTACGCGGGTCGAACATGGTGGCCTGTGGATCGCAGATATATATCATTTGGGTTCCTGTGCGTCACATTCACTCAAATGGACTTTGTAACAGGCACCAAGCGGCAGGGGACCACGGCTCTGACGAGGGGGCCTTCCACTCGATTACTACCTCGAAAACTCAACGCGTAGTCTCGATTTCCGTTTTATTCTTCATTCTTTCCAGTGAGACTTCCATCAGCATCATCTGACCATCGTGACTAACGAGACGTTGATGAACTTGTCCATGTTCCATATTGTGCTCATCCTGATCGGCGGCTTCCTCGTCTACCAACTCATCCTGGCGGCATGGCATCTGTCGGCCTTCCACCCATTGAGCCACATTCCTGGCCCGAGGCTTGCGGCGGCAACATACCTCCCCGAGTTCTACCACGATACCATCAAATATGGTCGCTACACGCAGCAGATCCTCAAGATGCACGAGAAACACGGCACGTGCATACACCATCCACCCCCTATCGAAGCAAAAGGTCGCGACGGTTCCGCTAACACAGGGCAAACCCGTCCCCCTAGGTCCCCTGGTTCGCATCAGTCCCAATGAGGTGCACTGCGCCGACCACAGCTTTGCCGACGAGATCTATGCCGTCGGCGGACGAAAGCGGGACAAGTCTGCCCCATGAAAACCGCGGTTCTGCGTGAGCATTACGACCTACCTCCCCTTTATACCACCAATTAGGATGGGGCCGGTGATACTAATGTTCGACGGCAATCCCCTCCAAAACAGGATCGAGCACTCGGGTTTCTCCACCATCGATCATGATCTGCACCGCCTGCGCCGCGCCGCCCTCGCCAAATTCTTCTCGCGCGCGCAGATCGGCCGGCTGGAGACCGAGATCCAGGGGCTCGTGCAGCGGCTGTGCGACAAGCTGCTGTGGCGGCGGGAGAGCGGCGGCCAGGGCGGCGAGCCCATCGAAGTGACGACGGCCTACAGCTGCTTCACGTCCGACGCCATCTCCGGCTACTGTTTTGGTCAAAGTTTCGGCTTCCTGGCCCAGGAGTCCGTGGTACCCCAACTACCGGGCCGCCACGTACGCCCTGCTGAAGACCGTCTACGTGTTTCGGTACTTTCCCTTCCTACGGCATCTCTCTTTTGCCGCTTCCTGGTGGGTTGAGAGTATTTTCTTCCCCCCTCTTTCTTTTCTATGTATTCATTGATTTCTTTTACACCATTCTTCACTGTCTCCATCTTTAACAACTGTTGCCGCCGCCATCCCAGGCTCTCGGAATACATGTCCAAGGACACGGCGCTGCTCATCCAAACCATCCAGACCGACATCCCCCACCAAATCCAGCAAGCCGGCATCGTCAGCAAGCGGCCGACCGTCTTCGGCGAGCTCCTCGCGTCGAGCCTACTGCCCGCGCCCGAAAAGTCGCCGAAGCGTCTCGCGGACGAGGCGGCCGCCCTGCTCGCCGCCGGCACCGAGACCGCCAGCTGGACGCTCTCGGTCATCACCTTCCACCTGCTGGACAAGCCGGGGCTCCTCGCCAAGCTAAACGAGGAGCTGCGGGATGCTGTGGATGACCCCACGCTGTTGCCCGTGTGGACGGCGCTCGAGCGGCTGCCGTATCTTGGCGCTGTCATCCGGGAGGGGCTGCGGCTGTCGTATGGTGCCTCGGCCCGCACTGCGCGCGTCGCGACGCAGGAGGACCTGGTGTACCGCGGGGAGTGGACGCCGCCGGATAATAGCGGCGGTGGGGGTGGGGGTCCCGTGCAGCTCGAGTACGTCATCCCCCGGGGCTACGCCGTCGGCATGTCGTCGGCCATCAGCCACCACGAAGAGAGCGTGTGGCCAAACTCGCACTCGTTCATCCCGGAACGCTGGCTCGACGAGAAGATGCAGCGGCGTACAGAGCTGGAGCGCTGTCAGCTGGCCTTTTCTAAAGGCAGTCGGGGGTGCCTTGGGATGCAGTAAGTGTCTTCGGAAGGGTTCCCGGTTTTCTTTCTTGTCCGTTTCTTCTCCTTGATCCGTTTCATAACTCGTATGTACAATTTCGCTGATGAGAAAAGTAGGCTCGCGTACTGCGAACTCCACCTCTGTCTAGCGGCGCTGGCGTTGCGAGTCCTCCCGCGCATGCGCCTGTACGAGACGACGGAGCTGGACGTGCGGTACGACCACGACATGTTTGTGCCGCTGACGCGGGATGGCAGCAAAGGGGTCCGGGTATTAGTGGAGTGAATGAGCCAGAAACTGGGCAGCACTTTTCCATGTACCGGCACCGAAACCGATGTTTGCTGGGGGTTTTCCTCTCACTTTCAAACGTGCTCTATCTTCCAAACGAACGAGGCCTGGAGAAAACAGCAATCAATGGCAACAGTCACGAGATTCTACGCGACACTACTTCGACCCATGTTTCTTTTAAGGGAATTTGACTGATTAATAACACCAATCTCTCTGACACTAATGATACATGAAGCAGAGTTGATTTTAATAACAATACAATGTCACCTAAAGACCCGGCCCCTTGCTCATAAACGTGATCGGGAAGCACTCCTCCACCACACCACCCACCACGGTCCACCTGAGCTCCTCGCGCGTCTTGAACGACTCGAGCCGCTCGGGGGACGGGTCGTCGACGAGGAACACCTTGGAGGGCAGCCCGCGGATGTTGCAGACGACGGTGTAGGCGAAGTGGCCCCGGGTGTCGACGGCGACGTAGACGCCGGGCGTCTCGGGCGACTCGTCGTAGTTGAGCGGCGCCAGCGCGACCAGGTCGGCCGTCTGCGGCCAGTCCTCGGTGCTGGCCAGCCGGAACCGCGAGATGCCGAACGCCTTGAGCGTCTCGGGGAAGTAGTGGAACAGCCGGCCCTCGGCGTCCTCGGCCGTCACGTTGTCGAAGCTGACCAGGATCGCGTCGGCGTCGTTGGCGGCGCTGGGGACCAGCTCGAAGGTGCCGGTTTCGCCGGCCGAGAGCACGTACTGGCCCGTCGTGTCGCGCAGCTGCACGTAGACGCTGCCGTCGCTGTTGGCCTTGTTCTCGTCGTCGGCGTCGGCCTCCTTCAGGAGGTCGGCGTAGTCGGCGTCGCTCAGGTAGTCCGTCTCGTTGTACGCCGTCGTGCCGCTCGCGTAGCCGTCGTCCACGTCCAGGTCGGATCCGGCCGGGTTCGCCTGGCGCCGGGTAACCTCGCTTTCCGCACCATCGGACGGGCCCGCAGCGGGAGTCAGGGAGGGCTCCGCGTCTGTGGGGGGTTGCTCTGAGCTTCCTTCTGGCTCGCCGACGGCAACCCCGGTAGGAGCCGGGGAGGGCTCTGCGTTCGTGGGGGGTTGGTTTGAGCCCTCTTCAGGATCGTTGGTTGCAACTCCAGTGGGAGCCGGGGAGGCATCCGTGTTCGTGGAGGTCTGTTCCGAGTTTCCTTCGGGCTCGTTGGCCTCAGCTCCAGTGGGAGCCGGCGAGGGCTCCACGTTCGTCGAGGTTTGGTCTTCGCCTCCTTCGGAATCGCCGCCTACAGCCCCAGTGGGAGTCGGCGAGGGTTGCGCTGAGCTCTCTTCGGGATCGTTGCCTGCAGCCCCAGTCGGGGATGCGGTGGAGGTCCCAGTGGGCTCCGTCGTGCTCGTCTGCTGTCCGAGTCCGAGGGGCGACGAGCCAAGCTGCTTGCATCCCGAGCCGAGAGCGGGGGACTTGTAGCTGAAGATCTCGCCCTGCTTGGCCCCAAAGAGGTCGTAGGTCAAGTCGTTGGCCAGGTTGATCGAGTAGGCGATGCCGTTGTTGCAAGCCAGGGTCGCGTCGGTCGTGCTGAAGGCGTACTTGGCCGACAACTTGACCGACGGCTTGTCGATGACGGCGACGAGCTTGTCGAACTTGATCGGGGGGATGGTGAGGCCCACGCCGATGGTGAGGGGAAGACCCAGGCCGGCCTCGGCGCTGATCTCGCCCGAGGCCTCGAAGCGGTTGGTGAAGACGGGCTTGAAGTTGGCCACCGACTTGCCGCTGATGATGTCCAGGCTGGCCTCAAACTTGTCGATGGTCATCTTGGTGCCGGCGAGCAGTTTTCCCTCGGCGGCAATGGTCAGGTCAAGCGCGGCATCCAGCTTCAGTACGGGGCCGACGGTGATGATGTTGGGGATGGTCAAGCCCGGGATGCCCACGCTGGCAATGGGCGCTTTGAACTCCTTGTTGTACTTGGCCTCGGCCTCGAGAGCCAGGAAGAGGCCGGCCTCGATGTTACCGTCGATGCCGAGCTGGCCCTTGGTGAGACCGCCGCCCAGGAGGGAAAAGGCGATCTCGCCGGCGACGTGGATCTTGCCCTTGACGCCGCAGTCGACGCAGTAGAGCGCGATGGCCCCGGAAGCATCTTTGTCCTTGCTCCCCTTCTCCTTCCTGTACAGCTGGAAGGCCGGGCCGAAGCTGGAGTTTACCAGGTTCTTGGGGCCCAAGTCGACGCCGAACGTCTTGTCGACCTTGGGGTTGGCCAGCGACGAGACGACATCCGTCACCACCGAGGCGAGCTTCTTGCCCCCCTCGACGGCTACGTTGACCACCTGCTTGATTCCGTTGCCGACGCTGGAGGCGGTACGCTTGATGCCACCCACCACGGCCTGGGCGAACCTCTTGAAATAGCCGCGCTTTTGCACGACAGATCGTCGTCTCTGGGCCGGAGTCGTCGCATCATCCGAGTCGACAACGTCAAAGTCGTCGTAGTCAGCGGGGTTCGTGTCACTCACTCCGGGCGCGACGTCCTGGAGGGTAGAAGAAAAGCTGTCCTCGGCGAAGGAGACGAACCCGAGGATGCTGTCCAGAGCGTCATCGAACCCCGGTCCGCAGGGCGCGGCAGGGAATCCGCTGATCATGGCGGAAGGCGGGGCGCCACAGCTGTCGGTAGAAGTACCGCCTGTAGAATTGCCGGGGCCAGAGTTGCCGGGGCCAGAATTGCCAGAACCAGTACCGGATCCGGATCCGGCCCCTGAGCCGTTCCCATTGCCGCCGGGAGCGGATGAGTTGCCATTGGGTTGGTAGTGGCCCCATGAGAGGTCAATGTCGGTCACGGCGTCATGTAGGGTGACCTCGACGGCGATGACTATAGCGTCCATCCCCTTGAAGACGATGCTCGAGGTGAGAAAGTAGGCCTGGGCGCCGTTGCCGTCTGCCGCGGCACATCCCGAAGTGTGGGTGCTCAGGATCAACTGAGAGGACCAAGTCTTCTGAGCAAGCGTTGCCGCCTCTTGGGTGGAGAAGGAGATGGTGAGTCCGTTGGCTTGGCACCGTATGCTGCTGACGTACGAGGAATGCTCGAGGACCACGGCGGGGTATGTGTGGTTGTACTGGACCCATGCGAACTGGTGGGCCTCATTGGCGTTGGAGGAGCCGTTGGGACCGTAGTAGACACGATGGCTCTCGTCGGGTCGGAGTTTGTTGATGTCGTCCATATCGTGGTCCCAGTGGATCGCCGGCTGCAATGTCTCGAGTGGACTCTCCGCTTGGGCATGTTGGGCATACTGGGCATCCGGCATGTTACCCGAAGAGGTCGGGACCAGGGCACCCGGGGATGCTACATGATAGTTGGCCGGCAATGAAGTAGCCTGTGCAGCAGCCGAGTGGTCATTGCCAACTGAAACAGTAACCATCAGGGGAGCCCCATCAGCCAATACACCTGGGTGACCAGCAGGCAGAACGCCTGCAGCTTGGCCTGCGCCGATACTGGGAAGCGAGTTCACGACGGCCGCATGGCCATTGGCATTGACATTCTGGATGTCAACCCCATTGATATTGACGTCGACTTGAACATGGGCGACAGGCGGTTGGGCGCAGGCGGTGGCCGTCTCAAGGACGTGATCAGTTACCGTGACGTGATCAGTTACCGTGGCATGAGCAACGGGCGTGATGGTAACATTGGCGGGGACGATCTGTCGAGGAAAGGCGAGAGCCGATCCGCTGAGGCATGATGCCACCAGAAAGGTAGCTCCAGCTCGTATCATGATGTTGTTTTATGTTGATTTTCACCTAGGAGGAGGTGGACCTGTAAACTCTTTAAGTGAGGGAAGAGTCGTGGTTGTGGAAAGAGAAACTAGAATCAAACGTCGGGAAAGCGCCCCATGTTATATAACATGCCACGAGATCGCACGAGGCAGGCATACTGGAGGCCAGCCGTTATGGAACCTTCCCCTAACCTCAACTTCCCCGGGCGGCGAGTATAGTACCGGAGCGGTACTTCGTACTATAGCGCAAACTTTATTGTCCGTTTTAGTCTTGGATCCATCTAGGCATTATACTACGCCGTTTACATGTTCGACTTACAAGTTCGGAGCTGAAAGGAAATTAGACTCCGTGGCTTTGGACCTCAGTAGCTCCGATTTCCGCTTTAGGCAAAAATGCTAGACTAGGTTAGCCCTTGATTGCCAGATACCGCATAAACTGTGGGGACAACTTTTGGTCGAATCAGAATATCAAAAATGCCCGCATAGTGGTAATTCACGCCGTCGAGGACTTGTGACGCGCCCAGGTAACAGCACAAAATAAAGTATAGGATCGCCCCACAACTTATGCGGAATTTGGTAATCAGGGGGATGCAGCCCCTGGTGGGCGCACTAGCACGAAGGAGGCTAAGACAGACTATTGGCTGGTCGGCCACGTCTAGGCCGTTTAGTCAGGCACGGCTGAGGCGCCTTCAGCTGAGCGCTAGCAGCCACCAACCAAATGTGCCGAGGCGAATACCTACTTTATAGAGAGAGAGAGAAATACCGAAAGAAGAGGGTGTGTGTGTGGAATACGGCCGACAACCCCCACTTCTCCGTCGTGGCCGATTACTACAACTCCCACGACATCCCCAACAGCCGGTACCAGGTATTCTAGGACGTGCTGGACATCGCGCTGACCGTCGACGGCATCTTTTAGTTCTGCGCCACTTAGTGCGTGGCTGACCCTGACTGTACCAAGATCTGGATCGCGCACAACAACCCCGTCACGCGCGACGGCCTGTGGTGTGTGACGGGCGGCCGGGATGATCGGTTCTATGGCAACGAACAGTTCCAAGCCCCGGGCATCGGCGCTGAAGGGACCTACTACGATACCATTCCCTACACGTTTTCATAACCGAGTATAATGAGAAATCTTGAGGCGGAGATTCGTTCTGATTTGGCCTGTGGCGGGAGGCAGGCGAAGAAAAAAAAACCAGAGATATGCCCAGAACTGACCGAACATGGGGACGCGGAAGGGTGGGGAGGAAGCCTGTACTTGTGGTAGAACTAATTATATAATTGAGAGTCAGAGGGTAACTACTTTTTAATCAACAATTCTGTGTTTACGAACCTAGGAGTTTAGTCTAAGCCAACAAGCTATATCTTACTACTTTCTATGGCAGCCCATGAAAGTCAAAGTAATCATGAGTGACGTTATCAATTAATTGCTATATTTTCTTTATTAACCGTAATAAAATTTAGTTTTTTAGACATGTTCCGTTCTTATTTCTTATTTTTAATTAGTCATTTGAACTGCACTTAAAACTTGTCGGATCCCAGAAACATTGCTATGCATTGGGCTTCGAGAGTACAATTTTAAGCCCCCCCTGCCTTTTCTCTCCCTTGTTCAAATACTCACACATCGACCGTCTGCGCTGTGCGCCTGTTGCCATGTACATAGTGAGAATTCGCATCCATACCGAAACCCTCCACGGAGCCTGCCTCAAAGCGGCTGTTGTCAATTATCCCCCGGGCCATCTCGGGTGTGTACTCCTCCGCCACCATAGCACCTTCCTTCTTCGGCTCCTTCTCCTGCTCCATTCTCTGCGATTCTTGTGTGGAGAGCGGCGGGGGCGCCTTCAGCACCAAATGCGGGTACACCTCCTTGGCGCGCTCAGGAAGCGACTCGACGTAGCCGCGCCACATGGCCCGGCAGCCGGGGCAGAGCTCGACGCCGCCGAAGCGGTGGAGGGCGTGGGCGCCGTACGTGGCGCGGCGGCAGCGGTTGCAGTGCGGCGTGCCGGCGCGCTCGAGGATGTCGGAGAGCCCCGGGAACAGGAGCTCCTCGGCCCGGTCTCTGACCAAGCTGCGGTACCGGTCGCAGTGAGGTGCTGCTTCCTCCTCTCTCCCCTCGGTCTTGTCATCCTGGTGGTTTTGGTTCTGGGCCTGGTCGGTGGTGGTGGGGGCGTCGAGGCGGTTCCAAAGCTTGACATGCTGGCGCGCCAGGGCCACGACGTCGCTTGTCTCGACGCGGCCGAGACTGAGGTCGTCCTCGACGAAGCGGTAGCGCCGCATCATCATGTGGATGGGCCCGCCGAAGAAGCGGGTAAAGTTGGTCAACACCAGACTCTCGGGCCGGTGCGCGACGGCGACCTCGATAGCGAACAGGACCTCGCGGGCGACCCGGTAGGCGTCGGCGCGGATGGCGGCCGGCACGTAGGCGAAGGTGCTGTTGGTCTCGCCCTCGCTGCGGTGCTTGTAGAAGGCGACGGCGTCGTACATGACATCCCCAATCTCGGCCAGGAGCTCGAACTCGGCGTCCGAGGGCCAGCGCGCGGCGTCGTCGATGTCGTTGCAGGCCAGCGCCGCGCCCATGCTGAACCGGGCCAGGGCGTCGCAGTCGCGCATGCGGAACCAGCTGCGGGGGCCCTGAGCGATGCCGTCGACGTAGCGCCGGAACAGCTCGCCGTGGCGCCGCTGCTCGCTCGACTTCTCCGACGTCACGAGAAGGAAGGCTTTCATCTCGCGGGCCATCAGCGCGTGGCCGTGGCTGCCCTCGAACAGATCGGCCATGACCCGGTCGAGCGAGTAGCCGAGGATGTTGTCGGTGGCCTCGATGTTGATCAGGTCGCCCCGGTACTCGGCGATGATGCCCATGATGACGATACGCATGAACGCGATGTAGCGTTTCCAGTTGGTGAAAGTGGGGATGCAGCATCTCAGGTACTCCCACGCACAAGCATAGGTTTCTTGTTTCTGGGCTTCCGACAGAGCATCGATGCCGTCCAGGTCGTGGGCGATATCTGGGGGATAGTACCACACGTCACGGAATTGGAGACTCATGATGTAGAATGTAGGATATAATAACAGAAAGCAGCAGTTGATGGTGAAGAAGGTGTCGGTGAAAAAAAGGGGAAAGTAATAGAATAGAACTCGAATGTGGTGCTGGTACTTATAATAAGCTTGGAATGACTAGGAGAGCACCCTGACGAAATAAGGGGCCTTTCCTTGTCACCCTTGCCACAAATGATGTTTGGTGGTGGGTATCATGGCCAACAACCTTGAATATATTTAACAGGGTTACTGACCTGGGAACGATGTCAAAGGCGTCAATACGTGTAATTAAGAGGGGTCTCTGAGACAGCTTTCGTGGAACATCAGAAGTTCTCAGCTCACGAAGGCCTATACACTATGCTAGAAACCCAAGGAGCGAGGTACAAGGACTGATATTCACTCCGCGACTACCCATGTAAAGTACGTCGTCGTCGCTGATATGTGGTATGTAGATAGGCGGGTTCACGATACCAACGGCACAGTGTAAGCGCCCACCGGTGGGCTCACCAGGCGAGATGCGGCCACACCAAGAGGGTACGAGGGACCAGCTGACCTGGCGCCGATGCATCTGTTGACAAGACTATTACTGCCATGCAATTCGCCAAATCCTAAAGGCAGCAGGAGTTTGCGGAACGGCGCAGTGCTGCGAGTGTTACCCATCTTGGTCACACCCCTGAGTGGGTCGGAGCCTACTCCAGGGCCAGTGCACGGGTCATATTATCTCCCCCGTCTACCAATCAGCTTCACATCTCCAGAGCTCTGGCCGTGTCGTGAGATCCTGCGGAGGACGCACTCGGGTTATTCACCTAGCGTCTGCCCCAAAGGACGGCATGCATTGGACCCGGACGGCACAGGGCTTGTCGTGGACGGCACGGAATGGCGCTAGGGGTGTGACATGCTCACCATCGGCCTAAAAGCACCGAATCAGAATGATGCCCCATATCCGCTGTGATTGAACAGATCCCGCGCCACACGTATCGACTCAAAATTCGCAAATTTTCGGCCAATACCCGTTCGTTCTAATCGCCAGCCTGCGGCTGAGACGGGGCTGGATGAGCACAAGATTGAATTGGATCCAGAGCTAGGGGAGAACTCAGCTTACAAGCCTGCCTCCATCGGGTCAACTCGAAAAGACTTGTACCACATTGGGTTCCGTCGGCGAATACTATTGGCGGCAAAGTCTCAAACCCCCACCTTAATGTCTCAGCAATACAACGCCACATATGTATGGTAGATGGTCACAAGCTCTAAAGCGAGACCAAAGAATATGGTTACCACCTGGACCGACCTTTGACATTGCGAGTAACTCAAGTGCCATAGTCTCGGATGGTTTCGTTCTCTCTTTCTACAATCTTTTTGGTTTACAGCTTTTCACATCATCATGGAGACTGTAAACACCATGAAGGCCAGCTTGGCCAGTGCTGGCTGGTTTCCCCCCCAAAGTCCCTTGTCGACAACCCGTTCTTGCCCTTTCTGCTGGCTGCCCCCTCCTACTACGCCGCCATCGCCGTCTTCACGGCGGTGCTGTGGTATGTCCTCACCAGCATCGCGGCGTGGTATCGGCTGCGACGCTTCCCCGCCGCCCATTGGAGCGCCCACTTCTCGTACTTGTGGGCCGGCAAGACGGTGTACAGCGGCAAGCAGTACTGGGTGCATCGAACCCTGTTCGAAGGGCGTGAAGGGGTGCCCCTTTTGCGCATCGGCCCCAACGAGCTCATGACCAACGACCCGGACATCCTGCGTCGCGTCAACGCCGCCCGCAGCGGCTACGATCGCAGCCCCTGGTATAAGGCGGGCCGCTTCAATCCTTACTACGACAACATGCTCACCGTGCTCAAGGCCAAGGAGCACGCGCGGTTCCGTGCGCGAACAGCGGCCGCCTACACGGGCCGCGAGATCCCTGACCTAGAGGATGGCGTCGACGAGCAGCTGGCCACTTTTTGCGATCGGCTGAGGAACTATGCCACCTCGGGCCGGCTGCTGGACTTGGGCCCCATCTCCAACTACTTCACCGTCGACGTCGTAACCCGCCTCGGCTTCGGCCAGCAGTTCGGCTTCCTTGCAGACGAGTCCGACAAGTACAATTTCCTGCACGAGCTCAAGCAGCTCTGGCCCCGCATGTCAACGTCGGCCGACGTACCCTGGATCCGGGCCGTGCTGTTCTCGACGCCCGTGTTGAAGCTGCTCGGACCTAAGCCGCGGGACAAGACAGGCTTTGGCGCGCTCATGGGGTACGTTTCTGGTGACACGTGTCCGATGACTAACGTGCTGACATGACAACAACAGGGTCGCCGAGAAACAGGTTGGCAAGCGGTTCGCCCAAGGAGCAGAGAAGAAGCAAGACATGCTCGTAAGTGACCTCTCCCTCCAGCACCAGCTCCAGCTGTAACTGACGCCGGACACAGGCCTCGTTCATGAACCGTGGACTCGACCAGACCGAGTGCGAGGTCGAGGGCCTCTTCATGCTCATCGCCGGCACCGAGAGCACGGCCTCGGCCATCCGCTGCATCATGACCTACGCCATGACCACGCCCTCCGTCTACCAGAAACTCAAAGCCGAGATCCGGACCGCCGTGCGCGGCGGCCGGGCGTCCAGCCCCATCATCAAGGCCGAAGAGGCCCGCGAGCTTCCGTACCTGCAGGCTGTCCTCTACGAGGGCATCCGCATGCGGCCACCCCTGCTCGGGCTTATGCCCAAGATCGTGCCACCTGGCGGCGACACCCTCGCGGGCCAGCACGTGCCCGCGGGAACCGCCATTTGCAGCAATATCTCGTCACTACTCCGCTCGACCGCCATGTTCGGCGCGGATGCCGACATCTACCGCCCCGAGCGCTTCATGGAGCTGGGGCCCGAGGACCGCGCCGCTATGGAGCGCAACGTCGAGCTGGCTTTCGGGTCGGGGCAGTGGCAGTGCGCTGGGAAAGTCATCAGCTTTATGGAGATGAACAAGATTGTATTCGAAGTAGGTGCTCGCCCGATCCTGTCTCTTTTTGGTTCCTCTCACTGGCGACTTGCATACTAAACTCACCAACTACAGACATTCCGCCGCTTCGATCTCCTGTTCGCTTAAGCCGTGTGAGGTCGAAAGCTACGGTGTTTTCCTCGAGTCCGGTATGATGGTGAAAGTGACTGCTGCGGCAACTGACTGATTTTTAAGTGTGGGTAATTGGAATTATGGACTGGGAACGACAATGGCTGTTCAGTTTTCGTTGACTCTGAGAAATATCTGTGTGTATCCAATTGACATTCTAGTTTATATCTCTATAATGTTGTTTTAGAGATGAACGAGTTCCAAAACCACAGTCTGCCCTCCAAAGTATGCAGACACGTTTCCTTTCCGTATCCAACATGGAGCTCAATGTAATGATTGCGCCTCGGAGCCAGATGCCGAGGATTCCAATCTTCAATTCTTCATTCTAACTCCGAGGGACCAATCGTTCGACTACAGTTGGTGTAGCCACCTGCTTCAAGATCAGGTGGGATCGGAGTCGTAGGTGTCATGTTGACAGGAGTATGATTTCGTCTAGATTCACTTCGAACGTACTCGCCTGTGTAACAGCCGTCAGCACATTTGAACATCGGGCATTTAAATCCATAATAACCATAGACCAATGTCACGGGTAGGATGATGCTAATGGCTTTAGGCATATGTAGCCGAGAACATCAAGTGAGGCTATTTGCTTGCCCATTGTGTTCAAGAGACTTACGCATTCTAATCCAATGTTTCAATCCCATGATTACCAGAGAAATAGTGCCTAGCAAGATCGCTATACCGACGATTGAAGACGCTGACAGCTCCCCGGATACAACGACGCCACCCATGCTCTCTTATAGTTACAGCTTGATGAACCGCTGTACATAAGTCGCCGGGGAGAGAAATCGGGTAGGTAGCCGACACGTTTTCTTGTTAGTCTTTCGACACTCTGCGCAGGATTTGGTTTGCTTCAACTCGGTTTCATAGGCTAAATAAGGGGATGATGATGAAATATGATCACCGAGTTGATTGCTACTTGGTACTAGGCACCCTCATATAAATACCAAATTCATGCTTAAGCTGTAGCCGAACTCGGCCCGCAACAAGTAAACTGCCATGGTCTTGTGCTTTAGAAGAGTGCTCTATCAAAGTGTGGTCGGGGTAGACACCCTGATCCTTGTCCAATCAAAGGCATTCCTTCTACTACCAGAATGTTACTCAAGTAGATGCCCGGGCTCCCGTCCAATTAAAAACATTCCATCTAATACCCTAGAAGAAGCCTCGTCTGCCAAAAAAAAAAAAAAAACTCCTGGCGCAGCCTTGCCTTTAGGGGCGTGATTGGGGTGGTCTCGGTTGGAAACCTTCGCCCAGACCTGGCGTTTGTTGCACCAATAAAAATGAGGACAGGAACGAGTATGATTGGAGTGATAACATGGACACCTAAGGCGCCAAATGCTCCATTCATATGTCTTGGGTGCGTTTTGGGGTTAGATATCTCCTTACGGTAATTTAGAACAACGCACAGGTTCGTACCTTGAACTTCGGTGAGAAGATGATGGTGACGAAAAGTCCAACGTGCATAAAAGTGCCTAACGGGTGATTCGTCAGCCTTTTCACCATTGGGGGCAATATTAGCTTGGTAAACATCACGTAAGCCCGGATGGTTCAATACAGTCGGGGTCGAATTTGGATTGGCTACGTATTCATCCCGAAATCATGCATATGTGCATGTATATGCTGCTGCGTAACGTACCGTTCGGAGGCACCGAATGGACTTGAGAATTGCCATTGGTTTGAGAGCACGCCCAGCTTAGCAACGAGCCCTTCACTGTTGCTTTGATTGCTACTCGATGCAGGTAGGGTTTCAACGCATGAGGGTGTCTGGATAGGACTATAACTATTACCCTGTATTAAGATGATAGACTGGGTTTCAAAACACCCTACCGATACTACCTGGAGCATATGTAACGACAATTAAATAGCGCTCTGAGCCCCAGCCCCTTTCTACCAACTGCATCTTGTTCAACGAAAGCTTTTTGGACTTCTATTGAATTTCCAGTTTTTATTACGGGTAATTAACCCTCCACCGGAGTCCAGGCCCAAGGCTGTTCGAGAACACTCGAGTGACGATAGCGAAGGCATTGTTCCTCCCATACACCTCTAGCATCCACATCATATATCACAGAATGAGTCAGTGGAAGGTAAGACTGATTCTCAACTCCGGATTTCTTCACCATGAATGATTATGCTAACTATACGGCATACTAGGTGGGCGACCAGTAATGGACAACCCCAAATTTCTTGACTATCTAGATTCCATCCCAGAGTCAGATCCCGGCACTTTACAATCCATTCTCTCCGAGAAGATCGATAGAGATGCCAACTACACGATCTAGATTGCATCAGCGTCGAATCCCGAGATAGGCGGGCATAACGGTACCAGATTCATATCAGATGTCGACACAGGCCGCCACGCTTGTGCTGAGACTACCCAAACCTATGACAACAAACATCCTTCTCAAACTAAAGAAACTATCGCGACGCTCCCGCGCCAACGACAGCTCTATCATGGCGATGAAAAGCGGAAACTGCCAAGTCTCCAGCAAATGCAGGATGATATCTGTATTTTACGATTGTACGGAGAGACAACAGGCAGGCGACATAAAAGACACAAAATGAAAGGGAGGCAATGCATGAGATGCAGACTGAAGAATTTGAAGGTACGTGTATAGCCTACAGGCTCGGGATGGGATATACTAAAATCATTTCTCTAGTGCTCCGACGCTTTTCCCTGCACGTCATGCATTGAGCACTGGGAGAAAACTACGAACAAGGCAAACGGAGATAGGACGATGACATGGCGTCATTGCTTTGATGCGAGACTGGAAGATCTTAATGTTCTTGTTGATTGTAAGTTCACTTGCCCTTGGGTCGTGCGTTGGACTAATTTGTTCCAGTGACACATGCGACCATGTTTGCGAGGACGCAACCCATAAAGCCGTCCGATGACAGGACGAGCCAATTCCTAACGGGTACCTTCAAGCAGATTTGTTTCATAACAGAGCTTGCGCATAACTATGGAAGTTACCCTAGCCTACAGCAATGCCTCGAATCTCAATACTCAGGGCTTGTTGTCTGTAACAAAGCCCAGAAGGGTAAATCGACTACTTCCCCATTATCCCATTTGATCCATGCTATGGAGAAGCAACTGCCCGGCGACACGTGGACTTTAGCTCCCACGAGGTATCGGTCATCAAACCCTTCAGATCGTCCGACCATACGGCTGTCAGAGATTATTATCATTTTGTTTTTCCATCATGACTACCTCATAGAACATACTAGCCTATGTTCATATGACACCCACGGTCTATAATTGGTTTTCTCAGGCTTATTCTTTAGTCAGATTGCAAAACATTTTAGATCGGGCAAAGCTCACGCCATACCCAACAGCTCACATGCTGCTACAGAGCTTGCTATCGATCTAGGCACCTTGTATCTTCTTATCTGTTATGGTCCAACTCGTTTACAATACACGGACATATTTGATTCAACTGATGCTCCTCGGACGACATGGCCCGACACCAAAGAAGAGAGATCGAACCAGTTTTCGCGGATAGAGGCCGACTCGCTACCCACCTACAAGGCCAACAAATACATATTCGATCAACTCGACCGTTTCCTAGGGCCGAGTAGCTCCGAGTCGGCAGGCAGAACTCTTCCTTTCAAAGCCGCGACCTTGCCCGATCGGTGGGCCTTCCTCAGAGACTACTTATCTCACTGGGTTGATAAAGTGAGACTCAATTCTACTGAGCTATCTGCTGTGACATCGAGACTGGTCCTTGCCCAGAGGCTATGCTGCTTGAGATTACTTGACAGTCATGGAAATTACAGCACGTGTGATGGGCCCCAACCCCCCAGAACTCCCATAAGCGAAAATGCCCCACAAAGCTTGGAGTGCCTGTCGACCCTATGCAGGCAGCTGCAGCGCAATTGGACTTCCCAGAGGGCTTCCGAGGCGCTTCAAGCTTTCATGGGAGACAAGTCTGTTCTAAGCTCGCACCTGATGTCGCTGCAATGGCTAAATAACAGCCCAAATCGTCCAGAGCGTCACTCGGAGTGGCTGGACTTGTTCGACTTGCCTGATTTGCTTCCGTTATATATCCGTTTTCGAATGTATACTGCCAAACAATTGCAAGCCCAAAGACAGCTACAAAATGTCGACGGCGCCGCGACGGAGTCCCATGACGAGAAAGACCTGGTCCAGCAAGAGTGGCAAAACATATTCAATGAGATGAACTTGCCTGCCCCGAAAAGACGGGTATTGATTGAAAAGGATGACCGAGTTCGGCGGATCATGTATGAACAGTTTGTGAGGAATGTTTGGACGTAAGGGGAAAGGGATATTAGGTTTCGAATAGAAGGTTTCATTCGCCCTGGTCTATATCTAAGATACCATTGTTGAGAAGCCCGGCCACTTGATACTGCTGATCCTACTCGTGATTACCCACGACAACTACAAACAACGTCGATCAGGGGACCAGATATGCTTTAGAGTCAAATTTGTTGGTACTATTTTGAGGGTCTTGGAATTATTGTTTATCTCTGACTGGCGCATGCTAAGTTGTCATTTCAGAGCAACCTGGTATATGCGACTATTTTGTCTCTACCGAGGTAGGCTGGCGTCGAGGCAAAGTTTACAGGACGGAAAAAAGAATGCTTAAGCTTCATGTCAGTTTATTCCTCCCAACTCCTGAACCACCGCCCGGCTGACACAGCTAATCCACATTCTCATCTCAGTCATTGTGTTACAATCTGAAGTCAATATGATGTTGCACTTACATCATAGTATTTATGCCGCGCTTTGATATCTTAGCTGCAGCCTGCAGCGGCAGGAGCCAGTTAGATTAAAATAAGAGTACTAATCTCTAGGGAAATAGCTTGAATCCCCCGGGAACTCCTTTCTGGAACAGTCCCTGCGGATCGTATCGCCTACTGACGCGCTGGAGCTCCGCCTTATTCTCGGCACCGTACGAGCCGATGGGGTTCTGCGAGGCGAAGGCGTAGTTCATGTACGTGTAGGGTACCAACAGATCCCTGGCCGCGGCCCGCGACTTGATAGACCCTAAGATGGTCTTCATCGTCTCTAGCACGGCCGCCTCATCGCTCTTGTTGGTCCAGTACGTGAGCAAGAGAACCGAGACCAGTGGTCCGTTGGCGGGGCTGAGACCGAGCGAGTTGCCGCCCTGGGCCGTCGAGGCGTCTAGCAAAGAGTGCGCGTATGGCTGCAGCTTCATGGAACAGATCAGGCCTTGGCATGGCTTGATGGGTTCCAGGCCAGCCGTGTAGATCTCGGCTGCTTCTTGGAGGATTCTGGCGTCGGCCTTCAAAGTGGTGTTGAAATATGCAGATCTAGACACGTAAGTCGGTCTTCTTCTTTTGACATCGTTCTCTAGATGGCATGCTGCACTTACCTCTGAATGACAGGTGAGTCCTCAGCCTGCTCCTTGGCCGCTTCTGCCAGGCTCAACACACGCATCGAATTGAGCTGGTCCAGCTGTGGGCTAACAGACGTGAAAGGGCGGAGGACGGCCGGGTTTTCCTCGGGGTGGTTGTGATACAGCTGGTTCTGGCACATCATCTGCGGCCCGAACATGGCGGCATACCCCGTGCTGATCATCAGGTGCGTGTCCTTGGACGGCTCGGGCTTCTGCAGCTCGTCGACGAGGTGTTGGATCTGCTCCGGGAAACTGGGAGCGAAGTAGTAGACGCTCCCGCCATACATAGGGCCCTGCTCGAAGGTAGGGAAGTCGAAGCGAGTGACGATGCCAAAGTTATTACCGCCCCCTCGGAGCGCCCGAAAGAGGTTCACATTCTCTTTGCCATTGGCGTTGACAATCTCTCCAGAAGCTAGCACAACCTCGTAGTTGATGACCTAACAGGCCACCAAGTTAGCAAGCCCCTTCCATCCATGATACATGGAACTAGCCTCGAGGTGAATGGAAACTTACGTTGTCGCAAACGAAGCCATGGCGAGAAGATTGAAAGGAAAGACCGCCTAGATGGTAACATTTCAGCACTATCCGCCGGTGGAAAATTTATATAGGAAGAATTACCTTCCAAAGCGAGGCCGCCAATCCCAGATTTGGCTGATCGGCCTCCTGCCACTCCAAGCCCCTTCTTCCCAAGCTCCTCGTAAACGGAGCCCCATCGCTCGCCGGCAGCGATGGAAACACGCCCGTCCCCGATGGTCAACCCCTTCAGCGAGGACAGGTTCACCGTGATACCATTTTGCACATTCGCACAGCCACGCAGTGGTTGGCAGCCTGCACCATAAATGGCAATCGGGATCTCGCCGCTCAAGGCGCGGAGCCCGACGTGCTTGAGGAACGCGGAGATATCCTCATTGGACTTGGGGAGGAAGATGCAACTGGGATGGATCTCGACGTTCAACGCGGATTGATATGTCTTGTTCAAGTCATCATACTCTTCTGATCCCCGGAAAACGAAGCGCGAGTCCGGCAGGGCCTGTTGCAGGTCTTCTACGGCTTGAGAACTAGCCATGTTCAAATATGGTGGATATAATAACAACCCGGGCAGATAAGTACTATGGACAACGAGGTGTGTTTCAAGCGATATTGGATGCAGTTTGTTTATGTTTATGGAGAGCCTCTATGGCTTTAATACTGTTGAGCGCGGCTTGCATGATGCCATCTGCTTTGCTATGTAGGTTGATGCATGTTGCTGTTGAGGTCCCTCCTTGCATGCTAATCTCCCGACCTATCATGAGTGATCGATGCAGGTTGGTTGATCACCCCGCATACGATGTTGTATCTGAGTCCTCGGCGCCCATATTTATGGATCCTTTTCAAGTAGGGTCGAGTAGCTGTTCTCTGCCGTACCCGTCTCATCAATTCCACTGTTCGAATCACAGACATTACATCTGTAGGTGCATCTCCATGGTGGGTCTCGAGTGCTGTTGGCCCCCGCAGTTACATGCAGTTACCGTTTTACCGGTAATGATCGTCGAGGTTTGATGCAGTTGGCGATTTGGATAGGCATCTCTCCATCTCTGAACTAACTGCATAGTTTAGTTAGGGCACTGCATAGCTTTCGCAAATAAGCAAGTAGGCAATGTTTTTAACGCCGGTTCTATATATAAAAATGATATAAGGTGAGTAGATTTATTGTGTATTGGTGTTAATAGACCACCTCTCGATTCAATTAAGCTCATTGATATTTGCTCTCACCCGCGGTGCCCGTAATGCAGATCTGCTTAGTATTAATTGGCTGATCACATGTTCGAGTAGGCGAATAAACTGGGGTAGTAGCCCCCAATATGGTCGCGACTGTACTTGCTAACTTGGAAGCTGGTTTGCAAACCATCTTTTGTATTTTCTATGCCAATGCTGGGAAAATGATGTATAGTTTACTATTGTTGACACACAATGAAATAGGACCAGTTCAAGTAGGAAATAAACGTACGTACTCGACCACCCTGGCTACTAAGACTCACACTCAGACTCGTCGCTAGATTCGTCGTCAGACTCGATTACGACAGATTCGTCATCAGACTCCCACTCAATGGACCCCCCGTCGGGCTCTCTGTTGGGCTCTCTGTTGGGCTCGCCTTCACACTCATAATCCTCCTCTTCTTGACTGACCAAACCTTGCACTTGTTGCTCCACAGCCTTCAGCTTCCCCAAAAGTTTGTTCAATTTCGCCTTGCGCGTGGATCGAGACTGAGTTGAGTTGTCTGGGATCTCGCTCCGGGCAGCTCGAGATTGAAAGTATTGAACTTGTTTTTGGAAGTTGGACAAATTAGTCTTGCTCGGCTGCCTGACTAGGCAATCACAGCAACAGGAAGTACGCTCCAATTTACCACTGGAGGAGGCTTTTGCTACCATCTCGTGAAATGGATCGTCTGGCGGCAGTAACTCCTGGCCAAGTGATTGAGCAGCTTTGAAAGACTCAATGGCGCTATCATGCGAACCCAGTTTTGCATACACCTTACCCAGGTGCATATGGTTAGAAAGCAGTTCAAAGGACTTAGAGCCATAGTGTTCTGATTGCTCGATCTGCTGACCGCGGAAGAGGATCCACCACTGTGATTTGTCGGGATGACCAAGCTTCTCAAAAGTTATTGCAAGACCTTTCTCGAGCTGCAACAATTTCGCAAAGCCTTCCTTATCGAGGGTTTCAAGGTTGTCGAGGCTGCTTAGAAAGCTTTCAGCAGCAGGGAGGAAGATCTCAAGTTTTTCTGTCTGCCACGTGGACACATAGAAATGACGCAATTGCTCCCACGAACATATGTACATGTTCAACAATCTCTGCGAAAGAATCTTTTGCTTAGTAATGTTCAAGAGAATCCCCTCGAACCGGTCACGGGAGACAGGTGCCGTCCAGCCTCTTTTAGCAGCCAGTTTCCACTCTTTGAGGTTGTATAGATGAGACAGGTGATGCTGGAGCTCAAGCACATCATCGGCATAAGAATTTCCCAATGATTGGACCCGGAGAATCGTTTGAAGATATTCCTCCTCGGCGCCAGCATAATCATGTTGCTCCGTCAGGAGGTCGATAATGTCGTGGGTGATTTTGATAGTGTAATTCCATGCAGCCTCTCCGTCGGGTTCTGTAGCTTTCTGCAACCCGTCCCTTGCATTCTTCAACATCGATAAGGCTATATCAGGGTTTCCTTGTGCCACGTAGGCGTTGGCCAGGCGGGCAAGGCTTTGCCAGGTTCTCCTATCAGTGGCGCCCAGCGCATCCGAATGGTCATTGTAGGACTTATGAAGGTGTTGCAGAGCCAAACTAACGTCGTCGTTCTCGACTGCTGCCCTGACGAAGCTATCCAGCACGGCAATTGTTTGGCTGTGGGTTGCTGTCAACAAGTCATGGAGCCCCGCCAGAGATTCTTCAAACGCGGCTTTAGCTCGAATATAATCCCCTTTCTCGGTCCAAGAGACAGCGTCTTGGGCAAGATTGACGAACTGATTGGCAGTCTGGCCCTGGTAAGATGCCATTATCACCGTAGCGGTAGGCTGTGTCTGGGCATCGTTCTTCTTGGGTGCTTCGATTCCCAATGGCTGCAATACAACTTTCGGCGGGGTACGCCAGGATATGTCACTAGGAACACCTGCACAATTCTGTAAGCGTAGGTCTTGAGCAAGTTACTGGGAATTACATGAAGAAGACTTACTGACGGTGGTGGGCGCAGGCTCATCCTTATTGCCTTGTAGATGACGCTTGATCTTAGTCATGGACAGTGGCTCTCCAGCCAGGGTGAATTGAGTTTCCTTTTTCTCATGGACCCGGCGAGTATATTCGCGTCTGCGAATAAACTTCGTCTGGCGGTTGCTCAAGTTCTTCTGCAAACGCCATTCCTTGAACTTCTTCTTGTATTGTTGTTCGCTGTTAAGGCTCACTCATTAGTAATCCATATGGTACGATTAGGGGAGCTCTTGGCGTACCTGGCCGTGAAGCCATGCTTCTCTGTCATGATCTCTTGAAGTTGTGGCAAAGTCTTGAATGGGAATAGGTTCTTGATGGTAAGTCGATGACTTTCCCATTCTGAGGGATGAATACGCCTTGGCACATCAGCAGCATTATTATCACCGTTGTTGCTGGTTTGAAGGGCTGGAGGGGCATTAATTGATGACGCAACCAAAGATGGTGCCATTTCTCCAAATTGAGGTGACTGAAGACCTTGTGGGACAGGGGCAGGAGCCAGGGAGGGCCACTCGTCCATCCACTCCGGGATGGGGGCGGGGTTCTGGGCAATGGGCTGTGAGAAAGCTCCCGACCACTGAAATGGTTGAGGTTCCATGACGGGAAGTGATGTGAACTTGAAAAGAGCAAAACTGACTTGGCCATACTGAAAACAAATCTGGGGATTGCCGCATGTTTATGTATAGAGCCTGAATACCGAAAACATGCACGAGAAGCCCGCAACACCCTTCATGGCTGTAACATTACGTGCCTTAGGTACATGTATTCATTCGGCCAGTGTAATTGCATTGTTGTTGAAATCAGGGCACGGAAGGGGGTAACACCTAAGCCACCGGACCCGCGTACTGAACTTTTGCGAACGTATGTCTGTCTGTCTCCCGTCCAATGAACCGTGATGGTGTCGCCTGGTTTGCCTACGACAATTCCATGGTTACATCATCTTTATTGAGTGATAGCACACCACCTGCTCTTACTTGCCGCCATCAAGTTACAGGGTACCATTCGTGTCACGGAGGGTAAAGGGGTGGCAGTGTTGAAATTAGTCTAGGTTAATCTTTTGGATAGATGGGCCATCAGTCATCTCGATTTCAGGGCACCTAGGCTGACGCGGGTGCCTTATAACTCCCTGCATTAGGTGGTCCCAAAAGTACTAGCCTACCTACTTTATCATGGGCTTATGCTAATGCCGCCTCCCGCCAGCGGCCTTTCAATCTTCCAATAGAAGTATCTCAAACAAAGGTTCGCAAAAGGTTCTAACGTCACCGGATTACGATGGTATTCCAACCTATGTCCAATCCAAGGCATTGCAATCAGCACCACGCACGAATGAATTATGCAAAGTTCGCAAAAGTTTCACGGAGGAAGATAAAATGAGAAAGTTAGCAAAGAAAAGGAGGTTCATTTTATCCCAGAATCATTCTGAGAGTAGACAAAGCCTCTCGAAGTGATTCTTGTAGTGATTTGACACCACCCTCCACCTCCCCCTAATCGTGGGTTTAGCCTCAATGATGGACCGGGACAAGCCAGCCCAGCTGTTACCTGATGCATACCTCCATGACAACACATTTTCGCAATCTCGCAGCAACTCGGTCAGCGACGCCCCTTTTCAGTATCCGCTTCCCCTCAGCGAGGGCAGCCTTTATGTCCATTATTACGGCCAACGTATGAGTTCACATAATTATCTGAAATACAGTTTTAATTGATAACTTCTCTATGAAGGTACTGGTCCGTGTCTAGTCCGCACCGATATCCAACAAAGGGCTCCGAAACTCGATGGGCCTAATGATCTAGCCGAGATTTCCTCGGGCTGTCACCAACCTTGTATTCATCTTTGCGGCTCTCATACCAGCGACCAATTTCACGCCTCAGAGCCCCAGGTGCTCCCAGCCCCTGACACCAATGAGCTCTCAATCGGCAAAGAGGACTTTCTCTCAGTATCTCATGACAGTAAGACCTCAGCTGGGCAAGCGACTTCCGTACAGCAGCGCGCTTTGAGACTTGAGTCGCTGCCTACATCCGCCAGGAATCCCTCAGCCTATAGGATGGTCATCCGAATTCTCGTCATTGCTCTTGGCCATGTTCTCGGAATATGCGTCACGATATCGATCACTGCAACGCCTGACCGGCCCAGCAATGCCCTTCCCTCTACCAAGGACGACACCAGTCCTATCATGATCGGTCAAGTCGCAAGCTCGTTACTGTCGCCACTGTTGTTCAGCATTGTCTCGACCACTCAACCCGGTTTCCTAGGAACGATAAAGTCCTGGTATTTTGGTTTACTGGTGGTAGGAGTACTCATGTCAATCACATCCTTGGTTCTGACTTTGGGCTGGCCTCGAGAGTACAGGGCTGCAAATGTCACGACTGTTGCCAGTCTGATGTTTTCGGTTCTTGGCGGGTGGCTGTTCCTGGAGAAGTCGTGGGCTGAGAGCGATCAGACACAGGGGAGATCCGGTGACATTGAGTTCCAAACTCTTTGACTGGGTATTTTCCTGTGGCTTATGTAAGAACCTATTGATATTTCAGGTCGCAGAGGTGCATTAGTAGCTGTTGTAAGCTACATTAGGTAGATGGCACTGAATGGCGCACTTATACCTGCGACGGTCCGGGGGCCTGCACCTGGAAGTTTGAAACGGCGATTAACTGCGCTGAGTTCATTCAGATCCCCCGCCAATAGGAGTTGGTGCGAGGCTGGAATCCATATAAAAGTTACGGACGAGACATTGCGGAGTAAAGAAGAAACGCATAATATACTGCTTCATAAATGCTTTTCTTTCGATGGAACAGTGCAGAAACATGTTGCCTGGTGAAAGGGGTTTCGATATTGGGATAGCGAATTCGTACTTCCCTAAAACTGACCCCATCGAATAGTGGATAAAGACCGACCGGCGGCTGCCCCACCTATCTAAGCACCGAGCTCTTCTTCACCGCCTGCCTATCGAAAAGCTTTCCCTCCAAAACAAATCCAATTGCCATTTTCTGCGGAAGAAAAAAAATAGTTCCAGTACAGCAGCTTCAGCTTCAGTCCGATTCCCCAGCCCAGCTCGACGACCGCCGACAACGACCAACCACAATCTTCAACCAGCCAAACCCATCTTTCTCGCCCAAACAAACTCTACAACAACCGCCAAGATGCATTTGATGTACACCCTCGCTCCCGATGGCAAGCGCAACTACACGCTGAAGAAGGTCCTGTCCGGCGAGGTCACCAAGTCGGCGCACCCGGCGCGCTTCTCCCCCGACGACAAGTGGTCGCGCCAGCGCGTCACCCTCAAGAAGCGCTACGGCCTTCTGCTTCACCTCCAGGGTGGTTAGTAGTCATCTCTCTTTCATTCCTTCTCCCACGCTCCCTGCATCCCCTTCCTGGTCCTGTCCGACTCCCCCGTCTGCTTGTTTTGATCTTTGGCTGAGTGTGTAGGCCAAGTTCAAGACGACGTCAAGGCGGCAAAGCAGGGACTCGTCATTCTGGGTAAATGAGGGAGTAACGATCATGGCATGAGATAGAGAGCGAGATCGCTAACATGTACCCTTCGCAACCATCCAGACAAGCCTGCGCAATAGACTAGCCAAGACAAGTTCGCATAAGACAGACAACCTATTTCGCCCACAGTCCCAAGACGAGTGAAGACTATGATGACCATGACGAAACTGCGGACTAGACTTGACCGGACTGGTTGAATATTCGGTGCTGGAGCTCGAAAGCGCGCGTCTACTTGGATCGAAAACCAGAGAGCACACTCGCAGCGGCAGCAGCAGAACTGGCCGCAACAAAAATGGGGCTTGGGGTACGATGGAAATGGACATGCTCTCACTACGTGCATCCAAGAAGCATGAAGACCGAATTCGCTCGTCTATTACTACGAAGCTGATATCACCTCGGGGAAACGGAGTTCAAGGCGTGGAATAAATTTTTGATTGGCATACCAACTTTCAGACCGTGGTTTTCTTTCTGTTTTGAGGAGGCTTTGGACTCTGAGCCGTTGCCTTCCGCCTTTTGACAATATTGGTCGAGGATAGCAAATCATAAAAAGTTCCTATTCTCTTCGCAGAACAGTTATGTTCTTGTTGTCCAAGTGCCAGTAACTGTTCATGCCACTCGTACGTATTATATGCACAATAGAAAGCAATGGTAAATTCTGTTCAGTAAATCCAAAATCTCGGTGGTATCATATATACAGTGTCATGGTCATATCTATAATGTCTTTTGTTCAATTTTACTTTCTTGTATCTTCAACCGTTCCGCTTCTTGGAGTTGATGGTCCTGCCCGCACCCACCCGCAGCCTGCCAGCACCGCCGCTGCCCTTCCGGTTCCCCGTCAGGATGCCCGGCAGGTAGTCCTCGTCCATGAGGTCCTTGGTCCGGAGCCGCTGCTGGTCCGTGACCTTTTGCGCGTACTCCTTCTGGTCCTCGGCGAGCAGGAGCTCGGTGCCCCAGCCGCCCTTGCCGCCGCCCTGCCCGCGGTACTTGCTGTTGGACGTGCCGTGCACGGGCTTGGGTATGCTGTAGACGTTGCCGCGCTTGTTGAACTGGAAGTTCTTCTTGAGGTGCACTGTGAAGTTGCCACTGCTGTCCGTCGTCGCGCTGACGCGGGTGAGAGTGGGCTGTCCGCACTTGGGACAGAACTGCTTGTCCATCTGGCGCGTTACCTGGAAACAACCGTGGCACCGCAGCACCCACGTCTTGACCCGCGTGATCCGCGACATGGACGGCGACAGCAGGTTCAGGTTGATGCGCAGGATGACGTTCTGCATGGCGAAATCGGATGTGAGCAGGGCCACCTGCAGGACCCGCTGAATGGGCTGTTCGGGCGACGAGACCTGGTCCTTGGCCTGGTGCTTCTTGAGGTTCGACGGCGTAATCCAGCCATCTTCATCGTCATCTTCGTCTTCGTCTTCCGCGACTACGTCTGCCGATGTGTTTTCTGTCGTTGTCTCCGCTAGGCTAAGAGAATCGAGTTTGTGTGATACCTCTTCCTGGCCGACTACGGGCTCTTCGCTCTTCGGTTGCTCTTCCTGAGGCTCTGGTACATCTGGCGCCGTAGTTGACGCGGCAGGTGTGTCGGTTGATGTGTTGTCGGCGGTGGCCTCTCCTCCTTCCTTCTCCTGGGCCAACTTCGCCAGCGCCGCGGGCGACTTCCCGTTCGTCATCTTCTGGCCGGGAGTCTTGCGGAGGCGCCAATCGCCGCCGTTTTTCTCGCATTCGAGCTCGTAGGTAAGTGCGATCAGGTGGATATCGGGCTTGCTGAGGACCTCGAGGTCACCGGTGCGGCGCGCAAAATCCTGTACGAACTTGACGCTCTCGGGGCGCGGGCTGCGCAGCTTCAGGAAGGGAAGCAGCTGGGTTTGAACACGCATCCGGGTCGCCTCGTCGCGGATCTCGGTCAGGACCGAGGGTAGCGTGTAGATCTCGTCGGCTTTGGCGAGCAGCGTGCTCAGCGGAGGGTCGTTCTTGATTAGGGGACCGGTATCGACGATCAGGAGCTTGACGGGCTTGTCGGAATGGGGGGGTGGTGGTGGTGCTCTGCGTGCTGGCGGTCGGGGTGTCGTAGGTATTAGTGGTCTGTTCCGGTTCGACAGAGGGTTGTTCTTGTGTCGGCGCTGGTGCTGGTGGTGCTAGCGCAGGTGCGGCAGAGGTCACCCAAGTCGGCGCCGAAGGGGTGACTGCACTTGGTCCCTCCATGTTGGCGGATAGTTCTTCTGTAAATATAACCAGGTAGAATAAGAAAGAATATATCACTTCCAATCTAGTCGTTGACGATGTCGTCTTAAGCCTAAATTGCTGGAATACAACAACTAGTGGGGGTTGCGCTGCCTCTCTGATTTTCGTTATCGACAATGGCGGGGTTGTGCTATTGGCTTTAGCGATTAAGAGAATTTTAGCGGAAAGTGGTGGCAGAATTAGCACCTGCCAGCCAGCCCAGCATGTGCCTGGAATAAGCGAATTTTGGTGTGCAACCAAAAGCTGGGATATATAAATCCAATTACAGCACTTTCCTACCAGCGAAGTAGCTGACTAAGTACATAACTATGAATTCCTTCGCTTGACCCGCGCACATTGGGAAATCCCGGCCCTCACCACGCGACACCGAGGCCCTCCTTTGCTTTTTGATTAGGAATATACTTTACACATACCGATTATCAAGAACATATGGACAGTAAAGTGGCTTCCTAGCCCTGATTTCTTGCTGGAGGGCTTGACTGAAAGGGTTCCAGGCCAGCCTAGGTACATCTACCATTCTTGCGTACTGTGGTCGAGTGGCATAGAGAATGGGATGCCCTCCCGTTAGCAAGTTGTCTTTACTTGCTCGTCTCTCTATCGTAGCAAACACGATACGTATGCAACAGTTCAAGTCCCGGCGTTTCTATCAATTTGTGCGACTGAGAGGATGTCTGCAGTCGTCTTGTGGAGTTAGAGACAACGACCCAATGCCAATATACTGATCATGACCGACTTCTGTCCAAGAGCACCAGAGTATTACATTTCCGATGTTGAATTACTTTATTTCTACCTAGATCTAACCACACTCTAAATATACACCAAACGCAATGCTATGTGATGGGGACGCCTGCTTTCTCCAGACACCAAACCAACTCCTCAGGGGTATAATATATACAAAGTCCACAAGCAGCGCAAATCCCTCAGCATGTCACGTGAGCTATATTTAGTTGTTCTTGAGATAATGATGTATTGCAGCACCCTATTCCTTTCCATGCATATATTCAGATTCTTCGTGGTTGGAAAGTCGTGTTGCAAAACTGATGGATGCGAGGTTTCGTGTCTAGTTAGAGGGGTGGTCATTCGGAAAGTCCGACGGACCTGTAAATGTGGCAAGATCTTCAATAGCTCATGCCGTCGTCTGCGAGTACTCATTCCCAAGCCATTCGTTGGAGAACCAAGAAACCGCCTCGGCGCCCGTGTTACCAAATGACTCCATATTGAAGTCGAACCCATCCATGGCGCCCTCGAAGGCGTTGTTGTTATCGAGCCCCTCGGGCGGGTCCACGGGCGCCAGTTGTGGCCGTGGCATGCCAACAACGTGCGCGCCTGGCATCTGTTCGGCAAAGGCCGCCGCGCGAGCCGCCGTTACGGGCGGCGTCGATTGCGATAGTGGTGTTTGCAGGATCGGAGTGCCGCCGTGCCCATGCGTAAGGGGCGACGGGACAGCCCCATGTGTGACAGGCGAGGCCACCATCCCCGCAGCTCTGGCTGGAATCTCGTTCTCGTCCGTAATGCCCATCAGGTGGATAGGGTTGTGTCGCGACAAGATTTGCTGGACCGGAATCGATGCGCGGGTAAAGTCCGGGCTGCTCGGATGGCTTGGCGTCGTGCTCGTCGAAAAACCCCGGGCGATAAGCTTCTCGAGATCGGTCAAGATGGTCTGCACAGCGGGGATGTGCGACATGTGCCGCGCGATCTGCAGACAGCGCTGCGAGTGCTCGTGGACCTGATCCGCGCTAATCTGGAACTGCAGTCCTGCCATGTGATGCGCGAAGAAGAGCATGCGAGCGCACTGGTAGGCGCATACCGGCAAATCCAGGTCCGTGACGGGGAGTCCGCCGTCCAAGGACAGCACAACGCGGAAGATATCGGCCATCGCAAGCGCATGTTCGTAGCACTGTCGCTGGCAGAGCTCCACGAACTGGGGTGGTAGTCGGTCCAGCGACGATCGAGGGAGCGCCTCTTTAAGGCCCACCAGCACGATACGGTAAAGATCGCAGTGACACTGGCGCCACCACACGTGGATCATGATGAAGACGCAGAGCCGGGGTGAATAAGCGCGAAGCTTGACGTTGTTATCCGAGAACCGGAAAGATGCAGGCAAGTGCTCGTTGAAGCCATTGAGCTCCTGCGCCAGAACGTCCACGAGTTTGGGGAGTTCGCGGAGCTCAGTTTCCGGCATCGCGAGCACGTTCTTGGTACAGTACAAGATCCGGCTGCGTATCCAGAGCAGGCGCACATGGAGTGCAAGCGATCCGACATCATCTGGAAATGGTTTAGTAGGTATCGGGCGCAGGTGTTCGGTGATCTGGGGGAGATCAAACTCGAAGTTCCGTTCGTTACAGGGCAGCTGTATATGCAGCGCTTCCGACGGCAGCAGCGTGAAATCGGGATACCCTCCGTTGATACCAGAATCGATAGTCATGAAAGCCCACATCAGTCTTCGCCGCGACTCCCGCGCCAGAAAGCAGAGGTTCGGGTTCTCGTAGTTGAGACGCAGGGCGTAAGAAGCGCGACTGGCGACGGAAGCTAGCATGAAAGCGCTCGTGAACCGCTGGGTCAGCATCCGATACTTCATAATGAATACCATGGCCTGGATCTTGATGGTTGAGGGATTCTCCATATCTGCCAGTATCATTTTCTGGCATTCGTCGATGCACTTAGACCCGTACTCCCTGGTGCCGGGGCCGAGATCGGTAAGCAGAGAAGTGATGCCAACCAACGCCAGCAGCAAGGCACGATCCATCATGCCTGCGTGATATCGTTGCATTAGCGACGCGCGGTGAAGAAAAGAAAATACCGGCACATGATGTACATGCTTGAAGTAGTTGTCGAAGGTGCGGGTGATAAGGGCCTCATCGGGGAAGTTGATGCTTCTGTGATTCTGTTCAGCCAAATTTTCAAACAGCGAGCTCCAGGGCCGCAAGACAGTAGGCTGGGTAAAGTAGGCTCAATACTGACGTCTCGTGATTGACGGACCAAAGTCCGTGGGTACTGGCTCGGTTGGCGATGGCATAGTCACCCTGTGAGGCATGAGAGTCATTGCGCAGGTGTCTCCGTTTCTCCGGAGGCTCGGAAGAGACGGACTCGTGCTCGGAATCGCCGGCCTGCCCCGGGGCTGAGGTGGTCAGGGTTCCAGACCGTTTGGTCGGCCGGTAGATGCATTCGATGCCCTGGGACTGGCACCTTTTACATTTCGGCATCTCTCCGCTGCATCTCGCCTTGCGCGAATGGCAATTGCTGCAGGCGAGCCGCACGCGACGGCGTGGTAATGTCATGGATGATGCCGCGCCATTATCGCCGTCGCCCTGCGGTGATGCGGCCTGAAAAGAGCACGTGAAACCCAAGCGGTCGCAATTGGCGCATGACGCCCCATCACCCTGCAGACATCTCACCTTCCTCAAGCGACAAGGTTGGCATGTTTTCCTGGGATTTGGGGGATCTGGTTGCTTGGGCGGTGGCCTGTGGTTGGCAGGGTCGGAGACAGCAGCCTCGGCGGCGATTTCAGCAGCGGTGTCCTTTTCGGCCACCTCCAAACTCACGTCTTCCATCTCCATGGCACACGCAGGCGATCTGGGGTCCGATCTCCAAGCGCGTGGGTGGTCGGATTGCGGGTCCTTCGGGGCATTACACAAGGCCGGATCCGAGAAATTGTTTCCTCCGTCAAAAAGAGTCGCGAGAGAAGAGAGAAATAGAGAAACCAGTTGTCAGAAAAATTGCAGGATGGAGCAAGGTCACGAGGGAACCCGGCTCGGGAGGAGCCCAAGCACCAAGGGGAAACGCGGGGACAATTTCATCGGTCACTGACCGGCCCCAGTCGCAACCTACCCTGCCAATTTAGCGGTCAGTTTTCATGCCAACGCACTGTGATTCGACACTTTCTAGCGGATGTGGACCTGTAAGCTCGAAATTAGTGGACGTGGGCACACTGAAGCACAGGTGCGCCTCTCCGAAAGGTTCGTCCATATAAGCAGGATAATCTAACGACTGCAGTCGACTCTCGCCGTCTAATAAGCATGGAAAAGAGGCAATGTACTATTCGCCTGGAAATCATATGGGCCCCATTTGAAGATCGATGATGCCCTAGGTGACGAGCTAGCATCGGTGCTGATGAACTTATGTGCCTGATGGGTCACTGATCAATAGTAGGGGTCCTATCATCTTATCTTCAGTTGGGCCGAGTTCGTAGGGCAGATCCGAACATCGCTTGTTCAACCACGTCATCGGGCAAACCAATAATCGTGGCTGCTCAAAGTGTAAGCACACCTGGTATCAAGATAATGATTGCTGGACACGGGCATCTCGATTTGGATTCCCTCATTGTGCTGTAAGCCAAGGATCCCTGCCAAGATAATTAGCGGCTGTCGGTCACTCATCGCGGCAAAGACGGCCGTCGGCGGATATCGGGGCTCCAAATGGAGCAAAAAATACCAGCACTTCGTTAGGCTGTTGATGGTGCATGAGTTTAACGGGTCCTGTAGTGCTAAAATGCACTGCATCCCGTACGCATTTCACTTCTACATTTCAGCATATCACTTGGTCACGTGGCAGCTACCACCACCGCCAAAGAACGTCAAACACAGAGGCTTGGGGATAAATATATTTCCAATTGGGGATACAAATCCTCGTGCGGTTTACCGATCTTCAAATAGTTCAGTGATTAGGGATCATCGCAGTAAATCGTGTTTCATGCGTTCCAAAGGGAGGTCTACCCGAATTGGGGGAGGCGACAGTTCGGTTGAGAAGACCAAACTTCGCGGATTCAAGCTCGCCAAGCTTCGGGAAATCCCGATACTGCCTATCCTAGTAGTGAGCCAGATGATTGGTGCTCGCATGCTTGGCACCTTAGTATAGGGTATCTTGTTCATCCCATAGAGCCTCTTAAAATAACCAAGATAAGCCTTACACATGTTGCTTTTATTGCGGATGGCTTGCGCCCCCTGCTGAAGATTATGCAGTATCACGTATTCGGCAGCCAGCATACCCCAGGCACCATTTGACCATGCATCGCCATGGTGCCTGAGTCTGCATCATCGACACCAGGGTGCAAATGCCACTGAACGCAGAGAACAATGCCACCACATCATGACACCACGGCAACTTCAAGACTGTTTTGTCACGATGTTCTCCTGGTATACCATGGCTATATATGTCCCCTTTCCCGTTGCACTCTTATCGAACCCTCTTCTTCTTCACCATCGAGCTTTTCGACCACACTCTTTAAGTCCCACCATTTTCGTTCTTTCGTTATTCTATCTTTGGGCGCCGAATCCGCCAGACGCTCTTTCCAACAACTCCGTCCAATTCCCCCCCAACCATCAACATGCAGATCTCCGGTGCCCTCCTCCTCTCCACCGCCCTCGGCGCCTCCGTCGTATCTAGCGCCGCAATCCAGCCCCGAGCTTCTGGTGACCGTGTCCTCGTCGGTCTGACGGGCGAAAAGGTTCGGATATACCCTTCCATGGAAACCCTTCATGGTGATCCCCCACGTTACTGACACGTTTTGGATACTTCACAGAGCTCCAACGGTATTACCGAGGGCCTTGAGCCCGTCAAGCGCGACAGCCTTCAGGCCAGAGCATCAGGCGACCGCGTCCTTGTCGGTCATACAGGTGAAAAGGTACACAGCTTCTTCAACCCCTGAGATCCAACCATAATGAAACCCACAGTCAACTAACACGGCTCGCAGAGCTCCAACGGCATCACACAAGGCCTTGAGCCCGTCAAAAAGCGCGACCTCAAGGAGCGTCAGGCCACCGCCGCTGTCGTCTCTATTCTGGGCATTGTCGGCACCGCCGCCCTGACGGAGCTGACGACAAAGGCCGTTGACGCCGCCAGCGACCTGGTCAAGAACCTGTCCGATTGGAACGAGGCGTGCGAGGAGTTCACCAAGGCGACAGTCAAGGGCATGATGGACAAGAACCCGGACCCCACCAACCTGATCGCCGCCGCCTGCTACAACAAGGCTTACAAGCTCGAGACGCCCGCCAACGTCGACTCGACGGCCAGCCTGTCCTTCAAGCTGGGCAGTCTCCATACCAAGTCAGTATTGCCCTACGCTACCATCTGTCGCTTCTAGATATACCCCCAGAACAAATGGCTGACCCATTGGTGATAGCTTCGACTGCATGTACATCAAGGCCCCCAACAGCTTCTACACTGAGGGCGATAACGGTTACGTCAACGTAAGTGCAACCTATCAACTGGTGTCATCCCATACTACGCCGGTGTTTATTCCACCCATGGGCTCTTGGCTAACTCGTGCAAATAGCTTGCTTATGATTACCTCACTGATCGATGCACATACGACAAGTCCACCGGCGATTTGACTTGCAAATAGAAGGGATATCCTTCCTTTCTTTTTGACAAGTGAGCCAGTACAACGTGTCTCTTATGTGGCGTATAGCAATGGGTTTTTGGGTAACGGTTTTCATTTCCGGTGTTTAAGCGGGTTGATCTTGGATTTCGATGGATTGGGAGTGTTGTTGTCATTTGTGTCTTCCGGTTAGTGCTAGACGACTTTTCTTATGTAAGACAAAAAGGGCAACAGGCCCGTAGCTTATGTAGTTCAACCAAGCTACGTCTGCTTCCCACCCGCGCTGCCCCATCTCATTTGTGAATATGGTTGTTCTTCAAAAGATCCAAGTGTCCTGGGAGGACAGAGTAAAATCAATCGAAGTGTCTGAATCCCATATTTCTGCATTTAAAGTTAGTGACCGAAACTAACGGCAGACTTACGCACAGTGTATATTTAAAAATCAAATTCATGTTTTGCTTCAACACTACCTAGTCTCATCTTAATCGTACTCGCCCTTCCCTTATAGTCCTGCTTTATTCCTCGCTTCTTACATAAATATATAACGAACACTTAGGTGTCTACTCCCTTTATACCCGTTGTTTGCCAGGTAATCTCTTCCGTGCGTCCAGGCTGGGCTGTTACAACTCCTGGTGGTATACATTAGTCTGGTCACCCACCACATACTTTTATTTAAGCAGGAGGGGCTTCCACTATCTATTCTTTCTTCATTATCCCCATATCTGCATGTGCTAACATATATCAAATGTATCCCTGGCCCGGCGCCACAGCCAACCTGCTTCTACTTGTACCCCACTCAAGCATTCTTGCTCCGATGGACAGTAAGTAACGGAACTAACGGAGATCCCGAAAGTAAGGCACGCCCTGGCCTGATTTTAACGGCATCAGCGGTGGATTCTTCGACTACCCATCACAGAAGTGTGTGCGAGGCGTCAGCAGGGTCCTCAGAAACGTGCATGCAATTCCATTGGTTCCGGCTGATCCAGGTAGACTCTCTGTCCAGCTTCGTCAATCCAGCAGACTCGTCCTTCCTCGTCCCTGAACAGTTCATGTCCCTGAGCGTCAATTCCCATTGGAGCATCTCCCAATGGTGGTTCGTTCTCCTGATCTGACTCATCCTCATGTTCTTCTGTCTTGACACGGGGGGGGTGTGTACATCTTCCGGATCTTCTCTTCCTCTGTCATGTCAACCGGATCGTCTGCCTCACCTGTGTGATGTCCGACGAACGGTGAGATCACTTTCGCAAATCCCAGTCCTTTCTCATGCACCTTTCATGCAATGTACTGCCCTCAGACGGTTCCTCATTTCCGAACGCTTCTAACCCTTGACGTATTTATGTTCATTTCTTAGGAGGTTCCGTATCTGTTCGGATCACACTCTATGTTAAACATTTCGTGATCTTATTAAGATTTGTTCTGATTATCTCTGTTATAGCTAGAAATACCATAGACAGCCCAAACTTCTTCTTCAACCTTGGTGCCTCTATGGTAGCCACATAGGCTCTGACACTGTTCCGATGGGCTGTCTGCATGTACCTCTGGCACGCCGTTCTGAAACGGATTTGCCTCTCGATATACTATCTGTTCTTATAGCCTCTAAGGAAATTCCTAGGGTTCTTTCTTCTCTCCAATCACGGGAGACAGAGACTTCTGGGCTTGGCTGGGAGATACACTGGGACAATCTCAGCGCGGACGGAAGACCCGAAACCACCTGGTGAGTCTATTTGTCAAGTTCTAGTACTTCTGGGCAAAGCTCGGCCCGCCCGATAAGGATCTAGTTCTGCCTATAGAGCGGCTCCGGTAGTAGTTGAAGCACGCCATGAAGCGAGACAAGCTCCGGGCAAAAGACTAAAACAACGGGATAAGGACAAGCGACCGCTGGAATAAACAGTATACTGCCCACAGGTACGGAGTAATAACAGCCTATCCACGTTGGTTATTCTATTTACTCCCTATTACGACAGTGTAATAAGCGAAATATACTCATACCTATTAATACTTATTCCAATATAAGTATTAACTATTACCTGCTGTAATAATCGTTTAACTGGAATAATAGCGTCTTGATCTATTGCACTTGGCCGGTTTATACTCGCAGGGGCTTGAGAAGTATTCGGGATCACTCCATCGGAAGCGAAATCCTCTAGCCAGGATGAGTCTTGAAGCCCATATGACCACGAGGCGGCTCTTGACGCCGCTCCGACTGGAACATTACCGGCTGGAGTAACAGCAGAGTGGGTCCATCTCAAAGCTTCGTGCTCACTCGGCTTCAGCAATTATGCCACTTTGGACTCAGCCGCAGCTGTCGCCGCAATTTCCAGAGTAGGAACCTGGGCAGCGCAGGCGTGCGCTTTGAAACCCCTCGTACACCAACTCCAAATGACAATTTGGGCAACCCAACACCTCCCAACCGCAAGAGACGACGGCGCGAGAATCGCAGAAGCGGAACCACTAGTTGGCGAGACCAATGGGGCAAAAGCGCCAACGAGAGGCACGCGAGTGGCAGGGTTACTTCGGCTTGTCTTCATGCTCCTGTGTCACGTCGTCCTACAATGAGTTTGTTTTCCGATTTAATACATACTCGTTACCCCTCCGTCAAAACTAACACGTTTATCTATCGGATACAATGATTTCTTAATAAGCGAGGTTCGAGTGTAAACGGAACACTAACTGATTTCATATCTAAGTCTTTCAAATGAATTTATGAACCAACAGATGGGGTTCTTCGAAGGATCTCTTAAACGGTCGCGCAGTAGCGTCATGCATGTTTTCCTCAAACCTTCTCTCCGACTTATTACTTGCTCAACTTGCTCACTACTACGCCTAAGGTTTCGGCGATATGCGAACCTCTCCATGGCTTAAACACTGTACCAGAGGACGATGGAAGCGTACTCTTGTTTTTCGCTCTTCACCTACAGTTTCCACAACTTCTATTACCAGTTTAGTTTTACCACGGTTCTGAATCGTACATCATGGCACCCTTCCACCCAAAAGATGTGATCAAAGATGATCCCGAACTACGATGGCTCAACTCCACATGCCTGCCAAGCTGGAAAACACGATCAAAGGAACGCCACGTCGCGCGGCCAGAAAGGCCCGAGTACGCAATCGCCCTAGGCTTGCCTCCGAACACCAAATGGACGAGCGTCTTGATGCAACTACAGGAGGGGATGCGGCGGAACGAGGCCGGCAGAATGACGCTGGAAGCCGCCAAAGCGACAGAATCTGCCAAAGCGTCCCACAAGAGATTCTCCCGCACTGTCAATTGGCCACGCGACAACAGCTGGATCGCCGAGTATCCAAACTTCTTCCCTGTGATCGCAACCATCCTGTACGCCCAAGAGACCGACCGACCCGCAGCAACAAAGAACCCAATGTCCCAAGATACCGGGCACGGTGATTCGATCCACAGTAGCCTGAAGCTGGGAATCAAATTGAAACCACACTTCAAGCGCCTCTTTTTCGAGATGCTTCATGTCGACTACGGCAGCTCGAGCATGGGAGCTCAAAATATCCAACAGCGAGACCCACGCGCGTTTGTAGACTTACTTCGATTCGCCGGCTCGGTCATCAGCTATGCCAACAACTTCGTCAATGCGTGGAACGACATAGACACAGCAGAAGACGCCACCCCAGAAGCTGTAACCTACATCAGCACTGCTTGCACCGATTTCGACCCATCCGACTTTGCCATGATGCTCTACTACTTCTATCACCATTATCGTGTGCTGAATGGCGATAGAGTCGAATACACCGGCGTCATGCAGACTCTCATCAACGACCTTCCACGAACCGGTAACAACGAGCGACTGCACCGCAAGCTGTCCGTCGACTACAACGTGCTCGCTTCTCAAGTCGGCGACAGGCTGTCCGACGAATGGGCGGTAACATACACAATCAGGGCCTATAAAGAATGGCACCGTCTATCTCTGAACATCCCGAAGGAGGCCACTCGGGTGGAGCCATATGGCCGGTCCACGAAGGATTTCCGGGATAGCTGCAACAGGTGGGTAGTGGTCATCATCCTCAAAGTCGTCTTGCATTTAATAGGACATTGGCTACTACCCTCTCTTACGCAGAGGAAGTGGTTATGGTACACCACGTTTTTCATCTGTTCGGGGGCTATCCAGACATCTGTCGATTCAATCTGGAATGCTTAGACATAGAGAAGCAGACACAAAGAGTATACCTAGATAGACGTAAGAAGAGTTCCCCAAAGCATTCTGCCCTATAGTCCAGGATACATGAAAACTCCGGTGCCCTGTCGACTCCCATCCCATTGCATTTGGTCTCATTCATGAGCGCTTTGATCGGGCTCCACAATTTCCAAATTGGCATTGCCCCGGAAATATGCCGTTGCACCCGCCCGTATCATGTCGTTTTCTATGAAGAGCTTCCTATGATCACCACGACCAGTGAAGATGGTAACGACCCCAAACCCATCTCTACGTGTCCAGAGGGGAAAGGTACCAAGTGAGCCCGCCTGGTTTACCTTCTTCGGAACCAGGATCTTGTATAATGGCAGGCGACTTGAAGGTCTATATCCAGCCCAAATTGTCAGCTACTGTTGTTCGCAAATAGTAGCAGACTGTGCGACGAAAGAATATATGAGGCATGGGCTGATACGTACCGCGGTTTCGAAGCTCAAACCGATTCCCGTACCAGAAACCTCTACCCCCACGCTGGAGAGCTTTCGATGGGCACAGTAACGTGAGACCACAACAGTGATGTCCTCATCATAGTCATTGACCACCTGCACCTCTGGCTTTACGCCTGTCAGCCCCCGGAATGCCGCACCCAGCAGTCCCTTGGGAGCCGTGGATTCCCACTCGAGGTCTGTATCGCGACTTCCCCATTCTTCCATATCATCCAGGGAGGGTAATTGTACAGCAGTGAGGTCTTCATCGTCATATTCGTCGTCACTCTCGTCAGCGCTCTGGACCATGCCATTAGTCTGTAGATGAGGAGGGGCACGCAGAAGGTACTTTATATGCACAACATCGTAAAAGCCAATGCGAGCCGCACTCAAGCTTGATCACGGCTCGTTACAAACGCACTCCAAATATTCATTGGGAGCTGAACATGCCGGCAGATACATTTCGAGGTCGGGTTACCCCGAAAACCATGCCCCGCATCAGGGTGGCCATGGACTGAGTCATACAATCCTCACCGGGTGTCCTCGCCCTTGGGCTGCAACCCTGCAAGGCCAGACCGACAATGAGATCGACGACCTGACTGTCGTGGAACAGGACATCGCAAATGGACTCGGAACGTACAGTAAGTTACTTTTGGGCTGTGTGCTTATGGTTGCTTCAGAATGAGCCCAGGCCAATCGGCCTTCTCCGGTTGCCATCGGCCAGGAGGACATTTGGTGAGAGGCCAAGTGAGGCGGGATTATGCGGCGTCAGCCAGGCCACAATACGCACTGATGTTCGACGCTATCACGGTTGTCTCTAACCAGGTAAAGTCTGTTTCGAGGTGCATTGTATTTTCATCGTATTAGTGAAATATGTCTATCGCTAATTGAAATGTGTCTGTAGCTGAATGAAAATGTTCCCTATCGGACGAATTCTGTTCTCGCTGCAAGGTGTTCAGCCCTCGCATCACTTGATGTTGCTCTGTCGTGCCGCAGTGGGAGGCAAGTAGACAGATCCAGGAGCAGTCGTCGTATTCGGCATCTGAGGACCATGGGGAGTCGATACCCCGGAGTAGAGCTGGCTCTCCCACGATACCTTGGACGTTGATGCGCCACTGCCACTCCCTTCCAAAACATGCTCGCTTACTAGCGCCTTGTTCAGGGTGACGTGCTTGATGAACACGAGACTGATGATGAGCGACACCGCAGCGACCCCGAGGTACACTTGGAAGACGCCGCCGAACCCAAAGATGTATGCATCGGTGACGCGCCTGCGGAACTCATCCTGTGGGCTCAGCTGGGCCAACTTCAACAGGAAGGCCTCCGCGTCGTGCGCAATCGCGGTCGGCAAGCCTTCCCCCTCGAGCTTAAGCAGCATGACGTTCTGAAACGTCGTGCCGCCGACACCGACGCCGATAGCCGCGCCGATCTGGCGGATAAAAAGGTACATGGCGGCCGCATGGCCCTCGTCGCCCTCCTTGCACATGGCTTGGGTAGCGAAGTTCTGGGCGTTCAGGACGGCGCCGTGGCCGAGACCCATCAGGATGAAGGTGACAGCCCAGACGGCCGTGCTCACATCGATGAACTGCCATACCGCGCTCACGACGGAGGAGGCCACGACGAAGACCCAGCCGAACCAGATGGCGATGCGGTAGTTGTCAAAGCGGGTGACCAGGCGCCCGGTGATGACGGACCCCGGTACCAACACGAGAACCGCCGGGAGCATGTTTACTCCGGCCATTACCGGGGTGGTCATCTTCACGGAGAGAAAGTAAAAGGGAAAGTAGTAGAATCCCGACCACATCTAGCATCGGGTTAGCATCGACGATGTTACACAACGAGATGTCTAAGCAGGAAGGGGGGTGACTTACCAAGAACCCTTGTGCGGCGCCGCAAATGTAGGTGGCAGTGGATGAGGCGTCATGGAAAAGAGATGGCTTGAGGATCGGCTCCGAGGCAAAGTAAATCTCCCAAAGCATAGTCACGACAAGGCCAATGAGACCGATGACCAGAGGCGCAATGGTAGCAGCACTGTCCCACGGATTTTGTGTCCCGCCCCAGCAGATGGCGATGAGAAACGCTAGACTTCATTAATGTAATACTCTCATGAAATATTGGCTTCAATCCCTTACAGGTAGCTGATCCCATGAACAAGACCGTACCCACCCAGTCTACTCTCCGAAGCTTCTTAGCCAGGCTCTCTGTTCTCGGCTTCAACTTCAGGAGCAAGGGCACAGCCACGAGTCCGTATGCGCAAATCGGAAACCTAAAAGAGCCAAGCGTTAGTCTTGATCACAGCCTTCGTGCATCAGAAGCTTACATCAGATAGAAGACCCAGCGCCAAGTAGTGTTCTGAGCAATACCCCCACCAATGATGGGTCCGATGCACGTGCCCAGAGCCCAGGCCGCGAGGACGGCGCCGTACCACTGAGGCCGGTGTCGCAGGGGCACGATGTCGGTCAAGATGACACCGCTGAGGACATGGATCCCGCCGCCGCCGACGCCCTGGATGGATCGGCCGGCCAGCATGACGGGGATGTTGGTAGCAGTGCTGCACAAGGCAGTGCCTACGGTAAACATGACGAGAGAGAACTCCAGGCAGAGGGGGCGCCCAAAGATCTCGCTGAAGGAGGCGATGACGGGCATGGTGACCGCATTGACGAGGAGGTACGAGGTGCCGATCCAGAACCCTTCGGTCGTGTCGCCCTTGAGGTCGATCACGATGTCCTGTAGAAGTGTATGTTAGAGTTGTCACGGCACACTCGTAACAGAGCCACGAAACCACTTACACTTAGCGAAGTCACAATAATGCTAGCATCGAGTGCTACGAGGAGACTGAGGATAGCCAAAGTGATGATGATAAGCAGCTGCTGTGTGTTCGGTTTCCAGTCCAGGGCCCTGTCGACTTTCTCAGCCGTCGTATAGGCGGCTTCGGTGTCTAAGCCAGGGCTCTGGGCCATAGATCCGGAATGAGGTGAATCCATTGCAAGTACTTGGTTAATCTGTACGCGACTACCGAGGGGCAACAATGTTTGGTGTAAGTGAAATCTAGTAAGGAGTCGCTGCAAATTCCCGGTAGTCCAACGCCACTATCACCCGGGCACGACCAGGTCTTTAACCGCACGACCGCGGGTTTTGGGCATCAAGTCAACTGCATCGGCACTTACTTAGTTGTAAGTCAAGATGATGTCAGGATTTCCAATGTGTGTTTGAGTGTGCATGCGGCGTCTAATCCACCTTATCAGAACTATTCTTGGGACGCGGTTGTGTGGGGGCTATCGTGGTCGAACGCATCCCTGTCAGATTGTGCAGGCGCCGCTGGGTTTGCTTTTTGGCCCTCCTCATTCGACCGTTGGGATGCCGAGGAATGTGATATTTAATAGTCCGACTCGCTGCATCCAACAGCCCTACCAATCTATAACGACGTTTGCTCAAACTGGTGCTGGAAACATGTGATATTGGGCGGTGTTGGACCCCAGTACAACCTCATAGTGCAACTTTGTTGTATATAACAAACTGGCAGTTGGTGAATGGGGGCTGGGCAAAATACTACACACCCTCATCGAGCATATGCAGAAGAGTGGGGCGATTCCCTTCCAACGAACCAATCAAACATTGTGGACCATCCCCCATTCGGGACTGTGCCCCCTCCATTCGTCGGGATCTTGCAGGAAAAGCTGAAAGTTTGTTCGCAAATGCTGAGTACATGTAGTCGTGGGTGGTATTAAGCCCCCGTATGCGTGTGCCGGCTTTGTCGGCTTATCCAATATTTGCATTACAACATTATCACCCCACTTCCAACGCTGTAAGCCAAAAGATTTTGCAGTCGGACCTATTGAAAGTCCAGAAATAGCTTTTCTTCATGTTAACGTGGCTATGGTCTCACCTCAAGGCGCAAGGAGGTCAGCCCCAAAAGCAATTTGCCAATCCATCGACTCCAGATTGCGGATTACTGAATCGAGACCAACCAAACATGTTGCAGTCGTTGAAACTTCGGGAAAAGATGTACTTAGAAGGAAAGCAGGAGGGATAACAAGCTTCGTGTTACATGTATCGTCGTACGATGTCCGGAGTTTGCAACATACACGCCTTGCCTGTTTTTGAGTCCTTCGTCACCCTTCCCGCTTATGTTGCAGCGACGTAGGGTCTAACGGTCTTCCGTGTGACTTTAATCTGAGACATGTGACACATGGTTGTCCGCTGTCTCTACCACCTGTGCCGCAACCATAACTCGGGCGGTTATGTGCTTCGCTGCCGTGTATGCATCAAAGTCAGTGTTGGCAGAATCGGTTATATTCGATATTGTATAAACTATGGTCGACCAGGATGCCTGATCCATTATTCGGTTCGCGAAATGCCATACCAACTAGAAGGGTCGAGTAAACATAGAAGCATGCTTGGCCCGAAGTCCGTCCCTGTCACCAATGATTTGGCGCACAAGCACATCTCTCTCCTGACGGCGTTCGCCCGGAACTACCCGAATGGATCCCTGCTGTCGAGCTGCCTTGGTCACCATCGCTACCTGTGGCTGTTGTTCCCCGGCATATGTTAAGAAGGCCGTATGCAGTCAACATCCGATTCCCGTTCTCAGGGGACCTGGCTCGAGCATGTAATTACTGCGAATGACGGATTTCAATTGTATACTGATTTATATATTTGACGAAGCACTTGTTGTCTACATTCTAATCGCCGACCAACGAGAGGTGGCGCTAGGTTGAGTGGGGTATAGTATACTGCGGCGCGGAAGCATATCTCGATAAACTGAATCAGGTTAATTCCAGGTGTAGCATGGATACACATCAACCGAGAACTAGCCTGGCTAGTAGGCAGCTACTGAAGGATCTGGTTTGGCCCGTTTTTTGACGCACCAGATTCGGATGAATATATGCAAGCTACTGACTGGTTTAGGCACCCCGGGCCATGCCTAGCTCTCACAAGCTTTGATCCAAGAGTGTAGATGAACTTACGCATGGCACCGTTTTGACAGTACAAAACCTAGAATGGACTACAACATGGTTGTCAGAGACGCACATGTTAGTCTGTAAAGGATATGATCTCTGTTACTGGCATCCAACTTACGGTTTTATACCCTGGTATAATAAAGAGAAATGAGGGAACGGAACAAGTTATCGAAAACCTCTCAGGGAGTTCGCGTTTTACACAGTTAAGGACTACACATGGTAACTGCATACACATGTTGGAGACGGGGTCTTATTTTGGTTTTAGTCCATTATATTCTTACCAACTCTGTCCTTTCCTGCAGGGTGACTCGGTAAGTGCAATACTCGTGGAAACGAGAGGCCTCTAGACTCTCTCCGTAAACATGATAAGAGAGAGCACATTCCCACTTCGTGAACGTCGAATGTTGAAGAAAGCCATGAACTCATCGGTAGGGTACCCGTCTGCATCTTGCGGTATTCCGAGTGCTTTCAACTCCCTTTTCAGCTTTGCTTGAGGCTTTACCTCAGCCTTTGCTTTAGGGGCCATGCTGTAGAGTACTGCAGTTTGCAAAGGCTGTCTGAATTACCAGATCTTGCTCTAAGCGTTTTCGCTCGACAGTCCGTTCCCGAGTGAGGCTTATAAAGTCTGCTCATGGGGTAGAAACGGCAAAAGTCAAGCCGGTAATTAGCATGTGACCGAAAGCGTTCTATTTATATATACAGCGAGATCCGGGATGCAATTGTATCGTTATCTTTGTTTCAAAATAAATGTTATGTGTACGAAGCGAACAATGTATATATCCCCTGAAAGAATACAGCAACAATGGTGGTGGAAGGGGAGGCGCAGGTCTAGACTCCACGAAGACCTCTTGGTGACCGAGGGTGTGCTAAATTGACTACCTCTGTCGTTCCACGACGTTTCTATGTAAAATCAGGGGCTCGTATAACCTGCTAATTCCGGATACTAAGATTCTGGGATAGGTAGAATTGAGGAACAAAATTGTCCCACCTGACTTGAGCTTATTCCTTTAACGAACTGAAGACTACTATTGTGGGAACCTTCGCCAATCTACTCTTGTATCCGATAAACATTGGCTGTAATATCTGGTACCGATTCGGATTCCATGGATGGGTGCTACGCACCCTGACCGGATCCCCCAGCAGTGGCGACAACTGATGTGTATGGACTCAAGCTCTACTGGCCGCTAACCAGGTACCTATGGTAATCCATATCGATGGATCCGACCTCTGTGTAAGACGACAATTCGATGTTGGTGACTCTGGTCACAGTAACGCTCCTCTGACGATTGTCCCTCTGCGATGGGTCTGGATCCCGAAAAAGTGAGCGCAGTGTTTTCCGGTTGACCCTCGACTCTTTCGGCAATCGGCCCGTCCCGGAACCTTTCCCTGTCTCCGGATCGTATTCACTTCCTGGTGGTCGTCTGCCGAGTCCCAGGATATATCTTTTCGAAGATGACGCCCATTTTCCGATGGCTTTGGAAAAGTCCTTCAGCAGCGGAAAGCAGACTGGTATGCATGCGCAGACAATGCCGAGGTTGATTTCAGCCACACTATGTATGACTTGTCAGACCCAAGTGCCAAGAGGGGCGATACTGCGGGCACTCACGCTGAGCCCGAGGACGGCGCCCCAAGCCACCACCCGTCGGGCGTTGGTCCCCGAAAGGCGGACAGATAAACTCGAACTCTGTAAACTAGTGCAATGGTCGAAAACGCGCAGGCCCTATGGGTTTAAGGCATTAATAAGTAATCAGTGTTGCATGGAAACCTCCGTACTTACAGTAACCCTGTTGCGAAAATAGCAAATACACCAATTTTCTTGCTTGAAGACAGCTGAAGTGCCGATATCGAACTCAGCGAGATTGCAATCAAATAGAAATCCAGGAAGGTGCTCACGGCACCCCATGCTACGCTTATCTCCGGATCCGCAGTACCTTCCCGGTTATAGAAGCGTAGACCACTCCACCCTCCCTCGCCGGGAAGCGGTACGCTATACACTATCCAGACCACTGTTAACACTATAAATGATATCGTGGTGAAAACAACCCCGATCCGTATCATGAGTTTCGATCGTGGAAGGGGAGAGAAAAGACGCCGGAATAGTACGAAGAGGGAGCATTTTATCGAGGTGGCGGCAGCGATATTCATGACGGTCGTAGCACAGACGACCTGTCTATGGTCAGAGAAGGGTTTCCCTGGCTGTATTAGGAGGTGGACATTACCTTCATAACCTTGGGTGTCGTTGCATCCATGGGGATATCCCAGGGGTGACGTCCCAACATACCATCCTGGTTTGAGAAGAGTATTAGCGACGTTGGGAGTCTTCGGAAAATGAACACTTATAAGTGTATGTTTCCAGGATCAGGCCACAGAACCCAACACTTGAAATCTGTCATAGTACATCAGATCCTTCCACAAAGCCGGACACCCGTTGAGTGGACAGCAAACTATAAGTATGCAATGTATGAAGCCACACGTCCACGCTAGGGGCATAAATATCGTTATGGTCGGGTTGGCGTAGGCACCTACACCAGCAAGCATGCAAAAGTCTGATACACGTTAGAATGCAATGTCTAACTATTGGAAAGAGTCGTACAATCCTCCGAAGCCAGGCCAGCCCTTTGTCGGATCCGGACATAAACACGCAAAAGGATCAGGGCAACGGCGACGGGAAGCGTGGTATACACCGCCAACGGGGGGATCCAGGCTTGAGACGGGGCCCCTTCGAATTGGCTCTTGTGTCCTGATGGTGGGGACACTTCGGGGACCAACGATGGATCCACACCCGAGATCTGGGAAGGGTCGAAAATGCCCATTTTCCGCTCTGGGCAGACTTTGTCCCACAGAACAAAGGGAACAAAGTATACTAGAAGAGGTGGTAATGGAGCGGGAAGTCGGATGTCGGAGTGAGGTGCAAAATGGAAAGAAACTATTGGAAAGGTGTTTGAACCATGACCTCGTTGTTTGTCAGATTATCAATAGAAATCGATAGCCCAAAAGTGGGGAGAAGGGGAGGGTGCGGTATGATCACACCAGGGCTTACGTTACCTTGGGATGTTGGCTTCACGATTACTCGTTCACGTAATTTTCACCTCTGTCAGATACCGAATACGCCTGTCGATACGATAGGATCAAAGTGTACTTTGTACGTGTGCCCAATCGGAGCTGGCCGGAGAAGCAGGCTGAGCATAACATGCATATTATCAAATGACACCGCTGCTGACGTGATCAAAGCCAGTAGCTCCTGAGTACTTGCGGGCCAATACCTGGTCACATATCAGAGACATCAATCATAGTCATTCTTTGCATAGCAGCATTAGATATGCAGTAGAGGGGGCTGGACAGTTTTTGCAAAACTGAGAACTGTCAAGGGGAAGATTTTGAAAGAAACTTGCATCGAACCATGGCATAGATTAGCGACAGGGATTGTTCTTGGGACACTGCCACTACTTACCCGCCAATAACATCCAGCTATCCTAACGGCCCCCATCTGTGGGCTGAAATGAACTCGCACAGGATTTTGACTGCGCCAAATGCATGCGTAGTGCTGACATTACATTTTGATCGCCAAGGATAACAGTACTGCCAAGACGTGGCAAGACAAAGAGCCACGGTATGGCGTAATAATAAGTTTCAAAAGAGGGGGTCCAATCTCATCATAACATCTAACCAGATCATCTGATTAGATATAGCGGGGGCCTGGCAAAGCCAAGCCGTCAGTACTCCGTAAGCGTGGTTATATCTGCTAACTTTTGGGATTATTTTATCTGTCAGTAATCTTGTCGTTCCATCAATGTGACTCCTCGGACTGATAATATCTTTTCAATCGGTGCGATCTCCACTCTACAAGTGCGGCATCCCTTCCACACGATCCCTTGCTTCAGTCGGACCCCGGACTGCTAGCGTTGCAATCCCCGAGTAAGTAAGAGCCAATCGGAGGAAATAATGGTGTGGATAAAAGTAAAGGTGGGATGATGCTACATAGGCAGTGTTGGTCCTTTAAAGAGCGAGCTCAGGTGTGCAATCGGAAGCCGTCGTTGCCCCGGACTACCCTCTACAAATCTTTCCCGTCCGTCGTGACATGCTTCTCTCTTCTTTTCGTCCGGAAATTGTCGATGAAACCTGCAACGACCACGCTGAGTCGAGTTGAAAGTTCCGAAAATGGACGGTGCTCAGCTTCCTGCCATACCGCAACTTACCTTGTCCCCTGGCACTGAACGACAGGATGTCGACGCGGTGGCGATCAGCAAAGTCTGGATGAGCAGGCTCGATAGTCTCTTGGCCACTCGGAACTTCGACGGTCTCAATGAACTGTTTATTGATGATGGTTGGTGGAGAGACATCCTTGGCCTTGATTGGGATTTCACGTCGAAGCACGGTCTCGGCGCTATCGCCGAGTATCTCGCCGGAGCCCCCAATCCGCTGTCAGGCCTCCAATGCGATGAAGCCGGGGGCCTGAAGCCGCTGCTGATAGAGCTGGGCGGTATGACGTGGATCCAGGGCGGATTTTCGTTCCAAAACCCCTTTGGCGAAGGCCGAGGTTTCGTGCGCCTTGCCAATGTCGGCCCGGCTGTTTGGAAAGCATGGGTCGTCTTCACCCAGCTGGAACAACTGGAATTCCAGAAGACCTTGGAAGGGCAGAGAATCCGGCATCCGTCTGCGTCTGCCAACCTCCCTCGGGCGGGACATGAAGAGGACGTGCCCGTAGTGATTGTTGGCGCTGGTAATGCAATACTAAACCATCTTCAGCCGATCCTGTGCTAACGTGTCGTGTCGTTCAGGACATGCAGGGCTCATGCTCGGGGCTCGATTGGCCTCTATGGGCATCAAGCCTCTGTTGCTGGAGAAGAGCCCTCGCATTGGCGATTCGTGGAGGAAGCGATATCGAAAAGTGACCCTTCACACGCCAACCTACACCGACCATTATCCATTTATGAAGATCCCTGAGACCTGGCCGAGATAGCTGAGGTCAGATGAGATCTCTCGGTTCATGGAATCCTACAGCAGCCTCATGGGTCTTGTCATACGGACAGGGTGCACCGTGACTGACGTCGACTTTGACGAGACGACAAGACGCTATCGCGTACGCTCGCGTACCGACCAGGGCATCGAGCTCACTCACTATCCTCACCATGTCGTTATGGCTACCGGTATTTTCAGCGAAGAACCCAAAGTTCCCGACCTTGCAGAGCGAGAGCTTTTCCACGGTCCTATCTATCACTCGAGCCAGCACGTCTCGGCCGACCAGATCTCCGATCTCCGTGACAAGAAGGTCGTCGTGGTGGGATCTAGTACCAGTGGCCACGATGTTGCGCAGGACTTTGTCGAGTGCGGGGCGAAAGGTGTGTCGATGATTCAACGCAATCCCATCTTTTCTGTCTCAGCGGCCGCCTTTGAGGAGCAAGTGATAGGCTTGTGGAACATGCCTGGTGTTTCTACCGAAGAGGCGGACCTAGTAGGAAACTCGATACCACTGGCCGTCATACGCACAATGAGTATTGGCATGACACAGAGTATGTATGCCAAAGACAAGGAAATGGTCGACGGATTGAGAAAGGCTGGCTTAGCGGTCCGGACTGGCGAAGAAGGCTTTGGTCTCGCCGACCACCAACTCATCAAAGGCGGCCACTTTTACATTGACCAGGGGGCGAGCCAAATGATCGTGGATGGGTGTATCAAGATACACAGATGTGAGGAAGGGGTCCGCGGGCTCCGAGAGAAATCGGTAATCCTGGAGGACGGCACCGAGGTCGATGCCGACGTAGTCGTCCTCGCAACCGGTTTCCAGCCGTGCCTTCGCTCGGTCGAGAAAGTGATGGGTGCTGAAGTGGCCAAGAAATTGGACAATTTTGGTGGCTTGGACCATGAGACTGAGAGGATAGGGGTAAGTTCGCGACACACAAACACCCTTCATCATCATCAACACTGACAATACGGACCAGTGGTGGCGACCTACGGGCATCCCCGGGTTCTGGTACATGACTGGGAGTTTCCTATGGTGTCGCCAGTTCTCGCTGACGCTAGCGCTGCAAATCGCGGCCATCGAAAAAGGACTCAAGCAAAGTCATTACGCTCGCAGTGCCTAGTTTCAGCTGGGTGAAGAGGAGAGTGAAATTGATGTGAGAGCTGCCTGCTATTACGGCCTATGTGGAGGCGAGATATATAGATTTTGATAACAGTACCATCTAGTTAGCAAGTGATGTTAATGCAGTATTAGCCTGAGGAAACCGTGCCCACGTTGTTCTCGCCTGTTTTGTAAGTGAAACTGCATGCCAACTGTTCTCCTATCATATGCAAGCACAAATCAAGCGGTAGTAGCGTTCTCCAAGATGCCCTCCCGCAAGTACCAGCAGAGCGCGAGAGCAGCACCTGGCCCAACGCACAAACTGGCAACTGTGCCAAGAATCATGTACAGGAGCCCCTCACACCCCACCAGACCGGAAATATAGCGGTCAGAGAAGGAATGCGCCAACGGCATGAAAACACCAACGAACGTCCCTATCTCATCTGCCTGGAGGGCTTTACGCATGTGCAGGATCAGCCCGGTCTGCGGGCCGGCTTGAGGAACAAACAAGGTCGATAGCGAATGGGGGTAGAAAATGAACGTGTAAACCCAGACCCCGGCTGATACTAGAGTCATCATGCTCAACATAAGGCCCGGTGTTGCCTTGTGCGAACCTGAACCAGAACCCGTTGACTCCCCCAGGCCGAAAGCGGTGCTGGCGACCGCGTTACCGATGCCGACGAAGAGAGGCGACATCTGCCAGGCCCAAGTCCAGTTGTGGCGTGCCGCGAGGTCGGGGGACATAAACATGGCGAAGACGACTGATTTGTGGAAGAGGAAGATCATCGGAACAGCTGCCGTGTTGTACTGGGAGCGAGACTGCTGTCGTGGGCTCCTGTCAAGCTCCGACACGGATGGACCGAAGGCAATGCATAGAAAATAGTACAATGGCACTACAGTACCTACGCCCACAATGCCGCCCAGGAAGGTGAACAGGGTTGGACTAGAGGCAGGTCAATACAAACTCCGTGCCGTATAGACCAATAACAGACATAGAACAGGACCTACAGATACGCGGGCGACCTTGCGTTCAATGGACGACTGGACTCCAGGTACCAGATGCTGTATAGGGGACCTATGTCGGTCAGGAACTGAAAGAACTGCCATGAACCGATACTGTCAAAACCCAAGGTTGAAGGGGCGAAGAAAGAGATGGCCCCGCGGAGTCCCTGGCCGAGGACCTCGATACCGTAAAAGCTGTCGAGCAATCGGAGTTTACCGCCGTCCCATTCGATGAAGCCTGACTCGGCGGCGGGTGACGAGACTATGACAATCGTGCTGGGGTCCATGCTATAGCAAAATAATGTCAGGAGGCTGGTGCCAACCTGACACGTGTCGTCGTAGTTTGCGCCGCTTACGTGGTGAAACACCATGTTGCAATAAGCAAGAGAGGCACTGCGCTTGCAGCGCTTGCAGTACCTGATTGGTCCGAGACGACGCCATGGCCACTGTGGGAAAGCTGCATATTGAGTTGTATGCAATTGTGATGCTACATTGTGAACATAGGAGAGCAACAGGAACAAAATCGTAGGATGAAGTGAAACTGGTATGGAACTGGACGTAGATACCATAGGATAAGAAACAGCAGGAATTATTAACCTGTTTGGTGTAGTTTGTTCGGAATAGAAATGGTGTAAGCACGGCAAGATCTGGCTCCGTCTCAATGGACGGAAGTATTGCCGCGCGACCATTTCAAAAGCGACACGTTATGAAACGCGGGTGAACACCGGGACGAGGCGGCGGCACCTTCCTGCTTCAGCTGACCTCAAACGGCAGCCAAGGCAAGGACTTGGCGTGCATAATAAATAACCAAGGCCGTGAGTGGGCAGTTCCGAGCGGGGAAGAACGCCGGCAATGGGCATGGGGTTGCTTTGCGTCTGACAGCGTGATGCATTATTGCGAGAGGGTGCAGGCATCTTCGACATTGTGCATAAAATGTCGGTCCACTGAGGCATAGGGGGTTGCAGTTGGACCCTCGGACGATGCCTATATACCGATGTGGGCGATAAGAGCATGCCGAAACTGGCTGGACCTCCCGGCCGGACGCGACGTGGGCTGCGACTTTGTCGGCACGGTTGTCGCCAACAACGATTCCCGGTGGCCCCAGGGACCTAGGCGTTGGGGGTTGGGTCCCTGGCAAGAGAACCGATCCCGTGAGGGACGCCTTTGCTAAGCACTTGGTCACCGAAAGTGACATGGTATTCCCCATCCCCGCAGTCATCAATGACTAGCAGGCTGCTACCGTCCTGGTACTATACCTCAAGGTGCCGGAACCGAAAGACCCCCTACGAAGGCGGCGACCCTTTTTTGATCAATGGGAATCCATGTCTGTCGGAATGTACGCTATCCAGTTCGCCAATAACCGTTTCCGATACCCTCCTGTCCGTTCGCGCGCATCGTGCTGAGTTCATCCATTACCTACACAAACGCGGCCCTTCTAGTTACGGATGGCCTGGTTGATGCATGGCAGCCAGTGGGCAATGTCCTCGGTACACAAGGCAGCAAAGAGATACACGGACAGATGGATCGCCTAGCACGTCGGCAATCTATCGGACAACAAGGACGGGCCCAGCAGGCTTTCTCTTCCCTGCAGCGTTTGCCATGCTGCACTTTCTCGTCGCAATTGTACTTTTCTTTGCAGGTTTCGACCCCAGCACAACTTTCAAACAATCATGGAAGGATATACTCGGAGGACTCCACTCTCTCACTAACTCACAGTCCTATGCGATATTAATTGCGCAGAGACTCAGAGCTTTAGCAAAAGGTGGAGCTGAAAAGCATGCTTTGAAATGGAGAGTTGACAGATCTGGAAGCATATCTGAAAACCACAAATAGGGCCTGGAACCACACTTTCCAGTTTTAAGCCCGGCTAGAGTATCTCCAGCAATAATGAGTCCATTAATTCCAAATATTCCTAAGTGCTATACGAAATATCAATCGTTATAAACTCTGCCTTCGGCCTGATAGCATAGTGAGCTTCTCACAATTGACCTGCAGTTACGAGGGTGCGAGAGAGAGAAGCCAGGAGCGCAAAAACCAAGATACTTGTCCAATCGGCGACCGGACCGGTGCAAAGGCTCTTAATCATTTCTCCTTCATTGTGCACCGAGGTGACTGCGCTAGTAGGGCGGGGGAGGCTCTGGACAGCCCATACATGCACCGAATCAAGGTATCGTGACCGAAAATGTTGGCGATGATGACACTATCAACACCGTAAGTAATACCGCCTATGCCGAGCACCGTGAGAATCCCCACGACGAAGAAGCGGTTCTTTGGAAAACTGTGATAGTCAGCGGATGTGTGTGGGGGAGTTGGGTCGGGGTCCATCCGACGTTCCACTTGAGGCGGGGGGCGCATCGGACGGCTGGCCAGAGCGTTGACTGTCCATAGCCAGTTTATGACCTAATAGCCCGGTGAGCCGCATCTATATCGTTGCATAACACTAGGCGAAAATAGGGAACATCCATTAAGACCTATGGCGGGCGAATGCAGACCGATGAAATGCTGCAAAGCCTCGGCAAACAACCGACCGGTGAGATGGTGATCCCCATAATCGAGGAGCGCTAATCCGGGGTTCTCCACACGTTGTGCATGGATCCCGCAAAAGGCCTTGGAGGCTGCAGTGGGACAGTGGTCATGATCGTCCAAGGTCGGTGCTGAACTCCACGGCCGTCGAATGATGGCGCTCCCCAGTTCGGTGGCAGCTTAGCCGAGAGAAATGTGGAGACCCAACAATATCATGCCATGCTCGCCCCCACGCAATAACACAATCCCCAAATAGCTGGACGTCGGCCTCGAACAAAATGTCGGAAATTCAAGCAGAAGATGATTCACTGCCACGTGCATCCAAGATGTCGAGCCCCCTTTTGTCTCAAGTGACGTTCGAGCACCACCACGACGGCTTTGGCCTGGGCTACGTCAGCCCCCGGCTGTCGTGGCAGTTCATCGCCTCCGAGCACACCCTGCCCAACTGGACTCAGACGTCCTACGAAGTCGAGGCCGCCTGGCACTCTCCAAGCCAACAGACCGAGGTCTTCTCGGTAGAGTCGGACGAATCGACCCTGGTCCCATGGCCTACCGTGGCACTTTCTTCCCGGGCACGTGCCGCCGTCCGCGTCCGCGTGCGAGGCCGGGGCAACGACGAAGACGGCGCGACGCTCGAAACAAGCAGCGACTGGTCCCCGGCCGCCATTGTCGAGGCCGGACTCCTGACGCGAGACGACTGGTCCGCGTCCTTCATCGGGGCCGCCGACATCAAGTCGCCCACCAACGACAGCGACGAGGCCGAGCCGCGCCCCCTGCGCTTCCGCAAGGAGTTCACCCTCGATGCTGCGACGCTGTCTTCCGGCTCGCGGGCCCGGCTTTACATCACGGGACTCGGCGTGCTGAAGGCGTACGTCAACGGCAACCGCACCAGCGACGAGGAGATGGCGCCCGGGTGGACGGGGTACCAGTATCGGCTGAACTACAGAGTGCATGACGTGACGGACCTCCTTCAAGCCGGGAAGACGAATGTCATCGTGGTCGAGGTCGCCGAAGGTTGGTACGCGGGGCGTCTTGGTTTCGACGGGGGCACAAGGTTCAACTACGGCAAAGATCTCGGCGTCCTGGCCCAGTTGGAAGTTTCCCCCCCGGATGGTGGCCAGCCGTGGCGAATGGTCAGCGATACTACCTGGACCGTAAAGCGCAGCCCCATCCAGTCCAGTTCCATCTACAACGGGGAAGTATATGACGCAAGGGGCGAAGACCGATCGGAGTTTGATCAGCCCATCCAGGGGACCGATAAACAGAGCAGCTGGAACGCGACAAGCGAATTACCCTGGCCCGCCGGTGAGCTCGTCGCCCCGGACGCCGCCCCTGTTCGCGTCACCAAGGTGCTCGACGCTGTATCCGTCTTCCGGTCGAAAAGCGGCAAGTTCATCGTGGACTTTGGTCAGAACTTGGTCGGCAAGGTGCAGGTGCAAAAGATCGACCTCCCCAAGGGTCGCCAGGTTACACTCAAGCACGCCGAAGTCATGGAGAACGACGAGCTAGGGGTCCGCCCCTTACGACTCGCCAAGGCGACCGACACCATTATATCGGCCGGTGCGCCGATTGATCAGTGGTCTCCCCAATTCACCTTCCACGGCTTCCGATACCTTCAGGTGGAGGGGCTGACTGACTCCAACTCGACCTCCAACTCTTCCCTCCCAGCCAAAGAGAACTTCAAGGCCTTGGTCATGCACACAGACATGAAGCGCCGAGGAGAGTTCACATGCTCCAACGAGATGGTCAACCAGCTGCACAGTAACATCCGGTGGAGCATGGACGGCAACTTCCTCTCAATTCCTACGGATTGTCCGCAGCGCGACGAGAGACTGGGCTGGACCGGTGACATCCAGGTCTTCAGCCCCACCGCCAATTTCCTGTACGACACCACTGGTATGCTGAAAGATTGGCTGCTGGACCTGAAGGCCGAGCAAACCAAACCTGGGTTGGACTTCATCCCGCCCTTCATCATTCCCGCCATCTACACCCCCGGCTGGCCTCACATGCCGGCCGCCATTTGGGATGACGTGGTCGTGCTTACACCCTACGACCTGTACCAGTCTTCCGGAGACCTCGCCATCCTCGAGAGCCACTTCGAGGGCATGCGCGGGTGGCTCGACCAAGGCGTCATGCGCGACGCCAGTGACGGTCTTTGGGACCGGATGCACTGGCAGCTGGGCGACTGGCTCGATCCCAAAGCGCCCGCCGACGACGCCGCGGGCGGGGTGACGGACGACGTCATGGTGGCCGACTCGTACCTGGTGCACGTCACGACCGTCTTCGCCGACGTCTGCCGGGTCCTGGGTAAAACCGATGACCACGCCCAGTACGCGCAGCAGGCCACGAAGCTCAAAGAAGCCTTTCAATACAAGTACATCACCCCCGCGGGCAACCTCATGTCCAGCTCGCAGACGGGCATCTCCCTCGCCCTGCGGTTCGACCTCTACCGGAACGCGCGGGAGCTCGAGACGGCCCGCGACCACCTCGACAAGCTGGTGCGGCGGTCCGAGTTCCACATCGCGACGGGCTTCGCGGGGACGCCCGCCATCCTGGGGGCGCTCACGTCGGTCCACCGCTCGCAGCTGGCGTACCGCATGCTGCTGGAGAAGTCGAACCCGAGCTGGTTGTACCCGGTCACCATGGGCGCGACGACCATGTGGGAGCGCTGGGACAGCATGTTGCCCGACGGCAAGATCAACCCGGGCTCCATGACCAGCTTCAACCATTACGCCCTCGGCGCCGTTGCTGACTGGCTGCACGGCACCCTGGGCGGCATCAGCTCTGTGCCCGGGTCAGGCTGGCGCAGGATCAAGGTGCAGCCGGTGCCGGGCGGCGATGTCACGAGTGCCGCCGTTTCCTTCGATGGGCCGCATGGGCTTATCAAGTGCGAGTGGCGGCTGGACGGGACCAAGTTCAGCATGAGGCTGGACGTGCCGCCCAACTCGTGGGCCGAGGTCACGCTGCCTTCGGAGCTGGGGCAGACCGCGGGTGGCAATGGAACTTCGTCAGGCCGGGTGGTGGGATCGGGGACCCACCAGTTTACTTGCGACTTTGATGCGGGCGAGTGGCCACCTCAGCCTCTTGGCCCGCCAAACAAGCAGGGCGTCGAAAGTTGAGCATATTGTGCAGTACCTAGAGTGTCAGGTGCGGCATCATAGGTCTTCTCTTAATGCGGGGAGGGTGAAATAATAGGGGTGAATACCCACAGCCCTAAATAACTCACTCACTACGCTAGTAAAGAACAATTGTAATGCCGACGAGAATGCTCATCTAACTCATTCGGGAAGGTCACCGCCGACATGTTTAAGTTACAGATCACTAATATAGGCTTTTGGCGTAACCTGGTTCGATGCTAACATCTTCAATACAATTACATAAGAACCAGTAACGGAGATGTTTAAGAAATATTACTATTTTACGAAACGCAATACTTTTCGCGTATTTGGTTCAAGACCTCAAGATTTACCATTCCTCGCTGGTGTAATTATCGCGCCCACATCTAATTAGTAAGACATCACAATGGGCGTCCTTCAGAACCTCCCAGACGAGATCTTGCTGAACATCATAAATCGCCTTACGCTGGATGGCTTCTACTGCCTAGCTAGGACTTGCCGCACCTTCAAAAGGCTGAGCTACGATGACGACTGCCGCCGCCAACTCGAGCGGGACTTTCGCCCCGTGCTCTTCTTCGAAGACCTGGAGGCCCACTACAGCCACCTCCGGGCCGTGTACACTCCCGGCGTGAGCAGATTCGAAGACGTCCAGGTCAGCGCCGGCCCCTTTAACCCGCCAGACGAGTTCATGCCACCGTGGAACCCGTCTGGACCGATCGCCGGCCAGTTTCGCAATCGGCAGCGGCTCGTTCCGCCGACGCCGGCGACACACGACATGACGCCGCACCGCACATGCTACAATATCCACGACTGGGAAAACCGGCCCGTGGCCAAGATCGCTGGCATGCTGCTCAAAGACTCCCTCTGCTCTGTGTGCTGGGACTTCCGCCATACCCCGGCGTTTCACCGCCGTCTGCAGACCCTGATGCGCCCGCTGTATTGCACCGGCTGTCAGCGGTACCACGCACGCGCGCTATTCTCCCAGGCGGCGGTGGATAGTGGCAACTACCGGCACCGGCTGTGCCTCGGCTGGACAAGTCGCGTGCGAATTTGCGACCACAAAAACACGTCTTGGCAAGAACACACACAGGCAACGAGAAGGGATGGCTGCCACTGCAAGCCCTGCAAGACCAGTTTAAGTAGCGACGGCATTAGCACAATCATCACACTATACGAGGCCAAGTACACTCGAAAGCAGAGAGGCATAGATGGTCAATCGACAAAGGTCCGCAAGAAGCTAGAGATGTCTGAGCATATCCTGGTATGCCCACACTATCGGCTCAACGACGCGACTGTCCAGACCTATCTATTGCATACGATACGGCAGGCCTACCCCGATCTCGATGCCCGCACTCAAGCGTCCCCAGTCGTGAAGCCGCTCTTGGACTGCTGGGGGAAAGCCTGGGGATGCCCGATATGCAAGACGACCGTCTCCCTCATGTACGGCTTCACGCCGCCTTCAGGGGGCAGCCCTTCGCGGAAAAGGAAGGCGCCTTGCCTCCGCCTGATGATCTCTAGGCCCCTGCCCCACGCCCAAATGGCGATACCCTGCGACCCGCGCTGGCTGGCGCAGCTGGAGCCGTCCAAAGAGCCGCGCCTAAACGATGCCCGGGGCGTGTGTTGGTGCGAAGACGAATCCTGTGGGACGTCCAAACGGCGTAGGAAAGAGGCGCTTCTGTTCTGGCTGCTCCAGACCGGCGTCCAAGCGCCCGCGCAGTCCCCTCCGTCGTCAGTAGCCCCGCCCGCCGGGCGGGAGAGCTGGCTCTGGTTCGCGTTCTGGTGGTTCTGGCGGGGAGAGGAGGAATGCATCCCCGTAAACGGCTACAAGGATTCGCACCGGCCGTGGTGGCTCCGGGATCTCGACAAGAGGGCGTTGTACAGGCGTGTCCTGCCCGGGTGGCCCTATGAGGAAAACCCGCGGGACGGCAACAAGAGGTTGCACTGGATCCAGGCCGCGGCCCAGCATGCGCTTGCTCTCTACAACGACCGGGAGGTGGCGAGTCCGGTCATCAAGCTCCGCGTCGAAGGGGACATGCATAAGTACCGGACATACCTTAAAGAAGGGCGGAGAAACCCCGTGCGGGTAGTCGAGGATTGTTTTTGGGAAGGCGTGCTGCGGAGAGCAAATAATATCGACTGTAAACCTGAGGAGACCGGCGCCTCAACAATGTGAGGACATCGTGCCGAGCGCAAGGGAAGATTTCCGGATTATTTAGCAACTTCAAATATTGTTAGGCTGTCGTCAAATTGGCGATAGCATCGCGTTTTCTTTCACTATCTTTGTTCGTAAATCCTTTTTATGTTATGTATAATCCGCTTTGTGCGGAAACTCGTTGGTTCATGGACTGAAGAAAGACAATACCACTGTTTCAAGCCGGACATATCCTCATGTTGATATATAGGACCTGTTCTAGTCTTCGGCTTCATTCTTTCCGCTCCAAACCCAAAGCAGAAGCTACAACACTGCCTTGGTCGTTTAGGCTCGTCAAAGAGAAATCGAAGCTCGAGAGACTATCCATTCGCTGGCCGCATTCATAAACCCAAATCACTCTGCATCATGTCGCAAACACCGAACAACCCCCAGCAGGGTCCCCCTCCCGCTGTTCCGGATGTCCCTGAGTCGTCTTCCTCCCTCTCAGAGTCCGATGACTCCGGCTCATCTCCCAGAGAACACGTTTTCGTTGAGCCGCCGGTACCTGTTGGCCCGGTGTCTCTTGCTAATGTCCCCGTTCCACCGCCAGACAGGTTGATCCAGTTTCCGGGCGACAGATACGCCCCGGAGCTCATGTACGCCAGACCGGACCCTGGACCATTTCGTCTTATCGAAGGTGACGACAGATACTTGTTTACTCAGGCCCTTTGTACTTGCACCGGTATCGCCGTGAGCGGTGTATACCCACCATTGGAGCCGAACAGCCCTCCAGGCATTCGGTATAACCGCTTCCTGATGCACACACTAGAGTCACAGTGGGAAGCGGATTACGGCCTGCTCGAGGGGCAAGTCCGCGAGGCCATGAATATCGGCCTCCACGACTTGCAAATTCACGTCGTGGCGGCCCACCCGGACTCGTATGTCGATCAGGAGCAATACGGCCAGAAGGACGCAGACGACTCGTACGAAGCCCAGCGCGGCTTGATGGCCAAGCTCCGTGCGCTGCTGGGCCCGGGGACCGACTATGCAGCCCGGATCCACTGGTACCCCTACAAGTACGACGATCTCATGGACGCCGGAATCGCTTTGTACAGCAACCGGGAAGTCCTCGTCAACCAGGAGGGGTACAAGTGCCGCTGGGAACTCGAAGAAAAGCAGTGGCTGGACCCGGCGGTGTCCAAGGTTCCCCTGCCTACCACGCCGCGTGAAGATTAACAAGACCGCGATGAACGCCAAGTGGCTCCTAATAGTAAGAACCCTAAGCATCCGGAGCTTATATGGACCAGATATCGCTATATAGAGATAGGTAAGTCCTTTGAATACAAGTTCCTTCCAAAAGATAACCCGCCGCCAAATGTCGTACCGAGCTGCCGCGAGTGAAAATGTCTCACCGTCTTTAAGTCCTGAGAAAAGTCGGTCTTTCTCTATTCTTCTTCTTCCTAATCTAGTTTCCTGTAGTACATATGTCAAGTGTGTACAATGTATCCCCTAGGTCAACTGTAAAACTGCGAACTTTCCACGGAGTTTAGTTTTGGCATTGCCCGGCTTTCCTGATGCAGTGAGCACATGTTGGTCAGGACAGTTTTGTATTTTCCTGTCCCCTTTCCAATGGCCAAGCATCCAAATCAGCAGGGATTCTACTCGCAGTCAATTCGTTGTACCCAGAAAGGTTAAACCGGCACCCGACTGGTCGGCAAGCAAGGGGTTCACCCGCTGTCCCCATCCATCAATCTTTTTCCACCTATAGTATTGGACCCGGGAAACTGTTGGTGTGAGCAGCAGGGCTTTTTGCGCCAGGTTGGCAAATTGCCATCGACTGCGCCCAGACCAATGTTGCACCAACATGGTTGTCATAAACACCACTGAAGCAAGGGATGGGGTCATGTTCACTGCTTATCGATACCGGTACGCATGCACTGCTTCGCGAACTCGAAAACATTTCCTTTCAAAGCTCCCAGCTCATGACCTTGTCATGATTTCAAGCGATTATCTACTGAGGTTTCCTTGTCCATTCGTAACTCTTCACTTCAGCTAGAATACTGCTGTTTTAGTTATGGACATTGCTTTAGAACGACCGCTGCTCGCGTTCGCCATTGCAGCAGTGGTCATCGCCGCCACCCTTCTCTACCAAAACCTCTACTACAGACGATTTCAGCAGTTTGCCCATCTTCCACAGCTTCCACCCTCCCTAATATGGGGGCATCTCAAGCACTTCAATGACTTTACAAATCGAGGCAAGCTGGATCGCCATCCAGGTAATAAGCCGGCGCTCGCCAATGGCGTATGGTCGCTATTGATGTGCTAACATAGGGTGACTAACTGCACGGAAGACTATGTGATAGCAGACATGCACCGAGAGCTGGGGCGGCCACCCCTTATGCTCATGAACAATTGGCCACTCGTCCCCCCATGGTGGTTATTGTCAGCCACCAAGTTGCCGAGCAGATTTCGAAACCTACAGCCAAGTTCCCATACAGCGCATTGAAATCTTCATCACTGAGCCACGTTAATGAATTGATTGGGCACCGGTCGATTCTGCTCAAGCAGGTAAGCTCTCCACTCATTCTCAACTCCGCAAGAGCTGAGACGAAACTAATTGAAAACAAGGGCGAGGAATGGAAGACAATCCGTAGGAGATTCAATCCTGGGTTTGCCCCTCAGAACCTCATGACGCTCCTGCCCATCATAGTGGACAATATGACCCCGTACCTCGAGAACATCGACGCCTTTGTGCGAAGCGGAAGGTCGTTTTCACTGGACGAAATAACAACCAATTTGACCTTCGACATCATTGGAGCCGTATCCGTGAACGAAAACATGAATGCGCAATACGCGGATCGCCAGGGCGACCTGATCCGTACCTTCAAACAGCTGATCAAGAGTGGGTTATGGCTTCCGATGCTGCGTCCAGGATAGGGCTGTCTAACATGTGACCTCATAGCATTCGCGGACGATACGCTACAGTTGTCTTGGTGGTTGACCCCCTCATGCATTTAAGACGTCGTAGACTCGGAAAATCTATTACACGCCAGCTGCAACACATTGTCAAGCGCAGCTTTGCCGACATCAAAGCCCGAGAGCGGGACGGCAAAGAGCCAGACAAGCTGCGGACTGTCGTGTCCCTGAGTCTACACGACATCGACCGCCTCACGCCCGGGGTACTGGAAGAGACCTGTGACCAGCTCAAAACGTTCTTCTTCGCGGGCCACGACAGCACCAGCGCGATCCTGGTCTGGGCCATCTACGAGCTTTCTCGCACGCCCCACGCCCTGCAAGGTGTTCACGACGAACTGGATACGCTATTCGGGAGGGACGGCGCGCGCGACCCAAGCATCGTCCAAGCGAAGCTTTTGGCACCCGGAGGCGAGGAGATTGTGCATCGCATGCGATACATCTCGGCCGTCCTCAAGGAGACGCTCCGCCTGCATCCGCCCGCGGGTTCGGTCCGCGTAGCGCGACCCGGATCGGGCTTCGTCGTCTCCACCCCCGAGGGAGGCGAGTACAACCTCGACGGTTGCTGGATGTACATCAACCATAACATCGTGCACCGCGACCCCGCCGTGTACGGGGACTCGGCCAACGACTTCGTCCCCGAGCGGTGGCTCTCCTCCGGCACGGACACCCATCTTCCCCCGGCGAGCGCTTGGCGGCCGTTCGAGCGCGGGCCGAGAAACTGCATCGGGCAGGAGCTGGCCAACATTGAGCTCCGCGTCATCATTGCCATGCTGGCGCGGCGCTACGAGTTCACCAAGGTCGGTCTCGGGGAGTTCCAGGTAGACCCGCAGGGCCGACCCACGGTTGACGACAAGGGCCAGTTCAAAGTTAAGTCGGAATTGTATAATGTGAGTGACGCGATTGATTCGAGCTCCGATGGGTTGGAACTGACATATTACAGATGTACAAGATTGCCAGCAAGCCTGTGGATGGGATGATGATGAAGGTAAAGCTAGCGTCAGCAACTGCCGGATAAACGATGTGTCCCGATCACTGTGGTTTTCTCGTCGCTCGATGTAATATGTGTTTCTACCCATTTTTATCAAGTATCAATGCCTTGTTTTTCATCTTTCTGCAACATGAAGTTTACTCTACCGGAAAGTAGGGTGCCATGTCTCCAGTGCCGTCCCGATCCGTTTCGGCCTGCCCGTTCCCCGAGCATCGGAAGCGGTTCTTGAAGCGCCAGGTAATATCAAAGTGCTCCCCGCCCACGACGTGCCGTGTAACCCCTTTGGTGTGTTATCCCCCCTCCAAACACCGCCTCGTCAATCGTGGTATAGCGCACATCTGAAATGTATTTCCCACCTTTCTACGGTATGTCTGGCTGATCACATATACAAAATACTGTGACTGGTTTATATACGCACGGAATTACCTCTTATTGCCGGTCTTGGGTATCGTGGTAGATTGATGTAATACCCGACAGTCTAGATGATTGGCGTGGGGTGAATCCACCCCACCCAGCATGGATGGCTTTGGGGAACGTTGGCTATTCCCCGTCCCACTCTTATCTGTAAGATCTGGTGCGGGTGGGAAGTGGGTGGGGAAGTACCACGACACTGAACGATAAGATATCACATGCATCCCGCCACATATCCGATCTGCAACGATGGCATCTCTTGAACAGAGGCTAGTCATCAAGTTTGACCGATAGGCATGGTTTCACGTTTCTTATACATCCAGTATCCTCCGTCTTTTCATCCATCCTCCCCATCTTGTCCGTCGAAGTCAACGGCTTGGCAGACTTGCCATTTGCAATAACCCCCCAGGCACTGCATCGAATCTGTGCCGCAACTCCTTGGTCTCAGAGGGACTCACGAGCAGCAGCTTTAGTATGCCTGCTTCCGTCGGTCTGCAACACTCGTTGACTAGTTTGATCAGTGTCATGGCAACTTCCATCGTGCCAGGTAGGTGCTCCGGGTTCTCGTACTCCTGGATGCCGTCGATGATGCAAAACACCGTCAGCCTGGGTGGCAGCTGGTACATCAAGCACATAAAGAGTCCGCACAGCTCGTTCAAGTCCCCATGCTCCAATTTCCGTAAATCTATCCAGGGGTCGAGCTCGATGGTCGGTGCCGGGAAGTACTCTAACAGCTGCTGCGCAAGTGATGCAATCATCGCTACGCCGCCGTTGAAGGCGTCGTTTCGGCGGTGCAGCCCGCAGATGAACACGAGGCTGATTCTTATCCCGTCTGACGACTCGCGAGTGACCCTCAAGGTCCGGGCCAAGGTCGCGCATAGCACCGACAAAGGCGTCACTCGTCTCTGTCGATGGCGTCCGTGCTGTCAAAATTGCCATGGACAAGCAGTCTGTAGGAACCAGGGCAGGTCATCCAATCGCGCAGCTCTTGGGTAGCCATCAACTGCTCAGCACGTTCGCGATGCTCTAAGATAGCCTCGCCGGCATTGCATAACACGTCCTGGAGGTCCACCTCATCAAGTGGTGGGGTGACTAGGTGCGACAGGAGCTCCATCTTTGTCCATATTCTGGGGCCGGGGGTGGGGGTGGGCGTGGGGCCAGGAAGATAGGCTTCACCCGTCACAATGTTTGGGGCCAGAAGATTGGATGTAAAAGGGGGCCAGTTATCTGAAAGGGTTGTTAGGATACATGTAGTCCATGTATGCAGTTGTGACGAGTGCTAGTAAAAGGGGAAGTGTGACTTACTCTCTCGGTCGCCGAGAACGCCCAATATTCTGGTTAGCAGCTTCGCGATCCAGGCTGTTTGCGCATTTCCATCTAGCTGTCCGTGCATGATTACCCCGAGCACCTGATGTGTTGCCCAGTTATCCTCCATGATTGCAGCATGGGACTGCCAACTTGCATCGCCATCTGTAAGAGAAGGATGATCAGCAACGACTTATGCATGCTATAATCTCTTCAGCTGGCCTTTGCGGTTAGGAATCCTGTTGGGGGCAGCCCCGGGGCTGATAGGAATGTCATGGACTGTTTGCGCCGGACCATCGGAGAATGCCACACACCTGAAATCATGCGATGAGTAAAAGACAGGGATGCCCTGGCCTCTAGCTTCTCTGAGTACACAGTGATCTCCTTGAGGCTATGCTGGAGTTTCTGCTGATATTCTTCTCCGGTAAGTATTGCAAGCCCGGCATGCTTAGCTGCGAGGCTTCCTGTTAGTTTGTTTTTCAAGAGAAAGGTACCATATGGCAAGAACAACTCCTACCTTGGGCGCTTGTGTAAAAGCGAATAGCCTCCTCGATTGCTTTGAAAATAGCAAACACAAGATCGATCAGTGCTCCGAAAATATTCTCATCCTTTGGGTATGACTTCAGGTAAAATTCCATTCGCGCGAACGTCTCTGGCAAGTCGTCAAACCCCGAATTGACTGTTTCGCGCACGGTAGCAGCTTGGCGGTACGCCTGTAAGGCGAGTAAGTAATGAACGCGGAAGCGGGACTTGACCAAGTAGAATTCTTACATCGACGAGAAGTTCGATGGCGCCAACCACCGGCGAAGCTATTTCGATGTCCGGCACCAACTTCATTGCTTGCTTAAGCGGTTGGACCGATTTGTCCATAGCGCCACGCAGCTTCCTTCTGAACTTGCCGATTTGCTGATGGCCATTAAAGTGGTCGTATTCTCTCCGCGCCATATCAAGCTTTTCTTGAACTTGCTGCCACTCAATGAAGTCTCGAATCGACCACTGGAGCCTGTAGCGTCCATGATATGGCTGCGGCTCGTCATTGAGGCGTTTCATAGCTTCGGGAAAGACTTCAGCCCAGAAGCTCATGTCGCCAATTGGGCTGGGATTCGGTCTAGGCTGTGGTAGAATCGGCCCAGGTGGCATAACTGTCATACTGGACAAGTCAAGTCGAGGCACGATAGTAGATGCGCCTGAGAGTGGAACGAATTTGTTCTGAGTCGGGCTACAACGACACACAGTCGAATCAAATGCACGGTGGTACTCATGACTTCGATTCTCAATGAAGTCGACTGCTGGAGTGTGGAAGACAAGATTTGAGTCGCGACGTGGTGGACTAAGACCACTCGACTCATTGACCTCTTCGCCTGACATATTTGGTCCCTGGTAAGTAGTCCCAAAAGGTAGCGTTTGCGTGGTCTCGAAACACCGCAACTGACCAGTGAACGAATAGCTTGCTGCGATCTTCCACAAGTAAATCCAATAATCGATTGATATTGAATAGCAGGAAGTATATCTAGAGTGTGACAAAGTGATTGCACAGTTCATTCAGTGACACTACAAGAAGCAGATAGCTTTAGGTCAAAACACGGAGAGCCTTAAGCTGAAAGTGCCACGCAACATCGATGAGTGTAGCACTAAGAAATGCAGTACACGTCGTAAAGCTGCACCTGTATCCTGCATATTACTACCCACCATATCATAGCCACTCCTATCGGGCGACCTGAACACGTCCATGGTCCCCAACCCCCGCTTCCAGCAGCCCTTCCATCATGCAGCCATCACTTGCCTCACAGCCAATCCCATGGCCCTCCGGTGCAGAGTTTTCCCGTATCATCGGCATCATCCAATCCCAATCATGAGACACAGAGGTTAAGTGGTATTAGGCTCAAAGCCAAACCCCGAGATGTCCGAACTCGCTACCCGAAAGATCCAGGCAGCCAGACCTTTCCCCTAAACCCGTCGGACTGCCTTACCCCCCACCTCACAAATATTTACTGAACACCTACAGACTCAGAAGCTGGAAATCGTAGTTCCATCACGCTGAATAACCTACATGCGTTTGTCACCTTTGGGCCTTCACCAACAATATGGAGTCAACGGCGGATCCTTCATCCCCGCAGGAATTGAACCAGGCTCCAAGTGACGGAGCGGTTCCCAGTGACAGACCAGCATCGCCAAATGCTCCAGTCACCCCTACTGTCACGGCCATGGAGGCTTTTGATGAACGGTTCAAGGCCCTCGATGCGAAACTCACACTGGTTAACAATATTTTCAATCTGCAAGGTCGGCCGACACCTGGTGAGACCAAGGGCGTCGGATATGAATCTGATCCATCATCGGATTCATATGATTCAGACAGTTCGGATGATTCGTACGATGGAAAGCGCGTGCGCGATGTGATGGACGAAACGGTCAAACTCTTGGGACAGTTGAACCTCAGCCACGAACAATATCAACGGGCCCGACGACGTCGGCGACGACGTCGGAGAGCGAATTCGCCCAGCAGTATACCTCTCAAGACTTTGCTTTTGCCAGATACAGAAGTTGCGCTACAAATTAGCACAACGGCGTATTTGGAAGGCAAGTCAGTCAATTGGGTGTGGATGCACTGGCCACCGTTTGCCAGACTTCTTCGGCGAACTTTGGAAGAGTCAACACATAACCCGATTGTGGCTGTTATAGGCGAACTCGATGCACAGGTTATGAAACAAATCAGACCAGGCTTCTCTGGCCTATCGGATATAATCAATCATCCAGACGGTGACACTCTGACCCGGGATCCTGTGCAGGGGCTATTTCCAGAGAGGGTCAAGATTCACTCACCTGCACTTTACTCTGTCTTCCTCAACATCGCTGACATTGATAAGATGTCAATGAACCGCATGGACGGCATGGAGGATGTAATGGTATTCATCAGGCCATTCAGGGAGTTCATATACAATGAGGAAAAGCTACGAAACCATCTGGCCAAACTTGAATCACGCTTCGACGACTTGGCAAAGACTGGGGAGCTGTCAGTTGTGTCCTATACAGCCCAATCAGAGGTTTTTGAAGAGGGACAAGGAACTACATCAGATCGCCAAGCAGCAACCAAGCCCGATGTGGTGGCCAAAAACGATAAAGAGCCACTGTATAACTCTATTACAGCCCTCCTACACCTGCGTTGCCTCATCAAGTTCTTCGACGATGAAATAAAGCCAAAGCTGGGTTACTGCGGCAGCGACCAATGTCGCAAAGTCTTATTCCATGATCTTTGGCATATATACAAACCCGGGGATGAGGTCGTGGATCAATTTTCGAAACGGGCATTCCGCGTCATTCGTGTTCAAAGTCCCCATCACTTGGGGGAAGATCTTTCGAATCCTTTCCTGAATGTTCGATCAGAAGATGAGAATTCGAAGGCAGTTCGTGATAGGCAAATATTCAAGGTGCACTGCGCCTATATTGACTATAACGGCAAGGAGTTTGGCCCGGTTAAAGTTACGTTCAGCATCTTTCCCTTCGGGGGTCTTAAAGATATCGATTGTAACAAGGGCAATAAAGGCTTGGTTCTAATTCAATTAATAATTAATTATAGCACTTCTAAGGGCTTTAGTCTTCTATACTATTTCTTTATTTAGGAGGGTAATTCGTTAGGTTTATATATACCTATCCTGGCTTCCTCTAGGGGTCCTTTTATTCTATAACCGCTATATCCTTCAGGAATGTAGTTATCCGTTGGGCCGATATGCATGCCTTCGTTGGTCTGCGTGTGACATCGATTCACTACCCATATATCCGCTACGACTTGCGAAGAACACAGGCTTACGTGACAGGCTTGTTGCGCGTGGAAGAATGTTGTTGAACATAACAAATCTCCAGCCTATGTACTATACAGGCACTGCTTTCGATACGGGCGAGGAGATAGACAGCCAGGTCATTGTTGACCACAGCGAGGCTCTGGCCGATGAGGAGCGAAAAGCTTGGGCACCCATAGTGGAGACCGTCGGCCGACCCCACTACGTACTGCTTGAAGCCTGTAAATGGCCTTGCTGTTACCAATCGGTAGTCTCTCGGGGTGAATATATTGACTTCAGATTAGCCAACAATTTCGTGGACGCACTAGTACCTAAAGAACGCTTCCGAGCTCTACCGTTGATCTTATCCCCTCGACCGCTACCGGAATCGATTCTTGGGACCGAATACGAGCCGAAGGAGGAGGACTTTCTCATCATGTCCCATCGTGCCTTCGGCTTTGTCTTGCGAACGCGAAAATGGGGTATGTTCATGGTTCCTCTCCGGCTCCGCTGCGCTCTGGCCTGTGTTTTCTGACTATGTGTCCAGCACAACTCGATCTCACATACCTGCGATACGAGAACCAAGACGCACGAGACTCGACACTAAGTGCATTTGATCGACTTGAGCTTCCGTCTGGCCACCGGGAGATGGTAAAATCTTTGGTCACACAGCACTTTCGCGGCAAGAGAGCCTCAAGCGCAAATGTGGATCGGACCGATATGATTAGAGGCAAAGGTAAGACGATTGCACATGAGGTGATTACTGCTGCTGACTTGGAGTTATCAGGCAAAGGTCTCATCATGTTGCTCCATGGCGCCCCGGGAGTTGGGAAAACCACAACAGCTGGTGGGTAACAGCAGCAAAGTCGGCCTTTTGAGAGCCTAAAATGCTAACGTCTAGACAGAGGGTGTGGCAGAGCTGTTCCAGAAACCATTGTTCCACATAACCTGTGGTAAGTCATGGGTGATCCTATGCAGACTGGAGCTTGTCAGAGATTGACTGTTTCTAGGCGACCTCGGAACCACTGCGCGTGAGGCTGAACACGAACTGGAAAAGAACTTTGCCCTTGCCAGCCGCTGGGGATGCATTCTTTTGTTAGACGAGGCCGATGTCTTCCTATCTGCTCGCGAGCGCAAAGACTTCGAACGGAACGGCTTAGTCGCAGGTTAGTGCCAACACCGTCGCCTCTGTGAACGTGACACTAATACAATCTACTTCTGTCTGAAGTCTTCCTTCGTGTACTAGAATATTACACGGGAATCCTTTTCCTGACAACTAACCGTATCGGCGATTTTGACGAGGCTTTTGCGTCCCGTATCCACATGAGCCTGCACTACCCGGAGCTGGACGAGCTAAAGACCAAGAAAGTGTTCAAACTCAACCTGGATCTGATGCAAGAGCGGTTCGATCGACAGGGCCGAAAGATCATATACGACCGTTCGTCCATCGAGAACTTTGCCGAGCAGCACTTCCGGACCCACGTCTACAGCCGGTGGAACGGTCGACAGATCCGCAACGCCTGCCAAACGGCGCTGGCACTGGCCGAGTACGACGCGCACGGCGATCGGGTGCCCGAAGAAGATGATGAAACGGACGCTAACATCACGGTGGCATTGGAGCTCCGTCACTTTCAACTCGTGCAGACGGCCTATCTCGACTTTGCTAAGTATCTCGGGGACATCCGTGGCACCGAGGGCGACCGGCGCGCCATCGATTATGGCTTGCGTGCCAAGACTCAAACGCCGTACCAGACCATGGAGCCTGGCTACCCTTCTACACCATCCAACTCGGCGGGCCTCAGCGCCAGTCGCTACCCGGCCCGGCCTGTATCCACCAGCTACAATTCACCCTATGGAAGCCACCTTTACCCGCCTCAGGCAAGTCAGGTATCTGATCCGACCCGTCTTCCAGTGAGCCAGGATGAGATGAGCGGCGCCGACAGTGCGTATACGGCAGGTCCGGCATCATCCATGGGGCCCCAGATCTACCGGCAACATGGACAGTTGCAAGGCCAGACTGGACTAGGTGGTATCTACGACAGACAAGCGAATCCGCAGGGACAGGGCTACTCGCACCCAGGGAACCAGCCGAGGCTTTACCAATCCTCCAGTCAAAGTGAGTATGGCCAGGGCTGGGGCAGTTCTGGTCCTGCAATGAATCAAGGCTATCCGCCTGCTTCAGGGCTGCAGCAGGGACAAAGTCGGGTGTCGAATCCCCAATGGCAAAGCCCTCAAGGGCAGCAACCACAACAACAGCAACAGCAGGGACACTCAATCTATCGCTCTAACAACTTGCAACAAGGCGGTGGGATACAGGGATCTACGATTGGTGAGGGCTTTGTGGTGCCGAGCCAGACTCCGTATGGCGGACAAGGTGGTGCCCCCGGGGCTTAGGAAGCTTGGGCAAGTGACACTGGTGAGAGTCCAGATTGTTTGGAATGGTGTAGTCAATGGACTTAGCATGGATGGACGCTCTTTTTATTTTGGAGGGTTGGAATAAGCTTATTTCGAATATGTCTTGTTGGGATAAGGTTGTGTCGTCCAATTTTGCGCATGCGCTGCAACGAAACCTAAACTCAGATTTGGTTTTCATCACGGTCTTTTAGAAGTATGGGTTAACGAGAAAATGAAGAAACAGGTTAATGAATCCACGCGTAATAAGAAGACAATGTTTCGTGGTTTGGGTGGCTGAGCGAACATGACATATGCCAGGTGATGATCTCGTCAACTACGCCGCCTTTTATTTGTCATCGCTGGTTCACAGCCGAGAAATAAGAAACGAAGTGGGTTCGTCCAGGAAGACTGCGCAGGGATCTGACGTCCCGGCTCGGTGGCCTACCAATGAGCTTTCGCTAAGCTTAGCTGAGTTGGTATTAGCGTAGGTACGTGCGTGTTAGCTAACGAAGGCGTACTTTTCCCATATTATTTGAAATTCATAGATAGCCTCTTGGGCTGACAGGCCCACAGCCACAATACATATAGGAATCAAGCAAGATATTTGGAATAAGAGGATAAGATTGAATTGAACATGTCTTTGACCTGTATGAGAACCGTGTATAAACATGCCAGATATCGCCATGTAACGCAACATTCTGTGACCAACATCAAGCAGCCCAGCAGCAAACAAACTTCGTCCATCATTTTTCACACATCAGCCCAACTCGTCAAAAGAGTTCCTTCGCATCACTTCAAATCTCATTACCCATATCAGATTGGCTCTAGCCCACCTCAATATGGACAAGGAAATCGCCAAAGACCAGAAGATTCTCAAGTCCTTCACCAAAGAGGGAGTCGACCTCGGCTCCGACACCAGCAAAAAAGCCAAGGCCGCGCCAAGATCCCCGCCGAAGTCATCCACCAGGCGAAAGGCATCGCCATCTTCACCACCATGCGCGCAGGCATGTGGGTGTCCGGCTCCGCCGGTTCCGGAGTAGTCATGGCGAGACTCCCCGACGGCACCTGGAGCCCGCCCTCGGCCTTCAGCGCCTACACCGTCGGCGCGGGGGTGATCCTGGGCGCCGACCATACCGAGTCGGTCTGCGTGCTCAACACAGACGAGGCGGTGCGGGCTTTCACCCCGGACAAGTTCGGGTTTGGCGCGGGGCTGTCCCTGACGGCGGGGCCCGTCGGCGTGGGGACCGACTCTCTGCATGACGCCAAGGATCCCGTCTGGATCTATTCCAAGTCGCGCGGCATCTTCCTCGGTGCCCAGGTGGACGGGACTCGGTTCAACGCCCGCGACGATATCAATGATGGGTTCTACGGGGAGGCGGGTATTACGCCGGATAAGATCTTACGAGCGGATGTCAGGACTGAGTTGAAGGGGGCAGCACAGGGGATCTTTTAGATCGTTTGATTGTTAAGTTTTTTATTTGGGAGTAATGTACATTGCATGATATATAGTTATCTTCCTATTGGTTATAGTAGAGTAGTGGCGGGCAATTGACGTTTGTGGGTATGATGGATATAATAAATATGTGGTTTTCTTATGTATGAGAAGATATGTATACTTGTGTGTGCATATGTGTGTGGGTAGGATATTAGCCATATCGCCTATCAAGTTTGTAGAAGTACCTCATTCCACCAAGTTTCCGATCCCAAGCATGGTGGGGCGCAAAGTCCAACATGCCCCCTCTGACAAATCTTGTTGTGGTTATTTAGGTATATCCGTAGAGATATTGTGATGTATTCGGTCGTGAGCCCTTGTCAGCTGTAGAAGCTTTTTCGTTTTTTATATCTCGTAGTAGCCCACAGGATGCGGGATCTACCGAGCCAATTTCAATAGCTTTGGCGCAAAGGACCATCGTAAGCATAGGCCGGCGGCGATCCAGATTGATCAAATCCCTGTTCCTCTTGGCCTTTTTGATAGAAAGTCGTGAGCGTCACTGCTTCCTCGCCGAGGCCTTCGGGCTGCGATTGCCCATCGACCAGGCCTGGTTCCAGGTCCGGCTCGTTCATAGCACGCTTGACGGACCAGTTGACGGTGTGGTAGATAATGCCGACGAAATATTTCACGGCGAAAATGGCCCAGAAGGAGAAGAACACGGCCAAGGGTAAGATTCCCCAGGCAGGGACGGACACTTTAAGGGAGACGACACTTCCCGCCATGAGAGTGATTAAACCGGCTACCATGCGGTAGGGAAATCGATTGGGTATTATTCTCTCCGCCAAGAGGAGGAGTATTATACCGCTCCCAGCCACCAGGAAGGCGATAGCGAACACCGCCAGGGTCTCAGTACCGGAATTTCGCTCGCAGGCTTCTCCGGGATACGCGCAGGAGCCGATGACAAATAGACAAAGGGCCAGAGCCAGAACGCCGAAGAATGTCCCAAGGATTATCATCTGCGGTTTGACCCTCCGGGACTGTAGATCGGTAGATTGAACCATTTTGCCGGGTGCGAGGTGGAGGATTGCTTTGCTGTAGTATCGGAATGATGACGTTGTGAGAGCGTTTTTATGGCTGAAGATGAGAGGTTGTCAGTTGATTACGAATAAGAAAGGAAAAGCGCGGGAAGACTGGTAATAAATAATTCAACTATCTTCGTTCAGATGTTAGATCTCCGGTGCCTCTGTCAAGGTCTAGAGCAACATTTTACTTAGCCCTCTATTTTAAACTTTCAAGAAGTAAGGATTGCGAAGGTTAACAGTACAATTATGTGGAGTGGTATTCTTTGAGTTCACTATTTCCGATAATAATCTGCTCGTTGTTATTGCTTTCTGCCTCAATCCGGACGGCAAGTTAAACCTGTAAAAAGCAAGAGGCCCACGGCAATTATTAACCCAAATAATCTCCCCATCAGAGCCGTGGAACAATACTTATGGGTATATAATATTTCGTCGTCTGAGGTGGCGTTGCTATCATGACACCGCCAGCGTTACCAGCGAATGATCGCCTTTGATTCCGGGATTTCTGTGGTATGCTATCTCCCCAATCCAAAGATTTACTGTCACAGTATCCCCGGGAAGATAAAATCAACAACCAGTAAGATCGTTGCCTGTTATTCCGGTGTCAAACATCGTGGGGATAGTTGGGTGTCCGATATCGTCGGACTCATTGATGGGACGGGACGTGTTTTCAACCTATCGAATCTCGTCGGCATGCGAAGGAGCTTATAAAGAGCCAATATTTTGAACCCCAGCTGGATACGCAGCTAAAGAAAGCCGGAGCTGGAGCACTGTCATTTCTTTTTTCATTCTTTTTTCAAACCGTTTTGATTCATACCAAAACTCCCTGGCAATGTCGGTGCAAGTGGCATGAACATTCCGGGCAGGAAAAACCGAACTTTTCTAGACCTCATGATCATTTATTTGGAAGTTGACTGGTAGGATCAACAGGTTCAAGAGCCTGGCATTTGACAAGAGTGTGTGTTAAATAGGCTGTTTCTTATTTTACTTGTATCGTTTCCCTCGCCCAGCTTGTTTGTCATAAAACCAGATTCCATCGATATTTCCATTCCAACGTCGGTTGATTGTACCATACGATAAGCGCCCTTTTAAGAGCCTCCCGTGATAATAATCTCGCGCAATCGATCGAGGGAACGTCTAAAGTAGGTTGGACCTGGATGTAGAAAGAGGAATGGGGATATTTCCGCCCTATCGAGGTCCACGGCGAGCGGGATTCTCTAAGATAAATCCAATGGTTTCCGCGTAGATGAGAAGCCGTACTCGTAGTCTGGCGGCAGATCAGACTGTTCAGATGTTCTTCTGCCCCGGCCTTCCCAAACAACCGACGTGAGCGGTACGTCTTCCGAGCTGGGGCTTCCAGTCCGCGACTCCTCGTCACCCAGAACCCCTTGCCGGTCTGTCGTCTCGGGCACAGCACGCTTGACGTACCAGTCGACAGGGCGGTATATAATGCCGAGGAAATACTCCGCGGCGAAAGCGGCCCAGAACGAGAAAAACATGACCAAGGGTTCGATCGCCCAGGCAGGGACGGGGACGATGAGGAAGACAATGACCTCGGCAATGAAGGTGATCGAACCGCTTATGATGCAGTACAGGTGGCGGTCGGGTATCTTCGTCGACAAGGCAGCAACTGCGAGCCCGCTCCAGCACACCAGGCCTATGACGGCGAACACCGCAAGCAGGTCCAAACCGAGAGAGACAGATGGCCCAGCGAGCGCATCGATGCCAATAATAGTGATCAGCAGGATCAGGATCGAGATACATATTGCTTCTTTGAGAAGAGTCTCTCGCAGTTTGGCTCTCCGGGTTTGCAAATCGTTAGATTGGTTCATTTTGCGAGGTGTGGTAAGAGGATAATATCGGTCGTGGAATCGTAATGATGGTGGCGAAGACGTTTATAATTATCAACAGTTTGAGGGTGGTTGCAAAAAAGAAATAAGACGGGCGATTAGGGAGGGATAAAATCTAACTAATAGCTAACCTCTCCGTGCAATTGCTGGATCTCCGTTTGCCTCCCTAGGATCAACCTTTTACTCGGCTTCTGCGCACATTATTCTGGAAAGGAGCCAATGAAGTCTTCAAAATATCGATTTTACCTTCTCTGGCGTGGATCTTGGAAACTTACCAGCCTTGTTCCGTGGAACGCTGTTACTTGACTTTAGTATTTCCGGGGGTAATCTGCTCGTTATTTGAGCTTTCTACCTCGAATGCCAATCTGAAACTGTGAAACCAACAGACTCATGGCGAACAAACCACCCCCAAGTAGCTTGACCTTGAACCTATTAGAGCCCTGTGACAACACTGGAGTAGAGATCATATGTTATTTATCAGAGGTGGTGTTGACTGCGTTGGCAGTACCAGCGATAAGAGCAAATTGTCTCCTAGGACCCCAAGGTCCCGAGGGTAGTTATGATACTACGTATCCAAAGCCAGCGTTTGCGGTATCACCAAAACATTGTGTGCCATCAGTCAACCCAGTGATTAGAATAGCTGAGGATATCTCTGCGTCAATCAGGCTTAGGATAGTTGGGTCTGGGATATCTTCAGCCTTCAAGATGGGATGGAATACTTTTAGCAACCCGTTATGTCTGGTACGAATGGTGGGTAGCTGGTATGAGCCAACGTCTTCGATTCTAGCAATAGCTGATGACGCAGCTGGCCAAAGTCGGTATTCCGATTCCGTCAATATGACAGTAATGTCAAAGTCTCGAAACGTTTCCTTTTCACTGCAATTCGCATGGTTATGCAGCACAGGAAAAACCGAACATCCTTCGCTCTGCTGATCACCTATTTGGAAAAAGACTAGTCGCATCAACCGGTCAAAGCTCCAGAAATATGATGCATACATATGATATGTAACTGGTGGCTTGGTGATGCCGAGACACCAACGCGGGACTCGTCTATCCATTCCACAGCGGCTGAGCCGTTGCTCGGATGTTTTTCGAAGCGGCCAATCAGACGATACCGCGTCGCTGGCCCTCCACATGGACCAACAATACTAGCATTTAGCTAGTCTTCTCGTCTAATCCTTCAACGCCAAAGTGGCGCCGCTTGATTGGCACTTATTAGCTTACTTGGACAAAGCAAATTACGAAACCGAAGATATCTGGATGCCTGGGCTAGCGAGCTGTCGCAAACGCATCTTCTCCAAGCCACCCAGAATTGCGCAAAGACTTGCGTGGTTATCCCTTGATTGCTAAAACGCCGTTTTGCCCAGAGGACAGGGCACTGTACGGATCAGAGGTTTTCAACATCCACTGCGCTCGGCATGCTTTTTGATTGGCCACGATGCCCTTGGTACGGTATGCACGGCTGCGGTGTTCATTCATTAAAAGTACCGGACGTAAATTGGTGCTTTGGCAATCAAGGGGATAGGCGTTGTCGGCATGGCATGGCACTGCAATCTCGTTGCTGACATCCCTAGCAGGTATCTTATCATAAGTCGAGTGCCACCAAGACATATATAAGTGACCATGTTTCGGCTGGACTCTTTCGTTTGATCCATTGGCTTCCACGCATAATCCAAAGCTGCTAATATCATGGCTTTCACTACACTTGTGGCTGCAGCACAGGCTGCAGCATCCCTTTGCAACGCCACGCCCGTTGGTCGCCCTGGACACATGAGTGTCAGGTCGCCGTTGGATTCCAAGATAACGATTGATTTCAAGGAGGCAAGTCCAGAGACTCTTTGTGGGTTTTGCCGGCCTGACTAATACCTTATGTAGCCAAAAATCTGCGAGACCACCCCTGGCGTCAAATCCTACTCCGGCTACGTCAACATCCCCGCATCCGCTGCCGAAGGCCGGGCGTACGACATCCACACCTTCTTCTGGTTCTTCGAGTCCCGCAAAGACCCCGCCAATGCGCCGCTCTCCCTGTGGCTGCAAGGCGGACCTGGTGCTCCCACCGTCGCCTCTGCCGTGGGCGAGAATGGACCCTGCCGGATCGCCCCCAACTCGCAAGACACCATTCTGAACCCTTGGTCGTGGAACAACGAGGTCAACATGCTGTACATTGACCAGCCGGTCCAAACTGGATTCTCCTACGATAGGCTCGTCGATGGCACCATCAACGAGCTGGGATTGCCATACGGAGTAACGCCTCACAAGTCGATGGAGGGCGTGGAAGTCAACGCTACCAATCTGGCTGGAGTCTTCCCCTCGCAGGATAAGTTGTCGACAGCCAACACCACCACCATGGCTGCCCATGCGGCATGGCAATTCATGCAGACATGGATGACTGAGTAAGTTGCCCGGTTCCATTATGCACTGCAGTATGTTTCTCGACTGACTCGTCCAAAGGTTCCCGCACTACATGCCCGAATCTAAAAAGTTCTCCATCTGGTCCGAGTCCTACGGCGGCCACTACGGCCCTACCTTCGCCGGCTACTTCGACAAGCAGAACGATCTCATCGCGTCCAAGAAGATCAGCAACGCCATCCCTCTCAACGTGGAGACGGTAGGCATTATCAACGGCTGCCTTGACGCTGAGGTTCAGATCCCCTTCTACCCGGAGACGGCATACAACAACGTGTACGACCTGAAGATCATCGACGAGGCCGCCTACAAGAAGGCCGTCGAGAGCTGGCCCCAGTGCCAGCAGCTGATCCACCAATGCAAGGCCTTGGAGGCGCAGAAGGATCCGCAAAACACCGGCATTGACGATGAGGTCAACACGGCTTGTGCCACTGCTTTTGGTACTTGCTTCAAGACCATGCATGATCCCTACAACCCCCTCGTTGTAAGTGTATACGGAAGTTGACCATCATGCTGATTGTAAGACTGCGAGATGAGCTTCAACTGCTGACTCTGAGACATAGCATAACGTATTCGACCTCACGTCTTCCTTCATCAGCCCCTTCCCTCCCAAGTATGCCGCCGGCTACCTGAACTCGAAAGTAGTCCAGGATAAGCTCGGTGTGCCTCTGAACTTCACAGGGCTCGCAGCCGCACCCAGTAATGGTAAACTTTACTTCCCTCTCTATTACGACCTTTGACGGAGTATCCTTCTGACATTTGATCCCCTCTGCAGCCTTCACCGCGACCGGCGATTTCATCTTGGCCCACAACGTGGCGGACCTCGGCCGTCTTCTCAACAAGGGCGTCAAGGTCGCTTTCATGTACGGTGATCAAGACTACCAATGCAACTGTGAGTGTCCCTCGCCAGTCTCAATGATATGACACGGTCTTGCATACTGACCAACAAAACAGGGCGCGGTGGCGAGGCCATCAGTCTGAACATCACTTCCAAGTACTCCACCGACTTCCGTAAGGCGGGATACACCGACCTCAAGACCAACAAGGATTACCGCGGCGGCATGACCCGCCAATTCGGCAACCTCTCCTTCTCGCGCGTCTTCAACGCCGGCCACGAAGGTATGTGCTCAAGCCAAACGTCCCCTCTCCCCACACGAGCTAACTCCTCCACCTTGCAGTCCCCTGGTACCAACCCGAAACCGCCTACGAGATCTTCCGCCGCGTCACGTTCGACAAGGATGTCGCGACAGGCAGTCAATCGACCAAGGGCTGCAAGACGCCCCACGCAACCACGGGACCGTCTGACATCTCTGGGGTAAAGAGCCCGATGCCCGCGCCGCACAAGCCCGAGTGCTACTTCTGGGACATCATGGAGACGTGCATGCCGGACCAGACCAAGCTCATCGCGACCGGCAGGGCCATCTTCAAGGATTTCGTAATGACTGGGTACGTGGCGGCCAACGGTACTTCGGTGTACTATCCTTGATTGGATGATATACGATGCCGTGGGGTTTGGTATGGACAAGCATGTTTGGGGCACAGACTGAGTCAATTGATTGGATTGCATGGAAAACCTCATCTAGGTTTTGTTGTAGTTGTCATATTTGAAGCAGAATATATGAGTGCGTACTTATTTAATCCAACCTTGAATATCCTATAAACCATGGAAGTGATACAGGCCATGGGTATCCACCAGAGTGCTATAAAGAGACAGGTAAGGCAGTTTTCGGATCAGATACGGGTATCATATAATGAAGAAGACAAGTAACCCCACGTCAATGTTTGGAGGGGTCTTTGTTTTCATGTGATAAGAAGGTGGTAAGCTACATGTACCTACCTAGGTATCAAAAGGCACGCCGTGCAGCATTGACCACTGCAAATTCTGCTATTCATCACTCAACGCCAATGTTGTTTTCCCGCTCCTGTCACTGACTAGATAGAGCTACATCTTAACACGTCTCAAGAAACCCCTCATCACCTCAACATCCATCATCATCCAAATTCAATCATCGTTCACAACATCTACTGCACCATCGAAAGACTTCCGAGCAACCAAACCCTCATACCTGGAAGATTTCCAGTCTCATACCACAACAAGAATACCATAATCTTGTATCCCACTCAATCTCATACGCCTCCCTCAAGATAGCACGCCGAAATCGTGAGGCAGAGGCCAAGGCCAATGGAAATGCCAATGCCGAGACCGAGGAGCACGAGGCGCCTCGCCAGCCGTTCACCGTAAGATCCATATCCCCGTGCCTGGCTCCCTAATCGTCTACGTTCAATCCAAAAAGCGCTGTCTTCTAACAGCTTTCTTCCCTTGTGACAAACCAAACTGAATTATTTCCTGTTAAAACTAAAACACGTTATTGACGTTTTATCACAGGTTCTTGATCCATCAAACGACCAACTCAATGGCAACAAAAGTAATACGCACACACCAAGCATCAGCCACCCCGCGCTCGTAAAATCAGAAGCAGAAAGAGTATGGTTCCCCTGGGTCAGAACTGCTCGCTGTTTCTCACAGGTATCCCTGCGGAGCTTGATGTTACCCGCTTCATGGCCCAAGGAGCCGAAGTTCAGATCGGCAAAGTCGCCGCGCTCCACCTACACCAGAGTGAGCCCGGACAGCGCCACAAGGCGGCCGAAATCACGATGTGGACACGCGCCGACGCTGAGCGACTGATGTTGCTCATTCTCAACCGCGATTTCTGCTTTGGTATCAACCGTCCTCTACGCGCCTTCTGGAACCGACGCCGTGTCGGCCCGCAGATTCGGGAAGGCTCACGGGTCATCGAGGCCACTGGGCGACACGAGCAAGTCGAGCCGGGCGTCCTCGTGCCTCGCTTCCGACAGGAGTTTCAGTTCGAGTTGGACCAGGTCGACGCGAAGATGCGCGGCCCCAACTGGACGGTCGTGGAATACCGATTCGGCAGCTTTGAACAGGCCTAGAACGCCATGAAGATGCTTGAACAGGACGCAAACGAGAACATCATCCGCTATCGGTACCTCCAGGACCCTTGCGAAGTGGAATATCCATCTGTCACTGCCCTTGCTCTTCTTTGAGCCGCCCGTTCTGTATGTTGTCTCACATCCTTTCCGTTGAGTGTCCAGCTTTGCTTAACTAAAGGCAGGGAGATGCGTGTAACTTAACACGTCGAACTTCGAGCCGAATGCTAAGGAATTTGCAACAGAAGTAGGCTCAGATATCCATTCTTCCTGAGTAGGTACAGTCTGGATCGCGGAAGTTGGCCTTGCGTGAGGCTCTCGTAACAGATTCCCAGGCGAGAGACAATCCCCGAACAGGGAGCCTAAGCCGCGTCCAACACCCTACAGCTACGGTCAGTGGATATTATTGTACGATATGGTGGGGTGGCCGCATTTGCCGCTTTTCGTCCGGGCCATTACTGTGGACGCATACAAGGATTCAACCGGAGGGGAATCAGTGTAGAGTAGAATGCTAAGAAAAACGGACATGGGAAACGGAACGGAATTGCTTTAGTCATATTTTCAGAAATGGATGCTGGAGAAACCACCTGACTAGAACGTACATGAACTGCATTGCGGTCAAAGCAATGTCAAATCTATGATCCTATATGCGAGGTGCCTGAATGTAACATCCTCGTCCCTACCACCATCGGTCCCTCAGTCGCAATCTCATCCTATGAGTGCTCTATTGGCCAACGACCCCGGGGTGCCCTGAAGGCAGTCTGGAGAAGCACGCGAACGACTTGACCACATCCTGTAGGTTGTAGAGCTTGAGATCCCAGCTGCGGTAGTCCGTGCCCGGGAAGAAGAGCGCCTGCCCAATCTCGGTGTTGTCGACCTTCAGATCGCAGTCCATGGCGGGAAGGCATTCGGCTTCGGCGGCCGTGGTAATGTCGGAGCACGGGGTGCTGCGTGGCGGCAATCCCGAGTTAGCCAACGAGCTCATCCCTCTGCGTATACAATCTATATCTCCAAGGGGGAATAGAAGGCTATGGAAGAAGTCACTCACGTATAGGCGTAGCAATCGTACCACGTCTGGTGCGGCGTCAGGGTCCGCGCGTGTGCCCATTCCCCGGCCAAGTCGTAGCACTTCTGGAACTTGAAGGTGTTAGGGTAGCAGGTGCCGGTACCGTTACCACCGGAGCACAGTTTCATCTGGATAGTTTCTACTGTTAGCCTGCTAACTGAGTAGACGGAATCGATTGTTACGGGTTTTGGTATTAGTAGGAGTGGATTGGGCAGACAGCAATTGAGCAGAACTTGTACATACATCAGCTTGGACGGCACAACCCTTGTCACCACGGGCGTGTAGGTTCCCGTGGCCACTGCCGTAAGTGACTTGGGAGCACGCGGCCAGCAGGAGAGTGAGGGGGCTTGCGAATGACTTCATGATGGGGTTGATGTGGTTCAACAGTATTGAGAGTAGATTGACTGGATGGATGTCAAGCTTTCAAACCCGAAGCCAAGGTTGCGACGTGCAAAGCTTATAAACATATGTGTCTGAATGATGATGCATCCTTTATGTTGTTGGTTGTTCATCGATTAAGGGGCTTGGGTGCATATTCCGGGATGGTGGTACTGCTTAAGCGACCCTCCATCGCTCGCCAACTAATTGCCTTACTACACCTAGCTAGCAGGTTAGGCAGGCTACGACTATGTCTCTCTGTGGCTTCGTGTGGTAGCGGACAGTTAGTTGGTGGTCGCAATCATTTTCTCCATGCATAATACCGAATAAGTGATCTTCGTAAGTCGCTGATACTTGGTCTTCCAACCTAGCGGTTGGTTGGTTCCTAGGAGAATCACGGCAATTCCCCAGGCCCCTGGACCCCTGCATCTTGACCCCTGCAGTTTCTCGAGCTAGTACGGCCCTATCCAGGAGCTAACGGCGTTTCTTCCAGCCTACTTGATTGGCCAGCTTCTTATCACACCGCGTCTCCGAAGATTAGCACGCCAACCAAACCACGGCCAGAATTCCTTTCCTTTGTTTGCTTCCAGCCAAATGCGGTTGGGCACTCGTCTGCCCTACGTGCCTGCCAATCTTATCTACACCAACATACAAGTTCTCGCCCTTACATGATGGATTTCATCCTGGCTTGTTGGTTCAAAGCGTTGGTTGCTCATTTCGTCTGCATGATCGATAAATCGCATTTTTCCCTTACTTTCCACGTAGACAGGGATGTCGCGCAATTGAACCAACAAAGTGTAAGGATGGAGTCGCAATTATGATATCCACGCGACAAAGCATGCATCAATTGATTTTGAGATGTATCAGACTGAAAGCTGAACAAATAAATATGGTATCATTATTTCGTATATGAACGTATAGAAATGGCTATTTTGCTAGGTAAATCGTCAAAAGGCCGCATTTCCATCCTAGCGCCTAGCAGCAGGCTTCTTGATGAGAATGAACAATGCAAGGTAAGCTCTGTGAAACCGTTAGTACTCGTTCGTAATTAAGTATAGCCGCAGTGGATTAAATGGGATGGGTTTGAACATACACTACACCGGTGAAGCAAAGACCGGAGATGACTCCGAAGCCCATCAGGTACTTCGGCGAGTCCTTGGACGGGAACAGGTACGATCCGTAGATTTGAGCCAAGTTGCCCTGTAATGACTCAGTTAGCAAATGTGCGATTTCGATTCCGACTGTGGTTGGCTCGACATACCATAGCGTTGACGAATGCGAGACTGATGCCGCGAACCTCGGCAGTCATTGTCGTGAAGGTGGAGCTTGCATAAGCGAGCGAGAGACCGTTAGACGCCCAGAGACCAGACGCCATAATGACCAGCAGAGCATATCGGGCCTTGAGATCGTAGACGGCACAGGTGATGATGGAGCAGAGACAAGCCACGCCCATGCAGACACCCAGAACCAGACCTCTCCAGCGAGGGTATTTGTCCATGTAGAAAACAACGACGATCGTCACGACAAATGCGCAGACATCTAGGAGGGGATATTAGCACTGTTATTAAGCCGACTGGTGGCATTGGAGCTGTTCTGAGCCACTTACAAATAGGGATGGTCATGTATTGCGCGTTGACGGGAGAGTAACCAAGACCCGCCACCAGAGTCGGGTAGAAGTAGGACAGCGTGGAGGACCCAACAACAGCCATGTAGCCGACGACGAACAGCCATACCTTCCAGTCGGTAAGGGCCACCTTGAGGGCCTGGAAGTGCGAAAGCTTGGGGCGGTCCTCGCCGCCGTCGAAGCGCGAGGGATCGGCCATGAGGCGGCGGATGGCCAGCTCGCGCTCGGCTTCCGAGAGGCGCTTGGTGTTGGCCGGGAAGTCCATGAGGATGAAGGAGGCGATGATGGACCAGCCGGCGGTGGCCGCACCTTCCACGATGAACAACCAACGCCAGCCAGCGAGGCCGTGCGCGCCGTCCAGACCTTTCGTGATGGAACCCGCGATAAGACCGCCGAAAGCGCCCGACAAGATGGCGGCCGAGATGTAGACACCGAAGCGGCGGGCCTGCTCCTCAGGCTTGTACCAGCTGGACAACAACAGCAGCATACCGGGGGCGAAGCCAGACTCGAGCAGACCGACGATGACGCGCAGGCCGATGAGGGCCTCGTAGCTCTTGATGAAGGCCATGCCGATGGTGGCGCAGCCCCAGAGGAACATGATGGCGGGCAGGAAGATGGACGGCTTGGTGCGGGCGAGGATCATGTTGGAGGGGACCTCCCAGAGCACGTAGCCGATGAAGAAGACGACGAGGACGATCGAGTAGCGGTCCGAGGTCAGGTCGAGGTCTTTGTCCATGCCGGAGATCTTGGCGTTGCCGATGCTGTAGTGAGAGAGGATGATTGTCAGCTTCACGGTCCTAAGTCTCATCTCATGATGATCGTGCTAAGATGAAATTGAGGTTTTCGGCTTCACTTACTTTGTCCGGTCCATGTAGCTTAGCAGATACATCACCCACATCGTCGGGAGAATGTACAGATCGATCTTGCGAACTAGCTTGCGCTCCTCCTCCGTGTCGGCCACGTAGGCCTCGGCGTACTCATGTTGAGAGTTGGGGTTCTTCATGTTTTCGGTATCGACGAACTCTTCGTGCTCGCCTGAGGGCTTGTCAGAATGTTTGACATCCATGTTGAGGTCTTGGCGGCTCATATATAGGTGAATGTGTATCGATGGCTTCCCGTCAAGAGAGCTTGAGTGAGGTATTTGAGTTGGTGTGGAGTGAAGAGGCGAGGGTCCTGTTATCCCAATTGGAACAGATGCAGCGAAGTCTTTATAATCAATTCAGCCTTCCAATGTCGATATATGACCACACGGGCTTACAAGGTCAGACTAATGATCGGTGTAGTTCGCTCCCAGCCTTGGAGGTCCAGATTGTCGGGAGCCAGCAAATCTGGCATTCCAAGATTTGAGACTTCCCCATACTATCTCCCCCAGTTTCCCATCATGACCCACCATGGCGTGGTAATAATTCTCCCACACGGGGTACAGAGAACTACCCATGTCCTCCGCATGATGCTCTGACTCGAGCTGGATGGCACCTTGGCACGCAGCTGAATGTGGGTGGATACTAGACTCGGCACGGGGACTTATGACCCATCAGATGGAGCCCCTCGCCGCGTCTCGAGGTCAACGTCGGACATCATGCGACTGCTTGTGCTTCGAGGCGAGAGCGAACCCCAATGGTTATCCACTTTCCCCAACTAACAGTTACACTATTGCCAAATCGGTCGCATCGAGGTGCAAATCCCCCACACAATGTTGGGGAAGAGCTAGCAGATAGAAGCGGCGACGAAAAACATCAGATATATTTTATCAGACTATCTCGCCTCTTCTTGCTGGGAGATCTTGTGAAAACCACTTCTACTTGATACCCTCTCCTCTCATCCCAGCTTCCCAGACCACGAAGTAACTACACGATTTGCCTCCATTGAATCCCACAAACTGCACATCGACTTTCTCGTTGCTTCCTCCAACACACATATCATCATAATGTCTCCCTCCGCGACAGACGCAGCCGCGAGCGGCGACGCTCCGGTTGTCGACAACTACCCCTCCACACTGCCCCAAGCTGGCCACAACTGGCAAATCACTCTCCAAGACAAGGTCATCGCAAGTACGTCTTCCTTCTCATCCCCAGTCTGATATGTAGGGATGCCTTGAGCCTAAGCTAATCACTTTCTTAACTTCCAGTTACCGGCGCAAACCAAGGAATCGGTCTCGGACTCGCCGAGGTGTGTCTGGCCAACGGAGCCGGCAAGGTCTTCTCCATGGACATCAGCGAGCCGGGCGAGGACTTCAACGCCCTGGCCAAGAAGAACCCCGGCCGCTTCGAGTACGTGAAGACGGACGTGACGGACGAGGCCTCGGTCAAAGCCGCCATCGACGAGGTCGCGACGCGCGGCGGGCGCTTCGACGGCATGATCGCCAACGCGGGCGCGACCAAGCACCAGCCGGCGCTCGACTTCACCCTGGAGCAGTTCGAGCGCCTGTACAAGCTGAACGTGACGGGCGCGTGGCTGTGCGCGACGTACGCGGCCCGGAAATTTATCGAGCTCAAGACCAAGGGGTCCATCGTCTTCACCGCGTCCATGACGTCGTACCGGCCCAACCGCGCCGCGCCCTCGGCGCCCTACGGAGGGACCAAGGCCGCCGTCCGCAACATGACGCACACCCTCGCCATGGAGTGGTCGCAGTACGGCATCCGCGTCAACAGCATCAGCCCCGGCTTCGTCAAGACGGCGCTTACGTACTACGTCGAGACCAGCCCGGACTGGGACCTCAAGATGAAGTACTATGGTGGCATGCCCCGCTTGGCGCTGCCGCAGGAGCTGGGTGGCGCGTACGTGTACCTGCTCTCGGACACGGCGACGTATACTACCGGTATCGATATTCCTATCGCCGGTATTGTCGGTGCTTGGTAGAGTGGGGAATGAAAACGAATTGCATTATGGAGTTTTGGGGTTTCACATCTGGTACATAGCATAGTTCCAATAGAACGGCTTCAATAGAATACACCTGTTCAACACCACAATAACTTGCCTTATACTTGTCGCATGAAAGCGTATTGACGCGCCAAGGTCTTGAAAATGACGGGCGAGTGATAGCGAAAGTAACTATTAAGTGATTAAGTACGCTAATAATCACCGGCATATGAGCTCCAAAGTGCGCATATTCGCAGGTGAAGTTTATCGATTTTAGCATCAGGCAAATTGCTCAAGTTGAGGACCTAGGAAAGTATAATTAATACTGCCATTTCTGGAAACCCATTTAGTCAGACATGAACGTCGCGTGTGTTAAAAAGAATGATAACCATCACCGACAAAATCCAAAGCTTTTCCGGCCAAGTATATATCGGCATTTGGATCATAACACGTTCAATTGGTATTAATAAGTAGAAATGTATAGACTACGCCTTCCCCGCCGACCCCGTAACGTCCATCTGCCACTCCATCAACTTCTGTATCGCCTTGGTCCCGTCCTCCATCAGCGTCGTCAGGCTGGCCGTCGCGGACTTCTCCTTGATGTAGACGAGGTAGTCGTCCAGCACCAGCTTGTTGACGTTGATCTTGCTGCACCCGCCCTGGATGCAGCGCTTCATCACGTCCTCGGGGAAGTCGTTGGTCCCGTGCAGCACGACGCGCACGTCGGCGTCCTGGGCCGCGGACAGCTTCTCCCGGATCTTGGCGAGGCGGTCGTACTCGAGCACAGGGCCCCGGGCGCCGTACTCGCCGTGCACGTTGCCGAAGGCGGGCGCCAGGAAGTCGATGCCCGTCGCCACGAAGTCGTCGACCTGTTCCGGTGTAGTCAGGGCGCCCTCCAGGTCCGCCGTGTCGGCAATACCGTCCTCACCGCCCTCGATGCGGCCGGGTTCCGCCTCGGTGCAGATCTGGTGCTTGTTGCAGAACGCCACGAGCTCTTTGGTCTTGGCCAGGTTCTCCTCCATCTCGTAGTGGCTCATGTCGACCATGATGGAGTCAAAAGGCAGCTTCTCGGCCGCGTGCCGGATCAGGTCGGCGTCCTGCGCGTGGTCCAGGTGGATGGCCACGGGCACCGAGGCGTCGCGGGCCGCCTTGGCCGCGGCATGCACGAGGAGGCCGTCGCTGTAGGTGATGGCCCAGGGGAAGACTTGGATGATGAGCGGGGCGCGCTTGGCCTCGGCGGCGCGGATGAAGGCGAGGATGCACTCGATGTTGTATCTGCGGGCAATACTTGTTAAGACCCCAATCCAACAGAGTCGGATATTGATGTGGTTTCACTTACGCTATGGGCGCAACGACGCCATATCCGCCCTTCTCGGCATCCCGAAGGATCTTGTAAGTCTGGTTGTCCTTTTTCCACTCCATTGTGTCAGGTGTGCTTTGATTCTTCGTTCAAGGATGCCTGCTTGGTTCAGCTAGTTTCGAAGAGTGGTTCACAAGACTCGAGATTGTCAATGGCTTATCGAGACAACTTTCCAAACCTCAAGAAACAAGTCGGACATGTCGCATCATTAAGCAGTTCGTCATAACGCATTTGCGAAATTCGGACGTTGCCCGACATGGTTCCCGTTGCCCCACTCCAAATGTTACATGGTCCCCTTGCCGCATCCATCCCCTCATGACCCCAAATATCACCAGGGGTAAGCTTGGAAAAGCAAATCTCACCCAGATTTCCCCGCATGTGGAGTATCTCCACCCCATCCACCCCGAACATGCCTCGCGTCTCGAGGCACATCCGCGGCTAACGTCCACCGCCCCCATTGCCTGCCCTCCGTTCTAAGGGCAAAAGCCTCCCCTGCCGTGGTCTCATGACGTGCGAAAGACTTCAGCAAAAGGGCGACTCAGCATAATACCATCAACACCACCCCCGCATCGCAGCTTAGCCGAACTACTTATGTTTTCTTAAGTAATTAAACCTACCATACTACCCCGATCCTGATCCTGCCAATCATCAATCAGCCCATACGTTACCATATATCACATCAGCATCTATCTCGTTTATCTACATTTCCAATACCCAGACCGAAAATGACATTGACGAACAGCAAGCTCCGCATCGCCATCGGCGGCGACGACGCCGGCTTCGAGTACAAGGCCAAGCTGGCCGCGGACCTGGCGGCGGACCCACGCGTGGGCGAGGTGATCGATGTCGGTCCCAGCTCGCCGAGCGACAAGACGCCGTACCCGCAATACGCCATCGAGGCGGCCGAGCTGGTCGCGTCCGGGAAGGCGGACCGCGCCCTGCTCATCTGCGGCACGGGGCTGGGCGTCGCCATCAGCGCCAACAAGGTCGCCGGTGTGCGGGCGGTGACGGCCCACGACAGCTTCAGCGTCGAGCGCGCCGTGCTGTCCAACGATGCGCAGATCCTCTGCTTGGGGCAGCGGGTCATTGGTCTGGAGCTGGCGCGGCGGTTGACCAAGGAGTGGCTGTAAGTTCTCCCTCCCAAGGCCCAGCACAGTAAGTAGTCATGGCACACATGCTAACTCTCAAGGGCAGCGGTTACACATTCGATCCCTCGTCAGCCTCAGCGGCGAAGGTGGACGCCATCAACAAGTACGATATGCAGCGCTCACAGACAGTGGCTGCCGTATGATGATAAGATGGCTATCTTGGTTTTACTACGTTACTCGAGCCCACTCGGTAATCAGGTCGTCGCGAAGGGCCGCCATCGGCCAGCCCGTCCTGGTTTCGCAGGCGTTGATGAGGGATAAGATGGTTTTGCGTTTTTCTTCGTCTTGTACGCATAATCCGGCTAGAATGCCCATCATATATCAGCAAACAGAAGCACACAGGGTCACAGAGATCTGGGAACAGCAAGGAGTTTTAGCACTTGAAATTGCAACATTTACGAACTCACCTCCAAACAAACACTGGGCTGACATGATTTGACTGCCTTCATCTCGTAGCTCCATCGCTATCCCGCAAATCGTGTTCACAGCATCGTGCAGAATCTTCTGCGTCTTGAGATACCCGTCGAACCCGGACGAGACGACAGGGCGATGCAGCGTGATGAGGATGCGAATGAAGTTGTAGATCTGCATCGATACCGCATACCGGGGCGGGTGAATCCAAATCGGCGTAAACACGCTCTGCGGGTCGACCGAGGGCGTCGGCAACGCCTGGAACCCGGGTCCGAGAAACAGCTTCCAGCGCTCGAGCTCCGACAGCAGGGCCTCCCCCAGGTGAGCCCGTCTCTGCGCCGAGTTGTCGCCGCTGTCGCTCTTGGCGCAGTAGTTGACCGTCTGCGACAAGAGGTAGACGATGCGGTTCGCCAGCTCGTCCTGGCTCAGGTCCGGGTAGTCCACCAGGGGCCTCCAGAAGGAGAAGCAGCGCCGCCGTTCCCGGAAGGCGGCCCAGATGTCCTGGCGCAGCCACGCCCACCATACGGACTGTCGCAGGCCCCCGGAAACGCCGTTCACGTTTTGTGAGCGCTGGATCCAGAAGACGCCTTTGAGGTGGCGCTTCCAGTTGCTTTTGGAGGAGTCGAGCATCTCGTAGGTGGAGATCACCACTACGAAGATGTCACCGCTTGATGTCAGTGCACCGTGCCGTCTTGGAGGAAAGCTTTGGGGCGGAGGGTCGAGACTTACACGCAGTAACCAGGAGCTCTTCAGAGTGGGTGTACGACTCGTACTGAAGAGCAATCTGAAGATAGTGTAGTGTCTCATAGTAGTACTGCACAGCCAGACTGGACGGGTCTGAGTCTGTCGATAACAAGGGCGTAACCGCGTGAGCACCAGCTTGGAGGGACGTGGCACGATGCCGGGCGCATAGCGCCAAGATCGCTTTGCATAAGCCCGTATTCCGTAGGGCAAGCCTTATAGCGTGGGTAGAGAAGTGTTTCTATGGAAGGACATAAGCATCATGAAATCACATGTCAAGGGTGGATGGGCCACTTACATGAGGATCGAATAGGTCCAGCTGGCAAGAGCACAAGTCAGTCAGCAAGTGCATTGGGTGTGTTAAGATAGTCACGATGGCTTTCACGTACCCATTGGCTGGCTCGCTCCGCAAAGACCCGGAATAGGTTGGCCTCCTCGGATGTCAGTTTGATATCTTGATCAAGTGACCACGCGTGCCGCTCGAACGTGCCCACCAAGGCCGGAGCCCCAGCCGTGACCTCGCCGGCGATGGGCTGGTTCTCGGTGCCGATCGGACGTGACTCAGCATGGGGGTGGCTAGCTGACGACGAGGAATCATCCACGAAGGGGGCCGGGCTCGGGGCCAGGGAGAAGTTGGCGTCGGCTTGTGCCGCGTCTGTCGCTAGGAGGTCGAGCCAGCGATTCGAGGCCATATCGGCCGTCAGCTGCTCCGAGGCCACCGTGTCCGGCGAGTGCGCATATTGGTACGTCTCGGCTATTGCCATCAAGGAGGGCGTAGGTGGACCTCGATGTGGAGCGGATGCGGACGGGACCGGGGCGGCGGGTGGAGGATGGGGTGAGGAAGCATCCGTCAGCATGTGGAACGGGTGGACCGTCGACTCCCGTCTCTCAGGTAGAGCAGGTAGAGGAGCAGTAGGTACAGTCCCCGCCGCCGCGAGAGATGGGATGATATGGTCTTGGCTATATTGCCGCGACGCGGCGGGCGTGTTTCTACTTGCTTCTTCGCTGTAGACACAGTCGCGTTGGGCGATCGAGCAGGGTCCGCAAATAGGCACTGCCATGTCGTCATCAGCTCCAGTTCAGGCAACGCGGTTCCGTGGATAACATACGATTCTCGTCACATTTCTTGTGCCTAGCCCGGCAGGTCAAACTATCACACATAAACTCAGCTATGTTTTCACTTTTGCTACAGTTGGGGAGTAGTGCTATTGAAAAACGGTGGCCTACCATCCCGTCCTAGTGCGAAGCCCTCGAGACCTCGACTTGCGCATGCGCTTGGGTTTTGAAGACGGCTGCGATCCATCTGGTTCCAGACTCCGGGTCGAACTATCGCGTCTATCCATGGTATACTTTCGATAGCGTGACCATCAGGCTGGGATAAGAGCGCGCCAATTGGCGTTTCAGGGATGGGGATGAAACAACAGATGGTCAAGCAGATTCTAATTGAGCGCGCGTGGATCAATCGCCAAGCGTAACGGTGAAGAAAGTAGGGAAAGGGAAGTTCTCGTCTCGGGGCTCGAATAGCGCGAGGGTAAACAAAAAAGCCCAAAAGGGGGGCTGAGGCTATTGGAGAAACGAACCTGCAGCCTGCAGGGGGGGTTAGGGCGGGCGGCACGAACCCCAATTCCCCGCAAACCCCAGCTTTTGCTACCGTCGTATCGACCCCGCACCGTAAAGGCCGCTGACTCGCGTACATATTTCAGCGCAACCGTCACCATTACCCGCACCCCATTCCGGAGATTCCTATCTTGGCAATGCGAGATGGGACTAGTCTACATCATACGTAGCACACGTCGCATGATATTACCTAAGTACCGGCCACTATGCGCTGTCTCCCCCTTAGTCAAGAGTAGATGGTCACTTGCCGCCAATTGACTCGGAGCGCGGTACGTGTCCGACACTAGCCGAAAATCGTGGTCTGGTGGGATGGGACTCGAGTCGCGGTCGTCTTGACTTTGACGAACAGAAACAAAGGGTCTGGTCTGCCTTGGAAACCACTCCAACGCTCGTGACCATAGTGCGATTCGTATGCACTGTCGCAGATCCACGATATAACCGTGTATCTCAAATAGGGCCTTGAGCGCTTTCATCCCGCAACGACCAAACTTCAGTCCATGTCCAGTATTGCTCAGGTGTTATCGCGATTAACTTGAAGAATCGCCCTGACGTTGTTTCTTTGCCAATTGCGTTTCACAGAGACAGGAGAAGATAACCCCCAATTGAAATGTCGGACAAGCACTTCTTTCCGTAAGTAACTGGGCCATTGATACGAACCGGAAAAGGGTCCAATTACTGACAATCCCTATCTTCTCTAGCGAAACGGCAGCCAATACCCTTGTACCCAAGTACCTGAGGGCCTTCACAGCGGCCAACCCCCATTTAGGACTCATCGAGTCGGAGAGGGTGGTCTATGAGAAGGGCCACGACCGGGGCGCCGTCTCGGTAATCTCGGGCGGCGGTAGTGGCCACGAGCCCGGATGGTCGGGCTATGTCGGTCAGGGCGCTTTGGCGGCGGCAGCATGTGGCGACATCTTCGCGTCGCCCAGTACTAAGCAGATCCTCGCCGCTATCCGCGCCACACCCTCAGATGAGGGTCACATCCTCATAATCACCAACTACACCGGCGATAAGCTGCACTTCGGACTCGCGGCCGAGCGGGCCAAGGCCGATGGCACGTGTAAGAACATTGCCGTCATTCCCCTGACCGACGATGTGTCGTTGGGCCGGAGTAAGTCTGCCGTGGTAGGCAGGAGAGGCATGCCGGGTCACATCATCCGTAAGTTCTGCCTCCGTCCACATCATACAAACGCTTTCGACTTTACGAACGGGACTGACTTGTGTAAAGCCGCCAAGATTGCCACAGCAGCAGCACACAAGAAATACCCGTTTGGTCGATGCGTTAAGCTGGCACAAGCGGTCAATGCCGAAGTCGTCTCGATAGGTTCGGCACTCGACCACTGCCACGTGCCGGGACGGGCCAAACATGAGACTCTCCCCTCCGATGTAGTCGTCGTCGGTGCCGGCATTCACAACGAGCCCGGTGCTCAGCGGTTAAGCCCCTTCCCTCCAGTAGAGGACCTGGTTGCCCACTGCCTCAAGCTTCTCTGCGACCCGAACGACCCCGAACGGTCTTTCGTCGAGTTCCACAACAACGACTCGGTGGTGTTACTGATCAACAACTACGGCGGTGTCAGCAACCTCGAGCTGGGCGCCTTGACAGACGAGGCGATGGTGCAGCTGAGCCGGACGTGGAACATCAAGCCTGCGCGGATCCTGTCGGGGTCATTTGAGACATCGCTGAACGGACCCGGGTTCTCCATCTCCCTCTGCAACCTCACCAACGCCGCCAATGCGGTCTCCGCGCCTGTGAAAGAGCTGTTGGATCTCTTCGACATGACGACGAGCGCGGTCCACTGGCCTAACGTCTCTTCGCCTGAAGCATACGAGGCGCAGCAAGACGCCACTACCGAGCACATCGAGGACCGCAGTCCCGAGTTAAAGCATGAGAACGATATCAAGGGTAAGCACTTCCCCCATATATGATCAAGAGGCCAACAACAAATGTGTACCTGAGCTAACGCTATGGCAACAAATCAGTCGCACCTACTTTGCTTGATTCCGTAATCCGAACAGCCTGCTTAGCAGCCATTGCGGCAGAGCCGAACCTGACGAAATGGGACATGATCATGGGAGATGGCGACTGCGGCGAGGCAGTGCAAGGCGTCTCAGAAGGTAAGCAACTGCATTTACTACGAGGGTTCACCCATTTTAGAGCGTCTTCTAACTTTTGGGATGGTAGATATCATCGGCATACTAGACCGAGGCGAGAACAAAGAAGGCTCCATCATGAAGTTCCTCCTCGCGACCACCGACGCCGTCGACAACATGGGCGGCAGCCTCGGCGCGATCCTCGGCATCCTGCTCTCCGCCTTCACCTCCGCCCTCCAGGAAGCCGTCAAGCAGAACGGCGGCCAGTCGGCATCGTCTTCTTCCACATACGCCCAGGCCCTGGCTCAAGCCGTCGAGACCCTGGAGAAATACACGGGCGCGCGCGAGGGCGACCGGACCGTCATGGACGTCATGATCCCCTTTGCCGAATCCTTCAAACAGACAGGCGGCGACTTCGCGGCGGCGGTGAAGGTCGCTCACGAGAAAGCCGAGGGGACGCGGCACCTCAAGGCCAAATTTGGCCGGGCGTCGTACGTGGCCGAGGCGCAGGGGCAGGCGATTCCCGATCCGGGGGCGTGGGCGTTCTACGAGTGGGTGGCGGGCATGCAGCGGGCTATCGAGCAGCAGTGAGGGACGGAGCACAGCATATTGGCAGCGAGTTTAAGACGTTTGGATACCTACCGGCGCGAATGTTCAATTGTATACTTAACTAGGAGATCTTCGAATCATTCGATCATTCGAAGGATGTGAAGAGGTATAAATGATATGTACCAAGTATTGTCATCATCCGAGCCCCCGAATATTTAACTTAGGTGCACAATCCCACCATGGTTTTGACCATTCTAATCATGACCTCATAAGCCCCGATTAGATCCGCAGCGCCTCCTTGAGCTCCTTGACGATGAGCGCGTTCATCTTGTCCTTCTGCTCCCACTCCGGCGTACCGGGCTGGCACGTCTTGTCAAACGCATGCGGCATCCCCTCCATGATCTCGTTGACGACCTTACGCTTGCCGTCCTTCACCTTCTCGGCCAAGTCGTTGGCCTCGGGCGCGCAGTTATCGCCGCCACAGGTGATGATGACGACATGATCGGGGAACAGGGATGGATCAGTGCGCCCGGGAGAGCAGCGAGGATCCTTGCGCAGCTCGGGATCGGGCGTGTAGCACTCGTCGAACAGAGCCGCCATCTGGGGCGGGATAGGCCGGACCGGCTTCTCGACCTGCTTGCGCTCCGCCACGGGGACGGACAAGTCCGTGGGCGGGTAGACGGCGACGACGACGGGGATCTGCACGTTCCTGAGCACGTCCGCATGGTTGGTGAAAGTCGAGCGGAAAGAAGAGGAAGCGACGAGGGCCAGCAGGCCGCCGGCGCTGAAGCCCGAGACGGCGACGCGGCGCACGTCGTAGACGTCGGGCTGGGACGCGACCCAGCGCAGCGCGTCCTCGACGTCGTGCACGGCGGCGGGGAAGGGGTCCTCGGGCCCCTTGCGGTAGTCGGCGTCCAGAATGGCGAGGCCGGGCATCTCGCGGGCCATCTGGGCGCAGAAGGGGCGGTCTTGGCCGAACATGTGGAAGACCATGCCGCTGCCGTGCCAGTTGACCAGGATGGGCGTGGGGCCCGACGTGGCGGCGGCGGCAGCGGTGGAGCGGTAGAGGCGCCCTTCAATGGTGTGGCCGCCGTCGCGCGAGGGGATCTTTACGGATTGCTCCTCGACGCCATCCAAGACCTCGGCGAGGTTCTCGGGCTGGGCCGCCTTGGCGGCGTCGAATTGGGCGCGCGCCGCGGCGACGGCGGCTTTGAGCTCCCCGTAGCGCGCGGGGGTATGGCCAGCCATGGCAGCGGGAATTGGGGGGATAGAAAAAAAGACGATAAAAAGTAGCCAAGGAGAATAGATCTATTGATACTAGTTTTCGATTTAGTTGATATCGAAGATGATTCTTTGAATTAGTTCTACAAAAGCAGAGAACAGATATCCGTCGCGGCCTAATTGAAGAGGCGGTCGTGGATTTTAAGCCTGGCAGGCCCACACTTGGTTCTTACCGCATCCACTGCGGCGGAACCGCTGCTCGCTCTCTCGTATGATGAGCATATCCCCGTAAACGCCGGTTTCAAGCAAGTTTCGTATATGCAAACAACCGAAAGCCAAATCTAATGATCTGATAGATTCATTGTTTGAAATAATGCACCACCCGCATGCGCAAAGTCGGGCTGAGAAGAGTGCTGAAAAACCGACCGGTCCACTCTCGAGCTGTATCTCGTCAGAGCTAGCGTGACTAGCCCCTAAAATTGGGGAATCGCGTACCTAATCCACCGGGCACTGTCATGTTCACGTCAATGGTTGTTTGCTGTCAGATATGTCCGTTGGCAAGCGTCCTCCAACAACACCCCTAACGAGTCATTTACCGTGGTAGTATTGGACGATGCGCTTTCGGATAACACATAGTTGCATTGATCTATTGATGCAATGACTCCATTTGTTGGTTCTGTAGAGGTTTGTATATTCGCCAAGACGCTAGTGATATCTCAGCCCCTTTTTCATCATGCGCTGTGTGACGCCCGCTGGTAATGTTGATATTCAGGTAACTTTTGGTAATGCAAACAAAACAACAACCAAACCTCCAATGTCAAGCATGACGCTTGGTGCTGACTCTTATCGTAGCTAGTTGGTATAAATTCAGCATCGATCCCATCAACTAAGTACTATTTACCGCCCCTTCGCGTGACTAACAAGTAGAATGCCAAACACAATGACTGCATAATGGTTGTCCGAAGTTCGAAGCTGACTTGAAAATAATGTATTTCATCATTTTCATATATTTCAGAAGAACGATGGAGACCTGGAATCTGTCACGGTGGTTGGACTACTCTTCTGTGTCCAAATGGTTTTCACGCACATCGTTAAACACGCGGTTTGCGGATTTCACGTATAATCACTGGACTAGGAGAACGCTTGATAGTTCCATTTCAATAAAGTTATTTCCAGTTTAATATGCATTGTATCACATTGCTAGAGCTAGATACTACGCTGTAACGCGATGTACGAGGCTCTGGGTTGTACGCTGTCCGAAACCGTCTCCCGTTGACTTTGATATCACGATCAAAGAACGATGTGCCAATTGCCTAGACTGAATTAATTGTTACCTAACTGGCCATGCTCGCTTCTCTTCATCCTGCTCGAGTAGTTGTCTCTTGTTTATTAGTGGTCTGCTAACTCATGTAAAATGCAGATAGCTGCAGAAGCTGTCTATCAACTTGCTATACACAACTTGCCCCGCACCACTTGGATTTAATCGGAGTACCTGACTTAAAAGAAACCTCCTATACAACGTGGGATAGCTCATCAGGAGACCTGACAAGGTTCCAACTTCACCAATCCATCCCTTGCCACTGGGTCGAGGCATTTCCCTTCATCATCTTATTCATTGACGCACTTCAGAATTATACCGTGGCTGCCGACTTTCAGTGTAAAGGAAGTATGTTCCATGTTCCTCTGCCATGGATCATTAACAGCGCGTTCTTCTCGCGCTGCTTCGCGGAAACCGCACGCCACCAAGCAGTGATATGGTTCCGCTCGTGCTCGATCATATCACTACTGTGTCAGAAGATCCAACAAGGCGTGAGTTACCCTGGAACTCAGCAGTTATTTGATTATTCACGAAGTCCCTGACTGATCACACTCCTAGTTTCCATTTGCAGATCACCTCTCGCATCCAATATCGTTCTCACACAGTCTGCCCAACAGTTCCAGGCGTTGTCCGACGCCTACTGGTATGCCATAGAGCGCAACCGAGAGACACGGCAGGCTCTGTTAAACCTGCTCGGAGCGGGACCAGCGCCTGCCTTTCTTCTGCAGTCAACATCGGGATGGAAAAGCCCAAACCAGGCCCAGTTCGTAAGTGGTCCTATCCAGGTCGGAACATCTTCTTCCAAAAACAGCTAAAGTTGATTTTGAATCCAAATTTCTTCAAATGGACTCTTGCTAACTTCTATCCAGTCCAATTCCCCCAGACTCCCACCAAAGCCACCTTTGACGTTCCGGCGCAGACTCCTGCCATGCTGGCAGCCGACCGTATTTTCTTTGTCAAGGTCTTTGCTGCCGCATGTCGCGTCTTCTGGGGCGTGGACGACCAAGATCCGTACCTGATCGATGAGGGCGGCCGCAAGAAAGCTGGTGATTCCCTGCTGTGCCTTGCCACTTCCTTCTGTCGCTTTGTGGAGGGACATGCAAAAGCATCTTGGCCCGATCTGCGAACATTCAGCCCCAAACCGCGTTGGGCGACACACTTGACTACCAACCCATATCGCCATCTAATCATGGGAACTACATACGCCCTTGTGCGGCAATAGAGTCTGAATCATCTCATGAGAGTAAAGCCACCAGCTCGGAAGCATCCTCTTCCGAGGCGAACGGGTCGGCCCGGGCTGCCTCGCCTCACACCAAAGGGAATCACGATACCTCCGTCAGCAAATATCAAGCACGGAGAGACTCATGGAAGCCATTTGGTCCGGTCATATCTGCTTCCCGGGTCACGATCTACAGGCCGTGTGGAACCCGTGCAAAGCGGCTGCTCAAGAGTGGAACGGATCATGCGTTGTGGGCATAGTCGGCCCACCTGATCTCGTGGCCCCCTCCCACATAGTAGCACTGCTCGGGAGACAATTTTCCATCAATTTGGATCAGATCATCATCCATCTGCAAACAGACGACTTGGCTGTGGTAGAGTTCCGCTTCGTGTCATATAAGGACCAGGCAGCTGTTGCCTACAGTCTCATCCGAGGAACGTACAGGTAGGTGTGCCGATACTGGGGTCTCGGTTCATTACTTCAACGACCCTTGCGATTCCGACACACCTGAGAGAGACTCTCCATGGCTAGAACACCTGCTGCTTCACAGGTCAACGGTTATGGGTCAATGAAATCGGTATCGTTGCGATTCATACTGTATAGCAAGCTTTATGCTCCATGGCTACTAGTTAGTTCTACGTTTTGTAGCTATAGTTGATTCATAATGAGATCATACGAACCACGCATTATTGCCATCCAACTAAGCAATTATTTTGCCAGATCTCAGAAAATCCATACGTCGCATGTACAGAAACCAAATATTCATTTATATTACTTGCTAGTGCTCAAGCGATTGGCCATTCAAGACTTAGGAGCTATTGTGCGGTTATCATTAATCGACTTTGGACCCAGGCTTGATGAATGACAGGCAGGCAGTGAGTGGCAGGTCTCACTTATCGGATCAGTAAATAAGTAAGTCATGGTTGCAATTGATCCAATGCATCAGCGTGGCCAACCAAACCCGCCCGTTTTTCACTATGGCAACTTGGCATTTCACGGTAGCTTATGCAATTTCATTACATCGCTTATGGTCCCTACGTCAATAGCATTCGCTCCGTCCATTAAGGATCTAACTCGGGTCATCAAAAGTCCCCAGAAACGGTCGAAGGACTTCAGAAAACGAGCTAAGCTCCGAAGGCGTGGAAAACTGGAGACAAGGTACAACGACGGGCACGCAGCCGGAAGCAGAAGTTATCTTCATACAGATTCAGGCAACTGTCTCGTCTTCGCTGAACCCTCCTTGGCCTTTCTGAATTGAACCATCCTAGTTCTGTTTCTTTTCCTTGTCTCGACCACACCCCAAGGAGATCTTACGTACCAGCAGAATGGACCAAAAATCCCTCCTAGAAGAGCTTCGCGAAGGTAGCACACCTCTGCCGCCTATTCGCACCACGCGTCCTGAGCTCGCCCCAGGTTGGGGCAAATCTTTATCTGAAGTTCACGAGGTAAGTCAAGTTTCAACAAGATCATCATTAATTCTACTCTTTTTCTCTTCCTTCTTCCACCATCAGCCAAAGATCAATAAGGCTTCTTAGGTAATCGCGTTGTAATCCTGATAAAACGAACTAACCATCTCGCCGCACTTTAGGCCTTCCGTAACTCGGCCTCCCAGCACACTCCCTCGCAGCGCACTCCCTCGCAGCTCGATGCACAGGCGGCACCATTCGAGCCCAAAGGAACCCGGATTATCGACAGAAGCCTCGCTGCCAGCAATGACGAGTTATTAGCTCCTGTGCCTGAGCCTCCCTTGGAAGCAAAAAGCACCCTTCGTTATGAGTGGACTGGACCGGATCCGGATCGTAAGAACTGCTGCCTGCTTGTGACTGGACTCCCCAGAACAGTAACGGTCACTGAGTTCATTCGCGAAATCGAGGTCCGACGGCTCGGCAAGATCGCAGCCGTATTCGTAATGCCTCCGACACCCCGAATCCGCACCGCCGCAGTGAAGGTGACGATGTGGGACCGAGCAAGGGCCGAGCGCCTAATGAACGCTGTCCGATGGAACAACTTTGGCTTCGACGGATACAAAGTTGAAGGTGGTTTGGAATCATCACAAAGCGCCACCGCAGGAGGAGACTCACATGTCACGTGTCATTCAGGTGACTGGGCACCCCAATATCGTCGCTCCGAGCAAGTTGCTACCGTGGTTCGAGGGATACTTCCGTTTCGCCATGGACCAAATCGTTGTGAATCAACCTACCCCCGAGGAGATGACGGTCGTCTATAACTTCAGCTCCTACCTGGGCCAGGCACACGCCGCCTACCTTCTTCTCCGCAGGACATATACCTGGGAGCATGTTGCTTGCTTCTACCGGAAGGACCCGTGTGAGCCCGACGACAACGATCTGCCTCTATCTCGACGGAACAGAAGACGACGACCTAAAAAGGCTAGCCAACAACAAGGATCTTTGCCACCAACTCCAACCAGTGAGAATCTGGATTGAGGAAGGCGTGGCTGTCTTGCGGTAACTTGGTGAGAGTGGTTCAGATCGAGAGGAAACCGGGGCGGGGCTGCCGGGCGACTGGTCGATACACCACATACAGGATGTGAATGCAATGAGGGCATACTTTGAGGGGAAATAAATGGTATTGAGAACCTTCCGACTGAGATAGAAGTTGATGTAGGGTTGCTGTTGTAGATATATGTCATGTGGGACTACTATTGACGGCCTATGCCGGCGCTAGCGGATACGAAATATTCTAAAACAAGCACACAGGAATTAGAAACAGCACATTGGTACCGAAATTATGCCACATGCTTATGGAGATGATCTGAACCAAGCGTCCCCTCATGTAACTCGCTTCGCAACTCACCATAGAAAACCTTCGAAATTCTCCCGGGACTGCTTAGCATCATGTGGTGTGGCGCGTTGAATACCAGCTGAAGAAACTATCCATGATTGCCAGAAAGATTTCATATTGCCTAGTCACGTGTTATCTATGGCCTATCACGCCGCTGGAAGTTTTACCAAGTGAAAGGTGTGGCGTGATCCTCACTATTGGATTCGTAAACATCTCTGTGCCGTGTCATTGCTTTCTATGTTTGGACAGGACCTTTTGGCACTTGGTTAGGTGGGAATTTCCTCTACCAAGCCTACCATTCAATGATCAAATCAGTAAAGTGACCTAATCAGTACATGACCGGATTAGTACAGTAATCAGACCAGTACAGTGACCGGATCAGTACAGTGATCAGACCAGTACATTGATTAGATCAGTACATCGATTGTTTAATAAATCAAGCAAACATTCACCGCTAATAATCTGATCTAGATTATTGTGAATACAGTGAAATAAACCTACAGGTGGGGGACCTTACTGAGGTCGGATCAGCATTTACTGATCTGCTCAGGTCACCTCACTCTACAGATGATTATAAATTCCCCTCTCACTTTCAACTTGGGGTTCGACCTTCCTTCCTTCCTTCAACATCTGTCAAGATCGTGAAGGAAATCATCTCCCATCACTTCATCTGAAGAAATATCAACCACCCTTCCATCTTGGCACACGAGGAGTTGACCTGTACCAATCTCTCTACCTCATCGACGCCTCTCCACCTCCCTCGCCTTTTCTCTGACACTGTCAATTGCACACGAACTCGAAACAATTCACAGACACGATCCGTTTTCGCTCGCTGCTCTTGTCACAAACTCATCACCCAGTCCTCGCACCAACTGCATTGGAATCCTACCCAAACAACTACCGAGACAATGTTTGCATCTCAGCACCCCGTTATCAGTCAGAAGGGTGACCTGCAGTATGTTTATCTGACAAACCCGCACCCCAGCCTATTGTGCACTAACGTTGCCGTGTCGCAGTCTGCTGAAGTCGGGCGAGTATGCCGACGTCAAAGTCAGCTTCCATGGTATCACATTGCAGCTCCATCGATGCATCTTGTCCAGATGTTCTTGGTTCAAGGACAAACTTGCCACGTTTCACTACGTGAGTAAACCAGCTTCGCCGCGGACATAATAGCTTGCTAAAACTTGTTGTTCTTAGAATGATGGTATTGAGATTAAGCTTGTTGGCTTCTCGCCAAGTTTAATCCGGACGCTTATCCGGTTCATCTACACCGCAGGTCAGGAACCATATCCACTCGTCTTTATCATTTCCCATTTCCCCTTCATGCCTAAGAAGCATCACTCATCAATGAAGCTCGCTAACATGACTACAGAGTTGTGCCATGAGGACCTCCGACCTGATGACGACAAGTTCGACTACAAGCTCCACGCCGAACTATACAACATGGGAACATTTTTCAAACTTCCCGACTTCAAGGCCGCGCTTATCGACATGGGCGTCAACTATCTCAGCAAGGACGTCCGCGGCTACAAGAAACGCCCTCGCAAGTTCCCCCAGGCCAAAATCGATCGACTCCTGGCGGCTGTTTGGATCGCATACTCTTCTACGGCCGCCGACCAGGCGCCTCTCCGTGACATGTACGTGCACTTCTTCACGGAGTGCTTCGAGAGCGTACGTGACGATGAGTACTTCCACAATGCGATTCGTCCGCGCGCGCGATTCCCCCGCGAATTGATGCGAAGCGTAAACAGCAAGGCGGGAAAGGAAGTCATGACTATCCCTATGAAGACAATTGCAACCGAACCTGTCACTGCGACTAAGCCTGCGACTAGCACCAAGCCCGCAACTACAACCGCGCCTGTCGCCACTACCAAGCCCGTCGCCGCAAATAAGCCTGTAAAGGCCAAGCCCGCAACTACGGCCACGCCTGTCGCTGCCAATAAGCCTGTCGCTGCAAATAAGCCTGTAAAGACCAAGCCTGTGACGGCGACTAAGCCCACAACTACGACCATGTCTGTCACTACGACCAAGCCTGTTGCCGCGAATAAGCCTGTAAAGACCAAGCCTGTAACTGTGGCCAAGCCTGTCACTGCGACCAAGCCTGCGAGTACAACCAAGCCTGTCATTACGGCCAATCCTGTTACTACGACCAAGCCTATCGCTGCGAATAAGCCTATGAAGATGAAGAGGCCTGTAATTACGACCGAGCCTGTCGCTGAGATCACACCTCTTACTACGACCGAGCCTGCCATTAAAACCAAGCCTGTCACTACGACCAAGCCTGTCGCTGCGAAGAATAAGCCTGTAAAGATGAAGAAGCCTGTCACTACGACCGAGCCCACAACTCCTGTCAAGCCTACAATTGCGGCCACGCCCATCACTGCTGTCAAGACCACCACTTCTGTCAAGGTCACAACTGCGGCCAAGCCCACCTGTGCGGCTAAGCCTACCACGTCTTTTAAGACTTCTCTTAAGCCTACAACTGCTGCTCAGCCCATAACTCCGACACGACCTTCGACTAGAGTCAGGTTCCTGAGTGAGACCATTTCCACTACTGAGTCTGAAACCTTGACTGAGTTTGATTCCTCGCCTGAACCCAACTCATCGACTGAGAGCGACTATGACGCTGACTCCGACTCTGACACCGAGTCCAGCTACGACACGGCTGACTCCGAACCTGAGAGCGAGTCTAACTACAAGACCGCCTACTACGACTCTGGGACCGAGTTCAACTACGAGACCGCTCACTACGACTCTGGGACCGAATTCAACTACGAGACCGCTCACTACGACTCTGAGACCGAGTTCAACTACGAGACCGCGGTTGAGGACAGTGTGACTGCCAGAGCCACTGGCTCCAGGGCGACTGCCACAGCAACGCGTCCAAAGGCGGCGAATTTGGCATACCGCATGGGCCGACGGAATGAAGTGAACGTCCAACGGGACAGCCATAACAACACCAACTATGGCCACCGCCGCCGCCACTCACTGAACTTGGCCTGTGGCGGCCTGGTGCACGGACTGGCTGAGCTCATGCGCTGTTGAGTAGACGACTAGGTTCATTATTTCTCCCTCATGGCGCACTGCTGGGCGTGTAGGATTGGCTGCGTGTATAATAGTTTGGTTTCACGATTCATGGATATTTGCATTGGCAACTGGTTTGGAAGCGGCTTTGGGTTTTACGCAATGAATTTGGCAGATCTCTGCTTGTACACTAGGTACCTAACAGATGAACACGAGGCCACGCTCACTTTTTGTATGCAATCAATTTACCAACTTCCAATCTCGTGCGTGACTTCCTTCTCCTTGGCGGCGTTAGAGAGCTGTTTATAATACTCTTCATTATCAATTCCCCAGTTCTGGTTGAGCATCCTCTTTTCCAATGAAATCTTACCCCACAGCAGCAACTTCGTTAGGCTTTTCATGTGACAATACCATTGACGGCCCATGCCGGCGCTAGGGGCTCCGTAATACTTTAAACCAACATCGTGGGACACTTCGAGCATATAAGTGGACTTGCCGTACCGTTTGGTGTCTAGCAGAATATGCTGGGATCTCATGAATGCCAGGATACTTTGGAGGGTGTCTGACAACCCCCCCTCTGATTCTGACACTGTATCATTGCAATGCTGAGAACCCCTATTTGCGTGGCCTAGAAAGTATGTTACCCAGGTTTTTTCGACTGCCAGTGTTTCCTCCTTTGGCAGATTGCAAAAGCCTGGCTGCAGGAATCGCATTTGCTTGATTTCCTGATCCCAATTGGTTGTTTAGACGAGGCAGTCTATTATATGTATATAAACTTTGTTTATTCCGGGCTTAGATGAGTGTGAGTGCGTTTGCATCGTCAGGAGACAGGCTGATTGGGATTGCAGCAAACTCATGATCATTTCACTTCTATATCAGAACCCACCACCTGTCCATCTGGGACGCTGAAAGATATCGCTCCTTACTTTACCATATTTACCATCCCTCTCGATGCATGCCTTTGACGACGTTAAGTGACTGCATCTAACGACCACCCATTAGCCAAAGTAGTTACAAACACACGCTGCTACATCAAGGCTCCCTCCTCGGGATATAAGCGATTGCGCAAAACGTTGTATCCCGTTTTTGTCAGATTTGAGGGGATGCCTGCTCAAAAGTATCCCGTTGTCCGTGAAGAAGGAGATGGTTTGTAAGTCATCCATTTCGTAGTCTTGACATCTTTTCTAACAGGCCTCAATGGTAGCCTCTGGGACACTGGCGAATTCTCTGACGTCAAAGTCATCTGCCAGGGGGAACAAATGTCGCTGCATCGAGCTATACTCTGCAGATGCCCATGGTTCAAAGAAAACTTTGAGATACTAGTTAAGGCAAGTGCCTCCTGCTAGATTCGCCCAGAATTGGTACTAACTTTAATATCTTCCTTGCAGACGGGTAGCCGGTACGAAATCAAACTTGACCGATTCCCCCCAGACTTGATCCGATGTCTCGTGTTCTTCATTTACACCACAGGTCAGTATATGTTCCTCAAGGCCAATCTCATCGTGAACATCTGAGTTCTCACTAAATGGTCCCCAGAGATTCAACATCAAAGACTCCAGCTATCTGGCCTTATTCCCCGCTTCGACCATGGAACCTTCGCCACGCTCTACGAGATGGGCAGCTACTTCAAGTTTCCCAAGTTCAAGGACGCTCTGATAGACATGGGCACTACGTCCCTCAACCAACTCGCAAGCAGCAGGTTATCCGGAGACCGGTTCAAGAAGAGCCAGATTGATGAGATACTTGCCGGCGTCAAGAAAGCATACGCCGGTTCCATGTACAAGCAGGCAGCGTTGCGGAGTCTCTACGTCGCTTTTTTCACCCAACACTACAGCAAGGTAAGGGAGGTCCGGTACTTTTACCAGGCTATCGATCCAATTCCGGTGTTCACCAAGGACATGAAGGAGAGTCTCGGTCTCAGTGATGAGGAATGGGATAATGCCAAGGGTGATGTGAAGTGTGATGCCAAGGGTGGTAAAAAGAATGGTAAAAAGGATGCCTCCAAGGGTGGTTCCAAGGATGGTGTTTCCAAGGGTGGTGGTTCCAAGGATAGTTCTTAGGATTTATGCGACCTGTATGACGGAAGGACGCGACATTCATTGAGTTCTATCATGGTACAGAGTTTGGATCTACATCGAATATATTGCTGCGAAGCCAACACTGACACCGAAACACACACCACGCCCACTACAAGCTGCTCCACTAGAGCCACGTCTATGAGACGCGGCTCCAGCAAGACTGCATCATCAGGTCGTTGCATCAACATCTCATCGACTGGAAGTTGCTCCAGCAGGACCAGGTCAAGTCGTTTCGCCGACACCACATTGAGAAGCTTATCCCCCGACACCACTTCTGCTGGCAACGGCACCAACTTGGCCGTCCAAGCCACTGGTTGCAAGAACCAAGCCAAATAAAGAGGCACAAAAGTGATCGTCAGCATCACAGGTCATACTGCGAAGATTATCTTGACGGGCTCCGGGGCCACAACCAAAACAACTGGCTTTGAGGGCCATCTTGAAGGCAACGAGGATCGCGAGGGGGAACCTACGATGGACTATTAATTTACTTGCGGGTAGACTTTGGGCACCGGGAATCAGTGCGGGCGTCTAACAATAGTTTATCGTCTCACAGATCGGGGTTGGCGATTGGATGGGCAAAGGTGATGTTCTCTCCAGGCTTGTTTTTTAGCAGTTGGCTGATTACACATTGACTTGGAAGACATCTTCGAGTAGATATATATGAATTAATTTCTTTCAGGAAGTCCCACACTAGTGAATATGTGACACCGATAACAGGGCCTCCAAAGACACTTTGCGAGTTGTGTAGATACTTATTGCACATTGGGTAAACATCATAATGAAGGAGACCAGCTGCGAGACGTGGCAGGACAGCATTCAACCTCTGCTTATTAGGATTAAAGTGAGTGAACGGTGAGTTGTTTGTGTAGATCACATACAGCTACGATAGGGATACGGGCCTATCACCAACAGTGTCGGCTTTGCATTCAATGCACCTGCTATGAAATCAAATCAGCATCAGCATCTGTTTTCCACTACAGCTACTAAAACGCGGTTCACCATCCCCTTTTATTAACTACATTCCCACCTTTGCATTTAATGCAGCCGCCTCGAAATACATCAGCATCAGCATTCTGTCCCCCTCCACGGCTACTTAAACGCGGTTCTCTCCCCATCCTCTCCGGGAACTCAACTACCACATCCATACCTCCATCAATCTGAATAACGCAGATTGCTCTTTCCACACACCTTACCCATTGAGAAAGATCGGTGGACCACTCTCTTTACTGCTCTCACTGCAGTTGCTTCGATCATCGTTACTGAATCGAGATTCACCATCTTTTTTTCCATCTTCATCACCCTAAACAACACACACTTGCCTTTCCTACACACCTTGCGCATCACCTACTCTGCGCTACAGCTACTGACACACGATTGATCCTATTTCCCACTGCGAGCAATCTGAAATCCGATTGCCGTTAACATCACTTCAATCGACACACAACATCGTTGCCTTCTCTTCGCACCTTGAGCGTCAGCAAGGTTGTCAATTCAGTGTCACCAATTGCTCCTACAGCATTTGCTTCCACCATCGCTGTTATTGCTACTCGTTGATCCCATCACCCTAACAGCGGATCCATCGACATAATGGCTTCGACACAGAACACCGACCTGAGCCGAAAGGGCGACATGCAGTAAGCGAGACATTCTTCAACAATGGTTTTCAGTGCTAACCCACCTTCACAGCTTGTGGATGCATGACGACAAGTACTCCGACATCGAGGTCCAATGCCAGGGCGAAACTTGGCTTGTCCATCGAAGCATTCTCGGATCCCGATCCAAATATTTCGATGCGATCATGAGCGGACTCCGCAAGGTAAGCACCAAACTTGGGACATGCAATAACAATGTAGAAACTGAACCTTTTCTAAGCGACCCGACGGGTACTATGTACTCAAGATGGATGCGTTCCAGCCTGATCTGCTTGAGGCGATCATGTACTTCATCTACACTGGAGGTAAGTAATCATGCCCATCTCGGGATCCTTGCACACCTTGCGCATTCACTAATCCTTCCCCAGAGGTCTACCATGTTGATATCGAAGGCTCGACTATCGACTACGAGGTGCTTTCCAAATTGCACCAACTGAGCGGCTTCTTCGAGCTGCAGGAGTTCCAGGAGGCCCTGATTCCCAAGATTGCCAATAATCTCGATCGCTCGACCAATTACTTCAAGCAACCCAAGAATGCCAAGCGCTTCACCAAGAAGAAGCTTGACGTCTTCCTGCGTGCCGTACGAGTTGCCTATCAGGGCTTAGAAGACGAGCAAGCAGAGCTCCGCAAGCTCTACGTCAACTTCTTCTTTAAGTCCTTCCCGCTTGTGGCAAAGGACGATTACTTCTACGAACAGATTCGGCGCATGCCCTTGTTCTCCGCCGACCTACTGAAGGCTCTCGGTCTCAAGGCCTGGGGAATGGAGTCGAACGGAAGCACCGTTGGAAGGGCCACAGCTGGAAAGTCCACACCTGCAAAGGCCACCCGCTCATAGTGACGGTTGCCTTCCTAGTCACTTCTTGCTTGGTGGTGTTCCTGTTTCGCCGGGGAGCATAGAAGGAAGACCCCCACTCTCACCAACTTCTGCTTCCATGACTCTCATAAGAGGATCTGGGGTGAGATGGCATTGTTCGATGTATGTATTATTACGCAGACGAGTTTGGTATCCCGATGCTTTGGGTACATCGATGAGATGCTTTGGGTGCATCGATGATTTTCAGGCTTATGGCATACCTTCGGATTCGACTGGAGTGGTAGCTAGTTTACTCAGTAGGGATTATAAACCCGAATGTCTTCTGTATGGCTTTCGACAAATTTCTGTGAATGCCTAAAGTGAACTTTACAGATTATGCGCACAAGATTGAACACGTTGATACCTTGCTACCCTTCAGTTGTGACATGCGCACGTCACGATACGACCTTGGAGGTTCGTTCAGATTCGACATCACAACGGCGTATGTAGTGACACCCAAAGTTTCATGCTGAATTCAGGTTAGACTGAAGATCGGCAATTTACCACGGCCTGGTTGAAAGGCAACATATCCATTGGCCTCCGAAACACGCCATCTCTGGGGCAAAAGACGCCCGGAGCTTTAGGTCCTTTGCAGCGACAAGGTAAACGTGCACGAGTATTATTTACAGCCAATCATGCATCTGCCCACACAACACGGAGTAAGGCTGGGGGAGTGTTGTCTGTACGGGGGTATTTCCGTCAGTCGCTAGGGTAAGTACATGACGTGGGGACTCAAGTCCGTCCAATTGGATATGGAAAAGCTTGGCATACCAATCGAGATGAGTGGAAATCTTGCTGCAAGGATATGGCTATTTGGGTTGGCAGTTTTATAACATTGAGCCTGACAGCCGCACCGGTCTGCAAGCTTTGCGATGACAGGTGTCAGGGACATCACGTTAATCGGCTGTCGCAAGGGATGAGGATATGCGGCAGGATTCGCCGTAAGCGACGACGCTCGAAATGGACTGGCGGCCATCATCGAAGGTAAGGCAAGTGCGGCGCAGGTACCCTTGTTGTATTCACCCCGCCCCCAGCCCAGCCGCCCAGCCTCCTGGACGACGATAGGCCGTCATGTACAAAAAGCAAAGAAAATGACGAAGCTTATGAGACAAACACCTGTTCGATTTACCTAATCGCCCACGGACTTTCATGATCTCATTTTTTGCTTCAGAATTGGAGATACAGCGGCACTACACAAAGTCGCACAGGGAGGCCTAATCATGGCAGACATCACCATTCACGATGAAGACCTGAGAAAGCTCCGGGGGAAGGTCATAGTAGTAACAGGTATGCATTTTCCTTCTTCCAGCGAGAGCCGGCCCACCCAACACAACCATGACGTCCTCCGATAATCGGGGCCAGACTGACGCGATACTCTCGCCGCGCTGATTAGGCGGCTCATCGGGCACCGGACTCGCCACCGTCGAGCTCCTCCTCGGCCTAGGCGCCGCCGTCGTCAGCGGCGACGCGCAACCCCCGCCGGCCCCCCAAGTCATCTACCCGTCCGAGGGCTCCGCGGCCTTCTTCACCTACGTCCCCACGGACATCAGGGTCTGGGGCGATCTCGTGCAGCTGTTTCGGCGCGCCGTCAAGGTCCACGGCCGCGTCGACCACGTCTTCGCCAGCGCGGGTTTCCCGTCCCTGGACGACTGCTTCTCCTCCTTGAGCCTCGACGCCGATGGCGAGCTCAAAGAGCCCAGTCACGCGGTGCTGGACGTCAACCTTAAGGGCACTATCAACACGGCGGCGATGGCCATTCATCATATGCAGACGCAGGATCCTCAGGGCGGCAGTGTGGTGCTCAACAGCTCCATCACTAGCCCCCAGAGATCCGATGGTGTCGCTCATGGTAAGTTCCAACATTCCATGCACTTGTAGATTGTGCTTCCAGCTTTCTTCCATGCTCTAGCAGGTTATCATAACTGACTTGCCATCGACACACAGCCGTATCCCAACACGGCATCCTTGGCTTCAGCCGAGGCCTGAGGAGCAGCTTGAGCGCGACCGCTCTTCCCATTCGGGTCAATGTACTGATGCTGGGGAAGATATCGGATAAGGTTGTCAGCGGAACGGCGGTGGCGCGCGGCGCGGCCCATCTCATGGCCGACATTACACGGCATGGGCATGTCGTCTATGTGGACAATGGGCAATACCGCGAGATCGAGGAGGCCGTGATCCTACCCGCGTACCGTTCGGTCATCGGAGAAAGCGAGTCGGATGACGACGCGCTGTAGCGGCCGAGTGGGCTCACCGCTGTCACTTCCGGCGTCGGCCAAGGAGGGACGGAAGTGAAGGCGCCTGGTTTTCTTAGCAGATGAGTAGCAAGATATCTCGAGGGGTTAGGACAAGCAAACGCTTGCACGTATGCGAACCAACCTGCGTTGGTGGCATCTGTATCGACTCGTTTAATCATCCCTAGAGTAACAGTAGGAGTGTGCAAGGGGCCGGAACAATACCATCGCCAACGTTCAGACACTGGTATAAGGAGAGGACTTTGAGAATGCACGCGCTTTTTGGATATGTCCCTGCTACGCTTGATAATATGGGTATATTGCATAGGTCCTCCGAATAAGATGCCCACAGGGGCCGCTCGCTCCGCAACACAATGATCACAAACCCAAGTTCCCTATACCTTGAGTGTCATTGCCGCGCGTCCGCCTGCGATTGGCCAGTCTGACACACCGCCAAGATCGACATGGCGTCCGTCGCGGAGCGTGTAAGCGACGGCGGCGACGACGAGTTGCGGCTGTGGGACGTTGCCGCCGGGCTCCCGTCTTCCAGCATCGCCTGGATCGAAGGCCGCCTCCGTGCATCCGCCGTGACCAACATGGCGGCGGGATGGTGGAGGCGATGACTGGCGCCGCCGTGCTGCGCCTGCAGCAGGAGGTCGCCGTCCCGGATGTGGTCTAGGATGGCGTCGACATCATGGCCACGCCGGATCCGGCGGACGATCTCGAACCCTTCCTCCTCCGACTTGGTTTGGATCACGTCGTACAGCTCCTGGTGGGACCTCAGCAGCAGCTCCATCTCCTGGTATTTCCGCCGCAGCGCCTGGGGGTTCTCCACCCCGGGGTAGATGCAATCGGTGCCGCGCTTGACGCACGTGGCACACTGCGGGCTCGCGCCATCACACTGCGAGATGAAGTAAGAGAGATATATGAGCTTGTCAAAAAACATGACGAAAGGGGGGGTCGGGAATTATGTGCTGTGCGGTGGCAGTGGTTTTCCCTCACCTTTGATTTGCGGGTGCGGCAGCCTTGGCATGCTACCTCGGTAACTTTCCGCTTTGCGGGAGGCTCTTCTGGCTGAGTCGGTTGGGGGGTTGCATGGCCTGAATCGGTCGGCGGGGCGGGTCGTAAGGGTCGATAGTTACGGGCTGCCGCGGCCGCTGCTGCTGACGCTGTTGTGGGTGATGAGGTCGGGTTGTTAGAGGAGTCCATGATAACTTCCTGCAACTTTCCTTGGCCCCAAGAGCGGACCGATGGAGAGGGAGAAGAAAAAAACAGGTGAGGCCTAAAACGGACCCGAGCCCTAAGTCAATTGGGTCCCTCGATAAGTAATTGCAGAACTTTATTGAGGGGAACGCCCAATGTAATTAGGTCACAATTTATGATCTCCAAAAGGAAGGAACAAAGTCCAAAAGGCCAAAACTTGGTATCATGCATAGTCACCACAAATCTTGATACCCGGTCGGTCTTTGGTGGTGTCTCTCTTACTTTACTTTTTCCCTTGCGACAGTGCAATCGTCTGCTCATTACCTCATTCGTGATGTAAACCGCTTACCACTTTGGTGGTGTAACCAGTGGGGGTCTCGGGGTCCCAATGGGAACGAGGGTTCTAGTAGCTTCAGGCCTCTGCCCCCGGGCTGACCAGTTGCCCGGCAAAGCCAGATCATTTTTGCGACCTAACGGGCCCATGCAGCAATGGAATCGGAAACGACTCCCGAGAGAGACCCAAGATTGGTTCGGTTGCTGGATATGGTTGCCCGATATGCACATTGCTATACCGACCCAGCCAGCCCTCCCGCGTGCAGCAGTTCGCTGTAAACTGCCCTCGAAATTTTGCGTGTGTGGAGGGCTGCAAAGGGGAGTTTCGTTTAGGGAGGAGTCTTTCCCGGGGCAACTGCCAACTACACCTTAGCGAGGCAGTAAGCGAGGAACTGCGATGCTTTCCCACTCCCCACTGTCGGGCCCCATAAACAAGGCTTGGTGCTGATCTACCTAGAATTTCTCCCAACGAGCTAGACAGCTGGATTAGGCGATGTGCATACTTACCGACCGACTCATGTCCCGACTTCTCCCATATGTAGTTTGTATTTGGGGCCCGTGCGGGCAACAATTTATCGCCGGTGGCAGAAGACAATAGATATAGAACAATTTAAGGCGTACGTATCCAAGCCTACTACAATATAACTAAGCATCCCCACCATATATTGGGCAGTCAAGAAGCAAGTTAGGGTGTGTTAAGGTGTCGGGGGTTTCTTCGACGAAAGGGCCCATGCGAGGCCTAAGCCATGATGAACCAGCATTTGGATTGTAACCCAGCAATGCAATCCCCGATGCATGCAACCTGCTTTTTTTTTTTCTCTCTTTATGGGTTGCGGCCGCCGCCACTTCTGACACCCTGGGTGCATGTTTCCGCCCTTCGCTCCGCCCTACCTGATTGGCACCTGACTGTCTATCCTTTGCTCCGCCCGGGGCCCCGGCCGACAAGACTCTGATTAGATACTGTAGAAAATCTGATGAGATCGCTCGCGTAGCTTTGTTGAGGGGAGACCCGAAAAGGCCATTTCGTCTCTTCGTCCTACCTCCACGAACAAGATCTAAGCCAAACTGGTGGGAATACCTATGGTAGTTAGATCGAGAAAGGACCCGCAATGACCACAATTGAAGGCAGCGGCCCCTCCCGCCCCTCCTTACTTTCTAACAGCAAAACTGCCAAGCTGTCCCTCTCCGCTTGCCTACCTACGCTAACCCGTCCGAACACACAAGAAACCTACTGTTCGCGAACTGCCGACACAGCTACTTACTGCGGCGACCTTTAATCACACATCAATAAGGGCATCCTCAATCCTCCCGTATTCGCATCGGACTGTTCTCCCTGGCCAGACGGACACCTGACGACCATGGCCCAGCAGCAACCTACCAAAGTCTTCAAGATCCTTGGCACGCCCGAATGGCAAGCCTGGCAGGACGCGGGTAGCTTCCGGGGCGCCTCGATCGACCTAACAGACGGCTACATCCACCTGTCGACCGCCGCGCAGTCCAAGGAGACGTTCGAGAAGTACTTTGCGGGGCAGACGGGCCTCGTCGTCGCCGAGGTGGATCTGTCGCAAGTTACCGACCCGGTCCGCTGGGAGGCGTCGCGCGGCGGCGCGCTCTTCCCCCACGTCTACGGCAGCATCCCGCGCACCGCCGTTTCGCGGGTGTTTGAGGAGGTCGACGGGGCGCTCTTCGACAAGCTGTTGGCCGAGCAGTCGTGATGCAGAAGCAAAAGAGAAGGGCTTGTTGGCTGGCTCAGTGAATGATCCTACGCACACGACACCACTTAAGAACACCGGATGTTGGAGCACTTAGGTCTAGCAAGTCTTGCGACACATGTTTGGATGGTAGAACGATGCGATATAAGTATTCGCACCTGTAGTTCGGCATGAAGAAGTACAATCCCCAGCCATCAAGTTACACCTAAAAACCCCGTGCGCCGCCCCGTACGCCCCGTGAACGAGCATGATAAGAGCAAGATTAAGAGCATAATGAAAGAAGGCCCCGAGCCTGCATCAACACCAGTGTGACGTCGGCTTCTGGTAGTGAAGTGGGCCATCTCTTGAATGGCGTAAATAACCCCCCAATCGAACGAGCGCAGCCATATGTGGACTTTTACCATAGCTTTCAACTCCACCCGCCGAACCAATACTTGCCCATCTCGCGGGCCACTTCTTCCAAGAACAACTTCGCCGCCTAGGCCAGTACCAGCAAAACCTCGCCACGGTCCTACTGCTTGACCTCGGTAGCCTCGGACTTCACATCGACGTCGTCGAAGCTGAAGCGCTGATCGTGTCGCACTTCCTCGACGCTACCACCCATCGAGTCTCTGCTGTAGTTCTTGTTGTTGCCGTTCCCGCCGGCAGGAGGAGCAGGGCTACCGTTCTTCTGGAAGACGACCTGCTGGCCCGTACCCGGCATGCGGATGGCCATGTCGCCCCGGACCGACGCGGGAATCATTTGGTAGATGCGGCGCGCGAAGGCGAACGTGGCGACGGCCCAGATCCAGACGAGGATCGCGACGGTGCAGGTGACGAAGAGCGTGGGGACGAGCAGCAGGGTCGCGATGCCGATCCAGAACAGCGAGAAGACGAGGCCGCACACGAGCGCGAAGACGATGGTCGACAGCGCAAAGGACACGAAGAGCATCAACGGCAGGAGGGAGAACACGGACTGCGACACGATGAAGGCCTAGAAAGCAAGATGGGCGCACAGTCAGCGAAAGGATGCCCCCTCCCATTTCCAACACGCAGTTTCAAATGCCAAGAGGAGCGAACGGGGGGCAATTGGAAAGCGCACGTACAAAGGTCAGTGGCCGTTCCTGCGCGAAGCTTGTGGTCGCGTCGTAGGCCTTTTGCCGTGTCGGCGGGCTCACGACGCGATCGACCTGGCGTTGCCCGTAGGCGAAAATGCCGTTGGCTTCCGAGTTGGGGTCGGACTTCATCTGAATGCCGTTGACTCCCATGACGACGACTAATTGATCAGGGATACTGTATCTGATGCTGCTGTATCGTAGCAATATCTCCGAAGACTGCAAGATGAAGTAACTGGAAATTGAAAGCTGGATGCACTGGACTAGAATCAGAGTGCGTTGCAGAAGGTCATCAATTGACCAAGGAAATGCCGACGTTGCGCACACGGGCACTAGATGATGGATGACGACGCTGTAACACTTGACGGGATCAATCAAGATTAAGGGCCGCGTAACGTGAAGTATGAATTCAATTGATGGACAAGTAGCATTAAGGAGAAGATTGGAACAGGAGAAGTGCAATCAAAATAGCATTTCGGGGGTTAAGGATGACAGCGCTGGGCTGTTAAACCAGGCGCAACGCCTTCTTCAACTCTGTTGGGCGCACGCGCGACTGCCAATATGCAATCTAAGACACCGTGACAACGCGATGATGACATGACTGCGCGACTGCGACTGGCAGCTGCAATTGCCTAGGGAGCTTTGGAGCTCTCTGATGGAGGGGCACTAAACCGTTAGTCAGACTCTGTGGCTTAGTCCGGTCCTGCTTGGGGGTTTCAATTCCAGCCACCCTGATGCGCCACTAATCGGACCCCTGAGAATGGATTGGTAGGTTAGGGGTTTCTGTTCAATTGAGTAGACATCGAACTCTTCCCCTTGTTCGCCTGAGAAACTGGATTAATCAAATGTCCGGCTGATAGCTCTTGACAGGCTAAGGGATTGGTCGCATGTGATAAGATTGGTCTATTCGAGGTAGTATTGGTGCTACTGCGCCTGCATAACAATGCATTGGGGAGCATTTTGAGATGCACCATCGCGGAGCCCAAGGATTTCCAACATGCCTTATATGTGCCTGTGTTAAGACTTTGGGCAGCAACCGATAGTTTCTTCTCGCACTTCACTCATTTGCTACATGTCTCGGCTAGTAGCAGGCGTACGATGTCTGTTAAACATATGCGGCAGAGGTTTGGGTCGGTCTTTCCTTCCTGTCACCACCCGTCGTGGGCAATAGCAAGAAGAAGAAAGGTTATTCGTACCTTAATGATCACAATATGAGAAGTGGTGTGTAGTCTACAACTTTCTATGGGTGACTGCAACCCGCAAAGTCAGTCGGAAGCTTTTGCCCGTTGAAGCATTGTCATGTCTAGACTGCTGCCGGTGGAGGTAATGGGATGCATCACGTCCTGACTTCATTTCGAGCCAAGACTCCGTATAATTCCAAGACTCTCATATTCGTGATATTTGTTCTCCAACATGAGCGAGTATAAGACTTCTTCAATATATTGCTGGCCAAAACAATATTTTGTACCACACAAGCAAAGGACAGCACCATGTACAATTCAGTTTCTTTCTTAGCCATTTGATTATCCATCAAAGGTACATTAAAATCTCCTACATTGACATAGCATAGAGTTAGCATTGTCCTCAGTATGATTACCCCTTGTGTCGCTCCCACTGCCTGAAACTTAATCGCTTCGGGGGTTTCTGCCACATGATTGGAACACGAAACTGGCGAGGGTGCATAGAGAGTGGAAATTTAATAACTCCCTAGTATAGAAGTAACTGGCAGAATACAGCTCCAGAATCACTTCCTGTAGGATGGAATTAGGGTGCCGTATCTTCCTTCCACAGACAGTAAGTTCCCCAATTTTTGATGGGCAGGTCAGAAGGGATAAACACAAGTCCTCGGTCGATTTTGGCCGGGTCCAACATCCACCAACATTCGGCCAGTTGGGTCGACGTGTTTCTGGCATCATACGTCACGTTGGTCACTTGCAATTTTCCATCGCCCATTTCGTCGGTACGCCAAGGACTTGGCGATGTGGATGATGTCAATCTTCGAGCCCGGCGTTGGTAGCGATGGGGGTGCACCTCCAAAACGGTCGAGCTGTGCCACCCGATAGCATACAGCAACATGTGTCACTGCACCCACGATTGGCTGTCACATCTCGGGAGACGTAAATTACAACGGGCTCGGTTGGTTGGTCACGGCACCATCAGTCGGCCGAATCGAACAGTCGTTGCTGGGAATCCAGCATATGTATTTATTGTCCAGCGGCCGCCTACTTTCGTTCTTCTTCTCGTATAAGCCCCCGTACAAGAAGTTGAGAGTAGTAACCTCGTCAATCGAAAAATAAAATCCAACTTCATCCCAAGAAGAGAAAGTAGCTAAAAGACCACTCCACCCACCATGAAACTGCAAACTCCCATCGTCGTCGTGGCGTCCGCCACCCAGGCGCTCGCCGTCTGCACCAAATGGGAAGCCCGAGAGCACACTCATTCGAACCCCCCGAGACATACTCAGCGACGACACGCACGTCGTCGAGCGCCTAGAGTGTCCGGCCGAGGGCGGCAAGCCCTGTCGCCTCCCGGGCCCCAAGGAGTACCACATCACCGTGCGCCCCTACATCGCCTTTTCTGCTACCACTGTGCACGGGGGCGAGTACGACGCCCACGACCTGGCCGACGACGAGGCGGAGGCTATCTACCGCCTCGTGGAGAAGGAATACAACGACTACGAGGCCGCCAACCCCCGAAACAAGAACGGCACCAACAGCGTCACCCGCGACAGTCGGCGCATCCAGTTCGTCCCGCTGTCGGGCCTCGTCAGCACCGCCGAGCTCACGCGGTCGGACGACGACGACGACGACTGGTTCGAGGTCGAGGCGGGCAAGTGGGCGGAGCTGGGATGGAACGCCTACCACGCCTATGCGCTCGGCGTCCTCGGCGGATGCACCAACGAGTCGCTTAACGACAAGGTCGCGCAGGTGGCCGCGCCGTACGCGGGCCAGAAGCAGAACGCGACTCAGCTTCGGCTCCTGGATGGCCAGTGGATGCAGACCTCGGACAATTTGACGAGCGAGCGTGACGAACCTGAAAGGAGCAAGGACGATCCGGAAAGCGGTGCGGCCATGTTGGCTATGGGCTTGTTCGGGGAGAGCGCGTGGGAGGTGGTGCGGTCTTGGGCGATGGTTGGGTCGGGTGTTTTGGTCATGGGTTTTGTTCTGTAGAGTCCTGGCCGGTTGTGTCATTACATACCAGAGTAGAGAGTGTATAGCGTATCGTTCTTCTAATTTGCAATAATTACTGCCTTGGGAACTCTATTCATGCGAAGACGCAGTTGTTTGTCATTCGAAACGGATCAACGTGACCCCATGCGACCTACGAGGGAGTCATCTCGACCAGTCCGTTGTGGGTTACTACACATATAAGTTGAATGCGCTTTTAACTCCACAAGCTTCTTGGACCTTTTCCCTTCCTCCATATACCGAACTGGCAATATCGACTTCATGGCAGACAACACGTACATCGCTCACTAGGAAGCAGAAACCAGCTCGCACATTGTTCAACCATGTTCGGAGGTAGACCCGAGGAAGATCTATCCCCTTTCCCACCCAACCCCAATGTGGAGGTGATCCACATGGAAGAGAAGACTGAGCCGCCAAGCAGCAACGGGTGCGCCCTCTCTGGTGTAGGTATCATCGTCTCGAGAATGGCATAACCTGCCGATTCTGTGCACCATCTAACAAGCTTTGGTGTTTTTCTTCGCAACGCATGTAGGCCTCGCACTGCTGCCCGCATTGTGGTGCACCCTCGGGATACTGTGTGCCGGGGTGCCCAGGATAGATTCGTGATGCTTGTCCCGGCCCGGCTTGCAATACTCTGCGCATGTAAGTGTTGACTTTTCGCTAGTTTGTGGCACACCTCATGTGTTGATCTGTTTTGGCGCAGTGATGTCTAGCTGCAGAGGCTCCCACAGTATGGGAGCTGGACCGGTTGGAGGAAGGCTGGTTGCTGTTTAGACAGATAGATCTAATGCATTAGCTCTTCTGTTTCATATGCAACCATCAATGACCAGCAATGCTTGATTGGCGTTGTCGTACACTGTGCAATATTTTCTAATTACTGGTTTTAACATATTTCATGAGTCGTGGGCAACTTCGTGGCGTCGTGGCTGGGAATCGAATGATTCTAACTACAGCATGCACAACTATGCCACAACTCGCAAGTTGATAGATCCTCAACTGGCATTCTCAAGACAGCATATGTTCATAATTACTTCTTAGTTCTTCGCTAATGGGTATATATCATCATGAATGCAGAGCTAATACTCCATCGCGTTAACAAAGTATGTGGCGAGTACCTGACCCGCGCCCCGAGTTGATCATGCTTTCTTATGTCCGTCCTCCCGCCTCCACCCTCTCTAACTAATGCGAGGAAACCGAACCCAAAAAAGCCAAACGCCATATGAACTCAATGATCGCCAGATGGTGAGAAGTCTTATGCATTGTTCAGTAGATGTTATGTAAGACGGAGCCACATTAGTCTGGTGTAATCGTGAAGGCGATGATAAGCCACCGATCTGTGCATCATGCCCGCCACGGCACAGTACTCGGATAAGAGAAGTAGACTCGGTTCTCAGAGCTCGACAATGAGTTTGTTGATTCGAAATGATTGGAAAGTTTAGCAATGCTCCACTAGTCCTGCATAGGCGACTCAAAGCCCGAACCCTCCGAATGTGTTGCCTTCTGGTGCCGGCGCCACCGGCTGCTGCTGATGGGCAGCCTGGTCGCCCAAGCCCAGTAATGGCTGCTGCTGCGCTGGCTCTTGCGGTTGTGGTGGTTGTCCAAAGCCCAGTGCATGTGGTTGTGCTGCCGCCTGGGGATCCTGTGGAGGGAAGAAGGCCGGTGCCGGTGCCTGCTCGCCGCCTTCGTGAGGAGCCGTCAGCAATCCCGGCATGCTCGGAAACTCCAACGCCTTGTGCGACTCGTCAATCTTCTTCTTCTGCTCCTCGGGCGAGAGCTTGTTGAAAGCAGCAATGTCCTCGTCCCAACGGCGCACGCAGTCCGCATTCCAATTGCAGCGCTCGACCTCGCCGTAGATGGGGTGGGCGAAGCGGGCGTGCCGGCTCGGCCAGTTGGAGGCGTGGTAGTGGTGCTTGACCATGGCGCCGCGGCTGTCGTGGTTGCCCGAGTCGGAGTGGCCCTGCCCGGCGGCGAAGACCTCGACGTTCTGCACGAGGATGCGGCTGACGACCTTGGACTCGTCGAGGTCGTGGAAGTCGTCCCACGTGATTTTGCCTGTTTTGGTTCCGGCGGCCTTCTCCTGCTCGTTCATGTAGTCCAGTATGGCCAGGGTGAAGGCGGAGGGCCCCGTGCCGCTGATGACCTGGTCGAAGTTGAGCACGATCTCGCTGACGGGCACGTGCTGGCTCTCGGCGATGTCGTTGAGCCAGTTCATGATGTTCTCCACCAGCCTGAGCATGACGGGTAGCTGGGGCTTGGCCATGAAGGTCCACTGGCAAAAGGACTGCGACTTCTTGCCCAGGATGGGGTGGTCCTGGAACTCGGGCTGGTCGATCTCGACGCCGATCACCATGTCGATGTCCTGCTCCCGGTACCGCTCCGGGACGAACTTGTGCACGGGCCGCAGGTCCTCCACGTCGATGTCGGCGTAGACCCCACCCTCGGCGTACATGATGAGATACCGTAGTAAGTCTGCCTTGATGATGGTGGCGTTGACGGTGCGGTACATGTTCACGATATCTGTGCGGTCGAAGCCGTTGGGCCCGAACTTGTCCTCTACGTAGCCGAGATCATTGTTGTCGGTGAGAACTTCGTACCGGTACTCGGGGTTCTTGACGGTCCACGTCTTGGCCGTGTTAAAGTCTCGCTCCTCGAATGAGTAAGGATCGGTCTTCCATGTCTGCCAGATCTTCCGGGGAAACCTGGCCTCTTCAACAGTTTCCGTTTGCTTCTTCGTGGACGAGGATGCTTTGGTATTTCTCTTGCTAAATACAGCGGGTCTATTGTGCGATGATGGAAGGATGTCCGCGTTGAGGAACAGGAAGACAAGACATATACAGATGGCGTAGATGGGTATCAGCCTCCGCATCTGCGTCGGCACCCGGTTCCGCAACACCGAGGCCGACGATGCCAGACGCGGGGATAGAGGAGACATTGGCGAATTCATGGTCAAGAGAGCGTGTGGTTGGATTAGCGAACGACAGAATAATTAGGTAAAGCACACAGTAGGGTTAAAAGAAAGAAAAAAAGATTGTCCAGGAGATCAGACGAACACCAGACTCCCTATGACTTAAGGAAATCTTCCAAATTGCGCAGAGCCAATCACCACCGGACACTACTGACCCTTCAAAGCAGGTACTAGCAACTGCTATTCCCCCACACCGTCCAGTGGCTAGAACAGTGAAACCGGATTTGGGCATTCATCTTGGGATGGAACATGGTTGAACCCAACAGCCTATGGGCTCACGGGCTCGTCCCATGCCTTAGCCGCATCATGCAGCAGTTTTCGTCACGGTAAGATGTGCCTTTCCAAAGGTCGACGATGGCGATAGCCACCACACAAAAAAAGCAAATAGGGGGGCTGAGAATAGGGAAAAGACTGTGTGGTCTAGATTGGCTGGTATAGCCTCATGCCCGTTAATCTGCATGCAGCTTGATGTGCGTATAATTATCTGGTGTGTGTGTGTGTATTACGGTAGGGTACGTGACTGATATTGATGTGTGGGGGAAAATGTGTTATGGCACGGTCTCTGTAAGTTCGGACCGTGGCGTGACACTAATGCACGGCTTCATACCGCTGTCAAGCCAATCAGCGACGCTAATTGAATTCGTCGATGACGATCACTGCGGCGGCCGCAAGCCAGGAACCCGGCTGCCTGCCTGTTGCAGCCATTGATTCCGAACCGTCGACCTTCACATGCCGCCCAATGACTTTGTGGTGCCTCGCAGTCTCGCACCACATCAGCTTCTACTTGGTACGGCTACGAAGGCATCGAGGTGGTATGCTGTGGCATCGGCGTGGCCTTTCCATCCTCGTTAGTCGCGGTGCACAAAGGGGCAAGAAAAATTGGAGGGGTTCTAGCTTGTAAGCTTCTTCGTGGCCTCTCAGGGGTTTCCGCTCTACACGTCGATGCCGCGGCTGACTCGATTATTGATCTTTCCCATAGTCCGACGTTGATATCTCCAACGAATCAGCTGTGAATTTCCACCCACTCGACGCGCGCGACCATTTCAGACCGCAATCTCCTGCAAAGCTTACCTACAAATCCCACTTCCAAACGGGCGCCCGACTGTATCAGCAGATTCATGTCGGGCATCACGTTTTGTGGTTCCTTCCAACTTTGATTACTTCCCGAGACCTGTATTCGGCCTGCCAACAAACCCCTTTGATATGCATGGATGAATTGAGCGACAGCACTCTGCAGACACAACCCTCAGCTACGGCCCCTTTTTCACCTTCCTATTTACAACCTGTCGACCCAAACCCCGCCACCAGACCATCTAAGAAGTTGCCTGCTCCATTGAGAGTATCATCATTATCCTACCCCATGGCGAAGGCAGAGCCCCAACTCAGCAATGGCCTTCTGGACGACGTAGACATGGGCGAGGTCGAAGCCAACAAAGTCACGTGGGAAGCCGACTGGAAGCCGGCAACCCAGATCCGGCTCCGCGTAAAGCGAGCATTCTTGGGCTGGGCCTCGGTGGCCCGGCGCCTCGCCGCCCCCTTTCGCCCCAAGGGCGCCGGCTTCAACGCCTCGTCCAGAAACAAAGACCTGCTGCGGCCGACCGCCTGGCTCGACGGCCTGCGCGGCTTCGCGGCCCTGCTCGTCTACTGGCACCACCACGAGCTCTGGGCCCACGACGGCGCCAAGCAGAGCCACTTCCTGGAGCACGGCTTCGCCTACGAGGGCAATTACCACTTCGCCGCCCTGCCCTTTGTCCGCTCTTTCTTCACGGGCGGGCACTACGCCGTCTCGGTCTTCTTCGTCATCTCGGGCTACGTCTTGTCGTCGAAGCCGCTTTCCCTCATTCATGAGCGCGACTACGTCAAGCTGGGCGACAACGTGGCCTCGGCGCTGTTCCGGCGCTGGCTCCGTCTCTACCTGCCCTTCATCGCCACCACGTTCGTCTACATGAGCTTGTGGCATGTCCTCGGCCTCTGGATCATCGACACGAACCGACAGAAGACCTGGCCCAACGAGGTCTGGAATTGGTACGCCGAGTTCAAGAACTTTAGTTTCGTCTTTAACACGGGCGGCAACCCCTGGTTCTCCTACAACTTCCACCTCTGGTCCATCCCCGTCGAGTTCAAGGGCTCCATCGTCGTCTACACTTCCTTACTAGCGTTTTCGCGATGCTCCAAGAGCGCCCGTCTGTGGTGCGAGACGGCCCTCATCTTCTACTTCATGTACATTAGCGACGCATGGTACTGCGCCATGTTCGTCTCCGGCATGTTGATCTGCGACCTGGACCTGCTGGCCAAGAAGCAACAGTTACCGCCCGTCCTGTCTCGCCTGTCGTCCATCAAGAAATTCATCTTCTACCACCTCCTCGCCCTCAGCCTCTACCTCGGCGGCGTGCCCGAGGCGAACCGCGACATGCAATCCTTGCGCAAAATGCGCGGCTGGTACTACCTGTCCTTCCTGAAGCCGCAGGCCTTCTTCGACGGCAAGTGGTTCTACCTCTTCTGGGCGGCCAGCCTGCTCGTCGCCTCCGTTCCGCGCATCCCCTGGCTCAAGGCCTTCTTCGAGGGCGGGTTCTGCCAGTACCTCGGACGCATCTCCTACTCGCTCTACCTGGTACATGGTCCCGTCCTCTGGACGCTGGGCGATCGCTTCTACACGGCCGCCGGCTGGCACCAGGAGGCGCAGCTCTTTCACCTCAAGCACTGGGCCGACAAGTTCGGTCTGCCGATGGCCGGGCCGCTGGGATTGGAGGTCTCGTTTCTGCTTCCGCAGATCGTGCTACTGCCGGTTACGATATGGTTGGCCGAGATAGTCACGAGAGCCATTGACGAGCCTAGTGTCAAGTTTGCTCAATGGCTGTATTCTAAAATGCTGCCTCGGGCACCTGCAGTCAAGGAATGAGTTGGAACTACTCAATGGGCACCTCAATAATCCATAGAGGATCAAGATATGCAGTTGCGATTCAGAACAGTAGCCTGTGACCCATTTCCTCAGCGTTGTTTTCGTGACAGCCCGATTGGTGCAGTAAACAACAGCTTGTTCCCCGTCACATTCCATCGAACCGAATTTTGATATGCGTACGTAGACGTGCGGGGTGCATGACGAGGAACATCTCAATTTTATTAGTCTTCTTCCTGATACACGCCACGCCCTGACCGACCCAAAGTCAAAATGGACGAAGCCCCGATGTGTTTGGGCAATCTTAACCCACACTAGATCGGCCCAACATCAGACCAAACCTCGGCCCCCTGCATCAGTTCCCCAATGGCGTGGGGTAGATGGACGGAAGGGGGCGCTACCTGCTGCATCGGGTAGGTACTCGGGCAGATAGAACATGGATGTCCCCGGCGTCAATCATTGCACAGACAAGCTTGATGTGGCTGGCGTGGAGAACCCTACTGACAGTCGTGGACACCTCCAGGACGACTCATGCGCATCAGCATCGCGGGGGGTCCTGTTATTGGCGATTTCGGTCCTTGCAACTGTAGCATCTCTACTCGGCAGCTTGTTTTCGTGGATGTTACACCCGAACAAGCCATGATAGGTAATTGCACATGCGTGTGTGACATGACATGACAGTTGAGGGAACAGAGCTTGTACGACGTCCGAAACCACGTCACACTACCTTATCAAGGGAAGAGAGGTCAGCGGGATAGTGGAGGAAGACTTCGGGTAGTCGTCAAGAGAACCCATCTATTGCGCCTTGGGGGCAATATCCCAGATCAAGAAATAAGAAAATGCTCATTCGGGAGACGAGGCGACTGGTGGGCATTGTATGCCTTGTTTTGACGGTGGGCTACCTCGGCATCCGGCTGTGCTTCGACAGCAAGAGGATCGATAGCTGGATAGGCGGTGCCCTCGTCAACTTCAACGGCGATGCCGGACCACCGGCACCGCTTGCCCAGTCCACCAGTCCCGCATCGGCATCTGCATTGCAACAAGGTCCGTCTGTCGCTGCCATTGCCCTCCTCGGAGATGTCGACCCCCTCGCCACCCACAACCAAGTCTTCTCCGTCTCGACCAAGGACAAGAAGTTCTTCTACATCAAGTTTGGGGACCAGAAAGCCATGAACCCCAACATCATCCCCCATCCGCTACGAGAGAACACCTGGATCATCGTGGCCCAGAAGTACAAGGGACCCGACGACCAACAAGTCTGGTTTTCTGAGCTCGTCTGCAGCGCCACCTTCCGCGACGACGGCGCATTGGCGTGCGACGAGTCCAAGGACGGCCCGCCGTCGACGCTGCCCATCGCCGCCACCTTCGGCGACAAGTGCGAGGGGGACCTGTCCTACTTCGGCCTCAACGTGGGCCCCCACGACGCGCGCGTCTTCTTCGGGCCCCGCGCCCCCTACGCCCTCTACGGCTCCCAGTCGGCCTTCACCTGCTTCGGGCAGTGGGTGCAGGACTTCCGCATGCTGTTCCCCTGGGGTCTGGACATGTCGCAAGAGAATCGGTTCCGATTGGGCACCGAGCTGCAGCGGCCCTCGGCGCCGACGAATGAGCACCCCTTGCTACACCCATCCCACTTCCAGTCATCCCAGTATCTCCGCGTCGAGAAGAACTGGTTCCTGTTCTGGGACCGCGACGACCGCGTCTACGCCCACTACGACCTCGCCCCCCGCCGCGTCTTCGCCGCCCTGCAAGAAAACGGCGCGGCGGGCCCGGACCTCGCCCCCATAGCACAGTCCACGGACGAGAAGTGCCTGGCGCGGCTCCTGCCCAAAGTAGCCCTCACCCTTGAGTCCCTGCACCAGTCGACCAACTCGCTCGCCATCACGCTCTGCCGGCGCGCCGACCCGTCCTGCGAGCCCCACGCCAACAACACTTTTGTGTTTACCCTGTTCCAGCACAAGTCCTTCTACGACTTCCACGGCGTCTACGAGCCGTACGCCCTGCTGTTCCGGCAGCGCGCGCCGTTCGAGGTGTACGGCATCTCTCGCAAGCCCATCTGGATCCACGGGCGGGAGCAGCGAGCTGACGGCGGTGAGCACCATCAGTCGCAGATGTTCTACGTGGTGTCCATGAGCTGGAAGGCGAGGGGGCAGAAGTATCACGGGTACCTCGACGACGTGCTGTTCCTGGCGTTTGGGATCGAGGACGAGAATACGGCGGGGATCGATGTGGTGGCGGGGGATGTGTTGAGGGGGCTTGGGTTGTGCTCGGAACCATGAGCTTCATGAGCAACAACGGTGAAGAATCTAATCGTTTTCTTCTTCTTAATTATAGGTTGGCACTCGTATCGTTATCATTTTACCATGTATCTGTATATATACATTACAAGTCGAGCTTGAGCGAGTTTTTCATATGAGCAAAGTGGTTCATGTTCATGTTCGAAGCTGTCCACTACGGCACTCATCTTTCTATCCTTAATACCTCCGAGATCCGTAACCATGTTGAATCTCCCATCGGAGGGGAGGCTCCCCTTGGTGTATACTGAAGTCTCACCAGATGGAAACCTGATCCGGCGGCGGCGTAAAATGCGGCCACCAAGCCTCGGGCGAGTCCAGTTCGACGTAGAAATAAGGGGCCACCATACTCGCCCGAATCTTCATCCAGTCCTCCGCGTCCCCCGGGCTGCCACCATACCAATCCAGAGTTTCTCCCTCCTCGGTCGTCGAGGTCGTCCCGTCCGCCCAAGCCCTGACGATATTGACATGGCCACTCCCGAGATCCAAGCGATCGGGCGTCACTTCTTCGGGGTGGTCCCCGAGGTCTTCCGGCAGGCTCCGCAGCGCCTCCTCGTCCACCTGGATGAAGTACTCGTACCTGGACCCGCGGCCGTAGATATCCGAGGGCGCGGCGCTCTCGTCCAGGCGGCGGCCATCCCGCGCGGCTTCGGCGCGGGCCCATTGCCGGAACCGTCCCTTCAGGTCCTCCCGCGAGGCGCCCTCGAGTGCCGGGTCCTCGACGAAGTGCCAGTCTTGCTTCTCGGCGACCTCGGGGGCATCATCATTGGACGACCCAGCAATGATGTCGCGCTTCGCGGCGGCGACGATGAGGCGCTTGAAGTTGTCCCAGCGGTGGTCGAGCTTGGGGTCGTAGGAGCATCGGTACACGGCCCAGCCCCATCTGGAATCGCCGCGCTGGTTGAGGAGGAATTGGATTCGGCGCGCGGTGGAGAGGGTGTACCACTCCATTCCCATCGTGTCCGGTCGGGAGCGGAGCACTTCGGCCTTCGCCGTAGGCAGTGGTGGTGGGACGGATTGAGCCAGCGCGCGGGTGCTGCTGAAAAGAAGCTTGCCGTGGCCATTTGGGGCTAAATGAGAAGTGGTTCGCCGTTTGGAAAGTTGGTGTTGGGGCTGCTTCCTACTATCGTTCAGCGCCAATAGCCTTGACCAGGGAGCTTTTCCTAGACGAAGCATTCGGCTTCCAGTGCATAGGGATGAAGAGGTCATGTCAAGCAAATCTCACGACACTTGCCAAGGGAATGAACGAGATCTGCAAAGTGTTAAGTATGAAGAAGTCAACTTGTGGCGAAAGAGATTCCTTATGTCTACGAAATAACCAACTGGTCGCTAGAGGCTTACCGTCTCAATGGTACCATGCACGAGTGGCGGAGGGGCAAGCGCTAAATTCTAGCGTTGTAGTGCCAACCTGCATGCAGCTCAAGTAAAGTAAGCAAGTAGCAATGCTTTCAAAAGTTTCATCAACAAGTCAAATTAGATACCTACCATTGGGCTACCTTGTACGATACAATCATGTTCGGTTGTTTTCTATCTCAAATGCATATCTCATGTTCGGAACCGCACAATGTAGCTTCTCAAGAGCCTCCATGACCGGCTCATGAGCATACGCCCCAATGTTCACGCTATACGCCCCGAAGACACACCTAAGCTGCTCCATCGTGAGCGATCTCGTCAAGTGGAACACCTGGGTACGCGCGGAGTGGAGGTGCGACAGTGACCTCTACGAAGGCATGGCCGACTCTCATGCGCGCCCGGTTTGCGTTGGGGTCGAGGACTCGGGTTCAACGACCGGCGGAAGCTTGCCTTCACCGGCACCATCGACGTAGCGATGTTTGTCTTGGCAGGTTCCATGACTGAACGTATCCAAGCAAAAGTCGATTGGGATGGACGTAGCATTTATTCTGACACCTTTGGACTGCTAAAGCTCGCTTATATATTATTATATATTATATAATATAGTCTATAAGCGAAATAACTATATAAGCGAATTAACCACTTTCGCTAAATTTCGTATAAATAACTTTTATAATTTAATTCCTTTATTACCTATTATAATTAATATTTAGGAAGAAGGGTAAATAATTATAATACTTTAAGCGTTTAAGAATAATTTAAAATTAAATCTCCGACGCGTAGCCTAAATATACGAAGTCCTTTATACGACCCTTCGTAACCGATAACTCGGTATTTTTATAAAACACGAAATATCTATTAATTCTTAAAAATTAATAGATTCTTAAAAAGATATAATCGTATAATATATAATCGAATTAAATTCGTAATTATTTCCTTTTCGGATAAATAACGTTAAAGATATAGCGAATCGATTGTTCTATTAATGCGACGCGGGATATATCGGCGTTAATTAAGCTTTTAACTTTATATAATAGTAATTAAACCTCCGGACACGTTTTAATTAAAGAATCGATTATTAAAGAGTCTTTTATAAAGATCTTAATATATATTATATATAATTTACCTTTATACGGAATATAATTTATAAATATAAAATTTAAAAGGAGGATATTTATAATTTCGATAAGACCGGCTTTCTTATAAGTTAAATCTCGTCCGAAATAATCGTTATTACCTCCGATCGACACGGAAGGTTTAAAATAATATAATAAAGGAATCGGGAATAAGTTATAATTATTTAAAGCGTCGGATTATCCAATTACGCTATCCCTTTATATATTATATTTATCGGAAAAACGTACCTCTTTTCTTAATACGAAAATAGTTTATTATTAAAGGACTAGGTAATTATAATTATTAAAAACGGTTAGATTACGAATAAAAAAGGCGAAAATTAAATTTAATATTTCAATAAATATATAAAGTTTTATAAAAAAGGTATTTATCGTTTATTAATCTTAAATAGTTATAAAAGCTATTATTTAATAATTTTTAAACTTTATTATAAAGAGAACTCGATTATTATATTTTATATACCTTCTTATTCGTTATATAAGCTTTAACCTTTTAATATCGATTATTTTCATATATTAAAAAAGTTATACGAGAAAGAAATCGAGGGTTTTATATAAGCGTATATTATTTATATCTTAAAGGAAGTCTTTTTATTAATATATTTAAAAACGTTTTAAATAACTTTCATTATTTTAAATATTTAAGGAGGTTTCCGAGGGATAGGATTTATATTATATAATCCGGAATTTATTATTTTATAATTAAATATAAAGCTACGTATACCGACGCCGCCAGCGACCTTTTCCGGCTTACTTATACTTTAAGAATTAAAAACCTTAAATAACGTAATTAGAACCTAATCTTAAATCGAATACGTTAAAAATCGAATCGCGCGATATTAAAATAACTCTTTAATATTAATTTTTATTAAATTTAATTAAATCGCGAAAGGTATAACGTAGGTAATATACCGGCTCGCTTTATTAAAGGGTAAGGTAATTATATTATAAGAGGTAAATAAAATACTTAACCGGTACCGTTATATAAAAAAGAAATAATTATAAGATAGAGGATTATTTCGTATATAAATTAAAGAAGATTTATAATTTTAAAAAGACGTTAATAAATAATTATAAAATAAATCGCGCCGGAATAATAATCGTACGAGAAAGCCTAAGACGCGCCCGCGGCGCTATAGAATCTATAAGGAGCCCGGGTATAATATACATACTTATTAAAACGATATAAATATATTTAAAGATAAAGATTCCGATTAATTTTAATATATTAAATACGTTATAGCGGAATTAATTTATACTTTTTTATATAAAATACTAGAAAGTGGTTAATTCGCTTATATAATTATTTCGCTTATAGACTACATTATAAGTATATATTTCTTTCTTACTACGTTAGTAATAACGCTGCCCCCAGACGGGATCTATTAGGTATACAGCATGTCTTTAGGTTTTATTCTTTTATTCAATTAGAAGAGCCAGAAATTATAAGATAAAAGAAGCAAATGTTTTCTGTGTAGAGATACCTCGAGCCTGTTGCTAAGCTCATTTGTGTCCACCGTAGCCGTCGTCCAACGCCAATGTCCCCGGGTTTCCGCGTCCCATCCCAGTCCGCCCATCCCTTCCTCGAAAGGCTTTAAGGATCTAGCCCCAGACCGGCCCGATCCACATGGAATATGGGCCTTCCGATCAGTCTCTTCTTGACGACGCCCACGTGCTGACTGCACGGCCGTTTTTCCGTGCAGGCCCCCCCATTCCCACAGCAGTCGCTGTTGAACGGGTCCAGCGTCCCGAGCAGCTGCGCGCACGTCCGGAGCCGCAGTCCGCAGTACGACGGGATCCAGAGGACGCCCGGGTCCGTCAGCCGGCGGCCGTCGGCTGCCTGCTGGTCCAGCGAGTCGATCCAGCGCGCGTGCACCTCCCAGGTGCGCAGGCGCGGGAAGTAGCCGGTCAGCCGCCTCTCCAGGGGCTCCTTGTCGGCCAGCATCTGGCCCCAGCGGAATATCCTTTCGAGCCCGAAGAGGTAGTGGACGGGGATCGCCAGGTGCCGGATCTCTTGGGCCCCGGGGATGCGGGGCAGGTCGTCCCAGCGGCCGAGCCAGTGCCAGACGCTCTCCTCCAGGACGACGAGGTCGTGGCCCAGACGCCACTTGAGGGCCTTCGGGGACGCCTCCAAACTGAACCGGCGTGTGGGTACCGGGGCGGTGGGCTTCAAATTCAGGTAGGCGGCCCGGGACGCGGTGCACGCGGTGAGGAGGCCCGACTGTGAGTGAAGGATGCGGCGCTTGCCCAGGAGAAGGATTCCGGGCGCGGCTGCGGCGTGTTTCCAGACCAGGAGTTGGATCTCGTTGGGCAAGCTGGTGAAGAGCGGGAACTGTGTCGAGGAAGGCTGTCCGCTGGAGGGTCTGTCACCAGGATACCTGAACTTTCTGAGATGGTTATAGGCAGGTAGTTCGAAAGGCCTCGGGTTCGATAGTTTATCCATTTTGGATGATGTATAATTATTAATGTCATGTGTGATGTTTGGCGGAATTACTCGCCTTATTGGAAGGTATTGGGACTTCTTATTATAGGCCATCGAAGCCAGAGGTCTGACATACCGGAGATAGATACGACACTAGCCTTTCGAGTTAGTGTTTACTTACAACATGGCAGGCTTTCAATTTACTTTCGGTGCTAACAGTCAGGCCCAAATCTAGAGTTATCAGAGTCCTACTTTTTATGGGGCTGCACAACGGCAGTAACTGAATTAACATGAGTTCTAGTTTACAGCATGCTATTCTCCGATAGTACATGTAACGGAGATGGTATTCAATCTGACCGCTGTTAACAGGCCAATCTGAAATACTAGTTTCTCCAGTCTGTAGTGTCCACAACCTTTCTGGTAAAGCTTGCGGATCGCGAATCAGACGACGGTACCTTCTCTTTTTCTTATCCTCAATCTCTTGTCTCCGACTAACTAGATCCACTCGACGCCAAATATGGGCGTGCCGAACAGCTGTATCTGTCCCGGAACCCCGCAAGATTCATGAGCACGGTGCGCCGCCTGGAGTTCCCGGAGCAACAGCCAACATGCGCTGCTATGGTGCCATACCTGATGTCCCGTCAATAAGAGGACGCCGGGGCCGCTCATCTGATAGCCATCGGCATATCGCTCCAAGAGGTCGATCCAATGTGCATATTTCTCGGTAGTTGGGCTCGAAAGATCGCGTGTAGTAGTGGTGGTGGTGGCTGTGGTGGTTTCGTCCACTCGGCCCTTTGCTGGTCGGTCGGATGGCTCCAGCCCGGGCCCAATCCAGTCGGCGTAGATCTGAAAGGTGCGCAGGTTGGGAAATGCCATCGGCATGCTCCCCATTTCCAGCCTGAACGCCAACCGGTTGCTGATGAAGTCGCGCAGCACCTCGTGGGCGAGGTCGTAGTGGAGCGCCAGCTGCTGGATCTTTCCGTTCCTTGGGGGCTCGATATAGGATAGATTCATCAGGGTAAATCTTTTGCTGAGGACCGCGACATCGAGGTGCGGACGGTACCCTGTCAAAACATCATTCTCTCTATCGATCGCGCTCAAGCTGCTCGTACCCGTGGGCCAGAATCGGAGAACCGCCTTCCTCGAGGCGCTGCATGCTGTCAAAAGTGGGGACCGCCGGCAGTGAGCTCTACTCGGTGGCAGGCAATAGAAGTGGCATCAATTCAGATGGAAGAAACGCGGCTGAGCAGCTGCATGGTCCCAGATTTCAAGTTGCAGCTCGACCGGCAACCTAGAAAACAGCGAGAATCCCAGCGGCTCCTCTTGCGAATGAACACCATAATCGCCCTGGATCTTGTTCGCAGCAGTAAAGAGCGGTAGTCGGTCCAGTAACATTTTTGTCGGACGTGTGGCAAGACTGAGCACTTGGCACAATGGTGATAATATAGGAGAAGATGGTGATCGACTGGAAGAGGTTATGACTGAGTACATACCTGCCTTAGGCGAAGCATATTGGAAAGCTGGGATAAGCCGGATCAGGCTTTTCTTAGGCTGGGCTCGGCTGGAAGCTTCGGACTTGTCATCAAATCGATATACTTTTCATATCGTGATTACGCTTTCTTCCTAGCTTTAGGTCCATGGTGGTAATATGCTCAATTCCGCGACACCACCTATCCAATATCATGTATGCAAATATGGCCGTACACTAATCAACTGCAGAATCCCGCATAGGAAAGATCAAATGTTCTTTAGCTACGCTCTTTACTACCCATGTCGTTATAACATTGCCATCCTTAGTAACCCATTAGCGGAATTTCACCAGCTTATTGGTCTACAATGAATGATCAGACGGGTCTAAACTGGCAATTCCAACCCGGTCTCGATGAAGACACCTCAACGCCGAGTGTCGAGCTCGCATATAGCGCAACCAAACTAGTGCATGCATGAGGTCTGAAGCCGTACCTTGCATAAGAGTGCATATCGAACTTTAAACAAATACGGTTCTGGTCCTGGTTGGTCCCATCCCATCCCGCCCAAGCCTTTCTAAGCCCTAAGCAAGGAATCCTTGCGTCGAATGGGTATGCCCCTGATTCCAACGCAACCTAGCCTTAGGTGCTTAGGTCGGGTGATTGACACTACAGCCCAAATATCGGCCTGCCCAGCAGTTGTTTCACGCATGCCCTCTCGTGCGGCTTGAAACGATAGTTGCGGCGCACCCATTCGAACCACCGAAACAGCCCCGTGTACGCGGAACGCTGGCCCCGCCGTGGCGGTATCCACACCACATGGGGGCCGTTTCGCCGCAGAGGCTCGCTGGCATACCGGTCCAGCATTTCGATCCAACCGGCCAAGGAATCGGACGTCGAACCCAACCTCCCCATGAAGTTCCGCGTGGCCTTCGAGGCATGGACTGACGAGTCGTCCGGCGCGATCCACTCGGCGAACATCTCCCAGGTCCGCAGGTTGCGGAACCCCAGCCGTCGCCACCAGCGCCGCCGGTACCCTTCACTGTGGTGCGGCGTCCTGCACTCCCCGATCAATCCGCGCGCGAGCTCGTAATGCATGGCGAGGTGCAGGATCTGGTGGGATCCCAGGATGAACTCCAGGTCCGCCTGGGTGACGGTACGGCCCAGCACCACGAGGTCCATATGGGGACGCCACATCACGCCGCGCCGTCCCTGGGCAGACGCCCCGAGCCCGGACCAGTAGGCCACCGTGCCCGGGACTCGGAGGAACGCCCGCCACGAATCGCGACAGGCGGTCAGGAGCGGCGATTGCTGGTCATCCATGCACCTCGTCTCTACTTCCTCGAGAACGAATCCGCCATATGGGGAGTTGCGGCCGCATCGCTTCGCCACGTTCAGTTCAAGGATATGGGGCTCCGAGGCGGCGTGCTCCCAGATCATGAGTTGAAGCTCGGGTGGCAACTTTGGGAATAGCGTGAATTTGAGGGGGTTTCGTATGGGGGTGATCCGAGGATCCCTAAGCTGTTTAAATGGGTCAAAGAGAGGTGGCTGGTACGACGCCATTGTTCGTGATGGTAAGGCGTAAATGAATTCTGAATAGGGAATCTAAGCAAGGTGAAAAGGCGTTACCTAGTACTGGGACTTTCGACAATTATATGTCAGTACGTAAGGTTGATTGCATCTATCGGAGATGTCTCCGAAACCTCTATATCGCGTTGACTTGTGGTAGTCTCATACCGTGGGTTTCTATCTCCGATTTCAAGGAAGTTGAAAGGTATTGAATTTGATATTCCATTCACTACAGTGTGTCATGGGTATTCCCAAACAGTAAAAGACATCTCCGTTTCACAGAGTGAACATAATGGCCAAGACCCCAAACAGGGCAACCGGAACCGATATCGGCAAACTCGAGTCCGCAACGCCAGACGCCGGCGGCGAGGATTGAGCGGGTGGGGGAGGCGACCCTGGCGGCGCGATTGTGGGACTGACGGGCGTAGGCGTTACGACAGCGGTAGCATTACTGGATCCACCTCCGTTGCCGGATCCAGTAGGTCCCGCTGTCCCCGGTGCTCCTGGCGCTCCTTCACCACCCGGCGGCTTCCCACCGCTCATACCAGGAATGCCCCCGCCGGAATGGGTATCGTGCAATAGATGCTGCCAATATGATTCGGGGTGCCGACAGTGGGCGCGGCATGTAAAGGGGTGTCGAACATGAACGCACTGCCCGCGGGAGTTCCCGTGCCGTTCTCCTTGAGATAGGGAAGGCAGGTGATGTCCGAAAGCGGGGGCCGCGGGTGGCCACCCGTCACGTCCGTCAGGTACAGGGCCGCGACCTTGCCCCCTAGGATAGTGCGGTTGGCGTAGATGCCGTCGATGGGGACTAGGATGGTGGTGTTGGTGCCCTTGCCGCAGGCGTCATCGGTGGCGGGCGACTCGACGATCACGTGGACTTGGAGCCGAGCGCCGCCCCTTCCGGAGGGCGTACCCGTCCCCAAGGGCTTGGGGGCTGAGCTTGTGGTCTCGGGTCGTGATGTGGGGGAAGTCTGGAAATAATAGAGGGAAGATGCAGTGGAGGAGCTGGATGGAATTGTAGTGGTGATGGCGATGGGAGGTGCTCCGGCTGCCAGGACAGAAGTGGCAGCTGTTGCCGCAGTGAGGGCGAGAGCTGTAAATTGCATTGTGTGGACCAAAGAGCAGAGAGGGTGCACGATCTAGGAAATCTGTGAAAGGGGCTTAGTGCAGAGAGAAGAGACTCAGATGCACAGTGATCTGAACCGTCTGGTAAGATCGTGTAGATAATGGACCCTCATCTATCGAAAAGTGGCGAGCGGCATGTCCACCTACTTATACGTGAACCAATATTGGCTCAACCTTACTACTGTGCCCTACTACATCAGTTAGGCCAATGTGCGCGGGCCGTTGGTGCTACGGCATCCTGCAGGAACCTTGGCTATGGGGGCTGATCAGAAGAATTGAAGAACCGAAGGGTCTAAAGCAACCACAGTCACCAAGTGTGGGACGATTGAAGAGTGGCTTAGAGGAAGGCTGAGGATGGGTTATTCGGCGCCTGCTCACCCCCACAATCCTTCGGTCCCGCAGTGGATCTGCTATCCTAAATTTGGACCACCCGCCAGACTTGGTAGCAGGGGTTACACTTTTCCCTAGGCGATGTGAATGGACGGTACAGTCTTTTCGGCGCCGAAGGTAAGGTAAAAGGTGCAGTACGACCTCGTCCAAACGCTTGGATCTATTTGATTGCTCTCGTCCGATTCAAGACTGATCTCAAAAGGGCCGAGCGCCGAACAGGCTAATTGCCCAATCATGCGACAGGATTATTCCCAGTCGGGTCGCACCGTAGAACAAGCTATGTCCTCGGCCGTAACTTCTTCCTTCGATGAGCTCAAGCAGTGCCCATAACTGCATCCAGTACTGTCAGATAATGACATCACTGGCTTAGTCCGAAAGATCTAAGTTCCCAGCCGACGATTACCAACGACGCCAGCGTGAATGCTCCAACTGATTTAGAAGTTGCAACTGCATCGAATCCTTCCGAGCCAATTGCCCCGCGCATCCCCTGGCCCCTGTCCGATCCCCTGTCCGATCCTCTCAGCTGTGCTCACATCCAACCGCATATGTACTTGGTTTCCCCGTAGGATCAGACATATGGGGTAATACTGCACCCTGCCTCTAATAAGCCACGTGTATCACTTCCATATATCGTCCATTATGAATCACGTGAGAGACATTTGGTGAGCCGAGATGTTATGTTGCTATCCAGTGACCATTACGCACTGGGCCGATTCGACACGTTGGATACAACGTGTTCCAATAAGCCACAGGAATCATTTTCACATCAAGGTTCCCCCTGGCGTATGTTTTAATGAGGTTAGACCTCATCACAATATGGCCATTCCCAGGCGACAACAATGTCGACGGGACTTATTTTTCGTTTTCAATATCTCTTTGGCGTATTTTAGAAGTGGTATATTGTGGTCATCTAAAAACTCATGAAATATTAAGTGAAAGGAGAGATAGGCGACGGTGTACATCTTGATTTTCCTTGGAGTCCTATCATATCCAATGGGACGTTACACTGAAGGGTTTGCTTGCTGCAGCTGGTAGGAGGACAGGATGTCAAGAAATGACTTACTATGGATGTTAGTTAATAACCTCGCGTGTCGAAGTAAACGAATTTCGTCATTTATTCCTTCCTGTTACCGTGTCTATTCCACGTTATCACAGTGTCTTATAATGGATGGGATAACCGCTTAGTCGTAAAAGTTATTATTACTCCCTCTTAAGACATCCTGTCTATTTCGAAAAGAACATATGCTTGCACCGAGAGTTGAAAGGGGAATAATTTTAGTGGCTAATGAATATGTGAATAGGCTGCTTCAATTGACAAGTGTAGGACTTGTAGGCCACGTCGTGATAGGCATGTGATGGCCACTATTCAAGCGATATGGTCACGAAGTTGGTTTTATAGGAAGAGAGGGCAAGGCACTAAGACAACAGCGCAACACATAATTATTCTTCTGCGAACACAACAATAGTACCTGGCCTGGAGCTCTTATCTGCACAGAACTAGCTGTTCGTGCCTGTCTCTCCAGTCCAACTGCTCCTCCGACACTCTCTTTCGGTACCACCACGTCTTTCCTCACCTCTTTTTCTACCTATTTGCTCGGCCCAATCTCTCAACGCCCATTGCTCGCTCATCGCTCCTGCCATGTGTAAATACACACTTTATCGATGTGCATGTTCGGCTCGGCAGATCATGAAGACCGCCGTCCTGCGGTGCAGTAAACGACCGGAGCCAAAGAAGCCACATGCCGGAACCCAGGAGAACACTACCGAGGTGACCAATTACGCCAAAAAGTGCAAGAATTGCCCAGTCTATTTATCACCATCGGATAGCTCAAGCTCTGGTTCAGAAGCTGACTCAAGCGATTCCGATACATAACTCCGCAATCATGTAAGTAATGAGATTCATTTATCTTAAAGTAAATAGTGGCCTGGAAACTGACTTTACTATCTCAGGTCTAGTTCGCCGACGGATCAGATCGATGCGATCAGAATGATACGATCGGAGCTAAGGAAGGGCGAGTCACGGAAAATGAGCTTGGCGAATTTTATTGAGTAAAATACAGCTAGGAGGTGCCGTAGCAGAGCAAGCTGAATAAAACCAAGCGTTGAGCTGCAGTACCAATATTTGGAAGTAGTTGCCAATCAAGCTAACGCTAGAGGGACGTCCGATAATACACAGTGAAAGCAGAATCAACGTTCATGTATGTTTCAGGGCTGGAATGACTGTTGATTCCAGTGTCAACTAAACTTTAATGATTCGGAATTGTTTATTCCAGTATACAATTTAGGTCGTGCGTTGATTACATCTAGCCTCTTCTTTCATGGTGACTCAGCCGTAATTTTCTGGGTGCATTTGGGGAGAACCTAATGGTATATCATCTACCTATAGATGAGATAGAGGGTGTGCAGAGTTCCCACGATGTTGTGATGATGATCCTCCTCTAGAGCAATGCCAGCGTGGCTAAGATGTTAAACCGCTTTCTGGCCATTGCATCGCTCGCTCATTAATTCATATCAACTCGGCATCATCGGGGGAAGGCTCTTCAGCAGCAGGCTTCTCCTCAGCAGCAGGCTTCTCCTCAGCAGCAGGCTTCTCCTCTGCATCCCTGTCGCCAGAATCAATGTCTTCCTTTCCCTCATCTACTCTATCATCTCTGTCATCCCCTTCGGCTCCCTTCGGGGGCTCCGAGTCTTCTTGTAGGATCCCATCAATATAGAATGCAGGCTTCAGTGCATCCTTAAAGAACGGAAGGCCTCCCTTGTCGCATTGCTGGATTTCAGAGTAGTGGAGCGCGAAGATCTTATCGAGATTCTTGTTGCGCCGCAGGCCGTACGCCTCCCCGTCTTTGTACACATGGTAAACGGGCTGATCGGTCTTGAAGTGGTCGCGTTGTTGGCATTCCTCGGACGGCGGCTGCGCATCACCAACAACAGACGCTTCAGCAGTCACAGACGCAGCGTAACAAGCATGGTCGTCGTTGAAAACCTCGTCTTCCTTTGACTCCGTCGAGGGCGGCAAGTAAACGTCGAAGCAAAAGTACGCGTGGCGGCGGCGGAGTTGGATCATGAGCAGCTGCATGGTGAAAACGGGAACGGGATTCCGGTCGAGATCTCGGACCAGTGCACGGCAAAATTTTCCGGCGTGCTTCTGGGCCCACGCCTTGGCATGCGTCGAGCGGCGGGACTCTGGCCGGTAGCGACGCCTAGTGAGGCAACGAATGGTACGACCGGCTTCCAGAGCCGCGCGCGGTTCCGCGTCGGCATGGATTACGACCATGGTGAAGATCCGAGAGTGAGCGGTGTTGAAGTTGTTGTGCTGGTGTGAGGAGATGGGCCGGTAATTATGGAAGGAAAGGATGGGGGATTGGGCTTGGTTACTTGAACGGATGGAACGACCTAGGCAAACAAGTACTTGGTTGTAGCGAGTCCGGAGCGGTAGTCGTTTTCCACAGTAAGGTGGAATCGGTGGCAGGACAGGCGCTCCTCAGAAGCAAAAGCGCTTTATAGGAAGAACCAAGTAACAAAATTGAAGACACTGAACCTGTTTAGTAAACGTCACAGATTTAAAGGGTCGCAAGCCATCTCGGATAAATGGTTGCAAGCTATCTCAGATTTAAGTCGCCGCAAGTTCATAATGTGGGGGTCACTTGCCTTCTACCAGAAGCATGTTAGTGAAGTTTGGGAGGATTTGCTTAATTGTAACCAGTGCAGGCCAGTAACAGGGCTGGTACTTGGTTATTGCATTGAAAATGTGCTGAAATTGAATCTACAAATGCCCCATGAACATGCCAAGCAACTTGTGCCTCTTGCTGCTTGGCTCCTCCACTGCACTACTGCTATTGTTATCAACCAATGCTGATTGTGGACGTTTATTGGACTTATGCGCCTCTGCAACGACCTCAAGCCCGTCCGAAGATCGCGGCGAGTTGCCCGGGACAGCGCTACCGTCGCTCGACGCGCCCATGCTGCTTCCGATTCCGCTGTCGTTGAACGTCGTCTCCAGCTCCTCTACCGCCGCGTCGGGCTGCGCCATATCTGGATCTCCCTTGTCCCCCCAGCGTAGCGGAAATTTTCGGCTGTGACCGAACAACAGTGCACCTCGGGTTGATGCAGCCAAGTAGGGGCTTCTTAAGTTGCGTATCCATAGTTTCGAAAACGTCCCTGGAAGCAACACCTGCACTCTGTCTGGACGGCTCTGAGTTTCCCCTGTACACCGACAGACCTCGAACGGTTGATTAGGTGCGTGCCTGAGAGTTAAGCACATCAGTATGTCTCAGGAAGAGATTGATTTAAATAAACAGTTGTTACTTACCAGTAGATGTCATCAATGAGCCTCAATGGCGTCGTGCGCTGACTACCTCTTTTCTGTATGATTTCCTGTATATCTGAAACGCAGACAGCCAAGTAATCGCACATAGGAGGGACGGCGATGTTATAATTACAGCCACTACATGCTCGCACTGATGCTTCATGTTCTGACTTGGGAGCTGGTTGTATGAGATCGCCAAAGCCGGAACCAAAGAGCGTTATCGCCTGGATTGCCCTGACAAAGTCAACCCAACCCTTCCCACCTGATCGCAACGTGGTAATCCGAGGCCAGAATGGGTCCTCATCAGTGGCGATGTCCATAAAGTCAAAGCCTTCGAGTTGCCGACGCGTGGTACATTTGACTCGAAACCCAACTCCATCTTGAGACGTCACGTCCGCTTGATGTGCCATTATCTGCTCCAAGATGTCGCATATGCTCTCGATCCTGTCCTTCAGGCAGTAATCAGTCTTCGTTCTCATAATGACGGTAGATTGTACGCCAGCAGCTGAACTGCTCGTCTCTTCCCGCAGATTGTCTGGCTTCGAATACAGGGGCAGGGCTGTGTTGCCCCGATTCGTGAGTATGTGAATCGCGGCGTTTTTCCCATCGAGATTTGGCGAGGCCTCTTGGAAGTCCGATTGCCGGAACAGGAATTGTGACTGGAAGGCGTCCGTCGAGTCCCGTTCCAGTGAGGCGCGAACTAGATGTAATAGGGCACTGACGCCGTCCACCAGCCACGCCCTCCGCTCAACCACGTCGTAGAGAACCACAAACTTCTTCGATATCCACTTCAGTCGCATGGTGTAATCGTCTCTAGATCGAACATGCACTGCTTTGTCCTTTTTGCCGATCACACAGGATACACCACCTGTGATAAACTGACCACCGACAATGGAGACTTTCTCAAATGCGCAACCTGGACTTGGCTTCGGCAAGCCTGACCAGTCAATCTGGTAGCTCGCCAAGCGGGAACCTATTTGTTATGTCAGTCGGGATCTCCAGAATTATGGGATCACCATACCTGTATAGACATTGGTTTCGGGACACCAGCCAACAATGTGCCTAGACGTCACGAGATCACTGATTGTCAAGCCGCTTGGATATGCATCAATGCGATCGCTGATGAGCGTGTCTGAGAAGGACAAGTAGTCATCGTCCGGGGAGGTAACAACATGCCAGATGATGCATCCGTCTCTCTTACCCGTCGGGATAAGGGCGGTAGAAAAGCCTTTAATCATCAGTCTGTCCCCAAAGTTTGAAATCTTACGCGATCTTGCCAGATCAGCCACCATTCCCAGCGAGATCTCGCATCCCGGAAGCAGGTCTGGACGGCGAGGTGTCATGAACCCAGTAGCCACCACCGGGTTTCCGAGGAGACCTAGCCAGCATGTACCAGTCCCTGTCGGGAGGTCCAGTTCAATCCCCTGGGTGATCTGAAAGGTAAGCTCGGGGTTTCCAGTATGTCGCGGGATATCCCCTGTGATATCTGGACCTTGTGGGACACATGTGGTAGAACCCAATGTGATGCAATCTTCCCGAGCCGAAGCTCTTAGGGCCCCGCATAGCCATGTCAATATGGTGGCCACCTCTGCAATTACATGAGAAATACCGTGTATGCGAACATTAAGTACGTTCGCCATGGACCCTCGAATATGAGCCGATATCTCAGTGTTGTCAGACAGAGTACTTTTCGATTGTGAGCCAGGAAACAATAGCAAGGGGTTTGCGTATACGACCTACAGAAATGCTCTTTATCGACGTCACTCAAAAGTGTTTGGAGTAGCTCAAGGATCTGCAGGCCTGTCTTTTTCCAGACCGAACCGAGATAATGTCTACATGTTGTGGCCCAGACTCGTTCATTAGATCCAGTCAAGACAATGATTTGAGGCAGCACCTCCGACCAAGGATTGGGGTATCCCTGAGACTCAAGGAACTGCAGAATCCATGGTAGTCTGAGTCGTACAGTTTGGCTCTCAGGGCATCGTCGAGGACTGACATGGATATTAGCCCCTCTGCGCATTGCTGTAAGTACCGTTTGGCGAATTTGCTTGTGTATATCAGTATCTCCTTCTGTAATCATGTCCAGGGCCCGGTGAACCGCATCCTGCAGCCACGCATATGCGGGGGAATGGAGAAGAATATTGCTGTACTCCTGCAACTCTGGGACGTCTTCAAACTCATCCAGAAGGCCCGAACCATGGCTCCATTGGTGTATGTCGCCAGGTGGTGTCTTCTTCACGTCATCTTTGCTCCTCCAAAGTGACATTTTCTCGTCTATAGACATGGAGCCGGACTCTTCAACTTTAGTTCTATCATCATTCTCGTCCACGAAGGAGTCTATGATGGCGTCCACAATCTGACTATGACAGGTTAGATGGGCGTTGTATCAAGGAATCGTGGAGGGTAACTGTCCAAACTCACGTTTTGTATCGATGGACGAGATACATAAGGCGACAACATGTCGTTTCAGGGTCCTCCTGGCCGATCCTGAAAGCAAAGTCTTCCAAGATATCTGGAAGAGCCTTGGAAAGCACGTGCAGCTGAGTTCGTTCGATTGACGAAGGGAGAAGGGTCCCGACCTCCTGAGCAATCTCAAAGATGGCATTGTCCAGTCTGGTAGTGCGAAGGCTGCTTGTATCCGAATATACTTCCCGGTCCTTCTTCGTCATTTTGCCTTTTGACTTGGCAGATTCGTATACGTCAATTAGAAGCTCTTTACGTAAGTTCACACCCGCGGACCCATAGCCTGAATCTGCTGGACCTCTCGCCCAAGCGCTTGAGTCGTAAGAAAAGCCAGATGGGCCGTCGTAAGAAGCACCACCTCCCGACCAAGGACTCGAGTCGAAATGCAAGCCAGGCGGAACGTCGAAGCCAGGACGCTGGGAAGTACTTGGGGGAGGTTCTGTGACTATGCACAAGGGAGTTTGAGGCGTGGAAAATTCATTGGAAGCCGATAGGAGAATCTCACTGGCAGGTGTATAGCCGTACTGGACATCATAAAATGGGGGGTCGGAGTTGGTACTGTAACCGCTATAGAATGGCGCACTACTACCTATTTCTAGATCGGAGTTAGGCTCGAGCGAGGAAATGGCTCTGTTACCTTCCTGTTTGCTGTTTCAACGATTAACATCGCTCGCACCAATAAACAAAATTAGTACAAGAGCTTACTGTCGCGTTTGGTGCCGTGCAAGGTGATCTGCTCTGTGAAACGATTTATCGCATCCAGGGTACGGACAAGGGTGCTCGGGAGTTTGGTGACTTAGCTGATGGCGCCTATCAATGTTAGAACACAGTACTCGTCAATGCAAAATCGGCTCCAGTTCGGTACCTGAGGTGTTCAGAGCGAGTGAATGTCTATGGAAGGTTTAGTAACACGCCCAGCATAACAACTCGAGGAGTCCGGGATCACCTTGGGCGGCTTGCAGATTTCGCAAACATGAACTGGTACACCTTTCTTCGCTCTTGAGACACGACCCGAGATGGGCGGAAGCTTGATCGGAGGCTCAGGCTGCCCGGGCGTCGCTTGAGAGGACTCATTATTGCCGTAGTCTCTCTGTTGTGAGTTCATAATTTCAGATCAGATATGTCGACTTGTGGCTAAATCAAGATGGAACTGAGTGGCCGTTCTTGACGCGATATGCGCGGCGTTTTCATGAGTCCTTTAGTATTGGTGTCTACATAGACAAAACCATCAGCCCACGGACCATCGGTGATAATGGAGATCGAAATTGATCCGGGGCAGCGAAATTGGGGACCACGAGTTGTGCGACCAAGCTACGATGTGTTATGGGAAGGTTATTTGCTCTGTATGAAATGAAATGAAGAAATGATGGATTCTCAAGTCAGAGATACCAAAATCTTTACAAGGCTGCTGTCAGCGTATTGATTTATGGCAACATGATATTTCCCGTATTGCGTGTTGATGTCACCCCGTGGTGGCTGTACAGGAGACACACTGGGGCTGAGCCCTCTGTGCTGCTTGCCCTCAGCATGGTGAATGCGGCGGGGTAAGTACGCTTGAGAGCTAAGCCCACCCCTTCAGGCTGACCATGAACAGGAAAGGGTCCTTCTCCAAATCCTCCTTCCTCTGCATGAGCTCCTCGACATCCCAATTGACATGGACGAACCGGTCCTTGAGGAAAGCCGCCTCAGAGCTGCTGGCCCAGTTGACAAAGTCGCCAGAGAGCTCAACTGTAGGTTACCGAACGGTTATGTCAGTACATGCATATGAGGCTGTCAAGTCCAGGGAGTGGTAGCAAGAAAGATAGAAAGAGACATACCGTCGTCCCATGGTAGTCCCTCGGTTCCTTCAAACGAAGGCATAATTTTACTGGTCAAGGGCGTTCGAATCAAGCCCGGATGAACCTGCACGACGCGCAGCTCCGGGTGCTCGTTGCCGAAGTACTCGAACATCTTGGTGGCCGCGGAGTTGCTGGCACGGTAGCTAGAGTAACCCGGCATGTCTATGTTCCACGCACGCACACCCTTCAAGTCAGCCATCGTCGTGATTCATTACTGATGTCACTGTAATAGAAGGAAGGATGGAATGACTGCTGTGCTTACAAGCCATGTGGAGAGCCGCCGTAGAGACATGAACCACGACTCCGCCGTCGGCCGCGACGGGCGCGAAGGCGCGCAGCAGGTTGAACCGGCCGCGGACGTTGACCTCGAAGCCCGTCCACCACTCGTCGGCGTCGGCGTCCTCGATCGATTTGAGATCGGGCATCATCCCCGCGCTCGCGACAAGGATATCGACCTTCTTCTTGTCGCTAACACTAGCAAAGTCCGCGAAAGCTTGCTTCAGCGCCGCAGCGTTTCCTGTGTCTGCGGCGTAGACGAACACGAGGGTCCCCAGTCTCAGGCCCTCGATGGCGGCCTTGGTCTGGTTCAGCGCCGTCTCCGTACGGGCCAACAGTGCGATGGAATCGATGCCCGACTTGGCGATAGACAGAGCGCAGGCGGCGCCGATGCCCGAGCTGGCGCCGGCCACCACGGCCGTCTTGCCGCGGTTGGACAGCTCCGGGCGCGACGGGTCGATGGCCGCGTACGTCTTGGTGTGGTGGGTCTTGGTCACTGGGCGGTATAACTGCTGGAAGAGCGCGTCGCCTTCGGGGGATAAGTTTGATGCTGACATATTGTATGGTGATGATTGCGTATACGACGTAAGTAAACAAAGTCGATACAGGAGTTGAAGGGTATCTCAAGTGATTATGCAGACACGAGTCAAACAGGATAATGGCTGATAGTTCAGATGGTGCGCTCGAACGTTGCTCTGGAAATGGGAATCCTCTTTGCTGAGTTCTAGTCAATGATGCTACTGATACAGTTTTATTATAAGGTCCTCCAGATATAACTTCGTATCAGCCAATGTCGCCTTTTATATCCAATTGAAGCCTTGCCATTCAAGAGGGGTCAATGGAGACTTCGGTCTAGCCAGCAAGCCAGATAGCAAATGTGTGAATTTCTGACAAATCCGTTGCTCCATTAGTAAACCTCAGCTGGAGATACTCTTATGTGATTTTGGTGATAATAGGCCGTCCCGAGCAGGCTCTACGACAACTTTCTTACCATTCAGCCAGGAGGAGATGGGTGTGCGTGCTTTCGGGAGTGATGTTACGTGATCGGAGCAATTCATCGCCCATTGTCAGCACGCTAAAATCCCGGGCGGGGCCCAGGCACAGCGCCCACCAAATCCTCAGCACCAAGACCCCAGGAATCTTGCTCAATCACGTAACTTCGCATTTAACATCATTCCGGATTGGAAAAGAAAGCAGAATCGTACCAGGTCCGCATGAGACTATGGAAGCAGAACAGGAATTGAAGGTAGGCAACTTGTCATGTTACGTGATTGCCTCGACGATTGGGAGTTTCATGGCTGACTGATTCCAGCGTAGGCGGGAGCGCGGCCGCCAAGCCCAAGCAGCCTTTCGAAAAAGACAAGCCAAAGCAGCGCTGTCGATTCAAGAAGAGAACAGGATATTGAAGGAAGCGATCGAGTCTATTGTTCAAGCCGCCAGCAGAGGTGACAGTCCTAGGCTCCTAGCTGCGGTCCGCCAAGCTGCAGGTACGGCAGGCATAGAAGCCGAGCATCTGGAAGCTTCAGCTGCCAATAACGTTGCATTATCTACTGACACAAGAGCGGACTATGCGAGTCATGTTTCCTTCATCAATACACGGAATACGGCAACCGACTCGGCCCTGATCAATGTCGGGACTCCCAAGAGTTGGACAGTTTCGCCGGACACATGGAACAGAAGTTACCGGCCACCCATGACCATCGGCAATTTCTGGTTTGATCCGTTGAGATCTACAAACATCACCACAGCCCCTGAAGACGTGGTACCCTATGTTGGCCCAGGGCGCTATACACTTGGTGGATTGCTCTTTTGGGGCGTCCTTGATCACGTCACCAACGCGTGTACGCACACGCATCACCCAGCATCTTGCGAAGAGATACGGTCAATCCTGGGTCGTTCAACCGCCCATTCCAAGTCACTCAGCAGAGTCAGGCCAGAGTTCATCCACAACATGGCAAAGGCCGGCTATCGACACCTACAGAACGGCCGCGTCGATGGCATATATTCAACCTCCATTGAACTGAGTTCGTTCGCGGTGATGAGAAATATGGTCGATGAGGAATATGCATCCGATGGCAGGGATACTAGTACGTGGCTGTTACCAAGAGACGTCGAAAGGCGAGTGCGACGAGGTCTTGGCAGTCAAGTATACGACCACCTCGAGCAAGCAGTCAAGGCCCCGGAGAGTTCCCAGGCGCATCGTGCACTGAAAGAAACTATCCGCAAGATGGTCAATACCTTCATGTGTTTTGGGAATGGCCCAGCGTGGAAGGACAGCTTCGTGGATGCGGTTTTCGGCGAATGGGCTACACTGAAACCCCACTAGTGCCAATCAATATGTTATTTGGAAGAATTCTTCCAGATAACGGCAACCTCGGGTCGGCCTCCTGGCGGGACATGTATCGCCCACAAAGACAGAGTCCCAAGCATGTAAGCCATGACCTCAAGACTCGGGCTGAGGTCGACCATCAAGCCATTTGCTCATGTAAGGCCCGTCGAGCCAGTAACCCAGTTTCTTGTAATAGCTTCGCACGCCCACGCCGCTAATGACACTGATCTTCGCGCTTCCATGCTCCTCGATCGCAATGCGTTCGGCCTCTTCCATCAGCAAAGTACCAAAACCTTGATGCTGGAACTTCTTGGGGTCTCGGGCATGCACCGGCACTGCGGTACCATAAACGTGGAGCTCTCTGACCATGCTTGTTTGCTGCCCTGTAAGCTCCTCGCGATACGTGTACTTCTCAGTACACTTGCGCAACCGCAGAAGCGCAACCAAAATATCTTGCTTGGGATCCTCGTAGGCCAGGAAAGTCTCCCAGCCTCCGTTGGCGGTGTAGTCACGTCGAATCAGCTCGATCTGGTTAGGTCGGATCTTGTGCTTGACTTCATTGATACCAACTTCTCGTGTTCGCACATCTCGGCATGTGGTACCAAAATCCTTCATCCGCGCCAAAGCAAGCTCACGAAGGTTGCCATTCTCAACACCTGAAGTCACGAGCGGCATGGGGATATCTCGCTGGACACGGTAGATACGCGTCCATGGCGGAACCAATGCCAAGATCCTGGCCACCAAGTCTACCAGGGCGTTGGGAGTGTAGTTCTGATATCGACCGGTACGCCAAAGCTCATACAACCCCGTGCCCCGAATGACCAGGGTGGGGTAGATCTTCAAGCCGTCCGTCCTGAAAGCAGGGTTCTCGAAATATTCGCGGAACTGGTCCATATCACGCTCCATGCCGACATTAGGAAGGTCAGGCATCATGTGGGAAACGACCTTGAAGCCAGCATCCTTCGAGTAACAGAAAGTCTCGGCAACAGCAGCCACGGTGTGTCCTCTGTTGGAGTCGCGCGCAACATCTTCGTAAAGGGATTGAACTCCAATTTCCAAACGAGTACAACCATACCGCAGCATATCCGTCAAGTGGGTAGGGAGGCAGTAATCCGGTCTTGTCTCGATGGTGATTCCTACGCACTTGGAGTTGCTCATTTCGCCGGCCTCGACCGCCTCGTCGACGTTATTGGTTTGGTAGCCGCTCAGGGCATTGTGTAATTGCGAGATAAACTCTTCTTTGTAGGAGGTTGCTAGCGACATGAAAGTGCCACCCATAATAATGTATTCAACCTTATCAACCGAGTGACCAAGTGACTTGAGCTGGTCGACACGGCCGCGAGCCTGCTCGAACGGGTCGTATCTTGCCCGAATGGCGCGCATTGATGTGGGCTCATATCCAGTGTACGATTGTGTGCTGTATTCGAAATCCGAGTCAGGGCCACCAGGGCAGTATACACAGATGTTGCCAGTGTATGCGATATGCGGGCAGCGATGGGGCTTGCACATGACAGCCACCACTGCAATACCAGAGGACGAGCGAATCGGTTTCGCCACCAGCTTGGGCAATATGTACTTCTTGTAATGCTCGGGCACAGCGGCGATGATCGCAGTTAGGGGCGGCAGGTTCGGGAGCTTGTGCTTTCTCGAGAGCTTGGCCCGCAGACTGTTGAGGTTTATGTCCTTCTTGGGGGCCTTGGGATCCTTGGAGGATTCATAGTCTTCGATGAGTGCGTTGGCGACATCGGCGCAACAGCGCAAAAAGCGCTCATTCTCGGGCGGGAGGTTGGCATCCTTCTTGCGAATGGTCGCGGTGGTCGTAACGGTTGTCGTCGCCATCTTGATCACGTCTGCTAGTGCGTGCGGTGATGTCGGGACGGAGATGGTGTAGGACCAAAGTCGAATGGAGTGTGGATTGCCAATTATGGGATTTTGGCGGGGGAGTAAGGAAAAAGTTACAGTGATTGTAGCGGTAGACCTCTTATCGATAACCCTTCATCCCTCACCAGCCCCACATTCTATTGCAGCTTTCCGATCTTTGATCTTGCCTAGGTCATGACCGCTACGACCTGACGTCTTACGCCTGTCCATTCGGACAAATGATCAGTTTTCTGCAGCGACCCGACGACTGACTGACTGATTGAAAACGGAATGGCTGACTGCCAGCGATTTAATTGTGAACTTCTCAACCCAAGGTGGAATAACTAACGACTGGTCCAATGTCTCACAAAGGCGTACATGACCAGTAATGGCCCACCAAGCATGATATTCTGAGCATGAAGCAGCCATGCGAACCAGCAGTATAGTTCAATGTCACATAGTACCTTACCTACCCCATGCATGCAAGTCGAGACATGACATAAGACTGGGTATATGACATGCTCGTTATGATACCTAGCATCTGATCCTGACCTGTAGTAGGTTGACACTGAAGAATTTGTTCAGTCTCAACTTGATTTCCTGTCTATCATCTCCAAGTGAACCCCCTTTCTGCATTCTGATATCTGATAGGTGCTTGCTGAAACCTAAAGAGCCAAGCATACAGGGACATATGTTTCTGTTTGGGGCTGAACCGCCACAACTTCTTTTCCAGTCACCGCATGCCACCTATTTTGAAGCTTGAGGCAGGGGCCAGGCTGACTGACTTTATATCCACTCAAGACATTCTTTGCTGCATTTTCCCCACTACATACCTAACCCACCTCCAGTGAGAAGGAACCCCTCCATCGTCCAGTCCGCGGTATTGCCCAGGGCAGCTACGAAATACAAAAAGCAACATTCGGCTCAACCAGCACAGGCTCGGCATCCTTCAACCCTTCTGACGTTGAAGTTGTTATCTTCGTCTCTTCACTTTCCAAGATCTTCGTTATTTTCCATTCCTGCTACCCAACAATAGCAGCAGCAGCAGCAGTACACCAGCATGGCTACCTCGAGTCGAACCCGGCGAATCGCCAAAGAGTTGGCCGACATCAAGGCCGACACCAGCAGCAAAATCACCGCCGAGTCTGCCGACTCCAGCGACCTGACGCACCTCAAGGCCGCCATTCCCGGCCCCCCTGGCACCCCGTACGAGGGCGGCAGCTTCGTCGTTGACGTCCGCATCCCGACCGAATACCCTTTCCGCCCACCTGTCATGAAGTTCGACACGAAAGTTTGGCACCCAAACATCAGCAGTCAGACTGTGAGTAAAGTCCCACGGATACCACTCTGCAAGAAGTAGCACCTGGCTAACCATCCGAATGTGCGGTATTATAGGGAGCAATCTGCCTCGACACGCTTAGCACTGCGTGGTCGCCCGTCCTGACCATCAAGTCGTCCCTTCTGTCCCTGCAGTCGCTTCTCGAAAGCCCCGAACCGAAAGACCCCCAGGATGCCGAGGTCGCTCGTATGATGATGGCCGATCTTGATGGTTTCAACGCCAAGGCCCACGAGTGGGCCATATCACACGCAGGCGCCCCGCGGAATACTAAATTCGAGAGCGTCCGGCCACGCACCAACCTCGCCAAGCAGCAAGAGATCGACGAGGCCCGTTATCACGGTTATAACAAGGAGCTGGTGGACCGCTTCGTCAGCATGGGGTTCGACGTCGACCGCGTTGTGGAGGCGTTCCAGTTCGTCGGCATTGATAAGAACAATGGCGAGGACTACATCCTCGAAGAGGCATATATGGGCGACATCACAGCACGACTTCTGGGTGAGCCGTAGTCAGCAGCCGTTGCTAAGAGAAGGCATGGACAAGAGGACGGACAATGGCAAATATCGGCGTTTACGGCGTTTCCCTAGGCATTTGATTAGGTGGGCTAGTTATACTATGCCGGATTGTTGCAATCCGGAGATGGAGATCATTCGCATTATGCTACTTTAATTACTGATTACTCCCAATGATTCACTTCCCGTAAAATCATAACCATGCGGGCGGTTCAGATAGGCAAATGCAGGCGATGGGTGATCGACATTACCTTTTATCTTCAACATTAGACAAGATCGCTGGAGACACAATTTTGATCTAGTCTTGGATATTATCATTCTGAAAACATTTTAACGTATCAGGGACGAGTTGTTAGTTTATATAGCTTCCTGGGTATGTTTATGTTGTCCTAGGGAGTGTGCGCTGGTCATCAGCATAGCGAAATCAGCCAAGGTATTACTTATAGTTGGCGGATGGGTTCACAACTGGGACATCTCTCATCATGTCAGTAGTTCATCGGAGTACGGCAAGGATGCGATGCCTATACATTTGTCTTGAGGGCGAGGTTGTCGTTGCATAATGCGACTACAGGGAAACACCTTGAGAGAGTAGATGCGTAGTTGTAGTCAACTTGGGGCTCAGCAAGCCATGGGGTGTTGCATGCTACGGCGTTCAACGATAGATACTGCAATGTGCGCCTGCGGGCTTGCTGTTGTTGAACCAATCCAGGAGTTTTCGCACGGCGCCGATCAAGGAGAACAAGCTAAATATGGTGCATTCCACCCTTTGGATCCTCAACGCGACCTCTGGCAACGCAAGGGAGATGGTGGCAGAAGGGAAATCGGGTCAGGGTGAGCTCAACTTGGCCACCGTACTGTCACCCACGGCAAGACGGAAAGCAATTGGGGAGCACGCCAGCTACGGAGTACGGTGCAGAGAACAAGGGTCTTTTGGTTCCTGAGATGCTAGGATGGAATTTGTTGAAGGTACTCCATAGAGACCAGACCCTAGCTGAACCTGAGCAAGGTATACGTATCCCCAGCCTCGGGTTCAAACAAGGCCCGTCTTGATGCAGGGACCAGGAGATTGGTGCCTGTCAGGTTGTATTAAGGCTCCCTCCCGCATGGGGACCAAACGGGCTGCAATAGGATCGATCAGATGGATAGTAGTAGACAGGCACAACCACCTGGAATATATGTAGCGTAGTAGCTCCTCATATCACATTAGGTGTTTATCTATTTGCAGGCTAGTTGTAGGATACTGTCGCCTGCATCCGCGGAGTGACGTAGTGGAGCATGGCGCGTGGGGGCTACGGTAGCGGCGGACACCATTTCAGGCAGGGCGAGCCGCTTCAGGGCATTACTGAGATCTCAGCGCGCGCTGGTCCAGTGTCAAGGCTGACATGATTCTGCGTAGGCGTAGGCGACCCTGCAACAAAGGTGACAAAACTCTGCGGCGAGTATAGAAAAAGATCACACCCAACATACTGCTGTTGCTGCTGCTGCCATGGCGATCCGTCGGGTCACCTAATGTTCATTTACCATGCCGCCAGGATGCGCTCAACGAGGGAGTTGCAGTAGACCCGAAGAAGCTCATGCATTTCGGGCCCGCAGCGGTGTGAGGCCTGGTCCTCCCGGCCGATCTCGAGTTAGGGTCCCTAGAGGAAGCTCTGAAAGGAAGCTACAGGTAATGGACACTATTCCCATATTTGGGAAGAGGAATAAGCATGATAAAAAAAGGCGTCGATGGGTCTGCCCTATCTCCGACCCGTAGGTGTGCGGGGGCTATCAATGTCACTATTCTCTCCTTGGCGGGCCGAAAAGGGTCGAACCGAACGGCGGTTCACCGCGAGGTGGGTTGTCGTCGTATCCAGAGCGGAACGGACCGTGGGAAATTGAGGAAAAGGGTCGACAATGACGATATTGCGCGTTGCATGGACGGTGTGACTTTTGCATCATTAGAAACGAAACAGAATAAGGAAGGTTTGACCATTGGTCAAATAAACTAGAGCAAATGCGTGATAGGTTTCGTCAACACTCAGCGTATCCTATTTGAAACTTGACCCCATGCTCGGATGTGATTTCGAGCCTCTTCTCTTTCGCATTTAAGTTGGGCCAAAACTGCGGCGAACATTGTAATTAGGTTCTGTTCCTACCTTTGCTACTGTGCACTATTCTGAACTTGCCATGTGGAATTGGGTGGCCGTCGTAACGTCCCAGACCAATCGGGAAATTGCGATGGGAATTAGAAAGTCCGACATCAGCCAAGTAAGGCCAAGAAGGGTCAAGCCTGGAAACCAGGAGGGTTTAGTCCGAGGAAGACGCGACGGGGAAATGAGTGTGTGAACAGTCCAATCCAGAAAAGCCCAGCAGGGCCTGTCATTAAGTCATCGTGATCGTTTCGCAGTTCTGGACTGTAAGACCCCTGGCCCGGCAGATTCTGGGGGTGTGTTTGGAGTGGGTGCACAAACAGTGGGCTGACATGGGGCTTGGCGCACACGGGCAGGCTTGAGGGCGATGACATCACTGTCCAGACTTTTTCCCAAAAGGATCCAAAGTGGATGCATCATTCATGGGCCCCGAGTCGATCGCCCTCTCATTCATCAACATCATGTCGTCCATCTGTTTTTGAGAACGGATCAACTCTCAATTACTATTTTCCGTTTACTTGTATGGATAATACCGCCATCTGCAACTCTTGATACCTCCTGCATACTTGCTTTTTATCTCGTCCGTTTTCAATCGTAATCGCGATTTACACGTCGTCTCATCTTGATTCACGCATTGGGACGTAGCGTGGCGTATTTCCGGCCAGGTTTTCTGTGTTAATCCCCGGGTGTCTTATTGCACATTTTGCACTGGAGGACCGCGACCGCAACCCATTCAAGGGACTCTCAATTCTCGCAGCCCATTGGACCAAGACGAGATACGAATTGGCATAGGAATGAGCCGTAGTTTCCTTGTTAAACACCACAATGGCTCATGACGACGAGAAACCGATGGTAGCTCCATCTACCAGCAACAACACTACAGACGGCGCACATGAGGAACACCAAATGACGGATCGCAGGAATCCGCACATGGCTCCCCACGCTGTCGACACAGCCGTCGGTACAGAAGCACAGTCGCCTTCGTCGTACCCTTCCGATAGCAACCATCGGACCCGTAGCCTGCCGAATGCGGCCGCGGTAAATGCCGCCGTCCACGACGACAAGGATCGTCCACCGGTACCGCCCATCACCCATCATAACTCCGATCGACAGCAGCGACCCAGCGCGTACAATGCCGCCAACCCGTCTGACATGTCCGGCGGAAGTGGATATGGAAGCAAGAAGAAGGTTCGTCAGAGTGAGGAGTTCGACCGGCGATACGATGGGCCTTTCGGCAGGCAGAGTCTGCACTACGCACGAAGGCAGTCGTCGCAACTACCACGAGACGAGAGTGGTCGCGCCACATCTTTGTCCAACGTTACTAGGCCAGCCGTAGCAGCTGTTTCGGATCACAACGTCCCGGCAGCAGCAGGGCTGGTGCAGGATCCGGAGGCGGCCAGAGCAGGCGCGCCTCCTCCGATCGAGCTCGAGCCCCCGCGCCTGGGCTACACCATCCGGACAACGAAGCGCATATGGTTCATCGCCATCTTCTGGACCATCATTGTCTTCGACAGCGTTGTCATGCCCATTGGTCTCTACTTCGGTCTTTGGTACGGCGTTGGACCTGGTAACCCAGACGACCAGCGTCTCAGTGCCAACACCGTCTTCTCGATTGTGACGGCCGCAATTGGTGGTGCTAGTATCCTTGAGTACTTCGTTCGCTTCTGGCGGCTGTACCGCAAGGATAGCACGTGCTGTGTCCTAGGTGCGCGTCGCTGGTACTTGGATTGGTTCCATTGGTGGTTCAGTTTCGCCTGGATCGTTGTCATGATTGAACTCATCATGTAAGTCACCCCATCAGCATCAGCATCAGCATCATCACTTCCTGTTGTATTTATCACGTTGCTAACATATATGATCAGTGGTTCCATTGCAGATGATGCTCGCTATATTCGCCTCTTGTCAATGCCGGCAGCGACCATGTGTTTTGTTTTCGGCAGCATCCTCATCATCATGGACGTGATGCACTACTTCGAGATCCCCGCCCCCGTGCGCATTTCGTCGATCCCCAAGGGCTCTCAGCTGCGCCCGGGCATCTACCCGTTGATTGAAGATATCTGCGCCGTCGATGGTTCGGGAGGCACTCAGTTCCGCGCGGCCTTGGCCAAGCGCTACGCTGCGTCGCACGTTTTCCGCTCCATGCTGCGCCGATTGGGAGCTTTCTGGGCTGTTGGCGCCGAGGGCTGCGCCGTGCTCACCACCGCTCTCATTTTCGGCCTGAATAATCACGACATAGGTTACGCCATCGGCTGGTCCTTGCCTTTCGTCTGGGCCGGTCTCTGGGCCGCCTGCACCATCTTCTACGTCCAGCACGAGCTCAAGAAGGAAGAGCGGCTGTGGGCTGATGAGGTGGGCAAGGCGAGAACCGAGGGCAGTCTTACTCAGAGTGCGACTTAAGTGTCCCCTTTGTATGTTTGTTGTAGACGTCGAGAAGGAATAATAGAAGAATGATGGGGAAGACGAGATGAAAGAGTTATTGAGATAGGGAGAGAAGCTTTTGGATATCATGAGTGTAAGAATTACAGTACCTAAGGGTTTGTACAGGAAGGGAATGCTGCAGAGAAGCACATATGCATGGGATATACCACGGGTGCCAGTACATTAAGGGCGTTCATATTGAAACTACAAGCGAATTTCCGTATTCTGATCTAAACGATATGTTTCGATGTATTTCCAATTACCGGGGAAAAACAAATTGCCCTGCCACTTGAGGGAAAAGGGGTCCAGCGCGTGAGACGGTGTAGCTTTGCTCGTTTTTTGGATGCCCCTAGACGCGTCGTTTGTTTAGTCTATGCTGAGTTTTTACTTGCTAGTTGCCTAATCGAAACTCTTCCACTGAAGCAAATTACCAACTCCCAGTGATTGCTCAGGTAGAGCTTTTACGCGCCTGTTGGACAAAACAAATCTTTCGCGTTCCATCCTTCAAGATCAGCTCTGAGCCTGGGATACCTTGCCCCAATCAACTCATTGTTGATTGAATTCTTTCACAACACGACTAGGACATCTGGATCCATCACTCACTCTATAAGTCACGGCTTCTCTCCCAGCACGCCATGCTGGACCCAGTCTCCTCCGTCGGTGTGGCGGCTGCCGCCCTGCAGTTCTTCGGCAGCGCGTTCAAAGCCGCGACGCTCTGCAGGGAGATTTACGAGAACGAAAAGTCCGCCACTGTCCACAATACCGAGATCAATGACTTCATTGCCTCTATCCACGAGTCGCGCGCGAAGCTCGCCCGAGATCCGCCCGCGGGGACGTCGCAGGCCATCCTGGATGTGGTGCACAAGTACGACCATTTGGCTGTGAAACTATTGGAGGTTCTTGCGTATATCCAGGGCGTCGGGGAGGATATTGGCCTCGCCAGGAAAACCTATCGCGCCTGGAGAAAGGAGAAGAAGGTCGAGAACCTGGAGAGATCCCTCAAAGACAACTTGCAGGCGCTAGAACAGTTGCTTGTCATTGAGACTTGGTAAGTGAACTTGGCTCAGCGGATCTGTCTCAGCGAATTGATATTGTGATTGGCTTCGGTAACTAACATACACGAAGGAGCACAGTGAAGGGGTGGAAATCCCAAGGGGAGGAAATAGTCAGAGTTTTAGGCCAGCTCCAAGGCCAAGTGCAAGGTGACGAAAACCCACTTGCGAAGAAATTGGCGTCCATCCAGGACACCATGAACGAGACGGCCAACGTGATCGCGAGAGATTTCCAAGAGGCGGAATCTAAGCAACAACAGCGACACGACCAAATTCTGGAGGCGAAGTTTCGGGCGACCTTCTTGCGCAGTCTTCACTTTCCCGAAATTGATGAGCGGCAGTCCAATATCAAAGACGCGGCCCCCGGCACTTTCGAGTGGGTCTTAGACGAAGAATGGGGATATTCATCCCATCGGTTTGCTAGCCTTCCTGTCTGGCTACCGGCCACCGAACCTTTATCCGATGGGGTTTTCTGGATCTCCGGCAAACTGGGATCCGGGAAGTCCACCCTCATGGCTTACATCGTCAGCAATCCACGCACAGCCAAGAGGCTAGGATATTGGTCGGAAGGTAAATCCCATCACATTCTTACCTTCTTCTTCTGGCGGCCCGGAAGTAAACTCCAGAAAAGCATGGTTGGCCTTTTGCAAAGTCTGCTCTACCAGATATGCAAGGCTGAACCAGGCGTCATACTTCCTGTACTGATAGAGCTAGGCTGGGATTCTCCTGGATCAGGTCAACCGTGCTTGGGGGTTTGGATAAAGCGCAGTCTAACCAAAGCAGTTTTCGTCGCTATCAGGTCGGCCCTCGACGCAAAATTCTGCATATTCATTGACGGGCTTGATGAGTTTTCTGGGGATCTCGACGAGTTGTTGGACTTGATATTTGACATTCAGAACCTTCCCACAGCCAAGGTATGTGTCTCCAGTCGTCCCGAGGTTGAGCTCGTTCGACGACTAGAACACTGTCAGCGGTTATATATGGAAGAGTTGTCCCACGGCGATATAGAAGAGTTTATACACCAGAAGCTTCGCGCAGACGACCCCACGCTGAAAAAGACCAATATATATGAGCTTGTAGACCTCATTTGCCGCAAAGCCGAAGGTGTCTTCCTGTAGGCGGTCTTGGTGACGCAGTCTGTCCTCAAAGGTGCTCGGTCAGGCGACGACATCAACATGCTCCGACAGCGAATCGAGAGGAGTCCAAGGGAAATAAATGACATTTTTGCATCGATGCTGGGAGAGATGGATGAGCTTCATAAAAGCTCGTTCGCCTTCTATGTGTCCATGATGCAGCTAATCGAGGAAATGGGGGTTGACAAGTACGACAACAATGTTTTCAACTCCATCGCGGTGATTTCCGCGGCAAAGTTGCAGAAGACGAAGTTTGACTGGGCAACTCTTTCGGAAATGTGCGAGCGGACGCAACTACAGATCCTCGCTCGTACGATGGGTCTTCTTACATGTCCCCAGGGGCCTTCGGACCCTCCATCACGTTACCATTCTGAGATGCAAATACGTGCAAAACCCAAGAAACGCCCTGGCGAACCAGTTTTTTACCAAGCCCAAACTGTTTCTTGGGTTCACCGATCTGCTTACGACTTTCTTCGAGATCCAGCCGTCTTCAATAAGCTGGATATCCGACCAATATCTACAGCACGACTGCTGAGACGACTGGCTCTTGGAGCTGTAGAGTACTACACAGCTCCACAGCATTGTGGTCGTAACCAAGAGCTGTATCGTTTAGTGGAAAGTCTCGGTTTGGTCTGGAATATCTGCCCCAGGCCTGGTCTGGAGGCGCTAGATAGATTGCAGGATGTAGTCGCGACAGGTCCGCACAAGGGAAGATTTAACCCCTCCGATTTATGGTCCTCATACGGGGAAGGAGCACCCCTAGAATACCTGTCTCTACGTTTCGGCTCAATTGAAGCGAGTCAGCTCCTGGATATATTCAGTGGGCTTCAGTATCGACCCTTGGAACTTATGTCACTCGATCAACGCCGATTGAGATTCGTACTCACTTCGCAGGTGTTGGAGGCCATATGGAAACAGTTGGCCGCCAAGGACTGCTTGCCTCTTGAGAACTCACAATATACGTTCATTTACCAAGAAAAGAATGGACGAGACCCTAAGTGGGCATTGCATTTCTCCTATTGTCCATCGCGTGGATGGCATGTGGGGTATGGAACAGAGGCGACCATCTGTTCTATTGTCCAACACTCGTGGAGAGATCACAGCACAAAGCGGGATAGAGAACGGAGTCAAGGCTTAGGCAGCGATACGCTTTACCAGGAGTGTTCATTGACGACAATGGAAGAGTACCAGTTCGTGGGAGCATGCTTGGGTCACTACTTCGAAAGGAATTGGGACTCCCGCCTGGAACTACAATTGGTCACAAATATCCCTGCCGGCTTCTATCAGATAGAGGAGGACCAGGAACTCACAAACACTGGTTATACGTATCCTGGTTCGGGGTCTTCCCCCAACGAGGCATGCCTTCAATTTGTCTGCTTACCGTGGCCTACAAACATGCGTCATCGTATACTTCGCGACCTCGAGATGATGCAATGCATCATTTTCCGACCCAGTCATGAAGCTGCAGAACGACTTCCAGGTTACATACGTACGAGATATGTTTTCGGTACGCAGAATCTGGAACTGCGCAGGCAAGATCTTGGACACTGTCTCCGACTGGTGGAGAAATCGATCCAGGAGAACAAACAGAAGCTGAGTGCGACTGACCAGAGTCTGTTGCTCGCCTGCATCCAGGTGTGGTTCCACAGGTTGTTCGACGGCCTTGAAGACTTCCATGTACTTTTCGGCAGCAGGATGGGTGTAATTCCCAAAATCCTGGAGGAAGACGGCTTTCCAGATTTGCTTTTTGCAAAAGACTACTTCTGAGAGCTTCGGTTACTGATTCCATTGTGTGACTTCAATGTTAGCGGGCGGCGTTGGTCGGGGTATAAAGTGGCAGGGGGTACTAACTATGCTTCCCGTGCTTTTGGTATGAATCGAAAAAGCTTCTCGTGGAGTTGGATTAGGTTATGTCCTGGGGTTGGTAACACACCCTGGTTACGGTTATGAAAGACGATATTCCCCAGTTATTAATGCTTGGAGCTTGGGTGTTGTAGACGTCCCCTCTCATCTAGTATTATCGTAATAAACAAGGTAGTGGTTATTATTGTGACACTAGTCTCTGCGTATCTACTTCATTTACTTACTTTAGTCAAGACGTAAGACACAAGTTTCAAGCCCCTTTCTTCTAGGTTGTTGGTAAGGCCGGGGCTGACCCACTATCAGCCCAGACTGGTGGGTCCGAGCGTTTTTGTCTCCAAGCAACGATTCTACCACTAGCCCACCAACGAAGATTGAGTATCCCTACCATTCAACCACCCCCCTAACATGCGCCATCACGTACATCTTGAGGAATCATGGAGAAAAGTGCAGCAACAACACTCAAACTGTTCAGTGAGTCGGCCGAGAGGCTTCGCGTTCTGGCGTTTGCCATAGACAACCTGGCAGAGTCCATTGTGTCAAGAAGCTGGAGGCCAATTCGATCGGGAACCTCACGTGTAGCCCCAAAGTTCAAGGTGTTCTAAAAAGCAGCCAGGGAAACCCGTGGTTTCGCGGTTGCTTTAGAACGCCTGAAAGAGTCTCTGGAAACTCCTCAACCCTCACATCCATATGTCGCGAGTCGCGCAGCCGCGGCCCGTTTCCTGCATTTCGGGCCGAGCAAACGCAATAAGGCGTCTTTCAGCACACCGCTGAGTTCGAAAATTGCCAAGTGCGAAGTAATTAACAGCCCCCGTACCGCGATGACCACCAGGAGATGAGGTGTTAAGACGAAAACATAGGGTATCCTGGGTTACACCTTCCAGTCCAAGCTGCTCCTCGCCGAGGCCCTGACCCCCGACGGCGGCGAGGCATACTCGGTCGTCAACAACGGACAGCAGTGCCACACGCACTCGAGCAGCCGCCTCGCCATCTACGGAGACGCCCTCATGCTGGCGTACGTGGCACGGCAGTGGCTGCAGCACTCGCCCACGCGGCTCACGGACTCGAACCGCAGCTGGACCACGCTGCGGCACATGTACCTCAACAACCGGCACCTGCTGGCGGCGGCGCAGCGGCTGGGACTCACCGAGTGCACGCACGTGCGGACGCCGGAAGAGGGCGGGCTGGTGAGCCCGTACTGGGGCTGGGTGTCCGCGCAGACCGTCGAGGCCATCGCGGCGGCGGCGTACTTGGATGGCGGCGATCGGGCGTTGGCTCGGGTCATGGAGCTCGTCGGGTGCCACAAGGTGTTTAGCGAGCGCAAGAAGCGTCAAGGCGGCAAAGAGGATGCAGAAGTGCTACATGACGAGGGAAACTCGGCGCGCCGGGAGGATCATGCTGAACAGGACTCACCTGAAAGGGGGCAGATGGTGAACCGAATGATGTAGGCTCGAGGACATGGGCATTGTGCACAAACAGTTATTTGCGATAATAGTAGATGGGGATAATCAGAGTAATGGAGTGTTTGGAGAAACAACACTCATAGCCAGCACTCATAGCCCAAGCTTTTCCAGTATAACACAATCTCATGGGGGTGCTGACTCATAACTGTTAAATTCATCGGGTCGCCTGGGCAGCGATAACCCAGAATCGGTCGTTCTCTCGCTTAAAGGATTGGACAGCTTTGCGCTTCTGTGAGTCCCAGACACGAATCGTCTTGTCTTCGCCGCAGGACAGAATCAAATCCTGATGAGGGTGGAACAGGCAGCCTGAAGAGTTCTGGAAATGCCCTCGGCAAGTATCCACCTCCGTGGCGTTCATTAAAGCTTATTACGATGACCACTATGCTGAACCAGAATTTATATGAGTTAAAGTTGCTTTAAGCCCGGCTCATAAACAGCTCTTGTTATGATTAACACTTACATATCGGAGATACAGTTGCCGCCTTCTTCTGAGACTGATATAAATAAACGACCATCGACCCGAACTGTCGACCACGTATTCAATTCAATTCTTTCATAATGCACTTGGTTGGACTACATTCCCATAATTCAAATCAGCCCTTCATCACCCACAGTTCATTTCACCTTTTATCCCAACATCCTCGCCGAGATCAAAACCTCACGACGAGCACATTGTTTCACGTCACAAGATCGTGAGATAATTAATCCAAAGAAATCACGATGGCCACTTCATTCCACCTGTTCCCCTGCCTCCCGGCTGAGCTGCAGCTCATGATCTGGGACGAGGCCGCCCGGGCCGACCGGTCCTACGTCTTGATCGATGCTGCCACCCATTTTCGCTTCGACGGCAAGCCTCGCCGCGCCGTCATGGGCATCACGCCCACGCCCAACCTGCGCCGCCCTCTGTTCGAGGTCTGTTTCGACGCCCGAGCCGCGGCCCTGAAGCACTGCGTCCGCCTCGACGTCTGGGAGCGGCCCGCGGACATGCTGGAAGATCATTGGCAAAGCTCTGTGGCTAACAGGGCCTTGGACGGAAGCCTCGAGGCACTGGAACCCGACCGCCAAATGAAATCTAGAGAACTCAACGGGCAGGCCGAACACAGGGAGGAGGAAGCGGCACGGAGGAGCCACCAGGGGGTGACAGCAGCAACAGCTCCGTTCAATTGGCGCTACCAGTTCCCATCGGGGCCCCAGACCAAGAGGGGAGGTTTCGTCTACCTCAACCCGGAATCCGACGTCTTCGTCGCCGCGGACCCGCTCACCAAGAGGAAGCGGGACGGCCTCCGAATCACCGGCGGGGAGCAGCCCAATCTCCTCGCGTCCTGCCAGCGCTTCATCGCCCTGCAACCAAACTTCCTCGGCGGGCCGGAGACCCTCTTCCACGCGGGACCAGCGACCAAGGCCTCGACCCCGGCCGCCGACCTCCGATGCATCCCCCGCCATGCGCTACAGATCCGGCCCTCGGCGCGGTACCAGAGACAAAAGATCGGCCGCACCCCGAAACCCGAGCGGTTCGACATGAAGCTCCAAAGGTCCATGGACGGCCTCATCGGCAAAAGCGACGCCCGCTGCGCCGACATGGCCCATGTGATGCTGGGCGAGGACCTGTACGCCCTCGAGTCCTGCCACCGGGCCTACGTCGACCTCGCCGCCAACGAGCAGGCTGCCATACTCCGCGACTTGTGCGCCGGCCGCGACCTCCATAGGGTCTGGAGGAAGCGACTATTGGGAGGGCGCCTGCCCGCTCATGTGAGTGTCCCTTATGAGCAGCGTTTCTGCGAATTAGAGTCGCAAGTCGGGAAGTGAAAAGGCTTGAACCAGAATCTTTACACACACCAACTTACACGGGGTTGAATGTACCAGCCAAAGACTGGGAGTTATGTCCTAAACAAGGGCAGGAGACAAATCATAAAATGTTAATCAAAATAACTGAGCAAAGGTGTCAGTGCGAAGTTGAAGTGTGCGTTTTCCTTACCTTGACGTGCGGCTCTTTCGGTACGATATAGATGGGTTACTCGGAGTGCTGGTGTGTACTCGGAGTTCCGGGTATGGGGCATTCGGAGTTGCTGATTATGTAAGATTTAGAAATGCTTTACTTTCAGGTTTAATTTATTGGTACAACGTTCGGAGTTGCTGGTGCCGCACTCGGAGTTGCTGGTACAGTACCCGGAGTTCCGAGTACAGCACCAAAAACCCCGAAGCTCGATGACTTCTGGGAACAGCTTCAGATCTAAAGCACCGACAGGATATAAAATAGAGAGATCGATAAATAATGAGAAAAGCAACGATGCAACCGTTGAATGTTCCTCAGCAAATTCACGCATGACTGTCTGCCTACAGCGTTCACTCACGGTTGGGACTGGTATGCACACATTGAAGCGAAACTGGGTCAAGACGGGAACCCATCTTGAATTTTATTTTAGTTTTCTATTTTTGTGTTAAATACTCAACGGCAAGTGAATCTAGATATGTACGCTTGGCACTTGTTGTCAAGCCCAACCAACTTCAAAAAACACCACCAGCTCCTTTGAAGTATCACATCTAACCAACCCAGACCACCACTTCTTTGCGGCATGTATGGGACAAGAGGTTAAATAGTAGAAGAGAAACGAACCAGCAGCTGTGCACTGTGATCTCGGGTATATAGTTTCACATTTACAGCAACAGACCCAGACCGTACTCCACACCAACGAGAGTCTGGAAACCAACGAAGATGGCGACGGCGGTGACGAAGCTCTTAGCCACCAGCTTGTAGAAGCGGCCCCAAGAGCCCGAGTAGGAGTTGTAGGCGTCCCGCATGAGCTGGCACGAGCTGCGCAGAGGAGTGGTGCGGCCCATGGAGCGGTCGAAGGGGACGATGGTCTCCTCGGAGTCGGGCAGCAGCGAGGCTTGGACGCGGGTCAGGACGATCAGGGCGGGGTAGGCGGCGAAGATCATCATGCCGAACCAGATGGCGAAGCAGAGGAAGTAGTCGCCGGGCTGCTTCTCGACGGTGCGCACGACGAGGCCGGAAGTTCCGATCTCATGCTCCACCATCGGGCGGCCCATGGCGAGCAGGACCAAGGTCGGCAGGCCGGAAGTGGCGGCGGTCGAGCCCACGACGCCGCAGATGGGCAGGATGGTGGCCTTGAGGGTTGCGCCGAAGGGAGGGAGGCGGTGCCACCATGGCTGGGCCGAAGTGGAGATGACGGAGTGGACCCAGGCGGTGTTGAGCTGGACCAGGAGGATATCCACCAAGAACATCGGGACGATGGCAGGGAGGCCGGGCACAAGCATCATCATCGGGGCGACGATGAAACCGGAGAGGATGTGGATGACAGTGGCGAGGCCGAGACCGCGGAAGAGCGAGCGCCAGCCGGCCGAGGAAACGGTGCGGAGGTGCTTTTGGGTGGCGCGGATGCTGGCAGTGATGGGCGCACGCTTAATGGCACCGGCTTCTTCGGCTTCGGGCGCGGCGGCAAGAGGGGACTTCTCGTCTTTGCTGTCGGTCTTCTCGTCACGCGTGGGAATGGGTTCGTAGGTGGCCTCGGACGATTCCACCGCGGCGAGGGTGGGGAGGACGAGGCCCAGGGTGTAGGCGACGTAAAGGATGAGCGGAATGACGAGGGCGATGTTGAGGACCGACAGGATGATCACGGGGATCTTGGTCAGTGCCTCCGCGGCAGCCACCTGCCATTCGGCTTGCGGCTCGGTCGCGCGCAGATGGATGTTGATGGGCGCGCTGGACAGCTGCTTGTGCCCGTGAACGGACACGAGCACAGCCCGGGTTAAGAGCGACGACATCTTGTATGAATGAGGCTCGCAGTCGGATCTAGATCGATATTGCGACTGGTATTCAATTGTCAAACGGGGGTAAAGAACGAATGGGTTGAAAATGGCGATCAAATAGATTGATGAGAGAGAGAAAGAAACGAAAGTGAAATGCCGTCAGCAGTTGGTTGTTGATAGCTAGAAAAGGGAGACGGCGGCAAATTGACAGTGGGGGCGGAGTCATCATGGCCGTTGGTCCCTACGCCTCCCAAGGCCTCAGCTTCTTGGGCCCAGCAATCAATTACGAAACAAGACAGGCAGCAGCGCTACGCTGGGCGCTACCCCTAATCCAATGCGAATCCCCTTCTGATCCCTTGGCCACCCACAAAACCGACCCCACCAAGCCCGCTAGACCAGATGCGAATGCAGCTGACAGCAGTGCCGCCCTCCGGTTTGCCGCCCCTTGCATAATCTCAAGGTAGCTCGCCTGGTTCTATTTATTGGCTGTCGATACATTTTGGGTACTGCTCGAATCCTCCTTTGACAGTGATTCGAACTCGAATGCAAATCGGTCGACACCAAAACCACTTGCCATCTGCTTTGTACTCCGTAGGTCGATGTTGGTTGAATGTCCGATTACTCAGCCTGACAGGCACTCTTCTTTGTGGGGCGGGCAGATCATCATTCCGGTTTTCCGATCAAGCATGAGCAAAAGACGGAAAGTAACAACATCGCGATCCACGGTAGCACTGCGAATCGCGACACTACCTAGCGAATGGTGCGGATCGGGGAATCAATCACCAAACCCCGAATCGGAGTCGGATATAATTTCAATCAGATAAATTGCGTTTTTACAAGGCTACGATTTGGATATGGAGTCTTCGATATTCACCTGAAAACCGCCTGCCCCAGTCTTTTGCACCTCGTCAGCTCCAGCGCTTGCCGCTTTGTGCAACTGCTGGTATGCCAATTACGATCGTCGGACATTAAAACCAGATCACGTCCCGAGCCACCAAATCACGCCAAAGCCAAGTATCCTCATCAAGGAACCCAGTACTGATATTACAGGAACTGACATGTCAAGAAATATGGACAGTTTGCACAGTTCAGCATGTATTGTATTGGCAGCCGTCGTACCAAATACTTGTACTTGGTGCTAGCCCCAAGAGTCATGTCCAGCCCCTGAACGACTGTTGCATATCAGTCTGGATTGCCTACCAAACTATGAAAGTCTGCGGTGCATCCAAGTAATCCGCTATCTCATCATGCTTTGTGCCTCCCGTGACCACCACCTCGCTCCATCGGTTCACTATTTCGGCGACTTCTCCTCTTGTCTTCGCATGGGCACAGACCTGGTTGAATTCATATAGTTCCCCATCTTCTTCTCCTACCTGGAGCTTGCTCAGCAGGGCCGCCACGCCGGGATACATCTCTAGCAGTATAAACGTCGGGTCCATCCTGTTGAAGTCCGTCATGCCCTCGATTACGCACGGCGTCGCATTCGACCTGGTGTCTTCTGCATAACATACGTGTCGCGAGAACCACCCTGTTTTTATCCTCCGCTTCCCTTGCAGCACCATGGCCCGCTGGCTGCCCTGTCCTTGTTTTGTGTCTCGAAACCACACGCCGTTGCCCTCCAGCTTCTCCCTCGTAGAACAGGCCAGGTCAAACCCTCGCAAGGCGTAGGCATTGAGCCACCGGCTCTCATTGCTCCAATTCGCCGCCCAGCTTGGTAAATTCGTCATGATCTCGTCGGTGCCGTTGACGTCGAAGTCACCCTGCGATGCCGAAGGTTCTTCCTCCAATCGAGGCAGGAGGAGCGCAAGGAAAAAACCCGCCCCGTGGGTCAAGATAAAGAACTCGGAGTACCGAGTGAATACCTACGCAGTGTTCAGCGCATAGTCCGCCTGCAACTTCTCCCTCAACGATGGCAGTAGTCGCCCTTGCTCCATCTCCACAGCAGGCGCCAGGCCGTTGGCCAGGCTTGGTATGCCAAATATTATATCGCACGGGTCCTGAGCCTGGCGGTCGCGGGTGGTGACCAACATATCCAACAGCGGCGAGTAGCGCATCTTGGTGTTGCCCGGTAGCAATATAGACGGGAAGGGCAGCACCTGCAGGTTTTGTCGCACTAGCAGGAAGATGTTCAGGGTCCTGGACACCACCGAGGGGAGATGGTATACCATCAAGGGCCACACCAGTAGCGCACGCATGGCGGTGGTGGTCTTTGCGCCGCACAGGATACGTGTGCGCCGAGGGTCTGGGAGAGCAACCTCCTGAAGCACCCTGACACGCGTGAACCAGCGACGAGAAAAGTAGGTCGTCGCAAGCTCCGCAACATGGACAGACGAGAGTATTTGGTTAACAGCAGACTGGGACAATGGCAGTTGCTCTGGTCGTGACGTTTGAGCGGTAGAATTGTTCCCGTGCATCACTTGCTTCATAATAGCCGTGAATGATGATGATGACGTTGAGATTTCGTCCTCAGGCAGATCATTTAAGGTGTCGAACATCCTGCCAGTCAACGGTGTGGCCTCTCCAGTGTACACAGCTACATGTTCAGCGCCCAAAAATATACGCGACATGAGTGAGGCCTGGTGTGTGCGCTCCGCGACGTTTTCTTGGTTGATGCACAGGGCGTCTATCGACACGAACCTTGGCCTGTCTGCGGCTCGATTAGCAGAATACGGATATCGGACGCGCTAATCAAGGGCGCATATAGCGACGTCGACCAAGAAGCCGTTTCTACCTCGAGACCGACCTCGAGACCGGCCTCGGCATCTTCAAGAGATGTCCATCCGGACGTATCGTACCCTCTTTCGTCCTCCGGCGGGGAAGCGCTGCGCTCTAGTTGTCTGCCACGTATACCGAGAATACGCCGGCACGCCGTCCAGGTCACCAAACACAAGCCTGAGATCCCTGTGTACCCAAAGACAAGTACCTCAAGGATCAAGATGGTAGGTACCTCCACCAGTATGTCGAGCGAATCCCTGGGGACATGGTGCAGCGGCTTTGTTATCAACCGCAAGGCAAATCCGAGGGCGCAAACGACCAGGGCAATGATTATGAGCGGGATGCAAATAAGTGATAGGGTGGTTATGGAGGCCTGGCCTGTCTGTTGCAGACGAGTTACCGATTACAGGGGTAACCAGTGACTGCACCAACTCAGAAGCCTCCACAGGCAGTGGAAGGGACTTCAAGCCACGTGCTGTCCATCCAATACCAATTTAGCCGGAATCGAAATGCCCGAGTATCGAATGCCTTTTGTTTCTGTGCTGTAGCTTTCGCATTGATACCAGCTCAAGCTAGCAGAAACATCTTATACGCGACATGAGCGATGTCTGATGTGTATGTTCCACAACGTCGGCCAACTTATACGAAACCGCGTCGTACTTGTGCTGGCCATGCAGGCTCACAGTTCGAAGTGGCCTTACTCTTGGACCAGCCACCTCAAGGCCGGATACCCGTAGCAAAACAAGTTGAAAATAATGTAATATATGCAATACCCATACATGGACAATACCACAGCGGGCAGAAATATGAAGTTTTTGTCTATCAGTTTCATGGTGAGTCGATATATTCCCCGTAAGAGATATAGGGAGCAAGCGACCAGGGTAATGAGAATGAGCGTGATGCCGAGCAGTATCAAGAATATGGTCGAGTAGCTCCATCGGTCTTCCATGGGAATGCCCATTCTGAAAAAATAGTGCTGGCATTATTGCGTGAAACTTTGATTTGCGTCAAAGTCTGGGTGAGATCAGGGAGCGGGGTACTTGGATCGATTGTTCGAGGTCCCAAGGCTTTATGCGTACATTAAAATGTTGCCTAAAGCTACAATCTTATGTGTTCCTCGCCTATACAAAAAGTTATTATGACTGCAGTGCTCCGTAGTATCATTTTCATAGCAATCTGTAATACATTAAGCTCAAATCTTTCAAGGTTAGGTATGGCGTGCTTGGGGTGTTTCTGTTTATGGCGAAACATGCCGCCGGCGCGACCGCAGAGAAGGGGAGACGTGTACTGATCATAAATTCTTGGACTATCTGGAATATCTGTTGCAGCCGGATTACCACGCAAAGGGTAACCAGTAACTGCGAGGCTGGTATCGATAACCCAACTGCGCCCCAGCAACGGAAGGCAGCCATTGTCAGGCTTGTCAAATGTCATTCATCGGATACCAATTTAGCCGGAATCGAGATACACGAGCGTCGGAGGCCGTCATGGCGCCGCGGGCGTAAGCTCTTCCTGGCCATGCGGGCTCACAGCTCAAAGCAGCAGCGCGCTTTTCGGGCCAGCGACCGCAAGCCATATCTGCGCCCACCTGCAGGGAGAACAATCTCTAAACACAACTATACGGGCGTGAGAGTGCTCGTCAGTCGTTGGTCACAGGAGAATACCGAGTTTCGCATCGACTCCAAGGCTCTACACAACTTGTTAAGCGAGAGTGGTATTGGTTTTCACGCAACGCTGCCCTTCTGCCACTCGAACGGTTATTTAGCATTACTTGCGTTTTTGGTGGCTTGCATTTTCTTTGGTTCCATTGGCATAACTGAAACCCATGGTCCACGTGGGAGATCTGGCGATGACACTGTCATCAATGTCTCTATAGTAATGATATGTTATGGAAGCTTTTTTATCATGGTTGATCTCTTGATTTGAGGGCACGGATGATATACTCGCGAGAACTGCGCGAAAAGAGAGGCTGACTTTGTGCGACACGGGCATGCTGGCAGTGGTGGGGGATATGTCTCGGCCTGGGGATAGAATTTGTCGTTTAAACGGGTTCTCGGATTTTGTTGCCCTGCGCAAGATTCGTGGGGATGGTAATACCGATTATGAGCTTGTCGGTGGGGCATTCCCTAGTTTGTCGCGAAGGTCTTTTGAGAGGTGCTCACCAGTATCGTCACAAAATGGAACGGGCGATCTGAGCCAAGTTGGAGGGAAAGAATTCATCATCAAATAGACGGACGGACTTGGGTGGAATGCGAGATGATGTTGCGGTATCCAAGTGACTGCAAAGTGAGATAGCATCAGGCGCCCCTCGGTTATTGGCCAAAGTTCGGCTCAGCGTTTGCTTAGTGACCAGCAATGAGTCCCATACACCCAGGAAGCAAAGACAGCGAGGTTTCACCATTGCTTGATGGTTGTACTACCGGTGAGTCACCTTATGTTTTGGTTGGGAAACTACACTGAACGCGGGCGCATGTCCACGTGCGCTGTTTTAGCGAATGAATCTGCGATCTAAGGATTCTTGCTCGACTGTTCCATGTGTCATATTGCATGACAGTCCCGTCAAACGATGTCAAGGGAAGTGGATACCGGTGATAGGGTAGCTGTCCTTCGTGGTTTTCAAGTTCTGATATTCCGAGATTATGATGTTTAGGCCTCCTTCCAGCTCAGCTCAAATCAATCACCCCTTCTACTTCAAACACAATATAACCTCAAGTTAGGTTAAAGCTGCCGGCCACATATCACTCCTTGGGTGAAATCATCCGTACACACCGATGGTGACCATGGCTGTCGACAAATCATACAAAATATCGCCTCGCCAATATCAACTCTGTTACATGTAACTAAAACAACACATTATCACATTACCGCGTTGTACATGAAGATAATACATCTTACAGGAAGCACTGTATCAGCACGGTAGAGCCACACCATTGAAACCTCTTGTGCGATAGTATGAAGATCAGCAAATCTCATGTGACTGAGAACGATGCCAGAATTTGAGAACTTGGGTAGGGCCCTTCCCTACAACCCGCTCCCAGTCCCAGCCATCGACAACCTGATGGGCCAACAATTCCCGCCCATCCCTAAAAATCTCACACGTGTGTTGTTCGTACCCAAGCACAACAACACCGTGAGTCATCTTCCCATCTACGAGGTCACCGATGCCTACCGGAAAGCAGTCAAGGACGCCACTTTCGGATCTCACGGGTATAGGGTCAGTCTCTGGTTCATGCACCGACCCAAAGGCGACGGGACCGACGAGGCAGAGGTCTGCTTCTTTGTCAATATTCATACGGACAACATCACTGTGGAAGAGCGATGCTTAAACCAGGGAGAAGGAACCGTGGCTACTATGTAAGACTGCCCTTTCCAATAAGCTTAGCCGACTGATGTTGATTTGACAACGTCTCAGAACTCTACCTACGGGGAGGGATAAACCCGTCGTTATCACAGGACCTGGCCAAACCAAAAGTAGCGTCCGTGTCTCCACTGATTTTCCGACTCCGTCAACGAGTCAACCCACCCCCACGAGCTCTACCGGTCCCAAAAGTCCAAAGTATCCGACCTTGTCCGTAGAGACTATAATAGGCCAAGATGTGACACAGTGGCGGGTCCGGCCTGTGGGACCCGGTTCCGCCTGCTACCACCTGGTACGGTATAAGTCCGACGCGTCGCGCGTAGGTGTAGACTCGGAGATAGCCGCCATCTACCAACACGCCGGGCCCCACCTCACACTTCCCGTGGACCATAGCGAAGGGATAATGCTAGTGCCCGAGGTCAGGGGCCCGCAAGATGAGATACTGCTTGTCGCTATAATTGTTGCGTTATTGTGGTACGTCTGCGAACTGAATGTTCCGGCTCCAGTAAAGACCTCGTCGTTATCCAATATGTTGGGACATCTCAGGATTGGGAAGGGGAACAGGGACAAGTGATATAGCAAAGGCTCATAGATAGCAAAGGGAGTATAACTGCTAGGCCTTGAGTGATACCATGGGCTTCTAATAGTCAATATTATTCAAATGCATATCTAGAACTGGGTATCGTCGAACAATCCCTATTTCAAGCCCCACTTGGTTAATTAGGGGTTATCCAAGGAAAGTCACGTGGCAAGATTAAAAGCATTATGCATCATCCAGAGAGCAAGTAGAGTAAGGGGACTGCTAGACCCGTCGGTTCCACGTTTTCGTCCATGCTCTGGTGGCCTTGCCTCAACCAAGGTCGTATTGGACCTGGTCGATACACTGACTTGTTGTAGGCAGAATCTACTGGCCCCAGGCAGTCACGTAACCGCCAAACATATTCTCCATTATGCTTGCTATCGTCGTTGAAATAGACTTAGAGTTGTGCCGCAGCACGAGCGTTTCTTTCGGAAGAACGTGCGCATCCAGGGGGACCCCACGGACAGTACCAACCCGGAGCCGCGAACGAGCGCACCTAATTTGGACCAATCAACCCTGTGTATTTGAGTCAGAACAGCCCTATTTGTTTTACTTGAAACAAGTGACTCTTAGAAGGACTGGGCAGACTCGGCCAATGGAAGCAAAATACGGAGCTGAGCGACGTCCCAAGGTCAGGTCAATCTAGCCATTCGTAGGCGGCGGCAATTCTTAAAACGCCCGTGAGAACGTTATAAGGTCATCTTAGCCCAAACTGGTGTTGCTCTTCATGAGATCTACGTAGATAGAAATTAGTAAGAGGTTGCTTAGAGACCTCTGAGAAAGTTGATGTCGTATTACTTGACTTGAACCTGAATTGCTCGCGGCATATACGACCCAGCTAAGCGGTGGATGGCTAGGTAGTCAATACAAATAACCTCGGGGTAGCACCGAGTCGATCGTAAGCAGGTCCAATGTCATGGTGTACCGTAGCGCAGGGATTGGCTTTTTTGGGCGCAGAGATTGGGGAAAGTGAGTGGATGAGATCGCATACTCATTCCATGTGGGGTAATCTTCGGGAGGAGATCCACCAGTCTGACAACACATGGAAGACTTCTTCCCCCAGCATATTTGCTCATGACTCGTTTGTGCTGCCTTTCTCCAAGATCTCGGGCATTAGTTAAGCGAAGCACGAGATGCACTGCCGACCCATGGTCGCTTCCCCGCATAACTATCGATTAGCCGCATACGCCAAGCCCGGGGCGTAACGTCATTCAGCCTACCACGTAGGACAACGCCAGGGGTTTTCTGGCTAGCGGGCATGCTAGCGGACAGGCAAAAGCCTGTGTGTCATGAATACTTCATCACGCTTCATCTGCAGCCATAACGAACGGCAGGTAATCGTGGTAATCGTCTGCCCACCGTCGCGCCAGCAGAGAGTTTCTCCGTTGCAGAATACCACGGTAACACGGCAACCACGGCTAATCTTACTGGCTGTAACCTGCTGGCAGTCCGCATGACCACCTAGCCGGCCATTACACCGAGGGTGTGCTGCTGCTGCTGCAAGAAAAAAAAACATGTCGCACAAAGAGGGGTTACCGACAGGCCGTGTCACGACGACTACAAAGGGCGACCGCTGGGACGCCGCTGGCCAGGCACTCCTCAGCAGACCTTCTGGACCATCCCGCTCCGTCCGCGCTCTCGTCTGCCTGCTCATCATGGTGGCTCTACTTCATCGCCTGCTGGCCGGTTCCGCCCTCGTGGCGTGCACCGCTGGCCAGATCACCTCCGACACCGAGTTCTATGGGCAGTCCCCGCCTGTGTACCCTTCTCGTAAGTTCTACCTACATCGCGCCTAGACGCACTGAAGATGCACCACATGAACCTAAGACCAACCTTCTGACACTTTAATGCAGCCGAGGGGAAAGGCCTCGGAGACTGGCAAGATGCATACGCAAAGGCGCAGGCACTTGTGGGTCAGATGACCCTCGAGGAAAAGGTAACCGAGCTCTTCACTTGAACATTCTGACAACACTGTGGATATCTCAGTCTGACAATCCTCTCTAGGTCAGCTTGACTGGCGGCGTCCGGGCCAACAACCTGTGCTCCGGAAACATCCCCGCGATATCGCGGCTCAACTTCCCGGGCCTGTGCCTCAGTGATGGCCCCGCTGGAGTTCGGTCCACCAACTATGTCTCCAGCTGGCCTTCCGGTATCTCGGCCGGCGCTAGGTATGTTCAACATCCTCACGCCGTTGAAGAAGTATGAAGAATATGATGGGAAAACTGACTCTAGTTGCAGCTGGAACCGTGACTTGACGCGCCAAAGGGGTGTCGAGATGGCTCTTGAGTTCAAGCGCAAGGGTGTCCAAGTTCCCCTCGGCCCTGTTGTCGGACCCCTTGGCCGTATCGCCACCGGTGGAAGGAACTGGGAAGGTATATGCCAATGAACCATGGACTCCAAAGGAATATCACTAACCATCGCGCCATAGGCTTTGCCAATGACCCCTATCTTGCCGGTATCCTGGTGGCGGATACGGTTGAAGGCATGCAGTCTACCGGAGTTGTGGCCAGCACCAAGGTGAGCTTCACCCATCAACTATACTGGGCGTCTATGCTTACCAAAACAACAGCACTTCATCATGAACGAGCAGGAGAGAAACCGCAACCCCGAGGGCGACGTCGCGGCAGTGTCGTCGAACCTTGACGACAAGACGATGCACGAGCTCTATCTCTGGTGCGTTATCTTCATTAAAGCCCTGAAAAAGGGGCGTGGCTAATTTATTGATCTTCACAGGCCGTTCCAAGACGCGGTCAAAGCCGGTACCGGTTCCATCATGTGCAGCTACCAGCGAATCAACAACTCGTACGGTTGTGCCAACAGCGCCACCCAGAACGGCCTGCTCAAGACCGAGCTGGGCTTCCAGGTAAGCCTGCCATCCAACATCTCATCAGCCAAAGTCAGAACTGATACTGAACTTTCCTAGGGCTACGTGGTCACTGACTGGGGTGCTCAACACTCGGGCGTTGCCACCGCTTTGGCGGGTCTCGACATGGTCATGCCGTTCGGATCACAGTTCTGGGGAGATAAGCTGGTTCAGGCCGTCAACAACGGCTCTGTCCCCGAGTCCAGGATTGATGACATGGTTACAAGGTAAGACCACTTAATAGAGCATCACTGCATGCAAATGGGAATGCTGACAGATAGTTCCAGGATCTTGTCGACTTGGTACAAGTTCAACCAAGACACCGACTTCCCGCCCCCAGGTGTTGGCATGCCAGCCAACCTGGCCGCACCCCACGAGAGGGTGATCGGAAGATCCGCATCTGGCAAACCCGTTCTCCTCCAAGGCGCCATCGAATCGCATGTGCTACTCAAGAACGCTAAGAACGCCCTCCCCCTCAAGGAGCCCAAGCAGCTCTCCATCTTCGGCTTCTCGGCGCGAAGTTTCGACCAATACACCCCGGGCAGCCCCAGATGGAACGAAGGCGGCGAAGCCCTGGGACCAGGAGACCAGACACGCACCGGCACCGGTTTCAACGATGCGATCCACACGTCGCAGATCGCCTCCAACGGCACCCTCCTCAGCGGCGGTGGCTCCGGCGCCACCCAGCCCGCCTACCTGAGCTCGACCTTTGAGGCCCTGAGCCAGCGCGCCTACGAGGACGGCACCAACATCTGGTGGGACTTCGTCAACGACAACCCGCAGGTGGACCCGACCTCAGACGCCTGCATTGTCGACGTCAACGCGTATGCCGCCGAGGGCTGGGACCGCGTCGGCCTTAGAGACGACTACACTGACAACTTGATTAAGAACGTGGCGTCCAAGTGCGCTAACACCATTGTCGTCTTCCAGAATGCCGGCGTGCGCCTCGTGGACGGCTTCGTCGACCACCCCAACGTCACGGCCCTCGTCTTCGCCCACCTCCCCGGCCAGGACTCAGGCCGCGCCCTGGCATCCATCTTGTACGGCGACGCCAACCCCAGCGGCAAGCTGCCCTACTCGGTTCCTCACACCGAGTCGGACTGGGGCCCCATCGCCAACGAGACCAAGCCTGAGGGTATCTACGAGAAGTTCCCTCAGTCGGACTTCGACGAGGGCGTTTTTATTGATTACCGCGCCTTCGACAAGCAAGGGATCGAGCCCCGCTACGAGTTTGGATTTGGTCTGAGCTACACCACCTTCAACTACTCGGGCGTCCAGGCCTCTCTGGGATCGGCCAACACCGATGCCTACCCCACGGGCCCCATCGAGACGGGCGGCCACCTCGACCTCTGGGATGTCGTCGCCACGGTCTCGGCGACCGTCACCAACACGGGCGACGTCGAGGGCGCCGAGGTCGCGCAGCTCTACGTCGGCATCCCCGGGGACAAGAACGACACCCCGATCCGACAGCTGCGCGGGTTCGCCAAGGAGGTGCTCGCCCCCGGCGCGTCGGCGACGGTCGAGTTCCCGCTCACCCGCCGCGACCTGAGCACGTGGGACGTGGTTGCGCAGAACTGGAAGCTGCAGAAGGGCGAGTACGCCATCTACGTGGGGTCGAGCAGCAGGAGTCTGCCATTGACTACGAAGTTGACGGTGTAGGATGCCCGACTTCGCAGAAGCAAGAATGGCGGGACTTCTTCTCTGCGGCGAGAAGCTGATGATGGTATAGTGTGGAACGCTGCGTCGATGGCGTTGATGACACTGCTCTCGGTAACAGCGGGCCTGGGATGATGATGTACGGTCCTTTAATGTGGTGAATGATCGGCGCGGTGTAGTGGTGGGAGCTTTCTATTTTTAAAAACGATAAGGCACGCAACAACACTAGATCAAAGCAAGTTCCATGAAGCCAATACTTCCTAACCTACTAAATGTAATCACTCAAAAGCTATCCACTCAAAAGCTATCTCGGAATCTTGAACCCTCATTTGGCACCTGATTTGATGAAGTGATTCAGGTCGCTTCCAGACGTACCGTACAGTGCCTTTGTGGCGGGGGCTGTCAGCGGCACAGCAGCCGTGCCGCGCTGTTGTTGGTGGCACTGCCTGGGCGGATCTGCAGCAGCGTCATTCGAATCCTGCCGTAGACGCTGCAGGTCGGCAGACACAGCCACGCCCTACTGGCGCAACAGAAGAGCCCGTGCAGCCTTGACTCTGACCAGCAGATGCCAATACGGGCACCAATCAGATCAAGTTTGACTGAGTACGAGTAGCTCGGGCTCAAGATCGACGGGGCCAAGCCCAACAGCCCCCAAAAGCACACGCAACATGTGCCGCCTGCGCTTACCATCCCATTTTACAAGAATGGTTACCTGTTATTGTGGAACCATTCTTTGCTGTCGAGATACCGAGTAATTATGTCCCATAAGAAGGAGTAAGCCCGCGGCGCTTCTGGGCCATTAAATGATGAATAGCCTTACTTGTATTTTCAACCAGAACGATTAACGGACTACTCTCTATCAAAAGAAAAGCTTTACCAATAATTACAGCTCACTAACCTAACCAAAGCGTACGGGCCAAACTCCGCTAAAATGCCACCCGCCGCCACCCAACAAAAGCCCTCGAGCGTGCACGCCTTCCTGCGCCGCATCGCCATCGCCCAGTACCTCTTCGCCTGGATCCTGCTGCTGGCGCACGGCATCGCGGCCGAGATGGCCCTGCCCGCGCTGGGCCTAATACCCTTGACTTTCTCGGCCCTGCTGAGCGGGCTGCTACTGCATCGCGACGCCCTGAGCGCGGCGGGCTCGCCTATCCAGACACTCTCGGCGCAGAACGTCATGTTCTGCGATCTCGCCATCGCGGGCTTACAGCTGCTGGTACTTGTTTTTAGCTGGATCGATCTCTCAAACGAGTGGCGGCACAGTATGAGTCAGACTATTTTGGGGACGTATGGGACAGTGTTCTTGATGCTAGACTGGTGAGTCTCGACTTCTTTTTACTAATATCCTTCCAATTACTGGCCATCCAGCTGTTGAAAGAGACCTGCTGACATTTCTCAAAACAACTCAGTGGCATCCACTTCTATTTCGCCCTGACGGAGATCTTCCACATCTTGACGTCGCCTCGATGTGAGTGCCCGCACTGTCGGAGCATCCACAGCCGCGGACGTGGGGGCATCTCTCTGCCGACCGACGAGAACGACGAGTACACGCCGCTCCAGAGTGACGTAGATGAGCAAGCCGCCCCGAATGACGCGTCGGATCAGGTTTAGTCTGGCGGTAGCAAAGGAAGTTTCGTGGGTGGCAGACACTAAGATTGTGATATTGGTAATATCGACTTGTACAATGTGCGTTTGGGATACCAAGGCAGGGTTGGCGCAGCCGACGCTTGCCACTTCCAAGAGCTGGGAGGATTGCAGACACGGGTCTAGTCGCTATTTTTAGATGGATAAAAACTGCAGAGTTTACTTGGCAAGCAGACCGTCGAGTGACTTGTGTACAGTCAGCCTTGGTGTTTTCGTTCTCCTAGAACAATCAACCCTTTTCACCTTTCTGCGGACCCGCCAATGATACCTTCAAGAACTTGGTGTTTCTCTTTCCTGGCCTGCATAGCTTCCGCCCGCCTCCTCAAGGCGGGATAGACGTAAGTCTCCATGTCCCGCCAGACCCCGCTCGAGTATATCAGGCCCGTGCCCGTGGCCTCCTCGAACTGCACCCGGGGCGGCATCCCGATCCCGACGAGCAAGTCGCGCAGCTCCACCGGCACGGACCGTGCAAAGACGTATTCACGGTCGACAAAGTCCCGTCGTCCGCCCCTGGTGGCGCCCGGCGACGGCGCCAAGGGGCTCGAGGGACGGGGCGCCCTTCATGGCGAGAGGTCGGCTGCGAAAGAAGGCCAGCCGCCGGCCGATGCTGTTGGCGCGGAGCCAGTCGCGTTGGTGGTTCCACCGTGGGCTGAAGTTGGGGTCCCCGGCCGTGCGGCGCGCGTCCGCGACAGCCTGGACTGGAAGCGGGGAGTATTCCCCAATGCGGATGATGGGGTGCCTCTTGTCTGGGAACGGCTTATCGATGTATAATGTGGCGTCGCGGGCCATGGCCAAGTCGAAGATGTACAGGAGTATCTCGTCTGGCAAACCGTCCAAGTAGCATTTGGAAGCCATGATTTATCTACCTTGAGATGATTGAGGGTCGCTATTGAAAACACACAACCCGTACTGTGATGGGCGTGGTCGGCACTCGCTGGATCTGACGATCCAGCACGCGGCCTACTAGTTGTGAAATCTCATGATGGGAGCAGAATTAACACGTATAAGTGTGTGAAAAGGAGTGTGTATTGTTGATCAATCTATCTTACATCGAAAGTCCTCGCAAAGCATGCTTTATACCCCTTATTTTTAAGGTTTTTAGGTGGCGTGTATTACCTAATGCATCGGGTCCCAGCCCTGCTACACTATTCGATCATGGGACAGTTCCAGTCAATGGTACGACGAGGGGGCCTAGCGCAGAGAAGTAGATGCAAGTATGCGGAGGTAATACGGCGATGCTGCTGGTTGACTAATCTTCACTGGGGTGGCGGTGCAACAAAGAACCAACGACACCCGTAAACCACAGGCGCATGCACTGGTAGGCAGATGCTACCTCAGTCATTATGTAGTCTTAGAATGGATTGGCTGACATCCCTTACATGGTTGTTTTTGCGCCGTTACCCATGCACGTACATACTAAAAATAAGGGAACTTGATATTCCCACTCTCAATCCTCAGCAAGACCCGCCCCTTCAGGCTGTAAGCCGACGTCGTCAGATAGCAGTCCACACACCAGAGCCCCTTGTAGAATACCAGAGAACATCGGAATCTTCATTCCCTCCCATGTGCCATGGGCTTCGCAAGCTCTTTCACCCGGCCCAGTGAGGCCATTCACGCCAGCATCTGTAACGGCGATCTAACGCGTCTCCGCAGCCTGATAGCGTCGGACCAAGCCCTCGTGCGTTCGCAATCCGACCAGGGCACACCGCTTGAGGTGGCCGTGAAGTGCGCCAACATAGAGGCCGTCAGGGTTCTACTCGATGCCGGGGCTGAACTTCTGAGCCATGAAGACTCGCAGGGAGTACATGAGACGGCCATGGGGTTGGCGGCCGGTAAGGGCCTTCGGGACATGTCCCAGCTGTTCCGGGATTGGCTGGCGTCGCAGCCGCTTCTGCGCCGCGAGCAGTACCAAACCCTGGTGGAACGGTGCTTATACGAAGCAGCGGCGCACGGCTGCGGCGACGTCGTCTTGGATTATCTCAATTGGACCTCCTTCGCATGGAGCGAACGAGCGCTCAAAATGGCTTGGACTGTCGCCATCGGCCGATGGGAGGCCGAAGTGGTGGACATGTTGCACCCGATGGTGCGGAAAGACCAGGCAACCATTGAGAGAGCCCTTCGTCTAGGACTGGGGTTCAAGAGAATGCTACCCGAGGAGGAGAGAAGCGGCATTGACTACAAGTCGACAGACCATCTCCACCAGTATCGCATCGTCCTCCGCCTTCTCTACGCCGGCGGTGATCCCAATGGGCTCCAACACAGAGACTCTGGCAGGACGCTCTTACACATGGCTATCTCCGGGACCATTCTGCAAGGTGGACTACACGCTCTACTAGACGGTGGTGCAAACCCAGAGATCCAAGACAAAAGGGGACGGACTGCTCTTCACTTCCTCACTTACCCGATCACCGTGGATGGGCAAGGATTCAGGAGACCGGTCCACGAAGCAGGGATCAGGCTATTGATAGACAGGGGCGCCAAAGCCACCACTGGGGACGCCTCTCCATTGGGTGGCCTTGTACGGCGCATTCGAGGTGTTTCATCTGTACCTCTCCTCTTGCCCCGACCGAGATGCCGCACTCGTATCGGAAAACGCGCACGGTGAAACGCTGTTGCACTATGCGGCCGCCGGCGCGCAATGTTGTACCATCGAGTTCCTACTACGCGGCGGTTTGGATGTCAACGCTATGAGTCAAGCTGGCTGGACGCCTCTCCTTTGTGCACTGACGCCCGCCTTTGCGGCGGGTGGGCGTATGACTAGGAAGACGCAGACCGGTGCTGTCCAGGCTGCTAAGCTTCTTCTCTCGTGCGGCGCCAAGCCCACTGCTGTTACGGCCGAGGGCTGGACGGTGCTGCATTGCATCAGGAGCTATCCCGATCCTGACCTCGATGCGATCGCAGACGCGGTGGTCGTGGCGCGCGAGCTGATGGCACGCGACGGTATGCACGCCCTTATTAATAGTGATGCGCGGGGGCTGGACCGGCTCTGGCTTCCTCGAATCTCCAAGGAAGCTCGCGCCGATTTGTTCGGTGAGGAGCCTTGGGGCTTCCGGGTTGGTAAGACGCTAGCCAGATGTGCCGCGGCCGAGACCGCCGTTATCAAGGATGGTCTGACACCACTGCACTGGGCCGCGGAGCGCGGTGCCGTAGGTGTCGCCAAGGAGTTGCTAGAAGCTGGAGCGGATCCCAAGCTCCGGGACAGCACGGGCTCGACACCATGGCGGCTTGCGGCAAAATCAGAGTTGCTGAGACGCCAGCCGGAGATTCAACGACAAATGAAAGAGCTACTGAAGGAAGAAGATACCTCTGTAGAAGATGAGAAGATGCGAAGGCAATTACTTCATCGGCAGGCCCCTAGATGTCATCTCCAAACTTCTAAGATGGCTGCGGACGGTGATCAACCCTCACGGAAAGGGTGGCCTGGTGCAGCTATAGCTGTACAATCGGAGGGACAGGATTACAGACATCCTTCACTTGGACCACAAGATGATGACCCGATGGACCGGCGTATAAGTAGAGTGTAAATCTTTCCCATTTTAATGGATGCAAGGTTCTTTATTGGCAGCGGATTGATTGGCTAACGGGGGAAACGGGGCTCACGTCGTAGCGAAGTAGTTAGCGTTGATTGCGTATACCTTGGAAAGGTCCTGGCTTAGAGCCTCATATCAGCATGCTATTAATAGAATGCCAAAGCTTGCCACGCAAGCTACATAGCGATCCGGGCTAGATAGGACACTTGTATTGTCTTGAAACGAGATGGCGCATGAACTCGATGCCAACAGTGGCTGGTGTTACCCAGAACAACGCCCCTCCCCTATCTTGATTGCTTATGAGGCGGAAAAAGACATATACTATTGGCAACTTGACGACTAGGATGTGGCCAATGATGTCAGCCGCCTACTATCTGCGTACATAAAAATAGTCGGAATGGTGTCGGCCTAGATCTCGCATGATAGGTCGGATAACTTAGGTAGTCGCACAGCAGCACCCCGAGATAAATGTTGACGCAAGGCTCCGGCAAGCCGGCATACACTTTACTTCGAGAGACATCGCCAACATTAGCGCTCGGGAAAAGGCTTGCATTAGGGCTTATGGCTCTCATGTAAATTTCAGCTGAGGTGGCCATTGACCAATCAATCACATAATACTTACGCTGGTCCTATTTTGTGTATCCCACCTAAACAGTTTGCTGGACGAGGCTCGACGGCAAAGTTGGAATAACATGGCTGGATGCCGTACATGGGGGCTAAGGGCTAGGGGCTAGGGGCTAGGGGTTACGCGTCTGTACAGATTTGGTGGTCGGGTTACCACCTATGAGTCCCGCGTAGCTATTGAACAGAAAAGACTGACATCCGTCTCAACCTAGCGTTTATTAAGGTGCATCTGCCGCACAGCATTTCAGTAAATTTCCTCCATCCTGTTCATATTTTCCAATATACGTGCAACTTCTGAATCAGCAACAATCCCACGCAGCCGGTCTCATGGAAATGGACCAGCCCAAAGACCATGGTCAAGCCATGGGTCTGCCTAGGCTTCGCTTCTTCGCAACACCCTCCGATACTGGCAAGAAAGAAAACTCTCGCAGCATCAAATTTGAGGTGAAACAACACGACTGCAATAAACTCTCTGCCCAAGTCATGTCTAACACAATGCAAGCTGTTCTTCGATCTCTGGTTCGTCGCCAACATCCAGATTCTCTCCGAGGTATATCTGAATTTCCGATTTGCTGTCTGCTAAGTGTGGAACTAATAAACTCTAGAACAAAGAGATTACCCAGCCTGAAAGCCTAAGAGCCTATCTTGGATTCCTCTGGTAAGTAGACGTGGTACCCACAAGCTGATGTTTTCTACACTATCTAATTAATGCTTCGACTAATATAGTATTCTCTGGTTCACTTGGTTTGTCGTGTGCATGTTCGACGTACGGTTTATGACGGACAGCATTTTTGACCGCATCATCCGGATCGTGCAGTTTGCCTCTATGGTGGGGTTCACTCTTGTACTCTCCCGATTCGACCCCGATAACCAAATTGAAGTGTCTAAGGCCATAACCCAAAATAAAGACTCTAACGACATAAACCAAAATAAAGACGCTGACAACAAATGGAACCCATTCCGAGCGCTATGTTTGTATCCCGATTCCATATTCGAGACAGTGCTGTTCTAATGAAGAACTTGAAGCTATCATACTCATGGCAGTACGTCTGTCTCTGGTTGCCCAATACTGCAGCAATTTCTGGCTTCATTATCAAAAAGGTAGAAGCAAGAGATATCCCATCCTAGCTGCTGCGGCGGTCCACTTTCTTGCTGCCATGGTCTATCTGGGAATAGCGTTCCGCTTTGACAACAACCACAACAGCAGAGCCCACGTTGTGTGGTACATTGGGTCAGCTCTCGAAGCCGTTGTCGAGCTTGCCCTGGCATGCCGATACGAGGTGCTCAGTTTCGACAATACGAAGCTGACCGAGCGTATGGCTGTATTTACCGTCGTCATCTTGGGAGAAGGGATTTCGGGCATCGTCAAGACGATCCTACTCGTTGATGAAAACGGGGCAGATTGGAGTAAGTGGTGCCATGCATGTGTGGTTTGCTCTTCTACTGACTCTCTCACAAAGACTCTGGCATAAGAGGCGTGTTCACCGCTGCAGTGGCAACGACCTACTTCTTGTTTCTGCTATATTTTGATTGGATGGACCATCACCACCTTCAAGGCTACTGGCAACTGATCTACGCACTTTTCCACTTCCCTTTCCACGCTGCTCTTCTTCTTTTCGGGGCCGGAAGCACGTTGCTCATGAGATGGTTTCACACTGTAAGTACAATGCTATACTGACATTATATTATCAAGTTTATGAGCTGACTTTCGGATCAGTACAATGTGATTAAACAAGTATCGAATGTGCTGTTTGACAAGATGTATGTCAAGATGGATGACGAGATGACACATATCATCAAAGGCATCAAAGGCACAAAGTATTATTATAGTTTCGACACCAAGAGATGGTTCGACACCAAGAGTGAAGTGATGGAGGACAGCTTACGTAACATGATGCTGAAGCTAAATGCCAAGTATCCTGTTCAGTCCCCCAAGGCTTTTTACACATTCGACAGCGCTTTGTGGAATATCGGTGGCATCCCGGATTATTTCTGGAATAAAAACACGACTGATAGAAACTATACCCAGGAAGGATACAACAAAGCAGAATATGATTGGAAGCACATACGTGCGCTGATTTACTCCGAAGCTATTATCTCCGTCATGGAGACATTCAAGGTTTCCTCGTTCGGCCTCAAAGACAACGATGGCGAGGATTTGAAGTATCCAAACTCTTTGGACGACCAGAATATCATTCTCCTGAAAACTGTTATTCATGTGGAAACAACGGTATGTGCGGTATCGAACCCTCCAAGCTCCAGCTTCCCTGTACGAACTGACATATAAAACTTTACTGCCCAGTTTCAATACACGTTCGCATGTGCGGGACTGGTCCTTTTGCTCATGACCTTCTTCCACTTCCTTACTCTACCCAAGATTCGATACTGGAAATCCTCCGAATACATCCGCATCGGTATTTTCGTATCGGCTGGTCTGGCTTTGGGCCTGTTACCGTTGATATCGACCGATAGCTACCGCGAGGAAGAGTACTACACCAGCCCCTGGGTCCTGCCCACCATCTGCCTGGTCGTCTTCTTTGTGTTTGTGTGCACGCATGTGCGGAAGCCGAAGACGCCACTTTGGAATGGGCTGGCAAATGGGAGAGGTGGAACCCCACCCGAGCGTCTACCGTATCCAAACAGCAGCTCACAGAACCTAACGGGCCGGGAAGGATACAATCATGGGAATTTGGGAATCACCAATAGGTCTCCGACTCAATACATCAGCTTGCAGAATTTCGAGCACGACAGTGGAAGATCGGAATGGAATCCACCATCGCAAGTGGAACGCGGAGTCACTATTTAGTGAGATAGGTTATGCAAATGTTTGGGGCTAGTTTAGCATTGCACGGCCTTGGTAGACCTTTGATGTAGCCATTACGACGAGGAGGGGTTAGAGTAATATACTTTCACTAGTTTACTGTGGCTCTGTGTGCATGCTTCCTCTGCTACTTTACCGATACGCTGGTTGGCATGAAGACCCATGACCCTCGGTGTAGTCTTTCTAGAATTCCGGGCATTTCATGGTCCACATCTTGCATGTTTTTCTAGACATTAACTGACAAGGCAAACTAGACTGGAAGAATGTGTACTGTTGGCTAGATTAAAATGAAGTCCCTAAATGGCACGCAGCCCTGAGGAGCCTGTACCGTGTACTCTCTCCCCTCATCGTTGACACTGCAGAACTCGGGTCCGAGCTCTTCGCCGACCTCATCAGCCCAGCGCAGCAGCTCGCCATCCATGACACCATGCACATAGCAATCACCCACAAGCCCAAACTCCTCCTCTTGAACAGTCCCGTCCGCACCATGCTTCTTCCCTCGGCGCAACCCTCTTTTGCGCAAGATGAACGGGGTTCGAAACCCTTCGAGCAGGACACAGTAGTCTCCGTTCTCCGCGTCCCAGGGCACGGTCCCCATAAAGTGATTGTCCACTTTCTCATCTGCCCCAGTCCCATCGTCGCTCTTGTCCTCGACATCGGTAGCGGCCGCCTTGCCGTTAGATGGCTTTCCCAGGACCGCGAAACGCCGGCCCCTCTGCGCCTCTTGGAGCGGGGCGGTGAAGGGCACCATGCGGTGCTGCAGGTCGGCCTCGACCTCCTCGTCGAAGTCCAGGAGCCACATGAAGAGCCCCGTCTGGTGGACGCGGATCCCGGGAGCCTCCAAGTCCTCCGCCGACTCGGGCCCTCGGGCGTAGAAACGTCGGAAAGCGGCTAGCCCCGCGAAGAACTCGTCTCCCGGTGTGCCGGTAGTAGTAGGAGACGCTACCGCCCCTGGCGATTGATCTTCTCCGATGGGAGTGGTGGCGGTATTATTAGTGAGTTCCGGGTTTCTCCGTCCGATCCGGTGCCCTTGCCAGGAGCAATCCGCGGCCAATGTTCGGGCCACGGCATCCTGAAAGCCTTCCTCGGCGTAGCGATCGCCGATGTCTTCCTCGAACGAGGTGATCATGTTGAAAATCAGATTCCTCGCGTCCTCGTCATTGAGCGGCGGCTCTGGCGCAATCTCCTCGTCGGGGGCGTTTTTGAATCGGCCGAAGGACGGTTCGGACGGATCGTGGGAGTAGAACTTCCAAGGGGCACCCACGATGGTGATTTGGGAAATGATGACGCCCCGGACACGTAGTTTTGGCTTCTTTCCTTCTTCTTCTTCGGTGCTGAGGATGGAGCACTTTGGTGTGGTTGCTGTACCCATGCACTGGTATAAATGTACTGGCAATGTCGCCCGCGACTGTTTGGTCCAGTCGGGAACCCAGGAGGGCAGACCAGATACGGTTCGGTCGCGGCCGGCGTGATGAAGGAGGTCCCCCGCACAGCCAGAAATAACCAATCGCGACGCCACTTCAGTGAAAAGCTTGTCGGCCGTGTTGGCTGGAGAGTAATCCGGGACGATGGATCGTGAGATGGCGTCATCTGCCAGACCGAGGAGCCCATACACTTTGTCTCTCGGGTCAGTAGCAAGGTTGCTCCGGGAAAGGCAAAGCAGTTCTAAAAGGCTTGGAGGGGATGCTTTGTCATCGTCCAGACCCTCCCGCGTACTAACATCACCACCCTCTTCCAACTCCCCGAGCCGTCCATTCCGTCTATCCCGCAATGACTTGATAGAGCCGACGGGGCTCAGGTGCCGAACCCTGTTGTAGGTATCTGCCAGCGGCCCAATGCGGAGTGGACGAGGGAGGCTTTGAGATCCGGTCAAAGACCAGAACTCCATGATCGCGTCGAGGCTGATTGCCGTGTCATGATACAGAACGACGACTTTGGCCGCCAAGACGATTTCCTGGAGGACCCACGTCCGGAAGTACCAGTCTTGACTCCAGAAATTCAGGAGGTTTCTCCACTTCCTGCGTCCCTCCCGTGTTTCCGGGTCAGGCAGACTGGTCTTGTCCCAGTATGCATCCGACAATGTCTTGCCTTGGTTTCCCACTGTCCAAGTCCTCGTCAGGAACGTCATGATGCTGACTGCGCTCTGGACATTCGTGGAGCTGTAGGCATCGCCCGTGTACATTGGCTGGAAATCGGCCATCCCGAAAGAAGACTGCATCGATCTCAGGTCCGGTCCTTTGTGCACGTGCTCATCCGCAACCTGTTCCTTGCCATCGGGGTCCGCAGAACTGCCCGCTTTGCCGTAACGGTAGTGGCCTGGATGAGCGAGTACCATGGAGGCTTTCTCGTAGATGCTGCCCATCAGCTGGACTTGGGAGCCTCGCTCCGCCCAGTCTTTCTGGTTGATGCAGATGCCGTCAGCCCACAGCCAGGACTCTGGGTACCGGTTGAAACAGGTACGCAAGGCGTGGAACAGGTTCTGCGTGACGGGGACCATTCCCCCATTGCAGTTGACGGCCAGAAATTGACCCGGGTCGCCCCAGACGTAGGAGAGACAGAAGAACGGCGGCGTGTCGTCGCCCAGAGTGAACGTCTGGAGCTCCAGTTGCCTGACAATCCCGTCTTCGTCGCCAGGTTCCGACAGTTTCAGAAGCCGGAATTGACGCGCTTCCGAGTCGAGTCCGGAATACTCGTAAGGCGTGCCGGTGTCCTCGAGCGCAATGCGGCGAGACGGCAGTGGTTCCTCGTTTCCCAACCCGTCCTTCTGCTCCTCACCTGGGGGGTGGATGTTGTCCACGCCGCCGATGAAGGACAGCGAGTCCTCCTCGCCCGCATGCCACGGCGTCGATCGTAGCGAGACGGTGTTGGGGTCGACGCCCTCCCGGCGCGCCAGAAACAGCTTCAGCGCGTCCGTCGACCCGGCGCCAAGTTGGTCGAGGGCGATCTGGAGGTCATAGTCCTCCCAGTCCGAGCCCAAAGATCCGATGTCGGGCGAGCCTGGATCTTCATCGTGTTCGTGTTCAAGCTGGGACATCTTGGCCTGATTACGTATTCCGTATCCAATTGTGGTGTTTCCTCGTTCTTGCTTTGCTGGATAGGGCTTCAGTGCCTCTGGTACATACCCCTCAAATAGTCGAGTTTTAGCGTTTACGGCAATGGGGCCGCCGTAGTAAGCGCTTACTGTATCGCATTATAAAGTACCTAGCACTAGGAGTTTATTGAATAAGAAAGTGCGATTATGCAAGAGAATAATAATCGGTTGGTTAAAGTGGGCAGAGTCAGGGGTCCATACTAAATTTCTACCTAAACCCAGTTTGTAGACTCACTACGCTGTCCACCCCCTCCGCTCCCAAGTTTCCAAGAATCTACACCTTCCTTACTCTGTAATACACACTCTTTGCCTACCTGTCAACTACATATGCCCGTCATTTTCCGTCGCCACCGTACTTATAATAAGGATATTTACGGGGGCTGCCCTTCCCCTGGACGCGAGCGTACGCCCGGATGGCCGGCTCGTCCGTGACGCCACCCGGGAACTCCAAGATGTTGACGGCGGCGATCGGGATGGTGGCCTCCGTCTTGGCCACGTCCTTGACATCCAGCGCCGGGTGGGCGAGGTTCTGGCAGATGGTCTTGAGGTCCATCCGCCGCGGGTCGGCGGGTCCCCCGTTGACCAGGGCATCGATGACCAGCGCCGTGGCCAACCCGTTGAACATGAGGCTCTCGTGGGTGCCGAAATCGCCGGCAGGGGTGTTGGGACAGACCACCTGCGGGGTCCAGTGTCAGCTACGTGTCTAGTTATGCACTTGGGTAGGAAACTGTCCCGGGCTTACCTGAATCTCGTTGTTGCTGACCCCCACACCCCGGGCGTCGAGCAGGAAAGCCGAAGCCGCCGTGCCCTTCTGCGGCTGCACGACCTCGTCGAAGGCGGAGCTGTAGATGGTGGTGGTCGGGACGTAGGCCGAGTCCCCCCAGCGGCCTGCAGCGTCCGGAGCAAGTTGGAGCCGGTCTTCTGCTGGAGCAGGGAGGGTCCGAGCGGGATGCTGTCGATGAGAGGGAAGTCGGTGACGGCCGCCACCACGGTGCCGCGGAAGTCGGGCGAGAAGCTGGCGAGCTGGCGGGTGGCGGCGCGGACCGAGGGCCAGTACTGCAGGGCCCACTGCGCGGCCAGGTTGCCCTGCGACCAGCCGACGACCGAGACCTTCTTGCCCGTCACGGCCGCCAGGTAGTTGACGGCGTAGGCGATGAACTCGGCGTTGGTCTGCACGTCGTCGAGCATGGCGCCCGGCACATTGACCCACGCGGCCTGCCCGATGGAGGCATTCTGGGCCAGGATTTTGATCATGTTCCCCTCAAAGTGCGCCCCCGCAAAACCCCCGTGCCGGGCACTAGCAGAACCGGGTTGGCCGCCCCGGCTCCGGGAAAGTTGGCCGGGATGAAGATGGCCGACCGGAGCTCCTTCTCCGTCCTGTCAAAGGCCGGGTCCGACGCGCCGGCCTTGGGGAAGACGGGGGTCGGCGGGGCGGGGTTCGTGTTGTTGAACGAGTTGATGGTCCCGGGCGCCCCGGGGCTGTTGATGGTGGTCCCCTGGGTCCCGCTGGTCTGCAGTCCGTTCCGGGCCAGCGCAATGCCGCTCGTGATGAGGCCGGTCGGTTTCGGGCCGAACACGGCCTTGAGCATGCTGACGGCTTCGGGGATGGTGGCGGGCGTGGCTGTCGGGGACGTGCTGGCTATGCTCGAAGCCAGCTTGGCCAGTTCGCCCTTGATGCCATCGGCAATAGGGGCGATGGGGTTGAAGCCGAAAAGGGGCTCGGGTACAGGCGACGGCAATGGCGATGGCGCAGGAGCCGGGACGGGACCGGCGCCCACAACAACAAAAAAGCTCAAGAAGAGTAGAAAAAACATCGTCACAGACGACTGGTTAGTAGTGGAGAAACGAATGACGAACGTGTGTAGCAGCGAAAGAACTCACGGCGCCCAGTCACTCCGAGATCCAAGTTCAAAGGAGAAAAGACGAGGTCGATCAATGGTGTCCACGTCGCTACACTTATACCAAGCCGTTCGTTTTGCAAACCCCACTACCGCGTTCTGGCCCCTGGGGTCGTAAAGTCGTGCAGAGAGAAGTTCGTGTGGGGTGTCAAGTGTGATGCATTAATACCACCTTTGCGCAGCGAATATGGCAGTTCATCAGGATCCTATCGCCTCGTCTCACAGTCTCCAACTCGCCTATAGTTTCTACCTAATAATCACCCGTCCTGATACGGGTGCTACGGGGAAGCAGGCGGAGGCAGGGGTTCGATCCGCTGAGCAAAACGCCCAACGAATAAAAAAAAATCATCACCAGGCCAAGTACACACGATGAGTACCTAAAGGCGCGATGGATGTCGCCGGCCGACGAAAGCGCACCGTTTCCTGTTGGCTCTGTCCAAAACGCGCCCCACCCACAGCACCGCGGTAGCTAGCTGTCAAAACATCCTTAGCCACCGGCGTCGCATGGCAGGGGTCGGATACACCAATCGCATTCTACTTGATCGCGAAAGGCCAAACCAGCCATTCAATCCAACGGCCCAATCGTAAAAGAAAGAAAAAAGCGATCGGGCTTGGCAGCGTTTTCGGCTGCCACGTCGCCCAGATCATTGCAGACCCGGCACCCAACCGCAGCGAGATCTCATGATGCTGAGTCGCTGGTTGATGCGACCACGGGCCCTATAACAATGGCACCTAATATACCATGATGCAACATGCGAGCCACCACTCGCGACTCGACAGAGCTTCTGGGCGAGGCGCCTAGAGGCGGCACGGTCGCGCTGAGACTGCGTAGCATAGATTGCGTGCGCGTCCTGTCGAGCTTGTATCGCGCGTTCTGGTCGGTCGTGCAAGGTGTGGTCAATTCGGCTATAACGTCTCTCGTTTATCCAAGTCTTCCTGTTATTTATCTTTGGTCGATTGTTATTAAATCCATGTGCGCAGTGACGGGGGGGTAGGTGCATGGAGTTGAAACTCGAGAGCCAACCTCGCGGAGGCGCGTGCAGTGGCCTGCCGCTCCACTTCGAAGTAATCCTCCCTCCCCCCCCATAAGTCATAGACTGGAGGCCAAGGCGGCTCGTAACCAGCAGCTGTTTGTCGTCATCGTCAGGCTGTCAATAATCTGTAGCCAAGGTTGGCGACGGCGAGTGTTGTTTACCTGACTCATGTAATAGGTACTCCGTCGAGTGGCAGAAAGCCTGAGCGGCTCTCGGATCGCTCTACCCCACATTAGAAGTAACTAAGTGTTCCAGGGCACTTTGGACAGGGGCCGCGAGCGATGAAGGCAGGCGGCGAGGCGGGTGACAAAAATCAGCCTACCGCCAGTGGGCCAAAACGGAAGTACTCTCTCAGACCTGCCTTTATATTAGCAAGACGTACCGGCCGCACACAACGCCAAATAAAATAGAGAAAATGTATTTAGAGCTCTATATGAAGCAAAGAGCCTTCCTGAATTTTTTTTAAAAATATATTTTTCATGCTTTAGAAGGCGGTGCGGTGCTGCGTCGAAATAGATTGTTAATTTGGCAGTAGGCTGATTTTTGTCACCCGCCTGGAAGGCGTAATTTTGGTAGGTTGATTGACTCGGCACAAATGCATATTAGTAATCATCGGGTTGACCTCCGCGGAACGGAACAACCACCGGCGCATTTCGTATTACAAGCTTGGGCCTGGATTCCTGCGATCGGCCTTACCGTGTGGTATTGGTCCCTGCGCCTGCGTCCGCCGGCCTCTTGGGCTGCGTCTCTCGGCGCCTCGGCTGCTCGGGGCCGCTCTCTCGCCGCGTTTATCCCCCTTGACTGCTGAAAACTGCGCAAACAGTGGGGACACGATTTAATATATCTGATTGGAGGCATGGACCGGAACTCGGCGTGTGCTGGAGATTTAGAGTAGAACACGAGCTGTTTAATTGGATGCACCCTCTAGTAAAAGAAGAGTCTCCACTGTTTAAGCAGTATTCAGCAGTCAAGGGGATACACTTCGGTATGGGCATCCGATTGATTGCCCCGGAGCTTCTTCCTGTCAGATTACACTGTATCCATCTTTCCTTTTGTTTACTTTTCTCTTCTTCTTTTCGCCTCCTTGTATTTATTTGTTACAGGTATATATGTGTGCATTGCATTGCTTGTCTGTCCTCGCAGTCTTGTTCTCTTACAGCTCGCTCGACAATCACCAAGTACAGTTGGACGGCGCTTATTTCTTCAACGGCCCAACCGGGGCGTGCGCACATCTCCTTTTGTTTCCAACAGTTATACAGCCGCCATGCCCGACCCGCCAAGAGCCGAAATCGCGTTGCACTATGTCACACCCATTGCCATCGGCCTCTATCTTGTCGTTGCGAAAACGCTTGCCTCGTGTTTTCTCCAAAAGCCAAAGGGGTCTGCCAGACTCGCGTCCACGCAGAGATGGCGTAACATCGCCATTCTCCTATGCATAGCGACACATTCCACCGTGGCCGCCGAGCTTGTGTCGGCCATTTACCAGGCGGTAACCCAGCCGTCGGTATCCCCGCCCCAGGATTACGTCGTCTACCTGATCCTCCTATTTCTGGTGCTGCTGTCTCTGACAGTCGGCCTGACCGAAGACGCAAAACCAATATGGCGCATATACCTAGGCGCATGGGTAATGGCCCTGGGCCTGGAAGCTTCTCTGCTAGCTCTCCGATTGACCACGACCGAGGCTCGAGGATTCCACGCCATGATCCAAATTGTCTCGGAAATGCTGCGAGTAGGGCTCTTTCTAACGCTGACCGTGGCCGGCGCCTGGTTCCAATGGTCGGACAGCCGCCGACGCATCATGCTGGCGGATGACGACGACGAGACCGAGGCCTTGCTCCCGAGTGACTCGGATGCGGACTCGGACTCGGACTCGGAAGGGTCGGAGGGCGGAGAGGCGTACGGTTTCCCCGAGGACTCGGATGGGGAGGACCCCGAGGACCACCGACGGCTTCGGAAACAGCAGCTCGGCCGCTTGAAGGCCGCCGGCAGTTGGTTCAACTACCTGAAGGCCTACAAGATCTTCCTGCCTATGCTGTGGCCCAGCGGCGACCGCGGGATCCAAGTCTGTCTCGCCGTCGCGGCACTTGCCGTCATGGCCGAGCGCGCTCTCAACCTCCTCGTCCCGCGACAGTTGGGCATCATCGGCGAGGAGCTGGCGGCGGGCGCCGGCGATGGGCAGATGCCGTGGAAATCGATCGGACTCTGGATCCTGTTTGCCGCGTTGCGATCCGAGGCCGGCCTGCCCATGGTCAAGGAGATGCTGCAGGTGCCGGTGCGCCAGTCGACAAGGCAGAAGATCATGACGACGTCTTTCAGCCACGTCATGCACCTGTCGATGGACTTCCACAACGAAAAGAGCTCGGGAGAGCTCATCCGCGCCATCGAGCAGGCCTCGGAGCTCCAGGAGATGCTCGAGTTCGTCTTCTTCACCGTGGCGCCCGTCTTTGTCGATCTCCTGGTCGCGCTGATCTACGTCTATTTCCTGTTCGACGTCTACATGTCGCTGGTGGTCCTCTGCATGGGCCTGTCCTACATGTGGATCGGCACCAAAGTCAATTCGCTCAACACGCGGCTGCTGCGCGACTACAACACCACCCTGGTCCAGGAGAGCAAGATCCAGAACGAGGCCATCAACACCTGGCCCACCGTCTCGCAGTTCAACCGGGCCCCCTTCGAGTGCCAGCGGTACGCCCAGGCGGCCATGGCCCACCGCGTAGCCGCCGTCAAGTACTACCTCGCCTGGACCGTCGGGGGCGGCGTCCAGTCGGTCGTCATGACGCTCGGCCACCTGCTCGCCACGGTGCTGGCGGCCTACCGCGTGTCGCACGGGCTCGCGCCCCTCGGCAGCTTCATCACGCTGGCGGCCTACTGGATGACCATCGAGGAGCCCATGTTCGAGGTCACGTACTCGGTCCGCAAGATCACCCAGATGCTGACCAACTCGGAACGCCTCCTGCAGCTGCTATCCACCCAGCCCAGCATCGTCGACGCCCCAGGTGCCGCCGAGCTGGTGCTGAAGCGCGGCGAGGTGAGCTTCGACGACGTGGGCTTCGCCTACGACGCGCGCAAGCCGACGCTCCGCAACATCACCTTCACGGCCCAGCCGGGGCAGACGGTCGCCCTGGTCGGGGAGACGGGCGGCGGCAAGTCCACCATCCTCAAACTGCTGTACCGCCACTTCGACGTGAGCTCGGGCGCGATCCGGATCGACGGCCAGGATATCCGCGCCGTCACGCTGGACAGTCTGCGGGGCCAGTTCGCCGTGGTGGCGCAGGACCCGGCGCTCTTCAACCTGAGCATCCGCGAGAACCTGCGGTACGCGCGGCTGGACGCGACCGACGCCGAGGTGGAGGCCGCGTGCCGCGCCGCCGCCATCCATGACAAGATCCTGTCCATGCCCGAGGGGTACGCGACCACGGTCGGGGAGCGCGGGGTCAAGCTGTCGGGCGGCGAGCTGCAGCGGCTGGCCATCGCCCGGGCCATCCTGCGCGACGCCGCCGTCGTCCTGCTCGACGAGGCCACCAGCATGATCGACGCCGACACCGAGGCCGTCATCCAGACGGCGCTCCGGGCGCTGAGCCGCGGCCGGACCACCTTCGTCGTGGCGCACCGCCTGTCCACCGTCCGCGAGGCCGACCGCATCCTCGTCATCAAGGACGGGCGGATCGCCGAGACGGGCACGCATGCCCAGCTGTTGGCGTCCGGGGGGCATGTATGCCCAGCTGTGTTCCAGGCAGGCCGATACGCCGGGCGGGGATCTGATTACGTTTGCAGGGGGAGCGAAGATGGTGCGGATTAACGAAGCCCAGGACTGTATCCAATTGGTTAAAAGATACCCTTATAGAACATATAGAGCAAGAAACGTGAAGAGCGATGCCCAGAAAGAGCGACAGGGTTGTCCCATGAGTCCAAAAGGGTGATCAACTCGAGTGCACGTATGCGCAAGTGATTGTGAAAGTAATTGAGCATTTGCGCCTATGCAGACTGGCCCAAGAATTGTCAATCGCGATGATGCACACATCATAATCTAAGATGAAAAGTAACAATAAGGTATCAATGGCCACCTATGCAGTTTAGACAGACCTTAAATCCCAGTGCATGCATTGCGAGGATAGAAGACGAACGATCTCGGTCTCGGTCTTTTGTGGTCGTGAGTCTCCAGATAGGCCTGGAAGCCCGTGCTGGATCAATGCATGGGGCACTCTTACAGGGAGAGGCAGAGTCGCTCTTCTGGTTGGGCACGGTCCAGGTGCAGCACACGTTTTATGGTCCGTGCGCCACGCAGCTGCTGGGAATCCTCAGAGCTGAAGTCAGGGGGTTCGCGGTAGCTTTCTCCAGCTCCTCCTGCTTGGCTTTCTCGAAGGCCTCCCAGGTGGCCAAGATCTCCTCCGAGGAAGACACCGTATCAGGCTTGATGGGCGCTGCTGCGCGGGTCATTTGTAGTGTAAGTGGCCTGTGCAATCCTCTAAATCATAAGCCATGACATAACAGGCCTTTTCCAGATGGGAAAAGATTGACTTACTCAATCGCCAAATATGGATGTTGGAATTTGCCAGAAATTGCATGGCCTTCACGGAGCATAGGACTATGAATGGTGCAATTCAATCCGCAGTCTCAAGGCTCGTGCGTCAACGACAGTTTGCCTTTGGCATCTCGGATGATTCTGAGGCACGTCAAGCCACTGGACCATCCGCTGCTAGAGTTCGGAACCCGATCCCACGTGGCTACGCGATCTGTCACAGTAGTAGACGCGATCAATAAGGTTGGATTGTGATACATGATTAGAGTGCATGACCCCCGCAACGAGACCAATTTTGGCCGATAGGGGTATGATTGTGGTGAGCCGATTGTTTTCATCTACTTCTTCCTCATGTTGCGTTTCATACAAACACACTTCATTTGTACGGGAAATCCCAACTCGCGCCCTAACTCTCAATGGCTTCCGGTCGGCATACCTCAGAGGATGTGAGATTCCTCGGCGAAAGGCCCGTGAAGCGGCCACGCATAATGGCTTCGTTGATGTCGCCCGTCCAGGCTCAAGAGAGGCTGGACGCCGATCTTCAATCTTCACCCGACGCCGAGGCAAAGAAACTTTTAATCAAGTTCGCGAATCTCCTCCCTGCACTGGCTCAGGGCGTCAGGGAGCACTGTGACCTTCGCAGACTGCAAGAGTCGCAGTTGATCCGCAAGTACGACTTGCGATTGCGAAGGGCTGTAAGTTGTGTCACTTTCTCCTCTTTTCTCTCTCGAGTATGTGCATTATCAGCAAGCCAGCTTGAAACCTTCGTCGGTGGAAGCTAAAATTCTGGGTTGGTAGGCTGAAGTGGTAAACAACGAAGTAACCAGAGACGGGAGGTGGGACGAACAAACGATCTTGTCCGAGGCCAAGGAAGACATTGAGAGCATACTCAAGAAGATAGTGGACGAGATCAAGCCACATTCATCGTACCAGTCCAAGTTCAACGCGGCCGAGAGCATGCTGGAGATTTTCGAGATCGTCATGTACCAGAGCGGCGACACGTGCCGCCAAGGGCTGATCGGTCGTGTTCATTATCGGCACTGGGACAATCTGTTCTGCGAACTGTTCGCATGTTTCGACGACGAAGAGCTCCAAATCCTTGCCGCCCATCCCGTTGCCCGGCATCATCGTCAGTACACTTTTCATCGTGTTAATTATGAGATTGCAAGTTGGCTCGACAGATTGCAAACGTTTGTCGAGGGGGCCCAAGACTATGGGTTCGTGCATGGAGTGGAGGATATGTATCAGACAATCAGCAATGCGGTGCTTGGGGACCCCATTGAAGATGAGAGCGTGGAAGAGGTTGAAAGCGTGGAAGAGGAAAAGAGCTTGGAAGTATATGAGGAGGAGGATGATGATACAGAGTGATGGTGTGAGTTCATATTACCCTACTGCTTAGGAGGAACTATGAGTGCTATGAGAGGATGGACTCTTGAGAGGATTGGGCAAGATTGGAAGTGTTTGCATATCAGATTGTCATTAGTCACCCATCTCCAGCTGTGGCTTTAAAGACAGATTGATCATCACGTTGACGGAGGAAGCAAGGTTGTTTTCTCATGAGACCAGGGGGCCGCCAGCAAGGCGCCCCATTCCAAAATATTCCATTGTTTAAAATGCCTCGCGGCATTTTGTCTCGAATTTATCTGGAGGAAAAAAAAAGAAAACACAGAACAAAGACCACCCATTTCTAGGCCGCAGCCTGGATGAGGCCGCCGGCGGCACCGGAAGGGTCGTCGTCGTCGAATTTAGGGTCCCGGGGACCATCCTTGTGGGGAGGGACGAAGAGGCCCTCGTCGTCGTCATCCTCATCGTCGTCATCCTCATCGTCGTCATCCTCATCGTCGTCCTCGTCCTCGTCATCATCGTCGGCGTTCTCCTTCTTCTCCATGACCTTGCCGGTCAGGGGGTCAAGCCGGGCCTGAATGGAATATCAAAGGTTAGTGGTGGTTCATTAAGAAAACTTAAAAGTCGCCGAAGAATACCGAAGAAAACCGAAGAAAGGCTGCGGAAGTGGTAAAGAGCGAGTGAGAAATTGCACAAGAGGGAAGTCACTTACGCCGAACTTCTTGAGCCCACCGGCCAGGCGGACCGCCTTGGACTTGCCCCTAAACTCGTGCTTGGTCCGGATGTGACCGTAGTGCTGGTTCCAGCTCTCATGGTCCTTGCCGCAGGGACACTTCCAGGGGCGAGAAGGGTTCTTCTTGCTGTCTCGGTGGCCAGCCTGTCGGCGTGTGGATTAGCACGTGAATCGGGGTATAAATAAGTAACGAGCGCCGACTGCTTTGGCTTACCGAGTTCTCCGCGTGCATGTGTTGGTAGTGGGATTGCAGGTCCCGCTTCTCGTTCTTGATCTTCTTACCGCAGATCAGGCGGTTGGGCTGGCTCGGGTCCAGCTCGCAGACCGGAAGCTGGCACTTGACGTACCGGCCCCGTTCCACGAGCTGGCCCCGGAAGCCCTTGGCCGTCCAGGCAACGTAGCCCTTGGCTTTGAGGATCGGCTTGGGCTTGGTCGGCGTGTGCTTAGGCTTCTTCTCGTCCTCGTCCTTCTTCTTGTCCTTGTGGAGAGCCATGGTTTCGGTGGTGGTGGTGCTGGTGCTGGGGACGGGGACAGAGATCGGCGTTGGTGATGGTGATGGTGGCGGGGACGGGGGCGAAGATGTTGTTGTTGTTGGTGCTGTTGCTGTTGCTGTTGCCACCGGAGTGGGAGAGAGAGTGCTGGGGCTGCTGGTGGTTCACAGTTTGCCGAGGAGGGAACAAGAAGAAAACTCCGTTGTGCAATATTTATTTCGAGTGTTATTACTTTGTATCTATTCTCTGTGTATTGCGGCTGGTAAGCTCCGCTTATATCATATCTGATACCCTAAAGCGCGGCTTGTGCACTCTACTATGTTAACGATGCGCAGCTGAATGGCAGCACATGGTAGTAAGTTCTTGGACCCATGTAGCAGACAATCAGACTTCGTAAAGTGATTCACCAAACACCTGCTGGTAGCAGATGTTCACTGAATATGCATGTCACCCGAGTATCCTTCTTCGCCAAACCCCAAGTCTTTTAGGCAGATCAAGCGAAGAATTACTTCAGATCGTTATTGGCTTAATACACCTTGAATAAACCCAAGATCTAGACCTTTTCATCAAGTTTCTCTTCGCTCGTGACTGCTCTTTGGTTTCATTGTTGTTGGCGCACGCCATCATTACGATATCTCTTTTCAACTTGCGAAGGTTACCACCATACGGTGTTTCAGACCTGTAAACAATGGACACAAGGTGCGATTCACAGCCATATCTCATGTGTACAAATCCTGCTAAATTCTGCAGCTTCTCGGCGAACACGAATTTGATACATGGAATTGTTCGCTATGCCCTGATGGTTGATACAAGACAACAATGTTTCAACAAGTGCCAGTCAACGAGATGGGGAAGCTAAACCTGCACCAGGGGAAGAGATGCGGTACACAAATATCTGAGGGCTGACAGGGAAATCTAACCTGGGACATAAGGTTGAATAGAGACATGTTAAGTAACTGTAGTAAAACCCGGATTGCTTCCCTACGCTCAATTATACCGTGTGTAGTCCAGTTGAGCGCGTATCCAAATGCTGCTACACCAACAGCAGTTCCTGAACTATCGTGTAAGTTCACACCTCATTTACCTGACCTTGTTGTCTCGACTCCACTGCTCGTCCGTATGCCCGTGCACGTCCTTGATATACGTATTGAAATCGCTTGCCACCTCAATTGCATCCTTGATCCTGTCCCAATCCAACGTTTCTTGCTCGAAGATGGCGAGCTGCCGTGCCGTCGCCAGCGAGTTGCGGATCTGGCGGCCGTTCATCTCGTACGCGGCGAGTTCGTCCATGTGCGCCGCGATGTCGTCAAAGTCCACAGCCTCCTTGTCGCCGCCGCCACCGTCGCTTTCTCGCATCATGTTGAAGAAGTTGTTCCAGATTTTACGACGGCTGGGTCCATCAAGCGGGCGATAGTGAAGCGCCAGCTGGATGCGCGACTTGAACGCCTCGTCAAAGGTGCCGACGCGGTTCGAGGTCAGGATGAGGACGCCTTCGTAGTATTCTAACGTCCGGAGAAACACTATATATGTAGGGCATATCAGAGAGGTGCTAAACTGAAAAGCGCGTTCCGCCTGGCTGCATAATGAAAAGGTACGGATGGTTATGATCGGCGGCACACTCACCTGAAACGAGGCTATTACGCTCCAGATCAGACAGGGACCTTTCCTCTAGGAAGATATCGGCTTCGTCCAGTAAGAGCACTAGTAATCAATATGAGTAACAATAATATGGGAGTTTGACTGGGGAGTTGGGATAGGGTAACTTGCCGCAGTTCCACTTCTTTCCCAGGTGAAGAACAGAGTTAAGGTACTTTTCAACCGCCTCTGGGTTGGTTCCTATATCGCCACAGGTGACGCTATAGAGGGGCATTTCAGCCAGTTCAGCAACGCTGTTTCATGTTTAGCAGTAGAAAATCACACAACTTGAGGGAATTTAAGTAAGTCACCTCTCTATAGACCCAGTTAGTCGAAAGTGAAGGTTACTCGAATGTGGCATGGTACCTTACCTGCTGTCAGAGTCTTCCCAGTTCCAGGACCACCATGTAGCAGCATGATTAGTCCATTCCCTTTCCCGGCAATGATGTCGTCTTGTTTGGCTTTCTCCAGGCTATAAGCAGACGTGCTTTCGAGCTTCTGCTTACGTACAATAACCAGGGCTTTGACCAAGCTCTTGGTCCGCTTTGGAAGGACGAGCCTATCGAATGCAGTCTTATTCCAGGTTATAGGCTGAATTTGGTCTACCAGTAGATGAACTAGACGCAAGATCAATTGTTATAATGGATATCATGGAGTAACGACTCGAACTTCCGGACTTACTCCACTTCTTCTCCTTGAGATAGAAACCATGGATGCCTGGTGGAAGCAATAATCTGTGAACAGGAGACAGTTGCGCGGTGTTCGGGATAGATTCCGGCCATTTGTCGTACGGTGCCTTCGCCTTGGATGAGAAGGTCAAAGCTTCGGACATAGAGTGGAACTTTGAGTAAACGTGGTAATCAAGCATGAACCTGGAATCGGGAGGCTGCCTAGCGTCAGCGACGTGATCTAACGTAAACATCGGCTCTGGCGACTTTGGGCCCACTCACAAACACGCGATCTCCGAGGTAGTCTGGTCCTTGATATGACACAAACTTTGGCTGACTGAAACTCCAGAACTTGTCGCCGTTATCAGCCAGACGCTGTCTGGTTTCCTCTGTCGCGTACTGTAGAGGATACAACTTCAAGGTGTCTATCCTCAACTCCCCATATGCTGGGAGGTTCATTGTAAAGGACTTTTCCTTGCGCCGTAACCAGTGGCCATCATATCCCCAGTTCCAGCAAGTGAAGTCGAGTTGAGACCCTTCCTTGGGAAACTCGCTTAGGATATAGGCCATGACTAATGGTTCCTGGGATAAGACCACTATTTCGTTGGGGTGGAAGAGCCAGGATAAAGTATCGTGAGTAACCAAGCCTCGGGAGAAGAGGTCATCGCATCTCATGTACATAGTATCTGGATTGCTTAGGACGTAGGAAGTGAAGACCTTCAAGGAGCATCCGTCGGCAGCCACTGATGTCGCCGCCACGAGATCTTGGCGATGATGGTATAGAAATCGTAGAGTGTATTCCGTAGGCGACATGGACAGTGCAGGTGACACGCATGCTTTCGCTGGGTAGCTTGAACCGGACCCATAAGAGTCTCTGTCTGGCGCGAACTTGCTAATTCGCTGAATAGTAGCGTGGAGTTCCTCGGAAACAATGGAGATGACCTCCCGAAAGTGTTTTATTCCCTGTTGACCAGCACGCTCGACCAAGGAAGACCGCGTCCCCATTTCGCAGTAAAAATCGCGGAAAACGATAAACGATATATCGCCGCAACTACCAATAAAGTCATCGAGGTCTGCCACAAGGCTGCTACCCGCCAGATGATGTGTCCGACGTATCGCCGTCTTGCGCGGTTCGTCCCGGTAAATTCGCCGGTGACACAGGTCGTAACCAGCTGAACATACAACTCGGTGGAGAATGTAGTATGCCGGTCCAGACGGCTGGTCGTCTGTCTCTTTAAGACGTTTTGGACGCGGCCTCGATGATGATTCTCTTGGGCTCTTCGATGCTTCGCTGTATTTGCCATCCTGGTTGCTATAGTCGCTATCATCGCTGTCTTGTATTCCATGGTCATCGCCGCTTTCCTCTCGACTGGAATAGCTTTCCGCAAAGGCCTCTTGGTGGGATCTCTTTACCTCGCCACTAGGTATTGCGGCTTGAGCCTGGCGGGCCATCATCAGACGTCTTTTGTTCTGCTGCTCAAGAAGCTTGTACTGCAGCTCTTCTAGGCGCAAACGAGCAGACACAGACCCGGAGAGAAGCTTGTAGTCGGATTCCTCTTGGACATGCTGTCCTGTTGTACGATCTTGAGAGATGGAAGAATTAACGTTCTCCCCTGCTGGATCGGTGTCCCCGGGTTCCATTGTGCTGAGTTGGGGCTAATGACTGTGATGGCACACAGGGTGTTCCGATCGCTCTGTGGACTGTTTCCTTGTCATAGAGAAAGTGCTAATGCCTTTCTGGTATGAGGAAAGACTATTTGTATTCATCCAGAAATGCAATACTGTTTTTGAAAAGTTCCAGCCTGCGACCGACGGAATTTCGTCAAGGCTGTCTCCAGCTTACCGCCCCCTTCCCAGCCCCCCACAAAAAGAAATGTCAATGGGATTCCTCTATGGTTACACAGTGGCTGTGCGTATCACGGGACTTACCCCGCAACAAGGCGTACTGTGTGGCTATATTTGTTGAGGCACGCAGCGAACATCAGGAATTCGAATCGTATCTCACATACTTGACAGAAACGTTTTTCCAATAATGTTAAACATTCAGGTGGCGCAACTTGGAAACAGCAAGAAGTTAGCCAATGCATCCACACCTAACATGGAAGGTAGTAATCACTACATGTGGAATAGACCCGAGGTTGTGGGCTGGTTTGCGGGAGGCCCTGCTGAGTAGGTAGCCTCCTTCTCGTTCTCACTCAACTGGATTTACATACTGAAAATGGCGCCCTCGCCATCACCCAAGAGATTAGACTAAGCGTTGATGAGCATTGAACACAATCTAGTAATGCCGATGCGATAGCTCGGGGCGCTTTCGAAAGGGGCAAAGAGATTCTGCGAACCGACCTTCCAGAAAAGCATTATAACAAAATCCTGTCAAGTAAAGGAACCACTATACAGGAATTCATGTTCACCCTTTTCGAAGTCCAGGCAAGACACCAGTCACAGAAGGAAAGCAAAGTATGCCTTTGGCTGGAGAGAATTTCGAACAGAGTCGTCCACTACGGGGCAATTCTAGACGTTTTCGTCCAACATCATCCTGAATACGTATCTCTCGTATGGGGCACCTTCAAATTCCTCTTTACAGTTAGTCACGTCGTCTTTCAAGGTTTTAATAATGGTCAAATCGCCGGTGCTCTTTGTGCTAATAGTCTATGAAGGCAGTTGTGAACCATGCAGAGCTGGTCAAGGGACTGGCTAAGGCGTGCTCGCGTATCGCAGACTCTCTGCCACATGCCGACCTCAGCCTGATACTGTACCCAACGCCGGCGATGCGCAAGGCAGTTGCTCGACTGTACGCTGCCATTATAAAATTCGCCACTCGCGCCTTGCGGTGGTATCAGCAGGGAAAAGGCAAGCACCTACTATCCGCCATCGCCAGTCCGTGGAGCCTGCACTATGAAGAGGAGCTCCGCGACATTGATCAGAGCTCGAGAAGCGTGCAGGACCTGGCCCAAAGTGCGTCGAGGGCTGAGCTTAGGGAGTTACGCTTCCAAGTACACCAAAGCCGATCTGATCAGCAACAGGCCAGACTCGAGCTGATCGATCTGAAGACCACGGTGGAAAACGGGTTCAAGACCGTAACACAGCATTTCTTGGGTTAGTCTCTTCGTGCAAGAAACGAGATTGAGCAGCACTGACACACAAGCCTCAATAGCGATGGAATCTGTCCAGACGAGAATATCTAGCGACACTACTTTATCCAAGGAGATGATCTGTCACGTTCAAGTTGGACAGATACTCAGTCTCCCATTCATGGAGTCCTTACCCACAAGCGGACAATGCCTCGCATACTGTAGGTCGTTTTGGCTCCGGAGGCGTCATGCTAATCGGCAGCATGACAGCTCGGTAGTCAATGCGACCTCTCTCCAAAGGTGGAATCATCAAGAGCATTTGAGTTTTGTGGTAATAGAGACTGGGAATGCAACTGTTGCGCAAGATGCCCTGGTTGAGATCATAGGTGCCCTCCGACGCGACGGTCTTGCTGTGTTGTGGGCTCTACGGCCGCCCAACCTCCAAGACTCAACTCTAACCACCATTGACATCATCCGCATACTACTCTACCAGGCCCTGCAAGTAAACACATCCGCCGCGGGATTTGAATTTCCCATCACGGTTGCCCAGCTGCGCGAGGCGTCCAGCCACGACGACTGGTTGGCGCTCTTCAAGCGTGCTCTTCAGGGCTGCCCCACCATCTACGTCGTCTTTGATCCTGAGCTGCTGAATCACGTGACGAATTGCGACCAGACCACTGCGGCCAAGTTTCTTACCGACTTTGCGGCGGCCCTGGGACCTGGAAGAGTGAAAGTCATCGTCTCGTCGCGCACTTTCCGTGTTGAAGAAGCCGAGCAGAGCATGGGCGCAGACTCGGTGGTGGCCATCAGACTACCACAGCAGCCTGTTGACAGACTCGATGGCCTAAAGCGGAGACGGGCTCGAAAGGCCGCTAAGCGTAACCGCAGATAAGAAGCACGCGTCGCATTATGCGCGAGTTAGTATCGTAGATGACTTTCATTATATTTCGCAGTGCAGGCTGGACTTTTCAATTCATGTTAATTTAGACATCACAGTTCTAAAGATGCAGGGCGACGGTATGGTAAACAAATGGCTGTAGTTTGCCTTGGTGGAGTTTAGGTTGACGATTACGCTTGCGGTCCCAGTGCGTTCCAGGGGCTTGCTGCTTGCAGTGGCTGGAGTGCACCACAACACGTACAGCGATGAAGCACAGCACCCTCATTTCGACCTTGCGAAGCGCGCATCGCTGAGACATACCATTGCACTAGAACCGAAATTTGGTATGATGGCTTTTATCACTAAGTATGTTAGACTCTTTAATTAAGAATTGTAGGTAGTTCTGAATTTGTTCGGTGGCATGCTTCCCTGCCATATAGATTAAAAAAAGGCTGGGCTACTCGACGTCGTTGAACGCCACTCTCAATCCGACAATCCAGAGTTAGATCCTTGCATCTAAGAGGTATTGCCTTTTGAAAAACCCTTCGGATGACTGCTTAATGTGAAAGAGAAGATAAAACCACTTGCCTGCATGTTAATTGATCTCGAGCTCGGGTTGAGGGCCCATCCGCTCCATGACATCCGACCCGACCCCACGTGCTCCGCGACCTGCTTCCGCGTCCTCCGCCCTAGAGTTCTTCCGCTCTAGATTCAATTCCGCACCAACGTCGAACCACAATTCGTACGTAGACCGACAATTGCCGAATCACGAGGCAGCTTATGCATAATGCATTATCTACTTACTCGAGCCGAGAAGATTTAAATTTGGTTTCACGATCACACATCCATTGATTAGTCGGACTTTCGTGACAGAGAGTTATAGCAATAGATAAGCTCTTCGGCTAAAGACGGAAAGGTATGGGACAAAGATAAAGGAGCTGGTGCTCACCTACCGCATCCGTGACACAGCTATGGCGTCTGCCTTCCCAATCCCGTGTTGCGCATGCCCATGCGAGTGATGAAGGCCCCTGCTGAAGTTCACATGTCGCCGGGTCAAGGGAGACAGGCAAAGCTCGGTCTTGTCAATGATCTGCAGCAATGCGATAAGACTCTGGGAAGGGCACTCCGAGGAATTCCTGCCTTTCCCTAGTACGTTTACTTATCATCACTCTCAACGAGCTGACTACAGCTTGAGACTTGAGTAGCAATCAGCTCAGTCTTCTAGTAAACCCCGTAGCCATCAATTCAACTTTCTTCGGCCATGTTGCATGCCACGCCCACCCAGCGCTTGCATTCGCCTGACCCGATGCCGGACGCAGAGTCCTACGTCCACGCGGATGACCTCCGCACCGCCTTCGCGATGGCCATGTCTCAGATGTACAGGAACGAGGTACCGCTGTACGGCGACCTGGTACGAATAGTGCAGGGTGTAAGCCAAGCTGCGCTGTCGGCGAGTAGCGGTAATGCCCAATTTAACAGCAAGACGTCGGACTCACCAGAACGTCTGAGCCTAGAAAGACATGGAGCGATACGGCTAGGTCTACCCAGTGAACTGCGAACGGTGCGGCGCATGTTTGCCGTGCTGGGTATGTATCCCGTGGGGTATTATGACCTGTCGGTGGCGGGGCTGCCAATGCATGCAACGTGCTTCCGACCGATCACGCCCGAGTCGTTGGCACGCAATCCGTTCCGCATCTTCACGACGCTGTTGCGACCAGAGCTGGTGAAGGCAGAGGGCGGGGCCCGGGATCTTGCACTGCAATTGTTATCACGGCGGACGCTGTTCAGTTCAGAGCTTCTGTCAATGCTCGACATAACGGAGCAGCAGCAGCAGGGCCGGTTGTGTGCGGACCAGACCGAGGTCTTCATCCGAGAGGCGCTTCGAACATTCAGCTGGGCTAGCGGGGTCGCGGCTTCGACAATCGACGAGTACGCGCGGCTGCGTTCCGAGCACCCGGTCCTGGCCGACATTGCATGCTTCCGCACCGCCCACATCAACCACTTGACGCCGCGCACCCTGGACATCGACGCTGCCCAAGCCGCTATGGTCGCCGAGGGCATGGCCGTGAAGGAGCGTGTCGAGGGCCCGCCGCGCCGTCAGTGTCCGATCCTGTTACGTCAGACCAGCTTCCTCGCCCTCGATGAGCCCGTGCACTTCCTCTCGGAACAAGGGGGCCTGACGTCGGGAGAAGAAAATCTGCTTGTCAAAGGCTCGCATTGTGCGCGCTTCGGCGAGATTGAGGAGCGGGGCGCAGCGGTGACGGCGGCCGGCCGTCGCCTGTATGATGAGCTACTGGCAGAGGCCACGGGCACTGCTAGATCAAACAAGGACGGCCGCACTCATGACGAGATCTTGTTCGACACGTTCCGAGATAGATACCCCGACGACCTGCGCGAGCTATGCCGACAGAACCTCATCTTCTGTCGGTACCGGTGCACGGGCAAGCAGCCGACTAGGACGTCGCCCGACTTCGCTGCACTACTTGGCCAGGATGTGATAGACAGGCACGAAGAGACAATCATGTCCTGGGTGCATTGCTTGGTTGATGATGGCGTCCTCGTGGCCGAGCCCATTACCTACGAGGATTTCCTGCCCTTCTCGGCTGCTGGCATCTTTCAGTCCAACTTGCAAAAAGCGAGTCCTACCACTGTGTCGCTGTCACGGGGGGGTGAAGGCGGTGACCAAAGCTCGCTGGAAGGGGCATTGGGATGCGCCATTACCGACCCAGATGCACTGTACGCCCGAGCTCAAAGATACAGTCTTTTAAAATGTTTACAGGATCTAGGCCTGGCCAGGGTGGCCTTGTAAATAAACTTTCTGGCTCCAGAGGACCAGAGCCTGCTCACCGCCGGCTCCAAGGCGCCAGGACTCCGAGTTGCGAGAAGATTTCAAAAAACTTGCCCCATTCGAGCCAGCAGGGCAGCTATATAGCGCGACCGCGTCGATCGCAATTCAGGTTAGCTTCTACCGGTAGCTCTGAACGCCAGCTGCCAGCCACGCTGAGTGGGACTTCAGCGGGTACTCTTGGCTGGCACATCCCCTGCTACCCCGGATTGTCGACCTCGTCCCACTCGGAACTTACCGCATCCCCTTGATGTCGTTTTCCCTTTTGGCTTGACAGACCACGGAACATGGATCGCATTTTGCGCCCCTTGAAAATACGGGGCTTTTAATATATCAAAGTTTCCCGATTCGCGGACACGAATCATTAGCAACCGTTTTGGCACCTCCTTTCATGCGATCTTGGGACTTGGTGGCCCCAACCACCTGGTAGAAACATGGTCTGCAGCAAGGCCGGTCGGGTCTCGTGGGGCCGCGGCCCTGGACACTCGGCCGACGGAGTGGTCGAATATATAAACACAGCAATGTCCCTGCCAGAGTAATGATCTACCAGCCTGCCAGCCATCACTTCTACGCCAACCCATAATAGAACAGACTTTGCATTATCACCTCATCACACACAATACCACCCAAGATGCAATACTCTGCCTCCTTCACTGCCGTCGTGGCCGTCGCGGCCTCCCTCGTGGCCCCGGCCGTGGCCATGTTCGACTCGAAGGCCTGCAACGGCATCGGCGCCTGCACGGTCCCATCTGACTGCAACTACAACCCCAGCGGCGAGCCCCAGCAGCCCGAGTGGGACTGCGGCTCGGCCGGCACCATCAACGGCCAGATCGGCGCCGGCGCCGAGATCAACTTCGAGATGGGTTTGAGGACCGGCACCGTCGTCGAGGCCGCCGACTTCCCCAAGAACTGCAACTTGGCGCAGCCTGGCAGCAACGCTACGCTCCTGGTAGGTTTACCATCCGGCCTGATGCAGTCAATGGTGGATGTGCATTTGCTCACAGATTGAAAACAGAAATCAACATTCAACGACGTCACCATCTATGGCTGGATCGAGTACAGCTGCACTGAGACGACGAAAATCACCAACGGGTGCTACAGCAGGAACCTGAACCCTTCCAAGTACGTGCTTTTGCCTTCCCATAAACCATGTTCCCTGTCTCTCCCGCTTCCTTGCGACTACGAGTCTAACATTGGCGTGCCTAGGACCTTTACGTGCAAGGTCTTGAAGAATGGCCAGGAGTGCAAGAACATTGCCAATTCGGTTGTTGACCAGTCCTCCTGCCCCAAATAAGCCCCAAACCCGTTTATGTCGAGGTTTGGGGAAGGCGCAACCTACTGGTTAGCCCCACAGTCGCGTGCACCTTCTCTTGGTTCCAAATAGCGGCCAATCCTAGCGTAGCTTTTAGGCATTTTAGGCAATCACTCATCCAAGCTAAACGTCTCTGTCGTCCTTCTCTCTGAAATTCGAACCCATTCGACGTCAAAGTCAGCAAGGCGGAGGGTGGAAACAATGTTGTAACGAGTCATTTACCCACGTTCATTCCTCCTTTCGGCGGCTCTCTACCATGATGGTGTCGACCCTGGATTTCCCCCAGAGATCATTGGTCTGATCTTCGACTTGCTGTCCACTCCCGAGTTCCACGCACTATGTCGCGTCAACAAGCGCCTCCGGGCCGTCGCCGAACCTCGTCTCTACTCTGAACTGCGATGGGCCTGGCGCTTCACTTGGCCAGAGGCTCCGCCTCACCCGTATCCAATGAACATTCAAGTGCCCCCATTCATTCCCTTTCTTCGCACCATCTCTAGCCGTCCCGAGCTTGCCACCTTCGTTCGGACGATCGACTTGAGTTGTGGCTCGTTCAACACCCACGCGGCGTCCTGCCATATGAAAGACAAGCCACCACTTCCCACAGTGGGGGCCGACATGAATGCACTCATCGGTATGGTGCATAGCTTCGGCGTTCAGTATGCTCACTGCTGGGTCAAACAATTGCGAAGGGGGAGAGCGGAAGCATTCGTGGCGCTTCTGCTCGCCCTGACCCCGAACCTCCAACATCTGCACATGGATGAGGAGTACCTACCAGAACATCTACTCGGTGATTTATTAGCCACGACCTGTGGACGGCAGACTTCGGCTGGCGGTATACATGAAAGCATGGACGTCTCGGACTTTAGCACGCGTCTCTCACAAACCAGCAACACGGTGGACTTGTTGTCTCTTTTCTACTGGCCGGCGGCCGCAAATCTGTGTCAGCTTTCGGGGACTCTGGCTACCCCGAGCGCAGGCCCCGCTGCTCGCGAGGCGAGTCCGAAGGACATCCTGTCCTTAAATCTTACCATGCGCAGGGAAAACTATGTACGAAGGGTACTGTCCACGACGAAGAAACTGGAAACACTTCGATGGCGATGGCCGGGAGAACTGTTTTCTCAGGACCTCAATGAGATAGAGTTATGTTTCCGCCTCGACACGGCCATGCGGTGCGTTTCTCATGTTCGTGAGAGCCTCACGGACCTGGCCATTACGGTTGGGCACGTGGAGCTGGAGTATGCTCACCATTACGACACGGTTACCACGCGAGGATCGATGATCGAGCTTGCCGGGTTCCCCAGGCTGAGATCCCTAGAAGTCCCGCTCATTTTCTTGACGCGGTCCTTCACGCCCGACGACCTGCAACCCATTGAACAATCTCTGCCGCCCAGTCTTGAGAGCCTCACCATCATAGACACTGCTTCTTTCGGTATGGAATGGGACTACTCGCCAGACGAACCTTTCAACCCCGTGGACTCGTGGTTGGAAAATTGGAAGTTGTCGACACCGCGCCTCTCCCAGGTCCGGTTTCTGTTAGAGGAGACGGAGCGGCAAGACTGGGGACATTTGTTGGCTGACTACGACGACGAGGAATTGAGTGAACTGTTTGGGCTCCGGTTTGAAGTGGTTCATCCAGTCAATGATCTGAAAGCAGAATCGCCGGAATGATTCGTTCCTCGCATTAACGCGCACTGAACGGCGGCAGGTGGTGCTGGTGTCGTATAGCCACCAAGTTTTGGCATCCGGAAGTGGTTAGGAAGCGTGGGCAAACCAGATGCAGAGCTTGCTACAAGCAACATGGCGACATATATGTACTTGCTAAGACTGGAACCATTATGTAGAGAGTCCAATCCAGACGCAAACCAGCAATATAACCAAGGAATTCCAAATTGACCCATCAAAACACAGTTGAACATATTTGTCTAAGAATGGATGTAATGTTGCCTGGCGTTGTTCAATTGAATTCTGAGGCCGAGCTGTTAGTTACATGCGGGGTGTCTGGCACCCCACCCTACAGCCTACTCCAGGCTTCCAGGCCCAGGCAGAAACCCCACCTAGGCAAGTCCGATTGCCGATCCCAAGCACCAGAGGCCTGCATGTCAGCTCTGGAGTTTGTTTTTCTTTTTTTTTTTCGATTCTCGCCAAGTAGCCCCGGCATTCTGCACTGCAGATTGATGTCATTTGCACTCTTACATGCAGTGGAAAAGAAGTTGTACCTGGCTGCGAAATGCATCGTAATGGCACTCAAACACTGCCCGGCAGGGTCGTAGATCACAATGACGCTATCCGGTCTCACAGGTGCATGTTCCAGGCCTTGCATCTCCAGGCACCAGCTGGGTGCTTGGCGCACAGAAGAGGTCTTATAAATGAGCACAGCGAAACCAGTTCTAAGAGGCATAGTTCGAATTGCCGCATATACCCATCTCACGCTCTTCTCGCTGTGTCCGTCTAATTACGTTGTATCTTGGCCAATCCGCACACCAAACATCATCTCTTGCTGATACAATGCCCCCGAAAAAGAGAACCGGCGCTGGGAGGCGGGGTGCTGCCAAGAAGCAGAAGGCGTCCAACGGCGATGCGAAGCCGTCGCAGCCGCACATTGCCATTGACGAGGGCTTCGCTGAATCAGGTATGAGTCTCTTAACTTGCATGGTGGCAATTATGACTGATGATAGTGGGTGTAAGACGATGTTCGGGTCCACATCGACGACGATGAGACCATATGGGACGCTTCGCTCAACCTCAGCAATGTGTCGGGGAACAACAACAAGGTGATTATCACTCATACGTGCACTTCGACAGGCGAGAACGTGTGCTGACCTTGCAATTAGTTCTACATGCTGCAACTCTTAGTCGATGACAAGGGCACATACTACGCCCACACACGGTGGGGACGGTGAGTGGCGACTTTGCTTCTTCGAACTGCTCATAAGCCAGCAACTATTGACTGACACCTATCTAGAGTTGGCGAGTCGGGACAGGTCAAGACCATGGACTTTGATAACCTCGACGCCGCGAAGGAGGAGTTTGATAGCAAGTTCAAGTCCAAGACGGGCCTTACTTGGGAGCAGCGGACCGACGAGCCCAAGGCCAACAAGTATACCTTCGTCGAGAAGGCGTATGAAGACGACGAGGACGAGGACGATGAAGATGAGACCGAGCAAAATGAAGATGGTACGAAGGGAGCTGAAAGCGAGGTAAGCTTCGCGGCCGGTGTCAACATTCTGTCGGGAAAAAGTGCGTTGAGCAGAGCTGACGAAGGATCTGTAGCTGGACATGCCCACGCAGAGGTTGATGGAACTGATATTCAAGTATGACAATGCCCTCCCTCCAAAGATATAATTCAGACGCTAACAGACAACGCTCTCCAGTGAGAACCACTTCAACTCTGTTCTCGAGGAGATTGGGTATAATGCCGAGAAGCTACCCCTGGGGAAGCTGGGCAAGAACACTCTCAAGACGGGCTTTGAGCAGCTCAAGGAGCTCGCGAGCCTGATCAAACACCCAAGCTTGGCGCAGAATAAGTACGGGAAAGATAGGGAAGAGGTCATCGAAGAGTGGACCAACAAGTACTACTCCACCATCCCGCACGCCTTCGGCCGCAACCGCCCCCCGCCGGTGAACAACGAGGAGATGCTGCGCAAAGAAGTCGCCATGCTGGATACCCTGACCGACATGGAGGTGGCCAACACCATCATGCGGGCCAACGACAAGGCCAAGGACGCGTCGTCTGTCAACCTGCTCGACTCCCGCTTCAAGGAGCTTGGCCTCCAGGAGCTCGCGGTGCTCGACCACAAGTCGGACGAGTATAAGCAGCTGCAGAGCTACCTGGTCGACTCGAGCGCCGCGGGCCACGGCCTGCGGTACCGCCTCCAGGACATCTTCCGGATCGAGCGCCCCGGCGAGCACCAGCGGTTCGAGAAGAGCGTCAAGACGATCAAGGACTCGAACCGGCTGCTGCTGTGGCACGGATCCCGCACCACCAACTTCGGCGGCATCCTGTCCCAGGGCCTGCGGATCGCGCCGCCCGAGGCGCCCGTCAACGGCTACGCCTTCGGCAAGGGCATCTACCTCGCCGACCTCTCGTCCAAGTCGGCCAACTACTGCGTCGCCTCGGCCAGCGGCGGCGTTGGCTTGTTACTGCTCGTCGAAGCCGAGCTCAGCAACCCCATGTACGAGATCGACAGCGGCGACCACAACGCCGGGGACCTGGCCAAGAAGCACAACTGCATCGCCACCAAGGGCCTCGGCCGGACCGGGTATAACAAGTGGAAGGACGCTGGGGTGGTGAACAAGGCGCTCGAGGGGGTGAAGATGGTGAGTGATTACCTGCTTACTTTGGCTACTTGGATCTCAACTGGTTGTTTTATGCCCTTACTGACCTGTTTCGTTTTCTCACTTGCTTAGCCCGACGGAAAGCCCGAAGATGATGCCAAAAGCGGAGGATTTCTTCAGTACAACGAGTACATCTCGTACAATGTGGAGCACTTGAAGCTGCGTTACTTGTTCAAGGTGGCCATGTAAGTATCGTCGTGGACGGGTGAGAAACGGGGGCAGGGGAGGGGCAGGGGTCCCAAAGGGGGTGACAGGTGTCATTGAGGCCTTCCCGAATACGGCGGAAGAAGCTACCACATACATACCTATTCAAATATACCGGTATATGATTGCATCACAGGCTCCATAAAGTAAAGGACCATCATCAAATCAGAGCATCAGTAACCGAAATAGCTGAACCTGGACTTATATATAGCCGGCAGTCCAAGTAGAACGGCTTCTTATTATTGGCTATAGACTCGACGATGACCGAAATCATATTACCCCACTGTCATTATGCATGAGAGCAATCCACCCGCTGTGTAAGTGTATTAATAGGGTCTGCTATACAGTTGGGTGGGGCCCGATATCGACAATACTACCCTATGAAACGAGTTGCTTGGTTACCCAACCCGCTAACGCCACGTCCGCTGCCAATGAATGCCAATCCGGAGACGAAACATAACGATCCAATCGCAACGTAGTCCGCTGTCGTCGAATGGTCCGGACCCGGCGCCCCGCCAAAATCTGTGTTTGCTGTCACTTCGTTGGCTTTGGTCTTGTTCCGGGTTCCGGCAACCAAGATACGGCTGTCGCGCCAATCAGATCAACCCAGGGGTGGGACAGGCAGTGCAAAGAAATCCCCGACTGACCATTTATCGTGGACCCCTAAAAGCATTCGATCTGATCAGTATCGGGCGGGAAATAAGGACAGTGATATCATACTGCATACACCCTTTTGTTTCGGATGATGTGATGTGCACTGGCGTTGACTCGTAGGCGCAGGGGTCTTGGAACCCAACGCCAAGAGTCAAGACGCCCGGTTGGCGACCCGCTTCTTTTCTCTTTTCGAAAGCATTTTCAGGCGGAGTGTTGGACGAGACGTTGGACAACATCGGTCACCCCTTCTGGTCATTGGAGAAATGACGTGTGCCAACAAAGGAGGAAACTGGCAATGATATACCTGGCCGGTATTCATGCAATCTCCTAGCAATAACCACCTCGGTATTCCGCTCGTTTGGATTAAACTCGTCTCTGGCACACCACTACACACGCTTCTTCCATCTTCTTCACTACCACATGGGGTTCTAACTAAAAAGGGAATAGTAACATTATGCTGCCCAAGTCTCCAGTCGAGGGGAGCATAGGCAGCAGCACTTCCAGAATGGGGGCCAAGTCGCGAGAAAAGCCGAGGCTACGGTTCCGGTTCATCATTCTCATTCCGTTTGTCACCTCGGCCATCGCCTTTGCCTTTCACCTCGTCCTGCTCAAATCCGGGGCGGACTTCGAGCAACGCCCTGGGTACTTTCTGCTTTCTGTGAGTCGTTTTGCTGCTTGCTTCCCCTCCCTAGAAAAAACAACAGATGAGGCTTGCTGGTGTACCCGACGGACTGCTAGAGAAAGCCTCGCCGTAACTGACCATACTCCACTTCCCTGCAGATCGACACATCCCATGTCTTCGAGAGGATCATTGTCGTTAAAAACGCCGATAATGCGCCACAAGCCGGACAGAACAATGGGACCGATACTGGCAATGGTGGAGGAGCAGGCAGCGGAATTGGTACTGCCATCCCCACTGGCACACAGGCTGGCGCGCCGACCGGCACCGCTACCAGCGCTCCCACTGGTACGGGCGGCCTCTTAGACGACCTGGGAAATCTCATACCGGACAACCTAATACCCAACATCTTGAATAACTCAGGTTCCAATTCCGGCTCAGGGTCCAATGGCGGCACCGACGGCAACAACGGCGGCCTCCTCGGCGAAATCGGCAATCTCCTACCCAGCCTGGGCCAAGCCGCCGCCGCGGGAGGTGACCCGATCCCCGCGTCCCCCGACGACACGGGCGTCAACAAGTTCTTCAGCAGCCTGCGGGGCGGACTCGACCAGTTCTTCAACGGCCTGCTCAAGAACTTCGAGAACAACTTCGTCGACAACCTGGTCAAGCTGGCCCCGGGCATCACTCGGTTCCTCACCGGCCTCCTGCGCGGCCTGACGGCCGAGGTGAACAAGAAGATCCAGGAGTTCATCCTGAGCGGCGTCCAGGAGGTCAGGGACGTGGTGGGGATCGAGGACCGGTACGATGTGTATTACTCCAACGTCTGCCGGGGCAAGTTGCGGAGTAGGGACGATCCCAACTCGGTCCAGTACTCGGCCTGTGGAAGCATCAAGGATTTGACCAAACGTAAGTTTGTCTCTCTAACTTTCGGTTCAAGAAAGAAAAAGAAAAAGGGGGAGGGGGGTGTCATCCCAAGTAATATTGAGTGCTAACCGTTTCCAGCCAGCGGCCAGGCCCCCGCCAACCGAACCACCTTCTTCGTCCTCGGCACGACCAACATCACCTTCCCCTTCCTCGAGCCCGGCAGCGTCGACTTGAGCAGCGCGACGGCGGCCCTCGACTTCGTCACGACCGTCAACCAAGTCTCCCTGTACACCAGTCTCGTCACCTCGGCCCTCAACTTCGTGCTGGCCCCCGCCGTCTTCCTCTGGCCCGACTCGCAGCCCCTGGTCGCGGCCAACATCATCTTCTCCTCCATGACGCCGGGGTCGCTGCTCGTCGGCGCCGTCGCCCAGACCCTGGCCATGGCCGTCATCCGCGACGTGGCCAACGACGTCGGCAAGGCCGTCTCGGTCCAGGCCGGGCTGGGCGCGGGCGCGTTGGTCTTGTTGTGGCTGTCGTGGTTCTTGAGTCTGGCGACGGCCGCCTTCTGGGACCTCTACTGGTTCGTCTACTTGCGGAAGGAGGTGTGGGTCAAGATGAAGAAGCCCGAGGACGAGATCGGCAGCTGGAAGAAGTCGTTCGCGGGCGCGCGGAGGAGGTTCAAGGTCCGGGAGGATCCGACCGACGAGGAGAAACTGGCGTTTGCGGGAGAGGGGGTGGAGAGCGGCGAGCTGCAGGGTTGGAAAAGGTCGTTTGCGAAGGCGCGGAGGAGGTCTAAGCTCAAGGACGCGCAGCGCGCGGCGGAGGACGACGAAACGAGTTCGCAGAGGAGGTTGAACGTCCCCGAACAGCAAAAGGGGAAGGACACGATGACTGGTGGGATCTCCTCATTTGGGAATTATCGTCACTCCCCGATAGGTGTGGGGCGGCCGAGCTCATCGATCATCAGTCGAGGCCCGAGTCCCCAAGGCCGGGCTCTCGTCTAGTGTACTGTACAACACATGTTTTCGATGATCTATGTAGCGCGGAAACAGTCTTGTTAATTCTTAGATATTAATTCTTACAAAACGGGTGTCATCTTTGGCGACCATCAAACAATTATCTGAGCCCCGCCCCAGCCTCAGTTTGAGAGGGGGCCGATGACATGCGCCATAACTGGAGGTAATCCTAATTATGGCTCGGGCTCGGTCCTTGAACGTACGCACAGCCGAGTGATCGTACTCCCGGAACGTTATATCTATTCCGACGGCAGCGCCGGCGACGTTGATGATAGCTTTCAGCCCCTCAGTCGGTGGGAACATCCATACTCCAATGGCCCGGCGGAGACGAGTCCGAATTGAACCCCTGAAAGTCAGCTCTTCGATGGAAAGCCAGACGCAGCTGTAGCCCTGCCAACTTTTGCCGACACCATTGCCAGGACGAGTGCCTGACTGACCCAGTTGACGTTTCAAGAACTCAGGGCAACCCCCTCACAATTATTCATCTCAATTATATGTCCCCACCTTTAGCCGACAGAACGAATACGAAAATCCGTACTCGGAATCCGAAAACAGGATCGTCGCTAGTTTCGGCTACCTGTTTGGCTGACTCGGGCTCAGCTGTTCAGCCCTTGTCCCCGTAAGCCTGTCATTTTCTATCAGATGGAAAGCTGCGGCACATTGTCGGACACAGCAACAGCGACAGCACGCGCTCACTTCGGTCCATTGCATTGACTATGGTGGCTAGATGGGAGCTCATCCTTATCAGGCTTGGTAGTAAGGTCAGGATATTGAGTATGATTAGTCTCTTCTGGGAGGTTCAGCCTTGCTAAGAGAAGCATTCCCATGTATGGGCCATGTGCATTGGATTACTGGACTAACTTCAGCCGCGGCGCAATATGGGACGCTACTTGCGTGCTCCCGGGCCGGATAATTCGGTTCGACGTAGGTCTATTGCGCTTTGGCTTTTATATGTGGGCGCTTTCGTGGCCTAGCGACTCGTTTCTTCAGCCTATTAACTGCAAACACCTGTGTTACTTCTGTCCCAGATATATCATGGTCTTCTTGAATGAGTCAGGGGGAGCAGGAAACTCTTGGGTTTCGTTTGGCAGTTCGAATCGACTCTTCTACTCGTAGAGCGGCCCGTAACGTGTCTCTAGGCAAGACGACTAGGCTTCTCATAGTCGGTGCCACCATCCATTCACGCCTTCCTATTACCGAAGGCTACCAAACAGTCGCGATGTTATGTAAATATCGCCCGCCTGTGACTGTAGGGCAATACAGCGAGTAGCGTACTTCGTGTTTTGGCAGCAAAATGACCTTGAATGTGTATTTTTCCGACTCAAATTCAAAACCAGGTAAACAGCCAATGGGCAACAAATGACTCAACTGAGAATTCGTGGTAGGTAGAGACACAAAATGATCGAATGCATATGTGAATGAATGATAACAGCCCAACACTCTTAGCTCCTCATCATTTCGATGCAACCTAGGTACCCTCAATGTCCACACTTGATGGAGTCGTCGAACCATGCTCGAAGATCAGGTAATGGGAATGACCGGTGATTATTCCATCCAAGTTGGGCTCGTCTTAAATTCCTCTCTGCCTGTTGGGCGACTGCGTCACAGTGCTATCCTAGCTGTCGTAATTGGCGCCTTAGTAGATGAGCCCCTTGTCGGTAGTGGGCTCGATGTTGCTGCCCTTCGCGTTGGCGACCTTCAGGTTCGATTCGTACCAAGAGTGGAAATCCCCACCAGGCCTCGCCTGTCCAGGGGCTGGGTAGGGCAATTACCAGAGGGCAGAGAGCCACAATGGTGAGGAGATTGCACTGCATGGTGGGTGCAAGAAGCGGAGTTTCACTTCCGTTGCAAGGAGGCGGGAGTCGAAGGTAAACGAGTACAGAAGGTGTGACAAAGTAGAATGGCGGTGATTATGGATCTGGAGTAACGTGGTCAGCAAATATGCAAATTCAAGTGGGCAACGGTGTTCATTAAGTAGTCATCTTGTCGTCATGATGTTTTGTCCTTACGCCGTAAAAAAAGGCCATAGCCGCCCCCATTACGTGGCTGGTCAGCACTAAGTGTCACGAGATGGATTATTGCTGATATTGCATGTTAGAAGTGCTTATGTGACTGTCAGCCAAGCCATTGAGCAATCACCAGCCAGGAAATAGTAGATTGCCATTTACTTGGCTGTCATTACTGTATATGCACCCCACAGTCTTCTAGCAAATCATGTAATCAGCAATTCAGCAACCTCCGGCGACCTAACGAACAACATGACATCAAATAATCTATAACGCACTTATTCAGATCTTCGAATAGGTGCCACCGAAAGTATCGCCGTACGACTTTTAAACAATATATATTTTATATCAATATCGTCCTGGATTCTACATATAGTATTATACAGGCTCAATGGCGTATGACCTATCGGCTGGAGCTTCTCGACGAATGCGGTTTACATGTGAAAACACTTCCAATGTTGAATATTCCCCATAGTACGTCATCTCTCTACGTTACTCCCGGTATCTAAAAACCAAAAGGATGGATGGGCAACTTGCCCGTAGCGTTACCAGTTACTGGTCAATTCGTCGTGGACAAACCATCTCCAGTATCTCGAAGCCAACTAGATATCCGGGGCGCCCGTAGCCATGTTTCCAATTGATATGATCAATACAGCCGAGACCAGGCTGTCCATGAAACTACGGCATCCGAGATACTGACGTTAGAGGACTATGAGGTCTCCTTCCGTGCCTCTCGTCACAATCGCCAGTTCATGATGCAATACCTTGCCGGTCTCAATGAACGCTCCAAGACGATGGGTTGAGGATCCTGAGGCTCGGGTTAGTGAACCGTATACGTTACAGGGAATCGGGCAAGGGTGTGCGGATTGCAACCCGACTCGTCCTCCGATCCTGACATAGACGACCTGGTTCACAATGTGAGTAAGCTCGTGGTGGAACGCATCAAATACCGTGCATTCCACATCGACGACGGGTTTTTTTCTCTAGGTAATCCCATATCTAAATATTATATGACATCCAGCTTAACGGGACAATCGTTTTCGAGGCTTACACAATGCCCGTAACATATCACGAGATATATGGACCAGAAAAGTATTAACCGGACTTGAGATGAACTATGTTGCCCTCTTTGGAATAACTGAGCCAATCAGCTCTTCAATTTCGATATAAGCTTTGGGCTAGGCCGCGGCAGTAATCTAATATACTCGGCTCCATTGATTCTTGTTCCCTCTAGCTCCGAGGTGCGATGTAACCTCGCCCGTGTAAGACAAGAAGCTCGCAGCCAACCCCGCAACTGGGAACTTGAATATGCAGAGCGAGTCGGGAGCGACCCGCGGCTCTTGAATGGCTGGTTCCCTCAGGCCGGCAGCCGACTCGTTTGTGAGAAGCCGCTTCTCCCGCCGCGTTTGTTTATTTCAACCCCTCTATTCGTTCCGTTCACCATCTACACCGTCGCTCGCTGGCTATTCCTCCAGTACCCGAAACCCCATTTGCGATTATTATCACAATGCTACCTAATTTTAGAAGATTTGTGGCGATCAGAATCTTGTCTGCATCCGGTTCGGCTGCGTTAGCAGGTGTAAGCCCGGGCCCCCTAACGCAATATGTCAACGTCTTCACGGGCACGGCGCAGAACGACAACCCGGGCAACGTCTTCGCGGGCGCCGCCGTGCCATTCGGGATGGCCAAGGTGACGCTTCAGGTCGCCGGTTACTCCCCCGCGGGGTACGTCTCCGAGTCCACCGAGCTCGCGCGTGGGATTTCCCCGCTCCACGACTCCGGCACGGGCAGCTCCGAGGGCAGCTTCGGCAACTTCTGCATCATGCCCGTCGTGTGCGGCGGCTTTGCTGATTGCCCTACACTTGAGGAGCCGCGAGGCTTGCGCCGCGTCGGGGATGGCAAAAACGATACGGGCTTCCCTGGGTACTTCAGCACGACGCTCGTCAACGGGGTGCAGATTGAGCTGGCTTCGACACAGGCCGCATCACTGGAGAGATACATCTTCCCTGCGGGGTCGGCGCCGACGTTGGTGCTGGACTGGACCGACGATTCCCCGCATTCGTTCCTGTATGGCCAGATGCAAGCGGACTGGCCGGCACAGCGCATCATCATGAACGGCACCTGGCGCAGCAGCTTCGGTCCCAGCCAGTTCAGCTACCCGGCGTTCCAATGTGTGGACTTATCTCTTGCCGGCTCCATCACGGACCGCACCCTATTCGGGGGTAACGTAAACGGCATGGATGCCCGCCGCGACGACCTGGACTTCTGGGATCTCCCCCTGTGGCTGAGCGCCTCCGAAGACCCGATTTTATCCAGCCGCTTCAAGCCGGTGCTCTGGTGCGCTTTGCCGCCCCATCCGGCGAGAACCAGTCCATCTTAGTGCGCCGCGGCGTTTCCTTCACCTCGGCCCAGCGCGCGTGCGAGAACATGGAGCGCGAGATCCCTGACCCAGACTTCGACAAAATCGTAACGAACAGCAACGCCCAATGGGAAGACAAACTGGGCCGCATCGTGCTCTCCAACGACACGTCCGACTACATCCGCCGCTTGTTCTACACATCCTTCTACCGCACCTTCTTGTCGCCCAACAACGCCACCGGCAACGCGCCTCCTCCTTACACCGACTCGGGGCATCCCTACTTCGACGGCCTGTACTGCAGCTGGGACACCTACCGCACCCTCTTCCCCCTCATGGCCCTGACCTCGCCGAGGGAGATGGCCCAGATCGCCGACACCTACGTCGACGGCTGGCGCCGCGAGGGCTGGCTGCCCGAATGCCGCGCCAACAACGTGCTCGGATGGACGCAGGGCTGCAACAACGCCGTCCTCATCGTGGCCGACTTCGTCGTCAAGTACGCCGACCACGCGGCCGAGCTCGGGGTCAACCTGGACGAGTTCTGGCAAGCGCTCGAGCACGATATCGAGGCGACGCCGGCCAATTGGGACTACACCGGCCGCCGCCAGGAGTCCTACCAGAAGCTGGGCTACACAGCCTACAACTACCTCGAGAGCGGGAGCACGGGTCAACGGACCCGCGAAGCCAGCCGAGGCCTCGAATACGCCTTCGGCGACTTCGCCGCCGCCATGGCGGCGCGTGCCCTCAACAAGTCAGACACGTCCAGCGCCCTCTTCGAGCGCAGCCTGTCGTACCGCCACAACTTCAATCCGGACCTCGAGTCGGACGGGTACAAGAGCTTCGTCGCGCGGCGGTTCCCCAACGGCACCTTCGCCCCCGGCTCGAACCCGGTGGACTGCAGCCCTCTCGACACCAACAGCTCGCACGAGTGCAGCACACAGTCAACCAACACGTTTGGCATCTACGAGAGCTCGAGCTGGGAGTATAGCCTCTACGCGCCCCACGACGTGGCGGGGCTGATCTCGGTCCTTGCAGGCGGCAGCAGCAGCCAAACCGACGACAAGAACGAGACGTTCGCAAAGAGGCTCCACCACTTCTTCGACGCGGGGTACTACCTCCCCGGCAACGAGCCGAGCTTCCAGACGCCCACGCTGTTCCACCACGTCGGGCAGCCGGGCGAGTCGGTGCGGCAGGTTCGGCGGATCGTGTATGACCACTTCAGCCTTGAGCGCGGCGGCCTCCCGGGCAATGACGACAACGCGGCCATGGCCAGCCTGGTGGTCTGGCACCTCCTGGGTCTCTACCCGGTCCCCGCGTCGGGCGAGATGTTGATCCTGTCGCCCTTCATGCCCGGGTACGAGATCCGCAACGAGCTCCTGGGCAATGTGCCAGTCCGGGTCACGGGCTTCGACCCCGCGAGCCTGGCGCGCGACATCCCACAAGGTAGCCGCGCTTTCGTCGGGACGCTCAAGCTGGACGGGGTCGCGGTGGGTCGGTGCCGCGTCGACTTCGATCGGCTGTTCGCCGCGCGCGACGTCGAGTTCGTCATGACGGCCGAGGAGAGGGCGGGATGCGACGGGCAGGAGCCCAGCAGTGTCAGCACTGGGGGCTTCACCTAATCTCGAGATCCTTTTGTATCCAAGTTTTCCCTCCTCATTTCCCCTCTATTGTCTCTCTCTCTCTCTCTCTCTCTCTCTCTCTCTCTCTCTCTCTTTCTCTCTCTCTCTCTCTGTCTGTCTGTCTTCTCGCCCTGCACGTGTGGCTCGCTAGACCCTATTTGTACCGATCAAAGATATCCGATGAGGGTGACCGTTCGCCTTGTGGTGGCCGTGTAGTGATAGTTATGACAAATAGACGAGAAAATATAGAATGTATTTCTCGTGTATTTAAATCATTGTTAAGCGGCGGGACAGAGCTTGCCTTATACATGTGCAAACTCAGGGGTATCATATATTTGATTTTTAGTACAATCAATGGTTTCTGTGACACAAAGACACCCCTCCTTGAACATCGATGTTCGTGCTATCAAAGTACCCCTACCGCGGGTGTCGCCCCATCAACTTTCCACGCCTACGTAGTCAGACGATACCTTGTCACGGATAGGATAGGTATCCCTTGTCTGTCCGTCGTGTACTCCGGTGCTTTGTCCGTGACACGGGACGGCAAAGATGAAGCAAGTTCTCCCCTGGCGAGTGTCGATGACAGTTCGATGACGAAAGGATCCCGTAATCGTCCCATGATGGTGCTACGGTCTACCCCAGCACTTTCGCTTGAACCCTTCCTTCTCACAACTCAAAACGGTGGGGGGCTGGCTTGCTCACTTGACCCGAAACCCCAGACGGCCGCCCGGACAGCATTTTCTGTGCTACCTGAAGAGAGCGTTCACTACTTCCTATCTAGGTCCCTATTCATCGTCTGCAAAGTGCTTGGGCCCAGGAACGCCAAACGTTGTGATAGCATGAGAGGAGCAGCATCGGCCACCTTCCTTAATAATTCCTACTTGTTGTGATCTCCACTGGTTCCGACGAAGTGTGCACGACTGATGTGTCAAAGCACTCCGATTGTTGGCATCACATGTCGTATTACTCCTTGGCTACCTCTGGGCACCCCAATCTACACTCATTTCCTGCATGACCTCGTTGTCTTGGGGCCCAGCTCTCGAATATGTCTAGACAGATGAGCACTGCCCATAATACACAGGCATCTTGGTGGGAGAAAAGGGCGCCACTACAAAGAGACGGAGGTGACACAACGGGTATCTCGGCTTCACCGTGCCAACAGTTACCACATTTGGCAGGTACAAGAGCCTTGGTTACGAAACCCACGCCCACAGCCTTGTCTTCTTCCATCTGGTATGAATGGCAATTTGGTAGGGTGGCTTCACCGAAATCTGCAAGGCAGGTGTCAACCTCGAGTCCTATCTGCATCGTGCTTTGTGATAAGATGCAGTTTTGGCGATGCAGTGCCCGGCGCCATTTCAGAAATCAGCATTCGCAGGTCTCTGAGGGTGTGGACAGCAATCAATCCTGTTATTCGAGCCTGTTGCGGTGGTACAGCATATACGCCCGCATAAAGCGCATTCTTGGAGGGGTAAGCAAGTGAGGCTGTCACCATTTTTGCCCAACGAGCTCGGAATGGTTTCCATCCCCCCCCCGTTCCAATCTATAATCTACCTCCATAAGGTGGCAATTGCTATTCCTGCGCTTCTGTTGAGATGCCCCGTTACTATCCAACCCTCTAAGGCGGCTGCGTATAGAATTTCCATGGCTATATTATACCTGACTGATGTACTCCTTCATTCAAATAGGCCATCGGTTAACATCCTTCCCTGCCCGGGCAGAGTGTCCACTCTTGAACGCCGCCGCCACCAAGATGATGCAAACCACGACGCCATCAACTGCGTCACGCCACTACACGCAACGTGGAACAGCCCGTTCGTTTCCATCTCGCCTCGCCCGTCCCGAACGAACCTGTTGGGGAGCGACCATGCAAGCCCCCTCGGGCGACGGACTCAGATCCGCGAGGTGGGGGTGGAGGTACGTGATACGTAGTATGCCAAGCCACACACAGCCTGCTCGCTTAGTATTGCATTTTTCTCTTGCATGCAAAACCCCCCACACGCCCATATCTGCAATGGTGGGTACGTATCAAGTAACTACCTACATAATAGGAAGTGCATATTTGTAGCATCTGCATCCAATGACGACAATGGGGAGTCACGTCCCGGAAAGGCTCCCGATTCCTCATCACCGCCTTTTCGGTGGCGGCGCCGGCGCCGCCATGCCATCGAACAGGCGCCATGCTGCAGGGAACTGACTTAGATCTCCCCGATTCTAGTACGTAGTCGAGATGCAGATCTGCAACAGCAGCAGCAGCAGCAGCAGTAGCCGGGCGAAAGTGGGCTGTGACATATCGACGTGACAAAAACATATTGCAGAGTGAGTGGGGTTATTATGGTCAAGCAAGATCCTGGTTTTTGTTCTTCTCATTGGCGGCGGCGGCGGCGGTGAAAATATGACAGGTGCTTCGAAAAGGTGGAGCGCCGCGGACCGGCAAATCGGTTATTGGCTGGACGGGGCCACGACCGTCTCGTCATTCTCTCGGGGCCCCCTCCTTCGCCCAGTCAGATTCTGAACCTGCGGTTATACTAACTTTATGTTTCACTTCCCCCTTCGAGAAGAAAGGCTACCACCCGGTACTTCTATTGACGTATGGACCACAAGAGTCAAAAGAAAAAGTGACATGTCCCTTTCGGGGGTCCCATCCGCGGCAGCAATTTGGTGTCACCGTGGATCAAATACCGTTCCTTTCCTTCTTCTTGTTCCTCGTCTTTTTTCGGTTGCATTCTTTTGCTTCCGTCATTAGCGTCTATGTCATTGGCCGTTTCTCTTTTGCAATAAAAACAAAAGTTCCGTTACCGGGGTCTTCCCCACAGGATGAGCATGTCATGTCATTCGAAGAAGGGACGGACCGTCGCGCCCCATATGCCATGTAGGTAATATATGATTTAGCTAGCTTAACGGCACCGTCTGCAATGGGAGTTGTCATAACACTGGGAGGTCGAAAAGAAAAGAAAAGGAAAACAAACCCAGCACCAAATCAAAAGAAGGGCTAATGCAAGGAAGCCGGACGGTCAGAAGCTCATGGGCTGTGGGTAAGGTAGGTGTTATAGTATTAGGCGCACGCCCCCTGGATTTCTGAGAGGGAGAGGGTCTGGTACGCAAGCAAAGCCGCACCCCGTTCACTCGCATCACACATTCTTTGAGTGGTTTTGCTTTTTTCCCTCCGTTTATGTATTACTTTGCTCACCGTCATACGTTGGATGAAATGTCATGCACAAAATATGATCAATAATCGCGGCGGGTGAACCGCATCGCCCACAGACATCCCACTGTCTAGTCCACTTTGCTCCGCGGAGCTGTCGTTATCTTGTTCGCATGGGCATTCGGGAGCCACCGACGTGCGGGACATGATGCAATCGCATCTTGGCTCAACTCGCCTTATCTGTGGAAATGGAGTCCGGCAGCTTGACAGCCGCTCGAGGCGTCTTCTATGCACCAACAAGGTCGTAGGTAGGCCAGGGTTCATAGGAAAAGCATGGAAGCATGTCACCACATAGCATATCAGCTAAGTTGGTCCTTACTTGACCGCCTGCCGCGCCCCCGACCCCATTGTCTCTTCACCGGTCTCAGGACACTGCATCAGATAGGGTCAAACTACAGTAGACCGGCTGACTGATTGGGCTATGGGGTTGCCGAAAGTAACGCAGGGAAAAGTAATATGTCTTAGACGCACGACAGAACGGCACACAAATGGTGTTCCACGGTTCGTCTGCTGCTCGCCCTGGGAAAGTCGTGCGTGTAGTAGCGCTGTACATCATGGGGCTAGCCACATACTTGTACCTTGATTCAATTCCCTTGGCATGTTTGAGCTCCCGTCTTACTGTGCCATGCACACAGACGGAACGGGACGTTTGTGCAGATTAGTTACTTCGACATCACGAACTAAGCCCCGGATTCGACCAGCATGCCCATTGTTAACCGTGCCGTGCTGGGGAAGACTACTACCACATGCATATTACCAATGCTAGGCTGGGCGTTTTCTCCTGTGACGTAACCTGATACTGTCTAGGATAACTACAGCAATTTGATGTTTAGTAAGCTTAGGAAGTATGCAAGCACTCAAAGTTAAATACAACTTGGTCATTATAAGCAACATGTAAGTAGAGCAAATATAGAGGAGAGAAAATCTGTATGTAGTTGCGGCGCTCAAATCCGACCGTTTCCGTGACTTCAATCGTTCCAACGCTGCCATTGCTTTTGGGCGTGCCAATCCGCTTGGAACATTTGCGAAGTGAAATGCATGTCACGCTCCCAGACAAATGGGCGGTCTGCTTCGGGTCGAACCTCCTTGCGCTTCATGGTGTAGCGGGGTGTACCGCGGCTGACTGGCCTTTCCGTTTCCGATTCAACTTTGAGGCTCGGTTAGAATTGTTGTGGCAGGCATGTTGTGAAAGATGGGGGGGTAGGGAGGGGATTTTATTGGACTTACTACTTCCCTCCGAAGCCCTGCAAAGTACCGTCATCAGCCTCTGTACGTCGTCGCTTATATACTGAAGCTGCTTCTTGGCCTTGGGAGGACTCTTGCGAATCGTGTCCCAGTCGACATCGACTGGACGCAAGCCTCGTCTGTAGTAAGTCCACATGCAAAGGATGATGTTTGCTCCTTCATGGAGACCCTCCATGCTCTCTTCGATGTCGTATCTTGCCTGGACTCGCAAGTCAGTTGTCATGTAGCCGTCAGGTCATCTACTCCGGTCATACCTTGACTTGATTTTCCCTCGACCACCGGAAGCGGTCCTTCGAGGTCGCCGATATCTCGTGCAACAAGATAAACACGGCAAAATAGACAGTCTCAAAGCAGTTGGGGTTTTTGCTTTGCATCAGTGCCCAGAGATCCTTGAGGATCATAGCCCTCTTTTTCCTCAGCAACGTATCGTACACAATCGAGGTGAATTGCTGGCACACCATCCGGGGCACGGACAGGTGACCTGGTGGGAATGGGTATTCCTTGTGTGTCTCAGGTTTCATGCCTAAATGTTCGTCCCCGACTATCTCGGAGGAGCCGATGGTATGTCCTGGTATCATGTAAGCGGCGATTCATGCCGGGGAGAAGTGGCAAAGTATTTACTTAGCACAAACCAGAACCCCCAGAGTTCCTTCATGAAGTCGGGAAGATTGATATGACCAGATTTCCCCTGGAGCAGGTTAGACGACGGCTTGTACCCGCAGATGAGGCTTGACTGACCGTGACACGTCTCATATGATTCCACCTGCATCGTTTGTTAGTGTCCATTAGCAGCAGTGCAGAGATGGGAACTTACGCAGCCTTGTATGTTTCTTGGACGATAGGGTGTACGTCGTGCCTGCTAGCAAACTGCTCCACCGCCTCGAAGGTGTTCTCCTCCGCATGCTTCACAAACGCTTTGCAAGTCTCGCCAACACTAGCGATCGCATATGGTGGCAGCTTAGAGGTGTGGGAGATACCACGTTTGTCGGTCCACAACCGATCTGTCACGTCGCCGGGCTGAGGTTTAAATCTCCTGACCTTGATCTCGAACGGCTTCGAACATAGCCCTTCGCTTATTTGGATGACCCGAATCTCGTCATCTGCCCAGTCTGCTGAGGGTATGTCATACATCGTGTTGCCTCGCCATCTCTTTGTTAGTTGCAAATGGGCTTGTCGATAGACGGTAGCTGCAGTGAGTTTCCATCTGACGCAAACCATGTGGTGGATGACCTTCTTGGATGGGTTCACGTTACTGCATGTCAGGCAACGGTCATCCTCGGGGTCGGGGTTTGGAAGACACTATGTGTGTTAGTTGAAACGTAGCTGTGATATGGTAAGATGAAACGCACTCGTTTACGTTGCATTTGGCAACGAAGACAAGCTGTTATTCGCCTGGTTTTGCTGGTCTGCTGTCTCTCTTCGGGAGACAGGGCCCCTCTCTTCTTCGGCCTTCGTAACATGGTTGGACCACCATGGTCAAGTTGGTCTAGTGCCTCTGGGGATGACGTGCCATATGCTGTGTAACTGGAAAAGACCTGTCGAGGCTGGTCGAGGTAATGTGGTATGCATTGCCATGGTCCGTCTATCGGACTGGCCCTACCCGAGCTTGGAGGGGCCTCAGGGCCAAACTTCTCATATTTGGGTACTTGCTCTTTCTCCACGAATTGCCACTCCGACTCGTCCTGGCTCGTTGGGGAAAGGTCCATGGACAGCCTCAGGCCTGTTGCCATGTTAGTTGTTTGCATCGTGGATGAGTCAGGCATAGAGAAAGATGGGTTCAGGGTTTGAGCCGTGGACGTAGGATCGGACTGGAAGACGTCTTCATGTTCATGGTCTGCTGCGGTCAAATCAGTGGCATGTTCAACCAGGCTGTCAAAGCCAAGGTGGTTGTTGTGGGTGTCGTCGTAGCTGTACAGCTGCATGTCTTCTTGCTCCTGATAGAAAGACAGGTGTTGATCAAGAATCAAGGGAATGTCGACAGGCTGGAAGTTGAAGCACCAAGGTTGGCCGGATCCATGGTAGAAAGTTGGAAAGCCAGTCACCAGGCTGGGGTTGTGGGACGGAGGGGAGAGGGATAAGGGTAGAACTCAAAGATGGCATTTGAGATGGCCTCTCCACCGGCATGGCCCAGGGGCGGAGACTGTGCCATGGTTGGCTCATGGCTCATATAATGCCAGGGTGTGCCGACTGGTTCTTGGGGTGGTGGTGCTGAGAATAACATCAGACGCAAGTCCGGCGAGTCGGCAAAGGATGATGCATCAGTCATTGGAACCCCCTGGTACTGGGAGTACATGTTGTTCATCATCATTGACACCCCTGGATAGTGTTGGGGAGGGGAGTTCCTCTTCTCTGCCCGCATATTGCGGTGTAACCAGTCAGGGACAGGGTCATCTGACAGCCCCAAGCAAGGATCCGAGGCGAGGCGGGCCCTCTTTCTGGTCTTAGTAGTCACAAAATCAAGTCAACATAGGGTTACTCTACTTTCGAGAACTGGCAAACAAATGAGACGCGAGAGAGCAGGAGAGATAGAGAGAGAAGGAAAGAAAAAGGAGGTTCCATTACATGAAAGGAGGTGGGCTCGCCCGGAGGTACCGCGACACGAATCAGCGGACCGGCCATTGCTGCGTGGCAGGCCAGATTGAGTCCAAGATGAACCAAGAAACTCAGCCGGTGTGGAACAGCCCCGAAGTATAAGACGGCCTATCGTGACAGAATACGGGGATTGGCGACGACGTGCAAGTGGGATTGCAAGTGGGGCTGATTTAAACCGGTTAGGCGCAGGATAACGACGTATTGTAAGTCAGGGTGGACGCAGGCCGGGGTGGTATGGGGTCTTGGTGGGTTGCACGACTGGATAGGCACTAGGCCGCCTTGCCTTAACCGTCCAGCAAAGATCTGCTAACCTCAAGATTAGGGTCGTTTCGTGGGTCAAACTCCCGATCAATCGGGTTTCTTTTGGCAGGGGTGAAATCACTGGTTGGCTGGCGGTGTCGGCCTTCTGGTAGCACAGACAAGATTAATTGAAGGATGGATTGGGACTGATCAACCGACTTCCACCAAGCTAGAATCAACCGATCAATTGAACAAATAAATAGATGCAATTCGAACTCGAAGCAGGCTGGTGTGAAGCAGGTATTGGTGCATGTACCAGTACCTCGATCCAGGAACTCGGGAGAGGTACCTTTGACTCGTGGTAGAGGGGTTATCTGGGACAGGATGTATGAGGTAGGTATTGGAGGGTAATTGGGTGGCAGGTTAGTTCGAGGGAGGACTGCACTGGGTTGGACTGGACTTGGATCGTCGGGGTTTTGATTCGCACGAATATGCAATCGAAAAAACCAGTGCGCGACGGGGATGACTCGGCGGAGAGGATGGAGGAAAACAGATGCAGAAATGAAAAAAAGGTGTGCGCTGGCATCATTCGGTATGGTGGTTGGTTCTAGATCGTTACCCTCTCTGGGTTACCGTCGCTCTTCCCGTTTCTTTTTTTTCTTTTTCCTTTTCCTTTCCTCTATTTCTGTCCTTTTCGACCGGCACCTGCCCATTTGCACGCTGAAAAGAGAGAAAATGAGACGGGACAAGAGAAAAGAAAACGAGGGAAGACATGAACGACCAGGCAAGGGAAAGAGCCAACCCCAGCTTATCTCCTCTCATGCTCCTCCACCACCACCACCCCATGCATCAATCTCTGGAGACAAAAATGAGAGCTTGATGTTAGCCGGTTGCTGTTCACGCCACCTCATTGGCGGCCAAGCAAACAATTCCGTTACATTGGCCTTGCTTATTCTTGCCTCTCATATGATTTCTTTTCTTTTTCGTTTTGCTTCTCCGGACTTTAGGTCCCAACTCGTAGGTACCTTGCACCTGACACCAAGCCGGCGCAATACCTGCATTCCTGTTGCATCCTTGAGGGCCTCTGTCGACATGAGCCCATTGCACTAGGCGCCGCGGGATTCTGCGTTGTACCCTTTGCAATGCACTACACAACAGCAGGCGAAGGTAGGCCTAGAGGAATAAGAAAAGGCACTCCGTTGGTGAAGAATGGCTTGTAGTCGGTGTTGGTTCCATTGTTCGTGCGACCAAACCCATGTGCACGTCTTTTCTCGAGGTTGCACGTCTTTGCTTCGGGCCTCCAAATCCCAGCCGGCACTCGGGGTCGGCAGAATGGCCCTCCAGTTGTTGCATCATTGGACCAAGCCCTATCGAGTCGAATTCGGATCAGAAGCAAGCCATTAAAGAGATGGGCGATTTATATATGTGACAGGCCCAGCAACTGCACGAATCGCATCTCGTCTTGCAAAGTTGCAACCCCCGCAATGCTGCACGCACTGCTACCTAGACGGCGCGTTCCACTTGGCTCGTGCAGGGATGCGGCGATGCGGTGGGGGCCAGAAAACGCGCGACGACGCGAGACAATACCCTTGTCTGGCCCTGCACCTGTCTCCTCGGCTGCGTGCCAAGCTTGACTCTGCGCTCCGACTTTGGCATTTGTAGATGCTACTGTGCGATACGACCACTTACGTCACATTTCTGTCAAAACGCCCGAAGACGAGCAGAACCTTCTTGATATATCACTTTTTAAATCCTATGGGAAACTGCAGGATACCGATTGGGAAGTCGCACTTCGACAACAAAACACGGCTGACATATGCATACCCTAGGTATGATCTGCAGACGGGATGGCCCCCTGGAGCCCATGGGATGCTTACCCTGGGGCAGAGAAACAAGTAGGTTGCTCGGCGGAAGAGAAAAATCCGGGTTTCTGGGCCAGATACCCACTTACACACTGCATGCTATATGATCAAATGGATCTTCTTCTACCCATGCATCCAATGGTGTCGGTGTAGGCACAACGATTCTCCTCTAGAACCGTTCCTTTTGCCCGCTTCGCTTCCAGGCTATTTCGGAATTCGGCGCCGTTAGCTGCCCACCCCCCATCCACCTGGTTGCCTGTGGTCGCCTTTGGAAAGTCTTCATGTTCGATGCCACGTCGATCGGCATCCCCCTAGCCTAGATGACGGCATAAAGCAAAGCTGGCAAGCCTGGCAAGCTCCAGCGACCGCTAAAAACTGCCGGCTTGCTAAGGCTTCCTCATCATTCTCTGCAGCGATGGATTGGGCTGCAATTCGGCCGTATCGTATGAGTAAATCGGCTTCGAGACAGCTCCATACAGCCCCCTGATACCCTGATCCGCTTTGACAAACATGGTCAGCTCTTCGCCTTAGCTGGGTCCCAGTCGCAGTTCTCCACGGCCAGAGACGATATTGCCTGTCCTCAACGATCTTTCGAGCCACCACGATACCCTATTTCTCTCACGCGTTGAACATGGCCCCGTAGACTGGATATCGGCCAAAATGCCCATGAACCACAGGGCTGGCCGGGCAGGGATCTGCGGCAGCTGCAAGCCTCTGCTGTGGCTACACCGAATAGCAATCAGGCCCATGACATCCCAGAAGGGCATGCAGCTTGATGTAACGTTTTCAGAATAGGATAGGGGCCGAAACCACTAGCTCAACTCCCAAGTCTGCTATAATACGACCCTGAACGTTTGCCCATGCTCTATGTCCCGTTGCGGCTACCTTGGGTCTGTCGATTCCTTCTTTTGCTTCCGCCCAGGACATCGACCCTTTCCAGCACACCCTATGGTACAGGCGAAGGCTTCGGGCGCTTTCAGATGGTAGCTTCCGTCCATCTTCCGTTAACGACAGGGAAGTGACCTCCACGAACCGTGCTCTCTCTTATATCCCTTAGCTCATGGTGCTTAGTCCATGACTACGCTCTCAGCCGCCGACTTCTCACCCAGCCCCTTTAGCTATAAAGACCCCCCGTCAGACACCAGTCTTCACAACGCCTGTCCAAAATTTCTGCTGGACCCTGCTCGTTTCTAAAGAGACAAAAGATGGCGACTCAGACCTTCTCCCTCAGTTCACCAAGCCTCACCTTTGGTCGGGACCAGGTTGAACTTGAACACACCCAAAACTTGCCTCGCCCTGCACTGACAGCCAACTTCCCATCCCAGATACACGGGCCAACAGCATGGTCAGGATTGGATAGCGATGTCAATCAGCCTGTGCATATCTTGGAACTGAGCGAGCATGATGTTGCAGTTGTTGAGACTGCGTTGGAGCGTTTCAAGGGTTGGATTTCTTATATCCTTTACTCGAGGCCGCGCTAATATACTCTGCAGGTCTTGGTATGCATGGAGACCAAGTGTCTCGGGAATTTTTTCCTCTCCCTGGTCTAGAGAGTCGTCTCGATCGATGCGCACTTGAGATCCACAACGGGACTGGCATATGTGTCATCCGCGGCATCGAGTCAAAATACTCCGTCGAGGATTATCTGACTATCTACTTGGGAATTTCTAGCTACATCGGCAACCGCCGTGGGCTTCAAGACGCCAAAGGATCCATGCTTTGTATGTTTATGTTTGACGTTGGCGGTCTCAGGTCTGGGATGGCTCGCTAACCAATTTTATAGCTCATGTCACTGACTCAAAGACTTGGACCGTTCCCCTCGAACAGAGGCACGGCATACACACTAACTATGGCCTGGTAAGCCTCTTCAGTCTAAGAGGACTGGCATAAACGAGGAATGACTTGAGCTAACGCTGCGTAGCCGCACCATTGCGATATGGGTTCCGATATCTTGTCTCTTCACATCCGTAAGACGGCTGCTATCGGCGGCCGGCTGTGCGTCGCTTCCTCCCACACTGTATACAACGAGCTGGCTCGTTCCGATCCCTCCGCACTACGCACTCTGATGGAACCGAACTGGCCTGTCCAAGCGAGTCTCCGGCAGAAACCCCCATATACATTGTCCCCCCTCTTCGAGTACTACCAGGGCAACCTCATATTCTCCATGGATCCGGCGCGCCTAGGGCCCTTGGCGTCGGCGCCACGCACAGCAGCAGCCTCCAAGCTGCCGCCTCTCACGGCGGCCCAGCTGCATGCGTTGGGCCGAGTGCAGCAAGCGGCGCGGCAGCACGAAATCTGCCTCGAGAGCGAGCCCGGCGACATGGTCTACCTGAATTCGTGGAGCACACTTCACGCGCGCCAGCCTTACCAGGACGGCGAGACTTTCTCGCGCCACCTCGTACGCATGTGGCTGCGAAACGACATGTTGGGCTGGCCAGTGCCAGATTCTATGCGGATGCCCTGGGACTCAACCTACGGCGCGCCCTCCGACCGTATCATCAACCGGCGGTATCCCGTTGTCCCCATGCCTATCTATATGGAGCCGAGATATCACAACACAACAGCTGCTTTCGTTCCGGACGATGACGATGACGATGGCGAAGACGAAGGCGATGTGGGCGAGATGGCTGCTGGCGATGGCATTAATGCCTCTCTCGCTTCTCCTACTGTTACAAATACCACTCCTGCTACAGCGGATGGCGAATCAAGTATTGAGGCCGCGGTTGCGGAAGACGCTCCTTAACAAGGGACCCCTGCTACTACCATCACTGCCATCGACAATTATGGATCTACTTACGTTTTCCTTTGAGGGTTGAAGGGTTCGGGCGCCAATCTTGGCGAGTCTGTTGGCTTCTCATTTCCTACAGGCTATTTCGGTCTAGTGATTTGTGGCGAGACGAAAATGTGCGTCTATGTGGCATTTCTAGATGCCCAAGAGGATATATGCAGTTGGACTAGTTGGCTTGTTTTCGGCTAAGGGGTGCGTTTCTGATAGGTTGGTTTATGGGTGTTACACGGTCTGTCCTACTTGTTTAACCAGATCGGGGAAATTGCAATCAACTGTTCTCTATACTATTCTATCTCACATACCATCTTTGATTAATGATCACTGCGCCTCTCCCTGGATCGGCATCTGCATGTTGATATTAGACCCTTATCTCAAACACAAGTATCCACCATGCAGATGCGGATTAAATCGTGTGCAAAGGAGCCAAACGTAGGTCAGCTCGACGTTATAGAGACGCGGTGGTGGTTGGTGGCGCAAACTACCTGCATTCCATAGTGCTTGCATACGAACAGCAATCCTAGACGGTCTACGGACATACCGATATCTGCAACTTATCGGGTTCAACATTAATCATGCCCAATGAAACCGGGGTCCAATGGCTGGAAGGACGATGCATATAGATTCAGTCACGAGACTTACCAACAAACAAGAGGTGCAGGTAGCCGGGATCCCAGTTCTGGGGTCCTTGTACATGCGTATGTGTGTGTGTGTGTTACAACATATGGTGCTTTGCAGATCTTCGGAAGCTTGGCTGGGAGAGTCGGTCTTGGTCGGCATAGTTATGGCATGAGATGTGACATGTCAGGGTTCTCCAGTGCATATGTATGATACGAACCGTCCCGACAGCGACGTATGCAATTCGCTCGATCCGAAGGTCCACTCATCCGAGAAGCAAATGCTACGGCCCGAGACTACGGGTACGTGTCAACAGAGCAAAAACCCGCAAACATCATGCCATGTAATCGGGACCGAGAAACGATGAGTATTGAGGCGGGCCGGCTGCCCTCTGGTTTGACGACGACCCGACGACGTCGGCCTCTCCGATAGGATGTTATACGATACGGATACGATATGGCTGGCGGCTTCAGCTGGGGGGGTGTCTGAGCGAGGGATATGTATGTGACGATGGTTGTGACGATGATGGCGGGAGCCGACCCAGAAGGTCGGGACTAGTCGGAGCAAACGCGCCCGCACACGCGCGCTGGGGGAGAGAGGGAATTGGTTGGTTGGCTGGTCGGGGGGTGAGGCTCCTCCCCTCGCTTACAACCGCCCCCAAGTTTGTCCCTCTGCCGAACCCGGAGTGCTGCTACGCGCCTGCTGTCCCACAACCAAACCGTCGGGCTCCCGCGCGCCCACCTGATAGGGCGCTTGCGCAAGGAGGGGACACCGCACTACCATCGCATCTGCAGTTCGCGATCGCTGTCACTTTATTAAGCTTGGGGGCTAAATTGACAACGGCCCTTGAATTGTGCCCGAGTGGCACAAACAGCTATCTGTCTGTCGCAAGCAAGCAGGGATGGTGAGACGAGAATAGCAAACTGGGCGCACTTGTTCGCTCGATGTTGCAACGCAAGATCGGTGTCTCGTGATAGCTCTATGCGTCGGCGAGACTCGGCGAGTGGCTGGCGGCTATTCAACACGCTAGAAAGATCGCATTTCCTCGACAAGCGCTAGATACGTGTTCATCTCTCGGAGATGCAAGATACGATGAGTGGCTTTCTTTGGTGTCGATCTATCGTGTGTCTGTCTAATTACAAGGATTGGTATGCTTGGATCGGGACCATGTCCGGTCCTGCACCCCTAGGCAGGCCTGCATGGTCATGGGATCCGATCTCTGCCCTCGCCATCGCGCCAACACCAACAATGCAAGTCCATCATGGTGCGTAAAGCTCATTGATCCAAGACGCGACCTTATCAGCCACGACTTCACTATGATCTAGCGTTTTGTTCATGCATGTTAGTATTTTCATGCAGGAGGGAGGTCAGGCGGTGAAAGGAGACTAATGGACCCTTGAAAAGGACGGCGATGCATTGCAGGCGCGCGGAAGGGAAGTCAAACTTACGTATACAGAACGCATGCGGCAGGTTGCCCTCGTCGACCATCAACCTTGTCCTCTCAGCCTGCTTCTGCCGGCGCTCGATGAACGCATCGCGGAAATGGTTGGCGACCCAGTGGTCGTCCCTGCCGAAGAAGAAGAAGAACTTGGGAGGCAATTTGTTGCCGGCGGCAACATCACTATCACTGCCACTACTACTACCCAGCAGCTGCTGAGCCTGCGCCGCCTCGTCTTCCCGCTCGATCTCCCAGAGCTCCTCGTCCCACTGGTCCTCGCCGATGACCCGCATCTCGTCGAGGCCCATATGCAGGGCCTGCCAGACGCCGTCACGGCTCTTGAGCCAGCGCGTCGTGACGTCCGCGGCGGCCGGGGGATGGCCCAGTAGCGTAGTGATGACCCAGTACAGGGCGGCGTAGGGCCAGAGCCGCAGGAAGCCGGACGCGAGCCGGTGGGCGTGGCGCTCGAGGAAGGCGGCGCTCCGGAGCAACTCCAGCCGTTGCCCGCTCGGCGAGTGCCGGATGTGCTCGATGGTGGGGAAGAGCAGAATGCCCGTCCGTAGGCGGAGGTGCGGCGCGAGTTCCGGCGACCGGAGCTGCTTGTGGAACAGCTGCAGGATCAGGTAGGTACCGACCGAGTGGCCGATCAGTATTATCTCATCGAAGGGCTGGCCCTGCTTTGAGTTGCCCTCACCCTGGATGCGGATCTCGGACAGGGTATTGAATAGGTAGTTCACCTGGTAGGCCACATCGCGGGGCGGGTTCGCGGCGCTGAAGGGCTCGTGGTCGTCGTCGCTGAAGCCGGCTAGGTCCTGCCCGTAAATGTGGAACCGGGTCCCCTTGGAGGCGGGAGACGAGGCCAGTAATGTTCGCAGTGCGGACAAGAATGGCTCATAGTAGTCGATCAGGCCGGGATTGCCCGAAATCATGAAGATGAGGACATCTTTGCTGGAGGCTCCTGATCCTGATCTAGATTCCTGTCCAGTTGGAAAGGAGATGGAATGGATGGCCATGTCGTCGGGGGCATCAAGCGCTCAATCCCTGACCCTGAACCGGCTTGTTGGTGTAAGCAACTTACTTGGGATGCAGGTCAAGCCTCAGTCAATTTGGCCGGCAAGCTGTGGCTCACACAAGCAGTCGCAACAACAGCTCTTCTCGGCAGATGAAGTGTGGCTCAGGCCTTGCTTGGATCTTCAATGCAGTCCAACCCAACCTAAGATGACCCCCCGGAAGAGCTTATCTTCCCGGGGGGCCGAATGGGACGCCAGTAAAGCCCGAATACCCCACTGTAACTCTTGGTTCTTTCCCTTGTCCCCCCCACTGTGACGCCCTGGAATTCTGGAGCTTGGGAGCTGAATTGCCCATAGGCCGCCTGGAAAGCAGGGCCTGGTTGCGATGTTGAATTGCTGGCGCTCTTCCACGTGCAAATCCAATCCGAGTCAACCATGTTTCCAAAAAGATGCCAACAAACACCAAACAGCTATCAGACGACCAGCTAAGCTATCAAAGAAGAAGCCAGCAAGGCCATGCCCTACGCCATCTCAAGAATGCTCTTCCCACATATGTTTTCTCCTGCTCATTCCTCTTGAAATCCTGATCATCAATTAAAAACAAAACATGCGTCTTTGATCTTCCGGCCTTGGCAGTTTCTCTCCTCCGTTGGCCAGTTTACGTACTTGCGGTCTGTTGTTGATTGACGTCGTTAACGGTTTGTTGCCCCTCCACTTACTTGACTTGATCCATGTCTCAACCCTCTACCTTATCTTATCACATGCCGCGGTGCAAGCTCTATCTGCTAGGCAGCTAGGTATTGCCGGCTCAAGTGAATCGAGGTCAGCTTCAGTTTTCCCCCACATGATCAGATCACGGGCACGCGACCTGCTTCCATTCTCTTGCCCATCTATTTCCGTACACCTATATGCAACAAGAAGCTTTCTCCGCTTTGGCGTTGCTGGACCACTTCGAGTATTTCCACGCTTGTCGCAATTCGCAATCGCTGCCCGATTTGCATTCCTTCCCATCACGGCCCGCACGGAATAGCTGAATGGTCTAGCCTGCCTGGCGCAACGCCCCTCTAGTTCATGACAACATCCTCTTGCTCCTCATGTCTCGCTTCTTCCCGTACTAACGGACCTACGACCTCTACCTAGTATCCATATCCGATACCAAATACAATCCATCACACACTCGCTGTTTCATCACTACCAAGAAATTGTCGCCGACCGCATACCAACTTACCTATGATCTGAACATTCCAACCTACATACCACCAAGATGACGACGACCTCGGAGCTTCGACAGCGGCCGAACGGTAAGGCCGCTCCCGACGACGAATTCGATGCCTTCCCCATGGCGAGCCCAGGCGTAGCCGACGCCGTGTTGAATATGCAGCAAGCCGGGCATCCCTCGGGGGAGGCCAAGTACGGCTCGATCAGGTCCAAATTCCGCGCATTTACAGCGGCACTATATTTCGTTTCCGGGTCTCTAGCGTAAGGCAACACTTACAATCCATATTTGTTAGAGGGCGCTATGGCACGACAAGGAGGAAGAGGAGAAAATGCTGATCTGTTTGGTTTTGGCAGGGTCCATCTTACCCAGTTTCTCGGAGCTTGGTTCTACTTCGTTAATCGCGAAATGTACTACGCCTATATGGCTGTCACCAAAGAGTCCTTTGGACTGCTGGTCACTACCATGACGCACTGGTGGGCGCCGACCGTGATCAGGATTAGCGGTGATCAGTCGGTCGCCGGTCAGCTCAGCTTGACGCCAGATGGAAGAGTGGAATGCGCATTTCCCGACCGCATGGTTATGATTGCCAATCATCAGGTAGGACACTTTGATTTTCAACAAAATTGTCATCATGCCGTGGTTACAAGGGGAAGGTGGCATTAAGCTGACTTTGCTTCGGACAGATCTACACAGACTGGCTATACCTGTGGTGGGTGGGCTACACCAACAAGCCCAGGATGCACGGCCACGTCTATATCATCTTGAAAGAGTCGCTCAAGTACATTCCGATTATTGGTCCCGGCTGCATGTTCTTCAGTTTCATCTTCATGTCGCGCAAGATGGCTGTCGACCAGCCCCGCCTCGCACACCGGCTCCAGAAACTCAAGGCGAAGCATATAGGGCCTGACGGCGAGGAGTACCTGAATCCCATGTGGCTCCTCCTGTTCCCCGAGGGCACCAACCTGTCTGACAACGGCCGGGTGAAGTCAGGGGCCTGGGCAGACAAGATTGGCGTCAAGGACTGTGCGCACTTGATGCTGCCCCGGAGTACCGGTACTTTCTTCTGCCTCAACGAGTTGAAGGGATCAGTCGACTATGTCTATGACTGCACAGTAGCGTACGAAGGCGTACCGTAAGTGCTTTCCTCCTTTATCAGAGTATATTTGATTGAGTAGTTCGTGGCTGACACTATTTCGTTGACTTATAGCCGAGACGGATACGGCGAAGAATATTTTACCCTGTCCAGCACGTTCTTCCAAGGCCGCGGGCCCAAGTCGGTCAACCTATACTGGCGGCGCTTTGCGCTTGCTGATATGCCCCTCCACGATCAGGCCGAGTTTGACGTCTGGCTGCGCGAGCGCTGGTACGAGAAGGATGCGCTCCTGGAGCAGTATGTCACGACGGGCCGCTTCCCCGCCAACGGTGCCGGTGTTAAGGGTCACATCGAGACGGAGGTGCGGACGCAGTACTGGTGGGAGTTCGTCAAGATCTTCGCGTGGCTCGGCTGTTTCGGGTTCTTCCTCAGCTCCCTGACTCGGTTCTTGTTCAAGTTCCGGGACTCCTGATCTCATTCAATGGCATACTCGACCGGCCGCAAGCATTGCTTGGGGTTATTTTCTCAGTTACGAAAGCTTGGATTGCTGAAGAGAGATAGGACATCTGTCTTTTGGGCATGGGCAGGAATGAGATGAAAGAGTTGGAAGTAGAATGGGGCTCAGCCGCGCGCGGTTATGATTTTGTTTTCTCTTTTCAATGATACCAAATGTAAGAACGGAACGGGCGTGGAACCACAAAACACATCGTCAGGCATGCATTCTCATGGAACGGCGTTCCCCTTGTGCTGGGTTTGACACGAAATGCCCCTGGTTGGATAAGGCCGGAAGGAGTAGCATCAGGATTCATTTCCTTCCTCAGTTTTGGGTATGAACATACCTGACGCATCAAGAGAGCGAGAGAGATCATCGGGCGGGAAGACGAACCGGACAGACACTGGTTGGGGTAGGCTAGCTGCCAAGGCTTCGCATCGGAGTAGGTTATGTATGGTCTTTTAGGCAAAATATTATACGTCACTACTCATATTTATAACAAAAGCTGCTCCTCCATCTGCAGTTTGCGAATTGAATATTGAAACATATTTACAATTAAATCACTCTAGATCGGCTATTTTGAAACTCCATTTTTAGCGCACTTCTTCACGATGCGATCTGCACCTCCCGCCCCGTCTTGCCACTCTCCTGGACGGCCTCGATGATCTTGAGCACATCTCGCGCCTGCGACGCGGGCACCGGCACGTCCTCCTCTTTGCCGGAGGCGAGCGCGCGTGCGAAAGACTTGTATATCTTGGTGTAGGTGGGCGGGGGCTCAATGTTGGGCAGGTCGCGCTGGGAGACGGCGCCACCTTCTCCGAGGACGGCGAGCTTACCAGCCCACTCGGGACCCTCGCGGCCGAATTGGGCGTCGGACGTCGTCATGCCGCCCTTGAGCTGCGGCTCCTGCGTGTCGAGGCCCTTCTTGGTGTAGGAGCCCTTGGAGCCGCGGATCCAGAAACGCGGCTGCTGGGTCTCGACGCTGAGGACGCCGATTCGGACGATGGCCGTGAGGCCGGCGTCGGGGTAGTAGAGGTGCGCCGTCAGGGAGTCCGGGTCCGCCTTGTTGTCCGCGGGGTAGAACTTGCCCTCGCGCTGGCTGACGAACTTGGCGTAGGCGCTCTGGGGCATGCCGAACAGGGTGTAGACCTGGTCGACGAGGTGGGTGCCGAGGTCGTAGACGGCGCCGCCGCCTTGCTCCATGGGTACGGTGCCCTTCCAGTTCGTGGGTTGCTCCATCTTGTAGCGGTCGAAATGGGTCTCGAACTCGACGACGCGGCCGAGGGTGCCGTCGCGGAGCAGCTGGGAGACGGTGGCGAAGTCGGCGTCGTACCGGCGGTTCTGATACACGCAGAGCAGCTTTCCTTTCGAATGGGCCAGGTCGGATAGTTGGGCGGCCTCGGCCGAGGTCGGGACGAAGGGCTTTTCGCAGAAGACGTGCTTGCCGGCCTCAAGGGCTTGCGTGGCGAAGGCGAAGTGCGTGGGAGGGGTGGTGCAGAGGATCACAACATCGAGTTCAGGGTCGGCGAGCAGGCTGTCGAGAGAGGTGTGGTGCTGGAGCTCGGGATAGTCGGCCGGGGCCGAGTCGTTGGGCTTCGGACTGCGCTGGACGATCGAGTGCAGCTTCAGCGAGGGCGTGGCCTTGATGAAGGGGATGTGGAAGATCTTGGCGGACATGCTGCGATTGTTCGTCCATGTCAGTGTTCTGTTGGTCTGATTTCGTGTGAAGACTCGGGAGACTTACCCATAGCCGACGACGCCGACGTTGAATTGCTTGGAGCTCGTCATTTTGAGTGTCGCTGTATTTCTTTACTTAATAACACTTGGGGAAGATGATACAGTTGGGATATAGTGTGAGGCACGACGGGGTATATATACTTCGAATGAAACAAGACTGAGAGATATATCCTTCACTTGAAGAATCTTTCAGGAGCAAAAACGGCCGTTCGACTTTCTCGTAATAGCCTCTCCTGATGGCGGGGTGGTGATGCATCCCACATTATGATGCCTTCTCCAACCGCGATTGACACCACAGCGGGGACGCTTTGGAGCTTCACCCCACCATAGCTAGAGGCGAAACAGTGGGCAAGCTCGCACCGCTGGAGCTAGCTCTCTACATAGCTGATGAGGGCCGAGCTGCGTCATTCCGCTTTGGGTAGGAATAGCAGTTGGTGAAGAAGTCTCTGTCGTCCAACGGGGGATCCAACTTGGTCGCTTGGTAATACGCAGACCGGCGCGGCGTCTTGATTTACTCGAACACGGAGGACAAAGACAAGGTCAAGGACTGCTGTGTCATGTCAAAATACCTTCTAAGGCCGTTTTTGGTAATGCGAAGAGCTGTTACCCCGGAGAGAGCCCTCAAGATTGGTCCACATGTGCACGTGTCAATTCTGGTCTGTGTAGCCCACATCCGTTGGATACGGACCAGACTCCGGTGGTAGTCATTGTGCCTTGGAAAAGTGAAGGAATTTGAAAAATTGGAAAGATGAGAACTTTTCAGCGGGAGCGGAAGCCGATATTGAAGCAAGTCACTGTCTGGCTGTCTGACAAGTTGTCAGTGGCATGGAGCTGCTGAGATACTGGCCTTGTCTGATTGGTCTAGTGAAAGAGCTCCAGCAGGGTCTGCAAGGATAGCCCTCCATGATCGGCGCTCGTCACATTTTCTACCGAGCCGCCCGCACCCAACCGGTCATTTAGAGTCTGGAATTTCTACTTCAAGTCTTCAACCTGTGATATACTTCTGAAGAGAAATCGCCCAGCAGTCCTCGGAGCTTCGCAACAATGGGAAACTAAGCCAAGCGACGAGAATATCATCGAACTATCTGCAGCCATGATCAGTGCGTCTGGTCTATCGACAAAGCTGGATAGCTGCTGCTGCTGTCACAATTATGAATAGACTTCGGACGACAGCGACATCCGTGTCCGCCTCCACGCCGACATGGATCAACACCACCAACTTTACCAACAACGCCGTCGCCTTCGCCACCACTAGGCGATGCTTCTCCGTGACGCCCCTCCGCCGCGAGATCCGCGACGCGCGCACCCTCGGTGACCGCATTGTGCCGCTGTACAAGAGCAGCTCGACCTCGTCGCTGCTCTCGCTCGAGTGGCCGGTGCCGCCGCGCAACGTGCTCATCATGCCGAAACTGCACGCGCCGCCCGTCATCGCGTCGACCATCGAGTTCGCCAAGCACATCCACAGCGAGTACCCGAACCTGAACCTCATCTTCGAGAAGCGCATCGCCGACATGCTGCACGAGGCCCTCCCGTTCCCCGTCTACAGCTCCGAGCCCATCCACTTCCCCACCCGGACCGACCTCGTTGCCACGCTGGGGGGGCGATGGCACTATCCTGCGCGCCGCCAGCTTATTCAGCCTGCATACTTCGGTGCCTCCAATCTTAAGCTTCAGCATGGGCACCCTGGGCTTTCTGGGCGAGTGGAAGTTTGAAGAGTTCAAGCGGGCGTGGCGCGAGGTCTACATGAGTGGCAGTGTCGTCGCTATGAGCGACCTGCAGGGGCCGCATACCCAGGCCGCGACGAACGGGTCGTCCGCCTCGTCCGGCCACGACGCCGAGGAGATCCAGAAGCGGTACGAGGGCTGGGCCAACATGCGCGGCCGGAGCATGGGCGTGAACCGCTCGTCCAAGATGCTGCTGCGACACCGCCTCAAAGTCGGCGTGTACGACGCCGACGGCGTCAACGTCAACGAGCAGCTGATGCCGACGTCGACCGCGGCCTTCCCTATCGAGGCGGCGCCCGCCATTAAGGACATCCTAGGCTCCGGGTCGCCGGACCCGCAAGGCGCGCCCGACATCCACGCCATCAACGAGTTGGTTATCCATCGCGGGCCCAACCCCCACCTTGCCATCGTGGACGTCTACGTCGGCAATCGGTTCCTGACCGAGGCCGTGGCCGACGGCATCCTCATCAGCACGCCGACGGGCTCGACGGCCTACTCGCTGAGCGCGGGCGGCACCATCATCCACCCCCTCACGAAAGCGATGCTGTTGACGCCCATCTGCGCTCGCACCCTCAGCTTCCGGCACCTGAGCCTCCCGCTCAACAAGAAGGTCGTCCTGAAAGTCAGCAAGAAGAACCGTGGGCGCGAGCTCGAGGTCAGCATCGACGGCAAGCGCAAAGCGGGCGTCACCATCGGCATGGAAATCCGCGTCACGGGCGAGGAGGTCGGGCGCAAGGCCAAGGGCGCCGATGGGTGCCGCGACAACAGCTGGACGGGCGGAGTGCCCTGCGTCATCCGTAGCAGCGGCCAGGGCGATGAGGGGGACGATGATGATGGCTGGGTCGGCGGACTGAATGAAAGGCTCAAGTTCAATTACCCGGTGGGCTGATGTAGCTAGCTAGGTAGACTCCTCGGAGACCAGCATTTAATATATTATGACGACGAGATGAAACAATGATACGCTTTACATAGTGATCTAGTATTCTCCGGTAGGCACAGCTCCCGGTCTACTTACACAGAATGACGGGACTTTTTGGCATTGGTGACATCTGAGTTCACAGTTGGGAATCATGGCATACCTTCAATGAGAAACAATTCCTATTAACTGATCGCTATCTATGATCGGCAATGTGAAACCACAAGCCACTTATCTTTGCAGTTATACTTCTGTTGCCTCCGTACCTCTCTCTCTCTCTATCATATACGACGAAACGCTGGATGGTGACTCGAGCAGATCGAGTTGGTCAAAATACAGGGCGCCCGGTAGCTATCAACTCTCCTGCGACCGCGATGGCTATTTCCGGTACTTGGAGCCCTTGCCGTAGTAACGCACGGCCACCTCTCTCCACAGCGGGTTGAAGTTCTGGATCCGAGCCCCCACGCTTCCCGCGGCCCGCTGGGCGGCAAAGGCGGCGCTCAGGCGACTTCCGTAGGCATTAGCTGTTCCCTGGATCCACGGGTCGATGGCATACTCGCGCGTCATTTGCTTCACGAGCTTGTTGTACTTCTGGCTCTCGACGTCGTTCTTGGAGCGGTACCTATAGTGTTTGATGCGTTAGCACTCGTTTATCCCGGAAGTAGAATGTGCCTTTTACTTACGGCTCGTTGTAGTAGGGCTCGGGGCAGAAGATCATGGACTGGATGGACACCAGGACCTGCAACAGGGTCGACTGCTCGGGCCGCCAAGGCTCCCCGGACCATGTGCCCAGCAGGGAAAGGCAGACGGTGCCGTCGGTGTACAGGTTGGGATTCATGCCAATCCCCTTAGTGGTGTTCAAGCGGAACCTATCGACTCTTGGCGTTAGTATTTTCTTCTTGTAGGCATACGCAGGGATAATCATCAAAGTCATTTACCGAACGCAAGGTGGTTTCTGTGGAAACTCCGCGGGCAGAAATATGTCGAACATGAAGAAGCCGTCCTCGTACGAGGTGCCCTGAGGCCCGATGATGAGCACCTTCATGACGTCGAGGCGAGAGCTTCCGTGACGTACGAAGATGCCCTCGGGGAGCGACGTCTGCAGAATCGTGTTCTCTCGGACCATGCGCTTCATGCGCTGACGGTTCAGTACGGAGATCGCGATCTTTTCCGCATCCGTCTTGTAGTAGTGAGAACCGAGGATTTCGTGGTCGGGCAGCTCGGCTAAGGCGTTCTCTCGGTGGTATTCCGCAAAGCTCTGTACCGGAGCAGGCGTGATTAGGAGCGCATCACTCTCATTTCGAGGCTGAGGCTTCTCGTGGAATGACTGGGCGGTTAAGAGTAGTTTTCGGTTCCAGGATCCTATGCTGGCATCGCCAGTCTCCTCGGCATCAAGGCTGTATGTGTTTGCGTACTGTAGCATCTTCTCGCTTCTGGGAATTATGGTCGCAAGCATGGATCCCAGTGACTTGCCCGTATCTACAGCGTTGACCTCACTGCCGACGTCCTTGGAGTGAAAATAGGATAGACGATTCAGTCTGCCCTTGTCGTTGAATATGCGTCTTTCCTGCATCACAAGTTGGGTCGTTGCAGGGTGGCGTGCCAAGGGCCGGAGGAAATCCAACCTGTTCTCGGTGTCAGTACGATGTCTCGTGAGGGAATAAATTTTATTTCTCTAATGAACGGTCACTCCTCTCATGAGACAACGGGATAACGTGGAATAAACAACGGATTAGGAAGGAAAAACCACGGAAAGCCACTTACAGACTCTTATATAAGTGAATGTGCTTTTGGATCTCTTGGACGGAATCGTTGACGAGAAGCTCTGCGGCCCAGCTGAGAAGGTCCGAGCGAGCCAGCATGAAAGCTATGAGCTTCGAGTCGGATGCTTGATCGCGAGGAGGTAGCAGGGAGGCCACAAGTCGGAAACGAAGCTCCAGTGCTGCCGTTGCCACTCTCGGGTCTTGGCTTTGCGAAGTTTGGGAAGCCCCTCTGGTAGGAGTCGTCGCGTTTCGCTGCCTAGCTAGCTGTAACAGTTGACCAAATTGTCGGTCGCTCTTAGCATAACCAGTGCCTGGCGCGGTGTTACTCGAGTCAGTCTCGTGTCGCTTGTTCGACAAGACCCACTGAGACGAGGACTCGAGCTTAAACTGCGATGTTGTGCAAGCCAGCATCCATAAGACGAGAATACGGCCCTGGGCACAACAGTGGTTGATGTCCCTATCGACTCTCGGCGTCAGTGCTTATTCCTCTTGAAGTGAACAGGTTCTCTCAAGGGAGTAATGGTAACTTGTCGAATAAACGGTTATTCCATCCGTCGACGGTTATATCATCCGTCGACGGTTACTCCATACATCAACTGTTATTCCATCCTTCAAGATACACTGGAACAGGCAGAAATAAACACCGAAAATCGCTTACACTCTGGTACTGCCCGAAACACGAGCTCGGGGTAGCTCTGTTGTCGATCCTGCGCTGACTCTGGATCCGCAGAGGCATGTAACGGCGCTACAGCCCGCCCGGCCACAGTGCAGGCCACAGACCAACTCGACGCTGTTGGCGGTCCTCTCCGTTCTATCCACCCACCACAGTCGGACCGATCGTGACACATTTTTGGCGCTGAGATCGATTGTCTTGGAACAACCGGCGCACCACGCTGGAAATCGAGAAAGGAGCTGCTTGAGGTCTTTCAGATCTTCGCGATCCTCAACAACCTCTGAAAACTGGAGATCATCGCTCGAGTTCTGGGTGAGGGAAGTCAGCTCAGCCGGTGCTGGGCCATCGTGGTTTGCTGATGCTTGGTCCGAGGGGTCATGGGTGACGGGAGGTTGTTGCTGGTGTGGTTTGGAAGAATGCTTCTGCTTCTTCTTACGAAGCCACTTGAACAGCATGATGAAGCATGGGGCCGAAAGAAGGATGTAGAAAAGGATGAAATCCATGAGGGTGCGAAGGCAATGGCCCAGACGAGAAAAGAAATAACCGCAAAACCTAATGATGGAAGAGGCGTGGTACTCTCAAGTCAGCCTGAGGAGCCGAGTTGCGGGCTGCGAGGGACAAGGCAGATAAGGTTGGGAGGATGGCGTATTTGAGCAGTTTATGGGAAGGAAGGTGCTCCCAAGTCGGAGGGGCAGAATGAGGCAGGTAGAATGAACTCGGGTGGATAGTGACTCTGTGCTTTCCGGTTCTTTCTAAGTGCAAGTTCCAAGCCCCGTTTTTCAAGGCTTTGCGTATTAGGCAGAATTTGACGATGCCCTCCAATGGATTTCTGCCATAGTGCTATGCCAAACACATCGACTTACCTTACCCACCAAATCAACTGAATTAGTGGGAAATGATTATTTCACCAGAAATATGACTTATACAATGCTAACGACTAGCTAAGTGTTTATCCTGCTGGATATTATTATATTCTCTAGTTGCCTGGTAAATATAATAGTAGACAAGACACAATGCTTAGGTATTCGGTGATCCTTCAGTGTGTCAACATCCATTAATAAGTCCCGATTGGCTACCTTGGGTACTTATGCAGGCAGTGCAAGAATCCAACGCAATACCCCTCGTGAGCTAAACAAAGGCCTCATGGCCATAATAATTATTGCGGGGACGCCGGCGACGGCATTGGCCCGCCGGAGCTAACCACGGCATTCAAATATGTCCAGTATCGTTATTAAAGTGGCATTGTCCGTCCGAGAGGGATGCTAGGTAATTGAACCAAGCACATTGCCCCAAGTGAAGGAACCATGATATTTCAACCCGATATTCTTAGCTGCATACGCCCTGTGCATCCTATTAGCACCCCTTTGTAGTTCTGTTGGCTTAGGTAGTAAATATCGTGGGCTTTCCAAATAAGCACCTCACATATCAGGATAAAAGAAAGCATGTATTTCCTTGTTTACGATACTAAGAAAGCTGTGGAGTCCGCTCAACTCGAAGCTTCATGATATGGATCTATCCCGACTATTATATTTGGACCAGACTCAGAGTACCAGTCCATCTTGGTTCATGGACCCTATTGTAGATGTCATTCGTAGACAGTAAGCTCATTCCATTGTAAGTCGTTCTGATGATGGCTCTTTCGTAGGTTCAGAGAGTCCAATGCTTTTTCAAGTAACCAGCTTAGTGATAGAACAAGTAGGCTCAAGAAGAGTTCATAGCCCCTATCCACGCCTCATACATCTATCTGTCAACCCAAGGACCATCAATATTTGAGAATACCTACCCGAGATGTCAACCCCTATTCAGAGCTAAACACGCCAGTCTCGTACTATTGGGCCGGATAAGCCAATTGCTGCCTTGCGTATTCGCTCTGTATTTTCTTACCATCCCCTGACGGGTATTGGCCAAAGACATGTGGATTCATTGTATGCATCGAGGTGGGCCAATGTCGTAGTATCCAATAAAGACCCCCATCGCTCACGTGGAATGATGCACATCAGAGTATCTGCCAACATGTGATCCTATCTGTGCCGCATCATTGCTCTAGATAATTGATGATCAAAACCTACCACGTTCTTTTTGGCCGTCGTAGGGCTGTGATTGGGTTTTGTCCGAAGTGGAGCATAGCAAATCCGACGAGGAAGCCGTTGAGCCTTCATGAGTACTTAAGGCAAGCCGAACTGCCAAGTCTAAGCCAAGCAGGAAGGCCCATGTGGAAGATGTGTACGAAATAGGACATATTCCCGCTTTGGGCCATGTGCGCCACCCACCCGAAATACCCAATTTGACGCAATACAATATAATAGTCACACGATTCTTGAGCGGAACTTGGCGCTTAGGAGTTGAAATAGGTACTCTGGTTGCGCCGCTCTCTGTGCCGCATGACCGCACCTGCAGAACCCACATTGTCTAACTGATGCGGCAAGATTGATCCGAAATAGACCGGGCTGGAGCGGGTGCTAGGCTACGCGCAGTGCTAAACCCGAGACACCCCAGAGAAGGTTCGACCCGGTACTGCGGCACGCACTGGAAAAGACTTTACCTGCTGCGCCTGGATTAGGTAGGTAGATAAATAGCACTTCCCCTCCTCTTGACTATCTTCTTGCCGTGTCTCACGAACCGATCGGACTCCGCCAGCCATGAATCAGACAACAATGGCTTCGGCCCATACCGTCGCGGCCGCTGGTCCCTGGCCATCGTCAACCCTTTTGACGACCCTTTTTGTTGCCGGAGTGGGCTCGCATCATCTGATCCGGCCCTATGAGATCGACAACTATGTTATCAGTTTGGGGAGCGCATATCTCGCCACCTTGGCTGCAACGTCCCTGGGCTACTTCCAAACAATTGCCGGCCTAGACGCCTGGACTGCCGCGTCGCACACCTTCGCCCTGTCATGCGTTTTCAACGCCGGCCTCGTCTCCAGCATCCTGATTTACCGCGCCTTCTTCCACCGGCTGCACCGCTTCCCGGGCCCCTTCGCGGCCAAAGTGTCGCGGGTCTACGCGGCGCGCGCCTCGGCCGACAAGTTGCAGATGCACCTGGAATCGCAGCGGATGCATGAACAGTACGGCGACTTCGTGCGGACGGGCCCCCGCCACCTCTCTATCTTGCGATCCTCCGCCATCCCGGCTATCTACGGACCTGCGACCAAGTGCGTGAGGAGCCCCTGGTACGCCGCGACGCCGGGTGGGCTGAACGATTTGTCGCTGCTCCAGCTGCGGGACCCAGAGGCGCACAAGAGGCGCAAGAAGCATTGGGAGAGGGGTCTGAGCTTCAAAGGTACGTGTTGCACCGTCTCAACTCTTTTGGCCTCCTCTTCCCATGAAAACATAAACTCTTTTCCCTCGAGGTATCGCTGACAGGTTCTAGCGCTGAATTCGTATGAGCCTCGCGTGAGGGCCAAGGCGGATCTTCTGCTCGAGCGCCTGGCCGAAAACGCGGGGAAGCCTATCGACATGACAATGTACGGCATGTTCTACGGTTTCGACGTCATGAGCGAGGTTGGTGAGTCGGAAATCATTCACCCAGACCCCTCGCAACTGCAGGCTAACGAGGAGACGCAGGATTCTCAAAGGACTTCAACATGCTGAAATCGGAAAAGGAACACCCCGCTATCATGGCATTGCACTCAAGTCTTACCATTCTCTCCGTCGTTGGCGGCTCCCAGCCCTGGCTCTTGGGGATGATGATCCGGATCCCTGGCGCCAGCGCGGGCTACCAGAAGTTCATCGAATGGTGTGGTGATGAGCTGCAAGCCAGGAAAGCCGTAAGTGTTTCCCCCCTCCCGCACGCAACAGCCAGCCGCTAACTCACTGTGTGTAATCTAGGCCTATAAGAAGGAAAGGGCAAACAGTTTGCAGGACCAGGACCCCAGCGATGTCGTCTCTTGGCTTATCAAAGCCGAAGAAGATGGAGAAAAAGGTGCTCCCGGATCGCATCTCTCTTGGCAGGAAGAAGCCCGGCTACTAATTGTGGCTGGAAGTGACACAACTAGCACTGTCCTGACGAACACGTAAGCCCTTTTCACTAGCTTTTGCGTCTCTATTGCGCCAGGATGCGTTCGGTAGAGAGATGACTAACGACCAATGTCCCACAGCCTATACTTCCTCGCCAGCAACCCAGGTTGCTACCAGAAGCTCCAGGACCAAGTCGATGCAGCCCTAAAGGCAGAGGGTGGTGACGGTACCACGGTGTCGCACGAAAAGATCAAAGATGTCGCGTACCTCGACTGGCTTATCCAAGAAACCCTTCGCCTCAAGCCCGCAGTTCCCGGCGGCGTCACCCGTCTCACCCCGCCGGAAGGTCTGCAGATCGACGAGGTGCACATCCCGGGCGACATCATCGTGGTGGTACCGATGCACAGCATCCAGCGAGACCCGCGGTACTGGGGCGGCAAAGAGGACGCGGTCAGCTACCGGCCCGAGCGGTGGGAGGACCTCTCCACCGAGAAGGCTCCCTGGATGGCGTTCAATCGAGGCGCCGGTGTGTGCCCCGGCAAGAACCTCGCGTTCATGGAGCTAAGGCTCGTGCTGGCCAAGATCGCGTCGCGTTTCGAGGTGCCCCGTTTCGCGCCCGGGTTCGATCCGCAGGCGTTTGATCACGGGTCCGAGGACCGGTTTACGATGCATTTGCCGGAGCTTCATCTGGTATTCACGGAGAGGTGAAGTTGGGCGGGGGAAAGAAAGGGGGAGGGCGTGGTTGCTTGCACGCGAGACGGGCTTCATTCCCGCAGCACCAATGGCGACTCCATGATGAGTAAAAAGGCTCACGCTTTAGTCAATAGGAAAAACGGCTTCTTAGCAAGATAGCTGTCAATAAAAGAAACGAAAATTACGCTGCCGGTTAGCCGTTCTAGACTGATCTTACGGAAAGCTTAGTAGCAATCGTGGGAAGTATAAGTGCCGTCTTACGGGAGTGGTGGCCGGTGCGACGATGGGAGAGCTGTCATATTCCCGCAATGAACCCCTGCCAAGATGCGTCATGCGGAGCCAGTGCGGCAAGGCGGGTTGCTACGTGGCAGGGGAAAACCGCCCGCAATGGAGTAAGCAAATGGCAAACAACTGGGCATCAAACCGGTTTAGCATGCCGGGAGATCGGCTAGCAGCCATTCATCGTGCACCGCAATTAGGTAACCACTTGGACCAGCCTGGACTCTGTACTCTGGTTCGCGGCAGGTCAGGTCCTTTCCCCCGTACGAGATGCAGATGCGTTCATCCATTTCATGCAATGACCTCATGCTTGCAACATGGCGACGCTATGAGCTGGGCTGAATGCTAGCGACCCCGCTACTTCCGTGGGCTTTCCCCCCGCACCCCCAGTGATGGGTCGGCATATAAAAGATGGTGTCTTGGCAATCTAGGAACAGGAAACTACACACCAGATCTATTCACTCATACCAAGTACCTTCATCCTTATAATTGATAGCCGTATAATACCACACACACATAATAATACCGGAGACACATTAGCCCAACATGGTTCACCAGCACGGAGACGAGCATGAGATCCCTCACCACCACAGGATGCACAGGTCAGTCTTACATCATCACCCTCAAAGATTTTGAATCTGGGAAATTGAACCTCCTGAGTCAACATGCCACTAACGTAAATGACTTACAGAGTCGGTGGCTGGATGCCTGCAGACCACCGCGTGCACCGCGACTGGCTCGCCAAGCAAGTGAAGCACGTCGACGACAAGCACAGCGCCGCGGGCAAGAAGACGGAGCTGATCCCGGTCCTGCAGGAGTTCAAGGACTTCATCGAGGGCAACCCGCGCTTCTACATGTACTTTACGCAGATGTGGGAGGAGGTGCCCCACAAGCACCCCTACGACAAGGACCCGACGGGCCATGCCCAGATCCGCGACTACGAGCACATGCTCGACATGCTCAACCACGTCTTCACCAAGGCGCCCGAGTGGACCGACGCCGCGTACGGCGTGGGCATGGTTGGTGTCCCCATGGTCGGCATCTTTGATTACGCCATGGCCACGCCCAGCGGGCACGCGGCCTTCCTCGATCCCGAGGTCAACAAGATGCTCAAGAAGATCCTCAACGTGTGGGGCAAGTTCCTCCAGACGCCCGCCTCGGCCGAGGTCCTCAACGCCGAGGGCGGTTGGTTTGGCAAGCACGGCAAGACAGATTTGATGCAAGTCGCCAACGGGCCCCTGAAGACGAACCACACCTTTGAGGATATGTACATCTGCGACCCGGCCAAGGAGCACTTCGGCTACAAGTCTTGGGATGGTAAGCGAATGCAGAAGACACGATGTGTTTGAGAACTTTAGGCTAATGGAATGTAGACTTCTTCACCCGCGAGCTGCGCGAAGGCGTGCGCCCCGTCGCCTCGCCCGAGGACGACAACGTCATCGCCAACGCCTGCGAGTCCAAAGTGTACAACGTGGCGCGCGAAGCCAAGCTGCGGGACCGTTTCTGGATCAAGGGTCAGCCGTACTCGGTGGGCGACATGCTGGCGCACGACCCGCTCTCGGACCAGTTCGACGGCTGCACCGTCTACCAGGCCTTCCTGTCGGCGCTGTCGTACCACCGCTGGCACTCGCCCGTCTCGGGCACCATCAAGCGCTGCTTCGTCCAGGACGGCACCTACTTCAGCGAGCCCATCCTCGAGAAGATCGACGGGCAGGAGTTCGAGATCGACAGCCGCGGCATCTCCATGGCGCAGGGCTATCTGACGGCTCTGGCGACGCGCGCCATCATCTTCATCGAGGCGGACAACCCGGCCATTGGTCTGATGGCGTTTATCGGTATCGGCATGGACGAGGTCAGCACGTGCGACATCACCGTCAAGGAGGGCCAGCACGTCAACAAGGGCGACCAGACGGGCATGTTCCACTTTGGTGGTTCGTCGCACTGCCTGCTCTTCCGCAAGGGCGTCAAGGTCGACGGATTCCCTGACGTGGGCCGCGCTGAGAACGTGCCGGTCCGCAGCAAGGTGGCCGTTGTCAGCAAGTAAGGAGGTATTTGAATCGACGCGGTATAAGTAGCGAGACGTATCAAAAGTAATAGCGTTAGCAGCAATGAATCAATTTCTAATTAAATTGTTAAACCCGTAAACTACGCAGCATATATGTGTATGTGTCACAAGTGAGCACAGTAATTATGCAATCTTCTTATATAACTTCGGTATAATTACGACAATAAATCTTTAAATTCGGCTGTCGTCTTGCAATCGGGACATTATGTAGTTTGATGTTCTGTTCAGGATTTCGAGCCTGTCATCTCCGTGTCGATTCCAGCGAACCGAGGTAATCGGGTTTTAAGCTAAGTAGGCGGGACAAGGGCCACAAATGTTTTGTCCCGCCTATCGGGGCATCAAGTGCTTTTCTACGGGAGTTGGGATGCAAGGTGCATAGGTAGCACTGAGGTCGTGATCAATCCAGAGATATCGTACAACCTCAAAAGTCAGCGTACGACGTCCATAGGCTTCTTTTCTTCTCTTTTCCGAGCTCGCACAACACGAAGTGGTTTTGTTGCCTGGTCGGCCTGCACCTTGTTCATCTCCTACTGGCGGGGCTCTCGCGGGAGGCGCAGCAGCCATCGGTTCGCCTAAGCTGCCTGGCTAGCTGCTTTGGGGTCAGCTCCATGGGCCCTATTGGGATGAAGCCCGCAGAATTGTTCTAGTGCGAGAATAAAGCAATGGGGCGCCTGACACCTCGGAGCGCGGCGGATTACTTACTGCTCTAGGTACTCCATAATTTACTTACGCTCATTTCATTGCAGCCACTTTGCTTGAGACTCCATTCGTTATCTTCAATTGGCATTTACCGTGGAGGAAAAGGAGAAGTTGGATTGGCGATATTTGCGACCACTGCCCGGAAGATAGCGAACTGTGCCACCGAGCCGCCCGATCTGCCCGAACGATCCACACCCGCCGTCGCATTTGAATCGGTGTGCCTGCCGACTGACTCGATCCCATATTACCGCAGCGACGGTTCCCTCCAATAGGGTGTAAGAGCCGATCTCCTCCAAGCCGACCTCGACAACGACCGAGTCGCGTTGCGCCGCCCGCTCCCGCCGTCATGTCGACCGGGCGTGCAAATCACCTGGAGCCGCTCATGACTTCCTCGACCACCAATACCGCGCCGAAGCCACCGCCGCAAACCCGACAAGGGCAATCCACGCCCTATGTCGTAACGAACCTCCCCCCACGCGACACCCTCCCCGAACTCCCCAAATCGGCAGCGACGCCGCCTGGGTGACCGTCAAGATCGTCCTGCGCACCCTCTGCCTAACCCTCGGGATCATCCTGACCGGCTTCGCCCTCGCCGCCATCGCCACGTACCAAAACCTTACCCAGAACAATCGAGGTCGCCTCATCCTCGTCCTCCCCTTTATCATGTTGGCCATCGGCGTGCTGGCGGCGGTGTGGAACGGCGCCGAATTTATCACCATGTGCGCGCGGCGCAGCCGACGAAAGGGGATCACGGCCAAGGCGCATGTAGGGGCCGACCTGTTTCTCTGGGTCTTGGGGGTGGCGGGCAGCGCCATACAAAGCATTATGGGCCTGGAGTACGGCGCGCGGGGTCCCGCCACCGTTTGTCTCCTTGCGGTTTTGGGGTACGTTTTCTTCTGACCCCTGGTGTGTCAAGTATATGTCTTTGCGAATGAGCAGACAGGCAATAGGGTATAATGTTGGGGGGAAAAGCAATACGCTAACACTTCTTTTTCGCTACCAACAGAGTCCTCGAATTCGCCCTCTTCGTGCGTTCCTGCCTCGAAGTAGACCGGCGGAAAAAGGACCGGCGCATCCAACAGCTCGTCGTTGCCCTCCAGATGCAGCAGCAACAGCAATACCAACAGGGGCAGCATATGCCACAGCAGCATAATGGTAATATCCCATCGCCATCAAGCGAATCTACTGCCTGGGGACCCGCGGCGGCGGCGGCACCGCCAATGTCCGACTACGATCGCGAACTTAACATGAAGTATCAGGGGCCCATGCCAGAGCCCCTCTACGACCCCAGGGACCTGCAAAAGGTCCTGATCGTCGATCCGCGACTACGGGGCATAGTGAATTGATAACACGTAGTAAGGTTAACAAGTGCTTTTTGAATACTTGATAATAGACCTCCGCGCTGCCCTTCCAAGTAACGTGTCCATCCACCTTGTACTCATGATACCGGTAAAACATGATAAACTCACTTTTGCTACTGCCCCCCTTAATGTGCTGAATCGCCAGGGATGATCCAGGATAATGTACAAGAGAGGTAAAACAAGTAATAAACAATCCATCATCTCCAATAGCAAATGCAAAACAACAAGCGACAATATCTGCTTCAGTCCTTCGATATTCATAACTGCGCTTTGAACAAGATCCCGAGTTCCAAATCAGCGCTGGGTATGAAACACCGTACTGATGGGGGAAACCCCCCAATAACAACAAAACAATATCAAAACGCTGCAGTAGTAGCCTAGCCCTCGTCTGTGGCGAGATGATATACCAAACAAACACCTAGAACACCACCAACAATCAAGTATTCTTCATCAGACTCGAGTGATCATCAAGCTCTCATCGAACCCCAAACAGCCCCCGGAGCTCCTGCAAACTCAACCGCCCGATGCCGCGGGCCCCCTCCTCACTGAGCGCGGCCCCGACCAGGCGCCGCTTCTGCTCCTGCAGCTCCAGGATACGGTCTTCGATCGTGCCCGCCACCAGCACCCGATGTACCGTCACCTCGCGCCGCTGCCCGATCCGGTGCGCCCGGTCGACGGCCTGGTCCTCGACAAACGGGTTCCAGAACGGCTCCAGCACCACCACCTGGCTCGCCGCCGTCAGGTTCAGCCCGGCGTTGCCGGCCGTCAGGCTCACCAGGAGCACGCGCGTGCCGATGTTACGCTGGCCCCTACTACCCAAAGTGCCTCTTCCGGGTGCGGGTTCGCGCGCAAACTGCTTGACCGCCTCGTCGCGCGCCTGCGGCTTCATCGACCCTTCGTACCGCGCGTACGTGAACTTGCCGTCGCTCAGAGGCACCTCGAGCAGGTCCAAGAACGAGGTCCACAGGCTAAACACCAGAATCTTTGCGTCGGGCTTCTCGTCGCGGAGGCGCCGCAGCAGCTCCATGGTGGCGTCGATCTTGGCGCTCGAAACCCAATCCTTGCGCAACCGCTGCAGATAGGCGGCTTTCGCAGTCGCGTTGCGCTGGCTCTCTCGCTTCAGGTCGGCGAGCGTGATGACCTTGTTCTTCTCCTTGTACCCGCCTTCGTTCTTCTTGGTCCGTTTCGCCGATCGCGGCTGCGAGGATGGCGACGCCGAGCCTGTTTCCGACTTGATGGGCCTCTTGGGGGTGTGTGACCGTACTGTGTCGCTGACTGGGGCTGGTGTGGGGTTAAACTTGCCCCTATTGATCATGGTAGTTCGTCCCCGAGCTAGGAGCGAGTCTGCCGCATCCAAGAAGTCGTCGAGTTCTTTCAGAGGATCCGGTTCTGCGTCGCCTTCCTCATCTTCACATTTAACGCCTACCCCCTGGTGTCCTCGAGCAGGCACATCACTCAGCGCCGATGAAGCGGGTGGCGCTTCTTCAGTTTTGACAATCGACGATTTCGATTCTTGAACAACCTCCTGCTTCAGTTCATGTCTCATGGGACTGCTACCCGCTAATACCTCCCTCTTGACTCTTCTCCCAGGTGTACCCTCCTCAGGCTCGGTATCCGACTCGGTTTCTGAATCATCTGCTCCGGCTTGCTCAATCTTAGCCACACCTGGACCATGGGCACGCACGAAGTAAGTATAGCAAATGACTCTATCAGGCAGAATCTCCGTTGTGCAGCCGTCATGAGGACACGTGGTATCTGATGCACTTGGTCCGGCCGCGTCGCGTCCGTCCAGGGCGCTGACCTGCATCACAGCCGTGAAACACTGACAGCAGATGTGATGACCACAGGGGGCAATGATCATGGGGTCCAAAGTCAGCTCGTCGCAGATGAGGCACTGGAACGAAGGCTGAGAGCAAACTTGCTCCACTACCGCGGGGCTTAAGTCGAGAGCCAGTTCGATCATACCATCGGAATCCAGTTCGGCGCCGTCGGGGATTCCAAAGTTCTTGATAAGGTGCGGGTGACTGCACACTTGGCGTAAACGAAGGATAAGCACCAGGATGAACATGTAGTTCTTCTTCTTAGACCGAGAGTTGCTATAGTTCTCAAACTTCTGGCGGTGTGTCGCTTCAAGGTCGTTGTAGAACTTTGCCTGATCCTCGTTGAATTCGGCCTTGACCTCGATGATCTCCTTAGTAGGCAGGTTCAGTATGCGCTGGCCATCCAACACGCTGTTTTTCGAGCGCCGCATTGTGAAGCTCCAGATCAAGGCCCGAAGTCGTCTCATTGCTTCACTGTGCTCGTCGTCGTCCCACTTCTTGATGGGCCTATCGATATCTTGGCTAAATTCATCCCACCAACGGTACGGCTCGATCCGGAGAAAACGAATCAGAGAATAAATCTCCGACGTGTTGTTCATGAATGGAGTGCCGGTCATGCAAATCCTGTACGTGCCCTTGATCTTACACACGGCCTCTGACGTAGTGGATCGCCGGTTCTTGATGTTATGGGCCTCGTCGAGAATAATTCGGTAGAACATGGCATTTTCAGCCAAGATTCCATGATTGCGCTTTCGGCGGAATTCATGGCCAACCGTTCCGTAGGTTGTAAGCACCACATCGTACTTCATGAGCTTGGCAGCCGTCATGCCCTTCTTGTTCTGGCCATGGTAGATGAAGGTTTTGAGTCGGTAATGTCTCTCGACCTTTTGGCGAATCTCAGTCTCCCATTGCTTGAGCAACGCGAGAGGTGCCACGATCAGGGTTGTCTTGCGGGAGTCGTTATTCGACTGGTGCGCCAGCATGAGGGCCAGCGCCTGAATAGTCTTCCCCAATCCCATGCTGTCGGCTAGGAGAGCACCCTTCTTGTCGCTCTTTTCCTGTTTGACCAGCCAAGTAAGCCCGACCCTTTGATGCGGCATCAGCTCGCAGCTCATTTGCATCGGTGTATTAAGCCTATTCTCCGGGGCGATCTCGTGTTCGTTCACGGATAGGAGGTTCTGCAGGTTCGCGCGCACGTTCGCCTGTGACGCCTGAGGGACCTGGGAACCCAGAAAGTGTTCCCAGGGCATGTCATCGTCTGGCCGAGCTATGCTCGAGAAGGTCGCGATGGCATTGGCAATATGGGACCTGCTCGAGGTGGAGGGTGGTGGTCTCGCTGAAAAGGGTGGCGGTCTCGGCGCAGAGGACATCGATGGTCTTCCGAAAGAGGACGGCGGTGATCTCGTCGTGCTGAAAGTCTCTTCATCACTAGAGTGATCCATACCGAGAGGCTGTGATAGTTGCGATCCAGGTACTGGGGTAGCCGATAGCCTTGATGCCGAAGATGATGGTGGCGGGCTCCCCGCGCCGAGATTCTCTTCGTCGCTAAAAGGGTCCATGGTGATGGGTTGCGATGGTTGCGAACGAGGTGTCGGGGTAGAGGACAACCTGGAAGTCGAAGATTCGGGCTTTGATTGACGGCGACGCCCCTGTTCAGAATGTATGAGTCAAACGAAGCTTCCAGGTTAGTGTTCAGTTCTGCTAACTGTACCGGGCGCAACGAGAAGCTTCTCGTACCTTGGCCATCTCGTTCATGGAAGCTGGTGTCGCATTCGTGAAAGGTGCAGGCGGTTGCCGCGGGGTCGTACCTCCCGGATACAAGTCCCTTGACTCGAGGATGTCAGAAATGTTCATGTTTGATTGAGTGCAGTTTCCCGAGTGTTGTTGCTCGGCAATGTGGCCTGTTGCATCGTCGCAAGGCAGCCGCGCCCACAAAATCGAGTTGTTTGGTCGTAGGCTTTTTGGTCCCCAAGCAATTGGATAGCAAACAAAGATTGGTAATAATGATATGTAATATTGTTCCAAGGATATACTCCTTCGCTGTAGCCGGTTGCTCGTGTCTCAGTCGCAAGTCGCAATCCAGGTTGATGGCGTAAGTGGGATAAAGGACTGAAATTATGTCATTCTATGGAGGCAGCTTGACACGACGCGTGTGTCTTGTCACGAGGTCATGTGATTTGGGCCGGCAACTTCCACAAGTGAACGATGCATCCCAGTCACGTATGATCACAAGATGGGAGGGTTGAGGAAGTAAGTGTACTTATGTTTGGCAAATGACGGACGGGCAACCACAAAGGCCGGCTTGCGATTTATGTTGGTTCAGTTGCTAGCATGCACGTCACGATCGCAAAAGATGCCCCTCTTGGTGGTAAAGTGTCAGGTCCTCCTTACAGTGCTCCACCCTGGAGCTCTAGAGCTCTGGAGCTTGCAACCTGCGAGCTTCAGTGCTTGTGGGTATGCGGTACAGTTAGTGTGAGAGTGCTTTAGTGCTTTCTATTAGTGCTTTAATGGCTTGTCGGTTCAACGTCAGCGCTATTATTGCGATAACACACCCAGGTTCAACGTGCAATATGATGATATCCAATTACTATATACTGCCTAGATTCGCAAATGCTTATGTAGGCTTATCAACAGACACATTTCCAAACGCACCCGCCGCCGCATGAACCGCCACGCCATTAGCCCCTGAAGTGTAGGTCGAGTCCGTCGCCGTGATCAAGGCACTATCTGCATTACCCAAATAGATCTTGATGTCGCTCCCCACCGCGGTGACGCTCATCTTGTAATCCGCCGCAGCCTGAAGCCGCGACACCGACGCCTGTCCCAGGGTCGTCATTGTGCCATTGTCGCCGTACTTTCCCAGCACCACGTAGCCCGCCGCCGAGATGCCCGCATAATAGCCGTTAAACACAGCCGGTCCTGTAGCTGTCTCAGCACCCGTCCCATTGAAAGGGGAGCCCGAGGCAGCACCCGCCCCTAAATTGGTAGCACGGAAGACGAGCCCAGCGTCGCTGCGCTCGCTTGTTCCATTCGACACCGCGACCGTGGCGTTCAACACCAGGTCGGTGAAGTTGGTATCTAGCATCGCGAGCCCGTCGCCCTTACAAACGCCCACTAGATGCTGCCCCGCCACGGTCCAATTGTCGACCTTCTCGCCGTACATCTTCCACCCGATGGAGTTGCCGTCCGCAAAGTTGTCATGCACCAGCATCTTGACGGGCGCGATGGTGCCATCCTCATTGAAGTACATGCGATCGTAGGCCAGAACGCGGTGGTTCCCATCTGTCTCGGTGAGCGGGCGGCGGTGGTAGACAATGTAGTAGATCTCCGTGCCAGGTACGTGGATGACACCGTGGTGGCCGCTGCCCGTCGCGACGGCGTCATCCTGCTGCAGGATCTTGGCCTTGCGCTCGAAGGGGCCGAGCGGGGAGTCGGCCATGGCGTACGAGACACTGTAGTCGGGTCCGCCCCAGCCGCCCTCGGACCACATGAAGTAGTAGGTGCCATTGCGCTTGATCATCTGCGAGCCCTCGGTGTAGTTCTCGGGCGTGATTTCCTTGTACTGAGTTCGGGTGCTGTTGGCGGTCCCGTTAATGCCGCCGTCCATATATCCGACGGAGATCATGTCTTCATTGAGCTTGGCCACGTTGGCGTGACTGTGGCCGCCGTAGTAAATATAGGCCTGGCCGTCGTCGTCGATGAAGACATCCTGATCAATGGGTTGCGCGCCGTTGTAGTAGTGTCCGATGAGAGGCGCGCCGATAGCGTCAATGTAGGGGCCTTCAGGACGATCGGCCACCGCAACGCCGATGCCGCCAACCTTGGTATTGTTGGCGTCCTCGTCCTCCTGGATGTCGTTGGCGCCAAAGTAGAGGTAGTACTTGCCGTTGCGCGCGATGGGTGCGGGCGCCCACACGGCTTCGGTCGCCCACTTGACGTCCTTGGTCGTCAGGATGTTAGGGTGCTTGGTCCAATTGACCAGATCCGGACTGGAAAAGGCGTCCAGGTAGGTCTGCTCCGCGTAGGGAAATGAGGAAGTCGGGAAGACCCAGTACTCTCCCTCGTAGAACTCGTTGTCAGGGTCAGCGTACCAGCCCGACACAAAGGGGTTCCCTGCCGGCGCAGTCGGGTAGTCAGGCACAGGACTGGTCTGTTGCTGGCGGGTCAGCCTGGCTGTAGGGCCAAGCGCCGCCGCCATAACCAGTTGCGGGAGCATCCTTAAAGCTGTGGAGTGAGAGGTATTGCCGAGTTGCGGGGTCAGTTTTGGCGGAGCCAATTCACGAAATCAGTGCTTGGGCGATCATATACAAAACTGAGCAGAATGATGTGCAGGACTTAAGTAACAAAACAATTGTGATGCCTCCGCAACTCTATCGATCTATAATCTCCTGGAGATAAATGAATACGTGGGTTGGGAAGAGTTTATGACGACCACGCGACGTCGTCTTGATGGATAGGACGTGTACCAGCTGATCCACCCGGATCTGCAAAGTCCCATTTTACCCCAGAAACCGATGGGGTCATGAGCCAATGGTGTCTTAAGATGTCCCGCCAATTACATTGCGCCGTATCTCGGCGATCAGCCAGGGAGAGGTGCAAAGTGTGCAACGCTTCTTCTGTAGTACGATAATTCGTGTTGATGCTGGAGTGCCATATTTGCAGCTGTTAAGAGTCCAAGCAACATGAAGATTAGAGCAGCAGTAAGGCAATTGTCAGGTACTCGGCCCGTCTCACATTTGCGTTTCAATTATCCACATACCGAGCCGAGCATTCTTTACGCTAAGGAGATTTACTAAACCGTAATTCAACCGTGGCATCAGAACCTCTGGACAAATGTGATGAATTATCGTCTATGCACAATACGAAAAGGCTGGCTGCTACCCCTGTCATCAAACCGGCCATCGCCGACCAAGAGGTTGACGTGTCTGGTGGGATATTTCGTGATTAGTGTATGAGTTGAAGCACTGCAAGTGCCAAACTATCGTGAACATATTTTGGATCAGTGCAGTGTTGCCCAAATAGTGTTAATAGAAATGAGCAAGGAATAGATAAGAAGAGGATAGAGAAATATAGAAAGAGAAAAGAACTAGATAAAAATATAAGAAAAACAGATAAATAATTTAGTAAGAAAGTGACATCACCTGAGAAGAAATAAAATAGTAGAGAACGAAAATCAATAAAGGTAAAAGCTATTAACAGGGATGTAGAGCTGTACGATACTGTAAAGCAGTCACCCATTATTCGTCGGACGATTGCAGGACGTGGAATATCACGATTTCATTGGCGCCTCATGAGACAAGATATGCGCCGCAAAGGCCGTGGTATCATAGCACAAATGGAGGATGATGTGACAGACGGTAGAGCCCCCCGACTGGGTAACTGCCTATAGATAGATACGCTTTGGGACGGGATCCCGCGCTTGCCAAATTCGGGCTTCATAAATTCCAAGAACCAGCAGGACATCCAAGCCCACGGCTTGGTCTCGCGACCCGACGCAACAGAGGTAGAGCGACTCGCGCGCGCCGGCGGTTTCATTTAGGTGCATTCTCTACTTACATAAGTGTATATTTACCAAGATCAAACCCTCTACCAGCTAACACCCCACAAGCACTAGGTTCGAGCAACTAACCCCCCTCTTACCTCCTGGTGTATTGCTCTGCGTAATCAACAAGGCTAGGTATCGCTTGTGCAAAGAGCGCATGCGAGACGGCGACGCCAAAGAAACCCCCGAATGCCAGAAGGTGAGATATGTAATAGGTTGGCCAAAGCACCGTCCACTTTTCCGACCAGTGAATGAATAACCAATACTTGAAGACCCACGTGTAGTAGCCCCAAGCTACAAGGCCAATATAATAGTAAGTGAAGGGGTAAGCCAAAAGTGCCGGGATGAAAGGAGCAACCAAGAGAGCGATGGCAGCAAACCAGTCAAACGTTTGCCACCATCTCCCACTCATGTCAGATTGGTCATGTCTGGGGTCCATGTTCTTGTACCAACACACAAGGACGTACAGCCAGTTGCTCTTGTATCGTATTGGCCCTTTGGGGACAACGGGAGATGGCTCTGCCTTCCCTGGAGTAGATCCAGACTTTTCCGCCGATGCCGGACCAGCAGTTGGGACAACGCGCTGGGCCTCTGTTTGAAACCACCTGAATCTGGTCATGAGTTGGTAGTACCCGTGTACAAGGAGGGTGTTGGTGTCTCTGTCCCAATTACCCGTGCTTGAGAACTCTGCATGCATTGCCTTTAGCCCTTTCTCCTGGTCCAACAAGTCCTGGACCATCAGCGTCTGCTCCTCCCTAAACTCTTCAAATCTCAGCCAGCGGTGCTCGATCTTCTTCACAACCTCCCCTCTCGCGTTGGCGGCCTGCGTCCACCATTTTGGATACGTTCGATTCCTCCATACGGCTCTGGGGATGGCGCTTGGCTTCGTAGCGCGTAGCTCGTCCAGCTTTGACTCGTAAATCGCAAGCTGCCTCAAACAGTACGCGCATCTCTGTTCTGCCCTTTGGAACCACTCTTCTCGTGCTTGGCGAAGCGAAGGCTTTGGCTTGGGGTTGTTGGAACCATTTGGCCTCCGCCCACCATCGTTTATTTTTATTCCCTGTGACAACTCTCGGCCACGTGGAGCGGGTGACAGGTTCTGTATGTCGTGTAAGTCATACTTTATTAGAGCCTCACATGTTACAAGCTACTCACAAATGGCCTCATTTTATCGAGTGGTGGTCATGATATTTAGTACATGAGTATGCAGGCTGCACCTCAGCTTTAGCGACTTTGGGGGTGCTTGAGTGTATGGTAGTGGTCTGTTGCCGCGTCACGAGGCAGCAGTATTCTAGCACTATGGTGAGATAGATAGCCGTCGAAGCCTGTGGCTCTTTCATGATCTCGATATCTACCAAAGTCAACAATGGGTTGCGACTAGACCCTGGCCATTCCGCAACGAGATCCATTGTCAAATGGCTTGATAAACAAAGACGCAATCGAGATCACGCATCCATACAGGACAAAGACTTGCCAGGTAATACCGAAAGAGGAAGAACCACGTACTCCGTGAACCAAGAATTATATAGTACCTACAAGCTTGAGAAACTTTGGGCAGCTTGTCGATATGTTTTGTTGGCCTCTCAAGAAATTGAAGATTAAACTCAGGAATATGGCTCTTCGATGGGAAAACAACCGTCTCGTCTAGTCGATGTATTGGGACATGAGCGGAAACATATGGCTGTAACACGTCTGCTATTATAAGTAGAAGAAACTATGACGTGAATAATGGCGCTTCCCACTTGTATTCGAGCTGCTATTTGTGCCATAACCCCTATAATGGGAATCGCCGGCTCCTGGAAGTGGTATCTGACCTTTTTGAGAATACACCATGCCGGAGTTCAAACTACATTTGCCTAGGTCTCGGCCTTGGCTTACTTAGAATAGTAGAAAACTCAGCCTAGGTAGGTATAGCGTATCTTGCACAGCCAAAGGGGGGTACTCTTTACAGTCATACTACCGGCGACTTCTGGTTCTGACTGCTTCGATACGAGAACTCGAAACGGTCGACATGGTCGACTCCGCCACCCACGGTGGCTTTCAACTTCATCGGGGATTGGAGGGAGCCCTAGCGCTGACAGTGACACCGCCGTGATGAACTGATTCCACGCCCGTCCAGGACCGGAGTATAAGCGCGGCTTGTTACACATCAGTTGCAACTGACATTAGATTTGTCAGCCGATTCAGCACTTAAAGATCGGCTACATTGCGCCTAGGGGGTATGCTTCTATTTAGCTCACATTTGGGATCTAGTAACACGAAATGAATAGCGCCACGCCGAGATGGAACATCATTATAGCTCTTTCTTCAACTACAACATAACTCGCCCAATTCCTTCCAAATGGTTTACTACGGTCGCTATCGTGGGAGGAATTTTGCTGGCTGCCTTCTTCACATTCGTGAACTTTGCGCAAAATGGATACATCCTGTCCGTCGAGATGTCTGTGGACCCAAATGCCACGGTGTCGCAGGCAGCCAACTCACTGCAATGGTGGCCGTCCTACCTCGCGTCCAAGATCATGCCCACCTGTCAACCAACCCCTCTACCGGTGAACTCGCAGTTCTTCACCAACCAAACAGCACTGACGTATACGCTCGCCAGCGTGTGGCGCAATAGCCGTAGCGATGGTACCAACACTGCACGTCAGACGCTTTCGCCGTCTCTAGCATACTTGAACCAGGAACTTCAAAACTGCTCTGTGACGTCGGTCCAGATCGACGTTGAGTCCTATGACCGCGCAGCTAATCAGCAAGCCTTGACCGAATGGGGCGCCAAAGTGCGTACCTCGGCCACCTGTCAGATAGCGACGGACACGGGGATCGTCTTCCTCAACCTTACCCAGACCTACGACTATGTACCCGACACGGTAACTCTAGCCCAAGTTGCTACATTAATCGGATCCGGGCCCGTGAGCCGGGACAAAGAGAAACGAGCGAGCCTCTGGTGGGGAGAGTCACTCATGTCGACGTACTGGGCCGAGTTGACCTGGCTGTTATAGGTGGAGGCCCGTCAACGCAACGAGTGGCCCATCCGCAAGGGGTCGCTCTATTTTTTGTGCCACAGCCTAGCAAAGCGATCAACGACACGCACTTCTTCCTGTTCACCGGGCAGTTTGTCGAAGCAACATTATCGGGCGAGTACAAGTCTAACCACGCGATGAACCCTGACGACCAAATGAGCGACCAGATAATCCAGGAGCACATCCGCGACGAGACGTACCCCAACATCTGGGCGCCCGCCGAAACCCTGGCCAAGTCGGCGTTCGAGATGATCGTCGCCGACCTGGGCCAGGCCTCACCCCCGACCATGCTAACGGACGGGGAGATGCTGCAAGCCTTCACCGCCAACTTTAGCGCCATCAACAAAGGTCCCATGGCGAACGCATGGCCAGGGCCAGCCACTCGGAGTGACGATGAACTCCGTAACGAGACCGGGCCTCTCTTGATAATACCCTTGGTTATATCGGCCCGGTATCTCTGCCAGTTTCCCCGTATGCGGGCGCCGATCAGCCTCGTGGTCTCCGTCATGGTAGCCGACCTGGTCTTCCTTCAGGCTGCGTGGCAGTTGTACAAGCCCTTTACTGGGTGGTGGCTCACGCGGCGGATCCCGGACTCGGACTGGTGCAAAGGGTGCGTAGACATGAAGCACCGTGAAATGGGGCTAAGCAAAACAGAGTTGACAACACTGGTTGATACTACGTCGGGAGTTAGTCACAGATTTGCGCGGCTGCGAGGAGACGAAGAGGCGGATGCTAGCGATGATGGGTAATGCAGAAGCTAAGGAGTTGAGCACAATTCGTAACCAGGAACTTACTAAACTTTACTTTCCTACATTCAAATATTCCAATAGTTTTTTCCTCAAGGCCTTTTCTGCATTCTTTTCTCTCGGATCCTAATATTTATTTCAAAACGGCGGCCGACCACTACCACGGAATAGTTTTATTACAAGGTCATAACCACTTTAGCAAGCATGGCACCACCGTTTCTTCCCCCGGAGCTGCGAGAACTCATATGGCAGGCGGCCCTAGAAGTCGAGGCGAGGTCTCGCGTCGTGCCTTTAGAAGGGGCGTCTGTCATACCCCGAAAGCAGCTGGCGAGTCCCCTGCTGTCTGCCTGCAGCGAGTCGCGGAGCTACGCCCTCCGGTTCTACTCGCTCCGGCTTGCCGTTTACGAGTTCCCCAAGGTCACTTGCGACCGATCGATTTACTTTATGCCCGGCGACAAGAAAAGTGCGAAGTCGGAAATTGCGAGCCGCCTCGTCAATATGCCGACCCAACAGAAGCAGGTGGGCATCCTCTACCTCAACCCCCGCTACGATACGTTCCTCCGCGGCCCTGATTTCACCGACTACTTCTTGCATATCACCCATTGGCCTCACACCCTCAGGCAACGGCAACAGCAACAATCCATAACCTACGTCTCTGCCCGAATGGACCAAGCTGCCCGCTACTCGGTTCGGAACCTGGTGTTCGCTGAAGCTCCTCCCCAAGAGACACTCACCTCTCAAAAATGGAAGTTCTTATATGGGGATGTCGTTACGGTGTACGACTTCGACAGGGCCCGGTCACTCTGGGGCAGGGCTTGGTTCCCGAACGCCGATTGTCGCTGGCTGCATTGTTGGTTACCGAAAAGTAACGTGACGCGAAGGCAGCGGCCATTGTCGGCCAACTGGGACTCGGAGGACTTCTTTGGGTACATGGGGCCCACCGACGGCATCGAAAAGCTCAAGGTCCGGCAATGGTTAGAAGGGCCTGCCTGGCGTGTCGCACACATTGGGGGGCCTCGAGTCGTCTATGATGCCGACAAACACAAGCAAACCCGTTTCGGGGATGCGCAACCGGGGCACTGGTACTGACATATTCGTCTTCGGCGCAAAAGGAAAGGGCGTGGCGGGCGGGCAAATAAGCCAACCTAAAGCAAGGATTCGACAGGAGGGCCCAGTGAAAGTTGGCACATAGGTGAAGGAGTGAGTGAAGTAAATACTGACGGGGCATGCAAGCGGATATAGCAATTCTGCGAGCCAGGCCTGGTGGCGAAGGTGACACCAGCTTCTTTCCACTTCGACAACTGGAAGCTCTGGCAGAATGTCAGGGAAACGGCGAGATGGAGACCAATATCGAGAGATGTAAGGTCTGACCATGTTTAATCATACAACTAGAAATTGGCTATCGACGCCTTGCAAGATGTTAGAAAGCAATGGATATATCAATGCACTTACCAAGCAAGTAGTAGCGTGAAACCTTTCGCATCTGATTAATGATAAGTGGTTAACTCATGCGTTACTCTTCTTCCCTGGCCGAAAAGCAACATCAAGGACCAAAGTATCCAAAAGGGTCGTTCCTCGTGCGCTCTTGGTTTCGGCTTACAGAGCTCGGCCGCAGGTTGAGGTTGCCCAGTGTCTTGAAGTGAGCGCCTTTGGAGAGTCGAAACCCCGTAAACAGTAAGTTGGTAAATTTACCTAGCATCATGCCAAGCCCCGGTGCTAGCAGCTAAACCCAGGCCGGCGGTAAATTAGATGGCTCTAACGCCCTCAGAAGAGCTTGGTGCGGGGCACCACAGTGATGCGGGGAGTAGGGCTGCCCTTCCACTAGCTTGCGTTCACTATTGTCCTGGTTAAATGCATGGGATGAGCACCACTGAGCATTGAGCAAGGCAAGGTATGGGCATCACCCATCTAGCAAATCTCGGTTCTATTCCTTCCACTTTTCGATCCAAGCTAGCAAGGTGGTAATATCCATGGCGAGTGGTAATCAGTCGTGGAGCATTTTAGCCATCCGCTGGGGCTAACGGGCCGCATAGGTAGTGATGATGGACGCAGCCGACATTGCAGCATGGTGGCCCAATTATCATATGGTTGATAGGAGACCCCCCTGTAACTGCTTTAGCGACCACCCACTCCGCTTTTGGGGGGACTGGAGTGCATGTTGTGCACATTCCTGTAAACTCCGAGTCCGAGTCCGCGACCAATGCAGTCTCCAGTTGGCCATTCTTCCCGCATACTTTCAATTGCCGGCTGGCATGGATGAGACATTCCACCTCGACAAAGCGCTCGAGCCTCCACGTCGTGAAACTTGAAGATATGGAACTAGCCATGCTTTTCACTTGCTGCGAGCGGCTTGAGTAGACACCTTGCATAGTGATGGTGTTGGATCATGACGTCGCAAACCATTGCAGTCATCGGCGGCCTGGACGTGGATCTGGTCATGGTCACAAGTCGCATTCCCGACCGCGGAGAGAGTGTCCAAGCGATTGAGTACCGCGAAGCTTTGGGCGGCAAAGGGGCCAACTGTGCTGTCGCGACATACCGGGCGTGTCACAAGAAGCCAAAACGCAACAAGCAGGATTTCAACAATGAACAGCCTGCATCTAAGCGTAACATCCATGTCAAGATGATCGGCGCCGTAGGCGACGATGAGTATGGAGATAAGTTTATCACATCATTGAGCCGAGATGGTGTTGATGCTTCTGGTATTGTTACAATTGCCAACACGCAAACCAGTCGATGCTTCGTCTTGCTTGAGCACCCCACAGGTGAGAACCGATGCCTCTTTACGCCGGGCGCTACCGCTATGTGAAAAAAGGAGCATTTCTCTCCACTGAGAAGCTCGGAGGTGGGATCCGGCCGGATCTGGTCGTCGCCCAGATGGAGATCAGCACCGAGGTGGTCGAGACTATGATCGAGACGGCTGGCAATGCGAGCATCGACTTGTGTCTCAATGCTGCACCCGCAACAGCTCCTATTGGCGAGCGCTTCTACCAGCACCTTGCCCACCTGATAGTGAATGATTCAGAAGCAGTGATCCTGTCTGGTCGCCGCCCCGGTATAGATGAGCTCAACGAGGATATTTTGCCAGATAGTGCCCAGGGGTTCTTGGATCGCGGCGTTCGAAACGTCGTCATCACGCTCGGCGCCCGGGGCGCGTTCTACGCCAATGCAAAAGTAAGCGACTACTGCCCTGCGTTTGATATTACGGTCAAAGATACTACCGGTGCAGGGTAAGTCAGTATAACTCTTCCTCCTTCTGCAAACGTGTCTGCGTATGCTGACTGGGGCTCGCGCGGCAGTGACACTTTCAAAGGAACATATGCTTCCGACTACCTGCGACAAAGAGCCAGGGGCGATTGGGACATCAAGAGAGCCGTTCTTCGTGCAAGCAAAGCCGCTGCCATCAAGATCCAAAGCGCAGGTGCGCAACACGGCATTCCTTGGGTTGACGACATCGATGGGTTCAATGCACCAACAAAGGCGCCCAGTCGTGCGTACTCCAGAATGTGAACAAGGAAGATTTGTAATTGTTAGTCATACTTACGAATCTTTTACATGTATGCAGACACATGTAAAGACTATGGAATGGACTCGACAACGCCGCACGCGTCGCAGGGGACGGTAATTTGGCAGGTTGATGTGAGTGGATTCCGTTGTAAAGAGGGTGGCTTGCCCGAGAACCAAAACGGGGTCCCATGCGCCGGGGTTCCATCCGAGCCAATCAGTCTTTGGTCCGCACGCCAGCAGCATCACCCCCTTGCTATCACCAGTCCAGCTCGGCTCGGGAAGTGGAGCAGGGACCGACAATACACATTGCATAACCGGGAGAATGGACTTTGTCTGGCCATTCTTTCTTGTTGGTGACCTTCCTCTCCTCAATACTACTTTGCAGTTGGAGAGCATGCAGTTTCGACTCCACGTCCACTGGGGTACCGATGCACTGATCTCGGTAAAAAGCTGCTTGGGTTACAGTGCACCCCCAGTTCCATGCATGTCCGCTATTGCGGCAAAACACACTTGGCTGCTGTTGGCTGTCAGCTTACAGATGGTGTGACAGTCCACTCACACTATGGCCGTGATGCATGCAATTCGACGCCATTGCGAAGATGTAGGGGAAAGCCATTCTCCCGAATTGCGCGCACTATCGAGGTTCCGCCGAGAGGAGAGGGAAAATGCAATGCATCGACTGGAGTTCTTTTCTTATCCTTAAGTAAATGCTTGGTAGTTTTTCTGATAACGATTGATGATCTTTCTGTTCCTGCATTCAACCCTCAAAAGCTAACAATAAATATACTTGGCCTTTTCTTTTTTGCTTGCTACCACCTCTAGGCAGTCCCGAAGACTTGGCGCAGACACCGGATGAACTCCCATTGATCGACATGGCCGCAGACGACCAGGGACCCCGTCTCATGGCGGTGCTATGGGCATTGACAGGCATCGTCTTCATCTTCCTGCTCATGCGGATATACACCCGCGTTATCTGCGTCGCCTCGTATGGTGCTGATGACCACTTCTTTATGATAGCATTTGTGAGTAGCCCGTTCAATGTGGAATTTGTTCCATCTAACAACACCAACATCAAACTTACTCAATATGCATTTGCGATGTAGCTGCTCATGATCGCATCCGACGCCGTCATCACAGTAGCCGTAGGAAAAGGGTTCGGCCGGGAGGACCTCGACGAAGACGCAAAGTACAACACCATCTTCTGGAGGGACCTGGGCCAGTCCAATGCCCTAGTGGCAACCGCCGCAGCGAAAGCCTCGGTGGGCTTCTTCATGATCCGCCTTGTCATCGTGAGGTGGCAGAAGGTCCTCATCTCGATGGCCATGGGCGCGCTTGGCGCTACCTGTATCCGTGAGTCCTTATCCTCTGCCAAGTTTGCTGTCTTTAGGCGCCGCCGGAAGGTGAGGCTAACTTCGTTTTTCAGTCATGGCCATCTTTACTTGGGCGGCTTGCACGCCTGTCGAGTTTTCCTGGGACGACCGCATCCCGGGAGGGACATGCATGAACACAGTGCCACTCGGGGTGGCCATGGGTCGTAAGTTGACAGTCGCACAGTCGACCCCCCCTAATACACTCCAGGAATTAAGCTGATGAACCTCAACCCCCAAACAGTCGGCACGGTGTTTATCGACCTACTATTCGCGGTACTACCCTGGAACTTCGTCTGGAAACTGAATATGTCCCGCAAAGACAAGCTGATCATTGCGGGAAGTCTGAGTTTGGGCCTCTTGTGAGTCCTTCTCTTAAGGAAATATATTTGGGACTAAGACTTACCACCAGATATCCCACAGAGCTGCCGTTGCTGGCATTATACGGATCACCTATGTCCGGGGCGTGCGGGAAGTGGACTACGACGTGATCATCTGGTCCCAGGTGGAGATAGCCGTTACTATGATCTGCGTCAGCATACCTGTCTGCCGGCCCCTCTGGAGTCGAACTATAGGTAACTGGTTCACCAACACGAAAAGGAGGAATAGTGGATACGGTAAGTCTGCCCCAGCACAAATGTCCCTACTCCTTTAAAAGTGCAACTTTTTGCTAACACCAACCAGTCCCAGTACAACAGGACGAGCCACGCCGAAGACACGGAGATCACTCTGTAGGCCTCCGCACCATTGGCGGAACCCCCATGTTCGGCGCCCGGGTGACCCCGTCGTCCAAGCCGTCCAAGAAGTCGTCGCATCCCAGCGCCACGAACTTGGCCAGCTTCGACTCCAAGACGTACCAGTACCATGAGCATCACCACCAAGACGATGACGGCACCAGCGATCAGCGGATGGTAAAAGATAATAGCAGCGTCGCGCCTACCAGGGACACGCCGAGCGTCACGGGGGAGCAGGTGGACTCGGCCCGGATCAACAAGGATTGGATCCTCGGGAACATCGGGACGGAGGTGCAGGCGCATACGATTGAGAGCGAGCATAGGACACCTCCGTTGGCTGGGGAGCGTGGGATCATGAGCACCAAGACGTTTCATGTACACAGGTCCTGATGTGGGAAGCTCGGAGTCAAAACGGGAATAACGGCGAAAACAGGAAAACTTGATCTTGATATATTCTAACAGCAACATAATAAACTGTGTGGCTTCATTACGACACCTCTGACGGACAGAGGCTATTCATGCGACATCGTTCCTTGTTAATTTGCTTACTGGAGATCAGGAGAATGGTGCATTCATAATGATTCATACGCTAGCATGTGGCTAGCCCCTCTCTCTCAGCCACACTACGTGAGACGCAACCGCCTCTGTGTCAGACCGGAACCTGGATATAATGTCTTACTTAAAGGGCAATGAATATACCGCTCTATAACATCAACCTTAGATGACAGCCTCCCTTTCTACTCCAGCTGCCCTCTTTATCAACTTTCGGGTCTGGATGTCCCCGCTACGTCTTTACGAACTGCTAGTGAACATAAGATCATCGAGACAGCATCAAGTATACCCAAAATTACCATGGAGGCTTACATCCGCTCCCCCGCCTTCAACGATCGCATCGAGGCCATGATGCGCTCTTACCACGTCCCCGGCCTCTCGCTCGCCATCGTGCACAAGGGCCAGACCACCTCGGCCGGTTGGGGCCAAGCATCGCTGGACCCCCAAAACCATGCACGCCTGACACGCTGTTCGATATAGCCTCGTGTTCCAAGTCGCTGACAGCGGCCTCAGTGGCGCTCTTGGTCGACGATGACGAGAAGTACCCCGAGGTACAATGGGACGCCATCATGTCCGAGCTGCTGCCGGACGACTTCGTGATGCCGGGGGTCGGATACACGGAGAATGTCACGTTGGATGATGTGTTGAGCCACAAAACGGGCATGCCGCGGTATGTATTTGTCTAACCACTAGACATTCAGGTTCGGTATCACGCAAACTGAACATCCATGCGATCAGCCATGACTTCTCCTGTCTGGGCCCCCTAGCATCCCAAACGGACACGGCGCGATCCATCACGCGGAACCTCCGGAACCTATCCGTAGCCGCCCCTCTCCGGGCCAAGTTCATGTACAACAATCTAATGTACACGGTCGCGACCCATTTGATCGAAAGCAAGACCCAGAAGCCTTTCAGCGACTTCCTCGAAGAGAACTTCTTCGTACCCCTGGGCATGGACTCGACCCACCTCCAACCCTCCAAGTCCCGAGAAAGGGGCCTCGGTGACCGCATCGGTACTGGCCACGACTGGGATAAGGCCAACGCCCGCTATCTCGGCTTCCAGTGGCCCGACGCCCCGGAGGCCCAGGGCGCGGGACTGGTGGTCTCGAGCGCCAACGACTTGATCAAGTGGGTAAAAGCCCTCCTGCACTGCGAGGGTCCCATCCACGGACGGGTGTTTCAAGGGCTCGTGCGGCTGCGGACCATCACGGAGCTGACGTGGAGGAAGCCCAAGCCACACACGACACCGGCCATATACGCGGCGGGGCTTGAGGTCCATACATACCGGGGACAGCGGGTCATCTCCCACGGCGGCTCCGGGTTCGGCTTCTCCGGGTACTTCTTCCTGTTGCCCGATCTCCATTTCGGCGCGGTGATGTTGGGAAACGCGGATGGGGCGGATGATATTGAGTCTATCGTGACCAAAGAGCTCATAGATGAGCTTCTAGGGGTTCCTATGCCGGAACGTCTTTATCTTAAAAGCTTCGCGGGGAAGAAGAAGGAGAAGCCACCCAAGTCCACCAAGGCCAAGGGTCCCCGATCGCCGCCCCAAACGCAGGGCAAACCAGAGGGTCTCGATCGCGAATCCACCAAAGCATTGACTGTAGAGGCCAGTGCAAAGGCAATTTCGGTCAGTGGAAAAGAAAAGAAGAAACCAGAAGACCCCAAAGAGCCACAATCGGAACCTCAAACCGTACCCCTGAGCGCATACACAGGCGCATACTGGCACCCCGGGTATCGTACGCTCATAGTGGGTATCCGAGATGAGAAGCTGTTCATCGACGCCCCCGACCGGTCCTTTGGGTTCATGATCACCTTCGAGCACATCGCGAACAACTACAAGTTCAAAGGCCATATGGCTTTCCACCTATCGGCCGGTGTAGACTCGCCCATCGACTCCGAGTTCGTGTGGGAGGACGACCAGGTCGTCAGGATGGGGCTAGACCTGGAGCCGGATATGAAGGAGCTGATTTGGTTCGGGAAGAAGAAGGGTGGGGATGATGTCGCGGAAATTGCAAAGAGGCCCAGTGAGGTTGGAGTAGTTTAGGAGACTCGAAGCAGGATAGCTTGAGATAAACGTGTTTCCGTCATTTTACTCCATGTGACAATACGCAATGCTAGGTCTCATCCCACTTTCTATATATCTCGGCGGCATCAACGTTATACAACTCAAAAGCTCGTCCACGCGTGGCCTTGGAATTCTCGAACCAGAAGGATGGTACTCATCTTATGTGCTCCAATGATAGGCATACCCCTTTGTTAACCCCGGGCATCCTTTCTCAGCGTTTTGCCCCCTTCGCCAAAGCAGCTTCCCCAAGGCGAACCAAGTCGGCATTCGACAGATCGTCCTTCTCGAACCCGCGTACGGCCTGATCCAAAATCGCCGCCGCCAGCACTTTTAGCCCAATGTTCGGGATAGCGGATGTGAGTAGGTTGGTGGCCCAAAACAGGTTCGCCACCACGCTTCGCCAGAACGTGATGGAGGACCAGACCATCCCTGGGCGGACGATATGGACGTCGACTTGATCATGATCTTGTCCGAAAACCTTGACCAGTCGTTCGGTCTCGCTCTGGATTGCAGAGTGTGTCAGCTTCGATACCGTTGCCAGCCCTCGGTGTAAGTGTCGAAAGAAACCTACCCGCATGATCATGTAGTCCCCTAGGAAAGGGGGCTTCTTGGTGAGATCCTCTGGGACCCCATCCGCACTCATGTAGATGAAGGTCGTCGGTTTGGCGGAGCCTTTGTTGGCTTCGCTGACGGCCTTGAGCCCAGCTACGGTGCAGTCCTGGCACACCCGTTTGACTTCGGCAAAGTCGAACTGGCGAAGCCTGCCGGGGGTGATGGCGACCGTCCTATGCATACAGAATTTCGTTAGCCACACTCAACATATTCCGCCGCAGAAGGAGAGAGAGAGAGAGAGTTCTACCAGATACAGACATCGGCCCCCGAGAGCTCTGCCTTTGCCGGATCGTCGAACTTCTCATAGTCGCTGATGACCACGCTCTTGAACTTGGCAAGGTCCATAGCGTCCGCCTCCAGTTCTACCGGCTTGCGAGCCACGGCAACGACCGATGTGATCTCAGGCATGGCCATGCTTTGTGAGATGAGCTCTGTGGCAACTAGGCCGGTAGCTCCTATGATGACGACCTTCATGCTTGTTTCGACTCTGTTTGTTTCGGCGAAAACAAAGGGGCGATTGGTTTGCGTTCGATGATCTCGTGGAATGCTATCAAGATTTAGATCTGGGGATTTGAATTCTAAGGGGAGGAAACGATAGATTGGAACTCGAACCGTTCGTCGGCTTACCCGACTATTTAGTAGTGTCGCACGTGTGGCGTTGTTGCGTAGGCGACACGGATGAAGCTCAGAGTTCTGAACGCCAGTGCCTGCTCTGGGTCCTCTGGGTACTCCGGGAAATTACCACGTGGTACACATCGAACCTCAAGAGAATTACTTGAGCAGTTTATAAGGACCAGTCACTGATTCCGGCATACAACAGCTAGATCCTGTCTCCTTTGGGCGGATCAATTTGCATTCTGGATGGCGGTTGTACAGAGCAGTTTCGCATCATCGACATTTGTAGTTCATGGACAGTCGAGAACAGCAGCGCTAATAAGCGTATTTGAGTTGGTGCTATCAGCGCTCTATTGCTTGACGGATCCGAACCCAGAGCTAGCGGCCATGCAGTCGCACGGGAGATAAGCAAGTCAATTTGTTGGATGGGATTGACAAAGCGCCCTCCAGGAATCATCGCTCATGAAAAAAGAATGATGCTCCTCTTCTCAAGTAGGATCCAATTTCTCCGAATCCAAAGACAAATCTGACAGCCGGGAATGCGACAGGTCTTGGCATCTAGGCAAAATTCTGTTTCTGATCTTGCTAAACCTCGCCACTTCCTTCACCCCAAACCTGCCTAGATACAATGCCCTAACTCCAAGTCCTGTCTGCACCTTGTCCCATATACCTGCCCCTATCACATCATAGTTTCGGCACCTCCTCGTTCACCAAACAATACCGATACCGCCCCTTCCCTGCATGCAGATCCTGCAACGCCGCGTTGGCCTCCCGCATCGGCCTCTCCTCGACCCAGGGCTTGATATCCTGGGCCGCCGCAAACTCGAGCATCTCGCGGATCTCGGCCGCGGACCCGATGCAGGACCCCGCGAAGTTGAGGCTGCGCGCCACCAGCGCGCCCGGCGGGTCGATGGCGAAGGGCCCGTCGTCCGGGTTGCCGACGTGGACGAGGGTGCCGCGGGGCTTGAGGAGGGAGAGGTAGGCGCGAATGGGAGCCTTCAAACGTCAGCAAGGGCTTCATGTTGTGCCCATCGCAAAAACGAAAGAGAAGGACCAAGAGGAAGAGAAATGAAAAGCCGTACCTTGGCCGAAGCAACCGTGCTGATCAACAAATCCAACTGCCCATAGTACTTCTTAAACCACCCCTTCCCCCCTCCTCGCTAGCGAGGTAATCATGCGCCCCCAACCGCAGCGCCTCGTCCCGCTTCGCCTCCTTCCGGGACACGGCCAAGACAAGATCCGCACCCATGGCGCGCGCGAACAGGACGCCGTAGTGGCCCAGGCCGCCGAGGCCGATAATACCCACCTTCTTCCCCTTCGCGGAACCACTGCCGCCAGGGGTAAAGTCCAGCCAGCGCTTGAGGGGCGAGTACATAGTAACCCCCGCACACATCATCGTCGCCGCATGCCCCGACCCCAACTCCTTGGGAATTGCGAAGGCGAAGCGCCCCGGGGTGCGGTGGTACGTCGCATACCCACCATACCCCTTGTCGCCGTTGTGGTGGGGGCCCGGGTAGGTCCAGCGGCCGTGGGGGCAGAACTGCTCATTCTTCTCGGCCGGGTCCTCGCTGCTGCAGTTGGGACACAGACTCTCGATGGCTTTCTTCCCCTTGTTGTTGGCAGACCCCAGCAGCCCCTCGCAGTTGTCGGCCAGGCAGCCGACGCCGACGCGGTCGCCGACCTTGTGCCCGCCCGCGGCTTGGGACCCGACGCGGACCACCTCGCCGACGATCTCGTGGCCGACGATGATGGGGTACGGCGCGGGGTACTGACAATAATGCAGGTCAGCTTCAGTAGCATCGTCGTCTCAGGACCATCCCCAGTGGACGACTCAACTCACCCAGCCGCTGCTTAGCGTATGGAGGTCACTTCCGCACCTAGATGGAGATTCCCCTGTTAGGTGAAACGTCATCTTTCAAGATGGAGAAACACAGTAGGCCAAAACGGTGCGACGCGTCACACTCACATCCCCGAATGCGTGATCCGAATATCAATGTCCGTCTCCTCCCACCGCTTCGGCTCGAACTCGCTCCAGACCATGTGGCCCTCGGCCGAAGCCGCGTCATGGCCGAGCCAGCCCTCGAACTTGTAATTCGGCGGCGGCATTGCTTCTCTCTTTCCCGACCGATTCCTCCTTTCCTTCCCTTTTTGTTCCTTCTTCACCCTGATTTCAAAACGACTACCTCGTCTTGACTGAAATGCGGAGTCTCCCGTTGCGGGGGGCGGGGTGTTTGTTAGTCGAAAGGATGTGTAAATGAAATGGTGCTTTCTTGGTGTCAATCCGGAGCCGGTGAACAGCAATGGGGTAGGTTGTCCAGTCTGTCACAAACAGCAGTACAACAATATTCGAGAAAGCAAAATGTACCACGATATATCTGGGCAAGAAGCAGCACTTTATGTACCACTAGATCACTTGGGGAATCCAGTTGGATGTCGTCCAATTAAACTAGACAACCCGTCCCGTAGCCAGCGGAGCGCTCTCCGCAACGCAATCAGGCCAGGGTGTGGAGTCAAGGATGCGGGGGAGGGCTGGGGGTGCCGAGGCACAACAAGCACGACTTGTGTGCTTGTCTGCATGCAACTCTACGTGGGTACTTATTAAATATGTATCTACTTGACGTGATGTTGCTACATACAGAGACGGCACGGTCGTCTTGCGGGAAATCCGTTGCGCCAAACCAAGAAAGGCAGTTAAAATCCTGGATTGGAGAGAACACGGACGGAGTTGAGTTGACCTACGATTCGTATCGACTTTTTTATATGTGTATAACCCAACCAGTCCAGCCAAGGGAGCAATTCAAATGGAAAACCCACTTACGATGGACACGCTGCGTAAATACCGGAAGAGGGTAGTGGTAGGAAGAAAAGACCGCTAGTTTGGAGTCGATTCAAGCTCTTTGAAGGCATTTTCCTATGATAAGAACCCCAGAACGCCAATAGTTTTATGGTAGTCCTTCACTGCGCCCTTGCAAATGGACTCTATCGCGCTACGATAATAACAAAAAAGATTATAAGTGCCGAGGGTGAGGCACCGTAATGATGTGGCAATAGTAAGCATAGTCAGTAAAGTCCCCCAGATAGTGTGAGCTACCGGCCAAAAGCGAGTGTTACCTGCTGACTTCGGCCGTGTGGTAGCAAGAGAAGCGGGTAATGGTAATGGTTGTAAAGAGCCGCTCTGCTGAAACGAGTTATGCAGATTGGCGCTGTAAGTTTTAGCGGACCGAAAAAGACGAAGCAACACGTCGTTAGTGTCATAATACTTCGACGCCTTCGTCCTCCGCCCGAAACTGAGGCCCTCCTTCCACCTGGATGCCTCCACGGATCCATTCGTTAGTCGCGACCTTCTCGATGGTCCAACGGCTGCGAGCTCTCTTGAGCAGTCCTTCCGTGACTTCCATGGCACCCTTCAAGCCCCTGGCTTCGAACTTGGCCTCGTCGCCGTCGTGGTCCCCATCCTCTCCAGCATACTCGATCCACCTCCATTCGACACGAGCTATCCGATGGCTTGTGCGACTGCGCATCCTGTGCGCGTCGCTTGCGCCGGGTGGCGGGTCGAATGGTAACCGGGATTCGAGTAGCGAGTATAGGAGTACGCCCATGGACCAGGCATCAATGGCCCGCCCATCATACGGCTGACCCAGTATTACCTCGGGGGCGGCATAGTCATCCGAACCGCATCGTGTTTCCAATTTCTCGTCGTCGGCGACGAAGCGAGACAGACCGAGATCGGTCAGTGTGATAATGGAGTCTGGATACGTTTGCCAGTCACGGTTAGGGTTTGCCAGCTCGTGGGCAGGGATGTTCACCAGGACATCTAGGCGGGTTAGCTGAGCAACCGGTACACGAGAGCGACGGTGATTGTACATATTTGACTTCAACATTCCAAGGTAGAGCGGACAGAAGAAAAGGAAAATGTTTCACCTACTCTCGAGTTTGATGTCACGGTGCACTATGCGTCGGTCGTGAAGATATCTCACCGCGCCCACGAGTTCGGCGAAGATCCGCCTTAGCAAGGACGGCGAAAGTAGATCCCGATGTGTTGTAGCGACATCGAACAAATCGCCGCCGGGGCAGTAGCTCAAGACGAGGAGGGCTCGTGTCGGTTCAATATTCCAGGCTTTGAGATGAACAATCGACGGGTGGTTGATGGATCGCATGATTTCGAGTTCTCGCTTGAGGCTCATCTCGATGCGTTGCTCAGACGCTCCGCCGCGCGGACCATGCTCGCACACTTTGACGGCCACCAGAGTCTTCAAGTCGGGTTCGACGGGGGTCGTCACGCCACCAGATCCGTCTTCTTCGCTGTCGTCCACATCAACCTGGCTGGTCGCGAGCATGACCCGACTGAAGGTTCCTTCGCCGAGCTGTTTTACGGCGCGCCATCTTCGAAGCTTGTTGTCCTCTTTTCCCCGGGCCTCAAAGTATTCGTAGCGAGGCTTTTTCGAAAGTCGGCCGGCGGAGCCATCGTTGCTCTGGGAAGATTCGCTTGGCGGAGGGGTAGGGGGTTTCCAGCTGCCGTTAATCCACGAGAGGCAGAAAGATGGGGTTCGCGACGCATATTGTGGTTACCATCGCCGTTACTGTTGGTGTGGCTGTGCTCGCCTGCTCGATTATGCGACCCGGAAACCGTGAGCTGCCTCTTAGGTATCGACATCGGGTCGGGTATGTATTCGCTGACGCTCCTGTTTCGCCCGTGCATCTTGTCTCCGTTGCTAGATATGCTGTTGGGTGGAGGCTCGTCGGCTCGGAGGCCAGCATAGACTTTTCTCTTAGATTGGTTGGCAAGGCAAGCAGCCAGAGACTCGCCACTCGAAGTGACTAGAACGGAGTCGGGCATGATAGTCGGAAGGTTGGTCTCCCTCGATGGCGGTCTCGCAAGTCTCCTCCACGGTCCTGGCGAATCACCCAATAATAACGGAGAAGGTAAGGGTGTCAGATCGCCCATCGCCGCAATGACGGGACTAGGCACAGCGGAACTGCAGGCAGACCCAATATTATTGTGGAAAACCCGCTTAACCGACGGGGTTCTCGACACTCGGAGGCTGGCAGACGAGGATTTGTGTGCCAGGCGATTTGACGACGAGCTGAGGCCGTAGTTGCTGTTGAGGCTATCTGCCCGAGAAGGTGTCTGGTTGGAAAAGTCGGTGGTTATGGAAAGGGAGTCGATGTTTCGGGGCCCCAGTGGGGTAGTTGGGCAGAGTGCGCCGTCAGTGGGCGACGCTGTCGTCTCTTCGGCGATGGTTTCTGAAGGCGGGGACGGCGATATAGTGTTGGAACGGAACTGAATTTGACCGGGGCGCACCGGAAGTTTGGAATTCATCGTGTCATCAGCACTGATGGCTTGGGCGGGGCGATGGGATGAAACGTCATGGTGGAACGAAGATGGTGATAGTTGGATGGCCTGGTTGGCAAGAAGATTCTGGTGGTTGAGATAGGCTGAGGTATCCTTGGACCGGGTAGGCGTAGTCGGGGTGTTCGAGGTATCTAAGAGAGGTAGGGCAGCCGGGGTGGGCAGGCGCTGCCTGTCGTTGCCGTGGACGAATGCATGTGCAGCATGTGGCAGTGTCTGGGGTGGTGGCCGGGTGGTGTTACTCATGTTTGGTGTTTGATAAGAGAAAGTAGAGTAGCCTGCTGAGAACGGCCGGGATAGGATCGAATAGTTGAATGGGAAACACGGGGGAGGGGCCTGTTTGGCTGGATTTGATCAAGAACAAAAAAGGTTGGCGGCCTTGGGTGTGGTGTGGCAGCTAGGTTCAAAGTACTTCGAGTGTACCGAGACAAACGAGGATGCGATGCACTACTGGGTTTGGTGTGTAGGTTGACATGCGACTACCGCCGGAGCGGATTCGTCGTCTCGGCTTGTGTAAATGTGCAGAAGGGGTGCAGTGAGATAGCGGGAGTGCCCTTCGATCGAAAAGCTGTCGAGTCCGAGCAGTCAGGCAAGGCAGAGCAGCAGAGCAGAAACCAAAATCTGATAGGGCGGGTTTTCCGTCACAAGCACGGGTCCATCTGTGCGATACAGTGGGATGAAGCTGCGACAGATACTGTCTGTCCCCTTGAGCCGCTTGGAAGAGGGAGTATCAGTCGACGCTTGGCGAGCCGTTCTTGTTTGTGGTCTGTCTATATTTGTGAAGAAGTGATGGTATTCGACCCGTCCGTACAGAAACCGTCCGTACAGTAACAAACAGTCAAAAACAGTAAAGGGGGGGGAGGGGTTTGTTGTGATAGTGGATGTGCTCCAATTCAAAAGAAGCAGAACCAAAAAAAGAGAGAAGCCAACCTGAACGAAAGGAAGAAGCCGGGAAGAGAATGAGAAGTGGGAAATGTGGGGGTTAATGCTAGCCAGCTACATGTACCTAGGCCGCCAGCAGGAGGCGGCAGATAGGCAATAATAATAGGATCACCGTGACACCGTCAGCCTTTCGGGGCGCGGGATGGAATGGGAATGCAATGGAAATGGGACTGGACTGGCAGCCTGGGAGGGCGACTAGGTATGGGGTGCCAATGCACAGTGACAGAGACAGGACCTGAGAACAATTTTTGATTGACTGACTCTGATTTGATCGACTGGGCGGATGGATGGGTCCTGTAACGTTGAGTCGGAAGTCCAGCTTGGCCAGCAAGCATGTCCAGCAGTCCAGACATGCGCAGGTGGACCCGCGCTTGTGCCACACTGCGACGCGAAGGGCCTAGCAGAGAGAGCCTAGCGAGGCCAGAGGCCCCTCCTGACCCTGATAAGGTACATTGGGTAGGTACTTACCCTGGAGCCTCAAGGTATCCCAAGCTAATTCTTGTTCGTTTGCAGCCGCTACCACGATAGAATGATATTAGGGATTAGGCGGGAAGGCCGGGAAAGGACAGCCAAGATATGCTGCCCAATCCCAATGAGTCCTCTCAAATGACGGACATCGAAGGAATCACCGAGTTGAGGTGTTTTGCGGGGTATCGTGAGATTGGCCCTGCTGGGTTCTTTCCGGTGGTGCTTGCTTGCTGCTGTGCCCTCGTGAAGCTTTGCTAGTACTTCCGGTGTACATCGGCCTGATTGACCGGGTCTTAATTAAAAACGGTTCGGTGAGCAGATGCCGTACTACTAGAGACAGGTCCAAATCAAATCCCGTTCACGCGCCCCTTCAGTCCAGGCTTCGCTTCACCGTCCACGCAGAGCACTGAGAGCAGGATGGGCAGATACAGAAACAATCATGGTACGAGGCAAGGGATCATGGTACTTGAAAAAGCGCGCGCGCATTGAGTGCATTTGGTTGATCACATCTGAGGAATGTGATGTGGTTTGTTCTCACCAGCTGACGCCCAATATCCGATATTGTAAGATTACCTGCCAATTCTCTCATCTAAGCTATTCGCTTATCCCGGGCCATATTGCTACAGCGTTAACACAGACGGACATTAGTCATTTCTGTTGTATTTGGCCGCACTGTGCCATTGCAATTGGATTGCGATGCTTCATCCCGAGGTGGCTATTGGAAGACTATCTCCGGACAAAACTCCGGACTGCCATTGGGAAAGTTCACCGAAGGTGTTGATGTTTCGTCGTCACAAATCGCAGGGATAGGGTCTCAGAAATTGAACCAGATCAATCGATCTTGAGGTTCGAGGGTGTGCTTGTCAATTGCCCTATCGTTGCGCCGGGAAGCCAATGCCAGGGCCGACCCCACTGAAAGGCACTAGTGGTGCCACTTTCGAAGCTTCAAATGCCTGCCCTTACAGGAGTACTTGGCTCAAGTACCGGCCATCGGGTTCAGTGTTTCCCAAATATCTAAATGTGAGCCTGGGCAGCCACGAACGATCACCGCATCGACTCAACTTGACTCGGCCGGTCTAATGTTCGTTCTGAGAGGTGTCAAGTTTCAACCGTCAAGGTAACTCGTGTTTCTTGCAGGCGAATACGATCGCGTTCTGATCCCTCTGTCGTCTTCTGCAATGCTTTGCATAGTGCTGATTGTGAGGTCTTGGCAAGCGGCGCGAGTCTCACTGAATAAACTCTTAACCTTAGTTGGGACTGAAACTCACTCCTAAACTCCGTCATGCTGATTGATTCTTTTGCCCTTCTTTGGTAGTTCGAGGGGGGAAAGAGAGTCGGTTCGAACGGATAACCGGATACTCGTCCTTTCATGGCCCTCTCTCAATTCCTCCATTGAATCGACTCGTCATTATATCCCAATCATGCTCATTAGCGAGCGGGTTTACACACAACAGCATTGTCATTGCGGTTGAATTCCAGTCAAGCGCTGGCCTGGCCCACGCTCTGCGTACTCGCCCTTCCATTGGTCGGCGACTCCCTCCCCCCATCTTCCAGACGGGAATGTAAGCAGGCACTATTATTGGATCTGCGCCCCGACGATCTCAGCGGCGCATGCCATCCCCGCCGGGTACCTAGAAACCTGGTTGTCCCGTTTTGATATCCCCTTTTGTTTCTTTTATTTCCAAGTCGACGGCCGTCTCCCAGATGTGTCTGCGTGGCCGTCTTGATTCTTGACTGCTTGGCGACGCGCCGATAACCGGCCAGAGCTGCTAAGCACGTCACTAGCGTGCTGTCGCCTGCGGCCGCAGCGTAACTCACTTCGTTCTAGAAACGCCGCCCGCCCGCAATCTTTTCGTACCAATACGAGGGAAGTGCATGCAGTCTGAGCCTAGGTAGAACGATTCGTGTCACGTGGTTTTATGTTGTTGAGTTGAAAACTGCCCATGACTGTGGCTGACTACCAATGCAGATCAAGACCGCAAGGTGCATACCAAGATGCTATGCAGATTGATGGCGTCATGGATTGCCTCTATCTGCCTGTCTGCCTTCACGCTGATCATGAGAGCTGTCTATTTCTGAGATATCATTCTGTACCCGAAGCTGGTTATTGGGGGTCAGCTCACCACTAGCTGGTCACGCAGCATATCTAGCCTATTTACGTCGCGAGATGAGTTGAAAGCACTGACATGAGATAACCACATCAATCCAGGTCCATCTCTCTCTCCCATCACCTGTCCGTCGTTGATAGTTTACTTTTGAGACTGAGGTAGACGTGCTGTGCTACAGGACTTTGCGGGCAGGTGCTCATTCGTTGTGGCATCTTCACCTTAGTCCCGCGATCTTGCCTATCGCAGGGGCGCAGATAAGATGTTGCCCAGTCGACAAATGCTGTGACCCAGACCCCAAGTCGTATCACGAGGTGCCCCGGTCAAGAGAAGTGAACAAGGCTAAATGATCGAGTCAATATAGGCATTTTCTCCTTTCCATCGTGGCTATGCGGCCCGCCTCCAAAAAGACAAGACGCCCAAGGAGGCAAATACTACGGAGTGCAGCGATGTCCGGCGCAATTGATTGGTTGCCGCAGCCAAGATGCCCAGATGCCAGGTCTTGGTCAAATCATCCATATCTGCAAATGGAAATTTGCATCTCGCCTTGGAAAACGAACATGGGTAGCTGGAATGTTTGTCATGGAAGCATTGGCCTTTGAGATTTATTTGCCGATGCTGCACATTCAGCCTTTTCGGAGCCTTGCAGTTGGCCTTGAAGCCGAGAGGCACCCTGTCCAATGTTTGCCCATGGTGGGTTGGAGGCGTTACCAACAGCCTGGTCGCTAAAATGATCGTCTCAGCAAACAGCAATTGACAGAATGTACATAAGCAACGAAGAGCTCGAGGACAAAAACACACCAGTCGGGACAGTCTATATATAGAACCGCGACCATATATTTACTACACTTAGCGAAACTTAAAAGACAAAATATTTGAAACCCGATGCGTCTTCCCGTCCCGTCTGACATTGCGCGAGGTCTGACTGGATTCCGGGATGTTGTACAGGCGCGGGGCAGCAGCAGCAGCGAGCCCGTCAACACGGCAGAGGCGATGGCGGGGCAATGGGGCAACCCGACGGACATTTCCACCATCCTGATGATCATCGGCGGCGACGTCGTGCAGAAGGCGTTGGCGCAGGGAACTGGGCTCTGGTACTTCACCCCCGTCTGCTTCTCCTTCGGCTGGGTCTCGTACGCCTTCATCGCCCTCGTCAACATCATTGGCGATGGTCGCCTGCTACCACCCCCAGATTACCCGGCGAAAGTCCTCAACCTGCGCTCTGGCTACGTGCGCGAGAACCGCAACTGGGTCGTCGGCCGTCTGCTGCGCGACCTCGAGACCCGCGTCGCACGGAAAGATCGTCTAGATGGGGACAATAGCGCGCTACGCATCACGATCTACGATGCGCTGCAGAACCGGAGCGGCGGCCTCACACAGTTCCGCTGGACCCCGAACCATTTTGTCGCGCTCGTCATTATCGCCGCGCAGTTCGGGCTGGCGGTAGGACCTATTGTGCTTTATGGGGAGTGGGACATCATGATGATCATTGCCGTGGGCACCTTCCTGGCGCAGATGGCGGGGTCGTTGCCACAGTGGCGCGCAGAGAAGCTGCCGAACCGGCAGAATAGGACGGAAGTGTATGCTCTGACCCAAGGTAACGGCTCTCGCGAGGTAGTAGTCATCTTCGGCAAAGGGGAGTGTCTCGACTTGAAGGGACTAGCGGCGCTGACGAACCCGCGGGGCGGCAAGATCTGGGAGAAGTTCACAGGAGATAACGTACTTACTGCGCCTCAGATCAACCAGGGGGCTAAGGGGCTTGAGTCTCCCACACAACCCGATCCCGAACTGCGTAAGTTGCGCAAGTTTTATGGATTGCCACTGGGCTTCTGGCTTACACGCGTTGTGGTCACTGTCCAATCTATCCTATGGTTGCTGTTGCTGGTCAATGTCTCCACGCCACGTGAAAACAACTGGTTTCTGCTCGGGATCGGCGCCATTGGTATGTTCCAGAACGGCATCTCGGCCGGATCGGAGCGCGACCCCAAGCACCGAAATCTACCTATCCGCAAGGTCGATACGATCCGTTCCCAGAAGGTAATGGACGGTTTTATGGATTTCGAAGTCGCGTACGGTTTGGGAAAGCCTCTGCTCCACGAGTTCTTCCCGGGCGATCTCCAAAACGACGAGAAGGAATGATGGGCCGGGAACAGGGGTCCTTATGACAACAAGCGGCAAAAAGATGGGAGGTCTCGCGGTGGCACACCTCGCAGTCGGCTTCCGCAACAACGACAACACGCGCGGAGTCCTCATCCTTCTGAGCCTGAACGTAGGATCCCTCCGCTGAGGCAATCCCCGGTAAACACCCCGATGCCTGATAGTCACCATACTCCGTCGTCCAAAGTCGTCGTCTTGCCGAGCTCAGCGAAGCCACCGAGTGAGTTCATATAGGATCGTTTAAATATTGAGGATTGTGTGACAGGGTTATTCTCATCAGATCGCATTAGATAGTGCTTCAAGCCCAAATGAGAAACTCACACAACACCCAGATAGTGTGCATTACGTAGCAATGCTATTTCGTAAATTGGATGTATCTGATCAGTGGATGGTGTCATTCGCCGTAGACAGCTATTACCCCATGGCTATCGGTTTTACCATTACCAAGTCAGCTATCCCAACGCCAACCAGTTATTTCATCGCCGGTTAGTCAACGACGACCAACCTGCATACCTCTGCTGGAGAGGTTCGAGACTCATGTAACTATGAGAGTCGGCCCTTATGGCCCTGGAAAGTCTAATATATTGCCCCTGGGGTATAAATCAATGTACAACAACAAACCCCCTCTGTCCCCCCTAGGAAAAGAAAAGAACAGCAAGTCTGCATACCTCGCCGCTCGTCCATAAGCGGCGTTGTTCTCACGTCCCTGATCGTGACGAGAAGATGCCGTCCGTTCGGAAATAGACACGGATTTGTTTCTAATATACTGTAAGGGGTACACGGTGCGCGGGGCTGTGTGATGTATGAAGTCATCGATATAGGGAAAAGAAAGACGTCTGTGTTGGGAGGGAGTGGAAACTGGCGGATGAACTACATGGTCTATCTGTCGTAGAACGCCATGGTATAGATGCTACGGGCGAGAGATCGTGGAAACCACCAACGTTACTTACTTGTTGTAGTGAACAGGGGTATCTGCTGCGACTCGCGTCGCAACCCTGACAAATGCTACAAGTGCGCCAAGAGCAATCATCCGTATGTGTGATTAGCTATTCATTCCTTTTGTCCATATCCAGCTATTCAAGCAAGGCGGCTACTACATCTTGTCATAGCATTGGCGGTTCTTCAGCTGGCCCCGCGGCAGTCAGCCGAAGCTTGCGCCTGACAGACTCCCGGAACCTGTCCAATTGCAGATCCATGCCTTCGCCCAAGCGACTGTCCTCCAACTCGTCGGCCATGGCCTGCAAAATCGCATGCGACGCCTCCTTGTCCCCCGCCCGAAAATAGACCTCGGCGACCTTCTCCTCCATCCTGAGAGACTCCGCCAGGCGCTGTACCCGCACCTTAGGATCGCGCAGGGCGGCCAGCAGCTCCCTACACGTACTCATCGCCGCCGCGGACGTCTTGCCGTCGTACATGAGCTGCACGCCGAGCAGCACGTATAGGGTGCGCAGCGTCTCCGGGTGGCGTCGTCGTCGGCCCGCCTGCTCTCTCTGCTTGTCTGCGATGTCAGCCATGGCGCGCAGGATTTCCGAGAACGGCTGGCGTTCGTGTCTGGTAATGAGCCAGTCTCTCTCGGCCGCCAGTGTGTCCGGGTGATCCGCCCCCAGCGCCGATCGACGCTGGTTGGCCACCCGTTCGAATAGTGTCTCGGCTTCCTTGGCGCGGCCGGCGGCGCGGTATGCATTAGCCAAGTCGTAACTCGCTTCAAGGGTATGCTACGTGTCTGTACATAGTTCTGGGCTACTCTCTCGACTGCAAAATCTGGTTGGGAGCCTCGCAAGAAGGCAGCAGCCAAGACTTCTAGCGAGAGCATGAGATCAGGGTGATGCAAATAGCCATCTCTGTTGGCGATGATGTCGAGCAAGGCTACCAACTGTGACTTCGTCACCTCGGTCAATGTTAGGAATGGCGCTTCCAAATTTCCGAACAGCCATATCTATTGTTGTAAGGTTTCCAGAACAAGTTCCTTCGCTTTTCCGATTTCCAATTGATGGACGTATGCCAATGCTAGCTCTGTCCGGTATCTTAGCATGGTCGGTTATGTGTTGAGGTTCGAGAAGGTCGCCTCGGCAACATCGACAACTCGGCTCAGAGAGTTGACTACATCCCTGTAGTTCCCTGCCGCCACCGAAGCTCTTCTGAACAGAGGCTTGGATTCCAGTGTGTCCAGGTGCTCAGATCTCAAGATAGCGTCGTATTGTTTGCACAGCCGGTCAGAGGCTATAAGGGTTGTCTCGATGTCTAGGGCCTGGCGCAAATCGATCTCAATCGAAACCCTCACGCCAGACATTGTGATGGGATGTTCCTCGCCCGGGCTTCGCTCCAACGTTTTGACAGTTCGACTGCAGAGAGACTCGGCCGAGGTGATCTGGGAGTTATGCGCCATGAGAAGAGCAGTGAGGGCAGATGACTCCAGGGAATCAGGATGGAATTCACCCAAGGCACTGTTCAAGATCTTAGAGGTCCGGTCCGATTCTATCAACGCCATTGCCCGGCGACCAGACAGCTCATTGATACTCGCTGATCTGAAATCTAGCATGGCTGACCAGTGGTCCTCTGTAGCCGTTCTGATGATTGGTTCGGTCGCCTTTGCTGCGTCTGTTCTAGGTGTTTCGAGCCATCCAAGAAACCATGTGCGAGTATCTTCCACATCTACTTCAGCTGACCTGAAATGACCGAGTCTTGCTTTGGCGAGAGCAAGAAGCGAGCGTGACCTGAAGACACGTTCTGCATCGTCACGATACATATCTATAGACGTTTCGACAGTCGCGATCTCCTCAAGCAGTTCTTCCGCGTGTTGGTACTTGCCAAGGCGCATCGACGCCACCGCCATCCACCAACTCAACGCGTTCTGAAGGGATACCCTATCCTCAAGTGGTACCTTTCGGGCGATGAGGGAAGCTTGAACGCATTGTATCACTTCCTGCAAGTATGTTTCAGCCTCTGCATAACGCCCCAGTTGAGTGTTGACAGTGAATTTGGGCTTTAGACGACATCCAGAGCCGAAGACGAAACACTCGCGCTTGCTACACTGCTGAGCCTGCCATTTCAAGGAACGCGTATCAAGTCGGCTGGCGTCGATCCTCACATTGACACTACTGTCAGAGAGACAATGATGAGCGACTGCTGGAAGCTAGTACATAAGCATTAAAAAGGTTATATTCCTTCGAGAATCATATTCCTCCATGGCTCCAGGCTCTCCATTCCCGGCTTCCGATGGGCGCCACAAACCTGGATGTCTGCTACCGTTGAGAACAACCCTCATCCTCTCAGTATCATGCATGGACCAACAGAGCTACGCGAAGAGGGGCTGTTTGTACAATATCCTGGCTTCAAGCTATACTGTAACGAGATTCAAAGGGTGTTGCTACTTGACTCAAACACTTTGAGCCGCTACGGGTTCACCTTTCCCGTGGACAGCGACTTCCACGAGTGGTACAGAGTCGAGGCAGCTGATGAGCCGAACAAACGCTTTATGGCTACACTGCCACTGCCCGGCGACGAAGACAAGAAGCTGACGATTATCGTCTCGCGCCCCCAGCCCCGAGAACGTCTGCCCGATATCGGCCTGCTGGTCCAGGTGGATGAGATCGCCTCCAATGTCAACGAAGGAGACGCCCAGAGGACAGACACCATATACTGCAAAATCATAAGCCGTGTGAAGATCCGCCGCGTCCAGAGCGGGGACAACTCGGTACTCCGGATACAAGACAACGAGGTGTGTTATGGCGAGGCGCTTTCTGTGAATCAGAAATGGGTCGTGGATGGCTTTGACCACAGTGACGGGGATAAGCAGATAAGCAGAACAGGAAGGGTGCTAGCCACGGTTCGAACTACGCTCCTAAGATGAACTTCCTTGGCCTTTTCAACACTATCTCAACCGAGCTGGGACACGATGATGCTTGGGATTTGGCTGTGCAATCAGCAACCGCGACAAGTTCAGATCCTGGAGAGGAAGGCGGTACAACCCTAGAAGACTAGCCGTGGTTTTTAACAAGGTTGACCCTGAGACTGTGTAATACATGTATATATTGATACTTCCGGTTTCTTCCAGGCTAACATCTCGAGCAACTTATGCTGGTCGAACGCCACAAGGCAGGAATACGGTGCTACACTATGCCGCCGTAAATTTAGCCTTAAACATTGAGGTGACACGGAGAGCATGCCACGACAGTACGTGACAGTACCATGTCATCGCAAGCACTCGCCTCCTGTCATTTCAAATGGGGAAGCTTTCCGCCCCCACACTTCCAACCGTTAAGGAATTGAGAGGAAACCACGTCACCGATGCTATCAAACATGCACACTTCGTTTCAGTCAAGAGAGGCTGTATTTTAAACCCACCAAACGTTGACCCGGTAATAGCGAGCTGTTGGTGATACTGCAGCAGACGTGCGACCAACCAGGGCGTCATTAATTCCCAGCGGTTAGTCACTGTGAGTGATTGAACATAGAGCAGTCAACGAATACGCATCTCGAAGTCTTGCAGTGATTGAACTTCTACGACAGCTTGACTGGGCTTCCCACTTGCCCTCAGCCTAAGAAACCGGTCGCTCAGTGAGTCAATTGATGGTACCCGGCCGCTGCCTAGTTGACTGCAACATGTCAAGCACCTACGGCACGGAGCCTCAACGGAAATGCCATTAGAGCCCAAGCCCCTCACTGTGCGACATTGAGTAACCCAAACATTGATTGGTACGCCATCCAATAATTACCCTGACGTAATGAAGTACCAAAAATAACTCACTGGTTCGAATCTTCCATCAGGGAGAAAGTAAATCCCACCTCGACCTGACCATAAGTTCATCGTCCAGTGCAAGTATGTGAATTATTGATTACATTGAAATCGGTCATACTTCAAGGTCGAAATATGGAGTTTGAGTACCAGAGCCTACAGGACGACAAGGAGTGCATTCGCCTTCTGGAAATCTTCCCTGGAACCTCGGGTGAGTCCATCAAATGTGGATTGACAGAAGTCCGACTGGACGATGAGCGCGACTTCATGGCCCTTTCGTATGTTTGGGGAAGCAAGGAAAACCTGGCGACCATTACTGTGAATGGCGCAAGATTCCAAGTGAGGCGAAACTGCGAGGCGGCCATAGAACACATCCGCGACCCCGAGGTCTCGAAGATCATCTGGATCGACGCGATTTGCATCAATCAGAATAGCGCGAGAGAAAATGCGGCTCAAGTGCAAAGGATGGGGCGGACGTACAAGGACGCGGCGAAGACCATCATCTGGCTGGGTCCGCAAGAGACCGAAACGGAGAGCACATCGTTTCTTGTTTGGGGAAAGTCGAGAGTGACTGACATGCTCCAGCGAGAATGGTGGACGCGCGTCTGGATCATCCAGGAGCTGTGTCTTTCCAAGAACCCAGTGCTCCTGATCGGGCGCAGGGAGGTTGACTGGGACGATTTTAGCAAGTAGGTGATCGAATACGATCACAAGATGGCAGCTCCGTCACGTTCTAGGAAACTGGCGTTTTTGAGTCAAGCTTGGAACCTCGTGAGAAATATCGGACCTGACCGGGCCCTCGGCTCTAACATTCTTATCAACAGCCGCGCCCTAATCGCCATACGTCAGCGGACGCAGGAAGGGCAGCGGGAAGGCCTCTTGGAGCTACTTGTGCGGTTCAGGAATTAAAACTCGAGCCTGGGAAGGCCTGGGAAGGGACAAAGTCTTCTCCCTGCTCAATATAGCGCGCGATAATTGCGGAGTGGTGCCAGACTACGAGCACAGCTCGAGGCAGGATCCGGCGAAACCTGACATGGAGGCGGAGATAAATTGTCGCATCACCCTTTGCATCATTAGGTCATACAGAAACCTCAGTATCCTTGGCCACTTGAACCACTCGGGACAGGCCAGAGACAAATATAGACTCCCGTCTTGGGTACCACATTGGAACCGACCAGATAAAGGGGTCTTAGGGTACCCCGAAGTCTTCATGGACGGGCCCTTGAAACAGATGGTGTACGGCAGCGACGATCGCGACAGTGTGACCCCTTATGCAGCACGCCGGCAGCTTACCTCCCAGGAACTCGACAGGCTCGAGGTCCCGGGGACCGGGCCCTGGGCCATCCGGCTGCCTGTGCTCGATTACGACGACCTGGTCGAGGTGGTCGATGCTCTCCCCCCGCCCATCATTCTGAGCTTGCTCTAAGAAGCCTTCCACGGACTTTTCTAAGATCCGGATGCCGAATATCTAGATAAGATACAGAAAAATACGCTCTCGCGCTGGGGCAATCGGTGCGCATTCTGCGAAGCTGGAAGGCTCTTGCCGTGGCTGCGGCGGGGGTTCAGGGAGTCCCGACTGGTTTCCGGGCTTCTGTGCTACTCTCTCACGAGGCAACATCATATCATCACTTGAAGGAATAGAGGAAGACTGGAACGTCGTCTTTGAGTCGAATGCCGGCCTCCGATCTTTCTTGACTTCAGGAGTGGCTCACATGATCTCGTCGTACTACGACGACGACGACGAAGAGGACGAAGACCAAGACCAAGGCCAAGACCTGCGCCTGGGCTTTGAGGTAATCACCGGACTTCGATTCCGAGCGTTCACAAATCTGACGTCCGTCTTTTGCCCGGCCTTTGGCTGCAGGTTGGCGAGGACTGGTCGAGGGCATTTGGCATTGGTGCCCAAAATCGCCACCGTGGGAGATCGTGTGTCGTTGGTGGCTTCAGCGATGTCCCCCTTTGCTATCCGACCAGGCAAACATAATTGGGAAATGGTGGGGTGGTGCTATCTGCATGAAGTTATGGATGGGTCTGCTTGGAACGAGGAACTATGCCGGGACATGATATTTGCTTAGACATTTGTTGTTTCAGATTGAAAGGTTTGGAGGCCGGCTTGTAATCATGTTATGAGAGGAACAGCTTGCTGAATAAATGTAGAGTCTACAATACTTATAGAATTAATACGCTCTACCTATAACGACGTTTGAGGGAGTTTGACTAAATGGAATATACGAGACTTGTGTCTATCGACTTTGCCCAGCTTTGCTGGTCTACGTTGGGTCGAAGAGGGCGATGACATCCCTGAGCGATAGAGCGACTGACACGGCGCCTTTACTTTGCAGTGGTGGAACCGTCGCGTCCACGGCAGTTAGTGCCCCCCCACACATGCAAGGAAATCTCGGAGTGGCTCCGGTTGCTGTATATGGACTGGACGTCAAATGAAGCTTTTTCCACCATCTGATAGTTTGATACAAAGTTCGGATGAACTGCGGCTTACTGGTATATGCCGCCTCCTGGACCAACTAGTGTACAGTCACGGCCAGTGTATCAACAATCCGTACACGTGCATTTTGACGCTCAAAATCTAGCATTGGGGCTGAGAAACTCAGCCATCAACCAAGAGCATACATGGAACATTGAAGAGGACCCCATTTGTCAGTACGTAGTGGGATATCCGACAGATGGTCATCTTTGCGCACTTATCCTTGCGGAAGGTTGGTTTGACGTGCATGTTGCGTGCGCACTGCAGGGCCACCAACTTAAATCTCGACCCAACCACACACACATGTCAGAAATTCCAACCATCTTGCGTCGTCCATGCACCCTTGAAGCTGAAAAGGTGAAGAGCATGTCGGATATAACGGCACACAGTATTTGTGGGTTTATTCCTTGCGTGTCGTTCCGACCCCTGAGCACGCATGACAGTAACATGATGTACAACTTGTCGACTTCGTGATGGCATTCTATCAATATGAATAACACAAACCGAGGATGAGGGGATCTAGCGTGGGCGCACAACAGTATATGGGCAAGCCTCGCAGCCTTCACCAAGCCGGTGCCTGGTTGGGTGCAAACGGCGGCTGCTACTTTCTAACTCAGATTATGCATGTCAAACACGGCTCTTTCATTACAGCTGCATGGCTCGTGGCAAGCTCCGTTGCGAAGCCTATCCAACATGTCGACCGTCCCAGCAGAATCCCACCCCATGAGGCCAGTGCTTTGGGGGGGCATCGTCGAAGATAAACCCGAGCAGCATCCCGAAGGTCACGTTGGGACACCAGACAACTGGGAAAGCCCCGAGTACCACTTTATGTAAGCGACTTTCGGTGCTTTATCCTTCTTATACCAGTGTTTATTCCACGCTACCCCAGTGTCTTATTAGGGATGGAATAACCACTTGTTCGATATATTTCTATTATTCCCTCTTGAGACATCCCGTTTACTCCAAGAAGAGTAAATACTGACACCGAGAGTCGATAGATACAAACTGCCACTCCCCATCCCGCCCGCCAAGAAACCAAAGCTGTGAGTGGCCTGCGTATCGTTCGAGCCCCGACCCACCGTCAAGACACTGGGCTGAAGCAGTATAGCGCCGTCACCAACCCAGTCACCGGGAACGATATCCTGTACTATGAGGTAGAGATCCGGCCTTTTGACCAGCAGATCTACCCCGACCTTAAGCCAACACGACTGGTCGGATATGACGGGATCTCCCCAGGCCCGACGTTCATCGTCCCTAGGGGTACGGAGACCATCGTACGGGTAATGAACAGCGCCGAGCTACCAACCGCTGTGCATCTCCACGGCTCACCGTCCCGTGCGTCGTTCGACGGCTGGGCCGAAGATGTCACACTCCCGGGTCAGTACAAGGATTACTATTACCCCAATACCGAGGCGGCGCGCATGATTTGGTATCACGACCACGCTGCTGGCATTGTAAGTCTCGCTCCAACTATCTTTCTTTCCATCAACGCACAAACCCAGGTACGAATATATGAAAGAGAAGAGGGCTAATCACGGCTGCTACTTTCTCGCTATATTAAGACAGCCGAGAACGGGTATTTCGGACAGGCTGGGGCTTACATCATTACGGATCCGGCCGAGGACTCCCTTGGGCTGCCGTCGGGTTACGGCGTGTACGATATCCCGCTGATCCTGTCGTCCAAGTACTACAACCAAGACGGTACGCTGAGGTCCGTCCGCAACGAGCGTCTCAGCGTGTGGGGTGACATTATCCACGTCAATGGGCAGCCGTGGCCCTACATGGACGTGGAACCGCGTCGGTACCGGTTCCGGATCTTGAATGCAGCAGTGTCGCGTGACTGGGCGCTGTATTGGACCAGGCTCGGCGATGACAAGAAGCTGCCTTTCCAGGTCATCGCGTCCGACGCGGGTCTCTTCACGCATCCAGTTACTATCTCGGACGATGTCCTGTACATATCAGTCGCTGAACGTTACGAGATCATCGTTGACTTCGCCCACTATGCCGGACAGTCTCTGGAATTGCGAAACCTCGATCACGCCGGCGGCATCGGTGTCGACGTCGACTTTGTAGAGACAGGCAAGGTGATGCGTTTCAACGTGGCGTCCAAGAGGACGGACGACCCATCGACTGTGCCCGCCAAGTTGAACGAACATGTCCGTTTCCCGCCCGGATCTTCTGAGACTCGGCCCGTGGACCACCATTTCCGCTTCCACATGAGCCGGGACGAGTGGCTCATCAACGGCGTCGCCTTCTCGGACGTCGCGCACCGCGTCCTGGCCAAGGTGCCCCAGGGTACAGTCGAGGTCTGGGAGCTGGAGAACGCGTCCCCCGGCTGGACCCACCCGATCCATGTGCACCTGGTCGACTTCCGAGTGCTATCGCGCTATACCAACATTCCTGGCAACAAAGCCAACACCAACAACGACAAAGTCGAAACTCAGAGCAACGACGACCACCGCAGCCGTACAAGTCCCAGAAGCGAGACCAGCACCAACAACCGCGGCGTCATGCCCTACGAATCCGCTGGCCTCAAAGACGTGGTATGGCTCGGCCGCGGCGAGACGGTGCTCGTGGAAGCGCACTACCGCCCCTGGAGCGGCGTGTACCTGTTCCACTGCCACAACCTGGTGCACGAGGACCACAGCATGATGGCCGCGTTCAACGTGACGGCGCTCCGGGACCTGGGCTACGACGAGACGACCGACTTTTCCGACCCCATGGACCCCCGTTGGCGGGCGCGCCCCTTCGACCGCAGCGATTTCAGGGACCGCAACGGCATCTTTGGGGAAGAGGCCATTCGCGAGAAAGTCGGGGGGCTGGCGCGGCAGCGGCCGTACAGTGACCTCGATTAGGTGGATGCGGCATTGGCGGACTATTAGGACACGCACGAGGATCCTTGAGTACTCTACATTGTGCGGTGATACGAACAAGATATCATAAGGCTTTGAAACCCGTAATATGATCTTATTCAATGCTGCAGATCGACCAATAAACCATATCTGATCTATTATCTAGATCCCACCTACATACATGATAATGCCGTGAGTAACTTAGAGGGTAAAGTGCTTGAAATGACACTAGTTGTGAAGTAGAAGGAAGACGGAAGCGAGTGGCAACTGAGTAACAGCTCTGGGTAGCCCTGTAACGTCAGTATCTGGGCAGCCCTATGACTGGTACTGGGAACAGTGTTTATGTTAGGGACAGGCGTACGGCTTACAGGTCGTAATAGGCATGTACATAAAGGCCGGTAAGGAGGCCTTGTGTGTAGTATGTAGGTCACCAAGATGTCGACTGCCGTCGAATTCTTCTCATGGGGTATTCATTGTCTAGGTTTCTTCTCGCGCTCTCGACGTCGTCACGCTGTGTTTGCTATCAATCGGGTGTCAGTTCCTACACCCACACTACTAAACCTCCCTGGCCATGGGGTAGACTGGGCTGTACGGGTCGGTGGCACTTACATGAGGTGTTTGACGAAGAGCAATGACAACATAGTAGATTGAAGATGGTAGGGCCAGCGAGACGGCTATGATCTCTAAGATAGTCTGTGCTGAGACATCCATGGCTTCGACGTGAATTTGACGTGGTAAGTAAACGAACAATGGATGTCGCCAGTATTAGACGACCAGTAATGTTTTCATCGAAGGTCGTGACAAATCTTGAAGTTCAGATTTAGTAGAGATAATAGCCAAATATATCGTGTCTATATACCTACTGCCTTGACAATGCCCTGATCATCAATTGTTATTGTTCAGCACTGTCAACTGGTCATAATCTCCACTTCTTTTGAACTATCCAATAGACGTGTTCAACATCTACGTAGCTCCCAAGATGGCCGGTGACCTTCGTCAAGAGTAAGCATTCCCGCTGGGACATGAAAGTCGCATGCGACAATCATTTGCGGCAGGAGTAACCGTTTCTAGACCAAAATGATCTCCACTTCTTTTGAACCATCCAATTGAGTGTTCGATATCTATGTAGCTCCCATTGAAGATGGTTGTTGACATGGTTAAATGTATTAGCATTCGCGGTGAGACATGGAAGCGGCATGCGCCAATCATTTGCGGCAGGGGTAGCCGTAGTCCCTTCTCGAACGAAATGTTCCCCGCTTCTTTTGTGAAGTCCAATGGAAAGTCATCGTACTTCCTTGCCCGACCCCCTGGATATTAGACCTGAATGGGGCCGCTGGGGGACGGCCCCACTACTTTGGTATTTGTCCAATTGAGGATCAGGTTATTTTATGCCTCTGCAGCGTAAGACCCCCATAGCCCCCAGGAGCCGATACCTAGGCTTCCTGCTTGCCTGGTCAATTGGCAACCTCCTTCTTTAGCTCCCAATCAAAAGTCTCTTGGGGTACCATCAGATCTGCAGCCCAGGTCCACTTCTTCCGCGAAACACCAATAGGAAATCATTATGGCAGGCAAGTTGGGTGGCCATGTAGTGTTGTTGGGCTCTCCGAGTCCTTTCAGGGTACAGATAAGCTACATGTGCCCAGTGAGAAGGGGCTCGGGAGAGCAATACGATCGACCTCAGCCACATGGGGATTGCAACCCAAGGTTACAATTCGAAGCGGCGACCGAGACGCTCGCCCTGCCACTTCTTCCCCCTCTCATCCCCACCTCCTCCTTCCCCCAATTATCTCCATCTTCCCAATCTCTCTGGCGTTGACATTTCTATCAGATCTAGCCCTTTCAATTTTACAGTCAAATCGCTGTCTGCTTTTCACCTGGCGTTGTTTGCGGCGCATGGAATGAATTCTCGATCAGGATGCCTGAGCCAGATCCATCAACCGCCCTTCGAAAGATGAGCCCAGGGGACTGGGATGATTACAGAGATCTGATCAGCCGCTGGTATATCGCTGAGAACAAAACAGCACGTGTTATTATAAAAGAGCTAGAAGGGTCTCCGCACGGCTTCAGCGTTTCGTGAGCTAGGTTTCCCCCTTTATTTCTCAACGGTGCTAACACATATATTAGACGTTATGAATTGACGGATCGGTTCGCTACTTGGGGATTACGCAAGAACCTCGCACGCCGAGAGCAGGAATGTTTGGTCGCTCAGAGGAAGCGGAAGCTGAGGGAGGGAGAGGGTAGCACGCAAGAGTATGCATTCGCAGGTCAATGCCTATCGGAAGAAAGAATGAAACGGTTAGAGTACAGGCTCGACCATCCCATCATGGCCTGGGAAAGACACACACGTGGTAAGCATAGCCAGCCTGCAACATTCATCTATATAAGTCCAGTGCGACTGACTTTCTTGATTCTTTTTGGGCTAGGTCCTCTCGTGTCCGATCCTAACAGGAGTCTCGACGCATTGGATCAATCGCCAATGCCTCCATCAGTAGACCTGGTTGTTTTCCAACCCAGCCTCATTACCTTGCAGAGCAACCATATGTACGAGTGGAAGCCATGGAAGGAGACTCCTCATCAACTTCCATGGATCAGCTTCAGTCGAAATACCGCACTGCTTAACGATATCAGTCATGCGCTATTCGGAGGAAGTTCGCGGCGCTTCGTGGCGTCATCGGACTCGAAATACATACTACAGTTTAGTTCTGGCCAGTTAAGCTTCGGTTCATCGTCCATTGACCAACTCTCCGACCAACTCTCCATAACCTTCAGCCGCCTCATGCCGGAGTCACGGGAGGGTGAGAACATGGACAGAGCTAGGTCCCTGGTCAAAACCCGGGGTGAGTTGGATATGGAGATGCTCAAAGTCGTACTTTTCCGACTATCCAACAACTTCATTGGAGAGGACGATTATAAACATATTGTTCGCCTGGCTGAGAAATTTGGACTTGGTAACCCGTCAATTATCCGAGCTCTTTTCGGCGTGGCTACGAAGGATCTCACTATCGCCGCAATCCTTGACAAGCTCTTCACCGCAGCATGCGAAACCTCCTCTCTCGAACTGGTAAAAGTACTTGTTCAAGAGAACAAAGAGGTGAAAAACGGACAGCTGGTGCGTGTCCTTGACTTCGACATGATGCCTGCCTTGATCATCTCAGTCAACAAGACTGACATCGGTGTTCTCAAGGCTATCATGAACGTCTCCAGTCAGTCCATTATTGACAATTCTTGGCAAAACCAGAAGGACAATAATTGCAAATTTTGGTCGGAACTCCCCAATTGCAAGGATCGCCAGTTTGCGAATTTACTGGTGGAGACGCTTGTACCAAAGATCAAGTTTTCTCCGCTATTCTTGGAGAGCCTCTTGTTCCGAGCACTTGAAGCTGGAAATACTTCACTTGCGTTGAAATCCATTGAATATGGTGCAGATACGAGTGGTTGCATGCCATTACCTTATTTTTATTCACTACATGATGCTTTATGGAATAAAGGGCCCGGGGAAACGACCAAGGTCAGGAGACTGATTAACATTCTCGATTCCCACACACTCTATACTGCTTGTATAGTTCCACTTGGTTAGTATCATTCTGAACTCTAGAGAAGTTTTAGTAGTATTGACGAATCAAGTCTTTGGCCTTGAACCGTTAACGGCGTCGATTCCCCCGGGACATGAGGAAATTGCGATGCGAACTTTCGAGCAGATGGCGACTACTGTTGGAGGAGCTGAATCTGTACCTTTCGATGTCTTGATAAGCGCCGCCTATCTGGGGTACACCAGTATCCTCAAGAAATTAGCCGATGGCCCGAGGGACCTGAATCGTACCAATGGTCGAGGGATGTCGCCTTTAATCGCTGCGGTTCTGGGAGGCTCTGTAGTTGCATGTTCATGTCTACTCGAGCTGGGGGCCGATCCGAACTTTACTTATTCCAATCCACCGAACTCGATTTCTGGTCTCTCACAGATCGACTCCGCCCTTGGCCGATTTCCAACAGCGCTTCATCACGCCATCTTCTTGGGTCATCGGCAAATTGTGGACATATTGATCAAGTTCAAGGCTGATATAAACCAGCTGTGTGACCACACGACTTTGCACCGGTCTTGGAATCTCAGAAGATGTTGGTGGTGCTGTTCACTTACCGTCCAGTCTCACGTTCCCGGCTTGATTTGCTCAATGGAAAACAGGGCTATCAACGCACTCAACATTGCCACCAAACGCGGTTGCCTAGATCGAGGACAGAGATGGGGGACATATGAAAATGACCACGGATTCGATTACTTGGAGGTTAGCAGACTGCTGCTTAAGCACGGTGCTCACGCTGGGTATTTGGAATTGCATCATGCTATCGAATTTGGGGATAACTGTCTGGTGGAGGATATACTGTCGAAATCAGACAGCATGGGACAATTAGATGCTTCTCTAAATACCATGACGCCCTTCCAAGTGGCTCTGAACACTAGGAATGGACCGATATGCGAGACGCTTCTTTCTGCAGGGTTCAGAGTTGACGCAAAGCTTGAGGACCTATCTCTTGCAGTTGAGGGACAAAGTGCACAGGTGCTGCGTTATTTACTGAGGGCTCTGAAAGCCACATACATTCCATGCACCTCGGAATTGACTAAAGCCCTACGAATTGCACTTCAGTCGGGATTTTCAGATGGTGTTGACATTCTAATCGACGAAGGCGTTCAACTTCCTTCAAGCTGGTGGAGATATGCCTTTGCCACATACCAAGCAGACACGGTTCTCAGCATCCTGGAACGCATGGAAGTCACCCAGGACATGATGGCACAACGACCGCAAGACGGATACTCTGGACTCGAGGCGGCCATGCTCAGCCCTTATATGGGCGTCGCAGATATCGCTCTGGATCGTTTTCCGCGGGCGTATGACTCCGGTGCTATGCTTGCAAGACTTTGCAAAGTTCTTAGTGCGGATTCAATTCCAGATGCTCAATTCGATGAGTTGCTGAAAAGGCGTCAGACAGTCCACGAGAAGAATTTTACTCCAGCCTTGGAAAATGCAGCTATCGCACTAGCTGCATACTTTCAGAAAAGCGATTTGCTCAGCGCGCTGCTTGAAAAGCCACAACCTCAAGCACTTGCTTTGATTCCAGGGCCAGGTCTGTGGGATTCGGATTATAGTTCGGAGGACGATCATGACATGGCCGACGATCATGTGTCATGGCCTGGCGAACTATCGTGTATCTGTCCAGACTGCTCCTGCAATATAGCCTGCAAGAACTCTCCACTTTCAAGAAAACGCTTGGGAGACCGGAGATGGTGGCAGTCTCGGCACGGTCCGAGAGAGACTTCTCCCATATTCATGGCCGCAAAAGGACATAACACAGATGCCATCGATCAACTTATCCTTAAAGGGTACGAATCGGACTTATGGACAATTATAGCTGCTGTGCACTGGCAGAGGCCTACTCTCATCATTCAGAAGTTGTTGAAAACATGGAGGAATCACAAACTTGAGTTCCGAATATGGGAAAGCTGTCCCCGTTGCGTAAGATTCATTATCAAGGAAGGGCATCTTGAGAATATCAAATTGCTTACAAACCCCGAGGCAAATGTTGGGAACCTTTACTACGACACCACCTCCTCTTCCATATTTCATCGGAAATGGTTTGACGGTCCAAAAACCGCTCTACAGCTAGCGACCTATATAAATCAAGCCTCTGATGACACGGCCTATTACCTTATCGAGAAAGGCGCAGACGTCACAGCACCCGCCCATTTTGATTCGGGACTAACCGCCCTCCAAGCTGCTGCCATGCAAGGGAAGATCACACTTGCTCGGTATCTCATCAATAAGGGAGCGCACATTAACGAGCACAGAGCACCTAGGCTTGGCAGAACATCACTCGAAGCGGCAGCAGAGGCTGGGCGGCTTGACATGGTCCAATTCCTTCTCAATGAAGGGACAGAGACAGAGGGGAAGGGCAGAGTGCAATATCTCCGTGCCATAATCCTGGCTAGGTCTCATGGTCATGCGGCGGTCGAAAGGCTTCTCCGAGGGCACCGGGACAGGGAAATGGAGGATGCTATTTTGGAAGCTCAAGACATCACCCCCTCTACTTATTATTACGATCACGGCGAGTGCCCCCGGCTTTACGAGGATGTGCGCATTTGCCAAGGCAGAGGCTTTCCAAGAACATTTCTACATCCGGACGAGGCTTCCTTCGAAGAGAGACGCGATATACGCCGATGGTGTATTGGAAATGGAATGGGTCCTCCGTTGGACGCCGAGCTGGAACTCCTGTCGAACGAGGAATTGGAGCTGCCTTTGCCGGAGAGAGTCAACCTACTGGCCATTATTATGGGCAACAAAAGGGAGAAAAGGAGAAGAATGAACCAATCTCTTGGTTATGAGTCGTACGGTCATAGTAAGGAATATCTGGTTGCTACAGAGGTGGAGATTATACGAAGAAATATGCCGCCTACCACGCCTTTGGACGATTATCCTAGCTCAAGCTATGAGTACGATACTGTCGAATCTTCGATCCCGTGGTCTGATGAGGACATGGCAGATGACTCCCCCATGAAGAGACCATTCGAGAGGTGCAGGATGTTATTGAACCAGGTGAAGATACCGGGCCCAGGATACCATTCCATCCCGAATTCAACAATCGACGGGATACGGTGGACTTCCACGAGACAATGCACGAGTTTCCCATTTAACCTACAAATCCTGTCAACCTTCCTGGGGCATTCCATCCTGCGGCCGCATCTGCGAATTTGCAGGATCTACACTTGATTTCGGGTTTTGTTCTTGCCTTTCAACTTTACATCTGAGGGCGAACGTGGCTCTTCTGGTCGAACAATGCCCTGTGGGTGAATATGATATTTATTGCCGCAAGCCGATACTCGAGTATCGCAGTATGGACAGGGGTAGGAGCACCATAGCAGACTGCATAGTACTTCTCTTTTGCTTATAGGTAACACACTGTACGCTATTTCTCCTTAGTCAGGAAATCCTTCTTCTCATGGTAGCATATTAGTTCAGTAGTCTCTGCTTGTATTGATACACGTACATCGACACAGGCGCTTTCTGATACACTTTGATGCAACAGACGCTAAAAAGCTTGCGGCTAAGAGACACCCTTCCGTGATAAGCCCATGTCAACCTCATATCGGATCATGGAACCACCAGCGCTGATATCACTAAAACGTGTACTTAAAGGACTACGAGATGTTTAATATGTTACAACTTGCTAACATTAGTAGTCATATTAGGCGTTATCATCTCGGTAGTATATCTCAACTTTCCATCCCAATACCTTCCTTGCACTCTGTCCTTTTTCGCTTCCGCGGGGTATAGTCTCTCTCATATTCCACCATTCCAGCCCTTGCCATCAAAGTGAGAATATCATGTTATCAGTGACCGAATAAACACCATGACGGCGGCTGGGGGACGCTACATCCTTGCCTCATACCACTTCGCCTAAGGCCCTAAACCAGCTTGATCTAAGCCCGGTTGGATCATGCCCGGAGGATGCGGTGCCTGCCCTCCCATGCCATTTGTGGAAAACCCCGAAGGGTTCATTGCCGCAGCGGGAGGTCGACCCGGCCCCGATATCAGTTGAGCGTAGTCCGGGCTGCCGGGCGCATCGGCCGCACCGCCATTGTGCTTCTGCAGTTCGTCCCATACAATCATGCGCGACTCCGGCGGCAGCTTGCTAATAACACGGTACCAGAATCCCGGGCGCGTCCAGGACAGGTTGACGTACTGCTGCCCCTCGATGGGCGCGGCGCTGCTCTCGTCCTCCTTGAACTTCTTGAGCATGTTGTTGACGTCGTGGCGCTTGAGCTGGATCCCCGAGTGCCGGCGCTGGATCTCCTCCAAGATGCCCGTCGTGGTGGCGCGCGGGTGAATCGCCAGCGTCTCGACCTCGGCCGCGATGCCCAAATCGTCCCGGGCGCGCTTGCGGTTGGTGGGGATCCCCGCCGCGTCCAGCTCCATCTCGTGGTCGTGCCGGTTGCGGCCTTTCACGTAGGAAAAAGTCCAGATGTTGTCGCGCGTCGAGGACTTGATGACCCCCTGCCACTCGCAGGTGCCCTTGGTGCTCTCGCGCTTGCGCTTCTTCTCGGGCGGGACCAGGGCCGCGGCCTCGATCTTGGTCCGCGAGGGGGCCTTGGCTTTCGCTTTCCAGCACGAGAAGACGTGGCGGCGGTAGATGTCTAGTACGGGGTCTTTACTCTCGGCACAGGATTTGCTGACGCCGAATCCTGCTTGCTCTGCTGCGGCTTTTAAGGCTTTCTCGGCATCCTCGTACTTGGCCCAGTGCATGTTGGACAGGGCAGCCACGGCGGGGTGCGTGTCTGGAGGCAGGGGGTCCTGCACCTGCAGCAGGGCGAACATGGCGGGCTGTGCAATGCGGAAGAATTGCTATGGTGTGTTGAGAAATGTCAAAAAAGGTTCCTTAAGTCCGACGACTTCGTTATGGAGACTTGATGATCACGAAATGTCAATCGGACGGTGCAAAGCGTTGGGTTGACGTTGAATTTGAATAATGTGACGGCTCTTCAGGCAGTTTTGGTTAGAGGGCGGGTCGAGGTGGTACGTGCTTCCATTCGTTATTGCGGTACCCAGCCACGGGACAGCCACAGATAGCCCGTGGCTACCAGCAAAACACCTTGCTTCCAGTGGACCAGCCAAACAATACCGTCGCCAAGTTGGGGAGTCCCAGCACCTTGCCCACCACCATAAATTCAAAGCCAATACTTAATCCCACTCATGTGTATAAACCGAAGATTTACTTCCCGAAAGCAAGGTCAGTATATTGTTAACCGTATTTTAGTAAAAAATTACATCATTTGATGACCATCATATCCCGCCAATCGTGTCATCTGGTTGTTGGTGGTGCGATGGTGTACAGGAAGCAATGGCGTCAGAGGAATTGAGAGATTTGAGTTGCGGGCACTAGTAACGCCCCCATCTGATTGGCCCCGCGAAATAGGCAACTCAAGCACACGGGATTCCGGGGGATCTGGCTCTCGATGTCCACTGGTGATCCCTACTAGATTAGCAGGATGCAAACAAGCATACTTAGTTTGGGTTGGTTTGTCAAGGGGTCACTCACTCTCGCGCTTGCTGTGCCTTTTGAGCCAGAACTTGTATAATGTAATCATTGAAACAATGAAAGAGGGAACGCCGATGAGGATTCCCCCGAAAAGGGAAATGATGGCTTCATCCGACAGAGGCATTGGTGACTTTGGATGTAGTGACTGATTTCGATAGATCGGGCGAAGGTCAAGGAAACGAGGCTCCTATTGTGGAATGTGGCTTGGTTAGAGGGTGAAGAGGGCCTGATGTGCGGTCATTGAGTCTTTCCCGAAAGCTGGGAGAATAAGAACTCTTATAGATGGAAAGAGGAAACTCTCTGTCTTCCCCATTCTCATATGTGACACTCATCGCATTTATCGCATCTATCGCAACAACCGATGGCTCCTTTCAAGTCTGCCTGAAAGTGTTGAAGACTTGGCGTCGGCGCTTGTCAATCGCAATGGTTGCGATATGCTTCTAGATGGGTTCCTGACCAGAATCTACACGTGGGCGATCTGTAATGACATCGGCGCCATCTTTGCAACCGCCGCAATCTTCGCAATCATCGCAATCATTCCAATCTGCACACCCAGCGCAACGGGAGCATCCGTGGGGTGATCCAGCCTGTTGGTAGACCCCGGCCAATGCCCCAGCGACCCAAATAAGCGGGCAGGACAGCGCCCGTTTGGCAGGGCGATCGTAACAGCCAATCAGTTCACCGCCGCAGTCGTCGCAACTGTCGCAATTGAGTCGATTTTCGAGGGTCGGGTCGGGCGGTTCGAGTGGTGGCGCAGCCGCTGGCCGCTTGTCATCATGTTTTGGCCTGCCAGCGGCTAATCGCAATGTGTTGCGACAAAGCCGCCCTGCAACGCAACCGCCAAGTGCTTGATTCCTCCCACCCCTCGGTGCATCCAATGGCGGACAGGTAAAACGACCAATCCCAATCCTTCAGTTACGTCAAATCAAGATAAAAGCAGCGAACCCATCGTTTTCCCTATTTGCCGACGACTATGATTCTTGTTTACATTTGACGAATTATAGCTCTGCCTGTTCTCAGCCAGAACGCAAGAGTGACTTGTGTGGTCATAAAATAGATCAATCGGTTCCCCGACATGGAAAGCCTCGAGACTGAACCCAGTAGGAAGCGTGGCCGCTACGCGTTTCTCAAATGCGACCAGTGCCGAAAGGACAAACAGAAGGTAGTGCCACCTTTTTCATGTCAACAACCTGAAACCCAGCTTATAACCAGCTACATAAATAGTGCCTACCAACAAATCAGCAACAGGCCGAGAAGTGCGATAGGTGTGAAGCGAAAGGCTTTGAGTGCTCCGACAGCAGGACTGCTGTAGATGCCAAGCAAACGACCGCGGAAAGCTCACCCGACGAATTCACTTTTCAGGTCCGCCTGGGGAACTTGTACGTCTTCCCCCTGTCCAACTTCCTTTATCCAATAAGCTGAAAATATCTAGTTTGAGTGCTTGGCAATGGTACAGAAAGCTTGTACAGTTATTACTTGCCCTGGAGCCAAGTAAAAGGGAAAAGCTGAAAGTCATGACCATTAAGTTTTCCGAGAAGCTGTCTCAAGAGCTGACCTGTTTGTACCAAATCGCGCGAGATTCAAGAGACGTTGCCGCGAAAGCCCTTCTTGGTCATCTTTGCTGTGATGATGGACTGAATGTTGCAGCTCGTTTAAACTACGGCTACACGTTCTGTGCATACACGAGATCTGAAGACATTGGCGACGTACAAGAAATCGCAACCTCCGCAATATCGAATGCAATACAAAACCCAACAGAGCTATCAACACCTACCTGGACCAAGATACTCGAGTTTGTCGAGATTAAGTGGGATTCAGGCGACACGGAAAACTGTTTGGAGACCTTGCGCGACAATATCAACGGACACTTACTCAACTGGAGCGACCCCGATGATGAGGAATGGAACGATTTGATCCTACTCACAGAGAAATTCATCGATTACTCCGAACAGTCCAGGCAAACCAATTCTCAACTATTCAAAGATAACTATCTCAACATGGCAGACCACATCCCTGAGCTAAAAGCTACAATCAATATGCGGCAACACTTGAAGAGGGCATTAATGGACAATAACACCAAGTATTTAGAGTGGCTTGTGAGATCCAACAGTGGATACATGGAGGTTGTGGACGCCAAAGGAGATACGCTTCGTCACCTAGCGTGCAGTCTCACTGTGAGAAGAGCAGTGATATCAGGTGAAGCGGTAAGACTCTTGGTGAACTCGGACCCATACCTTACGATCAATCGACAAAACTTTGCCGGGGAGACTGCATTGCATTGTCTATGTGCCAGCATCGGGCGATCGCGTCAAACCGAGAAGGACACTTTGACATCCTACCTCATTACCTTGCGTCGCCTTCTTTCATATCGCTACATCGATATCAACATTCGAGACTTCTCCGGACGACATGGAAACGGTCGTGTCGCATCGTGGTACCTGGTTCAGGAGTGGTACTTATCACCCAAACACCGAGTCTATCTTGCACCATTTCTCCAATCTTTTAAGGGACTCCATCCGAGGCACACGCTTATTTCTGCACTGGGAACGTGGAGCGGGGTCTAATGCTTGGGAATTAGAAGAAGATGCATAAATAACAGGCGAATGTGTATAGTCAAGCGTTATATGAGATAGTAAAACCGGATAGAACTGCGTGGTCTGCTGGAGGTCAAAAGTCATGGAAATACTTAGTGTAATTATTTGACTAGTAAGAGCAAAATTGGAAATAGAACATCACAAAGTCAATTTGATCCACAACTGGCAACTACCAACAAATCTATCTTCCAGAATGATGCGTAACTTCGTTTTTCTCGTCGTAGGAAACATGGCCCATCTGCATACTGTCTACCCCATCAACAAGTTGCTGACATGTCAGCACGAATCCCCAACCCCTTTTCGTGTTGAACTCGATGCACCGTCTCGCAAATTCTGGACTGGTAGTGGCAGTTCCATCGCTCAGCAGTAGACAGTCCCAACCTTGCGTATAGGCACCCTGTAGGCTGCCCCCAACGCACTGATCCAAGTTGGCACCGGCAAACAGGAGAGTCTTGATGCCGCGTGAGTTCAGAGTGTTCTCGACATCGGTGCCGCCCCAGAACGCAGACAAGCGGTTCTTGTACAGCCACATATCGTGCGGCTCAGCGGCCTCCTTCAGTTTGTAATAGAAGTCCGAGTTCCACTGCTTCTTCACGAGGACACGTCCCGCATTGATCGTAGAGCCATCTCCAAGGCGGATAGATCCGATCTCCGAGCCCAGCTTTCCCATCTTCCTCGACCCCTCAAAGCTACTGTCGGCAGCAAACCCCTTGACGACGGTCGGCGGCATTTCATCGATATCCTCGTCGGTAAGCCCCCATCCAAGCCACACAATAGGGATGCCGGATTTCCTGCAGGCGGGTATGGCATGTTCCAGCAGTGTATCAACCAACTTCAACCCCATGCTGTCGGTAGGGCGACCAAGATGTGGCGAAAGGAAGTAGTTCTGGAGATCGATGACGACAAGGGCAGTTTTTTGATATGGTGGTAGCGTTTGGGCGCACCATTGGCAAAGTGAAAGATGTGGTTGGGGAAGAGCATCCGTTGACTTCGATGGGGCAAGGGGTGCAAATGGAATGGACGGGGCGCAAACGCGACCCAACTACATGGTTCTCGGCCAATTTGCGGTAGGCTGTGCCACGTATCAACGCCTGCTTATTCGTTCCTGGCCAATGCAGCATCGAACCGGTGAGGGGTCATGGCTGCCTATCTCCTCCAGTTCGCATCCTACGCAGGCCCCGCACCACCTATTTACGTGCTCGACACTGCTGTCGACAACTGCAGATATATGGGTATAGACTAACCTGATCCTTCGTCGCTCTCTCCGATCCTAATACATTCAAGCAAGCATGTCCACAATCGAGTTCCCACCACCGGTATTTCCCCGACGAAGATTGCGCGATGATGACTTGGAAAGCCAATGCTCCTCACAGACGGAACAACAGCACTTCAGAGCCGCGGGGAAAGCCGAGAGTTCCGCGACGTTCCAGCGAACTCAACAGCCGCCGGTTACTAACGACCAAACAGCCGCAGGGCTATCGAGTCTTCGAAGCTCAGCGATGGCCAGCTCCGAAGTCTCTGTGGGCGTGACTAAAGGAACTGATGTTCAAGAGGACGACAATGAACCTATAAAGCCAGCCCGCCGTCGGAATATCAGAATGTCAGCTACCTCGAATAAGGAAACGGAGCATTTGTCACGCGTGAAGAGAATCAATGAACGCTTGGACCCCCTGACAAGACCAGATAAATCTGCTGTACTCCTGTGCTGGGGCATGGAGGACTGCGCCTTTATCACCCCTGCTCTTATCCATGATGCATCAGATCAGCAGGGCCAGTGGGAAGAGGTCCGCCGTGCCTGGTACGCCAATCGAAAGTCATGGAAGCGATGGATTCCATACTATGGAATCATCTCCGTTGAGATAGTTGAGGTGCGATATGTGGTAGCCGAGCACGGCTAGTCCTTACAGTTGGCCGTTACTGAATATCGAAGCAGATTATAATCGTCGGCCGGCCGGTATCAAGGGTTCTGGAACCAGGGGCATCGCCATTATACATGGGACTCTATAGAAGGCAAGATCCAAGCGGGAAGATTCCGGGGCTCGAAGGAATGGTCGAGGAATTTGAATGTAAAGCAAGGGGATTGAGAGAATTCGACCCAGAAGAGTTGTGTTTCCAGACCGTGGGTACAGGAGAGTGGTATCATGGTCCCAAGTGGCACTACGATGTTGACGAGAACCTGTGCGAAACCGCCAATATTATGAAAGCGAAAAGAGAAATTGCACGACTCCGACAGAGGCCGATCCTCAAGATGCTATTCCAGCATCCAGAGATGGCGACGGCGAATGCAGATTTGGAGGATAACGACCTGTTGGTATGCCACAGGTAGGTCGAGTCACCCATGTGCACGTAAAGCCAGGTCTGACGTGAGCTGGTGGGAACTCCCTAGGGACATACTGAGCAAGTCTCAGCAATACCACAAGCCAACGCTCGGGGAATTGCAATTCCCAGGCCTGCTCATACAGGAAGGCTGGCTACTGGCTCAACCGGGATGGACACTGGCACTGCTGGCAAGCACTACCCTGGTAGTGTCGGTGGCACTAGGATGGCTTGTTTACGGGGACTGGGCGACTGCCTGGCAGGCTGCAGGATGTTTCCTTACTTTGGTAGGGCTTTTCTGCGCGGGCGTTCACCAGGCCACGGCCGGCGAGGAGAATTACTTGTGAACTTAGACACGCTCTAGAGTTTCCACTATCTGATCTTTATAGCTTAGGAAAGAAGAACAAGACGAATTGTGTATGTGGCTTGGCAATGATGTGACTGAGGCGCTGCACACTCAGGGCCGCTTGTTGGTTCGTATTGCGCCACCCTAGGCATTCTGATACCCCTGGCATGAAGTCAATGCAACAGGGAGCGCACAGGGGTTTTTGGTTGCATCAGCATGCATCTGAAGTTCGCCTAACATCAAGTCGCCCCACAATGCTCAATAATTATTAGACGTTTGTCTGACCTGCTGTAATTTTCTCTTTCTTCTCTCTCTTTCAAATTCAAAGAGTGGATTTAATATGGCAGCCTTCAGATTCCCATTCATTGCTCGCATCAAAAAAGCCAGAGCGGAAGCGATCCCGAGAACCAAGACGGCATCGAACTTGAGCAGCCTAAGCCTTTTGACCTCGGCCCATTGTTCTCGGAGTTCCAAGCCTACAAACGCACCCAGCGAACCGTTTCTGCACACAACAACAGAGATGGGATTGCAGTAGGAACAAGCGAAGGAGCCACCGGAAATACGGAGACGACCGAGGGAACGACCACAGGGACAGACCATGATGAAACGAAGAGACCGAATCTCAAGGATGAATGGGACAGTTTCATGGCCGCCAGACTCAAAACCCACAGGGAAAAGTTGCTCGAGGTTCTAGATCCCATGATTCAGTCCGAGAGTAGCACTTTGCTTATGTGTTGGAATGATATGGAACAGTTTCATATTATGCCTGCATACATGAAGGATTCGGCGCCAGATGCCATCACGCACTGGCAAGAGGCCCGTAGTACGTGGTATAGAAATAGGGGCTATTGGAGGCTATGGATGCCATGGTACGGAGTGACGTCCATGAGAGCTATCAACGTAAGATACACCAAAGAAAAAAACAATTCAAAACTCGATATCGACTAACGAGAAGTCTAGATCGCAATCGCCGGCAGGACGGCGCAGATCGCGCACAAATCGCGCCCCGACTCGGTTTGGGTGGGCACTCGCACGATGGACTTGTTCTATAAGAGAAAGTCGGGTTTTACGCGACCAAAGCCCGATATCGAGACTCTGGGGTTTTACTGTCGGTACGGGTCGGACATAGACGAGTGGGACCACGACAATATATGCCCAGCCAATGAAGACGAAGGATTGGATTGCCCCTACGAAGCACACTTTACGGCAGAACGGGAAATGTCACGTTACGGCAGGCTTCCGCTGCTCAAAACGTTCTTTCACCACCCAGAGCATGCCTCCTTGAATGATACGCTAGATGACAAAGGCCTGTTGGTGTCGCATCAGTAAGTGGACAAATCGTCTTTGAGGTTGCTCTTACTTACGCTTACTATTCGATATCATAGCGACTTACTTGAGAAGGTGCAAGGACATGAGCAGAATTACTGTCCAAATTTGGAAGAATTGACTTTCCCAGGCGTTTTGATACAGGAAGGGTGGCTTATAACCAGGCCCACATCAACATTGGCGCTCATGGCTTTCGTAGTCCTTTTCTTTTCGGCGACGTGTGCCTGGCTCATCTACAGAGACTGGAATACGGCTTGGCAGGTGGGTGGCTCTTTCTTAACACTGGCAGTGTTTGTCTGCACATGCATATATCAATGTGTGGATTGAAGGGCTCGACATACTCCTTACTACACGACGACTGTCCCTCGGCAGGCACTCTAGATCGATTACAGGCGTCCTTTTCATACACAACATTCGTTTAATATGCTACGCTCGTCTACTGAGCTTTCCTCTCAAACCATCAAACTAAATGATTAGTGACAACACCATCATCATCCCGACAACAGCCGTCGCGGCCGTGCTCATCCCCGCACCATGCACGGCGGAACTGCCCGGGTCCTCCCACTCGACCTTGGTCGTGTTGACGCGCATGCAATACAGCCTGGCCGCACCCATAGCGCCGTTATTGATCGGCAGCATAGCATTGATCATGACCACATGCAGGCGATTGGCGGCCTCGTAGTACTCGGTCTCGTTGGTGGCGTTGCGCGGGTACGAATTGAACGCGAAGAACCCGGTGCCGCTGGTCGGGTTCGGCGTCCCACCGGGGACCAGCGTGCCGCCGCGGCCCGACGACCCTACCCGATTCTTCGTGCCGTTGTACCCGTTGAGGTCGAACGAGGACGTGCCCGAGAACCGGCTCCGGGTGCGCGCGTAGCCGAAGCTGCCGGCGCACTCGGGCAGGTCGGCCCAGCTGGTCGTGGGGGACTCGCACTCGTCCGTCTGGGGCCGGCTCTGGCCCTTGGTCTCGATGGCGCGGCGGCAGGCCTCGCCCAGGACGGCGTCGCAGCTGCTGCCGCCGTCGTCGGTGTTGCCGGCGGCGTACCGGTTGGTGATGTTGGCGGGCCAGGTGTACGACATGGCCACCGTCAGGCAGACGCTGTGGTTGGTCCGGATCTGGTCCGAGAGGTTCTGGCCGCCGGCCCAACTGAAGTCGTACGTGGTGAGCTCGACGTGCGGGTCGACGAGGGGCGTGCCGTCGCCCGATGTGGAGTCCGCGTCGGTCGCGGCGAAGTCGGAGACATTGACACCTGCGCACATCCTTTTGTCAGTGTTTAAGGTCACCGGTGCACGTGGTATAATACGTACGCCATGACCACTCGATATCGCGGTAGTAGTCCGGGTTCTGGCCGCTGTACCAACCAAATGGGTGGAGCTTGACAGAGCGGGTCGCGTTCGGGTTCGCGGCGGCCTGCTCGTAGAGGGCAGCCGTGACGTTGGACACGCTGCTCGAGAGATTGTAAACGCCTGTGTAGTATACAGGCTCGTAGCTCTCCGTGGATGCAGCGCGAGCCGACACCAACGCCGTGGAGAGGAGGAACATATTCCTCGCGGGAGTGATTTGGACCATTTTGAAAGTTGGGTAGGTATTGCGAAGAAACAAAGTGGATAGGCCGAGTGCGGGAGTCCAGGATATCGGAACCGCCTAGGCCACGCCTCATACTTAAATCTTTTCGATCGCGCTCACCAAAAACAAAGCACCGTGGTTGTGGGGTGTTGGCTGTGGCCATCGTATAATTAGACTACACAGCAAATGGGGGCATGTCGTCATACCCGCCGTCCCCTGCATCTGATTGGCGCCTCGCCCGACCCAAGTTCCTGGGCATTTGGGGCTGACGGCCCTTCAGCAGGGCTGGCGTGATGACAATGGGAAACTCGGAAGCTCGGCAACGGCTGCCTTCAGGCGGCGTCTAAGCAATCCATTGGCGGCCGCTTTCGGTGATCGTGGCTGGGCAGCGCTGGCGATCGGTGGAGCCCGACCCGATTGGGTGGGTTCTCGGGATTCTCAAAATACGATTGGCACCTGACGCTAGAGAGGTGCTACCGTATCTACCCCGTACGCTAGCATAGTAAGCCGAGTCAAGAGTATCAGTAAGATCAGACACCCTTTCGTGCCCCCCCTCTCGCGCACCCCCCTAAAGCTATAACCCTTTAACTTTAATAGTAAATATAAAAACAAATAAAATACATATAAATAAGCTATAACCTATTAATTATATATTTTTATCTTAAGTTTAAATTAATTAAATAAGAAAAGTTAAATATTGTTTAATAAAGAAATTATAATAACCCTTATAATAATATAATATAATATTAATAAATATTATTAATTTTAAAATAATATTATAAAATTATATTATAATTAAAAATAAAAATACATAAATAATTATATTACTAATTTAGTATTAGAAAGAAAAATAGAAAATAAATTAATAAAATATATTTATTTTTTAATATGTTATTTTTATTACTTATTTTATATTAAAAGTAAATAAAGTTTAAAACCCCATTTTAAAATAAAATAAAATAGAAATAAATAATATTATTAAATATTTATATTATTTAAATATAAAATAAAAAGAGTAGTATTTATTTAAAACATATATTTATAATTATATAATTTTAAATATATTATATGTTTTAATGAAATTAAGGATAAAATAAGATAAAGTAATTAATTATAAATTTAAATAAAATGATAGAAGTATAAAACCTTTATTAAACAATACCCTATATTTATATAAGTTAATATATTTTAAAAAAAAGTTTTAAAGGAAATTTTAAAATAATTTAGAATGTTAATTTTAACCTTTCCTTATATATTTTCTATATATAAAAAGTATTTATTATTTTATTTAATAAAATAAAATTTATTTTTAAGTTTAACTTCAAATGTTAATCATAAGTGTAAATAAAGTAATTAAATGAATAAAAAGAATTTAAAAAGGTATTATATTTAAATTATTATATTTTATATTTATCAAATTTACCTATATCTATTGATAAATTAGAATAAATTAATTTAAGGCTTCATTTTAAAATAATAAAGCATATATATTAATAATAACGTTATATATATTATAATTTAAAAATAAAACTTTTAAATTTAAATTCCTTTAATTAATTTTAAAATATATATTTAAACATAATTTATATATATAATAAAGAAAAGAAAAGAAAATGTTAAAAAATAAAAGAAATTTTTAAATTAAATTTAATATTTTTATCTTTTTACTTTATAATTAATTATTACAGGTTTTAACTTCATTTAATATATTATATATAATTGTAAAACTATATTTATTATAAAAAGTAATATATAATTATTATATATATAATATTAATAATTTCCTATATTTACTTTAAACTTTATTCGTTTAATTCAATTTCCTTAATACTTAATAGTTTAAATAATAATATCTTTATGTTATAAAAAAGCTTAATTTTACCTGTTTTATTTAATTTAATATAAAGGTTTAAAGTAAGCGAGTTTTAGCTTAAAAGGGGGTGCGTGAGAGGGGGGGGCACGAGAGGGGGCTTGATCTTATCGAGCACAGTAATACTGAGTAATGTAAGCGAAGTGTTAAAAACTCATTGCTTATATCCTATGTGCTTCACCATCATACAAAAGCGTATCGTCGCACACAATTAGGAAGTATAATCTCATACATAAATGAGAAACATATTCTAAACCGAGTATATTCTCAAAGAAGGGATGAAATCATGAAATGCGAATTCTTTTCCGGTGCTGCTGGAAAGCCATGCAAGACCCTTTACCACTGCAACATGATAGTCAAGTCTTTCAAACGCCATGAATCCCGATCTGGAGATAAGTTGGGGTTTCGTCAATCTTCTTCCTCAAGTCCCCGCTCTTCATCTCATCGACGTCCCATTCGGTCCACACGAAGCGGCCATGCAAGAAGGCCGCCTCGGGGGAGGCGCACCAGACGGCGAACTGGCCCGGAAGGTCGGCTACACCAAAGGTTGTTGGTTAGCCCAATTTCTTGTTTTTTTATCATGTGTGGAAAGGTGCAGAGGCACCTGAAGTAGGAGGGATACAAAAAAAGGGGGGGAGGGCTTCTTACGATCGTTAAAGTCGAGCTCGCCCTTCTGGACCCCAGCAGACTCGGCAGCGGGGGTCCACACGGGCCCCGGGTTGAAGCTGACGATTTGCATGGCCTCGCGCGGGGTGTCTTTGGCGATGAGCTGCATGGCCAGGGTCCCGGCGTTCTTGGTCAGCCCGTAGGCCGGCATGACACCGGCGGTCTTGAAGTTGTGGGCCGCCACGGTGGAGACGTATACCAAGGACTGTGAGCACGCACAATCTTATTAGTATCTTGGCAGATTTTGGTCCATCATATCCTCCGCCGAGGGGTCTCCATATCTCACCTTGGTCGCGCGGGATTCATCCTGCTTGTAGAAGTGCTGTGTCATGTCCAAATTGCCGATGACGTTGACATTGAAATTGTCCCGGAGGCTCTCGGCGCCCAGCTCGAGCAGCGGCTTGGGCGGGGGCACGATGGTCGCGTTGAGGACCAGGACGTCCACCGCGACGCCCCGCTTCCTCAAGTCCGCCCAGACGCGGTCGACGTCGGCGCTCGAAGCGACGTCGCATTGCAGACCCAAAACCTTGGAGTCGGGGAACTCCTGTCCGAGCTGGGCGGCGGCCTTGTTGATGAAATCCAGGCGGCGGCCGACGATGATGACCGTGGCGGCCGAGGCTTGCAGGAAGGCCTTGGCGATGTGGAAGCCGATGCCGCCGCCGCCGCCGGTGACGAGGACGCTCTTGCCGGCGTGGGACAGTTCGGGACGCTGGGGCGAGATGGAGGGGTACGGCTCCTTGTGGAAGGCCTTGGTGATGCTGGTGTATATTTCATCATTTGATGCCACCTTAGTACTGGACGACATGTCGACGGTATTTCGATATGAATCCTGATAAGGTCAAGTGTGTAGTAGTCGTCGTAGTAGTAGTGGTAGGAGTTGTAGTACTAAGTAGTTGTCTTTGTGTTGTTGGTAATTTGCAATCCAGAACCTCTGGCGACGCAAGGAGCGTTTATATACTTATGAAGGGACACGCAGCGCCGGTTTCCCAAAGCAAGATCTGGCTGTGGACCAGACCGCATCTCTAGGCGGCCATGCTGCGTGAGCAGATTGACCCCAAATGCAGGATGATAAATCCGAATTTCCCGCGAAGGAAGCTCACCTCGTGCTTCTTTCCACAACCACCAAGGGTATATGGGTCGCGCGGCCCCATAGTTTCCCACTTACACCAGCTTGCGGAGAAGAATGGGCCTGGGGACACTAGCCCGAACCGCTCGCCCCACTATTGTCCGTGTCGTGATTAATCAGCGGCCGCTGATAAACGCCCGGTTTTACGCCGGGCTTGCGTTAACTCCTTGTCTCTCTTGCTTCTCTCCCGCTTCTTCGCGACAGGAATCCCCGCCGTCCGTCCAAACATCCCTTTACACAAGTTTACAGTATCACTTACCCCCGCTCTTTAGGGGTACGTACTCTGGGTCTTTTCGGTACTTTGGGTACCTTTTGTACTTTAAGTCTGGGGTTACTTAATGCCAGTTCAAATTTGACTCAACACAATGACGACTCAGGCCCCACCGCACCCGTCGGGAACGGCGGGGACCACGGCTGCGCCAATGATCTGGAGGCGTGCGTGCGTCGCTTGTACCAAGGCCAAGCGTCGGTGCACCAAGCAGGTCCCGGCATGCCGCCGATGTGCGGCGAAGCACATCCCCTGTGCTTATCCACCGCCTCGGCATGTTATCGAGGCCGAAACTCCTCCCTCTGCTTCCGTAATCACCTCTAGTGATGATGCATCGATGCCGTTAGATCCAGATTACATCCTAGACCCGTCCCCTGCAGCGGACCACAGCCTGGTAATCGCCAACATACCCGCCGCGACAGGAGGGCTGGTGGATTGGTTCCTCGCCCAGGGCTCGTTCGTACCCGACCACGTTGCCCCCGACGAAATCTTGCTTGATCGTCGCACCAACCAGATGGTGGATCAGCTGCTGCACCTCGTCGACATGGTCAAGAAGTGGCTGCAGGAGTGGGTCACAGACGGCCACAGCCCCTTGCATCACCGGCAACTGTATCACACCAAGATGCCCCGGTGCGTGCAAGACGCCTACAGCACCATGGCCTTGTACTTCCTCGCCCTGGGCTCTGCCAACCGGAACGGCATCTTCCAGCTCGTCGACGACCGGGTGGACCAAATGTTCGAGGACCAGATGCGGGAAGACCTTTCTTCCACCGCCGGCGCCGGCTCCGAGGCCCGCGACCTGTTTGGTCGCCTGTCGCGCGTCCAAGCCTTGGTGGCATACCAGATCGTCCGGCTCTTTGATGGCGACATCCGGATGCGGGCCCGCGCCGAGGCTGACATGCCCACGCTGACCGCTTGGACGATGGACCTGTGGGCACGTACGAGGCGGTCGGTTTCGCCGACGCTCGGGGGCGACGCGTCGACGAGCCCGCTGAACCAGTCGATCCCCTTTGACGGGGTCATCTCGCTGGACGGGGCCGTCGTGACGTGGAAGCTGTGGATCCTGACCGAGAGCATCCGGCGGACCTGGCTGGCGTCCAACCTGATGATGCAGGTGTACCACTACATCAAGCACGGCTGGTTCCAGTGCGCGGGGAGTATCGCCTTCACGATGCGCGAGGGGTTGTGGGAGGCGGAGACGGCGTACGATTGGTTCGCTCATCAGACGAGGCAGGATGCCTTGTTCGTGCCCATCTTCGAGCATCCGGCCATGATGGAGGCGGTAGGTCCCGGTCAGGTCGACGAGTTCGGCCACGCTATTCTCGGGACCGTGTGGGGGGTGGAACGGATAGCTCGGTGGCATGGGGATAGCATAAATGGTAGCCTAGGAAGTCCCTTGGCGGAACGGGGTAATGGTATCGTTAGTGCTTGAGCAGAGATAGGAGGAAATCTTATAATCGGGGAGCCAATGAATCAGGACCAAAATGAAGTTCAGCAATTTTTAGCAACACGCGAACTCACAGGGGTCTATTGATGAATGTGATGTCGAGTAGTAGTCGATCGGGTTTCGGGCAATTGATGCTAATTCCTGAGGTAGATATGATCTACATCAGTCTTAAAAAGTCGCGATCGACAAAGGGTGAAAGCTGGTTGGCTCATCAAAGCAAGGGAGTCTGTCGGGGCATCATGTTACCGAGGCATTGCACATCGCACTTGGCACCTCCACCTCAATGACGGCGCCACTGCATAAGAAGTGGAGACTTGCACCCCAGAGCCTCATTCACTTCACCCTCTCTTTCTCACCTCATTGTCGCGGGGAAACAAACACCCCATCATCAAATCCTAATACTTCGAGTCAGTTCATCCGAAAACAAATCCGAAAACAATGGACGACATCAAACCTTACGAGATCGCCGTGCCCGAATCCGACCTGGCCGACCTCAAAGTCCGGCTGGCCCGCTCCCGCTTCCCCGACGAGCTAGAGGCCGCCGAGTGGGACCTCGGCGTCCCGCTCGCCGACGTCAAGCGCCTGGCCAAGTACTGGCTGGCCACCTTCGACTGGCGCGCGGCCGAGGCCAAACTGAACCGGTTCCCGCAGTTCACCACCGACATCGCGGCCGAGGGCTTCGCCGACCCGGTCAACCTGCACTTCATCCACCAGCGCAGCGACGACCCCGACGCCATCCCCTTGCTCTTCATCCACGGCTGGCCCGGCAGCATCTACGAGGGCAGCAAGCTGATCGACGCCCTGGCGCAGGGCGGGGCCGGGCCCAACCACCCTTCGTTCCACGTGGTCGCGCCCTCGCTGCCCAACTACGGCTTCTCGTCGGGCGTGGGCCAGCGCGGGTTCTCCATCGACCAGTACGCCGAGGTGCTCAATGGGCTGATGCTGAAGCTGGGCTACGACCAGTACGCGACCCAGGGCGGGGACTGGGGCTGGTTCATCAGCCGGGCGCTGTCGCACCACTACCCGCAGCACGTCAAGGCGACGCACCTCAACCTCGACGTGGCGCGGCAGCCGACCTGGCTGAAACACCCGGTCCTGGCGCTCGAGCACAGCGTCCGGCCGTACAGCCAGCACGAGAAAGATGGGTTTGCCCGCTCGGCTTGGTTTCTCAAGGAGGGGAGTGGATACGGTGCCGTGCACTCGACCAAGCCGCAGACGATTGGGTATGGGCTGGCGGATAGTCCGGTCGCGTTGCTGAGCTGGATTTATGAGAAGTTGCACGATTGGACAGATGACTATCCCTGGACTGATGACGAGATTTTGACATGGATCAGCATCTACTGGTAAGTTCTTTCTCCTCCAGCATACTGTTTGCACAAGCGTGCATATGATTCCCCTTTACCCATTGTGGCTTGCATTGGTTTCTAACGCTCTCCTTTTTCTTTTCCAAATAATAGGTTCAGCACCGCCGGCCCCGCCGCTAGCGTGCGCATCTACTACGAGTTCGCTCGCGTCAACCGAGGCGAGGCAACTCGCCCCAACCAGATGACCCAAGAACAGATGATGGACTGGCAGCCAATCACCATGGGCATCTCGCACTTCCCCAAGGACGTCATCGTCCGGCCCAGCACCTGGACCCGCGCCGGCGGCCGCGTCGTCTTCGAGAAGACCCATCCGAGCGGCGGGCACTTCCCGGCCTGGGAGAAGCCCGACGTTATTGTCAAAGACCTGCGCGAGATGTTTGGGAAGAACGGGCCCGCGGCGGGGTGATCAAGGGGTCGAGCAGTAAGCTTTGAACGAGGGGCGGGAGGGTTTGGGCTTATGTAGGGGGTGGATGGCTGCCGAGAGAGCCTGCCACGACACAGGTAGGAAGTTTCTTGAGACATAGCTGCGAGTTTGAGTAGATGAGGTTGGCCAAGTTTAGGTATATTTTCTCGTGTTTGAAAACGAGTTCCAGCTAGATGCTTAATATTTCTTGATCCCTACGCTGTGCAACCACTCTCCACGAAGACCGATACATGATCGACGACGGGAACTTGCGGATAAGCTAGACTAATTTATGGCGTTTGGCGCCGTTAAGGACTTTATTAAAGAGGCCGGAGAAGGAAGTGAATTTATAAGATACCCGGAGTTTATTTATAAAGTAGGAGATTAGGAGCTATACTTTATCTACGTTTATTACTTTTAATAATAGGAGGATAAGTTAATAGGTATAGTTAAGCGTAAATAACTAGCTTAAGGTAAAGCTACGAACGATATATATTAGAAGCTAGTCGATATATATATCCTTATAATAAAGAATAACGCTTATAAAGGCTTAAAATTAAAAGGGATACTACCTTTATTCGGACGAGGGGGATTACTTATTAGAGATTAATTAACGTATTATAAATTTATTAAATAATAACATATATTAGTTATTTAATAATTAATATAATACTAGCCCGGCACGTCCTAATGCTCTTTTAAAGGCTAGGGGTGTTCCGCCTTTATAGCTACCCCTTAACGTAAATGTATATAATAATAATAATAATAATAACTACTCTCTATAAAAGAAAAGTTTTATAATTAACATGGAAATAGCATATCCTATTAACCTAGGTTCGGCGTTCCTATTTAATTGTCACCTGGGACAAACGGGGTTTAAAAGGGCTTGATGAGGGTATAATTAAATCATTTTTGATTTTGTTACACAAGGACCTAAAAGGCTCTATTAATGTGCAATTACGGAACTGGCGCACATAACACCGATATAGGGTTGTGGCAGGCTTATCCCAGACCAACTATTTATAACTGCATCTTATTGATGATCTCCGGGGCGATCTTTCCAAACTCGAGGATGTAGTACGCCATGAGGTCAATGTGCCAAACGCAGCTGGCAGGACTGTGCTTCACGCTGCCCTTATTTTCGGGTGTGTGCTTCGACTTTCGTAATACTTTAAAACTGCTAGTGCGTCGCTGCGCCAGTGCTAGCCACAAGCATTACAATGGCTTTCAGGTGCTAAGAAGTAAATTCTGGTTAACGTGCTATAACATTAAAGGGCAATCAGGGCGTTTATTAACAGCGACAAGTTCTAAGTCTTAAAGTCTTTAGCCATACAGCTAAGAATGGATGTATTATAAAACCCGTGCCTTGCAGCTGGTAACAGGACATAGTGGGTGCCATGATATGGGATGGGGTATGTTGAAAAGATATAAGCTGCTCACAGCGATATTGCCGCAAGACTATGTAACCCTATTTGGGTAGGCCTACTGGGGGACGCGGTTTCTGGAGATGGCGAGAAACACCCCTCTCGGAGCATCTCGGGGCTGTGAGTTGGATGCCGCTTTGCTGGTGCCACTGGCTACCCTGCTCGCAAGGCCACGCTTAGTCATCCGACGTGATTACCCTGTAACTACCCTGTATAATACCCTATGATTACTATAGGAGGTCCCCAGGCTGAAGTTTAACATGCTTTCAAACTCGGACATTTAAGATCAGCTACGGCTTCTAGTCCTTAGAGGAACCGTCGCTGTCTACGGGAGCGTTTGGAGACATACGTGCGTGTACGAAAACAGCTGCTCCACTGGAAGTGTAGACCAAGATGAATTTTGCATTCACTTTCCCATTTGATAAAAAACGTGACGTCTGGCAAGTACCTGTAAGGTCTTTGAAATCTAAGGTCGCCTTCTTACCCGTATTGTGTGGGGTTCTGTCCATTAAAAAGCAACTTATGGATAGCCGGGTCCGTAATCTACACCTGTCTCTTTCGTGCACACATCACGTTCTAATAACGGCTCCACTTCGGACCGCGAACCCGTTCCGGAAACATGATTTGTTCCGAGATCTGCCTGTCTTATTAGCTAACTTTTCCCGGTCCGGTAAACACGGTCTTTTTTGTGCAACCCACTTGTTGCAGACCATCCGTTGAGCACACACCGTTCACTACGAATTATTCGTACCCGGGCACTTCGTTCGCACCCGACCAACGCGTCCGTACTCGAACGCATCATCCGCATCCGAACACATTATTTCTTTTTGGACTTACTCTTCATACTGGATCCCCGTACCTATTGGCCCGTAATCTCTTTCGCCAAACAGTAGCACCCCGACACATCATCTCCTCAGTGTCGAGCAGCACGGTCAACATGTCCCAGAACACTGTCGCCGCAGGCTCTGCAGAGCGCACCTGCGATGTTTGCTTGCAGGTGTTCGCTAATGCTCGTGGAGTTCGGTAAGTAACCCTCTATTACAACGATTATTCACAAACAAAACCCGGGCACGTAAAAGGTTCCCGAACGAAGTTCAACCGGTTTAGGAAAATTCACCTGACGTTTTTCTTTTTTTGTTTCTTTTCTATAGTACCCACAGGCGAATTCACGACGAGAAACCCCGCGAGGATACCATCGTAAATGATCTGCTCGCCCATCACCAGCCCGTCCAGCATCAGCCCGTCCAGCATCAGCCCGTCCAGTACCAGCCCGCCCAGTATCAGCCCGTCCAGCACCAGCCCGCCCAGCATAAAATTGGCATAGCGCTTGTCTGTTACATGGATAAGTGTAATCGTGAGGGCAAGGCTTTAACCTCGCAGCCCAGGCTTAAGAACCATCTCTTCCGCATTCATAATGGCGCCACCATCGAGGACAACATGGCTGCCCAGCAGGCCAAGGCCAGTCAGCCACAACAGGCTTTCGCCGCACAGAACGACGGACGCCAGCAGTGCGACGAGGAGATGCAAGATGTCGTCCCGGCTTTGGCCGACGAGGCAGGAGCCCCGCTTAACGACGGCGAGGATCAGAGCTTGGCTTCCCTCGAGGAGCAGGTTGCTGGCAATCGCGCCCGCTCCAAGCAGAAGTTGAGAGAGCTTCTACAGGATATGACGCACATGGGAAAGGAGGAGATGATTCAGAAGATGTGGGAGTTCTACGACTCGATGCCTCTGTAACTCGACAGCAACACAGGAGGATACCTATCTCGCCAGGTGGCCTCAAGGATTGCTAGAGCGACGGTCTCATGTATAGATAATGGGCTGAACTTAGCCACCCACGTGCTATGCAAAGAACCGTCTCGGATAGGTTCTGTTTTGGATGGCGGCTATGGGGGCTAGGATGGTCATGTTGATGAATCACGATAATGAGACAGCGTTTGTAGCGTTTGATAATGGAATGGGTCTGATCTGATAATTGATACATTGCCTCTTGTTTTTCATTCTTGTACAAGTGTGTCGGCAAACTTAATAAGGTGCTGGGATTCCAGAGTAGTTATAACTAGCATGTATGAGCAAGTAAGTAAGGATGTAGCAACCTAGTGGGGACTCATTTCTTGGATGCGCAAGCATAAAGATTTACTGAAGTAGCGAGAAACCCTATAAAACAAATTTGTATAGAGTTGCGTGATGTTGGCTCCATATAAATAGTAGCCATGGAACCCAAGAGATCCCTACTTCCTTGGACAATAATGAAGTTTCAATTGCCATAAGCCTCTTTATCGTAGCGGCCCGGGCCAAGCAGGGCTCGTGTGGAACGATCCGCTCCTCCACCGGTCAGTACTTATGAAGGATGGCTACGTGGTGCTGCTGGCTCAAGATGGATGCTAGCAATAGGAACCAGATATCTTCCAGATTCCTTAATTGAATACAAGTATTCAACTTACTATAAAGCTCGTATCTAGGAGAAAGCTACCCCTCTATCCCATACTACATGACCTTCCAGTACAGATCCACTAACCACGAGCCGCGCCTAGCTCTACAAGGATCAACTCATTCCACCCAGTTCATCCTACTCTACCCATCCCACCCAACTCATCGCACTATCCAGTTCTCGCGTGGAGTTTTCATCTTGTTTACCATACCCGCCTTGCTTTGCACACTCTCCAGCCTTCGATTCATCTCCAGTACCGAGACAAAGAATCGGCAACAATGGTGAGTAGCAGTAACGACCCCAAACCGACGGCCTACATCCGTTGCCCACACTGCGGGCTGACCTCAAAGAAGACTGAAGTTACCAGTGAGTTCACCCTCATGTTGTGTGATTGCCCAACGGCGCACTGCCACACGTGTATACTAAGATGAGATGATTGCGCAGGCAGCCTGATGGAAGACCACCGCGCCGACTGCGGCCGGGTTTCATTCGACAGCGAAGACGACCTTCGCAGTCATGGTTCCCGCAACCAAAGCACAAGCACCACCGGGACCCAGACCACCACCAGTCTGGGCGAGGGACAGTTCACGATGATGCTTAGCGCAACTCATGGCATACGAAGGATGGACCGGGAGATGAGGGATCAGAAGAGGAAGGCCAAGGACGCGGAGAAAACGGCCAAGGATGCAGAGATGCGCGCTCAAGCCGCGGAGAGAAGGATCGCGGAGTTGGAGCGTGAGATTTCCCAGCGTGAGGAACAACTTCACGAGGAGCGAGACGGCCATATCATGGAGATCGAGGATCTTCATGAGATGTACAAGGCCAAGCTTAAGAAGGCCAAGGAATAGGGCTAGAAAGTTCGTAACCAACATTTATTACGCGATCATTTTAAGCATTTCCTAAGGTACTAAGCTACCCAGCTTGTAATTCTTCTGTAAACCACCAGTAAGCCAGCGCCCTCCACGTCAACCTAGGCTACCATTCGACACCGTCCAAGACAGACCCCATCCGGCCAGATTGTCCAAGCTGTCGACGACGGCATTGAATCTATAGGTACTTTTTAAAATTCTGGAGCGGACCCCACCTCAAGTTTCTACTGTCCTGTGCTGTACTCCTGCTACATTTTTCCGAAATTCCTTTTGTAAAGAACCATCTTTCCACCACCACCAAGGCAAGAGGGCGTTTAGAAACTTTGCCTAACATTTTACTACTCAATCTCCTACAGACCGTCTTATAACACTGGACTCGCCAATTCAATCCCCGCACGCGAGTGTCAGTCCTACTTTCCTCATTACCACCAATATGGCAACTCTGATCCTAAGTGGAAATCATATCTCGGGCAGTGGAAGCAACCCTGCCGCCAACCGCACATTTCAATGTGCGGTCTGCAACAAGACCCTCGGATCAGGAAAGTCTTTGCAGTACGTCCACCTCGTTCAACATCCATCGGCCAGGATAAAGGCTAACATTTCATTCCACAGGCAACATGTCCTTACACATGACAAGAAGTTCCGTTGCGATTTCAACAATTGCGGCGCCGAATTTACGAGAGGCTTCCAACTCGCGAGGCACAAATACGCCAAACACGGTCAGAACACGACTATCCACGTATGCCATATGAATGATTGCAATCGTTCTGGCTTGGCATTGGCCAGCTTTCGCGCCCTTAGGACACATCTCCGAAAATACCACCAAGGGGCAACGATGGAGGATAATAAGCAAGCCGCGGTAGAAAGCAGGGCCAGTCAGACAGGAGAGTCGTCCAACGAGGAGGAAGTTGACTCGGATAATGATTTCACCATGGCGGATGAGAGCGACAATGTCACTACAACGGAGGAGGCACGAGACCCCTCCGATGACGGTTTGAACGATGCCGACCTGGACGATGCCGACTTGGACGACCAAGATAGAGCCAAGGATAATGACCATGAAAACTCCACACTCGCATACTACAAGTACCGGGTTCAAGTCCTCGAGGGTCGGATTTCAGAGGCCGAAGATCGACTTGCCAAGAATGACCTGAAGCATGTGTTGGAGATTCAGAAAATCCACAGCTTCTATTGATCCAAGATGGAGCACCTCGAAGATCGGCTCGAAGAGAGAGAGAGACAATAAGGCGCATCATTGTCATTGAGCATCCCAAACAAGACATATCGGTCTTAACCGAGAATACACAATCAGCCTCGCGTGCTGCCCAAAACCTTTGCACTATATACCGAGTACTGTATGATAGGATGGAAGGAATGTCACTTTGGTAGTAAAGGATGGGCTCGCGAATCGTTTAGTCAAGAGGCTTTAAGAAGTCATTTGGACGTGCAGTGAGATTTGCGCACTGGGATGACTGGTCTTATATAAGCTCTCCAGTAGCGTTATTATAAAATCAGGACCTGAACTTGTCAGATTCTTCTTTGTTTTTCTATAAGCGGAGTGAGAAGAGCCAAAGAGACTTCCTACAGCCACGGCGACGCCCTGTCACCAGAATACTATGAGTGCTGTATCCAGCGCCGCTGCCTGTATACAAAGATATCATTGGAACTGCTCTGATTGCAATCGAGATATATCTCCTAGTCTCCAGGCTAGGCGAACAGACATACTACCACACAGGCAGATTGCTTTTCAAGAACTTGATGTGTCTGCTCAGTGGTATGTGGTAGTAATCTTCTCTCGATGGTATCTCCAGGACGAGCAGATTGCCAAGCTCCTAGGCCAAATCGAAAAACAGGAAGCGAGGCATGTCAGGGAAATTGGGGATATACATAGGTTCTGCCAGTCATCAAGCCTCCAAAGCAGAGGAAGACTACCAGAATGAATCTGGCAAAAGCGACGATCAGAGCTTACCAATAGACAGCTTCGAACGCCGAGTCAAAGGCCGAATCGCGGAAAGAACGAATGTAACAGCCCAAGGAGAGCAAAGAGGCTTGCGCACGGCGATACAAAGAGACTAGTCCGGATGTAGGGTGTGAAATGGCCTCAGTAGACGATTACACGAGGCTAGGGACTGTTACTGTATTCTGTTATTCTTGAGTCGTCAACCGCGAAGGACTACCTTGGCACAATTATCAAACCTAGAGGACTGTCCCGGCGAAGGAACCAGTGCTCTGACCAACTAAACTGCCCGACGCCAGTGTGGCAAAAGGAAGACGTTGTCAAGTTAGCGCTTGACTGTCCACTGGAACTTATCACCACCCTTTACAAGGACGCTTGTAACCTCACCTAGCTAGAAATTTACCAATGTATCTTACAGTTGCCACGGCAGACACTACCCGGGACTAATCCTTTTTGGTAAATTGTTTTTTCGCTGCCCTCTAAGCGTAGTCAATTTATTTGACGCGCCTGCAAGCTCTATCATTCACCTGAGCAGGCATTCTAGCTGCCCCCGAGCGTAGTGCACTTACTTGTCGTGTCTGCAAGTGTCTTCTATTCACTTGACCAGCCACATATCTCTTGCCCTGACATATAAGCACCGCGTTCCCTCCTGCACCTATCACAATGGCAACCCCAAGCGAAAGTGGAAATGTCGAAAGCCGCACATACCAGTGCGCCGTCTGCGAGAAGGTTCTGAACTCGCAGAAGACCCTGGAGTATGTGCAACCCCTTAGTTCACCAATAACCCTCATGCGCGCCGACTAACAGTATATCTTATAGGCAGCACACCAAGACCCACCTCAAGCCGTTCAGCTGCGCCGATTGCGGCGAATCGTTCGCTCGGCAAGACCAGATCGTGTACCACCGGTACAAGGCCCATGGCCACAATGCATCCTCCTTTATTTGTTACATCAAAGGATGCAACCGGTCGCGCCTGGGCCTGAAGAGCCAGAAGGCCCTCGACACGCACCTGGCCAATTCCCACCAGGGAGCCACTGCCGCCAACAACCAGCAAGCTGCCGGACGAGTCCTCCAGTGAAGAAGAGGACAGCGCCTCGGATGGTGATATCGCCATGACAGAGAAAGAGGACTCGTCCGGCGCTGAGTCCGACGACCAAGAGGAGCCCGGACAGGAGGAGGACGATCCCCTGTCCAAGGAGTACTACAAGTACCGCGTGCAGATGCTCGAGGAGCAGCTCGCCAACTGCCAGGACCGCCTGGACAAGAAGGACGCCCGCCACGCCAGAGAAATCGCGGACATCCACAGTTTCTACCGGGAAAAGCTGGCGGCCCTGGAGGAGAAGCGCGCTGAACAGGAGTAGAAATTTGTTAGAATACAGAAAGAAATACAATATTCCCGTTCGAACGGAATATTAGTTTGATAAGAATGAAAAAAGCCAATGGGCTATTCTGATACGAGCTCAAGAAGACGACGGCGACGGTGTTCTGTCCCCCTTTGGTTTATATTGCCTTTCTTTCGGGTGACCCTATTCCCATCTCAAAGACGGGATGGAAACTCATCTTTCGTGACTTACGACGACAATTAGGTACAAGAGGAGGCTTCTTTGAAATGATACTCCTCCTAGGCCTGAGGGTAAAACTGCACCTATTTGAGAGTTGATATTTGTGTGTCAATATAATACATTATCAATCTGCCGGCAAAGCCTGAGACAACCTGGTTGGCCCAATATGAGCCAATTCCTCCCTCCCTCCAGGCTTGTGTCAATAGTTGTGACCTTGGCCTGGTTAATAGTTGCTGCCTTGGTAGGTCTCTTTTCTATCATCGTTATTGTTGAGACCTTCAGTCAGTGTCTGGAAGCCGGGATATGATGTTAAACCAGACCTCCCAGTAGCGTCAATATAATATATCCAGAGACAAATGTGTCACTTTATTCCATTTTTCACCAAGTGGATCTCATTGCTTGAGAGCGAGGACAAGTTGGCAGCGAATATTCCTCGGCCATCCTCATGGTCAAGCGCACAAAGACGATAGGGCTGTTGGCAAAAGAGGAACAGCTTGGTTGGATAAACATGCAAGACAGAGTCGCGAAGATCTGACTTTGGTGTTTCCACCCATCAGTGGTTTTAGCGTGGTGCGCTCTATCCTTGTTTATCCTGTTAACGCTGCCCGAGTTCACGCCCAGTACCAGAATGGCCGCTTGCATTCAATCATTATGTTACTAGGTTACCATTCACTGCACCCGACCGCTAATTCCACTATTAAAAGTCACACTACACCCCTCCAAGTGCACCCGTTCCCAGTACACGCGTACTAAGTGCACCTGTTTGAAGTGCACCTGTTTGAAGTGCACCCGTCCGCAACCCGTCCGCAACCTATATAAATTCCATCTGTTCTCAACCCGTCTGAATTCCACCCGTCCCAATTACACTTATTCGCAACCTGTCCGAATTACACCTGTCCCCAGCCTGTCCTCAACCCGTTCGCAGTACACCCTCTCGAACTGCATTATTCACAACTTGACCATGGCACCGCCTCACACTTGCCAGACCTGCAACAAGGTGCTCTCGTCGGCGCACAACTTGAGGTAAGGAAATACACATTATGTTGCATCAATTGAAACTAACCCATGTACAGAAGGCACCAACAGACGCACCAGAATCCCTACATGTGCCACCCCTGCGGCGCACCCTTTGCACGAGAGGACCAGCTCCAAAAGCACAACCTTAACTACCATGGTGTCAACATCTCGCCTTTCATCTGCTACATAAAGGGTTGCGCAAGACGCCGATTGGGGCTCATGAGTGAAGAGCTTCTTAAGCAACACCTCGCGAACTGCCACGGCAACGCAACCCTAGCCGAAAACAACGTCGCCGCCAGAGAACAAGGCGTTGAAGGTATCGAGCAGCCTGCCGCCGCAGACGGAGACTTGTCTAGCGAGGAGGAGGAAGGCGAGATCGGCGATGACACCGCAATGGTTGATGCTGGAGACCAATCCGCACAGGTCTCGCAGGAGGATAAGGACAAGACTGGCAATGACGGCGCCGCCCAGAGCTCAACCCATGCTCAGCTCAAGAATGAGAATGAGACACTTAAGGCTGAGAACCAGGGCCTTAAGGAGGAAATCATCAGAATGGAGATTGACCACGCCTCGGAGTTGACCAACCTCCAGAATCAACACCGAGCCAACCTGTTGAGGCTCAGGCAACAGCTGACTGGGGGAAATTGAGAGACGTCTGATGTCGTGATATAGAACTTCAGTTAGTACATATGAATGAAGAGAATCATACCGTACTAGATAATAAACGCCTTTAGACTCGAATTGTGATTTTATATTTCTTGATTCATCCTTGAAAAAGATCCTCAATCGGCTTAAAGAATAACTGCTTCTTGTACCAGGAATGAAGTGTCAAAATAAAAGAACTAAAGTGTTTCTCCGAGAATAATGCCCCGAGATCAACTGCCCATACTTGCCATTTGTTCCCAACCACTACTCTGAATGACGAATCTTAATGGACCAACTATGGCATCGTCAAATACGGCAGGAAGTGCAGAAACTAGCGATAGCAGTGCGGTCTTTGTTCTATTTGGGAATTTCGACGATGGAGCACAAGGCTGTGAAGTAAAGTCATGAACGAGAACTCCTAGATAAAATATATAAGCTGAGAAGTCCCATGGCATCATATTGTACGACATTGGTGATTATGACGACGACCAGGACCCTCTGGCGCTGAAGCAAATAAACTCCAAATGCATGCGTGGTGCTTCTACAGCGCAGAGCAAACGAGTCACGTCAGGTTAGAAGCCAGGCAGGGCACCTTTCCCTCTGACGGTTCCGCTGGCTCAGATTATCCCAAGAAGAAGGTCAGCAAACGTTGTTGTACAGTAATGAACACCATACTAGTTCGTCCACACGAGAAGGCGGGTGGGCTGTGAAGATCTGGACTGCCTCTTCGCTGGAGAGCCACTAATCGTCCTGCGCGCCGGGTTCAAAAAGGGAATGGAGGATATGCATGAGAGGTTACCGGGCCAACATTCAGACGTTGAAGTTGGACACAACAATGGTAGAGCCAAACCCAGCAAGCGACACTGATGGCAGCGCATCCAGTGCAAACATTTAACATGTCTGCAAAACAAGCAACAAGACTCTGAAATTGGAGACGTCACTTCAGTACACACATCCTACTCAGAAGCAAACACGCATGACTCTCAGCTACGTGTGCTGAGTAGTAATAAGGATATGGATTGGTGAAAGCTGGGGTGTCATAGGGACGTAAACAAAGACAAGACGCGACTTGCTTGGCCTTATCTGATAGCAGTTGTAATGACCATATAATAATGCATTTGCCCAAAGACCATGACCCCAATGGCACAATAATCATTATTTCTTTCTCGGCAAAAGAAGAACTCATATAACCTGTCCTAAAACACGCGCCAACCCTGCCCCATTCATAGTAAAATGTAAACACCATTTCGCATCTGCCTAATACCTTCTCAAATGAGTGAACATAAAAGATCCTTCATTCGTCCAATCTGCTTCTGAGATGCTTGGCAAGCTTGAGACGGTCTTGTTATTCTTGAGGCGCATCTTCTTGGGATGCCCATCCATCATCATCTGGGGCAGGTAGGTTGCCGATATATGTCGAAGTGATCGGCGGGCTTTCCACATGACACTGCAAAGGAGTCGGAGGTTGAGGACAAGGGTGGCAATGGCGGCGCCCTGAGCCCAACGTGGCCCAACTGAAGCGCGAGAACCAGGTCCTGATAGAGACCATCGCAAAGGTGAAGCTCGGCTTTACCTCTGAGATCATGAGTTTCCAAGACCAAGACCGCACCAGCTTATGCCGGGTTAAGCAGCAACTCACTGGAGGTTGAGGCCTCAGCAATTCTATTGTGGGGTAGCTCAGAGCTGACCGATGGTGGGGCAACATTTTTCTTTGGAACCAATGGACTTACACGGTGCAACGAGCAGCAAGCTAGAGGCGCCGGATAGCGTGGTTAAGGTACATTTCAGCGGGTGAAGTACGCTAGAAATGAACTATAGCTCCTTATAATGCCTACTGTTGGCAGGCAGAGCGTTTGCCTGCAGGCCGTATTAGTCAGGTTGGTCGGTTGAATATCGGCAGATGAGCTTTGACAACTTTGCACTCACCTAATACGGTCGTTTGTCTGTCATGCATTGAGACATCTTCCATAGTTAATACATCACGATACAACTGCAATAATACGCTCTGAATGCTGACACCTACTTAGAAAATGATGTGGAGGGGTGGGGGACAGGTCTGATAAGAGGATGCTAAGCACCTGCAACTTCTATAGACAGCTAAGACCCAAACATATTTCATCTTTTCTCACGTTCTACAATTTTCTTTGCCGCACGATTCAAGATCATCATGTCAACCCACACAACTCAACTTGGATGAACACATCCCATTTGCAGAACGATGTCCGCAAATCCATTCACGAGCAACGCCAGCGGCAGCACCGCCGTTGGAAACAATCCGAATTCTTGCCCGACCTGCGGCAAAGTCCTGAAGACACAAAAGTCGCTTGAGTATGTAACCAATTTATTACCCCGAGATTTTCTGTTCTAAGGGAAGCTGACATTGAATGAACAGGACACACAAGGCCACGCACAATAAACCCTTCCACTGCCGCCGCTGCCCCAAGAGGTCCTCCACGAGTTTACAGATGAAGCGGCACATATTCAAGGTCCATCGAGAGAACGTGGACGAGTTTGTCTGCTACATGCCGAACTGTTCCCGTGCTGGATTCACAGTTATGAGCCCGGCACTGTCCCCCTGGGTGCTCTTACTTCTCACACAGCCAAGCGAGCTCGCAAGAACGCCAAGCGTGCTGCTTCTCGCAAGAAGAAGCAGGTGAAGGCCGCTGATGAGGCCGTTCGTGCCGAGACTAGGAGACGGAGAATGAGGGGGAGGGAGAGAAGGAGAAGGAGGAGGAGGGAGAGGAGGAGCAGGATGAGGAGAGCGAGATTGAGGATGACAGCTCAATGGTTGACGCTGGAGATGAATCCTCCGACTCTCAAGAGGATGGTGGCAATTCTAGGGGCGACCTTGCCCAGCGCCTGACGCCCGCTCAACTCGAGCACGAGAACGAGGTACTCAAGGCCTGGAACCAGAAGCTTAAAGAAACGATCGTCAAGATGGAACTGGATCATTCCTCGGAGATTATCAACCTCCAAAATCGACACCGAGGCCACCTGCTGGAGCTCAGACAACAGCTCAGCGGGGAGGATTATGGTCTGGACACTTAGCAATGACGGAGTTGTCTTATGTCGTGCGGGAGGGAAGTTTACATGTTCCGAATTACTGTGTCATAGCTTGGATAGGCAGTTGCTTGGCGGAATAGGCATGTGTAAACAGCTCTGCAGAGGGGTCTGACCAGAGGTTACCAAGCAGCTTCTATATAGAAAGCCCAAAACCAGTACAATAATTGTTTCCCTTGTTATAAATGTTCTGGATCCATGGTCCTAGCTGATTCACCAACTTACCTAACGCAAGTTCGACAAACACAACACCACTTGGTCACAACTTCTCTGGTAAAATTATTTTCCTATCGCATGATCCTGGATGCTACACCACCAATTGGGCACAACAATGTCACAACAGAACACGTCGAGCGGCGCTGGCGGCTCAAGCGCTGGCGGCACCAATGCTGGCGGCACCAACGCTGGAGGCACCAATTCTGCTGGAATCAGCCAATTGACATGTCCAACCTGCCAAAAGGTCTCAAAGTCGGCCAAGGCCCTGGATTACGTGATTAGTCCTACTTACGTCCCATCTCAATGCAAGCTAACACTCAATAAATAGGGCACATATCGCGACACACAACAAGACCTGCGCGTGCCCCGACTGTGGAAAGCTGTTCGTGAAGCCCGACCAAATGGATTTCCACCGATTCAAGAGTCACGGCAAGAACGCCAGCACCCACATTTGTTACATGCCGGACTGCCCGCGTGCCCGCTTCGGCTTCCGCAACGTGCATCACCTCATTACCCACTTGTTCAAGTTTCACCAAGGCGCTTGGCTCTCTGATAACGAGCAAGCCGCGGCCGACAGCGAGATCAAGTTAGTCGGCGAGTCGTCAAGCGAGGAGGAAGAGAACAGCGGATCGGACAGTGACATTTCGATGGGTGATGAAGGAGTCGATCCACCAAAGGTCTCGGATGATGGGGATAAATCTGGTGACGTTGGCATTCAGCAACAGGCACCTTGTCAGCATCACAAGCCTCCTCAACACTAGACACCTGCTAGCCGGGATTACGAAGACGAAATGCGATCATGCTTCATAGATTAAATATATGAATGATCTACACCAGTTCGATATGCAGAGCCTTCCGCGGGTTCCCTCAATTTGACGACCCAGACTACTATGCCGACATTCCTGCCGAGAGACGTGACTACTACCGCTCCGAGAAGGGCCGAGAGGAGCTTCGCCCTTATCTACCTGCCATCAAGAGATACACCTCCAAGGCCGAGTACGTTGTCATTGAAGGCCAGGTGAACGGGCTGACGGCAATAGAAGCATTGGATGCTGCCTTGGTCGCTCAGGACCAGGTTGAGAATACGCTGGAGGAACTCACACCGCCGGCTATTGCTGAGTTGGTAGGCTCAGAATATAAACTAGGATCGTGATGAGTTTCATTGAACCTCCAGCTAGAAATCAGAATACCACATGATCTCTTACTGTACATATCCCTGTGATGTGCGTATTATTTAAAATGGATGGCATTGTAACCAGGCCAGGTTCGTTGAAGAAGGTCATAAAAAGCCGATTCATAAATTCTTACCTCTTAGTTTATCTTCAAGAAGGTGCTTAAGTAATAAATGTTTCTCACACTGGGAGTGACATCCTAAGCTGAGACAACTGTGTGTTAATTGTAGGCGCTGATCAAAAAAGTGCATGCCACTTAGGCGGCTGCGGGTGGCCTGTTCACACCACTACAGCGTCTGGAAGCTCATCTTTATGCCTTTCCGATACCAGGCGCGCCTGTCAACTTTTGTTTTTGCAAGCTCATGAATTCCATCCCAGCTGCGTCATCACATCAGACAAAACACCGTTCCTGTCCCACAATCCCACCTTCTATCCGATCAGACATTCACGATGGATTCAACGCAGACCTCCGGTAATGCACCAGCTGGAAGCACCAGCATCGCTGAGAATATCCGCTACAAGTGTCCTCAATGTGATACGACATTCAAGAATGTTAGATACCTGAAGTAAGTCGAATGTTTCCCTATCATAGCCGAGACCAATTCGTGCTGACCTTTGTGCCATCTCCATCCAGTACGCATATGGAGGGCCACAAGAAGCAGCACCAGTGCCGATTCTGCCCCCAGCGTTTCGGCAGACAAGATCAGGTCCCCCGCCACGAGCTGTGGCAGCATGGTCAGAACTCATCTGGCCATGTCTGCTACATACCCTACTGCTTCCGCGTCCGCGTCGGCATGAAAACCGAGCCCACCCTGGTCCGCCACCTCCAGAAGTACCACGGTGCCACCATGGACGACAACGAAAAGGCCCGGCTCGAGCAGGGTTATGAGCAAGACGAAAGCCACCGGGTTGTACGGGGACACGCCGAGTCTGAGGCGGGAAGCCCATCCGTTGAAACAGAAACGTCCGCGACCGATACTGAGGGCGACGATGATCGCATGGATTACCAGCAAGAGGTCACTTCTTCTCACCAAGAAGTCGCTGCGAACGATCAAGACCAAGAGGATATCCATGCCTCCTACGAGGCCGTAATCAACAGATTGCACGAGCAACTTCGAGAAGAGAGAGAATTCCACCGCGTTGAGATTGCCAGCATCCGCAAGGGTTACAAGGCCCAAATCGAGGATCTGAAGGCCCAAATTGCCGCTGGCAACAAGGAACAGGGACATGATTAGACAATGGAAGCAACATCAGCGCCTTTGAATCAGCCTTAGAGATGTAATGATATATCACGAACTGGATGTGCATGTGAGTAAGGTGGGCGATGCCTGCAAAAGAGATATCAAAGGAGATGATGAGTTGGGCGTGAACACATTGTCCGTAACCGAATTAAACAGTTCGAATTTGAACACAGCGTCCGTGTCCGAAACAAAAACATATGAATCCAAATACACTCTCTGTATCTGAATAAGACTGTTCGAATTCAAACATCCTGTCCGTATCCTTTTAGGCCTCATGACTCTTCCCCAGCGCCGCCTCCTGTCGCCACTTGCCCGCAAACTTCCAAGTCACGAACACGAGCGACAACGCCAACAGCTGCACAGAAGCACAGACAGTGAACGCAAACCCCACATCGATACCGTTAATCATGGGCATCACAAAACCGGTGCCACCCGCAGCCAACAAACAACGCGCCAGGTTCAGACTGGCACTTGCGGCGGCGCTGCGGTCCGGGAACACGTCGACGATATACGTTATAATAACCGACTGAGTGGAGACCAAGGTCCAACCGGTAATGAAGGTGGAGACGATGGGTACCGCAATAGGCACCTTCTCCGGAAACTGGATGCACCAGCCGAAGAGCAGGATCGACAAGCACTGCACGGTGGAGAAGACCGGAACCAGTCGAAGCCGGGCTTTCTCGATCGGGAAGGCATCCTCTGCCGTTCCGGTCGCTGACTGTCCAGCTTCTTCTGATATACTCTCCTGAGCTTCATGAACAGCTTTGACTTTACAGTAGTCTCTGTCGAGGATCTTGCCGGTAATGAGCGTACCGACCATGGCTCCCAACCCGTTGGCGATGAAGGTCAATCCGACCTGTGTCTCAGAAAGGCCGTAGCGGGCCTCAAACAGGGACGACATGGCCGTGATGCTCATTTGCCACACGGCGTAGTACACAGCCAAGAAGACGGCGAGGGGGCCGCATGTTTGCTGACCAAAATCCGGAAAGGCCCTGTCACGTCAATTGCCTTTCTGGGAGACAGAGAATCGGGACTGGTTGGGGTAGGACTCAGGCTGATGCTCGTCCACTTTTGGTAAAACACGAGGGGATACTTGGCGAATAGTTTAGAAGGGGTGCGGCTGCCGTTCCCGACCATAGTGCGCAAGGTCTCGGGGAGCAGAAGTAGCATTACGATGAGGAAGCAGCCACCGTAGATGGCCAAGGCCCAGAAGATGGAACGCCATCTGAGCGAGGACCCCGCCAACGCACCTCCGATAATCGGGCCAATCACAACAGGAAGGAGCAGTCCGGCCTGGAAGACACCCATGTAGCTGCCTCGATCGGCACGAGTCGTGATATCCCCCACTACGCCAGAGCCGATTGCGATTGTACTTGCGCTGCCGGCGCTCTGGAGGCAGCGCAGAATGACCAGGGCCGGGTAGTTGGGAGTCTCCGCGAGACCGATGCAGGCCCCCAGGAACACGATGAAGGTGAATAAGTATGCAATGCGCCGGCCCAGGACGTCTGAGACGGGACCCCAGAGGCTGGGAGCCAAGCCCTGGAAGACCAAGTATGCAGTCACGGTCAAGTTGATCAAGTCGACGGAGACACCAAAGTCGCTGGCGAGGGCCGGCAAGGCTGGGAAATAGATGTTAGACGCAAGACCCGAAACTACATGAGACGAAGAACAAGTTAGCCAGCAATCGGATGTGTGTTTATGGCGTGAGTAGCGAGGGCGGACTTGCAGGTGCCAGCTACAGAGACTATGAACACAATCAGTCTCTTCTGGCGCCTGTCAAAGATGGTGTAGGGATCACCCTCAGCTGATGCAGCTGGTTGTAGCATTGACTGGTCAGTCATATCGAAGTCTGCCTCGCCCCTAAGGTCTCAGGAGTGAAATTAGATTGAGTGGCACGCCCGAGCAGACCGGGTTAGTGAGTGTGATATTGGGAACAGTGATAGGGTGTTGCAGTAAGCAGTGAGCTCGTCTTTAAAACCTCGCACAGCGGAATGAAATCGCAAAAAAGTAGGTCAGCAGAAGGAAAGTGCGACTGCAGAAATCGCATTGCGACACGAACCATATGAATCAAGATGCTTATACTGGATGGGCAGTCACCAAGGGTCATGGTTAGTCATCTTTCAAGATGTTAGCGCCGGAGTTGAGCGGAGTTGAGCGGTATTTCCGCCCCCGGAGCTGAGCACGTCTTTCTGGGTAACGAATCTGTGTCGCAAGCGCCTAGAAGATGAGTTGGTCAGTTACTTAAGTCATGAATAGCTCAAAACCTTCCGAAAATGCACGGAGTGCCCCATGAAAGTGAGTCATTGGCATGAGTTTCTAATGGGAAGGAACAGCTTAACATGCAAGTGGCTTTGAAAAGTCCAATTTAGAAAGATAACAAACTTTCGACCATTCTAACCAGTTTGAATACTGAAGTATCTTAAATAAGTGCGATTTTCATGTGTTACTCGTTTCTCCTCGCGCGACTATCCACCGACTTGGCAATAATGCTGTTGCAGTGATGTGGCTTGGTGAGCCAGGTCTGTACCTCAATCCATTCTAGTGTGGCAATGAGCCCGGCATTGCTATATTTGACAACATGCTTGCTTGATCCAGCATTGATTTCTACTAAAGCTCCTCATAAGCTCTTGTTGAAACATACACTACTCTGTTACTTCCAATGGCCTTTTTTTACCTTATTGAACCGATAGTTGGATGTACAATTATTGCTGTTGGTGTGGCTGTGTTGGTGCTAAGTACCTAGGTATCTTTACTTTAGCGGGCGGGGTTCATGTAAGGGGCTTGTTCTAGTGTTGGTTGCATCCCCTTACCGTGATTGCTCGTGCTCCAGCTTACACCGAATGCCTGAAACCAACAACAACACCCCTCGTGGACGAGACTCAGACTTGCCATCGCGAAGCTTTCTCTCCACCTAACTATACCCAAACTCGAAAATATACAAAACCTTCAACTTATCTACCTCTTAACACCCGGCGCCAAAACGGTATCTCATCAAACGAACAAGCCAAAATGCCATCCCCCAAGTTCTGGTCCAATGCCGGCTGCGTCCTCGGCCTGGCGCCCATGGTCTTCGGCTTGAGTGCACTTCTCAGTCCCGCCGCGGCACTCGCCGGCTCCGGTCTCCCCGGCGGCACGACCGCGCAAGACCAAGCGTTGGCACAAGGAGTCTTCCGTATCTACGGCGTGCGCAATGTCGTCATCAGCCTGACGTTGTTTTGCGCCTGGTACCGCGGCCACCGCGAAACGCAGGGCGTGGGCTTGCTACTTGGCGCGCTAAGTAAGTAATGATAAAACCGTTCTCGACGTTTCTTTCCCCGAACTAGAGAGCCAGTACGGTGCTAACCACGCTATTCCTGTATAGTGCCGCTGGTGGACGGGTTGGTGTTCAAAGATATACTTGGCGGTGGGGAGTGGCAGCACTGGGGGTTCATCCCATTCCTCGTCGGTATCGGTGCCGGGGTACTGGGGTGGTTGGGTTGATTTGATGCGGTCTACTGGGTGCCGAGGGCTGTTAAACGAGTACCAACCATCACTACGCTTGTTGAACTTCGTCAAGTTCGTGCTCTATACAGATGTATGGTGTCAAAAAATAGTTATTCAACTTCTCCGGGTGGAAGTGGATCTGCAGCCACATCGCGCTCCATTCTCAAAGAGGGGCGTTTTAGCCTTGGGCACCAACCAAAAAGCATTCGTCCCAAAATGGCTTATTTCGACGACGTGACATGCCGAATCCTTGGTTGCCTTGTTAATATGCTTTGCGCTTTGGCCAATCGGGTTCGAGATCCCCAAGATATGACGCCTCCCCATGGGGCGCAGCTCTGCCATTCCTGCAGGAACATATTCGACCGCCGCAGTCTCTATGGAATCAACCCCGCCACGGAGACTTGCCATGAAGGATGCGAGTGCTCTGCGTGCAGGATCTACCCCACTACCCACTGCATACATGAGTCCCTTGCCGCTTTATGTCTGTCGATCCAGGCGGGGTGCTGGGTCTGCTCATCGCTCCCATCCCTAGATGCTTGGGCCGCCCACTCGCGACTATACGTGGTGATCGATCAGTTGTCGGGAGGAACCCGGAGAACCCCGCTTCGCCCCTTTTTCTATTATCTCGAGTTTCGTATTACCGAAGATGCCACCGGCGCTAGCCAGAGCATCACGGCGGGCGAGTTCGTGATGGCCATCCGGCTGGATCCGATTCCGTCCTGGACAAAGGCTCACGATCTGGCAAGTGCCTCCCTGGCACAATCTTGGTCAGGGAACGTCGGCGGGTTGGAGCTTGTGCAGCACTGGCTTTCGGACTGTCTAAACAATCATTCGAGCTGTGGCGGGGGCTTGACCCGGAAAGATCTTGGCGGCCGACAAGGCTGCTTGAGATCTCCGAGCACTCTGTCCGCCTCTTTACGACTGACACAGAAAGCGTCCAAGGAGCCTATGCCACAATAAGCCATTGCTGGGGCACGGAGCACTTTCCTACGCTCACTTCGTCCAGTCTCGCAGAATTTGCCGCCGGGAAATCCCGGACCGAACTCCCACGCTCATTCCGGGAAGCAATGGAGACGACGGAAGCTCTTGGGATCCGGTACCTTTGGATTGATTGTTACTGTATCATCCAGGACGACCAAGCAGACTGGTTGCGCGAGGCCCCGTTGATGAGCAAGGTGTACTCCAACTCCCAAATCAACATTGGCGCCGCCGATGCATCTGGGCCGAGACAGGGCATGTTCAGGGAGAGGCCAATTAACTCCATCATCATTCGGCCTGAGCCTTCTTCTGGCGCAGACTGTATGGCATACCGTCTGGTGAGGAAAGATGGCAGAGCCCAATTTGACGGGGGCCTCTTCAACGACCCATTGGACAGGGCGTTCGAGTCGAAAGTACTGCGAAAGAGCGCCTTGATGACAAGAGCGTGGGTCCTACAGGAGAGGGCCCTGAGCCGGAGAATGGTCACCTTCACCCGCGAAGAGATCTACTGGCAGTGCCACGAGTCGGCCGCTACCGAGTCGTACCCGGTCGGCTGGCCGAAAGCTAGCATTGAAAGACTGATCGACGACCCATTCTGGTCCCTGTCTCCAGGTCAAAGCCTTCTGCGAAATGTACGTCGAGGTAAGAATACTGGATCTTCAGATCGCGACCTCTTACCGGAGGCTAGGCCGGTAACGTACCAAGAGAGGTGGTTCAACGCACTTTCAAGCTACAACGCGGCGAAGCTCACCTACCCGGCCAAAGACAAGATCCTGGCCATTGACGGCATCGGGATGCGCCTGGCGGAGCTGAGCAACGACACCTATTCTCGAGGCATCCTCGCCAAGACGATGCCTTACGCACTCCTCTGGGAAAATAAGGAGCTGGGACCCTCTAGAGACCTCATGCCACAGTCACAATACCCGTCCTGGCATTGGGCGTCCGGGGCCACTGCCAACTTTGACAAGGGCACCCACTGGAACTACACGATACGACGGAGCGGGCATAGCTGGACTGGGCCGCAGACGTACTGTTTCACTTCAGAGAGCGGCTTGCGCGTGGCCAGCGAGCAAGATCTCGACTTTTGGCCGCGTCTGTACTGCATTGGGCGTCCTCAAAAGGCGACACTTGTCAACGTGACCAAATCTCATGGGTGTCAATTCAAACTCGCAAACGGAACAACGATTCGAGCCTCCGTAAAGTGGGATGGCGTCGCGGCCGATGCAGCGAAGATGGGAGTGATGTATCTGCTACCCGTCACACACACACTCATGTCCTGCGCCACGGGGTACCTGGACGCGCGGAACAATATGGGGTTGGTTTTGGTCCTGGGGCGGCGGAGTAGTGGGGCATTCCGCCGCGTTGGGATGTTTTCCGAAGCGTGGGTGACGGATCGCTGTACGATATATGACAATGGGAAAACGGCCAAGCCGCGACTGGTAGTTATCGAGTAATTGATTAAGAAATGAAAATGGTCAATCAGCATAGGTCACATCACTGTTGTGCAGCGATACCAAAGTCAGGGAAAGAAGGTGGTCGAGAAATTGGCCCAATGGCACCGCTAGAAAGTCAGCAGTAGGTCAACCTTCTGGAGGGGCCAAGGTCGAACACCTGGGGATCGGAGAAGGGGGCATGGTCGGCTTTTTGATGGGGGGCTCCAAACGAGGTCTGCGATGGGGCTTAGGAAATATGGCCATGAGTGGTCGGTACGGTATGCGACACGATCAATTCCTCCCCGGGGGCTTTGTTGGGCGAATTGCCATCCATGAAAAGAAAGGTGGTAGACTGCTTTGGCGCTTCGCCTACAGATGCATCTGGCACTTTCCCCCGGGTATTTATTTACTGAAGCAGCCCCTAAGCTGAATAAGTAAGTACATGTACTTACGGCGACAGTGTTTCAATGCCACTGCCGGTGGACCTGGAACTTCGCTGTACGTATGCAACGCCAACCAAAACATGCAACACAGAGAGATTGGGAGTCATGAACGAACCAATACCTACTTGTTCGAGACGTTTATTGTCTTGAAATCAATAGTTGTGCACTGTGCATTTCATGTGCTACTTCAAGGTGGAGTCAAAAAAAAAGCAACAAATATGATTTACCCACCTCGGGAAAGCTCAATTCCCCGCGGCTCATTGCTTTGTTAGCGGATCTCGATGCCAAACTCCGAAATTGCATGTTTGCGGCCTACAAATCCGATGTGCAAAGTATGGCAATGGTTCTCCGATCGCAAAATCCCTGATGATGCATGCTTCCGAATCCCCCACAACCTCCCCGGGAAGCCACCCAGAGTCTGGACGCTGATCTGATCGCGCCAATGTGGCAAAACCTCCTGGAACAGATTGGCTGGTCTCATCGCGCGCCAACATATCCAGTATGCATGCAGCCGATCGAGGTTACGCTCGTTATGGGCAGCAACACGTCCCGACTCCTAAGGTTACCCGATATGCGTCCAACCCGTTGGATTCGCCACACTGATAATGCATCACCCAGCGTGGCTTCAAGCCATTACCTTCTCCGCGGACGACTGCGACAGCATTTTGTGATATTCCGACCTCGGCCATTTCTAAAGAACATGTTCATACCAGTAGTTATAAAGACTATCATTTGACACATTGATCCTGCTCGTGGAAAGTGCATTGTAGGTCCAGCAGCCGCAACCAAAGGTCTTCTTTGCGGATCGTGGAGAGTGTTAGCTCTCTAGCTCACCGCATGTCACAAAGGTGCATCGATAGCTCATAACCCACCTCGGTTTTCTGTGCCTACGAAGGATCCCTCGGTGCCATTGGCTCTGATACAAAGTACGGATGCTGGTAGTCCCATGGAGTTTAGTCAATCAGATGCCACTGAGTCTCTTGCAGGTTAGTGTTCAGAAGATTGGAAAATTCAATTGCAGGTAGAAACAAGTAAGCTAATTCATCACCAAGCCCAAAGTTACGCCGCCACACTTGACGCGCCTGCTTCCTGTATCCCAGACCGGCCAATGCCTCAGCAAGTCGAGGATGAGGCAGACTACGGCAGGAGACTTTCCAACACTGAAACAAGGACGGGCCGCTCGTGGACTGGCACTTACACTAGCTCACTCAGCGCAAACCCAACCTTGTCGGGATGTCATGGGTTGGCGGCAACCCCTTACGTGGGGAATCCTGTCCTCCCGAGTGCACCATATGCTGCACAACCGCCCCTCGACGACTCTTCCCTGGATGCATCGTATGGCGGGAGCACTGGGCCATTTTCGTTACCAATCGATGCTACCTTACCAGACGCCCCACCGCCACGGCCTGACCTTGCGCCGGTAGCGATCGACCCGTCATGGCCATTCGACATCAGCTTCGCCTTAGACCTCCTCGAGTGCCGGCCTAACCCACAGTTTGACCTCGGCGCGGCGAACCTCTTGAGGCCCCTCGTCGTCACCGACGCATGGGACCCCCTGGACCGAGTCATTTTCGTCTCGGACAGCTTCCTCGCCCTCACCGGGTACGGCCGCGAAGAGTTCCTGGGTTCCAATTGCCGCTTCCTCCAGTCCCCGGACGGCCTCGTGAGCCCGGGCGCTCCTCGGCGCTCCATCAGGAGCGCGAGCGCATACCTCCTCAAGCAGAAAGTCGGCGAGCGGCGCGAAACGGGCCACAGCATCATCAATTTCAAGAAGTCGGGAGAAGCGTTCATGAACCACCTCGCCCTAGTGCCGATCCCGTGGGGGCCGGTCACTGCCGCGCCTAGGTTCATACTTGGCTTCGCCAACGTGTTTGATGATTCGGCCCTGCTTACTGCCCAACGCCAGTCAGGCTTGGACGCGCCGTCTTGTTTCTTCCAGGGGCAGATCCCCGGAGTGGCTGCTTCGGCCCCTGGCTGGTCCGGGCTATCGATCCCCTCCCTTGCCCAGATCAACGGCGATTCGATCGCGAAGGGCTTCGAGGTTGCACAAGAGGATTTCGTGAACGGCCCCAAATCAGACGACGATGGATCCGGGACCGAGTCCCTTACGCTGGACTACTGCCTCGAGGAGCCGCAAAACGACGACACAAGTCTAACTACCTCGTGGCAAACAACTCTTCTCCAAAACGTTGACGCGTTGGTGCAAGTTGTCTCCCTGGAGGGGACCATCGCCTACGCTTCCGACTCGCATAAGACGCTTGGTTACCGCTCTAGCGATCTAGTGGGCAAGTCTATCAACGGTTTGTATCATCCATCTGACGTGGCGGTGCTGACGAAGGAACTGCGAAGCCTCGCAACCGATGATTTGGACCTCACGATCCGGTTGGGAGGGCGATCGGGCCAGTATGAGTGGTACCAAGCCACCGGGTCTGTCCGAAGAGATGGCGACGGCCGATGCTGGGCCACCCTTACACTACTCCAACACCCCATCATCAGCCTTGGCAGTCAGGCCCTTTGGATCGACAGAAGCTCTGGCCAACACGATATCTGGATGAAGCTGGCGACGTCGGGCCTGGTACTCCACCTATTCGACAACCCGCAAAAGGCCCTAGGATTAACGACGGAAGACCTGGTGGGGATCCGGCTGCAGGAGCTGCTTCCGCAAAGTGAAGCCCGGGCGGATTTCGAAAGCATCCTTGCCACCGCATGTCAGGGTGAAGTTGCATCATCGACGCTGGCCCTGACCAGTGGACGTGGACACCGGCTGGAAGCCAACGTTGTGCTCCACCCGGGCCCGCGAGGCGGTTCCCGGCGGCCGTACTACCTTCTGGCCTGCTGTGGCATCGTGCGACCGTACGCCAAGAGAAGGAAGGAACCCCCTCCTGGCAACAAGAAGTATGATACCACCGCCACCGCCGCACCCCCTGCTCAGTCCTTGGAGGATGGAGGAGACGATGACATCTTGGAAGACCTAAACCCCAACCGGTGTGGACCACTCGGATACGAGATCTATCAGCTCGACGGGGCCAACCAGAGCCTGCGTGCCGAGATGCAGGAGCTCCTCAAGCACGCCTCCCAGCGAAGGCGGGCGAAGAAGCACGGGGAAGATCCGGGTGGATGTGCCAACTGCCATACCAAGGTGTCGCCCGAGTGGCGGCGCGGGCCTGGTGGGGAGCGCAACCTCTGTAACAGATGTGGCCTGAGGTGGGCCAAGACGCGTCGCGATGCGGAGGAGGCGGCCAGTCTCTCTTAGGATCCAGCAACGCCGTGGACATGCCAACGCCCATGCATACAATACCTGGGTTCAGCTCCAACGAAACAAGGAAGAGAACGTTGGACCAAAAGAACCTCAGCTAGTGATGAACGACTACGATGCATAATTGCAATCTTCCAAACTCGTAACATTTTGTGTGTGTTCAATGCTAACCATGCTTGTTGTACGTGATCATCGACCTACCGGGAAACCATCAGACTATCAAAACTCCCAAGCCGTTAGAAATCCGAGCTTCGCTTTCACAAATCAAACAGTCTCAAGGTCAGCCGCAAGCCCCATTGAGGCCACAACCCAAACATCCATGGTGCCTTAATCCACCTACTAGCCACCACTGAGTCCTTGCGCTCACTAGACGCTGAGATCTGGATCATCGATTCCGTATGTTTCATACTCAGAGTCACCTCGCCGACAGGTTCATCTCCAGTCGCGGCTATCAACGCAGCGGATTTGATGATGTTCTTGATTCGGGGCCCGTTGATTTCGGCGGAGGACGGTATTCTGTAATCGGCTTTCGGTGAAGTTTACAGGCTGCTTGACTTTGGACACCAGGTTCTCTCAGTGGCGCAAGCGGCTCGTGCTGTCAAGTTCGGGAAACTCGAGGTGAATATCAAATGCGGGACTCAAAGGCGCTGCCAATGTACTCCAACCGGTTTGTGGCCAGGAAAAATCACGCCCTGGAAGTACTCGAGGATCCGCAAGGATACTGATCCCGGAAGGTCACGGCTGTTGCGCCTGTTCGAGTAACACGTCGGCCTCGGGGCAACATCACCATGCCCGTCCTTTGCCATCAAAGCTATTCTCAAGCTTCTTGAGGTGTGCCTTGACAACCCCATCGCAAGTGCGCCAATCGATCGATGATCATACAATAATTACACTGAGGTTCCTGTAGATTCGTGACGAAACCGTAAGGCCGAGGTCTGAATCTGGATACATTTACACTGTACTAAACCACTCTTGGACAGCCTTAGTCTACCACTAGTTGAAGATCTCCCTCTCGAACGAATCGGCATGCTCGTGCATGTGGGTGGCGCGAGGGGTGACGTAGTATTTTTAGTTCCATTCGGGTTTCCTATAGGCTTACTTATGTGCCCAGGCTGCAGGCATTATCACCGTACGCACGCGCCTCCAATTCAAATCACTCACTCCGATATTCAACATGAGAACTGTGACTTGCTCTGTCGCGCCGGGGCATTGCTCAACACCGAGACGAGGGAATCGAGCCAAGCGTGGCGCACTACGCGGATCTGCTCCACAAGGTTTATTAGAGGAGGCCGGTGCCCAAGTTCAGCGAGACTGCGTGATACCCAAGAAGAAGCTTATAAAGGTAAGTTAGCTCGAGAGAAGGGGCTCGCCGGTAGTAGAGTGTTCACATTCTACAAAGCCATTACCGACCTCGCAAATCACCCGAAAACAACTCCTCGCAATTCAGCTACCTCCGTCTAGTTCCACTCCTTGAGCGGCGCAAAAAATGGAAGAATGTTCGCGAAAAGGAGGCAGCGCTGGAGGTCCTGAACAGCACGGCTCAATTCGATACAATCCCCTGACTTGCCTGACAACGTTCACTAACATGGGCTTGTTTCCCGTTATGACCCATCCTTGCCCAAAATGAACAGTCAGCATGAACACGACCCTGACTTAGCTCCGACCAAGCCCAATATAATGAGGAGTCCTAGCTGCCGCATCAATCAGGATAACAGCTCAACGTTGCGCCGTTACCCGACAGCTTATCAGCACCTGCCATTGCAAGACTTGCCAGGAAAGACCACATTCCGGCTACGGATCATATTCCCATCTTACGACAAAACTTCGCCCATCAAATGTCAGCTGGCCCAGGACTTTCTTTAAAGAGTGGTTTGGGGGTAACTACGAGACGCTCTCCTATTTCTAGCGCGCTGTACCAAGCTACGGGGAAATTATGGTCAGCAACCTTTCAGTCAAGGCTAATAACAATCCCATTGCGGCCCTGCGAGCCCTGCGGCCTGGAAGCAAAGATCGCGTTCTTTGCGTGGATTTAATTTGTATCAATCGAGACGGTCCTGAAGAGATGGAGGCCCAAGTGCAACTCATGGGTCACATTTACAGCAAAGCCAGCAACTTACTTATGTGGCTAGAAGTCGAAACGAATTACAGCACAATAGCGTTCAAACTCGTAGGTTCGATATCTTCAGAATTCAGAACCAAAACGGTATACCTTGCCTTTAGTTTTGACAGGGACACCAATAAAGAGACTCAGACAATGGCCATTTCTCAACATCATCTCAGGAGCGTACATCAACTCCGGACCTAAAACGAGGCACTTCTTCCCGAAGCGCCTTATTTAGGGGCACGTGGGCTGCAAGTCAAATCTTGATCTCGGTCTCATTAGCCCAGAGGATCTACGGCGCAGTGATTGATGAACAGGATCATGCCGTGATCCGTTCGTCCCTTGATCGCCAGCCCTTGAGAGGCCGCGCTCATTTGGTGCACAATCAGTTGATATCGAGTGGGGATAGCTCCACGTGTCTCATAAGCAGCGCATGGCTGTTTAGACAAGACAGTACTGCTGGTAAATTTCTCCTTCCTAATATGATAGAATCTGGTCGATCACCTCCAGTCATCCGAGGACGCAAAAGCGTGCGCCAAGTTGTGTGCCCACAAACCAAGATTTGCAAAGCCCGCAATTAGACCTATCTTTATAGATGAAGACTCATGAAAAACTTTCCTATCCAGCCATTTTGAGTGGCCCATGCCGGGTGCCGAAGCGAGTGACTATTTGGTGCAATATAGGGGTGCGGGGATGCACGTGTCGCATTGGACGTTACAACCCGGCCATATTAACCACATGAAGGAGTGACGGTTCCGGAACCAAAACGACAAGTCTTGGCAACCGATCGGCATTTGAGTGAACATGACCAATAGCCGGTAGTCCTGGGCGGCAGAAACCAACATTTAAATGATGCTCCCCTATTTACCCTTTCACCCGCCACGAGGAAAGAAACGAGAAATCAGGCCACCGCAGTTCTAGAAATCTTCCTCGGGCACACAGACTTCAACACCCTCACTCAAGAAATTTTTCCATCACTTAGAGTATTCAAAGTAAAACGAAACAGAACACCAAGATGAGGTGGCTCGCCCTATCCCTCGCCGCCCTGGCCGTGCCCTCGCAGGCGGCCCTGCGCTTCGGGTGCTCGACCGTGAGCATCCAGCGCCTGGACCCTCTCGTGGAGCCCGGTAAAGTCCCCTCGGCGCACCTGCACCAGATCGTGGGCGGCAACGCCTTCAACGCCAGCATGGACCCGGCGGACGGGGACGTGGCGGAGAAGGCGACGTGCACGACGTGCACGTTCAGCGAGGACTTCAGCAACTACTGGACGGCCGTCATGTTCTTCAAGCACCAGAACGGGTCCTACCACCGCGTCAACATCATGCAGAACACGGCCCTGCCCAACGGCATCAATGGTGGCATGACCATCTACTACACCCAGCAGGACTTCTTCTCCAACGGCAACCAGAAGATCACCGCCTTCCCCAAGGGCTTCCGCATGACCGTCGGCAGCCCCACCGCCAGCTCCAAGTACGGTGTCGGCCTCAAGTTCGTCTGTCTGCAGAACAAGGGCACCCGCTTCCCCGAGCTCGACGACTTCCCCACCCAGAAGTGTGCCGGTGGCATCATGACCGTCCACCACTTCCCTTCGTAGGTTTACACTGCATTGAACTCCCTTAAATACCCTTCGAGACAACTACTGATGTATGCATGCCACCACCAGATGCTGGGACGGCAAGAACACCGACAGCCCCGACCACCAGTCCCACATGTACATCACCACCAAGGACGCCTTCCAGAACGCCGGCGCCTGCCCGTCCTCGCACCCGGTCCGGGTCCCGCAGGTGGCCTACGAGACGCTCTGGGACACGGCCAAGTTCAACCAGATGCCCGGGCAGTTCGTGCTGAGCTTCGGCGGCAAGGGGTACGGCACCCACGCCGACTACCTGTTCGGCTGGAAGGGCGACGCCCTCCAGAAGGCCATGGACAACAGCTGCATGTTCCAGGCCTGCGAGAACGGCCGCCCCCTCAAGTCCCAGGGCGTCCAGGCCATGAACCAGTGCCAGGTCAAGAGTACCGTGGCCGAGAACATCGACGGCTGTGAGTATTGCCTGTGTTCCTTCCACTCCCCTTTTTCTACCAACATATGATTCTCCTCGATTATTCTTCGACTCCACTCAATCACAGTATGCGAGGCTAACCATGCTGTGACTCGTGTTAGGGCTGAGTGAGCTCCCCGGTGGCAGCATGGACATGTAAACTGGCCATCGCTGAACCGGCGGATGTGGCGTAGCTTGGGCGGAGGATGTCTGCTTTCGCTATATCCCTACAAGGTGGCAACGCACATCGATTGATATGTAATGAGGCCCAGGATGGGTAAAGACTGATTGGTAGCATCCTGGGTTGGCTTGGAGGTAGTTGGCTTTGAATGTTCCAGACAGGTAGACAGCAACACGATCATTATCATTAGTACTGGTGTCTATATGCCCTACATGTGAACTCAAATTATTTCATTGAGCTCAACCTGTCATCTCATGTCTGTCTCGTACCGTCTGTGATTCAGTCATCCATCTCTGTTTCGTTCTGTCTGATATCGCTCCCTTAATCCAAACATGATGTGCAACCATGAACTCCGAACTCCAATCAGCTAAACACTGTACCCCAAGCTCCAATACTCGGAACCCCGGACTCCGAGCCCTCATACCCATACCCCGAGGCCACTTATCCCACTTCCCAACTCGTCGCCCAGTCTCTCCCTTTCTTCAATCTACCTTAAAGCCCAGAGTCATGGGGCTCTGACTCCCGGACCTACATTGACCCTAAAGCTCTGGCTTCGCAATCGAACCACTGAACGAGAACCGCACCCCCTGCCGCACCAACGGCGCCAGCTCCCCATCCGCCCCGACCCCCACCACCACGAGCGGCTGCCGCGCCGCCAGCACGAACAAGTACATCTCGACCCCGACCCCCGTCAACCAGATAAGCGTGCGCGTGAACGCCGGAAACACCGGGTTTTCCTCCCAGAAGACATAAAAGGCCATGTACAGCGCCCGCAAGACCAAATAGCCGAGGCAGCAGAGGTTCAGCTCCATCACGGGCAGGTAGCTGGCGTTGGCCGCGACCACCGCCGCGGCGAAGAGCGGCAGGTTCTCGATCGCGTTCTGCATCGCCGCGTCGGCGCGGAAGAGGCGGGCGCGGACCCAGGGGCTCAGGGCGTTGACGGGGAGCATCTGGATGTCGTCGGGGAGGCCGCGGGGGTAGTGCGGGTTGTAGAATCGGCCGTAGCCGACGATGGTGGCGAGGCGGGGGGTCAAGGCCATGAACATGGCCGCGGGGATCTAAGACACACGGAGTTAGCATCATGTGTTTGGAGATAACTGGAACATGGATGCTCACTGTGTAGTATGAGACATTCTGCTCAATGAGGAACTGGGGTACGATGCCTTCCATGGTGACTTGATGTATCAATAAAATAAATTATGGGCCGCAAGAACAACACGTCAAATGATATTGTAATAAGAATGTATGCAAGGTGTCGTTACTTCTCGGGTGAATAATGATTGTTATCAAAACTTGTTGTCAGAAGACTGATTGTGATGTGGACCAAGACTGCATTGCGCTCAAGTCGTCTCTTATACGTCTTGGTACCTATTTCTGGGTAGGTGAACAGGGGAATTTGCATCATCCTATTTCGAGATATCGTAGTCATTGCACGATGGGGAATGTCGTGTCTCATCCCTTCGAGGTACGTTTCGCTGCCCACGGCCGCCCTTTGTTCCGCATCCAGAGCTAGAAAGGGGGGACGCAAACCAGAAATAGAGCTTGGTGGTCCAAGCTTCTAGCAGTTTAAACCCTGATTGAGGCATGAAGGTAGCCCTACCAATTGCACTGCGCCATGCTGCGATGCTGGGCTACCTGTTTGCATCTCTCGGATGTATTAATGATTTCATACTAAATGACGCAAATTACAATTGACCAGTTGACTGATTACCTTCCAATTGGCGACTGGAGATGGTGCATCCTCCAAGGTCCCGTTGATAGATTTTGTTTTGGTGGTTCAGCTAACCTACTTGTTCGAATTCCTCAAGGCAGCTATCTACCACAACGGTGCACCAAACAAAGGAACTCGCATCATCAATGCAGCCTCGACTTTAAGGACGTGCTTACAAGTAGAAACAGGGTACCATATGCCACAATCCATCTCGACTTCAAAGAAATCATGTTCAAGATTGGGCGCATGACACCATATTGGTGTTGGGTCTGCCCGTGTGGATATGGGGGGGTTCACTTAGGGGTGTGCTCTAGTGGTTGCAAGTTTGGTGGTGCTGAATTTAAAAGCAAGCGACCGCTAGAATAACCCGTTAGTAATACATTGCCAAACTGCACACAGGTAATAATAGCCTTGGTTATTCTACTTACCTCCTATTACGGCAAAGAAGTGAACGGAATATTCGTGTACTTATTCCCGTATACACGTGCGTGCCTGGGCTATTTACACCCGCCCACCCATCAGTGGGAACGACGTTTCAACGAACCCATTCAACCAGCGAGCTCACCCCATCCCACCTTGCTATTAGTCCCATCCCACACCGTATAATACGCCTTCAGCAGCGGCGACCCCAAGATCCAGATCGGCGTCGGATCGTCCGCGAAGCTCGGCACCCCGCTATTAAACACCGCCTGGCAGATGCCCGGCTTCCCCGGGTACTCGCCCAGATTGAAGGCGCTCTTGGGCATCGTGACATTGGCCGTCCACGCCCCCGATCCCAACGTGAACGTGATGTGCGGCGCCATCGCGTTGAGGGAGTCGCAGGGTGCGCCCCACGCCCCTGCCGGGTCGATCTGCGTGATGTCGGGCGAAATCTGGGCGTACGTGCGCGCGGCCGTTGCGTTGTCGGGGGTTTGGATGAAGGCGGTTCCGGTGTCGAGGACCGCCCAGCCGAGAGTGCCCACGTCGCCTGGTGCGTTGTGGATCTGGATTGGGTTTTTGGGGGTGCCATCTTTGTCGGTGCTCTCGCTGGTGATCACCATGGCTTGGTGGTCCACGACCCAGCCTTCGGGGGCTCCGGGTTGGCCTTGGCTAAGGATCGTCCAGGCCAGGTCGCCTTTGTACTTGGACTGGTCCATGCCGCCGAGGGTCAGCTCGGCCCCGTCGAGGCTTCCGGCGGGAGTGTAGAAGGAGAAGGTGGCCGAGGGGAGCTGGCCGCTCTCGAACAAGTTCCAGAACCAGGGCCGGACCTCGCTGTCATCGTCGCTCGGCACGCCGAGGCCGATGATGCCGTCGATGGGCTGGTCGTCCAGGACGGAGGCGTACGAGTCGCACAGCAGCAGCTGCTGGTCCGGCACCGAGAGGTCCCCGATGGCGACGGTCTACGTGTTGACGTGGCAGGTGGCGCCCTCGGGCTGGGTGAAGGGGATGGAGTCCGCGCCCGTCGCGAAGAGCGGGTTGATCGGGGTGTCGGGCCAGGCCCTGAAGGAGCTGGAATTGGCCGGGTTGAAGAGGCGGTGGGTGCCGCAGCTGGTGCAGTTGCTCTGCGGCAGGAGGAGGTAGGGAGATCCCGTGTCCCATAGGACAGACCTGGTTCGCCCGGTCAGCAGCCACCAGAGTTTTGGGTATGTGCCCTGACGTATGTATGTGCGGGACAACTTACAATGTCTGAGGCGGCGTTCCGACGGAGATATCGCTGTACCACTTTCCGGCAAGACTGATCAGGGAATGGGACAGGACGCGTCAGCTAAGATAGTTGCGTACCTGGTTATCGGTGCGATTAAAGTAGTCCTTGAGGCCAATATTATGGCTTGATGAAGCCGCACCAGCCTGGTGTCGTGGGAGTCTTGCATGGCTCGCTGGCTCCTTCAATTTCAAAGGCAGCGTCAGTGGTGTCGCTGCTACCAGTCCCAGCATTGCCAGGATACTGGTAGCGATAGCAAAAATGGCAGTCTGCATGGCGACGTCGAGCTTGCGGCTTTTGGACTCGGTTGGTATTTGGAACAGGAAAATGAGAATATTGAAGGTAGGTTGATCAGATACTGGCTTCCGCGATTGAGGGAGGAATCTGAAATACTTATAAGTATTTTGGCCAGGGGTTAACTGTGCATACTTGCAGTAGATAGTTTCTTGTGACTTTCTGCTGCGAATGTTTTCTTTGCATGTATCATGTAACCGTCCACCGATTTGAAGGCGTCAGCATTTGTGCAACTGTGGCTATCAGAATAACATTTGGCCACGTGCAAAGCTCAAGGCACGAGTTGGTGACGGGAAGGTGCAGGTGTAGTAGCGTCGTCTTGCATCAGCCATCCCATTTGACTCGAGCTGACACAACAATGCTCGCTTAAGATCGGAATTCCAGTGTTAGCATTACTATTCATAATTATTATACAATTTGCCAGTGCCATCAGGTTCATCCACCCTGATTGGGTCGATAAGGACCTAAGCCTACCGTCCCCCTGTGCCCCTAGGCCATATTCTTCTCCCACGTCGTCCTCGCAACCGTCTCCGGCCCGTTGTAGTACCAAACCACCCTGTGCAGCGTCTGTTTGGCCTCGGCCCAGGTGGTGACGCCCGTCGCCCGGCTCCACATCTTGATGAGCCGGGACAGGGCCTGCTCGGTCTCGCGCAAGTGCGGTGCCAATTGCAAAAAGGAGGGCCCGCCTCGGGTAAAGATCATGGCGTTGGTGAACGCCTTCCAGAACCACATGTCGCGGTCGCAGGTGCCGTTGGTCATTTCGGCCAGGGTCGTGGAAAGGTTCCGCATCCCCCGTCTCGGCGACAATGGCCGCCGTCTGCTCGTCTATAGGGAGGCCATCTGGGCTCAGGCAGTCAGTCAGTAACCGTCAGCAGCTATTGCGTCAGAATCGACCGGGTCGGGATTCTCGCTCCCAAATCCTGAGAAGAAGATGTGTTAGGGGTTCTGGAACTCACCCTTGGGACAGTCCATGATCAACTTCCAGAACAGCGCCGCTATCGTCACCAAGCTGCTCCAGGTCGTGGGCAGATCCGGCACGCGAAGGACGTGGTTTTCCTCCTTTATCCCGCCGTAGATGGTATCCTCGAGCGACGCGACATGGAGACGCGCAAAGGTCCAGGTCAGCTCGAGCAGCCCGCCGGGGGCGAACGGTTCCCCGCCATGCATCAGCACCGTCCCGTCGTCCATGACGTTGACGAAGGCGTCCGTCGTGAAGGCGACGGCCCGCACGCACCCATGGACGGGCTCGACTTTGGCGTCGCCGTCGCCGTATTCGTCGTGCCCCGCGATGCGCAGCAGGTACGGCATCAGGCGCAGGAGGTCCGCCCGGTACAGGCGGGCGCAAGAGTATTGGTAGCTGAGCCCGCACCCGGGGTCGCCTAGCAGGCAATGGATGAGAAGTTGGACACTGTAGGAGAGACGTTGGTGAGTTCACCGTGTTGATGAAAGTATGCCGCGCGGGTCCGAGGACGACGACGACGCGGGGAGGGGACTTACACGAAGACAAATCGATGAAGTACGTCTTGGTCTCGATTGACGTTGTCGGGGTCTTCAGACTGCTTTCTCATGCTGAGAATCTGCAGAAGGCCATGGTTATGTGCTCTGGCAGCGTCAATGTCACCAGAACATGCCTGCGGTAGGTGTCAGCAGTCCGGCCGACTGCGACTTGAAGGTATGATAGAAGCGACTCGAGCAACCACGTACCTCTATCAGGCACAGACTGCTGATTATTCGGATGCATTGGGGTGAGTACTTGAGGTCCGGGTCGTTGAGCCATGCATTGACCATCCTGATGATGTGAAGCTTGTGGTCTAGAAAGGCAACCTGGAACTCCCCCAGCGCGTCTATTGACTCGGTGGAATGCACAGCAGCCAACAACACGAGGATGTGACAGACTGACGGCTCGGCCCGGGTTAGGGAAAGACTGCCTTGTTGCATTAGCCTTGTTTAGGTAAGTAAAGACATATGGAGGACCTAAGGAAGGTGGGTGACGTACTAATGCACTTCACGGCGAAGAGAGTGATGAGTCAACAGAAGATCGATATGGGTATCTGGAAGTCGGGCGCCAGTCAGCAAGCAACACACAGAATGCAGGAACTAGTAACTCTAGGTCGCACTGACATCGTTTCCATAGTTCCAGGGACTTGTTCGACATCTTGATAGGCAGCGAATCGAACGGGTCGATGGAGGACCGGCCCACGGGCAAGACTAGTCGGGGCGCCATAATCTGCCAGGGGCGGTTGACTCCACCACCAAGGGCCTTGGACTTGATTGCTCGGTTGGGTATGGTGCGTCCATCTGGGGGATAGACGCATGACCACGTTATCTTTTGGCAAGACGTGCTGCATGGCGCACGCGTGGCGGGTAAGCAAAAGCAAACGTGCATCCATCGTACCGAACTAGTTGTAGCAGAGCATATTACTCACCAAGCAGGCCGTGACTCGTCACAACGTACTTTCCTCTTGTGTCAGCCCAGGTGCATGTCTTCCTACACAAGGTAGACTCCCACTTACCGTGTCTCTTCTTGCAAGCGAGACATCCTGTGCGGCTACGTGTGTGCTGCCGCCTTTGCCTGTTGGCAGGCTCAGTGCCCATATTGACGATTCGGTATCAGGGAAATAGCAACAACCAGTGGTTTGCCAGTTAAGCGATTCGGACCAGAACAATGTAAGCTGTTTGGCATGGACTTTTTACTGCGCACACAGTATCAAACGTCGACGGATATGGAAGAGTGGTTGGAAGAAGAAACGTCTGACAGGCAACAGGCCGCCCTCAAAGCGCGGGAAGGGCGGGCACCACTGATGCGGTTGGTCCAGCGGCGCATGCTGACCCCTGTCCACACAGCGTGAGGTGGTACGCACTAGGTCCGATTGAGCACCATACACGATCCGACCACTCACACGAGATCTACGTATCCACCTTCTGTCTGTTCCTGGATCGCCGTGCAGGTGACAGGGCTGGAAACGGGAGAGACGGCGGCCAAGCAGCGGCAGCGCGTGACTTGCAGTGTTCCAACATAGTCTGGTCTGTCCACGGCACATGGGAAGAATCGGAGTCAAAGGGGTTTGAATTGTGTTGCATCGCAATATGTACATGTACGTAAACTGGTATGTATACCCGGCGAACAATTTCTCCGCCTCGCATGCTGTCTCAAAGCCGCCCTGGTTTCCTTTCGCTGATTGATCGATGCCCTCCGCGCGGCTAATTCCCAAGTTGTCATCCAGACGCGCGGTATTAGAACCAACTTGGTGTCAGATCAGATGGGGGTTATTGTCGTGAAGAGCACCTCCCGACCAAACTGGCGCTGGGAAAGGACCGTCAGAACAAATAAACATGACAACACAAATGAGTCTAGGAAAGTCGGTAACTCCACGTACTATTGTTTGCATTCAGCACTTTATGGCTAGGAACAGGTAACGCTGGACAGGCAGCAAGAAGCGAAGATGCCGGGCTGTGGTCCATGCGAGGTACCCTGGGTAATAGCATCATTTCCCGTAAGCGAAAACCCGAGCCCGTCTGCTTGTCACCCCGCCCCGGGGATGGACCCCCTTTTCAACACGCCGGCTTATGCGCCAAGGGCGTTTCGTTGCCTTGGTTGGATGCCGGAAACAGAGTGCTAGGGCTGCCAGGCGGGTAATACATGCAGACTTGTCAGAGCATTGACCAGGGATTGGTAGTGTTATCATATCGGGGCCGTTGTCAAGCATCGGAGGCTAGAGAGGCTGCAGCGGCAGGGGTAATGCGGGAAACCTTGTTTTCCATCTGTCCACTTTGGCTGACCAAGATTCTTAATAAGTGAGATCAGGGGTGGGGCATAACGGGGACGACAAGCTGGGCGATGGTAGGGCGGGAGGCGGGGATATCCCGACCCTCGCTCTCGCCCCTCTTCCCCATGTTTTGTCGCGGGCATATCACCATTAGAGGCGTGTCGAATGCTGGGCGACGTGACTTGTCATTGATCTAGTCAAGGATTGGGTTGGAAGCTGGGAGTTTCCGACTCAGGGCAGCACAGGAACTCCGGGGGAATCCACGAAGCTGAGGGCGTCAAGAACGCCATCCTCCCCGATGGCCCACAGCGGGATGCACAGACGGGGGAGTAGGAAGCACGGCTGGGTAATACGACAGCAGAGTTGGCCCTCACCTGCACATCTCCACCAGCATCATTTCATATAGTAAGTTTACACCTCGATCGGGCGAGGGGCAGCCGCGCTTTACCTCCATACCCTTTTGCTACGACTGCCCATCCCTGCCATCCCCTGCTTGCTCCAGAAAAAGCGACGCCAGTATCGCCCGATATAGGACTTTATCGACTCACCGAGATACTGCATGACTTCGAGCTAATCCTCATTGACTGTCATATACACAACTTACTTGCCAATTGACTCACTATCAAGCTTCGGGTCGCGGGCTACTTGATTACAGCAGCAATATTCAGCACTTGGACTGAAATCAAATTATCGATGAAAAACAAAATAGACCATCGACTTGAATGCATTTTGGGGCCACTAAAGTCCCTAGCTGGTTATCCTACTGACTGTAATCATGTTGCCGTTTCTTAAGAAAGGCTTCGATCTTCTTCCTTCCACTCATGCTGTCCGGCCGGTTTGGCAAGACCACTAAAAGCCCGTTGAGAATATCACACACAGACCGGCCATCGTGTGCGCGGGCTTCTGTGTTCGCGCCGCGGTCGACCAGCCCTTGGCACCCGACATGATCGCCCCTCTGTGCCGCCACGAGGAAAGGCGTCAAGCCCTCGTCGGTGCGCGCCTCAAGATCGCCACCACTGTCGAGGATCATTTTTATCGTCTCGTTCGTCACGAACCGGGATACCGCAACGTTCAGGGGCGTGAAACTATGCCCATGAAGCACCATGACGCCGTCGAGAACCAGTGGGTTCGGGCGAAGAGAAACATGCTGCGGTACGGGAAGCACCGCATTCGGGTTCGCGCCGAGCTGGAGGAGCCGCTCCATGACTTGAATGGGCACCATGTATCTTCCAACTTCGCATTTATGAATCAGGTGGTCGAGGAGGAGATCGTCCTTGTTGGCGGTGCAGTCAATTGGAATAGTCAGGGCGTACTCGAGCAACGTCGCGTGGGACCAGAAGATGGCTTTCCAGTATTTGCAAAACTCTCGCGGCTCTCCGGGGCTATCCGTGGCGCTTTCGTAGGCTGCACGAGATAGCTGCAGCCCGCTCGCCCGGGACAGCACATGAATCCAGTCAAACTGGCCGTTGGGCGCCCCCAGAAGACTATTGAAGCTCATCTCCCGAAACTGGCCTCGCCAGTTCTTTTTCAGTGACGTTATCTCCTTGAAGGACCTCTTGACGCTGCGTTGTTTGTCTGGCTTTCCCCAATGCTTGACTATCGCCGACCAAGTCGCGGCAGACTGGTCTGATAGTTCACTGGCGTAGTCTTGCGCCGTCCGTCCCTGTTTGTCGGCGAGTCTGTAGTCTGCCCCAAACGCCACGAGAGCCTTGGCGGCCTGGAGTCGCCCATTCATGACAGCAATATGAAGCGGGGTGCGTCCTTCTGCGTCCTTCGCGTGGACTCTGGCACCTCGGACTAGCAGCATATGGAGCGGGCCCATTTCCCCTTGGTCATCCTGTGCTGCGGCAATGTGCAAGCAACTTTGGGATTTCGGGCGTCGAGAATCCCCGTCCGGGTTGGCCCCGGCCTCCATAAGGTCCGCCATGATGTAGTGTCGGTTCCCTGCGGTGGCCAACATCAGAGCCGTGTATCCGGCCTTGCTGGCGGCGTTCAAGCTGGCCTTGTTCAGGATGAGAAGGTTCACGATGTGCCTCTGTCCCGCGTTGGTAGCCGCATGTAGCAAGGTGAATCCATCATCGGCATTCGTGGCGTGGATCGCTTCGTCGTGTTGTCGAAGCCTTGCTTCTAGGGAATCGGCATCGCCAGTCCGCGCTGCCTCGAAAAGTGACCGTTTTAGTTGCTCCGGAACAGAGCTGGGAAGGGTAGTGTGATGTCCAAACATGATTACTAGTTGCCGTGAATATCTTTTTCACAACAATCAAGTGTGTTTACCAGTATGTTCAAAAGTTAGGTGTACTGGATGCTTCTGCTATCTTCATGCTGATGCTGGGTTTGTAACCAAGAACACCCCGGTATATAAACACCAGGTCAATATCTCGTGCCATGTATGCGATGAGGCCAGATCCCGTCATCCATCAAGACCGAAGCCAAGAGACCATATTTCGGCATCCCTTGATGCATAAATAGCTGAGACATATATCCCTTCAACGACGAAACCGCCGAAATTCTCAGGAAAAGACCAATGTCTCACTCTGCGGAAGACAACTGCTGAATACGAGCTCCCCAAAGCCACCATTCCTCGCGCTTATGAATTGGCGTCTACTCTGTCGTCGTCGGTCAACAGTGAGACACCCCACTAATCGCTGTTTACGGCTCCTATGTACCTACCTAGAGCCGGTCCTGCGGAGATAAGTGGAGGCTGGCGCGGGTATCTATCTCGAGAAGCTCCCAGCAAGGTAGGTCGCGGAAAGTGGGTCAAATATTTGTACTTCAACGTCCATTTCGGAACAGAACGCGCAGCAACGTGTAGCAACGTTACGGGCTTATAATTAAACTGTATATTATTACATGAAAAATTATATCGTTACAGTATAGCGCATACTAATATTTATTGAAGCTCCTTACATGGTACCTGTTTTTATGGCTCACAGTCTAGTCTTGAGCTATCTCTAGCCACTGCTTTCCTCCAGGCATGCGGATCTAGCAATTCTGAGTTGCACAAGGTGCCGAATATCATCAATAAGTCATATCAGAAAGCGGGTTCATCAAATAGCCAAATACCACGTCTCCAACATTGTGTATTCATTAACCCTTATCATGTCTCATTAACTCATTTCACTCCTTTCGCCCGAACCCATTCACTCATCTCGCCTTTTCAAGGCCTCCAAATCCTTCGCAATCCCCCTCGCAATCCAATCCGCCACCGCCATGGTCGTCACCATCGGATTGACCCCCGTCGCACTAGGCAACACACTCGCATCCGCCACGTACAACCCTTCCTTAACCCCCCACACCTTCCCTTTGGCATCCACGACCCCCTCCTCTTCCCTCGTGCTCATCCGACACGACCCCATCTGGTGCGCACAAGCCCAGGGACTTGTAGCGGCCGGGTTTCCGACCCGTCTCAAGTGTCGAATCCACTTCTCGAACCGCCCATCCTCCTCCGCCTTCTCCTGACCAGACACCATATTGCTGGTCGCCTTGGTCGAAACCGGCACCGACGCGACAAAAGGCGGCACGTCGGGCAGGAACGGCTGGATCTCCTCAGCGCCCGTGGCACGGCAGATGCGCGCAAGCGCCACGAGGCCCTCGAGCACGTTCGCACGGTCAAAAGCGCTCGGCGTGTAGTCGATGCGCGTCTGGCCCGTCCGGGGGTCGGCGTGCACGCGGCCTGTGTCGCGGTCCCGCGGGATGCAGATGAAGGTGTTGAGGTTGCGGAACCGGAGGGCCTTGAGCTTGAAGTCGAGGCCGCTGGACACGGGAAAGGACGAGTAGATCAGGTAGGGCTGTTCTAAAGGTAAGAGGGCGGGACTCCGAGAAGCGCGAGTGAAGGTGGAAGGAATTACGTACCACCATACAAGTGCCCTCCAGCTTGACGCCGTGACCTTCACCGTCCAGGTTCTCAAAGCTGGTGCAGACGCTGCTGATGGCGCAGCCTTGGGTTTGCGAAGTCAGTCCAGAATCCACGACAGAGATAAGGCCAAGTTCATTGCAACTTACCGTCCATAGGGTTGACATCCTCATTCCAAAACGCCCCGAGCATGTTAACGGGGTGCAGGTATAAGTTTCGCCCTATCTGCGGGTTCTGTACACAGAAACTGTCAGCATCAAAAGCCGAAATAGAAAAGGCTGTGGCAAGGAAAGACTTGCCCCCAACCCACTCCTCCGCAACAAAAGCGGACTCGACAAAGTCCCGCCCGCCACAATAACCCGCTTCGCCCGAATCACCACGTTCCGCACCGTCCGTTCGTGGAGAGGCCCGCTGTTGCCACCGCTCGCGTCCCTCGAAACCCACCTTCCCGTCACCCCTGAAGCCTTCTTCCCGCTGGCAAAGTCCTCAAAGTCGATGCGATCGACCTCAAACCCCTCAATGAACTCGGCGCCCGCTCGCGCCGCCGCGGGGAGCCAACTAACAGCGGGCCCCTGCTTCCCGCCCGAGCCGCAGCCCAGGTGGCAGTGCCCGCAGTGGTGATCGCGCCCTCCCGAATTATGCGGCGTCACCTTCGCCTTCCAGCCCAACTTGGCCGCGCCGTCTAACAAAACCTGCCCTCGGTGATTCTGTCGCACGTGCTCGTCCGACACGCCCATAAAGTCGCACACCCGATCCAAACTCTCCTGAAACCGGGCCGTACCAAAGAACCCCAACCCCCGGTTCGCCGCCCAGTCCCGGCGTATGTAGTCCGGCGTCTGTAGGGAAACGCCCCAGTTGACGCTGCCGCCGCCGCCCCAGACGGATCCCGCCACCGCCGTGACCGAGTTGTCATCGGTGGAGACGACGCCCCGGTTCAGGTACAGGTTGGTCTCGGCCGTGTCGGACCGCATCGGCAGCTGCGAGGGGGGGAAGTAGTACCCCTTCTCGACCACGAGGACGCGGTGGCCCGCCTCGGCCAGGACGCGCGCGCAGACGCCGCCGCCGCACCCGGAGCCCACGATGACCACGTCCGTTTCCACGACCGCGGGCTGCTCCTTCTTCTTCTTGCTTCCATCTTCACTTTCCGCGGCTGCGGCTGCGAACTGCTTGAAAACGTATTCAGGTGGAGGCCTCTTATCTTCCGCAGCGGCGGCGTCCGCCGCCTTCCGCCGCTTCTCCTCGTAGTCCTCCGGCACGTCGACGTACCCGCTCAGCTCGCGGAACAGCGGGCTGGTCTGGACCCACGTCTTGGTCCCGATGCTGCTCAGGGACTTGGCCAGACCGCGGAGCGACGCGGTGTACGAGCGCCGCCACGCCAGCAAGACGGACTCCCGCGCGTCCGCCGCCAGCTCGTAGAAGGGCTGGGCGCGGCCCGTGAGCGCGAAGGCGCCGACTTTGGTACTCAGCAGGTAGAGCACCGCGCCCAGCTGGCCCCGCGCCGCCGGCGAGAGCGTGGACAGGGTCCGCGTCAGGTGGTTACGGAAGTCCTGGATCGCTGACGGCCGCTCGGCCAGGTAGGCTGCGAAGGCGTCGCGGCTGGGCGGGGTGGGGAGGCAGCGCTGCAGTTTTTGGTAGTGCGCCTCCAGGACGTCCTTGGGGACGATTTGACAGTCGCCATACTTGACGAGATCCTTGCTGTCGCCGTTCACATCGTCGCTTGCCGCGATGGATGGAATCACCGTGTCCAGGAGGGAGTACAGGACCCGCCATTGCGTATCGTCGAAGAACGTTCCGGGTGGCGCGTCGGAAATGGGTATCACGATGTGCGAGTGCTGGTCGTCCGTCTGGGTCGCCATCATCGGCAAAGCCAGTCACCGCTGTTTTTACTCGATGGATGTGTGTTACGTTCCACAGCGAGTTGCCAACACCAAGGTTTCGTCTAAGCGGGGAACCGTCGGGCTAGCGGATCAAGGGGTATTGTTCTGGAAAGCGCCAAGCAACCGATGGGAGCGGAAGAAGGATGGCTGGCTGGAAATAAAAAGGAGAGACGCATGAAAGAAGGGGAAAGAATCAGAGGATTCTTCATGGAAAGATGGACAGACAGTAAGCAGCACCAAGAGGAAAAAAGATGTGAGGGTTCTGTTCTGGTGCTATTTGGCGATATACGAATCCGAGCGGGAGCTGCAGATCAATCATGTCATGCCAGCAGCACCGTGCACCGGCTGGATTGGTCGGGGTCAAGCAAACTCATTGCATGTTGATCCCAATTGTTCCGCCGAGAACCTCGGCGTATTCAGCTGCGGGTTAGCATACCGCAATTCAATAGTAGTATGGACGCCATATCTGCACGCAATGCGATTCTCATCGTATGCATGGCTTTTAATAGGCAAGAAAACACTGATGATGCTTAAATGTGGAAGTCTTCTAGCCTGTAATCTTCTCTCTAAATCTCCCCACGTCTTAGCCCGTACACGCTAACGGGTGGTGGCTGTCAAATGCATCCTCGGAATGCGGGGTTGGTTGCAATTAATCTAGGCGGGGCGGGGCAAGGCGGGAGGGACATCAAAGACTGGTGGAATCTGTTTGCCCTTGGAGGCAGATTGTCGGATTTTATTCCCGGTTGGTTTAGGGGAATCGAAATCGAGAACCTGAGGGCGCAATGCAAGTAGAGAAAACTAGTAGCCACGGGCTCATGACGTAGTCGAAATCTGCGCCTTTCTCCAGTGCGATGAAGTTGAATGACGAGGGGCTAGGGTCGAGCTTCATTGGTCAAGAACGTTTGGTTTCAGCTTCCAAGCGGTTTCGAAGTCAGAAAAGAGTTGGAGCTAGAAAAAGAAGCAATCTCTACCTACTCAGATCAGCACGGCTCTAGCAGGTTCGCAAATACACCGAGGCTTCTAGCACATTACCAATTACAAAATGAGTGGCTGCACATACTCTTTCAATGGCGTGGTGCTCTTGCGGAAATGGGAGATTGTGTTCGACTCCGCTTGTAGCACGATGATTGAACTCATCCCATGTCTACCAAGACAAATAGAAGCAACGCCAAAGAGATTAGCAATTCATTATGAGGTATCTAATAGAGTTTCCCATCTTGGATATCCCTAGAGAACCATCAGTATCAGCAGCTTGCCCCCAAAGCCGATAGTAGCAATCACACCATCACGTGGACGTGATGCCCTTCTTCTGCATAGTCTGCGTAAACACCTGCAGCGCCGTCTCCGGCTGGTAGTAGGGCACCTCGTGCCCCGCCGCGTAGACCTGGAGGTACGTGAAGTTGCCCACGGTCTTGTACCGGCCCGTCTCCTTCCCGTTGACCTTGTAGGCTTGCAGGTCCTTGGACCGGAACTCGTCGGCCCCCGCAAAGTCGACCGAGTCGGCCACGGCCGCGACGCCCATGTGGTTGCAAATCCAGTCGGCGTCGCCGGCCCAGACCAGGACCTGCACGCCGGACTGCACTACGGCGGACAGGGTGGAGAGGAACGAGCGGGTGTCTGCACAAGGAGAAGATGTAAGTCAGTTTCAGTTCAGGCAACACCAGTGCTTTCATCGAGGAGGTAAAAAGCGGCTTGCACTTACTATCGCCGGTGCTCGAGAACTTGTTGAACGCCGCAGTGGGACATTCCGTAAACTGCGTCTGCGCCCCAATCGCATCCATCACACTCTGTTTCGCGAGGTAGCCAGTGTACTGCCCCGGCGGGTAGGGATCATCCTCGGGCTGCCGTACATCATACGGGTCAAAGTCGGCCCCGCTAATAATCGCATTTTCAATGTCCTCGGTGCACGTGTCCTGGGCCTTGCTGCACGCGTCGTCCGACTGGTCGCCGCCGCCGTAGCAGGCGTCGACGGCGGGCGCGCAGTCCGAGTCGAACGTGTCCATGTACTCGGCGTACTGGCTGGGGGACAGGATCTGGTTGTAGCTGTTGTTGGCGCTGTAGTCGACGTAGGCCCGGTACTGCGTCTTGGCGTCGAACCAGCCGTTGTTGATGCCGACGGCGACCAGGTTGATGGGCTCGCCGCTGATGTTCTTGGCCGCGATCTGGGCGTTCTGGACTTGGATGTACGAGGCGAACTCGGGGCCGTAGTGGCCGCCGTAGGACTGGACGTGCATCAGCTACGTTCTTCAGGAAATGAAAAATGCGAAATACTCAAGTGTCTAGCATACCTCGGTGAAGATGCCAAAATCCCGGCTTTCGTACTGCGGGAACTGCGTGTAAAAGGACTGCAGCAGAGCCCAGACCTGAGGGGCCGCGGAGACCGTAGAGTCCACGGAGTCGTTGCCGTAGCTGAACCCCACACCGACGGGCTGATCGATGTAGAGCATGTTGGCAAAATTGTTGAAGCTGTAAGGGTTCAGGGACGGCTCCGAGGACCCGTTATAGAACTGGCAAGGTCCGTTCTCCTGAAAGAGCCCGATCATGGACGAACAGCCCGGACCCCCGTTGAACCAGGCCGCCAGGGGTGCCGTCGTGGGGCTGTGACGTGCTTCGAAGAACCTTTTGTTGCAGTTAGTAAGCAATGAAAGCAAGCGTACGGCGAGGTTGGAGCGAGGGGAACTGATGAATGAGGGCGTGATGTAAAGTAGTTACCAGAAGAACATGTTCATGTTGTTGCCGACGGAGATGTAGCCTGAGTATTGGTTCACCCCGGCGGTGGTCTCGCAGATGCCCGAGTTGTGGACGTAGGACAACTTGGAGCTTGTCCCGGCGTGCTCGAAAACGTTGTAGTTGACGCCATTGCGCTTCTCGGTGTATCGCTTGTCTAGGTGTGCTGTCGAGCCCGGCATTGCCGTTGCCAGGGCTGCGAAAGTGGCCGAAAGGCCCATCGCCATGGAAGAAATGGAGAGGCGCATCGTGGAAAATCTGATACTAGTTGTCACCAAATACGGGATGTGCAATGTCACGGGTTTCAGCAAAAAAGAAAAGCATAAAGGGAAGATTATATATCAGTAGCGAGACACTGAGTATACGCAATACAATTTGAGGGCGCGAAATGTTGTGCAATCTGGTCGAGTTTGCGTATGACATATGACAAACTCGGTCAGGGTACACACACACACGATGCATAGTTTCGGTATGTCATCTCAAGAGAAGAGATAAGCTCGGCGAGAGGTATGCATAAGTCATCTTCGCGCGAGTGGAAGTTTAGGTGCTTTTGACATATGCATCTTCCAATTCTGGTCATCATGCCTTTTACGAATGAGAGGGTGTGACCAAATGAGATAGATCGTTAGCTCGAAAGGGGATGTTGAGCAGCAGGTGTAGTTGGCCCACCAGGCGACGCTTGGCAGTGTAGTGGCAACGGAAGCTCCATTGACTGGCCGATGGTGGACGGCCACGATTCATGCCTGTTAATCAAATAGCACCTCTGTTTCAACGTCACATATAGTTTTGATGGGAATGACATAGTCAGACCATGATCGAAAACGTCGTGAATCTCATCCAGGAAGAAAACTTTTGTTTATCGATGGACGGACTTGGTGGGAATGACAGTGGCATCGCCTGAAGTCGTCAGGTCGCATAAAACGGCAGGGTAATGCCGATCCCCAAGATTAGCGCGGTGCTTGCGACTCTGTAGCACCCAATCAACAAGCCGGGAGCCGTCCATATCCGGTAAACTACATCCTTGAGCTACTTGTAGTTATCCAATCAGGACGTTGGGCCACCACATGAGGCTGTAATCAAGCTGGTGAAACATTCTGCTCCTTTGCGATTCATTCGCAATCTGGTAGTCGGTCTGTCTAGGTCGTGATGGTCTAGATCTCGAGCAAATGTATGCATATGCAGCGTCAAAGTTTCGCTCCTTGGCTGTATCACCCGAAGCCAGCAAGCGAAAGTGAGCGAGCGGTGATAGGTGAGCATTGGTAGACTCGGCAATTCAATCCATGTACGACTTTCCTGGAAACCTACACACTCGGTCAAGAAGGCTTGACTCTGGTCCCTGACGGCTTCAGAATCTGCAGGGTCCAGAATCCACCATGCCCGTCGACGAGTCAGGTGCCACCAGTACGTATGACTAGACTTATTCGTCTAACAGCTTGGCTGCGAACAGACAAACATGTTGTTCTGTGCCACCGGGGCTTGTTTGCTGTGGTGGCCGTTGGGGAGTGGGCTTCGGTGGTGCCTCACGGCTCACGGTGTCATCTGATCTGCGCTGGTCCGTATTCGTGGGGGGCCCACGATGCCGGATTGGAAGCCGGGGGTGGGGTATTGCGGGGGAACAGTCCGGTGTTTGTGAAGTTGTATTTCCGTGGAGTCCACAGTAGCAAGGGACAAGTAACACCCGAATAAGAACGCATGCGGTGACTCCCAATCATATGTACGAAAGCATAGATGCGAGGGAGCGATGTGTTGCTGGTTGGAGATACGATGCCCCAGATCGACACTGTTCAGTCTAACCCACGTCTATGTAATATACAAGCTTGCGTTTATTCCGCAGTGACCTGGGTATTCAGGAGCTTTCCTTAGTCGCCTGTGGTTCGTCGTTTCTTAATTTCTTGCCCATCTTGCGGTACTCTTGTTTGGCATACATCAGGCTCATCGTCTCATGCCAGGTAGTGGGGCCAACGACAGGGGTATCATCTTCACCCCTATGTATGAAATCTTCGATCTCGCCGACGACGATGGCACTACCCCCCACGTCGATCAGGCCCCCGCCGTCCGCGCCCCTCGGTTTGGGTGCGACGACGCACCGTAGCACATAGAGAACGGCACCGCCCTGCAGGCAAGGTACCCCGGTGGCGGTACCTTTCGGATTGTTCAGGCTCGACGGCGTGGAATCGGCAGAATCAACGGCCTCGGCCAGCATCTTTTGCCATGAATTTTCGCCCTCGTGTCTGCTACCGTGTGATAGTCGTACACCGAGTTCGAACATCTTCTCGGGGTGGAAAAGGTCGGGGGATGTCCCCGGCATGGGAGGAGCATTGCCCTGGGTAAAGTGATGCGCCACGCGGGCGCCACTCTTTTCGTTGCGGAGGACGTGGATGTTGAACCGGCGGCTGTTGGCGATGGCGTCGTAGGTTCGGCTCGGCTTCGTGATGTTGAAGGTGACGGTCGGTCTCGGGTCGAGCGTCACCGACGAAAAGGAGGACACCGTCATGCCGCGGAGGGTAGGACTTGTGACCGATCCACTGCCTCTAAGCGATCCAGCACCATCTTGGCCATTGTGCGGTTCGGTTTCTTGCGGCGGCGAGCTCCCCGGTATTGGGGGGTAGTGTATTGAGGTTACGACCACGACTGGACGTGGCACGAGTTGCATGAGCTCCTTGAAGCTTTGGTCGTTGATTTTATCGGACCGCAATTTGTATCGTTTAGGTGCACCTGATCTAACGCCAACCTTATTGCCTGTCAATCGCCCGCCCTTGTAAGCCAGGAAATTCGATACTTGAGTTTGTTGGGGGAGGGGCAATCACCATGCTGATTCGAATCCGAGTTGACTTGGGGGCTGGACATGCCCGGAGCGGGCGTTGTCGCATCGTGGGAATTCCATCGCGCCTGGGGTATTATGCTCGGCAGATGCGAACCACTGGGGAAAATGATGGGTCTTTGGTGGCCGAGCACTCGCTTCAGCATGCGATTGGGGCTCATCGAATCGTATTCTTTTTGGCAGTTTCGAGAGGCGGTTAATTACTTTGTCTCTGACCTCTTTTCGCACTTCGTAGGGATTAACAGATCCTCTCTGTCGCAATCTACAAGGAGTTCAATCTTGTAGCTCGGCTCGGAGCTCTCTCTCAATTGATCAATAAATTCCAGCGGGGCTGACGGAAGTGACGTCCACTAACTGGGGAGCGATAAGCTGATAAGATCGTTGCTAACAACCCGCCTACCGCCCACCCAATTGCTTTCAGTGGTCCCCTGGCCTTTTTTAGCGCCAGTGGGCGGGCTGTCGGCCCATCACGGTTGAATGTCCTGATTTTTCTTGGAGCTTCAATTCGACGTTTGAGCTCCGAATTGCGCAGCCGCAATTGACAAACCCGCCACGACTCACTCGGCCACCCACCCGAGGCCGTGACTTTCTGTTACTCTTTTCTACAGATTGGTTGAAAGACGATCTCAATTACCCTACCGACACAATGGCATCCCGCCTACCCACCGCCCTGCCCCGGCGGCCAACGACGAGCACCCTCTCCACCTTCAACACCCTCGCGCCACAAACCACCTCGTCGAGCATAATACCGACGCTGCAGCAGACCCAAACGCGAAATGCGACGCTCATCAAGCGCCCCAAGCGGCCCTACGCCTTCACGCAGGTGATCCAGCTGTCGGACGGCTCGACCTACACGATGCGCACGTGCAGCCCGCACTCGCTGTACAAGTCGACCAAGGACACGCGCAACCACGTCATGTGGAACCCGTCGGAGAAGTCGCTCAAGAACGTCGAGGTCGACGAGGCCGGAAAACTGGCCGCCTTCCGCGGGCGCTACGGCCGCGGCTGGGACGCCGAGAGCGTGGTGACGCCCGAGGAAGCGGCGGCAGAGGCCAAGGCTGCTGCTGCGGCCGGCGGCAAGGGAGGAGATGCGAAGAAGGACGATAAGGCTGCTGCCGCTGCCGCCAGTTTCGAGGACAAGTTCGACAGCAGCTACGATCCCCTAGGCGACTTGATCTCGTCGTATGCCGACAATGACGCCAACGTTGCGAAGCCCAAGAAGAAATAGAATGGCGGCAATGGACTGATACCCATGGACTCAACGGGCTTGCTTCTGTACTTATCGGCGGCTACGAAGCATTTCTCGGAGGACTGCGAACGCCAAGAACTGGGCGAGCCGAGATGAGAGCAATCCACAAACAAGATTCCTCGGCAGGGGATATTGTTGCCAATTGTATCATATGTACAAAACCAGATCAATGTACACCGAAATCAGTGAAAACATTCCAACCTCAAGGTGTCTCCTAGCTATCTATGATGGGAAGTCTCAGCACATTGGGGGTTCCATATTCAGAACGGTGATATCTCATAACAAGACCATGCGTCGTAACCTGGTTGCAATTGAACCTGGCAACTACGAATCTGGGAATTGATTAATCCACGAAACAACTCTCGTAGCAAACCGCGTTAGGCATAAATCAGAAGATACACCTATGGTTGACCTTGTAGGGCTTTTTCCCTTCCAAATTGACTAAGATGGGTTTCTCCTGTATAATATCGTCTAACCACTGATATACGTTTTGAACCTTTTCAATTGCCTATAAGACATTACACTTCTTTCCCTTCCCATAGTCATAACAGTGACTTGGAGGAATGCCATATTTGGAACATAGAGCCGCCAGAGTGGTCATTAGTAATAGTTACTGACGAAAGCTTGGAAGAATCAACTTGCTCAAGTCGGCCCAGTAGATTTCCTTCCATCAATCAAGGACCATCAAGGGTGAAGATTAGTACTGGAAGGTTACCAGGTATTCATTTGCCATATTCGAACCCCTGATGACTTAGTTGCAAGCGCTATTGCATAATGTGCTCTTTTCGTCCGTTATCCAGGTGGCACACTCCGTACCTTCTAGCAGAAGGGGAAAACTGCCGACCAGGAGGCCAGAATCTCCCACCACTGACATGAAAGTGTAAGTTGCAAGGCGCCTTCTACCTATCGAATGCGGTTCTGCCCGACACGTGGCCATCAGCCATGGCACCCTTGGGTTTTTTAGTGAGGACCAACTAGAGCATGGGCCCTGTTCTAGGCCCCTCGAGGATGTTGAGGATCGAAGGAGTTAGAGTGCGTTGACAACGTCTTGTCTTGGATGTTCCGCTGCCAGACAGTGAAGACTGTGGAACCATGAGGCCATATCTCAGTGGTTACCCTCGGCCTATTACCAATACGAGAACCTTAGGGATGTCTAGAATGGCTAACGTTGGCCCAGACATGAGCCGGATTGATGGCCGGGTTGCGGTCCGGGGCTTGGCGACGGTGCGCCTTTTCCATCCACAGTCGGCCCGCCTTCGATCCAGGCACCATCTCGGCAGACCCCGCCCTGAACGTCCGCCAGGGTACCCATCTAACTACCGACGATGGTTTCTCGCGGGGATTCTGCAAGGTGCCCTGAGACTTGGAGTACATGGCCAAAAGTCGTAGGGAAATCAGCTATATAATGCCCACGTCGAACCCTCATCCATGGGACACAATATCCTGACACGACTCAGTACATTACCAAGCTTCCAACTTACAACCGTTCCTCCTTCTCCTTCAAATCTACTCAAACCAACTTAGCAGATCCGAAGCTCGAAAAGAAGCAAAAGCCATTAGCATATTCACACAATGGCTCCCATAATCCGCCTCGCCGCCACCCTTGCCGCCGTCGCCGGCCTCGCCCTCGGCGAGACCATCGACTGGAAGCAGGTCGAGTCCGCCGACCCCGCGACCGGCTTCGAGGTCGCACCCCAGGCGGACCCGGTCCCCAACTACACGGCCCCGGTCTCGCTGGGCGACTCGTCGATCCGGGCGCCCCTGGACTGCAAGGACCAGGACACGTACTTGGGCCAGCAGTACTGGACCGACGGCCCGCTGTCGATCAAGCGCTGCGCCGACGCCTGCAGCGGGCAGCGCCAGTGGGACCCCAAGAAGCCCTGCCGCTTCTTCAACACCTACACCCTGCTGAAGGTGACCAAGGGCGACCCGGCCAAGGGGACCCCCTCCGTCTCGGCCCCCGCCGGCCAGGTCTGCTCGCTGTACACCGAGAGCTGGCCCGCCAGCTACGCGACCGACAGGGGCCAGTGGCGCGGCGATACCTTGTATGTCATCACGGACAGCTGGACCGCCGCCAACGCGGCCGACCCCGGCTCGGGCGAGTGCGCGAAGTCGACTGCGCCTCCTGCGGCGGAGAAGCCTGCCGTCACGCCCCCCGCCCGCCAAGGGCGGCATGACGACCAAGACGGTCACCACTACTACAACCACCTCCAAGGCATACTAAGGCGGTCGGCCTTGGTGACACGAAGGGGGTGGTGGTCCATCAAGTGCGAGCGGGAAAGGGGTATAGGAGGGATTACCGCCACATCTTGGCACGCGGGAGGTAACTTGCTTGAGATGCTACGTCGATGCAACGTCGTGTACCTTGGAGATAGATGTGGTCGGTCAGATAGGGGGTTGTAGTTAGATTCGACAGATTGGGTTGGAAAAAGTTCACCTATATATAAGTAAAGTAGCTAGTAGCAAAGAGTGGGAGGAGATTTAATAAAATTGCTTTCATCCAAATTGATGTATGAGGACCATGATCACCAAATTACGCGACCAATGTCCTTTGGTGCGGACACGCCCACCTTGCTGCGCAAAAACTGTTCATTGCGGTCCTCGACCCGCTCTCCAAATTTTCGAAAAGGGGTAAGGGGTGTATGTGCCCGCCCACACGCACTATTATCAGTCATTGGCATACCACCTTCAGTAGTCCCACACCTGGCGGGACTGCGGCCAAGCAAAGAAGCCGTACCAGGCGTAGTTGGTCTCGCAAAGCATCTCGTAGAGCCGGATGACGGAGCAGGCCTCGACGTACTGCCAGGCCATCTCGCGTTCGGGATTGTCCTCCTCGTAGACCTCCGGCGAAAACCGCTGGTTGGACTCCTCGGCCTCGCAGATCACCACCAGGACCCCCTCCGGAATCCAGTCGGGCTCGCCGTCGCCCACGTCAAGATGATTGCTCCAGCGGTACTCCGATTTTTCGGCCGCGCGAAACTTGTCGAGGGCGTCTTCGTTGGCGAGCAGGAAGTAGTTGCGGCGGGGCTCGCTCATCAATCGATACACGTCCGGGTCGTTCGCTTTGAGGGAGGCGACCCATTCGCGGTGGCAGCGGCGGACTTCGTCTTGTGTCAGTCCGTCGAGACTGGTCCCGTCTGCTGTATGGGTTTCCTTGACGTCTAAAGCGGCACAGGTGGCCACGTTTCTTCCTCCGTCACCCTCGGCCATACAATTAATAGCCTTTTGGATATAGTCAAGGTAGCGTTGCCAGAGCTCGTCATCCTTGAATGAGGTCCGGTATATGTCGAAGCCCCAAGTAGGATGTTTCTTGCTGTTCAGGTCGAACCGGATGTTTTCATACGCCTCCCGCATATTGTTCTGGGCAATCGGTGTTCTTTCTTGACAATTACTCGGTTTGCGCTTAAGGCAGGCACTGTCTTCTAATACTCAGACAAGTCCCCTTCAAGCCTACACTTCTTGAGTTGTATGAGTTGAAGTATTCGCATCTGAACAGATCCAAGTCCGTGGATTTGAAAATCTTAAGTTTCATCACCAGGTTCCTAGGTTTACCATAAACATGGCGCGCAGAAAGTACGATCAGTTATATGGACCAGACGGGTTTAAGACTTTATCAGATAGAAAGTACCCTCAAAGACAGGCATAATTTTCACTCTATCAAACTCATGGCTGCTTCTCGAACGTAGCTATACCGGCTCATATAGTGCTGCAAGTCATAGAGAGCCACATCGCGGTATTTAACTGGAGTTGGAGGAACAAGTGCAAATGTGTAGATGCTATTTAGACAAGCCGAAATTGAACAGGAAAATAACTATTTTACGTCGCTATTCCAATTGGATGCAATGCGTAACGTGCGAGCAACACAACACATATGACTCCGTGTTGGTGATAGATTTGACATGCACGATATATTTGGTTCGAGACAGTACCATCGGGGTGTCAACGGTCCGGGCCGAAACCAAGTTAGTCCTCAAGACCTGGCGCTGGCAATATCCTCGAGGGTATGCGATAATCGACATGGCAGCCGCTCTTGTCAACGAAGCCGGCAGAAGTTGACTGAGAAGGACACTGAGTGTTACTGCTTTAGAACGCGAACTGTCATACCACCAAGGCCAAATTTAATGCCCATGAGGTGACGCCAAATGACAGCTGAAAAGGATTTTTCGGCAATCTCATCAGCTAACATCAAAATCGTGACGTGGTACATGCATGTCAGCTCGATATCCCGCGAGGAGGAATGATGCAGAATGCTGACAGTCTGCTCGACGATGGAGGGCCCCCCGCAATTGTACCAACGCAGTTGACCGGCTGCTCGCTTAAACTCCAGGCATGACCCCCCCCTTATGCAGCCAACTGAAACCCCTGTCCCTGGCTGCATCCCGTTTGACTGGCACCCGACCCCGCGCCTCCCGCAGCACCCAAGACAAGGAAGGTGCCATCATGAAAGGGATTGATAAGGGAAATGGGGATCTCCAGAGCCGAAACACTTCCGATATACATCAACACCTTGTACCCTCCGCCGTTGCGGCGCCTGCACTCACCTTCAAAATGCCTTTGAAGTTCAACATCCTCTTTTCGACGATAGAACACTGAAGCGAATTCGAGCAAGACCTGCAAAATACTCTTGCGCTTTTGTTGCTCCTGGCGGGCGCGGACATAGAATTGGAGGTATTGTTTCCTGTTCTGGGTTGATAACGTGAGCTGCAATAAAAGGTGGAAGACGTGTGACGGGGTCGGCCGCGCGCCCAGTGAGAGCTGCGATGGGCCACAATAGTTACGACCCGGGCAATATCCCCCATGAAAAGCCCACGCCATCCGGCTTCAATGATGGTCTTGTCGAAATGGGCCGAGATCACGACCAGTACGATGGCGAGATCCATCCGACCGGGCCAGCTACCGTCAACGACGTGTTCGGGTCAGAAGAGGGCCACGACATCAAGTACAAGACGCTGCATTGGCCGATGGTCGCCGTTCTCATGATCACTGAGATCGTGTCCAATGGCATGCTCAGTCTTCCGAGCAGTTTGGCTGCAGTCGGCATCGTACCTGGTATTGTGGTCATTATGTTCTTGGGATGTTTTGCGACGTACACGGCATGGGCCCTGATTCAATTCAAGCTCCGACATCCTCAGGGTGAGTACACTACCTAAACCAGACATTTGCTCTCGGAATTGAAAGTTGCCGGCCCTTCTGCTTGGTTCCTGGAATAAGTGATGATGATTGACGAGCCCTGTAGTGCACAACATGGGAGATGCCGGACAGGTCATGTTTGGCCCAATTGGCAGGGAGATCCTGGGCGGGGGGCACCGTCATATTTGCCGTCTGCGGGACTGGCAGCCAAATGCTGGCCGGCCAGCTAGCCCTCAGCGAACTGTCGGACCACCGACTGTGCGCCGTCGCCTTCACTGGCATCTTCGCGGTGGCCATCACACTCTTCAGCTTCCCACGAACCCTGGACCAGCTAGCCTGGCTGTCGATCATCGCCACCGCCTCCATCCTCATCGCGGGCATCGTCGCCATGGCGGGCGCGGGCGCCGTACCGACCGCTCCCGGCAACATCGCCATTGCGGTGGCCACCGACTTCACCTCGGCCTTTGTCAGTATCACGAACCCCGTCTTCGCCTACGCGGGCCACTTCATGTTCTTCATCCTCATCTCGGAGATGCGCCGACCCGAGGACGCCATGAAGGCCGCCTGGACGCTGCAGGTCGTCGCCACGGCCTTCTACGTCGTCTTCGCGGGCGTCACCTACTGGTACGTCGGGTCGGGCGTCGCGAGCCCGAGCCTGCTGAGCCTGAGCCCTCTCTGGGCCAAGATCAGCTTTGGGTTGGCCATTCCCAACTTCTTCCTAGCGGGTAGCCTCTACAGCCATACCGCGGCTAAACTCGTCTTCGTGAGGCTGTTCCGGCACGGCCGCCACCTGCACTCGCACACCGTCACGGGCTGGAGCGCCTGGACGTTGCTCATCCTACTGGCCAACGTCGCCGCCTTCGTCCTGGCGGTCGGCATCCCCGTCTTCAACTACCTCGTCGGCATCACGGCCGCGCTGTTTGCCGCATGGTATACGTACGGCCTCGCGGGCGCGTTCTGGCTCCACGACACGTACTACTTCGAGGGCGGGTTCCGCGCATGGGCCCGGCGGCCCGTCATGGTCGTCGTCAATGTGCTCGCCGTCATTGCGGGCGCTTTTATTTGCATCGGGGGGCTGTATGCCACGATCAAGGCCATGCAGGCTGCGTCGGCGGAGGGGTCACTGCCACGGCCGTTTCAGTGTTGACCTACCTTACCTTACCTGTTGCTGAGAGCTGCTGCCTGGGTCTTCTAAAACCTTCTGCCAAGATGCAGCATTACGTCGATTTATTTGGGGCTGGAGATCGATCGATATTGTAGATATACCAGAAATGGATAGAGTTGATACCGATCGACTGAACAACAAATAATTGTTGTTCGATAAGAGGAGATATCAATTGTACCGGCCTGCAGGTTGACCAGGTTCGCTTTACAAGTACCTAGCTGGCAACTGGGGCTTGCAGGCATTGGCGGTTGGGCTGTCACGGACAAAATGGTCCGCAAGCTAGCACTGATCCACTGATTCCACTCCCGGTTGCTGCATTGGCGATCATTAGATGGGCTGCATCACTGGGCGTACCAACTTAAACTGTTTGCCCTGAAAGTTGTCGATCGCCTCTGATCTCTGATCGCATACCAGCAAACCATTTCGCCCAGCTCTCCACATATCGATCCAGTTTGCTCGGGAATTATGTATGGAATGGCAGCCTGACAACGGGTGTGTGAAGTCATAGACTCACAAAGCTGCAGCAATGCGCCGGGTAGAGCTCCGTAGCGTGACGTCATGCTTAATGTCATAAGGCAGAAGCAGCAAGAAGCCTCAATATTGTTTGTTGCAAGCCTTCTGAGGGACTGGACGGCTTTATTTAAGTGATTGAAGAGTGCCTCTCATACCACTCATTCAATCCATTCTCCATTCCACATTCAGCTCCCAGCTACACAAACCACCAAACCACCAAACCTCAACTCATCGTTGTTGCAACTCATCATCAAACCATCACCAACCCATACCAAACCAGACCAAACACAACCATCTCAAAATGCCCGGAAGCCAAGCACCCAGTGAAGGCACCAAGGTGACCATGGGCAACCAAGCCCCCGTCACCCAAGAAGGCACCGGCGCCGTCCAGGGCTCCCTGGCCGCCGAGTCCCAAGCCTTCCAGACCAGCAACCGCGTCACCGAGGGCGCCCCGCAAGAGGCCTACTCCAACCAAGAATCCTCTTCCATCTCCGGCACCGACACCGGCCTGAAATCCGGCAGCGCCGCATCCGCCGGCACCGCGCCCGGCTACGTCGGCAACCTGTCCAACCAGGACGCCAGCGGCCCCCACGGCAAGAACCTGAAGGAGGACCCCCAGCTCGAGGGCAAGAACAACAGCGGCGAGTTCGGCAACGCCAACGACCCCGGTCGCTTGGCCGAGAAGAAGTTCGCGCTCGGCTCCAGCACTGCGCCCATTGCTACGGGCGGACAGGAGGAGCACCTCGACAAGAAGTCGCCTTACGATGCGCTCTCTTCCGAGAAGGAGGCTTAAATCAACTGATTCGTCTACCAAAAGCCTACATGGTTACTTAATGAACTTACGCCTATGAAATGATGACATGGAGGGTGGGGAGAGAACCTGTACGATAGAGAGCTAGAACATTGTGGCCTCGACCACAGGTCGTTAATGAGATCGGCCAAACTACCAAACCCTTCCTACTACAATTTGGAGTGATACTACGTGATAGCTCAACACCTGATAAGGACTTGACGCCAATGACAATAAAAATTTCGTCAGATGTAATCTAGAATAGCATGTTCAATTGGAGACTGGAATCAGTCAATGCTGTTGATGTACAGCCATCGCCTTGCAACTAGATCCACATGCACGCAGGGATCGAAAGTCTGAGCACATACCACCAAAAACCGATCTTCACCACTTGTATCACTCTATTTCAAGACCAACAACAAAGCTAGATAAATGCAATATACTCGGGCCACAATGTAACTAAAACTTCCCTGAGTTGCCTGCATCCCAGATTGATGTACTATTATGCACCTTAGTTGGGCCCTAAGCTTCCGTCAGGGTTTATAGATGCTGGCTAAGAGGAAAGCCCTTAACAGCCGGCTATTTTCTTTTTAAGACTCGCTCCGTGTCATGAACTTCTCGGAACCTTATTGTCGGGATTCTCATTGGAGGAGTGGCCATGTCTGTCGCGGATGTACTAGAGAAGGGGGCGGCTGGGTGTTTAAGTACCGTATTACAGACAAGTCCTGGAGCGGAGTTTCAGGTCATTTGGGGAAACCAAGAAAACCCCAAGGATAGAACGGGTGTTCTGACTATATCAGTAATCTCATCGAAGTCGAGATTTCGTTCAATAATTTACTATGTTTGGAAGACTTCCAAAACTATGAAATACTTCATATACGTACCTCCGTTGGCCAAAATCGGATTACACACAAAACAAGACAAATTTTGCACATCTGTCCGGATATAATTTGACCCCAAGACGAAATACTTTAGGGGCTCTCTTTGGTTATGTTGCTATACACTGAGCTAACGCACATCTAATTTCTCCCGCCGCCAAAGACGCTCTTGCCCAATGCAGCTATCAGAACTACCCCAGAGTGACTACTCGGTGGCTTGTAGAGTTGTGATGAATCGAAAGTTGTACCACTCCTGTCTATTTGGAATGCTGCAAAAGGTCCGGTACAGTGGGTGCTGCGTTTCTATGTATCCACACCTTTCATATTAGATACCTTGCCTCTAGTTCCCAATACTAACTTTCTCGCCTCCTATTTTTCCAAGTCGCGGACGAGCCTGACAGCGACCCAGGGGTACTGGTAGCCCCGTTGCCACCAGTTCTGACTGTGTTTCGACATCAATAACTGTTAGATTTCTCTGGACATACGTAAAAAGAAAAATAAATCCAGCTGAAGGGATCCCAGTAACGAGAGAGGGGACAGTGAGAAGTAAGGTACCTACAAGGATTTCCTGCCTGCGATACGTGGAGGTACTGCCCAACTGCCACCCGTGATGGCCATGTGTTTCCCATCCATGAAGTCAGCTGCGGGCGTGTGGAATTTAACGTCAGTCAATGCAACCTACTTTCGACGCCCCCCTGGTCAAGACTAGGATACGGCGAGCAGGGTCCTGTGCACCTACCACTGTAGCCAGGGTATATATGCATGGGCTTGAACCCGGGCTGCGGAGCGAACACCGTGCTGGTCCACTCCCAAGCACCCCCGAGATCGCCGAGGCCGCAAAGCCGGTTTCCTCTATGCGTAACGGGCACCGGGTGGAAGTTTTGCAGACCGACGTTGGCGCCGCTTAGATCGACGAAGATGGATTCGGGGTCCGTATGTGTTTCCTTATTCTTGCTGTCGATTGGGTTCAAAGTTGACGGCCGCTGGCTCTTCAGCCGAGCAGCATACTCATGGATGCTCCTCACTTCGTGGAGAGTAGGAAGACGGACACCCCCGCCCCTCCACTCGCCGTAGCTCGTCAGTTCGTTCCAAGACGCAGTGGCTGGCCAGTCCACCGCCTGGGATAGGGGAATGGGGCCCCACACTGTCCGGATACCGTGCTGGGCGATGAAGGCCTGGAATTCCGTATCTCCAGCTTCGTGATTTTCAGCAACATCGTCAGGCTGACCATTCTCATCTCTGGTGTTGTCCTTGGCGTGACCAATGATCTGACTTTTGGTGTTGTCGCTGTACCCATCCATCGTCTCTGTGCCACGAGAAGTGTCTAATCTGACCCACATCGCCGGGATCTTGTCTGTTTTGCTAGTGTCGACCAAAAACGTCGCGTATTCGCCCACGCTGACAGGTCGAGCCTGGGCCTCGAAATCCGCCACCTTGGCATCGTAAGGTTCGCGCTCATTGTCCCAAGCAAAGTAGCGGTCCGGTCCCTCGTCACTCTCCAGGTCCTCGTAGCCGATGGTCAGCTCTTGCTCTGGGATGCGGAACCACTGGTTCTCGACCCTTCTCGAAGCTGCCTCTCGCGCCATTCCCGCAAAATTTGGACGTGGTATATCTGGTGGCGGCAGAATATTGGGGCTCAGTATGGCCATGTATAAGAATGTCTCCAGGTGGAGACCTGCTCACCCCATATAACAAGAGACATGGTCAGCTTCTAGAGGGGGAAAGACCAGAACTCACTGCCCTCATATCACCTACTTACCTTCGTGTTCGTAACCAATCCAGAGAGCCCTCCCGACTGATCTGTCACTGTAGGCTCGGCCAGTTTCATACTGCAGCTTTATACGCCTCTTCACCTTCTCTCGGTACTCGACCATTTCTAACAGCTCTGGCCATACCGTGGGTAGTTCGCTGTGGTCGTGGCACTGCGTCGGGTCCTCCACGTCTGGGTCAATGCCGCGCTCAAAGAATTGAGCATACGAGGCAGGCTCAGTCAAGGGCGTGCCTGTAGCCCTGTTCAAGTGTATATCTTCACTATTGGGGTATTTCCACATATAAGCTCACGTTTTGTTACGCCGAGTAGACGGGAGAAGAGAGGGGATGAGAAATCACAATGTTGGTATATGACCCACGTAAAACTTAAGAGGGTTTCTTAGAGGAATGGGCTGCTCCATGAGTGCGTCGGCTGGTATCATCTGGGTGGTGACAAGATCCCATGCCTTCCACATAGTCTCCCATTCTTCCAGGGAGGGAACTGGGGCAGAGGCGTACTCATTGACCTTGAGAGGAAATGCATAGGGGTTAGGTCTAGATGCCATGTCGCAATTGTCTGATCGGCTGCTTGTCAACTTCCCGAATAAGAGGTAATGTAGTCGAGCTGAAGCATGCGAGCTCTTCGATTTCTCGTGTACGTCTAACGTTTTATAATCATACATCCATGCTTGATTTGCAGGGGGTAACTTGCCAAACTCCCCGAGTTGCCCTGGGGCCAAGCACCGGGGTGTGGGAAAGGGTAGCTCATGGCTTGCAGCAGCATCTCATCCTACTGGGGTCAGTGGCAATGGGCAGATCGTGGCCCACTAAATCGTGAGATCTATATTAGTCAATCTGTTCAACTTTCTTATTTTGCGAATATAGTCCAATCAGTATCAATTTTCAATGTTAGTGGCAACAATTTCGTGTTGCGATGTTTGTTTGTTAAAGGCCCAGTTTATTTTCAGCTTGCAGTGTGTTCTGAGGCTAGTACTAGTTCAGCACTCCAGTAGACTGTAGATCCCTCTACCAAGCGCAGCACCTCTAGGTTACCCCTGGCAGAAAGGGGGAAAAGGAACATGACGCCGAATGCCAATCCATCTGATATAGGCGGCTCGATTCTGATTGATTACTGTAATACTTGATCTGAGACAGTTGCTCTAGTGGCGTTCTGGGCAAGAACAACACGGGAGATGTCCCATTGGTTTTTAGTCATTCGTCAGCTGCAGTCTCACCTGTAATTAATATTCCTCCCGCTGAAGATTCGCGCCATCCGATTAATTGGCCCAGCTCGCTGGGACTCGATAACCCGTTGCTAAAGCTGAAGCTGTACATGAATTATTTGTACTATTCGCTCCAAGTAAGTAGATTAGGGGTAGCTCGTAGATATTAATTCTAGAATCCTTTAGTTGAATAATACCTGGGCAGATGCATTGCGCAGCCTTCTCTTTCGTTGGGGGTACAAGTCCTTCTTATTTTTGGGCTTGACTCTGGTCTCGGGGCGTTTGCCCCACTACGGATTCAACCCCTCTATTTGGACATTCTCCAGCGTCCATGTGTAAGCAAGCTTGCGCATATTACAGATTGGTAAGATGGCATACCGTGATAATCTGCGCAGTAACACAGATGATGTTGAGACCGTCTATCTATCTGACGCTGGTGGTCTTTAAGGGCTAGTAATTCCATGTCGTTCATCTTGGTCGTTCCCAGTTCGCCAATCGCTCATTCATTCATATCATATGTAGTAATACTTTCAATCGGAGCTACCTAACACCCAGTCTAAGTGTCGTTCTTCATTCCTGCATCAGAGCAGTCGCTCAGAAATACGAGATGGGCATTCCCCATATCGAATCTCATCTCTTTATCTGAATTGCCTTCAGATTGTCAACCACCAAATCCGTATTTTCTTGTCAACGCTTTTCCACACATCCGCATTTGTTCCGACATTACTCGTCTTCAAAGGCTACCGGGATTCCCATCGCCTCACCCAACACCTTGTTGACCAAGAAGTCTCCGGTTCCCGATTCCAAAAAGTTGCTGAGAGCCTCAGCAGCCTTCTGGAGCGGACGACGATCCGACACGCCTCCCTCGCCGCTCGCCGCAATGAAGATCCACCCAACAACAAAGGGAAGCTGGTTCTCGCGCTCCAAGTAGTTGGGGGTAAACCGCTGACGAAGAAGCTCGTCGGCCGACTCCTTCACCGCGCGTAGTACGCGCCAGCACCTATCGAGCCTACGGCGTTAGTATATGCTCTTTTAGGAAGAAACAGGATGTCCCACTGGGGCGTAAACACATCTCCCAAAATGCACAACCTTTCTACTCTGAGACATTGGAATAGCGGAATAAACACCAGGTCGAAGTGGAATAACCACCGGAAAAGGGACAATGAACGTAGAAAGTCACTTACCAGCGGTGAAAGTGGAGGTAGGGGAAGGCTAACTCCAGGGTCTCAGCATGTAGAGCCATGACCAGCGGCTTGATGAGCTGCTCTGGCGTCATCTTGCCGCCCTCGACGGCCTTCTTGCGGAGGCCTTGTCGCTGCTGCTTCTGCTTCTCTTGGCGCTTGGCCGAGTCGACTTGACCCAAGAGACCTTCTTGTCCTGGCTCCTTCTCGAAGAGACTCATGTCGATGATCTTATCGACATACTCGGGAGTAAGGTCGACCTGCCCGGTGTTGTCGACATAGCGGGCCTGGAACATGTGCAGGACAGGTGCGACGTCCTTGAGACCGCGCGGACCTGCCTTGGAGGCCAGTGGCGTGTTCTTTCGTTGCTTGCCAATCATGGCGGCGGCGGATGTACCCATCTGGAGGCAAAACTTCTTGAAGTAGTCTGCGGGACAAGCAGGCTCCTCGCCGCCAACCCAGAAGCTCTCCTCGCCCAAAAGCGCGTAGAGCACATCCATATCAGCCCAGTCACCCTGCACTAGCTTCTCCTTCCGAAGCGCGTTGTACAGGTGTTGGCAATACTGGATCGATCCCCAGGCATTGGCCACGGCGAGTCCCACCTCATGGTGACGCTGGCGGAAGTTGTAGAGCGTAAGCCCGCACATGAGTGGCGACATACGGAAAACGCGGTGGCTCTCGGTATCAGGGGGCGACATGCCGTACTTCTGATACATGCGCTCTTGGACCTTGCGCGGGGGATCTTTACCTATCCAGTTGACTCCATGCTGAAGCTCTTTCAGCCACTGGTCATTCGTGGCAGGCCAATTGGGAATTTTCAACGAGGCGTGAAACTTGAAGTGCGCGTCGATGTCGTTGCTGATTACCGAGGTCTGCTTCACAAGGGTGCCAAACGGGTGATCGATTTCATCTTTGAGCTCATACGTAATGTCGAGAAACGTCTGAGCGGCAAATATGACGCCAAAGGTGATCTCCTTGGTCTTGATCGCGTCTTCAATTCCACGGAGGAACTCGTCCTTGACGGGCCAATCCTGAACCCCTCGGATGATGGTCACGAGCTCAGCGAAGTACGGCATGAGGAGTGCGCGGTCTTGCTCGTACTTCTGCTGGCCGGTCAACTTGGATCTGTCGACCTTGGGATCGTAATAGCCAAACATTCCTTCCTTGTACAGCGGAATTTGGCCAGGCTCAACAACGGCGAGGAAGGCTTCGATCATGCGAAAAGGCACGAGAAAGGTGCCCTCCATGACATGGTAGGTCTTGTAGTTGAGATTATCGTTGAAGTTGGCGGCATTCGCCGACTTAAATACGTCCTTCTCCGTGTAACCTTGGATGAGGCACTGCAGGAGGTGGAACCGTTGCAGCATCTGACCAATTCCACCGTGTGGCGCTAGCACAGGCATGACATCTGCCACCATGTCCCGTACCAGATCGATGGCGGTGTTGGTAGTAATGGCAGCAGCAGCCAGGTCGAAGAGGCCGCTCTTGAAGTTGGACCAGATCCATCGGATATGAGCTCGAACTCTGTTCATGTCATTGATGAGTGCGGTCAGGGCAAATATGGCTTCCTCGAACGACGAGTCAATCTCAGCCTCGTACGTGGCGTTGTCCTCCTTGGCCTTCGCCGGTCGCTCCACATCAGGGGCATTCAGGAACGCTTCAGACGGTTCATAGACGGCAAGGCCGGTGAATCGGTTGGTGATTTCGTCAGCACTGGCGTCCGCCTCGGTTCGGGGCGCACGCACGAAGGGCCGCAAGACGTCGCGGACCTTTTCCAGAACTCCGACGAAGTATTGGTGGTTCTCATCTTGCTTTTCGTCGACGGCCTGGCCATGCTGGGAAAGCTGGGAGCCGAAAGTAGAGCGTGCGGCAATGACACGGTCGATGGTGCTCCTGAAGCTCACTGGGACGTCGGGGGACTTGCCGGCCACGAACTCGGCCAGTGTTGTAAAGTCAGCGATCTTGATGATATACTTGGGGCCACTGCTGCTGCTCTTGCCGCTGCTGCTCTTGCCGCTGCTGCTCTTGGGCGAAGGGGCTTTGGCCTTCTTGGCCTGCGCCCGGGCCTTCCCCTTCAGACGGCCGCCACCGCCCGTCTTGTTGCTGGTGGTGGTGTTGGACAGAAGGTCAGAAGAGTAGCCATTGGCTTTGGCAGTCGATGCAAGCCATGTTGCTACTGAGTTCGTGTCCTGCTTGTACTGCGAATAGGTGTTGATCAAGGTAGAGGGCAGCATTTTGGCAAAACTCGCTTCAGCCCGATTAGAACTGAAGCAAAACGAGTTTCATTGGGTGGAAGGAAAGAAGAATAGATCGTCTACGAATTCCTAGATCGAGGAAGCAGGAAGTGTGCATATCAGTTTGAGTTGCCCGTTTGCAGGATAAGTTGCCTACCTACATGTGCGAGTGTTACCTCAGGCACGGGCAGTCAGGGAGTCTTCTAGCAAACGACCACCGGAATAAACCGTACTTGCCCACTGGCAGCACCTACTACATGTAGTATATACCTTGATTATTCCACTTACTCCGGATTACGACAGGAAAGTGACATAAGGCATATTCTACCCAACTACCTTAGTTGCCGAGAGTTTTTTCTGAATATATCTGCTAGGCCAGAACCTAGGTAGGTAGTCAATATCTACAACAAAAACAGGAAATAAATTTGAAGTCCAAGCAAGCATTCCAATGACTTAGGACCCCACCGACATCGCTGGCCAATGGCAGCGATGCTGAAGGTCAGTAGGCCCAAGCTCCTGCGGGGGACTTCAGTGCTTTGGCTCCAGCTCGGGCCCGCTTAAGGGTCCACTGAGGGTGCATGTCATCCCAGAGCTCATCGATTTTGAAGCTATTGGTCCAGAAATTTGTTGCCGATGTCGCCCACTTCCTTGTCGATTCTCCATCCCACTCGACGACTCACTCTGCCCTCCCCTTGACACGACTCAAGTACGGTCAAGTTTCCGGGCCAAGTCAATTGAAGTTGTTTCTTCGCCAAACTTCAATTGCGTCTATCAACCATGGCTGTGCAGAACCTCCTCCGGGCCAGAGCTGCGGGCGCTCTGGCTCGCAGCACGCGGGTGCCGCTGATGACACAAAATGCGTACGCTAAATACTTCTTCCTCAGTGCCTCATGGCTCGTGGCACTGCCTTCATGTGTGAATGTCTACTGACAATGGATTCCATGTGTTTAGTCGCTTCCTGAGCACGAGCCGATCGTTCCAATACGAGAAGGACCTCAACAAGGTCTCGAGTGCCATCACCCAGCCCAAGTCTCAGGGTGCTTCGCAGGCCATGCTGTACGCCACCGGTATGTCGGAGAATGACATGAACAAGGGACAAGTCGGTATCTCGTCGGTGTGGTACGAGGGAAACCCTTGCAACATGCATCTCATGGACCTGTCCGCCATCGTCAAGGAGTCTGTCGCCAAGGCCGGCCTCGTGCCCTACCGATTCAACACCATTGGTGTCTCAGACGGTATCTCCATGGGAACCACCGGTATGCGCTACTCTCTCCAGAGTCGTGAGATCATTGCCGACAGTATCGAGACCGTCATGGGCGGCCAGTGGTACGACGCCAACATCTCCCTTCCCGGTTGCGACAAGAACATGCCCGGTGTCCTGATGGCCATGGGCCGTTTCAACCGCCCCAGTATCATGATCTACGGTGGAACCATTAAGCCTGGTTGCAGCAAGTCTGGTGCCACCCTCGACCTTGTCAGCGCTTTCCAGGCCTACGGTCAGTACATCACCGGGGAGATCACCGAGGAAGAGCGCTTCGACATCATCCGCCACGCCTGCCCTGGAAGCGGTGCTTGCGGTGGCATGTACACTGCCAACACCATGGCCTCCGCCATCGAGACCCTCGGTATGACCCTGCCCGGAAGCAGTAGTTTCCCGGCCGAGGACCCCGCCAAGCGCAACGAGTGCGAGAACGTTGGTGAGGCTATCAAGCACATCCTGAGGGAGGATATCCGCCCCCGCGACGTCATGACGCGAGCGGCCTTCGAGAACGCCATGATTGTCGTCAACATCCTGGGTGGGAGCACCAATGCCGTCATGCACTTGATCGCCATCGCCGACAGCGTTGGCATCAAGCTGACGATCGACGACTTCCAGGCCGTCAGTGACCGCACCCCCTTCTTGGCTGACCTGAAGCCCAGCGGCAAGTACGTCATGGAGGACGTCCACAAGATCGGTGGTACCCCGGCTCTGCTCAAGTTCCTGCTCAAGGAGGGCATCATCGACGGCTCCGGCGTCACCGTGACAGGTAAGACGATGAAGGAGAACGTCGAGTCCTGGAAGGACTTCCCCGAGGACCAGAAGGTCATCCGCCCCTTCTCCAACCCCATCAAGCCTACCGGCCACATCACCATCCTCCGCGGCTCCCTGGCGCCCGGCGGTTCCGTCGGCAAGATCACCGGAAAGGAGGGTCTCCAGTTCACCGGTAAGGCGCGCTGCTTCAACCGCGAGGAGGACTTTATCACGGCGCTCGAGAAGGGTGAGATCAAGAAGGGCGAGAAGACGGTCGTCATCATCCGCTACGACGGCCCCGTCGGCGGCCCCGGTATGCCCGAGATGCTGAAGCCCAGCTCCGCCATCATGGGCGCTGGTCTCGGCCAGGACGTCGCGCTCCTGACCGACGGCCGCTTCTCCGGAGGCAGCCACGGTTTCATCATCGGTCACATTGTGCCCGAGGCTATGGAGGGAGGCCCCATTGGTCTCGTCGAGGACGGCGATGTCATCACCATTGATGCTGAGAAGCGCGTCATTGACTGGGAGGTCAGCGAGGCCGAGAAGGCGGAGCGCAAGAAGCTGTGGAAGGCGCCCGAGCCTAGGTACAAGAAGGGTACCCTGAGCAAGTATGCTCGTGTTGTCAAGAACGCTAGCTTGGGATGCATCACCGACTAAAGGGGCGGCGGCGGCGGTTGTTTGTCTATACAACAACAACTAGAGCTAAAAGGAGGCCGAGTGAGTGCGTCGGTGGCCATCAATGGCTATTTACGAATATGACATGTACATACTAATTCCCTGGTTGTTTACTGGCTGGCTTGGACCGTAAAAAGAAAGGCGCATAATGTTTATTTGTCTTCTGTATTTACCGAAAAAGCAAGATAGTTTATTATAAAGCATACCTGATGAGATATTACTGCCCGTCTACTTGGGCCCGTCTAGGCAATGTCATTATTTAACGTGAAGCAACTTATAGTTCGTGCGGATACTGCAATGGAAATGAAGATAATATGATATATTGGAAGGTATGTAGTGCTCGTATGGAGTGATCCAATCCAGCGCTTGATTGTGTTTGTTTTTCTCCCTTCTAACCCGAAATTCCGACGACGAAAAAGCTATAGACGTTGCTTGGGGGAATCATCAACTGACCAAGGCAAGATAACGATGAATGACAGTCCACCCTTTCCAGCCCCTCTTTCTCATACCCTTACACAGCTCCAACCATGCGGGAAGGGAAGTATGTAACCAGGAAGTCGTGGCACATTACACCGATTCGCAAAGAACCCCGAAGAGCTTATCTCGCTTGCAATGAAAAAGAGAGGGAAGACCCGACTCTGCCTGCTGCCCAATGCAACGCACCTCAAGTACACATACACACAAGTCATACATATGATATCCATACAACCTTCGCAAGGGGGTTGTTCCTTTTTCGTTACTGTCCGTTTTCCCGTTCCTTTTCCATCGATCCCGTCATTACCGTTTCCCGTTCTTGGACCAAGCCTCGATGAAGGCCGCCTTGTCCTTCAAGGTCAGACCAACGCGCTTGTTCCGCCCTAGTCTCGCGAGGGCCTCACCCACCCGGTCCAGCACCCTATACTGGTCGGGCGTGGGCTTCTCCTCGCCGGCGCCGAAGTAGTCGTCGTCGTTGTCGTCGTCGTCGCTGCTCTCGCTGCTGTTCGCCCGAGACATTGCGCGGGAAGAATCGGCACTGCTGCCCGCAATGTCGCGGTTGGTGACGGCCTCGGCGATGCGGACGCGGATGAGGTGGGTGGGCCGCGAGAGCAGGTTCCAGAGGAAGGCGAGGTAGGCGCCGGGGACGGGGGTGGTGATGTCTTGCGGGGTGTAGCGCATGCTGACGGGGAAGAGAGGGGCGTCCATCGGGGCCGACAGTAAGGAAGGGCTGAAGGGCAGGATGCCCTTGCCGTTTGTTGTGCTGCACTCGGGGGAAGACGACGACGCAGCGGTCGGGATTCTGCTCGACGACGCGGCGGAGGCTGACGAGCTGGTGCGGGTTGTGGCCGCTCGAGGAGTGCGGGGCGTGCAGGAGGACGGGGCCGAGGGCGAGCAGGATGGCGCTCAAAAGGGATACTTGGCGCACTTTCGTCGTGCCCGGGTAGCTGACCGTGAAGACGGGGTCGAAGATGGCGGCCAGGTAGATGGCGTCGACGGGGCTCGTGAACTGGGCCGCGATGATGGAGCCCGGATGCGGGACGCGGTTCGGGGGCTGCTGCGAGAGGGAGCCCCGCTTCACGCCGTCGAGTTGCAGGTCCACCCACCAGATGCCCGGGATACCCAGCATGCCCCAGAGCAGCAACTTGCGGGCGAAGACGGGCAGCGGCAGGTGGCTGAGGATCAGGAAGTAGACGGCGCTGTAGAAGAGGAAGAGCGGGAGGCGGAAGGCGAAGATGAGGGCGTGCAGCGCCAGCGACGTCGTCGAGGTCGGGGTCTTGTGCGGGATGAAGGGGAGATGCCCGTGCTGCGGTCGCGGTATTGTGTGTATTTCTCCATTTTGGGCGAGGTAGGTTGGTTTCGCAGATGATGCTGTTGCGGCGCAAAGAGAGCGCAAGGGCTCGGATATGTCTCTGGATATGTGTCGGAGTCGCTGTTCGAGGTGGGTAGCGAATATGTTGGATGTTCGGGTTTCGAGGTCGAGGTATGGGTTATTGAAACATCACCGTGGAAGACGGTATGTTAGGTGTAGTAGGCTTATGGTGGCACAAAACACTTAGGATGTTGCGGCCAGCAAACAGACAGACGAACAAGGAACAGTCACGAGCTCGTAGTAGTGTCAAGCACTTATAAAAAAGAGCGGAAGGAACAGGTAATTATTAATCACTGGACTGCGTCAAGGCATCGAAATGGTTCCGTATTAGCGTGATAGGTTGGGCGGTTTGTGCAGGACCGGATTCGCATTGCCTATCTGCTTGTGGTGGTGGTGGATGGTTGCTTACTTGCGAGCAGAAGCAGTTGAACCTAGCTCAGTAGCAGCAACGGGTGACATGTGAATATCGCTTCTGGAAAATGCTCTGGTGTGAGACCGGGCCTAAAATAAAAAAAAGATGCTATGTTGCATCCATGAGCTAATGGGTGGCAAGCCACAGCGCCACGAGCGGTACGTACTTTCCTAAGAATACTGAAAACCCCACGTGGCTAATGTTACGTGGCAGCGTTCATGTGTGTGGCTTTAACAGGACAACTTCTTGGACCCGTTTATTGACATAGCAACACCTATCCCAATCGGGTTGCAGGATAAACAATCCACTTTGAGCAAAGGGAACTTTGGCCGTGTTTAATCAAAGTCCCGCTCACTTGAAGTGGCAGTCCTCCACATCCAGGCGCAATTGAATCCCCCCCCAAATGACGACGAGCTGGTGCTTTGCACAAAAACGAACCGCGGCGCATTGATCTCTGACCCTGGGACCTCTTCGATTTCACGTTATCCCACCCATTATCGCGCTCTACAACGCAGTCGACCAACGACGACAACTGGCGGTCAACAGCCCTCGCCATATCCGCGTCGCTACAACCACAACCCGCTGCTTCGTGCAGTTGATCAGCCTCTTCATATCCACCAAACAACAAGACGCCTCCGTCAAGGCCGTCCACACCTGCTGGTGCTTCTCCATCTGGAGCTTGGCTCCTTTTTTCTATCCTGGCCTTTCAGATCGCCATCAACCGCAGAATCATGGCGAACGTCGAAATGGAAAACGGGGTATGTCTTGTCCGCCCCCCGGATGGCCGGCGTCGACGAAGACAACTCGTTGCACAGCTGAGAAGTCCGAAAATCGCGGAGTATCAAGGAGACTAACGTTGGGTTTTCGATGCAGTTCAACAGCAGCAAGCCTTCGGGCCTACGACCACCGCAGACGAAACTGCCACAACTATCGTCCTCGACAGCACAAGGCCTACACGAGATCAGCGAGTCGCAATCCAACACCCGAATGGGACCGTCGGCCAATGCGACCAGCGGCGTCAAGCGAGGCCTACCGCCCCCAGGTACGGATCCGACTCCTCCGGCCGACGGATTTTCTCCGGGACGTCTGTCGGCTTATCGATCGCGACTGCTGACAAGTATTGCCTTTGCAGTTATGCAACCCGAACCAAAGCGCAAGACGTTAGCTGAGAAGGCATCCGAATTCCCTGGCAGCCATCGGTCGCAGATCGCGGCTCCCACTCCTGCTAGAAGCTTCGTCAAGGGAACTGCGCTCAAGGACATTGTAAGTTTGCACCTTCCGTCTTTCATACCTGCATGAACCCCTTCCCCACAACCCCAAATCGCGAGGCACCCGACAACCATGGCAAGGCAATTCAACAACATCGGCATGAGGACGGACGACCCCGGACTTTCGAAACAGTCCTCCCAGACATTATCAGCAACAATTATGACTTTTGGCTCGGCCCGTAGCTTCCTTCTAGCACTATGCCACGGCCGAATTCTTCCATCCATATTATTCTCTTCAGGTTATTGCTGGAATTGGTTTGCCTCACCTGCGCTCTGTGCTTCCTGCGGCTTCGACAATTCGTCTCTCGGTTCTGGCGGTCCATCACCGAAGAATGGCGGGTGATTCTGCGCTTGGTCTTCTCACGCCTTCTCAACTCCGGCAATGTCTCCGCCCCATCTCAGCCTGCTTCTAGGCCTGGATCACCATCGACATCACTGGAACTTTCAAGCCAGGCCGTCACCCAACCGCAGGACCATTCTGGCTTCCGACGCACCTTCTTCCGGATTCCGAACCGCATCAAGAGCTTCAACATCTTCGTATCATGGCTGAACAAAGAGGAGCTCGGTGGAAGGGGTGTCTCACTTCAGCTAAACGCCAACTATTCCGACCACCACCCCAGGATATTTCAGGATGACTTCCGCGATGTTGACTGGTTGGATTGCCTCAATGTCCGCCAACGCCTCTAACCATGCAATGCCTTTATGATACGTTCTTGACATGCATTGGATATTCCGAATGTGCTGACGATTGCTCTTGTTGCCAGGCCAAATCGAACACGAGCTCAACCCGCCCGCTAAATTACAATTCAAACACATCACGACACACCTCGAATAGCAGTTATGCCAGCAGTGTCGGCCCTGGTGCACGACCACCATCACGCTCACAAACATCATACTCCCACGGTCGAACAGGGAGCGTTCGGTCAACAAGCTCCAGGACTGCCCGTCCCGTGACGTCCATGGGTGTCCGAGAGGAGCCTCAACAGAACTCCAACAACAACAATAACAAGAATGGTACGAAGATCCCGCGACGGCTTGCCAAGGCCAAAAGCTGCAGCAATTTGCCAATCAGCAAGAAGCGGAAGGGCGTACCCGCCGCATATGCGACACCATTACCCGCAGCTAGAGAAGCCTCTATTTGCGAACAAATGGCGTCTTTATCGATCGGGGGCAGGGGGTCAGATGCCTTAGCCCCCCACGCCGCGGATCAAGTGAATCCGGGATCAAAGACACCGCCACCGAGCAGCTTGTTGATGCCTCCTCCGAATTTCACGACACCTCAACGTGCCATCGATCCGGAAGAGCCACCGTCAGCAGGCCTTGGTGTCAAGGAAGACCCAGTGGTCCCCAAGACACCAACCATTGAGCAGTTTGAGCAGCGGACTCGATTATTCGAATCTGCCTACCAATCTGTTCGGAAAGCAAGGATGGCGGCGTCGAATTCTCCTATCAAGCAGTCCCCCTCTTTCTTGAGCAAATATTCTAACACAACAAACTTTGTAGCTTGGGATGTGGACGAGAGATTAGGGACCTTCGAATCCGAGTTCAAAGCCATGAAGGAGATCATCAACCACTCCATCGTTGGCCAGAAGACGTTAGAGGAGGATGTTGCTACCTTCCGCCTCAAAGGTAAGTGGGTGGGAAGACGAATGTGACTTGGGTGCGCGAGACTGACTCCATATGCAGCAACGGAGCTGGAATCGCTGAAGTCCGATCTCGAGTCAAAAAAGACGGAGATGCAATCAGAGCTGGACAAGGCCGAACGGAGGATATTCATACTCGAGCGTGACTTGGAGGACGAGAAACGAGCGCGGCGTAACGACGCCGAAGACCTGAAGCGCGAACACAGGAATGAGCTTGACAACAGGATACGCGATTTCAACCGAGAGAAGGATGACCTGGAGCGAGAATCGAGGAAGCGCTTACAAGCATTGAGAGACGAGATGGCCGCGGACTTTGCACGCCAACTGAGCGAGGCGCACAAGGTGTCCGAGGACCTGGAGAAGCTCTTGGACGAAGAGAAGCAGAGCGCTCGTCTACGTGTTGAAGAGAGCGGCAAGGACTTGGAGGCACAACTGGTCCAATTCGAAGTCACTAAGAAGGAGTTGCAGCGGGCTAAGGTGATCCAGGACGACATGAACGCTCAGCTGATCCGGAAAGAGGCTCGCATCACCGATCTCGAGAACCAGGTGTCTGCCGGCCAGACCGCCCTCATTCACTTGAAGGGAGATGAGCAGAAGCAATTGGAAAACTTCCGTCTCATGGCCGACGAGAAGCAAGCTGCCCTGGACGAAGCGCTTGCGGCCAAGCGCGAGGCACAGGAAACCAAGGCCAAGCTTCGGGTGGAGGAGACGAGACGCCGCAAGCTCTTCGAGCAGTTGCAGACCATGAAGGGCAACATTCGGGTCATGTGCCGTATCCGCCCCGGCCGAAACGAGACAGAATGTGCTCAAATCGAGACTGAGGTTGGAGACTATGACGACCACATCGGCAAGATGACCCTCATGGTCCCCACTAAGAACTACCTCCAAGAAGTCGTGCTGGAACCCAAGCCTTACGACTTTGAACGTGTGTTCATTCCGGACGAAGGCAATAAGAAGGTCTTTGACGAGATTAGTCAGCTTGTTCAAAGCGCCTTGGATGGCCAGAAGGTCTGCATCTTTTGCTATGGCCAGACCGGTTCCGGTAAGACGTACACAATGAGCAGCGGGCAAGACTCCATCATCCCCAGTGCGACGAGCATGATCTACCAAGCTACCGAAGAGCTCAAGGATGCAGGATGGCGGTACAGGATGACGGGCTCCTTCACCGAGGTGTACAACGAGAAGCTGTTCGATTTGCTTGGCTCTGATGGCACCAGGAACCAAGTCGAGCTCCGACAAGACCCTACTTCCAGGAAGTATTTCGTCACGTCTCAGGAAACGGAACTCGACTCTCCTGATGCAGTCCAGCACATGCTCGAGACGGCCATGAAGAATCGGACGGTGGCTGCGACCAAGATGAACCGCGAGTCGTCCCGGTCTCATTCGGTGTTTACTCTCAAGCTCACGGGTACCAATGTCGACGGCACGGTGAGCGAAGGTGTGCTGAACCTTATCGACTTGGCCGGATCCGAGCGAGTGAAGGAGTCTCAGGTTGAGGGCGACAACTTCAAGGAGGCCACAAGTATCAATAAGAGCTTGTCGACGCTCAGCCAGGTCATGACGGCGCTGGCCGACAACGCATCGCACATCCCCTACCGCAACTCGACGCTGACGCGCATGCTGGAGAGCTGCCTCGGCGGCAGCTGCAAGACGCTCATGTTTGTCATGATCAGTCCGCTGCGGGACGACATCAAGGAGACGGTCAGCAGTCTGGACTTTGCCACCACGGTATGCTATTCCCTACCTCCACTTTGATGAATGTTTATATACTAATTGCGATGATTTTCAGGTATCCAAAGCCAAGCCTGGTCAACAGGGTACACTCAAAGCCGTCAAGACTGGCCGATCCGGGACCGTCGCGAAGAAGACTGTTCGATAATTCCCAATTGGACAGGCAAATGACGACTGGTAATGATTCTTGTTGGTGGCATGTTTGGGCAAGCGAGCATAAAATGAATTACTTATTCTATGGTACAGAGGCTATTTCTTGTTGGAGTTGCATGAGGAATTGGCAGATTTTTAGGGGTTACGGAAAGGGGGTATGGGGCTTGGCGTCAATAAGGGGCTCTGTTTCTTTGGTTCTTTGGCGGCCTACGGGCTGGAAAGAGAAGACATGGTTTTTGTTACCCGCACCCCCTGGTTATTTTCGCTCAATATTCCCAGCTATCATGACCTGATAGCCCGTTGTTTAGGAGAGAGGCGAGAGGCAGTACTTATTGAAAAGATGGAACGGACAGACCGAGAAGAGGCGGCGACACTGTAGAAATAGGGTTGTTGCACTGTATACAAGTACACATCAATAACTAGAGAAGTGATCTACATTCGGCTAACTTCAAGACTGCTTGTACTGCTGCTTCGAAAGTCGTTGTCGTGATTGATCGCGTGATCGCGTCAGTCTCCCGTCTATCAATCACCCATTGGACGGCGACGCCATGGGCGCCACCGACGACGTCCACGCCGACGGCCAAGCCGACGGCTCCGGCAGCGCGGGCGGCGTGGCGTTGTTCATGACGCCCATGAAGGGGTCGGCCGCGTCGGCCTCGAGCAGCTTCTCGATGAGGAAGGCGACGGCGGTGGGGACCCACTTGATGTAGTCGAGGTGGACGGGGTAGACCAAGAGGGTGCCGGTGCAGATGATGTCGCCGATGTTGCAGATGATGAGGGTCTTGTTGGTGGGGAAGTTGCGGATGCGGCCGCCGTCCTGCAGGGTCTGGGTGTCGCCGAAGGTGACGATGCCGGCGATTTTGGACTTGACTGCGTCGGGGAGGGGTTGGACGGCGCGGTGGGTTAGGGCGGCGCCTTGGCTGGGTGGGGATATTAGCAGGCGGACATGCATTTGCTAGGGAGGAAGGGGTGGAAGAAAATGAAGAAGGAGATGGAGGGAAAGAAGGGAAGGGGTAAATGAAGAGGATAGAGAGGGGAGAAGACGCACCTGTAGCCGGTGATAATGATGCGCGAGTTGGGGCACGCTGCAGCGGCCGTCAGGAGCTGGGCCATCTCGCTGATGCCCCACGGCGGGGCGCCGCCCGGGTAAAAGTTGCCGAGCGGCAGGCCCCAGTAGTCGATGCCCTCGGTCGCGACGTTGGTGACGCCGAAGGCGGACTTGATGCTGTTGGAGACGCGGGGGCCGATGGTGTTGCCCTATGGGGAGTCCCTCTGTTAGTCATTGACTTTTTCGTCCGGGGACGGGTCGAAATGGAGAAAGGGGGTCTCGGTGGAGCAGGGCTAGGTACTTACCAAGTTGCCGGGCTCGAAGGTGGCTTTGGCGACGAAGAGGATGACGGGCTTGCAGCCGAACTGTAAGAACTCCTGGGCGTCCCATCCCGTTGTCCAGGACTGGGCCCAGGCGGCGGTGATCACCGCCAGGGTGGGCAAAAGGGTCCGCATGAGGGGCCGGAGGCAGGGCTAGAGTCAGGTATTCTAGAACGATGTCGAGATGACGTCTAACTGAAATCTTCGGTCCTCGGGTGCGCGGCCGATCGTGATCGGAGGGGGCTTTCTCGTGTACTTCGGACGTAGGTTTCGTTGGGAAGGGAATTGGTTGCTGCTCCCCCTTGTTCGGTATCCCCTTTCTTTATCCGAAACCCTTCAGTCGATCGTTTCTTGGCTAAACACTGGATTGCGGCGGGAAGGAGGCATCGTCCCGGAGTTGTAGTAAATAGCCAGGCGATTGACGACACCGGGATACTCCATTGCGATATCGAAGCTCGGTCATTTCTTTGTCAAGCCGCCAGATCGCCAGCTCCCGAAGAAATGCGGCATGACGACATTGGCAAGGATTTGCGACAGAGATACTGCAGCCTCCCAAATGGCTCTCTCCCTGCTCCGACTGTAAACGAATCGAACCCCCGACCAACTACCGATGCCATGTGACATGTTAATTGCCGTGTTATATGTCAGGGCGGATTGATTAGCGCGGAGGGGAGAGGCCCGCGACGGTTTCGTGCATTTTGCCGGTGACAGTAGGACCGATGAGAGGTATACTGCCGCCCAAATTGTTCAACTTCACCTTCATATACCGTTACATCATGTTTATTAGTTACACATAGTATCTTTATCAGACTAGATACCAAGTTGCGTGTTAATAATTTAGTAGTAAAGTGACTCGTCGATCGCAGGGGGTTGACGAGTTGGACACATAGAATGCACTCGAAGCAAAGCAAAGATGCGATGTGTGTACTCTGACTATTTCGCATAGCCGCATATGCACGAAAGCCGCAGTCTGCTGGAACTAATATTTGCATATCGACAAAAGTCTATCATCTCGTCAAGGAGGCTGTTCAAGGTAGAGGAACTGCAACGAGGGACAAAGAAGGAGCCTCAATCCGCGTGGCCGCTGGCAGCAAGACCTGACTCTGAGGTATCTATCCCAACAAATGGATAGGATCAAGAGTACAATCTACCCCCTGAAAGTTTATTATTGAATTCTATGCGGGTAATTAACAGAATACTTCAGCATACCGAAGCATGTACGGGTTTTCGTCGTGAAATGTTATAAAATGTCGCGGTATTCTTTAATTCTCTACTTGAGTATATCTAGGAGATGCTTTGGACGTATTCCCTATCCAGAAATGGCCTTTCAACACTTCATCTAAAGTCCGGAACGTTGTTATCCCATAAAATCCCTTCAGGGATATACGTGAGCGCAAACAGACGACCAAATAAATATGTTCTCGGCAGCTCACGTCCCTCATAACAATCAAATCCGGAAAAGCAATGTACGAGCAATGAAAGTTCCCGCTCATTCCACCGCCAGTGCCCCATACATCAAGTCGCAAGTCGAAGCGTCCTTGCCCTTCCTCAATTCTCGAATCATGTCCTGACATGCTTCGTATCCATTATCTCCAGCGAGCTCTATGGCCCGGTCGCAGATCTGGTCACTGAACCCCGTGTCGCCGCTGACTCTCCACAAATAATCAATCATTGCCAATCGCCCGTGCTCGGCGGCACCCTCCAGTGGCCATCTCCCTAGGATGCTTGGAGGCTGATAGATGTCGGCGCCATGCTCAAGTAGCACACACGCGATGTTGCAGTTCCCACTGATAGCAGCCAGCTGCAAGGCCGTCCCTCCACGTTGGAAGGCGGATGGAGCGTTCGGGTCGGCACCGTTGGAGAGCAATAGCTTAACCATCTCTAGACAGCCACGCTCAGCCGCTTCTTGCAATGGAGTCCTTCGGACTCCAAGTGTTGCTTCCATGTTAACATCGGCGTTGTGCTCAAGGAGCAACGCGACCAGGTCTGTTCTTTTCAGGTGAACTGCCCTTAAGAGAGGAGTCATGTTGCCATCAATGAGCCAATGTCCCGTGAAAGCATAGCCCTCCGCGCTAGTAATGGCGTTCGGGTTGCACCCAGCTTCGAGCAACATTTTCGTTGCTTTAAGCCCATGGCTGTGGCCATCACTGCACACTACTATCGCGGCTGAAAGCGGACTCCAATAAGGCCCATTGAGATCGAGCTTTCCTGCCTTGATGATAAATTCCAGTAATGGCAGCCCGCTAACGCCCTTGTTTATGATGTGCTTCAGCAAACGGATTTCGCATGTAGCCAAATCATGACCCTCAAATGATTCATCATTACGATGGAGGAATGGAACCACCGACCATGAGAGTTTTTCGAATAGGAATTGGAACATCTCTAGACTTCCGTCAGCGGCTCATATTAAAACTCTGAGATTTCCTGGATTTGCTCCCAAGCTGAGCATCTCTCGAACTGTTGTCCCATCGTTACTTCTTGCTGCCAACTTCAGTCGCGCTGTGATAGCAGTGTGGCGAAATGCCTTCTGGTCGAGCAGAAATTGAAACATCCCATGCTGACGGCTTATCACAATATCTTCGACATCGCGTTCTTCGAGCTTTAGACAACTAGGCATTACGTGAAGCGCCTTAATAATAAGTGATTGGTCGCCTAACCGTATCAATGGTGATAATGTCTTGATAGAATCTCCATTAATGTTATAATGGGATCTCCCACTCAAATTGGCATCCATAATGGCGGAGACTAAGCTGCGATCGCCTTGGGTAATAGCAGCCATGAAGGGATCAGAACCCTGATTCGAATTGACGTCCGCGCCTGCGTTAAGAAGCATCATATAAATGTCCTTATGGCCGCCTTGGATGGCATGAAGGTGTGGCCGAGTTAACACACTCGGGTTAGGATAACGAAAGTGTTCCAGAAGCTTGCAAACGTATTTGAGATTACCCGTCGACGCCGCAGCATCCAAAGCCTCTTTAAAGTGATGATCTTGAAGGTGGCACAACGATTCATTTTCCTCACAGAAGCGAACAAGATCGTCATCTTCAACCCGAATGGCTTCAGCCAGTGGGTGGTGCTTGAGGTTGACATTGTGGGACTCGGAGATGAGTGTTGAAGCGTATTCAGAGATAATCATTCCGACCAAATCTTTGCGGCGGCCTCGGATTGCGCCGCACAAAACGCCGGTCACGGGGTGAGTATCATGATGTAGAAGCATCTCGACAACAAGTTGAGAGTATCCCTTTACCGCACACTCAACCAATGCTTGATGTATTGAATTTCTCGAGTGGCCACGGTGATTTTCTTTATTTGTATCGTCTTTCGGTAAAATCGAGTTCAGGATCTGGGATATTTGGTCTTCGTCTAGCTCCCTCGCGGCGAGCGGCAGTGAATCATTTGACAACCACGCTTCAGGGGATTGGTCCAAGAGGCTGAGTGCAAGCTTAAATCCCACATCCTTAGCATGCAATGATTCTAGAACAAGCCTCAGATCTGAGAATTTAACGCGAGCACCAGCATCGAGAAGCTGAGAAATGGCATGTCGTGCCACAGGGTTGATGGTAGCACCTGTCTTGAAACCATAAAGCAGGCGGGACAGCGGCCCTGTTTCTGACCAGAAGGACTTATTCACATCGGCTCCATTTTCCAGAAGAATATGGATCATATTTGCATCTTGCAGATGGCTTGCTGTCTCCAATGGCGTAAGACGATTCCCGTTGGGAGAGAAGATAAAAGCGTTGACGTCAATCTTCTTTGTGTCCAACAGTTGTTGGGCGACTTGCGTCTCTCCCGACTCGACGCACAACTTGAAAACACCAACAGCTATTGCTTTGCTGTAAGGTCCGGGGATCCCTTTCAGTTGCATTAGCAGTGCGCCAATGTTCTTATACTGGCCGAGGAATCCCAAAACACGAGTGAGGTCGACCATTTCCAAGCCAGCAAATCCGTTGGCAAATGAAAATAATAGCAGTCGATGGATGTGGGCATTGAGATCCGTGACCTGGGCAGTACTCTGATCTTCGCCAGGAAGTAGGGACATAAAAGGTTGCATCAGGCTCTGAATATAGTGATCCCCGGCGAGCTGGATGTCGATTAAATCAAAGGGAGAACGACGTAGCACTTTGACACAAGAAAGCAATTGTAGGAAATGTACATGACCGGCAAGCCAGGTTTGCGTATTGGTGGTACCTAGGAGAGATGAGTAAAAGCTAGGATAAGCGATTCAAAGATAATCATACCAGTACCCTCCAACAACTGTTTTTCAAACTGGAAAAACCCAAGATCGCGAAGTATCTGTTTCGGTGTCTTATGGTTATTATTAACCGCGACAGCGTCCGACCAAATTGCTGAATTGAAGTCGAATTGCCCTGGTGAGAAGTTGAATGGGCTGAGCGAGCCTGGACTCGGTCCCACAAGGGATAACGACGCGATAGGATCCGAGGCAGCTGTTGACGGTATCGCGAGATTCCCAAGACTTTCCCAGATGGTGAAGGCAGGGAAAGGCGAGCTGGGCACCAAATCAGGTATTTCAACATCGAGGACGTCGTCGAGGGCAGCAGCTCCGTGCAAGGAAGCAGGAGGGATGGACCTGTTCGAGACAGTGGGACTGCCTGGTGTGGAAGAATGCTCGATCCCCAACTCATCGGGCAGAGGCGAAATCCAATCTCCATGGGCCCGAAGTACTTGAAACGAGACACCCCGTGGTAGGTGGCCATCAATGTCTTCAATTTCAGTCAGACTTGTCCGCCATTGGAAGGGATCATTGTACTATACCAGACTCTGTGATAAGATCCATAGCTTGAGATTCTTCCCGACAATATCGGCGACGGGCCCGTGAGATCTTAAGCTTTCCAATGTGGATGTCGGAAATGAGAAGCCTGACGTTTCTCTCTCCATGCCGAGTGACGAGGCTGTCATACGCAGCTATGACCGACCTCCACTCACCATTCTTCAGATTCTTGCGAGCATTCCATTTGACGAGTTGCTGCTCGTATTGTGCCTTGCTATCAGGATTTTCCAGGTTAGCGATGCTTCCAGGTGTTGTCCGATGCTTCTACCAAGAAGCAGAAAAAGGAGAAGCGCCTGGCAAGTCAAGTGGGCTGGGCTATTGTGGAGATTCTCTTACGAAGCAGTGAACCGATGTTCCTTCATCTGTTCAACTACAGTGGTAAGGTTGTTCTCGGCAATCAAAGCCAAGATCTGGCTTTTGTGTTCTCTCCACTCAGACGGAGAAGGCATCTTGGCGGGGAATTGAGATGTGGCAACGGTACCGCAACGGGCGAGAGATGTGGGACGCGCAACGAATAGGACGATATATAGACTTTTCACGAAAAGGCTGGGATGAGGATATTCTCTTGGTCAATTTCCAAGTCAAGGAACTAGCAAAGACAACTTATAGACACTTCAGAAACCCTGGTTCTGTTTTTCAACTTCTGCCAAAACTCTGGTGGGGGCCATATGCAGGCAGGTTTTGAGACTGCAATGACCAATCTGCTTACCATAGGCGGGCTTCGACGTCAGTGGTCGGGTTTTGTCACGGTTTTGACACTCGTTGCACAACGAAGCCGCCTACGCCTAGTCTACCTACTTTTTTAACCTCGATTCATCCTGCAAGATGCAAGCCTCATTTCAATGGTTGGATACCAAATACCCTCAAGCGAAGTCTGCCTCGCAGCCTGACCATCTCAAGGTAACTGTCTGCCTTACCTACCATGCAATAATCACGTTTCAAAACGCCCGAGGCAAACAGTCCGCCTGATTGAAGCTGAAATTGATTGGGTGCTATCAGCCAGAGGCCTGGCCGTGTTGCGTGTTATCATGCATGGGATGCTGGTTCGCTACACAAATTGCGTCATTGGCCTAGGCAACACGATTCTATTGGCCCACGCCGGGTCGCTCAGCAGCCTCACGACGCCCCTTCAAGGTGTCTTCATCAAAGATGGCTGCCGTTACATTTGTTGCATGATCGCAGCGCCGAAGACGCGAACCGTTTCCAAGCTTTCGTTGCTCCGCGTTCATTCGCAGAGCCCAGTCCACAGCGTATGGATAGCCCAGCACCGTGACCAGGAAATTCTCTGGAGTCCGTGGCCCCGACGCATAGAGCGTTGGTCGCTAATCTTGAAGTATACCCGTAGCTTTTCCCAAGCCTTCTGATTTGCGTCTGGGTGGTCTTTCCATGTCAAGGAGACGAGGATACCACCTTGTGATATTGTAGCAGGGCAGGGGGCTCAGGGGTTACGCCACATGAGTCACAGGTGGTACGTGCACGCCAAAGGGGGTTTGATGAAATCGATGCATCAGCACGTAAAGAAGAGATTGACCAGTAATACACACTCTTTTACGACTCTTCATACGTGTATATGGATTCCATATAGAAGTGAATTTCTAGGCCATGTTCTAGTTAGGCGAAGGCATCTAACTAGAGAGTGCCGGCCACAATCTGCACCGGTACGGATTGTGTGTTTTCAATATCTCAGATAAAGCCTTTATCGTGCCGCATATTCCGTGTGTGCAGGGGGTTACAGAGTAGGTGCGCTCGGGTGCTATGCGATGGTCGGTGTTATCTTGGCAATGTTATCGTACTCGAGATTGATTGCCTTCTGGGGCATTCCTGGCCACTTCCTTCCTGTCCATGGGGCGACTCTATAGTTCATGCGCTGTAATCCTTTTGTCTGGTGCTCGCATGCTTCCCGTAATCACGTCCTTGAAAGGGTCCGCGAGGGCAATGTAAGTTGTAAACGTAAGCGAGAACAATCCTTGAGCCCTTTGACCGAGGGCGTTGCAATTTGTTCCGTCGTAGTACATGCAAAAGCCCCAAAACACCTTATAGACTTGGGGATAGCTCAAGGCGAACCATGCGCCGTAGAAAATGTATAGTGTGTTGATCAGGGATGGCCACGATACGCCGGATAGACCATTGGTCGTACCGCCACTCTCAGGGACGGACGGCGGTTCCGAAAGTCGGAGAAATGCTTGATAAAGAATGTGGCAGCAAAAGCCAACGAGCACAATAAGAACATGTGTGAAACGCATTGTTATGCAATCGGTTGGGTTGGTGGGTAAGTTGAAGATGATTTGATAGATATCAGGTGGTATTTCGCAATCTCAAGTAAGAAGACGCGTATTTTATAAGAGTTATTTAAATTATGGTGAGTGCCGGATGTCTTAGGGTTGATATAAGCTTGTAGTAATTAACTTTGAAGCCGCCTGCTCTTGAATCTAATTGGATCAATTGTGGTCATCGTCTCTAGAAACTATCGACGATAAAATTCAAGCAGACCACGTACGATGCTTTCCTAGCCCTACCAATCTAACTTCACGATTATGACGGGAGAACACGAGGATCCTGTCCCTTTCTTCCTCCGTTGGCGGTAATTCACTGCCCTCCCTTGCTTTCTCGTCCATCCAAACTATTGCTCCCCATCACAACGACACGTATATCTGGCACAAAGGAAATTCATAAAAAGTCCATTCCGTCTAGCTACCACATTCAAAAACCTTTACGTCCATCAATACAACCTGATACACTTCAACAACCATACACCAGCAGACAATGACCTTGGTCAAAATTCCGGAGGCCCTCCCTAAAGGGCGCAAGGAGGCACCGAAACCAAACACCAATACGACAGCATTCACCGCGACACTGGGCAGGGCACTCGCAAGCATCGCTTTTGCAGTCGCCGTGCTCACCCCATGCATCATTCACGGAACCCCATTTTATTGGGGTGGGCGTGGGTGGTTCGGCTCAATACTCGACGCCTGGGTATGGGGAAGCACGCAAAGGACCTGTGCTGTTATTGTAGGACGGCCCAATCCTTATTGCACTGAGATGGTGGAAGTCGCGTCTGTCCGAATGTGGACGCTCATCGTCGGAACTGCCCTCGGCGCCGTCGCGACCAGCCGCATGGTGCACGGACGGGACAGAGCATGCCGCGTTGGCGTCTACCTGTTCCTTGTGAACTACGTATGCTTCTTCACGTTTATGATGTTTCAGAGGACGACCATACTACTCGAGGCGAGAGTCGGGGTGCTGTGTACCATTCCGTCGCCTTGAAAGTACTCCTTACTGGGGTGTTAGGTACCAAAACCAAACAACGCACCCCGTCAGTAGTCCCCTAAGCGCAAAACGCAAGTTTTGACCACACACTGACTTTCTACAGAGTTGTGCCAGGGCAATGATGGGAGACAGCCTCCAAGTTGGCTTGGGTATATTTCAACACGTGGGTTATGATACACAGTCACATATAATGATGATACTTCAAATCTACTATGAAGCTCTACTTCCTCAACCTTTTCGAGTGGCTCAATTGTCAAACTCCACACGTTCGACCCGTTACGCTGCATCTGTTCAGCCTCTATGTCCCCACTAATCTAATTATTCCCTCGATAACAGCTTTCCGATGGCCGTGACCTTGCCTGAGGTAGTAGGCCCGCAAGGTCGGCCCAGCAGAGTTTTGTTTGATTCCTATCCCAAAAACCCAGCACCGGAAGTTCGACTCTCGGCGAGCCCCAGCGAATGCGCGGCCGGGCGAAGAAATGTAGCAAAGGTTTACGATCACGTTCGCCCCACGAGCCACGCTTTAATCACGACACCCACGCGTGCGTTGGAGGGACGGTAACGGCACCTAGCTACGACGTTCGAGTAGAATATGGTGGCGCCGCCATACTCGTCGGCGGGCACGTCCGAGTTCCCAACCGGAAACTTGCCGCGTACAACTTTCAGATCCCCGTGGCCTGGGACCGAGATCCGAGCTTGAATGGAGGCCGGTCGTGTCCTCAATCGACATCACGTGATGATGCATCCCCGTGATGAGGGCAAATATGGTGCAATTCATGGAGCAGGAGTATCATTTCTTGGAATGGGAAGGGACTTCGGCCTTTAAACGCAGGGGCCGAGCATCGAATGCGGACTATCGGGAGTCCCTGTGCGGCCAATGCGATGAAGTTGCCGTGCTCTTACTATAGTCTAGACTATACTGCCCTCTTTCCCTTTCCGGCCTGTCTTACTTAGATGCTTTCATCCGATATGAGTCAGTGTTCCTGTTACGCCACTGCTGTTGTGCCACGGAATAATCTTAAGACCAGTCTTGTAGCATGTCAGGGGCCAGGTGAAAAAGGCTTATGCGGGGAAGTCAAGTACCCAACTCAAAGTGGGACGGGGTGATACTGTCGCCATCCATCAATTGCAATTGATCGATACGACCAAACTGTAATCTGGTGGGGCTCACCCCACCACCTCCGTGCGGACATGATCAAAAGGCCCAATGGACCAATGGGTGACCGCTCTCCAATGCGAACAGTTGCGCCGCTCCCCTTGCATATGCATGTTGGTTGGGTTGGTTTCATATTTCATGCCTCGGCGCGCATGGTGAGTCGACTTGGGGTAGCGGTCGCATCATGGGTTTAAAGTACCATTGATCCTCGTCGTGGGAGGCTTAAACTCCCCAACCCCCTCAATCGTCGCCATCATTTGAAGTCTCTCTGCCTTCCTCGCCCAACTTGCCCACCATGGACAATGTCAAGCCGTACAAGATTGCTGTGCCGCAATCCGAGATTGAGGCACTCAACCAGCGGCTGCGCACTTCGAAGATCCCGCATCTGTTCGAAGACAAGTGGGAGCGGGGGCCTCCGGCCGGGGATATCCAGAACATCACCAAGTATTGGAAAGATGAATTCAGCTGGTCCGCCTTCGAAAACCGTTTGAACCAATTGCCGCAGTACGAAACGACCATAGACTTGGATGGATTCGAACCTTTCCAGGTCCATTTCATCCACCAGCGGAGCGAGTCGAAGGACGCCATCCCACTGCTGTTTGTCCATGGCTGTGCGTATTTGACACGACATGAATTCCATCCTAACCTTGAGCTCAATTGACGGATCAGCGCTAACGCGGTGGATGCACCGGCTGTAGGGCCCGGCGGCTTTTGGGAAGTAACCAAGCTCCTGCCGATCCTCGCACAGAGCGAAAAGGACGGCGGCCCCGCTTTCCACGTCGTCGCGCCGTCGCTGCCCAACTTCGGGTTCTCGAGCCGCATTGACCAGCCGGGGTTTGGGCTCCGGCAGTACGCCGAGACCTGCCACCAGCTGATGCAGCGGCTCGGGTACGAACAATACGCTTCGCAAGGCGGGGACTGGGTACGATGCATTGAACATGCTTTCTTCCAATTGACATGAGGTTGTGATACCAACAATGGAAGCTGACCGTTGTATGGCAACTTAGGGAAGCATGATCACCCTCTCCACGGGCGCCTTCCACCCCGAAGCCCTGCGCGCGATCCACATCAACATGATCTACGGCGCCCCTCCGCCCCGACCTCTCCGTGGGCCTTTCTGCGCTTCCTCGGCACCCATCTTCTGGGGCTCTACAGTGACAGGGAGAAGGCCGGGCTGAAGGCCGGGGCCGACTACATGGAGCGCGGCCAAGGCTACTTCCAGATCCAAAAGACCAAACCCAACACCATCGGCATCGCGCTGGCGGATAGTCCCGTGGGACTACTGGCCTGGATCTATGACTGCCTAGTCTCGTGGACTGACAATTACGAGTGGACACCCCAAGAGGTGTGCGAGTGGGTGAGCTTGTACTGGTTCAGCCGCCCCGGGCCGGCAGCGAGCGTGGTAATCTACCACGAGGCGCTCAAGGGCGACTGGAAAACTAGAGGGGGCATTTCAGTGCCCGGTACTAAACTCGTAAGCATATCCTTCTCAAAAGTCGACCACCGCCCTTGTGCATCACAGGAGCTCTTTGCTGATGATGTATGTCTACCTTGATGGAAACAGGGGTTTTCGTACTTCCCCAAGGAGGTCTTCAGCCTTCCCCGCTTCTGGAACCGGCGGCTCGGGGATGTGGTCTTTGAGCGGGAGCACGACCGCGGCGGCCACTTCCCGGCCTGGGAGCAGCCCGAGCTGCTGGCTGGTGACCTGCGGGTCATGTTTGGGAAGGGGGGCGGGGCGTACGGCGCAGTGCAGAACATGCCAAGGGCGTGATGTAAGCTGACGTCAGCGGATGACTGGAAACAGGCAATCACGACCCAATGCCACTCCGGCGACAAGGATAAACACGACGGAAAAAGCTGGCACCCGTCGATGTTCGCATGCGCGTGGTTAACTTGGATACTCTGAACAAGGCTTTTTGGACTCTAGAAAGTTGATTGATGGGAGAATGGTCCGAGACAAAGCAATGACTTATCCAATCACAGCGGCTGACAGTTTCCGGTGATGTGGGGCAATCAAAACGAAAGGGGCGACGCTAGCAGCTCCTTAGCTTGAGGGATGGATAAGTAGTGACCATAGTCTCTCCGCGGCTCAATTGCGGCTGACAGGTTTTCTCGGATCTGATTTGACAGAAATCAGTCATCTCTTCCTTCCTGATGCAACGTTCGTATATGGATTTTCCACGCGAGGATCGACCTAAAAACCGCTAAAATATCATAAAGCGTAGAACACTCGCTAATATTATTTCATTTGCCAACTTCTACTACCATCTCAGCCTTCTCCTGTAAATCAGCAGTATCTATGACTACAAAGAAAAAGAAATTGGCCCATGGCGCAGAAGAAATGGTGTTGCGCAAATTTGGAATCAAGTAAGAAAGACCCTATCGTCGCATAGCTGGCATAGCCTTTCGGTGCAACTAACCAACAATCATGTGGATAGTGAATCGTACCAGCTGGCCATGTATCTACTGGACCAGTATCGCGGCACTGCTCTCTCTTGCCGTTATGTAGTCCCGCCACATCTTGCATCGGCCGAGTCGCAGAACCAGTTGGAGGCGGCAGTGAAGGCCGCCGTCGTGGATGTCATCATGCGCCATCCGATGCTGCAAGTCGGTATGACAGATGCGACTTCCAAGACTCCCTCGTGGATTCAGCTGGAGAGCCTCGACATGGCGCAACATATAAAGTGGGTCCATATCGAAGGGGATGTCGACTTTGAGGAGACGATACAGGAACAGTTTCTCACTCAGCTCGATGCTCGGTTCCGAGACCTTTCGATCAAGCAGCCGGGCTGGACACTTACCCTATATCGGCAAGGGGCCGCGCCTGTCATGGAAGCCCTGCTTGTCTGGAACCACCCCCAGTTCGACGGTGCAGGTGCGAAAGTCTTCCATGAAGACTTGCTAGAATTTCTCAACGTCGGCAACTCAGCAGCAGGATACGAGCGGACGGGCCTGGAGGGCGACGTTCTACAACTACCCGAGGCGGCCCCGATGCTTCCCGTCCCCATCGAGTGCTTGCAAAAGCTTACAGTAGCCCCCACGTTCCTCGCGAAAGCAGCCTGGGAGGATATCCGCCCTGGTTTCCTCACTCTGGACAAATCCCTAGCCACATGGTGCCCGATCCGCTCGACTCCCTACAAAACCCAGTTCCGGACCTTTGGCATCGATAACGCAGGACTGAAAGTGGTCTTGTCCCGGTGCCGCGAGCACAAGACCACTATCACGGCCCTGCTGAACGGGCTGGCGCTGATCGCCTTCGCATCGCACCTCGACCGCGGCGCCGCCCCGGCGTTTCAGTGTTCCACATGCATGGATCACCGACGGAACCTGCCGCCGTCGCCGCCCGATGCCCCGTGGGGCCCCGGGCCCGACCGGGCGATCAGTAACTACGTGACACAGCTGCCCCACCGGTTCGGCACCAATTTAGTGGCCCGGATCCGTTCTCGGCTGGCCAAGGCGGATATGTTGGGCGGCGGTGCCGAGAAGGGAGGGACCAATGATCTGCCCGCCGAGCTCGAGAGCGAGCTCTGGGCCGTCTCGGCGCGAAACCGGCGGGAGATCGAGGGGAGAATCAAGGCTGGCGTGCGGAACGACGTGGTGGGAATTTTCAAATACGTCACGGACTGGGAGAAGACGATGCGAGACCTGGCGAAGAAGCCGCGGCAGTTCTCGTGGCTGGTGACCAACATTGGCGTTATGGAGGGTGGCGACGGCAACAGCAGTAGCAGACCCGGAAACGACAATAACGACAACGACAACGGCCAGAGATGGTCAATTGACCATGCGCAATTTGGTCTCAGCGCCGAGATCCCCGCGGCTGCTATCGAGTTCTCCCCCGTCAGCGTCGCGGGCAGGGGAATGTGCATTGGTGTCAACTGGGCGGATTGCGCGCTCGACACGACGCTGGCGGAGCGCATTGTGGCGGATATGGAGAGGTGGCTGGTGCAACTCGGGAGGCCATCTGATTCCTAACGCTGCTTGCTATAGTTCTCCGGCTACACATGCAGATATGCTTCTATTTGCAGATTCGAATCAGTGGCTGGCTGGAGCGGGTTAGCCAGGTTACATTAGCACACCCTCTAACAATAGCTTAGTATTAACATCATCGCGGTTATATCTTCGCATCATCAACGCCCGGAAACTCTACCCCAACCCCCAAGATGAACAGCACGGGAAACCAGGTGAAGAGTGCCAAGATCTGACCAAACCCAATTTCGGTCTCCGAAGTGTGCCCCTGCCCGTCCTCGATGGCCTTGGTCCGGATATACATTAGCATGACCCACTCCACCAGCGCCAAAGTGATACAGAAAACACGAAAGACCAGGCTCGCCTTCCGGAGGCGCACCCAGTCATGCGTCACGCCCAGCGCGAGGGCCCCCAAGAAGGGCAGGACCGTCGTCACGCACGCCACGGCCAAGGCATACTCGCCCGCCTGCCCGTACAGGAAGCCGCTGACGCGGACGCTGAACCGGCCCCCGAAGTCGAAGCGGACGGGCGACGTGCGGCGGCCCTGCTCGCCGACGACCCAGACGACCCACACCACGACGGCGCACAGGACGCACACCAGCACCGTCAGCACCCGGGACAGCAGGAGCTGGCGGAGGCGGCGGCGGCGGCTCCCCAGAATGTTCAGGACGGCGCCGTGGCGTTCCAGATGTAGGCTGTGCGCCACCATGACCGGCAGGACGGCCAAGGCGGGCGCCAGGGCCAGTAGGCGGTACTCGTAGATGTTGGGCAGGCGGAGGTCGCTGCGGACGGTGCTGGGCGCGGCGCGCTTCTCGGCAAAGGTGACCGCAGCGGCGATGGCGATGGAGATCGCCATAATCATGGTGGTCGTGTAGAATGCCGCGAAGGACTTCTCGGCGCGTCGAGGGCCTCGTTTGCGGTAGAAGATGCAGAAGAAGGCACAAAGGAGGAGCTGGATCAAGTACGAAGCCATTACCTGTATGGGTTAGCAGTGGTCAGTCAGTATTTGGGACGCATTAGTCTCCGGATGCGAAGCAGCAAAGGGGACTAGGGAGGTCTCCTTACACCTGGTCCAGCGACATCCGGGTTGCCGATAGTCGTCAGGTCTTCTCGGAGCAAGTTGTGACATTTAGCCCGAGAGCTGTGGACGACGGTGTAGTAGGGCTGGGCGTGCGTAAGGTGCGTCTTGTTCCCTCTATCCAGCGCGACGGCGATCGCTGTCGCGTTCTTGCAGAAGGCTACCGGGCTCTTGGGGTAGCGGCCCCGGTACCACCACTGCTCTATCTCGCAGTCCTCGGGGATCCGCCTGCCCGTTTCCAGGTTGGGACGGAAGCCCTCGCGGATGTAACCAAAGACGTGCTTGGGATCGGCGGAGCAGAAGTCGAGACTCTTGTCCTTGTTGACGGCCTGCAAGACGAAGTTGAGGTCCTCGCAGTTCTGCGTGGCGTCAAAGTCGCCCCTTAGGAGCTGTTTGACCCAGTCGCTCTTGAGATGACAGCCGCCAGGAGCATTGTTTCCTGTCTCTTGGCTGGAGAAGCGAGGGAGAAGTAAAAGGGGGAGGAATGCGAAAGTAAAGGCTCTCATGATGTTGGTATCGATTGACAAGTCAAACTCCTAGATGTGACTGCTGGTGAGGCAGAAAGATTCAAAAAGCATCATTTATATGGTTTTGTCCAAGTACTAGAGTGATTCGTTTCTGCCTGGCGAGGAGCAGGCTCTGGTCCCGAAAGTGCAATTCTTCTGCCCCTCAATGGTGTGTGCATAGGAAGGAAACAGTCGCGAAAGCTGACAGCCCAACCAAGGCCTGATATGCACGTTCAATCTCCGCGCTATAGAAAATTGACTAGGAATAGTTTCAGGTAAGTCGAAATATAAGCAGCCTTACGCCAAGTGATGGAAGATCTGGTTAATATACGGGTTCGACTGGGTTAGATCGGGCTAGACTGGTCCGCCGTAGCGAGAGACCCGTAGTTTGACCCCCGGCTTTGAGCCTGCTAAGTCACATCGGGCCAACTGGTCTTACGATCGCGAGATAAGGCTGCGGGCTGAGCACAGGTGTGTGAGGGTAGGTGTTGTAAATGAAAAGTGCAATGAGCAGGAGCAGGCAGATTGTCCCCGATGCATGCATTACCGCGTTCGGTTACAGTATCGTTTCCGACTTCTAGAACTCTTCAATCTATAATCTGGTGTGGGCATCATGGTCCCCGCGACCATGGGGATACGAATTGCCCTGTCATTGGACGGCTTATCATTGGTTGTAGCAAGCATTGTAGGTTACACTCCAATTCAGCCAGGCTGAATGCGACGTTGAATTTTACGAAGGCGCGGGGACGCGCCTTCTGATCAAATTCCTTCCCTTTTCCTATCGAACAGCTCAGACAGCGACCGCGAAGATGAGTCTCGGATTCGGCATTGGCGACTTCATCGCGGTTGGTCGGCTTGCGCAAAGGGTTCGGAAGGACTTTTCAGGGGCCCCAGAGCAATTCCAGCAGATTTCCTCCGAGTGAGTGTGCTTGTTGGCTTTTGGAGACTTTGTAAGGTCGCACCGCTAACCAAACTGATCAATCCATTTAGGGTGCGAAGTTTAACGATCGTCATCGGAGTATCCACACCAATCGAGGACATGTCTGTCTCCCAAATAGCCGACCTGGCAGAAATACTTGAGGGTTGCAGACAAGTTCTGGAAACCATCACGGCCAAGCTGAACCAGTACTGCGAATTTTCCACTGGCGGGCAAAGCCACGCGAGGTCAGCAAAGAGAGCTTGGAAGAGATTGAAGTGGGAGCCAGATGACATTCGTGACCTCAGGAGCCAAATCACATCAAACATCGCTTTGCTGAACTCGTATGTCCAAAGAATCACCCTGGAGCGCACCCTGTCGGTTAACGCCAATGTTGTCAAACTCGTCGACTGGCAAGATGATCAGAGACATCAAACTATTCTCGAGTGGCTAATGCCTGCTGATATGGACGATGCAAAACTGGCAGAAGGAATGATAAAACGAGAGCCAGGGACAGGCCAGTGGTTCTTCGAATGCGCCGAATACCAGCAGTGGATGTCGACTAGAGGAACGGTCATCTTCTGCCCAGGTATCCCTGGTGCAGGCAAGACCATCCTTTCCTCCATCATCGTGGAGAAACTGAGGGAGACGTTCGAGAGTAAGAACTCTGTCGGTATATGCCACTTCTTTTTTCTTTTCTATTTTTCGATTCTTGCCAAGTAGCCCCGGCAGAAACAAAAGACTCACAAATGCCACTTCTTCTGTGATTATCAACGGGAGGATACACATAATCCAGCAGGCCTCCTAAGTAGCCTATTGAAGCAACTGGCAAGGGTCCACAGTCCCTTCCCGCTGACAGTGGAGGACCTCTATACCCGACACAATTCTACGAGGAGCATGCCTTCCATTGAAGAGATACGTTTGGCTATTCACTCTGTAGCTTCAAACCTTTCACGAGTTTTCATTGTGGTTGATGCCCTCGACGAGTGTTACTTACTGTCGGTCACAATTCATTACCGAGCTAAAGAGTATCCAGGCCGACCTGGGTGCCAACATCGTCGTCACATCAAGATTCATCCCCGAGATTGAGAGTCAGTTCGAGGATGCATTCCGAGTCGAGGTTAGGGCGAGCGAACTTGATATACGTCAGTATCTAGACGCCAAGATTCCTTACATTGAAGGCTACGTTTCTCGTCACAAGGAGCTTCACGACGAGATCAAGCAGAGTATCATTGACTGTGTGGATGGAATGTGAGTGAGCCATTCCGACAAAACATTGATATTTGTTAATCTTTAACCTTTTCCAGGTTCTTGCTCGCCCTGCTACATCTCGACTCCCTGGGAGGCAAGTCAAGAGTCAAGGCTGTCCGTACTGCCTTGGGAAGCCTTGCCAAGGGGTCCAATGCTTACGACGACGCATACAAGAACGCAATGACCCGCATCAACGGTCAAGTCCAAGACCAGAGAGAGTTGACACTGCAGACCCTATCGTGGATAGTGTGTGCGAGGCGACCGCTGAAACCCGAAGAATTGAGACATGCACTTGGTGTAGAGATGGGCGAGTCAGACATAGATGAGGACAACTTACCCGATCTTCGAGACGTGCTTTCAAGCTTTTGTGGCCTGGTAAAAATCGACGCAGAGAGTGACGTCGTAAGGCTCGTTCATTATACGACGCAGCAGTATTTCGAACGTACCCAGGAAACCTGGTTTCCTCACGCCCAACCCGAGATAACCAAAGTTTGCCTCACTTACCTTAAATTCGATGTTTTCGATTCAGGTTGGATACGAAAACCCCGGGATTACATCCAACGACTGTTCCGGTACCCTTTATACTACTATGCATCCAACTACTGGGGGGGTTCATGCATGCCAGGTTTCTATTTTTCAGGATTGGTCCAAGTCTTCAAAGGCGGGTCCTGAAGTTGCCGCTCGAGTACAAGGCCGCTTTGGATTTTGGGAATCGCAACCAGACCAATGGCTCGATTGCATCTAGCCGCCTTTTTTGGGCTTCATGAGGCGATCTATGATCTGATGGACCAAATTGAGGAAACTGCCCCTGGAGTCACTTTGTCAGCTCATGTTGAGAACCAGGAGGTGGTACGGCTTCTGCTCAAATCGAGCACGAAGGTCGACGGCGGGAATCAACCTCGTAGCGCAACGCCCTTGTTACGTGCCGGGCGAAACGAAGTTGCGCCCCTTGTACGCCTGATTCTCGAGAACGGCGCTGATATCGACAGTCGTAGCATTATACGCCTGCTTATCGAGAAGGGCGCAAGTATCGACAGCCGTAACGTCAAAGGGGCTGAAGCCATTGCAGGTACAGTCTCCAAGAGATTTTCTGCCGTCGAAACTGAGGATCTGGTTGTCAAGAGGGCTTACCAGAATGTGATGCAACCATTCTCCGAGATATGCGCAACTGTCGGAGAAAAGTCTGAATCATGTTGGTCGCTGCTGTCAATGGCTGGTATCAAGGGGAACAAGGCGATAGTGGATGTTCTCCTCAGTGATGACGCCGAATCTGTCAAGGGGTGTAAGGATGGTAGCGGATTACGCAAGTTGAGCGATCTTGATTAGATGGAAGCCCTGCCACATGCGGTTTCCCCTAAAGTTCAATACGAACTCGGAAATACGCGGAATGAGTCGATGGGGACTGCTCGGACGAGTTGTGTCACCAAATTAATCTGAAGTCGGAACCACCCAACCTTGCAATATGAGTATATGAGTGAATTATACACCGCGACAGTAGCACTGGTTGCGGCTGGTCTGACCCAATGTGACACTATGTAATGCTAATGCATCTATTTTGAATGTTTCTGCGCGAGGGATTCTTCGACGAAACCTCATCTGAATCCGGCACAGACGTCCTGATAGACGTTGTTCTCAAGACCAACTGCATTGGACGGGACATAGTTCAGGTACGTAGCGTACGAGTAAGTCCACCTAGGGTCGTTCAACTCCGTCTTCCAAGTCCAAAAGACCCAACCGTTCATGCCCGGCTTCTCATACAGCTGCTGCTGCGCCGTGAAGAACTTCTTGAAGAAATCGGCATCCTCCCAATCGACACCAGACGTCATGCTCCATTCCCCCGTGATCCGAAAGTCTTCGCCCGGGGAGAGACGGGAGTCGGTACACGCCCTGTGCATGAGTTGGTATTTGTCTTTCCCGGTTTCCTCATCAAAGCTGAATCCGATGTAGTTATGGTCGTCGAAGGCGGTCATGGAGCCGTCGCGAACACTTGGGGAGGCGCGGGGATCGCCCGATCGCCAGGTCGAAGACATGAACTGCACGTGGAGTTTCCTCTCGTCCGGGACATTGGTCTCGGCACTGCGTACAGCCTGCAAAGCGCGCGGGTAGTATGTTTCGACGAGGCCTGGGACTTCTCCGGGAGCAGGGTATCGATTGTCCTTATCATGCTCTGAGACGGGCTCATTTAGGACTTCAATCATCCCAACTGACGCATACGCCGGGTTGGTATGGATCCGTTCGGTCATCCATGAAAGCCACTTGCAAGCGCGGTCAAAGTTGTACTCGTTGAAGAACCCGACTGATCCAGGATTCTGGCCTGTAAAGGGGTCCTGTTGTTGGGCTCCGGGGGCACCGTGGAGGTCGATGATGATGTACATCTCAAGCTCTGTGGCCTTCTTCACGACGGCATCGAGGTAGCGAAGCATGACATCTCCATCAGCAAACGGCTCGCTGGATTTGTCGACAATGTCGGTATAGGACCAGTAGCCGATGGGGATTCGGATGGTGTTCAAGCCGACGTTATACACGGATTGAACCGTGTCGGCGTTGATCCAGTCCCTCCAGTGTTTCTGGAAGGCTTGGTTGCCCGAATCGCGGTTGTCGCCCATGTAGTGATGCAACATACAGTCGAACTCGGAGGGGTCAGCGACGGGATCGCAGCCCATTGATCTCCACTCGTCGTTCATCAGCCAAGGTTCGGAAACCAACCAGCCTGGTATTGATCTCCATGGTTAGCCAATAGACCAGCCTTACTTGAAAGGAAGGAGTCACAAATGCCGCGACGCATACCACCAAAGTTAACTCCTCGAATCTTAGAAACACCGTTCGGAAGAGAAGGATTGGAACGCTTCCCGAGTTCTTCGTAGCGACGGGTTTGATTGAAAGCGGCGAGGTCACCACGGTCTTGAGGAAGCCATGCGTCGACAACGCAGGCCGAAAGGATGGAAGCAACAACAACACGAAGCATTTTGCCGTATGCACTGAATGCTCTTTAGGAACTGTAAAGGTAGATGATTTGGAATGATCCGTTACTTATCATGGGGAACAGCAGAGCAGCAGGCCTACATATATAGTAGGAGAAGGACATTTTCTCTTACACATCTTCTCTGTAATCATGGTCCAGCCTGATCTCGGCAATGAAAAAGGAAAGAACAGTTGCTATAAATACACGAAAGTGCACATCTTAGTCGCAAATTTGTCTTAGCGCGGACACACCGGTGAGTGCCTGCTTGGTTAAACCCCAGTTGCAGTGTGCCGTAGGAAGCGCCTCATGCACCCCTGTTACTAGCGGCTTCTTAAGTATGTACCTCAGCTCTGTCGTAATCGGACCGTTCCTGGATGTAGAGCTGAATACTCCACCGAACAAAAAGTGCATATTCATGCTCGGCTCTCAATCAGGCTTCAGGGGAGCTGAGTCACATGGCAAATTACAAGGCGAAACACAGAAGACGTTGTATTATTTACTCCTGTATGTGTCGAAGGTAAGCTCTAGCGAGTACTGCCATATCAGGCTGCATGGGCTGGACTTGCCTGTTGAGTATGGATAGATTTTTGCTGAGTCATGGTCAGCGGTGGTTTGGTCACATTGATGGATGGAGGTAAAATCCGCGTTGCATCCATCGGGTTGACTAAGAGAGATGGCAGCTAAGTCAATGGGGGTCAAGGGAAGTGATGGTAGGAGAGAACGTATTTGACAACCGCGCTTTCAGAGGCCATGCCGCATGTCGCGCTGCACCTCACAATAGTAGGAACGTCGTGCAATTGGAGAAAAGGATATCTACTTTGAACTTGAAGAATCAATTCGGAGTCACACTGGAAATCGAGTCTTTGGTTTCAACTGCGAAGTTACAATCAGTGCACGCGGCTGGGATGGCTGGCGACTGTAGCATGGCGCCACGAGCTCCAACAGCTGCGAGAGGCAGAATTGAGCAAAAGGTTCAGCTTTGGAACCCATATTCCCCAGACCATTAAGTTGGATGTTAGAGAAGGTGAATTTAACCAATTAGCCAATTTGATACGTGATATCTTGGATTTCGTAAAAGCTAATTGTAACTGTTGTCAATGAAGCAATGAGGAGTATGGCTGTTAGTGGACCACGAGTGCTTTCCCTCCTCAGGCGGGAAGGAGTTGGAGAGATATTGAGATTCTGAGCCGAGACCGACGCCAATGACCTTTGTACGCATCTTTGGTGAAAGGGGCATAACCAAGGTGCAGTAGCGCATTCGAAATAACCCAGCAAATGCACTGACAAACTGAGACTTCCGCTCGACCTTTTCGCGTAACGTAGTCCACAAGCGAAATAACCACACAAACGAATTAACCACTTTCCAGCACTTTATATAAAAAAGTATAAATCAATTCCGCTATAACACATTTAATATATTAAAATTAATCGGAATCCTTATCTTTAAATATATCTATATCGTTTTAATAAATATATATATTATACCTAGGCTCCCCGTAAATTCTATAACGCCGCGGGCGTGTTTTAAACCTTCTCGTATAATTATTATTTTAATATAATTTATCCAATAACTATTTATTAACGTCTCTTTAAAATTATAAATCTTCTTTAACTTATATACGAAGTAATCTTTTATTTTATAACCGTTTCTTTTTCGTATAACGGCGCCGGTTAAGTATTTTATTTACCTCTTATAATACGGTTACCTTACCCTTTAATAGAACGAGCTAATATATTATTTATATTATACCTTTCGTAATTTAATTAAATTTAATAAAAATTAATATCGGAGAGCTATTTTAATATCGCGTAATTTAATTCTTAACGTATTCGGTTTAGGATTAGGCTTTAATTACGTTATTTAAGGTCTTTAATTCCTAAAATATAAATAGGCCGGAAGAGGTCGCCGGCGGCGTCGATATATATAACTTTATATTTAATTATAAAATAATAAATTCCGGATTATATAATATAAATCCTATCCCTTAGAAACTTCCCTAAATATTTAAAATAATAAAAATTACCTAGAACGCTTTTAAAAACGTTAATAAGAAGTCCTCCTTTAAAATATAAGTAATATACGCTTATATAAAACCCTCGATTTCTTTCTTATACGACCTTTTTAATATACGAAAATAGCCGATATTAAAAGGTTAGAGCTTATATAATAAATAAAAAAATATATAGAATATAATAATTAAGTTTTCTTTATAATAAAGCTCGAAAACTATCGAATAATAGCTTTCGTAGCCGTTTAGGATTAATAAGTAATAAACACCCTTTTTATAAAACTTTATATACTTATCGAAATACCGAATCTAATCTTCGCCTTTCTCGTTTATAATCTAACTGTTTTTAATAAATACGATTACCTAATCCTTTAATAATAAATTGTTTTCGTATTAAAAAAAGAAGTACGTTTTTCTAATAAATATAATATATAAAGGAATAGTATAATTAAACGATCCGACGCTTTAAATAATTATAACTTATTCCCGGTTCCTTTACTATATTATTTTAAGCCTTTCACGTTAATTAAAGGTAATAACGATTATTTTAAACGAGATTTAACTTATAAAAAAGCCGGTTTTATTAAAGTTATAAATATCCTCCTTTTAAATCCTATATTTATAAATTATATTTTATATAAAGGTAAATTATATATAATATATATCGGGATTTCTATAAAGGACTCTTTAATAATCGATTCTTTAATTAAAACGCGTTTAAAGGTTTAATTACCGTCGTACGAAGTTAAAGGTTTAATTAACGCTAATACATCCCGCGTTATATTAATGGGGTAATTAATTCGTTATATTTTTAATACTATTTATCTAGGGAGGAAATAACCACGAATTTAATTCGATTATATATTATACGATTATATCTTTTTCGGAATCCGTTAATTTCTAAAAATTAACGGATATTTCGCGTTTCGTAGGAATATCGAATTATCGGTTATAAAGGGTCGTATAAAGGACTTTATATATTCGGGCTACGTATCGGAGATTTAATTTTAAATTATTTTAAGCGTTTAAAGCGTTAGAACTATTTACCCTTCTTCTTAAATATTAATTATAATAGGTAATAAAGGAATTTAATTATAAAAGTTATTCGTACGAAATTTAACGAAAGTGGTTAATTCGCTTATATGGTCATTTCGCTTGTGGGCTACGTTAAAGGATTAAATTTAGTTTTCTTTAATCGTTTAAATAAAATCTTTAACTTAAAGGATAAATTTAATAAATTTAAATATAAATAACTTAATAAGAGCCTAATTAATAACTTCCTTTTTTAATATTCAATTAATTAAAAACTTCTCCTCGTTTTTTATAAATTTTTACCGGCTCTTACTCTTTTTTTTCTTATTCGGAACGTCGGTAATGCGTTAGCGGAATATGAAAAGTATTATATCGTGATTGCGAATAGTTTTATAAAGTCTAGCGCTTCAATTAAATACGAACAATATATTACTAACGCGTTACTTATATTCCGCTTCTATATTATTAATTTCGGATTGTATTAATACGGTAATTAATTTATTATAAATTTTTAATATTCTTTTTATATTATTATTGCTGAGGGCATGCCAAGTGGAAGATCTTTACAATGCCTATTGGGCAGGTCCTTATAGCAAAATGCATCGCGAAATCTTTCGGTCGCTCACTTCTCCTCCTATTTATTCTACAAAACTCCCTGTTCCATGATGGTTCATCCCAATGAGTCTGTGCGAGATCCTTCAACAGAGCTGTTACAAAACAACCGTGATCCTGTTCTAGACCGCGACCCAGACTCACTGAACTCGGCAACCGGATACGACGACGAAAGCATTCCAAACAGCACGCCATCAAAGCAAATTTCAAGTTGGCGCCGCGTGACACCCGCGTTGGCATTAACGATTGGATCCATCACTGTTACATCATCTGCTCCGTTCTTTAATTTTCCAGACTCCCGACCGACTGGTGTCTCCGATGTGTTCGACTTCAGCTGCAATGACAAGGCCAACGACCCCCTTGAGCAAAAGTTCGACCTCGATCTGACCTTTGGGAGGTTGACATTCGCTCACGCTAAAACTATTAACATTGCGTGAGATATTATTATTGGTCAGGGAGGGCGGATGTTGCACGGGTGGATACTATACCGTTATGTCCTGCATCCGCTGCTGGTGGCTTTGATGGAACGGTTCACGGTGACGAGCGACCTCTACGTATCCTTGCATTTCTCTCGAGCGTCTTTCGAAACGCTTTGGAATCTGGCCATATTCCGGCGTAGGAGCGTCTTGACCTTCCTGTGCACATTGCTGGTCATCTATGCACTCGGATACACGCTCTTCTTCTCGGTCGTCTGGGGCGCCGCCACCGGTTACGTCAGCATCTCTCCCGATTTCTACCCGATGCCCGATTCCGAAGTAATTCCCTTGAATTCTCCGCATGTATCCCTGTGCTGGGTGTTGGACGGAACGAGGCTGGGATTGGATGGCCACTTGGTCGAGACAGGACCCAGCTTTGCCAATGTTGGGGGCCTCACGAAAGACCTGACGCCGGGGAACGTCAAGGATCCCACCGAGACCGAGTTATGCTTCAAAGAAAACAGCTATAGGAACCAATCATTGCACTATACGGCGAGTGGATGGCGTTCGGACAGTATCACGACTGTTTGGGACTACGTTGCACTCACGAACGAACCGAACAGTATAGAAAGCAGGTCATTCAATTTCAAGAGCATACGCGATTGTGGGTCGTAACCTCCTGACTATGCGAGTTACCCGGAAGATGAAGTACTCACAATTCGCTGATCTGGACCACCTCTACTCGTCGAGCGGCGCTGGTTTTCTCACGGGTCGTCCAAGATGCCAAGGGAAAGGGGTTGGACCAGCTCAGCGAGAAAGAACTGACCTCCAGGCTCAAGGGGATGAAGTTTGGATACCCGCGGCAGAGCCGTCCATGTCAAGAAGCGGACGACGATGTCGATGTGTCAGAGATCCGGCTGATGACAAACCCACCAAACAGGGAAGATGGCTTGACCGATATCACGAATGCCAGTGTCGAAAAGGCGTCACGGCAGATGAGAGACACATTTCGGAAACGGAAGCCGACTCCGTCTGAAGTATATGAGGACCTGAACTGGCGATTATCCAATAGATTGTGAGTGGAGACTTTCAAGTCAGACCTCGATTACATGGCACTTCTTCTTTGAACTTTCATGTGTTTACGACTGCCGGAGTCAGGTATTCTGGGAAGTTTGGCCTGTCAGCATTGGTCAAGATTTACGTTGTGTCTAACCTCTGACGCAAATGCAATAGTAGAACAACAGGTGACAATAATGGCGCCCGTAAAGCTAAGTGACACTGATTCGGCTTCTCACCCCAGTGATGCAGTATTTGGATGTCTCAAAAACAGCAACATGTTCCATATGTTCAATATATTGCGTAGCTAAATAAACGTCGTTTCCTTCTCGCTCGACCAAGCTTAAATACGCACCTCCATCTCCAAACCCCGATACATTGCCTCACGCGCAACACTGACCTCGCTGCGAGTGCCGCTCCAGTTGGTATATCCAGCTCAGGGGCTGGCCACACTCAAAGGGGGCCCGTGCGCATAGCGCACGGGCCACTCGATCCTCGTACGAAAGGGATCTGGAGATCCCCTCCTTACCAAAATTAGAAAGAGTATGCCAACATAATATATACAAAATTGACATCAGACATGAAGAGTACGATCGTACATACAGTCCATTCAACAGCTCCATCAATCGAAGTAGAACCTGGACTCCGTACATGATGGTCTATCCCTTGATCTTGGCATAAACGGCAGCCATCACCTCCTGGATGCTGTCTTGCGACTCTGCACGACGCTTCTCGGTATCTCCCGATGCAATGCGCATGTGCATGTTTTCTGGGTTCTTTGGCCGTTTCTTCTGTGCTTCGAAGGGGTCCTAGTGTTCGGTGCTTTCAGTCAGCGTGACAACATTACGAACATGTGATTCACACCATATAGTGCGTACCTTGTCTTCGTGCCTTTAGGGACTGGAGCCTGGGAGGTTAAGTATGTGGAAGGCACTTCGGGCGAGGACGGGTAGGTAGGCATATTTGGTCATACGACTCGAGTCAATATATATGTTGCCTTGTTGGTTTTGATAGGCGAAGTTTCAGTTGATGCATTCCGACCATCTCGTGATATATATCATTTTATTCTCTGTTGTTGTGGGTTAGCTCGCCTTGCGCTATTATCTTCTTTTCTTAGACGATTCGAGTTAGAGCACAACGGTGCTATATGTGCAGCATGGAACCCATAAACGTGGTTATTTGCAATGTGCCATGCCACAATTTCCTGGCCAATCAACTGACGAACAATGTATGACATAAGCCATGAAAGTGGAGAGCCTAGGAGAATGGCCACGGTTGTGCCCTTGCTTGAATGTCTTGGGTGGTGTCTTGAGCTCAGCCGCACCGCGCTGGAAGCTCTGCACGTGGTCTAACCCTCACACATACCGCGTCACTGATATCAATTGCATGCCACAACAGGTTTAGATAACTTGTCTACATTGCCTTACTGGTGTTGCATGCAGCCCTCCAAACCACAAGCCTCGTCGGAAACAGGGTACAGTGTCTTCATTGCTTAACACACCCCCTGATTATGAGCCGTTTCTTTACAAGTTCAGTCGCGTTCATGGAATTTTCATCTCCATGGATTTTCGGCTTCTTGTACCTACATAACGACTGAGCTACATCCCACCATAACCTAACCCATCACTCTCGCTGACTCTTGTTACGTTTTATCTCCGGATCTAATTATAAAGTCAACCGTCTTACTCAGAGTTTTGCACAATTTCATGGTTCGCCCTGTAGCGCACATTTCATTGGCACCCACCATCAGCATAGTACATCTTGTATCAAGCCAAGAAGACTATTGAGGCAGTACCTTCGACTTTATCGAATATGGCATCGAATTGTAGCATGCGGGATGGGGTTGTTGGACACAAAGTGACAAAATCCGAATACAAGAAACCCCATTTGGGAAAACACTATTCCAAAAGCACCAAAAGCACCAAAAGCACCAAAAGCACCAAAAGCCAGCTTGATCCAATAAAACGATATTTGAAAGACGCCACCTATGGTACCATTGATTTCGCCGAACGGCATCCAATGGCAAACAAAGTTAGGCAAACTCGTGTTGCAGCCGAAATGTCAGAATCACTACGCGCTCTGAACGGTCCAGATAACCTGGGAGAGAGATTGCCGCCAGAGCAGGGCAATGCAACGCCTAGCAGCCATCAGTACAGACTGGCACCTAAAGCGGATATGGGAGGCGAAAAGATAATTTCCGGGTCGAAGGCGCGCCACTTGCGCTCTACGGAAAGAAGTGCTGCCGAAGCCGTGGTATCATTACCAACATCAAACGATAAGTCATTGCCCGAAGACGGTTTCTCATTGAGGCGTGTCAAACCGCAGCTACTTCAAACAGCACTAGCTGAATTCGTCTCTTGGACTCAGCATGCGAATGTGACTTCTCGTGGTCAAGCGGAGGACACTGGAAATCATGCGGGTGGAACACCTCACGGCCAAGGGAGAATCGGACAAAGCTCCAAAAGTCTGGGGAAGCGGCCCCAGCGGTTTGAAGATGGTACTTCAAACAATTCCGATGATCGGGAGCGAGGCCCAGAGGACAACAAGAAAAGGAAGTTGACAGGCCCCGAGGATGACGACGAAAAAGCGCCGACTCTTGCTTGCCCATTCTACAAGAAGAATCCCGCAGGGCATAGCAAGTGTCTATCATTCCGACTCAAGCGCATCAGGGACGTTAAGCAACATCTGAATCGCAAACACCTACAACCGCATCATGGCAGTGCTTGTGGCACACATTTTGAGACACAGCAGTTGGCAAGGGGGCATGAACGAGCTCGGGTATGCGATGTGTTGGATTTCTCCGGGCCAGATGGAATATCTGAGGACCAGAGAGAGAGGCTTTCAGACCGGGTCGACAGAAAGAACAGCATGACTGAACAGTGGTACACGGTATGGGAAATCGTGTTTCCCGGCTGCCAGCGACCACCGTCACCGTTTGTTGAGTCTCCGATGCACGAAGCCTTTTCCGCCTTGCGAGAGTTTTGGAACGAGAGAAGAGAGGCGCTCATTGCAGAGCACCTGCAGAGTGACGAGCTACCTTATTCGATCCCGAGTGAAGAGCGCCACATGGCCTTACTTCATAGCGCCACCCTAAGACAACTAATGAGTGTCATTCTTGAGCACATGGAACAGAGGTATCTTGGTTTGCCTTCAAACAGCGATTCGGAGCAACTGGGTGCATCAGACAATCCCCTGCAGGGAGTGCAAACAAGCCAGGAGTCCGTCACAGTTAATAGTTCTTCTTCAAGGCAGCATTTGAGGTCCGCACCGCCGATGGAAGTACCACAATCTGGGTCTTCGTCTGATCACGTTGGAGAAACGTTCACAGATCAAGCTGAGGAGACAACCAACTTTGGTATGCTACATTCAGCGAGCATACCATCAAGTACAACTCGGGCTGATACTGGACAGACCTCCGAAGTCATGATAGAGAATCTACTTGGAGAAGCGGACATGGGTTGGTTTGATAGCTGGATGGACAGTCTAGGGTGCCCCATCATGCATGGTAAAGGAACAGAGCAGTCACATGGGAATGCAGGCATTCCGTGGGAAAGATGGGAAGACCAGGCGGAATGACACTTTAAGAAGTGGGAAGCGGATTACCAATGCCAATGCAGGAACACAAGATAACATTGAATTGGCCTATACGCACAGAACGATCCGTCTTGACACAAATCTCAGTCGGATTTGTATTCTTCTCGTTCTTCTCGAATCTCCTTTTTCTTTATTACATTAAATGTTCGATAGGTTGATTAACTCAGTTGGCTACAATTGTGGGTTGCGCCACCCCTGACACTGAATGGTGGGCCGGGATCCAGATTGAGTAATTGTCCGAATCCGCAACGCTTCGCAGTTGCTTCGGCGAATTTCCAAAATACCTTCCGGAAGCTCGCACCACCCGGCGGATTCTCTTGTTGTGTGCGAATTAGTATGCTATCTTCCGCGGCCGCATTGCTCGGATGTGACTGAGGAGACACGAGCCTGACATAATGGCGCCAACCACGTTCCCCTCCGTCGCCTCAGACTCGCACTCCGCCAGCGAACCCGGACCAGGGGCTGAAATCGGTTTCCCCGATGACGCCATTGCCATCGTGGGCGCTGGTTGCCGGCTTCCCGGCGCCAACAACCTCGAGGACCTCTGGGACATCATATCCCAGGGCCAAACCAGGCTAGAGAAGCTCCGGCCCGAGAGATGTAACCCAAAAGACTCCTACCGCGCGATCCAAGATCCAGCCTGGATAGCGAAGCGGGAATTCTACGGCAACTTCATCGATGATGTCGATGCCTTTGATCACTCCTTCTTCGGCATCAGCCCGCGCGAGGCTGCCCACATGGACCCGCAGCAGCGCCTGCTCCTGGAAACGGCCTTCCAGGCCATGGACTCGAGCGGCTACCTGCACGACCACCAGCGGGAGCGTGGGGATCCGGTGGGGTGCTTCATCGGTGCCAGCTACACGGAGCCGGAAGAAACGCCAATCATAATCAGCGTTCGGAACGAACGTGAGAGACAGGGCGCCGGTCTCGGTGACACCATAGAAGTTGAGCAACTTGACGCCGCCCGCAGCGAGCCGATCGCCCACCCCGGCGCTGAAAGCCGCGCCGCCCGTGCCGACGAAGTCCATGTGCTTCAGGGCCGTCGAAGGTCTTGGCACCGCTCTCCGCGGTGTGGCGGAACATGAGCAGGTCGGCTTCAGCGCGCACCACGTTCCAGTCATAGTTGTTAGGCCCGCCGCCGGCGATGAAGTCCGTGTCTGGAGGCGGTAATCAGCACCGGGTGCATGTGGCCAGAGAGAGAGAGAGACAGAGGCATGCGTGGTGGGGCCGGGGCGTTTCCACTTACATCCCTCGCGCTTGTGCTTGTTGAGATTGAAGGCGGCACCAGGCTAGATAGACTGCCGTGTTACTATCACGTATCCCCCGCTGGACGCTCTAGCATCGGGGCTAGTGCTGTTTCACTTACCTTCTTGATGAACCCATACGACTCAAACTTGTCTTCCAAGTCGATAAAACGCAGGAGATGTCGCATCGATGCCAGCATACTCTCGCCAATGTGATATCTTGGGAAAGCGTCGGCCTCCAGCTGGACCACATCAATGCCTTCCCGTGCTAGCGCTGAGGCAGCATACGAGCCGCCAGGCCCGGCGCCAATCACCAACACGGTGCACTTATCTGGGATCGAAGAAGAAGCCATCCCGAACTTGTAATGTCAAACAACGATCAAGTAGCTTGACAGATGCATAGATGATACTATAGGATTGGCTACATAAGTGAGTAACACGCACTTCTACTCAAACGGGGACAGCATCCCGGGCCGCAACACACGAGCCAGTCGGCGGGTTTCACGGTGGAGACTTACGATGCTACGTAAAAAGGGATATTCCCCGACGCTCCGGGGTTCACCACTACAAGGTGACTCTATCGGTTCTGCCGAATCTGATCTTGTGCCAATGGACCGGACCCGGTTGTCGCATCATTGTGACCTACTCGGCGTATGCACCATGAAACGCACCGAGAGTTACCTAGCACGCAGTTGACCGGATGTCAGGAAACTGTGGATACGCCGTTCCCATTGTATCCCATCGCCTCGATTGAAGAGGCCATCGCCATTATGGAGCGAACGTCGACTTCACTTCGAATGCACACAAGGGAAACACTGATCTATTGATTGACATGATATGCATTCTAATTGAAGCCAGCCCCCTAAACCATCCACATCATCGATCCAAAGCCTGTGCTTGACACTGGGAATCCGAGTTAGTCAAAACCGCTAGTAAAGCAACCATAGACCGGAGAATAAGTACATACCATGCTGTAATAAACCCCCCTCCTCTGAAGCAACGCGTTGTGCGTCCCCCCTCTCCAGCACAGCCCCGTCGCCCAACACGAAGATGATATCGGCATTTTGAATGGTGGCGAGCCGGTGCGCGACGACGACCATGGTGCGGGTTTGGCGCGTGCGCTCCAGCACGCCCTGGATGAGCTTCTCCGTCTCCGAGTCCAGGTTGGAGGTGGCCTCGTCCAGCAGCAAGAGCTTGGGGTTTCGGATCAGCGCCCGCGCGATCGAGAGGCGCTGTTTCTGCCCGCCCGACAGCAAGACGCCCCTGCTGCCGACCTGGGTATCATATCCCTCGGGCAGCGACGTGATGAAGTCGTGCATCTCGGCTTCGCGGCACGCGCGCTGCATCTCCCCGTCGCCAACGTCGGCTTCGTGGGGAACACCCAGCAGGATGTTCTCGCGGATGCTGCCCTCGAAGAGCGAGGGCTCTTGAGCCACCAGGGAGATGGTGCGGCGGTAGCCACGTAGACGGATGTCTTGGATGTCGATGCCGTTCATTTGAATGCTGCCGGACTGGACATCGTAGAACCTTGGTAGCTAGTTGTCAGCAAAACTCGGCCCGCTCTTTCGAGTCGGTGATTGTGAACCATAGTACTGTACCTCTCGAGAAGTGATATCACGCTGGTCTTGCCGCAGCCTAATCAAAGAGATTAATAAGGGTGTTCTATCAGTCAGCTGAAGAGAGCCTAATATACCTGAAGGCCCCACGATGGCCGCGAACTGTCCCTTTTCTATCTTGATGCTGTTAATGCCAAAGCACACGTTCATCTCTCAAGGACCACTCACCGTCATGTCCAAGCCACAGAGCACCGGCACATCCCGGGTCGGATATCTGAACCAGACGCTCTGCAGGTCAAGACGGACGCCTTCGCACTTGTCGCCGGAGTCAATCTGGTCGATTGTGATACCACTGTCCTCGTCTTTCTCCTTTACCCTCATTGCTTGGATCCGGTTGGCCGCCACATTCGCTTGGGCGATATCTGCACGTCGTCAGCAAAACACGATAGCCCTGGTCAAAAGCCAGTGGGGAGGTTTACTTGGCCCAAAGCTTAGCCATTGACCGGCGCCGATTGCCCCCTACGGAGAAACCATTAGTTCCAAACACCCAAGGAGCAGGTAACACAGTGGGTTGCTTACCTGAACCACGGCGATATAAACAACCACTATGGATATTTCGGTTGGCATTTGAGACACGGTAACTCAAGGGTGTGTGAACTTACAATAGTTGAAAGTCCAGTACTCCCCATCGACCACAAGGTGCCCTCCATACCTGTTATCAGTCAACACCAAACACCGACACCACTCGTCCGAATGTTCAAGAATTTTATATGTGAACAACTTACCATAACACAAACGCCATGCAAAGCAAGGGCAACGCATCACTCGCCGCAAACACCACCGTCGCCCACCTCAACCTCCCAAACGCCCGCCCCACATGCTCCTGCAGCAACCTCTCGTACTTGCCCGCAATGCAATCTTCCAGGGTGAGCGCCGTCACCGTCCGAATCGCGCCCACGGATTCCGTGGCGAACTGGGCGCTCTCGGCAAAGACCTGCAGGGTGTCCCTTTCGAGGGCCTTCTCGCACCGGATCCGGAAAAAGCCCGCGGCGAGGGCCAGGGGCATGGCGCACGAGAGCGCGACGGCCGTCAGCTTCCAGCCGAAGTAGAAGGCGACGGCGAGGCAGCCGCACACGCTCAGGAGGGAGATGGTGACAAAGGCCATGTTGGTGCCGAGGAGCTGTTGGAGCTGCGACGGGTCCGTCGCGAGGAGGGCGGTCAGGGCGCCGGCGGAGTGGCCTTCGCCGTCGAAGAAGGAGACGGGCTTGTGGAGGATGTTGGAGAAGTACTCGCGGCGGTAGGCCGTGGTGATGAGCTGCAGCAAATTCAAAGGTGGTCAGGGTCTCGCAGAATCAGTGACTGGAGGAAATGAATAGTATGTACTTACAAATGCGATCCGCGTAGAAGCAAAGCCCAACGCGAAGTAACCAATACCCACTGCACCGGCAACCACGACAAACATCAGACACCAGAAGTTGGTGATCTGCACCAAGGTGTCACCCCAGAAGGCGAAAGACGATATCAGTGTCGCGAACAGGTACGCTTGCACAGGAGTGCTTGCTGTGATATAGAAAAGAGTCAGCGCCATTAGGTTCAAGAGTGATGATGATGATGAGCAGACTTACCGCCAGCAACGAGAGCTCCGACCAACAGTATCAAATACCATGGCCATAGTGGTTTCTGCTCCAACAGCATCCCCCCAAGACTCCTGAAAGCACCTTTTGGCTTATACGCCTTCGACCCTCTGGCTCTCGCCATAGGTCCCGGCGCCGTCTCGGGATCCAGCGTCATCAGATCCATGGTCCGCTTATCCGCCTCCGTGACCGCCTTGTCCGACATCTCATCCGCCATGGCGCTGGCACTCGCCACTTCATCCCCATCATCACCACTGACTCGACGACCGTGCCCGTGCCCGTGGCCCATCCCCAATTGCTGGGCGTTGGTCAACAACCAGTAAGGCCCGCCGTGCTTGGCCATGAGGCTCTCGTGATTGCCCCATTGAACCAGTTTGCCTTTGTTTAAGACGACGATGTGGTCGGCCTTTTTGACGGTGGACAGGCGGTGCGCGATCATGATGGTGGTACGGTTCCGCGATACGCGGTCCAGGGCCGCCTGCACCACCTTCTCGCCCCGCACGTCGATGGAGCTCGTCGCCTCGTCCAGGATCAGGATGGCCGGCTGCTTGACGATGCTGCGCGCAATGGCGATGCGCTGTCGCTGGCCGCCGCTCAGCTTGATACCCGCATCTCCGACGGAGGTATCGAAGCCCTACAGGGTTAGTACACGTAAAATTGCTGGTACAGGGCAACACCAGCAGGTAAAAGGGGGGCATATATAAGAACGATCTTACTTACTTCGGGTAAACGCAGTATGAACTCATCAGCATAAGCTTCACGGCAAGCCACCTCGACGAGCTGCCTCTTCGTGGCCTCCGTGGCGTTCTCCCCACTCCGTGCCTACGAGGCCGTTGGCCACGTTGTTGAAGATGGTGTCGTTGAACAGGAACGGCTCCTGCTGCACCAGACCTATTTGCGACCGCCACCACTTCAAGTCGAGATCGTGGAGCCTTGTCTCGCCGACTGTGATACTGCCGTTGCGGAAGAAGGCGACCTGTGGAGATGGGGTCAGGTGATCAGGTGGGTTTCGAGGTGCCCGGGGCCGACTCTCGAATGTAAGACTTACCAGCTGGTTCTTGTCCGGGTCCCCATCGAGCTCGTACCAGCGCTCAATCAACCCGACAATGGTACTCTTGCCCGAACCCGAGGGACCGACGATGGCCGTGACCTTGCCCGCGGGGATGACGAGCTTGAGCTCGTCCAGGACCTTGGCCTTGGGCCTGGTGGGGTACGTGAAATTCACGTCCCATAAGACAATGTTCTGGGACGCTGAGACCTCGGGACCCTTTAGGCCGCTCGTCCTGGGCTGGGGCGCATCAATGCCATTGAACAGGATACCGGCGGCACCGGCAGACCGGGCCGCGGCCGAGATGGGCGCTGCAATATTGCCTACTGTCATGACCGTCATCATCACGCACATCAAAACGCTGGTTGAAAGAAGTCAGTGGGAGGAATACCCTGATTTCGGGGCAGTAAATGATATTCTTGCTTACATGATGAGCGTGCCGACATTGGGTATCTCCAAAACCAGGAGCATCCTCACTGCAAACCAGAACGCCAACGCGAATGTTCTTTCTCCAGGTCAGCATCGCCACAGAAAACATGTTTCGTGTTCCCTTATAACTTACGCAAATACACTGAAGTAAACTGCATTGACTTGTGAGCCAGAGGAAACGATGCCAAGCTGAAGTCAGAGCGACTTACTTGTGGCTTGTTGTATGGCGATAACCTTGGAGAGGCTCATGCCCCTGCGCTGCGACTCGGCCACCCAGCGAGCATACCTGGCCACCATCTTGGACTCGGCGCCACACGCGGCGATCATGCGGATGGAACTCAGGGCCTCGTTGGCCGTGGCCGACGCCTTTATGTTGGCGTCTTCTACCTGCTTCATGTTGCGGGTAATGAGTGGGACAGTAACACAGTAGCACATAGTGATGAGCAGGAGCCCGCTCCAAGTGACGAGGGTGAGTTTCCAACTGTGCAAAAAGGCTATGATGGCGGCAGAAACCATGAGGGACGTGCTCTGCAGGATCGCCGCGAGCTTATCCGAGATGCCGCTCTGCAGCGTGTTGGCCGTGGTCGTGATGATGGCGGCAATTTGGCCTGGCGGCTGCGTGTCCAGGAGCGAAACTCGCTGACTCAGCAGGGCTTTGAGGTAGGCCAGGCGCATCGCGGATGATATGCGAAGGCTCATGGTTTGGAACCCGAGCTAGCTTGAAGATCAGACTTGGAGCAACGCCAGATACCAGAGAGACGTTCCATGAGCAGTGCAATTGGAAGGGGCCTTACTGTAGCTATGTATCCTAGCACGAAGCGACCTGCGAAGAGATACACGATGTAAAGTCTGCATGACAGTTCAGTCTCTACTCTTCGACCTTCAAAAGCATGTTTTCAAAAAGAGTGGAGTATAATTCTTACACGTTCTGATCGATGGTATGCTTCATGATCTGTTGGGCAGTCTCGCCATCCCATGTCGCCTTGGCCGATGCGAAGTTGCCGACCAAGCGACCTGGGTTACAGGTCAGATTGTGGACTGACGGTATTTGGAAGAAGAGAACGCAGTGGACCACGTGAGCAAATGAGGAGATCGGAAAAGCTCACCGAATATTATAGTCATGGCTGGGAAGGCGACCCCGGCACAGGTTGACGCCGCTATGGACGAGGCCAGAACGAACCTGCCGCCCGTGGTGGTGTAAGAGAAGATGCGCTTCGTTGAAAGCATTAGCACAATACCGACTCATTAGTGACTGGGGTGTTGGAGTGATTTACAAGGAAGCTTGAGAACGTCTTCTTGCGGCGAGATACCATCTTTGACGGGATAGGTCTTGGGGATGGTTGTGCAGCAGTAGCACAAGTGCTAACGGCCCCTGGGGACGCGGCGGCTGCGGCGGTTCCAGTGGGATGGAGTGGGCGTCCGCTATCTACGGGTGTCGGAGGGGTTGAAGCAGACTGGATGGTGGCCAACGGAGCTCCAGTGGAGGCGGAAGCCCCTTGTCCCACTTCGTCCGCTGCTGCGATCGAACCCAGCGATGCCTTGAGTGGGATGCTACGGCGGTGGTGTTGCGCAGCCGGTCCTGTATGCGAGGGGCCGGCCACATCCGACAGCGAGGTCGAAGACACCTTGGAGGCCACCGAGGCCGCACGCCCAGGCGGCGGGGCAGACTGCAGCAGGTCCGCCGAGGAGCCATTGCGTCCAGAGAGTATCACCACGGACGGCACCGTCACCACCTCATTGCCTGCGGCTCCGTTGTCCACGACGCGGCCGCCGACACGAGTCGGTCTTGGCGTATAGAGCCGACTGGCTGTCTCTTTCGATATCGGCATCGTCTTCCTCTCAGCATAGACTTACTGTTGCTGCTGCGTTTACCTGCGATTTGCATCATACATGTGGCATACCTCGGATTTGCTGGGCGTCCAAAGACCCCTCGAAACGGTTTGTGGTTAAAAGCAAGTTCGGGTAATGCAATTACAAAGTCGAGAAAATATTACATTAAGAGGTAATCACTGCAAGACGACCAATGTGTGAAGCAATGCGAAGATCCATGCTGGAAACGATGCGTGGAGCGTTGTTCAACGTGGTGCTGATTGTCCGGACAAGACGTGCCTAACGGACGAACCCGTTAATTTCTGACGTCGGATCGTGCATGCCCTGCAATGCAACCATATACCCCTTACGAGCGGCACAGGCTAAATGGCATGGCAGATGGGTAGAAGTGCCGCTCGGAGCCTAACTCCGGATAAACCGGAGCATGGAACCCAATTAACATGATACAGCGGTGCATGAAATGCCGTTGTATAAATCTGGCACATCGAATGAATCAGACGAACCCTGGACGGTATATCGAAGGGAAATAATATACGACGTCCGCCCGATGGGGGTGTGATCCGGGAGATCGTTCGGGGAAAGGGGGGGTTATTAGGCGGGGTACCTGCGGCGGGGTACGTACTTTGCCCGAATTCGCTGGAGACTGGAAGGTATCAAGTTCGTACGACCGGAGACGTGGGAGGCAACGCAGGGCCCAGACCCAGACCCAGACCAAACAATGAGGCACGTTTTCTTCGCCCGTGGCGTTATCACTATGCAGTCTTTGGTAATGCCAAGTCAGGGATTGTCATCGATCATGTGGCCACAAAGAGAGTCCAGGTGATCAACTATCACATCAAATGGAGAGACTTTGGTGACAGGAAGCAAACAGACTGGCATGAATAATCTATGTATGTAATGTGTACTGAACAAATGGCAGACGACCCTCATCAATGTAGTCAGGACGACACCTCGACGATCATGTTTCGAATGACATCCCCCAACTCCTTGACCACCCCCTTTTCCCTAGGTAGAGTGTGCCCCTTGCCGTGATCGAATATGTAAGCCGTGTCGGGATCACAAGTGTTGTAGAGCGCCATCGAGCCCGACACGTACGGATCCAAAGATCCGACTATACGTAACAACACCCTTAGTTAAGATGTCCAAGTGAACAGAGCGACCTGGACAGGGGTAAAGAGAAGATGGAAAACCCACTGATATGGCACGTGTGAATATCAATCATCAGATCCGACTCATCCGACAACACCATCTGATACGTCACCGGATCCAACGGCGGCCACCCCGCGAAGAACACGGCACACTTGATCTGCGGCGTCCGCCCCGCCTTCTCGCGCCGGCGCTGCTCATGCAGCAACAGCGTCCCCGCCACCGTCGCGCCCTCTGAGTATCCAATGATCCCCTCAAACGGCCCCTCGCGCTCCATGATATCAAACAGGAACTGGATGGCCCGGTCGGTGCTCTGGACGCTGCTCGCGATCCCCTCCTTCATGAGCTCGCGCATCGTGTCCTCGGCCGTGTCGCACTCCGGAAAGTCGCGGATCCGCGACAGCACGTCCGTCTCTTCCGTGTTCTTGTCGTCGGGCTCGATGAAGCGGTAGTAGGGCGGGTTGCCGAAGAAGTCGGCGAAGCCCTTGGGCGGGACGGCTTCGCAGGGGGCGTCGATGAAGCGGAACGAGGCCGTGTCGTCGGACATGAGCTCCTTGACGAGGGGGGCTGCGCGGGAAAGTGATGGGCTCAGTCATGTCGAGCAAACCTTCAGTTGAGGGGTCTTACCAAGTTGTATTTGGAATTTCTAGTTGGACATCGTGAGTCAACATTGTCAAAGACCAAGTAGGGCCGCATTATCACTTACATCTGCGCTTCCATAGGCGCCGGGCAGGCACAAGAACTTCATCTCGAACTTCTTAGATGACGGTGGTTCAAGAATGAAAGCTGCGACTCGAAGTGTGGTTGACAATCAGGGAATCTGAAGGAACCAAACGACCGGGAGGGTATATCTGCGGTCGTGCTCCCACCACGATGAGGCCAAGCTCTGCAATACGGTCTTATTCATCTGGATTGCGCAATGGCGTTTGGCTTGGCAAAAGTAGACGCAGCGAAAGCTTCTTGCCACGTATGCAATCCTGTCGACAGAGGAGCAAAAGCATTGATAATACTGCATATCAGAGACCGTAGGAAGGGAGGCGACAGGGGGGGAGGGGACTGGGCGACAGATCCGTCGGATACTGCAACTCGAGCCGCTTCCCGTAGTTGGTAACTTTCGCGAATTTAAGACGGTTGGTAAAAAGCAACGCCGTTCGCATGAGTGAGGCGTTCATGCAAACAACATCGGGCACGCTCCGTTGCATAGGGAAATATTGCTATTTCCCCTCTATGTAAGTGGCTAGGGTGGGCGTGCCAATCATCCGGATAAGGCAATTGGGGGCTTGATGCCTAGCCTAATTAGACTCCCGGGTGGACCTCTGGGATGACGACCAGGATGCATGTGGCAAGGGTTGTTGATCAGTCATGCGCAAGGAGGGAGGATACCCTCCACCGCGGTCCCCGGCCCCGGTGCCGGATAAAAGCCAGAACCAGGGTGGGGTGCCGCCGCTGCAGGGTGACGGTTTCAATCCAGGATCGACAGCCGGCTGTACTACCGAAGCCGCCAACAGCCACCCACCTCTGCACGAAATAGATAAGATTGACGTTTGATGTGGGTTGCTCGGCCAAACCTATCTTGTCTGCCCCCCCCCACAGGTTCACAGATTTGACCTGCATCCTTAAGTCCCATGTGCCGCGCGCCAAGGCCGGCAGTTCAAACGTAGCAATCTAACGACAATTTGCTGTCGTATTATGTGCCCAACGTCACGGGTGTCGATATTATCGGCTTAGGCTCATTGTGTTGCCATTCGAGCAGAACGGAATGTTCCGTCTATTCTTTGACTGGTAACGTAGCACTCTTGAAGGAACCATTCAGACAGATTACACGCCCCAAATTTCGTAACCTGCCAACATTAATATATAGCCGGTCCCTTTATATATTAAGATCGGTACCTTGGTTACGCACCGATCAGGTAACGTACTAGCTAATCTATATTACCCTCTTATAATAATATTATAATAGAAAAAAGATAATAAATTAACGAATGTATTAATTAATTTGAAATTTTATAGATCGACTTAGATATAACTCTTAGCTTTACTTTTATTTTCATTACTCGATTTTAATATAATCGGCTTTTATTTTATAGGTTTCGGCTTTAGCGGCGTTTTCTCTTTTTTTTAGATATCCTTTTTTTATTTAAAGTAATATTTAATTATTTATTAGATTACTTTATAATATTAATTTAAATCGTATTTTCGTCGAATGCTTTAATAAGTTTCCGGAATAATAGCCTTATAATCGATTAATTAAAGGATTAATCGATATATATTAAATCTCGTACGATAGAATTAATATTCTTAGAGCTTTTTAGGGTGCCGAATACGATGCCGGTAATTTTAAGACGTAAATCGGCCGTTAAGGTGGCCTCCGGTATAATAGAAGTGGCCTCTCTTTATACTAAGGGGTGCTATTTATAGAGTCGATTATTTAAAGCTTTCGATTAATTACGAGGGAATATTTTAATTGCTTTTTATTTAAATTTAATATTCTCTTTAATAAATATAATCTTCTAAGCGTTATTTTAAGTTTAAATAAACTCTTTATAGCTTAGAATTATAATAATACTTTTAAAATAGGTTCGTTATATTATTTCTTTAAACTTTCGCTTTAATATATTAAAAGGATTAATATTAAGTAATTAAATAACGTAGCTTATAAACGAAATAACTATATAAACGAATTAACTACTTTCGCTAAATTTCGTATAAATAACTTTTTTAATTTAATTCCTTTATTACCTATTATAATTAATATTTAAGAAAAAAGGTAAATAATTCTAACGCTTTAAACGTTTAAAAATAACCTAAAATTAAATCTCCGACGCGTAACCCGAACGTACGAAATTCCTTATATAACCCTTTATAATTAATAACTCAATATTCCTATAAAACGCGAAATATCTATTAATTCTCGGAAATTAATAAATTTTAAAAAAAATATAATTATATAATATATAATTGAACTAGATTTACGGTTATTTCCTCCTTAAATAAATAACGTTAAAGATATAATAAATCGATTACTCCGTTAACGTAATATAAGACGTGTCGGTATTAATTAAACCTTTAACTTTATATAATAGTAATTAAACCTCCGGATACGTTTTAATTAAAGAATCGATTATTAAAGAATCCTTTATAAAGGTCCCGATATATATTATATATAATTTACCCTTATATAAAATATAATCTATAATTATAGGATTTAAAAGGAGGATATTTATAATTTTAATAAAACCAGCTTTTTTATAAATTAAATCTTATTTAAAATAATTATTATTACCTCCGATTAATATAAAAGGTTTAAGATAATATAATAAAGGAACCGGAAATAAATTATAATTATTTAAAATATCGGATTATCCGGTTATACTATCCCTTTATATATTATATTTATCGGATAAACGTACTTTTTTTTAATATAAAAATAGCTTATTACCGAAAGATTAAATAATTATAATTATTAAAAACGATTAAATTATAAATAAAAAAAACGAAAATTAAATTCGGTATTTTAATAAATATATAAAATCTTATAAAAAAGGTATTTATTATTTATTAATTTTAAATAATTATAAAAGCTATTATTTAATAACTTTTAAACTTTATTATAAAAAGAACTTAATTATTATATTTTATATATTTTTTTATTCATTATATAAACTTTAACCTTTTAATATCGATTATTTTTATATATTAAAAAGGTTATATAAAAAAAGAAATCGAGGGTTTTATATAAATATATATTATTTATATTTTAAAAGAGGACTTTTTATTAACGTTTTTAAAAACGTTTTAAATAATTTTTATTATTTTAAATATTTAAGGAGGTTTCTAAGGGATAAGATTTATATTATATAATCCGGAATTTATTATTTTATAATTAAATATAAAGTTATATATATTAACGCCGCCGGCGACCTCTTCCGGCTTACCTATACTTTAGGAATTAAAAACCTTAAATAACATAATTAAAGCCTAATTTTAAACCGAATACGTTAAGAATTAAATCGCGTAATATTAAAATAACTCTCCGATATTAATTTTTATTAAATTTAATTAAATTACGAAAAGTATAATATAAATAATATACCGGCTCGCTTTATTAGAGGGTAAGGTAACCGTATTACGAGAAATAAATAAGATATTTAATCGGCGTTACCGTACGAAAAAGAAACGGTTATAGGATAGAGTATTATTTCGTATATAAACTAAAGAAGATTTATAATTTTAAAAAAACGTTAATAAATAATTATAAAATAAATCGCGTTAAAGTAATAATTATATAAAAAAGTATAAAACGCGCCCGCGGTATTATAAAATCTATAGGGAGCCCGGGTATAATATATATATCTATTAAAATAATATAAATATATTTAAAGATAAGGATTCCGATTAATTTTAATATATTAAATATATTATAACGGAATTAATTTATACTTTTTTATATAAAGTATTAGAAAATAATTAATTCGTTTATATAATTATTTCGCTTATAGACTACGTTAATTTAAGAAGTATAAGTAGGTAGATAATTAATTTAGATTTTATTTATTAAATATTTCTATATAAATTTTAATATAATATAAAATTAGTAACCGTTAAGGATAAGGTAATGTTATTAGGTAGGATTATTAGGCTTTATTTATAGAATAAATACGTTTTTTAATTATTTTAAAGTAATTAGATTATTAGTTTAGTTATTAAGATTGGCCGCGAACTTTTAAGAGCCGATTTTATAATTAAACTCGTCTTTAAATTATTATTATTAAATCGATTTATTAATAAAGATTATTAATAAAGGGATTATTTAATTAGAATTATTTATATATTCGATTATAGTTATTTAATTTAGCTTATTTAAATTTTTTATAAAGATCTTTTTTAAGTCGGTTAGGCCGATTATTAATAGTTTATCCCCGATTTTAATAAACGTATTGATTTTATTAACGTTATAGGTATGCTCCGGAGGTATATCTTTAACGTTAAATAGGTCGAATTAGTTATAAAAGAGGTTTAAATTCGTCGGCGACGCGTTATTTAAATACTTTATATCGATTTATAAGCTTTTAATTAATCGGATTTAAGGGTTACGATATATAAAACGCGTATATTAATATTTATTAAAGATATATTAATTACCGTTTATTTAAAAGATTTATTATATATAAAGTTAAAATTAGTTTATTAAAGGACCGAACTTTAATTACGTTTATATAATAACTTAGTTAGTTAAAAAACTCTTTTAAATTAATAATAAGACCTAGAAGGATTAATGTTTCTCTTTTTCTATTTAAATATTTAAAAGGCGACGTTAAAGAGATTAGTGCGTAATATAGTAGTTGTTAATAGTTTTATAAAGCGTGTAACTATTATATATTATGTTAATCGCGAGTTTTTCGCGTAATTAACGGTTAAAAAGTATATTAATCTATTATTAAAAAAAAGATAATAAAAATAATATAAAAATAAGATTAATCTAATTAGGTTAAGATTTAATAATTAGAAAAGAAGGTAGTTAATGGTGGAATTAAAACGTGTTGCGAACGCTGTGCGTGACTTGATCGGTGCGTAACCAGGGTGCCGATCTTATAGTTACATTGGCAGTTTCTGTCAGGGCCTAGATTCCAGACCTCCAAGATGATCACTTATATCCAGGTTGCAACAAGAACCTGGTCGCATACTGCTTAATCGAAGGCCAGATCCCATTAAGGCACTTCGGTCTTCCAGGAACCGCACTCCGAGATTGCCATCTGCCAGTGCTACCTGCTGCTATCTGGATGGAACGCAAAGCCAGGCTATGATAACGCATCATAGTAACATAGCCTGGTTGCGGGAAGGAGCCGCTTTGGCTGGTCCGTAATGTTCTGGCTCTTATCCGGATCAGGCTTATCATTTCCTCGTTTCAAGGAGGAAGGTCCCCGGGGCCGCGGGTCCCTTGGATTTACCTGGTGGTAAAATACGGGTTACAGGATCGACGACCATTATGCCAGATATGATTGCTTATATGAATTTCCATGCCAGTGTCAGTTTACCAAATTCGAGGAACCTGGTCCCGGCCAATGAGGACTCGTAGATCACGAATCGGGTTGCCGAAACCAACTGCCCCTGTTATCGATACCAGCAGCAACCCAGGATCTAGGGAAGTCCTTTAATGTGATGGAACACCATGAACAGGCCACGCCTGCAATTATTCCTCCTTCTATCCGCAGCCAAAAAGTTTCGGATAGACCAGAAGGGAAGTCATGTTCGAATACCGCCTAAAGGGCTGAGACATAGACACTCCGTTCTGAGGCCGGAATGATCATCCGCTTGGCTGAAGATCTCAGCCAGCTTCTGGAAAGTTTGATTAGATGTTATAGCTACATTGTTCATTGTAGCATCACATGGAAATTTGCTCGGACCCTAGAGTGGAAGGGCATCTGCCAGACAATGACAACCTGTGATCCCGCATCTTTGCGAGAATCCATATAAGTTGCCGGCAGTGAATTCTGTCGATGTCGCCACCCACACTTACCTTTCTACCCATTTGCCAACGTCCAAAACCTACCTTTACTGAAGTCGCCACGTACGAGAAGACATGCAACATGGCGCCTTCAGCCGTTAACGGTAACGGCTCCTTTGCGCAAGCTAACGGGCACACCAATGGCCTGGGCAATGGCGTCAGTACCAACGGCATGAACGGAACACCCAATGGCCTCGGCACCGGCCACCGTCGAGTCGGTGATGCGTTTCCAGGAGGGACACCTAGTTCAACCTACGGCATAGCCACGGAGATGCCCAAGCCAAAAACAAAACCATTGCCCTTGGCCATTGTCGGCATGTCATGCCGACTGCCGGGGAACGTATCCAGTGCCGCCGAGTTCTGGGAGCTCTGCGCTCGCGCACGGTCGGGTTACTCGACCATTCCCAAGTCTCGGTTCGACGCCTCGAGCTTCCAACATCCGAACCCTGGCAAGGCCGGGTGCCATAACCCCGTGGGTGGGCACTTCCTTAGCGACGAGACGGTCGACCTGGCTGCTTTCGATGCGCCCTTTTTCAGTTTAACAGAGAAAGAAGCTATCTCTATGGACCCACAACAGCGGCTGCTGCTTGAGTGCACCTTTGAGGCACTGGAGAATGCCGGCGTTCCAAAACATACAATTGTCGGTAAAGATGTGGGTGTCTTTGTTGGTGGTTCGTTTCCTGAGTACGAGTCCCACTGTTTCAGGGACGCAGATCGAATCCCAATGCATCAAGCTACAGGTCAGTACTTTTCTTCTTCTTCCGTTTCCTCATGTCGAATGTTACCGCTACACCCCGGCAATCAGAATTGCCAGGGTTGTGCAAGTATCTGTTGAGTAGAAGCTGATTCGTGATCGGCATATGCAGGCTGCGCATACGCAATGCAATCCAACCGCCTGTCCCACTTCTTCGACCTCAAAGGCCCTAGCTTTACCACCGATACGGCCTGCTCCTCCAGTCTAGTCGCGTTGCATCTCGCCTGCCAGAGCCTGCGCGCGGGCGAGTCGAGCATGGCGATCGTCGGCGGTTGCCACTTGAACATGCTCCCCGAGTTCTGGATCTCGTTTGCCAAGTCAAGGTTGTTTTCGGATTCGGGGAGGTCCTACTCATTCGATAACCGGGGGACCGGCTTTGGACGGGGCGAAGGCTGCGGCATGATCATTCTCAAGCCTCTCGAGCAGGCGCGGTTGGATAACGACTCAATCCGTGCCATCATCGTGGGGAGCGGCATCAACCAAGATGGGAAGACACCCGGCATCACCATGCCATGCGGGACAGCACAAGGTTAGTAACTTCTAATACCGATGGATCTTGGGGCTGCTCACTAAGCATTCGCGACAGAGAACCTGATGAGACAGGTATATCAGAATGCCGGTATCAACCCTTCAGACACAGGGTTCATCGAGGCTCATGGCACGGGCACAAGAGTCGGTGACCCAATAGAGGCAACAGGTAACGCCCCCAGTACACCACCACGTAACCAGATCAAGCTAACCCGGCCCTCGGAAGCGATCCACAACGTCTTCGGCGCCAACCGTTCAGCAAGAGACCCCCTACTCTTGGGTTCCGTCAAGTCCAACATCGGCCACCTCGAAGGCGCCTCGGGCATCGTCGCCGTCATCAAGGCCGCCATGATGCTCGAGCGCGGTTTCGTCCTGCCCAACTACGACTTCACGTATCCGAACGAGAAGATCCCCTTCAAGGAGTGGCACCTGAAGGTCCCCGTCAATCAGCGCCCCTGGCCCCGGAACAAGAAGTATGTCAGCGTCAACAACTTCGGCTTCGGCGGCACAAATGCTCACGTGGTCCTCGAACGCCTCCCCTTCACGCAGAGGGGCGGGCCCAAGGACGACGCGGACTTGAAGGACGAAGACCCGGGGCTAAAGTTGTTCGCGCTATCGGCCAATGATAAGACCTCGCTCGAGTCGGTGATGAAACAGTTGGTCATCTACCTAGAGCAGCGCCCAGAAATGTTCCAGAAAGATTTAATGAGTAACGTGGCATATACAGTATGCCAGAGAAGATCACTCCTGCAATGGCGTGTGGCCATCCCTGCTCGACGCTCTTTCGATCTGATCGACGCCATAAACAGTCAGAAGTCCATACCTGGCAAAGAGAGTGACCCACTGCGCATTGGCTTCATCTTCACAGGCCAGGGGGCACAGTGGTACGGGATGGGCCGCGAGCTCTATGAGAAATACCCAGTCTTTACGAAAGCCATCGACTACGCGGACCAGTGCTTGACATCACTAGGTGCCACCTGGTCGCTAGTCGACGAACTAAGTAAGGACGAGAAGACGACCGCAGTGGGCGCATCCCACATCAGCCAGCCAGCATGCACTGCAATCCAGCTGGCTCTCACAGATCTCCTGTTCTCTTGGGGTGTCCAACCTACTGCTGTCGCTGGCCATTCGAGTGGTGAGATCGGTGCCGCATATGCAGCTGGTATTCTTACCTTTGAGGCATGTGTCGCGGTAGCGTACCACAGGGGTCGATTGATTCCTGTGCTCAAGGAACGACACCCCGAGCTCCGAGGCGCGATGATGGCGGTGGGTGGGACAAAAGAAGAGTTCGAGCCGCTCATTTCGAAAGTCAAGAACGGAAATGTTAGAATTGCGTGTTACAATAGCCCGAGCAGCCTCACTATCTCAGGCGATGAGGCTGGTATCGACGAGCTCAAGGTTATTGTGGAGGAGAAGCAACTCTTCAACCGGAAACTCTTCGTCGACACGGCATATCATTCACACCATATGAGCCTCATCGGGAAAGACTACATGCAGTCCATCCGGATGGTCGATGCACCAGTGTCCACCGAAACACGTTTCCACTCGTCGTTGGTCGGTCGACAGATCGAGGGAACGGAATTGGAGCCGGCCTATTGGGTTCAGAACCTAACGTGTCCGGTGAGGTTCAGCGAAGCAGTCCAGAGCATGGTTGATCCCATGGGCGAGCATCGAACCGGTGTCAATATGCTGGTGGAGCTTGGACCGCACTCCGCACTCCAGGGGCCCCTGAAGCAGATTTTGAAAGCCGCAGGTGGGCCCGCCGCCAAAATTCCTTACGCTTCCATGTTGGCGCGGAAGAAGGACGCGGTCGAGACTGCGATGGAAGTTGCGGCCAACCTTTTTACCAAGGGCGCTGTGTTGAACTTCGAAGCCATCAACTATCCCAAGCAGGCCAAGGCACCCGTGCTGCTGACGGACTTGCCAAGATACCCGTGGAACAAATCGTCCAAGTACTGGCATGAGTCGCGGATGACCCTCAAGCACAAGAACCGAAGTGCGCCTCGGAACGATATTTTGGGGACAGAAGCGAACTTCTCCAGCGATCTGGAGCCAACATGGCGCAATATCGTACGTCTGGACGATCTACCATGGTTAGAGCACCACAAGATTCAATCCCTCACTATATTTCCCCTGTCGGGGTACATCGCGATGGCAGTCGAGGCCGTGAGGCAATTGGCACTGGAATCTGGAGATCACTTCGACCACTACCAGCTTAAAGATGTAGTTGTAACGGCGCCGTTGGTGATCCAAGACGAGGATGTCGAGCTCACGACGACACTACGGCCACATCAAGAGCGCACGGCAGTCATAGCCTCAGAGACATGGAGAGAGTTTCACATAAACTCTTGGACCTGCAGTCAAGGGTGGAAGGAACACTGCAAGGGCTTCGTCGCGGTTGTCGATCGAGACACGAACGACGTGGATGGCGATAAGCGGGCCAAGGACATAAGCGCACTGCGGGAGGCTTCCATCAGAGCCGTCAACCAAGGAGCCTCCAAACCCGTCGATTCATCGCGCATGTATGAGCAGATGGCAGGATTAGGCGTTTCGTATGGCCCAGTCTTCCAAGGTATCGCGAATGGGTCAGCGTCCGACACCTGCTGCAAGAGCGACCTCGTTGTGCCGGACGTGGCCAAGGAAATGCCGAACCAACATATAAGCAGCGCTGTGTTCCAGCCTGCTTTCCTCGAGTCGCTTATATCCATGTATTGGCTGGTCGTCGGCCAGGCGCGTTTGAACCTCGATACAATCTACTTGCCTTCTTCTGTCGATCGAATCTCCATCTCGAGAAATATCACCGAAGCAACCAATGTCGTCGGCCACAAACTCCAAGCTTTCTGCCAGGCCAACAAGCCCACTCACGGCACACAGCCCATTGATTTGACAATGTTTGCTGCCTCGCCTGCAGATCCACTCGAATCGCTGATTACGCTTGACGGTCTAACAGTGACACCCATCCTGGATCGCGAGGCGGAACTACTGGAAGCTCACAGAGAACTGTGCTACAAGCTTGACTGGGAGCCAGTAGATGCTGAGTCAGATAAAAACATAGGTGGCGAGCCCGAGATGCCAGAAACTGATGTCGCCATCATCCACGCCGACACACCACTCCAGCGCGAACTCGCCACGAGCTTGGCCTACGTTCTAAGGCGTGCTACCGGGCGACGCCCAACAACCGGTACACTGTTTAACGTCAATACCGATGACAAGCTTTGCATCTTCCTGGCTGAGCTTGAGAGACCGCTGCTCTCTACTCTTCGTGGGGACCAGTTTGCGACCCTGCAGAAGATCCTGACATCCGTTCAGGGCGTGTTGTGGGTAGTACGCGGCGCATACGACCACGCGACCTCGCCAGATCTGAACATGGTCACAGGGCTGAGTCGGACAATTCGGTCAGAAACACTTCTGCCCTTCGCGACTCTGGATTTCGACGGCCAGGCCACGTTGTCAGTGGACCACATGCGGAGAACCATAATCAGCGTGTTTTCGACTGCTTTCGTAACTAGCAAGGCTTCCACAGGCGAACTGGAGTTTATGGAGAGGAACGGACAGCTTCTGACCCCTCGTATCATCAACGACCCTGACATGAACGAGATCGTGCACAATGAGACCAACCGATCAGCCCTGCGATTGACACCTTTCGATCAATCAGACCGGTCCTTGAAGCTGGCAATTGGTGACCCGGGTATACTCGAGACTTTGCATTTCACCGATGATGAAACTTTGGCCGAATCAATGGGATCAGATGAAATTGAGTTGCAAGTTGGGGCGATTGGTGTCAACCACCGAGATCTTGCCGCGGCTCATGGCAAGCTGATCAATACCGAGTTCGGGTTCGAGGCAAGCGGCGTCATCACAGCAGTCGGCAGCGCTGTGAAGGGTCTTCAAGTGGGCGACCGCGTGGCCGCTCTTGCCATCGAGGGCGGCGCTTATGCGACCAAGCTGCGGACCAAAGTCGGCTTTACTTTCAAGCTGCCTGCGGACATGACCATCGAAGCCGGCGCAAGCTTGCCACTGGCGTACAGCACAGCTTACTACTCATTAATTGAGCTGGGCCGGCTACACGAGGATGAGAGCGTCCTGATCCACGCGGCAGCGGGTGCGGTAGGACAAGCCGCCGTCTCGCTGGCGCAGATGGTTGGTGCCGACGTCTACGCCACCGTGGGGAGTCCTGAGAAGAAGCAAGTCTTGGTTTCCGAGTACGGTATCCCTGAGGACCACATTTTCTACAGTCGCAACCTGGCATTTGGAAACTCCTTGCGAACGGTGACGGCCGGGCGGGGTGTCGACGTCGTATTGAATTGCGTCGGCGGCGATGCTCTCAAAGAGAGCTGGCAGTGCCTCAATAAGTTTGGTCGACTTGTCGATATCGGCACGCGGGATACGGACGCGAGCACACGTCTAGAGATGGTCCAGTTCGAGCATAATGCGAGCTTCACATCGGTGGATATGATGTCACTTGCTGCCGAGAGACCGAAGATCATGCAGCGTCTGCTCGCAGACGTATCGAAGCTCATCAAGTACAATAAGGTCCGGCCAGTAACTCCTATTACCACGTACCCAATCTCGGAGATCGAAGGGGCATTGAAGGTACTCCAGAGCGCCAGGTGGCCCGGAAAACTAGTTGTTGTTCCTGGATCAAGCGACAATGTAAAGGTGAGTAGGGACTCAAATGCTTTCGATGAACTGGTGGACTAATGCGTATCAGGCAACACCACCCAAGACACCACGGCAAATCCTCCGCTCCGACGCGACATACCTCCTCATTGGAGGCACTGGAGGTTTGGGCCGAAGCATGAGCCGCTGGATGGTCAGTCGGGGTGCTAGACATCTCGTCTTGTTGTCAAGAAGCGGCTCCGCGACAGGTAAAGTTAAGGAGCTGATGGACGAGGTCTCGCATCTTGGAGCCGAAATTGTGGTGCAAAAGTGCGACGTCGCCAACCCCGCCGATGTGGAAAACCTGGTGACCTATGAGTTGGAGGACCTGCCTCCGGTGCGAGGAGTGATCCACGGAGCTATGGTTCTGCGTGTAAGTTGCACATTAATTGCAAGCCTCTTTGGTGTTCTGGGATAAGATGCTAATTGGTAAACCTCACAGGATGTGCTCTTCGAGAAGATGACCTACGGCCAATACACCACGGTCATCGAGTCCAAGGTGCAGGGGGCATGGAACTTCCACCGTGCACTTTGCAATGCGCCGCTGGACTTTTTCGTTGCCATCTCCTCTGCTGCCGGGGCCGTCGGCAACCGGGGCCAAGCAGCCTACGCGGCCGCCAACTGCTTCCTAAATGCCTTTGTCCAGTATCGACTCTCGCAAGGGTTGCCAGCATCTTCCATGGACCTGACTGCCGTATCCGACACTGGTTACCTCGCGGAAGATGCGGAGAAAGCGGCCGAAGTTGCCAAGAACCTCGGAGGTGACACCATCTGCGAGGCCGAGGTGCTTGCACTACTCGGCACTGCCATTGATGGGCGCATGGCCGCGTCGTGCAACAATCACACCATCACAGGCATGCGGATCACGCCGAGTGCGCAGCCATTCTGGACGGCCGATGCCAAGTTCAAGTATCTCCGCGAGGCGGCCGAGGCAGCAGCGGCAGCCGACGCGTCGCCGGGCGCGTCATCCAAGATCGTTTCGTACAATGCCGCGGTGAAGTCGGCGCAAAGCCCGGCTGAGGCAGAGCAGGTGGTGTGCGACGGGCTGGTGTACAAGCTGGCGTCCGTCATGATGATGGAGCAAGACGACCTTGACGTGACCAGGTCTCTGTCCTACTACCCGCTGGACTCCCTGGTCGCAATCGAGATCCGGAATTTCATCACGCGCGAGTTTGAGGCGACGCTCCAGGTGCTGGAGCTGCTTTCCAGTGGCTCCATCCAGACTTTGGCCAAGGCGGTGTGTGTTAAGAGCAAGCTGGTCGGACTTTCTGGTACTGCTTCTTAAATGGGTGGTGTGATGCTTCTTCTCTTCCTTGTGTTTGTTGGCTTGTTCTGATTCCCTTGGCCGGTTCAGGTGGCGCGCCAGTCGAAAGTCTTCATTTGGGGGTTTTGTTTCAGTTAGATCTCGATAAATCTGATCATAATACCTTTAGAACTCAAATACGACATCTCATCTGATCCAAAAAGCAGTGGGTGATCTTTTTGTGATGATATATCCTCTCTTAAGCCAATCTTTTTCCAAAAATAGGTGATGGGGTGGATTTGTCGGTCGCTACATGCTGTTTTGAGGGAAGGGCGACGGTTGGGTGGTTCCCGTTAGCGGCTTCCTCTCTAAAATGCAGCCCCGCACAGCGCCTGCCAATTCAATTCATCAACCATCCATTGTTCAGTCATAATAACATCTGCGATCAGAAGAGAGAAAAGAATTATGCAAGTAACATATAGAGCTCGTTTCTTTCTGGACTAATTAAGCAACAATAACCTAGAAGATTTATCTGTAAAGATATACTCCTGCATCGCAGTGGCGCCTGCCTACTTCAATATTGACACCACTGCCGGTAGACCACCGACTTAAAAGTTCACGTTGACCACACGCAGTTGTTGGGCCCCATACATCGTGATAATGCACGTCTGCGTAGTAAATAAGTTACAAGGCGGGTAGTAATTGGCTGCTCTTCGAATGGCTAATCTTCGAACACGTATCGTCTCGTCCGAAGTCAAACCAGGGGCATTCGAACTTGGCTGTCAGAACAGAAGAAATTGAGTTGACCCCTGCATCCCCGAGCGCCGCCAACGCCAGGTTGCATCAGAACCCGGGTTTGCTCAACCACATGCGATACAATTGAAACTGGATATTGTCATTATCCAGGCCAGAATAAATTAAGTGTACAAGAGGACATCAGAAAGCACCAAGTGCCAAGTTTAGCAACACTCCCCCAAATCCAAATCTACCTGCTATCCTCGTGCATCTCGTATACAACCCCCTGATGATCAACAGTCCCCGGAATATTCGATAACTCCTGCGGCGGCGGCGTAGTCGGACTATGAGCGCCCCCTATCCCTGCCGCCGCCGCCGCTGTTGCCGGCGGGGGAGCCAGTCCCGTCGGATTCTGCATCTGCCAGCTATTCGTCCCCGGGATATTCGCAAGCTCCTACGGTGGAGGACCACTGGAATAGGTCGTGCTCGAAATCGTGCGACCGTCCAATTGCTGTTTCTGGCTGTCCCGACCATCACCACCACCACCACCTCCTGCTGCAGCGGCGAAGGGCGGCGCCGACGACACAGGCCTTGACATTGGTGGTGACTGTGGGTTGTCGTGGTATGGCCCACCGTTGTTATCGTTATTGTTTGCGGATGAAGCGGCCCCTGCCATTGCCGCTTCCACAGCAGCAGCCGAGGCCCTCTTGGCGCGGTGCCGCATGATCCAAAAGACCAGGAAGCCGACCAGGGCACACCCCGCGACGGGCCCCACGACGGCGCCGGCGATCCATGCCTGCGAAGGGGCGGTAGTGACGGCCGCAGCCGCGATGCCAGTTCGCTGGCTCGCTTGGGTGCTCGTCGCTGTCGGGGTCGTACTGCTGCCGGGGGAAGCCGATGTCGTCATGGTGGTAGCGGCGGTCGTGCTCGTGGGGAAAGGATGTAGTAGTCGCTATTTTCCAGTAAGTCTTAGCTTATACCGTTACCTAGGAGGGTAAAGTGAGAGTGAGAGAAAACATGTCTTACACGTTGTTGAGCTCGTCACCTGCAGTTGCCTGTATATGGTATTGGCCGCCCAATTCTGCGCGCAAAAGTAGGTGATCCAGAGCGGGGATCCGTTCGGATACGTTTGGTATATCGTCATGGTCCCGGCGCTCATCGACGAACCGCTGGCTCTGCCGTCAGTTTGTGTATCGATGCGAATACGGCAGGAGCAGGAAGGCGTGTTACCAGGTCAGTGTCGTCCCGTTTTCCACCAGCATCGATCCTTATCCTTTCGTGTAAAACGTGGCGAAGCCGCCATCGATGTACGCGCCGGCCCATCTATCGCTGGTTGTGTAGGTCTAGTCGGTGCCCACCATGATGGCTTGGGCTTTTAAATATCGGAAGGGATGTCAGCTGAGATATTATGAAAAGCACACATAGCAAGCCAGTGGACAGGGCCGCGAAGACAGGAAGCAAATGGATGGGCTTACTTGTCCCGTCAACATAGAATCCTTGGAATTTTGGTGATGCAGCGAGGGACGAAAGAACCGAGGCAGGTATGTTGGCCGTCATCTTGGCGATATGGGTATTGTGCTCCCCAGCAATCGGTGGTGCGAGTCGAGAAGGATACTGGTGTGGGAGTTTTTACCTACGGAAGAGAAGAGTCCAAGAGTCTGGCCGCTTGCAATGGCAGAGACGGTACTCTGTCAGCTGTCTTGTTGAGAATTGAATACCGAAATATTGCGCAGCACCCTGACCGTTACTCTAACGGGCGCCGAAGTGAGAGAGGTTCTGGGATCAGCGAGATGAGGAAGGTAATGTGCAAAGGTATTATATTCTACAAGTTGTGCCAAGACATACGGCAGGCCTCGTCGTATACCATCGAACGCCTAGAACCCCTAAACGGTGCCGAAAAGCGATATTAGGTTTCGGCTACTATCGTAATCTGGGACCGGAGGCTTTAAGGGTACTAGGGATCTGGCAGTGCGTACTAGCGGCTGACTGGTGCTTGCCATTTGATCTTGAGATATGGGATTTGTTACCTGCTCATAGACAGCTCTCAAAGAATATGATATGTAATCAATAGCATACGATATAGGGTATCTTGAACGCGGCATGGGAAGCCCCCAGTGAAATGGCATGTACACTTGGATGCGTACGAAGCTGGATGAGAAACCCTCACTGCTCGAGTGGTTGCATGAAGCTTTCCACATATCACCGCCACAGGCATCTGTTTTCGATCTAGGATCAACACTTCCGAGATTTTGAGATCGTGTTTAATAGTATGGGATTGGGCCAGCCACCAGACTCACGATTGATACCCAGTGTTATACGAATGAATATGGGTTTCCTTCTCTGCTTCGAGTGGTCTAGAACATTTCTGATTGTATACTAAATCCCATCGTACATCTTCTTATTTGAGAAGGACTCGGGCCTACTGATTTATATTTAGCATAGCAAATGTGTTATATACCCCTTTATGTCGTGAGGCTTAGTAGAACCAGCCCTTCTAGTCGACTTCATTGGACACAGCCTCGACATCCGACGGCACAAGGATTGAACGAATGTATTAGAGCCCTGCAACTAAAAGAGTTAACTTGATGTGTCTCGTCACTGAATCCCATAACTCACAGGGATTGCGCTGTATTCGATAGGGAGTAACAATCAGCGACATGCCGCAACATCTTCCGCACCTTTCCGATGCATCAACCTCTTTGGAATATATAGAAATATGTTCAGGACAACTTATGCGCCGCTTCTCCTGCTCGTATCAATGGCGGAAGTTATTCACGCACATACGATCTGAGCCTCTATTCGACACGTTAATTGCGGCGGTACGCTGAATCACACTTTTATTTCCCAAGGATACCTCTGGGCGCGACGGTGCCTAACCTCCAGGGCCAACTGAGTACCCCCTTAGCAGTTCATTGGAGCGCTTGCAGCGCTGGTCGTTACCCTTCTAGCGCAATTCGAACGCAACTCCAACTGCCGAAGCCCAAGTTTTCCTCATTTGATAAAGGCGTGCAGATTCCAGATATGCTAGACTTGACTGGCTAAATGCACTACATGCTTGTTTCATTGGTCGAACCAGAGCTGGACCGCGCTCTCCTCAGGAGCTGGAGCCAATGGCAGTGCAGGCTCAAGATTGCAATATATAGCTGTGGACTCTGCAGCTTGGGGGTATCATACTGCCAAGGAGCCGCGGGTATCGGGAGTCAACAGATGATAACGCCCGCCCATGTTTCTCGACCTGCATAATCAGGTATGGTTTTGACGGTGTAGATATGCGTGTGTCTATATTACGAATGGTGAACCCCATGGCTAATCTTGGACCCTTCTATGAATGCGTGCATATCACTTTTGTTAGTCTCGACCTACAAGACCAAGTTTCTACATCTCAATTGCGCGCATCTAGATATCTGTTTGACCATGTTGTGGCAGTACCTCACAGCCGCCGCGCTCTTCGCGGATGGCACCCAAGGCCAAAGCCTGGGTTCCGCTTCATTCCTGCGTTTTGGCTGCTCGCAGCTTGTCGTCGAGCGTGTGGACCCCTTGGTCGCCCCGGGGGTCAATCCATCTCCGCACGTGCACCAGGTGGTGGGAGGTAACTCCTTCAACGTCACCGTAAGCTGTCCACGAAGGTCCTGGGTGCTTGATGGAAAGGCTGGTGGGAATGGGTAGATGACTTGATTGACGCTGGTATTTGCAGATGGACCCAAACACCATTGACCCGCCCGCCCAGTCTACTTGCACATCCTGCATTTACAAGGAGGACACCAGTAACTACTGGACCGCCTCGATGTATTTCCAGTCCCCCGAGAACGGGACCTTCAAGCGCGTCCCGCAGATGGCGAACGGCCGCCTGAACGGGACCCTTCTCCCCCAAGACGGCGGTCTCACGGTCTACTACATGCTGCCCTTTTCCGGACGCAACATGAAAGTGACCGCATTCCCCGTGGTGAGTCCCTCTCATCTTCCTTTCGCATAACCAAGCCCACCAACACCGTGTACCCGCAGGGCTTCCGCATGCTCGCCGGCAACCCCATGCTCCGCAGCAAAACCGGCATGGCGCCGGGCATCTGCCACCGGTGCCTGGCCAAATCCGACCGGACCTCGGGCGGGTCGGGCGCGCCCTGCGACCGCAGCGACACGGCCACGTTTCCCACGACCCCGTGCCCGGGCGGCATCCGGGCGACCATCATCTTCCCGTCATGCTGGGACGGGAAAAACGTCGACAGCCCGGACCACCAGAGCCACGTCGCCTACGCGCCCTCGGGCATGGCGCTCGCGGGCGACCGCTGCCCCGCCACCCACCCGGTCCGCATCCCCCAGGTCATGTACGAGATCATGTTCGACACCACCCCGTTCAACGACGCCCGGTACTGGCGGGACGGGAAGCAGCCGCTCGTGTACAGCTTTGGCGACCCGTAAGTCCTCGTTTACCACTGCCAACCCCCAATAATCTCTTGGGTAGCTTGTCTGACCCGCTCTTGTTCTTGCAGTACTGGCTATGGTGCCCACGGCGACTACCTCTTTGGCTGGAAAGATGATGCTCTTCAGCGTGCCATGGACAGTCTGGGAAAGACCTGCGGCAGTGAGTATTGTGACAAAGTCCTGACGATCCAGGATGGCAAGGACGCCATTGGATGTACCAAGTCGCAGCAGGCCAAGGAAGACGTTGGGTCGGGTGGTTGTAAGTACATGATCATATTTCCCAGACACCAACGGAGCTGACGCCGCTGTCAGGGATCACTGAGCTCCTCGGAGGTACCCCGGTGGCCTAAGGAAGGCGAAATTCCACTAGGTGCATTATGTGGATGTGTAACGTGGTGGATTCAAGCTACTTACTGGACTGGCATGTCGGAACTAGTTGCTGACCGTGTACTATGTTGTGAGTGGGATTTAGGTAGATGCAGCCAATGTGACCTAGATGTAACCACGCGTGTATTAGCGCTGACATCACTTTTAAGTCAAGCTGCGCCTCCATCAGACTAGATGCTTAGCTTACAGCTAGTCCATGCGTGGTCCGTATATCTTTACTTTGGTATTGTTGAAGTAAAATGACAGATCGCTTTCGTGGGTCACAGGTGCCTATTTTGGTCTATAAATGAAGAATACCTTTGGTGTAAACTTCTGGTCTGTAATACATGAACTACAACAGCTTTACCTGGTTGAATACTATCCAATTCCACCAAGGCACCGACGACAATGGCACAGAACATCGACAAGATATACGAGGATGCGCTTGAGTCGGGCTTGCTACCCGGCTTCGCAGTAATGGCAAACGACAAGAACGGTTTGTTCTCCCGGTTTTGACGGTGCTCTTGAATTCAACCATCATGACACAAACCACCCCAACACGTAACCGCACAGAAGAAGATAGATTGTCTAGAACATAGATTGGCACTTTGGGAGCCAATCGTGTGAAGCTGATTCTCCCTGAACGGACGGCTCGCTAACAGACTGTCCAGGTAACATTATCTACTCCAAGGCCATGGGTGTAGCCAGCCAGAAGCCCGGCCGCGACCTCCCCTTTACCACCTCCACCGTCTGCGCCCTGGCGTCCATGAGCAAACTCATGACCTCCGTCGCCGTTCTACAGTGCGTGGAAGACGGCAAGCTGTCTCTCGACAGCGACGTCCGGCCCCAGCTCCCCAGCATGGGCAAGCACGGCATCATCACCGGCTTCGATGACGCCAAGAACGCGGCCATCCTAGAAGAAGACAAGACGCCCATCACCCTGCGCATGCTGCTATCCCACACCTCGGGCCACGAATACGACTGAGTCGCCCCCGACCTGGCCAAGTGGCGCGCCTCGCGCGGCGAGCAACCCTGGACCGGCCCCACGGTCGAGGACAAGTCAGTTCTCCCTCTCGTCTTCCGCCCTGGCACCAGCTTCGCCTACGGCGCGGGTCACGACTGGGCCGGCAAGCTGGTGGAGCTGGCGACGGGCGACACCCTCGACGCCTTCGCTCGGGAGCGCATCTGGAAGCCCCTGGGGATCGACAAGGACATGAGCTTCTTCCCCAAGTCCCGGGAGCACATGACGGACCGGATCGCCGACATCAGCACGCTCAACGAAAAGGGCGAGCCGCCGGCGGTCGACGCGGCGGCCTTTGACGTCCTGATTGGTGGGACCGACTGCCTCAGCGGCGGCGGGCTGTTTGGGTCCACCGAGGCCTACCACGCGTTCCTCTCCGCAGTTCTCCGTCGCGACTCGCGGCTCCTCAGGACCGAGTCCTACGAGGAGCTGTTCCGCCCCCAGCTCGACGAGCACCTGGAGGAGGAGTTCAACCAGTACATAGCCAAGTCGCCAGTCCACACGGCGTTCATTGGCATGTCGATCCCATTGTCGGTCCGCAAGACCTGGAGCTTCGCCGGTATGGTAGCGAAGGATGACATACCTGGGCAGTTTGCACCTGGTACGACGATCTGGGGTGGTGTGCCAAGTTGCGAGTGGTTCATCGATCACGAAAGCGGGCTATGTGGCACTATGGTTTGCCAGATCATACCACCCATGCATCCGCCCGTGATGGCGCTACATGCTAAGTGCCAAAGCGAGTTGTTTGTCATGGTCCAGGAAAGGAAATGAGACATAATCATCTAGAATATATTTACACTATCTCCCGCGAAATGACCATTGTATGCAACAATGAAGTTTCGTTTGTTTCTCACGCTAGCAATGTTCTAACTTTCGACGGAGACCAGGACATCGATTAGTAAGAACCACCTCCCCCTTTTCAGCACTCAGCAGACTTGGAAAGCCATCCCGTCTCAATAATAGATGCTCGGCCTGTTTACTTAAACTCTAAGTCTGTGGAGCTTCTCGCCCTAGAGAGACATGCTGCTCAAGTTGAACGTGGTATCGGATTTCATCACTGCCGTGTCCCATCACCCCGTGCAATGCTGTCTGTTTCTGTTCACCGACAGGTTCGAGACGTAAGTCCTCAACACTTTTGGGAGCCCGGCAGAATTTCTTGTGGTAGCCCTTGACTGTACTTGACTGGTTGACGAGTAACTTTGCCCAAGATGTGACTGAAGTCGATGCCAACTTCTCGCCTGTCGGGCGGATCAGGGGCATACATGCCAAGAAGCAGCCCAGGTGTGCCTCTAAATTAAAGCACCCCTCGACGGCCACACCCTTTAACGGTCACCTATTAATAGATTACACCTGAATCGCGCCTATATACCGATTTAATAATATATAAATCAATTTTCGTTATATTTTTATTTAAATTAACTTAATCGTACCCTTTTCTCTTACTCTTTTATTATAATACTATAATTAATAAATTAAAGCTTTAACGCGCGATTTAATATATTATTAATAATAAGAGCTTAAAATAAACCGCGTTAAAAGAGGGGGTTAATTATATTACTTTAAAGGTTTAAATTAAGGGCAGGTAAATTAAAAAACGTTATAACTCGTTTCGATAAATATTATACAACGATAATAAAAAACGTATTAACTATTCGATAACTAATTATTTAAATTAAGCTCGGTTATTTTCTTCCGTATATGATCCTAAAGATATTTATTTAATATATATTTAAAGCTAACGATAACTTTTATATATTTAATAAACGTTAAATATAGAAATTTCTTAATAAATATAAAGTAATCGGATCTTTTTTTTCTTTAAAATAGATTTTAAATACGTTATAAACACTTCCGAGGAAAATATTTAAAAGTTCTTTAATCGATTTAATTATACATTTATTCAATTTATCCCCCATTAATATATTTGAAATTTTAATAAAGTCGATATATAATTAAGTATTAAAAATAATTAAATAGTAATCGGGTTAATAAATATAAAAAGGATTATTATAAAGGATTCCGTTAATTAAGAATAAGTAATTATAATAGAAGTAATTAATATAAATAACCGGTTTATCGCTCCGATATATATCTTTAAAAGTTAATAACTCTAGCTTTAATAATTTTTAAAGGAGGAGGATATTTTAATCGAGGTTATAAAAAATTAAGTCTTTATTATATCTCTTAAAGATTAAATTAACTATAAATTAACTTTATTTTAATTTAAAGAGATATTCTTACTATAAATTAAACCGGAGGACGAGAAATAATAACGGTTATATATTCTCGATAGCTATTCTTTTTATAATATTAAAAAGTTTATATTAACCTATTTAAAAATTAAAATATAACTCCTATTTCTACTAGCTTATATATTATACCTCTTCTAACTTTTAAATATCAATATATTTAATATATTAAAAGGGAGGTACCGCCACGAGGTAATTCTTTATTATTTAAAGTTTAATAATATAAAAATAGATAAGAAGGAGTTCCTTTAATATTATAAAAAAGCTAAAACCTTTATATTTAAATTTAAAGTTATCTATAATAAATAAAAAATATCTAATATATTCCTTCGCGATATTAATAAACCCTTAAATAGCCGATTTAAAAGGTTCGAGGTTTAACAAAATACTTTAACCCCCGAACCCCTTTCCTTAAATTTAAAGGCTTAATTTTCGATTATTTCGATTCGTATTTTAAAGAACTTTAAATAATTAATAAGATTATGTAAGAAATTAACTAATAACTTAATATAATTTAATAGAGTAATTAAAAGGGTATTATTTTAAAAGATTTAAAAGAATCTCGATAATCTAAACGATTAAATTAATTAGCTAATATATAAAAAGACTTAATTAAAGGTAAACCTTAAAAGAGAGAGGGGAGAAAAAAGAATAAGATTTATTTTAACGCCGAACAAAAAATATATTTATATAATAGAAATAATAATCGGTATAAAGGAGGCGGTAAGGCTAGTATAAACGCGCCTTATTATAACTCGGTTAAAATCGATAAAGGAGATTATAGAAAAGGAATTTAATAAGAAATTTAAAACGTAAAGCTTAATCGAAATAGATCTTAACTAATTCTATAATTTTACGATTTTTTATTATTTTTTAATTAATTTATTATTATTTTATTATATTATTATAACTTTGTTTTATTATAATAACCGTTAAGGGGTGTGGCCGTGGAGGGGTGCTTTAACCTAGGGCCGAAAAGAGGTAAAGAGTCGAGCCTGACCACGTCAAATCATCCCTATCAAGACCTAGAGCAAACTGATACAGCACGGCACGAGTAATAGAGATGGTACATATTCTACATCATTAGCAGGTCAGCATGAGCCTGGACTTGTCATCGAAAATTCAAGTCTCGGGGAGGAAGTGATTACGTACAGTGTACCAAGTGCAAACATGCTTCCGATACCAACTTTCCTCCTTGTAGGCATTTTGAGATCTTTGAGGACCATGATTGGAATCAGCCCGACGCTGGAATCAAGGATGAAGTTGGTCGAATGTATCGATATATTCGCGGCATAGGCATTCTTGCATGTTCCACCAACAGCCAGCTGGCCCCAGCTAGAGTCGGCATAGGAGGAGTGCAATGAGAGTCTCGCCAACTGCCCATGAAGCACACAATGCTAGAAGAACATAGCATCCAAGCCGAAAGCGGTAGTGGGAATAGAACATATTGATGTAAAGGTAGAGTATGGAGAACCGAACGCTCGTCATGGCGAAACACCAGAAAAGCTGGGTTGCTACAATCAGCTGTTTCATTAAGTGAGCCCTAACCTTTTTCTTCCGCAGCTCGATGTTTCCGAATTACCTTTCCCAATCTTTCCACCTTCCAGGGCTGATCATTGAAGTCGGCCGCTCGTCGGCCAAGGCCACCATTCACGACGCTACAAACCAAGCCTACTTCAAGTGCGGTGGAGCATATCTTGATGAAGTCAGTTATCTCCGTTTTCTTTCAACTAAGGCATACACGTCTTACCAAAGCTGAAATGATGAATACGTCATGCGCGGAGAGCTTTCGCTTCTTGAGTTGTCGAGACCACATACGGAGGCCTATGGCGCCGGCAGCTAGGACCTCGGTCATAATCGTCACGCCGATAAGTACGGAGCCACTAGTTGCTGTGGACATGGCTAAGCATGGATTTTGTGACCGACGATCCCTATCGCAGGGTAACATGACCTGACCGCCTTGTTTGTGGTTGATGCATGAAATGTGACGGGCAGTGTTGTTGTGACATTTTCCAAAAGAAAAAGAAAGGAATCTTCAACCGACATACTAACCTAGATCCAACGATGACTTTCGGGCATAACACAGATGCTGCATGGGCTAGGTGCCTACTTGTCTGGCTGTTGGGGGCGGCTTTGCTCGTTTCATTTTGAGACAGATATGTAAGTCCTCCTTCGCCGGAATCGATCGATAAAAGTTCTCATCACTACAAGCGCCGATGCAGTCTACGCAGTGCCGCTTCTTTTCGTCACACGAGGCGCGGCGGCTCGCGGGTCCTGGTCGAACGACGCGACGTTGGGGTAACGACAACCAACGCCATGAGGGGTCGTCGAGGCTGTCTCTATCAATATTGAAACCGTGCCCGTTGATCCAACCTCTAGCGGGTAATACTGCCGGCCTCGTTATGGCGTGGCCCCGGACTGCCGGACGCAAGGGCGGCTTCCCAACTCCAGACAGGCCCAACGAGCCAACCCAGTCCACCAATGAGGGGCTGGATCTAGGCCCTGCCAAGACCCCGAACAACTCGAATTTTAGAGCCAACTGAAATATGGATTTTGAACGTAGATTGTATTATGTATCCAATGTGTTGGCCAATGGCAGTTATACATGCAGGACGAGAGGGTTGCCTGCGATTCTGCCTGTGTCACGGCGAAGGAAGCAGTGCTCTAACCAACTGAACCAACTTGTCCCCAAGGGCAGAAGGACGACGCTGTCAAGTCGACGCTTGACTGGCTAATAGAGCTTCTTCTGCCGTAAAGCACAGCAAGAACTGTTTCCATCCTTTGCTTCCAGCCCTCTCACCATCCCAACCATGTCTTTTGCCAGCGGCTGGACTCAATTCTTCCCACCGCGCAATGGCGCGCCGCTCACAGAAAGCAACCTGCGAAGTCAGGTCGGAAAGGTGTTCATCGTTACGGGCGGTTCGTCGGGACTTGGCTACCACCTATCCCGTGTACTTTACGGTGCCGGCGGCAAGGTCTACTTGTTGACGCGGACTCGCCAGCATGCGGATGATGCCATTTCCCGCATTAAAGCTCATTATCATGACGATAGACAAGACACCGCGGCCCAGCGAGGAAGCCTCGATTTCATCTACATGGACCTGTTGGATTTCGCGACCGTAAAAGCAGCGGCTGAGCAGTTCCTCGAGTTGGAGGGTCCTAACGGGCGGCTCGATGTCCTCTTCAACAACGCCGGCACTGGCGCCGTGAGCAATGCGCCCAAGTCCAAGCAGGGATGCGAATACCACTTTTGCGTCAATTCAATTGGAACCATCCTGTTGACGCGCTTGCTCACGCCTATCCTGTCGAAGACGGCAGCCCAGAATCCAAAGGACACCGTTCGCGTGGTCTGGCCAGCCTCAGTGCTCGTCGAGATGATGAGCCCCAAAGACGGGATCCGCAAGACTTTTCTCGAGAACCCCGACAGCGTGACCGACCAGAACGAACTGTACTCTTCCTCCAAGACGGCCAACTGGTTCCTGGCATCCGAGTTCTCTCGTCGTCAGGTAGCGGACCACAGCGCTGGGACTACCCAACCGCGCGTCGTGCACATCGCAGGCAACCCCGGCCAATACGTTACCAATATATGGCGCTCCATCCCGGCCTTGACGTACTACCTCACGCGCCCCATCCTGCGCGATCCAATACATGGCATGGAGACATATCTGTGGATGGCCTTCTCTGATTCCGTCACCTTCGACCGTGTCATGGCGGGAGGGTACGCGATCTGTGATGGGAGATGGCACCCTGGTCAGAGGGAAGATTTGTTGCTGGCTTTGAAAGGGGTGGACCAAGGTGGATCCGGGCGAGCCAGCGAGTACTTTGACTGGTGTGATGCAGCAGTGAAGGATTTCGTGAATTGAGCTTGAGGTGCCTAGGACCATTAGAACAATTGTCGCGCAATCTATTTCTTCCAACCGTGCTATAATGTCTAGATAATTCAACTAGCAACACAGATATTGCCTGCTGAGTACCATCAATCAGCTACATGTACGTGTACTGACAGTCAGCCATCCTGTTGTCAGCCAGCTATTCAATTCCAGTTGTTCCTGACTATGACTATTCCACTGCCAGCTATCTGGTTTACTCGATCTTATCCAAGACCCCTCTCCTCTGTTCACGACTTTTTGGACGCGGCCCTCCCCCAGAAAACCTTGATACTGGGGTGTCGATTGTCAGTGGATTAATTGTCTGGCCCTAAGGAGGTAGGTAATGCACGCACTTAATCAGCCCCACATATATGTACAGCCTGATTACTAACGTTCAAGCCAGCCCCACCCATCTGGACCGATCAATTTTTCCGACCACTCTCTGGTCTGCCTTTCACATTAATCCATCCATTCTACGCATTCCATCCCAACCTCGGATCTCCACCACCTAAGATCAACTCAGAGACATCACTTCTGTACAACAAACCAACATCAATCGCATCACATTACATCCAGAAACCCTCACAGGCTTACTCAGCGCATTTATTCTCAATCGTGTTTCCATTTCTCTGCTCCTTGTCAGCTCATGAGTATTCCTTGATTGAATCGGATCAGTGGATCACGTCGAGTCTGTCTGTATCGCACATCACAGATCACGGTTCTCTGACGCCCTCTGGTCATGCTACGGTTCCTCTAAGGGTATCTCTGACGCTTTCGAGGGTAAGGCTCTGGACCACGCCTGGAGCGCGTCGCAAACAATAGTGCAAGCCGGGTTTAGAAGGTACGCGTGTTCCCTTTTCTCATTCTTGCCGCTCATAGTACTCCTTGATTGAGCCGGATCAGTGGATCACGTCGAGCCTGTCTGCATTGCACGTCGCAGATCACGGTTCTTTGACGCCCTCTGGTCAAGCTACGGTTCGTCTAAGGGTATCTGTGATGTTGTAAGAATAGGATCTGGGCCACGCTGATCTTTCGCAGGTGTGCTAGGTCAGTATTTGTAGGCCCCCCCTCCCCATCTACCGATAACATGACGGCGCGGTTCGCACATTCGGCCGTCGTTGTGTGCGAAGCCCCCATCGACCCAGCGGCAAGCGCCGCCGTCTCTTTTCATGTAGAGACGACAAGCAGTCCGTCGGCGCCGGTTCTCTTCACCTTCAGCATCGATACTGCCGACAGAGAGCCTCCATTTCAGATTACTCCCGATCGCATTTCATCATTAACGCGCACGATACACGATCATACTACCCAACTGGTCGACTCCCCGCCACGCATGGAACTTGTGCGCCAGCTGCTCGGTAGCACGCGAAGAAATCTCCTTCGTCTTCATTTCCAGCTACGTAATTGTGGTCAACTCGTCAGTCCGGCTGGTGGAGTCGTATCCGAACCGCAGAAATCAGGTACCGATATAATCACATTGCTCGCCGGCACCTCGGTGTTCTCAGTGTACATGCCCCACGATGCATTGCCTAAAGCAACATACAATATCTTCTTCAAGGCTGTTCGGCCGTTCCTCGGTTCCGCGTTCGCCCACCCTGCAGCAGCACCTGAGCGACCGCAGCTGTTGCCAACCGTTGATCAAGATGACTGCCACGTCTACGACCAGAAGCGCCACTCCAGCTCTCCGCCAATATATGTGAACGAAGACGATGGACGCACACCTGGATCGCACGAATCGGACAATGATACTGTTGCGGTCACCACTCCATCGGGCTACGGGCCCATAGACGACGATGAAGAGCTTCCAGGGTATCCAGAAAGCGAGGATGAACACTTCGCATCAGCACCAGCGAACGATCGTAAACGTCACTTCCGCGGCAGTAGCGAAGAATCTAGGGACCGAGCAACATCAAAGCGAGGCCGATTATGGTCGCCCGATGCACAAGCTTTCGTCGAAACGGAGTCTCCATCGCCGTCGGTCAAAGTTAATCTTGATTACTCGAATAACCTACTGGTTGCCATCGAAGCGCGGATGAGACTGCAGGACGAGCGAATCGAGAAGCTTGATGCCGAAAACAGGCAGTGTAACAACCGGAACGTGGAGCTCGAGCGACGCGTCGCAGAGCTAGAGGTTTGCGTGAGGGAACTGCAAGGGCTAGAGAGTCGGGTCGATGAGCTCGGAGAACAGCATGAGGTATTGGAAGAAACTGTGGCCAACATGGACGTTTATCAAAGCGAACTGGAGGCGGACTGCAGCAGGGTTGGGCTCGAGTTGGCCGAGATACGAGACATGTCGAGAGATGCGATAATTGACGAGATCAACGAGAAAGTGCAAGACTCAATAGGAGATGTCGTGGTCATGTACCGTGAGGAATTAAGAAGGAAACTTATAAGTACTTTACAAGACACCTAATTATTACCCTACCTACATTATGATGCTGCTCCTTGTCTCGTGCGAGCTATAAGACACGGGACTGATTATTCCGCTGCCAAAGCAAGACATCGTGTCTACACGTAGATTGCGGCGACGGTCTTCTGCTTCGTGGTCCGGCATATAGCGCTTGGATTTACTTGTAAAAGCACAACCGGAAAACTCGGACTTGTACGCACCATCAACCAACCTTGACGACAAACCCAACTCGCCAATTTTCGGATTTCTCGGACGGGAGCCTTTTCGCATCAATCCATCGCATCGACTTGTCGACCATCCAGCCCGAAATCCCGGGATTTCTGCCCCTCATGCCAGATACACCGCCCGTGTATTCGAAGAAAGTAAAAACTGTCCTGGGAATTCCCAGGGGAATGGGATAGAAATCGAAGCGAATACACTGAGCTGTAAATGTACTCAGGTAATCTTAGCGAAGAAGTTCCACCCGTGTTGACAAGGAGGCCTTCAACATGCCGCACCGATGCCGCCCCGAAGGAAGATCCGAGAGGAGCTTCTCGGCCCGATAAATGAAACGCTATTGTCGTCCGCCGCACATGCCTCCTAGGCGAGGCGTTCCGCGACAGCGTCAGGCTCGGCCTGTATTGGCTACAGTGGTTTCAACGTTGGTATTTGGCTGAGCGGCGGTGCCGATAGGAACAAGCGTCGGAAGGCTGTGGCCGATTGCATCTAGAAAAGACACCCAAAGTTAGTTACGGTGGAATCAAAAAGATATTAGACATGACGGATAAATGCTAGAGGGAGATTTACCACGCCTTTCGCTTCTTCGAGGTTCTTCGAAGCCGGAGTTCCATTCGGGTTACCGAGAGCCGGATCGATCAGCAGAAGGCTTCCCGGTGCTGCCTCCAAACCGCCAGTCACCCCGGGGACGGCATGGCTCGGAGTAGCGATGAGCGACGGCATGCCTGGGAGCGGGTGATAATAAGATCAATGGCCGATGGAAGTATAAATGTATGTAGGCATGATAAAATTCCGGTTCAAGACAGCCATTGCGCCATTTGAGTGTTGTGCAATCATTGGCAATGCTGGCTACTCCAGAGTCTCGTTCAAGCCAGTTTTGAGACCAATAATACGCGTCAGGTAAGCGAATACATGTATCTGGGGGTCCCATGTTTCTGGTTCTTGCGAGGAAGGCATCAAGCAGTTGTCTATTATGAGAGCTAGTCTTGTCAAGATGAAGTCGGGGTAAGTGCAGTCAGGCTGCCTCAAGGATCACAAAACCGACATTAGAGTTCCTCCGCGCCAATCCCTCCGAAGGGACATGACGCAAAGGAACGACGTACGCTCCAGACAGATCTCCCCAATACTTGTTAGATTTAGCACTCGTACATTGTTGCTGTTGGGTTTCTCCTCTTCCTTCTACATAAGTAGATAGCGCCTGGGCCCATTTGCTCATATCACCAGGCCCCAGTTGTGAGCCGACCGGTTTCTTTCTGTCGCTTCCGGGAATCAGCTGTGCAGACTACGAAACTGGAGTGTGATTTACTAATTAGCGTGACCGTGGATTCCGACGTTTTGAAACGTGCTGATCTTGTGTGCCAGACTCTGCGACAGCAAGTCACTGGCACCGTCACGACCCCCCAGGACGAGAGCTACGAAGCTGAGCAAGAGCGCCTATGGTGAGTGCTATCTGTCTCGTGTAGGGGATTGAGAAGGCTACTGTCGCTTCAGGTCCAATGCTCAAATGAGACCTCCCGGGAGTGCTGACAAGCTTGCATCGCTACCAGGTCCCGAACCTGCTGGCTCCCAGCAGCGGCCTACGTGCGGCCCCAGAGCACTGCCCAGGTAGCCGCCGTGCTCGCGACCCTGAAGAAGACGAACACCAAGTTCGCGGTACGAAGCACTGGCCATCACTCGACAGCCGACTTCAGCAGCGTGGACGAGTCGGGCGTCGTGATCGACTTGCGCGACCTCAAGTCTTTGGCCCTCGATGAGGATGGAGACGGGTCGTTCACGCTCCGCGCCGCGGTGGCAGCACCTGGGGCGACGTGTACGCTTTCCTCGAGGAACGCGGTCGTTCCATCGTCGGGGCTCGCAACTTTGGTGTCGGGCTTGGGGGGTTTACTCTGGGCGGTACGTACGGGTTACCTGGCTTCTTCTTCTCCTCCTTCAAGTCTTTCTACATGTACTTAGTAAAATTCAACTAAACCATTGTGCTACTAGGTGGAATATCAGCGTTCCCTAACCTCCATGGTCTGCCGGCGGATGGTGTCAAGATTTTGAGGTAAGGAAGATTCCCTTCTCGACGATACGCCTACTCTGAAAGCTGACATGCCATACTTATTGGCCAATGGAAGGTTGTGCTTGGTGACTCCCGTGTCGTCAACGCCGACTCGGACACGAACCCCGATCTCTGGAAAGCGCTCAAGGGCGGAGGAACCAACTTCGGTGCGTGCAACATAGACCAACATAATTTGCTGTTTCGCTGCGCCCCATCTCTGCTGTCGCTAGGTATCGATATCAAATGCTGACATATTGGCACGTCGCCTGCGACAGGGATCGTCACACGATTCGACTTCGAAACCGCACCCCTTGATTATGACCAAGTACGCAGTGCACCTGTACGACCCGGCCGACTACGTCAACATCCTCAAGGCCACCGTCCGGGTCCAGGACTCATGGAGACCGACCCCAAGATCGGTCTTTTCGTCAGCTTCAATCCTACTTTCGTCGCGGTGGGGCTCTTGTACGCCAACTCCCCGGCTGAGATCCCGGCGGTGTTCAAGCCGTTCCTCGATCTGAAGAGCCTCGTGAATGCGGTCGTTCCATGGACGGAAGGGACTGTCAAGTCACTTGTGGAGAGCATACAGTTCAATGCACCTAGAGCCAGGTAGGTTACGATTGCGCGCTCGGGAAAACATCATTTGATCGTGATGCTGGACTTTATCTGACATACCAACCTAAATAGACGGACACAGTCAATGACGACAACCAAGGTGTCGCTAGATCTCTACATCGAGTCCCACGAGCTTTACCTCGAGGCCATCAAAACTTCGGCTGCAGAGTTGTTCTACACGATCCAGCCCGTCGCCTGCAGCGTCATGCAGGAGGGAGAAGATAGGGGAGGAAACATCATGGGAATTGAGAAGGTCGCCCAGGACTGTGCGTTTCAATTCTCACCTTCTCTCACCCCTGTCGCGCATTACTGCAGTCCCTATCGCAGCTACTTTGAACTAACTCGGCCATGTGGTGATATAGGGTGGGTTGCCGCCGGCTCGCGGCAAGATGCAGCTCTAGACGAAGAGGCCATACGGGATGTCGACAACCTATGTTTTGCTACGGTCATCTCTCTTGTATCTAACCCGACCACGAAAATGTTGCGACTGCCGCTTGCAGTTTGATTGGGACCGTAATCGAACAGTGGCCCATCCTTACCACAACTTTGGCTTCTGCTTTCCATCGCACCAATCCCTATCCTGTATCCCCACCCTCTATCACACTGTCCTCCTCGTCCCCGTTCCTGTCATCATGGCCGCGACGAGACTCGCCGCCAGCAGCGCGACCATGAGACCGAGCACCAGGAGCGGTAGCAGGAGCCACGGCCACGGCCATTTGACGGCCACGCACATGCCGAGGGCGAGGACGGTGCCCGTGGCGTCGGATCGCGCGCGTCCCGCCACCGCTCCTTCTTCTCGCTTCTGCTGATGCGGTTGCTGCCAGAACAGCGAGGTGCCCTCGATGCGCATCTGCGCGGTCGCGCCGGCGGCGAAACGGTTAAAGGTGGCTGGAATTGAGGATAGGTCGGCGCGACCCCCGTTGAAGAGCGGTTCGAGCCAGAACTGGTCCCGGTAGTAGTTGATGTTCTTCCCCTGCAGCCAGGTCCCGCACGAGAAGTCGCCTCCCGTCGTCCCGGCCGTTTGGCTCGGCGTGCTGGCGCACGCGCCTTGGAAGATTTGGAGGCGCAGGTATTCGGCCAGTTCGAAGGCGAAGATGTTGTTCATTTTGTAGGGGCACTGGAGGGGCACCGACATGCGGTCTTCCTTGTTATTGGTGACGGGCTTGCCCGCGGTGGGAACTGCTTCGGACGCACCACGGTAGGCGGAGAAGTTGGAGGTGTCGTAGACGACGCCGTTGACAACGCAGGGCGAGCGGACGGCGGTGGAGCTTTCGCGGCCGAAGAAGCTGGGCATGCTGCGGTTCCACATCTTGATGGCGTCAGGGTTCAGCCACTGGGAGGCCGGCACTGTGGAAATAACCTTCTCTTGCAGGATACCACCCACGATGTTTCCGGACATGGATTGAAGGCAAGGGTAGAGTGCGCAGGTGGCGGCGAACGGGCGTGTGTTGTTTACCATATAAGTGCCGATGTTGTTGAAACAGCTAGACATACCTGGGCTGTCGCTGCACGGCGCTTGAGTGTAGGTCAGGATACTGACGTTCAAGATGGACGATGGCGCTAGTTCGTCAAAGCCTTCGGGGATGAGACAAGAGGCCCACGCGATGTTATCGTACCCGTATTGCTTGTACTCGTTAGACGACGACCCCGAGTTACTACTGTCCGCCCGACCCACACTGACAGATAGATCGACACCATTCTGGATATCTACCATGATGGATTGGCCGTTTGGCAAGGAGTAGTTGGTGTTACCATACTTAGCATTGTGCTGGACTAGACGACTCGTATCGAAACATCTACTGCAGAGCCTCATGGCCGAGTACGTCACTCCTTGGTACTCCGAGAACGTTCAGTTTCCCGTATAACAACCCACAAACACCGTCGCCTCGCCTAGCGCATTGTTCATGGCGCTGGTCAGCGCACCCGTCAAGGAAGCGCTGAGGTGGAAGGCCTGGCCTTGGGAGGCTGGATGTGCGTTACCCACCGGCTCGCTGCCAAAGACATAGTTAGCCACAGGCACCGACACCTGCGCCCCCGAGACCGGCCGCTCGCACGCGACAGCCTTCAGAGCCTGCTGCGTAAAGGGCCCGATGGCCAGGGAGGCGATCATGGCGACCGCGGCGAGCAAGCCCAGGGGGCTCCGGGGTACGCGGAACAGCAGCTGCAGCGCGCCCAGGGGTCCCCGGGACGCCTTATCAAAATGCTTCAGGTCGGCGAGCGGCCTGTCCAACAACCGAATGCTTGAAGCTGGAAGGCACTCACCTTGAGCCGCCACCAAGATGGTGGAAAAGACTTCTGCTAACACACCGTAATGCTACACAATATGAACCGGGCCATTTATGTGCGATTGGTCTTGTGGCTGTGTCTTGCCTGCTCTGTATTGGGAGTGACAATGTTGCTTGCGCTTCGGGAACTCCGCCAAACACGCGCGACGGGCAAAACGGGATATGACAGTCGGGCTGTCACCGAATCGCCTTTTCATATTACGCTGAAGATCACATCACCATCGAGAGGAAGCCCAATTGCGCAGAGTCACTGCGCCAAGGCTTCTAGCGTTTCTACCACTCCAGTCGATACCACCGAGGCGTTTCGCTCCAAGGACGATAGCGAAATGCTGAACACTGGTACCAAGTCCTATCATCCGTACCGGAGACGTGTCAGACAAAGGGCTTGCATCTTCTGCCGGGTCCGGAAAAGAGAGGTGCGGGCAACTTGCCAGTGAATATGTGACCACACTGATCATCAATGTAGTGCAATGGGAATATTACGCCTTGTATGTCTTGTATCCAGTATGCCGATCGAGCGTGGAAAGGCACCAGCTCGTTGAGCGCCGATGACTTTTGCGCTCGCAATGTTTGGGGTCTTGTCCACAGATATGAGGTTCTATCTGGTGAGTACTACACTTGCTACCACGTAGCATTATCTTGAAATGTTGCTGCTGTTGACTAAATATGACATAAGGCTCAAGGAACCCCTACTTAGGCCCAACACAGTGGTCGGCTCATTATGAGCCGATCGAATTCGATTGGGAGAAACATTTTGACAGGCCTTTTCCGTTACTGAGAACCAGGGTTACAGTTTCCAACCCCGAACTCCTGCCTTCACAAATACTTGGTACGTTTGTAGAGCCAACACAGGTCTTGCCGACATTTTCGGACAGTCTATTGTTTGATTGGTCTATATATGGAATGTCCGACATTATTGAAACGAGCCTCCAAAGTAGCTTGGATTTGTTTACATCTAATGCTGTTCTTGGACAGCCAGCGCTGCCCCGGAACTCACCATTTGTAAGTGCAGTATCCATCAAGCAACAAGAGGAAGCAAAAAATAAAACAAGAGATCGATAACTAATTATTAAAAGCGAATAATACTTCCAAATGTCCTCAATTCCGATCTCTATATATACTATGGGCTCATTACAATGTAGGAATGCACACAAAAACCAATTCCCTACCTCCGCCCCTGCTATTCCAACTTCGTAATTTCATTTGGGATACTCTCAGCCTGACTGAGAATTCTATCTTGGTGTCTTTGCAATCTGTTTTGCCACCCCAAGAAAGAGATGAAAGTGTCAGGTTTCTGGCGTGGGTGGCAATAGTAGAGATTATCTTGACCTACAGCAGCTTGTGGAACGAAGCGGCATCAAAAACGCACGCTCTCCCTGAGTCTATGGGAAAACTAGGTATGAAAACGTCCTTGAAGCCTCTCTGACACTTTCAGTTATACAGGTTATACATCTTTCTAACCACTTGTCAGCAACTCAGTTGGGCACGCCGAAAACCGAGTATTCTTTCTGGTCATGATCTACAAATCATGCTTCAGAGAAAGTATGCTAGAACCTGGCTTCAAATTTGAGGACCTAGGCTACCATGGTGCTTTCCGGCGTGGGTTAAACCTCATTAGCCAATCCCTAGGTACGTATACTGCTATAACGTTCACAGCACTAAACTACTCTAACCACTTCTATATAACTACTACTAGCCACTGGGATGAAGTACGGGACCTCGGAGTTTGCCGATTTTGAATCAATATTGAGAACCGGTCTACTGAAGCATGCCCAAAAGAAGAAAATCACCAAGACTGCCTAAAAAGCAAGTTGTACCATGAAATAAGCTTCAGGTGCTTTTTTCTGATAACCTGTTCTAGTATGCAAAGATATTGGGGCTGCCCCAGATTGTCTAATGCTTCATCAATGCCGATGTGTTCTTGAAATGGCCGGGGTAATGGTGCAATGTAGGAAGTTGTTCTAAGCATCTGGTCTGGAAATTTAGCACTGTGCTCTTGGCAGAGAGCGACCACATTACGGTACTTGGTATTCGGAACAATCAAACGCGGAAAGACTTTAGTAGTAGGGAAGCAGTTGATGAGTTTGGTGTGAAAAAAAAACAAGATATTCTAGAGATACCGCGTGGTCAGCCCGACCTTAATAATAATTGAAGTAAAGGGCTCAGGGAGCTTTTAAATCCCCGCCTCCTACATAGATTGGAAGAGACTTGATCAGGTAAACGCAAATAGATGAGACCGTTCCCAAGCGCTTGGGTCGTCCATGCGGTTTGCGTAAGTAGGTTTGTCCATGGCGGGGTAACAGTCATGTAGTCATGTCTTGGTTGCTGGCTGCGAACCCCTTTTGTGCTGCCCTCATCCCTCCCTCCCGTTACGGAGATAAGAAACAGCCACACAAGCGAGCCAGCAAATCGCTGTTTAGTCATGATTGATGATACGCCAGAGGTTGGTGAGATAGCCTGGGTTGAGTCTATCTGATCACTTGTTTTCGTTTTGAATTGATTTGGCTACTTGAGCGGTTGGCGGTAGGTAGCTGACAACCGAGGGTGCCCGATAAGGACGTGGGGTAACAGGTGAGCCGAACGTCATTCGGCCGCCAACAACACACCTGGAGTGCGCCCTTTGCTCTACATGCCATCCATTACCTATCACAAATCTACCTAGATACCAATCTTCAATGTGCAAGTCTTCAAGGTCACCTGGGATGCTTTCCAAAGCTTGTATTATAGCATTGGAAGCAATTGATTTTGAATGCTGAAAGCTGCAACTTTCTTTGAGTTTGAACTATTGCCTTGAACGCGTTCAACCCGTCTCAAGACAATTTGAATTCAGCTCTTGTATCTCACCGGCAAGAATCATGGCCCCTTCAATGAAACGCATCCCCGCCTACATGCCCGCCTCCCTCGCCGTCTCCCTCGGCGGCCTGGCTATGGGCTGCGACACGGGCGCCATCGGCGCCATCATGGCCATGCCGTCCTTCACGCGGTCAATGGGCCACCTGTCAGCCACCCTCGTTGGCTTCACCGTCTCTCTCATCATGCTGACGGGCGCGATTCCCTCGGTGTTCGGGGGCTACCTCGCCGACCGGTACGGCCGTCTCAAGGTCATCATGGCGGGCGCCGTGCTCTTCGGTCTCGGAGCGGCAGTCCAGGGCGCCGCGTACGCGCTGCCCCAGTTTCTTGTCGGGCGCGCGCTTGCGGGCTTGGGGGCGGGCGCATTCTTGAGTAATATTAGTGTGTATATTTGCGAGGTTGCGCCTGCGCGGCATAGGGGGATTTTGGCGGGACTGCCGCAGTTCTTGGCGACGGCGGGTATTTGTGTTGGGTACTTCATCTGCTACGGCACGGTTCGTCTGGGCGAGGCCAATAGCATGTCTTGGCGCGCGCCTTACATCGTCCAGGGCGCGCTGTGTCTCGCTCTGGCAGTCTCCTGTTGGGTCCTGCCCGACTCGCCGCGCTGGTACCTACTGCAGGGGCGCCGCGAGGAGGCGGCGGCGGCGCTCGCCAGGTTGGATGTTTCGCTCGTGGGCGAGGACCGAGAGCTGTTGACCTCGACGGGGCAGCAGGTCAGCCTGAGCCTGTGGCAGGGCTTGGCGCTATTGTTTCGCAGGGGGTACCGCACCAGAACGATGTTGGCGCTCTTCATTTTGGGCATGGTGCAGCTTTCGGGGATCGATGGGGTGCTTTATGTAAGTGTATTCCTTGATCGACGTTTTCGGAGGCTTACTTACTGATTATGCTGATAAAGTATGCCCCAACCCTCTTCGCCCAAGCCGGCCTCGCGTCAGAGACGGCCTCGTTCTTGGCCTCGGGTCTATCTGCCGTCTTGATGTTAGCCGCTTCAATCCCGGCGTTCTTGTTGTCCGACAAGTGGGGTCGTCGCACCTCGGCCATCACTGGCGGCGTGGGGCTCTCCGGGGTGATGCTACTGATCGGGTCCCTGTACGCCGCTGGCGCGGTTCATTCCTACGGCGTGGCGCGGTGGGTCGTCATCGTGTCCGTCTACGTCTTCGGTCTGACGTACTGTTCCACTTGGGCGATCGTGGGGAAGATCTACGCCAGCGAGATCCAGCCGACGCACACTCGGGCTGCTGCCAACTGCGTGGCGCAGGGACTGGGATTCGTGAGTATTTTCTTCTTCTGGTTCTTACCTGGTTGTCGTCGCTCACGCATCAAACTTTTTCTAGTTCACCAATTGGCTGGTAGCCATGATCACCCCGATCCTGCTGGACAAGTCGGCATACGGGGCCTACTTCCTCTTCGGCGGCCTAGCTCTTGGAACCGTCTTGGTACTAGCGGCCTACATGCCCGAGACTCGGGGGAGGTCTCTGGAGAGTATCCAGGAAGCCTTCACGCACACTGGGTCTTCGTCTTTGGCGCAGACGCTGCGGCGTAGGTTAGGCTTCTCGAGCCGAGAGCCGCAGGAGAATGTTTTCGAATTGGATACAGAAGGAATTGTGGTTTCGAACTCGGGAAGTCTGCGTATGCAGCTTGCATCTGCTTGAAGATATTCGAGATTGTCACCAGGATGAGGGTGGCTTCTACTGGGGTCCTCTACAGCATATGTATGGGACGAGACCATCGACGTGGCAGTAGACAGTGAATAAAGCATACGTTCACGCATGGATGCGTTCAATGATGGTGGGGGTCAATTGCATTGAGGTTATCGTGGCTCGGCTATTCCATCAATACCCCAAGCAACTATCTGGGTGGTGCCTTCTGCGGTATTGCGGCTGTGCGCGGCTGTTCCTGCCTTGTTTCTGTTATGCCACCTTATGTCCAGGCTAATCGATGCCTCGATGCCTTGAATGGGTGACTCACTTCATCGCAAGCCGGGCCCCGGCTGGTTGACTCGGACCCCCGTGAGCGAACTTTATGTGAATACTCTCTGACACCTCCGGGCCACCCGCACGCACCCAAGTCATTCGTCTCTTCTTATCCTCCTGTCGTCCCATCTTCCCAACCGCACCACCACCACCTTTATCCTAATTCTTTTTTTGGACGCCGCTTCTTCTTCTTCTTCTTTTTGCATTGACTCACACATTCTTGCAAATCTTCGATGCGTTCCATTTTCAACAGCGTTCGTCTGAATTCACACGCACGCCCTTGGTCTTCCCACGCCTATTTCTTTGGCCCGCTTGGACACAGGCAAACCACATCACCAACATCGTTTTTCTTCTCTCCAAAGCACGCACGCACACTCAGGTTTGTGCTTTCCATTCGCCTCGACCGCCATCGACCTTCCGTCCGAAGCATCATCCTTCAAGGCGAGGGCAAGCGTGCGGTGGCCTTCCGTCCGTTCCTACAGCCTCAGACCTTCCGTCCGTTCTACGCAATATCTCTCCAACGAATACACACAAGCTTGTGGCGGCCTTCCGTCCTTACCACTGCTGACATTCCGTCCGTTCTCCCGCCGACCTTCCGTCCAAACCACCAATCAACCAATACCCCAATGGAAGCTGCCAATATTGCTCTCAACCACCGAACCATCCTACCATTGTGACATCACCGCTCACCGCGATGGCCAAAATCTCGCCCCTGGCAGCAAAGACGCTGCACAATATCCTGGCCAACCACGCTGACGTCCTCGATAAGAAGGCTCCCGAGGCCAATCCGCTCTACGTTCCTCTCCCTAAGCAGACAGAGGACGAGATTGACGACCTCACCTTCACGTACGCCGACTTCGGCGATAATGAGTCCAGCTGGGGCGATAGTAGCTGGGGCGACAACAGCTGGGCCGACAACAGCAGCGACACCGCTTCGAACAGCACTATATTTACGACGGGGACATCGGCCGAGGAACTATGGGGTACCGATGGAGTTATAAGCAACACGGATCTCATGTCATCCGCTTGGGGCGACGCTGCCAATACCACCGTTGATGCCTCCCCGAAACAATCCATCACGGAGCTGTGGTTCGGGTCCGATCCCATGAATACCACCCCCACCAAGCCGTCATCGCCATCGCCATCGCCGTCGCTTTCGATAAACACCGCCAGCGCCGACCGCAACGGTTCCAACTGGGGCTGGGAGTCTCGCAAGGAGCGCATCGCCAAGATGGAGGAGTACAAGTCGCGCCGCGTGCAGCGGTGGACCCCTCGCCAGCTCGAGCTCTTCCGCTACCACGGCGTCTTCTGTGGCTGCGACGACGACCGCGACCACGACCGGCTGCTGGCGGCGCGCTACATGAAGGAGCGCGCGCTCGACTTTGCGAACCGCCGCAAGTCGCAGGCTAAGGCCCGGTTCGACGAGCACAGCGCTCGGCTCGCCAAGGCTCTCAAGGAGAACCACAACAACAACAAGAATGGCTGCAACGAATGCTCCGTCGTTGTCTCCAACAACAAGGAGCCGAAACAGGGGCACAAGCGATCCTGGGTCTTCATGACGGTGGATGAGATCTAGGCGAAAGGCGAGGGGGGCACTTAAGTACTTTTGGGATATGGCGAGGTTAGTGGCTTTTATTTCGGGGCAAACTGTGGCTCCTGTTGCGGAATCTAGCTGCTGCAGAAGAGCTGGATTGATGGGGATGGGTTGTGGCTTATGTTTCGGTTCCCCTGTTCCACCATTGCTGTGTCCTTCATGGTCGACTGGGAACCTTCGGAGGTGTCATGATGATGATGAATCGCGATATGGAATGGTGTTCAGGCGTTCAGGAGGTGGTGGCATTTCCCCCAGGTATTGCGTTCATCAGGGGTCATCTGGTCTATTTTTTCTTTTTCCTTTTTTTTTAGGCTTGGCGGTATGTCAACATGGGACACGGATTTGGATTGTTAGTGTAAAACGATACTATACTTACCTCTTGGGCCTTTCCGGTTCTCTCTCCTCTATGACTTATGCTGCGGGTGACGACAGCGACGCGCTTGGGGCTTCTCGTATCTGCAGGCCAAGATGCACCGAGCCGGAGAAACCGTCATCGTGCTTCGTCGTCGCATTGCGAACGTCAATGATCGGACGAACCGTCGGTAAAGCATGCCGACCGTCTAGAGCGTTCTAGAAGCTGTCATTCCCAATCTTACTCTCATTCTCATGTCTTGAAGGTTGCAATGTCAATCCACGTGTCGCGGGGCTTCCCGTCCCTGTTAGGTTTGGGGGTGCGTACGGGTAAGCCCCGCCTGACAGCGCTTACATTGGCATTTGCATAGCGCACAGCTGGGGGCCCGCAGCGGGCTACTGCAGTGCTCTGATACGGACTTGTTAGCGGGCGCTTGATTCTTCTTCTTAAATTCGGCGCATACGGTCCAGTGCACACCTGGCATCGCAGCAGATCAATTCGGCGGCACGATCCTGACAGGTTCGGCGGCACGTGGGTGATTCGGACGTGTCACATGGCCCCACGGACCTCGATCGGCTTTGAGTCGTTCTTGTTGTTGGTGCTTCCTTTCTTGAGACCGTCGGTAAGAGGGAGCTGGCTTGGCTGGGGGAAAAGGGCCGGTCCAGGTCGTCGGGTTTCGTTCGGTATTGCCTTCCTACCTTGTGGATGGGTTTCACCAATGCCGACCGGACGCAAGTAGGGTCTTCCTCCTCCTCTGGTCGCTCGTCCGTCTGATCGAAGCTTGAATCGAAGCTTTCCCCCGCGCGCGCGCGCGCGATCTTGCGGCTTGTTCCGAGCCATGGCCAAGCACCCGCTCCCAGGAATGAACGAATACCGGAGTGTCGACCGTAGCCAATGGGTCTCCGGTACTCGCTTAGTAACTGCGACCAACTCCTATCTGTTTACAACGTTACGCCAACTCGAAGGCATCGTGGGTGGGAACGGACGGCTAGGCGAGTAATGCCCACGCCGACGTTGGCCCGGTTGACTTGCCTGCCTCGAGCAAACGCGATCCGAAGGTAGGAATGGCAAAGCAGCCCAGTCCATCCCATCTCATACAACACGATGGTAACCACCGAGTCCTGCATCGTAACCACGCCTAAGTGTGTTTTTTCTTTTCTTTTTCGGGGAGCATGGATTCGAAGGAATACATCCCACTTGGTTTTGCTACGTATAAGCCTTACAGTAGAAAGATGGTTATCGCATATGCTCTACACGACGTCCCCGAAGCGCCTCCGGCCCAGCCAGAGGTAGCGACAGCGGAGAATGGCGTCTTCTTATCGAGCGATACCGATGATGAAGTCCTCGGTGAGTCTCTCCCTTTCTTTATACTCTATCTCTTTCTGGGAGCTCAGCTGCGTGACATGGCTACCATGAGTGTTACTTCTCCTAATACTAACATGGCGTAGCAACTATGGGCTACCAGCAGGAGCTCAAGCGCAAATACCGCACCGTCGAGATCTTCGGTGTCGCCTTCTCCATCATGAGACTTATGCCCTCCATCGCCACGACCCTCAGCTTCTCACTGCTGGCGGGGCCCGCCGGCATGGTCTGGTCTTGGTTTGTGGCCTCGGGCTGCATTTTCGTCGTCGGGCTCGCCATGGCCGACCTGGGGAGCGGCTATCCCACCTCGGGGGCACTGTAAGTGGTCACGAACTTCGTGGTCAAGGCTTTGGACCTGGATACTAACTGTTGAGGTCCAATGCTGCAGGTACTGGTGGACTCACCACTTCAGCTCGGCCAAAACGAGGAACTACTTGTGCTTCCTCGTGGGCTACAGTAGCAGCCTAGGTCTGATCGGGGGACTTTGCAGCATTGACTACGGCTTTGCCGCCATGTTTTGCGCCTGGTGAGTCTTGGTTTGCTCGTAGCTAGCCCAGGTCATACTGTTTGTTCAGTGTCCCACGCCTCTTCCCAGTCGTATCACGCATTCTGACCGTCACTTCCCACCCACCAGGATCGCCATGGCCAGCGAGGGCAGGTGGCAAACCTCCAACAACTTTGTCTACGTCGTGTTTCTAGTATGTGTTCTCACCCACGGGATCTTAGCCTCGACGTCTTCCAGGTTCATGAGCCGGCTCCTCTACTTCATGATCTTCATCAACGTGGCCCTAGTCTTCGCCACCATCGTCGCACTTCTCGTCGGGCGCACGGGGCAGCGCAATGACGCTCGCGTAATCTTCACCAAGGTCAACAATCTCACGACGTGGCCCACGGGCTGGGCTTTCATGCTGGCGTGGCTATCGCCCATCTGGTCCATCGGCAGCTTCGACTCTTGTGTGAGTGGCCTTACATATTGCACAACTAGATCGTCGTCTTCTATGGCATTGCAGTGGTATCATCCTCTGATGATGGCTTTGACCTTCAGGTTTACATGGCAGAGGAAGCTTCCAATGCAGCGAGGGCGGTCCCTATGGGTATCCTAAGCTCCATAGGAATGTGCTGTACGTTATGAGACACCCCATTATGTTTTTCATTTTCCTTGGCCCAGCTGACACAAATAGGGGGTCTCGGCTTCGTCATTGTCATCGTTATCGCCCATTGCATGTCGCCAGATCTAGAGAGCATCCTGAACAGTAGATTCGGCCAACCGGTGAGTATAAGTAACATTCACTCGCTACCTCAATTCGTCAATCAACAACCACCTGTTGCTGACAACAGTGCAGATGGCTCAGATCTACTACGACGCCCTCGGGAAGAACGGCGCGCTCGCCTTCACCGCCTTCATCTTCATCGTGCAGTACTTCATGGGCCTGTGCTTCTGCGTGGCCGCGTCGCGGCAGCTGTGGGCCTTTTCCCGCGACGGGGCCCTGCCGTTCTCCCGCTTCATCCATCCGGTGGTATGTGCCCCCTCACACACTTACTCGATTGTTGCTGCCCCCTCTCGCAAGGTATATGTGATTGGTTCCAAGCGTTTTGGTTGATACTGACATGGAAACACTGCCAGTCGAGGCGTTTCGGTCACGTCCCCGTCCGCGCCATCTGGGTCTGCGTAATCGTCGCCGCTGTCTTCGGCCTTCTTTGCGTCATCGCCCCCGCGGCTGCCAGCGCGCTATTCTCGCTTTGCATCGCGGGTGACAACCTCGCTTGGTGCGTGCCCATCCTCGCACGCGTCGTATGGGGCCAGTCGCGGTTCAAGCCGGGCCCCTTCTACACCGGCCGCCGGTTCTCTGTCCCCATCGCCTGGGCGGCCGCCGCGTTTCTCCTGTTGGGCATCGTTCTGGCCATGTTCCCCGTCGGCGGTCCCCGGCCCGCGCCGGACAGCATGAATTACTGCGTCGTGGTCAACGTGGCCGTCTGGGGCGGTGCATCGCTCTACTACTTCCTGGATGCGCGCAAGTGGTTTACGGGGCCCGGGGACGCTTTGGAGGCGGAAGATGTGGAAGAAGAGGAGGAGGAGGAGGAAGAAGATATCAGTATAGAGGCGGCTCGGTCCTTCCATGCCGAGGAGAAGAGAAAGGAGCTACAGGCAAGGTCAGAAAGCGATCAGAGTCATGTGGTTCTTTGAGCGACCGATTGAAATAAAGGGACGTGGAAGTTTTGCTCGCTGTTTCAAAGACATCAGCATCAGGTAAGCTTATTATTTCAAGTGGTTAATGTTACGAGAGCGTGGTCTGTCAATGGGAGTCTTCCCTTACTGCTGGACTGACTTCAACATTGACTACAATTTCGGGGGCTAGACAACAAGAATCAATACAGCTAGGGCTAAGAGAAACAACACCGGTGCTAGTATTACCTAGGACAGGAGTTTCAAGATCGCTCTGGGCTTTCACCATTTCACCATTCTAATTACATAGAAGTTGTTGGCACTATTACTTGGATCCTTGCAGTGACCGTCGAGGAGAAGCTTGCCAGTCCTTCAACACATTTTCACTGGTCTACACTTACTTGTACCAACATGAGCTGAACAGGGACGAAAGTCTTTTGCGCCCTAAGAATAGTTTCCGTCTGCGTATTGATCACAACGTGGATCTTCGTAAAGTAGAGACGTATCTAGTCTTATTCGCCCCCTTGCCTTGGAGCGGTGCTTGGCAAGTACCGACGTCCCCAGCTGCGGAGCATATTTACCCGTAGCAATATCGCCGTTAATCCCATGCTGTGGAGATGCATGCCCGACAACACTTCAGCCGCTCCAGCCTATTGAGTCGCAGCTTGCCCCAATATCGAAACTGCATCGAGAGATGCCGGCAATGAGTGTATCTACCGAATTGGCCTCGACCGCCAGTCTGCATGACGTGAACTGCCTCGACCTGGAACCATGCCATACGGGACGTATATAGATACTGCAAGGCTTTTACTGATCTCTTGGCATGAACTTCCCGTCAAGTTTCAACGCAACCTCATAAAAATACTGATCTCATTTCTCCAGAATGCTTTCCCAAATCGTCTTCGCCCTTGCTCTCGCAGCTGGTGGCATGTCTCAGGCCCTTCCCGAAGGCTACCGCCAGGTCCTCATCACCTCGGCCTGGAACGCCAAGTTCGTCGTCCAGCCCGTGGCCCCCGTCAAGAGCGGTAGCAACATCATACTGTAAGTTTGACTGCCCCACGCATTTCCAGTGTCCTATATGTCCAACAGAGACCAGAGAAGTGGACAAGAGCAAGAGATAGAGAGAAATAGAGAGAAATGGGTAATAGAAGAAGACTGCCTCACCACCATCCACCATCGTCAACTTCACTCGAGACCCCATTTCATTATACGTACTGACCGTCCCGAACCCAGAAAATCCAACACCAACGCCCCCGAGCAGCAGTGGTACCTCAAGTCCAACGCCACCAAGATCCAAGTCGCCAACACGACGCTCTGCCTCGACGCCGGCACGGCGCGCAGCAACGGCAGCCCCCTGACCGTCGCCACGTGCGCCGACGACAAGGCGTCGCAGAAGTGGGTCTACAACGCCGACAGTCAGATCGTGCTCGACACCACATCGGGAGCCAGTGAGTATATATCCTTGCTTTGTTTCTTATTTTCTACCTGGGGGAAGGAAGCATGGGAAGAGAGGGAGATGGAGAGAAAGAGAGAGAGAGAGAGAGAGAGAGGGAGCGAGTCACAAGAAAGCTGATCATATCCATCACCGACAAGAGCTCTGCGCCGACCTGTACACCGGCGCCGTCCGCGACAACACCCGCATCGTCCTCTGGCAGTGCATCAAGGGGGACAAGAACCACGTCTGGATGGCCCAGAACATTACGGCCACTTGAGTGGTCTTTTCGTGGGCCAGGGATGGATCAAGTGAATACATCCCCCGCCGAGGACGGTGCTGTTCATTGGTCATTTGCGATGGGTGTCAAAAGCAGCATGCGTGTTTGGATGGGGGCATGCCACGATGGTTACGGTAGTGGGCTCGGGCCCTTCATGTACTACTACTGTGTGTAACACCGATAACCAGCAATCCATCTCTCGAAATGAAAAGGCACGGTGCAAGCAGCATAGGCTTTCAAACACTCTCCATAACTGCAAGTCACATCTACTGAGAGAGTATACACCATCAAGAGAACCACTCGTAGTCACCTAAAGCACGTTGAACGGTCATCATAAAACTAGTAACAGAAAAAGGCAGTCGTATTCATTTCCGAGGACCGCTACTCCTACAATGCGATATGCCTCCCTCTCTTCTATAGTCTGTATTCCGTTCAGAAGAGGCTCTCTCTCCTCTCTCTCCCTGTTGCTGCGTGCCCAACCAATTCCCTCGATGGATGGAGAAGAAAAGAACTAAATCAAAGCGCAGTTCCACCGAGCAGTCCAAGTAATAATAATAAAATGAACTCAAGCTCCATGTGGTATCTCAACAAGACGGCTTGAGACAACGCCATCATTCCAAACAAAAACAAAAATGCCGCGCAAGTCCAGCAGCATTTTCGCCAGACTCCTGACTCCTCCTTTCCTCTTGAGTTGTGATGGACTCGTGGCGCATAAGAAAATGCAATTCGGAATTGATGCAGTGGTGAATAGAATCCAAGACGTCATCACTTTCTTGATGGTTTGATCATCATGTATACCACCATCCTCCTAACCGATGCAACCTTGCTCTCCAATGCCTTTGCAAGTCCCCCCTAGAATGGACTGATCAATACATTTAAGTGAGGCTGCAAATCGTCCTGTTTTATCGATTGAAATTTGCAGCCATCGAGGTGCCAACTGTTCTTCCTTCCTTTAGAGGAATCTCATCAAATCCCTGAAGCTCCTGCGGTCAAGTGAGCCCCCGAGACCCCTGTGACGTCTTGAGCGTCTCGTAATACCACCAGCATGGACTCCTAGTGGCGTATACGGATGATGCAGAAAGGAAGCACCGCGTGGTGGCAGTGATCCTGGGAGTGAGTTCGGCGTATATTCGAAGCCAGCATCCGGTAAGTCTCTATCGTCCAGCAAGCCAGGCGGGTTTTCCGACATGCTAGGTGGATCCATGCTAGATGGATTCATGCCAACTGGAGTCATCAAGCCAGGTGGAACCCATAAAGAAAAGGGCTCCAAGGGCTCTCCAGATGGACCCGTGTGAAAGTGTGCGCTCGAGTGATCCCGATGCCGGCTCAAGTACTAGCCAGCCGGTTCATCGACATGGTCTGCGTGTGCCTGTTGGGACGCGGTACTGGGGCCAGCCTGGTTTAGAGCTGGACCAACAGCCCCCCTGAGAGCCCAGCGTGGCAGTGCTGGGACCCTGATGTGTCGGCGGAGGTATGTGTACTGCTATACTTTGCTCCAGGTTTGACTGCGTGGGGGTTGTGGGAACTGGCCAGGCCTGGGAAGCAGTCGTGGCACCCGGATTATTGCTCAGGGGCGCATGCAAGAACATGGCGGGCGCCGCCGGCGGCGGGGGTGGTGGAGGTATCGTCGTGTTGAACTGGGGTTCGTCGATACCAGCAATCTCGCTACCATCGCCCATATCTTCGTCATCAACTCCGTCCGCATCGTCGAACCCATCAACATCGGGAATCGGCATGGGCTCGGTGGCCGTCGCCGCTCTCCTACGGGTCTGGGCACCCATATCGTGGTAGTCGGAGAACTCTGCTTCCGTGTTCAGGAAACGGCGAAGACCACTGACGCCGGTGCCAGAGTAGACACAGAATACTTGCCTTTGATGCTCGGTGAACTCTTGAGGGGCGGCGCGACAAAACACCGCCAGGTCATCTCGCATGAAAGCATGGACGCCCGTCAAACTGAGATGCGTGAGCTTTTGGCAGCTGTTCAATAGTCGCATGATGCACTAAAGGCCGGGTTAGTAGTAATCCTTGAGTACCGTGGTTAGAATTGAACTCACAGGAATTGTCAGGTTTACACAGTAACTGAGGTGCACACGCTCCAGACTGCTGTGGTGGTAGTCGGGAACGACATGGCCGTTCGCGTCCCGGCGAGGCCGGCTGCTGCGGAGGTTGGCCTTGGCAAGCGCGTACATACTGGCGTCGGTGATGTTGGAACACTTGACCAGCCCAATGCGCTTCAGCTTGGGCAGGGTAGCGAGCTTCACAACCGACTCGTCGGTCAAGTTGCCGCAGCAGCCAAGATCAATGTATCGGATCCGGTTGCAGGAGCTAACTAGTCGCTTGACGCCTTCATCGGTGATGTGGCGACAGTGACCCAGATGCACATAGTGCAGGTTTCTTCCCAGCTTCGAGATGGCGTACACGGCTGAGTCGGTCATGTTGCCGCACTTGGCCAACACGAGGTTCCGCAGTCGTGGAGCGACATCGACAATCTTCTCGACAGCCCGGTCCGTCAACTTGACGCAACAAGTCAGGTCAAGAATTCGAAGATGTTCGTAGGTCTTGCCGGGGGTAGGTTGAGGAAAGCTCCGTCGTCAATCAGATCGCAGCTGGCAAGGCGAAGTTCGCGAAGGGATTGGCCCTTGGCCAGGAGGGCGGTGATGGGCTCATTGCCGATGTTGCTGCAGGCATGGAGGTCGATCTCGAGGATGTTGGGGCAGTTGTTGGCAAAGGCCAAGATGGCACTGTCATTCAACTGATCGCAGTCGTTGAGTTTGAGCTACATAAGAGAAATATCAAGTCAGTCTAGGATGAACCCACCAAGCCTTGGCAGAGAATACGTACGCGTTTGATATACTTGCAACTCTCGGCGAGCGCGACCATGCTCTCATTGGAAATGTTCTTGCAGCCCGATACGTTCAGACCCTGCAGCCTACGGCAGTTTTCGGCGATGGCGAAGATGGAGGCCTCGGTGATCTTGGAAACCTCGTTGTTGATCTTGGAATCTTGGGAGATGTCAAGAGCCAGCAAGTTGGGGTTGTTCCTCACTAGTGCAATCAAGCCATCGTCGCTTAGGTCCTTGCAGTTTGTCAAGGTGAGGCGCTCGACGCGGGAACAGACGGCGAGTGGCAGGACGCTCCCGTCGCTGACGTTGGGCGCCAGAGCAGCTAAGTTCAGCCGCTTGATGAATTCGGGGTAGGCAAAGGTGGGCTGGTCTAGGGCCAGAGTCTGGCAGATCAGCATATGCCGTTCCCAACTATTGCAACTCGGGCGGTGCCAGAGCATCTCGACTACGTTCCTAGCCCATCGTCGCGACACTAGCATGCATTTGAATAGTTCGGCCGGCGTGCTCAGGCGAGCGAAGATGCTGATGAGGATCTCGCTGGGGAGGCTGGCGGCGATGGAAAGACATTCGAGGTCATTGACCTGCATATCCTGGATGTTGGGGACGACGCCGAGCGATGACTCGGAGTCGTTGTTGGCCATGTAGAAGTCGGACTCCTCGTTGTCGGCCGGAGCGGGGGAGTTTGTCGACGACGAGGACCGCGAGTCTCGCGAGGTCGATTCGGCGGGCTCTCCATTTGTCGTGGGCGCGACAGCGGCGGTTAGCTCTATTCCGCCAGCAGCCATGGCCGCGGCGGCAGCGGCAGCAGCAGCGGCATTTTGGCCAGCGATGACATCAAGCGAGGGTGCCTTCGAGGCGCGCATCCTCGGAGTACCAAAGGAACCGGGGACAGGCGGGAGGTGTTTTGAGGGCGTTAGATAGCAAGCAGTGCGCGGCTTGTCGTCTTCAAGGCAGTTGTCGGGTCGATGGTTTGGATTTGCTCTTGAAGGTGAAGGCGATACTTGAGTTGATGATTGAAGCGTGACGTGAATGATGCTATTCCGTGTGCGTGCCCTGTCAGCGACCAGGGATGGATTTCAGGGAATGAAGGAAGAAGTGGTGCCCGATGTCCAGCTTAAAATGGTCGGACTCTTCGTTTGTATGGAAGAGTGGGGATGGGGGGGACTGGGCTGGTAAGGATGTGGTCAGTACTTCGGTAGGGACGAGCGAGTGCGAGTCTGGGCTGGGCTGGGCTGGGCTGGTTGATGAAAGGGGAGCCCAAGTCAGGGACGGACAGCAGCAGCATCAGTAGCAAGCGGGAGGGGGTGTCTGGGTGTTTAATGTGTAGGGGTGTGTTCTCCAGTTAGGGCGTTGGGCCATTTGACGAGAGTGAGTGCGAGCCCAAGAGCTGAGAGCAAGTGAAGCGGGAAGGGTGCATGTGGATGCGTGGTGCGGTGGTACATACCTCAGTAGCAGTAGCAGCAGTAGTCGCAGTCGGTCGCAGTAGCAGGAACGGGTGGTCGGCTACTTTGCTTGATCAGCATTGAACAAAGAAAGTCTCAAGCTGGCCTGGATCGGGGTTACGGTTCTTCGCAAGCGTGTCGCACCCGTCAAATTGACCCCATTTGATTTCAGATGATTCAGGGCAGTGGAAAGAAGGCATAGGTAGGCCCAAAAGGTGACAGGGCCAATAAATGCGGCGAACTCAATCCCTGGGCTCTAATTTCACTTTGTGAGTGATTGATTTGACGGGTGACTTACTTTGGGAGTTCTCTGGTTCGCCCTCCAGTCTTTGCCACCCTTTGCTTCGGCTTGGTTCTCTATTGCTCCGAGCGCGGACGTAGACAAAGACGTGTTGTGTGTGCTGCGTTGCGTGGTGTGGTGTCGGCTCGGAGTTGTCTTGCGTTGCATTAGTAGTACAGGCGTTGCTTATTAAAATCTACTTTTAGTGGTGGTGCCCAGGGCGGCCATGGTGGAGAGTGGGCGCGTCCAGTGGGTGGTGTGGATGTGTGATTGCGGGACAACCTGGGCTTGGCTTCTTGGACAACCGCCGCCGCTTTGGGGGTCTAGAAAGAAGCCTTGGGCAAGTCGAAGCAGCTTATTTAGTGGCAGAGGAAGTAATTGCAGTTGCAATTGTGGACAGGTCGCTTCTGTTGATGTCAACCCAAATCGATATGTAGATGGCTGATGGTATCTTATTTGGAAATTGCAGCTGGCCTCCTGGTTTCAATTCAGGACACACCTGAAGCATTTGGCATCAATCTGATGACAATTGGTCCAATGCGAAAAAATGCAGGTCACTAGAGCAATGCAGCCCGTCCACTGTAATGCGGGCAGGCAGGCCAGTGACAGATCAACACCAGGTTACAGTTTCGTAGCGCGTCACGAAAAGTCGGAGCCTCCAGTTCATTGGTAACATTGAACCTGGGATGTCAATACATCATCGTAACCAGGATCAGCGGTTAAGGTTAGTGTCAGCCTCGCTCTAGCACCCATCCGCCCGTTTGCGCCCCCAGTTGTTCATGTTCATGTACTTGGCCGAATCTGTGTGTCTCCTAATTAACCTGGCTGGCCACAGCAAAACAATACAAGAGATGATGCATCAGATGTGCATTAGGATTATGCATATATCGACTTATCACTGTTTACCACCCAGCGCATCACGGCTGAAATTCGTACGATGTAAGGTTGCGGCATCCTGTCATTTCTCTGTCGAATCTGTTTAAATCGATTGATTCCCCAGCCGAGCCGCGATCTGTGTTTGCTGTTCACCCCGCGAAATAGTGGGTAGGAGGCAGTGGGCGGGCATTGGGCAGTGGATTGGAATGCGATTGCTTGCATGTGAACACACAAGCGCCAACCCGAGCAAGCCTGCGTCAGTAACCGCAGCCTTAGAAAATGAACCAGAACGGCCCGGTACATGATTAAGTAGTCACCTTACACAGGGGTAGTTGTTCACAGCCTCGATGGAAGGAGTTAAGTTACAGGCCAGGAATCAATACACTGCCGATGTTCTAGAGGGAAGAAGACCTTTTCCATGATCCATCGAACTACCTAATTGTGTTCGGTTCATTGCATTTCTTCCTTCCTCAGACCCTGAGCATCAAACTGCCTTGCCCTTACCACCATGATGACAGAACGAGAGTGCATATATATCAGGGAGAGCATAGCCAGGGGGGAGGGGAAGGGGACCCCCCGCCATATGTTCCGCCTTCAACCCAAGATGCATAACACAGCTCCCAGCCCGCCCCTCCGTCACTCGGCTGTCACCATGCCCCAGCGCATACGAACCTTACCTGCTTACCTTCTCGCATGGAATCCCGTCACTTCAGGGTCCTGTTGCTATTAATGAACCATTTACACTTTTCTCCTGCGGATGATGCCATTTAGAGCCTGCCGCGGCAGTTCGTCTCGTCACCACGCGACCCGAATTTGACTCGCACGTCAGCCCTCCGATAGTTCACGACTCAAAGTTGTGTCTTACTATTGACGTTTGGTTCATTAGTCGATTGGGGGGAAAAGAATGCACGGGGTTTTACAATATGGCAGTGTTTGTGTGCGAAAGGTCGGATTCCCCCTGGGCCGACAATCCACAACGGGGCAGTTTTAGGCTTTGCGTCATGAAGGTGTTTTGATTATTATTGTTTCATTTACGGGAGCGCCGGGCCGGCATTCTCCGTGTATGGCGTGGCTTGCTCCCCTTCTATTTGGATTCGGCCAGCACGCTCTGGACGAAGTCGCCGATGTGCTTGTTCGCCTTCTCAGGGCACTGGAAGGCGACCCAGTGGCCGGCCTCCTCGACCAGCTCGCTCTTGAGGGGCTGCTCGAAGAAGCGCTCCTGGCCGTTGGCGTACGAGGGCAGCAGGACCGTGTCCTTGCCGGACATGACGATCATGGCGGGCTGCTTGAACTTGAACGTCTTGGCCGACTCGGCCAGGGGCAGCTCGTCGGTCATGTTCAGCTCGCGCACCCGGTACCAGTTGCAGGGGCCGTGGAAGCCGTTGCGCGAGTACTCCTGGGCGTAGAAGTCGACCATGTCCTGGGGCACCATGCCGGGGTTCTCGCCAATCTCGGGCAGGTTGTCCTTCAGCACGCCGTGCTCGGGGGTGAAGACGACACCGCCCGCGGGCGTCCGGCCACCGTACATGCCGTTCAGGAAGTGCTTGATGCCCTCGGGCGTCTGGGCGATGATCTTCTCGGCTTCGCCGCTGGCGAGCTGCTTCTGGTAACCAAAGTTGGTCTGGCGGGCGGCGAAGTCGTCCAGCGTCTCCACCGCCGGCATGGCGGGGATGTAGGGCACGCACAAGCTGAAGACGGCACGGACCATCTCCGGGTAGTACATGGTGAAGCGCCCTGTATTTCCCATGTCGTTAGCGCGATATTTAACTTAAAATCAAAGCCAGCTAGCTGGAAGCAGGTGGGATCGTCAACTCACAGATGAAGAAACCGCCCCAATCATGTCCACCGAGGATGATGGGCTGAGGTGTCACATCCTTGATCACTTGCGCGATGTGGCCGCACATCTTCTTCATTGTGTAGTGCTCATGCGACTCGGGCGCCGAGGTCTGACCGTAGCCCAGCATGTCCGGGACGACAACCTGAAGACCCATGGACAGGAGCATCGGGACTTGGAAACGCCATCCCATACCCAGATCCGGCCTGGTGGAAACAGTTAGAAGCGTCATCATATTTCCATTTCTCTCTTGCTTCCTCGTGCAACTTACCAGCCGTGGATGAGGACCACAGTTGCCTTGGGTGTTCCCTCCGGCTTCACCAGCATGTAGTGGTAAGTGATCTCATCGCTGATCTTAGTGAACTTGTGCTCGACCCGAGGGTCGTTGGGCACAAGGTGGTCGACAGCCATGATGAACGATATGTATCGTACTGGCTCCGGCTCTTCCGGTTGTGCTGTTATGTGAAGAGGCTATCTTATGTTTCCCCGCGTTCTTTCGAAGCCGGGCGGTGGATGATGTTTTGTCGCCTTAGTTGCTCCACGTGAGTAGGGCAAAAAAGCAAATTGATGAATATTGTGATTAGAGTCTGAAGAGCGAGGGGACCCCAGGCCAGCTATATACAAGTCGATCAAACGCCTATCCTCACCGTAGTACCGTACCCTTCAGCCAGCCACGTACCACGATGCCACGGAGTTTTCCACTTGTTCCCGAACTACCGTTGGGCTATGGGCTTGAGAGATGTCGTGCCATCTACGTATACAACAACGCATCCCCTAGAGGCTGGAGGGGAGCCAAAAAAGCAAGCGTTGTCGTCGTCATGCCCACAAAACCGGCGGGATATTTTCCTAGTTCGACGAAGCGCCGTCGGCCACTAGGAATGCTACGGCCGGTGCTTCTGGGCCACGACCCGCACCTCGGCCCTAAAGGTCAAAGGGTAGCAGTAGTGCAATGGGTGGAATGTTTCCAAAGTGGGGTGGCCCCTCGCTGGCTGGCTGGGTAGTACCCTTTGCCCGCGATCTATGCACGTCTACCCAAGTCTTGCTGTCGGTAGTCGTACCTGTAGCTAAACTAAAAACTGACCGCTTCCCCCTTTGATGGTAATGAGGGTAGGGACCAGGGGCACTTATCGACGAGATACACGGCGATGCTCCCGGTTTAGGAGATTTATGCCCCCGTATTGATTTTTAGGTTCTTCTGTTTCTATTTTTCTTCTTCCCCTGCTTGCATGGACCGAGGTCCGGGTTTTGAAACGGGGATGGAGCCGCGACCCGACATATCCATTCAATGCTTTGCGTGCGTACTGTACCTGCAGCAGCTGCAGTGTCATGAATCGTTGTTCAAAGAGAATCGAATATAGCGATATGCAACGCGGAATTGCTCACGGATTCGCAGTCGAGCCCTATTGCCAGCGCCTATCACACATGAAGATGCTGCTGCCAAGTCGGCCGGCCCCGTTAACTGCCAAAAGAACGTCAGGAGAACCGGATATGCAGACCATTTTGCTGTGGTTTGCATAGCTGTTCGGTTCCTGCGTCTACGGCGGACCCGAAGAATCCAGACATCGGCTCCGCCCGAGGCCAGATGATACGTGCACCAAAACAGATACCGAGTATCCCAATTAAGGGTTAGTAATGGTGATCATTGTGTGTCACCACATTGCCAGGTTGCTTATATAATTGATTCTTATACCGAGGTCGCGCCAAGGACACGATGAGAGGGTTGCGAATCTCAATGTAGAGCAAAACTGGGTAATCTAGTAGTACATCCTGTAGACTATACAGGAACGAGGCTCTTGATCGGTGAGCCTGGCTAATCAGAAGAGGCGATCTTCAAGATAGGTAGACATACAATGATAGAAACCGCTCAAAACCCGTCGAGTTTGAGGATTCCATGCTCGTGATCGTATCTTTTCCCCTGCTCTATCTCTATACAACCTGCGTAGCCACGGTGCCCACGGGCCTCTCCACAAACTCCAACACGCCGTCGACAATATTCTGTCGCGCAGGCTCACTCGCCACCGCCTTGCCGGCGAGGTAGTTCATCCAGAGCGCCCGGCTGACGCGCTCATCATCCACACGGCCAATGGTGGTCCGCTTCTGCTGCCGCACCCCCTCCGCGTTCTTGCTCTTGCTATCGTCGAACACGACCGTCAAGCGCCCGCGCTCGTCGCGGGCCATGATGAGCTCGCCGGCCTTGGGCACCTTGCCACGGTTGAAGATGTCGCGGAAGCTGCGCATGGCCTCGCCGAACGAGTCCTCCTTGTACTCGGGCCCGCCCTCGTTGGAGCGGGCGGTGATGGCCCGGACGAACCCATCCCTCAAGTGGTGGAAGTCGGTGTCGCGCACGGGCACGATGCGGAACAGCGAGCGCGGCTTCACCTCGCGCAGCAGGCCCTGCCAGATCTTGTCGCCCTCGACCGGGTCCAGCAGGCGGCGGCGCAGCTCGTCCTTCTCGCTGGGAACCAGCGTCGTGGCCGTGGGGTGGATCTCGCGCATCAGCCGCTGCTGCAGCGCCGCCACGTCCGACGTCGCCACGTAGTAGCCCACCAGGTAGACTTGGATGCTCAGGAAGCTGACGGTGCGCATGCCCAGTCCCACGAGGGTGTACTCGACACCGCCCATGTTGACCTTGGTCGGGTGCTGCTGTTGCCGGTCGTCAGTCGTGGTGGTGTCGAGCTCGAGGGTGCGGGGGAACGAGGTGATGGAGGAGTGGCCGGTCGGGACGATCTCGCGGCCGTCGGCGTCGTGGACAATGGTCTTGCGCTTGGAGCCAGCCTCGGTGCTGAAGGGGTCGGCGCTGCCGGCGGGCAGGCCCGAGTCGAACTTCTTGGGCTTGGTGATCTCCTGCTGCAGCAGGTAGGCCGTGTAGATGAAGGCGAGGGCGCCCGAGACGGCGCCGGCCATCATGAAGTTGCGCCGGCGGACATGGTAGTCGTACGAATTGTGGCGCATGCGGTCGAGGTTCAGGTTCTCAACGGCCCGGTGCGAGGTCGGCGAGCGGCGCAGGAAAGTGCGGGCTTGTTGCTGAAATCGGGGGCATTGCGGTGATATGGAGGGTCGTAGGCATCTGGAGGTGGGGGACTGGAGTGTGCGCAGGAGCTGGTCCTGGCGGATAAGAGGCCGTGAAGGCTTCATGTTGGCGGTTGCTGCTGGGAGGCTGCACCTTGGATGTCGCTAGAGCAGAGCAGAGCAGTTCAAGATTTTTGTATTTCGTCAATTGGGCCTTTTGCTCCGTGTACGATGCCAATTGACAGAATGCGTTAAAGCCGCTAAATCGTACGACAGACAGCTTTCCCCAGTGGATTGCCCAGCCTGGAGCTTGGGCGTTTTCTATTGCCTAGGCTCTGAAGTAAGCTGCAACATCGTCATTTGCGGCCAAACAAAGTTCCTTATCCCGCAATCTACAAAGTAGTAGGTTAACCGAGATCCCCGTCGATCCCCCACCACCAAATCAAATGTCTTGGAAAGCTGCACCAGCCCGCGATATTCTCAACCGGCCCGGTACAATGGATTAACGATGCAACATCAGCAGTCGTTTATAGACATGGTAGTTCAAGAAAGCTCACGCCATACCACTTGCGGCCTCTCTGATTGCCAATGTGATCTCCCCAATGATTGGACTATCAGCCCCACTTAAGCGCTTAATACCATCACGCCCAATTGATATACTTAGAACAGTCCCACCTCCTTCCTCCAGTATTGGAGGGGAACTACCTACATATATCCAGTAGTACAAGGTGCTTTGAGCTGAGTAACACTTCCTCGGTTTCTCAGGTCACAGTCGACTTAGCTCTGGTAGCCCCCTAGGGTGGCTACTCCTTAGGGTCAAGCACCAAATGGCCGACTCGGCAACTAGACGAAGCCCTGTTAGGAATTGGGGGTTTCGAGGCCATAGACATTCTTGAAATTGCACTTCTTAGGTGTGCTTTTGACACCAATGGAGATGTTACGCGGTGATTATCTGAATATCTTTTGACGTTACACCGCCCTAAACTCCCAGAGATTTAATATCATCACAAGCCTAATACTATTCATTCCCTGGTCTTCCACCACTGGATATCACTTGCCAGTAGGTAAGCCCATATACGGATTATAAGCTTATCGAGTTATTGGTAAAATTTAACAAGAAGGATACACCCAAGCAATTGTGGCAGACGATGACATGATGGGGGATTATGTGTAGTTTCCCGGGCATTTGCTGGGATTTGTGTGTTGGTTCGATCTACAATAACTTCAATTGGCGTGAGATGCAACTGAAAGCAAGTTAAAAATGCGGTATGTTAGATTGGCTTCATGTGAATCTTGTTATATTTCGAAAGAATTGGTGTGATTGGCGTTCTGATGCGATGCATTACAGACCGGTCCTTCAATTCCGCATGACCGCGGACTTTCACTCCAACCCTGTATTGGGTGTTATGCCAACTTCCCCGTTCTTTGTATCTACGAATTTTCCTTGGAATGAAGCAAGGTCGCACAGCGCACGTTTCGTTGCAAAGTCAAAGGATGTTTTCGCAACAAAGCCGCATCCTGGGTTGGGGACCCCCTGGATTGGCGCATGGGTGCCGCTTGCGGGATTGGGCGACCTAGGTAACGTACGTTGAGCATGGTCACGTATGGTGGCGCTCGATTTTAAGCAGCATGAATGCTACAAATGTCCCTTCGTTACTATTTTACGAAGTTGTAACCTCGCCCACGTGCCAACGGTGATCAGTGCAGAGGCAGCATCACTCCCAACGCCTTCTGATATCACACGCTACCTATAAAGGCTGCAGAAGCCGACTGTATTTAGCTATCCAAACTTCCAATCATCTATTCACAAGTGAAAACACAGCCAGAGTGAATTGCTGAGTTATATCATACCCTTATTTACCTTGAAATGGATCCAGTCCCACCGCCTGAACCAAGTTCACTCAGACACTTTTCTGACTGGCTCGATCGTCATGAGTTACCTCACTTCACTCCTCGTAAATTCTATCTGAGGCCTGAGAAGGGAACAACTCAGACGGAAGTAACTCAACCGGCAAAAATCATATTCGTTATCATACACCAAGAAATGGGGACGCTCGATTGGGGCCCCGAATACAGCAGGACCCAGGTCGAAGATACCAACGGCGCACCCGGCTTCCAAGTCTCCGAAGAATTCCGGGCCGCCCTTCAGAGGGCCGGGTCGTCCAGTGTCAGCGCAACATGTAGAGCTGATTACTGTTTAGCCGTGGGGTATTTCTTCACCTCGACGAGAGAAAAAGGCCCAAACCTTCCTGCAATCTTGTTTCGCCTCGAACATAAGCTCAGCCAAGCAGCCCTTGTGGAGTTCAAGGATAAGTTCAAGGAGAAGCTGCAAAAAGAGTTCAATGAAAACAAGAACGCCGTCTTCGAAACGAAAGTCCTGGTGGCTGTAGCCCAGCCAGAGAAAACTGACCATCCGGTGACCTGGACTGATAACCAGGTTAAGGAGGACGAAGATATCTTTATAGATATAGATGGCAAGGAGGTTGATGCCGCATGGGAGATTTTGGAGTTTCACAGACTTGGGGCACCCATCCAGGAGGAACGTATCCCGCGGGGACCCCCTCCATACACCCACGTGGGACGGGTGGAGGTAGAGCTCCTCCCCCAGCTATGACATGATAGCTACGAGAGTCATGTTGTCAAATTAATCGGATATTTGAGGTGTTGCCGTCTCTAGCTCCGTCCGCGGGCAGAGGCACCGGACCAGCAGCAGAAGAGGAATGTGCAGTTTAAAAGCCACGAGCTACCTAGCGGCGGTGATAGTTGAAGCAATGGGCAAGAAGAGTATTCCAACCACAAAAAATACTCTGAGTGGGTGGCATCGGTGTTGAATGTTTGTGTTGGAACCTAGGTTGTTTTGTGGATCGGCACACTCTTTTATATAATTGATGGAGCTAATGCTCAGCACGCTCACTGAATGGACTAGTTTCTCATGCTGAACATAAGTTTATGCTAGCGTTCTCACAATGTCAACTGCTGGAATAAGCTTGATACGTCTGGTTGATCCAGGGCCCGTAGAGCCGAAGGCTGAAAGGAGAAGAAGAAGTTGTGGCCGTGGGCAATAGATCCATGAGCTCATCTGGATTCAATGTCTCTCCGTCATCAAATCACCAGACGTAAAACGCCTAGCAAATAACGACAAAGCAGTCATACGTAGAACTCAGCTCATAAAATCTATTTCTTGAAACAAATGGTTTTACTTGTGCATATTTGTTCACAACATAAACCCCCAAACAATGTTCATTGCCATTGACTGTCGTAGTCGGTATGTGACTAATATTTCTAGCGTCAGCTTCATGTTCTGATACTCCATTTGAATATAAATACTCAAGAAATTAAATTTGTTCAGAGTCCCATTAGTCTGATCAATTCCACCTCGCCTAACAGAGTCACTCACCACTACCACCTTCCGCCAATATGCCGGAACAAACCTGCGCCCCAACTTACACCCATTCCATGACCATGGATCATCATACAACTGTCACGACGGATGACTACACATCGCCTCCATTTGTCTCGTCGTCATCCACCCTCTCGTTCACCATCACGCACCAGGAAAGAGGGATGTGGGGGGACACCGACGGCTATTCCGATTATTCCGAGGACCTGGTCGTGGACGGCGGGCAGGATCCTGGCACCCTCCAAGACCTTGGTGTCACGAAAGAATTCCGAGAGACATTACAAAGGCCGGCACTCGCCGATTGCACCGCCGTCGACGCCTGTGTGGTGCTGGGATACTTCGAGGTGGACACCGCCTTGCTCGACGAAAACTTTCCGCCTTCTCCTCTTCCTGCGGTCCTGGTGCGTTTCTGGACGAAGCAGGATGATCGAGAAAAGCTTACAATCTGCGTAAAACAATTCAAGGATTGGATGGAATGGAGCGAATTTCCCGTGGAAAAGTTTCCTAAGACTGCACTTCTCATTCTAGCACAGCCCGAAGAGTTCGACGAAAATTTTGTCATTGGGGGAAAGCAAGTTAAAAAGCTCCAAGGCCGATTCGCCAAGATGGCCTTTCCACCACCGCCTTTGACTGATATGTCAACCCCTGGTAATCGTTGGACGTCAGGCAGCATATTACCGGCACCAAGGCAAGGAGCCATAGAGACGGGCGCTCAATTACGGAAAATACTGAGAATTTCCAAAGGAATTAAGGAGGAGCCTCAGAAGTAACTATAGTAGCAAATAAGGATGTTTTCGTCCTTTCTTAAATGCTTCCAATACGATGTTGTTTGACTTGACGTTATGTAGGCCAATCCCCATCTTGTCTTACACCACCCAACGCTAGGGTACCCCTGCATGATCCCGCCCAAACCTCGGCTTCCCCAGATTACGTCCAGATTAGGCAACTGATCAGAGTGTCTTTACGCCCCCTCTCTCCCGACGACGTGCATCACCACAGTGCTCACAGTTTCCCTTCAGCCTCTACCGATACTTTCGCACCAAGACGCTTAATCGATACCTACATTCCGAAGCCGGAAGCCAGTCTCGCAATGCATTTCCGACGAATCATCTACGCGGCCCTACTCGCCATCGCAGGGAGCCCACTCGCCTCCGCCGCCAAGAACGGGGACCCACCACCCACCAAAACCTCCACCTCCACGACGACATCCCGCAGCACCAAAACCAATACCGGCAACAACAACGCCAAACTTATAGGCTCCCTCTGGCGCGTGTCCCGCGAATTCGGGATCCTGGGCTGCGTACCGCAGGTCTTGCCGCTCGTGACCGCGCTGCCTTCCATCCCGCCCGAGCTGCTGGGCGCGGACCTGGTCAAGCAGGCGCTGGCGCAGACGACCCTGTCGCTGGACGAGGTGTGCGACTACCGGGTCACGGGCACCGCGGGGGAGGCCTTCACGTCGTTTATGCCGGCGTGGTACGAGTGGTACGACGCGCACGCCGGCCAGGAGATCCGGCGCCTCGTGGAGAAGTGTCCCAAGGTCGGCTCGCTGACGCGGACGGCGGAGGCGTACCGGACGTGCGCGCAGGTCGTGGAGGTGATGAGTGCGGCGGCGGAGGCTAGTGCTGCGGCTACGGGGAGGGCGAAAGTAGAGGGGGTGGAGGGGAAGGGACATGGGAAGGATGAGCTGTAGATGGTGGGACTAGACGATGTTATGCATGAGTTAATCTTGTCATCTAGGGAAGACATGTTCACATCTATGTTTCACAGAACCAAATTCTTAAGAGGCTAGGTATGGTAAATTCGGGATTCATTGCCCATTTCATATGGTCTTGTTCGTGCCATACCGTATGTTCGTGATCTGCCAATCCAGTGCTCGCCGTAATCAGCTACCTCGATTCCCATATCACAATCGATTGTCTCCTTGCTCCATTGTCTCGTACCCGTGGCCCCAGCCCGACGTCTAGCTTATCCTGATTTGGGGAGAGGAGGACGGCGGTAACATGTCCAGTAGCTCGGGAAATCCTTATGGGGAATTCTCTCGAACCCAGCATCCGTTAGCTGTGCTGTGCCATTGCTCCGATCGATCCCGTTAATCAGGTTAGAGGAATTGCTACGATCCGAGTGAGGATATCGAAGAGTCAAACGCTCGAGTTCCGGGAACGTTCTCTGTGTTGATACCACATTAGTTAGTTATTAACTCCATTCTTGTCCGCTCCGGCTACGCTCGACCTAGAGAGGCTGGGGCGAGTGTGCTGGCATAACGCTGGATTGTACGACTTACGAGGCATTGACTGATCATCCCGGGGGTCTTGAAGGCCTTGCCCTGCGAGGTGCCGCGGTGCACAATGTCCACCTCTCTGACGGCGTTCTTGCCGAGGGCTGGGATTCTGTCTTGCAGCCAGATATCGTCCGTCATTTAGACGCGCAGTTGTCGAAGCATGGGAAACTCGACCTCGCTGAGGAGTTTGAGGCGGAGCGTTTCGCGGTGGAACTCGGTACCGATGGTGGCGTCATGTACGAAGGCCGCGTAGAAGCTGCGGCGGGAAGGGTGGACATTCTGTAAGATGTCGACGAGGTTCCGGCCGTACCAATCGGAGATATGGCGCCAGAGTAGGTGGATGGCACAGTCAAACCAGAGTTGGTTGACAAGGACGAAATTTCCGAGACTAGGGGTTATTCTGGCGCGTACCAAACCATCCTCATGCAGCAGCTCGGCGATCATACCCACGATTTCGGGCAGCCGGAGTGCCTTCTGCATGGCGGTCTCGGTACTCTGATCACCCGGCATATTGGCTGCGTAGATCGTGAGAGTGTCCTGTAATTCATTAATAATATGTTAGCTCTGCAAATTGGAAGGAATATGGTAATTTATGTATGACACTAACTTACTGCTGATTTGTTTCTGACGTTGAATTGGCTCGTCAGATATCGAAGTAAACGTGCAAAAACACCGGATGAGCTTCCAGTGTGAGTAGACAATGGAACAAAATTGTTGACGGACTTCCAAGCTGGACCCTTGATGTTGGGAACAGGGTTGGCGATAGAAAATATTCCAGGCGCGTGAACTGGTAACTAAACACCTGTGCTTGAACCGAGTGTCCTCTTGTTCCGGGTTGCGAGCGTTGTTTCACACATGCAGTTGCTGGTTATTGAATCTGCCTAATGGTCGGGAGCTGTGTTCGATCAGAGGTAGGGTTGATGTTACTAGGATGCCGAGCTGATTTAGCACAATAAATGCTGATGGTAGATGCCCTGAATTTCTGAATCGTTATTATAACAACTGCTTATAAACTGGTAAGTCCTACTACAAATAATAATAATAGCTGTTCCTTACGTACCGGTCACTGATTGTTCACCTTTCGTAGAGATTTTATATAAAATGGGACAGGTAGGACCAGCCTACGAGACACCGATACAGCGGTAGGTGACGCTAGGGTGTTGTTGCACGATATATGTACTTGAGCTTCACCGGCTTTCAACTGAACAGCAGTTTGGGGTAAGAGACCACAACTGCATCTAGATCCATCCTGTCATGAGACACCTGGGAGTCACATCCTGTTCAGCTAAGAGTACCCGATATTATTTAACAGCCAGGGCACCACAGGTGCTAACACCATGGGCAAAGCTGACACAAGAAAGGCTGTTTAATAGACACATGCTAAATGATTGCATTTTTAACCACTCCGACTGCCAGGTTTGGTATGCTAGAATTGCCAACATGTCACTGTTTGGTGATGCTGATACTTGTTTCACTTGAATAGAACAAGCACAAACTTTCGACTTGTAATGCAACAATCTCCTGGTGGATGACTCATGGCCTTTGAATGGTAGGTACAGGAGGGAGCAAGTCCAATGCGATTGTGGAATGCACCCAAATGGTGTAAGAAAGAATCTAGTTCTCAACAGAGATGGATTGTTGCACAAATACAAGAGAAAACAAATTGTATGATATGATTCTAAAGTTCTTCAGCAAACCCACCCCATCTCCCCCAACGCCCACTGAATCCAACCCCGGTGCTCCTCGTCCAGCAAAGCGTAACACCTGCCGATCAAGTGCTCCGCCCAGCCGTGCAGGCACCACTGCGACCCGGCCTTGCTCAGGAAGACGGTGAAGAAGGCGAAGATGGCCACGGCCTCGTGCGTCGCGTCGCGCAGCAGCGGGAGGAAGTCGGTCGCCACCTCGAAGACCCAGACAAACGCGTCCGTGATGCTGCACCGGCCCAGCCCCTTAATGGGGTCCGTCTCAAGGACGGAGAAGGACTTTTGCAGCTCCCCGATGGCGTGCGCGTAGATCCCGCGGAGGCGGGCGTCGGGTTGGCGCAGCGCGATGAGTTCGCGGATGCTGTCGAGATGCTCGTGGACTTTCGACGAGCTGGGCGCTCTCGCCGCTTCTCGTGCCATCCAACTGTCCGCGCCATGGTTCAGCAACGGCGCCAGCACCGTGTCGGTTCCGGAGCCGGCGATGCTGCTGGTGAAGGCCTTCGTGCCCTGCAACAAGAACATCCAATGCGGGAAGCCGCTCTCGCCCACCATGAGGAACTTGTCGTCTCGCCGTGGATATCCAAGGGCGAAGAAGATGGTCAGCACGGAGAACAGGAACAAGCCTTCGGCTTGCGAGGTTGTCGGGCTGCTCGTCATCAGCTCCATGGCCGTCTTCGCCGCAATCTGATGATGGGACATGGCGAGCGCCTGGTAGTGATGCCGCCTCTCGTGACGGTGATAGGCCAGGTGGGATGCGGAAACGGAAAGTAGAGTCCGCATGATGTACTCCTCCCGGAGGCCGTACTGGACCGCCGACGTCCGATAGAAGTCGACCAAGATGACGCTGTCGGAGAGCGTGGCGCAGGTTCGGGTGGTAAAGTTGTGGAGCAATTCTAGGTCCTGCATGTCCAGCCCTCCGGGCTGAGCAGGCACTGGCGAGCCTGGAATTCCCTTCTTTTCTGAAGTGAGAAATTCGCACACGGCATTATGCTTGGTGCAGTTCCCACACGCTGGCCTCTTCTCGTCACACTGCCAAGGGATTGTCAGCCCTGGGGTTGCCAGGCAGCCGCCCAGAGACGTTGAGAACTGATGCGACGTACTTTGACTTTCCTTGCCTTGCAGGTCCTGCATCCGGTGCGGGTCTTAGGGTGGTGTCTCCTACCGACCACACCACGTGGCTTTGAATCAGCCATGATCTGGGTTGGCCAGGCGTTCTCGGAGAGGGTTGGGACCAAGGTCACATTTGCTCGGAAAGAGCTGTGGGTATACGAAAAAGTTCGTACTTTTCGGGTTGCAGAAGGGTACTTTAAATAGAGTCAGAACTCACGACTCAGGACTGGTCGCCAGCTCCACCCGGATGCCGGATCCCGGCAGCCTAGGTAACTGGACTGAATGAAGTCCAACTGGCTAGGGGGCGACTAGGACTAGGGGCGGCTGAGTCCGCCCATGTTTTGCTCCACTCTTCTCGCATTATTCGTACAATCCGTATTATTCGTACATCTCGCATATCTCGGACTGAGGTAACTGGAAATTCATCGAATACAGTTTTTCGTCAAATGACAAATACCGGAGTGCCAGTCGTTCAAAATGTCCCCTCATACACTCTCTTTAGTCCTTTCGTCGCTCACTGTCACCATTTTGAATCACTCTTTCGACAGCGAACCACTTTGCTAGCCTACTTGATTGCCGTTCTGTTTCCCCAGCTAATAGGCAAAACCAGTGATGGAAGATACCACTGGAGCAGGGTACGATGCTGCCGTCGCAGCAGCAGGCGACGCCTTTGATTTCAAGCTCTACCGGTACACGCCATCTCTTCCCGCCGCCGTCGTCTTCGCGGCCGTCTTCGCCGTGCTCTCGGCGCTGCACACATGGCAACTGGCACGGCATAGGGCCTATTACTTTACCGCGTTCACCGTGGGCGGCTACTGTGAGCTTCCCTACCTTTAGCCCATGTCTTTTGTCCCATCAATGTAGGAACCAGGCAACTAACGTCAAAACTGTCCGCAGTCCAGCTAGTCGGCTACTGCGGCCGCATCTGGTCGCACTTCGACCCCCCCGCCATCGGCGGGTTCGTGATGCAAGCCATCCTCATCCTCGTCGCCCCGGCCCTCTACGCGGCGTCCATCTACATGATCCTCGGCCGCCTGATCCGGACCCTGCAAGCCGACCGCCTCTCGCTCCTGCCCATCGCCTGGGCCACGAAGCTGTTTGTGATCAGCGACGTCGTCTCCTTCACGCTCCAGGCGGGCGGGGGCGGCATCCAGGCCGCGGGGACGCTGGAGCTGTACGATATCGGCGAGAAGGTCATCATTGCGGGGCTGTTTGTCCAGATCGCCATGTTTGGGTTCTTCATGGCGACGGCGGTGCTATTCCACGTGCGGTATGTACGCGGGTTTGGGGGTGGCATCCGGCCAACAGCAGCGAAAATTGCGGTTTGGTGACGAGCAAGACGGTGCAGTGGCGACGCCACCTCTGGGTTCTCTATGCCGTGAGCGCGCCCATCCTCGTCCGGAGCATCTTTCGCGTGGTGGAATATCTGCAAGGCAACAGGGGCTACCTGATCGCGCACGAGGTGTTCCTCTACGTCTTTGATGCGGTGTTGATGGCGCTGGTGATGGCCATCTTGCTGGTGTGGTATGTGGACGACTTGGATACGGAACAAGGGCCTCGGAGGGATTCGGGTCTCTCAATGGACGAAATATGCGGAAGAGTGTCTCCGTAGGAAACAGTATTCCAGAATGAGACATAACATATTGTATGAGTTAAGGGTTGTCTGGTACTATGGATGATAGGCGGGTGGAGCATCGGAGCAGAGTTGGGGAGTTCAAGGGGACTATTTCTATCAATGTATCGCGGTAGAATTTATCTGTTATTTAGGGCCGCGTTCTTAGAGAATAGTTCTTATTAGAATAGAGCGTTTCTCAACCTCCTTAATCATCACAGGGCTCGACGCAGCTGTAGTACGCGAATGCGACCAAGCTGTTTTTCGCCCTGTTAGATCAATGACCACGTATGCCTCCAGGATCCTCGAGCTCCAACTTCCAATTCATGCAGAAACAATTGAGATAAGAAGGAAGGGATCCCCCCCCAATTAGCGCTTACTGACTCTGAGAATACGCCATAGCTAGGTTCCGAAAGGGATGCTTTTGATGGATCCTTGACCCCGGAGTATTAACACTAGTGAGCCGCAAATGCAGGCCTGGGGATGGTACCTTTGTACGGTAGTGGCTGTGGAATATACCAAGCCTAGTCGCTAGACCGTTGACTATAGTGCGTGGGGCGAATTTGAACCATGGATGCCATGCATGCGACTTCGCCTTGTCTCCAGGTCCACAGGTCGGACTTTTCGCATTCAGGCAATCGCTCGTACACCAATCAGTATAATTTTTCGACGATATGTAACCGAGGACGAATCTTGCGCCATCTCCATGCTAAGTAGAAATGTAGTATTGTCTTTGGCTCTCTTCTTCTCAGTTTCTGATCACCTCCCTCACCCTCATTCAATACCGACCTTCAACATCTCTCTTGACCCTCGTCCATCTTGTGTTTGTTTCGAAGCTATGCGTCACTCGCTCTCATGGCTAGTTTCGCCTCTCATATTCTTCTCATACACGAGAGCCGTAGAGTGGACACCAGATATTTCGTCGGTTGCCAATAGTCATTTTCACACACTTTCCGACGAGGCCATAACGTTGGACTCCATGTCCTCCCTGGCCCCTGCTATCCAAACGCTGGACTATGGCCGCAGCATTGACGGAATCCCGGCCTTCGAGGTCCTGTCGGCCGAAGGAGATACCTCGGCATTCGAGATGACGTACGCCGAAAGCAAGGCCGCGCTGGGAAACTACTTGTTGTGTGACTCTCTCTCTGGTCCCTGATGTTCTTGTCTTGATGCGTGAAGTAGGTAGTCACTGACGCTTATCTTGCTTAACTTTAGTCCGATGCACCTTTACCCCTGGCAGCGGCCATGGACACCTACCGCGTCAACCGCTACAACATCCCCGGACCCGGTCGAACCACCAACCGCCTCATCCAGGGCGCCTTTCGCTACCAAAAGCTCAATCTCTCATCCCCTGGCGTCTTGAAGCTCCGGGGCGTGGGCGTGAGCTCGCGGACGGACAACACCCCTCTCACAGACCTGCCCGGCTTCTTCCACAGCTCCGATGCCGATCTCAACGCGATATGGACCGCCGGCGCCCGCACGGTGCAAATGACCGAGATTCCCAAGGCCTCGGTCCCGGAGTTCTGGGAAGTTACTCCGGAGGGGGCGGTGGTCGACAGTCTTGCGCCCCAGGTCCTGGGTAGCGCGGTAGCCGCGCAGCTGCTCGAGTACAATGTCGAATTTAAGGTCAAGCCGATCAAGGGCGGTTTTGGTTTTGTGGTCTTGGCCGACACCTTGAACGTCGGCGTATACATAACCTTCGATGTCGAGGCCGGGCGGATCGCGGCCCACGTGGGGTCGACGGCCCTCGACCCTGTTCTAAAGAAAATGGCCCTGCCGTCCAATCTCAGCCTGGGCCTCAACAGCTTCCACTCGGTCCGCGCCGTAGTAGCCATGACGGAGATCGCCGTGTCCATCGACGGCACGCCCGTGCTGCAGCTATCGCAAACCTCGCGCTTCTTCGGCTCCGTCGGCCTCGGCACCTCTTTCGGTCATAAAGCCGTCTTCCGGGATCTATCCATAACCAACCCAACTGACGACACGACAATATACTACGCGCACCCCCTGACGGACCCCAGCTTCCTCTCGGACTTCTTCCTAGGCACCAACCCGGCCGCCGCTCTCATGGACGGGTCCCGCCGCGACCGGATCGCCTACGCCGGCGACCTCGACATCGCGGGCGGCGCCTCCCTAGCCAGCACGCACAACCTCGACGCCCTGCTCGGCACGCTGGACCTGCTGGGGTCGTACCAGGCCGCTCCCGGCTTCTTCATCCCGACCGCCAAGATCCAACAGGCGCCGCTGGCCGACGAGCTAAATGTCAACGTCACGGGGCTGATCGGCTACTCGTTCAATTTCGTGACGGCGGTGGCGGCGACTTACATGCACACCGGGGATGCCGCGTTCGCCCGTTCGTGGGCGCCCAAGGTCCAAAAGATGCTGGATTGGGCCCATTCGCAGACGTCGGTGGAGTCGAACGGCCTGCTCAGTATCTCGGATCCGTCAATGGGAGGGGATTGGAACTACTACGACCCGCCGCAATCCGGCATCGTCACCAAGTTCAACGTGCTGTACGCCTACGCGCTCCAAGAGACTTTGAACTCGCAACTCCTCGCTGACGGCGGCGTGGCGGGCCCAGGAGGAGTCCATCAGACCCGCCTGGAGAACCTCCGAAGGGCCATCGACCGCCATCTGTGGAGCGACGACCTGCAAGCCTACGTGGTGTCCGAGGGGCTCCGGACCGCGTTCGCCCAGGACGCCAACGCGCTCGCGATTCTAGCTGGTGTCAACCTGGAAAACCCCCACCACTCTACCGAGAAGATCCTGTCCACCCTCTCCACGGGCCTCATCAGCCCCAACCCCACAGGATTACGACAGCTCCCTCTCGCCTTCTCCCCCGGCGCCCTGACCCCCGCCGCAGGCTTCCACCCCTACTCCAGCCCCTACGCCTCCGCCTACCACCTCCGCGCCGCCCTGTCCTCCAACGGCGCAGCGTTCGCCCGCGAACTGCTGGACAGCTTGTGGGCGCCCATGGCAGACCCCCAAAACGTCAACTACACGGGCACGTTTTGGGAGACGCTGGACGCCGCCGGGCGGCCCGGTCTGCCGGGGCTCGCGACGAGTCTGTGTCATGGCTGGTCCGCGAGCCCCACGGCGGAGCTGAGTCGGTTCGTGTTGGGGGCGCGGCCGACGACGCCGGGGTGGAGGGAATTCGTGGTGGCGCCGTTGACGTTGGGGGTGCGGTCGACTGGGGGACGGGTGCCTCTGCCTCGGACGACAAGTTTGAATTCCTCGACAAAAGCGATTGGAGGGGGGAATAATAGGGAGAGCAATGTCATCTCGGTGCAGTGGGCGTTTGATGATGGCGCCAACGACGACGGGGGTGGGTTGTTCCGAATGGTGGTGGAGGCGCCGGCCGGGACGTCGGGGACGGTGCACTTGCCGCGAGACCTGCTTGTGGCGAGGGAGAACTCGACATTTACGGTCAATGGCGAGGTCGTGGAGGGAGGAGCAGCATCGTTCCATGTCACGGGTGGGACCAAGTTTGAGCTGCGACAGTCCTACAAGGTTTGATGGTTGGTTACAGGGTGCGTATGTGGCAAATAAATATTTTAAAGTATAGAGGAAAAGGAGATTAATTAACCAGCGAGTCATCGACATCAAACCATCGGAGCGCTACCAAGGTAACGTGTCATGCGCGAAAATCAAATTAAATTCTTCTTTCCTTGCTAACAATATCCCAACCTACTCCTCCTCTTCCCATCCGTCCAGACCCTCCAGTCATTCCATCAGCACCACTAATAAGCATTAAATCCTCAGGCTTTATAACATATGTATCATATAACATACTGCCTTCCCACTATCCCAACCCAGCCAATCAAAAAACAAGTAAACAATCAAGGAAATGTTCGTTCGTTCGTCCGCCAAACTTAAAAGGGCGAGTAAATACTGAGGAATGCCCAGGCTCATTGTTTGATTTCATCCGGAGGAATTCCCCAGCGATCGTGGCGGCGAGGGAGGCGGTCTGCGTTGTTGTCGGGCCGCTCCTTCTCGTTGTCCTCTGACGAAAGATATTGCGTCTCAGCCAAGAAAAAGAGAAAGAAAAAAACAACCCAAAGAGAGCGAAGAATGCTTGGAAATACCGGGACTGTTTGTATGGAGGCTCGGGTTCGAAGTAGTGTCTGGATGGGTGTTGTGTACCGTTCGGCTCTGTGATGGGTGTATCGAGTCGGACAGACACCCCAACGAGAGCGACGAACAATGCTGGGTGGGGCAACACCCCGGGTTTATTTAACACTACGAGGGTCCCACCCAATAAATCGATCACTCCCAAGGTCCCATCCCTCCGGTTTCTTGCGGGGAGAGAGGACGCCGTCCACGTTGGGCTCCTCGCCGTTTGGCTCTGCGATAATCAGGTTTTAGTCAGACAGAGGCCCCAGTGAGCGAGAATAGGGCTGGGGGAGTACCCCGGGCTACTATTTGTAGGTGTTGGCCAACGGGTTGACCTCACCAGGATAAGAAACGCCGCCACGGCGTACGCGGTCCACGTTGGGCTTCTTACCGTTGGGCTCCATCTCGCCCTTCTCGTCCTCGTCAGACGGGGCGGCGGCCGAGCGCTTGATGCGGCGTCGGGTCACCGAAGTAATGGCCGCGTCCAGTTGGGCGTCCCCGCCGTCGTCGCGGCCAATCAGAACGGCCGGGGCGGGTTCCTCGGGGAGCCCGACGGCGTCTTCGGCGGTGGGGGCGGCCGTGGTGGTGTTGTGGTGAACCTCGCGGAGGGCTTCGGCCACGGCGGCGACGAGACCGGCCTCGGTGGCTCGTTCGGCCACGCCGCCGTAGCCGCTGACGCCGCGGGACGTTATGGCATCGGTTTGCTTAGCAGTCACTCCTCGAGCCATCAGACTGTCGCCGTGCTTAGGCTCTCCTCGAGCCATCAGCTTGTCGCCATGCTTACCCTCACCTCGGGCCATCAACTTGTCGCCATGCTTACCCTCACCTCGGGCCATCAGCTTGTCGCCATGCTTCGGCTCTCCGCGAGCCACGAGCTTGTCGCCATGCTTGCCCTCCCCGCGAGCGACCAGGTTGCTCGTGGGCTTGTGGTCGAGAGCGGCGAGGTCGGCGCGCGCCGCCAGCCCGGCGACCCCCTCGGCGTCCTGGGTGAAGTAGCGGACGAGCAGCATGGCGAGGCCGACGACGAGGGCGACGCCCGCCAGCACGAGCAGGTGGGTCCGGTTGGGGTTGCTCAGGAGCCCCTGGCTGGCGCCCGAGGCGTGGGTGTAGGACAGCAGGGTGGTGCCCAGGGTGAGCCCCGCGTAGGCCGGGTCGTTGAAGAGCATGCCGCTGCGGGGAGGGAGTCCGTCCTCGGCCGCCTCCTTGGAGTCGCCGCCCGAGCCGCCCTCGGTGGCGGCGACGCGCCACTCGCGGCTCACCCGGCGCGAGATGCCGTACAGGACGTGGGCGCTCTGCAGCTGGGCGTAGAACCAGACCCAGCCGGCCATGGGGGCCAGGACGCACCAGATGGTGCTCAGCTTGCGCCAGGCGCTGTAGATGAGGTAGACGGACACGCCCAGGTTGGCCAGCAGCATGGACAGGCGCCACAGCGCCAGATACAGCATCACGTTGGACAGGGTGCGGGCGCTGGCGTGGTTGCGGGCGCAGCGCCACGCCACCATGCCCGCGTGCACGGGCAGCTCCGTCACGATGTCGAACAGGCACCACACCGAGATGATGTAGAAGGACACGGTGGCGCTGCGGTTGTGCTCGACGTCGCCCGTGATGCCAATCGTCGACAGGGCGACCAGCAGCACCGAGATGTGGTGCAGCTTGGGGATCATGCCCGGCTGGTCGCGGCGGATGAACATCTCGCCCAGGTAGGTGGCGCAGTAGCCAATCGCGGGTACCAAGATGCATCCACCCAAGGTGAGGGGACTGCCGGAGAAGAGCGGGTCCGAGTAGGCGCCCTCGCCGGCGACGACGCGCAGGAGGGGGCCGACACCGAAGAGGAGCGTCAGACCAAAGGCGAGGATGGCGTTGTGGTGCAGGGCAAAGGTCTGGCGCTGAGACAGGTCCTGGCTGGTGAACAGGTTACCGTAGATGCGGGGCAGGATCTTGCTGTGCAGGAGCTTGTCGAAGTACATGTAGGCAATGCAGAAGACGGCGAGCAGCAGGGGCGCATAGGGAAGCAGGCCCGGTGCCACGGCCTCGCGGTCCATGCGGGCGATCTTAGCCGCATTGACATCGACCATCCCATACTCTGAACCGTTCAGTGCAGCGCTGTGGGAAGCGATCGAGTCATTCTGGGCGCGGTAGACAGCGTCCATGTCGATGCCAAGTTGCCAGGCAGGTGGCAGTACCCCATTGCCCAGCTCAGAGACTGGGATGATGACTTGGGCAGCATCGTCTGCGCCCATAACCAGCTCCATGGCTGCTCAGAGTCTGCGATGTGGGAGGAATGTAAGAGGATGATGGGAGAGGAGAGGAGAGGAATGAAGAGTTGATGAGGGTGAAGAGCAGAGTCGAGTCGAGAAGGCAAGATGGCATGGAATCAAGGGCCTTATTATACTTCCTTTCGTCCATACAACTTCGTAACCCTAGATCGATGCCCGATGCCAATTGTCCCCAGCGCAAAGAAGAGCGAGTTTCTCTTGAATGTACATAATAACTCGAAATAAAGCTATCATACTGGACAACTCCAGAACTGAAGCTCTCTTCGCCGAGCGAATTGAAGAGCCACATGGATTCACGCTACGACTAGAACCCTGGCGCCTCTCACTGCTTAACAGGTCTATCGTAAACGTGCTTCCATGTGGCCGTAAAGGTTCCCGTGTATCTGGACGTGGCCAAGCTGCTACGGGACTGGGCCCAATCTAAGTGGTTATTTAGTTACCAAAACCCGTTGCTGTTGTGTTTCAACAGATCAACTTGCCATGTGGGGCCAAGGATGGCATCACCTTGGCCCATTTTAGCACCTGGGCCATCATCGCGCCTGCTGGATACCTGGCAGGACACTCGCCCGCCCCAACACATGGAGATCTTGGAGTCGATACTGCCGACGAGGAACTTGCTCGGATGAAAAGCTCCGTAACGAGGGGGTTACTCGTATGCACTCGTTATCGATATGCACTCCATTCCAAGGTTGCCGCCAGTGCAGCCACTTGAGCGGTTTTCAACAACCTCATCTATGGCAACCCGGATGGTCTCTGAGAGCAGAACGGAGAAGATTCATTTCCAAATTGCGATTTCCATGTGAACAGACTACTGATGCAATTGTGCGATCGTAATCGCGAAGTAGCTGCTTATTCCAAACGGGACACACTAAATAGAAACGGCATCGGCTGTTTTGTATTTTCGTTCACAACCTCACTGCTGATAAGCAATCAGCATCCAAAAGCTTTACGTTCTCAATTGTGCTTCTTCCAAACACCAATCAATGCTACACGTGCTCTGAGAATGCAGTTTGAGCATGCCATTGACTTTTCGGACTCAGTATCACGACATGGCCAGGGGTAGTTGCTGGATTCTGGTACATCAAGGTATCCTCCCATACCGACAATTCAATGTATCCACGTCTTCCAAACTTCGTCAATGCCGGCGCCCAACTAGAAATGTTCATAGTTATGCAAGAATTGGCTTTCCACAAGGCTTAAAGGAGTTTATCATTTCCCCTTGGTTTGACGGAAATGAATAAGGGGGGATGCCAGCCAGCCTCATCGTAGACACTTGTGACATAGGGAAACATTGGTCGTAATATCTTAAGCAGCAAATACTATTTGCATTGGAATGTGAGCCATGTGGCGACGAATACGATCGCTGAGTCTCTCGGGATAGGAGAATCCAAAACCTCCTCAGGCCCTATATCGAGACACAATGACTCGTTCCATTGAATACACATGCCGGAAAGAAATATCTTGACACTTATGATCATGATAAGCAAAGCAATGGCCCAAGGAAACACAAGCCATATGTAACACATCGTTAACAAGGTGAATACAGCCGAGGGCAGGAAAAGTGAGATTACGATGACTTATCTACATCCCGTAATGTACCTCCCTTGCTCATCTAGATATGATTGAACCCATACTTACAGGACATTACACGTGCTTGAGAAAGGCAAAGAACCAACATTCAATGTTGCTGTCACTATATAAAATCGAGCCTTTCTTGGGTTTCCAGTGACAGCCTCAACTTCCCATCTTGCCCAAGCTTCCGGTAGCTCTCCTAAGGTCTTTCCTCTTTGCAGCTCTTCAACTCTCCCGCTTCAACCCTTGCCACATCTACCCCTATCTCAACACTCCACGCGAACATCGCCAAGATGAACTGCATCGTGATGCTGGTATATCTTTTCCTCGCCGCCTTCCAGGTCCAGGGTCTGGCTCTTCCCGTCACAGAAAGCGTCACCGCCGCCAACGAGACCTCCACCGTCGGCGTCCAGCGTTTCCAGAGTACTTGGACCCCCACGCCCGATACCAAGACCATCTGCGCCCGTAACGGAAGTAAGTAGAGCAGTATTCCTTCCAATGGGCTTCTGCTTCCCCCTAGTGCCCTTGCAGTTGTGACCATCTGCTGACCAACACTTACAGTGGCCGCCATGACCGGCAACTTCGCCCGGGAGGCCGACTGCAAGCAGCTGGAAAGCGTCACGCAAGCCGTCCCGGGCTACTGGGACACCTCCGACTGGTCCGCCGACAACGTCGCCACGATCCTGACCTTTGGCGGAACCTGCTACTTCCGCGTCTCGATTCCGACTCTGCCTGGAGGGGATGGCCACATCTGGTGAGTAACTGCTCCGTGACCAACGATTACTTAAACAGTAGTTTGTCATTACTCGACTGCATAACTCGGCTGACTAGGGTGATCCAAACAGGATTGGAAACGGAGACGTCTATGAAGCCGTCGGCCAGGCCGTGGCTGGCTATGCCCACGCTGGCCAGGTCGCGGTCATGGGCCAGCTGACCTGCAGCGATCCCAACGGAGACGTCATCGTCAACTGGTCCATTTCGGGCTAATCGCTTAGGAAATTGGAGTTATGAAGGGGACAAGATTTGTGTCGGGTGGAGAAATCAGGCCGGATTTTCCCACAAATGATTCTGAAGAAGAACCAAGATAGTCAGACATTTGCCGTAATCGAGAGTTGAACACAAACAGCTATGCTGAATACATAGTTAATCACCATGCAATTGTCTGCTAAAAACACTCGACTCGTGCTTCTATAGGTTGCGGTTGGCTCTCTCTGGTACATGTGCTTCCGCCTACCAGGACGCGGCGTAGAATCTTACTTCCAAGTAAAACATTTTCGTATTGATGGTATCACCAGCTCAGGGGTACATCTAAAAGGGGCGTCACGTGAGCGGTGCACGGATCATCAGGTTATCGTACAAGTACAAAGGGTAATTGGTGATCCCCCTGTCAAGACCAATTGTTCGGCGTGGCGTAAACTCTCACCATCTGAAAATCTGATTGACGCAGCCGGCGTTTGCATACCACAGACCGTGTTTCGCAGACAAACAGACCAGAATGAAGCATATGCAACGTATTCGGGGGTCACTCCTGAATATCCCTGTCGCACCCAGCGTAGTTAGTCATTGGCAACTCAAATGATGCGTCAAAGCTCCTTTCCCCTCTTCTCCATTTTGAGATCCTTTTTCCCCAGCAACTTTTCAACACATCAAGTATCCAGCAATTTCAGTCGCAGCAGTCGTATCGCCTCAATTGAACTGAAACATGCAGTTCTCAGAATTGCCCCCTGAAATCATCCATGAGATCCTCATCGCGTGCGTCCGGGCGCGCCACATCCGGCGGGCCCTGCGTCTGCGCCAGGTGAGCCGGGCGTGGGATGCAGGGGTGGTGGCAGCCGTGTTCGCGTCCGGCGTCCTGGACGTCGAACCCTACGACATCTTCATCGAGTGGCCGCGCTACCTTGCCTACCGAACTACGGGATCTGCGGCGCGGAGGAAAGGGTGGCCGCGGCCTCTGCGTGTGCTCCGACGGGTCGCAGAATACCTCGTCACCAGACGTGATGGGTCTGGTGGTGAACCCAGAGATGACGCTGTGGACGACTGCATAAGGGAGCTTTGTGCGACTATGAAGCCGGGGTATGCTTTTCGGCTGGAGCCCGGTTTCGAGCTGCCGATCGAGGACACCCACCAGCTTGATAATGATGAGCCCATAGGCGATGACGATGACCAGCTGCTGCAAACTCTGCTGTCCGTGGCAGCGGCCTCAAACGACGTGGCGCTCATAAAACATCTGCTTCGAATAATCCACGACCGTCCAGGGTTGGTGTACAAGAAGGTCCTAGGCGACGAACGCCTCCAGTAAGAACACCTCGCTCCACCTTTGCTGATGTCTTGCGGGACGGACGAATATGCCACTGACTGTGACTCCAAGGCCACTATTCCGACAACCTCTGGAAGAGGCTGCCTTCGCGGGTCATGATGAGGTGGTCCGGATCTTCCTGGACTTCCTGTCCTCTACATCGAGTGCCCACATCGTCAGCAATGCAAAAGACGCCGTCTTTTATTGCGCATGCCGCGGCGTCAACTTGTCGACCCTCGACATTGTCTTTGACTCTCTGCGTGTAGAATGTGCAGAATGGGGCGAAGTGCTAGTAGGAACGATGGACGAAGTGACGGACGTGGAGGTGTTCAAGCGACTGTACTCTTCTGCCGAAGAGTTCATTCACGCAGAGAAGTCCGACGATGAGCAGACGAAGGACGAGCTTCTTTCCGACCTCCTGTATCCAGCGGCTGTGAAGGGTGCCGTACCGCTGATAGAGCATCTACTGGAGCTTGGTGCGACTCCGAAAAAACCTGCTTCCTCCCGGGAGCCTGATCAGGAAGACGCCTCTGATCCGGATGACCCCCTTGATCAGAAAGACCCCTCTTATGATGAAGACCCCTCGGGGTACGCCGTGGCCTGCGGTCATACGGACGCAGTTATCTACATGCTAGAAAAGGGGTTCCGGCCTCGCGACCTATCCGAGGTTCCCGTGGACGACTGTCTTGTTGGGGCTGTGAGGTGGGAAAGTCTACGCATGGTAGAAGCCATTCTTTCCCACATCGACAGGGGGTCGCCGCATTTCGGGAAGCGTTTGGAGGCAAGCCTGCAGATGGCCATGGAGAGGGAAAACGAGCGCATCTTGAGCAGGCTGTTGACCCTTGGGTCTGCTGCGTTGAATAACAGAATGATACGGAGGGTGAGAAACAGGGCCGAATACGTGTTAGGGCTGGAGTCCATGGCTGATTTCCTCCAAGGCTATCTGGCTGCGGATGAAGACTCCCGAATATCTTCGCCATTACCATCAACATACAGTGGATCATCAGGTAGCGATAGTGAGTCATCGGGTACTGAGTGATCTGATTTTCTGTTTGCAGGATCTTGGAATTCACCATTTTTGCAATGTTCCTCTGAGCAGATGTTGTCAATCATGGGAGATTTCAGTGTATAGTCGCAGTTTCCAACTTGCCATATGACATAGCTACGTGGATCCCGTCATTAAAGTCATGCACGTACCCCGTACCGACTATCTGGAAACGTTGGCTGCCGCCGGCCGTCTCCCCGGCGGGACGGGCGTAGAATGAAAGGCAGGCGAGCCCCAGGGCAGACGGCCACCACGTCACCTGGCTCCGCACGCCGTGGGACTAGGGCAAAACGACCGTGCGGGATGGTGCAGATGGTGTGGTCGCTCATGTAGCCCGCCACGGTCGTCAAGAGGCCTTGTCGCTCTTGCGCGGTGGTGGTGGTGGTGGCGGCGGCAGCAGCAGCAGTCTGTTCTGGTCGAGTAGTCGGAGAGCCGCCGAGGACGCCTAATTTCCGGACGATGCCGAGTTGCGCAAACGCCCGGTCGTACCCCGCCGGCGACGGCGCGCCGCCGTCCACCCCGCTCAGCACGACGCTGTTGCAGGTCAGCGTTCGGACGAAGCACTCGGCAAGGTCCTCCGACCAGGGCAACGGGTACGCCTGCGACACGTGTCGTATGGCTTGCTCGAGATACCAAGCCACCTGGTGGTCCTCTTCGATACTGGTGTACTCGGTCGGTCTGCCCAGCGTCTTGTATGGCAAGACGCTGTCGATAGTGTCCACGAGGAAAGCTTGGACCTTGAAGTCGGAGCCCTGGAACTTTAGGGGCTCCAGGGCCAACGAGCTGAGATCCCCCTTTCCTGCTCGGAGATGGGCTGCGGGGTACTGGGGCAAGCTCTTCGTGTAGTCGGGCACCCACGAAGGCAGCCCCTCGATATCGCGTGGGAGGCCGATGCCGGCACCATACACCAGATCAAACGAGTCGTTGTGCATCGTCCACTTCGACGTCGCGTCGGCGAAAACGGCCGCTGGCGTGTTCTCGGGCGAGTAATCGGGCTTGATGTCGATGGCGGCATCGCGGCCGTAGAGGAGGCCGAGCAGGCCGAAGATGCGGTCCCGGGGGTCAAAGGACGTGGCGGCGTCGCACGCGTACAGGGCAAACGACAAGCCGCATTTGTGTCCTCGGGCGGCGCCGTCGCGATTCTGTCGCAGCAGCGCGATCTTTTTCAGTGTCGATATGGCTGTCCATTTGCTCTTTGCATTCCCGAGCAAAGCGAATAGGTTCGAGCGGGTGTCCCAGCTGGCAAGTGTTTCCATCTCGGCCCACGACAGGCTGTATTGTCCCCATACGAACAAAACGTCACGAGGGAGCACGGCCTCCTGCATAACCCACAGCCTCCCGAACCATGAACGCATCATGAGGTCTCGCAAGGCGGCCCATTGTGGACTTTCAGTTGACGTCCCGCTCGACTCGAGGAGGTCTTGGCATGTGAATGCAGCGCCATTGGAACCGTCTCGACCGCTCACACGGTCAAGCTTCTCGAAAACGCCGTCGAGGACTTCCAGAAACTCCATGGCGGTAGAGGTAGAAGCGGATGCCGGACCCGTGTAAACAATCGTTTGAGCTGATAAACTGTAGACACTGCCCATCAGGCCGACCTGAATGCTCTTCTCTGCTAGGTCTTGCTGATTCAAACAGATGTAGTCAATCCAAATCCACTTGTCAGTAATGTGACCTGATTGATAAAGAGATAGGATCATGTCCAACGCCGATCGCGGTGCTTGAGCCCTAGAATAGGCTTCATGAGGAGCATCCGAGGCGATTCCATCTGCCACGTCCAATACCTCTCTTAGCTCGAGTGCCACCAGATCTTTCTCATCGCCCCATCGGTAAGACAGAGCGATCCACGACACATCCAGCGGGGGATTATAACGATCAACATGCAGCATTGTGCACGTCATTAATCTGTTGGCTTCATCCAGTCGGTCGACCCGGAGCAGTCGAAGTGACTCGTCGGTAGCGAGCCCTTGATACTTGAAAGCCATATTCGGACATTGACCAACATAAGTTGAATAAGATATCATGTAGATGTCAAGACAAGAGGATGCAGCCCCTCAGTTCTGCTCCTTTCCCGCCTCCATCTGCTCTTAAGAACAGGCAATGCATATTATGCATATCGGTGTAACATGATAAGGCGCCGATGCTCCGTGATTGCTACCATCACTGCTTATTTACATGCATTAGTGTGGGCGTACAACTAGGATTCCAGGTAGGGTAGCAGCCTCTTACCTCACTACTGACAGGCGGCATCATCTGATTTGATTCACGACCAAAGCCTGCAGAACGCTAAAGCAGCCACAGCTGTGTTCATCACCACAACAGGCAAGAGGCCGCTGGAATAAACCATACTTTGCCTACCAACAGCACCTATGTTTCTTTGGTTATTCCAGTTACTACCAGCTACGTCAAGGGAGTAGTACGTAGTAACAGGGATGCCGTCGTACTGGGAGCGTGACATGCAGACGACCAGGTGGGTGATCCCAGTCCTGATTTCCTGGACGATGACCATGGCCGTGCCGAGACTAACATGGAAGTAACTGCAGGTCAGTCGGAATACCGCCTCAGTCTCGACGCATTATGCTTGAAAATCGGTCAGGTGCAGGTTCTGGATGGCTCCAATTTCGATGCCAATAGAGTTCATCAAAGATTTATAGGCTTTAGATAGGATGGTTTGCGTACTATTACCGATCAATAACGAACTATTTCTGGGTGTCGCTGCCGGTTCGTTAATGACCATCCGGGATCTGGCTTTATACAAATGAGGCTTCTCCTGCTCGGATCCACTTGAGGACAGCCTAGAATCTTCGTCATTAAGTGTCCGAAGAGAGCGACGAGCTGTGCCGTGAGGGTTACGGCACCGCCGCATAAGCCCACGCTCACCTTCTAAGACATTACTCAGCGTCGAGTCCCCTTTTTGCGGTTGTGGACGTAACCTCCTTCTCAGGACTAAACGGAAAGCAAAGGTCAACAAGATTTCGATGCAATGGCAGTGCACGGCCTCACAAATACAACGATGTTAATAACAGAACACTGGTCGCGAACGTCGGAAGCTGTGATATGGTACAGGACTTATTATCCAATTACTACTACAAGTAACAGCTTGGAGTCCCGATACCTGCTAGGAGGTAAACGTTGGAAGCTCATGTCGAGGAATTCTCGCATCCCGACGGCTGGACTAGACCACCAGGCCCTCAACTCACCCATGCGGAATGGGGTAGTACCGGTCCCGTCTAGCCTATATGTTCCATGCTCAGAGTCTCGAACTCAGATATTTGAAAGAGTTTCCAGGAGCCGACAGTCCAATTCCTCAAGGGGCCTTGTTTCCCAAGTACGACCCACAATGTTACCCTTACGACCGTGTACGTCGCCTTGACGACCGACCCTCTGATGACGCAAACAGAGTACTTGTCTTCAATCTCCCCTTCCTTTTTCGACCTTGCGGCCAGGCATGGGGCTAGCTTCTGTGGACTGGGTATCAGAGCCCGAGCCTCTGGCATGGTAATAAATGTCAAGGTAAACCTCGAGTTCGTCAGAGATGAGGCAAACGACAACGTTGCTGCTCACGTCCCAACCTAGCCCATTCCCTCGCGCTCGGTACGGCCGATGACATCAAAGGCTCCGATATGAATGATGATAGCTGTACCGCACTTCTTGGCGAGCAGTAGTTTCACCAAAACCTCTCCGCGTACCGCTTGAGTAGTGTGGCGACACGTTCTCGTTGGAAACTCGCAGTCCCTCCCTCCATGTCCCACACGTTGCGATAGTGTCAACAATCGCGCCGTGGGGGTCATCTCCGTCTTGTCGATCCCCTTGCCTCTCTTGTCACTGGCGGCGCAGCTAGAATTGCTTGAGAGTGCTCGAGGCATTTTTGAAGACCTAAGGCAAAGCCTCGACTGTGCCGTCGTCCTCGCCGAGGCTGTCACCACACGAGCTCGAGACCTCGCGTACACATCAGCCAGCGCGAATTTCAGGTTCCTGCATCTGAAATAGGTATCCTTGCCAATGATGAAGCTGCGCCTCTTGTCGGTAGACCTACTCCCGAGAGTGGTGATGTCAGACGGGTTTTCCTTGCCTTGGGCATTGAGTCTCGGGTATTGTCGCGGTGAATCCAGTTGTCAGATAGGCTTTCCAGGTAGTTGGCTTGAGGGGCTTTCTCGACTCATTCTGATCGTCTCGATCACGCAACTAAAGCTTCCCGCTGAGGTCGCTTCGACTGTCTGTCGGCTGGTCCGGTTCGAGTCGTTTCAGCTCGAGTGCATCGAACTGACTGCAGAAGACACCGGTCCAAGCCTCGATAATTAGGTAGCATGGTTTCTCGAGTCCTGAAGTAGTGGGTTTGGCTTGCTGCATGGCTCGAAAGCAGAGATCCCCTGCCACTGTGGCCTTGAATCTTTGTCCGCAGTGTCGCGTCGTAGGGGAGACAAATTCGAAGAAGCCAATTGCTGTAGGGTTTCGGAACAACTCGAGCTCGCCGCTTCGTCCTCGTCTAAATCTTCTCCATCTAGCCCGGTATGAATATGGAGCACTGGATTGCTGGCGTGGGAATGGAAGACCGTTTTCCCAGATCTAGGAAGAGAGATCATGTAGCAGCCACAACCCTACAAGTACGCCCTGGCGTTGGATTCGACTGCATGGTAGCATGGCCGCCGGTTTCAGGGGAGTGTAGGTTTATAGTGGAGTTCGACTGAAGGCGTGGTTCGGGTAAGTCAAAGCACCCCTCGACGGCCACACCCCTCAACGGTCACCTATTAATAGATTACCCCTGAATCGCGCCCACACACCGATCTAACAGTATATAAGTCAGTTTTCGTCGCATTTTCATCTGAATTGGCTCAATCGCACCCTCTTCTCTTACTCTTTCATTGCAACACCATGGTCGACGAGTCAAAGCTCCAGCGCGCGATTCAGCACGTTGTTGGCGGTAAGAGCCTGAGACAGGCCGCGTTAAAGGAGGGGGTCAGTCGCACCACTCTGAGGGCTCGGATCGAGGGCCGGCAGACTAAGAAACGTTACAACTCGTCTCGGCAGGTGTTATGCGACGACGATGAGAAGCGTATTGCTCGATGGGCAGTTGCCCAGACTGAGCTCGGCTGTTCTCCTCCGCATGTGGTCCTAAAGATGTTCGCCCAGCGTATACTTAAGGCCAACGGTAACCCTCACATACTTGGTAAGCGCTGGGTACAGAAATTTCTTGACAGGCACAAGGCAATCGGATCTTCTCTTTCTCTTAGGATGGATTTCAGACGCGTTGCGAGCACCTCCGAGGAGAACATCCGAGACTTCTTTGATCGACTCAATCACGAATTCATCCGATCCATCCCCCGTCAACATGTCTGGAACTGCGACGAGGTCGGCATGCAGCTGGGTGCTGGAAGCAACCAGATGGTGATCGGGCCAGCAGGTATGAGAAGGATCATCGTGAAGGACTCCGTTAACCGAGAGTGGGTGACTGCAGTGGAAGCAATCAGTGCGGATGGCCGGTCCATCGCTCCGATGTGTATCTTTAAGGGTCAATGGCTCCAGCTCCAGTGGTTCCCAGAGGAGGAGGATACTCTGACCGAGGCCATGAGGGACTGGGTCTTTGCTGCATCTCCCAAGGGCTGGACCAACCATGAGCTGGCCTTACTTTGGCTTAAGGAGGTGTTCCTGCCACAGACCAAGCCGGAGGACGAGGAGCAGTGGCGGTTGCTCATCCTCGATGGCCACTCCTCCCACAGCACCGAGGAGTTCATGTCAGCCTGCCTGGAGGCCAAGGTGTGGCTCCTGTTTCTGCCGGCTCACACATCGCACCTCCTCCAGCCTCTGGATATCGGTGTGTTCAGTGTGTTGAAGGGGAGGTACCGCCGCGAGGTGACTCTCCATTGCTTGGGGCTCAACAACATGGGGATGAGCAAGAAGGAGTTCCTTCGGTGTTACGAGAAGGCCAGGACCTTTGCGCTCAAGCCCAAGGTTATCTGCGGTGGGTGGAAAGCATCCGGCATATTCCCTCGCGATGTTAACAAGCCCCTGAACAGCCGACTCAGGAGGTTCGAGGCCCAGCAGAATGCCTTGGCCCCCGAGCCCCCCTCCCCAGATCCAGAGGCTCAATTTTCGGCTGTCTCGATTCGCACTCCAAGGAGCTCCAGGCAGTTGGCAGAATTATCCGAGAAGTTGGCCGATGACCTGGTGCGATTCGACGGAGCAACCAGAAGGGTATTGTTTCGAAAGGTTCAAAAGAGTCTCGACGATCTAAACGGTCAAATCGGTCAGCTAGTGCACGAGAAGGCCCAATTGGAGGCAAACCTTGAGAGAGAGAGAGGAAAGAAGAGAAAGAGACTTGTTCCGGCGCCGAACAGGAAGTATGCTCGCATGGCAGAAGTGGTGATCGGTATGAGGGAGGCGGCAGGGCCGGCGCAGGCGCGCCCTGTTGTAACTCGGTCGGAATCGGTGGAGGAGATCGTGGAAGAGGAATCTGACGAGGAATCTGAGGCCTGGAGCTCAATCGAAGTAGATCTCGACTGATTCTGTAATTTTGCGATTTTTCGTTGTTTTTTAATTGAGTTGTTGTTGTTTTGTTATATTGTTGTGACTTTGTTTTATTGTGGTGACCGTTGAGGGGTGTGGCCGTCGAGGGGTGCTTTGACTTACTTACGAAGGCTTCTGGTCTGCCGACGTGTATGCCGAGAGGACTGCAGGCAAGGCGCTCGAGGGAGACTGTGACTCGTTTGATTCTGAATTTGGGATTCTCTAAGGATTTCCATAGTCTCTGTTAGTACCAGAAAGACGAGCACCCAGCTTACCCAATGCCTTGCAAGTCCTCGTGTCCCCCATAGAGTCTGGTCGGATTTGGCTTCACTACCATATTGGATGAGTAGTTACTGAGCCCTGGCACCGTGCGCATGTGTGGAGAAGCGCCCAAGGTACCGACCGTGGCCAGGGGCGGTCTTACACCACCAGTGCTGGGTGGATGCCGGCGGTTTGGACTCTATGGGGAGTCGCGGGGAGCGGAGCGGCCGCTGGCTTGGCTACCATGGCGGCTGGATTGGCTACCATGGAGATGTCGCATCTCCTCGGGGTCGGTTCGCGCCTTGTTCGCCTTGTCGAGGTCGGATTGGAGCTGCGCGATTGTCCGTATCTGTGCCTAGTCACATGGTTGTCCTTTTGATCCAATGTTACCTCCATGGTCTATAGTATTATATACCGCCAATGACTGTCTACTTAATGAACTTCCTTAGTACCTAAACGACTATACATATTCTTAAGCTCCTTAATCCGGGCCTGGGCGGCCTTTTCACGAACGCGGAATAATTGGGATAACTGGGATAGCTGGGATAGCTGGGATAGCTGGGATAGCTGGGATAGCTGGGATAGCTGGAATAACTGGAATAACTGGAATAACTGGAATAACTGGAATAACTGGAATACGGACTTACTATCTGGGGAATTGGAATCGATTCAGAACGAGTTGGGCAGATTTCTCAATTGCTGTACGCATGTCGTCAAAATCGAAGTGTATGAGCGAGCTCTTGAGGAGGAAAAGAGACCAGAATCTGTTGCGCCGACATTGTGCAATGGACATGGTAGCGTGAAGCCAGTATGCTCTTTTCGTTTCATGAATTTTCTGCCCCTGCAGAGTGGTCTGGCGTTTCGTCTCTTTGGAACCTGGGCATTTGGCAGCAGCGCTGGACTTACTCTCCTTTCAGCACGTCGCTTCCTGTGAGTTTCATAACCCGGACCTTTATCTCCGAAAATGCCTGCCAAACATCAGAAATCATACTGGAAACTTAGGAGGAGTTTTATCATATTTCATTTACAATGGTAAAGACAGCTTGCCCAAAGGCAAACACGTAGTTGTCCCCTTTAATCAATGTTGCCTCCACGTCCAATACCGAATGGATGACGGTGACAATCAGGTCCTCCTCGTGGAGGCCTAAATTCACCCTTAAGGTTATACGTGATGCCTTTGACCGAATTCCAACCGCAATGCGTTGGGGCCGAGGCAGTGATGAGGCCAGGAGATCGGGTAACAGGCCGAGTCATTGGCGAGTTCCCCTATTCGGTGTTGTAGAATAGCTTGAAATTAAGATGGCGTGCATCTTCCGCGCCAGTCCTACATTTCCAGTCTGGAATGACAAAGGTTAGTAAGAAAGATGCAGTAGAAAATCTAACAATATGATTTGTATATACGGATGTCTATGTGCGTTGTCCCGCACGTGGCTATCATGGCTTTCTGCTCGTACGGAGTATTATGGTGTGTCCTCGCGTGAGTCCAACTTCTTGGTACCAGGCATAAACTGGCTGAGCTAACCGATCATACCGATATACTGCTCTAATTGGTACAGTATCGAGGGTATAGAAAACCTAGCTAATGCATCTGTTTTACCTTCTGTTATGGACATGCTTAGGCTGCCTACTATAAATCTTAGTAGCTTGATGCTAGGGCATCCTAAAAATAAATTCTTGGCGGTGAGAGATACCCCAATGTCTATGAACCTTTTAAAGAGTTGCCGACGGTGGTCCAAATGCTCCTCGGTCGTGTCGCTGTATGCCAGCAGTTGAGTATTCGGCAGCTGCATCACTGGTTTCCTCTTTTCTCTCCGCCGCTTGCTGTATTCTGTACGTCCTGACCACTATTTCCGACAAGGCTTACCAAGCAGAAGTGATTTCAAGAGAAGCCCAGGAGGCTTCCAAGATTCTGAGCCATAGTTGAAACAGAAAATAGTTTGTAGTAGTAGTAGTACTTGCGCGAAAGGGACCACAAAGCAAAAGGGGGTGGCTGGTACACGCAAATCCCCAGCCACACGTGGGTACTACCCCTCCATCAAGCTTACCACACAGTCCGCAATTCGGACACCCACTCATGGCCTCAAACCGGCGCGAATGCTATCGCTGATGACTCTCTTTTCCAGCCTATTCTTTTCTTTCTACCAAGATACAAAGAGGGCAATCGTTCAGGCCCCGCCTCAACTACTGCTAAGGTTAGATCGATTGGCGGTAATTCTTCTGGTAAAGAGTGGAGATACCCCGCTTTGTAATAATGACTTTGTGCTGAGGTGACCTTTTCGCCTGTCACAACAACAATCTGCATGCCTCAATATGCCAGCAATCGACCCGGATACACTGTCCGAGATAAGTGAATATGCCGACCAACAGTTAGGATATATCCCGGGGCTCATTCTGCAAGCTGATATCCACTTATGTGATTACCTCGCTGCCCTTGACGGACCCCGCAAAGTCACGATTGGACATGAGCTGCTGCAGGTTGCTTCCCAAACGTGTGGAGTGTGCCGCCTATTGGTGGAACTCACCGACCAACAAGACATCGATCGCAGCTGGAACCATATCATACTCACTATGGTGACTGCAGACTCCCGTGATACCTTCTTCGTCACGGGATCTAACGCGGTGACGGGCGCGATTGAACACAGCTCCCTGTTCTTCCTGTTTACCCCTTTCGGCAAGTAATCAATTACCCAGCTGTAGATTTGCATGTCCATTAATCTCATCAGAAGACGCCAGACGTCTCATCTAGAGCATCTCTCCCAACCACAGTCGTCAGTGGCCTAGGCGTGCTACCTTGCGACACCTCGTCTGATATGAGTTTGTCCTGGGCCAAAGAGCAAATCGAGTCATGTGTATCAAACCACGACTGCTCGCATGGTGCCCGGACGTCTTCACTCCCAACAAGGGTACTTGATGTATCTTCTCAATACGGACAGGATATGATCAAGTTGCTCGTTACAGACCGACAAGACGCAACGTACGCCTGCCTCAGCCATTGCTGGGGCAATACGAGTCACATGATCATGACGAAAACACACAACTTGCAATCCTATCTCGAAGGGATTAGGATTGCCGAGTTGCCCCAAACATTTCAGGATGCGGTCGATATCACCCGGCGCCTGGGGATCCGGTATCTCTGGATCGACTCCTTGTGCATCATCCAAGACAGCAAGGAGGATTGGGATTCGGAAGCCCAACGCATGGCTGACATATACGAGGGCTCCTACATAACCATCGCAGCCACCTACTCGGTGAATGGAGATGGGGGCTGTTACCGCCATCATCAACCAAAGACGAGCGACCGCAACGCAATATGGTATACGACAGAGGAGGGTGAGAGGATCCCCGTCTTCTCTCGCCAGCCGCACCAGCATTTCAAGATGAACCTAGAAAGCATAGAAGCCCCGAAGGGGAACGACTTCCCGCTATTGAGGCGGGGTTGGGCATTACAAGAGCGATTGCTTTCGCCACGCGTACTGCACTTCTGCCCCCGCGAGCTTCTGTTTGAGTGCCGTGCGGGCAATAAGTGCCAGTGCAGCGAAAGGAAACCCGAAATAGGCCTGAAGGAGACATTCGCCAAGTTGCTGGCGGGGGACACCGCCTTGGACACCCGCCAATACGACAGAGGCTGGTGGGCCGTGACGGGCCAATACACCCAGCTGTCCCTTACGTTCCGAAAGGATATGCTGCTGGCGTTGTCGGGGATCGCCCGACGGATAGGAGAGGGCCGGCCGGCGGGGGACTACCTGGGCGGCATCTGGAAGTCGACGTTGCCCTACGGACTTTTGTGGTTCGTTCCGCATCTGAAGTTCGATGATGGATCCACTGATCTCTTTCCTCATCCTCATCATACATCAGACCTGCGAGTTCCATCCTGGTCCTGGGCATCCGTTGTCGGCCCAATCCGATGGGAACTGCCGGGTCCACGCTGGAACCAGCACCTAGTCGATATTGAGCATGCCGAATGCACCACGGATGCGGGCGATGACGGGTACGGGCAGATCCTGCGGGCCTCTCTCAGGTTGACAGGGCCAATTCTAGCCTCGGAGCTGACCTGGGGGCCTCTGAACCCAGTGTTCTATGAAATGGGTCTCTTTGACTGGCGTCTTCCGGAACTGTGCGAGTTCGTGGGTCGGTCCCAGTACAGCTTCTTCCCAGACTATGCCTTCTTTTCGTGGCAAGAGAGTCCGATATCAGTGCTGTGTCTCTGGTTCATGCCCGATGTTGTGCTCGTGCTAAAGGCGGCAGCCGACGAGGGGAAGTTCGAGCGCATCGGATTGCTGCACCTGTATCTTGAAGATAGTGTAGCTTTAACTTCGGAAAAGCTGCGACAAAAATTCGGGACTATTGAGCTTGTCTGATCTGACGCAATCTGGAGCGGCTAGGTTTGTCAATTCTGTGGTCAGCGGTGGTCCTATGAGCTCAAAACATCATGGTACATAGCCAAAATTCAACAAAAAGGAACAAATACCATGGCCATAAAAAAGTCTTTTAACAGCCTCTGATACAATGCAGGGCGAGGGAAAAATATTAAAAGCTAATTAAAGAAAGAAAAAGGAACAGAGATCTCCCTCCCTTCCGCCCTCCCTTTTCTTCCTCACCAGCAGCACTCACTCCTTTTTCCACCATGTCGCGCTTTCTGAATTTCTTCAAGCGCCCAGAATGCTTAGGACCCCGGCCCACACTGAGCAGGGCCCAGAACGCGCGGGACCTTGCAGCACTAGGGGGCCAGTTGGCATTTGTGTATGCCCCGGTCATGTTCTTCACATCGTCAAAGCAACCGAACAAGCACGATCCGCCGATTGACAAGAGCGCCTCGAGAGACACCCCTCTTTTGTAATGCGCAAGTCAACTAGGCAGCGCGCTGCGCAGGACGCGCAGTCTGTTTCGCAAGCTGGAAGGTTGCTCCAGAACAACCATTACTTCGGGTCAGTAGTAGGCTCCGGCTGTCCAGTCGTGAGGTGGGGGGCGATAGGGCTGACTGAACTGGCAGACTGTGTCGATCTTTCTTGCGAGCGGCTACGAAAAGAAGACTGTCACACCGAGTTTGCCGCCGATGATGATGCGGAGGCACGATTGGAGACAGGGCGCCCTTTTTTGTCGGCTACATAAGATGCACGCAAGTCACGGGATGCATGGGCAGCAAGTCAGACTCGGCGGTTACATACAGGGTGCCTGCACTGTCTTGAGGAGATACACGAGAGGTCTACTTGGGTTTCGAGAGGCTAGTTGTTACGATATGATGGGCAAACCTCTACTTATACGAGTCTTATCAATATCTCATAACTATGCCAAACTGAGCAACAAGATTAATTAAATAGATTAGCTTGCCTTCTTAATCTTTTGTTGCATACTGTGCATTAGCCGCGGCCATTGGTGTCGCCTTGGACTTCCAGAGATCTCATCCATTTACAATTAGGCAATAAACGCATGGATGGTGTATAATACTGTTGTAGCCTGGACCAGTTGGGCGTTTACGGCACAGCTATGAAATTGTTTATTCGCAATTGGTCGCTCATCATCTCGTTGATACTAGGTTACCAACATTGACCAGTCTCATAGGTTGATTCAAGTTCACCTCAAGCAAAACTTGTCTTTTCCTCTATTCTATCTCTCGGCCTCTTAGCATGACACCATCTCTCGTAAGCCTACCAAATTGGTGAATTGCTCTCAGTTCATTACCTTACTCAAGATGAACAAATTGACTGTCAGGTTGTCTTGCGCATAGTCGAGTGTCTACAGAATAACGAGGACTGCAACAACAACAATAACATCCAAGCCCCCTCCTCAACCCTCTCGCGCCCATGGCAAGCCGTGGTCAAGACGTGCACCTTTTCGCACGTGAAGGTCGAGACTGCGAAGCTGTCTTGTTTTCGGGACGCGTTCTCCTGGACTGACGTAAAGTACCGCCGGAGGGCGTTGCTGCGGCTCCCCGAAGTCAACACCCGGCGACATGTCAAAGGTTTCTCGGACCGGAAGACGACGGTAAAGCAGCAGACCTACCAGATCTATGCGGCGGCATTTCTCCAGGAACTCGGCAGGTGGAAGAAGGAAGAATCAGGCTACCCGTATGATTTCAAAGTCAGAGTGGAGGCGTCGAGGAGTATAGATAGGCCGGTTCCTTCTTTCAGCGGTAGCACCCCTTGTACACGGCCTTGGCGGCCATTTACCAGTCCCCTTTGTCCAAAGACAGCATGTTGCATGTACTAGAGAGCGTGTAACAGTGAATCAATAGTTGCTACCTATAAGAAAGAAAATCTATAGAAGAAAATCTATAAGAAGAAGTCTATAAGAGAGAACCTATAAGAGAAACCAAAAAGGGAGAAATAATAAGAGAGAACCAATGAGAGAGAACAGCACTGCTGTGCTGCCTTATATACACAAAGGAAATAGCTAGCTAGGCATGCTGCTAGAAATAAGGGGCTGCACCCCTGTCACTGCAACACACTACCTTCTGTTGTTCCACTTACTCGCGCTTCCTCGACCATACTCGCTGTTGTTTAGAGTTATGTATGCCCAGTGACTCCGCGCTTACAGAAAGGAGTATCGGAGTCTGTTTTCGTCGAATCTGCGGCAGAGTGGCACAAACTCTGCCACTCCTTACCCACTTCGCATAGAGAACAGACATATCCTTTTGTAGTTTCAAGTTTTTGGTACCACCATCCTTCGGAATCGAAGTATGTTCCCAGATGCTTGATGGTTTTACAGGGCCAATGTGTGCATAAAACACATGCGGCATCTCTTATAGCACATGCAACATCTCGCATGATCCCAAGGAGTTGCAATCTTCCGTCGGGGCCTGAGTGTCTTTCCTGGAACTCCGCCGCACGGTGTGTCAAAGTCTTGTATAGAGAATGTACAGATCTAGACATCTTTTGATACACTCTCGAGAATAATAGGTCAAGCTTCTCCCACGGATATGCTTCCTTTTCGTCGTCTATATCGTCCCGGAAAGAAGTGGGCCAGTCTTCGGAAGTAGGCGGGACAGTTGTATCCGTCACTTTGGTAGGTAGGAATTCGCCTCTCAGCTTGTGAATTGTCTCGGCAACGGCTGAATCACACTCCGTGTTCAGCCACTCGTCATATGGAATCTTTAGGAGGTCCCTCCGGTCCAGATGGGAATATTCGTCAATCCATGTCCGAGCAGCGATCTCGGCACTTGCGTCATCGGCAACGACGATGTCTGAGCGTGGGTACAAACCCCCTGGTATCGCACGGAGCTGAGCCGCAAGCCCTTTCTCTCCTTCCGGCCAGGGTACAAGACTTCCATCTCCGAATTTTGCTTTGTAGTGTCGACCCGACATGGTCACATCGGGCAGGCGTGTGCAAGAGGAGAAAAAAAGGTTCGGATACTTCTTTCTCAGCTCGAGTTCGACATCAATCATCACTCTGTCCACCGTGCTATTGTAAATAACTTCCTCATCCATGAGTAATTCTCCAGTGAGAGGGTTCTCGGCCTTGCCTGTGACATTATCATAGCGTAGGCCAAGACCGCTGTGGACGATCTCGAGTATGAAATTGAAAGACGGATCGTTGCCAATCCCGATGATGGACATAATATGCTCCATAAAGGCATCGTAGAGATGAAGGTAGGTTGGAGTAGCACCTCCGGCGGACTTCTTCCTTGCTAGCTCGTCTATCTTTTCGGAATAGAACACCATGATGAGAGGTGGGAGATCATGCAGGTGCTCCAGTTCTAACGAGGAGCACCCAGGCGTATTGGAAGAAATTTCCTTTGCCTCTTGAAATACATCATTGAAAGAATCGTATTCCACATTATAGCCTTTGAGAAACGCTGCTGAAAGGCCAAGATCCGTCATATTATCAGCAGATTTGGGGGGGCGCTGTTTGAGACAAGAAGCAAATGCAATCGCCTTCGCAAAATCCCGATCCCTGAGGTCGAGTTGAAGAGTGAAACCGAGAGGATTAGGAGTCCTTAACCAGAATGGGGTGAACAAACGGGGTACTTTTTCTGATGTATTCCTAAAAGCGTCGGAAAACCGGCATTGATCTGGGTTGATATGTCTGACCACAAGAAAGGTATTACATATTTCCTGTAAGGAGTAGGACTGCCATGTCCCATTCTTGGACGTCACACGACCTGCAGTCCGATCATGTCCAAGGAAAGCGTCCTCCATCCGTTCTGTCAACCAGATATCGACCTCATGAAGGAAGAAATCTTGGCTTAGTCCGTTCTTGATTGCTGATTCTGCGTTTTCGACGATTGCCTTAGCAGGCTCGTACAGGCCACGATGACAGAACACATGGCCATGCTTATGAATGGATCGATACTTCCACCAATCGCCAGTGGTAGTCAGGTTGGGAGGGCTATAGTATGCCTTTTGCTCTTTCCAAGTGTATCCATGAGGCAGGGTGTGTTCCTCTCGATAACAGGTGAAGGTCGCGGATCGTTGGCAAGTAGGGTGGGGACTGACAGGAGATTGGTTTGCATTGAAGGTATATAGCTCATGGGCTTTAAGAAGGAAATAAAGGAAAGGGAGGAAAGGAAAAGGGGAAAGCATAAGTAGGATCAAGTTGAAGGTCCGCATTGCAAGGAGCCAAAGGCTATAGTCAGAGTCACTGCTGGTTCGATTTGATACTGCTACTTCTCAACACAAACGACGACAAACAACTGAGGTCTCATAGTCAAATATATAACTAGCATTTGCTGCCTCTGAACTCCAGCCAGACTATCCTTCCTCCCAGCAGCTCGTATGCCCTTACGCCCCTTTTCCCATATCTAGAGGTATCTGATACACATCGCCTGCGCGCTGTGACTCTGTATGCAGTGGTAGCAGTTCATGAACCTAGCTGGAGGCCTTTTTCTATATCCTATAAGTTAAATTGGTCTTCTGCTTTGGACACAAGGGACGAATATAAAGCCTACAAGGCTTTAAACGAACGGATGTGCACACCACGGTTGATATCCAGTACATCAGAGTACGCTGATAGTCGTGTCAAATCTGGAGAGTGTTCATGGTATCGCGATGTATTAGTTGTATCTGTCAGTCAGCCTAGCTGTTATGAATAGAAGAACAGAGAATGAAAAAAAAAAGAATACGTTGTTGCTTCGGCCGATTTCGGATTTTTGCAGTCACTCGTCGGGTCATGGGAGTCCTCAGGGGAAATACAGCCACTGTGTACTACCCAAGATATCGAACAGGTTCATAATCTGTGTAGGTCTACGCATATGAACATTAAGGGGGTAGGAAGTCAAGCTGACATAATTATCAGCATGTGCGCATAGGAGTTCAAGTTAGAAAAAAAACAGATAGCCAAACAGTAGCATATATTGGTTAAGATTACACACTCTCTTTATCTATCTTATACGAAGTATCTTTCAGTTTAAAAGGCCACGAGCTAGGCACTTAGTTTTCTATCCAGTCCATCAGTGCCGGTATATCGACCTGTGTGCAGCATCAAAGCGTACGGGTTGCGTGTCTTCAGTTGTAGTCAGCTAGGCCCTGTGCGGCGCGTGGAAGTCTCGAGCTGAACCGCAAAGGGCCTCATCCACCATCTTGGTCTGCCCCATAAGAGGCCTCGGAACGCCTCGGAATGATTCGGAACGAGTGACACTTTACCGAGTATGTGAATTGGTGTTTTTGTTTCTTTCTCTTTTCCGATGCATGACGGCCAGGCCGACCGACAGAAACAAACGCACTCGAAACTGAGCACACTACCTACCTGCAGACGAGAGATGTGAGGAAGTGGGGGAGGGGCAGGCGGGAGAAGCCAATTGCCGTTTTGGCGGCATAGCTTAATTGTCATCATCCGGCCCTGAAAATGTTATCTTGCTGCAGAGCCGTGGCTATGGCGTAACTTCACATAGATCGGCAATGAAAGTACTTTTCGTGCGGAAGGATTGCACACAGTTGTGTAGCAGGACTATATAGCAAGATATCCTGGAACGCCCGAGTTGAGCTGGTGGGCTTCTGATCGCTACCTTGCAGCCTGAAAACCGTCGACACATGCTGACCACCATTTTATGATTGGAGCGTTTGCACTCGGGATTGGCCGATGGAGTCACATTCTCCATAAGGTGTAATTAGTTCCACACATATTCTTCGAATCTCTTAATTGACTCATCTTCGAAGGGACTCAAAGCAAACACCATCAACTCAGTACTCTTTGATATACGTCGGGTTGCCTGCGCTCCGTCTAAAATGGCATATGTTCGCGAAGAGCTCGCCAGCAGAATGGGCTAACAGATGCGCCTCGTCTCTATCTCCCCTACTGTCTATCGCTTCAAGCTTTTGGCGCATATCAGAAGGAAGCAGCGAACGGTCTGATGAAGCTGCTTCGTGGCCTCCTCACTTTTATTACCGTTTAATTTCCCTCCTCCCATTTCATTGCCGATGCTCCGATTACTGGTCATTTATTCCGGCATGCATCGACAAGAGAAGAAGAAAGAAAGAAAGAACGAACGAAAGAACGAACGAAAGAAAGAAGGAATTACTATTAAACCATTATGGACAACATTTACCTCTACGAATACACGCCCATCGAGTCACATAGGGAGATACGATTAATCCAATTCCATTGGTGTGGCGACGGCATATCGGCCAGTATTCAAAGCTTTCCAATTGAGGAAACCCTCCGATTCTATTGCGCCCTTTCCTATACGTGGACAAGCGACAGTAATCCGAGCGTCGCCGATAACCATTTACTTCGGGTGGGCGACAAACATATTCCGGTTCTTGATGCACTACGGCCCTTTTTCCAAAACCTGCACTCAAAGGGAACTGATATCAGCGGGACGTGGTGGTGGATAGATTCCATTTGCATCGACTTGGAAAATGTGGATGAGAGAGAGGAACAGGTAAAGCTTATGGGCCGAATCTACTCCAACGCTGCTCAAGTCATCATTTGGCTGGATGGTGCGGGGTCCAGCAACGTGGACCGTGCGGTACCATTCATCGAGGATCTCAGTAATACCGTCCGGGAACAGAAACGTAAGCTCAATGTTGAGCAGCTACGCCAAAAGTATCAGCCAGAACACCAGCAGGAAAATTGGGATGCACTGCAAAACTTCTTCCAGCAGAAATGGTGGGATAGAATTTGGACCTTGCAAGAATATGCGCTGGCCAAAGACGGAGATGTCCAATTCTGGTGCGGGCTGCACACCATCCCCCTGCCTGCCATCGAGGATGCACTGTGGGTTGCAGACAAATGCCACAATGTCTCTCTCAAACAAACCCTTGCCTTTCATCGAGCATACAACCGAAGAAGGATCCGCTTGGTTCATGCCCTCGTACATAAAAAACAAACCAAGCGCACGATATCTCTCGTCGCATTGGCCGCCTACAGCGCATGTTTTAACGCCAAAGACCCGCGGGATCGCCTGTATGGTATCATGGCACTTGGCACCGATGCCTCTTTGCTTGACGTCAGTTACGACATCGGTGTAGAAGAGACATACGCGCGCTTTGTCCAATCCTTTATCAAACACTACAATTCCCTGGATATCATTTGTTTCGCTTCGTTATGGAGCGCGCAGCCCAACTCTTCACTGCCCTCGTGGATACCGGACTGGCGAACCCGTGTTGACCCTTTCGTGGTGCCGTTAATGGTTAGCCAGAGTGCAAACACCCACATTGGGAATCTTCGCGGCCCTACTTACGTCGATGAGGATCACAATTCTTGGCTCTGCTATGCTGCGTCAAAGGGCATCCCCCTGATTGCAAAATACTGGAAAGGCACCTCCTAGTCCGCGGAACTATCCTTGCTGAGGTTGATGGCCTAGCTGCATCCGCAGACGCTGAGCTGATACAGACCTCGACGCGGAGTTCCCCAGAGCCGGCATTACCATCGGACGTTATGGCGAGGAGCATATGCAAGACTTTAGTACTGGATCGAAAGGATCGCTACTTACGCTTCCCCGAGCCTGATGAGTTCTTCCAAGACTTTATTTGGCTTTGTGAAAAGGTGCTAGCAGACAAAGGTGCAGATGTCCCCGAAGATTTCAGAACATGGTTTAGAAGAACGAAGAATCTTTCGATACGTGGCCGCAAGTTGGAGGAAGTTCTTCGCGATAGCATCGACGCTAAACATGGCCATTGGTCAGTTCAAACTCCCAATCAGGACGAATCTCATATGGAAACCTTTTTCTCCAGATTCTATGATTCGATAGTATACATGTCGCTGCGTCTCATGATCACCAACCAAGGGGGGATCGGCCTAGTTTCGCAGAAGGCGAAGAAAGGAGATTTCATTTGTGTGCTTCTTGGTTGCAGCGTTCCTGTCTTACTACGGCAATCTCGTGACGGGGACAACTTCACTCTCATAGGAGAATGTTTTCTTGATGGGTTTATGGACGGTGCAAACTTGGAGCACCATCCCCCATATGCCTCCTTTTGTATCGAATGAGGTAACGAGGGATGAGGAGGGAGTTTCAGGCAGTGATGTCGAGGGTTTAATGCCGTTTTTCTTCTTCTTCTTCTTCGTTCTATCAAACTTTCTTAATACGCTGAGGCGACAATGCTCTAACCCGAAGGTCCCCGAAGAGCTCACACCAGGGTCTTCACTGGTGAGCTAGGGCATTGATGCTGCCAATCGACTGGGTCTGCCAATCTACGTGAAGTTGGCAAGGTTCTGGACGGCACCTCTGAAAGGCCGTGCCCTTTGAGACGCCAACATGCGTCGTTCTCAAGACTGAATACATTGGCAGCGATACGGATGATGTAATCCACATCACAGTAAGAATGCCGAAGAAGTATAACAGATCTTGGCGCCAATCCCACCAAGCAGAAGCGTACATCAAACACTTCGATATCACACCGAGCAAGTTTCGAAAACGCGGCAGCGACTCGCCGTGAATAAAACGGGTAGATGGAAGACTGCGTCGAGCCAGTATTGCATATATTAAAGCTAAATCCTCATTTGCAACGAATCTAATTTTGGGTATATCCTCCTTTCTCTCAAGCAAGGGGCGCGTGAGCGGGCGTCGAGAACAAAATGTTGTCATGTCTACTTTAATCTAAATCTAGAAAGCAAAAGCCATGAGACCAACGGCGGCCATGACACCAGCGAAGGCGCTCTGGCGGGTGGCACCGCTGCTCTCGTCCGAGGAGCTGGAGGAAGAGGCGCTGTCGGAAGACGAAGCGGAAGAAGACGACTCGTCAGAGGTAGAGGTGGAAGACGAAGACGAGGAGGAGTCGGTGGCGGTGGCGGTCGCCATGGTCGAGCCACCGGAGGCGGCGGTAGGGGCACCGGACGAGGCGACCTTGAGCGAGCCGGTGGGGACGGCGGTGGAGTCGGCCGAGGCGACCTTGGTGGTGCTGCCCATGACCGGGCCACCGCCGACGCCGACGGAGGAGATCATGGACAGCTTGGCCGAGGCGGTGGACGACTCGGGCGGGTCCATGGCGGCGTGGGAGGCAATGGAAGACACCTTGGGGCCAGCGCCGCCGGTGGTCGAGGGGGTCTCATCGTCACCCCCGGCAACCTTGACGGCCTTGGCGGCGACGTCGAAGGAGGCACCGCCGTTGTAGGACATGGTCTTGTCGTCATCGCCCGACTTGAAGTCCTTGGGGTAGGCGGTGAAGGTGCCCGACAGGCCCTTGCCGGCCTGGTCGATGAGGAAGATGAGGCCGCCGTCGTGGGGCTTCATGGCCGAGACGGCGTAGGGGCCGCACTTGGTCTCCGGGGCGGTGCCCATCTTCATGAGGCTCTTCATCGAGCAGTCCGTCGCGTCGGCGTCGCCCGTGGCGATCTTGAAGTTGTACCTGTCGGTGGCACAGTGTTAGTATGTTTTCAAGTAAAGTAGCCCCACGGCTTCACGCGCACGCTTCGTGTCTGAGTGTACTGGGGCTTAGTGTCAAGAAGGGTCACATACGAGCACTTGTCGTTGGAGTCGCATGCTGCCTCGAGCTGGCTGACGTTGTACTTGGAGTCCTGGCCACGGGTCTCGATGCTGGCAGCCCAAGCCAAGGGCAGGACAGCGGCGGCGGCAGTTGCGTACTTCATCTTGTCGTGAGGGTTTGTAATTAGAGTAAAGAGTGACTTTGGTGGGTTGGTAAAAGAGTGTGTGGTTGGAGGTGATCCGTGGGTTTAGTTTTTGGAGAACGGCGGTGGTTGACTTCAGGAAACCCAGCGCGGGCATTCTCGACATTTCTACTTAAATAAGGAATTGCGGCCTCCCTCTCTCCCCCCAGTACCCCTCGAACATCCATCACCAACCAACCAACCAACCAACCAAAAACGGAAGGCAGCTGTCATACTGCCGATCCCCTTCGCAGCGACGTAGTCGGGTCTCGGCGCTGGTAAGGAGAAGCGTCGATCGGCTCCTCCACTGCGACGTCAAATTGCGGCCAGTACGGCCAAGGAGCTAAAGTGAAACAAGAGGCAGTCGATGCCCTATTGAACCCTGGCGCTACCGTGCCGTTAAAAACGGGTCGGGCCCGTTTTCCGCCCCATCCTTATTTCATGCGCCAATCAAAGCGGGCGAGGAAAAGGGATGGCAGCGTGCAGCCAATCACCAGACCCCCACTTGTGATTGGATCCGTTAGATTAGGCCGTACCTTAATCTGCCTCTAAGAAGGGTCCGTCCTCTCCCTTGGGTGAGATGTTGGTTGTTGAGATATGCCCTCTTCATACATACAGGTGGTTCAACAATTCCCCGAGATATGTGCCTTCGGTCCTGGCGCTTCCGGGTTTTGAGTAGCAGTGGCTCGCTGGCGTGGGTCGAGAGCTTAGGGCGAGATGCCTTCAACCATCAGGACGGGTTTCGCATTCGTTTAGCCATGCATGCACATGGTGTTTTTATTGCAACTCCCTAAAGCCCTATGAACCGCACAACTTGCATCTCGGTTTATCCGCGATGCTAATACCCAATGTATCGCCACCCCAGATCGATCTGCTGCTGCGTCACACCGCTCTTCATGGCCCTGCTCTGCTGCTCAGGAGTTCCGCCCAGGAGCTTGTTCAAGTTGCGCACATGCCAGCGGTAAGCGGCAATGGTGAGAAACTGGACTGCCACGCAAGCCAGCACTGCGAATTTGGGTGTAAATAAGAAAAGTTCTTCGTCGGATTGGTTTCATTTCACTGCTATTAAGGGGAGGAGGGGTAGGTGGGAAAGAGCCGACCAGGAGAGAAGATTGGCAACTTACAGCACCCAAACGCAGCATAATATTGTGGCGGCGCGTACCACAGATAGCTTGCCCATATGTTGCTAAGACCACCGAGCGAGTTGATCATGGCCGTTCCAGCCGATCGCTTCGTGTATGGGCGGGCCATGTGCAGACTTAGGGTCTTATGCATCATGATCTGAGGGAGAGCTGCGCGTCTCTTATGAGCCTGAGTTCCACGAACCATATATAAAAGAGAGAACCGGAAGCTCGAAGAAAAGAAGTTGACATACTGGTGGCCAGTGGCATGAGCATCATGGCGAAATAGCGGGCCGCGGTGTTCAACGTCGCCAACGGGATGAGGTAAGCAAGAACCCCAGTGCCCAGTGATCCCACAATCATGGAGTAGATGGAATTATAACGCTAGAGCCATCGCGCTGAAATCAGTACTGAGTCCATCTATGTCTGTACGAGGGGAATGCTCACATCGCTAGCCCAGGAGGCCCCAACAATGACGAGGATGGCGAAGAGATAAGGAGGTGCAGTGAGCAGAAGCGTTTGGTTCTTCCCGTAACCGAGCGTTTGTACGATAGACCTGCATGCACATCACGGGTTGATACTGGTAAGCAGTTTCAAGTACAACGGGCAGAGAACAAAGCGGCGGATTGCCAACAACTTACGGGAAGAAGTTTCCGCTCGATCCCATGGCCTGGGACATAAACATGCACCACACCAGGGCCCAGATCTTGGGTTCTTTGAGGGCCATGTAAAATCCCTGTCGTGTGGTGGTGTCTTCGTGGGCCTCGCCCGCGCCAGCCTCCTTTTCGAGCCGCCAGACGGCGTAATCGCGCTCGACCGAGGTCAGGAGTCGAGCATTGTGGGGATACTCGGGCATGACCAGGGCAAACAGAATGCCGCAACCGACGGTAACCACCCCTTCACTATGAGAGTGTTAGAAGCATGGGCAGACTCTCTGACACATCTGGACTCAATCGCTATCGAGGAGGCACGAAAACTCACACGAGGAAAAGCCACCGCCAACCCGCGATGCCGTGACGTCCATCCAGGCTGAGGCAAGCCGCGGCCACGAACCCTCCAACCGTACTACCGACGAGCTGGGATATGAAAAGCCCGGCCAGGCGCTTCCCCAGCTCGCTTTTGGTGTACCAGGCGCTCAGGAAGTAGACGGCACCCGGGAGGAAGACGGCCTCGGTCACGCCGAGGAAGACGCGGACGGCCAATAGGGCTTGATAGGACTGGACGGCGGCGGTGGCGGCGCTGACGCAACCCCAGATGATCGATGCGCTGCAGATATCTTTTGAAGCTTGACTTTAGCAGTGTACCTGAACGTCATATAGGATAGGACACTTACATAAACCGGGACGAGAGACCTTGGTGATGATGAGGTTCGACGGGATCTGGAATGGGATATAGCCGACTGGTTCCGTTCAAAGCCCCACATGTCAGAATCGTTTGGGATCGTTCACTGAAGCGATGCCTGGCTTGGGTAAAGAGTTTCAGCTCACCAAACAAGATAGAGATGGCGGTGGCAAACTCCTGTTCACTCATATGGAGGTCATCGGTGATACCGTAGACCTTCGAGGCAGCCAGCGCAGATCTGTCCACGACTGTACCAAGGCTTGTTGTCAGTGAAATAATACCCTCCAAGTGAGTCCAATACTGTCTACCCAGCCTATATAGACTCTGCGGGAGAGGAGGGAGACTGACAATTCAGGATGTAGAGGATTGCTATAATAGGTCTATCATTGTTCTCACAAGTCAGCCGTTAAAGTCACCGGGATGAAACGGATTTGGGGCTGGCCTACAGGATAACGCAGTCAACCTTCCGAACCATATTCCTCTCCAACTTCTCGAGGTGGCCCTCCGACATGTCGCGCAGGCTTTCAGGAATGGTGACCGTGTGGTCATCGACCGAGCTCGACCGGGCTTCGTCAGCATGCTTGGTGGAGTAGTCCGATTTGGAACTACCATCAACCGCAGCGATAAAGCGCTCATCCTGACCTGCCGGCATGGTTCTGTGGCGAGAAAAAGACTCGAAGAACTTGAGGGCGTGTACTCGAGGAGGGAGGATAACGGGACCAAGAACGTTATAATACGAGAAAATCACCCAAATGCTTCTTCGGCTTGTCAGATAACTTCTGGTGAGAAAATGAGTTGAATGCGGAGTATGTTGGCGAAGAACGACCCGGTGTGCTCTTGGGGGCGTTTCGGACTTCCACCCGAGGTCAAGCCTCCCCCTTTTCCGCCAAGTCTGGGGGAGCCCCTCCAACCCCACGATTTTCCTGCTTTACCCCAGGTTTCTGCAAGCAAAACCCCGCAGCAGGGAGTCGTCCGATAACAATGCACACTAGGTCGTCACTGATCACCTCGGCAGGAATGGTTGCATTGTCTGGTTATTGCGTGTCAGGGTAGCTCAGCTGATGGGCTAATTCCGATTGGCTAACAATGACTGGCATCGTCTACGACCACTAGTCAAGGGCCGATCCTACGTCTCTGGATTGATTGGGTGAGCATGCGGCTATCCGGACGATAAAAAGATGCTCTCAGGAGTCACTCGTTCAATGAAGCTGTCGGCTATATCTAATTCTCCGCTCTCTACCTATCTAAAGACACCTCTCGGACAGTAGCCGGGCTCATCATTGAGAAGCTCCCTTACTCAATCTGAGTTCCGACGCTTGCAGCGGCTGCACCGTCTCCATGATCCAAGCCTGCTTCTTCGCATCCGCAAAGACGGGGTACGGCCGGCGACAGTGGCAGCCCTCGATCGGGTAGCCAAGCAATTTGGCCACGACCCATTTGGTGCCGTTGATGCCACCCTTGCCGAAGCCCCACTCCATCTTGGCCAGTTCCAGCTGCGCCGCCTCGGCCTCCTTGGTCTTCCCGGCGCGGTGCAGGTCGAAGATCTCCAGGCACACGCGGGGGTACAGGTTGGCCACGCCCGTGATGGTGCCCACGCCGCCCACCGCCAGGGCCGGGACGAGCCAATCACTCTGTCCAGCGAGAGCGGCGAACTGCTCCGGCGCGAACTCGGCGGCGACGCGCGCTACTTTCGCGATGCCACCGCAGGTCAACTTGACTCCGACGATGTTGGCGTGCTTCCCCAAGCGGCTCAGCATCTCGGAGTTGACGTCCAGTCCGGCGGCGACGCCCGGGAAGTTGTAGATGACGACGGGGATGGGGCTGCTATCAGCCAGCTCCTCGAAGAAGGCCATGATGGCCTCCGTGTCCATGGCGAAATGGAAGTAGCTCGGCACCAGGACCAGAGCGAAGTCGGCCCCGGCCTTGTGCGCCAGTACGGTCTCGTTGATGACCTCGCGCGTGCAGCCGCCGCCGCAGCCCATAGTGATGGGCAGGTCGGGCCGGCCGAGCCGGGTGGCGACCTCGCGCGTGGTGCTGACCAGCTTGGACTTCTCTTCGGGTGTGAGCGTTACAGCTTCTCCATTGGTGCCGGCAAGGACGACTGCAAGCCGAGACGTTAGCGCTGTTACCTTACGTCTGCAGTCACGAGGGCGGGGATTGAGACTCACTGCCATGCAGACTGGAGCTGACCAGGAACTCTAGATGCTTCGTTTGAACGTCCCAATCAATCTCTTGCGTCTTGTCATTGCGGAACCATGTCAGACTTGGCACATGAACGCCAGGCGGGAAAGGCTTTGACGCCGTCGATGATCCCATGATGATTTTTGTTGAGGGTTGATGACTTCTCACGGAAGAATGGATGGTGATGACTGGGCGGGCTGACTGGGCAAAGACGGAAACCAAAGAGCTAGAGCTAGAAGGGCAACTGATAATGCTCTAAAGAAAGAAAAGCGTGGGGGGACATAACTTGGAAGTAAGTAAAATACCTCGTTGCTCCCCGCCGACCCCGGATCAAGGTATGGGACTCCTTAGGCCACCATGGAGAGACGAATGCCAGCAATCATGCCATCGTGGCCCTTCCGACCGTACCTCTCGAAATGGGGTAGATCGCAACCCCGTTCCCGAGCCGGGCTGCCGTCGCAACCAATTCAAGGCCTAATGGCATTCTTGTATGGAGCTCGGCCACAGAATGTTCTTGAGTAGCAAGTAGCCCATCGCAATACGCCAATGGGGGTGACACCCGACACCCGAGCTGCATGGTGCCAAGGAACTCAGCGTCAGTTGGGGGCTTGCTGCTCCAACTCCCCCACAACGCCATTGCCGACGTGCGGGGGGCAGCGGGGCAAGTCCGAACTGGACGGGCAAACCCCCGATGGTGGAACATAATAAGCATACGCGGTGGAGCCATCGTAAGCAATACGTGATGATCGTTCACATTCACTGCGTTAAACAATTGCCCACATATGTGAAGCTGGCACGGGGTAGATCCATCTTACATTCCAGGCCTCATGATATCTCCCAACACCGCGACAATGAGTGATGCAACAGGCAGCGCGAAACCCATCATACTACACCTTGGGGATCCCATCAAGTATAATGTCGATATATACCAACAACTAAGCAGCAAATTCACCATAATCCGCCCCTCTGTAGAAGAGAGGGAAAGAGCCGCCTTCTTGCAGGGCCTCCGCGAAGGGAAATGGGGAGAGTTCGCCGGCGTGTTTCGGCCGTGGTGGGCAACGGGCGGGGAATTTGGTCGCATTGACCAGGAGCTCGTCTCGCTGCTGCCAAAATCGTTGAAGGTTTGGGCCTCAGCTGGAGCCGGCTACGACTGGGCCGACGTCGACGTCCTGGCCGAGCACGGCATCCTGTACTGCAACGGCGCGCTGGCGTCTTCCGAGGCCGTCGCGGACATGGCCATCTACCACATCATCTCCGTGTTTCGCAACATGCAATGGAGCAACATGGCAGGGCGAGCGAACGACCCCGACGTCTGGACCGACGCCCACATCAACGCGCAGTTCACGGCGCATAACCCGCAGGGACACGTGCTGGGCATCGTCGGTCTCGGAAACATCGGGTATCGCATCGCCTTCAAAGCGTTCAGAGGGTTCGACATGCGCATCACATATTACGATCCGGTCCCCAAGAGCGCCGAGCAAGAGGCCGCCATCAACGCGACCCGATGCGCCAGCATGGACGAGCTTCTGTCTAGCGTGGACTGTGTCATACTCGCAGCACCGGGAGGCAGCGGCAAGCTCATGACTAAAGAGCGCATCGCACAGATGAAGAAGGGCTCGCGTCTGGTGAACATTGCCCGAGGCGGCCTTGTGGATGAGGAGGCGGTCGTGAATGCGCTGGAATCTGGTCAATTGTCTGCCGTGGGACTGGATGTCTTCGAGAACGAGCCCCGACCGCACCCCAGATTGAGCAGTTTCAGAAACGCCACGTTGACTTGCCATACGGCGGGTGGCGCGCTAGAAACCGCCATGGGCTTCGAAGGTTTGTCCATGAGGAACGTCCTCGCGGTTTTGACTGGACAGCCGCCCTTGACTCCGGTCAACCAGCACCTGATGAGGAAGCCTAGGCAAGGTGGACCTAAGCTTTGAACCTGGTATTGTCCCGAAGATGTAGTGAATTCCAAATAGTCGCAGAACTCTAGTGGTATATATCGTGCATGACGGAGTGATTGTCGACGCACATGTTGATATTGTCCTGGCATGATTGAACTTCTTCAAGGACCCCGGAGGTGATGTTGGGATTGCCACGTTCTCCATCCGAAGTGTCTGTGTTCTGGCCAAATAACTCGCTAGATAATAGCATATTGTCAGTTACATTTCACCAAACCCCAGAGTCAATCTGAGTGCTTCGAGACGGTCGATATTTGGATGATGTGATGTGTGAGATGCAGCAGTGCCATGATCTGGATTTCTCCTGGGCCCACTGCATCAGGCCAGGGGGTTGCTGTAGAGTAGCCGTTCGGGCGGGGTATTGCAGGGGTCTGGTGGTTACTGGGGCGCGATGCCAATAGGGACATCGACAAGACTCCCGACTAACTGCCTAAATTGCTACACAATTTAGTACTCGTAAACAATGAAATAATCACCTCGATTCAGATTAAACACTTCAGTTAACGCTGGATTGTACCAAGGCAAAAATTGGACAGATTTGTGGCCATTGGTCAAAGGGGCTGTCTTGCATGCAAGTAGTGAAAGCGGTAGGTTCCAAGTAATTCACCCAAGCGGCTTCTGCGCGGGGTTGCTCGCTGTAAATTTAGCATCAAAGGCCCCCACAGTTGAGGATGACAGGCCCAACGTCAAAACTGCTTAACCACCACATGCAGGCCAGTAGCGTCACCGAAATAGTGAAACAACTTCAGAGGACCTGACTTCGTCTCTTCACTACTTCGGGCTGGTCAATATTAATTCTGTACTTTTCTGACAGCTGCCCCGTGAACAGCTGCCATCTAGCTTTGTTGCTATCTCACCACCAGCTGCCCACGAAACCGTCTGGCTAGGAAGGCCCTGATGTGACCCTGCCCATATATATACTTGGTCAGGCCGTTTCTTGCGAGTTAGCATAGCCCTGCTTGTTATGTCGGCTCACCCCTGAGCAAACTGCAGGGCATGGATTATGAGGCCGAACCGCATGTCTGGGGGAATCGTAGGTGAGCACCAAGATGGAAAGAGGTTGGCGAAGATGATCAAGCAGCTAAGGCATAATTTCGAGTCTCTCGTGCACTGTGGAGATTCAGTCTGCTCATACTACAATATCAGGGCTTCGTACTTGGAGGAACTTGGGACTATAGTCGGGCATCTCCAAGTCCCACGTGTGGCAAATCCACGCACATGTTTGGAGGTTCGTCCGGGTTTGTTTCTTGTCCCGCTGGCGGCTCGGTCATGAACAGGATGGATTCGTTGGCATCCCGAGTTACTCAGGGTTTCAACTAGAACCCACCAGAGCCACAGGGAAAGAGATATCCCGGGTACCAGACTGAAGTAGTGGAATTTAATAAAGCTGTAAAAGCATTCACTTACAAGCCCGGATGGGAGTGAGTGCTGGTTTCTCGGATGACATTTTCTTATATACGGGAAGATGCAACTGTTTTCCAATGACGCTAACCAACGGCATGTTTTCTTTCAGAAGGTTTGAATGATACGTCTCAAGAGGACTTGTTCTGCAGCCCACACATGGCCCGTATGAAATAATCACTCGAAGCAGACCGAGGAATGGGTACTCTGAGAGAATGAAGTCTCACAGAGGCCGCTTCTGTGGTGCTAACTGCCGAAGTGTGACTGTGACGGTTCTGCATGTCATATTCCTGCATTGGCGTCCTTAGGGTACCATCCAGTGCCGATCTTCCCGAATAGGGAGCTTAGAGGATGACCGATAGCCAGGGCAAGCAAGGTCTGCAAACCTATCAGTCAGCGGCTACAACCCTCCGCGGCATATATATCTACAGGAGGTACGATATTATACGTTGGCAGGCTTTTCTGTTCCATCGCTTGAGAGGAGCCAAGTGATTGTGGTGGAGAAAACAATCACTGTGCCGTCACCTAGCCTGCAAGGTGGACCGATCATCGATTGACCTCCTCACACGTATTGGCAAAAACACCATATTACATTGGCTCGTGTGCAAGGGATCTGACAGGCGAGGAGATTCTACAGCGGACTCTGCAGATGCGCCGGTTACTGGCAGCGGAAAAGGAGGATCCGCCAGCGTAGCGGGTCCGCAAGGGGGGGGTGTATGATTCGGACACACCATACTCACGACAGAGGCCACAACAAATGTCTCTACTTTTGATTCTACGACACGGCAAAACACTGTTTACTGTCAACTTCAGTTACCAGCAATAATCTTGTTTGCCCAACATGTCGGTCTCAAATCCTCCCCAGACCTTCCAGAACAAGGTCATCGCCATCACCGGGGCCAGCCGGGGAATCGGCCTGGCCGTTACCAAGCACCTTATAGCCAGAGGCGCCACCGTCTCCATGTGTGCTACGTCGAGCGAGAACCTGACCAAGGCCCTCGACGAAATCCACCAAGAGTTTCCTGAAGCCAAAGACCGGGTGATGACGTGCATCGTGGATATCAGCAAACTGGAAACCGTCAGATCGTGGATCGAGCAGACCGTGGCCAAATTCGGCCCTCTCGATGGATGCTGCAACAACGCCGGTAAGTGGGCTCGTCATGGTTCGAACACGGCGTACTGATACCCCTGGATACAGGCAAGGAGCAGCGCAAACTCTACCCCATGACGGATCTGGACGCGGACTACTTCCACGATCTGATCAATGTCAACGTTTGTGGTTTATTCCACTGCCTCAAAGAGGAAATGAAGGTCATCAAAGACGGAGGCAGCATCGTAAACCTGGGAAGCACCGCCAGCAACTACGCCAGCGCCGGCAGCTCGGCCTACATCACCGCCAAGCACGCCGTGCTGGGCCTGACCAAGACCGCTGCCTTCGAAGGTGCGCCTAGGGGAATCCGGGTCAATGCCATGTGCCCGTACGTCTCTGCCCTGTCCCTCCCCTGTTGATTAGCCAAGGAAAACAGTGCTTACCATAATTATTTCGTTCGATTCCGGGCAGCGGCCCTACCAACACCACCATGATGAACCAGGCCTTCGAGACTGCAAACGGCGACTTCTATCTAACGAAGGAAAACACGCCTGCATTACTGAAACGCCGGGCAGAGCCCGAAGAGGTCGCCACTTTGATTGCCTTCTTGCTGGGCGACGACTCCAAGTTCATAACTAAGGCGACATACTGCATGGATGGGGGTTGGTTGGAGGGCAACTACACTTCATAGTCGAATTATAGGCATCAACGGGACTTTCTGGGTTCGATTACAACTTCTTGTTTGCGTTGGAACGGGTCTGGGATATTGACCCGACACCGACTTGCGGCAAGTTCTGACCACCGCAGAGTTCATAAGTAAGGGCCATAGCCTCAATCAAATCAATTATCTTATATACTATGGAAACCAAGCCCCTGGAAGTCTTATAAACTTGTGGTAACATCTACCTCTGATACAGTCTGCGTTAATAACCTACAGATACCACGGCGCAATAAAGTGTATTAAAGACAGCACACCACCAATCGAGGTTATTTCCTTTCATGGGCTAACTGCCCAGCCTTATGGCGTCATCGCTAAGTATATAACAGGCAGTGATTGCTTGCCGGGTCGAAGACCTCGTATTCCGTAAGGCTGGCACACTGGAACTTGGCGACACGGTCTCAACGCCACCAGATGCAGGACTTTGCAGCATGCGCCACCACCGGCATACGCGGTGCCTTGATTATCAAGAACCAGCAGGCCTTGTTTCAGGCCTTCTGTTAGCCCAGCAGCCTAGCCGCCAGCCGACCTGGTGTGAACTATCATGTTACATCCCGACAGCATGGCGCCCAGTGAATGTCAACAGGCGCTTAGAGAGAAACTCACCTGGCGACTACTTTACCGGAATACATCTTAATCGCACAATCTCACCTGTTGAAGAGGGGTCATTGATTTATCCACCAAAACACCCCCTTGCTCAAGTTCTATGATTATTGTTGGCAACAATGGGACATCGGAATACTCAATATGATCCGATTGACCCCCAGCCCATTACCGAGCCTGTACGTGTCGTTACTCAGCACAAAGGGTATCAGGTCATTGACCCAAACCCACAACTCGGCGCGTCGTCACGAGACTCCAAAAACAGGGCCGTCATTCTAGGGCTGCCCCGAAGGACATTTTGGATAGTTCTTGCCCTGGCAGTCACTACCGCGACGGTTTTTCTGGTCATTGGGCTTTCCGTTGGATTGAGTCTACATCACAGCAAAGCACCAAGTCCGGCGGCACCTACTCTCGTCCCCTCTGCAGAAAGGTGAGCAAAACTTCCATGTGTGATGCGGAGGCGATGATACCTTGCTGACAGTTTGCACCCCTTAGTTCATTCACTTCGACAACTATGAGTGCTGCAACTACTTCTTCTTACCGCAGCCAGACTTCGTCTTCAACGCAACGGCGCTCGTCGTCAAGTACTGAGACCACACTATCTCCCGTGAGCACAGGGAAAACTTCGGAATTGATGTTTGGATCGGCAAATCGGTTGGAGGAACTTGTCAACTGAGTTTCCTGACAGCAGCCGGTCAGGATCCCAAGACTTGGTCCTTGGTGCCGTCAGACATAGTGTATACTCCTTGTTATCAATTTTTTGGTGACATGGGTGATGGGCCTATGGTTGGGGGCTGCTTTGGAACTTGTGTTGGATAAGTGATGGCTTTCAAAGATTTGGATACTTTTATGTTAAGCGTACGAGGGAACTTAGACCCAGTGTGTAGTAGTTCAAAAAACTGAATTTATCGCCGGAATACCTAGGGAAATGTTGTTTAGGCATCGAAGATACCAAACGAATGGCTGGAATGGCATATGAGATTGAACGTGTCTTAGTGGAAACATTGCATTGTATTGAAGCACGCTTTGGACATAACTCGCGACCAATCAAAAACGAATACAAACGCAAGTACAAATACGATTTAAAACATTATCATACTCGTCATCTCATTCAATCACCATCCCCTCGGATCTGCTGGCAACTCGAACACGCTCTCCAACACGTTACCGGCTGACCCCTTATTCATCAGATCGTAGCGATTAAGCCCCGCATGGTACGACAGTCCAGATGTTGGTTCCACCGCCGGAGAAGGTAAGGGTGTCTTGGGCGGCAAAGGTGGCGGGGACGGAAGGAAGGTGTTCATAGGCTCTCGATTTAGATGTTCACTGCCAAGAGGACCGTCGTTGGCCCTTGATCCCACGATGACCTCCTTCCCGAAATCGGATCCGTTGGTCACCACCGGCCCCATAACGACTTCTTTGCCAACACAGGATTTCGTGGTCCCGGATCGCATAACGAATTGTTTTCCGTGGTTGAATCCCCTGGTTTCTGATACCATGACGACGTCGTCTTTCCGAACATCGGGTTGCTTGGTTCCTGGATTTATGACAATGGGAGGAGAGTTCGTAGCTGGGTGGGATCCAACCGCCATCCCACCACTGCCCAACAGATCTCTCAGGCTGAGCTGGACAGCGGCCCGCGTATCCTCGGCGATTTGTGCGGCCGCTTGTTCCCCGGAGGCGCTGTTCACGTTGATGACAAGGCTCACGGGGGCATGGAATACGGTGTTTTGGATCGTTACCGAGGTGTTTGTTTCCGGCAAAGGGGCGTAGTCCGAAAGCATCATCGACAGCCCTGATGCGTCGATCGACGATTTGTTCGAAGTCTCGGTTTCTTGTGGCCGGGCTTCCTCCTCCCTCGTGTAGTCTGTATTCGAAGACAACTCCTCGGGCGACGGGGGAGAGGGCAAACCGTCAACAGAGTTGCTTAAAGGAGTAGCAGGGCTACTTGTCGACTGCTCGTACGAAGGCGGCGGAGCCGGCGTAGTAGTGTCTCTTGATACAGATTGTGATGATGTAGTCGTGATCGAGGCGGTCTGGACACTCGTAGTCGCAATATTGTAGGCTGTGCTGTTCCCAAATTGCGGGCCTAGTGCAGGTTAGCATCAGCTTCTAGCAAGACAAAAGGCTATATCTAAGAAAGCCTCCCTACCGTCTCGCGGGACCGATAGTCCTCCCAAAAGGTCGACCAAGAGACCCATATCCTGGCAATTCCGTCTATTCTCCACGCGCCCGAAGCTGGGATTGCGTTCGGGTGTGGCACCAGTCGAGGCCGTCGTGCTCGTGCTTCCCAGTTGCCCCAGGTATGCCAGCTCCGAGGAGACGGCATTGTGATGCTGGTTCACGAGGGGCAAGTGCTTTCGGAAGCTCTCCTTGTCCGAGCACGTCCACCGAACCCGTTTGGCAAAGGTAAAGGTGGTCCTGCCGCCTCTGCTCGACTGGGGCCAGCTCCTCTCGACGATGGCGGCCACATCTCGCAGGGATCCGAGCGCCGACTCGATGACGCTGTTGACGTGGGCAAGGTCGTTGGGCCGGCGCGTGAGGAGATCGATGTGCTCGTTGCGCCTCGCGATCAGCTTCTGCACGCTGGCGTGGCAGGTACGGACGAGATCGAGACAGGACTGGATGTCGTCCGGGACCTTGTCGAACTCGACCACGGCCGAGAAGAACCGAGATGTCTTGACCAAGGCGGTGTTGGTGTTGCCACGTACGGGCTCGTCCATGCTGCCCTCGGACCGTGTGGTTAGGAGACGCGGGTCCGAATCGATAGGCAAGTGCGTCGTGGATGATCCCATTTTTAGGCTTGTGATACTTCATATAGTAAGTATAACGGGAGCTTGGCCAGAACCCGTAGAAAGTAGCAGCAGGTCAGACACTGGTTCGCTTCCCATGGAAACCTAGCTTTCCCAAGCTCGAGCAGGCTCTGAGAGCCTTATCAGCAGGCCGGGAATAGAAAGCGGGGTCATCAGCTCCAGGGGTTCCTCCGGGGTGGGCTGGGGGCTGAAAAAACAAACAAAAATCGAAACTAGGATTGCAGAGCGAACCAAGGACTGCTTGCTTTGCCTTGCTTACCCCTGCTAGCCCATTTCTTGTGGCAGGCTGATTGTCGCCAAGACTCGACGAGATGCAATTTCATGGGGCGCGTTGTGCCTTACAAGGCAGTTTCTCCCCACAGACGTCCGACATGAGACCCTCATTTGATAGTTGATAGTTGGGGGCTGTGTGTTAATGTCACACCAGAGGCGCAAATGGCCAGGCATGGCACGACCTTCCCACCCATTGCCATTCAGCCTGGTCCGCGACACCGGCCTGCTTGGAGGATTCAGTAACGCCAATCACCTCAAAATAAACTGGCTCGGTCTCGTCGGGGTTTATTGCAATCCATTTGTTCCCCTATTCCAATCTGGAATAAGTGAGATGATTACGATTTGTACGGTCATGGGACGATTTGCGGCCTGCTCTCGCGGCCGCCTGACGTCGGTGTGACACGAATAGATTATGGTGGTGTGTCAGACCAATAGAAACCAATGTACTACAATAGAGAAAATGATGCTCAGGTTGTTCAGATCTTCGCGACCACCGGAGCCTCGACCAGTTGCGGACCTCCTCTACGCTTATCACCCCCTGTCCGCCCAATTTCTGCAATCCTGGATGCACTACCACCCCATGCTGACCTTTGGCCTGACTTGGGTTTTGGTACAGGAATTGCCACTCGCGAGGCTGCGATAGTAAGAGGTAGCCAAATTTGGCACACTCAAAGGCAATAGCCTGCAGGTGACTTCTCTGTTTCGCCCGAGACAGTTCGTCCACAGCGACAAATGGGCCGAGGAAGTCGACGAGCGCAGATATCACAGACTCGGTTTGAGCCTTGACAGCCTCTTCCGAGGGCACAAGTGGCAGACGATGGCTTCGATGCGGTTGCAACAGGTAAACTGTGAGAGTCCGCCACTGATGCAAAGATTTGCCAAAGGCTGTTGTTCGCAGAAGAGTTAGTACGTGTCCGCAGATGAGAAGATAGAAATAGACAGGATATTTACCATCAGAGTTCCCGCCCCCACGCTCGGCGGCAGGAAAAGACCGGGCCAGACCAACCAAGTGCGGCGGTAACATTGACAAGGTGCCAGGCGAGTTGAAATCGATGCTTTTGACCAGGACTTGCGCGATGATGTGATGAAGGGCTGCTGCACGCGTGCGCGGGTCCAACACGAGTGACGTCAGAGATTCCAGCGCGAGGACATCGTCGGAGACGAGCTCGAGCCTTTCCGCCGCCCTCATTATCGTATCATAATCGACCTCTACCGGCTGGGTGTGGTAAAAGTTGTCCATGTGCTGCTGAAGCAGTTTGTATATGTTTCGGTATACCTCCACCAACTCTCCATCCGAAGTAGCGTCGAGTAGGGACGATTCGGTTTGGTGAGGCCTATCGGTCGGACCGCGGTCTTTGGGACGAACAACCTCGTTATGCGTCTCTATCGATGGCTGTTTCGGGAGGCTATGCTTCTGCTTTCGCCTCCGTCGTCGGATAGCCAGTAGTAATATGGCCAGTCCGATGAGTAGACCGCCGGCGAAGGCCCCGACAGCAGCCCCGGCGACAGTGCCAGAGTTGAAAGAGGGTGAGCTAGACGGATCTGGGTCGTTGGAAGAAGAGGGCCCAGCAACACCGGAATGACCTGAACTACGACTACTGGCAGTAGTTGTAGGAGTAGGAGGATTACCGCCGGTCGAGGTAATAGCGGTAGGGGCAGGACTTTCACCACCCCTATCACTCGCAACAGGAGAGGAGGCAATGAGAGTAGTGCCTGGACCTCCGCCAATAACACTAACGATAGTAACAACCGAAGCAGTTGGGCCAGTATAAACGCTACTAATAATGGTAGTAGTACCACTGTTGCCAGCAGCAGGGGGAGGATAGGCAGGATTGGCCATCTCGCAGAGCTTCTTGTAAAACAGAAACCGAAACTAAGAAATGATGTACGTTGGTAGTTTTGACCACGTTCAGGAGCTCGCTTCGTTATAAGCAGCCGAACGTACTCTTTCCCTGGGGGGGTTGATGGTAATCGCAGTCGGTGTGCATCGCCGACGCCCAGCTGAACTACTGCCAGGGTAAACACTCCGTTGCAGGGGCGGCATACAGGCGGGTGGAGCTACAGGGATGGTAGCAATCAAATTTCCACCTACTGCAAGTGGTAAGCGATCCATCTTACCACTCAGCATAATCAAGCTGGATCACTAAAATTAGTATATCGAGCAATGGGGATCATCAGGCTCTGCCGTGGGGGCGGCTAAATGCTTGTCCCCAGCCCGCCAGGCTTGCAGCCCAAACCGCCATTTGTTTGATTAATGTAAGCCCCCTTTCTCAGCCTGCTGCAGGCTATGGAGCTACCGGGGGTCTGGGGTATGATTGATGTACTACTAACAGAGACTCATCAGGCAGACGACAGCCATTGCAGGTTTTGAGGAATTGGTCAATCAAGTACATTGATCCTCACACTCGTCTCGTAATTATTCGATTGCCTGCAGATACGAATCACTAGCCGAAAGCAAAGATGAACAGCAATCCAGACATCATCGTGTCCGTCGACTTGGGCACGACATACACAGGTAAGTCCTGAGTTTCATCTTCTGACAAATATACATCTTACTTAGGGACCATGTCACCACTAACCAAAGGAGTTACAATCCTTCAAAGGCGTCGCATGGACAACCCCGCGCAGATCCATCGACGTCCTGCACAACTGGCCCGGCACGGGTGATGGCAGTGAGAAGAAAGTCCCGACCATCCTGCTGTACCCCAACAACGGCCAGACCACCACGCCGGCGTCGTGGGGCTACAGCTGCATCTACAACGAGAGCAGCGACCTGACGCGGCGCGAGTTCTTCAAGATCTTCCTGGACAAGGAGACTCTCGAGGCCACCCGGCGGCAGGGCCTCTCGGCCTCGGCGGGCGTGCCCGAAACCACGGCCGAGGCGCGCAAGTACGTGACGGACTTTCTAAGGCACGTCTACGAGCACACCAAGGAGACCATGGAGCGGGAGACGGCGCGCCTCCACCGCGGCGGCTGGGGCGATCTGGCCGTCGAGTTCCTCTTCAGCGTTCCCACGACGTGGACGAACCAGGGCATCATCAACGACTTCAAGCAGGCGATCCGCGAGGCCGGGTTCGGCACCGAAGGACCCCGGCACAGCGCCGCCGTCGACCTGACCGAGGCCGAGGCGGCCGCGGTGGCGACGCTCAAGTACTCCCCCGCCGACTTTGCGCAGGGCGACGTGTTCATGTGCATCGACGCTGGCGGCGGCACCACGGACCTGGCCCTCATGCAGGTCACGAGCGTCGACGCCGCGTTCCCGCAGATGAAGCAGATCGCCGAGGTGCAAGGCACGGGCATCGGCGCGTCTCAGGTCGACCGCTTGTTCGCCCGGCTCGTGGCGCAGCGGCTTTCGGCCTTTCCCGAAGTGCTGGCGCAGCTGCCGCAGAACTTGCCCGCGCGGATGGCGCGCAGTCCCTACTTTCGGATGATGAAGTATACGTTTGGCGAGCGGGCTTTCATGGAGCTGCCGCGGCACTTTGTGCAGATGGAGGGTGTTTCGTGTGACTTCAATCATACCGAGGCTGGGATTGACCAGGGCCGAATGATATTTACCATGTAAGATCTCCTTGCGCTGTTCAACACAAGTCGGAAACGTTCGGACACTGACACAGTTTACGAATGACAGTGGGGAGTTCGAGGCGCTCTTTGACCCAGCTGTGCAAGGCATTATCAGCAAGGTGACCGAGCAGCTCAACTGGTTGCAAAAGCGCGGGCGGACAGAACAAGTGGTATTTTGAACCCCCTTTTCTAGAAGCATGCTTTGGGGTCACACATCTAACCTTCCACCTAGAGATACTTTGTGCTCTCAGGGGGCCTAGGCAGCAACAAATACGTCCAAAACAAACTGCAAGCACATTTCGAAAACTCCGGGCATCCCAACGCCGGCCAGGTCGCAATCCTGTGCGCCCAGGAACCCCAACTCGTGGTGGTGCGAGGCCTGCTCGAGGACCGGAAACAGCGGATGGAGACGGGCAACATGTCCGTGCTCGCGTCCCGGATCGCCCGGGTGAGCTACGGCGTGGTCGTCAAGCAGGTCTACTCGCCCATCCACCACTTCGACGCCGACGTCCAGGAGGACCAGTTCGACAAGACCACCAAATTCGCCCTCAACCAGATCCAGTGGCTGATCCGAAAGGGCGACACGGTGACTCCCGGCAACCCCCTGGTCAAGACGCTGCAGATCAGGTTGGCTGCGGACGACACCACCCGGGCTTGGGATACCCAGTTCGTGGTCTCCCATAATGAACCATCCTTCTTACCCGCGAGCATGAAACACGGTAAGCTAGCTGGAATTCTCCACATTTCGAGTCACTTGCTGACAATAATATTGTCTTGTAGCCGGTGCCGTCCGACTCTGCGAAGTGAAGAGCAACTTGACAGGCATTGAACAGCACCAACTTACCATGAAGCACAAACGTGGGACATGCTTCAAGGCCGGATACAAATTCTACATTTGCGAGTTCGAAATCCGCGTCATTGTCGCCCCTGCCGATCTCCGGTTCGAGCTTTGGTTTGGCGGCACAAAGTTTTCCAGCGACCACGAGCCCATCACGGTTACCTGGGACGAAGATGGGGCCCGGACAAAAGGTTGATATTTGGAATCAAAGGATTTTGATAGACGAGGTATAGGAGACGTTTCGCGGTGCTGTGGCAACGCACGCAATGACAGGCTCCCATTTCATGGCGACGTCAAGTACAAACGCAATTCTCGTGGTTTTACAGCCATACTCAGTTCAGAGAAGTGACACATAAGTGTAAATATTGTAATGATCGAGAGGTAGGCCGAATAACAAAAAAGAAAAAAGATATGCCATAGTCGGTATCGAACCGACGCCTCCCACCTAGCCCTATTTCAGGCGGTTGTGCACCATTACACCACATGGCTCTTGACTTGGTGTGAGCATCCATGGATACCTGAGAAAAGCCTCGTCAGTTCTGATATATCAGGTACCTTTGGTGTTAAGAGGAAAAGCAGCAGGAGCAGAGGAGAAAGAACAGGTCAACAATGGCCGGGGCCAACCCCGCTCCTTCCAACTATGTCTCACCAGGCGCATCTCAACTCATCCATTGACAGGTGTGATTACAGCCAACTACAGCATGTGCCGTTCGCGTACTTAGGGGGATAACTTTCGAGAATTGAGAGGGATGTTCATGCCAGTCATATCATCATGCAAAAGCTTGGAGCTGCAAAACATGCGAAACATAGTCAGAAAGGAGGAAGAACAAAAAGATAGGGGGAAGTGCGACCAGCCAAGTGGGACCAACATGATCCCCCCATGGACAGAAGTTTGTGTGCACGTGTTCTGAGGTTGTAAGTAGAATCGAATCAGCACCTCACCGAATTGTGCCTCGCCAGATGGCCTCCAGCTCGTCCACAGTCTGGAGTGCTGCAATACACCATCCTCTTGTTGTCGACGGTGGGTCGCCCGTTTGAGTACTGAATTTTCTGGGGAAATCCAAAGACGAGTGCAGTGGAGGCAGTTGTTTGAAGCGCAGCAATGGCTGGTGGAGAAGCAAAAAAGAATGTGTGCTGGACACGAAAGGACTCGAACCAATGCCTCTCAAGCTGCGCTGCTCGTAGCGGGATTACGTCTCACGCAATTGAGTATGCGACCACTACACCACATGCCCTACGTTGTAAAAGAATGGGCGTATTGGACGCTTTAGCTCTCAGATGTGCGCAGGATGTGGAGCAAAAGAAGTCAGCTGGGCAAAAAGGTTTGGACACGAGAGGAGTCGAACCAATGCCTCCCAGCCTTGCTAGGCAGTGCTGTTTGCCATCTTCACTCGGCTGGGCGTGCAACCACTACACCACATGCCCTTTGTCTTCCTGTTATTGAACGATGGGCAGGTTATTCGGGTACATTTAGTGCCTCCGTGTGGTACTGACCTTTGTCGCGTACATGCGTTTACCATCCAGCAAAAGACGGGAAATAAGGGGGAGCAAAACTTAGAGAAAAGAAAAAGATAGACACGGCCGGAATCGAACCGACGCCTACCAGTTGCTGCCGGCAGTATTGGTGCCATTCACAACTGGTTGTGCCAACCACTACACCACATGCCCTTCATTCTAATTCATGTGGGGAGTGGGTTATTCATGTACAATATGTTCCAATATTAATGGTTGGAATGGCTGACTACAGACTCTGTCTGCCTGCTACCGAGCGGCAGGGAACCTTATTGGAATGGGCAAAAAGAACTGGACACGGGGGAATCGAACCGCCGCCTCTCGACTGTCGCTCCTCCCCAAAGGAAGATTGCACAAGCCGGGTATGCACCATTACACCACATGCCTATTAATGTTGTTTATTATCGCAGAAGTCCTTTCTTTAGTGATATGTACTGGACTGGTATGGGACATCATGTTTGGTGTTGCTTTTACTATGCATTCACTGTGATTTAATCCTGACTTCCATTAAATAAAAATATTGTGGTATCCATGCGTCACGGTGATCCATGATTTTCATTTGATGTACATGTAGCTACCGGAAGGCGCGTGTAGGCAGATGAATCACGTCTGGACGTTCGAAAGCTCAACATCGATTGGTTGTACGGGAGCATCTTGGGCCGGAACACTTATCTTACCAAATTTGGGTGACTGTTTTCCATCAATGTTATTAAAAGGAATAGCAAGTTGAAAACTGGTAATATACAGCTTCATCCAATCAGGGCAGGGACCGTCCTCTTTCTAGCCACCATTTGTGGGATACCAGTAGTAGCAGTGGTCTCCCTTGATGTCCTCCGCTTTCCAGAACCATCTCAAAGGGCTGCAATCAGTTGGGTACCGAGGCGGTTGGGTCACGTAGCATGCGTAGATCCCACGGTCGCCTACGAAGTCGTGCAAGTGTTGCGCATCCGGGGCAGGCCTCAGCAGACTCCACATTGTAGGTGGAGACGATGGGTCACACATTGGATGTGATAGTAGTGGTGGCCCAATCTTCATGCCGAAGCTGGGCTGCCTGGAATAAGCTTGGAACAGCTCAAGATAATGCAGAATATCTGTCGAACACAGAGGCGGATAACCTTGAGTCCAGAATTAGGTCACAGCCAGAAAGTGTATTGGTCGGCCAGTCCCAGACCACATACCATGGTGATCGAATGTGGTTGGATCCGCATCGAAAGGCAGTTATTTATATGTAGGTGTATAGGAATGATGGTGCTGTACTCCGGTGTGTGCTGTTCAGACAACCAGCAACCACCAGATTTTGAGCTACGAGCAGATCACCATATCACCATAAAGTGGGTGCGCTGAGGTGATGACTCACGTATTACAATGCTCTTGTGATAAGGAGTCCGGCGTAATTACCCCAAGGTTCCTTGTATCCCAAGACTAACGCATGTAGTTTGTTGAAGTACACTGGATCATTTCTCAAACCGAACTCGTCGTGTCTCATAAAGACATCAAAAGACTTGGTGCGATGGCAACATAGTTGTTTCGAGAAGTTGCCAGGCCTCGTCGCCCTGTGACCACTTTGTTCTATCCTGGACGCAATTGGTGACCGTTACGATATACTACACGGAAGTCAGCTGAGAGCTTGCATGCGTGAACAACTTTTGTCATAAGTACTTCATGTAAATGAACCTTGATATTTGCATTAATATGCTTGTCCATGCCTATGGTATCATATAGACGCGCGAATGCCGTTGAAGAATAGGCAACCAGCTTAAGGAGGCTATACCTTCAACCAATGCCATACACGAAGTCGAGAAGATCATTGCGATTCATTTGATCGACCCTGCACTGGTGGAGACGACTGGCCACCTGGAGTGTCTGCTGAGGTCAAGCCATCGTCACTATCGTCTCCATCACCGGTCCCATCGTCCCAATCAGGGCCTGGATCGAGGTAGAGTCGGGCAAGAGCGTCGAAGTCAATACCTTTACCTCTGGAGCTGCAACCGGTATGATCTTTGGATAGCATCTTCAGCCGATTAGAAGAGGAACCAGGACGGGGGATGAAGGGGAAACAATATCCTTTCTTGACATTGTTGGATTGATTCCCACAACGTCTGCAAACAGAAGTAAACAAGAATCCGTCGCCAGTGGTACTCGCAGATGACCCTTGATCTGAGTATGCGGTACTGGCCATGATGCGGCCGTTGGATGCAGTCACGTCCAAGATGCAGGAATTATTTGATGTTTTTGTGCTTGAACTGGTGGGTGATGACGTGGGCTTGGTCGTTGTATGAGTAGTGCTGCTGGGATTAGATGATCCAGAATCAAGGCCGTTTGATGAGGCGCCTTTGGAGGGTAGATTGTAGGCCATACTGGTGGATGGACAGTATTTGGGTGAAGGGCAAATGGAAATTTGGGGTTTTAAATGAGGGTAATCTAAACTTGATACGTATCAAGAAAGGTCAAAGGCTCCAACAATATGCTGCCCGCAATAGCGGGAAGGACGGTACCCGATCCGTCAGCGTCAGCGTCAGCGCGAGTCGTAGTCGTAGTGATCCGTCTCTCGTAATCAGTAGCCTTGTTCGTAATTCTTCGTTTGCCAAACCCCTGAGCAATATTGGTCATAATAGACGTGGTTAGACGATCGCTTAAGGCTTGACCAACTGTGATTACGGTATATCTGGGTGTGACACCGGTTGACGACCTGGGTAAAGAACTAGTTATATATTGAGCATTTTTAACTTTATGGGTTTCGTGGATAATCTACGCTTTATATAATCCCTGTGGCAGAACTGGAGGCTTGGTAGGGATCGGAAAGAAAAGGTTAAAAAATGGAAGAAAGTATGACTAACAGACGCCTACCTTTCCCGTACACAGAGACTACTGCTGCTTCCATGGAAGAGGAACTGACGGCTACATACACTGACGACTGGTGCCTCTTTGGACTATGCAGTGGCCTCGGGAGTCCTTGATCATCCTTCAAGTGGTGTTCAGGTGAAAGATGTACTCGGAGAGCATGACCATCCAGAGTAGGTGGTTCAAGTATTAATGAAAGTTCAATCCTCCTTCGGCGATGCTCTTACGTAATTCATCCTGATCAGTGTATTGCTCGTTAACTTCGACAGGTCAGGTGCCTGTGCTGCACTCGATAACTGAAACTGGCCAAGGGGTAATGGCAGGACGGAAGCGTTTAAATCAAAGTGACCAGAGGAATGGGAAGACGTGACTATGCATTGACTGGACCCGGCGTAGAACCGGGGCACCCTCCAGCTCACGAGATGCTATTATTCTCTATCTACGCATCTCCAACGGGCGTGTTGCGATACCTTCCTACTGCGGTGTGGTATATGCCTCATTGTGATGGATTCCTAGAAGAACTTAGTTGAAGTACAGGGAACGAACCAGCAAGCCCCTGGGAGAATAAATTGGTCAGGTCTCCTTGGTAATACGGACTTCTGATGTTATTCCAGTTAATTTAGTCCGCTCATTTCACCGGGAGCAAGTGGGAAAATCAAGATAGGTGCTGTTAATGGGCAGAGTATGGTTTATCCCTGCGGCCGCTTGCCCAGCTGAACCTGCAACGTCGCTCGTATAATAAGCAACCAGCTTGATTGTGGCATGGGCATGGGGACTTGTCATTTGGTCTCAGCTCGTAGAAACCAACTCACTCGCGACCATGAAGCTGTCAAAGCCTATGACACAAGCCTCAAGAGCCCTCGTGGCACCATGTGGGCGTAGACGCAAGTGGTAGTTCTGGGCTATGGCTCGTCAGAGAGGGTAGAAGCTCCGAGGCACAATATAAACCAGGCAACTGCAGCAAGCAAACATTACATGGAGGTACGTGCGAGAACATAGTGTAGCAACCTAGCTGCATCTTTTCTTCTTTTGGTTGATCTACATACCCCAGACTCCGGGAGTGCCCTGGCCTCGGCAGGGATCAATTAGGATACCCCGGAATTAATTGCCCAGATTGTGCTACCCCATCCATCAGCTTATCCAGTGCCGAGTTATTGTCACCCCCTCGGTGAGTGCATGTTTAAATGGTGCTTTGTACGACCCTCTACATCTAGACTGTCCGGTATATTCCTGCATAGTCATGCAATATCGTAAGTGTCGATTGGCATTTGACGTACGATCGCATGTTATCTTCTCCAGTGCAGACAATCTCAGCGAAAAAAGCAAATGTTGATTATGACTGGTGGCCGCCTGCAAGTTCCGACAAGCTGGGCGCCATCCCAACACGGCCCGCTTTCGCTTTAGTTGGTGCCAACTGTTAGTTTAGGCGCCCTAGCACAGTGGACCACCGCTAACAATAGCGCTTTTGCCAATTCAAGCATCAGGGCAGTGCCAGGAAAGAAACACGCGTCGTCATATTGAAACACCACTATGAACATCCAGTCACCATGGACATCTTCTCGATTTAAACAAGTAAATACCAAACTTCCTACAATAACCAATCTTACTTCTGGGACTGTAACTTTGAGACTTCGAGACTCGAGTATCATTTTGCTGCGCCGTCTCCAGTTCCTTCTACACCTACAACCAAATGAGTGCTGCGTTGGAAGCCTTTGTCGCGCCTTGGAGATACCACCTCGACCACAATGGCGACTCCAAGTTTCGGGACACCAGGAAAACGCAGTTTCCTGACTACTACCATAAGCACAGCGCAACGACCCAAGGCGCAGACGCCGACACACTGATCACCACTTCTCATATACACTCGTTCCAGCTCGGGACCGGTGCATCAATCTACACGCAGGCCATTTTGCCTGCGATTCTCCAGGCCCGCCGAGAGATCATTCTGGTAACCTGCTTCTGGGCTAAGTCTGACACGCTGACGGCCTTGTGCGACACTATCGCCCAGCTCGCCCAAGAGAGGGAACGACTGATCAGTCAGTCCGAGGCTCCCATTGCACCCCTCAGGATTCGCATTTGCTTCTCTTCGCGGTCCTTGTTCCAGAAGCTGTTCCACCCAAACTCCAGAGATGGCTACGTCTACCCGCCGCACACCTGGCACTCTCAATTGGGTTTGCCCGCCGCCGAGGCGCTCAGGGCAGGGGCCATTGACCTCCAAGTGAAGACGCTGTTCTTCCTTCCCTTCAGTGTCATGCACCCCAAGTTCGTGGTGATCGACCGCCAGCGCGCTTGGCTTCCCAGCTGTAATGTGAGCTGGGAACCATGGCTCGAAGGCTGCGTTGATATTTCCGGGAGCGCAGTCTCAAGCTTGATGCACTTCTACCAGAGCGTCTGGGAAAGCGATCTGCCCGTCTTGCCGGCCGATAGCGACACCAGCCCACTATCGCCTGAAATCCTTCCGTCCTGGCTCAATGTGATACAAAGCCCCGCCAGTCGCTTTGCACCTCTATCCATGGACGCCATCCCAACCGTCTTGCTGCCCTCGTCCCATCACCAGAACCCATGTTTTCGGCCGTTTCCATGGATGGACGATCCCAAGCCTCCATTGACACCATTGAATGTCGCAGTCAGCTGCCTGCTCGACATGGCCCATCATTCGATCTATATCCAGACGCCCAATTTGACTTCGGCTTCTGTAATGGATGGCATCTTGCAGGCTTTGGGTCGAGGCGTTCATGTCACCATTGTCACTGGAAAGAATATGATGTTGGTGGAACAAATCGTCACTGCCGGTACCACCACGAGTCGCTGTCTCAAGTCTCTCATTCGTCGCTACCATCACCTCAAAGGTTCTAGCTCGTCTCTGACACAACCTCAAGTCGATGATGCGCTGGCGACGAACCCCGATGTTGACTTGGAAGCTGGCCGACCCAGACTAGGCCGTCTCCGAATCGCATACTTTCGATCCGACGCTCTAGCGAAAGGGGTTTCTGAAGAGCCTGTGCAATCTCATCTGAAACTGACAATTGTCGATGATGAATACACCATACTGGGATCTGGCAACATGGATCGCGCCAGTTGGTTCACGAGTCAAGAGCTGGGAATCCTTTTCCGCTCTGTCCAATTTGCGAACGTTCTCAGCAGCAATGCCAATGACGTACTCAAGATGAGGACAGACACAATCTACGAATCTGGCCGTGCTCGCGACGATTGAACTCCCGCGCACAGTACCATTAGCTTGATTGCTCTTGGCCTTACCACAGGGCCAATGAAAAGAAGCGCATTGCCTCAAGGGCAGTCGAAATGCTGAGGCGGCCCAATGATCGTGATCGGTGCTCCTGAGCCAAGATTGCCGAGAAATGCGCAGCATCTGATTTTGCCATTTCTTCCTGCATACGGCCAAGTGTGTTTTCAATCAAGCTCTCTCGTCCTTCCCCACGCCATGGAAAGGACTGACGCCCGGGCTTTTATCACGCCGGCAATGGTTCCAGACCGCGCAACCTTTCCCCATTTCTTGGACAAATCGACATCCAGCAATTTGGCATTCTTTGACTTTAGATCTTCTCATGACAATTTGAGTAGTGACGATACATGTTCCACTCTATACTTGAAGCCTCTAGCTTTCTCAATTGGCTTTCAGGCCATTTGAATTGCACACGTCATGCTTCGGTCAGCTTACAGCACATCCGAGGCAGACTCCCACCCAAAAAGCGGCAGCGCTGAAAAAGCCTCATCCGCTGCCGTGCGCCACCACCGACCGGTTAGCTTATAAGGATTGCAAACGCCTAGCGCCGTGAAACCCCTATGGTCACCCCACAGATCCTCGGGGGCTAAGAGGACAAGAAGCCACTATGGACAACACTCTGTCGATTTCCCCATTTTCGGAGGACGCACCCACCTCGGCTGTACATGATGCCATCCAGTTACCATCATCCAGTGTCTATGCGCGGCTGGCCGCAGTTCCAGTCGACTGAAGAAAAGGCTATCTGCCCGGGCCTTCGCCTCGCCCAGCTGCCTCGACTCGGTAGGCCATTAGGAAACCCGTAGGATGCTTATCCATGTATGTCTCACGAGTTGGGCCCAAGTGTTCAGTCCAATCCGTCCGAGCCCCGCGTAGCCGGGCGTGCCAGGGTCCCCCGGCCCCCAGGCGCGCCCCATATTATTCGTTAGGATTAGCTTGGCGATGCACCATTTCTGGGAATGACATATGCCAGGCTCTCGCTGCCAATTGGAAGGACCTTTGACCGATGAGCTTCTATCTGATCTCGCCTTGCACAGCATGGATGCGCTGATTAGAGACCGACCTAGTCACGCAGCCCTACTACGCGGTTCTTAAAAACTCGGCGGCGTCTTCGTCAGCAGCGGAAATATGTTCTCTCCCACACTATCCGTTACCCGAGCCATTTTTTTCGTTTGCACTCTCGGCAGCGTCTTGTCTCTGTAGTCTCTCTAGTAGATTGCCCCTTGTCCGATCTTCCCAAAGACCTTCACAAGCCGCATGCGCTTGCCCGAACCCTCGCGCCACGAGGTTCTCGCTAAGAGTTCCCATTGCCAGGTAGCTCAGCCAGCCTGATCTAGCAGAAACCGGTGGCCGCGCGCCTCTGTCACCATGAGTTCGTCCGGCATTGACTATGCCAAGAGCTCGCCGCCGACGACCCAGTATGCGACGGCCTCGAATGGATCGGACGCAGAAAAGAACGTCGAGTTCGGGGCGCCGGCGGGACGGATCCCGTCGGTGTCTGTGGGCAGCGCGTTAGACCAGACGCACCGCAAGCTAAAATCGCGCCACATCCAGCTCATCGGTATCGGCGGCACCATTGGCACCGCGCTCTACGTCCAGATCGGCAAGGGCCTGCTCCAGGGCGGGCCCGGCAGTCTGTTTCTGGCCTTCACGCTTTGGTGCTCCGTGATCCTTTCCGTCACCCTCTGCATGGCGGAGATGGTCACGTACCTGCCCATCTCGTCGCCGTTCATTCGCTTCGCGGGCCGCTGGGTCGACGAGGCTTTCGGCTTCGCTGCCGGATGGAGTATGTTATATGATTGATCCCAGTGCTTGTTTATGCCATGCTATGTGATCAATGGGTACTGATACAAGACGTTTCTCTCCTTGCCACAGATTTCTTCATCTTTGAAGCCGCCTTGGTGCCCTTTGAGATCACTGCATGCAACGTCATCATCCATTTCTGGAGCAAGGCGGTCCCGACGGCCGCCATCATCTCGATCGTGATCATACTGTACGCTCTGATCAATTTGCTGGCCGTGAAGTGGTACGGCGAGAGTGAGTTCTGGGCCGCGCTCGGTAAAGTGCTGCTCATTATTGGCCTCATCATCTTCACCTTCATCGTGATGCTTGGCGGTAATCCCCAGCATGACCGGTTTGGGTTCCGTTATGTACGTATACTGTGACTTGAAATCGGTCGCGCCTTTCTCCTTTCGTTCTGCTTCTCTGGGTTGATTCTTTGGAATGCTGTGTATGCGTGTTGGTGAATATCATCGGCTGCGCCATTTGCGCCGCAGCTCAATCGAGTCGTGCTTGCCCATCGCCAATACCAGCTTGCTGACTAGACCCAACGGATGTACAGTGGAACAACCCGGGCTCGTTCAACACTTTCTACCACTCGGGCGACCTCGGCCGCTTCATGGGGTTCCTGCAGTGCCTCATCCAGGCCTCCTTCACCATCGCGGGGCCCGACTACGTCTCCATGGCGGCGGGCGAAGCCGAGAACCCGCGCTTCGTGATGCCGCGCGCCTACAACGCCGTCTTCTACCGCCTGACGACGTTCTTCATGCTCGGCTCCCTCTGCGTCGGCATCCTGGTCCCCTATAATGACGCCACCATGGCCGACGCCTTCGAGAAGGACAAGCCGGGCGCCGCCGCTTCCCCCTACGTCATTGCCATGAGCCGCCTGGGGATCCCCGTGCTGCCCCACATCGTCAACGCCATGGTCCTCACGGCCGCCTTCTCGGCGGGTAACAGTTATGTGTATTGCGCCTCGCGTTCCCTGTTCGGCCTCGCCCTCGAGGGCAAAGCCCCGCGCTTCCTGACCGTCTGCCTCCGCAACGGCGTTCCCATCTACAGCGTCGCCGTCGTCCTGCTCATTTCCTTGCTGTCGTTCCTGCAGGTGTCCGAGGGCTCCGCGACGGTGCTCAGCTGGTTCGTGTCGCTGGTGACGGCGTCGCAGCTCATCAACTTCAGCGTCATGTGCGTGACCTACATCTGCTTCCACCGCGCCCTCCGCGCCCAGGGGATCCCCAGGGACTCGCTCCCCTACCGCGGGTTCGGGCAGCCGTACGCGGCGTGGTATGCGCTCGTGGCGACGTTCGTCATGGCGTGGATGGGCGGGTACACGGTGTTTTTGCCGGGGAAGTGGGATGTGCCTAGTTTCTTGTTCTCGTGAGTTGTTCCTTCTCTTTTGCTGTTTCGTGACTTCCTCCCAGATCCCACCCACGCTCCGTTTCGTCTACCGCATTTGATGTATGGATTTCTCGCTGATAAAGCCCGCTTGCTTTAGGTACATGATGCTGTTCATCTGCCCGGTCCTCTACGTGGGGTGGAAGCTCGTCCACAAGACCAAGTTCGTCAAGCCCCACGAGGCGGACCTCGTGCAGGACCTCGCGGGCATCGAAGAGTACACGAAGAATTTCGTGGTTGTCCCTGCCAAGTGAGAAACCCCATTCATCCACTTATCGTTTTCAAAATGCGACATTCACTAACAACTTCCTAGGAGTCGCTTCGAGCGGGTATTAGATGTGTTGTTTGGTTGATAAGCTCGAGGGCGTACTGGCGTCGATGGTCAGCGGGGCGTCAAAGGTCGGAAACAATGCCAGCGGTCACAGTAATTGATTATCTATTCTAATTGGGGGTATCATATATCAGTACATCAAGCAAGTAATTGTTGGTCTCGCTACTACAATCCATAGCCCTCACAGGGCTTGTCTCTTCTGTCTCTGTATCGGTCCAAAGGTATGCTCATCATAACTCCGTTGGGTAAAATAACAATGAAGCCCATGCCACTCTGACAATACGTCAAATCCAGATGACCGAAACTTGTTCTTCGGTCAAGCATATCGTATCATTTCCTTCACTCCTGCCTGTCGCGCCACTTTAGTCGTCGAAGTCGTCGGGTGCCCAGTCCGAGTCGCTGTTGACGTCATCGTCATCAGACTCGCACCACTCGAACTCTTCGCTTTCGTCGTCATCCAGCTCATCGTCAGAAGAATCGATGGTGTAAGGTCGCAAGGATGTGCCCATCTTGGCCGGGGCTTTCGCTGGATTGCTGCTTTCACCGCTATCCCGCCTCGCTAGTCGTACTTGGAGCTTCTTCACTTGCATTGGCGACTTGTTCTTGACGAGACTGGATCTCCGCCGCCCAGACGAGCTTTCTCCTTCCTTGGTATTTTGTCCATGCAACTTGCTGACAACGGTGTTGCTTTTTGTGTCGCTTTTTGCCTTCCCCTTATCTCTATCATTTCCTCTTCTCTTGTCATTTCTCCCTTCTTTCCTCTGCTTCTGCTGATGGCGGCCGCTGCGATGCTCATCCACTTTGCCGCCCCAGCTCTTGGCGACCTCGTCGATCTTGGCAAGCACAACGTCGCGCGCCTGATTCTTGGTGTGCGTCTTGGATCTCAGCATGCCGTCATAGTCCGTGTGCGTGTGCCGGATGTGGGCGCGCACCGCCAGCTTGGCCTTGGTCTCAATATCGAGCTTGCCCGTGCGCCCCACGCGACGGCTGCCCTTCAGCATGGCGCGCTTGACCACGAGCGGGACGCTGGCCGCGGGCGTCTTGGGGAACTGGTCCAGGATAGCGTCGCGAAACTGCTTCTCCATCGCCGCATCCCGCTTCTGGACGGCGCTGGTCCGGTCTGCACGCGAGGCCCGCTCATCTTGGAGGACCTGGGCGTGGATGGAGGTGGGGACGCGGATGCCCAAGCTCCGCCGCTGGTGGTTGATGACGGCGTACACCGTCTTCTTGGCCGCCTGGGTCAGGCGGCGGCAGTTGGCGGTGATGTACACGTTGCCCTTGGGGACGAAGATGTAGCCCTTGGGCAGGGGGGACGAGACCTTGACGACGGGCTCGTGGTTGGGGGTTGAGAGGGCATGGTGGCAGAGAGTCTAATGTGGTATATGACAATCTCTTGGATGACTAGTTCCCAGATAATGTCGTTATACTTGAGGGTTTTGGTTGTTCTGTTCCCTTGTATGTGTCGTGGTATTGTAGCGAGCTGTGATGAAGTGGGGAATTGAGCTTTGGCTGCAAGCTGAGCTGCGTGTGTGCAATTCGTTGGCAGATAGTGTTGACACGATTGTTTCTTTGCAACGTCGGCCAAGCCACAAATAAGACCAACGGAGTGGCTACTCGGGCGGCTTTTATTGTCACAAAAGTGAACAATCGAGTTGATAGTCCGACAAAAGTGAATATCCCAGTGTTTTAAATAGCAAGCGTTGTCTGGTGGCCTAGAGACACAAAAACATTGTTGTAAAGAGTGGTGGGTGGTAAGTGTGGTACAGACAAAGCAGGCGTTGGATGGACAATGAGCGTGGCAGAGAGAAGTTGGAAAGTGATAGTTAGAAAACTCTGGAAGATACCAGCGAAACACTCGTGTTCCCAGCAAGGGGGTCGTGTTGTCGCAGCCTCAGATCATGGTGTGAAGAGGAATTTCAAGATGCTTGATGTTGTTTCTTGATTCTTGATGAGGTCAGATTCCGATTGCTGAAGGTGTTCAGTAAGCCAGCGAATGAATCCCTTGAGCCCCTAAGGCAGCAACAGTGGGGTTTCAGCCACAGAAATCAGAAGCCACTGACTGAGCTTGCCGGGCGCTATACTACCAATTAATTGGTAGGCGCCTTCTTAGTGGACACTGCCAAGTGCTCGCCTCTGCATGCATTAGTGAAACGAATTGATGCTTCCTCTTCAGCGCTCTATGACCCATTCAGACACAGTCATCATTCAAAACACAATACTTTTGGAGCTCCAGTTTACAAGTATATTTTCATAAGAAAATGAAGCATATATTGAAACGAGACCTAAATTCCTTGTCCCCATAAGTAAATGCCCTCCGCGTGTACGATGCCTGGCTTGTCCTTTTGGTTATGGGTTCCCCTAATGCACCAGTGACTCCAACTTGAAATGCATGTGACAAATGAAACAAACTTTACACCCCCAGACTACTCATCAACTTTTTATGAATTGATCGACCATCAACGGACTCGCACACCCCCTCTCTTGCCGATTCACCATCGTCATCTACCAATAGCTTCCTCGTTTCGCTGTTGTCCAGCGAGAAGATGCTGTGTCCCATATCCACATATGCCGGGCCGGAAGATGATGCTTACCAGCCCGCCCAGCTACCACCCCCCTCCCCCGTCGAGCGCCCCACCTCAATGGCGACCCTCTCCGCGCAATTCGTGAGGTCGGCGTAACTGATAGTCGCCTTGTGGCTACTCTCAATGGCTGTGGCTTGCGGCTGGGAGTGGGTGATATCCTAAATATGGCTTACAATTGATGAAGGTCCGGTCCAGGCCTCCGGGTTCGGCAGCAGTGGGCCTCTTGGTACGCCAGCTCTTTGGGGCCGCACATGGAGACCTCGTCAATGGGCTTCCGGTGGTCCCGGGCGACGCTGGACAGGAACGCGACGAAGCTCTCGAGGAAGCGGTCCATGGCGTCGGGGGCGTAGAGGCTGGTGTCGGATTGGAGTACGAGCTCGAGGCCGCCCTCTCGGTCTAAGGTCGCTTCGAGGTCGAGGTCGCACGGAGTCGGAATGTCTTGGATGGAAACACGGGAGCCGTGGCCACGCTACCCGGTACTCCCGATTTCTACCCCTCGCAGGGAGCCAACAGCAATAGTACTAAGATCCTCGTGACGGGTGCTGATAGCGACGTCGGGTCCTACATACCGGTCTGGGATCTCGGGAGTCACCGAGTGCTACTGTTAATGGTTTTTACAGGCGAACTATCAACTGTAGCATTCGGTGCCTACTGAGATTCCGAACTAGTATATAGGACCCGACGAAGACCAGCTCGTCATCGACAGGGCCGAGAAGGGTCTTACCGAAGAAGTTGCCGATCTGCACAGGGTCCGGAGTGTCCGCTGCGCCTGGCCGTAGGTCATGGCTTGGATGGGACTCAACGGCCGGATCTTGCCGTCGCGCACGATCTAGCTCGTATGAGGCGCACACCACCCGCGAGAAGAGGGAGCGGCTCGCTCAGTCGGTACAGCATGCTGAGGTCGACGCTGGCGTAGCTGACGTTGGCGGCGGAAGAGGTCCATGTCTAGCTTGCTGTTGCCATGGATGTCGCGCCTGCGAATCTCGAGGAACCTACCCAAGGGACGCGATGCACTTCCAGGTCGCGTACAGTAAGGGACCTGTCATACTGTTGAGGGCGTGGCGGATGAAGCGCGCAGGGGTTCATCGCAGTCAGCGGATAGTTCTTCCACAACCTACTCTACTCGGCAGCGGCGGCGCCAGTCGTACTTCATGAGAAGATGGTGTACAGCGGTTTCATTCACACTTAGGACTCACGACCAAGTATTACCGTCCTGGGCGACGCGGCGCATGGCATGTGCTCCTTTGTCGAGCTCGGCGTCAACTCGGCCATGGGGGACTGGTACTGCGCTTTCACACATATGCAGTAAGGTATTTCACCTTTCTTCCACGAATAAACAGGAGGTACTAAGTGGGAATAAATATAGTGACTGGAATGATAAGGAGCAAACGCTGATAGTCGCATACTTTCCGACTAGAAAATGTCTTGAATAATTACTACCAACTAAACCCAAACTCCTTTCCCAAAACTCCTGCTCCTCAAGTGGCCCCATTCAGTTCATTACTGTAAACATAACTGGCCTGCAGTCATCTCAATACAGGCTGCCCATTGCTAACCAGCCATCACACGGTATCTACATGATAGGTTGATACCGAATCGCGGTAGCCCCGAGTATCCAGCCGAAGACAACACGGATATTCTACCCCCGCGCCCTTCGTGCCGCCTTCTCTTGCCTGTTGCGATCAATTTGAGTTTGGAGCTGAATTCACGTCAGTATCTTGTAAAACTGTGACTGGCGGGCTCCTTACTGGTTCCCACCGTTGATGTTGTTCCACATGTCCCTGCATCGTACGCCTGTGTCCTTCGGCCTCTTCAACCTGTTGCTTGTGTCCTGGGTGGTATGTAGGCTGATGGTAGCCAACGTAATTCTTGGCATACTCTCGGCGACCATCAGCGTGCCTAGTAAGAACAAACTAGTCAGTTATATCTGTCGATTATAAACAGATATTTTCTTGATATGTTTGAAGAAGAGGCGATGGAGAAATTGAAAGCCTAAGAAGTGACTATGATAAGAAGAAAAACTCACCCCGCAGCTGCTTGGGCAGCCAAGGCAGCCTTCTGGGCTGCTTCCTGGTGCCATTGTTGCGTTTGGATGGGGAAACCGCCCAAGGTATCCCTGTTCCTTTGAATATCTGCACCAGTAGGCATGCCTCTCTTGGGTAGAGCAGTGTACTCGTGGGCAGCGCGTGCTTGCTCAACACCTCGTTGCTTGTACTCGGCGTGTTGCGAGTCGTACGCGGACCCCGCCGGCCCCGCCGGCCCCCAGTCCTTCTTCGCGTCTCGGTAGACGTCGGTGCTCGCGTTGGGCCGCGTGACACCCAAGACGTCGTGCGGTCGGGCAGGGGTGTCGACATCGGGGCGCCCGCTTTGCTGGGACGCCCCGTCCCCAAAGTACGGCTTGTTGCGGCCCGCGAGCTTCTCGGAAAGGTAGCTTGGTTGGCTGCGGGACGGCCAGCTGTTGGCTTTCTTTGGCCCCTCGTTGGATGGCTTGTAATGGCCTGCGACTACGCTTGGATTTGTTGAAGAGACGCCGGGGATGTCTTTCGAGTTGTGCTTGAACTCGTCAGGCCGAACATGTATGTGGCGGCCAGCCTCGTCTTGCCAGTATGCCCGTCCGCGGTCATCATGTTTCCATCCGCTGCTGGTCTGGTTGGGCATTGTCGTACGGGTGCTATTATATAGACTGAGGTGCCAAAGTCTTTGATATCAAGTGAATATGTCGAAGGAGTAATATGTATAATGGATGTCTTGATATTTTCTCTCATTATTGGGGGCACAGTCTACTATATTTATGTTGACGTTCACGATCCGCTTAGTCGTGCGGGCACAAGACTGTACATGCAATCCGAGGCACGTTGCAATTTCCATAAATCACAAGCGCCATCGGTCTGTTGATCACCAACAGAGGTGGGCTGCAATGTAGCCTGCAGCAAGTTTCAGATGGATGAATACGATCCAACAACCAAGACGTTGATGGTGACAACGAGCTGGTGGCTATGCCATAGGCTGTGTTTACTTTCAATCATCCAGATGATTTTCTGGTCTAATTTTAGCTGATCAGCCAGCTTTTTTTAAACCAGCTTTTCAGCCAGATAATTTCTCGTCGACTGGCTGATTTCTTATCGACCGATCGACCGACCGATCGACGTCACTACGGCCCCCACCGTGCTATTATTAAAATAAAGTTAACGTTCGTCCGGTACCTCGAGGGACGAGCGCGAGCAATGCCACACGCACCAATTTTAACGCACGCCGGCTCGAAAGACGGACGACGCTTCGAGGGGCCGAGCGGACGCTTCGAGGGGCCGAGCGCGAGCAATGCCACACTCACACAACTCACCAGAATCAGCGGATAATCCGATAATCATCGAAGATTATCATCCAAGCCGAAAACGTCGATGTAATTGGTCAGTCGAAAGGCAAATAATCAGCCAGCGTCGTGCTAAAATCATCCGACGTAAAAAGTACGAAAAAAGTAAACACGATTCGGCGTTACCAGCTGATATATATATATTAAAAAAATATACTTATACCCCCTAACTCCCATCCCAAATCATCCAGGATGATTGAAAGTAAACACCGCCATAAGCGCCGGGTCTGGTCAACTGGTCTGACAGCTGATGATATCCCTTGTAAGCAGGGTGTAAGTTCAAGCCAGGTTATCAATGTTGGTTGACGATAAATGGCTTGGTTCTCCAGAACCAATCGAAAGTTGGAGTACCTGTCCCGAGTCCTCGGGTCGTTTGCCGCGCGGTACTACAACATATCTCCCCTTGACTCATTGCGATTCTGCCAGCGCTCACCACATTCGCTCCACCTTTTACAGACATCCCGACTAAGACGGTGTTACCAACACTCCCCGACATACAATCTCACCCAGGGTTCTACAAGATCTTATCTCTGCATTACTTGTTGGAGAATATCGATTTTGTTTTTTACTCTTAAAGGACTTCCGCACACAATGGAAGAGCTTCCCTTAGAGCTTGTGCAGCGGGTATTTGCCCACCTCGATCTTGCTTCGATACGGAATGCAGCCCTCTCGTGTCGTACGTTTCTCGACGCTTTCAAAAGCGCCGAGGTTGTCATAACAAGCGAAATACTTCTTCGCCAGATCGACTTGAGCGTATTACCAGAGGCGATTTTGGTCCAAAAGTCGTCAAAACTAGGCAAGCACTCCACCGATCAAGCAATCCAGTTCGCCCAAGACCATCTGCGCAGTAGGGCCCCTGCTCCAACCCAATGGAGGCTCGTCGATGCTTTGCCTCTAGAACGGTTTCATCGCTATGTCGACTGGTTTGCCAACCTGTACTCAGCCGAGGCCATAGGCACGCAGCCACGTCTGCTCGCCCTTGGAAAACCAAGTCACACAGAACTCCTCCGTTTCCAGCGGGCGTTCTACCGTTTTCAGCTTTACTGTAACGTCGTGGGCAGTAGAGCTTCGGAACCACAAGAGATGCGCGACATGTTCTTCAGTCATTTTGCCGCCTGGGAGAACGAGCAGCTTGCCTGCGTCTACGAGTACCTCATGAGAGTCATTGCGACGCGTAAGTCAACTCTTCGTCAAAGTACACTGCGCCTGCCAAGTGGGAGCTAACGTGTGGGCAGCATTCAACTGTCTTGTGGAATACGACATAACCTGGGGGTCCATGGCTATACCCTACATAGATTGCCACTTTTCCAACTATGGACAATACATACTCTCCGAGGGCCTGGAGAAGCTTTATCATGTTTCCATGGCCTGGTCATACGAAGACTGGCATGCTTTGCTGAGCAGGGGAGAGGACAAGTTCGACGAGCCTTCCTTCTCGGACTCCTTTCTCTACAACGGGCTTCAATACGGAGCCAATGTTTATCCGATATACGGCGAAACTTTGTCGGAACTTGACGACGAGGATCGGCAAGAAGTGGTCGGTTCACCCTTCTACGATGATCCTGACCGAGGCCCGGCATCTATATGGGAATGGGTTCATAAAGATCGAATCCCGGGCGCTCTGGTTGGAGAAACCCGGATGAGGCTACACCGTCAGTGGGCTTACACGTTTTGGGACTTCTCGCGCCTCGAAAGCGCAGGTCTTCTTAAAGACCCCAGCATATCCGGGGAAGGCCCAGTCACCGAGCTGGCCTTGGAGGAGTACAGTACTCCGAGTCGGCTGGACAAGCTGAAGCTGTCACAATTCTTGAGGAAGAAAGTCTGGGAATCCGGGGGCACGGGGCGGTGGGACCAAAACCCCTGGCACGCGCCAAGCCGAGATTCGACTCCTGTCTACCAGCCTCAATCTCTAGCCCAAGCTAGGAAATTCCTGCAGGGTTTTTAGAATGGAAAGCACCGAGTTCGGGGCAGAAAGGGGAGGAAGAAGTCGTGCCCGGTATTATTTGGCCTTCACCAGGATAGACTGCGATCATCCTGTGCTTTCCTCCATATCTTGTAGACAGACAAACCTATCACAAACCCTTGAGATGATTAGCAAGGAAAACGTGTTTCTACTGAAGTGATCGAGCAGGACCTGAAAGCGCAAGCGGGTAAACTTGGTTAACATTGCGTGCCGTGGTGAACAGCAGCTGGTGACGTTATCTGGCAACAGAAATGCTCGCGAAGGGTTCAATGTCCAATGGTAATTGGTAATGAATGCAACGGTCGCATTGCTTCCGATATAGATCCACGGGCCTGCGAAGTTACCGAACGATTGCGTTCTCGACTGAAGTAGAGAAGCATACATCAGATAGAGGGCTGGTAATGATTGCGGGGTTGCTGCCGGGTGCGACAAAACAGGGTTTGGGTGCTGCCGCGTCCCCCACTCCCACTGGTGCTCTTGGGGGCTTACACTACAGGTTTCGCGCGCCGCCGGCCTGAGCATTACCAATGGCCAGCGAAACCTCCAAGGGATAAATCAAGGACAGCAAGCCTACCAGTCAGCAATGATTGTCACATGCAACAAACCAAAGGGCCACCAAAACCGGGTGTGCAACCACCCCTCCCCTCCCTGCCACCCTCAACATTTTGGCACTGGAGCCAGCTAGCAACTGGGCTTGGAGCTGGGCTTTGCTGGGGAGAGTCCGTCCCATGTCTCGTCCCCTCCCGCTTCATATCTTGATTGACCGCCTGGCGCTGATGCTGATGCAAGTGGCCCGATAAATGGTGGGGTCAGTGATATCCATAACCTACACTATCGACCTTGATGAACGGGGCCCAGATAAAGTATCCCTACACTCTATTTCGACTACAAGTGGTGACACGTCTGTGTGGGCTGCCCTTCGCTTTTCTTCCCTCTCGCATTCGCTACTTACATTCGCTTTTTATTTTAATCGCATGCCACAGTGGAGGCGGCAAGCAGCATCCATCTATCTAGGATTGAACGATCGCGGGGCAGACGACCGAACAGGAGGGGCAACGAGCGTACACAGCACCACCCACACAGCAAAACCAGGGATCCATCCATCGGCTTGCTGCTACCTTAGGCTTCCCAAGACCCCTTCGAAGTCGGGCCAACATCAGCAACATCAACTCATCCGGCCATTCATATCTCGTTTGGCGCCGACCGAGCTGGGTCCGAGATTATGGGAGGCGTAGTCATGAACGGATCGTATCACGGCAGGACCCTGTCGGGCGTGGACCAGGGGGCCTCCACCTCGTCTTCGGCGGCGTCGGCCGCGGCGATCGCAGCCCGGCTTACGGCCGCCAAATTCGTGCTCGCCATTTCGGAACATGGCGCGGCAGCAGGCACCACCCCTGCTGCGAGCCGCAAGCTGGTGCTCTCCAACAAGCTGGCCATCTCCGACATGAGCGATATGACCCTGGCCGGCCTGCGCGAGCGACTACTCATTTATGCGAGGATGTAAGTAAACTCCCGTTATGGATTGCATCGACGGCGAATCCCGCCTTTTGTCATGCATGCACGCCCGCTTGGTCCGCTTGTGTCCCTAAGCAGCGTTTGTGAGCTTAACTGTCAGCTGGCTGGGTTTCAGCATGGAAACTTGGTCTCCCAACACGCTGGTCGACGGCACGCTAATGGTTTATGTTTGTCTAGACCCTTGTACCCCAGCAAGCACATCTTCTGCACGGCCACCGGTGTCGAGGTGACGGATGAGTCCCTAACCGTGGCCGACTATCTGCAGCTTGAGGTAAGCTACTCCCTTTAGGGTAGAGGTCTGCTTGTATGGCCATGTCTAACTTACATACTCAGTCCCGAAGCGTGGAGAGGAAAGCTGGTCTGCCGGCCGTATCGGTATACTATAAGACGCATTACCCAGAGGGTAAAGAAGGTAAGCAGGCCGGGGTCCGCTTCGCAGAATTACGATGATGAAGACACACTTTGAGTGAAGAGTCCTCGTTCAGGTATAGAGACTTGTCCACAGCCTGTGTGAAAAGAGCATGACCAGTTCCCTGTTTGATTTGGTGCAGTTTGGAGAGTTAGGCTGCTTGATCCTCAGATTGGAATATATATATCGACTCGGAAATTGGGTCAATACTCAATATTTGCATTACTAATTTGGAAGACGATGAAGATGAAGAAGTAGATATCAAGTATGATTACTCTTAATACCATTACGTTATGGAAGAATAATACGACCGTCGTTCCCAACCGTCCTCTACCTCGATCGTGATCTCGTGCTTCACGAGTATGGACTGGTTCGACTGGCTATTCCGCTGACTATTCCTACTGCAGTCAGACGCGCTTATCGTTAAGGACCTGGCCGCTGCCGTCGCTCCAATCTCCACCGTGTGCCCGCTCCCATTTTCCTGCAAAGATGGTCCTCTCCCTATCCCTCTTCCTCCGCCACCACCACCTACGGACTGCACCGTCGTCGTAGTCGTAGTACTAGTCCTAGTCCTTGCGCTCGCCGGCCGCCTCACCGCGGGGTGGGGCGGGAACGTGAACGCCTCCTGCGACGGCGACGACCTCCGCTTCTCATTGACAACCTCCTCGATAGGCAGCGGCGCCAGCTTCAGGCTCTCCATGGACAGGTACGCGAGCGGCAGGCCCTGGACGGAGCCGTGCTCGTCCGGCCCCCCGCCGAGCGCCTCCTCGAGGTTGAGGTTGCGCGGCTTCCACTCGGGCGTCGGCGCGCGCAGGGGCGCGAACTGCGAGCGCAGCGTCGAGAAGAGTTTTGGGAACAGCTGCGCGGCCAGGGGCTTGAGGGTCGGCAGGCAGGCGCAGAGGATGCCGGAGCTGATCTCGGCTAGGGAGCATAACTACATGTTGCGATCAAGGTGTTAGTTTCCTTATTCTTCCTTTGTCTTTCGGTTTGGTATCGTCATGAAAGATGGGGGAAGTGAAGGATAACGAGCTTACGTTGGAATCCGCGATATCCCAGGTGATGTCGGGCGACACTTTGAGATACTGGAGTCGAAGCAAGCTGATGGCAGTGGTACTAGAGACATGATACAGACATGTTAGCATTCAGACTCGATACTTTTTGTATGCAAATCAAGTATCGGTGGATAACGTATCCATCGGTAACTTACACCAATCCGAGACAGAAAACAACCGAAAGGACTGCCTTCTGGATCGGGGCGAGGTGCAGTGTCCTAATCATGGGTAGTGGCAGTATGACGATGATGAGGTCCGTCGCGATGTTGCCTGCGGCACTTATATACACTAGAATTATCGGTCAGTCCTTTTTGCTGCTTACAGTATCTTTCTTTGTCGAAGTTTCCAGGGGGAAGAGGTACTCACACCCAGGGAGAGAGGGGACGCAGACGGTTTTGGGCGTGGGAGACCAAAAGCCCGAAACCGGCTGACATTGGAATATCACAATGACCATTTGGGACCTGTGTTGTCGTCCATCATTAGTAAACACGTGCTTCTGTAGTCTTCTTGATGGTAGTTTCCACTTACGTGCACCAGAGTCCTATCATACAGCTAGTGATGATGAGGATCCGCCTGGTTGTCCCTCCCCCAGTCGTGATGCGGTAGTACTGCGCGAGAAACGCGAGCTTGATGGCCATGAGCGCGGCGTTGTACATGACCAGCGAGGTATAAAACATCTTCATGAAAGTGATGCGCTCGTCCTTGCCCGTCAGGAAGCCAACATGGCGGCCGAGGTTGACATTTGTCACTGTAAAGGGGTAGTTGGGTCAGTTTGATCCCCCGCCGTTGGTAGTCAGGAGACACTTACTGCAGCATTGAATTATGCCGTGCACAATAACGAGCGTCCAAGATAGTAGTATCAACCAGTCGTCCAGCCCGATCATCCGTAGTAACCGCACGCGGGTATAGAACCTGGCGGCCACGCTCGTGGTCGTCAAGGCCATCAAGAACACCGAGACGCCAATGACGGTGGGGACCTTGGACCCGGCGTCAAAGAAGTTCCGTCGGGGGTCGGGACTGTTGACGTAAAACTCCTCCAACAGGATGTTGTCCATGTCGACACCCATGATGGATATGTGAGCAATTAATTATTGTTCGTGGTCAGGTGGCGATGGTGGGTTCTGACTGGGCCCCAAATAAAAACTAAGATTATTTGGTATGGCCTGGTCGGGAGAAGGGGAAAGCGAAGGCTCGCCGCGCCGCTTGGCTGCTCCCTTATGTATGTACGTGTGGTCATTTGTTTTCGTCCCTCTCTTCTCTCTGAACTCGGACCAAAAACGGCCAAGAAGTGGCAAAAAGAAAAAGGGCTGGGCAGGAACGATTTCCCTAAACCTCCGAACCCATGGTTCACGCTCCCGTTTTTCCCGCTGCTCGACACAAAGGATCATTGTTCTGGGGTGGCCTCTGTTGACGGTTTCTAACTCTCGAGACGCCGATCATATTGCGTTGCCGACGTCCGTCGTATGGCCAAGGCGGGCTCGGATGCGCGCAGTCACGTTTCTCTTTGGTCCAATGTATAACTCTCTTGGTTACACAAGGGAAACACTGCCTCCCACCATCTCCGGGGCGGCCCACGTTGCCCAGCTGGTCATCCCATCTGTCTAGGATGGCCCATCTGAGGCTTACTGGTCCTGTCTAGTCAATCCGTCAACTTCTTGGGTATGCTGGTAAGATCTCTTGCTCCACTGGTCAAGATTACCGTCCAACCCTGCGTATATGTATATGTCACATGCGTGATACCCGTAATGATGCAACCAACATATAATAGTTCGAATGTGCATATGTCATTGAAGAACATTCCACGACCCCGTTCGATAAACTTGAAGAGCCCATCTACCAACCATCACGAGTCTGGCATCGAATATTCGGTGGAAGATTACATCACTTTCCCTTCCGACGAAGGACAACGAATCATCTTTCGGGGGGGCTCCTTCCGTATCAGGTCCGTCTAGAGATGATCTGCGTCAGGGCGGCGGTCTAGATCAGATGAAGGTTTGGGGGCCTGGGTTGCGTGGTGAGGCTGAACTTCGGGCCCACGCTGAAATCAGATCGGTTCGCGCTGAAACCACTACGGTATGCGGGATGACTCGGGATCTTTCCAAATCGGATGGCGTTCTGACTCCAATTACCCCCAAATAGTGGAAAACCGACTCCTGGCGATTCACAGATCCCGCTGGTTGCGGTAGTGATAGACATATGCAGGTCTGTCACCCAGGTCCCAGAATCGCATGTTTTTGCAGCGTCGATCACGTTTTCCTAGTTGCTACTACGATATGTCGTCACAGAGGCTCTCGGTCCCAAGATGTGACGTATGTATTTGGTCTTGGAGAGATGGCACGACTAGTCAACTAAAACATGGAATGGAATGACGTCCGTCTGTCCGTCAAGTCGAAATCGAAACTGGACCTTCGTTTCTGGAGGCAGACTATTGCCTACTGTGTAGCTATTTTATGAGTCTACTTGACCGAGTTTCAAGATTTGATAACGGAAAAGACCAGAGCCCCTCTGTCCCCAGTCTACGTGTGCCGGTCATACATGATCTGCTAATGGTCTTGCGTGGCAGTGTAAGTATGTAAGAAGGTTTTCGCGGGATCCCGTCTCTCTCTTTTTCAACACCCCTGGTACCTGCGGTCGATTGGATTGCGGACCGAAATCCGGCGGAAGCGTCTTTGCATTGACAAGTTTGTTTTAACTTTCGGGTACAGCTACCAAGGGATGCCCTCTGTGAAGCTGAATGCAGGGTGCCACTACATGGAATTACACTTCTTCTTTACCCCCTTTTAGGTATAGTTGTGGTGTCGCAATCAGCTCCCAGCGGTCTTCCGGCTTAGTCAGTCATTACGCTACTGCTTCTTCTCGGCCTCGGGCAATGGTATGCTGTCGCCGGACTATGGGTCGACCAGAGGGCCTCGGCCTTTTCCTTCCTAGTGGAGATGCAGTCACGGAACCACCACTTTTGAACTTCTACAGAACTGTCCGTCTTCCCAGACCTGGCCCGCGTCCGAGCACTTGCATCAGACCACTCGCTGTACTTCCCTGGAAGCAATCATGAGACTACCGCGTCTCCACGGGCAGGTTACGGACTGCGCAATGAACATGGCAAAGGCATAATCCCCGGGATATAATACGACTGGGATTGGCACATATGGTTCGTGGAGCCGTCGGTATGAGGTTGTCGCCTATTTCGTTTCACGGGATCCCTCCCCAGAAGTCGGAAGTGGGAACACACACGCTACATACAATGTAAGCTTATTAGAAGAGATGAATGAGCCCATTGTTTTTTCGCTGCTCTCGCCCCTCGGGTTGGTGGAACTGCCTAATCAGTCATCGATTACACTGGCGACACTTCGACGAATTGGGTAATCAACAATCGCGGTAGGAGGTTTCGGCCCTTTCCAACTATCCCATCGCCATACCATGGTAGAGGAGGGTAAGGACAGGGTCAACACCAGTTGCCTAGGTCTCTAGACCTCCCCAACCCCTGACGTCCTACTCTAAACACCCGGCCTCGCGAGTGAACGACTCAAAGTAGGGCCCCCTTGAACTTAACATTTGATGACGGTCCCGATGGAGTTGCCACATTGCAGCTGGCCGTTCACATTCGAAACGAAGGTGTCTGGAGCTCGGAGACATGCTTTAGCCCACAGTTCCGAACCGACCCCCTCCCTCACCTCGAATACTGCCCCTGCCAGAGCACTACCTAGAAAAGGAGGAGGTAATGGAGCATGACTTACTCATATCAATCACCGCCGTAGGCCAGTTCCAATCGTTGCTCCCGGCACTGCAGTCGCAGTGCAGTAGGGCCGGGTCATCCAAGAGCAGGCCGCCCGAGGTCGCCTTGCCGTTGGAGCAGTTGCGGCAGCTGTAAAAGTACCCGTCGCTAAGCACATGGACATTGTCAGCCTCCTTCCCCCTTTACCCCCTGCTCTCCCTTTCACTCTCTTACACCTGAAATTCCTCGTCGCGGACTGGAGACTTACCCAGGACTCTCGAGTTGCCCATTCGAGTTCGTCACGCAGCCGTTCAGATCCAGGCTCGAGCACACCAGCTCGCCCGAGACGGTGTGGCAGGCGCCCGTCATGGTGCGACCGCTGACCTTGACCGTGCCCATCTCGCACGAGGCGCCAAAGTTGAACTCGGCGGCGGCCGGCGGGGACAACAACAACAACACCAGACCGGTGACGAGGAGTGATGCGGAGAGGGTTCTCATTATCGTGACAAATCTGTCGGTTGAGTAGATTGGCGTATTTTGATTAAGCAAGACTGACTGGGGATGTCGTGGGGCAGACAGGCAACTTCACGTTGAGGTCTGAAAGTTGCTCTCAAGCTCACGTCTTTATCTATAATCAACCGGCCGGGCTTCTCAGGGCCGTTCCGCCATATCTCTTGATTCTTTCTTTATCCCGAATGGCCCTTGGATAATGTCACATCGCGGCGCATGGCTAGCGCTTCCAGGGGCGGCGTGTTCCCATTTCATTCCCGGATGCCACCCGGACCGTCGTAGCTCGGTGGCTATCATCGGATGAGAATCCGTGGGGTGAGTGCGGTGGTGATAAGGCAAGGTGAAAAAGAATGGTAGGCCAAGAAGACGAGGATAAGGGGCGACTGGAGAGGATTGGATAAGCTGTGTAGGGGCAGATTTAGCCTATGTGGTGTGCGCGACTTTGATTGTGGCTAAAAATACCATTCTATGTCCCTGATGATCTCGAGCCTAGATCAGATAGATGGTCGGGTAAAGAGGCGACTAGGTGCCGAGGCCGGATAGGGTTGCTTTGGTCAATATGGGTTAGGTTACATTAAACAAATTGATTGTTACGCCAGAACGATTGTGGGTTGGTATGACGGACCCTAAAGGGTTTTGGAGATATCTTTTATTGATTTCATGTCTCATTGCATCTCGGCTAGCTGAGGCTTCCTGGGATCCTGGTTTCCTCAAGACCGTCGTTGCCATTTGGTTTTCCTTCTGCAATAACGCTTCGTCCAGTACAATTTATGTACCGCGGGGTATCTGAGTAAGCAAATCGATTCTAGATCTGCTCGTCGTATGTCTTGCTGCCGCTCTCGTCTTTCGCCGATGATTCGGACAACGTCGTTCACCAACGGACGACGTCTATTCTGGTGGCTTGTGGTGTGTTTTTGGCATGTCCATTGCACCTTCGCCTCGTGTACATTGAAAGGGAAATTCTGGTGGGAAGCCCTGGGAATCTGGTCGCAGCTAGCCCAGCAGTCCTGCGGGCATGTCGCGCGCTCTCTGTACAGTGTAGAGTATTGTGTCGAGGTTGACTCAAGAGATGTTCTCGGCGTCCATGTCCATCTCCTCCTTGCCCTCTTTCGTCGCGGTAGTCTCAGCAGCATCTACTCAGAGAATTAGGTTAGCAAAACTGTTTTGTCTTTTCTCTGTGCGACGTCATTCCCCACAGACGCATCATGTAGTAGTAGTAGTAGTAGTAGCAGCCATTGGCACTCACCCTTCATCACGACCTCGCCCTCGGCCTCCATCTTGCGCTTCAGGGCGTGCGCCCGCGCCTTGTCGACCTTGCGCTGCTTCTTGGCGCTCAGGGCGCGGTTGGGCCCGCTCGTGGGCAGGATGCCCTCGCGGGCGCCGCGGCGGGCGTCGCTCTTGAGGATCCGGGTCTGGCCGGCGGCGGACGACTTCTGGGCCTTCTTCTTGGCCGAGGCGCGCATGGCGGCCTGGCGGTTCAGCGAGGGGCCGTTGGGGTTCTTGACGGAAGGCATCTTGGGCGGGTGTGCGGGCAAGTGATTTCGTCGGTCTTGGATTGCTGGGAGCCGGGTTTTGGAATTGGGATGTGCTTCACCGGAAAGTTTCTGGTTGCCTACGGCTGAATGGAAAACTTGCGGGAGACGGATTGCGAGACGGATTGCAGAGTGGGATGCTCGAAAATAAAATTTTAGTGGGGTCGGATTGCCGTCCTTATCAGTTTGGGCCTAGACCCCCCCCCTCTGTGTCCACTAAGTCTCCCCAGGCTCCTGCTGACAGGCCTACGAGTAGCGGGGAAGACTGAGGAGCACTTCTCTAAGTCGCATGCAGTGCTGACAATTACGCTTGGCAAGAGGATCAGACTAAATTATGTAGTCTTTGATATATAATGACGGTGGTATTCAATACGCTTCTCCAACCTTGAGATAACAAAAATCTACTATACACAAGGACAAGCCGGGAAGTCGTCCACCATCTTGTCCTTCCACCCGGGGAAGTAAGGGTGCTGCTCCAGCGTCCCGACATCCCAATCCGCCGGCACCAGCCCGTCCTCGACCTGCTGCCTCGCCCACGCCGCCAAGTGCTCCGCGGCGATCTTCTCGACGTGCCGCTCCATCTTGTAGCCGATCAGGTCCCGCGGCCCCTGGGTGACGACCTGGTGCAGCAGCGCGGGGACGTAGGGCTCCGACTTGAGGTCGGTCAGCGGGTTGAAGACGGCCTTGAAGTTGAAGATGACGGCCCCCGAGATGGGCAGGCGCCGCAGCGTCTGCCAGTCGCACCGCAGCTGCAGGTCCTCGATCTTGCATTCTGAGAGGTTGTCGGCGAAGGCGCTGCGCGGGGTGCCGTCGGGCGCGAAGAAGGCTTCCCAGTCCTCGATGCCCCAGGAGCCGCGCTGGACGGGCTGGTCTGTCGCCAGCTTGGTGAACCATCTGAGTAGTGATTGTATTAGCTTAAATCCCATACGCATACGAATTCGAAGAGCCCAATGCTTGCTTACCTGTCAACCGAAAAGGCCATCTTCTCTTCCCACTGAGGCACGTTGTCGTGGATGGCCCGCAGCACCTTGTTCTTGTGCAAACCCACGTTCCAACCCACCGAGCTGCAGATCATGGCGCAGCGGAGGTAGTACAGCCCATCCTGCTCGTTGCGGCACATGACGGCGTAGTCCTCGGGCACGTTGCGGAACAGGACCTCGAGCGGGTGCAGCGAGGGAATCTCGGTCGTGGTTTTCAGAAGCTGGTTTCGTAGTATTGTGTTGTCCGCCTCGAGCTGGAAGTAGTGCGGGTACTTGTGGCACAGGAACTGCAGCACCATCTCCATGAGCTCCCGGCTCGCCAGCTCCGACCCGGGCGTCCAGAACATGATCTTCTCGCCGTGCTCCGCCAGGAGCTCCTGGCGCTGCTTCATGCGCCGGAAGTAGTTGCTCTCCAGCTCCAGCCAGTAGTCGGACTCCATCTTCATGACCGCTGCGTGAGAACCCAGATTGTCAGATGCTTTTTCGTAAAACTCATTCGGAGTGTAGTTGGACGTATCAGAGAAGACCGCTTACCCATTGTCTGATGGTAAGTCCATCGAAAAGGTCGAAACGGCCGGAACGCGGCCTTCGTAATATCAAAAGACGGGCATGGCTTTGGATTCGGCACCCCGCTCAGCACCGAGTAGTCTGGGAATCTGCCGAGGGCCTGGATCTCTTGGGTCGAGATGCCCGTCGGGGTGTACTGGTTGGGTTTGTCGAGGTCCTGGGTGTGCGTGGTGGGGAGCTGTTTACCCCTCAGCTCCGAAACGTCCAGTGTCGTTTCCTTCTTCGCCAACTTGGATGACGGCAGCAACTGGGCCAGAGCGCCGCGGCGCGATGGCGGGAAGACGACTGAGCTGGGGTAGGGTTCCGCTTTGGAATATGATGTCTTGCCGCCGTAGGTCGGGGTAGGTGGCGGCGATGCCGATAGGCTTGTCAAACGCCGACGCTTGAGGAATCTGACACTCAGTCCCACCAAGACGGCAAGGAGAACCCCGATGCTCAAGGCCGGGTATGGGCCAGCTACGTGATATAAATCCATCTCAAACAAGAAAATGATTGCATGCAAAAGACCGGACGACAATCAACAACGATGAAAAAAAGTGAAGCTCGATATACAAGGTTTCGGGTACAAGTCACTGCTCACCACTAATAGAAAAGGGGAGATTCATCAGCGGGCAATCATTTATACCTCATCGCCGTCCTAATCTCCCTATGTCTCCCGCTCTTGATATCTCCGTATCGGGGTGTATCTTGTACGTTGGGTTGGGCAAGACAGCCACCACCCCGCAAATGCATCCCGCTATCTGGGCTGATTTCCCCCCTCCAATCTCCAGCGCCAAACACCAGTGACGTTGGTAATAGCCGGGCACGCACACGAGGAATGCAGACGGTATGTCTTAGTGGCCGCAGTGGAGGATGGCTTGGGCGGGCGGGATGAGGTTGCCGGATATAGTAATAAATGCCCCTCTCTACTCCGGCTCTTGGGCGGTTTGCGGGGTTAAGATAAGACCAACTTGACTGCCGCATCTAGTCCATGAAGCCTGACAGATAAGACTTGGAACACCCCTATGGATGGGGCTTAAATAAGTGATCAAGACCCAGCTTATCGCAAATGAACGCCATGGCTGGGATGATCTACTGTGTAGCATAGTAGTAGAAGAGTGATGGCAACTTCCAGGTTGCACTATCAACCAGTAGGCGGAATGGGCACAACCCCAACCTGCTAGGATCAGACTGGTATTTAGTTGCCGGTCATGCATTGGTTATTCCATTGCTAGCTGGCATTGAATCCATTCACTGTACCCGCTGTTAATCCGACTGCACTGGAATAATGATGGTTCGAAAAGTAAGTACATATCATTCGAAAATCTGAAAGTCTAGCGCTTCGTCTCCATGCTTTCCCCGCTGAGAGGTGACCGAAGTCTACCTCAAAATCAACCCCAAAATCCCCAACGCCATGCTGTCGTAAGCTCGTCATCGCTCATCGATGATGCTATAAATGAGCCGGCTTGCCATAAAACAATAATAAACAGAACATGTGATGTCTCTAAGGCGATATAACCTCTGTGCCCCGGGCGGTATCCGACAAACGCTTCCCTTAGCCGCAGCAGACAGTAGGATCCTCGATGCCGTCCACCTTGGAGGCGGCCGCGCCCCCGTCAGCGTCAATAACGACGCGGTGGACCATCCAGTCGCACAGGAACTTGCCGATGCCGGCGCCGATGATGATGGAGATGATGATGTAGCCGTTGAAGTACATGGCGAGCAGCATAACAATGTAAGCCAATCCAAAGGTGACGGCGTGGATGACGGAGCGCGTCAGCTGCTGCAGGGGCGAGGCGCGGAACGTAATGACCTGGGGCCGGGTTGGGGTAGCTTCCTCCGGCTCGGGCGGACCACAGCAGGAAGCCACGTTCACGTTCTTGTCCTTGCTCGCCGCCAACCGCTGCGCCGCGACGTGGCGCCTGAACTGCCGCAGGATCAGGGCGTCGTACTCCTTGCCCGCGCGCCGCAGCACCTCGAGGATCACCACCATCAGCACCACGCCGATGCACGTCGCCGCGAAGGCGCCCTCGCTCGGGATGTGCCAGGACGAGGACAGGAAGCAGGCGTCGACTGTGTTCCAATTCCATAACATCTGCGGTCCTGTCAGCTCACTGCTACGCTGTCGCCTCGAAGAGAACGCGGAGGGGTACGTACCGATACTTTGCAGCCGGTGCCGCCGCCATGGTCCATCTTCATGTCCATTGTTGACGGGTTTTGATTCGCCGCGTCCTGTTTCACGTGGATTGATTCGCCGCGGTGGTGCGGTGGCCGTCGGATTCCCAGATCTGATTAATTAATGAGTCTCGGCGATGCGACTTCTTTCGTTTTCCCAATTAACCGAACGGTTGAATGTTGAATTGGATGCGCGATAGAATCAATCGAGAAGTTCAATGTTTGGTCCAAAGGCAGAAATTACTTGGCTTTTTGGCAGTGACCGAAACGTTGATGAGGGAAATGAAGGGCGTTACTTCCTACTTATTATTCCGACACATCTCAGTCCTCAATTGAAATAATCAATGGAATAGCAGGCGGATGACGGAGGGACTCGAGGGAGTAATCAATCGGTCGGTTAACTTAAGGGGCCCCCAAAACATTGGAACCTTCCCACTCGGAGTAACGGTCTTGTTCCAGAGACCAGCAACCTGGGATCCGTGGCGCTGGCTTTTCAGTTACTTTTCACTTTCACTGCTGTTGCAGTGCATTTACCGGCCATTTACCAGGCTTTCCAGCCAGCAGGGGCGGCGCTGAAACGGCGGCGAAGGCGCTATCAGACGGAGAATTGCTGTAAACTGCAAAACATGCGCGGGAAACTTGCTCGCCAAGGCGGCGCTACCAGAGTCGCGGTGGAGCTGATAAATGTGCTCAATCCTTCTCAGACTTGCTGCATCCGGCATAGCGACCACCGCAATTGCTGGCCAAGGCTCCAGAATCGAGGGACAGGCTCCGCCGGCACGATGGCACCCTGACACGGGAGGCGAGAGTGGATGCTTGACCGACAGGCCATTTGTTTCGTCTTGGCATCTCTGTGCTTTTTGGGCGCTTTTTCTCGAACACTTCCACTACTCGGCAGTCCGAACTCTGCAAATACGGGCGAAGACTGGAACCTGCTCAGAGGATCCGGGACCAATTGAGCAAGTTTCTGGGCCCAGATCCCCGGCCAATACCTTGGCTCCTCTTGGATTATACGCGGGGTCCCTGACTATTGTGCAGTATTGTGAGCACGATGATGAGGAAACCTTCTCACCTTCGGTATGCCTTGCTCCATCGGGGGCATTCATCTTGGGGCCGCCGACCGCCTACTACTATGCTGCACCGGACGAAACAAGTGCCTCCCCGTAGTAAGTAGTAGGGCCCGTCGGACAAGCGAACCCACGGCCATGGATCCCCAAGATGCAACCGCCTTTTAAGTATATCGGGTGCCGCTCGCCTGGTTTTTAGGTAACCTGACCTGCATAGATCTCTCAATGTTCCCGTCCCCGTCCCCGTCCCCCGACCTCGATCTGATCTGATCATCCTCATGCGAGTCAACTGCTGTCAGCCCATCTGACCTCTCGTCCGTTTACTGCATACCATTTCGCGGGGAACCAAACAGAGAAAGAAGCAGGGCATCCTTCTGTAGCTTCTTCCGTACCCTTTCCCGACGTAACGTCTTTGCCCCTGGGCGTGTGCGCCCCCCTCGGCCACTCACCCACACACTACGAGCCACCATGGCCAACATGGCGGCGCCCCTCTCCGGCCGCCATATCCAGAACTTGAGCGAAGCCACAGCTTTCGAGAAGCACTGGGGTTACCCGAACCGCGCCCTGCCCTGCACAAATGACGCCGGCTCGTGTGCCTACCTCGACCTGGTCTATCATAGCCACGACGTGAGTTTGATGTACTCGGGCATCCTATGGGCCGTCGTCGGCGGCATCCTCCTCCTATGGGCCTTTGGCCGGAAACTTTGGCCCTCGCGGCGTGCCGACGAGGTCCTGGTGCTGGATAGCGAAAGGTTTATCGCCACCACCACGACCCGGGGCTCGCGCGTCAAGCGGACCATCGCCTCGCTTGTCCGTTCCTACCTGCTGCCCGACTCGGTGCGCTCCATCTTCGGCCGCACCACGCGGCTCCAGGTCCTGATCCTGGGCGGCATCGCCGCCTACCTGCTCATCTTCTCGTTCGTCGGCCTCGTCTACGAGACCTGGATCACGCCGGTCAAGAAGATGCCTGGCGTCTACAGCACCCGCTCCAGTCTCGGCCCCTGGTCGGACCGCGTCGGCATTCTCGCCTACGCCCTCACGCCCTTCTCCATCATGCTCTCCAGTCGCGAGTCCGTATTGAGCCTATTGACGGGCGTCCCGTACCAGAGCTTCAACTTCATGCACCGCTGGCTGGGCTACATCATCTGCATCCAGGGCCTGCTCCACACCATCTCCTGGACCGTCATCGAGGCCTACCTCTACCAGCCCCAGCCGTCGGTGGCCAAGGAGTGGATCGCTCAGACCTATATGATCTGGGGCTGCGTCGCCATCATCCTGCTGCTCCTCATCTTTGTCCTGAGCCTGCCTCCCGTCATCCGCCTGACGGGCTACGAGTTCTTCCGCAAGGCCCACTACGTCCTCGCCATGATCTACATCGGCGCCTGCTACGCGCACTGGGACAAGCTCTCGTGCTTCATGATCCCGGCCCTCGTCCTCTGGTTCATCGACCGCGCCATGCGGCTCATCCGAACCGGCCTAGCCCACTACCAGATCATGCCCGACGGCAAGACCGGCTTCCAGGCTGCCCAGGCCAGCATGACGCACTTCCCCGACTCCGAGCACGGCGACATCCTGCGCCTCGACTTCACGCACTCCCAGGAGGCGTGGAAGATTGGCCAGCACTTCTACCTCTGTTTCCCCGAATGCAGCATCTGGCAGTCGCACCCCTTCACGCCCCTGAACCTGCCCGAGGTCAAGGACGGCGTCGTCGAGCACTCTTACATTGTGCGCGCCAAGAAGGGCGAGACCAAGAAGCTGGCGGACCGGGCGGCTGCGAAACTGGCCGAGAACGTCAAGGCGACCACCCCCGTCATCATGTCGGGCTCGTACGGCGAGTCTATCTGCGACACGCTGACACCCGATGTCAATGTCCTCTGCGTCGCCGGCGGCACCGGCATTACCTACGTACTCCCCGTGCTGCTCAACCTGGTGGCGCAGCCCGGGTCGAAGGACCGCAAGATGGAGCTCATCTGGGCCATCCGCAAGAAGTCGGACATGCAGTGGGTGCAGAAGGAGCTCGACGCCATCCACCGGGCGAGCCGGACGCACGGCGTCGCCGTGCACATCTTCGTGACGCGCGAGTCCAGCAGCCCGACGCCTTCGCTGCGTGACGAGAAGACCAAGAACCACAACAACAACGACGCGTCCGTCAAGGAGGTCGGCGCGTCTCCCTCCTCTACGACTTCGGGCGGCTCGTCGGCGTCGCTCAAGTCGATGGAGGTGCGGAAGATGGGCGGCAGCGAGAACTTCGACACGCACCCGGACCTGCAGAAGATGGTGACCACGTTCGTCGAGAACACGATCCGGGGGTCCACGACGGTCTTTGCCAGCGGGCCGGGCAGCATGGTCAGTGATTTGCGGTCGATTGTGGCGGGCTGCAACTCGGGGGCGCAGGTGTGGAGGGGGAATGAGCGGTACGGTGTGGGGTTGACGTGTGATGATAGATTAGAGTGGTGATTGTGGCACGCCGCCGCTGTTTTGTTTTGATGATTGCGAATGATACCAACTATTTGAGCACTTTATGTTAATAACGGATTTTACTTCTGTACTTGTTGGGTGCTACGTGACTTGATTTTTCATATGCTTGCTATTACGACCGTCATGTTTTGGGCAGTCCTGACGAGACCTGTTATCATGGAAACATTGATTAACGTTATGTGTATTTTACAGTGAACCTCGAATTCAAGGATATGGTCTTGTCTTCAGTGAGAATCAAAGCACCAACCGCGCCACACGGCCCTTCTCTCCCGAAGCCCAGCACACACGGCCCCCGACGCACTCGACCGCGTCGAAGCTGCCGTCGTCGAACCCGTTCCACGTCCTGCCCCCATCGAGCGTAAGGTCCGATCCCGTGGGTCCCACCGCCACGGCCGCGCCTCCCGCACCACCTTTGGAAGGGCAGAGGCCCGAGACCCATGCCGCGCCGGACCGGTAGCCGTGCGGGGGCTGCTCGGCCGGGTTCCAAGTGACACCGCCGTCGTCCGACCAGCCCGCCGTGCCGCTCGTTCGCGTGGGGTCCTGGAAATCGCCGCCGACCACGAGCCCGTGCGCCGCGTCTCGGAACCGCACCGAGAAGACGCCCTGCGAGGAGTTGGCGGCGGGGATGGGCGTTTCGGCGACACTACTGTCCCAAGTCGTCCCGTCGTCGGCGCTCGCGAAGACGCGGCCCGAGGGCGCGGAGCCGCCGCTGGCTAGGTACCACCGCCCCGCCTTGGTCTCGAGACAGGTCCCGCTGGCCGCGAAGCCCGACTCTCCCTCGCGGGCGGGCGGCATGCCCGCCTGCTCCGCGGAAACCAGATTCCAGGTCAGGCCCTGGTCCCGCGTCTCGAGCAGGCGGAAGTGGCCCTCGACGGGATCGCTCATGACCATGCCGTGCGCCGGGTCCGTCTCGGAGAAGGCGAGGCAGTCGTAGAAGGCGGCCGGGTCCGTATTGGCGAAACTCAAAGTCCAGGTGGCGCCGCCGTCCACGGTGGTGTAGATGCGCGACGCGGTTCCCTCGCCGATGCTGAGGGCGATGGCGTGAAGGGAGGACCAGGCGGCGATGTCGCGGAATTCCAGCAACTCTGCTTCCTCATTTGCTTTGGTTTTGGTGGTGGTGGATAACGAAGAGTTGAGAGAAGTGGAAGGGAAGACAGAGAGCCAGGTCGCGCCGCCGTCGTCGGTCCGCAGGATGGTGCTGTTGGTGCCTGCTACCCACGCCGTGCTGGCGGAGACGGGGGCCAGGCCGCGGAAGCGCTGGAGGCTCTGGGTCGGGGTGAGGGTCCAGGCGGGCTTGGGCAGGCTGCTGGCAGTGGGTGAGCCGGTAGCTAGATTCACGAAGCTGGCAGCCGCGGCGGCGGCGGCGACGGCGAATGTGCTGCTAACTGGCGCCATCGTGAGTGGTGGTGCGATTGACAGCCGCGTAGTCCTGTATTCAGGCAGGCCTATATCCTCAACTCAACTCACTTGCACTTGGGAAAATGCTTGTTGGAATGGCGGAAAGAGTTCGGCTTGCTAACATTGGCCTTTTGTTTTATCGTGTCTCCCTCTCCGACCGCGAAACCTCGTGGACTTTTGCGTGGACCCACGATCTGACTCAACAAACAATCAATCAACATTGTTATCTGCGGGTGCCGCAGGGGTCCGTTGCTAGGATCCATCCCCGGGCCCGATGGTGAGCGCCGAGACCTGGCCTGGACCAATGTTTTCCCCTCTTGCCCTTTTAGGCAGGTGCGCTACACGGGCAGATTTGGGTGTCGGCTTCCTGCCGTCTTGGTGCCACCAAAGATCGCTTGCTGGGGTTCTAGAAGGGGCTTTGGAGCACTACCAGCAAGGATGGGGACGAGCATCACAAGCGACAGAGAACACACAGCAAGATCATAAACAGATTAGGTAGGTGATTAGTAGAATTGGGAATTAAAGAAAATAGGTATCTGGTTTGTACGGCGAAAGGAAATATCCAAAGAAGACCACTTTGGTCGCTGTTGGGTCGCGTTACCCCTGTCGCCTTCCCAGCTGCAGCACGTATCAGCCTATGACTTACATCAATCTGTTTATAGTATTTTCACTCACGGTACATTTCAAAAACCGCGAGCTCGTGTGATGGCTTATCACATCATAGATCAATGTAGAAGAAGGAAGCTCGCCAAATCAGGTGTACCGTCGCTCCCGGGTCAGCGCGGAACCACTTCACGATCTCATCTGGCAAGGCGACAGGAGATGGGCGAATGGTGCTGAGACTGGTCTCTCATGTCGTGAGCATGGCTGCCGAAATGCTTCAAGCTGCACCCTCCACTTCCGTCTCCTCGGGATCAGGGTTGGGAGGTTGCTTGCACTTGATCTTCTTTCGAGTGCAATGGTTGCACTTGGTGCCCGTCTGGCGGTTCTTGGCCGTCCTGCAGTCCCGCGGCTTAGTCGGGTTTTCAAGGCACTTCACGCACGGCCCGTTGGGGTTGGGCTCTCCGTCCTCCCCGTCTAGGGAGTCCGCTTTTTTGTTCGCGTTCTTCGTCTTGGCGTGCGGTTCTTTCGACGTCGCTCGAGCTGGCGGAGAAGTGGAAGCAGCGGAAGCAGCGGACGAAGCGGACGAAGCGGCAGCGGAAGCGACGGCTACGGCTACGGGTGCTGGAGCCAGTGCCTCTGGTGCTGATGCGGCCGGCAGTGTTTGGGACGGCGCAGGAACCTCCGTTTGTGTCTCCGGCGGTGTGGCGAAGCCTCTCACAGTAAGCAACATCATGGAGGTGCTTAACACCGATGACGGCTCAGCCCAAACGGGGGGAGTAGGTAGAGGATGGCGAATCTCGCCCTGGAAGATACGTGGCTGCTGTTCCAGCGCCGGCGGCGGCAGCATAAAGTCGTCCAATCCCATCTTCTCTGCCCATGCTGCTGCGACCCAGCCTTCTCCCAGAGGGGGCGACGTCGCCGAGGTGCGTTTCGTCGACGGGTCGCCCAGGGACCTCACCAACTCACTACAGGACGGAAGCGGCCTTCGAACAATGGGTTTCAATCTACTGCTCCCGCGCTCGATCGTCAATTCAAGGGCGTTGGCCGATTCTCGTTCATGGCCGTCGTAGATTTCCTCCTCGCTGTCCGTGTCGTCGGGCTCGGGGCTCCTCCTTTTGTGCGGGACCCTGGGGCGCGGCGGTGTCGCTTGCGGAGAAGGAGAAGACATGCCGCTCCGTGGCGAGCTCGGAGCACGACCACGCCTGGCAAGTTGGGCATCCGGCGCTCGGCCGAAGAGGTGCCGCGTCGTAAGGGATCCTGCTGAGGGTGGTGATGCCTCCGTCGGTCGTGCCATGTCTTGCTTTCGAGGGAGTGACGGCAGTGGTGTCCGTTGTGGCTGCTGCGAGGACCCTGAAGTTGGTTGCGACATGTTGTTTCTGATTCCTACCAGTTATCACATGCCTTTCGTTGCTCGATTCCCTTGAGGACTTACCACGAGTAGGAGAGAGCCCACCTGCAAGTTGGTGTTCAAGCCACGAACACCGGGTACCAGACAGCACATGGAGGATTAGTAGTGACGACGTTGACGGGTGACGGGTGACGGGTAATGGGTTCATATATCACTATAGACTTTTCCCTCGAGGTATCTCCGGGACCTACATTTGCGTTGATCTATCTGGGTTCCGTTCGAACTGTACCCGGAACTACGTGAAACTTACAGCTTGATTCTATACGCCAGCTTTCTCCGAAACATGGTACAGAGTTGAAGATCACTATACCAGTTGCGTGTTGCCAACACAGCTGTACGGTGGCTCCAATTGACCGGGAGAAGACCATCACCGCCAATCTAATCAACTCTAAGCAGTTGAAAGTAGCCATAATGTGTGCCAAACCTTCCAGGTGATCTATTATCGTGTCTGGCCGAGTCTTTGGGAAAGTGGATAAGGCTTTGGGGCTGTGTGGTTGATCTGTGTGGTTGATGCAGGTGGGAGGAATCGGAGATGCCTGGCTTCGCAACGACGATACAGTTCCCGGTCATCCCATAACATAATTTTCAAAAGGAGAGTTCCCGAAGTCAGATACAGTCAGTGGTATCGAATGACTCATATCGGACTTGACGTGGAAATATTCATGTAGCGATATAGACATGGGAGATGTCGTCTTGTCTGGTGCATGAAGCCACTATAGGAGAAGCATCTTAGGTTGCAAACAATTCGATTTCCTCGAGATAGATTGTTTCCAAGTAGATGAGCATTATGAACCATGTTTATTTCCATTGTCTTTTTGGCGCATTCATTATGTGTGTCGCCCAGCGAGCTATGGTAGAGTTGAAGTGACAACCCAGTGGCCCTGGAGTATGGTGGTGCGACACCCAAGGCGGTCAATCAATTGCATATAGAAAGCTTCATGCCATCAGATTACATTATCACGTTATCGCATCTAGAGGTTCTATCTACAAGGCATTACTGTCATACGCCACCAGACGGGCTGGTATGCCTACGAGACAACATAATACAACACCGCCGTAAAGATGAGCAGAGCCAATGACGAGCCCACGCCCGAGATGTGGATTGCCTCGCTGCGGGGCGTAGGTCCAGCCGGGCTGCCGGCACTGGGAGTCGTCCCGTTCCCACCACCAGTAGCAGTCGCCTGGCCGTCCACGACGGCGATTCTGCCCTCGAGCGTGAAGCCGACGGGACTCTTGGCCTTGATGTAGTCGACCAGGACCTCGTCCATGGTATCCAGAATCACGATCCCCTCGACGGGCTCCAGAATATTGTCGCCGCCCGTCGCGACGAAATCAATCGTCACCACTCTGTACGCCGTCTTACCATCCTCCCGATCGACAAGCTTACCGTCGACCGTGAGGCGCACGAGCCGCTTCCCGGCCTCGTTCTCGGGGTTATACTCGACTTTCACGCCGCGGCTGACCTGGAAGAAGCCGCCGAGCGTCTTGCCGTTGAACTGGTTCACCTTCGACACGGCGCCCTCGAAGACGCGCCAGAGCTCCGCGCCCGTGTAGGTGAGCTCCACGACGGCGTTGCCAAAGGGGAAGCTTGTGAGTACTTCGCCGCGCGTGATGGGGCCCGCGTCGATGGTCGCGCGGATCCCGCCGGCGTTGGTGAAGGCGAGGGCGGCGTCGGAGCCGCCGTCTTGGCGGTACTGGAGCATGGCGCTGTATGATTTTACATGTTAGCTAAGCTTCAATCATGGATGATGTGACAGGAGGATATGAAGGAGCAACCAAACTCACTCGCACACAAAGTCGCCCAGGTAGCACTCCTCTTTCTGGCACTTGGTCTGGTCCAGCTCGACGTTGGTCGTGCCGACCACCTCGGCCCCAAAGGCATCAAAGGGCTTGCGCCACTCGTCGACCTGTTTCTGAAGCCCCTCATCCTGCTTGGTGGCATTGGTGAGGTGGACAGGGGCACCGTGGTAAGCCAGGACCTTCCCCTCGGCGTCATAGGTGACATCGATATAACCCAGGTACTCGCCCCAGCGATAAGCCGTCACGATGAACACCTCATCGCCGTCCTGATTGGTCTCGACTGTCGGGTACTTGCCCGCCGCGCCGTCCATGCCGCCCAGCAGGGTGTGCGAGTGCCCGCCCATGATGAGGTGCAGCCCGCGCGTGGCCTTCGCTAGCTTGATGTCCTCGTCGTAGCCAATGTGGGTGATGGCGGCGATGCGCTTGACAGAATCCGGCAGGGTGGCGTGGATGTGGTCGATGGTGGCCTGCATGCTCTCCACGTGGTCTCCGAACTTGGTGCCCTTGCCCGGCTTGCTGATGTCGGGCACCGTGTCGGTGGTCAGGCCAATGACGGCGAGCTCGTACTCGTCGAAGACATGGAACGGCTTGATACTGGCGTTGAGCCCCGGGTGGTCCGAGACGAGATTCGCCGAGACCACGGGGAACGTCAGGTTCTGGATGAAGTCGGCCAGCTCGTCGTCGCCGCCGTCGAACTCGTGGTTGCCCAGCGTCATGGCGTCGAAGCCCATCTGGTTGAGCGTCTGGGCGATCTTCTCGCCCTTGTAGAAGGTGTAGAACAGGGTCCCCTGGAACTCGTCGCCGACATTGAGTAAGAGGCTGTCCGGGTGGTCCGGCCGGGTCTGCTCCATGACCGTCTTGACGCGGGCGTAGCCGCCGAAGCAGCCCCGCTCCGGCTTGGTGCAGTCCGTCCCCGCCGCGCCGAACTCGTCCAGGTGCGCGTGCACGTCGTTGATGTGGTAGAACGACACGTTGAAGTTCCCGGCGTCATCTACAAAGCGCTTAGATAGGTGGCGACTGTACAATGCATCCTCGGCGGCCGAAGCCAGGCCGGCACGAGCCAGAGTGGCTGCCGCTGCCGCAAGCTTGCAGATGGCGGACGTTACGCGAGCCATGGTGGCCGAGAAATGCCAATTGCGATGAGGCAGAGATCAGAGCACGCGAGCAGCAGCAATCGAGAAGGACCAGAGTCTCCCCTTTTCACTCTTATACGATATGGCAAGACGTTCACTGCCGAGGTTTTAAACAATCACCTACAGATCTTTTACAGAGGGCGAATTATCAGCTTCGGCAGCCGAACCGAGAGCACGGCGACGATCTTGGCCTTCGTCTTATCAAAACCAGCGCGGGAGATAGGCAGCGCTGTCGGCCGCTTGCAGCTTCACGAATCACAGCACCCACGTGCGAAGACGATATGTCTTGGCCTTCTCCTTGGCTGCTTGGCGCTCCGAGACAGCTGCTACAATTGGGGCTGGAGCCGAGCCAGACGGTCGGGATTGCCATGGAGATGGGAGATTTGCATGTAGTTGATAGACATATATGTAGTAGTAGTAGATATCTCATAATGCTGTGACGGATATCTCCTTCATATCAATTTGCATTCGCCTGGGAAAGGGGATCAAGCTCAACAGCTGTGCTATGAGCCGCCGGTGTCCGTTGGTAGGTGCCCCCCCCTTTAGCCGCCCAGCGCCAATTGACAGAAAGTTTGGTTCAAGTCGGTCGCAATTGGGATAGCGTGCCGAGAGGGCCTACCCAATGGATGCAAGTCCCGGACCTGAGTCCCAGCGCCTTTGAATTTTTGGAGCCAAGCATTGAACAACAGGCAGACAGGCGACCTGGCAGTGCCCAGAGCAATTAAAGGACAATACGAAGTCGGAAAGCAAAAGAAAGAATCACGAGCGACCCTGAAAGTCCAGAAGCACCACACGCATGAGCTGAGCCATGTCTCGACTCGTGTGCAAGTATCGTGCACTGCATGACATGGCAATCCGATGCCGCCCGCGGTGCAATGATGCAATAGGCGTTATGGGCAAGCCGCAAAACTCTTTGGGCGTGGCTCACGGACGTTGCTGAGAGCGCCGTCCCGTCCACCCGTGGCACGAAGGCGCAGGGCCATTACGAATTTCCCGACACGGGCGACGGAAGCTGCCAACTAAGATGGGACGGAAAGTTCATCTGTTGGCGTCAGTGGGCAGGTTTCATGGTCGCAGCGGCAGCTCCAGCGATTTGCCGTCGAGATTGACATAATGGGTAGTGCGCAACTCTATAAATAAGCTAAGCATTGTATATAATTGGCGTGATGAGTCGTCATCGCACAGTCGCATCTGGGACTACGCCAGAGTGTGAAAGTGGCACGGAGCATCGATAGTCCCTATCGTGCAGTCGTCAGTTGATGCATGATCGTCGATTGGTGCTGCGTTCTTGAGGCTGAAACGGTTTGGGGGGCACTCGGGGAGCACGACTTGCTGCTTGTTTTTTTTTGTTAATTGGGTGGGTGAGCTTCGCCTCTTGGCCAGCGAGACGCCTGCCGCAAGTGCCAGTCTCAGGACTCAGCAGGCCAGCCAGTCACTGAAGGCCAGCGGTCAAAATGGCCCAGAGTTCTTGATCCAGTGACTGCAAGCCAATCTGTTTTAACGCATTGGGTTGTACGTAATTGGGGGTGGTTCCAATAGGCCACAGTGTCTCTGTACAACAACCTCAATATTGGTGGACGGCAGGACTGCTGTATTGGATTGCCTCTCCTGTAACGACGGTAACCTTCTTCTTCTTCGAGGACGCTCTTCTCACGTGTGGTCAGGTCCATTTCTCTTCTGGGGGTGACGTGCTTGGCGTGAAGCCAGCAGCTGTCGTTGCGCCTCTCAAATTGAACCTACACACGGCGACGCAAGCAAAATCCCACTACCACCAGACTGCCAGATCCCCCTCCACGGAGCACTCCGAGGCGAGGAGCATGGTCTCCGTAAAGTAAGTACGTAAGTACGTATTGTTAAATAAACATTTTCAAGTAATGGGTTTCTATGCGGGAATTGCTTGGCATTTTATTACGAGATGCATCTTTTCGGGCCGTATGCCCCAGACGGGCAGCTCTTCATCTCATCCGATGACGCCTCTCAACGCGCTCTGCATAGGCTTAATAGGCTATTTCCCCCTCCAGCAGGTGGGTGTTGGAGGGTTTATCTTGCAGATCGGGAAGGGGGGAGGTGGAGGGGGAGGAGTGGTTGTGCTTATCGCCTATCCTATCCCATTCACAGATTCGCATACCCCTGCCAATAAGCATCGAGCAGGAAACATTTTCTCAAACCCATTACGTTACTGAGCGAAAACAAAGCGATGGATGGATTCGTCAGATGACGTGCATTCTTCTCTGCACCGAGCTGGACGCTTGCTTTGTTTTTTAATCCAGGGCTGCAGAAGTACGCACAGCAGCAAAGCATAACATACTTCTGGGTCATCTGCATCGAGGCATCGAAGCATCGAACAAAACAGAGTCTAAAAAGGTAGAAAAATAGAACAGCCAGAGAGGGTCCCTGAGCCTTTCCACTGGAGCTCCCTTGGCGGGCAGCCCGCCAAGCCGCGCGGCCGGTACATTACCAGCACACCAAGACCGAAAGACTGGATCTTGGCCAACGGATGGTCCAACTATCTGAACTACCCATTCCACCACGAGATAATACGATGCCTCGACCAGACTTCGACGTCAACAAGAGGGCTGGCAAGGACTGGGGAAAGGCGCGCGCGCGCTTCTACATAGAAACCATGGGGGCGTAGTCTCTGCATCCCCCCCTCGTGCGTGACCATGAATGGCATGGGCCGTTCCACGGCGTGTAATAGCGAGTTTGGTGGGATCAATATCAGGTCATCGACAAGCATGACGCGAGATTGCTTTCACAAGTCTCGTCGTTCGCATTCGCATTTTGCTTTTACTGAATACTCGGTGAGACGACTGAGCAGAAGTCAACAAAACAAGACGCGCCAGGTAACCAGCAACGTGTTTTTTTATAAAAATTAATCGGTGGTTGGTACATACGACTCTGTATCCCACGATATGAACGGGGGATCCATGGATGTTGATGTACACGTAGCTGCGTAGCAACCGGCGAGCCAGCCAGTCAGCCTCGAGAAGGCGGTTGGCATCGGTCGCCAACCCAATCATGAATTTTCCAAGCATGCGACCTTGACGATTTGCCGGTTGGAGTAAATTGATATCCAACCTAGCCACCTCTCACTCAAAAGAGCTTGCGCAACCGACAGACAGGGCGACTATCGACATGCTGTTCCCAACGGCTTGCGCCTAGTACCTTTTTTTCCTTAAACGGTGCCCTTCCCCGGGGACCATCCCAACCAATCCGTCCGCTAGAATCTAGGCTAATTCTGCCCCGGGCGAATCAGGCGCCCTGGCTACCTGACTGATTGGAGGGAGACTGGCCTGACTTTACCCCCCCCCCATCTTTTGCATCTTTGTTCAACCACCTGCATAGAAACTCTTGCATACTTGGGATGCAAGTGTCCCTGTGTCCCTGCAGAAAAGCCAGAAAGCGCATTGCATACCCCATTACTACCACACCACAACTTAAAAAAAGAACCAGGCCCTTCTAGCGATAAGCTTGCAAGTGTGGACGTGCCCAATCACCGCCATTGTCGCGAGGGGGAGGAACCTGCCCTGCCCGTTGTCCTCTGTTCGGGGGACGTTTCAACCGATTCTTTCGCTACTCGACCTGGCGTCTCAGGCTCTCGAACTAGTTCAATAGGGCAGTCAGAGAAAGAATAGCAGAATAAAGAATAAGAGCACGCCCTCTTCCCAACTTATTAATGTTCCCCATTTCCAGTCCCACCCTCAGGCTTTTTCGTCCCGGGCAAATTATCCCTCGGTTTGGGGATTGCATGAAACTCGGTCATTCAGTCTCGCTCCTCTCCCACGGTTTCGAGCATTATCAATATCCGTCGTCTCGCTACGTGACAGACTGGACGGGGCTGGTAGCTTGCCTAGCTTTACTACGGAGCAGAGTGACTTCACTCTACCTACACGAAATCCCACTCTCCTCCACACACGCCCCCGGCAAGAGCGATTGGCAATTGGCCAACCACCCCCTAGGCCCTTTTTAACACGAAGAGCGATCATCTCCACACACAGCGAACACCTTAATCTCGGCACATTGCCACTGCCTTGATCTACGTTTCTAGACCACCATCCCCTTAACCCCTGGCTAGTGTCTTGTTTGGGTCTGGGTCTGGGTCTGGGTCTGGGACTGGGCATTCCGCTACAATACTTTACTACAAGCATAGCCACGCACTGCGATAACGGGTGATTGTGGAAAGTTGTCATTGACTGTATCAGATATATACATATCAAAAGGGACCTGCTGTGCTTGTGCTGTCTTGCTGTTACTCTGCTGCTGCAACTGGTTGACACAGCTCAAACCTCTTTTTTTATTCCTTGCAACTTTTTGTTGGTTTTATTTCTATTATTAGAGAAAGAGAAGCAAACCAGAAAGAGAGCGTTGGCCACAATCAATTGATATCGTCACACGCATCATCCATCCTACTCGACTTACTCAAAGTCGCACGTACACCACCCAAAATGCGTATCACCAAGAAATTCGACCGGGCCTTCCAATGGGCGGGGGAGAAGATGGGCTCAGAGGCCAAGACGGGCATGACTGAAGACTTCAAGAACTTGGAGACGGAGATGGCTTTACGGCACGACGGTACGACCTCGTCCCCTTTTTTCATCGATTGTGCGACCAAACCGCTGACTTTGCAACTCTCTCTGAACAGGAATGGACCGCCTCCACAAATCCATGAATATCTACAACAAGTCCATTTCCAAGCGGTGCGAGAGCGCCGAGGACAAGGAAAAGGGACTGCCGATCAGCTACATGGGCCGGACGATGATGAGCCACGGCGAGGACTTTGAGCCAGACTCCGAGTTTGGCAACTGCCTCATTGGTACGCCTGCATCCAACCCAACCCAATAACACATTTCGGGCGCAAGAACATTTCAACTGACCTGTCTTTCTCTCTAGTCATGGGACGTGCCAACGAATCCATTGCCGGGTTTCAGGAGAACTACTCAGCCCAGGCGACAGCTTATTGGCTGGAGTCGCTTGAGCGCTCGCTCGCGATGATGAAGGAATATCAGGTTAGTCCACGCCCCAAAACAATCACAATTGGCAGTCTTTAGTTTCATCCAGCCTTCATATTAGAATGCCCAAACTAACATACTTTTCCCTCTTCCAGGCCGCCCGCAAGAAGCTCGAGAACCGACGCCTAGCCTACGACGCCGCCACGACCAAGGTGCAAAAGGCGAAGCGGGAGGACTTCCGGCTCGAGGACGAGCTGCGCGCGGCGAAGGCCAAGTACGAGGAGTCGTCCGAGGACGTGTTCCGGCGCATGCAGGACATCAAGGAGGTCGAGACGGAGACGGTCAACGACCTAACCAACTTCCTCGACGCCGAGCTCGAGTACCACGAGCGCTGCGCCGAGGAGCTGCGCCGCGCCCGATCCAGCTGGCCCGCCGGTCAAGCCTCGGTGCCCACCATTCGTGGCGGTCGCGATGAGTATGGCGGTAGCATGTCGCGCCGAGCCAGTCAGAGCGCGCAGAGCGTGAGCGTGAGCCGCAGCCGCAGCAACACGGCCCAGTCGGCCCGCAGCAACGGCAACGGCAACGGCAGCGACCGCGTCGACCGCTGGGCCCGCCAGGACGTCTACGAGGAGGAAGAGCCCGAGCCGCAGCCCGAGCCCGTCCGCATGCCCATCCGCTCCAACCGCGCCGAGCGGTCCAACAGCTACCTCTCGACGCAGGCGGCGCCCCGCACCGAGTCGCCGCGGCCGGGCATCAACCGGGCCTCGACCTACGGCAGCGCCTACGACAACGGCAACGGCAACGGCGGCAACAGCGTCTCCCCCTCGCGCACCTCACCCACCAGCTACCGGAAACCGCCCTCGCCCCCGTCTCTGGCGCGGCCCAACACCCTGCCCGCTCCTCAGAACATCGGTTCGCTGCGGGGGAACTTGCGGCCTGTCAGCCGCATCTCCACCAACAGCAACGGCAACGATGTCTTTGGCGACGACTATGACGGCGCCAACAGCAGTTTGAGCGGCGGCAGCCCCGAGTATGACCGCAGCGAGAGCCCGGCGACCAGCTATGGTAGTCTGAGTCGCACGACGAGCAATGTCGGTCTAACCAACATTTCCGGCAAGAAGGCGCCGCCCCCGCCGCCGCCCAGCCGCGCGAAGAAGCCCCCGCCGCCTATCCCGGCCAAGCGGGATTTGGCTTACTGATCGCCAGACTGATGGGAAAACCAACCCAATTGTTGAATTACGGGATTATCTGTTTATTTAATACACGCAAGCGGGCACTCTTTTTCAAAATCACATCATCAACAACAACAACGAGAACAACAAACAATAACAGTGAAAGGGGGGAGAGGAGGGAAGAAAACGGGGTGGGTGGGTGGATGGATCTTTAGGAACGTGTGTGAGAAACGACGATTTTCCCCACGAAACGCATGGCGCTTGGGAGTTTTTTTTTTTTTTCTTTTTACTTGTCTTGGATTGTTGTTGCCGATACGGACGCAAACATTCCTTTTTTTACATATATAGACTATGGATATGGGCACATGATGTGAAACAACTCGGGGAAACTGAACCTGAATCGAGGGACTGGGATCCTTCTTCTCGCCAGCCGAGAGGAGATAATGCTATTTCTTGGCTCTTACAACTTTGCCTGCTCATCGTGCTTGCTTGATTCGTGTGCTGAAATGGTTGCATCCGGTCTGCGCCTGTTGGGAGAATCCGTCAACTAACATAAGCGTGCAGAGCATCCGGCAGGTTCAGTTCGCCCCGTTACAGGACGAATTATTTCGCAATGTGGCCAAATGATGGAAGGTCGTGGCTTCATCCATCTACGTATTCATACAGCAAGCAGTACGGCAAATGAAACCGTGGCTACGTGCATCTCTCTCTCTGCTCTCGCTTGGGATTGAGGTTTTGCAAGACACAAGATGCGGCAGGTGATTTTGAAGTGTGTTTGCTTTTTCTATTACCATCTTCTAACATCACCCAGTCTTTATTACCCTGGACCCTGGAGGGTGGCTGAAGTTCCGGACCGGCGCCGGCCTGGTCACCACCACCGCCGCCGCCTCGTTCCCCAGCATCACGTCGCTCGAGCTGTTGTTGTGGTAAAAGGTGCGGTGGGTATCATCCGTCGTGCGGCCATCATCATCGTCATCTTGGCCCTCATTCCTTCTCCGATCCATAGCTATCGGCCCGCCGCGAGGGCTGCTAGCCAACTCGATATCGTCCCTCGACGTCCCGAACGTCCCACCGTGGGGGCCCGGTCCTGTTCCTGCGTCGTCGTCGCCGTCGTCGACCAGGCCCTCGTACCGCTCCCGGCGCGCCGCCCGGGACCTCTTGGAGAGCGTGCTCGATCCCGTCGCGCCCCCGAGAAGTAAGGGGTCTTGCCCGAGTTGCCGGGCGTCTTGGCCGTGGACCCGAAGAGGCGGGGCGCGGCCGAGGCCAACGCGGCCCGGACCGTCGGCAGGCAGACGACGATGACGCTCGCGATGACCTCGGCGTGGGTCCACACGATGGCGTCGACGTTGTCCCAGGTCGGGTTGACCGACGTCTCAAAGCGGACGAGGTAGCGCAGGCGGACGCAGCTCGTAATCACGACCAGCAGGCCCAGGCTGAACATGACGACGGTCTGGGCGCGCTTGCGGAACGCCATGTTGAGGTTCAGGATGATGGGCAACGGCAGGACCATGATGGTCAGGTCCTGGGCAATGCCGATGCCCGCCGCCGCAAACGACAGGGCGTTGACGTCGATGCACTGGTGCTGACTGGCGTACTGGCCCGTCCACCCGAGCCAGTTGTAGCTGATGGGGACGCACTGGAAGAGGGTGGCGGCGATGACGGCCAGGGCGTACAGGACGATCCAGACGACGACGGCCCGGGCGACGAGGCGGAACCGCGGCACGTCGAAGACGCGCAGCAGGAACATGACGACGGCGATGCGGCACAGCGACAGGACCAGCGTGTAGAAGAGCTCGTCGACGAAGGTGGCCTATAACAAACAGGGTAACTGTTAGTATGTCGGTACCCCCTGAAAGGGAATAAAATAACATCGGTCGCTCCGGGAAGAGAAGAGAAGAGAACGAAACCCTCTACTTACCCGCAAGACTCTAGTCACTGTCCGCGGGTCAAGATCCCAGATGTCGCGGCCCAGCGCTACTATCCGAACTGCGACCGAAGAATGTTAGCCAGCAAAGAAACAACGACTGGTCTTCCAGTCAGAGATGTGGATAGACGCTTCATACTGTAATGTCCCAGGCCCAGGAAGGCGGCCCATACCGGAACCATGGACACGACGACCCAGTCGTCCATCTCCATGCTGGACGTCATGTGGTACCGCACGAAGATCCGGACGAAGAGGCAGATCAGCGTGACGAAATCGAGGACGAAGAAGATGACCTCGTCGACCATGGAGCGGTGTCGCTGTGGCTTGTTGCATGCCGTTTCTTGGATCTTGGCGAACTCTGGAATGTGCTCGCCGGTCAGCTCTCCCCTTTTCTCAACTTGCGATTGTGTATATGCCAGGTTTCCTTCATCATAAACGTACTAAGTTGGTCCAAGATGGCGCATTTCCGAGAGGCGCATTCGGTGACGGCCTCGAGCAGGGCCGGGTCGGTGCAGATGCATGTCTCGTTGGTGAAGGTGTGGCACACCGACGCGGGTATGGCTTGCGACAAGCAAGTCAACTAGTGGTGAGACACGGTTCGAACGTCAGTCTATCTACTTCTCTTCGTGTATAAAGACAGAGAGGTCTCATGCTTACCCCGCAGGATGGGATCTCCTGGACGTACTCGATCAGACTGGCTCGACATAGCGAGAATATCAGCGTCGCGAGTATCAGGAGATATCCCTGTCCATGCCGCATGGCGCGCAAAGTACTTGGTGGCGACGCCTGCTCGCCTTTGTTCTGCCGGAGCGGCGGCGGCGGCGGCGGCGGCTAGGGGCTAACTCTTGTCTTTCGGTATTATCGAACAGCAGTTCCCAGAGATCGATAGAGGCATGTGGCGGTGGCGGCTAACGAACTGCATCTAGGTCGACTTGACGCGATCGATCATCAGGAAGAGAGCAAGCATAACACCACAGATGGGGGAACCATGGATGGGAGAACCATGGATGGGTACATATAAGCCCACGAGCGTTTCCCAAGGTTTCCCTCTGCAGGACTCGCCGCACCTTATAATATCGGGGCCATACTAAGGATATGGATATGGATATGCATGCAAGTGTAGCGTGTGTGGTGTGGCGCCCTCACTCCCACTCTCACTCTCACACGGAGACGGGATGGGCTGTTAGCTCGGACGGTCACGTCGTTTTCCCCCATCTTTCCCAGGTCCAAGCGAAAGGAAACGAACCAAATGTTTCCAAAAAAAAGACCTTTCCATCCACCCATCCATCCCTCCGTCCGTCCCTGGATATCCTTACCCTTAACCTGAGAATTGGGTACCGATACCGGTGGGCTATCATACCAACCCAATCAATCTACTAGTACCCGAAAGACGACACTACCGACTGGCTTTACCCCTGGGTCGATTGGTGGTGGGGGTGTGCCTTTGCTAGTCTGGTCATGGTCAGGGGAAGCTAAATGGGAAGCCTGAGTCCCCCCAAACGGGTTACGGGATTTGCGGTTGGGTCCCCCGATCAACACAGCTTGGCAGCTTGTGGTGCATGCAAGTCCCGCATGGGATCGTCCATTAGGACCATTTGGGCCCATTGGAGCATCACCCTGCCACCCAATGGGAACAAACCGAGAATGTATGTGAGAGAAAGAGAGAGGGTGTGTGTGTGTGCCGTGCCCGCCTGTAGTAGTAAGCACTTTCCAGCGAACCGCAGGCTGCTGTGACGCGCCCTCAAGGAAGCGGCGCTCCCCGGGATATTAGCGTGCCTCGAGGTTGTCGATGCGGATTGGGAGGATCCCAGCCGGCATATGCCAGACTCCAATTAATTATTCCTGAAGTTCTCCGACACCTTTTGGTGGTGCATCACGGTGACTGATGCAGGTACGGCTGCATGAGTGACAAGTGAGCTGACATATTGGTCTCATTTGCTTTTTTTTTCGCTTGGGTCATCTGGTTATGCTTTTCTCTCCATTTTACATGGTAGTTCTAGATTTGGACATCGGGACAATTGGCGGTAGCGCAAGCTTTTTGGGGGTTGCGACCACCCGCAGCACACGGCACGGAGCTCAATGAATGTCGGAGCCGAAGAAAAAGCAATGGAATCCACTTCATCTCTCTGCCGTCTTTTAACCTAAGGGTAGTCTCATTTTGTTACTACCAATCGGTGTTCTTGCCAATTTCCATCCCAGAACCAACAGGCTGCCATTGTGGAAGCAAGGGACAAGCTTTTTTCTGGAAAGTAACACGGTGGCATTGCCAGATGCAACGCAAGCCGCTTGGGAGTCTTCCCATGTAACCGCCGAACAACTCCATCACTGGTCGGGACCGTCCCACTTGGATCGGGGTTGGTGGGCTGGCTCCTGGGTTCAAAGGGTTCAACCGATCTTGCCATTCCCGCCTCGCTCGATAGAGCGGCACAAGTCCGACCGACCATCTTGGGTCGTGTATTTTTGACAATTGCCCTGGCGTTGCTTGGCGATGGGGTTGCATTCCAACACCACGTGGGAACTCCGGCACTCATACTGCGACAGAGCCAACGCCAGTGGTTCGCTCTAGCCTATCAGTCAGTGTCGCCTGTTGTTCGTCGCACTTTTGGACAGGTTTCAACTTTCAACTTTCAACTTTCAACTAGTCATCTAGTTGACAGCCGTGGTAAAACACAAGTCTTGCACTAGAGAGTGAACTAGGTAATCCCCGCACTGCTAGACGCTGCTACTGGCGGCAGATAGCCCACGCGCGCCCGTCCGCCCGCATCCGACGGGCTCTGTAATTGTATTGGTGACCTGTATTCAAAACGACAGCGCCCAACCAACCTACAATCGAGGCGTGTCTCTCTCAAGGCGTCACCTATATCCACGCATACGAGCGGCACCAGCCATTTCTCTACTTTGAACGATGATGTCACATACGTACATGCCTTTTTTGAAGCACCATGACCGGTTTTCTGGTCAAGTTTAGCAGATAGAATATTGTGTAGGAAACAGAGGGCCATGCCATGTAGAAAGAGCACCGATAACTCTGCTCCCGTCCTGTCGTCCGAAGAGTAACCGGCACCCCTAATAACCTCCAACATAAGGTCACCCACCACCACTGCGCCCTAGTTGTCGGGCTTGCATCTAGTCCAGAGTCCAGACTGGTATGCCCCGAGCTAGCAAGGCACTAGCGACCTGCTAGTTGCCAATGAATAAGGAATAGTTCCCTGGTCTAAATACATTACTCGAACCAGTGGGTCGACGACCTCGTGGGATCCCAGCATGGTATACAAGATACTTGTGTGAAACCGCAATCAGAAAGTTCTTGGAAGGTGAGTTGCATTGCCAGTGGGTGAAATTGTTATCAGTCTCGCATCAGTCTCGTTCGCCGGCGTGGTTCGACCTTGTATCAATCACCCTTTGCAGCCCGTCCATTGGCTGCACTCGCAGAACTCTGAACCTGCAACAGTTCTAGAATAGGGGGGGTTTGGCTCATCCCAAGTAAGGGGTCAATTAATCCAACCATTGATTAGCAAATTCTCTCGGCTGTTCGGTTGACAACAGCCGAGAAAAGTACCTGTATCTGGCGGTGTAGGACCCCCGATTCTTCCGGGACGCATGCCGGGACGTCGAGGTGTGTATGTGGCTGTGGTGGATGGGAGTGAACTTGGAAGGCCATCTACGTACGAGATGAACCACTCAGGCCATGCGATCCTCGGCCATATCTTGGTTTCATTGGCCGACTGCTTTCCACCTTCCGTTTTTGGGAACATGAGCACCCTGCAGCCTCTCGACCCCCCATTTCCCTACGTGGGTGGATTGCTTCTACATAGTAGTACCGCAAAAAGCTACCACTCCATCTAGAAGGTTGGGTGATAAGAGACGGCGATTCAAAAGGCACAGGTACCTTTTTGCCTACATCCACCTTACTGCAGTTTAGGGCTGAATTCATCTTACCCTAGACCGCGATGCCATATATAGTCTTTAGTAACCGCTTGTCTACCCTGTAGACCCTGCTCTTTCCTTCGAGATCCGAAGTCTATAATTGGTTGGTCCGTGAAGAGCACACCAAGGCTGTATAGACAACACTAGCCTTGAGATATTCCTGTGTCGACCTTGTGGACATCGTTTGGTGTTACATGCCAGTGAGAGCTCCGTCAAACAGTCAGGTCGGAATTTTGTCCTTGGGTCGTTTAGGTGGCAATGACATCGTCTCTTTCAAGCCTTCCAAAGTATTATGTTCTATGAGATGAAAGTAGTAGTCAGACATTCACATATCAAGTAAAGACTACAATATGCTCTCTTTTTCACCTTGATCGTGTTTCTAGATAGGCACTTGTTTGTCCAGAGTACGTGTCTTCGACACCCTTGATCTTCCCATCCATTCGAGGTTTCCCGTACTACGACCGAAACCCGATCTTAAGAGGCACGACATATTCCAACGCTTTTTCTCCCCTTTATTCCTCCTCGAATTAGTACCAAAAGTCAGACTAAAACATGTTAAAAACATATGCTGCCCATGAATTTATAGTAGGACCATCTCTCGCTTTATCACTCTTATAGTCATACTTAAACGGAGTATTTTTCTCTAGCATACACATTCGTAATAGACAATCTGGTTAGCTGTTTCAACAGACGTCAAGTGGTGAGCCATGGCCGCCGAGACGAATCGATAATAAGCGAATCCTTACAAGAAACCCGCACATGTTTACAGCACCCATTTCTCCGGAGGCACGTAGTATCATGCTCCTCAAGCCTAATTAGGCATCCAATCTGTTGAGTTTGGGATATCAGGTTAGTTAGCTTAGGCTCCCTGTTCTGCCGAACATCAATCTTGAATCTGATCGATGTCTTGGACCACTGGGCCTTCTAATCTCTTTTACCTACCTGCCAACGCCAGAAAGATCAAGTGCCTACTGCATGGTTCCCTGTTATTCAGTGCGAAGCTGTAGGTGTACCTACAAGCAGGCTGTGAGGTTGGAGTGACTGGACACCTAGAGAATAAAGTTATTGTCCCCCAAATACGCTAAGCAGATCTTCAAACGAAGCTGTAGAAGCTGTGCCTATCTAGCATCTCATATTTCTTTGACTGCAGCGTTCGTCTGCCGAGATTGGGGCAACTTTCAGGGCTGGCCTGATGTCTTGTGTTTGTCAGGATTGTGAATGCCGACAATGGATGGTACCACTTAGTTGGAACTGTCTGCTGTACCTACGCATAGTATATACAGTTCCTGTTCCTGCTGATCTCTTACTAATCCTGCCCAAGCTTGGTTCTCTCGGTATTACGTCGCCCCTGTCTAGATAATAATCTCCATAATAGTTAGATAGGACTCCCCCAACGGCAGCTACCTATGAACATGAGCTACTTATAGGAACACGTGGGCCTGATAGAAGGTATAACGACATACAGCTTGAGCGGCCCCGGAGACTACGTACTTCTCAGACAGACTAGCAGTGCCTATCGTTGGTCAGTACCAAGAAGACGCTTCCTCTCAAATTTGTGTGTCCAGGTTGGTAGGCCGAGTTATACGCCGTCGCCACCGCGCTGTCGGGGGAGGAGCGATGTTCATTAGAGTATCCCGCAATTCCCCCCTCCGGATGAACATCACTCATGTCGTGGCTAATGTTAAATCAACTTGTTCCCGAACAAAAGAAACATTGAGCACATCATCTTATTACATGGATGGAAGGAATTTCGAAGAGACGAAACATCGCCGTGAAGGTTGCTGGAAACGATGTTCGTTCTGTGGGGTTCTTTTGCCGAATCGGGTAATTGTGCATCAAAGCTCGTGCAGGTCAACGATCCATGGTTCGTCGATCGTTGCTGACCCTGACCCAGCCGCCAAATTCGCTCCAGGGGTCTTTTTGTTTTTTCTTTCCTCGTTGAGAGCTGAAAATGAAAGAAAGCCAACGATGTCAAAGCGCAGTCCATCGTTCGAAAGGCGAGTTCTCGATAACCCATTTTGGTTGCAATGAAAGAGGGGCAGGGCCTTTTACATTGCGAGTCTCAGGCCACGAGGCTTCCCTTATCAGCGCTTTCCTGTCCGTGCCACTGCAGGGGGTTCTGCAAGGGGTGTTTCGCATTTCGCATGTGGACGTTGGCGCAGAAGCCGCGGCTGCTTTTCCGGGCAAGATGGACAATTGAGAGGGGAAATAGCTCAAACCAACAAAAGTCCATGAATGTTGTAGAGCCAAAAGGGGATTGCACTACACTATTGGCAGTATATTGTTTATGTCTCGGTGGCCAGTCATTCGGCGCCCGCATGGTGCCGTAGAGTAACCGCAACATGCCAGCCTGCGGCAACGCTGGATGGCAGACAGTCGACTTGACGTTGACAGCAGATGCGGCTGGGCGGCCAAGCCCGAAACGACCAGGTCCAACCCCGACATGCCGAACAGCGGCCCCCCGACCAATGCTCAGCAGAGGTTATACCCATTGGCCGGCGCACCAGCCATCTTCCGGGCCCCTTCCGATTTCTCGTTACAGGCACATGCATCCGAGAACGGAAGTATGGCAGCCGCGCGCAAATAGATTGTTCGTTCTAGGCCTGCCTACTCTAAGCCCCGCGACTGTGATGTGTCGTGCATACACACAAATACAAGTAGCTAGAAGTTTCACCAGCAAAGCAACGGCTCCCCACTGTTCCTGGAAATGTGTATCGTATGAATACGATCCCAAGATGATCTTCCCGGATCTGCAGACGGCCTTCTTGCGTTGCAGTGTGGCCGATTGCAAAACACGATCGAAAACAAACTGCTCGCTTATCCTTCAGAATGGAGCAGGATGGACTCGATGGGATTGGACTTCATGGGCTTCTCAGTGCTACCTACCCGGCCGCCAGCTTCCAATCCAATTACATGTAGCCAATGTTTCTATGCGGAACGCCGAGAGAACATTGGCTGGCTCGGGGACGGACCCAGCTTCGGTACCACAGAGAAGTCAATGCATTCTGGAGAACCGGCTGCACCAGGTTGCAGGCTGGATCAGCCAGGCAGCACAGCTACTGCAAGCCGGGCGGACTCGTAGGGTTCAAGTCTGTGAGCTCAACAGCGTGAACGACATATGCCGTCCAATGTCATATTGGCCCAGCAAGACTACGGAGTAGGCATGCTGGTATTGTAGATTGCGCGATGATAATTGAAGGAGCACCTTCAAGGAGCGAGCGGACATTGGGATCCACGGACCAAAGATTCATGTACGAAGATGGAGCCGGGAATGGGGAAGGAATGCCCCTACCCTTAGATCTTTAAAATGATCCTCTACGACTCTACTACTACGCTACCTCGGTCGACGAAATGATGTCCGGAACGGACGATGTCGTCACGGGTCAAGAACGGGGCCCTGTACCTGTGCGGCGTGTGCGTGCATACTTAGACATGTTTTGCGTGTACCGGCAGTCGGTAGTATTATGTAAGTGTGTGTGTGTGTGTGTGCTCTCTTGGTGCGGGCGGGCAGCAGAACGGGCAGCTCCGACTTTGTGCTCCGACAGATTTGCAGCTGGGTGATTTCCTGATTTCCTCTTTCTGCCTCTGGTTGTTTTCTGTTCAGGTGTAGGTGTGCGTGTCGGAATGAGAGGCGGGGTCGCAGATCATGGCACGCGACGACGATCTGGTCAGTCAATCTATCCTTCGCTAAAATACCCAAAACAGGAGCGGCTTCAGTGGTCTACAGGCAAACAGGCGCTTTGCCAGCTTGCTTGCTAGGCGGGTTGACGGGCAAATCGAACTGGGGACATTTACTGGCATCCAGAGTAGCATTCCAAATCGCCCTGCGCCACTGGATGCACGAGGGTGATGCGATTCACATGGGTTGTTGGGCTGGGAGCGGCTCTTTAAGTACTTCTCTTCACTAATCTATGTGAAGTATGTAAGTTGGGTGAGGAGGGTGTGACAAGAGGTGGGAATTGCAGCGCACATCGGTGAGGCGTGGAACGTTTTGGTAGAGAAACATTAGGATGGATCCCCTCCACGCGATGTCACAGGGGAAAACGGGCGGGAGCCTCATGTTCGACACTAGCCGAGAAAAAAAAAGTCGAAGCCCTGCTATTTTCTGCTGCTGAGTGCTGACCTATGCCCAGTTGGGGAGCAGCCCTGGTTCAGGTCGCCTGTGGCGTTCTGGTATGGCGCTGGAGCCGAACAGCCGGAGACACTCTCAGACAGCCCCGACCTGCAGGCTACGGGCCATTTTCACCACTCAGAGGAGCTCCTGCCATTCCACCCCTGCCCGGCAAAAGCTCCCACAACCGGAAAGCCAAGGCCGGCCGGTTCTGCGTGCAACACCACAATTGCGTACATGGGCGAAGCCACCCCCATCACGACTGTGAAACATGACTGACGTCTGGCGCACGGCCATGAAAATAGCGTGCGATTTGCAAAGGTGCGCGCCAGGCCTGCTACTCCAGCAAGTTCAGCAACAGGCTATAGCCCACGCGGAATATGGAATTATGGGCTGCCCCAGCGGCACATCTTGTGGCTACCAATGTCACCCAACGGCCACGATCATGACGAGAAACAGCGGGGGTGCGCGCGCGCGCACATACCGATGAACAGCAGCAGCAGCAGCAGGCAAGACGAACGAAAGGGTCCACGCGATGAGAGAGCCCATGTCGCAAGTCGCTCGGACGTACTCGCGGTCGCATCCCGCACTTTCGTCTCTCTCCCTCTCGTCTAGAATGGGTAAACAAGCAGGGCCATACATACTCCGTACACACATACATTACTTATGGCAGGCCCATCCATCCTCTCCATCTCTTTCCCGTTTTTGCCTCTTTCCCCATAGCGAAAGAAGGGTGTTTGTTGGTGACGGAAAAACGAAGGGATAATATACGCCTATAGGCTGATTCTTTGTTTGCTGTTTCGTCGTCGCTGTCGTCCTGTGTGTTACTATTATTATATCGACCCAGCGCTGAGCGTTTATTTCCCTTTTTTTCTTTTTCTTTTTTTAATTACTTACTCGCTCCCACCCCGAGGAACGAGAACGACGACAACCCCCATCCCTACTTTTATTATCACAACTCACACACTCACACGATGAGCTTCCAACAAGTACCCCCCTCGATGGACCCGGGGTCGACTGGTGGATCGGCTGGCATCCCCAGCGGCGCTGTCCCTGGTGGTGGTGCTCCTGGTGGTGGTGCCGCGCTGGGCGGAGGCGATGGCCTGCCGCCTCCCGTAGCCCCGATGGACCCGGCCATGTTCGCAGCCCTCCCGCACGACGTGAGCACGGGGCCCATCATCGCCGTCTGCGTCATCTGCATCCTGGTCGCCACGACGGCCGTCTCCCTGCGAGTGTATACCCGGCAGTTCCTCATCAACCGGGTTGGACCCGACGACTTCATGGCCGTCGCCGCGCTGGCCGGCATCATTGCCCTGGGGACCATTACCATAATACACACCAACTTTGGGCTTGGCTCCCACATCTACGACGTCATCGCCATGAACCCCTTCCTGATCATGGACTTCTTCAAGGTGAGTTCTTTCCTTTCTTCGCATACCCCCAATGGCCCCTAAAGGCTCTTGAAGAACGAGAACTGACACAGCACAGTTCTTCTACCTCGGCGTCGTCGTCTACAACGTCTCGCTCATCTTCGTCAAGCTCAGCCTGTTCCTGCAGTACTACCGGCTGGTGGACCAGGTGCCCCGGTACCGGACCCTGTTCCTGGTGGCCGGCTTCCTCGTCATGGGCTGGACCATCGTCATGGTCTTCACCATGACCTTCATCTGTGTGCCCGTGTACGCCTACTGGGACAAGAGCGTGCCCCACGTCTGCCTCTCGGACCCCGTCATGCAGCTCACCAACTCGTTCGGCAACATCGCCACCGACGTCATGCTGCTGCTGCTGCCCATGCCCGTCCTCTGGAACCTGAAACTGCCCCCGCGCCAGAAGTGGAGCGTCATCGGCATCTTTAGCCTGGGCTTCATCACCTGCATCGTCTCCCTCCTGCGCGTCATCTTCGTCTTCGACCACGGCCCCTCGTCCGACATCACGTACGACGGCGTCACCATCTCGGGCTGGACCATCGCCGAGGTGACGACGGGCCTGCTGGCCTCGTCCCTCATCACGCTGCGCCCGCTCATGAACAAGTTTGCGCCGCAGGCCTGGCGCACCGGCAAGACCACCAAAGGCACCACCACCACCGCCAACACCAACACCGGTAACAACAACAACGCCACCAACGGCGATGCTGAAAACAACAACAACAACAACAACGAAGACAACAAGGTGGGCGCCTTCCTGTCCTCCTCCAACATGGACAAGGGCGGCCTCGCCGAGAACGAGCCGCCCATCCAGATGCACCCGGTGCTGTCCCAGAAGCAGAAGCCATTCCCGCCACAACAACAAAAGGACCACGAGGAATGGCCACGGTACCAGTTCCCGCAACAGCAACAACCCAACGACCCGGACATCTTCCCCTCCTCCCGGCAGCAGCCGCAGCCGCAGCGCTTCCAGCAACACCCGAACCTCAGCGAATACAGCACCAACAGCACCTACCGCCCGGACTCGGCCCCCTCGATCGAGACCATCGAGAGCCGCGGCGGCGGCAGCGACAGCAGCGACATCGAGCTCGTCGTCCAAAAACCCACGAGGTCCGCCTCCGCCGCGCAGCAGCAAAAACAGACGAAGCGACAGCACCGCAAAACCCGCTCCGCGACCGTGACCAACGCGCCCGAAGGCTGGGGCCCCCCTCCCCCGGCCCCGCCCTTCTACTTCTCCGAGCAGCAGCAGCAGCAGCAGCAGCAGCAGCAGCAGATGCCGCAGAGCCAGCAGCAGCGCCGGTCCCAGCGCCAGCAGGAGCACCAACGGCACCGCCAGTCGCGCAGCGCCAACTACTTCACCCACAACCCGCTCGATTACGACAGCAACGTCATCGGGTCGGACCAGATCGGCGTAGGCCTCTCCTCAGCGTCCGCCACCACCACCCCCAACGACCCCAACGACCCCCTGGGCTCCCAACGCAGCGGTCTCCAGGGCGGGCCCGCGAACCTGCGCGACAACAGCCATCGCCGGCACGCCAGCACCAAATCCGCCGACCGCGTCATCTCGCTGCACCCGAGCTACTCGACGTCGTCCTACTCGACGACGACGCCGCCTCCTCCCCCACCGCCCAAGTCCCCCTGGGCCCTCGCCGCCGCGATCCCGCCGCAGCCGCTTCCGCAGCTTCCCCCTCGATCCCGCGCATGATGGAAGGCGAGCAACTGCCCCCCCTTACTTCCTCTACCCAGGGGCATGAGCCCGGCCCCGGCCCCGACCAACCCCCTACCCGCGACCCCGCGCGCGCCCCGGCCGCCGCCCAAGCACAGCCACAGCCAGTCCTCGTCGTCGATGCGGTCCGAGGTCTCGTACGAGGTCAAGGTCTGGGCGCAAAAGGGCGCCGGCGGTCCTTTCAGAGGGTCGATGACCGACGCCATTAAAGTCGAGTCTCGCCCCGAATGTGTATGAATATTTGTAAAGAAGATGTATATAAAAAAACGAGAAAAGAGAAGAGACAGAGAGAGAGAGATTAGGGAAAGGAAGCCACATGAGCAATCAGGCCAGGAAACAGGAAAGGATACGATACCACGGGATACGATACCCCCCAAACCAACTACGCAGTACATTACATGCATGTTTTACTATACATTTATACAAATACAAATCTTCTTTGTTGTTCACCTCAAAAACCAGCATTTTTCTTTCTCCCATCTAATCTCGTCATCGGGTTCGGCAGTTGGTCGATATGATGTCAACGGCTTCCAGCCATCTGGGTGGGCGTCCCTCGAACGCGGCGAGTAGTCTCGTACTTTATTGATTGTAACATCAATGTCGTGTCAAATGGCGCATGTTCGCAATATTATGCCTGGCCCGTGATGTAGTGATATACCGTCTGCCTCCTTCCAGTTGGAAATTCCATAAACACCATGCTATGCAGCCCAATACAAAACCCATCCATGCCTTTAAATCCCCCTCACAAAACGTATTGCGACCTGCCCCCGTCTTCCCCCTCTCTCTTATATCTCCTCTACTATGTTGGTTGTTCTCTTCTTCCCCCTCCTCGCCATCATCACGTAGCGTGATTCGTTGTATTACTGAGGGGAGCAGCCGTACTAGTACCACAACTATGATTTGTCGTAGGATTACTGCCAGCAGCCGCAGCCGCAGCCGCAGTCCCGCTACTACTACTACTACTACTAGTAGTAGGAGTGGTATTCGTCGCGACATCGGCGCTCGGCAAATCCGCGTTATCCGCCACGTTCCCCAACAACACCTCAATCTTCCGAATCAAATCCGGGATGCGGAACGGCTTCGACACGACGTCGTCCATGCCGCTCCGCTTGGCCGCCGCAATCTGCTCGTCCCGCACGTTGGCCGTCACCGCGATGACGGGCACGTGCCCTCTGATTTGCCCGGCCCGCTGCATCTTGCGGATCTCGCGCACGCACGTGAGGCCGTCCATGTTGGGCATCTCGAGGTCCATCAGGATGACGGAAAGCTTGCGCGCGCTGCCGTCTTCGGGTCCCCGGCGGTAGACCGTCTGATCTAGAAAGTCGAGCGCCTCGAGGCCGTCGTTGGCCGCGTCCACCCCGATCCCGGCCTTTTTCAGCTGCTTGACGAGAACCGTCTGGTTCACCAGGTTGTCCTCCACCACCAGCACCTGCAGTTCCCTCTGGTCGAAAAGGGGCGCCGCCTTGGCCGGGACGAGATCAGTAACAAGATTGGCGGCGGGCCCGTTGGTCGAGGCAAAGTCCTGACGCTGGGGGGCCAACGACTTGGCGAGGGGGGGGACTGCCCGTCACCGCCGTCTCCATGGGCGTAATGGTTCTTTTCATGGCCGGGTGTTGCGGCGTTGTAGATCGTCGCGCGGATATGAAGAAGGCAAAAGTGCTGCCGTGGTCCGCCTTGGAGGATACGCCAATCTGGCCACCGTGTAGCTCGGCCAGCTGGCGGCAGATGAACAGGCCCAATCCGCTGCCGCCGTATTGCGCGTGCGTCCGGGGCGAGGCCTGCGAAAATCGCTCAAAGAGCACTTTCACCTCCTCGGGCGTCAGACCGCAGCCCGTGTCCGAGACTTGGAAGCGCAGGTAGATGATCTCGCCGTCGCCCCAGTCCTCCCCGACCGGATTACCCGGGTTCGGCGTCCGGACGGGGATGTACTGGAAGCCGGGTGCCCTGGCGTCCGCGGTCGGGTCCTGGCGGGACACGGCGACCGACACCGTGATGACGCGGCGGTCGGCGGCGGCCGTGAACTTGATGGCGTTGGTCACGAGATTAATCAAGATCTGCAGCACCCGGCTGGGATCGAAGTTCATCCAGTCCACATCGAGGGTTTGGAACGACTCGTCGGCGTGCGTCACCATCTGGATGTCCTTGGCCTGCAGCTCCTGCTCAAACATCTTGACTGCTCGTCGGAGCACCTCGGTCGGCTGCGCGGGCGTCGGGGTAATCACCAAAAGATTCGAGTCCAGCTTGGACACGGTCAGGATGTCGTCGACAATCGACTTTTGGTGCTGCACGCAGAGCGAAATGGTGCGGGCGGCGTCCAGGCAGTTTTCGACATCTTGGCTAGACGGCGGGCTCTCTTGGCCGCGGTGCATGTCTAGGGTGCTGACAATGTCGTCGGAGCATTGCAGGATGGCGCTGAGCGGGTTCCTCATTTCGTGCGACGTGATGTCGATAAACTCGTTCTGCTGCCTCCTCGTCTCTTCGGCCTCTTGCAGACGTCGGTTCTGCAGTCCTTGGGCCCACTTGAGGTGGGAAATGTCGGTAATGGAGCCCATGATGGATCGCACGGAGCCGTCGGGCGCGAGTTCGGGCTGCGACGTCACTAGAAGCCAGTACTCGATGGCCTCGCCGTTTAAATCCACAGGCTGGACGCATATCTTCTTCATCTGCACCTCGCCGGACCAGGGCGTTCGCTCCACCACCATCTGGTGCCAGCCCTTCTGCATGTGCTTCTTGCTGGACTCGGCAATCTGCTCCATCCACGACATCTCCCACAGGTTTTCACGCGGGTGGCCCGTCATCTCAAAGTACCGGTCGTTGCCTTCGCGGAGGACGCCGTCCGTGTCCACCAAGAACATGCCGAGGGGGACAGCTCCGTCATGCGCCGCAGCCGACTCGTCTGGAGAGCCAGTTGTTGGGTAAGATGCTCCTGTTCTAGCGCGGCGGCCTCGGCGGCGTCGCGAGACCGTCTTACCTCCTCCTCGTACAGCATGAAGGAGGCGAGGGACGTGGCCAGCTGCCGGTGCAACATGCTGGTGAAAGATCGGTACCCCTTATCGTAGGGTCGTCGTGGGTTCACACCCACCAACAGGAAGCCCAGTACCATGTCGCCGTTAGTCGGCCGCACGGGGAAGATAATCGCCGAATCGCAGGGGTCGCCGAAGCCGCGGAACGTCATGTCTTCGAGCAGCTCCTCGGGGAGAGTCCCGTCTCGGGTGTGGAGCAGCAAAGGTTCCCTGGTGCGCATGGCTTCTCGGAAGGCCGGGATGAACCCCTCGCGGCTTCGCTTCAGATCGAGCTGTTTGGGCGCCGCCACGTGCCCCTCGCGCACTCCGATGGTGCCCTCCAGGTAGCACGACTTTAGCGAGATGGTGCTACCCGACGAGACAGAGACCTGGTCAGTCTCGTCGCTGTCCCCGACCGAGTAGAGCAGCGCAAAGGGGACGTCGAAATGGTTGTCCTCCAGTCCCTCGAGCAGAAGCCTCCAGAACTGCTTGACGCTTTTGGCGCGGGATACCGTCTCGCCCAGTCGGTTGATCGTGCTCATCCGGCGGTGGCTCAGGACCGACTGAGTACACTCGAAGGGGGCGTTGTAAAAGCCCAGGATGCGATCGGTGCCGCCGTAGAGCGGTGTCCACGACCACGACCAAAAAGTCTCTTCTAGTAATCCATAGCGTTCAATCGGGAGATAGTCGTCGTCCTTGCGGATGGCGATGCCGGTGCGCGCGCATTCCGCAAACACGCCGCTGACGGCGTCCCAGAGTTCGGAAAAGGGTCCAGAGAAGCCGGTGCCCATCAGGGCGGGATGCTTGTTCCCTGCCACCTCAATGGCGTAGGGCTCATTGTAGAGCATGGTAAGGTCGCTGCCCCAGAAGAGGGTGGCGGGGTGCGGGTTGTTCATGACCAAGTTGACCGTCTGCCGGAACTCGGGCGACCATTTCTTCATGGGCCCCAAGGGCGTGTTTTCCCATTGTATGCTCCGGGCGAATTGCATATGCGGCGACAAGATGCCTCGGGGTTTCGGGGCGGTCCAGTCGGCCACAGCCTTATCCGGGGCGGCTAGGTAGAGCTTCTTGCTCTGCGTCGAGACGGTGTTGTTGGAGCTGGAGCTGGAATTCAATTTGGGAGGCGGCGTTGGTTTCGCCAATGCCGACCCGAGCGTAGAGCTTCGGTCAGTCTGATCGACAGAGTACTTGCGCCTCTTTTGGGCCGCCAATTGGTCCTCCGGGGCCCTTCCGGATACGACGGACAGATCCCGAATCGGTACAGTGGCGGCATACAGGTTGCCGCTGATGAGCCTCCAGCGCTTGCGGACCGTCGAACCCGTCCAGATCATTTCGTGGAACAGGTGCGACAGAGGGAAGACATCGCGGGAGTCGTCAAACTTAGTGACGCCAGTAGCCCAGCTGCTGAATACCTCGTAGGGGCGCTGGATGCCCGGGGCACCCTTGCCTAGGATGGTGTCGTGCAGAGGTTCATGGAGGCGGAGGGCCGAGTTGCAGAATATGGGGAAGATCCTGGACGCGCCAATGGTGACGCCCTCGTCCGGGTCCAAATCAATCACAAAAGTCGGGCGCGAGTCCTGTTCGAGAACTTCGGTAATGGAACAGGCGTTGAACTCGTTCAACGAGTTGCTCTCCTCGGTCGTGGTTAGCTGAGGTTCGGGGGCGATGCTGCTGTCGTCGTGGATGACCTGGGCTGCTGGCGAGCGGGGCCGGGTCATCATGACCGAGGCCATGGAGGAGAGCAGCAGATAATAGTATGAGATAGAAGTATGGCGGCACAGTCCATGTCGCAGCAGCAGAGAGAGCGAGCGGGTTTTCTCAAATGGCGATCAAATGGGCGACGACGAGGCGTAACAGTCGCGACAAAGTCATGGCGGACCAAGCAGCAAGTAAAGCAAGTCGCAAGTCGCAGGTAACAAACTGCTAACCTAGAGGGACACAGTAAAACACGGAGTAACGTGTCAAAACAAAGTTAAAAAAAAAACAAGCAGCCAGGTGGTTCAGATGACGGCCGTTAGCGAATTGCCTCTCTTTTCCTCAAGTCACTAGGAAGTATGATGACTCTAGTGGCCTCGACCGCAAACTTGACACGCTGATCTATTTGGCTGGTTTTGGGCACTTACACGTGAAAGCAGCCAGTCGCAGGTGGAGGTGGGTGGTGAGATATGAGGAAAAGAGATCGGCAGGAAAGGAGCCAAGGTAGGGAATGGAGACGAGACCTGCAGACGAGTGAGAGTCAGCAAGTGGATAGATGAATGGGAAAGTCCTTAGTCGCATGGCAAATGGGAGAGCTCAGTCAGTTGCGCTTTCCCGTTCCTTGCTTTGTTTATTCCCTGCCACTCCTGGTGCCAGCCTCCATGCGACTATTTGTGAGCCAAGCAGGGCCAAGGCACAGCACAGCCAGCACCCCGCCAACAAATCAGAATGCGCACGCACTATCTACAGTACAGGCAACGTCAACTTGCGGCGACAGCTCCGGCAGCAAGCAGGCAAGCGAGAAGCAGGCCCCGGGAGACAGGCCGACAGACACGAAGGCAGGCAATGCAGGTTTGGCTGCTGCAGGCCGCCTCGGATGTCGAATCAACTGCCAACTCCCAGTCCCTGCACAAATCAACTTATCACTGGGCCATGATTGGCACGGGCTCTAGCCGCCAGTTGGGATCGTGATCCACCATGCCAATCACCGATCATCAACCAACTACCTATGCATGGTACCCTTACCTTCTAGATGCCATCCAGATCCATCATCCATCCAGCTGGGTCAGCCGCAAAGCAACTAGCGGTACCATTGCCAAGTTATCTGGCTATTGTTGGTATATATGGTAGCATCCCCCAGATCCGAAGCGTCTATATGTGTACGTAGTTGCCATTCGTACGCGAGCGACAAACATCATTGATATTTCAGGTTGTGTGTGTTCACCAGTGCACAAGACGGTGCTCCATGCTCCATGTACGCCGCATGCAACGAGGTGGGACGGGGACATGCAGAGGTTGCTAATCACTGCTGGACACGGCCTCGGTGGCTCAATTGCCCCAGTCGCGCCTTCGGCTTCGGCTCACGACGTGGAATACCTATCTTCAACTTTCACTGCTTAACGCCGATATTATTATTGTGCGGCCATGAGATATTAATTGTTTGGTGTTTTATTCATTAAATCATACTGCCAGATTGGGCCATCTGAATCTGTGACTGGTAACTGCTTCCGAATCCATCTAGAATCTCTCCTTGTCCTTGATGGGGACGTCGGAGCCAGTCGCCTTCTTGTACTGGTTGCGGATGCCGTCGGAGATGGCTTCATCCTTGGCTTGCTCGGCGGCCGATTCGTTGCTCTGTTGGCCCTGGCCGAGGACGTGCTCTTGAACCCAGTCCACACCTACATACAATTCATCGGTCAGTCATACGCTGCCACGAAAGCAAACCTCGCATTGGATGAGGAGAAGTACGGAGTATTGTGGCCGGATGTGGAGGCACTGTGAATGAGGGGACCGACTGGGGGATGTCACGTTCGATGTAGATGGAGATGGAGTTACGGAGTTACAACATACCTTTGTCCAATCCATCTTCGTTCTTCTCGCTCTCGGGGCCGCCGCCTGCCATGCCCTGAAGCTTGTCCATGAAGCCTCCACCCGACGAGGACGATTGCTGGCCTTGCGGCTGGCTTTGCTGCTGGCCCTGCTGCGCTCCCTTGGAGTCGCTGCCGCCGGTAAGCTTGTTGACGAAATCCATGATGGGCGATGTGGCTTTGCAAAGGTGTGTTATCCACTTGGTTGGTGGCTGATTTTAGTGCAAGCGGGGTTGACGGGTGTAAGTAGATGATGATGACGATGATGTACAAAGTAGGTAGTTCTTGTAGTTTTTGGAGTTGATGGAAGAAAGGATCCTTTGGTAGTTGAGGGAGAGGTTCCAATCACTTATTATATTGACGGAGGCTGATTCATCGCCATATGTACGTAGGTGAGTGAGGTAGGCAGGCTTTGTTCTCCAGATCTCCCCCAAAGTCCTCCGTTGGGAAGTGATGTCACACCCAATCTAATCTTGGCAGCTGCAATAATACCCCGCGCTCAGCTCTCTTTTCGCCAATCGCCCTGCTTTGGTCTGACAGAGCCAACCATGTCCAACGGAAGATGCCTGAAAGCAAGGAAGAGCGTTGTACAACACGCCATCTCGAGAAACAGGGAAACCGGTCTAAGAAGGCGTTGCGATACATGCGTAGGTGTGCATGTGCATATTGGTTGAGAAGGAGTTAGTCATGATTGCCAAGGTGCCCCAGGTCCAACATTCCAAAATCAGTTGCACCGTGTTCTCTTCGCCGATTGATAGGCATGCCATGACGGCGTCGGTCTTCGGCCGCTATGCCCACTAATTTACTTAGGCCTAGGGCCAGCCGCGGAGATTACTCAACTCGCTGGAAAGCTTAGGAGCTAGCCTCGAGGCAATTGATTTGGCTCATTGCAATCCACATAGCAAGCAATACGGCCTCTGCAAACCTGCAATCTTCTATTCTTCCCATCTCCGTCTCCTTCGCAGGAAGTATGTTGATATATAGCCCTTCCACCAACAGATGATATCTTACTGGGCGCCATCGTGTTGGATGTTCTTGCACACCCGTTCAATCATTCTCTCGCGGACGAAAGCCCCGTCGGTATCTGTAGATAGTCGTTCACAGAGCTCCGTACCCACGAGTCACTAGGTTCATCCGGACAACGGCTAGATGCACCCAAATGTGATAGTATGGCGTATCACTTGCGCCATGGTGAGATGAGCAACTCCCTAAGGTTAGGGCTTTCTTTAATATCCGGAGTCCATATTGCTCATTTCCCTCAAGCCAACATGCTACCATCTCGAAATAGATCTTCACGGCTGCTAGCCTACGGATGTTGTTTTGCGTAGCCTCAGGGGCTTTGGCAGCGGACAGGAGCCGGTAACGCTACTGCCGTCAAGAAGGGTGCAAGCGGTACGTTGCCTCCGAGAAGAGGCTTAATTAGATCCAATACAGATACCACTTGTGTAAGGCTGAATTTACCGTCAGTTGGGAGTCGCTTGAACACAGAGATGCCAATATCATCAACGCCATAGCTCGCAGAGCGATCCACCGAAGCACTGCATATCTCCAGAGGACATAACAAACTGAAACATGTGATTTGTCCGAGTGCGCATCGTCTGTGCCACTCGAAGCAGTGCCTCCATCCTTTGTTTTCTTTCTCTTGGCAGAACACTATACCAACTTTGCCTCGACAACGCTTTCGATGGCCAGAGGTGCGGCAAGATAGCTTCATCAGGCAGCCCGCTCCTTGGCAGTTGACAGCAGCCCGACCCAGCGGGCCTCGGTGCACTTCTGTTCGCAGAAGAGGTTCAAGAAGCACACGCGACGATGGTCTTGATGAACATAAGGCAAGACCGTCTCGTACTACAGCAGCTTCGAACAACCCGAGGCGCATGGCGCTCGTAGTCCACGCTGCACCGTGTGTACGAAAAGGTTTCGACGGCCACCGCAGCGGCAGTCTACCTCGCTTCTTGGAGAAAATGCCCACGTATTGATTTGGCTTCGTAGCGCTCTGCTTTCGCCTTGCACTGCTTTCGCCTTGCACTGCTTCGGCTGTAGGGCGGGCGACGGGCTGGCTCTCGATGAAATACCATTCGACCAATGGTACCGGTCAGAACCTTGCACAGCCTGTTGGAAGCTGGCAGGATGTTGATAAATCTTGAGTGGATTGAGAGACGATATAGCCGGCAACAAAGTCGGGAACTTTCCCTCCGCCATCCTAGTTTGCCAATAAAGAGACTGAATTACTGATGCATCGGTGGAACTTTCGCCATCGGGATCCGGCCTCAGGGATGAGACCGAGCCGTGGGGGCTCTCTTGCCGCAGCTTACCCCTATCCCGTGCTCTGTGGGGGACAGTAGAAGAACAGCATGAGACCAATCGGCTTTACCTAGGTTATACGGAACTGTATTCGGGGCCTTTCCGTACAGTTAATTACCTGGGCCTCAAGACAATGGTATTATTGACCTTCTTGATGCATTTTCTATTGCCTCATATCAGGTCAGGGGGCTTATTTTTGGTACATGTATGTATTCTCCAGAACACCCCGCCATGCGACACCGGACCACTATCGTTATCAGCTTCAAAGGGATGGAAGCTTCCCAACCCCACTAACGTGCAACCTACACCTACTATGTACATGTTGAAAAGGAAATTCGGGTTCTCCAAACATATCACTTATCCACAGTCCGCTATGTAGGAACAGACCACTCGTTTTGTAGAGGATAGTAACATCGATGAAATGAAATAACTACATATTTTCCAAGGTGGCCCTTTAATGTAGGGTGGACCAGTTCTGGCATTGACCGGTTTCAAATGGACTTTCTGTTTCGCAGGACCGCCCAAGGCCCCACCATAGCTAGCTGATTGCTGATGACTTATCTCCGTAACCTACTGTCCAAAGTGACTGTTTGCATTTGTGAAGTCGACAAACGAACCTCACTCACCAGGCTTATATCGACTATCAGAAATCCAGTTTTGGGCGTGTTTTCCGAATCACCACTGCATTTCGCCTCCCGCTCATTTGCGCCTGATAGCCCAACATGGGCGGCCATCTCGTCACCGTCGCGACATGCTCGCTGAACCAGGTACGAGTCCCCCAATGTGCACTAGGCACTGATGAAATACCATACTGACGCTGGGTTTCGGACAGTGGGCGCTGGACTGGGAGGGCAACTTGGGTCGCATTATCGAAAGCATTCACAAGGCCAAAGCCGGTACGATTTTGAGCTTTGCTACGTCCAGATTTACGTGTTCTTCAGAAAACATGCTAATACTAAGAGTTACATAGCCGGCGCACGTCTGCGGGTAGGCCCAGAGCTTGAGATAACCGGTTACATGGCCCAGGACCATTTCAAGGAGCAAGACATCTTCCTTCATTCCCTGGAGATGCTGGCGCGGCTTCTCCAGGACGAGTCCTGCCATGGCATCATCATTGATGTGGGTATGCCAATGCAGCACCGCAATGTTTGCTACAACTGCCGCGTGATCTGTCTGGATGGCAAGATCCTTCTCATCCGACCGAAGCAATTCATGGCTTCGGACGGCAACTACAGAGAGCAAAGATGGTTCTTGCCATGGTCCAAGCCGCGCCAAACCGAGGAATACCACCTGCCACGCATGCTGCAGAAACTCCAGGGCGCCACCCACGTTCCGTTCGGCGATGCCCTCATCAGCACGCCCGACACCTGTTTCGGCGCAGAAACTTGCGAGGAGCTCTTCACACCTAACGCACCGCATATCTCTATGTAAGGCCTCCCGAGGACTGCCCATTCTGTTTGATGGTGTTCCTCGTTATCCCCGCGTTTTGGGGTGGCCTTGATTCTCTCCCAAAACATTCTATCCAAAAGAGTAATACTGACGACGAGAGTTTAGGAGTTTGGATGGCTGCGAGATCATCACCAATAGTAGCGCCAGGTACGAATTTTGGCTTTCATTTTCCCTATTTCATCTTCTCTGGAGCGTTGTGCAAGCAGTTTATGGTCGTTTTTCACCCCTTTCCCTCCTGAGACAAGAGATGCTATATCACGAAAGAGCTTTACTAACGCTGGGAAAAAGCCACTGGGAAATTTTGAAGTTGTCGACAAGGCTTCAGTTGATCCAAGAGGCGACCAGGAAAAACGGCGGAGTATATCTTTATGCCAACCAGCAAGGCTGTAAGCACTTTTCCTGTTCATTCCGTCCTATTTCCATGTTCCGAGAGATAGTCAAGACCGCAGCTCAATGAAGAACTGTCTGCTTTCCCTTCAAAGAGGTCTCTTCTATGTTCTGAAAGAGTAATGCTAACGCAGAGTCGAATAGGTGATTCGGATCGGTTGTATTTTGATGGTTCCGCCATGGTCATTGTGAACGGCGAAATTGTGAAGATGGGTTCTCAGTTCAGCTTGAATGATGTCGAGGTAGGTCCGCTCACGAACCGCCCACCTTGATTACGTGTCTAATACCCTATACTTAGGTGGTGACGGCTACAGTCGACCTGGAAGAAGTGCGAGCCTACCGCTCTGGCATCTCGCGAGGACACCAGGCCGTTACTTCCTCGGCCAAGTATCAACGCATCCAGACCGCATTCGAGCTGAGCCCTGAAGAAGAGGAGTTCGATACCACCAAACGTCGCACCGCCCCCATCAAGCCACGCTTCCACAGTGTCGAAGAGGAGATCGCCCTCGCTGCAGGATGCTACTTGTGGGACTACCTCCGAAGGTCAGGGCAGGCGGGATACCTGGTGCCCTTGAGCGGTGGCATTGATTCTTGTGCGACTGCGACCATCGTTTTTAGCATGTGCCGCATCGTGATGGACGCAGTAAAGGAAGGAAACCCTCAGGTGATTGAGGATGTCAAGCGCATCGCCAAGTATAAGGGCGAAGGCGTCCTCCCCGAAACACCCCAGGAACTCTGCTCCCAGGTCTTCTCGACTATTTATATGGGCATGTCAACTATGAGTTCGGCCGAGACCAGGAAGCGCGCCAAGGACTTGGCCGAAGCCATCGGGTCTTATCACATATCCCTCGATATTGATGATATCTACAACGCCCAGAAGGCCCTCATCGTCCAAAATACCGGTTTTGATCCGAAGTTCAAAATTTACGGCGGCTCCGACCAAGAAAACATAACCTTGCAGTGTCTCCAAGCGCGAGTTCGCATGGTCACGGCCTATGAGTTTGGTCAGATTCTCCCGACTACGCGAAACCGACCGGGTGGAGGGAGCCTCCTTATTTTGGGAAGCGCCAACGTCGGCGAAAGTCTGCGTGGATATCTTACAAAGTACGACTGTTCTAGTGCCGACATCAACCCGATTGGTTCCATCGACAAGTCGGACCTCAAACGGTTCATCAAATGGGCCGTCAAGGACTTCGGCATCCCGTGCCTGCAGGAGTTCCTGGACGCAACGCCGACGGCGGAGCTGGAGCCCATCACGTCCGAGTATGTGCAGGCGGACGAGGTGGACATGGGCTTCACCTACGACGAGCTGACGGTCCTGGGCCGGCTGCGCAAGGAGGCCAAGCTGGGGGCGTTCGGCATGTTCCAACGGCTGGTGCACGACTGGAGCGCCGACTACACGCCCGCCGAGGTGGCCCTGAAGGTGAAGCGGTTCCACCACTTCTACGCCATCAACCGCCACAAGATGACGACCCTGACCCCCTCGCTGCACGCCAACAACTACTCGCCCGACGACAACCGGTTCGACCTCCGGCCCTTCCTGTACCCGCCCTTCTGGAAGTCGTGGTCGTTCAAGCGGATCGACGCCGAGCTGGAGAAGATTGAAGCCAGGATGGCCAAGAAGGATGGTGGTGTTGAGGCGGATATCGACTGATCGTTTACTTACAGCACAGTAACATAGCAATAGAGTCCCAATTACGGGCCAGGCCCTACTTTGCCAATTCACGGACGCCGGCGATTACTGAAGGACTTGGCTATGAATTGCTATTGAGCACACCTTTATCTGATGTGAAGTTGTTGGCACCTTACACTGTCTTGGGGCCACCACTAAGCCAGTCCACCTTTCTAGTTGAGGAGTGCAAGGATGCCCTAAGATATCTTGCGGCATATACCCAATCCCCGGAGGAGCCAAGGTTCGTTCCAAACAAAGGTGAGCCCCGGTTTCAAATTCTTGACTAGAAATAGGTTTTGCTTGGAAAATAGTCGGCTTGGTCGCGCCGCCGTCGACGTTACATAACTTCTATTCCGTCGTTTTCCATTGATTATCTTGTAGTCATAGTCGCCCGAAAGCGGAGGTTTCAACCCACTACGCCTGGTGGGGTTCTGATTCTAGTTCGCTCTGTCTCTCACACAATACAAAATTCTACCGCCGTGTTACGGTGTTTTCTGTGTGACTGGATTCAGTGTTTATAGACAAGAATAGTATATCGATATCAAATCTAAGATCTACTTTGTTAGCGGTCCAATTCGATCGGATAGCGGGTATAGGTACATACTCACTAACATTTTTGGTTTGTGAGTGAGCAAAGGGCAAAAAAAGGGTAAACCACAAAACAAATGCCCATGGTCGCCGCACGTTTGAGTTGCAGCACCGCGCTGAAGCCCTTCCAGCAGCAGCTTATTCAAAGGTCGTTGACTCATTCCCTCACCGTCACCCCAACATCACCAATCAGCAGCCGCCTCGCCCGTCTTACTCATCAGCTTCCCCTGAGAGCTACTACTGGCATTGGACGAGGAGTTAGATTTTACTCTTCTCAACATCTTCGCGAGAAAGAGCAGCAGGACAACATCCGCCAGCAAAAGGAACAGCTCAACCTGTCCCCCAACCAGCCCCGCGCCAACATGTCGTCCGCCGCCGCCACCGCCGCGAACCCGCCCAGCGATGACCACATCCTGACGCTGTCGTGCCCGGACAAGCCGGGCATCGTGCACGCCGTGACGGGCCTGCTGGCGGCCCAGAACCTCAACATCCTGGACCTGCAGCAGTTCTCGGACCGCACCTCCGAGTCCTTCTTCATGCGGGTGCACTTCGGCCACGCCGCCACCACGAGCCCGCTGCTGGACGAGCCCCTCAAGAAGCTGGCCGAGGACTTCCAGATCCGCACCATCGACGTGCGCCCGCGGTCCGCCAAGCCCCGCGTCCTCATCATGGTCTCCAAGATCGGCCACTGCCTCAACGACCTGCTCTTCCGGTGCCAGCGCACGGGGCAGCTCAACGTCGAGGTGCCCCTCATCGTCTCGAACCACCCGGACTTCGCCCCCCCTGGCCGAGAGCTACGGCATCGCCTTCCACCACCTGCCCGTGACCAAGGACACCAAACTCGAGCAAGAAAAGCAAATCCTGGACCTCGTCGCCAAGCACGACATCGACCTCATCGTCCTGGCGCGGTACATGCAAGTCCTGACCCCGGGCCTCTGCACCGCCATGAGCGGGCGCATCATCAACATCCACCACTCCTTCCTGCCCTCCTTCAAGGGCGCGAAGCCCTACCACCAGGCCTACGAGCGGGGCGTCAAGATCATCGGCGCCACCGCCCACTTCGTCACGGCCGACCTCGACGAGGGCCCCATCATCGAGCAGCGCGTCGCCCGCGTCGACCACGCCCTGAGCCCCAAGGAGCTCGTCGACGAGGGCTCCAACGTCGAGAGCCAGGTCCTCGCCGCCGCCGTCAAGTGGTGGAGCGAGAGGCGCGTCTTCCTCAACGGCACCAAGACCGTCGTCTTCAACTAAGTCGAGGCACTCATCAAACTTCTCGCCGGACGGCATCTTTCGTCTATTGGCACGTGATTACTGATATGATAATTGGCGGGTTCGATTTTGACTAATTCGAAAGGGGATGCATATACGGAGCGGGATATTCGAAAACGGGGTTGCAAAAGTTGGAGGCTATCAAAAGGAAAAGCAATAAAAGCTGGTTATTGACATGGTTCGATAGATATGAGCAATGCATAATGAATACGGCTTGATCTTTTTTCGTATTCAGTCTTCCTGGCCTATGGTCTTTTCTTTGTCTATAAATTCGATATCCGCGCAAGCAAATTCGTCTAAAACCTGTACAACTATCCCTTACCTCTGATGGCTTCTCATTTGCCGCCAGAGTAGGACACGACTGCCCACTTGCCGCTCCACGCCCATTTCCGGATACCGCTGTCGCCACCGCCGCCCTCGGTCGCGCGGATCCTCTCGTCCTCACCCGGCTTCAGGCCGACAACGACATCGGCTTTGCACGTCCGCAGCGCCAGGACATTGACGCCGGAGCCAGGTCCCATCGGACCAATGGCCTCAGTGAAAGGTGTTGTAGGATCCCAGGCAGCCTGTAGGATAGTAAGTTGGTACTTTCTCGAACATCAAGGCTGTGCAATGCGATACTTACATCAGCAGTCAATTTGCGGTAGTTCAGGTCGCCCTTGAAGATGACGAGCTCGCTAGTCTTCAGGTCCTCCACCAGCTCCTTCTCCGCGGGCAGCCTCCAGAAGCTGCCGCCGTGCGTCCAGAACCGGTTGGGTCGGATGACGAATTGGCCTTCGGCGTAGAGGTGGCCCCATTCCTGGAACAGGAAGGCGAGATCCTCGGCCTCCTTGTCGGCCAGGGGCTCGGGCGTCTTATCTTGCAACTGCTCGTCTTCCGATTGCGTCTCGTAGAACTTTTTGGGCTGCGCCAGCGCGCTCAGCAGGTCGGAGAAGTCTTGCGGCACGACGTCGGACACGAACCAGGGGATCGACTTGGGGTGCAGCACGACGTGGGTCGCGAGGCCCGACGAGAGCAGGAAGCCGGCCAGGATCAGGTCGACGTACAGCTCGAAGCCGGCGTTGTCGAGGACGATGTCGATGCGGCGCTCCGCCTTGCCCTCGTCGCGCGCCTTCTTGAGGACCCCGTAGGCGGCCTCGAGGTCGTTGACCAAGATGTTCTTCTCGCTCGCCTTGCGGGCCTCGGAGCCCTGCAGCTTCTGGATGTCCTCGTACGTCAGGCTCGTGAGCAGCGACAGGTCGGTGGCGTTGCCCCAGAGGCAGATCTCGCACATCTCGTGGAAGAGGATCTTCTCGGCCTCGGCGTGCTCGGGGGTGCCCTTCTTGGCCTTGTCCTTCTCCATCTGGCCGATCAGTTCCCGGTAGCGGGCGGCGAGCTCGAGGACGGCGGGGCGCGAGGAGCGGAAGGTGGCCATCTTCTGGCGCGAGAAGATGTCGTACTGCTTCCAGTGGGTCGAGAGGCTGAACGAGGTGCTGATGCGGCGGTACAGGTAGCACTCGCTGAAGAGCCAGGGCGCCTGGAACCAGGTCGGCGTGCCCAGCTTCTCGAGCTCCGCGTTGTAGCCGGCAATGTCGCCTTCGCCGTCGTCGCGCAGGGGCGTCATCTGTCGGTCGTGTTGCAGCTCGTACTTGAGGCGGGCCAGCTCGGCCACGATGGCCTTGCCCTCAGTCAACTTGGCGGGGTCGTCGCATTGGGAGACGGAGCGGTAGGTGTCGTCGATGGCGCCGGTCTAGGCTGGCGGTCAGATGCAACAGGTACAGCCAAGAGATTTGATGCAGGGTGGAAGCGTTACTTACAACGATGACTGGCCATCGATCGCGGGCGGATACGTAGGCGAACGACTTCTCGTCATTGTTCATGTACTGAGCTGGACAAGCGGGCTGGTCAACTTGGAACTGAGGGCTCGGAGGATGGTCGCCTTACGGGTCTTGGTATCCAGCTCCATCTTGGCGGTGGTTATACTGAATGGCAACGGAGTGCGATAAAGTACCAGACTTCAAGTCGACTAGAGGGAGAAAAAGTATTCGGAAATGCTCTCGAAAACGAGTCCGCTGGCGCTGTCCACTGGATGGCGGGGCAAATCGGTGGTTTGGCGGGGTAGCTTCCGACTGTTATGTCATGCCCATTGGAATTATCCATAATGGAGTGCATAAAGTCATACTACTATGTGTTTTATGTGAATGTAAGTATTCCGGTGACAACAACTCCTCGATATTTACTTAAATAAAGTGGTAAAGGCATTTGAGCTCAGGTCCGAGTCTCAGTCAAATACCACCAAACATCTCCAGCCAATAGGTCTACCCGTCTCGGCAGCCACTGCAAGGAGTGAAACATGGCGTTCAGCTGGAGGAAGCCCAACGCAATCATGGCGGTGGCTGTAACTGGAATCTGCCTTGGCGTACTAGAATTCGAGTGGCCATGCCAGTAGATACCACAACCACTTTCCATCTCTTTGTTTCTCAATTTCTTTATCCGATTCTTCTCTTGTAGTATCTTTCTACATCGTCCGCTGTCCGAATGTCCATTTTCCACTATTCGCCAATTGATCTCTCGCGAGATGCGATACGTCTTGTTCGACTTTACAAAGGCTCCTTCTACGAGGATGTACGATGTGAACTTGTCGAAACCTTCTTGAGTGAAGTGGATGGGGTTCCCTACGAGGCCCTCTCGTATACTTGGGGAGGGGATCCCCCGGCTGAAAATGCGGCCCAGATTCTCTTGAACGATCAAAGTGTATCCGTGACGACCAATCTTCTTGAGGCCCTAAGACATCTACGATCGCACGATAGGGACCGGATGCTCTGGATTGACGCCCTGTGCATCGATCAGACAAATCATCAAGAAAAGGGGCATCAAGTAGGCCAGATGAGACTTGTCTATGAAAATGCCAATAATGTCATCATCTGGCTGGGAATAAGTAACGAGTCTGTAGAATCCTTGATGGTATGTGAATACTGCATATCTCTGTATATCGTGGCTTGGTTACTGATACGAATATTCTTCGGTTCTCAGAAGATGATGGATTTACTTGATAAAAGGATAGTAGAGCATATCGGCGTCGAAAAGAACCCTCTGCGGGCTTGGCACAAAGCATGGTCTGACTTGAGAGTTGCATTCGACACGATATCCCGCTATTCCGATAGTATTCTCTCAGCTGGACTCAGGGATCTCTTGAATAGGCCTTGGTTCCGAAGGGTTTGGATCCTGCAAGAGGTTGCTAGTGCTCGTCAAGCGACAGTGGTCTGCGGGATGCATTCGGTTTCCTCTAGGACGTTTGCCATCATGCCTACTCTACTCAGCATGCCAAAAATGGATTACCCGCACACCGACAAGCACGTCAAAACCGTCCTCGAACTGATGCCTGGGCCTGCCCGCAAAGAGTCCTGGTACAGCCAGGACCGCACATTAGAGACCCTGCTGTGTAAATTCGGCACCAGCTTGGCCAAGTTCGAATACGACCGCATTTTTGCTCTGCTGGGCATCTCCTCGGACGCGTTCACCGTATTTCCGCCAAGATATGACTGGCCCGTACAATGGCTGGTAAAAAACACGATCGCGTTCCTCCTCTTCGGAAAGTTGCTCGACGATGACGCAAAAGTCCAGAACGATTGGTCAGACCTACTGCCGCAATGGGATGTGGACGACTTGATGAGATTATTGAAGAACGCACGTAGCTTTAAGGCCGAATTCTTCAGATGGGCCGTCAATAGCAAACAATTTGAAACGGCGGCACGACTTCTCGAGTTGGAGACGTTTGATGTCAATCAGAGCTCTACGAACAATGTTATTCGTTATGGCGAAGAGGTAGAGCGCGAGGTGCCATTGGCCTTCCTGGCGAAAAGTTGGATCCCGACGAAGGACGAGATGCTCCTCCTTCGTCGACTCCTAATGCGGCCAGAGCTGTATGTCAACGCATGTGACGAAATGAAGCGCACGCCGTTAATTCACGCAGGACATTATCGCAATTTTCAGTTCATCGAGATTTTGTTACAGCAGCGCGGCAGGGATATTGACTTGACTGAATTCCGCGGGATCCATATTGCTCGAACGCGGTGCTGCCTATGCATTTTACGCAGGATCTTGGGGAACGATAAGTTCAAGCTGCAGTTTTACATATGCAGCCACCCATCGTGGGCGTGGACTGACAATGCCATTAACAAGTTGTGGAGGACGAAGGACGTCCCTCCTTGGACTGCTTGGAAAATACGTTATTTTGGGAGGGTGACACGAGAAAACGAAACATGGCATGATGATGTTCCACCCCACGTAGCATATTTCTTGAACCTACGCACCGCGGTCTATTGGTCGTGATAAGGTAGATTGTATGTGGGCGATATATTATGCAAGAGGTCGAGCAATAAACTATGTAGGACCATTGACCACGTATATGAATCAAAGCAGCCCGTGACATTTAAGCTGACCCTGAAGTTCTTGCGCATTTGAATGTGACAAGCGAGATGGCTCAAGCTGGTATGTCTTCTTGAACATGACAACTCCTGCTAATGCAGTACACACATCGTCTTCTTCTTTTTTGGTAATGTCCGTTCTATTGCGAGAGACAAAGTAGATGGTATGCATCTACGCGCGTGGCTAAGTGGTGATATATGAAATATGACGGTTCGGAAAGCAGACGCAATAGAGGAACTGCAGACCACCTACGGTAGTGGTATCACGCTCACTTGAGGGAAGACCAAATAAAATTACCGACGAACATCTCGTCATTGGTATCGATAGCCATTGCATTAAAGCCAGAATGCTATATATAGGAACAGTCACTTTGTTGTATCGTTGTGGCCATTGCGATCGAGAAAGTATCACCAAGTCATGGGTACACGAAGATAAGCGGTAACAATTCAGGTTATAAGTTTCTCTTCTTTCTCTGCAGGTCCCACACTCAAGCTACGTCTAAAGCTGGGTAAAGTAGGTAGATGTTTGCTTGACTGCAAGAAAAAAAAGTACAAGATCCCAATTCGCTGCACCATCGAGGGTATTATCAGACCTCAAAAGACACCAAACAAATTACAGTACGTCAAAACAAAAGGTAAATGGTATATATCTTATGTTCAGTAACATAGGAGGCTCTCTATGTGCAAAAAGATTTTTCGTATCCTCCACTCTATTACTAGAACCACACTCTCCCTCACTCTCTCACACCAGGACGAACACGTATTAACTAATAAGCAATCATCCATCCCTTACAGGACGAAGACGGCGGCACCAACACCCATGGCGGCAACCATGTAGGCGCCGATGGCGAGGCCACCGAAGCTGAAGCCAGTGGCGCGGAGGCCAGCGGCGGCGGAGGCGCCGTCGCTCTTCTGGGAAGAAGAACCGTCAGCGGCGATGGTGCCGACCTCGGAAGCAGAGGTGGCAGTGGCGGCAGCGGCGGCGGCCTTGTCACCAGCCTCGACGAGCTTGGAGCACTTGCCCTCGGTGGAGGGGCTGCTGTTGATCTGAGCCTGGCCCTTGAAGTCGCAAGCGGTCTTGGCGCCCTTCTGGTTCTTGTAGTAGGTGTTCAGGACGTGGCCGAGCTGCTCCTTGGCGTTGCAGCCGAGGTAAGGGCCGTAGACACCCTTGGCGGTGTCCTGCTTGATACCGGCACAGGCCTTGGAGTCCTTGGAGCAGATGTAGTCGAAGATGTCACCGAAGGCCTTGGGCTCGAGGTCGTCGGCGGGCTTGCACTCGAGGGACTTGAACATGCAGTCGCAAAGGTCGGTGTTGGGGGTAGGGGGCATGGCGTCGGAGCTGACCTTCCAGTCCTTGCTGTTGTTGGGGCAGGTGGCGGCCTTGTTGCTGGGCTGGTATTTGGCCATGGTGGTGCCCGAGGGCTTGACGCCAGCGAGGGACTTCTTCAGGTTCTCGGCGTTCTTGAGCATCTTGGCGTCGTTGCCCTTGACCTTGACCAGACCGTAGTCGTTGTCCTCCTCGAAGTACATGTAGACGATACCACCGGAGATGACGTCGGTCATCTTGTCAGAGTACAGAACCTTGGTCTCGTCGAACTTGCGGCCCTCGGCGCCACCGGGAGAGTTGCAGCCGTACTCGGCGAAGAAGACGGGGACGGAGTAGTTGGAGAAGAACTCGACCTGGGTGTCGTAGCCGGACTTGGTGAAGCTGGAGTCGCCGCACCACGAGTAGATGTTGTAACCCCAGAAGTCAATGGCCTGCTCCTCGTCACCGCAGTTGAAGTACTGGGCCATGTTAATGCGGATCTCGGCATCATCGTTGGCGGCGTAACCGACACCCATCCAGCGGTTCTGGGTGTCCTTGATGTACTTCTTGGTGTCACGGACGGCAGCCTTGACGAAAGCCGAGGCGGCCGTGTTGGTGGCGTTGTTGGTCACCTCGTTACCGGCGAAGAAGCCGATGGTGTTGGTGTACTTGCCCATCTCGTCGATGACGCCCTTGTAGCGGTCGAAGAGCTCGACGTTCCAGGCCGGGCTGTCGCGGTTGATGGACAGGGCCGGCTCACCCAGATCGGCAATAACGTAGATGCCGGCCTTGTCGAGAAGGTCCATGCACTCCTTGTGGTCAGCCTTGGGGTTGATGGCGTAGGTGCGGATGACGTTGGTGTGAAGGTCCTTGAGGATGGGCACATCACGCTTGCAGTTGTCCAGGTTGGACAGGGGATCAATGTACTTGGTCTTGGTGTCCGAGGAGCTGTCCTTGCCGGCGGCAGCGAACTCCTGCTGGTAGGCAATACCCTGCATGAAGAACTGCTCGCCCGACGACTTGTAGAAGAGCTTGGAGCCCTTCTGGACAATGGGGTCCAGAGTGGCAGTGGCTTGCGATGCCAAGAGCAGCGACGAGGCCACTGCGGTCTTGAGGAAACCCATGGTGATTTGGTTGTGGTGATGGATGTAGGTAATGGTTGTTGTTGTTACCTAGAAGTCACACAAAAAGTCCGGGAGGGAGCTGAGAGATAAGGCTTTCAAGTTTCCCTGATGACCGAGATTCTGTAACGAGCCAAGATTTTGACAATATCCGCCTTGGAATCCTTGCGTGGGTCGGGGCAAGATCAGATGTTTCGGGGGCTGGAATGACGTTGCAGAAACGAGAATAATGCTGAAATGTAAAAAGGTAATGAGTGTAGTTGTGTGGACTTGTTTAAAAGAGTGTACGAAGCCTCCAAATAAATATGGTTCCTTCTCTTATATCGCCGACTGATTACAAGCGGAATAAAAAGGGAAAGAAAGAAGTCTTGGGAGAGAGAGGTTATGAAAGACGGTTGGAGTGAACGAGCGCGGGAGGACGGACCTTGAAAAAGGGTAGAGCAGAGTCGCACTCCGAGGGTGGAATAGTGGATATGCAGGTACACACACACACGCGCGCACACACGGCAAGCAAAGAAAGGGGAAGCTAGGAACCGGGGGGGCGATCGCAGGGACTGGTTGGATATGATTGGCCCGGGTGGTCCTGTCCCTACTTTACTAACGTCTTCCCAGGCGAGCATAGGGGGTTCGAAAGATGGAGACTTGATGGAGGTCACCGTAATCATATGTGGACTAGCCAGCCCGTCCACACCATGCGACCTGAATACGGATTGATATTGGCCCAAGTGGCTGCAAACCAGAATAACAACACCAGCTGCACTCTTGACCGTTTTTGGTTTTGCCAATAGTAGGTATGTAGTATCACAGAGCCTGTCCTCTCGTATAATCATTGGCCAATCCAAATATGTCATGTTAGAAGGTAGCATTGCGGCTATTGGATGCTTAAGCGGTTGAGTACCTGCATACCGACTAGGTACATATGCTCAGGTGAATACTACACCACCGAATCGCATTGAATTGACTTTCCATGAGCCGTGTATCACGATAGCGTGCTAAGGCTGATGCAATGAGCAAACAGTAAGCCTCGTGTTGCTGAAACAATGGAGAGGCATACGTAAGGCCGTCGCTCATCCTTTCTCGAAATCGAAGACACAGATCTAAAGTGCTAAGATTGTTATTCTGATCTACATACAGAGAGGAGCTGTTGCATGCGCTGGTCGAAGAGATGGGCAGCCAACAGCGTCAGAAAGCAGCCAGCACGACGTCAATTTGGACGCCTGCTCGCCTGCTCGCCAGCCAGCAAAGCGTTGGAGGAGGCAGTGCAGCGCAGGAATAAGGACTTGACGACTGCAACCTGCAAAAAACAGTGGTACCCCCGAGATGAATGTGTTCGACCTCATCTCGTTCCTGAGAGTGCGACCCACCCTCAGCGCGCCATTGGGCCAGACACCCCTGGCCCTTCTCCTCTTGGCAGCTTGGCATCCTTGGCGTTCCCGATCCAGACCAATCTGACCAGCTGGTCAACCACGCCAGCGGCAAATGTTTGGATGTCAAGGAGAGGACAAGCCCGTACAAGCAATAGCCAAGGGTGCTTTTGCTGAGAGAAGCATTGCTTGGTCCTGGGAGATCTTCAACGGTTTGCAGAGCTGACAGGAATTGGCGATGATGACGCCATGACCAGCAAGGACTATATAAAGACACGATATAATGCACCATACGTGTAAGTGTATTACTTCTAGAACAACACATCGAAGTCAGAATGAGGCTTACTGTGTGTCCAGGTGTGTGTGCTGTGTGCCGCGTCGGTTGTTACTATTAGTGTGTGCTGGTGTGTGTGTTGCATTTACAGCGAGCCACAGCAAATTGGATTGATCGGGGTAGCGCCCACCACGCTCTCCCACGGTAATATTACTGTACGGTCACAACTCACAACCACCACCGCCCCGGACGGGCATCAACCATAACCATGACACGACGCAGTTCGATTTGATTGAGATTGAATTTGAATGAAACCAAACTTGGCTGCTGCGACTCCATCCACAATCTATTAACCATCCCGCAAATCTCGCCGTTTAGTGTGTGTATGCCATGCCTTGCGCATTGTGTTGATTTCTTTCGTTGTAGATTGGAGTACTGGGTTATAGATTGGCCCGACCTATTATCACATAGCTTGCGCGTTCTTTTCCCATCGTCGCTCCAGAGATCTCGCCCATTCCCCTCAAGCACGAGCAATACCCACCCAAACAAAAAGAGAGGGTGGAAAAGGAAATGGCGTCATCACAAGGGAGTGGTGGAAGGACCGAACGTCAATGAAAGATCAGAGATCAGCAGGAGAAGGAATTTCGATTTTCTGCTCAGTTGCCCAACCGGTCGAGACAGGGAGCCGATCTTGTTCGATTTGGTCGCTAGAAAGCTAAAGTCTTTTTTTGGGCCCGCGCACGCCCTCGTCTCAAAAGTCGGACGATCATTCACGTGCCGGCGGCACCTTGCCAGCTTGACACCTGCCAAGCAATTAAGCAGCAAGCAGCAAGCAGTGCCTTCCAAGCCTTCCGCGTCTCCGTGAGTCCGTCACGCCAGATTCGGCGTGCCCCTTCTCGTCTGTCAATCCGGCCAGAACCGGCAGAGTAGCAAGCCGGCAGGGTCTCCCCCAAAAGCCTAGTAATCATCCACTGCTTCCATTGTCTGCAACAATCTACTGGACCCTGCATTTCTCCATCATGACAAAACCCCGTGATCGAACCTGATCAGCAGTGTTCAGCGACCCCTGACTTTGTAGTAGCATGACCCCAGGCCCAGTAATACAGCGTCCCAAAGCTCGGCAATCTCGCGCAACAGTGTTGTAAATACACCGCCGGCCATGGTGAAGGGTAAAATGCGATTCGGTGGGCGGTGGAGAGCAGTCAGCGTTTTGTCGTTGCTGTCAGTGTCTGGTTGTTCGCTCGGTCGTAAAGGGAAGGTGCAAGGCGCAAGTAGGGCAAGTACATGTATGTAGGTTCGGCACGTCGCGACACCAGCAATATTCAATTCCGTGGAAGTCGCAGCTGGGCTCGAAGTATTCTGCGTTGCAATTTGAAATGCCTTGTTAAAAAAGACTCGAAACTCCAAGAAGTCTTTACTCCGTACATGTTTGAACTTTGCATGCCGTCGCTGGTCCTTTTTGTACTAACCCACCAAACATCCCGTACGTTGCCATCGATTGTCCTCTGACTTCAAATGCCGGCCACCCTCAGCCTTACCATGATTAGGCACGGCGTCATGGTCGCGCAATACGCAGCATGATCTGCTGTGAGTCAGTTCGCCAAGTCCACACAATCCTGCATCCATGGCTCGGTGGGGAGCGACGATGACCTCTTGGAAGTTCTTGGAGGGGGGGTCCGGTCTCTCATTGGCCCCCTCACGTTCGCTAGGAGGTCAACCAAGCATATGGCATCCTTCGCCGCAGTCACGCCCCAGGGCTTACAAAGATGAGATCACAAATACTACCGGGCGGGCACCCATCAACTTTGACTACCTACCTACTTAGCTACCGACCGTTGCGCCCAGTCACGCCGTATGCATTTCTGCCAGCGCTGCGCGCCCTGTGATGCGACTGACTCGACATTATTAAGAAGGCGATGCCATCCATCATGGTTCTCCACAGCCCGCCGCCCGTTAATCATTTGACATGATCGAAATATCCGCTGCCAGTCTTTTCCGTTTACGAGTTGGATCCCGCATGACCCTGCTCGTTCTGCCTGATCCTCGTATTGCCCCCTTGGTTTGTCCGCCACAGACTCGAGATTGATGCTCGGGATTGAGGAGCATATTAACTTGGCCTCTCGGCGATCTGAACCAGATCCTCCCGAGGCAAGTTGCGAGTCCAGGACGATGCAACCAAGTAAGGGATTCGAAAGGCCACCATCAACCAGGGCAACCTGCATCGGAACCATTAGCGAAATTCTTCAGCGGTTCGGCAAGCAAGCTTGTTTGTTGGACGGGACCATTCACCGAGGAGTCCAGGGTATCGCGGCCGTGGAGGTTTCCCGCAGTGGATTAGGTGAGCCTGCTATTGCAGACATCACAATGCATCAAGCGACTGTGATGGTGCAAATCTTGCCAACACCTCGCTGGCAGATCGAGTCGCCCATTCTGGCATCGAACCCTTGCTCAGCCATCTCCTCCCTTGAAGATGGGAAAAACTTGCGCATGCATAGAAACAGACCATAGTTGTCCGTCTTCGACTCCAAGGCTGGTGCTACTGCTACTGGCTAATGGATAATGGATAATGGATAGTGACAACCGTGCATGCTACGATCGATATCACCCAATAACAGGCCATATATTGCAGGGCATCATCCGAATGTCCTACAACTCCAATGTAGATGAGAGAGCCGATCTTTCTTTCCAAACTTTCATAGTATGCAGGTCTCAGCCGGGCGCACATCCCGGTCCTCCTGCCGACTGTCGACTATGGTTATTGGACCTGTTTGGCGATTGATGAGATCCCCTGTGTCATCGCAAACGCCCCTCGAACGATGTGTCAGATCAGCAATCAAGCTAGACACCAGCCAAACCAATAAGGCGTCGTCCTCTGTGCCTTTTCATCTGCCGGCTGCGATGGAATGCCTCGAGCCTTGCATTCATTGCATTTCACCATCTTTGTGATCAACGATCAACGATATGACATCCATTCCTCTGGTTCTCCTCTGGTTCTACGGTCTACCCAAGGCCTGTCGTAACCCCATGTTACACCACATGAGCGTGACAAAGCTCATAGCCTGCAAGCCCAGCGTTCGACACCGGTCAAGTCAAGCCATGCGCATCAGGAACTCGAGTACTCAAATGCACACTGGCAACTTGAGAGAGGCGGAAGCTGGAAGCTTCCTGCGAACAACGGTTGAAGAAGAGGCTCTCCTGGTCCCCGATGCCAGAATCCCGTTCCCCCTCCCTGAACTTGTTTTCTTTTCGTGGATTTACAATATAGGCCCTTCCCAATGCCACTCCTACTATCTCCCTATAGCGCTCCTCGCTTGTGCCGGATTGGAGCCGAAGTCAATTATTAACTTCCTTGTACGGCTGCCACCGCCAGCCGTGCTTGATCGAGATTCAGGCCCAGGTTGATGATTACGATGGGTTTATGGTCGCCAATATAGTGAAGCGAAGGTGTCACAGCCTGGACAAGAGTAGGGCCATGCACCCAGTCATTTCCGGGTCGGATCTACCTCCGCCAGCGGTATCACGACGACCCCGTGTGCCACTATCACCTGTCCAGGGGTTCGTGCCCCTGCTCCCTTGGCCTTTCTGGGTATCACAGGACACACACGACGTCGTACAAAGCCTGTTTATTCCAATCGCCTTCTGTTTCCAAGCTCTCGGGTTTCTGTTAATCAATGAAGGCCAGCCGCGAAGCGAAGCTGGGCGCTGCAGCACGCTGCACCCTTCTTGGAACCACTGCCGCATTCTCTTTTTGGCGAGCACATCATGCGTGACCCATACCGGTAGGTGCTGCTTCACACCAGCATTCCTTCTGAACAGAACATGTACCGGTGAACCAAACCGGGCGAGCGACAGACGCCTAGCCAAATCAGGCAACGGCTCTTGGTTCCTTGATCCGAGGATGTAACGGCGCCGAAACCGTTTTCTCAATCAATGTCACATCCGTGCTCGACTAATGATCCGGCCTGCAACAGACTCTCGGCTTCATGTTAAATGCCCAGGGAAGCACAACTCTATCTTGCCGTCACACCACGCGCGCATGTACTGTTGGCGTATTTTCTCCGGGTTCCGATATCCACGATCACGACATTGTTCGGCACTGGCCTTTGGAGCTGATCAGACCAGGCCCTCGCGAGGCGCCACCTGAATAGTTCGTGCCCGATATCGACAGGTCACAAAGGTGCTGCCACCCACCTCGGGTGTATTGTGCGCGCGATCCACGATGGTGCCCAAGATTGTGCGCATCGCACCTTTTTGCGAAGAGAAGATGGCACCAGGAGACTCAATAGTGGCCGTCGACTTATGCTAGCACGATGCCTTTATTCGCAGGCTGCCGGAAGCCTCTCAGCGATTCTCATTCGATGTCTCAATCGCATGTCTTAGACGGTCAGCCAAGTCTGGCCGGCAGAATGGCCGCCACGGCCATCCACGGGCTTTGTTTGGGCTTCCTGCCACCTCGTGAGAGCCATGTGGCCAAACGACCACCACGTGAAAACCACGCATCTCGCGTTCGACACGACCATGTTTGGCCGAAACCTTTGGGTTGAACAGGGACGGGGGTCGAGGGCCATTTCGGGGGGTGAATGGTAATCCTCAGCCCCCGAGTGGGTGTCTGTCTTTAGGAAGGTGCATCGTGAAGTCGTGGCCTTTGTATCGAGGGGGCTTGTTTCCTTCCTCGCAGGCTCCCTCTCCCTCTCGTCCTCTTTCCCTTTTGGTGATTATTGGGTATGCTATGCTATCCTATCCTCTCTCCCAGGGTGAGGGGCCGCCCGACAGATAGTCATGACACTGAACTGAGTCGCTTTTGGTGTTTCCCACCGGTCTTTCGTCCCTTTCCATTCGCATCTCGGAACGGCGCCGTCATTGTCATTGGGCGGACCTCTTGCGAAGTGGTTGGATCAAGCCCATGACTGGCAGGACAAGCCCAGATATGCTGGAATGAACCTCGCCAGGTGGCCCGGGATGTCGAGGATGAGAAACGAGGATGCAAGATGATCCCGACTATATAAGGGGGCGTTGGCCAGGGCCGAAGAATATTATTATAAGGGCAGTCCCAAACCTTGTTGACGATCATCGGCTGGATAGCCACTTCTGTCTGTGATGTTGAGAAGCATCCTTGTGTCATATAACGAAGACATTTCCCATTTCATTCATATTGCAGATTACCGCGACGCACCTAGCCGCGTACTTACTTTATATATGCGCTATCATCCATCCAACCCTACCCATCTCCCCGGGCTTCACCTCCGCTCTCCAGGTTAGCTAGCTAGTCACGTTTAGTTGGAAACTCGGCGCTGCTGTTCGACGAGGCCAGATTCACCTTGGATCGTATGATATCTTGGAAGCCTTGCGCTCTCAGCTCGAGTAATCGCATGGCGATAGAAGAGAAATCGCATGATCTGACGTGTCATTACCCATCGACGAGAGCGCTTGTAGCTGTCACTCTGACCCAAACTAACGGTACGCCTGTTTCTCTTATGGCACGTTTACGGGGTAGTACTTACCAAAGTCAGTCAGTCACCACGAATAGCAGTTAGCGAACGACGCTGGGTCCCCGAACGGGAAGCAGAAGCAGCTTACCGCACGCCAGCCTGCTGCTGCTGCTGCTGCTGCTGCTGCTGCTGCTGCTGCTGCTGCTGCTGCTGCTGCTACTGTATCATCTTTAGATCGAAAGTACCACGCCCACACAAAAGCACCATACCACTACCTCGCCACCCATCCATCCATACATCCTCGGCACCAAACCCGTTATCAGTCCACCTCAATCGCTGCTACCGCCCCCTGGCTTTACTCCCCCGGATCGGCGCTGCCTGCCACGTGGCTTTCTGGTTTGCTGCCTCCCCCCATGCCCTCTTAGCAGCCTGCACGTACCCTTCCATCGCACGTTTCGGAGACGAGGGGAAAACCGGCCAGTCAGCCAGCCATGTGTTTCTACTACTATCTTCACTACCACCATATCCCACCCTGCATGCGCGACATCGAGTATGCGATCCACTACAACTTCTGCGCGGATGCGACGTACTCGACGATAGCAGCGCACTTGAGCCCGACAGGGGAAGAGCAATGTACGTCACTAGTATTCTTTTTCCCAAGGTTATTATCTCTCCAAAACCGGAGGCCAATCGTTCCTTCGCTTACCCCTGAATCCCCATGTGTTTCTTCACTTCTCCACAAATGCCCCGAGACAAGTGTTGTTGTTTCTATCTTGCCCTTCCTTGCATTCTGCTTCTCGTCTACTACTACTCAGCAAAGATACGACCGAGAAAAGACACAGACAGGTGACGTTGCATTTCCATTGCCGACTTTGTACCACAGAAGAAGGACAGAATGGGGGGCGTTTTCTAGAACACCTACTTGGCTTAAGCCTCCTGTTTCTCGCTAGGTGCGCCTACTGCTACCTTTTTCTGTCGTCCTCTGAGGCTCGCCTGCAACAACGTTGCTTGGAACATTGCACGCACACAAGAGTGTGTGAGCCCGTGGCACGCCCGCGCTGCTGCGCCGCTAAGATGGCGGCGGCTGCAACCTTGGCCAGGTACCTTGGGGGCGACCCAGACGGTCGGGTTCTGGTAACATGCCTAGCAGGCAGTACTGGGGCGGTTGAGTGCCGGCTTTCATCATTGCAGAGAGGAGTTTTGCTCTACTTGGCACCATGATATCATTGCCACTGTTCGTCGCATTTGACTTCTGGTTGCTACATTACGTCCTACTCCCCGTCTCCCTTCAAAACCAGCACATTTCGGAGAAAGGCTGAAAAGCGCAACGATATGGCTTCAGAACCAGGCACAACAACCAACTTTTCTCTACAAGCACTCGTTTGGGCGATCGATTGCTAGCAGGTCATGCATGAGTAAGCGTCATCATACCAGACCGCTCACTTGCAAGTCCTACAAAGAATACCAAGAAAGGAATCATCCTTCCCTACTGAGGCAACAGCGGCGGCACAAGCGTGCTCTCTATGATGCTTCAGACCTCAGCTTTTCTGCCCTCTCATTCAGCCATCGTATGTTTTCATGTTTATCGATATTGTCCATCAAGTTTCTTTGCTTCAGCCCAACGAGAGTGGGTGATGGACAAATGTTCTAGGCTCTCTCCTATTTTGCTTTTGACGTCCTCATGATGCTCGAAAGCAGCTTGAACTGACGAACGCCTTTTTATCTCTCTTACAACAGTGATCCAGCACCCTTGTGAGACTCTCCTCTACGGCCCAGACCACCAACCCCAAGACTACGACCCCGTAACAGGGCAAGCCATCAACAACACTGCCGCCGGCAACGCCCCCTCTGGCAATAATCATAGCCACGGTACCGCGAGCAGCAGCAGCAGCAACAATAATAACAACAACAACTACTACCACTACAACAACAGCTGCATTGCCAGCCCCACCAACACGGCGAGTAGCAGTAGCGCGACCGTCTTCGACTACAACGACCCCTGCGCCACGGGCGGCTGTCTCTTCTCGCAGGGGTGCGGCAGCGGCCAGTGCCGGCTCGAGCAGCTAGGCGGCCGCTGGGTTTGCTGCCGGTGCCGGCGCGGCGGCAACACGTTTCGGTGGTGCGCTCATCCCATGCGCCGGGTCCCCGACACGCTTTGTTACCACCAGGTCTGCTTGGGGTGCCGGGCGGATCAGGGGGACTCGGGGCAGGGCCAGTCTTCCTAATTACCTCCTGGATATCACTTCAGGGAGGTGCCTGAGTGGCTTGGCGAGCCTTTCTCGTCTTGCTTCCTCTCTTGTTTTTTTTGTTGAGCTTATTACCCTTTTGTTGGGAAGTTTCGGAGAGGCGTGGTCTTGTAGAGACGGCGGGCTGCAGTGGCGATCAGTAGTTGGAAGACGAGCCGAGAGGAAGATGATGAAGGGGGAGACTTGGCACGAGATCGAGTGGGATCACGGGCGCTGGCCCATGGATCGAGCGTGTCTGAAGACCGATAACGGAGGCAAGGGATGGAAGATGGAAGGATACTTGCAGTCTAAACATGATATTGGATGGGTGGTGGTGAGTCAACGGGCTACCCGAGGAGCTGAAAGATGCCAGGCTGGGCAACGGTATACGAGGCTATCGATCTGGTGGTGAGCTGACGGGGTGAGGTGTGGTCGTACCATCTGGTTTCTTGGATGGCGGAAGCATGTGCGAGCCAAGCCAAACGAGATCAGATCGTCAGGCACGCTGAAGATCATGTCGTGCATGGTCAGACGGGAATCATGTCGTCACCGGAAGCAACCGGCAATGCTCCGGCGGCGGTGTATGCGTGTCTCATCCGTCGTACGGGGCATGCGGGCATGGTGCCTGACGATCTAGACCTTTCTCTTTCTCTCTCGCGACGTTTACCCCTTTCGACCAGCTAGGGAGGGAAGGTAATGACGACGACGACGACGACGGTTCCGGGAATTTGGATCTGGGTATCACACAAGCGTGGAGTTATCTCGGGGCTCATGGATCTGATGTTTCACGGCTAGGAACATGTGGCTTTTGCAAAGTTTCTTTCTTTTTTTCTTGGTATTGTCGGATGGGAAACACGAGGAATGGATGTGCTTGCTTACGTGTTGCTATTGGTGTGAAAGGGGGGAGGAGGTTTTTACTAGGACTGGTTTTGTGGCGGACGGGCGTTACACCAGAAATCTGATATTCATTTCTTTTCCTAATCTCATGCCCTCAAAAGTACCGCCGCCCCCACTCGCTCATGTGACCTGCATTCTGACCCCGTGTAGCCTGTCCTCCCCCAAACCATCGGGACCATCAAATCTCTGTCAAACCTACACATCAGATGCGTCATAGATCTTGTAAAACTTCACGACAAAGAATCGTAGCGCTTTGAGAATATCAACTCGTTCAAATTCGATGCTCGATATGGAACGATGCTGATGAGGTCGGCGATGTTATGGGGTTGGACACCGAAACGCCAGGGGGCTCCGATAGTTCTGTCCGGCAGGCTTCGAGGTGGCGCATTGGAACTTTTCCTCTTTCCCTCGCTCCCAGTTTCCAGTTTCCTTTCACTCCAACGATACGTCATGTCCTCATTCATCTCTGTACGAGGTCGAGGTGTTGGGAAGTACAGAGATTCTGCACTCGGCCTGCATAGATCCTCGGCCGCTTGCGTGAAAGAGGCTTGCTTCGCAAGCCCATCTTCACCGCTTCGGGGCGCAGAACGCAACGCAATGGGAGTGCGATAGGCAGGCATTGTCTTTTCCTCGGCATGGCGGAGCGGGTGGTTGCAATTTTGGCAATGAAGATCTCCCTCTGTCATGGATGCTAATGTAGGTACCCATTGCCCATCAGCCGCCCCGACGCAGGAAGGCATCTTCCGATCGGCGATCGACGGTTTCCTGCCCCTTCCCTTGGGTAGTTACAGGAAGGGAAAGAGAGAAAGAAGAAGAAAAAAAGAAAATGGTATACGCGAGATACGAGAAAGAAAGAGGTGGAGATGGACGAAAACAGAGACACACAGAGAGAAGCAGCTTGGTTGGAGTCGAGGTAGGTATATAGGAAACTGAAGATAGATAAAGTAACTTGAATGCCCCCCGAGATATTGGAGATAGAAGAAGGAGAGATCGATTCTCCTTGGGCCATGATTGATCACGAAAAGAAAGTGCTACTAAGACATATATTCGGCGATCGCTATTTGGATCTCGCAAGCCCTTCTGGTGCCTCACTAGTAATCAATTAATAGCAACAGTCTGCTATCATTACCTCATCGCCGACTCCCTAAAGGATCTCATAGCCTACCTGCCTGCTTACCTGCATCCTGTCTGCCAAGCAACGAGGCCGACAAGTCACATGTCACAAGTCACATACCAGCGGGTTACATCACATCACAATCAGCAGCAGCAGCAGCAGCAGCAGCAGCAAGCAAGCATGTGTACCGAGACGACCTACACGCTCCGATGCGAGCACGTCACGACTCGGATAGCGTACTGTCCCGAAGCGTCGACCTCTTCCTCTTCATCCTCATCAAAGTCATCATCATCCAGTTCAAGAAAGCATCACCACAGCAAGACGCCCAAGCCCTGCAAGCGCCTCACGCGAACCACGGTGGCCTACCCGCCGCCGCCCGAGTTCGTGGGGCAGCAGCCCGTGAAATGCCCGCTGAACCCCTGCCCGTTCGAGCAGCGCGGCGGCTACTGGAACTGCTGCTGGTGCGGCAAGGAGTGGAATGACCAGGGGCGCTGCCGCTGCATCATGATCATTGACCGGCAGGAGTACCGCTGCGAGCACATCTGCTGCGAGACGTGCGAGGCCGCCGTCGAGTTATGAGGCAGAAGGGAAAAGGACAGACCGGTAAAGGGAAGAGGAAGGCGCTCAAGGAGGAAGGAGGTGGAGGTGAAAGGAAGAGTAGGATCGGTGGCTTTGCCTGCCGCGGGTCGGGCGTCACCCAACGAACAAAGGGGGGGGGATGTCAGGGAATGGTGTGGCGTGCTCAAGTAGGAAGAGGTGGCTTCGGAAGCAGGGCCGTGATTTGTAGACACATGATTAGTTTGCGACTTTTCCTTTGTGTATGGCAGGGCTGTATGATTGGGCACCACCTGCGGGTTCGTATGTAATGAAGAAGACGGGGGGGGACGATTGGCCACACGTGTATTGTGTGAGCGTCATGTTCGTTCAGCTTTCCTTGAGCAGGGCTGCTGGATTGTCGACAGCCAGCCAGAGCCTTGTGTGTTGAGGGGCCAGAGAAGGGGGGGTAACGGCGGGCCGCAAAGCGTACCAGATCAGGATCTGGGGAGGCACAGCTTTCTTCAAGTCCGCTTGCGATAGGCTCCTCAGGGCGTGATATGGCTTTCGCGAATCCACGCACATGTACGAATTAGGGAGAAATGTATCGATCACATAATCGTGCTTGCACCTGCAGCCTATATCTGTCATTTTGCTACTGATCCCCGCCGACTGCCGATGGGAAGCGGCTTCCCTCGCATCACACACCCCGTGGCTTGACAGGCAGCCGCCTTCCCATGGGGCCCGATTGGACTGAGATGCAAGCGCCGCAGGAGAAAGGCGGGATTTTAACATAAGAGAACATGGATGGGGGGTATTTGGAAGCTAGAAACGGCGCGATGTGTCCCCGCGGGCTGCGGGTAGCGTCGCCCGGCGATGGCGGAGCGGATCGTGCCGGATGCTTCTTCAAATGTAACCCCACTCCTGACTACATACCACCTACCGCCCAGGGCCCAGGGCCCAGGCCGTCCGAGTTACAGATATGTATGTTCGGGGGATTCAGGGTGAAAAGAGGAGAAAGGAGGGGTCCCGGGGTTTGTTTAGTGGGCAGGCGGGCAGGCGGGCAGGCATGCAAGGCAAGATCGGACGGGAGACGGAAAGTAAGGATGGAAACGAAGGAAAAAGCAAAGAAAGATACCTAAGGAAGAAGCAAGCAGTCAAGTCATCTCCTTGACTGCCCAGCCAGATTGCAAGCTGGCAACCCTTCTTTCTTTAATGGGGGTGAAACCAAATTGGCTAAGCGATGCAAGGACTATGCGGCGTCGATGGCGTAACGTGACCGATCGCAAAACCAGGTTTCCGGAAATGCGCTTCGTCAGATCGATCCGCCACCTGCATATCTTGTTGGCTGGATCTGGAGGGGGGGGGTCTTGGCCGCCCGGGATGGCTCGAACCCCCCCACCGGAACCCCCCAATCGCCAATTTGATACACTGCATATTTCTTGTCTGGGTCGTGTCTGGTTGGGCTACCCTGCAGAACAACAGGCTCGGGGTGTGCCAGAACTATACCCCCTGGTCCAGGCTAAAACATGCTTTCGATATGAGGTTGCTCCTGATCGTTTGTGGCGCCTATTGCACCAGCAAGGTGCGTGTGTTGGCTCGGGTAGGTCCGTCGAGCCACCGAACATAAGACAAGCCCGTCATACATGCCCGCCCAGCAATGGGAACCTCGGGGAAACACACCGCTGAACCTGCTGTTGGCACCTTGTCCATAGCTCGGAAAGTAAGTACTTAATATATGCAGAGACATGCCGGTGGTTTCCCACTTCGTACGAGAGAGCGAGAGAGAAAGCAATGTGTGCCTGCCAACCCCGACCCCTGGCTATCCAGTCAAGTCCTGGCCAGTCTCGCCCGTTGTTGCTGCCCAGGCTTACATTATTTTTCAGCCAGCTGCTGCAAGTGCCACGGGCCAGGTATCCCCATGGTGAATCACACCGAGAGCAACAAAGGACCACTGGACCGGAGAGCAAGGGCAGCCAGGCCGCCAAGAAAGAAACTGCAGGCTGGCCTCTAGCATATAAGCTCCGACGATGCCATGCTGCAAGAAAGCTGCGAACCTGTACACAAGCTCCATTCCATGCTTATCCGAGTTTCGCCTCAACAACCGTTGCTCCCTCCCGAACAGAGAGAGAAGAAACAGAGAGAAGAGACTACCCAGCCAAGATGTGCCACGGACACCCACACTACCACACGTGCCATCACACCTCGGTCAAATGGCTATACTGTCCAGAGGCCATGTTCGACCTGGAAACGGGCTATGAGACACCCTGCTCGAACCCCATCTACTCGACCCCCAGCTGGCATCCAGCGAATGCCCTCTCCAGAACTGCCTCTTCAAGCAGCTGAAGGGCAATCGTTGGACATGTTGCCGGTGTGGTCACAACGCCAACAAGGAGGGCTGGTGCGTGGGCAAGATCAACCACCCTTTCGGTGGCTGGACACCCCGGGGATTGGAGCCCCAGAGCTGGCAGACCTGTGGTCACGGCTACTGCAGCAAGTGCAGTCGAGACTGTGAGAGAATCATGCCCATGACCCAATCTCCGTCGGGTTAGCTAACCAGCGTCGTCATCATCATCGTCATCACAGTGTCTTCATCTAGAGCCGGCACACCGACTGAGCAGGTCCGAGAGCAGCGGAAGGGAAAGAGCAGTCGCAAGCACGCCTTTCCCCACCCCCGAAGCTCCCACTCCCACTCACATAAGCGCGGGACCGCCGGCGGCGGCGACTACTTCGTCGAGGAGTACGTGCCCTCCCCCGTAGCCGGGAGCTCCCGGATATCTAACGCCCCGCCCCTCGAGCCCGGCAACGACGCGTCACAGAGGAAGTCGAAATCCTCGACTGAAAAGAAGAAGCAACGCCGTACACATCACTAGATGCTGCCTGGGTGCACTTGTTTGACTAGACAGAGACGCCTGTCTGATATGCAAGCTCAGGGAAGAGAGAGAGAGAGAGAGATCGATAGAGAGCGAGTACCTACCAAAGCGCACACCTGCCCACTCCTACGGCAACCGACACTGTCTGAGCTGAGTGGCAGGGGTTAGAGTCTAGTATATAGACACAAACAACTAGAAAGACGACGGGGGCAGCCGAGTCATAGGTAAACCTGTCTGGGTGTTCCCGACCGGATTGTCGGATGCGACGGGCATGTGCATCTAGAACAGCTTTGCTGTCCCCTCATCGTCGAACAACATGGACTTTCAACACTGCTGTGTTTCTTCTGCTTCGTCGTGACAGTAACAGCCGCAGCCCAAGCCCAAGCTCCACGAGGAACTGGGATGGTAGCTGGGCGCACAGCCGGTGAAACTTAGCTGACACAGATGTTTTCTTTCTTCAGCTGTCCACCACAGCTATGGTACTCCCATCTCGCCATTCGATAGGAAAGTAACCTCACTTTTGCGGTTGTGTGAAGCACAGCAGCAGATGGATGTGCTGTTCATGCTTGCCGCGTGTGCGATGCATGTCTTGTGTGTGTCCCTTGTGGAGGGCGAGGCACGGCTGTACACACATGTCTCGATGTCTGTATGTAGTCATGAAGAGATGGGGTTTGCCGTCCACAGATCTCCACGATGGCGCGGCAGTAGCTGCAATCGACCGTCCTGTATCCTGCGACTGGATGCTTGATTCGCCAAATGCTGAGCACCGATTTGCTGGTGAGGGGGGTCTTCCCATCTTGGCGTCCAATCAGTGTTGGTCCGGACTGCTTGACTCTGAGATGCTCGGCTCCCTCCCGACTGGCCACCGGCAATCTGGAAGCAGGACCTACTGCAATTGTAAAGTAGACAGGAAAAGACCTGCCGCGGTCAATTGGACAAAACACATCATGTGTACATAGCCCAGTTGGTTGGCCAAACCCGGCGTAAAGAGTTGAGAGCAGTTTCCCGACCGTCGGGCTTGCGAAGGTGGATGGATTGCCCGTCAAGGTCCAGGCTCAGTCTCGGTTAGTAGAGGTCAGAGGCTTACCGATTGATAGCTAGCCGACCCGCAACTTGTGTTGTGTGTGTGTGTGTGTGTGTCTGTGTGTCGTACGGATAACTACCTTAGGTTGCTTGATTGGCTCTTGGTCTGTAGGTTATCATACGTCTCGTCTCCTCGTGATCACATAAGGAAATACAAATGGTGTGTTTGAGGAGGGGTTGGGCATTGATACAGTGCAGTGACAAGTGAAATGCGCTTGACGTGACGGACGAAGGTTGCTTTGATTGAAGCATCCGCTGCACGTTTGAAGCGAATTGCAAATCTGCATGGAATGCAGCAATCACAATTGCAGCAAGCAGCATGTCAAATACGAGTGCATTTCTCAAACTTTGGCCGAGGCGCGTTTGTTTCCCCTTGGCTTGCCAATGGCGAGACGGCAAAACAAAAGCCATTTGCATTGCCATCCATCGTGGATCCTTCAGGGCGGGCAGACGAACCTTCACCAGAATAGAACAGAAACGTGGACTGAACCTTCTTTCTCACGTGGCGTCTAACACACGACACCACCCACCACCACCGCTTGGGTGATCTGAAAACTATTCCTATCACATCCTTTTTCTGTTTATCAGCTGGCGATTGGTCAATCCCCTTACAGGCTTACACATTTCTCTTATCTCTCCAACTCTTTCCCGCTCTTTTAGACAGTCACAGTCTCTGGCGGGATACTGCGAGTGCGAGGTGTGCTGAATCTGCTGATGCGGTTTCAATGCCAGCACTATCTCACTCACTTGCCTGCCGCATCGACTGAATAAGGAAACTTCGAGGCCGATACGAATGCAGCTCCCCAGCACCCTGCCACGCGGCCAGCGCCTAGCCTTTGTTGATCCTGGCCGGCCACGAGTCCATGACTTGCCAATGGCAAGTTGCCATTCATCCCCCCATCCGCTCCTTCATACCTCTCCTTCCACTCGTCGTCATTTGTTTTGTTGTATGACGAAATGAGAGCAGTGGCAATCTACGCCGAGGTTCGAAACGCTTGCAACGTCGATCTCAACAACAAGTTCCATGGCCGGTATGTCGACATTTGAAGCTAAAGACCGTTACATTTGGGCAGCCAGGGGGACAAAGAGATCGAAGGGTGGTCACGATTTGTAGGGGGGCAGAGAAAACCCGACTAGAGCAGCACAAAGGTGGGAATCCCGTCAGACCACATGGCAAATCCCACGCTAACGCAAGCGAACAGTGGAGTGGGCCGCTGGGGCTGGGGCTGGGACCTTCCATCACCCATGCATGGATGGAAGAAAAAAGTATGTAACAGGCTACTGGTGCAGCAGCGAGGCTTCTCGGCGCCGTATTGTCAAGTTGCGTGTGTGTGTGCATGTGGAAAGCAGCAGGCAAGGTCCCAGCTCGCCAACCTAGTGTTTCTACTCTAGCTACATTCAGGACTACCTAGGTAGAGTACGGAGTAGTCGAGAGGCAAGACACACTGACAAGCCCAGGCACTACCTAGTACAGGTACGGGTACCGCGAGGAACGAAATAATTTGTGATGAATCCAATTAAACGTCGTGAACGTCTGCTAAAAGGAGATGACGCCGTTGTAACTCAAATTTCGGGCGGGCTTGGGCTTCCATGCTCTCTGCTATCGCTGCGGCGGGCTACTATTAATAAAGTCAAGCGCGAATGGCTCAAACAATCTGCTTGGGGCAAGTCGCAAATCCATCAATCCACTACCGGGCAGAGCGATGAGGGAGGAGGCAGGAAGAGAACCAAGTAGATTGCAGCAACCCACCCTTTCCCTCCAAGAACTCCGCATTACCCTGACACAATGGTCTGATATGGGAGATGGATATGTATCTGTAAGTGCATGGAGAAGATCTGAAGAAATTCTTACTCGCTTATCCAAGGGCGGGGGAGAGGAGAGAGGATAACGAGACGTCACTGGCCCAATGACAAACTTGGCCCCAGAAGGGTAAGGTCGAGGGTCCTCCTTTTCAGGGGGTTGCGAAGTTCTACATACGACCGTCGACTGGGTCTCTTGCTTCCATGGTACAGTGCATACTGTAGACCTTTGTCAACCGCAGCGGGCTCCTACTAACCAGCCAAACCTTCCCCCTTCCCATTGCAGTGCGCGCATCCGTTCTCCTCCTATCAGTGCAGATGACGATCACTCGAGTACCGGTACATCAACTGCTGCTGCTACTCACCATCACTTGTTGCTGCCGAGCTGCATCAGCTGCAGCAGCGATAAAAAGAAAGATGCGTTAGGGGTGAGTGGCAGGCACGGTTTTTGGAGTAGCTGCATCAATGTGGACTGTACATGCGAAACCGCCAGTGGAATCAAAAACGGGAAAAGGAAGAAAGGCAAAATAAAAAAATAAAAATAAAATAACACAAGCAGCAATCTCGGCGCATTGCAATGGATACGTTCTCCTCTTTGAGATAGATCCGAAGCATCGATGGAAAAGTCTCTCCGAGAGGAGGAGAAGGAGGAGGAGTTGAGCAGGATCGCATGATCAAAATGAAATCGCGACGCTTTGATGACTGATGAGGTCCCAAAGGCAAATGTCCTGTGGTCTTAGGGAGTAGGTGCAGGCAAAAATACGCCGAAAACGCCCTAGCAAGCCCGCCCACTAGGCACTGTAGGTACCGCCTAGCATTGATTGGAAGGCTTAAGACTGCCCTACTATTCCCCTAGTTCCCTACATACAGCCGGTAGGGACGGTACTAACAGTGGTTATTCCTTACTGGCTCCCCTCCCTAACGAACCCTTGTTCCCAATGAGGATCGTCGAACTCAGGTCGCCCGACTAGCCCTGTCCATCTCTTCCCTTTTCCCTTTTTTTCAACCCCCTTCCCCCTTCGCCCAACGAAAATTGTTCGTCGGTTTGTCGCCTGTTTTCTGTCAACCACGTTGCTTACTTACTTGCATACGCACACGCGCACGTTGCATTCTAGTCGATCTCCGCCGTGGTCGAGGATACGCGCTGATCTCACAGTGGTCGGGGAACCACACCAAACAACAAAAGTCCAAGGAAACACAACCAAACCAAAACCCATTCTCCGATAATTGAAGGGAGCTGGCACAGACGACCCAACCCACATCAAAACCGACGCTACCAGCGCTATAACCAGGGAAATACTGGACACGATCACGCTCTCGGACACCCAACACCCTGCAACCTGATCTCTCTCCTCTCGCTTGTTGCCACTGTGATTAACCCGGTCGGCCACGGTCCACTGCCCTCCCCCCGTCTAGCCGTCCTGGAGCCTGCCATTCGCCTTGCCCGCAGCTGCCGCAAGCCAAAGCGAGCAACTTTCAGTCTTCATCGCCCAACGCGCCCTTCCGCACATTCGATCCGTATCTCCCTTCGATTTTCCCTTCTTTGCCCTTGCCTCACCGAACAGAGAAGCGACGCGACCCGGCGCTACTGCAACGTCAATTACTCGTGCCCGCTTTAAGACAGCAGGAACTTTATTATCCGCGATTCCCACCTTTGTGACAGCAACAAGTCGCCAAGTCAAGTCGCCTTGGAAGTCGCCCGTCACCCGTCGTCACCCGTACTGCCAGTACCGCTACTTCACGCACAATACCCACCTGCAAACCCATCTGAAAATGCCTACCTCTCTCGAGTCTTCTCGCCCCATCATGGCGCCCTCGGTATGTTATGGATTCTGACTCGATGGACACACTTGTTTAGCTTCCCCCATCCCATCCCATCCGGAACTGCCCAAACACCCATAGCTTCCCTCTGCATATTACTGCTACTACTACCCTAGCCTTCCCTCCAACTGTTGATCAGGCCATACCTTGTCCTTCTCATCATCTATTCCTACCCTACCACTATCTCTGCGTCATATAACCCCCTTGACTACATATACATCTCGTTCATCGCATCAGCTTTGCTCTACCCGTCACAAGAGACAAAGAAACGAAGAAACCAAACAAGTTAAAAAAAACCGCCCGGCTAACCTCGCCTCTTTTCCTTGCGTTGCCAACAGCTCAACTCGACACCCCGCACCTCGGTCCGCTTCAGCCAGTACAGCATGCAGGCCCCCTCGGTTGCCGCGACGATGCAGACGACGGACAGCGCCCAGGCCGAGATCCAGGATATCGGGACGGGCCTCGATCGCATGGAGAACAAGGCCCTCACGCAGCAGCGCGTTGAGCTCTCGGAGGAGAAGACGGCCAACATGTCCAAGCTGGCCCTCGGAGCCAAGCTGGAGCGCGCCCTCGACCGCCGCATGTCCAGCCAAGACGCCGTCATGCGACCCCGCCGTCCCACCAAGTCTAGCGTCATGAACGAGAAGACGGCCGGCGAGGTCGAGACCAAGGCATAAACGGAAAAAGACCGCCTAAGGGATAAATGAGCGACATATATATTTGAAGTGGGGCGTCCGATACGACCATGTTGGTTTGGTGTGTCTGTGTATGAGAATGACGAACGGGCTGCGCGATCATGCCGGCCGCGCCCTCGAGAAGATAACATGATCTTAAGCTCGGGCGTTGGGGGAGGACGATGCTGCTCTCTGTCCAGTATGCCAAACACCATGTTTTGTATGCGCGACAAGAGCTGCATGAAAGTTTGGGAGGGGAACCTTGCATCAGCTGTTTTTTTTTCCCTCTTAAGTTGGCTTTTTGCTTTTTTTCCCCCTTAGTTCCATAACGGCGTTTGATACCTAGCATGGGCATGGAGCGTGTGTGTGCGCGAGAGAGAGTGTGTGTGTGCGTGGTCCCAAGATGACGACGAGGAGGAGACCAAGTGGAAGGAAAGGAATGAAGACGACAACGACGCTTAGCCGAATTGACGATGGCCTGCAGCTATTCGTCTCGCCAGGCCCCGGTTCGCGATGCTGACGGCAAGGTTCATGGCCCTCAACACCAATCGGCATATCTGGCCAGGCTCGCGGAGTTCGATCCGGGCAACAAATGAGCATGTTCAACCTGCCCGTGTCCGAGTTCCACCTACGCCCGAGTCAGTGTTGCGAAGAGAGGACGGGCCCACCATAATGATGGCTGTCGTGGGGTTCGAGGCCCAACAACGGGTCTCGGTAGATGGACGGGTTGACGAACGGGCCAGCCAATAGTAGCCCAACGGTTGCCGGCCTTATTACAGTATGCATCAGAAGTCTCAGTTGCGGTTACTGCAAGTTCGGGAACACCGTCCCTCCCTGCAGCACCAGGGAAGGATTCAGCCTGTACTCTATAAATACAATTTCCGGCAAATATTGACTGAACTCTTGGGGCCCTCTACGTATCTATGCTCGGTGCTGTCTTGCCTTGTGACTTGTTGCGACCAATCTGGATGTTGCTGCTGTATACAGCCTTGTAGGCATGGAGTCTTAAGCTAGTGCTGACTAGGATCGAACTTTCGCCCATACGGACGAGCATCTTGGTCGAGTCGGAGAGAAAACGAGAGGGGGAGAAGGAGCCCCCTTGTGTGGGACCGACGGGGCTCAATACGGGGCCGACGTGAGCGGCGCGGGCTCTACCAAAACACGTGTAACTCCATCGTTTCCTAGCCGATGGCGATGGGTCCTCGACGGGGAGAGAGCACTCTCCACAAACTGTCTTGCACTATCGTCGCCACTCTCACCCCAAGAAGGGTGAACGAGCATCTCACGTACATTCGTACCATCACATTATAGAGCCGGCTTGCACTATTCCAACTATTCATAATTAAGCCAGACTTCTCCTGGGAGCACATACGTTCCTGATAACAAGTTCAGACAAATGCGGGACCAGATCAAACAATAGAGGCATATAAGCAAGAGTTGAATTCAATGCACCAGGGCTGGGAAATATGATGATACCCAGGCGAATCCGGAACGCCGTGAGCCGCTTTTTAAAAGTAGCAGCCATTAAAACCAGGTACCTCTCTATAATCGAACGTGACCCTGCCGAAGCCCAAAGTGGTTCATTAGCTGGTTGGGGGTTTCTCCTATCTCATGTCTTTCTCTCTCTCACACATTGCCCCCTTCGGAAGAGAAAACGAAGCTGGGGAAACGAGCCAAGGAGTGCGCCAGTACTCGAACCTGTAGACAAGACGCAGACTCTCTAAACCCGTCTTCCATGCTCGACCACCACTATCCTCTGATCTCGGCTTTCCCCTGCCTTTCTTTGGTTCGTCTTTCACAGGACTACTTCCAACGTTGGGTGGTTTCTTATCTCGTTGTTTGTGATTCCGTTCTCGTCCTCCCCCCACCTCAATCAAGCCTTCTCGCCGCCGGCCTTGATCACCGCCTCCTCCCTCTGGCTCTTCTTCTCGAGCCGGGCGACGACCTCCTGCTGCAGCGCGAGCAGCTCCTGCTCCTCGCCCTCCATCTCGAGCCCGTGCCCGACCCACTCGTGGGCCTCGTCGAGCCGGCCCATCTCGAGCAGGCACTTGCCGCGCCGCCACCAGGCCTTGGCGTTGCCGGCCCGCTTGGCCTCGACCGAGGCCTCGGCGTCGACGGCGCCCTCGGCCCAGTTCTGCAGGGCCATGTGCGCCTGCGCCCGGTTCGCGAACAGCTGCGAGACCTCCTCCCTAACGAGGCCCTGCGGCTCCCACAGCGGGCGGCCCAGCGCCATGGTGATGCCCAGGTGGTACATCTTGAGGGCCTCGCCGTGCTTGCCCTTGCGGTAGAAGTCGTTGCCGCCGTCTTTCAGCTTGGTGATCTGCGCGCTCCGCTTCGGGTTCACGGGGATCGGGGGCGGGGGGATCTGGGGCGACACCTCGAGCGTCAGGATGCTGCGGTGCAGGTTGTTGAGGGCGGCCAGCTCGGCGTGCAGGGCCTTCGAGGCGCCCGAGGGGGCGGTCACGGCCTTGGTCGCGGGGTCCAGGCCCAGCGGGAGCAGGTCGAAGTACTCTTCGGTCGCGGCCATCGTGTCGGTGGTGGGCGGTTGTGATGTGCGGTTGATTAAGGTGTGGTTTTTGGTTTCGCGGGCAATGCAATGCTGTTGCGATGCAGTTGCAAGGGTGGTGGCTCGACTTGGTCAAGTGGAGTGTGTTGGGTTGTTGCTCGCGTCACCCTTGACGGTTTGGCGGATTGCAGTATTGAAGCTTGCACTGTTGGAAACAGAAATTTGCAGCGCCGAGGTATCAGAAGAATGACGGGACCTTTCAGCAAAGGTGTTGGTATCGGGAGAAGAGAGTGGAAGGTCTTCGGTGTCGTGGCAAGAGAGCGATTGCGGGATCGCAGATGACTGGAATACGCCAGCTCGGTTGAAGGGTTCACTGTTAAGGACACCTAATAATTCAATACAGGGAAGGCCCCACATCCAGACTTTTAGCGGCCCGGCGGCTGATAGCGATAAGGATCACAGCGCGCTTGGTTCTAATTTGGGAGACAGGATACACCCCACATACCCGCCCCGAGTGATGTCTTTAGATCACAGAGCTGACTGACTCTATTTCGATCTCACGCCAGCAGACTCCACTTGGTGAAGGATAGCAAGTCGTATATTCTATAGACCCAGTAGCATAGCTCCAATGCTACATATTTTCGTTTTACAGTTAGCCATCTATATATCCCAATATTACACCCCGATATATTACGTATCCATCTGTGAGTACACAATACATACTGCCTAGTCTATTCTCCTCCGAAGCGCCTCCATGGAAGAGACCTATTTCGAAAAAAATATTAGTATCCCGAGCGACCACACACAAAATATTGCAGCCGATCCGCTTGTCCGTTGCCCAATATTGCGTCATGAGAGTGAGTCAGACCAACTGACCACAGGGTGTGACGCGCGTAGAGGGGAATGCTGGCTGTCAAACTAATTATCCGTACGCCTGGTCGGTAGATCAACGCTAAAGGCTCCGCTTCACTCACAACGAGAGCTTCGGGGCTTGGGCTGGCCCAAAGTCAACGTGGGAAGGCGGGAAGAAGCGGCCGTGAAGGAAGGACCAAGTGAGAATGTACGGGGGGTCGAGAAGAATGCACGTCCCCCGAATTGACTCGATGGATAGACGATACGAAGAAACCAACAGGCCACAGAGTAGCCAGTGGCAGACACATCGTTGGTTTCCGATAGTGTGATGTTCGTTGGGCCAATCACGATGAGTACGGAAATCAGCCAAGCAAGTAAACAAGCTACAAGCTCGCGCCCTTTGACTTGTCTTCGCTTCGGAGGCGCTGGGTGTTGACTGGCCCGGTTCATATAAGCCCGGTCAGTGTGACCCCGTCGCGAGGCCTCATGGGACATGCCAACTGACTCTTTGAGTGTTGGTGAATGATATCGGACTATTGGCATACCACCATATGCCTGCTCCCGACACTCGTACATTGCTTTGAGTGTTGCGCGATCTGATGGCTGAACTTTGGCTGTGATCCAGCCGTCTGGGTATTCCGGGTAGTTCATTATCGACTTTGCGTTGTCATCACCCCAGAGAACGGATGGCATGGCTTCGCCATTCCTGGCGATTTCGCCACCCTGTACATCCGGGGCAAACTCATGACGGAAACCCATGGAATGTCCCAGCTCATGAGCAAGGACCGCAGCAAGGCCGTGCTCTGGGTGGAAGGCGAGCGGGTATAATGTGATGAAAGGGCGCTTCCACCCTGGCATGAATGAGACGGCCTTCATTCCCAAACCCTCATCTTCGGCCTCGAACTGGACCTTGACATTGGCTTCGTCGGCGCTATAGACCTGCTTAAGCCTCAATGGTATCTCGGTCCCCCATTGAGTGATTGCTTGGTCTAGCGACCACTGGACAGATTCATAACAGCCAGGTGGGAACGAGGCGGTGTCAACCCAGATGTTGAACTTTGTGCCTCGTTTGTAGAGACCAATCCTCCCACTCCAACCAACGCGGCTGGCAAATGAGGAAAGATGGTTTGGCTGCTTGATGCAGGGACAGGTTGGACTGGTACATTTTGCTTTGTACAGAGCACTGTTCCCTGTGGTAGTGATGGGTGCGGGACGGGGAGTTCCCCGCGATTTGCAGTGATCATTTGCTCTGCTGGATCCTTCACCATCAAGAACCTTTGGTTCTGCGATAGCAATGGACTCCATCACATTGTCTGTACCGACTGTAAGGGGGTAACTGAGTGGAGAGGGCGAAGTGATTGTGTGGTGTGATTGGTCGAAAGGAGCGTTGTTGCCGAAGTTGCGTCTTGCCTGGGCGAATGAGGCTCTCTCCAATCGGGAGAAGCTCTGGGCCCGCCAGATGAAGCTTCTCTCCCGGATGACAATCGTAACTAGTGCTTGAAGGATGCAGTTTTCGAAATGCAGTTCAATCACACACTTGGGGAGGGAATCACGTGGGGCCCGGCTTCTACCAGGGTCGTGAGCCTTGGTAGAGACAGCTTTATCACCGTAACTGGCGTTGTCAGGAAGACTAAGGTGATATCCCAACAGAATGAGGCTGTCGGAGGCTGGCGTCTCAACCAAGGAGAGCCCCGGCCCCGGCGATGACAACGTGAATTCCGTGGTCTCTTGTTGTGTGGTCGAGGGCGGCATCGGATAGTATGAAAGTCGGGAAATTGCCAGAGAAGAGAGGAAGAGGAAACGAGCCAGCGTTGGAAATTGTCCGAGATCAAGTGCTTGGATCCCACCGGGGGCGTCCGCAACTCGACGGATAGAAGACATATTGGGCGTAGTAGAGAGAGAAATGAATTGAAAGAAGAAATGATGTCTTGGAGTGTGTCCCCCTTTCGGCCGGTTCTGCGATTAGGTCACTGCGTCTTAGCTAATCTTTTGCCTTGGGTTTGACCCGAACTGTAGGTCTGATGATGCTCTGGGCTTGGTCTTGCTTTATGGAAATAAGGTAAGGAGCGACTAGTGAATGATTTACCTAGGAAGAAATGGTGGCTGAGAGACGGATGGGCATGCGAATTTAAATAGGAAGACAACAGTACGCCTTAACTGATCAGGCTGGAGTTGAAAAATCCGTTTGCGCACATCGTATCAGTTATGCCATCTCGCGCAATCTCAAGATCGCTGTGAGCCTCATTTGACCTTCGCTGATCCCAGTCAAAGAACATTCTATGCCGCTGCCCAGGTGGAGGTATGACCGGACAGTTCGTACTGCTCTGGTGGGAGAACCCTGTCTGCACGTCATACCCAAGGTGCAGGTGGATTCCCTGTTTTCGCTCGCCAATTCCGATTTGTGCCATTCGCAGAAAGTAGTGGTTGAGCGGCTCGCGAGTTGATTACGCGAATGCAGGGGTTGAAACACTACAGCGCTGAGGTAGGGGATTTGTTTATTGGCCTGGTCTACAAAGGGCTGGTTGGCCACAGGACTCTCTATCCCCATGCCGCTGACCTCCATCACTAGAGCCGGTGAGCAGCGTTTCCCGTTGTTCGCTCCGCCCAACAGCCCCCAAAGGGACATGAGGGGAAGAAGGGGAGGGGGAGTGGGAGAAGGCAGGTGGACTAATCGGTGACCTCCAAAGCGACAGTTGGAGGGACACCATTGGCTATTCGGCCTTGCTGGATACCCTGGCGAGTTTCGATGGCCAAACGGTTGGCAGCTAGTGGATGAATGGATATGCGGCGTTGAACGCGGATGTGTTGCAGGCAGTAGCCACGTCAGTGGAGAATATGAGGCGATCTAAGTATAGCAATTTCGCATCCCGCAGGCTCGCGTAGAATTGCTTACACAAGTTTAAAGTGCAGGGCACGTTATCAGAGACGGAGCAGCGCGTGTTTCATACATCAGCCAGTCGATGGAGACTTGGATTCCATCCATTTCAAGGGTTTGCGATCGTGTGCCTGAATGATGTCTGAGCCACACGGGGGTCATTGACTCTGCTCAAGTTGATGGACCAGGATCCCCCTTCGACGTGGTCCCAAACCATGCAAACACTTTATGGCGTGCATGGACGAGCCGTATCTGGTTTGTCTGGCCCCTCGCGATTCGTGAGCCTCTTCCGGCAGAGCACAGCCGGCCCGCTTGAGGGCTGTCTCTGGATCTCTAGTGGTCGGTCCTCCACATTGCTTAGTTCCACACCTACTTGATCCCCCCTTCCGCGTTCAACCGCCAGTTACCCATCCCGCAATCCAGTTCTTCTTTCAACGACGTTGCGGGATTCTCCGCTTTAGGCTATCAATCAACGCTCCGCCTAATCGACGCAAGTAAGCGAATACTCCGCTCGATTCTGGTCGAGGACCAGAGACAACCTCGCTGTCATGACATCAACTCACCGTTTTCCAAAGGGAGCGTTTCCAAGAACCATCGAGAACACTGTAGACGAGGGAATCGTAGCTCACGATGCACATCAAGAAAGCAACATCGGCGGTGTCAGAGTCTGGATACTAAGATAGGTAGGAGTTTTGTGTTCTTTAATTGTCAAACATGTCCTTCATCATCCTGCGAGCCAAAATAAGGAGTCAAATTTCCCCATTCCTTGCCATCATTATCATCATATCGATCGAGTCATGCCTTCCCAATCCGGCTCTCTAGATCTTGTCGTTGGGGCTGCCCAGAGGGGGTCGGCAGGTGGACTCGTCGGGGTAGCCGCCGAAGCGGCAGTTGTAGGAGCAGCACTGGCTGTGGGCGTCGCAGTGGCCACCCTCGGGGACACACTGGCGGGCCTCAACAGCCATGGGGTTGGCAGCTAGAGGGGGGAGTCCACGTTAGTATGACGGAAACGGCAAGTGTTGTTTGTTGGTGTGGCAAAGACTCACGGGTGGTGGCCGGGGCGGCGGCAACGACGGCCACGAGGGCGGCGACGAAAGCGAATTGCATCTTCATGTTGGAAGGTGGTGGAGGGGTCGGTGATGATGTGACTTGTTGGAGGAGGATGGAGGAGGATGGACTGGAAGATGATGGTGAGGTTTGGGGAGGAAGATGGGGTGGACTTTATACTAATTGCGTGCTCGATATGGAGATACTCGCCTTATACTGCTACTATAGATAAGGTTGGAATGCAGGTCCCGGTGCCGTTACCGGACACGGAGCAGCGTCCGGCTCAATCATCCATCTGCACCCCGGTCCAACCGTGTGTCAACCTTGCATCTGCGGAGCATATGCCTAGTCCAGCGGCAGGGTTCCACGCCGGGGGTTGGCAGTCAATGCCTACCGGAGATAGGGCATGAATCAAGAATCTGCTGAGGAGGACGCAGGTTAAAACAAGCCATGGTGTGTAGCATTCGGCCCCTGCCAAGCCAGGACGAGCTAGCAGGAAGCAAGGTTTACAAGGAGGGGTGCATGCTTGGTAGAGCGTTGGACTCCAAGAATGGGACCATGACCAACGTCCGCATACACATATGTACACAGTTCTGACCGAGAGATCAAGAAAGTGCTGAATCGGGTCATTGAAGAAATATTGGGCCAGGACAACTTCGGGGGTGTGCCCTGTTCGGGGACCGGCCCCGGGCCCGACGTGGCAGTGACAGCGGCCAACACGACGTAAGCCCAGACGATGCAGGCGATTCGGGCGGCACGCATAAGACGGCTACATACATGGACCTTCTTAGGCACCTTGATTCGGCAGGGTCTAGGCAGAGGACAGGCGACAACTTCTTGATTTCGCGGGGGAGTCTCCATCGCAGGTGGGACAAGGACCCACTTGACGGCACTTCGCTGTAAGCAGCTGCATCGTCGTATCGACCCAGCATCATGCCTGTATCGTACCAGCTTCCAGCCCAGGTGTTAGGACTGATTGGTGCAGCATGTCTAGTATTACTAATGATAACTAAGCCATTGCATAAGGGGCATGGTCTAATATGGCCAAACTGCTCTTTGTTGGGGCTTTGTTGAGGTCAGTTGAAGGTATATCTTCACCTCCTCGGTGTGATTTCTGGTGGCTGGCCTGGCCATATTGTCTCCACTTCTAACGGCTGACCCCACCCCGCCATATCCAATCAACCTCGGCCTGACCTCTTCACATCCACCTCCACGACCATGCGGAACCTACCGCTCGAGATCGTGGACCGCATCGTCGACTTTCTACCCATAAGAGGCCAAGTGGATGCGCCACGCCAGCGGACGCCAGAAGGAGAAGGGTGTTGCCCGCGCCTCGCGCCCTACGCCACCGTCTCCCCCAATTCCTCGAGGCGGTCCAGCGTCGCATCTGGCGATCGTTGGACATCAGCAACCTCCAACTCGAAGAATGCGCGCGTCATCTCTCCCACCCGGGGCGACGCCGCCTAGGTTGTCTGAGAAAACTGACTTACCGCGCCGACCTCGCCGCGATCGGGGCGGAAAACCTGGGGTTTGAGCGGCCGGAGGAAACCGCCGTCGTGAGCGAGGAGTTCGGCCTGCACATGCGCCGGCTTTTTCACATGCTGCATAGCCTGGAGCAGCAGCACCACGGGGAGGATCAGATGGAGATGGAGATGGGGTTCGGCGGCGCCCACGACATACATCTGCACCTTGCCGACGTGACCCATCTCGACGAGCCCGACGCCATATCTTACGACTACAACAGACGCCATTACAATATCCGCTACGATCACACGCGCATCACCCTACCTGGAGCCGATGAGCTACCCTTACTTCACTGCGTACGGCATCTGTCGTTTGGCGAATGGCGCCGAACGCCCGATCCGAGCGTCCCGCTCATGATGGCGGCATGGATGCCCAATCTTACGACAGTCGACCTCGTGCTGGATACGGAAGGGTCACAGAAACCGCCGCCTCCCCGAGGAGAAGGCCAGGACCTGTTCGAGGCCTTGAAAGCGTACTCGGAGCAGACCCAGAAGGTGGCCCACGCGACACTGAATATGCGATCGGGCGGCCAGATGGACGCGCTGGTCACGAGGCAGCTGAATTTCGCTCGCACGCAGGGGCACAACCTCCTGGGCGCCTCGCTCCGCGGGTGGTCGCAGCGACTGGCCAGCTTCCGCGTGCGCGGCGTCGTAGATGGGTCGCTGTTCTGGCCTCACCCCCATGAAAAGGGTCTTGTTAGCGACGACGAAAACAACAGCAACAACGCCCCAAGCGAGGAGCCGGAATGGCCCCACATGCAGGACATCGACGTGCACGCCGAGCGCTACGCCCCGTCGGGACGGTGGTACTTCACCCGAAGCGAACCGGCCTACCCTGCTCCCTCACTCCCCGACTATACCTTTGAGTCGACCGGGGACGACTCGGACCACGACGACGTGGGAAGGCGATTTTCCCGCAGCGTGCCGCACGAAGAAACGATACAGCCCCTGTTCGCGGCCTGGGCCCGGGCCCTGGTGCGCATGCCCTCGCTCCGGACCGCGCGGCTGCGGTTCCGGATCAAGTTCTTCCACGAGGGCGGCAGGGCGGGGCGCTGGCACAGCATGGAGGACTGGGGGGTCGTCTACGAAGCACCGGGGTACGAGAGCAAGGACAAGAACAAGACGGCGTGGTGCGGCGTGCTGACACCGGAGGAGCAGCGCTACCGACGTCTCATATTCCAGAATACGGGGGTTGGCGCCCGGTGCAAGAAACGATGGACTTGCTGCAGTCCGTCGGGTCCCACAGCTGGCCGGGCACGGAAATGGCGGTCTTGACGGTGGATAGGAACGGGATTGTCAGGTAAGTAATTAAAGTAGTCATGGGGAATCGATTTCTCTACATCAACGGCATCTGCTATATCTCTTCATACTGTCTTCACCTTCTTCTCCTCTCTTTGAAAATCAAATCTCACCAACCGCCGGAGCGATCGAGGTCGGGTAGTAAAACACCTCTCTCGGATCGTACTGAGCCTTGAGCTTCTGCAGCCGGGGCAGGTTGGCCCCATAGTACACCCGCTGCGCCGTCGCGCGGTCGAGGCTCGAGTCGGCGTAATTGATGTACATGCCCCAGTCCTCCTTCGCGAGGGGCTTCGTCGTCGCGTCCACCCACTTGTCCAGAAAGGGGAACCCGTCTTTCGGGTAGGCGCCGAAGTAGGTGCGGTCGTATAGTTGGATCAGGAACAGCTTGTCGCGGTGCGCGTACGACGATAAGGAGTGGTCGCCGTTGGTCACGGCCGAGTGCTTGCCGCCGTGGAGGTCGAGCTGGAACCACCAGGACCGCGTGTTCTTCGAGGTCGAGTTGAACCAGTAGTTGGTGAAGGCCTTGCCGACGTCGCCGCTCAGGTCCTTGAGTTCGAGGCTCTTGCTGTAGAAGGTTTCTTGCTGGGGTCGCAGTCAGCCAGTGTCAAAAATGAGTCTCATGCAAGCTTGGGTCTTCTTACCTGAGCGTAAGGATGCGTAGGATCCGTCGGCGCATTGGCGTAGTGGGCAAAGGCGTCCATCCACGTCGTGTTCACCGCCTGCATGATCTTCAGCGGCGGCGTCGTCGCGTTGAGCAGCGGGGCGAGCGCCTTCTGCAGCCCCGTGACGTTGCCGTAAAACAGCCCCTCGAGCTGCGACGAGAACCCGGACGAAAACAGGCGCATGTTGAGGTCGGCCGGCATGACGTCCCGCGCGTACGCCTCGACCTTGGCCAGGTTGGCGAACCCCGTCGTGAGGTTCCACCGGAACGGCATGCTGAAGTACGTCACCTCGTCGGGGACCGGGAAGGTGTCGAACTCGTAGGAGGCGACGGCGCCAAAGTTGGAGCCGGCGCCCCGCAGCGCCCAGAAGAGGTCCGGGTGTTCTGTGGCGGAGACGTGGGCCAGGGATGAGTTGGCTAGTACGACGGTGGCGCCCACCATCCAGTCCGTGGCCAGGCCGTATTTGTGCGAGCTCATGCCGAAGCCGCCGTGCAGCGAGTGGCCGCTGACGCCGACGCTGTGGGGCATCTTAGGATCAATCACGGATTGAGGCAGTACAACTCGGGCGGGACTTGGTTCAAATGGAAAATCGACTTACCCTGGGCAGGTTCCGTGCGAAATGGCCCTCTTTCCCTGCTTGAATAGCTCGGTGGCGATGTGGCCGAGCCTCGCCCCGGGCTGGACGGTCGCGATGTTGGTCTTGGTGTCGAGGGTAACGTTGTGCATCCGGTCCAGCTCGATGACGAGATGGCCATCCTCGCCGCCGAGGCCGCTGGACGCATAGCTGTGACCGCCGCCCTTGGGCGTCGCCTTTACGCCAGTCTTGACGGCACACGATACGGCCGCCTGAATGTGCTCTACTGACGTGGGGACGGCTATGGCTACGGGGGTGTAGTGGAGGCGATCGTTGAAGGGCAGTGTGTCCTGGGCCCAGCTGGTCGAATTCCGCTCGTTGGACGGAACACCGGCGGCAAGCAGGCACTCGTCGAGAGCAGCCTGCTTATCTAGTGCCGCACCCTGGACGAAAGGGGCCAGCAGCCCGAGGCACAGGGCTGTCTTGTGCATGTTGTGATATGTAAATAAGAACGCTGAGTCGATGCTGACTTTTGGGATGAAGATATCCAAGGAGAGTTCACATGAGTCTTATATCTTGGGGCAATGTAGGCCCCCACGTATAGGACTTACCATTCGTGGGATCTCGGTCAGTCCATCCGGGGATTCTTCACTCACCAATGCCCAATACCATGGGAAGAGCAATCGACCTAATCAGCCGCCAAGACAGTAAGGCGATCTTGGCTGCAGGCCAATATGCCGATCCAGCTACGTTGTTCTGCCTGAGGCCGCGGCCAAATGGGCGAACGACGGGTGTGACCCATCTCATTTAGGCCCGTCCCTGTGACTGGCGGCGCCCGATATTGATAGCTCGCTTGATCTTCATGAGAGTGAGCCTCCCTTCTTATAGATCGGCCCAGAATCAGCTGTTGAACGGGGACAAGCTGCCCGGGCGGGCTGTCGAGACGGCTTGGGAAGCCGAAGTGCCCCTTGAGTCTATGAGGGACATCGTTCCCCCAGACCAGAGACATTCGGCACGTGCCGATGGTGTCATTGAGGAATACCCCATGCTGTACCCCAGATCAGGATCCCCAGAGCAGATGCGCATGCATGTATGTAGCTGGAAAGGGAAACCCGAAGTCCGGGCCAGGCAGCGTCAATTGACTTGACACTCATCCACGACGGGATCAATATGCTTCTTCATGACAATGAGCCCATAATCGTGCAATTGAACTAAGACTAGAGTCTATCACGGAGTGCAAGATCATGTTTTGATATCAAATCTGAATGGATTTGGCTGTTTGGGTTCCGTAAGTTTGCCCCAGATTGAAGGCCTCGAGAGTTGACGGTGGCCCGGAAGGCCACGTGCAACCGCCAAGGGAACAGGGACCTTGGGCATGGGCGACGACAAGCCGTCGGCCCTAATCCGAAACGGAAAAAGGAATTCATACCATTGGAGACACTTCTCTTCCCTGCAATATTAATTACCTCGAGCAATGCTTTATTTCGGGTTCCAGGTCAAACGGAACCATTAGGCTAAAAACACGTAGACAGTGAGCGAGCGTATTACCTGGGGGATTACTTAGCCCCCCGCCCCGTTTCCACTCTCAACGGGAGGATGCTCCGAGAAGTTCCCCATTGGGCAGACGGAAGGAGGTCTGCAAGGTACGCTTTTCGCCAGCAGTTTCCGCCTCAGCAATGTCCGTTGATCGGCAGTCTGGTCTGCTTAAAGACCTGCAGTTGCAATTGAGCCAAACGTCTTGATCCGTCTGCGCGCAATGTAATGCCGCAATGTCTTGTAATTCTTCGTAAATCTCACGATGTCGGCAGCTGCTGCTGCATGTTGGGGGGCGCGCATTTGGACGTCGGCTAGTTATCGTTTCCAATGATGTAATCAATGTGGGCGGTCGCCGGACTTGGGCTTAGATCCAATGCGACGGATTCCAGCATGATCACGATGCACCTGAATTAGCTCGTCGCACTGGCCGGACTCTCCACGGGGCCGCTGACCCCGCGCGTCGGCGTCTCGGCGCACAACCTGGTCATCTCCCACATGAGCCCGGGCGGCATCTACCCCTTGACCTACACGCCTTCTGATTCCAGTGACGGCGCGAGGGGGGACGGTCAAAGTCGGGAGGTCGGTACCCAGGGGCGCGACCGTGCCCGGATGGATGACATGCGACCCGGTGGCCAAGACGTTCTATGTCTTGGACGAGAACCAGGGCTTCCCGGGTGCTGCAGAAGGAACACTTCGCCATGTCGCGGCCGGGTCCCGTCAAGTCACGCCAGGACAAGCCCCACCCTAACGCCATCTTCCCCGACCCGACTCAGGGATTTCTGCTGGTGCCCGACCTGGGTGCCGATGTGATCCGCATCTTTGCCGTCGACCCGGACTTCGGCACCCTGACCCCCTGCAGACCGGCCAAGACGGGCGACGGCGGCGGTCCGCGCCACGGCGCCTTCTACCAGACGGCAGGCAACGCTTCGACGGTCCTCTACATCTTCAACGAGCTGAGCAACACCGTCTCCGTCTGGACGCTGGAAAACCCCCCGGCGACCGACCGCGACGGCTGCCTCTCCCTCACCAAGACCAAGACCCAGACCATCTCGACCTTCGCCCCGGGGACCTCGGCCCCCCAGCCCCAACGCCAAAGCCGCCGAGTTGCACGTCCGCGACAACCATCTGTACGCCTCGAACCGCGACGACCAGCTCTTGGGCCGCCAACAGGACTCGATCGCACACTACACCATCGACCCCGCGACTGGCGCTCTTACCTGGGGCGAGGCCGCCAACGCGCACGCGTGGTGCCCGACCACCTTCGACATCAACCGGAACGGCACGCTCGTCGCCGTCGGCGGGCAGGCGACGGCCAAAGTCGTCATCCTGGAACGCGACCCGGCGACGGGCAAGTCGGGGGAAGATGCCGTGGCCGTCGGCGCCGCGATTGGGTATGGGGGGTCGACTAACGCCATGGATGGGTTCGAGCCACCTGCTTTGGGTCGAGTGAAGGAAGAGCTCGTGTCATCTCATATACATCACTAGAGAGAGCTCTTTTACATCGTGGAGAAGCAATGGCCGGTTATTGCATCGGAGAGCAGGAGAGAGAAGGAAGCAAAAGATGGGGGCGGTGTCCCGAAACCTTTTGATTGACCTGCCGGTACTACAGTCTGGGGAAACATTCCCGCTGGACAACAAACTCGTGGAGTTGACAAGATGCAACCTTTCTGGTTCTGATTGAATGAATGCATGCGTATGATCAAAACTTCATCTCGGCGGAGAATAATGCTCTGCTGCTGGCACTGCTCTCGCGTGTTGTGATGCCGGTGAAATGGTCCTCAGTTATCAAATTGAGGGGTAGTCTTCAGCGACCCCTTTATCCAGGCGGGATATACCCAACCTTCCTACGGTCGCATCAATGATCAAAATATATATACGCGTATATGTATCTCGCTTGTTGGGTATGATCACCTTGACCTTGTTTTTCTCCTAGCTACTTGCGTGTAATCTGCGTGCTTCTGAGCTGAAGCTATTTCCATACGCGGGGTGTGCTGAGCTCAAACAATCAATAGCGATGTTGGTGATGATGCAGCTGGTTAAGGAACAGACCCCTGTCCTGCCATTGATGTTCTCAAAAGCAAATCAGATTTTACCCCGCAGCGCAGCGTGTGTAGTAAGTGCAGAAGGGGAGACAAAAAGAGCAAAAAATTGAAGGTATTGACTGCGGCCAGTGTGGATCGAACTAGAGTCTTGTTAGCTAACAGGCACTCTTGATACACATTGTAAGCAATGGGTTGCTTACCACACGACCTCCAGATAGGCTGATGAAGTTTAATCTTCAGTCTGGCGCTCTCCCAACTGAGCTATGTCCGCTGACGTTGGGGTGAAGCGGTGCTACGGCAATATCTATTTGGAGAAGGAAGGAGGGGGGCATGTGTGGTGCAGTGAGCGGTTTGATTCGCTCAGTTTAGCTGGTCGGCGTCAAGGGCGTATTACTCAAGTTTTACAAGTACTGCTAATAGATGTGGCTAAATATCCAATAAGCAACTCGGATCAAGATAACTGACGCTTCAGGTCTCCAAATGCTAGAAATGCAGTGAAGTACTTTGCTGCTCAGCCCAGGAAGTATACATTTCTACTGCGCAACTCTACGGGAGCACACTATCGACCTACTTGTTCGGATCAGCGAGATGGTTTCGAGCCTTCCCACAGCTAAAGTGATCAGAAAGAGTCCTTGAGCTAGCCAGCTAGGACATACTACTACACAATGTTAGACTCGAGTGACAGGTTCATCTCCTATGCTACCGTATCGCGAATGGCTAATTGATGGGGCAGAGAGCGAACGCTGCACGTGGCTGCATAGACCATTGCCAAGAAACAAGAAACGAGCAAAGCCTCCTACCACCTACGGCCGTAGTTGCGCCACACTTTTATTAATGACGGAGCACCATGGCGCGTGTTACCAAAAGAGAACCACCAAACCAGGGGAATGAGGGTGGCAGCTGGTTCGAGAATTCCATCATCGGCAGGACCTGACGCAATACGGCGCCAAGAAACAGGAAACCGTTGCTGCTACGAGGCGGCTGAAAAACTGATGCGACTAATCGGTTACCGGCAAGACGGCAACGGCAGCAAAGTGGAAGGCAGCTAGGGACTGCACAGCCACCAAAAGATCTGAGAGGGACGGATAGACCTCCGCGATGACCGATGGTTCTTCTGCCCGCTGCCCTGATTCTGGATTCTGGGGTTGAGCAAAGTGGGTTCTGACATCAACCATCCACCCCTCCGCAGCTCATGACGCGCTTTCTGCCAATCCACACAGCGCACCAGCCACTGAGACTTCCAACGGGCATGGCTTGTGAGCTTGTTTCTCTCCAACGCCAGCTCTCCCGCTTTCTTGGACCAGGTTCTCTGTGTCCCATCGAAAACCTAGAAGTGGCATGTCGCGCATGGGATTTTCAGAGATTTGGGCCAAATTCTCCGGCTGTGACGTTCCTGTCCAAGACCCATTACGTAGCCCGCTAGCGACGATCCAGCCCTTTCGGCAGTCGTTTCCCGTTTGGCTGCCCTGTTTCAGGACCGAACCTGATGTCACTGAGGCCGGACGGGTAACAGTCTCTGCACGCTTGCGAACTGCTGCTAGCCGTTGGGTTCGTGGGCAGCACGCGGCCTGGAAGGTTCTTCATTTGGATTTGGAGTTGTATATATATCCTGACTCCCTCGCAGTTCCTGGAGATTAATATAATCATTATTATCAACTTATACCCCAACAAACACTCACACTCGACTACCATTAACTAAAAGTCAATATTATACCCTACCACTACTACCTCCACCCACACATAACTCATCTACATCACCAAATCATTCAATATGGGTCTCGGAACTAAGATCAAGGAAGCCATGCACGGCGACAAGGAGACCACTTCTCAGCAGTCCCCCACCACCAGCACCAGCCACACCAACAAGACCCCCGGTGCCTTCCCCGCCGAGGATGTCCCTCGCACATCGACAGTCCCCGTCGGCTCCGCGGGTGAGCCCCGGACAGAGAAGATGCACGGCAAGAACTCCCCCGACTACACACACGGCTCCGGCAAGGACAGCTCCTTAACCGGGGCTGGCCACACTGGTACCACTGGCACCACAGGTAGCCATGGCGGTCTTACTGGCAGCGAGCGCCGACACGAGGGTGGCCTGAGCCAACATGGCACATCTGGCATGACTGGTTCCAACACGACGGGAGTGCCTCACACTGGTACTACCGGCACCAGCCACACCAACACCACTGGCACCCACGGACACAACAAGCTCACCAAGGACGCGCCTTACGATGAGTACGGCTCTTCCACAACTGGAACCCACGGCCGTTCTCACAACGATGGCCTCACTTCCGGTCACCAGGGCACCCACGGCACCCACGGCACCACTGGTATGACTGGTACCTCTGGCGCGCCGGAAGGCACCCACGGCACCCACAACAGCCGGGTTGCCAACGCCGCCGATCCCCGGATCGACTCTGACCGCGACCACCGTGCGGCTCCTGGATCTTATGCTGCCCCTGGCATGTCCAGCCCGAACCACGGTACGACCGGCATGACTGGTGCCAACACAACTGGCATGACCGGTAGCCACAGCAACACTGGCATGACCGATCTGAAGCAGGGTCCTGCTGACCTCCAAAGCGGTACCCACACCGGTACTCACACCGGCAACCACAACGGCACCCCCGGCATGATGACTGGTGCTACCGGCACCCACGACAGCCGCAAGGTCCACTACGACGACCGCATCAACCCCCGTTCCCCTACTACCCCTGGTTCCGGCCTGACGGACTCCCACCACAACACCACCGGTGGCGTGCCTGGCTCCAACCACGGCAACGGCATGACTGGTTCCAACCACGGTACCACTGGCATGACTGGCTCTCACCACGGTACCACAGGTGGCATGACTGGCGGCTCCAACAACACGATGCGCGACCACAAGGTCAACGAGTACGACGCCCCCACCAACAGCAGCGGCCGCGGTCATGCTGGTGTGGCTGGTGCCGCCGCCGGCGCTGCCGGTGGTGCTGCTGCCTCCGGGCTGGCCAACCGTCACCACAACGATGACATGCAAGCCTACAACACCCCTGGTGCTGGTGCCTCTTCCACCGACCGCGGCCTGAACACTGCTGATCGATGGCACAACTCGGACCCCACCATGTCGGGCGGCAACAACATGAACACCACCACTAGCGGTGTTCACTCTGGCAGCCCCTCGCTGATGGGCACCACCCACATGAACCCCACTGGTGCCACTCACGGTACCACCCACGGCCACACCGGCTCGATGGGCAACAACAACACCAGCATGCTGGACCCCCACAACGAGACCAACCGCACCACCTACGGCACCGACAACAGCCCCAGCGGTACCGGTATCGGCGCCCACCACAGCCACCACGGCCACCGCGCCGAGAGCAACGGCATGGCCACCGGCACCTCTCCCCACATGGCCGGCGGTGGTCTGGCTTCCAACGAGTACGCCGCGGGCGCTCCCCACCAACAGCAGCAGCACCAGTCTGGCATGGCTGGCGGCATTCCTCACGGTGGAGTTTCTTCGCACGACAACACCCGTGGCGGTATCCCCCACGAGTCTGGCATGACCAACCAGCACATGGGCAACGTCAGCCCCACTGGCAACACCACCTCTTCCCACCACATGTCCGGCTCCGGCAACAGCCCCAGCCACAACACCAGCGGCTCCGGCTCCGGCATGGGCATGGGCGCCATGGCCAACAGCCTGCCCGGCATGGGCGACGGCCACCACGGCCCCGGCCACGCCAGCGCCAAGGTCCTGCACCGCTGCGACCACTGCGGCAACGACAACGACATCTCCCGCTACTTCTCCAAGGAGGCGGCCTACCGCATGTCCTAAGCGAGTCGTGTCGAGTCGAGGAGAAGAAGGGAATTGACGGAAAAGATTATTGATGAGAATGAATCTACGAGGGAGAGAACTTATGATACCACCAACAACCATACTTGTAACTTAATTAGTACTGTACATTAGCTGCGATGAGAGCAAATTTAATGAACCACTTCAAAATACTTCCTACTGTTCATTTGGAGCGGACCTTGATTCTGATGATAGCTAAATGCATTGGGCTTGGGCTTTCAGCCAGTGTCTTACAACAACATTCGATCACGGCTTCTTTGGCAGTTAAAGGCCTTCGCAACTTGCCGCATTCCAAAGCGCGCTCGGTTATTTAAGGTCGAAAATCAAGTAGGACCAATCATAGCCATCACCTTTGGCTGCGCCTCTTCAATTTGGAAGCCCCAACCAGGAAGGACCCAGTTCAGGAGTGACAAGTCTTGTCGCATATTAGACTGAAGTGCGGTAAGACCATGTCGGCTTACATTCCGATCTTGTAGAGCGAGCCATTGATCGCAGCAGCAATTGTAAGCAGCGTGGATGCTCCATTTCTAACTGGAGCGTGATGGTACGTACCTGTACCCGGTTACATGTGGCTCGAGCTGCGAGCATCCTATCGTGTCAGTTGGCAACAGCAACATCCTTAACAAACGTCGTGACTAAAAAGCAGCACAGACGGGCATGAAGAAGGTCTTGATATAGTTGAGGTGGGTATCATTGTTATTTGGCTTAAAAGTATCTCAATAGGTGGTTAAACATGTCTCATTAAATTCCAATCCGGCTGATATAGCCATCGCCATATCGCCCATTACACATATTGCTGTTGTTGTGTCATTTCCGGGGCCCTTCCATCATTAGTATTCTTCCTGCTGTTCTTTCTCGTACTTCTTCTGTAGTAGTATTGCTCCCACTGCCCCGGCCACGAGTCGGCGGCGGCGGCGGCGGCGGCGGCATTGTTCTCCAGGTCCTCCTCGCGGGAGAACCGCAGCTGGTTCCGCCGGTCGACCTCGACGCACGCGCGCACGAACAGGGCGAAGTGCGTCACCGTGGCCATGACGAACATGGCCAGCAGCGCCTGCAGGCCGGGGACGTAGAACCCCTCGCGGTACAGGCCCAGGTTCGAGGCGAAGTGGTAGTTGCTGTTGCAGTGGCCCCGCAGCAGGACCTCGAAGTCGGCCGCGTCGAGGGCGGCGCCGTCGGCCGCCGCGACGGCCGCCGCCGCCACCGAGTTGCAGTCCCGCCGCGTGTCCAGCACGTCGGTGTAGACCGAGGAGCTGAGGTAGATGGCCAGGGCGCAGGTGAGCCAGAAGCAGAGGTGGCCGCCGACGTGCGCGCCGGGGTGCATGCCCCGGCGCACCGAGGAGCCCGCGGTGGAGCGGAGATGCGAGCGCACGCAGCAGGTCAGGAGCTCGGCGCTGTTGAAGAGCAGGGCCGCAATAGTGATGGGTAGCGACCAAAGCCCTACGCCGTCGGCAAGCCCGCCATGGACGGCGAAGAGGACGGATAGCACCAGGATCACGATGGACCAGGTCATCGAGAGCAGGGTCAGGATCCGCTTGATGGTGTGCCAGCGCGGGTCGAAGGGGGGGCAGGCGGCGCTGGTCGCGGAGGGGCAGCGGTCGCAGCGCCGCGGATGCGACGGTGGAAGTCGGTCGCTCCAAGGGGCTGCCATGGTGGACGATGATGTGGCGGTTGCTGCTGTCGTCGACAAAGTTGTTGCTGTCGTATGGTTCATGGGGCGGCGTGAGGATATTTCGCGGACTGTAGGGCGAAGATGGTTGTGGTTGTTGTGATGCTGGTTGATGTTGGTAGTTTTGTCGCTGGTAATATTGATGGCGACCTTTAGTGGTCGGAAGGTCGGAGTTTGGGGGCTGTTTGGGGGTGGAGACCCCACTGTAGCTGCACCTGTAGTGGGTGTGCAAGAGACGTCCTGATCGACCTTGATATCACGGCCGAAATCTTCGACCTGCGAGAACTCTCTCACTTCTCTACTTCCTCCCTTTCCCAACTTGATCTTTGGTGCCATGGTTCCGGTCAGGGAGTGCCCGCCCATCTCTCGTGGAAGGGCCTGGCTCGTTGCTGTCTTTTTTTATCCCCCCCTCTTGGGTCTCTCTCTCGACTAGCTGTGCTGGGCGGTAGTGTTGTCAAATTGTGGTCGCTTCGGTCGGCGATGTGCTAGTCGCACGGTCAAGCACGCAGTGGAAGAGAACTGCATCTGGGGAATGAGATCTCGGGAGAGGAAAGAAAAAGAGGAGCGGCGTGGGAAGACAGATGGGATTAAATGTAGCACGATCAACGGTTTGTTTTCCCCAGGCCAACATACGAGTGCGTTTGAGGAGAAATTGAACCCAAGAGAAGTCGAGAACTTAAGGAAGAATTGGCAGTCCTTCGCCCTCAGTCGTAGGCGTCAAAGCCAAGTAGCCAAGACCACGGCCAAGCATTTGCTTGCTCACCAAAAGTCTCGGCAGGCGAGAGCCCTCTTCTTTCTCGCAGCGGTTCCTCTTTTCCCATCTCAACTTCTCACTCGCCGTCTGTTTGCCAAGACGAGAAAGAGAAAGCGAAAAAGAAAACCGACGTTGTAGTGCACGAAGACAAATTCCCCAAAAAGCGGTGCATCTACTATACCTATGTGCATATCATGACTTGAGCTTCATATGCAACCCAGCGACTTTTCGGGCTGACAGGTCAATCAATCCAACGACGACGACGACAGCACCTTACTCCAACAAACAGCCAAGTCCCTACTAACGCAGACCCAGACCCAGACCAGAAGCAAACCAACCGGCTCACTCCGCCCGCGCAAATGGGCAGTGCCTGTGCTGAAATCCGATCGAATCTATCAATAACTTCTCAATCAACCAAGCCGCCTCAAACGAAGCCGGGCCTTGGTTTTTGACAGGCCCATGCTTGCCATTGCAGATCCCATCATTCCTAGGCCATCCTCACCCGCCGTCCGCGACAGGGCCCATCCCCATGTTGTCGTTTGCCAATCCCAACTACGAGCTACGCCTGACGCCGAAGCTGCTTGGTATCGCCGCCTAGACCTTGCCAACCCGCTTGGCGAATTCGCAACCGGCCTTATTGGCAGGCTTGGGGTGGGAGAGCAACAACGCAACACTCGGGGTCGCGGACAAACACTGGGCTGGCTGGGCTGGCTGGGCTGGCTGGGCTGGCTGGGCGCGACCCCGACGGCTAGTCAGTCTAGGCCGGTAAATCAATCATGTGCTATTCCCTAATTCCCTTCCTGTCTTGGCCCTATCTTGGTTACCTTATCTACCTCTTATCCAATGCGTCGTTTGCTGTTTGCCTACTTTATACGTTACGTACATTCATATTTCTGTACTACAATTTCCGCCCCATTCCAGCGAGTCATCACATCGCAATCATTTCTTTGTTTGTCGGAAACGCTTGGCGCTTCCATTGACTGCTTGCAGGACTCCGCCAGCGCGCCCTGCTGCATGCAGAACGAACAAGTAAAGAAACACCCCAGTTCCTTACATGAAGGTTCCGCCAAGGGAAAAAAAACAAGAGAACAAGACCGTCGCATGCTGAACTTTATCAATTGCTGTAGTTTTGACTCTGATGATGACAGCACTGCGACGCTGCGACACGCCCAGCAAAGAACTTGGTTTGTCCCTGCCAGCGAGTGAGCATGCCGCCAGTGGTGCCAAGCCGTCGGAAGGTTTCTGGCGGTGTACCGCGAGTACATGCCAATTGTCTCTTGCTTCTCGATTTAGTGACAAATGGAGGCTCGGAATGCCAAGCGCTACGTCCACCACATGCCAACCCCAACTCCTACAGGAAAATCTCTTGAATGAACTCGGTAGGCGAAGATCACCAATTGGCATCATTGCGGATGATTTTACGGCAGGATCAAGGGAAAATGGGAGGAGAGTTTGCCAATGGAGATCCAGTTTAGAAGAATAGTCGGCGCAGTTGGCTGAGCCTCAACTCAACCCCGACTCCCGAAGCACCCCCTGTCTGTCATCTGGTTGTCTGAGAACAAAAAGTAAAACGACACAAGACATCTAGTTGACAATATGGGATGCTAACGCCACAAACGGAGAAAATGATGTATCGATATTGGCAATTGATGTTGATCAAGAAACTCATATTAGCTCACGAGCAGGTACGGGTATCTTGGGTCTCTTCGCAATAAGCGCCTCTCGTATCTGAAGTTGTGAGGGGAGAGCGCATTGTTGCTGCTCTTCTTGGTCAATCGCTTGTTCTTGTCGTCGGGTCCGAACCCGACGGACCCGACGGCTTTGGCAACCTCAGGCGCCTTGCCTGCCCAAAACCTGCCGAGTCCTCATGACCAGAGATGCCAACCAGTGGTACCACCAACAGACGAGATGAAGCCAGCTTCCAAACCAAACTGCTGCGGCTGATTTCAGATGCCGCCGGCTGAAGACTGCCCGTTTCTCCTGCGCAAGTACCAGTAGGCCAATCAGAAGCCGCCGTGTTAGAACGGGATTCCCAATGTGGAACTGCTCCTGTTACGGTGGGCCCCTTCCGCTCACACGTTGGATGCGTCGCGATGTGCCTTTGTGGCTTACATCACCTAAGCCCAGAGCCTCAGCGCAGTCGGGTTCGACCTACGCCATTTCAACCAATGCACCCCAATGGAGCAGCGTGCCGACATCCATGAACCTTTGGCAATATCACGCGAATGAATGCCTCGCTGCACATTGTCGTTGATATGACTGCGCCACTCGGGGCCACTACCGATCGCCCCATCTCGCCCACCAGGCGTCGACGACATCCGGGAACCCCAGCTCGCCCATCTTCATCTTTACTCGGCGCCTGTACTCCAGTCTCGAATCACCTTCCCACGGCAAGTCCAGACCGGCGGAAAGGCGAACCTTTGTCCGGATCCATTCCCACGGGACAAACCCCGCGATCTCCCAGTCGATGATGCCGATGGAGATCGAGCGGTCGTCGTTCATATGAACAATGACATTTCCCGGCCCCAAGTCGCAGTGGTAGAAGTGAAACGGGACAGTGCAGTCCATCCCCAGTTCCTTACTGATCGCGACGAGGTCGTCGTTGGTGTAGTCGTCGTCCCGCCCGGCCAGATAGCCGTCCGCCAGCGTCCGCCCGTCCACGCCGCCGATGTAGTCGGCGGTCCACTGCGCAAGCTCCTTGCCGGCTTCGATGACTTGATTGACGCAGCGGTCCTTCATCCCGTCGTCCATGGTCGGCCATATGCTGCCGAGGGTCTGGCCCCGCACCGCGGTTACCAGCAAGGCGTAGCGGTTGCCCCAGAGGACGTGGTAGAGCACCCGGGGCAAGTCGAAAGACGTCCATCCGCCTCGGGAGTGTAGAGCTGCCAGAGTGACGTGTTCGCGCGTGCACCGTGCCTCTTGCGCATCCATGTCCTTCACCTTGAGGAAGGCCTCGCCGAACTGCCACGTCGCCGTGCGGTCGGCGGCGCTGTGGACTTTCTGGATGGGGCTTGTCGCCGGCAGCGGTACAGCGGGAGGCGGCGGGCCTGTACTGGAATTGGCGTCCGAAAGGACGTATGACGCGCCCTGTCCATCACTCCACGATGGCTGGGTGTCGTGCGGTGCGGCTTGGCGGTGGATTATGAGTCTATCGCCGATGAGCCAGGTGTTGCCATCTACTTCGCGGACTGCTTCCCTGGCTAGAGCCATACTCTGTTGCTGATACTTTCGGTTTGGGAGTATGAGAGGTTCTGTCATGTCGTTGAGAGAACAGGATGTGACAGCTCTGAAATGCGGGGCTCCATGTCTTACTCTTCAGGGCTCTGGCGCGTAAACAGCTTAACGTGACTGTGTGTGGTTCTCAGCGTGTGCATACGTGTCTCACACGTCCGATTACCGAGTGGAATAATCAGGCGCTAGTCTGTAGTAAACTTTGGAATAATATACATATATCGCACACAGCGGGTTTGCCTTTCACGCCTGCCGAATTTCCCCAGTTCGTCAGGACCCCCTGTTCCATCAATTCATCTTGAACTATTGCCGAGCCGACGCCCTATTTTTCATCCTTTTCATCCGATTCAAATATGTTCCCTTTTTAACCCATCTACCACTACGTTTTTTGCACAATTCCGACTTCATTTGGGTTTCCCTTGCCGTTACTGCCGGCTGCAGTTGCAAGCCTTTTCTTGAGATCGCTTGGAGGATCGATAGCATCTCGACCGGTTTCGAGGGCACTTTCCAGGTTTGCGGTATCCTACTAATCACTTTGACATCGCCTTCCATCCTTTCCATACTCTTTTCTTTTTTTCTTTTTTTTCCGATTCTTGCCGCAGTGGATTTGGCTCATGCGTAGGCACACATGATCTGTGCCATCATTTCCTACATGGCTATGGCTATGATTGGACCACCTTATAATGTACGTAACAAGAGATGCGGTATTCGAGGAACCTCGTTTATCTGCTGTCGCAGAAGACATGCCGCTCTCCGTTTGGGGATTAGGAGTCAATATATTGAGCCCAGTGGACTGCCGGATATGTAAGCTAGATATGAACCATACCCGCTGACCCAATATCCTATCACGCTACTGGTTTATAACACCCCGCATAGATATTATTCTCTCGAGGGTCTCACGCTTAGGCTTTACAATCGGCATTGCTAATCAACTCATAAACTGTTCCATGCTCTATCCCAGAAGCCCTCATGGTCAAGTTTGCTCTGCGCGACGGGCGTACAATACATACCAGTAGATTCACCACAGGATCTGTAGACCAAGCCTTTCCTCGAAAGGTTCAATCATGAAGGGACGCCAAACCCTGAGCCTGGAGGACCAAGATGAGGAGCACCAGTCCCTGGTTCCAGAGCCCTTTTATGCGGCGCATCACCGGCAGAAACAATGGCCAGCGATCTGCCTCGCCATTGCGTTCTCCCTGTCTTTGCTCGCCAACTTCGCTCTCCTCATGTCGATGAACGCAAAGTCGGACCTGGATACTATGTGCGCTCTCCACACATCGCAGGCCAGTAGGTACCGTCGTGCCATCTAAAGAGACCTGCAAGAAGAGAATTGTTAAGCAACTGAGCAGTGTCACCTTTGACGGACGCGGTCAAGGTCAAGTATACCAGTAGGCGATTCGATGACACCTTTCTGAACGCCGCGCCCTACTTTGACGACCCCGGTCCCGAAGTCGACGAGCGATGACTGGCCCTCGGCACTCTATATGAGTTGCACCCTTCCCCTCCTCACAATGACCAGCTAACCCACACATCCCCAACATGCATGCAGCCCGCAGCTACCGCCTGCCCGAGCACCTCGCGTCCACCTACGGCGTGGACCCGGGCTACGCCAAGTTCCGACCAGCGGACGGCGGCGGGTACCCGGCCCTCTTCGAGTTCCCGCACCAGCTGCACTGCGTGAACCTGGCGCGGCAGGCGACGCGCTGGAACTACGGCTACTACGCCGCCCAGGGGGCGGGGGCCCTTTCCAACCCCGAGGGCATCCTGCGGCGCCACGCGGACCACTGCCTCGACATCCTGCGCCAGGCCGTCATGTGCCAGCCCGACACGGGCGTCTTCGGCCAGTACTGGGTCGCCGCCACCAACGAGATCGGGACCTGGAGCGGGGAAGACTTGGGGGAGCGACCGTTTGTGGATTTTCACACCACGCACCGCTGCCAGAACTTTGAGGAACTGCGGGGCTGGGTAGTGGGGCATCAGATTAGTGCTGAGTTTAAGGCGACGGCGAAGCTGGAACGGCGGCCGGGGGATCGCGTTCTCCCTGGGATTCCATAGCTGCATTCATACTGCCTACAAAAGACGAGTAATAGGCGGGATTGCTGCATCATAGAGTGGCAAAGCGCTAATAACGACTTGATGTGTGACTAAAATCCTGTGATTCGCTGCGAGGAAGGCTTTGAACGATATTGAGAGTGACTTGACATCAACGGTTTCCCTCTCTTCATCGTTCCCTGTCATGGTACTGCAAAGGGCAACCTGATAATATAATAAGGGGCTAAATATCGCTCTCAGATGGAAGCTAGGAAGATCAATAGCGTGAAGTCTTTGTGTGTACTATCGACAAGCCGTATCAAACGTCCGTAATCCTCGACATTAACAAGTCTGCTTCCTCATGCTTCCCTTGGCGCCGCAGCACCACCGCCAAATTCCTAATGGTATTCAGTGTGGATGGATGCTCCATTGCCAGGACCTTCTCTCGTAGCACCAGTAACTCTCGATATATCTCTTCTGCTTCCATATATCTCCCCTGGTTATATATCGCCACCCCTAATTCGTTCATGCTTAATAGTGTTTGCGGATGATTCTCTCCTAATATTTTCTTCCTCAGCACCAGTACCTCCCGATGTATCGTTTCTGCCTCGGTATGGTTTCCTTGGTAGGACAGTGACACCCCTATCCCGTCCATACCCTCCAGTGTTTGTGGGTGTTCTTCTCCTAATACCTTCTCCCTCAGCACCAGTACCTCCCGCAGTATCGTTTCTGCCTCAGCATAGTGACCCTGGCTATGAAGCGCCTGCCCGAGATTACACATGGTCGCTAGCGTATCTGGATGATCCCTCCCAAGTACCTTCTCTTCCAATATTAACGTTTCTCGATGCATTGTCTCTGCCTCGGCGTATTTCCCTTGGCGACTGAGCGCCACCCCTAAATCGTTCATACTTATCAGCGTATTCGGATGCTCCTTCCCGAGCACCTTTTCTTTTAGTGCTAGCGTTTCTCGATGCATCATCTCTGCCTCGGCGTATTGTCTCTGCCTTCCAAGTGCCTGGGCTAGATTAGACATACTCGATAGCGTGTGTGGATGCTCTTTCCCTGACACCTTCTCCAAGAGTGCCAGTGTTTTTCGATGCATCGTCTCTGCCTCTTCGTATCTCCCTTGCTCATGGAGCGCCAGCCCTACTTCGTTCATAGCAAGCAATGTGCCTTTGTGCTCTTCCCCGTATGCCCTTTTGCACAGTGACAATGCTTCGCGGTTCGTCTTTCCCATGGCCCTGTACTGTCCAAGTGTAAATTGGCACCTTCCTATCCGCTTGAGCAATTCGATCTTGTCTTCAACGATGTTTCCCTCGCCTGAGCAGAGACTCGCTAGATGAATGCCGTGTGGTATGTAGACCACCCAAACCCTCCAACCCTCGTGTGTGCCATCTGGTGGTAACAAGTCGATCAGCACCAGCAGCGCTTCTGTCAACTTGTTCTGCCACTTCTGCTGATATTTCAGCCAATCCTGCGTAGCGATATGGACGAGCCGGTGCATGTCGTAGAATTCTTCTGCGATTGCTGTGTCTGCCATATCCTGTGCAAGGTGCGCCCGTGTAGTGATAAAGGCGTATGCCTTCAGAGTTCCTAGCGCCTTTGTTTTTGCGATGGCATCATCTGCTCCGAATACCGATGTAGGGATGTTTTCCCTCTGCAAGCAGGCCATAAGTTCGAGGTACGAGGCGGCTAGGGGGTCGTCTATGCTGATCTGCTGAAAGGATATTCTCCAGGTTCTCGCCACGGCGTTGTTCTCGACGCCGTCTTGGTACCGTGTATGGTCTTCGAAACCTTCCTTTAATAGCCGCAGCTCTGATTCCGCAGCATTCCCCAATAGATCAACGTACTGCTGTAAGCTGACCGCGTTTCTGTTGATAAAGGCTATCGCCTGGACGATGGCGAGGGGGAGATAGGTAAGCATCTCAAGAAACTTTGTCACCACTGCATCGCTTTCTAGGAGGTCCAAGTCTGAAAGTCGCTTCTTGATGAAATCAACCGCCTCCTCTCCCGTCAGTTGAGGGAGGCTAAGAGTGGTGCTAGCCAAATCCACTGCAGCCTTTCGGGATCGTGTGGTGAAGATGAAGGATCCTTTGTCATGCCGTGGCAGGTAGTCAATTAATCTCTTTCGTGATCCGGTTATCGTCTTATCAAGTAGTAGTCGTGCGTCGTCGGCGTTGTCGATAATCATCAGCCAAGGCCCGGAATCGTCTCTGCTCAACCGGTCTTTGACCAGACCCTTGAGGTCAACGTTGTCATTCGGCTGGCTATCGCGTATCTTCGGAATTTCAAGCGCTATCCCAATCTCTCGATAGGCCTGCTCGAAGGTCTCGGCGTTGAGAGCTGGCACCCAAAACACGGCACAGTTGGGCTGTTCGTCCTTCAGCCGGTGGGCCAGCTCGACGACGAGAGACGTTTTCCCGCAGCCGCCAAGCCCATACACTGCGAGACTCTGGCTCCCTCTCCCTTTGACGTGTTCTTTGAGCCGTTGAAGCTGAGATTCCCGGCCAGCGAACTGGGCATTACGGACAAAGGGAACCAAGAAGGGCACTAATACAACGTTAGCATGCACAGAAGAAACTGGCCGTATGGATGATTTGCGTGCTCTATTGTTGAACCGATGTAGTAGGCTTGCAATACACAGCTTATGAGCCTTCCAACTCCGAGACTTTGTTTGACGAACCTTGTATCTCCGACGAGCCACGCATCTCCAAGACTTTGCCTGCCGGTATCTGACGCAGCAGCTCTCGAGAGAATACCGCGGCATTACCTGCGGCATATGATTGCCACGCGTCGTCTTTGTGGGAGTCGGCATAGTCCGAGATGCCCCGGACGACGAGGCATGGTCTGCTGGCATCCACCCCTGCTGCCTCCATCTCGATGCACAGGACGCCACCACATCTCTCACTGATATCGTCTCGATCCACGCCGCTCCGCACTACCGCGTTTCCAGTAGCGACCCTGCCGCGATGGAAGATGAACCCAGAAGTATCCGTCTCGTTCCGTGCAGGCCGATCAACTAGCTTGCTAGTGTCACAGCTGGCACAGCCTTCCATGGACTCTTCGTTGTGCTTGTAGTCGGCCTGGAACAGCAGGTCCTTGTCGAGACCCGGAAAGGCGAACCTCTCCTTGTTTTTCCACGCGAGAAGTCTCTCGCTGTGCTCTTGAAAGTTGGTCTCGTCCATCTCGTGATCTGATTCGAGCGCACCCAGCGCATTGAGGAGTACTCGGTCCGGCCGATCAATCGTGCCCGATATCTCGAACCGTCCGTCCGTATGACGCTTTCCGAGATCGTAATAAACACAGGCCGGCTTTCCATCGCCGGGCCAGCCGACGACGACATCGCCGAGACGTACATCCGGTGTGCGTCGGCTGGCGTTCGGGGTACGAGGGACGCCGCCGCCTATGCCGACGAGCAGGGCCATTCGAATGTTGGCGAACGTCTTGAACATGTACCCGGCAACTTGACCGGCGTTGACATTGCCGATCAATCCGGGAGGGCAAGACGCGATTACCACATTGTGGCCCACCATCGAGCCACAGGTGTAGATGTTGTCGTCATAGTTTATGTCGTAGTCGGGCGTATCGTGTTCCTCGTCGAGCATGAGTCGGGCTGGGAGGCGTTCGAGGTTGGAGACGGGGGCAATCCATGCGACGTGGTAGTCTTCTCGCCTCAGCTTCTTCTTCGGTGATGCCATGGCGGCGAGAAACTAGACGATCGTGGTCGAGGCTACGATGAGCTTGTCAAACGAGGCACATAATAGTGGGAGAAGTACTGGATGGTGGAGGAGGCAGGAAGATGCATTGGGCCCTCAAATGTTCAAAATGAGGGGTTGGTGGCGGTGTCTGCAGGCGATCTGCACAGCCTGGCATAAAGGCAGTGAGAGCCTGGCCGTCCACGCCCGATTGGCTGCCAATGTTTCGCATGCATATTGCAAGTTGGTGGTCGGCTGACCGGTCTGCCTAACGCGATGGACGTGGCGTTCAGCTTCGATTGAAATTAGCGCCCGGCATACTGACTGGACGCCACCGATATTTGCAGCCTATCACTGCGCGCAGGATCAATCGTGGGCTTCATATGAAGGATCCGGCTGAGCAATTCGAAGCTAGCCGCCCTGCTCGTGTTCGGCCCCAATCCTATATAGAATACTCCCAAATCGTTACAGCCTGAGCCATCTTGGTCTCCCGCATGGTTCACGAGTAACAAGGGAAACGAACAAAACCGAGAAGCCCTCCCCTGCAATCTTGGGCCCCGTGTTGCCGTTGACAATAAGATCATTTTATATGGAGTTTACCGCTTCAAGATATGCGAAACGCAATGGGAGCAAGTTTCTCTCAAACCAAGAGAGTAGGCAAGATCAACGGAGAAGATGAATTTGGCCTATTGCTTGTCGTGCTGTATACCGCGATATCGTGATGCATTGCTATACAAAGGGGTATAAGCTACTGACTAGAACCTGTACGATATGCTTTGAAATGGTGAAGTTCTCTCCAGGGTTCATGTCCGTGACAATCTATGGACACTTCAGGTGGACAATGACTCAAGCGCTGCTATACTAGTGACGAGATAGCGAAAGACACCAACAAAGTCAAGTGGAGATGTCACTATGCTAGACCCTGTAAAGAACACCTACATGATGAATTGTGACACAGGATGCATATATACTACACGAAATTTGGTTATGACCATAAAGTCACGTATCCAAGCAACCAGTATAAAAGTGGACAGCAAAGACGTCCATATCCGAATATACTCCCCTAAACCCTAGAAAGACATAGTATCATACCCAGAGACAGATAAGATCCCAAAGACAGACAGCAAACATAAATATCCAGGATGTCGTATAACCAGTACAACCCCTACTACCCCTACTACCAGTGGGGCCAGGACCGCTTCGCCAACCGCCCCAGCGCCTACGTCCGCCCGGGCGTCGTCGACTGGCGGTCCCCGGGCCGCAACTACCCGGGCTACGACCCGTACGACACCAGCTGGACGGCCGCCATCCAAAACTACCAGCGCCGGCAGCAGTACTACCACGACTCGGCGGCGCGGCTGCGGCCCAACGACATCACGGCGTGGGCGGAGCAGTTAAGGGGGTGGCGTTGATAGATGGTAAGGAAGGGTTTTCAGGGCGATGTTGATGGAAGCCGCGAGCAGAATAGGTAGAAGAGTATAAATAGGATGCCCATGCCCTTACACTTGTCCGTATGAAATATACATCTGATCCCCTATCCGAAGACTCTTAAACCTGGAAATACGTCGACTAGGTTTATTTGGACAAGCGATAGTCCTGCTTCTCAAAGTTCGACTCGTATACATTGATAAAGTTCTCGTGTAAAGCGTCATCATTTTACACCCGGGCGAAATGCGGACGCGATGTTAATGCGGCATTTCTTAACCACCTCGCCCCCGTATATGGCATAGCCTATTTTATAGTTAGCACAACAGTAACGGAGTTATTCCAGGCAGGCCCTCCTCACACTTTAGATCGCGGTCCACCACTTCAATCTCTATCTTGTACTCGACTCTGTAATGTCTTTTGCCTACCGGCTTGCCTTTCGAGTTCGTGCCTGCCTCTGTTGGCAAGAGACAGCCCTGGTCGCGGAGGAAGGTGAAGTCTACCATGATCTCTCCGACTTTCTCGGCCCCTGGAACACGCTAAGTCACACGGCGCTCGAACGGGATCATGGCTGCACGACGGGATAATAGTAAAGATGGAGTATAACGTACCGGCGTTCCTGGCGTCCTTTATTCTGTAGTGCGATTGCGTCGCATGGTCAGAAACATACAGGAGCTCGGTGCAGATCAGTGGCTGCACTGGCCAGCAGGGGATCAGGTGCTCGCAGTCGAAGGACTTCTTCCAAACCGGGGGCACCTCCGATCCCTACCCACATTGGTCAACAACTTCGCAACAAGCCAGTCATGATGGAACAGCGATTTCGATCTTACCAGCTTGAGAATCCAGTCCACAGTATCCTTGATGTATGGTTGACCGTCATAAGGGTTGTAGTAAGGACGCAGACCCTCATGCTCCTCGCATTCCCCGAAAGGCTCGGTACGTAAGATACCGTAGCTCGATCTTGCCAGTCTCTTGGGCCCCAGTTCCTTGTTGAAGGCACGTAGGACCGCCCCCGAAGCCACTGCTGTGGTTCTGCGTCTATGTTCTCAGCATGAAAGGACGCTTGAGAAACAGTTGGGAAATGTGACTTACGCGTGCCTGGGCTTTACCAACTTGATGTGGCAATCATTCTCCGCATTGAATTTCTCCAAATGATGTTCGATATATCTCACCAACGTCTTCTCCGAAGAGGCGAACCCGCCGATGAGAACCACTTTCTGACCAAGGCGTTAGAAGGTGCGAGTACAGAGTCAAATCGCTTCTGCTTTCTTACCTCGACACGGCTACCCTTGGCGGTAGCCTTGATGATTTGATCATCCATGACCGAAACGATGCCTTGGAGCAACGGGTCGAACAAGGCCTTGATGGATTGCCTAGCCGGGTCGGAACCGTCAGCCAAGTCTCGTGCAACTTGGTTCCCAGGAAGGAGAAGGCGAAAGGAAAACGACTTACATCGGCACGTGGAGACATCCATCGCGGAACAGCTTCTCATCGTTGTCCAGCAAGCCCTGCACGGGGATCCGTTTAAGACCCTTGGCCCTGTAATCAAAGGACCGCTTGATCTTGTACTCGAACGTTTCCATCATGATCTTTTCGACAATCGAATCAATGGTGTCGGCGCCTCTCTCGAGGTACACCTCGTCTTTGAGGCTCTCCTTGAGCAACTTTCGGAACCCTTCATTAAGGTAGCTAGAACCGAAGAGACCGCCTGTTTGGTGCTAATATGAGCAAGTGGCTAGGTTGGCTGAGTTGCTCTCGTACTCACCTCCCGGCTCTACCACCTCATGTGTCAGCCTCAGGGGGGTCGTATTGCTGATGGTGTACGTATTGGCATCAACGGTGCCACCACCTGGGGGGCTTGTTAGCAAGCACGACACAAGACATGGAAGTCATGGTTGATCGGGAGGCTATTTACCAGCATCTAGCAAGACGAAAGTGTCACCAGGCTATGGCTGAAGGTCAGCATGATACTACAGAGTGAGTGGGGACAGACGCTTGGGTGGTGGTAGTACAGCAACATCCGGGCTCCAGGCCAAAACATATGCAGCCGCCGCCTCGGGCTCTGACACGATAAAGAGGTTCTCGATGCTGTTGTTCTGAATGTCGACTCCCTTGAAGTTGGTCTTCTCCATGGCCACCGCCAGTGCCGACTGCATGTCCCGGCAGGCCTTCTGCGTCCAGATGGCCGGGACGCACAGGACAATCTCCAACGGCCAGCTGTCGTCGTAGCCCTGGTCGGCGAGTTCCTCCTTGGTGTGGCGCAGGAGGCAGGTGAGGAAATCGGCAATAAGCTGGAGGGGCTTCTTGATGATCTTCCGCTTCTGCAGGGACTCGACGGTGTCCTTCAGACTGTGCCGGACCTCCTCGGTCATGGGACTGGTGTCGAGCAGGAGCTTGAACCGGGCCAGCGGCTTATTGCTGGGGTCGCTGTGCACCTTGGGAAGGCTCTGCGACTCGTGCACGCCGTAGCCCCAGTTTAGCGTGTCCGAGTTGTCGAGCAGGAGCTCTTCCATGTACTGCTGGACTGTCTTCTCGTCCACCTCTGCCATGTCGATATCTCCATCCTCATCGCCAGGGCTAGGGACCTCCTCCCGCGACTCGTCCCCGTCCGTCATGTCGGGCAGGCCCTCTTTGGCTCGAAAATCGGGTGTTTTGGGGTACATCAGCTCGGTGGGGACCTGTCTTTTCATCGGACTGGCTGCGTCGGGATCTTGGTCATTGGGATAGTTCTCAATTGACTCTATTCTATCGCGTGTGAGATACTCAGGCTGCTCCCCTTTCTGGATCGCTGCGTACGAAACACATGAGTACGTGGTGCCGAAGTCGATGGCGATAATCAGTCTTTTGCCGAGCTCCGCTTCGTCGTCGACCCGAGGGTTTGGTAACGGGGTGGAATACCTGGACTCCCCGACGCCTGGTGTGCGGCCCAGAGTCGCCGTGGTCGCCCTTGAATCGCCCATAACTGACTATTGCTCATGAGATGAATTTGGATTATTACTTGTCGACGTGATGCAAATCTTTCTGTTCTACCCCTCTTCCCCCCTTTTGTAGCCGCCCGGATCCTGGGTGAGAGGCAGGGTGGTATTCCCGCCAAGTCGTCACAGCCACTTCAGCTATCCCGCGTACAGACCCCTCCTGAAACTGAGAAAACCAACCACAGGACTCGAATTGGCGCGTAACCCTCCAAGATGCAACACACCTGCATATAGGCCTGAAACCAGGCCTGCGGTAGCCTAGAAAAGTGGACTTTGGTGACTATCTGGACTTTCCTCGGTTGCACCGACAGGATGCGCGCTCTTTCATCCCGATCAACAATCGCCGTGAGAGGTCAATCAATCGCCCAAGACAGCCATACCCTACAATGGCCCGAAAGGCTACCAAGAAGATTCGCAAACCCCAAATCAGGGTCACATGGGACTTTTCAAAAGACGTAGTTCCGCTCCTTGCTTGGCTAGACTATTGCATACAGCATGGCGTGGACTTCAACTCGACTGTGGTCGACCATCTCCAAGCGTATGCAAACAAAGACGTGCAATTAACACAGGTCGATGGGAAGTTGAGGACGCTCTGGGGGAACTGGGGCCATATCGAGAAATTTGATGACTTCAAGTATCAGCAAGGCTCATCGGTGCTCGGGCTCACGCCGATTGAGCACGAGGCCGTCGAAAAGTTCAGGAAAGGCCTTCCACCACCGCCTGCTAGACCAGACGCCATGTATCAATTGGAGGGGATCACATCGGGGCTTCCAACCCGGTCACAGACCTTGCCTGAACAACGGCAAGCCTCGGATGACAGTAGTCTCAGCGATCTGAGCTCGATATCAGACCCGGATGAGCGCTCCGACGCCGCGGCGAGAATTACGAGACCAGGCTTCAGTGAGCAATTCGCCAGGTCCAAGGTGAGCAGCACTCTTCTCCGAATCGCCCCGGGGCAGTGCGTTTACAAGGTCGTAGAAGCGGCGTATCGAGGCCTTGCTCTCAGCCCCAATCCCACCGCCGCCTGGAAGGACCCCTGATACAAGATCGAAAACCGACCCCAAGCCTGCAACTGTATCAAATAGGCCTGTTGCGAAAAGCATCGCCTCTCGAGAAACACAGACAACTCCCATACGTCATGGCGTGACAGACGGCGTAACAAACACAGCACTCGAGAAGGACTTCATCGTGGGAGAGCACATGATCAAGCAGATGCGGAGCGAGGTCGTCACGCTAGCCGGGCGTCTCCACGAGGCCCGCCAGGAGAGGGACGAGCTGCTGCACTGCACCCGCGCCGCGGAGGGGGCGGCGGACAAAACCGGCATGTTGGTCTCGCTCCAGCACGAGAACATCGTTCTCAGGAAACAGCTCCTGGCTTTCCAGGAAGGTAGAGAGAACGCGGCTCTCTGCAGGACCGGGAACCTCGGTCCCAGTGTCCACGAAATCGGGGCGGAACTCGGCGTCGTCGAGAGCTCCATTGCCGACGCGTGCGCCTCGCTCCACTGGGACGGATGGCTGCTGGACCGGCCGAAAGGGGCTCAGCCTGGGATGGCCGACCGGATGATTTCGCAATGGGCCCACACGCTGTCCGGCTCGCCCTTCGGCTCTTTCATGGCGTCTTGCGGCGACGCCTCCGGTGTCAGCATGGTCGACGCCCTCCGAGCGCTCGTGGCCGTGGCGCTGTGGGCCCTCGTCTGGCAGCAGCCCCTCGAAGAAATCGTGAACGCGGACTCGCCGATCCTTGACTACTACAAAAAGCAGCTACTGGCAAGAGGTGAGCCGGACCGGTTTCTTCCTTCCCGTGGTGCAACATGTGTATGCACGCGACGGCTGCTGATGATTCCTTTGAACGCATACAGATGGGCCAGTGGCTCTGCACCAGATCGAGCTCCTCGCCTACAAGTCCCTCACCTCGCAGTCCCATTTCGACGTGTACCTCGTCGACGGCCGTTCCCGGACCCTGTCCGAGTACATATGCCACGTACTGGACCCGCTGTTCCGCCGAGACCCGAAACCACAGGCTATCGGCGGCAGCGAAGCGACAGTCATGTCAACTGACGAGAAGCCCCCGGGTCTGTTGGAAGACGCCGTGCAGCGTGCCCTGCGGCTGGCCGCGAAGCTTTACCTGACCGACAGGTGGTGCCTCTGGCAATTCGCCCGGCCCGGATGCCGCCTCGACGCGCAGACGATGAAAGTGGCTGCGCAGGCTGCGGTGCACAGCAGCACGGAAGAACCCGTGGTGAAGTTGTGCGTGTTTCCTGCCTTGTACATGAGTAAAACACCAAAAGACCCGCACGCCTACGAGAGGGTTGGAGGCGCGGGTAGCAGAGGTCCAGAGGATCTGAGGGATTACAAACTCGTGGCCAAGGGTCTCGTACTAGTCTAGTAGATGTTTACAGGGAGCAGGGTTATTATTGAAACTGGACGGCCGTTGGCGGTTCGTTGTTCAGTAAGGGGGAGGCTTTGCCGGAAAAAGGGGAGAGAAGAAAGCCGATTAGGCTACGACACTGGCTATAACTCAATTTAAGACAAATCTTTGCTACATACGACCATATCCTGCTGAACACTAGGGATCCCGTCCGCTCTCCCATATATAAGCAGCAGAGAGCCGAATTAGTACTAGGGTCGGTGACGACCTGGGAATCCTCGGTGTTGTATGTTTTTGCTTTTCGCATGCCTTTTTGCTACGTGTGTTTAGGTTGATGCACTGAATGGCGCCTCGCCTATTCTCCCAGTGTAATTGTCCATGTTACAATGGAGTGTTTTGAATGTCTCTTCAGATCGCAAGGACAGAGACTCATCATTTCGTACTAGCGTCACTAAACACTTCTTGAGTGGCAGCTCTGGAATGCGGGGCTCCTCTTTGCTGGGTTTCAGGGGTCTCTCTAGGGGATCTGTTACAGGCCCAAGCCCAGAACATTTTATCGAGTGTTGAACCGCTTTAAAACTCGCAGCACATACGTACTCTGGCAATCACGACGAGCTGGCATTGTCATGCATTGCACACCCTTTCCTTTGGATCGGGACGTTGTCGCTGGCCATGTAATCAGCGGCTCGCTCGCGCCCGGTCGCGTCTTCATGCCCAGCCGCGATGCTGACAATTCAGTGTTGATTTCTAATACCGAACAAGCTCTGCGCTGTCAGCATTGGTCAGACACAAGTCGCACGCCATTCTTACGTCGTATCCCGTCAATCCACGGAAACAGTAACCTGCCGGCCACCATGTAGGACAATCTCGAAGATACTTCTACTCATATTAGTAAAGCTGCATCGCGTTTGCCGCTGCACGACGTCCTGGTAGATTGTGTATATAAGGGCAACCGGACCGTACCGGATAATCATCGAGGCAGCCTTCAATTACAAGCTACGACCCATAACATCCAATCACTGAATACATCCGCTCCCAATTCTAAGAACTTCCTAAAATCTCACACTATATCGAAGTCCTTGGCCAACAAGATGACCCAATTACAAAAGGCCATAGTCGTACAGGAATTGGGTAAGCCGGTGGCACTCATCTCCAACCAGCCTATCCCCACCCCGGGCCCCCAGCAGGTGCAACTCAAAGTAACGGTCGCCGGCCTCAACCCCCACGACCAAAAGGGCCGCGACTTTGGCCTCTTCACCCAGGGCCGGCTCCCGACCGCCGTGCTGGGCAACGACGCCGTCGGCACCGTCACCCAGTTGGGCCCCGATGTGCACGGTATTTCAGTGGGCGATCGCATCGTGACGCAGGGATTACTCGATCTCAACGGCGGCAATTCCGACCAGTTGGCCTTCCAAGAGTACGCCATCGCGGACGTATCCGCGCTCGCCAAGATCCCCGACTCGGTGTCGGATGACGAAGCCGCCACACTGCCGACTAACATCATCGCGCCCGTCGTCGGCCTATTCCATGACCTGCAGATCCCGGCGCCTTGGATTGAGGACGATGCGCAATCAAAGAAGACCTTTGACTACGCCGGCTCCACCGTCCTGATCATTGGCGGCGGCACCAACAACGGCCGTTTCGCCGTCCAGCTGGCCAAACTCGCGGGAATCGGCAAGATCGTCGCCGTCGGTGGGGACGAAGCCGAGCTGAAAGGGTTCGGGGCCACGCACGTCCTGGACCGCCACGGGGGTCACGACGCCGTGCTCGAGCGTATCAGGACCATTGTGGGCGACGACCTCGTCTACGCACTCGACACCGTCAACGCGCCCGCGGACCAGCATCTTGGGGTCAACGCCCTGTCCGACTCCCGCAAGGGCTTGCTCGCGAGACTGCTGCCGACGGGGGCCATCGACGCATCCAAGGTGACGGGCGCGAAGAAGGCTGGGTACGAGGTCCTCAACGTGTATGGTAGCTCCCAGGCCAACTCGGAGCTCTGCACGCCGTTCTGGGAGCGTCTGCCGGGGTACCTTTCGGCGGGCGACATCAAGCCGCTTGGGTATGTGGTCAAGCAGGGCCTGGATGCGGGGGCGGTGAATGAGGTGTTGGATGCCTACAGAGATGGTGGTCGGGTGGTTAAGACGCACTTTCACATCTAGTTCCCGGCATTATTCTGTCCATGTAGAGCTTGGGGTCAACTGTAACAGGTCCAAGGGCACGGGAAGGGCTGCGATTAATATCCAGATTCAATGAAGTTTGATGAGTGAAGACTCCGAACCGCCCCACTGTTAGTAATGCTGAAGAAACTCTTGAGAACACCAAACAATAACGTCACTTTACTGCATGTAGACCCGGGTCATCCGAGATAGCTGCCTCAGCTCCTAAGTGCCAAAGTAGTAAAAATGACTTATTCGTTCAAAACCAGGAGATCAACTAAAGTTTGATGCGCTAGCTCGTGCCAGCCACTGTTAGAAAGCGGAGATCGTTTTCTATCCTGGTTCATGTTGTCACTATGATACTTCCCAAAGAGGCAACATCTCTGAGCCGGGGTCCTATGAGTAAGCCATCATGTGCAAAGATCTAGATTTCTAAGCCGGCACCCCCTTCTGCCGCGTCGGACCATGAGAAGTATTTATATCTCAGTTGTCTCCTTCACATTGCCTCTCAACAGAACTGAGACTTGGAACAGAAGAAACGTTACGGGAAAACCATTGATAGAAATAACAACAAACATGGCTTCAGTCACCAACAAATCCGCCCAAACCCTCAGAGCCCTCCTCCAAAGAAAGGGCCGGCCCCTCATCCTGACCAACGTCTACGACCGCCTCTCCGCCCAGGCCGTCGCCGAGCTGCCCCAGACCGAAGCCCTCGCCACCGCCAGCTACGCCATCGCCCAGGCCGCCGGCCTCCAGGACGAGGCGCTCGACTTCGAGACCAACCTCGCCGCCGTGCGGGGCATCGCCGCGGTCGCGAGACAGTACGACAAGCCCCTGACGGTTGACATCCAAGACGGCTACGGCGACAAGCTGGAAGAGAATGCTAAGCGACTCATTGAGCTGGGCGTCGCCGGAGTGAACCTCGAGGACGCCGAGCTGGGCACGGGCAATCTTTACTCCGTGACCACCGCCACGGAACGCATTCGACGCTTGCTGTCGACCGCTGCCAGCCTTGGCGTACCGGACTTCGTCGTCAACGCCCGTTGCGACGTACTGGCTCTGGGCGGCGACTTGGACGTGGTGCTTGACCGGGGGCGGCAGTATCTTGAAGCCGGTGCTACCACCGTTTTTGTCTGGGGCGGTTCGAAGCGTGGTGTTAGCAAGGTGGAGGTGGACAAGTTGGTCAAGGGCTTTGACGGGAGACTCAACGTGATGCTCAAGCGGTCGCCGGACGGGTTGTCGGTCAAACAGTTGGCGGATATGGGAGTGGCCAGAATTAGCGTCGGGCCCGCTCTCCAGTTTGTGGCCATGGGGGCGCTCAAGAGAGAGGCGGAAGCGATTCTCTTAGAGGCTAGATAAAGTAATTAGAGTAGCTACAAGACTAGAGAGGACAAGGCAAAGTTTGAACCAGACCCTGATCTCCCATAACATGGCTTCGTTTCCATTACTGCACATGCTCCTTCTCCTCCGCCTTCGGGATCCGCACCATGGTCGCCGTAATTAGCGCCCCCACCATCGCCGCCGCCAGCCCGAACCACCAGATGGCCTGTATACCCTTCAAGCCAATCTCCCCCGTCTCCGGCACCGTCTCGACCCGCTGCCCCACGGCGCCGCAGATACTCGTCATGACCGCCATGGCCAGGTTCTGCACCGTCACCAGCAGGCTGCCCGCCGCGCCCTGGTAACTGCGCGGCACGCTGCTCGTGATGAAGATGGCCGCCGCCGCGAAGCTCATGTCGGGGCCGAAGGTCGCGAGGGCCACGCCGGGCATCGAGAGGGCCCAGTAGCCGTAGTGGTCTGTTGTAGTCGCGTAGGCCTGCGGGAGGAAGAAGACGGGACCGAGGCCGAAGGCGACCATGCTGGCGGTGAGGATCACTTGCGTGGGCACGATGTGCAGCGTCTTGGAGACGACAAAGGCGGCGAGTACGCCGACGATGCCGTTAGGGAGCAGGTAGAGGGCCGCGGTCAGGGGTGTGACGCCTTGGTAGCGCAGCCAGAACTGGATGGCGTAGAACTGCCACGCGCCGCCTGGTTTGGTTTGTCAGACAACATGCGATGATGCTTGCTCGAGGAGGTGGGAGAACTCACTGAACGCGCCAAGGCCCAGGAAGTATGCTACCAGAAGGGGCTTGAACCCCGGGGTCTGCCACAGCTTATTGGGAATGAGCGGGCGAGCCACCCGCTGCTCCACAAAGTAAAAAGCCCCCAGCATGAGAAACCCAAGAATGATTGAGCAGTAGGTATACGGGTTCCAGTCCGCGGAAGCCCCTTGAGTAAGGCCAAACACCACCAAGCTGCATCCCACCGACGCCAAGACGGCGCCGCTGTAATCAAACTGGCGCAGCGAAGGCGCTTCCGCATCGATGCCATCCCTGGCCGGCCGTAAATCAGGGATCGTCAGCTGCGCCGCGAGTGCGCACACCGCCAGGAAGACGGCCGTGCTGCCAAAGATCCAGGGCAGATGGGCGCTTAGAGCCCCCGCCTGGATGCAGCCGAGCCAGTACCCAAACGGCGAGCCCGCCGCCATCAGGCTGAAGACTCTCGTCTTGCGGTGCCCCGGGCTATAGACGCGGCCGAGGATGCTCATGGACGCCGACACGATGACGCCGACCGCGAGACCCTGCATGGCCCGAGCGACGAAGAACAAGATCTTGAGCTTCGGAGTGATGGTCAGCGCCGCGACTATATTCCACACCAGCTCCCAGAGAAACGCGCCCACCATGAGCGGTTTGGGGGGCGCCAGATCGGCCAAGGGACCGGAGACGATGACGGACAGGCCCGACGCCAGCATGAAGGAGCCGATGAGCCAGGGGAGCTGCGAGGGCGGGAGGCCGAGCGCGGCGCCGAACACGGACTGGGTCACGGTGACGTGTCCGACGAGCAGGGCGTAGACGAGCTGGCCGCCGCTGCAGATGAGCACGAAGATGACCTCGGCAAGCAGGCTCGGGGGGCTCGGGGGGCACGCCTTGGGAGACGGGCCTGCCGCTGCGGGGCAAGGGGCTCATACCATTCATATCTTCTTGGTCATGATTCAGCGCATGAGAAGCGAGCTCAAGCGTTGCGCTGGGCATGGACTCGTTTGCGACGATGGCTGGAAGTCTCGTGTTGGATGAGCCATGTCTTGGGGCAGCGATTGGATGTTCAATACTTGTGCTCTCAATTGGTACGGTCCATGTCTCGGATAGCTGTGTAGTGGAATCCATGCTGTTGGATTTGCTTCTTGGATGCAGTTCAATCAGCGTGTAAATCAAATATGGTGAACGAGTGGTGTCATTTGGCATTCTGAGGTACTTATGAAATCTGAAATACCTACCACTCACTGGTACTGGATCCAGGCAACAACAGCAGCAAGATAAGAAGTTGCATCTCCATGCTCATTCGCCAGTGGGACCAACCCCGGTATATCAAGTAGGTACGTATTGACCGGGATCAACCCCACATCTGCATTAATAGGAAAAGCACTGCATATCAAGACAACCCCACTAACATGAACCTGCTCACGAAGTAGACAACCCATGATCGCCCTCATTTCCTTGTTGTGCCGGCACGGCATCTTGGCTCACCGCGCCATTTTGTGGCAAAGGACCCTCGTTGTCTTGAGTATCAGCTTTCACTGATCCCACGTCCGAGTCCGCGGTGCCATCTTGTAGCGTCGACTCCGCATCGTCGACACTCGATGCCGATGAAGTCACACTCTGCATTCCGTTGATGATCTTTTCGAGCGAGAAGCCCCAGTCCGTTGCCAGGTTCTCCTTCCAAGTCCGTAGCGACACCTCCTCGCCCGTTTCCTCGAAAATCGCCTCCAGCAGCCGATCGTCGTATCCATCCGTGCCGTCCAGCCTTCGGGCATGCCCCATCTTGGTGGGGAACCGAACCGTCTTGGCCTTGCTGCCGATATACATGTCCGAGCCCGTGCGCGGCATCTTGAGCCACTTGTGCTCGGGGCTGCACAAGAAGATGTCCACACCACCGTCCTGGGCGCCGGGGTCGCGGACCAACCGCGTCCAGCAGCTCTCGCAGAAGCCCGTCGCGGCGCAGTAGAGACACTGGTATATGTCGTGTTCCGAGTCCCATCGCACGTCACATGGCCGGCCGTCCTCTTTGCTGCCGTCGCACCAGTACAGGCCTTCAAGCCTGGTATCATTCCCGTCCGACTCCAAGAGGGCTTCCACCTTGGATTGCATCTCCAGGTAGTATGGCCTACTCGCGTCTTCGTCAAGCGCCGTGGCTTCCTTGTTCAGCAGGATACCCTTTACGTACTCCGCAGCAGCTTTCACCCGCTCAACTTGCTTTGTGCTATCCGGAAATCGGGACTTGGCATGATGGACGACTTCCTCTACCATAGGTTTCATGCTTGGGTCGGTGCCGCGTAGGAGACAGTCCGTCACAAGATCCGGTACGCCATACAAGGATAGGGCTACAGCCGCGTTCGGAAAGTCTTGGAAGCGTACGCTTGCATCTTCAATGAGATAGAATCCGGTGACGTCGTTGTCCTCGATATCATCGGAGAGGATTTGCAGAGCAGAGCGGACGTCTCCGCTCAGGGCCTCCAACGCGCCCTTCTTATCTCCACGGCCCGAGTGGAAGGCCCCAAGGTATCCCAACGGCTTAGACATGAAGGAGGCGAGCGATTCCGCTTCGGAAACCCGTTTCAGGTCCGCTAGAGAGTCGGAGTTGTCGCCGCGGGTCATGCTTTGGAAGTAGCATTTGCTCAGCGCCGTGGTCGCCGCCTCCCGCGTGGCAGACGCTCTTTCACCTCCCACCGTATCCAATCGCTGGCAGCATTCCTTCCATAGCTTGACAGCCTCTTCCTTGCAATCCAAGCCCGGAGCCGAAACAATCCCGTAGTGGTATGCCGCCAGGCCACGGTCGAACAGGAGCACCCCCTGATCTCGTCCTCTACGAACTTGTTGTTGAACTCGGTACCTTGGTCTGGTTGCGTGAAGCTGCCGGGAAACGTACTGGCTTTCTCCAACGCCCGAACGATGTCCTCAAACAGGGGCGTATCGGACTTTGCGGCGGTAAAGATCTTGGCCATGACAGCGTCGTGACTGATGTCGCTGGCAAGTTCCTTGAGGAGCTACACGAAGCGCGCCTTGCTCTCCTCCATCTCCAGGGTGTCTCGGAGTCGCTTGCGCGTCGCCGCGGCGTCGAGTGTGCGCAGCTGCACCCGGAGATAACTCATATCCGCCTTGGACGCGAGGACGACACTATCGCTGGGGCATGTCTCCTTGGCCGTGAAGTAATAATCCGTCGCCATGTCAAACTCATTGATATAGTAGTGGTAGTCGCCAACCTGCAGTCGCAGCCGGATGACGTCCTCCGGCGATGCCGACTGGGCCAGATCGATGGCCGTTCCAACGTGGCCGATAGCGTCGTTGAAGTCCCCGCGCTTGAACTCCTCCTCGGCGAGCCCCTTATAGCTCCGCCAGCTGGGGTTCGGAAGACCAACAGCCTTCCGGTAGAACTCTAGAATGGCCTCGTCTGTGTTTCGGAAAGGAAGCATTGCGACAGCCGCTTCCCCCATGCGCTCATACCAGAGAGACTCTAGCTCGGAGTCTTGCAAGGCGAGGTAATCCCGACACCATATGCTAACCTTTCTCCACCATTCGATGTCCCCGGTGTCGATGTCGTCGCTGCCGTCACTCTCATCGGGTCCTCCGTTATAGGGAATAGTATCCTAGGTCGCCCGGCATTAGTTTGGCTGAATAAGAGAGTGTAAGTGTAGCATCGGGGGGCATATCCGGAACAAAGTACAACCATGACGAATTGCTCAATCCAGCGGAACACGATGGAGGCTCCCCAAGTGCTTTCTTCTGCTCGCAGGAATTGATTCAGCATCAGGTTCACAAGAGGTCGCATATAGCCTCTCGCAGGACTGGAGGCAAATTTGATGCTTCTTAGGAACTGTTTGTCGAGGCGACTGGCTACGGCCGAGTCTGTAAGCCACTCGTTAACCTCCCGCATCTCTCTGGGCGTCCAGTAAGACAAATGGCCTTCAAAGCTGGCCTGGTGGCGTCGGAAAGTGTCGTCGGACTTGAAGATGTTGTAAAGCCCGGTGCCAATGTCGCGTTTCTCGGCTGCGCTCAACTCTCCTTTGTCCTCGGCTTCCAGCCTCTGGAGGTGTTTGAGGTGATACGGAAGCCAGGTGGCTAGGTATTCGCCAATGGGTTTCGTCTCATTTCGTGGGTAGCCCGCCAGGTAGCTGAAAGCATACTTGACAATGCTGTGGTGCGCTTCGAACTCATCCACCTCGATGGTCGTGCTATGACTGCCCAGAGCGCTATCAAAGTCGAACTTGAACTTGTCGCGGATGGACTTGTGTGATAGATCCCACAAGAAGTTGTGGCATTCCTCCTGATCCGCGTTGTTGATGGTGATGCTCATGCTAATGGTACGCTCTTGCTGCGATGATTTGCGCTTGCGGCGGCCGTCTTTTCCCTTCTCAAGAAAGTCCCTGACGTCGTCCTGGACCATTACGATGTCACCGGAAAGCTTCAGCACGTCTGAATACTTCTTGTCGATGATGTAGTCGATGGTGGCCAGAGATTCCTTGCGCGAGTACAGGAACTTGCGATGCGATTAGCTCGAGACAGAATTGGGTGTCAACCCGAGTCGTGGACTTACCTTGGCAGCCTCGAGCCGGTCCACCGTCATGGATTGTGCTCCGAACACAACTCACTTCAGCAGTTCGTTCAGGGCCTCGATCTCGTCGGGCCCGAGTGAGCGCTGTAGCCTTTGAATCGCGGCTTCGTGGCTGTCCATTGACTTCTCCAACATCTTCTCCAGTTCCTCCATACCCGCTCCCAACTCAAGGCGGCCTTTGATATTGTCCAGGCTGCACTGTAGCAGGAAGTAGCTACCCTTCACATTCTGAGGAAGCTGCTCGCGTATGAGGTCCCTAGCCCTCTCCAGCTTGGACCCGATCTTTACGTGCTGCAGCATCTCCCACCCTTCCAGCTCATGGTTGACAACAATCTCCATATCAGGAATCGTGTGCTCCCTGACATTGATCCGCAAAGCAGCCTCCGACCCGGGATGGTCGTCAAAAACCTTGTTGGACCCACTGAGCAGGACCCGGACCCTAGAGCCGGCAGCGTCTGGGGCTGACTTGAGACTGAGGGCAAAGTCCACCAATTCTCTCGCGTTCTTCTCCGGTAGGTGTTCGAGGCCATCAAAGATCAGATGATACGTGGGTCCCTGCCCCGACAACCCAATGTTCAGCTGTGCCCAAAGCTGCTTTAGGTCGGTCTGGGAACGGAACTGGGCTCGCTCCGGGCCGTCGCATGCTTTGTCCAGGGCCTTTGCCACCGTCGTGTCCACGCGGGCAATCTGGAACGCCATGTATTTCATGGCCGACTGCACTGGGTACTTGTCGACGTCCGACTTCTTGTTGAGGGAGGAGGGAGAGAAAAAGTAGTGGGCGGCGTAGACTCGCATTGCTTGCTGGTCTTCCAGCGTCTTGGTGACCTTGGCCGCTATCGACGTCTTCCCGGACTCAGTGTCGCCCGAGAGCAACAGCAGCGGGTCATGGCCCTTCTTGGAACTCCATTCCTGGTAGAACGGGTGATTCGAGATCCAGTCGCCAGTCCCCTCAAAACACTTCTTGAACAAGGCGGTGCATGTATCCGTCGTGTTGGTATCCAGGCGCACATACGATGGGACGCTGAGCGTGTCCCGTATGTTCTTCAGTCGCTTTGTCTTGTCCTTCTCTTCTCTGGTCTCGGTCGCGTCGTTGTCTAGGCGGGTGACCTTGACTTGGATGTCTCTGGTTCGCTCCCCTGTCTCCGAGACCTGCTCCAGTACTTTGCAGAGGTCTTGGCGACTGGCGATGACTGCCTCGAGGACCAAGGTTCCTCCCACGTCACGCTGTTGCTGGACGCGGTCGTTGAGTGTTTTCATCTCTGCCTGGAGACCTGAATCGTCGTTCAGGATGGCCTTCATCGTTTTTCTTGGACAGGAATCAGTGGCATTTTCTTTACAAGATATTGCGGAGTATGTTGGAGGGATGGAGGGGAGATGATCTCCACTCACTGTTTCAATTTCTTCCAACGTCCGCCCTGCTCGTAGTTTACGACGTGGGCGCTGACTGTAACGAAGCTAATCATCACCAGGTGAATCCGACGCGCGAGCTCGTCATCAATCTTGTCCATTCTCTCGAAGATTCTCATCTGGGACAGCAGAGACGATACCGTCGCGAACACGTCGCTGATGGCATCTTCGAGGTCGCTGATCTTCTGCGGTATATCGAGAAGCATCATCAAGGCGTTTGCGCAAACGTTCACCACTGGACCGGACGGGACGGGCAGCTGTTCCCATACTTAGTAATACCGGTCACGGCGTGCACGACGGAGAAAGGACAGCTTACGGTGTCGGACAGCTGTGTAGCGGCGCCCAAGAGGATTTTCAAGCACTTGAGGACTCGGAACCCAGCACTTTTGAATCTTTCCTTGTCCCACTTGCCCGCGTCAGCGGAGGCATCGCCACTTGGTGGCATGCTGCGCGATTCAATCTCGCGCTGCAGAGCATCGAAACTGTCGATCGCACCATTATCCAAAGACCTCTTGGTCAGTCTGGTAAATTCTTCCGCGGCTGCTGCCCATATCACCCTAATCGGCGATTCATGGCTCTTGCTGTCAGCCATCGTCAGCAGTATCCTGCCCCGTGGCAATGAAAAAGGATACAAGTAGAGTGCAAGTCGCAATATGATCGTGCCTTAGTGGTCCTCAACTGGCATGATTGAACATTGAAGTACCAGATGGTGGTGGTGGCAACTATAGCAGGGCAGCAATTCGAATAATTGCTGGTGTCGCGACAAACCCGGAAGAAAAGGAAGAGAAGAGGTAGTGCATATTTACGTCACGCGTCTGGGGGGTTCATCCAGCCTTATATGCACTGGCTGTATATGGATTTGCAGTCTGTTACTGGAGCGAAGTTCTAAGCCCAGGTAGGATCCACCCCCATACATTGTGGCATTGCCGTCAAAACGGCCCAGCCTGCCGAATACATAATCGCAATCAGGCGACCATGCAGCATAAGCACTATTCAGCCCCCAACCCCAGTGACTCTGACTCTAAAAATAGCCACAGTCAGCGCTATTCCTATTTCATCCAGATAACTAGGCGGCAATCGATATTTAGCACCTATCAGCGACCACACCGCTGCAAGTCCGGGTTGAGTTGCCAAATGGAGCAACTCTAGCTGACGTTTCTTGCCTCAGCCTCTCAATCGATTACCGCGAAGAATGGCGCTATAGAACAGCCCAATACACACATGGAGACTGCTCACATGGTCACGAAATTCAACCTTGAAGAACTAAAGTCATGACGTTTTCGCGAATGGCTTGGAAAGAGATGCTGTCTTATAAAAAGAGAGTTTGGTTTTGGTATACATAGACGAGAGCCGGGTTCTCGTAGAGGTCAGGATCTAGACATTAGTTGGGACAAAAACATGTCTCACAATCCACCAGCAGGCCAGTAGCTCCGTCCCATTCGAGTGACGAGCCGCAGTTGAAGCATTGGGGACCACTCGCACAGGCGGCTAGCCCCTGGGACGGCACTTCGTTGTCCGCTTCCTCAGTTGGGACTTCGAGAAGCTCGGGGTCCCACTCGAGACCCGGGGTGTTGTAGAAGTCATCCAGTTCATACTTCTGCTCGTCCACAGTGCAGTCCATAGCGCAGTCCATAGGTGCGTGAGCAGGCTGCTCAGACGTGCATTCCGGTATTTGCTGGGATTGGTTTCCACTAGGAAGGCCAGCAGATTGCATAGGATGATAAGGAGCCCACGCCATTGCGGAATCCTTGTTTGAAGTGACTGGTCCGTTGGAAGAACCGCTCGCAGCTACTTCATGGATGTAAAAGCCGTTAGGGACAGCATCAAGATCAGTCTCTGCGTTGAATCGCAGAAGGGCTTCGAACCCATCACTCAAGTACGAAGAGTCAAATGCAGCACCGGATGCAGTCTCTGACAAGTCCATTGTCACGTCGCATTCGCGACCAGGGGTTACAGAGTTTGACGACATACTGTGCTGTGGTGATGACTAAGAACAAAAGAAACACTCCCTTGTCCTGCAGATCCTGGGTCTAGCTGTTTGCAGTTTGGTTTGATTTGAGCAACTGAACAGACTAGGAATGGCACGCTCCTGACTTTAATACGACACCATGTTTGCATTAGGACCACGACATTATGTTTGCTGAAAGAAAGGTAGCTCTTTCATCTTAATGCTAGCTTATATGCACTTGCACAATGGTATTGTTTGGGTGATTTCATCTGGACCTCACCATTCACCGAATGACACAAGACAAAGACGCCATTGTTTGATTAGGCACAGTCCCGCAGCGGATGTTGGTGTTCATGCAACATTGCCCACGTAATGAAAGGAATAGGGGTCGTTCTGGTCCATCCGGAGCTCCTGGATAGTTCCGTTGCTGGCTACCATGCCATAGAGTCTGGCATCTGCCGTCATGGCAATAGTAGAGAACCCAATAGTCTCTGCCGACTCGCTCCCGGGCTTTAGCTTGGCTTCGGGGTGCCAGTCATTGATGGCAGGGTCCCAGTACTTCAACATCACCGACCCATCCTCGAGGAGGGCAGCCACGAGTGCACAAGTCCGGTTGCGGAAAGAGGCCGATGCAAATCCCTGCAAGGTTGTTGTCGGTACGCCATACAAGACGTTTCGACCTGTACGCCATCATCGTAGTTAGAAACGCCGATATCTAGAGAGATACAGTAGCTAATTTACACGGAGAGTACTGATAAGACAGGCTTACCGAGACTAGTCCACCACCAGTTACCGTTCTGGTAGTCCTGCCACGTCGATCCCATGAGACCGTTGGTGTTGAAGAACCCCCAGAGGTAGTCGGAGGCGTTGCCGCCGTAGTCCATCGAGATGAGCGCCATGCTCGAGTTGGCGGCCAGCCGGCTGCTGGCCACGGTGGCGGTCCAATTGTAAGTCGAGTTGGCCACCAGGTAGTTCTGATGCTCGTCTTCAAAGGTTAGCGAGAGCGTGCCGTCGCCACATCCCGCTGTGGCATTGCGACAGCGTTGCCAGGCGGCCGAGAGCTCCGAGCCTGGTGCCGTCGAGATCCGGACGCCGCTGTGCGGGCCGATGTCGCCCCAGTCCCATTGCAGGAGGGTGTCGTTGTGGGTTACGATCTGCGTGATGTTGTTGCTGGGCGTCAGGTAGAACAGGCTGAGCTCGTTTACGCTGAGATCGTGGCTCTTGGTGGGGCTTGATATGGCTGTAGCTGCAAGGGGGGTGCTCGTGCGGATGCCAAGATTGACGCCGCTGTCTCGAAAGATTTGGCTGATGTTGACCCAGGTCCAATCGGCATCACCTTCTTGTCGGTGGGCGATCAGGGATCCGTCGGCCTCTTGACTGAAAACCACATAGATGGTCACGTTGGCCGCGGTGGTCCAATTGACTGCCGCCAGGTTCGACAAAGGGGGAGGGGGCGGTGGAGGTTTTCGGTTCATGAGCGTGCCCGTTACAGCCCCGACAATGGCTACAATGATCAACATCAGAATCGCCACCAGTACAATCTGGCCTCTTCGGTTGAGCCAGCCGCAGATCCGATACTTGCTGATGACCTCGCCGACGATGTTGCTGTCCGACCTTTCCAACGGCGACTTGTCACCGGGGAGTTCTGTCATGGCTGAGACGGGGATGGAGGATCTTGGCTCCCAGTCGATTGGCGAGTGCACTTCGATGCCTTCGTTTTCGGTGTTCAACTCCAGCGCACCATCGACACGTCTGACTTCCAGGTCACTTTCTTTGGCTGTCCGCTCCCCGGGTCCGGCGTTGGGACGGTACTCGATCGCGCTCCACTCCGGTCTGTGGAGGACTCGGCTCTCGATGGTCTCGCGCATCATGTTCGTTTCGCCAATGTCACGTATATTTGGTTGTTGAGACTATAGCCCTGAGGTGATCTATAGAGTCGGGGGTCGATACACCCCGTGCGGAAGAATCTTGATGTCCTCGTAGAGAACGATTGTCGTATCCATAGTATGCGCAATATGCATCGGCCTTGAAAGCTCCAGCTTAGGTAAACGCCACGCTACCTAGAAGCTATAGAAAAGAGAATAAGTTTGGAAAATAATTTGGACAGACTAGGAGACACACCTTTTAACAGCCCATGTAGATCATTGAAAGAGGCGTTACACAAGACATCAGGCTGCGGCGCAGCAACTCCTACCCCAACCATGACCACATGGGCGAGCTGCAAGAACCGGGTAACTGATAACGCAACGTCTGCCTATGGGGCTAGCGTCTTGGCTTGCGGGAGGTCCAGGTATGCCTCGCCTTATCCCAGCCCTACCATAGGTTGGCTGCCCACATGGCTGAAAACGCCCCGCGAGTGCATGACGTTGCTGGAAAGCCCTGTTTTCGGTGTGCAGAGCTTGAAGGTGCAGGACTGCAAGGGGGTTTCCTCCTCGCCCTACTTCACCGATTGGCGATTGATGTAGGCTTGCGCCCGTCACCTGGCCGAGACACTGCATGGTGGCGCAAATACGGGACGCGGAACCGACGGATGCAAAGGACGAGTCATTTTATTTCAGAAGAGAAGCGAGTGTACCGCAGAACTGATGATGCTGCGAAGCGTTGTTTTACAGCACCTTGCCCCAAATGTGGCGGCAGACTAGATCTTCAATTTGATGATGAATGGAAAGGCTAGATCACATACTCGCTACTCGGCCAAAACACTGCACGGTGGCGCTATCATGTGGCGCGCTGATGACAAAGAAGACTCGGCCGGACCCTGGCTGCCTCGAGTAATGGAGTCGCAATTCTTGAATTAGAAAACTAAGATTATATACTAGTATGCTGTGAGTGGGCATCCAAGCACTAGGATGCCTAATACGGCTTATCCAACAATACCTTGCTTCAGACACAACGGCATCATTTCTCAAAGAGCCACATTGCCGGGGCCGTCCAGCTTGATGTCCACCTTCCACGTCGCGACGCGTCGCTCCGGGTCATACGATTCGCACTCCTCGCCCGGCCCCTCGCTGTCAAGCACCGTGATCTGCGCGATCTTGTTGTCCTCGGCCAGGTAGCCGAAAGTGCCCTTGATGTCCAACTGCCCCTCGGCAAAGACAAACTCAATCTCGGACACGGCCTTCTGCTCAACACTATCGCCGTCATCGAGGTAGAGCGACCCGCGGGCCTTGCCGTCCCGACCGGGCGCAATCACCAAGTTGAAGGGCTCCTTGCGGACGTCGGTAGTCGTGTAGCCGGACTTGACGCGCAGGGGCAGGACGGTGCCGCCGCGGACGTGCAGGGGGATATCGGTCAAGCTCACATCCTTCAGTTCCACTGCAGCCCCGGCGCCCTCGACCTTCTCCCACGTGTCGAAGGCGTAGAAGCGGTCGTCGGGGAAGTAGGCCGACACGCTCGTCGCGTTCTCCTCGGTGACGGGCGAGACGAGGACGGCGTCGCCGTAGAAGAACTGGTGCTCAATGGCCGCGACTTTGGCGTCGCCCGGGTAGACGAAGAACATGGGGTTCAAGCTGGGCGTGCCATCCGTGGACTGTTGGTGCAGGGCGGTGTAGATGTAGTCGAGCAGGCGGTAGCGCTTGTCGAGGGCCTTGCGGGCCGACTCGGCGACGAGGGGCCACTGGTAGAACTCCTGGGGGATGGACGTGTCGCCGTTGTGGTTGCGCATGAAGGTGTAAAAGGCCCCCAGGGAGGCCCAGCGCGCGCAGAGGGTCTCGGTCGTGTTGCCGCCGAAGCCGCAGATGTCGGACCCGACCATGGGCACCTGGTATAAGGCGGAGAACTCGAGCATGCCGGCGATGGAGAAGCGGTACTGGTCCCATTGCGACATGTTGTCGCCCAGCCACTTGCCGACGTGCTTTCCCGCGCCGGCGAAGGTGGAGCGGGTGATGACCATGGGCCGGCGGTTGGGGCGACGGGCCAGCATGGCGTTGCGCGAGGCCGTGCTCATCATGCTGCCGTACAGGTTGTGCACGTCGAGCTCGACGTGGCCGTCGTAGTGGACAATGTCCGTGTCGAGCGTCTTGTTGGAGAGACCCCCGCGCGCCTCGGCCGTGTTGGCGTTCTTGATCTGGTACTTGGGCGTCAGCAGCTCCTCGCTGGACCGCGGGAAGCCGATCGCCGAAGCGTTAGGAGCGGCATGGACATTTTCTTGCCTCCTCATGGCATGGCTTCGGGGAGAAGAAGAAGACTCGATGGTCTGTCTCTTGCCAGTATTGCCATGGTTGGGATCACTGGGGGCAGCCAGCCACGGCGGAGCATAGGCCCAGGAATCCGGTGGGTACGGGGAGCTACCAGGCTGGAACTCGGCGGGGAATCCGGGGATGGGCCAGGGCTGATCGCGCAGCTCCGGGCGTGGAGGAGGGTAACCACCGCTCTTCTCCGTGGCCAGGACATCTTCACCGAAGCTGTTGAAGTTGGCCGCCTCGTTCATGTCGATCCACAGCGCATCGATATCGACGCCCTTGTCGGCCGAGAAGAACTTGACAAACTCGTCGCTCCACCAGTCTTGGGCGTCGGGGTGGAACCAGTCCGGGTAGGCGGTGACGCCGGGCCAGACGACGCCCTGGAAGATGGAGCCGTTCTTGTAGAGGAAGTAGCCCTTGTCGGCGGCCGTGTTGAAGGTGGCGTAAGACTGGTTCTTGTCGCGGGTCGTGGAGTAGGCCACGGCCGGGTCCACCATGACGACGTAGTGCTGGTTGCGTTGATGGAGGACGTCGACGTACTGGCGCACCCGCTCGAGCGGGAACCGATCGGGGTCCGTCGTCATGACCTGGCGCTCGTGCATGTAGTCGATGTCGGTCCACATGGTCTCGAGCGGGATGTCGGCCGCGCTGTAGTTGGCGACCACGTCGGCGATGGCGTAGTAGTCGCGGTACCCGTAACGGCACTGGTGCAGCCCCAGGCCCCAGTACGGCATCATGGCGGGGAGCCCGGCCACTTGGGCGTACTGCTGCGAGACTTGAGTCGGCGTGGGGCCGGCCAGGAAGTACAGGTCGATGATGCCGCCCACGACATTGTACTCGAGGTACTGCTTGCCGTCGGTTGTCTGGTTGATCTTGATGTCCATGCCGCTGGAGCTCAGGAGGAAGACGCCATGAGTGCCACTGGCAACGCGGTGGTCAAAGTCTTTGTGGTCAGGTTAGCCAGTCATGTTTGTAGTTTTTACAGTAGAGCCTTGGCAACATACAAATAGGGTGGTTGCCGTAGAGGTTGGTGCCGTAGGGAACACCGTAAGCATCCCGAGACCACATGGTGCGAGTGTAGTCGGTGTCGTTCAGCCGGAACGGATCCGTGTGTTCGCCGAGACCATACAGGTTGGGGTTCTTGGGCAGCGAAGTCCGGAGGCGCAGGTACTGGTCCTGGAAGACCAGTGGCGCAGCAGCTGAGTCGAACAATACCTCACCACTGGGAGCTGTGTCAGATGCGGTTACAGGGGTTTGGGGGGAATGAGCTACATACCTGTCTTTGCGCTTCACGGCGAAGGCGAATGGTGACTCGGTCAGGGAGAACTCCAACGCTGCATCCTCGGCACCCACAGACGCGGAAGCATCCGGACGTGGGAAGACACTCTCGGGGACTTGGTAGGCAATGGACTTGGCATCCTCGACCTTGACATGGAGGCGGTTTTCTACTCGATAGGTTAGCTTGGTGAAAGCGAGGAACCCCGTATGGGAAAGGGTCAACTAACTGTTGTCGTAGTTGACGGTAAGCTTCAGGTCCTCTACGTCACGACCAAAGCTGTTACAAGCATCCCCAGCGAGCTTGAGGGACGCCGTCAGGCCATTGGAGGACTTCTGGACGTCGCTGGCAGTGTAGCCGGGACATGCGCTGGAAGGGTCCGAGGGGGTTTGCAGCTGTCGGTTGATGATGGCAGCAGCGGCTGCGACACCCGCAAAGGCGACGGCGAGCAACTTCATCGCGAGAGAGAGACTGCTGGAGTTGCGCGACGATGGGGAGATGCGAGAGTCAGAGACAGACGTGTCAGAGACAGCCTTCGAGGGGGATTTCTGCATGTCGGGGGCGGACGAGCTATTTATCTACGAATATTTCCCCCTCAACGTATGATGCTCGGCGCACCAATTGCAAGCAACGTCATGGAATTCAAATGCATGTTGCGATTCTCGCCCGTGTAGGATCTTGCCAAGGCGCTGCATTGAAATTAGCAGGCGGTGTACTTTCTACCTGCGCTTTTACGCTCTCTGCCCAGGGCCCCAGCCAATGACCCGACTCCGACACCCTTGTCTCGCCGACGACCCGACCCCACCGGCTATTTTCTGGGGAAAGCTGAGCAAAGCTGAGGTGAGGGGGTTTGGTGGCGCTTCCCCACATATTGTCGCGCGACGAAAGAATCCTGGAAACCGGGGGCTTCTCCGCCTCCATCCTTCAACCCCACAGCGAAGGAAAAAAGGACCGACATCTTGCTTGACTCCGTCATCTCCGTCCTCGCTGCCTTGCCGGCCAAGACCATTTGTCCTTTTAGCCCACCTACCTGAGGTACCCTATCGGCCCGTTGCGACCACGGGGGCCCCTGTCGCTCTCGCAGAATCCCTCGGTCGGTAAACCTGGAATGTCTAGTCTGCCCTGGGCATCCCCGGGATTGAAGTGAGCCCTGTGCACATGGTGGTCAGTACGGCAAGGCAGCTGATGTCCCCATGGTATGATTTGTCCAACAACAACATGCAACAATACTTACATCCATCCACATCCTCGTTGATGATTGGGAGCTTGGTACACCCGATTGCCTCTTCCACCGACTGCGACTTCAGGGTGCTGCACTCGCTGCCGTTGCAGCGAGCGTCCATGGCGCGCTGGAGAGAGTCGTCTTTCCAGCCAAACACGTAGTCGCCGTGTTGAGTAAACCCATGCCTACACGGCAACGTTATCAGCAGGTGCATTCATGCAATTCAATTGAAGCCCAGATCGGAACACTACTCACTTGTCGTTGGTGCTCCAGAAGAATGGCTGCGACCCGTCTTCCGGCCACAGGTCTTTGTCGTTGAAGGGGCGGGTCTGCAAGGTACGTAAGAATCAGCCAATGCGCCATTGAAATATCCCCGACAAAGCCGAATGCAACTTCAAAACTTGAAAAATGAAACGCTAGACGTACATCCCACATGGTCTCCAGCATGACTTGAGGTATCTTGACGGGGTGGCTGCTGGGGCACACGCCATCCGCCCCGACGTCGTACGACCCGGAAACGGGATAGGCGACGTGGCTCCTGTGGTCGGGGCTATCCGTGTTGACCCCGTCCCAGCAGGTCGGGAAGGTGATGACGGAGCGCAACCCGCCGGGGCAGAACGTGTCGGGCAGGGCCTGGCTGTCGGGCGCCGCGCAGTTGAGGTGGCTGGCCTCGCCCGTCTCGGGCATGCAGCGATGGCAGACCTTGCGCGTCGGGCCGGGTCCATCCGTCTGCGCGGCGTCCCCGACCAGCATTCGAAAGCCCGGCTTGAAGGCTGTCACGTTGACTTTCGCGTCGGGGGAGGGGATGTAGTAGACGGTGATGCCGCCGTGGCCGTCGAGGAAGAGGTTGGGGAACTGCTGGACGCGCTTGTAGGTGCCGTTGCGGGCGCGGAAGAACAAGACGGCGGTCCAGTAGTTGGACAGGTCCTCGGTGAAGGTGCAGCTGGTGCACGTCGACAGGCTCGGTAGATCGTGCGTCACCGGGTCCATCGAGGCGTTGAACGAGTTGCCGCCCACGATCTGGTGCAGGTGCGGTGATGGGATCGAGCCGGGCGTCACCAGCGGGTCCAGCCGCTCGACGACCAGCTGGTTGCACTGGAATCGCAGCATCGGCAGTATGCCTTGGCCCGAGACTTGGTGACCCGTCGTCCAAAGCCCGGCGAGAGCTAGGGTTTTCCAATGCATGGTTTGTTGTTGACTTTGATGATGATGTTCTCGTGAATTTGATGATGACCTACGTACGTTATACCTGTCGAGTCAGGGGTTGTTGCACTTCCTGTCATTGTTTTTGGTGGGATTTATCTGAGCACGACTTGTTGAGGGATGATACCTCAGGCAGGATTGCCCCCATCAACCGATCAATCTGCCGTTGCATATGGGAGATTGACTGCATGATCTCCAAGTATAATTGCCCATGCAGATGTTCTCCAAGCACAATTAGATTAAATCATTTGAGCCGGCCGGGTAATGTCTCTGCTGGGCCTATCTCCCCGAAATATCTGCGACCCCAGCCAACCGCCAATGACAGGCAACATATCCATATTATCGCCTTTGTCGTATATTTGGTTTCTATGCTACGCGACATTGAGTGATTGGGATTCAGGGGAAGATCATCCGGCACGTAGACTACATTGTCCCAGCTTGAACTGCCGTCGAGGCAAAAGAAAAAGAGCAAGACAGCTCAACCTCAACAGCAGCCTGTAATATCAGAGGACACATTATTCTCGAGTGGGTTAAACCATACACGCATTACCATCATGTCAGGGGATTTGGATATCATATGGTGTCTGTGGATAAGCGCAGTGGAAAGTGCCGGTCAATTTGTTCAAGCGACAGACTTGATGGATAGATATACAACTCTCTAGACTTTGGTGTGTATCAAGACAGGCATGAGACTCGTACTAGTTCAAGTAGAGAACCAACGAATCCGTCATTCAGAATCAAACACTGTCTTATCCATACCGTCCCTTGACAGCAGGTGCTTCGTAGGACATCATCTCACCCTAAACACCATTCCCGAGTAAAGCACCACGTGTCTGACATCATCAAGCAGAGTTGATCAGTCGCTGGTAAAAGTCGGCCTCCCACCGCTCCGCCACTTCCTTGCGCTGCTGGAGCGACATGACAACACTCCAGTCCCCATCCTTCTCCGCCGTGGTGGTACCGCCGTCGACGAAACGCTCCACCTCCTTGGTGAAGTGCTGGGCCAGCTGCGCGCTTCTCTCGTCGGACTCGCCCATCATGGCCAGCCGGGTCGCATCATACCGGGACTGGTAAACAGCGGTGGCCGCGTCTCGAGCCGCCAGCCAAGCCCAGCGGAGGCGGTTCGGTCGATTATGAGGGCCCTTCACTGGGTAGGGGTCCCGGCCGCCGTCGACAACCCACTCGGTCAATTTCGCCAGTTTTTGGTCCACGTCCACGTTGGCCATGTAGCCTTGGAAGGCTGCGGGGATCAAATCATCCAGGCAGTCGAGGAGCATGTTGGCAACTTCTTCTTGCCGGGGGTCGGGCGGAGGCTGAGGGTGGTCAGGGTCAAACGCCCACTCCCTCTCGATTTCGGCAGCGTCGGAAAGCTCGAACACGGCGGGGATGGGCACGCCGGCGAACTTGGCAACGGCCCAGGAGGCGCAGCGATCGATGCGCGGAAACGTGGTGCCTTCCTCGCCTGCCAGCGACACCGTGTCGCAGTACGCGTAGAAAAAGTCGACGGTACGGTAGAGTTGCCCCCAAAGAAAGTCTCGGTCGCCAGGGTCGGCGCCTCGAGTGTGCCACCGCAAGCTCAGCTCGCCCACCCACTCTTCCCGACCATCACCGTCCACCATTACATAGTCCAACCGCAGCTGCAGCTGGAACAGGGGCGTCCGAGCCCCGGCCCAGTCCCAGTCGTCGAAGGTCCCCAACATGGCCGAGGCCGACTGCAGCGTCTCGCCCATCTCCTCCCAGCTCGTTCCCAACGACATGGACCACGCGTGCTGCGGTAACGGATTTACCAGGCGCAGCATCATCTCGCCCTCGCCAGCCGTCATGATCTCGAGCGTGGCCTCCTTGACGGCGGTTTCGGTGGCCGACATTTCCCAGTAGGGGGTGGCGTCGCCTTCCTTGGCCTGCTGTCCATTCACCAGCACCGTCCAGGGACTATTCTCCTGCTGCTGCGCTTGTCCAGGTGGTGGTTGCAGCAATAGCTGTTGCTGCTGGAGAACGTTAGTTGTCGAAGCATAATTAGTTGTCGAAGCATAACCGCTATTGCAAAAAGAGCCGACTTACATTCTTGGCGACTGAGTCCTGAGGTACTTCGACTCGGGGGAAATCATCAATCATGGCTTTCAGGATCTCCCCATCCAGCTTCTTCTTGTTGACCCATTTCTTCTCCCGCAACCAGTGCTCGGCGTACTGCTGGCTGATGGGCCGCTCGCCATACTCGCCGCACCAGGTGATGTCGATCTTCTTGCCATTCTCGTCATAGTCGGCGCACTTCTCGGCAAGAATTTCCGCATAAGGTTCGCCCAGCCAGATCTGAGCCGCTTTCTGGTGCACCAACAGCCAGAACTGGCCTCGCGACACGAAAGGATCCGTTTCTTTCTCCCAGAGGTCCTTGCATACATGCTCACACAGAGAAAGCTTGAAGGCCGCAAGCGCATGTTTGTCAGTGGCTATGTTTACACCTTGGGCCGTGGCCTGCGACAACAAGGTCTCCCATCTCGACAGCTCCTCGTTCGTCTCTTGACTCGCCACCGTAATGACAAGAACGCGCGACATCTTCAAGTCCGGGACGAAACAAAATTGACTCGAAAGCTGGGGTCGTTACAGGAATCGAAAGCGGAGTTGGTTGACGTGTCTAGGTGCGTGGTTGGTGGGGACGAAGGAGCGGATGAAAGCAGAGGTTGGAAAGGCTGACAACCAAGTGGTAAAAATGGAAAGCCCCTCAGCTTCTTTGATTTGATTTCATTTGCTAGAGTAGTGCAATCAGGATTCTCTGCTATGTCCAAGCTCTTTTGGTACGTCCTCCTCAGGCAGCATTGTTTTTAGCTGCTTTCACAGGCCAAAACCTACCCAACTCAAATGCCTATAATAAGTACGAGCCATAGCCAGTACAGCTTCACTTGTGCCCCACCATAGACCATTGGATGAGTTCTAGTCAAGTCCCAAGGTGCTGTAACTCGACCAGCTTCTCTCATTGAGCCTTCATCCTCAGACAGGACTTGGTCAATTTTGTTATTTTGGTTGCGCCCATCTCCCTCCCCGAACTCATTGTCAAACCCCCCCGCCACCACACGTGTCTGCCTTTGTACAAAGCTCAGTTACCGCTATATGAAATAATCCAAAACCCTCATTCGACCGACCCCAGACCAAGAAGCGAGGATGAGCGCTACCGCAGAACTCGTCCGCCCACAGCGGGCTACCTGCTTCGGATCGTATGCCACGACAGACGAAATTTACCAAGGGTTGAAACAGTACCCGAAAAACAAGATCACGACAAATTACGTCGAGGGCCACTCGGGTTCCGGCAAGAGCACCGAACTCTTCTTTCACATATTCGTCAAAGCACGGTGGGCAGAGCTCCCTGGGGCGAAGGCCATCCTGATTGTGCGGACCGAAGACGAAAGGCGGCTTATGAAAAAGGTGCTGCTACGAGACGAGGGCGTTTTGGCCGACTTGGGTGAGCGAGTCAAGATCTGGAGTCGGCAAAAGTTCCTCATGTCGGAAAAGGGTTGCGCAGAGCGGCTCAGATCGCCGGGCGGCTTCATCGTTTTCTGCGATGTCGAAATACTCTCCGACAGCATGGACGAGGTGTTTTGGGGCCGCTTAATCGAGACGGCGGTGGCAGTCAAGCAGGATCCGACTGAAAACTGCTGGATGGGCCTTTTTCTTTGCGCGTCGCACAGGTCGGACCGCACTATTAGCACAATCCGCAAGAAGCTCGACCCTAATTTTAAGGTCATAAACTACGAATCTCTCCACCATTCTAGCGCCGGTGATGACGAAGACGACGTAATAGAGTGGGAACAGGTGCAGACGAAGGACTGGGCGTTCCGCGTGGACTGGGACTTTTTGGAGCACGGCAACAAGAGCCGAGTCGTCATCCTCGGCGGTCGGCATTCACGGCTTCAGGATTTGAAGATCGCTGTGAAGAAGAAATATATATACGAGATCGGGTGCAGGGGAGCCGTGAGTGTACATGGAGACGAACTCTTGGACTACTATGGCGACCGCGCCCAGGTCCTGTGGGTAGGGGAAGATGTTGACTGGGCCATCACGTTGCCCAAGGTGGAGTGTGTGTTTCTGGACGACTGCCGGGAGACGGTGCAGCTGGACCACGCCACCGGATTGCCGGTGCGAGTCATTCGGAAGCTGACCAAGACGGAGCTTCTTCGCAAGCAATCCTGGCTCCGGAGGGCGGTTTGGTGGGCGCGCGACTACCAAAAGCGCGAGGAGGTGACTGAAGGTACACCTTTTCCAACGACAAAGGTTATTTCGGTATCCTCGCAGGAGGATCTTGAGCAGCGACCAGACGACTATGCCAAGTTTGACCCAGCATGGAACGAAAACATCATGCTGACTGTGCTAGCCAACTACTGTGCTTGGCCGGGCCTTCATCCACACCAGATGCCGTGCCCAAAGCCGCCGACCATGGCACTTTGGTCCAACACCCGCCAACTCCTCTGGATCGCCGGGGCCCTTACGGAAGACAACAAAGCGACCGAACCGGGAATCCTCGTCAACAAACTGGCGTCGCAATATCATTGGGGCTGGGCAGAGGCCTATATAGTGGCGAGGGTACGGCTGGGGCGAGAATGGAACGAGCTGGACGTCGACGAAATCAATCAGGAGGAGTACATCCTGGTGCTAATGGCGGCCATTATCGGGGTCGAGGCCGAGTACAAGGAGCCGTTGGTGACGCTGCAGGGCAAACCCGAAGATTGGCCTTACCTCTGGGACGACAGTTGCGCCGGCGGGGCTGCGGGCCTTTCGGACTATGGCAGTCTCTGGGTGCAGGCCGGCGTCTGCCGCAAGAAGCAGAACCATGGAGTCAAGTTCAAACACGACCACATCAAGGTCAACCATCGGAGCTATAAACAAATAGACCGGCATCTGCATACCATTTCGATAACCCTATCGGGAATCTTGGAGGCCGACTCGGCATATGAAACCGACCCCAACAGAACGCTGGACAGGCACCAACAGGGCTATGTCGACACGGTCTTGGCCAAGGCATTCGCCGGGCAGATGCTCTTCATCAAAGGGCATGGGCAGGACTTGGGGTTGGCGTCGCTCGAATGCGTGCACGTGGCGTCCGGGGCGCCCGTGAGAGTGCCCATGGAAGACGACATTCTCTACGTCGGAGATGCTATGGAAGAGTGCAAGGGAATGTACATGTTTTCCACACGACCGCTGGAGCCCGGCGGCACGCGCCTACGGGCAACGGGACTGACGCGAATGGACCGACACATACTCGAGAACATGGCCGAAGAGATGTCCCAGACATGGCCCGACGTAGTCAAGCGGCCACTGTGGCCCATGACACACTACAAGTACAGGGGTGATGGAGGCAGCAGTGTATGATGGCATGCAGGCGTTGGTGGATATCCCCTATAGCAACATGGGTGGGAGAGAACATAATGTATGAGAACAGTTTACACACAGTGCATGAAGTCACTTTTAAGTTGAAGACCGATGTTTGAAGGTTCACACGAGGCCCGTGATTTTGGCTTTAGCCCTGGTGATGCCAGTGCTTGCGTAGTAACTGCATGCCATGACATAGCACGATAGCCCCCAAAATGCCTAAACTAGGCGGGCATGGATAGAAGACATGTTTTCTATCGCATTTCAAGTGAGACCGGGCATGGCTGTCAAGCGAAAAGAATACATGAATAATGACATTGGCGAGCTAACAGCAATTAGTGATACGGCTTGAAACTGCTGACAGCTGAGTTATGATGCACCGATAATGCCCAAATGACTTCACTAGGGGCACTACACCCCCCTGGTAGAAAGCACAATCAGCACATATGTCAAACTGAAAGTCCTACGAGCACAACCACTGACTTGGTAGTGAGCGTACTGTCCACAAGAGCAATTGTTGTACCCCCCACCTAAGCCTCTCATGTTCACCAAAACCAACCTTTCCACCACAACACCTCTCCCAACAGCCCGCAACTTGACATTTGCCCAATCCCGCATCATTGCAGCTAGATCACTCACACCACTTACGCTAATGCTAAAAAACATGTCGATCCCGCCAGGCGACGAGATCCGCTGGAGCGATACGGCTGAGAAGAAAGCGATCTCGGAGGCCCTGCAGTACCTGCCAGACATCCGCAAGGCCCACGCCGACAACAACATGCTGCAGAGTCAGTTACTTATGCGGTCTCACCCGGATAAGTACGATGCCGAAATTGTTCGGCGCCAGCTTTCCCGTGACGGCAGTAACCAAAAAGTGGCTGAAGACATGCGCGCCATCGACCTGAGCCTCGTTCTCGGACGCCACCTACTGGCCTACGTCAAGCCCGAGTTCCGACAGCACCCGAACCCCCAGTCGCCCGACCCCGAGCTTCGACAAATGGCCAAGTGTGAAGACCGCTGTCTCCTGGTGCAGCTGATGTGGAAGGACTACGAACCGCGACACAACAGCCCCAACTCCGGCCCAAAGCCAACGGAAGCGCAGTCACTTCTTCGATGGTGCGCCGCGAGACAGATTGCCAAGTACTTGGAGTACGACCGCGTCGAAGATCTCCGGTTCCTGGTCATCATGGAATCCGGCCTCATGCGACAGGTTCTCTGGGTTCGGAATTCTTTCCTCCTCCGAGCGCCCTCCTACCTTACCCGGTTGGCCGATTCGCCCCACCTCCCTTGGAACCGTTGCGACGCGGACGACCGGACCCGTCGGTACTTGGCCCTCAACAGTCTTATCGAATGGGACGGGGTGCAGAGATTACAGGCCATATTCTCCCAAAGATTTGGTAAATTTAGTAAAACGTTTAAAAACGGCAAAAGACGGGACGATCAAAAGTACGAAACCAACCACACGTCGGTCGTGCGGATGTGGTACAAGCCCACCGCCGGGGCGCGCAAGACCTTTACACAGCTCAAGAAACTGCAGTTCAAGACCTACCACTTCGAGGCAGCCCCGGGCAAGATGAAGCTGGTCCTGGCCGCCATTGTGCACTTTCGCCGCCCAAACGGAAGAGGCGATGCGCTGAGAATGTACAACCACGATGACGGAGAACAAGTCCACGTCCAGGAAGATATGGCCTATCTGGAAGATGACGGCTGGCGAATGGGCGACGAAGACGAGGGCGAGTACATGCTGTACTACGTCCCAGCACCCAGCCACCCCCTTAAGCCCACCCGCGAGCTGAAGCAGCGAGGCCCCTCGGCCAGAGAGATGGATCTGGATTTCGACCTGGCGGATCAGCCAGTCTCGGGCTGCGAAGCGGACCAAGAGGATTCGGATTTGGGTTCGGACTCAAATGCAGATGCAGAAGATGATCAAGAAGATTAGGAGAGTACGGATCATTGGGTTCGATACCGTACCCGTCTGCTTGACTGTGCCATGAAGATAAAATCGGCCGGTGGTAGTATTACCCGTCGACAACATTGTGGGGTAGATAAGCAATACTAGTAGTTATGTTATTCTTTTATTAATTCTTTCCATAAGCATTTGCAGCAGCCATTTGCTGTGAGTGAGACACTACTGGCTCTGATGTTTGCCAAAGACACTCTATTTCCCATGCCCAAGTCCAAGTCCCCTTAGGGCGTAAAGCATTGGCAGGAGTCAATTCGGCATTACCTCCTCAGTGCTTTGACAGAATGCAGTGGTCTATGGTGGGGCACGGATGAAGCTGTACTAACAATGGCTTTGGCATAGGCCTGGGCCTGGGCATTTCCCTATAGAACAGGTCCATTATTGGCTGTCTTACTAGTTGGGCCCCACCCACATTTGCCTAGTGGGCAATGGTTGGTTTGCTATAGGGAATCGATTCAAATTCACATCCAGCACTTGTATTTTCCCCTTCAGTCGCGTCACCCGCCACAACATAAAAAAGCAAAACTCCCCGACCTACCTCTGCACACATTTTACCAACAACCCAAGACTACCCGAGACGACACGATACCAACGAGCCAAGATGTCGGACGACCTCGAGAGACTGATCGCTGCCGGAGGCTCCGAGAAGGATGACACTCTCGCTGGAAACCCTGTTAATGGAAGTGAGAACGATGCCGATGCCCCCCGACGCGAATCAATGCCTGCCGGCACACAGCAGCAACAGCAGCAAGCGACCAGCCACACGCAAGAAGCACAAGACAACGCCCAGCAGCTCCATGATCGACTGCAGCATGCGCACAACCTGTTTCTCCAGTCCCAGATCCTGTTTCGCCAGGCCCAGATGGAACAACGGGGCTTGATCAAGTCACTGCAGGCCGAGACGTCGCACGAAGCGCGCGTAGTGAAGGAGCAGCTGATGCAAAACATCATGCAGCAGATGCAGTCGCGCATGGATGAGACGCAGTCAAGCAAGGATCAGATGCAGCTGCTTATGTCGCAGACGCTGCAGTCTATGCCCAGCACCGACCCGGGCACGTTCAGCGCTGCTGCACCCTCCGGTAGCAACAACAACAACAACGACACGGTTGACGCCCCAGAAACAGAGACCGGCGCCCCCATAACTGCGCCTGGCGACCCAAAGATACCCGAGGGCCCGTGCGAAGAGGAGTGGCCGACGAAGGTCAAGATCGACCGGTTTGTCCCGTTAAAGAACTACGCCAACACCAACATGGCCGACGTATCCTTTTTCGATTACACTGGCGTGCCAGAGGGCGACGAAGTCGGCCTCGAGAAGAAGGCGCCGCCGCCGTGAGCTTTTGTATAACTAGGGAGTAGGTTGATTGGGAACAATTATGTATGTAGAGTACCACCTCTGATAGTAGCCATTTCTGGGGTCCGCCTCTCAATGGTTTACGCATGACATGGCGCTATTGAGCAGCATAATACACACATGGAAAGGTGCGCCAGCTGAAATTTTAGGTGTTTCCGTGCATGTGTGATGTGTTCCTTCCCAGCGGACGTGGGAAAAGAATATTCGCCTCACTGATGAGCGGGTGCGAGCTCCCCATTAAGGTTACGTGTTGAAGCACCAAGACTGGAATTGGACGAGGTCTAGAATGAAATCCAATGACCTTACTCTGCATCATAATTTGTAGACTGAGGCGCAATAAAAGCAGGACACCTAGCATGCGATATGTTTACAGTGTAACAATGGTGAAACGTAACTAGACAGTAAAGCAAGGGACATCCAAGCCCTAATAAGACTTTCTAGGGTACCTACTCACCTAGGTACCTATGCAACCATGCTATAGGCCAGGCACTTACAGAGAACATTGTGGGGCAACAATCCAACTGGTTGCCCCATCATGTAGCTGCCTGTTATCACTATCAGCCAAACGGCCTGCTACAGGGAACTCAATTCAACTTCGCATCCCCAAAGGCTCACTTGCACACTTTTCGTGCCATTCACGCAGCCCGCTAGAGCATTACCAATCATCATTTCCGACAACACTCTTACGCATACGGAAACGCTTAGCAAGCCAAGTCGGAACGAATTCGACTCGATACGGCACGACACGAATGAGACGAGATGTCCGAAGACACCAAACAACCGATGACCGCGGAGCAACCCATCTGGGAGTCCTTGGATGAGGGAACGGCCGTTGCTGGATATGATCAGCACCATCATCGAGACCAGGAGAGAACTTCAATGGGATCCTCTGTCGGACCGCACCAACAACAGGGCCAAGAGCTGATGAGGGAAGTCGATGCGTTCTCCCAGAGCCTCGAGACGATGCACAGACAGGCGGTGGAGCTACAGCCTGCTGATGGCGAGAACAGCAGAGGTACGGACGCTCGCCGCGTATCAGCAGAAGTTGTCCAAGTTTCGGGCAAAGGTCGAAATCCTTCAGCAATTGCAGATGCATCAGGACCAAGGCATCGTCGACCCTGCCCAGGCTGTAACTGATGATGCGCTGCATCAGATGTGGGCTAGGTTGGATCCTGTCGACGTGAACAGCCCCTCCGCCAAGAACACCCACAGAGTGTCGTCCACAGATGGCAGCATGGCCAGCAGTTTCGGCTTTCCGACCAAGACCAACATCACGACGCACCAAGCCGTCAAAGATAACGAGGAGGGCCAGCCGAGTGGCCACGACTCCCAGGCGGAGGATGACGATATGCGCGGGTTCCATATGGCGGCGGCAAGAATGATGGAGCAGAGAGAGCAAGCCAAGAAAGCTCAGAAGAAGAAGAAGAGCTTGCCGGCGAAGCCCGCTGTCGGCCGAGGAAGCATTGCGGGTCGCCCGGGCAACGCCCAACACTTATCGCGGGGCTCTCGCGGGGGCGATGTTCGGAAGACCCCGATCCGTGGTGGTTTCGGTAGTGGCTTCGGTGGTGGTTCCCGTACTGGCGGCGGTCAGGGCAGCAACAGTGGCGATCTCGCTGTGAGCGAGCGGCGGGCTGGGGTGGAATGACGAGGGCCTCGGACCACAGAACAGGATCGACAGGATACCACTCAGACTGCTCGTCGTCGCGGCACTGTCTCGACTGGCCGACGCCGCAAGAAGACAAATGTTGCCAATCGCTCGTCTCGCGATGACGGCGACAGCTCAGTCGCAACTAATGAAGGGTTCGTCGGCACCGATGACGAGGCAGTCTGAGGGTTTGGGCGTTGGAGAGACTCGCGGGGCATTGATTTCTGAGGGAGTCCTGTCTGGTGAAAGAAAGACTGACAATGAGACTTTGGTGGTTCTAGGAATACCCAACAAAGATCATAGGTGTACGAATACATACCTTGATCAGGAATTGTCTGATGGCTCATGTATGAGATCTGTGTGTTTTTCCAGTTGATGCAATGTTTCCGTTGGGGAGCAAATATGAATAGAGAATGCTTTTATGTGGGCCCAAATAGTGGCAAGAGTAGTCCCTTTGATATGCGTTGCCATCCCAATAGTGTCAAGGGAAGTAGGCGATGATCTCCAATATTGTCACTGACTGCGAGCTTACAAAGGCAGCGAGAGGATATGGCGTCTCCTCATCATCAAAGGGAGGGCTTCCGCTAGCTACCTGATTGAATTGACCGTGGTTCCAATGACAACCAAGGGTGCTATCGATGGTTGGTGTTTAGACTGAGAAGCATCATCATCGAGAGCGTGAGTTCCCTTCTTCTCCATCGTCATTTCTGCCGTAGAGCTTGTTCGTGGTAACTGGTTGGATAGTCCACAGGGAGAAAATCTCAAGACCAACATCAAGATCGGCATGAAGAGAGTTCCCTAGCTCTCTCGGCCCGAGTGCTCGAATCCCACACCCGAGTGATCTGCATGCCCCAAAGGTGGAGAGGGACCAGAGTTTGACACGCGTCTGTAGATGAGCGGAACCGTTCCTTGAACATCATCCTTCAGTCTATTGCCCACCATTTCAAGGCGGTTGGAGATTGCGGGTGGATCTTACCATGATATAGGAGAGCAGATCTTTCGGGTGGTAATAGTCAACCCGGCCGAGCCTAGCCGCCCAGGAGGATATCTTCAGGCTCTTGATCTGGATAACCAAAGCTGTCTGGTATTATCAAACAGGTGGCCCTCTATAGCTCCCGTCTTGACAGTGCCGAATTCGACGGGAGAGTGACACGAAGTGGCTTTCGGTTGCTCTGCGGGTTCTTCGGCCAGGAGCATTTTCACACGCAGTCAACTGCAGAATGTGTCCATCTAAACAACATCAGCGTAACGTTATTCTAGAATAGCAACCAAGCGAGAGTGTCTAATCAATTTCCTGGTTATCGGGAGTAGTCCGAGGTCCCCTCATTGTCGGACTTCGAATGATTGTCAGTTCTGTCAGACTACTTCGGCTGCAAATAAATAGTAGTATTACTAGGGGCGGTTTGCCCGTGGTGCAGCCGCCGCAAGGGGTCATAGGTTAGTCATGAAGCAGCGCCTTTCCTAGAGATCCATGCTTATCTTTTTGTCCTCCAGTGCAGCCTTCAGTGCAGCCTCCACGTGGCTGACCACCACAGAAAAAGCAAGTAATCTTTCTTGGCAGATTTTTCACCTAGGTCAAGCCATCACCAATCACCAATCAAATGCAATTTTCGGTCGTTGCTCCGGAGTGCCTTAGCTGAACTCTATTTGGGGAGAAAAAGGGGAAAAACGCACGTCCTAGCGCGCTTCAATCTTGTCCGCCCCGGATCCGCCTGGCCTGTTAGTGCCCCCGATGATTTGTAGTTTACCGGCGCTGATGCGATCATCCGCAAGCGTGGAACGCGGGCAGGGATGGCCCTGGCTGTCACACTTGTCAGAGATCCTCCGGAAACATTTGACGGGAGTTTACCACCCAAAGCAGAACTTTTCACAGCCTGGAACGGCTTGTCCAGTTCAAACCCAAGTAGTCTACTGCTAATACTGTACTCGGACATCTTGCATGTCCTTATTAGGGGTGGGTATGCATGCTAAGCCTCTCGTGTCGTAGCTTTTCGTGACACCGTGTCGCGTCCCCAACACCATGGAACTGACAGGTCACAGCATGGCACCACACACTAGCAATGGATTTCAGTGATATTATTCAATCAGCCATAAGATGAAATAGTTGCCTACTGCATCCAAATATCAAGTCCTGTGTGTTGTAGTTGTGAAGTGACCGGTATGTAAGAGACGAGCACAGAGCAATTCTCGTGTTCTTGCCTTTGCCATTCATGTCAGGGACTAGTCAGTTTTTCTCGCACTACTGACTCGATCGCAACCCACAGCCCACTCTGCGGACAGATGAGAGATGCATGTCCCGCATCTATGCGCGCATCGAGGTCGGCGATCACTGCGCCCTCTACTAACCAGGCACTTGGGAGCACTTAGTCAGGGCGGAGGACCCGGACCAGCTGGCCGGGACGCACTGGCTGGACTGGCAGAGGAGCCAAGCAGCAGATAGCCCCCAATTTGGGGTCATAATCCCCATTGGCTCCATTGGTCGCACCTGGAATCGCAATTCCGCTCCACCAGGCCGAGGATCCCCAACGGATCCAATGGGTCCCTGGTGGCAGATATACGATGTGGCGTTAGCATTCGTTCTTAGGCCCTGGGCTTTGTCCTACTATCGACCACGGCTCATACACTATGTACATATTACACTACACCCCCAAGCTCCCACGATGCGCGGTTCCTCTCTGGGCGGAACCAACGCCGCCTCTTGTCAAACTTGTCACCGGCTTCACTGGTTTCATCAGTCCTAAAAAGGCTCCCGCCACAATCCATCCTCTTCGGGGTCGAGACCCTTCTTCCCATGTGGCATCTAACAGTTGCCCTGGAAATAATCCCCCGTGTCGTGCAAACTCTGTTAGCTATAACATAAGGCTGTCATCCACGTGAAACCTTCTTGTGTGGCCATCAGCCTTCTTTTGTTTGTTTCATTTCCGTCACTCTCTCTCTCTCTCTCTATTTCTCTAATAATTCTCCGACACCACTAAACCTAATCCGCCACGATGCCCGGGTTCTTGGTCCCGGACCGGTATAAGCCGCACGACAGCTCGGTGGACGACCTTATGATCATCAGCATCATATGGGGTGTCACCATCGCGGCCGGGCTCTTCACGGCCTCCAAGGCCTACAAGCAGTCCAAGGCCATGTACAAGCGCACCGGCACCGTCTCGACCTACACCATGATGATCTGGGCCGAGTGGACGGCCTCCATGACGATTGGGGTTTTGTGTTGGTGTCACATCCGCGGCTACATTGAGCCCAGCTTCTGGATCTTCTTCTTCATTTGTGAGTAGGACGTCAGCTTTTCGTGTGGTGTTATATGCTAACACGCCGCAGTAACCTTCTGGACCATCCAGATCCAATGTATCTGCCAAATCATCATCAACCGGATCGCCCTGCTCGCCCTGGACCAGAAGAAGATGCGCAAGATCCGGTGGGGCGTGTTCGGCGTGCTCAGCATGGTCAACATCAGCGTCTACTGCATCTGGATCCCCGCCCGCCTGCAGATCTCGGACAGCTACGTCAACATCAACAAGGTCTGGGACCGGCTCGAAAAGGTCATTTTCCTCGTTGTCGACAGCAGTCTTAGCTTGTACTTCGTCATGCTTATCCGCCGCAACCTCATCGACAACGGCCTGACCAAGTACATGCCGCTGTACCGCTTCAACCTGTTCATGGTCGGCTGCTCGATCGCCCTGGATGTAAGTATATCTTCAAGAGTGACTGTGTACATTTGACTGACTATCCCAGGCCATCCTCATTGCGTCCATGTCGATCCCCAACGACATTGTCTACCTCCAGTTCCACCCGCTCGTCTACATGATGAAGCTCCACATCGAGATGAACATCGCCGCCCTCATCGCCAAGGTGGTGCGCGCGACCACGGGCGGCAACAGCGAAGGGCTGGGCGGCCAGGGCAACTCGTCCAAGTCGCGGTCCCAAGGCACCCACGGCACCGAGCTCAAGTCGACCGGCAAGGGCACGCGCAACCGGGCCACCAACCTCTTCTCCTCCTCGGCCAACCGCCACCGCCTCGACGACGACAACAACACCACCGGCACCGGCACGGGAAACCGGAGCAAGAACGCCCGGGTCCTGGGTCTTAGCGGCCACCACGAGTTCAGTGTGGGCGCCGGCGAGAGCCCCCGCGACGAGACCTTTGCCGCCGGCCAGGAGCGCCAGATCAAAAAGACCACCCAGACCACCGTCACCGTCAGCCACAGCAACGAACGTCAACGCGACGAGGATGCCATCTCCGAGTCGTCGACCAGCTACCTCAAGGCGGACGAGTACGATAGTCCGGTGTAGGCTGCAGTGCTACACCATGTTTCCTTCCTGTACCTGCTTATTGATGTCCCTAACATAGCTACATGTACCCACCATTATAAACCATATCTTAGGTACCTACTTCTTACCTCTTAATTGGGCCCCACCTGAGACTCAGCATAGTACCTATAGGCAATAGTACCTGTAGGCAATGCTTTAATTGGCTGCATGTGTGATTTGTCAGTTACCATTGCAGTGAATCGCAATTGAATGCATTGTTTATTTCAAACCAAAACCGTACTTATCAGTGCACCCATCTTTTCGGCATTGAACAGCTCCCAGTAATAAATGCTGCTCTTCCACATCATCTCTCGACCCCAGTTCCCCATCTCTCGACATCATCCCACGCCACGATGCCGTACCGACTCGCAGACGCCCCCAACTGGGTGCCAGAATCCCAGACCCTAGAGGTGCTCCTGGGCAAGCGCAATCAATCGAGCCCGAGTACCCAGAAGACCAAGACCCTGCAGGAGCTGGACGATGCCGAGCGCCGCCAAACTGGCCTTGTCAAGCTGGGTAAGACGACGGACAAGATCCAAGGTGACCCGTTCGGCATCCACTACGGCTGGGCCGGCAATGTCGCCCACCCCACGGACGAGAGAATGGTGAGTTTCTATTACCCCGTCTTGGATTCTTGCTTTCCCGTCATCAATGCTGACCAACTAATCCACCAGCTGCGCATCATGCCCGAGATCTTCGAGAAGCTGAACGAGTCCACCATCAGCGCCACAGACGAGATCGACAACATCCGACGTCTCTTGAGCGCAGTCGAGGCGACGAATCCTGCAGAAATCGCCAGCCAATTCGCGCCTACCTCCTTCGTCCGTCACCCTTCTGGTAATAATCATGACATCATCGTCACCTTCCAGCTCGGCAGGCACCGTGTTCGACTGATTCAAGCCTGGGACTTGGAAGTTGGCGGCGCGGCTCCAACACCCGGTGGGTTCCTGTCTCGGAGTACCGGCGAGCCCATCATGTCCATCGCCCTTCAGCAGTACATGATGGCGACGCTGATGAACGTTTGGGACCCGACAGTCGCACAAGCCGACGCCGGCGCCGTCTTTGCGTACCTGCAAGACTTGAGACACGAAGCCCAGTACCGCTACTGGTTCGAGACCGACCCGGACGGTCGGGAACGTCTACAGCACGAGTCGTCGCTGCCCAAGGACGACAAGGTCCAGAATTGCCTCGATGAGATTCTCAACTGCTGGCCCGAGGCATGGACGGGAGGCGACCAAGACCCTGACCATTTCTCCCAACGCGCCAAGGAGGACCAAATGTCGGCGAGCCTGGGTCGCCCGATGGAGCTCCTGGACGAAGACATCATCTTGGTCACGGACAGACGCGGGATGTTGGGCTTTGCCAGCTTTGAGGGCCTCGCACAGCTGCTGTTTGGCTCCACGACAACGAACCGGCTGGCCGACTGCCTCGACCTCTGGTCTTTCTTTACGCCCCTTCCCGCACCGGAGCCATGGCGACGTGTCATCGACCGCCACAGCACCCTGAAGATGCACCCGGAACTCGACATGTCCAAGGCCACGGTCGACACCTTGGCCCAGGCCAAGATGGCGACGGCCCACTACGGTTCTTGCGCGTCGACCGACGGCGTCCACATTCTCAAGACGCGCGACTCCAAGTTCTTGGGCATCCCGGACTCGGGCAACTGCGTCGACATGTTCCCCAGATTCTACCAGGCAGCCTTCGGCAAGGCCGCGAGCCTGCTCTACTTCCTCATGACGTCCCTCGACCAGGGCCCTTACATGGATGGCTGCTGCATATTCGAAGGACTCCCCGAATCCCGCCGCCTCTCGGTCTGTAACGACAATCACGACTTCTCAACCAAGTTCTCGCTCGGCATCAACACCGAGAGTTCCCGGGACAGCGACACAGCTGGAGCGGGCTTTGCAGGTCTCGTCACGCTGGGCCAGTATCAAGGTAGGCAGCAAACCCTTCTTTCTATTTCCTGTGGACGAAGTCGGCTAACAACAACGTGCGCAACGCAAACAGGCGGCGAGCTCTGTATGCCGGATCTTGGCTTCAAGGTTCCTTGCACCCCGGGAACGACGGCGATCGTTGGTGGCGGCCTCAAGTACCATACCAGCGACTTCTCGGGCCAGCGGTTTGTCATGACGGGCTCCAATGAGGAGTCCTGCAAACGATACGCATACGCGTCCTACGAGGCCAGCCAGAAGGGCAGCAAGGGTTTCGCCGAACAGGCCAAGACGTCGCCGCGCTCATGAATTGCAACAGACGCTCAGACGGACGGTGTAGAAATGTTCTCTTGTCGTCGGGATGTCATGAACGTTGGGGCCATCGCAAGAGACCCAAGGAGTGATTGAGCTGTAGTTGGTCTGTATAGATCCGATCACGACGAAAGGTCGAGGTTTACTTCTGTATGGGGACGGAGATGAGTGGTTTTCTGGTGCTGTTTTGATCTGCAGCAGCTGAAATGCAACCTCTGCATGCAGCCCCTGGAAAAGGCCCGAACCCCCCAACGCCGGGTCTAGCCGCGGGGCCAGCCAAACGGAGGGGAATGGACCGATGTTTTGTTTTTGATCAATCACGACATATTTATTAATAATTGCTGCATTGAAAAGAAAACTGCCTCTGTGAACTGCTCCGTGTTCTTTTTTTCTTTCTCGTTTCTCGACGCCTTGCTCATCATTGTTGCTGACCATGGCGTTCAGGATCACGGCCCGTCGACTAGCTGCGCGGGCGCCCTCTGCTACCCCTGCCTCGTACCCCGCATCATCCACCGCCGCCAAAAGCACCCGCGCCTATGCCGCTGTTGGGGTTGAGACACCAAGCTGGACCAAGTCAACATTGCCCCCCCATTCCCCCTAGGCCCCAGCCCAACAACCCCTCCGCAAAGCCGAAGAACGCGACTCTCCTCGCCGCCGTGGCCGCGACCGAGCCCAGAAATGACTGGACCCGGGAGCAGATCACGGCCATCTATCATGAGCCGCTCATGGAGCTAGTGCACCAAGCAGTAAGATTTTGTTGATTGCGTGTGATTTGGTCCCAAGGATATTCTAGAGCTTACACAATTGGCAGAGCACGATCCACCGGCGCTTCCACGACCCGGCCGAGGTGCAGCTGTGCACGCTGATGAACATCAAGACGGGCGGCTGCACCGAGGACTGCAAGTACTGCGCCCAGTCGACGCGGTACCAAAAGGGCACCGGCCTTGAAGCCCGAAAAGTCGAGAGCGTCGAGTCGGTGCTGGCGGCGGCCCGGGTCGCCCGCGACAACGGCAGCACCCGGTTCTGCATGGGGGCCGCCTGGCGCGACATGCGCGGGCGCAAGAACAGCCTGCAGAACGTGGCCGCCATGGTGCGCGGGGTGCGCGAGTTGGGCATGGAAGCCTGCGTCACCTTGGGCATGATTGACGCCGCCCAGGCCCAAGAGCTGAAGAAGGCGGGGCTGACGGCCTACAACCACAACGTCGACACCAGCCGCGAGTTTTATCCGTCTGTCATTTCGACCCGTACATACGACGAGCGCCTCCAGACTTTGAGCCACGTGCGCGACGCGGGGCTCCACGTCTGCTCGGGCGGCATCTTGGGCTTGGGCGAGGAGACGACGGACCGCGTCGGGCTGCTGCACACCGTCTCCACCCTACCTTCCCACCCGGAGAGCTTCCCCGTCAATGCCCTCGTGCCCATCAAGGGGACGCCGTTGGGCGACCAGGAACCCCTCGCCTTCACCGAGATGCTGCGGACGGTGGCGACGGCGCGCGTGCTCATGCCGGCCACCATCATCCGCATCGCCGCGGGGCGCAAGACCATGGCCGAGGAGAAGCAGGCCCTGTGTTTCCTGGCGGGCGCCAACGCCATCTTCACGGGCGACAAGATGCTGACGACCGAGTGCAACGGCTACGACGAGGACAAGGACATGTTTGCGCGGTGGGGGCTGATGCCGATGAAGAGCTTCCAGAAGAAGGCCCCGACGCCTGAGGTGTAGCTGGGCTATGTCAGGTAAGCTGGGCTATGTCAGGTACTTAGATTCGAATCATTTGTAAACTTGATGTTTAAGCCACACTTTTGCCAACTGTATGCGATAATTGACAGTTTGTGTGATGCTATCATTCATGAGCAACTAAGCTTCTACAGTACCAAGCCTCAGCGCTGACGGCGTTTCTGTCGCTAAATCCAATCAACTGCAAGAAACCCGTTTGCCCCTCGCACCAATGTTGCTAAAGTAAAGTGGGGTGTTTGGCCCATGCCAAGCTATCCGTCAGAGACCGTTGTCTTGGCGCATGGCTAGCGTCTCTCCATTTTTAGTTGCTGGCAAGCTGGCGGGTTTCCGGAAACATCAGCCGCAAGCATACTTCAGGCTAGCTAGCAACCCCGGCACGCCTTGAAACATCCCCAAATGCGCCCAATTGGATCCCCAAGCACATGAGATATCGCATGCATCTGTATCGATTTCCCAGGAGAGAATACATATATGTATAATCTACGTCAGACTGTTCTCAACCTGGCTTCATTTTATCTCGGCTGGGTTGGAGTTGAGGCCGAATTTAATTTCAGCCCCAACGCACGGATCTGAACTAAGCGCAGCGGAAAAGCGGCTGCCTAAATCTAATCTCATCCAAAGACATCGGACGATACTTTTATCTGATGGTTAAACGCTAATGGTCTCGTGTTTCTCATAACTCTAAAACGACTTCACCATTTCCTACAGTGTAGCATCCGGACAATCACTCACCTCGAGAACTGAATGGACACAACGACCGCCAATGAGTCCCTCAATCCCGCGCGGGCTGAGCCAGATCACAAACTGCTGGGCTCTTCCTCAGCAGACCCCAAGGCACCACTCATCATCTGCTTCCATGGCTCCGGCGAGTCGTGCGAGCCAGCATGGTCGGAACTAGCCCGGCTCCTCAGCTCGAGGTACCGCGTGCTCCTGTTCGAGCGGGGACCTCAGAACCCGAAACCCGCAGAGGCTACATCCCAGCTCCTCCAATTCCTCAAAGCCAGGCATCTCCCGGGACCGTACATACTCATTGCTCATTCTTATGGCGGGGCATTCGCTCGCCTATTCATGCACCAGGCGCCGCCAGCCGATATCGCCGGGGCGGTTCTCGTCGAGACCGGCCAAGAAGGCGGGCTGGATCCCAAGATAGCCGCTGCCCAGCTAAAACGGAAAGGAGGGGTCTTGGGGGAGAAGCCCCTGAGCGTAATCCGGGGCAACTCGTTCATAGCGAAGAAAAAGGCGCTGGAGAAGGCCATCAGCGAACAACAGACGGCCTCGGCCTCGGCATCGGCGACGGAGCAGCAAAAGGCTGCCCTCGCAATGCAGTGGCAACTTCTCCAGGCCAGCGATGTGGAAGATGAGCGAATGAAGAAGGCGCAGCTCTCGATGTCCAGGAACTCGAGATATCTTTACATCCCCGACTGTGGTCACCATGTGATACGAGATAGACCGGAGGCCGTGTCCGGCGAGGTGGATTGGGTGATGGCCAATGTTGTGGTCCCACCAAAAGCTACCTGGTGGCAGAGATGGAGGACCAAGTTAGATAATGTATGGCATTCAAGTCCTAGTAGTGTCCATAATGCATGTTGAACAAAGAGGCCGTGGCCTTTGCGCAGTTGCAAACAATGGCCGTGTTCAGGACAACGACCAGGGAGTGTTTATTCAGTGCAAATGTTTCTTAAAGCATATAGTGTATGCAGCACCTGTAGTGTTGGGAACGCCCACAGTGTGTCGGTCGTGAATTTACTATATAAACTCGGGGTGCAGCTGGCTTGCCTTCGGCTTCTACTCGAGACCAAACCACCACCACATCGTACCTCGTCCATAAAAAAGCACGCCAGCCGCAACCATGAATCTTTTATCTCTAGCAACCCGAATCCTCCTTTTTGCCGCCGGTATAAGCGACAAAGACGAAGTGTCCGACAACCGCAACCAGATCCTGGCCACCAAACACGTAAGTAACTTTGGCTACGTGATCCGGGCGAGAATTGACGGACTGATCAGATACTACTCGGCCACCTACGAGGCCGTTGCCCACTTCCCCGAGGGCTGGGAGACGGGCGACCTGGACCCGGCCACCATCATCCCCCCCGCGCACCTATCCCGACGACGTCAAGTGCATCCACCTGACCAAGCCCGTCAGCAGCATCACCTACTTCTTTGACAGAAACAAGCCCGCACGCGTGCTGAACCCGGCGGAGATCCCCGTCGTCGCCGTCGAGCCGCTGTGGTACCAGCAGGAGCAGCTGCAGGGCATCCTCCAGGAGGTGTGGGATCCGCACAGCGCCGATTACGAGACTTTTGTCAAGCTCGACAAAATCCCCACCCCTCGCTTCAAGACCCGCAGCTGCGACGACCGCATGCACATAGTTCGCCATCCGCGCATCAATGACAATCGCCCCATGGTCATGAAGATTGTCGAGTTCCCGGACAGTTGGCAATACCCCCAATACCCCCTCGGCCAGCGAAGTCCTTCAGGTCCCTCGGTCGAGTCGCCCAAACTCAACGCCAGCTCGGACTACAACAATATAATGTTCACCTACAATGCGGTCACCGAGATGTGGATGTGGATGGAGATCCGGATGCACCAGAAGGTCGATCTCTGGGCGAACAGCGTCGGTCCCAAGTTTCTGGGCCTGGTCACGGAGCGCGGCCGCGGCGTGATTGGGTTCGTGTCCGAGTTTGTGCAGGACGCCAAGACCATCCTTCAGATCTGGGAGGAGGCCTACGCCGCGGGGGACCTGGACTTCCAACTCAGCGACGGGGACCGCCAGGCCTGCCTCGCCGCCCTGGACCGATTACACGCCGAGTCGCTGCTCCATGGAGACTTGCACCCGGGCAATGTGCTGCGCCGGAGCGACGGCTCCGTCGTCTTGATCGACTTTGAGTCGACATGTCACGTGGACAGCAACGGCCGCGTTTACGGTGGCCATGAGACGGTCAAGGAGGAGAGAGACTTTACGGAGCGGTGGCTGAACTTGACCGCGTCCAAGTGGCATCAAGTGAAACAACGCAAGGCAATGGCCGAGGTTGACTAGCATGTCGGGGCAGGCGTCTCCATATTTACTCTGTAGTACTGTAGTAACCTAGTTCCATCTCAAGTCGGGTTCTTAGCTTAATCGGACGACACTAGCAAAGAAGACCATCGAGAAATTCAACCGTTTGCCATGCCGTGGGCGGCTCAACAGTTAGTGTTGCCGAAATCATTCACTTGTTCATGGCAACTCCCATGATGCATCGTCCTCATCGTAATACACGCATACTTTTGAAACATAGTATCTCCCGATTCGTGCATACCCAAAGTGACATATCAGCAAGCCCCCCTGCGAAATGCGCAGTCCTCATTCGCGCCATGCTCCATTTCTGGCAAGATCGATCGATTGGTACAAGATGAGGGCCCACATGGATCGAAAGCCAAGCTGCATGCATCATCGCGCTCTTTCAGGGTCGATTTGTTGAGGCCACACAACTATTAAATTTTTTTGCTTTCATTACTTCTCCTCGTCGGACCATTCTTTCTGTTGCTCAGCACATCTGATCACAGTCGCGACTCCCAGAATCACGACGACAGTATCGCGAGATGACGAAACCCACGATGGCCCAGGCCATAGCCGCTGTTGGGGAAGGCATCATATCCCCCATCCTGAAAGTGCGGCTCCCGTTCCTCCACCGCCTGGACTGCTTCATCAAGATCTGGATCCTCAAGACCCTGGCGAGACTGGCGTACGAGGCGCACAAGGCCTTGCACCCGCCGTCGCCCTCTATACGGCCGACTCTCATCAAACGCTACCCATGCCGCCCCAGTCTGCAGACACGCATCTTCTTCCCGCCCAACGGAGGACGTGTTGTTGATGAGAAGCCCAAAGGAGGTAAAGGGAAAGGAAACACCTTGCCAGTCTTCTTCTGCATCCACGGCGGGGGTTTTGCGGTGGGCAGCCCCCACTACGACGATGGCTTCTGCTCCATGCTGGCGCGGCGGACGGGCATGCTGGTCGTCTCCCTCGACTACTCCAAGTCCCCACTGCACCCCTTCCCGGCCGGCGTCCGCGACGTCGAGGCCCTCGCCGACGCCGTGCTCGCCGATCCCAGTCTGCCCATCGACCCGACCAAAGTCTCCATCGGCGGGTTCAGCGCCGGCGGCAACCTCGCCCTGGGCGCCAGCCAGCTGCCCCTTCTCCAGAATCGGATCAGGGCGGCCGTCATCTTCTACCCGATCGTGGACTGGAGCCACCCCCAAGACGTCAAGCTGGCCCGGCGGCCCTACCGCCCGGAAGACGCCCCCGCGGACTCGCTCGAGTCGTCGGGCTACTGGTTCGACTGGGCCTACGTCTCGGTCGGCCAGGACCGGTGCGACCCCGTCCTGAGCCCGTGCTATGCGAAACCCCAAGACCTCCCGCCCTGGGTCTACATGATCGGGGCGCAGTGGGACATGCTGCGGCTGGAGAGCCAGGAGATGATACACGCGCTCGCGGGGCTCGAAGACAAAAAAGACCAGGAGGCCGACTTTGAGCAAGGGACCTACAAGTGGACGCTGGCCCGAGGATGCAAGCACGGCTTCACCCACCACTTCTGGCAGACGCCCGAGGAAAAGGCGCGGCGGGAAAAGAAGTGCGAGCCCATCTTCCAGGAGATCAGCGACTGGTTGATCAAGGCCTTGCGGGATTGATTGATATGATAGTCTTGTATTGTCGATCCTAAACCGACCTGTGAGATAACCAGGTTACACAAGGATGAAAGTATTGGACGCTGTGGTCGGTGGGTTGCTTGCATTTGCCTACAGCGGGCCCCGTCCCCAAAAAGTCGTTTGCTGCCCATCCGTAAGGTTAGTGCTTACTTTTCATTTCACTGCAAGGCATCATCGCTTATGCAGGGTGTCAATCTCGTTGGTTTTCAATCGCGCTGCTGCTGTGCCTCTTAGTCACATGTTATTTGTGGTATTTTAAGCAGCATGAACTTTTCCCTTACCACCTTATCTCCCTCTGCTCTGGATGAACCGCCAGGCAGCAGCAGCCGACTTGCCGAAGAGGGATGCGGTCCAATTTTCCCATCCCTTCGGTGCCCATCTTTTGTTAAGCATGACCCCACCGACAATCTCAAAATATTGCCCATAAATCCTGTCAACGCGCTGCGACTTCCGTTGGCCTGACTTGTCTGCCTTTCTCTCTGTGCCTTGCCAAATCCAAAACAACTTTCATTTTTTTTCATCATGGGGAGAATCGCGTGGTGTGCGGCAATCTTCTTGGCCCTGACGGCTCCCGTCGTCAGGTCGGCGGCGCCCAACAGCGACCCCATCGTCGCCGTCGCAGGGTTGGGTGCCGAGTACCGAGGAGTGGCCAGAGCGTCGGTGGAGGAGTTCAACAGCGTCAAGTTCGCCCACGACACGTCGGGCCCGCGACGGTTCGCACCCCCGGAACCATACCTGCCGCCGAAAGGCAAGGGAGTCATCGATGCCCGGGCGGCGGCGCCAGCCTGTCCCCAGATCCCCGGCGCCATCCCACCCTACTTCGGCGCCACCCCGCATCAGAGCGAAGACTGTCTGTACCTGCGCATCACCCGGCCCGCCGGCACCAAGCCCGAGGACCATCTGCCCGTCGTGGTGCACGTCCTGGGCGGCGGCGTGATCAAAGGCCATACGCAGGAGGCCCTCTTTGACCCCATCCATCTGGTGACGGAATCTGCCAACATCGGCAAGCCCGTCATCCACGTGACCCTCAACTACCGCGTCACCATCTTCGGCTTTGCCCGCCTGCCCCTCCTCAAGGAGTCCAAATCGCTTAATGCGGGCATGCGCGACCAGCGGGCCGGCTTCGAATGGGTGAAAGAGCACATTGCTTCCTTTGGCGGCGACCCCGAGCGAGTGACCGCCTTTGGCCTCAGTTCCGGCGGGACCTTCTCGTCGCTGCATCTCATGGCGTACGGCGGGGAGCGAGGCGTGCCCTTCACCCGGGCCTGGTGCATGTCGGGACCTCCCGGGACCGCCCTGAACCTGACCTCGGAGGCCACCGAGGACCACAGCCGCGCCGTGGCCAACATGCTGGGCTGCGGTCGGTCGAAAGACGAGGCCGCCATCCTGAAGTGCCTGAGAGAAGTGCCCATGGAGAGACTAACAGACGCGGCCATGACCTACTCCATCCAGAACCACCCCGCCCGCGGGCCTCTTCACCTTCATCCCCTCGGTCGACGACGACTTCCTGCCGGACCGCCAATCCGCCCTGTACAAGGCCGGCCGGTTCGTCAAGGGCGTGCCCCTGGTGTTTGGCTGGACCCACGACGACGGCGCCACCAACGCCGGGCTGCCCACCGCCTTCAAGACTCAAGACGATATCAAGACCCCCATCCAGAAGTTCGCCCACGCCCTCACCGACGAGGACTACGCCACCCTTTTTGGCTTATATCCCGCCTCCGATTTTGAAGCCGAGGTCGCGACCTACAACCTCCGCAAGAACGCAAACGACCCCGTCATCTCGGTCCACTACTTCCGCGTCGCCCGGATTTTGAGGGATCTCCTGTTCACCTGCTCCTCCCTCGACTTCGGCGCCGAGATGACCAAGCAGTCCCGGGCGCTGGACCCCACGTTCCCGGGCATTCGCATGTACGACCTGAACCAGAGCATGGTGACCCCGCTGTTCCGGGGCGCCGGCATGCCCTGGCTCGGCATCGTCCACGGCAGCGACATCGACTATCTCTACAACAACATGTTCCCCCGGAGCACGCTGTCGGGCGAGGACCTGGACCTGGCCGGACGCTTCCTGGCGTCGTTTGTCAACTTTGCCTATACCGGCGACCCCAACGGGAAAGGGTCCACTTGGTGGCCCGAGTCGTTCCCAGCAGACCAAGGAGAAGGACAAGGAGACGCCAATTTGCAGCTCATTGGGGGTCCGTGGGGCACCGGCAGCTACCGGCTGTCCATGAGAACAACGTCTGAGGAGCAAGGCTCCATCGCGACGGAACAGCAGATGGGAGAAGGGGCGCAGCATCCCCTGGTCGACAGCACCAAGTACGAAGCCATGGTCGGGGAGTGGCACCAGCGCGGGCAGAAGGAGCTGGAACGGGATAGACTGGGGGAACGGTGCGGCTTTATCAATTCTCTGGCCGAGAAGCTGGGTCACTAGGTAGGGGAGTTTAGGGTGATTATGGCACAGAGTGAGTTGAGTGTAGACAGATAGGAAAATGAAAAGTCAAAAGCCCAGTAGTTGATTGGTGTAGTCCGACTGTGATGGCGGTCGCACATGCTAGTGATGTCCATCTTGAGACTGTAGGATATGCCCTTGGGAACCATATCTTGCCACCAAGTCCCGGATGTCTCCCAACATTCTGGTCCCAAAACGTCAGCATGTAACCGAGTAAACGAGACAGTGACGGTCTTTACTCACTGAACCCTCAGGCTTGCATCTTCCTTGAACAGTGCAGATACATGGGTATTGAACCTCCTGGTACATCCAGTTAGTTTCCCCAAAAAGCAAGAGCATAAGCAACAATGATTCTTACAGCTTGTAGAGGTCCAGACGCCCCTGATAGTCCCCCACCGGATCAGATATCGGGACGTGGGAATGGTATGCTGCGAGGTATTCGGCCCCGAACTTGTTGCAGTCTGGCATCCACTGCCCGAACTCGTCTTCAAATGAACATAGATCAGACAAATGTCAATGTAACGGGCGCGACTTCCTTTTTACTCACACTCATTGTGCGCATAGAAACAACACGCATCGAAGACGAGACACTGCCCCACGGCGGTATCGATGCCGGAATTGGCATACCACAGGTCTCCATGGACCAGGCACGGCTTCACCGACCGCCCCTCGCTCTCCAATGGCCGCAAGAGGCGGGGAACAACCACATTGAATAGAGTTGGCAGCAAGCGGTCGAGTTCGGGGTCGGGCCCCTTGGCCTCCCGCTCCAATTCGAGGGCATGCTTCAAGTTCTTGGCGAAGAAGACCTCCCAGCTATCTTCCCACTCGGTGAACTGGGGCAAGTTGCCGCTGTACGTGGTGGTGTGAAACCCAAACTTGCGGTTGGACGACTGGCTGCTTCGGTGCAGAGCGGCCAGTTGAGCGGCGAACCTGCGCGGCTCAGGCATCTCCTCTTCAATCATGTCCCGAAACTCGCACAAGAAGAAGTGCGTGTCGGGAATCAGATCATAGGTGCCGTGGGCAATGGGCGCGGGCGCAAATTCGGGCACCAGGGCGTGGATGGCCTTCATGGACGCAAACTCCCCCTCAACCATCTTCTTGCCCGTGTCGCCCGAAACGGCCTTGATGAAGAAGGATTTTGACGTGCCATTGCGCAATTCTACGTCAATCCTCCCGGTTTGGGCCCAGAAGCTTGAGCCGTGGGCTTGGGTGGAGAGGATGCGACATCCAATGGGCAGGGCTGTGCGATTGTCGTGGTCAGTAAGACAGACCGATGTGAGGATGTACGTCGCTAGGAATCACCTGAAAGGACTTGAGGATCAACCTCGTTGCTTCTCTTGCTAAAGCTAAGTTGTTCTGCTATTTGAGAGCTCATGGCAGCAGGCTGAATGATGGGGGTTGAAACGGCTCTAGCCAAAGAATCAAGTTAGGCGGCTTTTGACCCCCCGCCCGTCAGCACAGGGGTCGACACGCTAACCAACAGCCCCTGTGGATCGCGACAAGTGCTGGACCAGCTGTCACTGATGCCCCGCCAGCGAAACTTCCCTAGTCCGGGCTTCCATGCCTTGCAACTGAATCACCGTGACGCCTGCCGCTTCCAGCCTCTCCCGCCCCCGGTTATCCGCAATGAAAGTCCCCGGCTCCTCGATGCCGAAGTAGACGGTCTTTAGCACCTCCCTGAGCGCCAGGATCCGCTCGACGCAGGTCCTGTTTCCGCTCAATCGCTCGTTACAAGGCTCCATGGTCGTGTACAGAACCCACATCGTGTTCTTGGGCAATTTGTGATTGAGCTCTGCCTCCGTAGTAACCCCGTACTTCTCGGCCATCTTGATGAAGCAGCAGTGAACTGAGGTGGCCAACACTGCCGGTGCCCATTTCCCCCATTGCTGCCAGGTACGTGCCTTGATGGCGAAGGTGGGGGTAGCAGCGGGAGGCTTGGGGTTTTCAGCAGCGAGGGTCGTGGGGGGTAGTGTCGACCACTGGGGGAATCGTGTCTCCTCCGGGTTTGCTGAAACGTAGACGAGGGAAGTATACCCACTATGGTAGATCACAGTTTGGTCTGGGTGTAGGGCAAGCACTACAGCATCACCCTTCAGAGTGAAAGCGGATGCGGCCCCCACGTCCGAGGTGAAAGCAACAGTGGTTATCATGGGAGGAGGAGCCCCAGGGATGATGTAATCCAACGCAATGAACTGGACAAGCAAATCAGTACCAGGCCTGAGGGATCCCAGACTGTCATCATCATATACCCAGATCTCAGTGGGTTTTCTGTCATTGACGAAGATAAGCCTAGTAGACTCTGCGTACAGCTGACACGACTGTCGTGGCGGTGACAGCCAGGGTCGTGTGCACCGCACTAGTCTCCAGATCCGTCGCGTGGACGATCTTGGTGACGGTGTCCGCGATGACGGACGTGAAGGTCACCACGTTGGTAGCGGTGGCGCCGGCGGTGATGGTCACGGTGGTGATGGTCTTCAAGGCGGGGGCCGTGACAGTGGCGACGCAGAGGTTGGTGGAAGACGGGGAATATCGGTGCCGGACGAGGCTGCCGAGATGGTGTTCACAAAAGAGCCGGCCTGCGAGGAGGCAGAGGAGACGGCTTCCATAGAAGGCGAACTCTGCAATGCAAAAGCGGCGGAAGCAGAGACGCTGTGCATAGATGAGGAAGTCTGAGAGGTGGAGGCGGAGGCGGAGGCGGAGGCAGAGGCAGAGGAGATTGCGTTGACAGAGTAGGAAGCCTGAGAGGCAGAAGCCAGGCCTGACGACGAGCGTCTCTTGCAGCTGTCACGCTTCTTCTTCTTCTTCTTCTTCTGGACCATCTTTCTCTTCCGCTGGGTGGGTCTACTGGGATCAATAGGAAGGGGACAATGCTGACTTGCTCAAGAATACGACAAGGACAAAACAGCCACACCCGGTGGCGTAGGTGTTGCACAATCATCTCGGCACCGAAAACGTGGCCAGCTCAGGTACTAGCCACCATAATGGAAAGCTGAAAGATTATGGGATAAGTGGGCATCATTCGAGTCGCTCACGCGGTACTGGAGCCGCACTCGCCATGTTACTTGGCCGTGTTGTGTCCATGCATCTCAAACCCCAAAAGGGGGAAAAGGGCATTGCAATTGGCAACCAGGCGCGGGGACGGAGGTCTAGGCGGGGCATGATGTTGGCGAGTCTTCGTCAGTTGTCACCTTGTTGAGCTAATCAATCAGTCATTGGCATGATTCGAAAATCCAACCAGGAGATAAGGACGGTTTTCTCAAACCACGATCGGCGCACAGCTTTAACGTGCACTTTGACCAGCGAAGAAGTCGCGTGTATTGAGTGTATGAGCTGATCAATGACAATTGTCTTGAGCGCGCTGGAATGCGGGGGAGCTGTAGGCCTGGGCCTCGGCCGACCACAGGGAAGTTTGCTAGCGTCTGTGCATCAATTTCTCGGCGGCTCAATTTTTCTAACCTAATACTTTGTATTTCGGCATTCTTGATCTTCATCTTCGCATTCTTGATAATCGAGAGACATGATGCCTACAAGGTGCTTGGGTCGTTTATTCTCAGATTCAATTATACATGGTTTCTAGAACGTAGTCGACCATTGCTCAAGCTGGCCTTGTTGTCTGCTTGTCCAATTGAAACGCAGTGTGCAGCGCCCAAAGCCCTTCTACGTTCGCAGTCCCAATTGAACAAACGTGACACGCCATGGACAGGCCGGATCAGTCTCGAGCTGCAGGACATGAATCCAACCGTATACAGCATAAGCAAGCCATCGTTGACCACATATACCGACAATAAGAGGTACATCACCTTACAAAAGTCGCATGCCCAACGCCTTTTTCCGAATTGGGCAAAATCACGAGCCGAGCAGGGACACCCCTTTTTCTGGTGCAGCTAACGAGACCCGACTTGACGGTAATAGGGGGTCCACTACACTACAGCGTGTTCGGAACACGCCAACCAGCAGTTGCATCGCGCAATGAAAGCCCCCGAGTCTCACCCTCAACCATGCGACGCTTAATCTCTTCCAGGAAATCACGACAGCATTTCCAAGCTGTTCAGGTTGGGTATCATCAATTGGTAAGCTCGCATACTTTCGATTTGCTCATGCATACTAGTCAGTGACCAAGGGCTCGCTGCTGCAACCCGGTTAGACGTATGTGCTGTCGGTGTCATGATGCAACCCGGACGCTAGGCCCCCATGCACCATCGCCATCTCTCGTCCCTCCAGTGCTAGTTTGGTGCTGTAAATATGTGGTCTAGCCGACTCTGCTTGCCCACAGGAAGTGCCAAGACCTCCGACTGTGCAGCCACAGCCCCGGACCCATCCTCCCCAAACAGCGGCACCAGCCTCTCTTCGACCCAGAAATCGGCATACTCGTCCAGCAGCCCCCCGCGGCCCAGGACTCCCTCGGCACTCGCCTCCGGATCCCAGCCATCTTGGAGCACCACGGCTTCTCGATCGGCCCCGCCCTCCTGGACAAGACACTCGACAATGGCGGTCCATCTCTCGGTCCCGGACGGATCGACATCGAACCTCTGGATCCAGCCGCGGCGCTTGGCGTCGCGGAGGTGTCGGAGTACCATGACCCACGTAGTGACCTGTTTCTTCTTGAGCAGCGGCGACGACCACGACGGCGCGTTCACGCCGCCGATGAGGACCGCAAGCTTCGGGTGGGAGGAGGCGTATTTCTCCGAGGCGTCGAGCAGTGCGCGCACAAAGGACAGGCTCGAGAGGGGGTAGATGGTCTTTTGCCGCGAGCAGAGAAATTCGAGGGCCCGATGGAGAAGCGGAGTTTCTTCAATGAGGGGAGGTTGGTCGGATTCGGATTTGGCTGCTCTCAGATCGTCAACGTCGTCGGCATCGTCATCAGCGTCCGTGTTTGGCAGATCCAAGGCCATCTGATCCAGCGCGTCAATCACGTACTGCTGCAGGCCGAATTTGGTACAGAGAGCCAGGTAGGCATGAGCCATGATGAGCTGGTTGCCGCGCCGCTCCTCGTAGGTGCCAAAGGAATTGCGGGCCCAGTGGTCCGTCATCTCTGGACGACCGCGCGAGTCCCAGTACCACGAGATGGTCTTCTCCACCTCGCCGACGAGCCGGGCCTGGAGCTGGTGCGGGTCGCGCTCCACGTGCCGCGCGTGGGTCAGCGCCAGGGCGATGCCGGGGTACCACTCATCTAGTCGGCGATGATGTTCGGGCTCCTCGAGCGGATGCTTCATCTGCAGAAGGTAGGACTGCAGTAGGCGAAGGTGCGGGTCGAACACGTCTGTTTCGAAACGTCCCCGGCAACCTGCAGTCGATGCCAGACTTGGTCTTCCGGAGAGAGAATGAGCCAGTCACGGACGGTCCGGTGAAGGTAGGTGACGCGGTTCTGCGCGAGCTCTTCCAACTCGGAGCCTCTTCTTCGAGACCCGTGCCCGATTCTGTGGTGGACTTCCAGCAGACCCACGGAGCGATTCAGCGCCCAGAACCGCGTGTCGGCACATCGCCGGCTGGCCCGTGTTTCTGGCTCCTGCTGTACTGCGCGCTCCAGCGCCGCCAAATCATCACCGCCGCCGTTGATCGCAAACGCCAGCTCCCAGAGCGACAGCGACATAGCCGAGTCGTCCTGGAGGAAGTCGGCCACCGTCTCGCGCGCGCGCACCAGCTGAAACAGCCGCGACGTCTCCGCCTGTTTGTCTCGAGACTGGTTGTGGAAGACGAGCACTTCAAACAGGCTCTCCAGCTCCGCGGGTAAGGCGCAGACGTACTGACACATGTCGGCCATCTTGGCGCCCGGGTGGTCGAACCGCTGGATCAGCTCGCCCACCACCAGCCGCACCCAGAGGAAGACGCCACCGGCCAGCTCCACGATGGCGTGCACGAGCTTCCGGGCGATTTCCACCTCCTGCATCACGGCCGAACGCATGTTGTCGTTGCTGCTGCTGAGCTTGTCGATGGCGTACCGCATCATGTCCTGCAGGTTAGACGCCTGCAGCTTCAGGTTGGGCACGGCGTACTCGAAGGCCCGCGCAAACACGGGCCAGGGCCTCGAGGAGAGACACAGCTTGATCTGGGCGCCGTGTTTCCCCTCGGCCAGGCCCCGGAAGAAGTGGATGATGGCCTCGTGGTCTCCCTCAAACTCATCCAGCCCGTCCACAAACAGACACAGTTTGGTATTAGTACTAGCCGAGAGGCCATGCTGAAGAAACGTGGAGAAACCCTCCATGAGCTCGGAGACGGACCACTCGATCTTGGTGGCGACGCGCTCTTTGCTCGTCATGGCGGCGAGCTTCTGCCACAGATGCGGGAGGGCCGTGGCAATGAGGTCCGGCTTCGTCGACAGCAGCTGGAAGAGCAGCGACCGCAGAAGCCCGGTCTGGGACCGCTGCTCTTGGGATCCACTCGTCCAGAAGTAGAATCCGGCTATCGTGACGGGCGAAATGCCAGCCCAGGTCTGCAGCATCCGCCGGGTCCTCCTGTGTCCAGCAAGATACCGGATCAACGTCGATTTGCCCGAGCCGGGCTTTCCAGTGACTTTGATATGTTAGCAAGGGATATTTATTCCGTCTGTGCAGGGGACGATTTGAGAACCTACTCCAGTATATGTTTCCCAGCTCTGCTGTTGTGAGCCATTTGAAGAAGCTGGGGTGCGAGTCGCCGGCTTGGTCGTGGAAGATCCAATCGAAAGAGGTGCCGTGGGCTTCCTCAATGTCCTGTTCACGGAAGGCCATCGACGTGAAGCTCAGGCTTTCCAGAATGAAATCCTGGAGCACGCCCTGGTTGAAACCACGCGAGGGCGTCGGCGGGCTTGAGACAGTGGGTCTTCCAGTCTCTGGTCGCACTTCTTGTGCGAGACCGGACGCTGCTGGGATCGGATTGCCCACTTGTACCCCCGACAGCGTGTGGGCAAGATCGGATACAGTTCTACTCCTGGGTCAGTTGAGCTTGGCGACAATCTCGGGTTGCAACACGATCCACCCACTCTGTAGCTTCCGTGGTTTCGGCTGCGATGTGTAAGTGCTGCCGTATGTCCGAAAGCCGCTGTTCGAGAGCCTCCGTGTCTTGTTCCGTAAAGGGCATTTGGCGCTGTTGCGTATCCGGCGTGTTTGCCGCCAGTCGTTTCAGGCGTATCAAGATGTCTTGTGAAGTTTTCCAACATGCGCTAGCTCCGCCGCCACCCCCCTCGAGCTGCTGTACCAGACCCTCATAGCGCTTGGTCCAGGCGTCATGGTCAAACCCGTCGGTTGCCTGGCCATTGTTGAATGCAGAGGCTTGTAGTAGTAGCTGCTGTGTGGTCTGCCAAAATAGGAGGATGGAATGTTGTCCCGCCATTTCGCAGGTGCTGTCATACGCGGGGGAAAGAGGAAGTAAAGAAAGGTTGTGGTTGAAAACAATGATCCACTAGTGAATGGGGGAGTAAGCAGCGATTGTTAGGGGAGTCAAGCGCGATAGATTTCATTGGCTACTGCAGTTTGTGCCTGGAGCAGCTGCGATTGGCCGCCCTGGACCCAGTACCAGCTTAGATCTCGCTTAGTGCCATGCAAGCCTCCCAATGCAGAAGTCGCGTGTAGCAGCAACGATAAGGAAAATTCGTATTCTTGGTGAGGCTACTGCAGGTTTGCTGCAGTCTGTGTATGTATTGCTGTACACCACTGATTCGCCGAATTACGGTTTGGTATTGACGTGATCTGGAATAGTGCTTACAGCTGATATGAGACAAGTAAAAAGTGGTCCATCAGCGATGTGGTTGCTCCGAAAAGGCCGAAAAAGGGCTCACAATACAGTGAGACCACCAGATTGATCGACTGTCTTGTTCCAATCAAGCAAACACCAGAACTAATTCGTACGACCAGTTTTGGTATTGGGGTAACTAGCTAAATGTTGTTAATCTCAACTTCGGCAGCGGGATTTGGGCCTGCTCAGGATTGACGACTAATTGTCATTGCATGTATGCTCTTTTGAGAAGTTGTACCCAGCTTGGAGCCGACTTGCCTCATCGCATCTTCTGCTTGGAGATATTTCTCACAACGTAAATCTGACGATACAGTTCCACCGTATCAACATACGCCTTCAACGCCTTGGCTTTTCGCTCTCCCTTCCGCCCACCTCGCAACTCCTCGCACAGCATGTCCATGACGTGATCGACATATCCGGGCTGACTTGAAAGTGGGAGCGATGACGGGGGCTGTCGAACCATTGCTGAGAGGTTTTCTCTGGTTCTGCCGTTGCTTCTTGTTGTTGATGCTGTTCTCTGAATCGGCGGCTTTCTTCTTGGCGGTCTATATGTGCTGCCATGCACGAGGAAGGCTTCCCATGGAGTTGCTGACGAACATGAGCGGGTGCCTGGATGATTGATAGGTGGCTAAAATTTGCGAGGGGTAGCGATGCAGAATGGCCCGCACCTTTTGGGTTTCTGAGTGTAGTGGTGAAGTGCCGTTGCTTGCATTCCCATTTCCATTTGTCTCATGTGTCATGACTTCTCTAGATTTGCTAAGGTCGCCTAATTCCTGCAGCAGCCTTCGAGCTTCGTTATCGTCTTCAAGCCCCAGACGACTACAGAACTTTAGTGCGATATGATAGCGAGAACCAAGATCAATGCAAGTAGGATTGGACTCTGTATAATCACCTAATTATGTGCTATAAATGCCCATAATTATAAGTATCAGTAGCTAGGAAACGCACTAAAAGAGCTTTTAGATAGCAGAAGCTTCTTCATTCACTACTGTATTCAATAAAACCAGCCAAGTAAGCTGATAGGTTTCCTGATTTTACAGCATGGTAGGCAGCTTTTTGACCTTTGCTTTTGTCCGCTCCTCCATCCCCAACAATCACGCACCTGGACACATAAACCCATCCGGATTTTGAGCTCGATCTTGGCCTCATTCGCCGATTCTATGTCTTTTCCCGCAGCATCAGCACCTGCCACTTCAATCGCAATTTTTTATCACACTTGCGCACACCCACATACATGCGCGACACAATTCCCGCCCGGCTTCCTATCAAGAAAGCACCATGTCGGAGCTGCTGCAAACTCTGGCTGAGGAGGCCAAGGTACTGTTAGAGAGGTTTTCGTTGCTAAATTCGGATGACCGTTCGACAACGACCTTGAATTCCTTGTCCAAGGTGGTCGACCAGTTGGGCGAGTTGAAGGACAAGTGGGCGTTGCAGCTGGACGAAGGACTGCGCCGTCCCGCCGAGGACAAGACTGCGGCCCAGACGACAATCGACCAGCAGGCTATCGATACCCAACTGGCCCAGGACGCGCTGGCTCGAGACCAAGCAAGCTTTGATGGCAAGAAGCAGCGTTTTGCGGAGGAGATGGCGCAGCTGAAGGCAGACCAGCAGGAGCTGAATGAGGCACGGGCGCAGCTGCACGCGTACATGGAACAGTGGGCCATGCAATTCAAGGCGCTGCAGAAAGAGGTATTAGACAAGGTAGAGCAGATCGGGATCAACTCCAAAACGTTGCTCCACGAAGCCGTGGCCAACAGCTTGCAGGACACAACCCAGAAACTTCTGATCGAGATTCAAGGTTCAGGTGAGGCCCTGGTCCTGGTTACCAAAGAGGCCATCGCCAACAGCATGGATACGATGATGCGCAAGGCCGACGCGCGCTACAGCGACATGGCGCCTCTTGCGGGCGCGTTGGGCGAGCATAGCCAGCATGTGCAGCGGGCGGCGGCGAACGTTCAGCAACGGCAGCGGCTGGATGGCAGCATAGAGACCGAAAATGCCCACCATATCGACCAGCTGACGCGTTTCGTCAAGGAGAAGGATGCTTTGCTGGAAGAGAAGAAGGCGGAGCTTGTCAATGTGTACATGCAGGTCGAGGAGCTGAAGCGGGTCAACGACGATTTGCTGCAGCGTCTGCAGTCTCAGGCATCAAAAGGCTCGGGGGTCCCAACTCCAGGACCGTCGAAACCGTCTTCCTCGGCGCCACAATCAACAGCAGCAGCAGCAGCAGGGGCCTCGAGGCCAAGAAAGCGGAGGAGGGTCGCCAACGCCGGCACGGTGCCTGTGGACGGCGACGGCTTCCAGTGGAATGCGCTCATGAACAACCTGAACTTCCAGGTGGACCGCCTGCGACCGCTCGACATTGCGGCGCTCGAGACGACGCAAGCGCACATCTTCCAGGCCGTCGTGGCGACGCTGGCGCGCCCGGAGGCGCAGAGAAACCTGTCTCGGTACTTCCGCGTCCAGCACGCGCCCATCTGGTACTGCTTCGAGCAGCTGGCGGCGCGCGGCCCGACTTTCTGGAGCGCCATGGTCCAGGAACCAAAGGACGGCGGCCTCCCCAAGTGTAAAGCCCATCCGGACGGGCCGTGTCTGCAGATGCGGCGCACGACGGAGCCCGAGCTGCGCAAGGGCGGCGGCACGATCGTGTGGCGGGGCGACTAATCTAACTGTGATCATACCGCTGTGTTAGTTGTGCTAAACAAGATGCGATGTGCCTTTGTCGTGGGATGATGTTCAGGTTACTTGGCAAGGTACGCAGCTGTGGTTACTAGATACGAATGGACAAATTAAACAAACTTGTAATGACTACTATTGTGAACTATCTACGTATATCCGTAAGCCTCACCAGATCCCACGACCTATACTGGGAAACTGGTGCACCCCTCGCAGCTCCAGGGGCTCCATTCGGAATACGTTTGGAGTGAATAAGGCAGATGCATCTGCGGTGCGGACTGGCCCTGCTGGTACTGGAGTGGCCAGCCCAAAGATGGGTTGTACGGGTGGTGGTGGGAACCGTGAGCATTGCCCTAGTAGTTCATCGGCGTGATGAGTTTGTTGGTGGAGTACCAGTCCTAAATTCCGGAAGCCTGGTGGTCTCCGTAAGGGTAGTAGAACGGCATGTTGGCGATGTCGGCCTGGTCTCTTCTAGTGACGCATTACTATTAAGCTTGTACATTGCAAGTTGCAGAATGATCGCCTCTTCAGCGTATATGGTGCTTGCGTTGAGGCTGAAAAGGAGAAAGTGGCACGGGAATCCACTTCGCCCGACTTGGTGGAGTCTATACGGCTGTGACTGAATGCAACGATGCGCCTTCTCAATCCCCGAGGTTCGTCTGAAGTTATTTCTGGAATGCGCATGCCGGTCGGGTGGATCTGATCCTCTGGGAAGTGGGTGATCGCCGACAAGGTCTTGAGTCCGGTGTCGCATTGAGTAAAAGGGAGCTTCCACCAAGAAACCAAGACCCGATGACCCTCTGCATGACTACCTAGATCGGATTTGGCAGGACCTCGAAAGCGCAACCAGGAATTCGGGTCGAATGGATGAAACTCAGGTGGGAGTGGGCTCCCGTTGGGCGGCTTGGTCCGAGTGAACCGTGCCCGGGTGCCACCTTTTCTCCCTAATCCCTGACGTCGCTCGGAGACTAGTGCCAGCGCCAGTTACGATTGGTGGAATTGCGCTTTTCCCCGGCAGGAGCCAGCCCCGCCGTCGCCCCTTGCAGTCAATGCCGAAACAGCAGTGTGGGCCACAACGTCCGCCTCGAGTTGCAATGCGCAATGCAGCGCGAGTAGGTAGGCTTGCTTATAAGAAGGTCGCCATTGCCAATTGCCATCATGCTTCTTCTTCACCATCACCACCACAACTCACTCGTTCTTTTATAACACTCGCTATCATCATGTTTTTCCTCCGCTCCGTCGTCTGGAGCGTACTTGGCGGGGCCGCCGCCGCCCACCCTTCATTCCCGCCCCTGCTGCAAAACCGTCAGAACGTCGGCCCCGGCCCGGTCAGCGGCGACACCTTCTGGCACGACCCCACCGTCATCAAGAAGCCCGGCGGTGGCTACCTGGCCGCCTTCACGGCCGACAACGTCGGTCTCAAGACGTCGACGGACCGCACCGTCTGGCATGACGCCGGCGCCGCCTTCCCCAACGGCGCGCCCTGGACGACGCCCTTCACGGGTGGACAGAAGAACCTGTGGGCGCCCGACTTGTCGTTCCACAACAACCAGTACTACATGTACTACTCGGCCTCGAGCTTCGGCACCACCAAGTCGGCCGTCTTCCTGGCCACCAGCCCCACGGGCGCCTCGGGCTCCTGGACGGACCACGGCGTCGTCGTCGAGTCCAACGCCAGGAGCGACTTCAACGCCATCGACCCCAACCTCCTCGTCGACGCCCAGGGCCGCTGGTGGTTGTCCTTTGGCTCCTTCTGGTCGGGCATCAAGATGGTGGCCCTCGACCCGGCCACCGGCAAGCGCTCCGACAGCAAGCCCCTGATCAACCTGGCGTCGCGCCCCAGCAACGTGGGCGGCGCCGTCGAGGCCCCCTTCATCACGCGCGCCGGCAACTTCTACTACCTCTGGGTCTCGTTCGACAAGTGCTGCCAGGGCGCCAAGAGCACCTACCGCATCATGGTCGGCCGCTCGGCCTCCCCCACGGGGCCCTTCCTCGACAAGGCCGGCGTCGACATGATGAAGGGCGGCGGCACCCAGATGATGTCCAGCCACGGCTCCGTCCACGGCCCGGGCCACAACGCCGTCTTCACCGACGTCGACGGCGACGTCCTTGCCTACCACTACTACAACGACGCCGGCACCGCCCAGATCGGCCTCAACCTGATCCGCTACGACGGCGGGTGGCCTGTTATCCACTAGTAGGCTATGGGATTTGAGTCATGTTTTTTACACTGTATATATTTTTGGAATACCAGCCTGTCATATACCTATGATGACTCGTGTGACTCTCAACTTGTGCGGTGATGTCGTAGTCCCCTACACTTGCAACAACCGGCCGAGCCAGGCGTAAATCATTATTGCTTTATTCTATGCAAACATGAAACGAATGATGCTTAACCCTCAGAGTTACACCGCTCCCTTTGGTACGGTGGCATGCTTCTTACAGACTCAGGCCTTATGTATTTGTTTGGTATGGGACTCACCGTATGCTATATTGGTTGTAGGTAAGTGTGTGTACTTGATTTCGAATGACTATAAGTTTAAACTGATTGACAGCTGCGGTTACTCCAAATGGACGATGTCCAAATTGTCATCAGTACCTACAATCGTATCTTGATGCAATAGTCGGCAAAGCGGCTCAAGCCAAGGAGAGCAACCATGTAAATATAATGGCCGGCTCAAGAAAAGTAGCCAAGTCAGATTGCCCAAAGCAGTTCTCCAGCTAGGCAGTGGAAATCGCACAAGGCTGATCACGCAAAGGAGATTCCATAAGCAGTTCCCAGGTGGAGCAATGGGATTGCCCTGTAAAACCGTGCGATTAATCTCAGACGTTATCAATTCGCAAACGTTATCAACTTCGCATAGTAATTTCCTCGAGTTTGGGCGTAAAATGACCTCCGGACAGGATCACCCACGTCAAGCGCGGCGACGATCGTCTTCCCTGTATAGTTTTGCGATCATAGCCTACAGGTAGGTAGGTCTTCTCCAGGGTTCGACCCGGCCTTCCGCGCTTCTCATGGCTCAGTACGGGAACTCGCAGCTCGTATCCAGAGCAGAGAGTTTGCGATACGTCTGGTTTATGTACTTCTATGTATTTCACTAGCGCACGGAATAGTAACACTGACATCGACGCTGGCACAGGCATCTGTTAGCGGTATGTACTTATTTATCGATCCATGACCTGGCGCATCATCGGACACATGGGCTTATTGATACTGGCTGAGTCATGTTGTCTTGAATATTACTAATGGCTGCAACATAAAAAGGAGGGTATTTCTTTGCATAGTGATCCCCTGAATTCATCGTATATTTCAATACATCTAAACTGTCGCGTGCCGACATGAAGTCTTTAAGCCCCTCATATGCCTGCCTCGGGGCGACACGTGGTGAGATATCCCGCCTTGGATGGGCTACCATTGAGCTTGAATTGCCCCGGATTCTTCTGGAACAGGCCAGTTGGATCGTATTTGCGCGAAACCCCCAACAGCCTCTGTTTGTTCTCCAGGCCATAGGTAGCAATCGGGTCCTGGGACGGATGCGCATAGTTGGCGTACTTGAACGGATGGAAAAGCCTCCGGGACTGCGAGAGGTCCATGACCCTCTGCGTGATCCTGGCGTACGCCGCGTTGACTGCCGCATCGTCGGCCGGATTCGACCACCCTATGGACCAGTTCAGGATCAGGAGGGTCGAGTTGCGGTCTTGCAGGCCAACGGCGTTGCCGCCGTTGCGTCGCATGGCCTCGAAGATGTTGGGGGTCTGTGGCTGGAATTGGAGAGCCGGCAAGATGCCCGAGAAGTTAACCATGGGCGCGACCTCCTGGCGCCAGATCTCCAAGATGTCACCGGCTAGCTGCCTGTCGGGCTCGACCGACATGGTGTAGACCAGCTGACGCTTTCCGTTGGCTGATTCGAGATCTTGGGTCAGCTCGGTCGGGGGATGTTGCCTTCCTTGTCGCGCAACGTGACGTTGGCCTTGTACCAGCCGTCAAAGGCGGCAGGATGACCTCCGTTCGGCTGGGGATCCATATGGGTGAGTGTGGACTCCTGAACCCACAGATCGTATTCCTGTACATAGGCGAATGCAATCTCAATCGCGCTCTTACTGTCAACCCATCCGGATGTGGCCCAGTCAAGGACGGCATCCAGAATGGTGCTGTTATAGATTGTGCTGTCTACAACCCGGTCCCCGCTCCAGAATAAGGGTTGCTGTTCGTAGGCATTGAGGTCAAATCTAGTGACAACACCGAAGTTGCCACCGCCACCTCGGAGGGCCCAGTACAGGTCAGGGTTGGTTGTGTTGTTGACATCGATGATCTCCCCGGATGCAAGGACGACTTCGTAATTGATGATGTTGTCCATGGCCCAGCCGTAGCGATTGCTGAAGTAAGAGATGCCACCTGTTGAGATAGAAAAAGTTCAGTGTCGCCAATCGGGAGTTGGAAGGCGGGTAATCAACTACTGACCGCCTAATAAGAGACCCGCGGTGCCGACGTGCGCAACACGGCCACCGATGACATTCAATGACATGGGCTCGAGTGCCTTGTAGACATCGTACCATCGGTTCCCGGGCTCGATGGATACCGCACTCCTGTCATCACTGGCGGTGATGTTCTTCATGTTGCTGAAAGTTATGGTGATGCCTCCCTCGGCGGTGGAGCCGTCCTTGAAAGGGGTATGGCCGCCGCTGACCACCACGAAACGGCAGTCGTCTTGGCTGGCCAGTTTGATGGCCGCGGCCACTTCATCTTTGTTGTAAGGGTGGAAAAAGCAGGCAGGCTGCACGTCTTCTGCGAACCTCGACCAGTACTGCGCCTGGTCGGCCTGGTACGCGTCGACCCCGATAGAATCAACCTGGCCCGCTTGAAAGGTGGTCGACAAGGTCGTGCACTATGGGGGCAGGTCCAATTAGCTGCCTGCGAAGACGATGACAATACAACAATGACTGTGCACTCACGGCTTTGGCGCATTGGGGAGAGATGCACGGCTTTGGATTAGTCGCGGACTTGTCGGCATGGTCATTTGTGGCAGTCTCGGCGCGGCCAACCAGCTCCAGATCAAGCTTGACTGGGGATCGGAACATGGCCTGGGAGAGCGGCAGGGTGGAGGCCAATAGCGCCCCATGCTGGGCAAGCTTCCGGAACAGCATCTTATTCGACAGGCGGATTGGCCAAGTTCACGAAACCAGCAAGGTTTCGCTGCAGATCAGATGCAAAGGCGATAGGACAGAGCGACACCTGAGCAGCACGTGGTGGCTCCGTTGTTGCGCATCAGCTCCGTTCTTGTACATGCAGTTGCATATGTGGATACCCTGATGATACCCTAGCATTCATTAGCCCCGACTAGAGCGATTGGGGAAATCGTCGGGGTGCCTGGCTGGCAGAATAGTGATCCTTGTCGTCCTACTCACCAAATTGCTTAAAACGGCTAGCGAGCTGACCATGGAGCAAAGAAAGGAGGTTACCCGATGCGGTAACTCATAGAGGATTATGCTGCTAATGGCAATCCAAATGGGACCTGGCGGAACCTGGCAATGGAGCCAGTTTCCAGACCCGGCCACCGGGGCACCTCAGTCTTCAGCGCCAGAGCAGTCGGTATGCCATTGATCTCATGTAACTTACACTTGACTACTTAATTCAGTATTGGCTGTTCGAGTCAAGTCTTGGAACGCGAGCTCATTACCTACTACCTCAAAATGGGGCTCAAACATCGTGGCGTCGTTTACGCGATGCAATCAGCTTGCTTACTCCCTTTGGTACTAGCCGTACCCTTACCCTCTACGCAGATACAGAGAGCCCAGAGCTCGCATACCCCCCATAATAGTTGGAAAGCACTGAGCCCAATTACTGTCGAACCCCGTCAAGAGCACGGGGTCGCGGCTGTGGGCGAGGACGTCTACATTCTCGGCGGCATCACCACATACAACCCCGCCGCCGCGGCGCTTCCGTCGCTGCCCATTGCACAGGCCTACTCGACGTGCAGAGACGAGTGGCGGCGCATTGCCGACATCCCCATCCCTATCAACCACGGCAACGTCGCCTCCGTCAACGGCAAGCTCTACCTCGTCGGGGCTCTGACCGGCAACACGACCTGGACCAACCCGCCCATCAACTACGTCTACGCACCCGAGACGGACGCCTGGACCGCACTACCGGCGATGCCCGCCGGCACCGCGCGCGGCGCCTCGGCAGTCGGCCGCTGGCGCGACACGGTCCTCGTCGCGGGCGGGCTGACGGGCCAGATCCCCACCGTGGGCTCGCAGCCCACCGTCGGCTTCGTCTCCGCCTTCAACACGACCTCGGGCGCCTGGGCGGCCCTCCCTGACCTTCCGGAGCCCCGCGATCACGCGGGCGGCGCCGTCGTCGACGACGTCTTTTACGTCGTCGGCGGTCGCCTCAACTCTACCACCGAGGTTCGTGGCACCGTTTTCGCCCTGGACCTGCTGGCCGCCGAAAAGACGTGGGTATCGCGCGAGGCCAGGATGCCCACGCCGCGCGGCGGCCTCTCCGCGGCCGCCGTCGGCTCGCGCATCTATACCTTTGGGGGCGAGGGTGTCATCTCGGCGGAGCTGCCCGAAGGGGTGTACGATAACGTGGAAGTCTACGATACCAGGAAAGATGCCTGGGAGGTTTTGCCACCGATGGCGCATGCCCGGCATGGCACTGGCGCCGCGGTCGTGGGCGGCAAGATTTATATTCCGGGCGGGGCCAATCATACTATAGTGGGCGCGGTAGTGACCAACGATGTTTTTTATCCTTGATGCTTTAGGCAGTAGACGTATGGACATATCACCCACGCAAAACACTCTAGTATTATATGCTACCATTCATCATCATGATCCAAAGCACGCTCTGAGACTTGGGGAAACATGAAAGAAGCTTAATCAGGAGACGCACTGTAGGACTGATGGAACATGTGCGGGCAAAAAATAGGTCTAGCTATATTCTCATCTTCATAAACCAAGGAAAAACGAAATGGTTCTATCATTCCATGCTGGAGGTGACTTCCAAGTATCCATGAACACCAGCGACTCTATCATTGTTTTGCGTTATCTGATTAAAGCTGTGTGATCCCAATTCCATCTTTCTATGCTTCGACCGCCTTCTTGGGACCCCAGCCGTCGACCACGCCCCACTTCACATTCAGACCGTTGGCTGGGCGACCCGAGAAGCTCCCATTGGAGATTTTCATATTCTTCTCATCCATCAGACTGGGATCCTCCAGCTCGAAGCTGAAGCGGCCCACCCAGGCGGCGATGATGCAGGCCATCTCGGCCTTGGCAAAGTTCATGGCAATGCAGCTGCGGACGCCCTGCATGAAGGACAGGTTGGCGTACTTGGAGGTGGCGCCGCCGGTGCTATTGAAAGCCAGCTTCGTGGCGCCACCGGTGCCGGTGCCGGTGCCGGTGCTGCTCCCCTCCATGTCGACGGGCTTCTCGGTGAGCCAGCGGCGCGGGTTGAAGACGGCGGCGTCGGGGCCGAAGCACGTCTCCTGCCGCATGATTCCCTTGATGGGCACCACCAGAGTCAACCCCTTGGGCAGGAACTGCCCGGCGACGACGGTGTCGCGCAGGGGCTCCCGCATCGTCTCGGGGATGGGCGGGTACCACCGCAGCACCTCATGGATGAAGGCCTGCAGCATGGGCAGCTTCTCGACGTCGAAGGGGTCCGGAGCCGTGTCATGGCTGGCATCGCGGGCGGTCGGGTCCGGGAAGTGCGCACGCGCTTCCTCCCGCAGGAGCCGCTGCCACTCCGGGTGCAGGCACATCATGTAGACGGCCCACGTGATGCCGACCGAGATGGTCTCGTGGCCGGCGGCCAGGAAGGTGGTGAGCTGGTCGATGAGCTCCTCTTCGTCGGCGCGGGCCGACTCTTCATACTGGAAACAAAGGCTGAGCAGGTCCTTGCCCTTGGTCTTGATGGTTTCGTCCGACGCTGCCTTCCGTTTTTCGATGAGCAGATCGCGGCATGTCCCACGGAAGATGGGAACATACTCGGCCAGGGCCCGGTTCCAACGGTTGGGCATGTTATCGACGATCCAGGACGGAAAGAACAGCTTGAACATGGCTTGCACGAGGTGGCCGCGCGTGGGTTCGAGCGCGTTGCGGTAGGACTTGGCCAAGAGCGAGTGCTCATTCTCGACGGACCCGAAGTCTTTGCCCAGCGTGGCCATGGTGACGATGTCGAGCGCGGCCCGCGACGACCAGTGACCCACCTCCAAGACGGCCACGCGCTCGTTGCTACGTCCCTCCGCCCCCGAGCTCTCGATGATCCCGACGAGCTTCTGCGTCACCTCGCGCGTCTTGGCCCAGAAGATGGGGTACATCTCGCGCACATGCCGCGGGGCGAAGATGGGGAGAAAGACGCGGCGCTGGGCCCGGTGCTGCTCTGTCTCGGCCAGCACGAGGCCCATGCCCAGGAACCTCTGGGCCAGCAGTCGAATCAGCCTGGGCTTGGTAAAATCATCAGCGCGCACGCATAGTTCCTGTACCGCGCTGGGAGAAGCCACTATGACACGCTGGGAGTTGAAGATGTGCAAGTAGTAGAGGAAGCCCTGATGGGGCACTTGGGTCGTCCTACCGACCAAGAGAAAAAGTCTGTTTCAGTACTGCTATATCTTATAGTCCAACAGAGGGCTCGGCCAGACGGGTTTGCTCACCACATGGTCTCCATTTCTCCTGTGCCGGTTCCGAAACACTCCCAGAAGAACCCATTGTACCAGGAACCCCCCGCCGGTGGTTTGGGGAGCTTGTTGAGAGGGCTTAACCACTTCGGGTACAAGAACACATGGTAGACAATCTTCCACGCCAGGATAAGGGAGTAAAGAATCGAAAAGATCGTGTATGGATTTGCACTGACAAGGTGCGTGTATTCCGGCGCATATCGAGTCAGAGAGTACGCGCCCGCCGCGGCCACTGCCACATTGTAAGGAAGGCTGATTATGGCCATCTTGGATGATCCAGAGTGTCACTGGGTTGTTGCCAATGACTGCTGCTGCTGCTCCTACAAGTATGATCTTATAAGCCACGATGTCTGCATAGGCATGAGTGTTGTGCGTGTTCGGGTGCGTATGCTGTTGTACGTGGATGATATCGTATACCGTGCGATTCTCATTGGGAGAGTGACGCGGATAGTGACGCGTGGTGCGATTTTCAACAGACCAAGCATGGAATGCTGCGAAGTCCAAATGGGCCATTTCATGATTGGCTTTGGGGTTGTGGTACAGATGATGACAGGCATTCGGAATAGGCAATGAAATGGCTAGTGGCTTACTCGATTAGGTATTACCCAATTGGGAAATACTCGCGACCGCACCATCCAAAAGGAAAAAGAACCAACGCGCCATAGAGCAAAATAGTTAGTCGCGAAACCGGTGAGTATGACGGCCTAGTGCTCGGTTCTACCCAATTCTTCTATCAAACATCAACACTTTTATTTTTCTCTGATTCTCGTCGTCGCCATGTCGTTGGATACCCATATTACGGGACTACAGCGAGACGCCATGCCATCCTCGCCGCCCCTCCTGCAGACTATTCGCCAGCACCCCGTCCTGGGGCTGCTCGGACTCATTTTTGCTGTGCAGCTGATCCGGTCCGTGCTCCGGCGTCTCGAAATCCGCCGCTTCAAGCGTGCGCACGGCTGCAAGGAGCCCCCTGCTTTCCCGCAGCGCGAGTACATCTTCGGCTACGATGCCTGGAAGAGACTCAGCGCCGAGCGCGCGGCGCGCCGGATACTCCCCGCGGCCATGCAGCGGTCCCAGACGCTGGGCCGCACCAACTCCATCGTCTTCATGGGCCAGAAGTACATAGTCACCAGCGACGAGGACAACATCCGGGCGGCCTACTCGGTGCAATCGGCCGACTATGGCATCGACTGCCGTTTGAGTTACATGAAACCGCTACTGGGTGAGGGTATCTTCACCCTCGAGGGCCCCAAATGGCAGCATTCTCGCGTAAGTAGAACTTCCCGGCCCCGCCCTTGGAAAGGTCATAACCCTGCTCCGCCCTTTGAAAGGTCATGACCCTGCCCCGTAGTTCGATAGGCCTGCTGACATAAAACCCACGCTTGCCAAAGGCCATGATCCGTCCTGCCTTTACCCGGGCGCAGCTCTCGGAGCTGAGCGCCATCGAGACGCACGTCCAGCACTTGATCAACTGCATCCCCGACGGGAGCACGGTGGACATGCTGCCACTGCTGTTCAACATGGCGCTGGACAACGGCACCGAGTTTCTCCTGGGCACGTCGGTTGGGGTGCAGAACAGCCCGCGCGACTCGGAGGCCTGGCGCTTCAGCGATGCCTGGGACTACGCGGGCGAGGCGATGCAGCGGCAGAGCGAGCTGGGCATGTGGGGGTCGCTGATGTGGGACCCCAAGTACAACGCCAGCATCAAGGTCGTCCACCGCTTCATCGACTCCCTCGTCGCCGACACCCTGCGCCATGGCCCCAAGCCCGGCCGCTACAACCTGCTCGGCGAGCTGGTCCGCGACCTGCAGGACCCCCTGCGCCTGCGCGGCGAGCTGCTGTGCGTCCTGCTCGCTGCCCGCGACACTACCTCTAGCTTCCTGGCCACCACCTTCTACTACCTGGCGCGCCACCCCCAGGTCTGGCAGAAGCTCCAGGCCGAGGTGGACGCGCTCGAGGGCCAGATACCAGACTATGAGATTTTGAAAAGCATGAAGTACATGAAGGCGGTACTCAACGAATGTACGTCATCGCGAAAGCTGGTCATTTACTTGTCTCGAAAGAAAAGGGGAGAGAAGCTGACCGTCTTGGCTACGTAGCGCTCCGGCTTGTTCCCCCAGTCCCTCGAAACATCCGCGTCGCCCGCCACGACGCTACGCTCCCACGCGGTGGAGGTCCAGACCGTAAATCTCCCGTCTTCGTCCCCAAGGGCACCACCGTCGTGTTTCCCATATGCGCCACCCACAGGGAGCCTACCATCTGGGGCAGCGACTCGGAAGAGTTCCGACCCGAGCGGTGGCTGGACGAGAAGTTCCGACCCATTTGGGCTTTCATCGTAAGCATGAACAAACCCCCTTTGTAGCGTTTCTGACTTTTGCATGGAACTAATTCTAATTTGCGAATTTACCAGCCCTTCGGCGGGGGCCACCGGATTTGCGTCGGCCAGCAGAACGCCATGACCGTGGCCACGTATGCGCTCACGCGCCTGTTGCAGACCTTTGGCCGGATCGAAGCAAAGGACTCGATGCCGTGGGAGGAGAACCTGAGTGCAGTGCAGACAAACATGCACGGATGCAAAATTGCCATGTGGCGCAAATAGCGACTAGGATCGAAAGATCGATGCCAAAGCTGGGAATGCAGGGGTATACCGCGTGGGATTCTGGAGATCAATAATGGGTTCAATAGAAGGGCCCAGTACAGCCCAAGCACTGTCAATTTCTCCAAGGCAGGAATAGAGTCATGACACCGAGTGTGTATTCCCCAAGTCTGTCCGCAAATCTTACGCCTGGAGGTTATCATGATCTCACAAACAAAACAGTAGTAGTAGACAAAGTTGCCCAAGAGCCGTGAAAGCAGTCATCATGGCTGGCAGACTTTCCTGCTCGCTAATCTCCTTTCCCATGAAGTCGAGAGATCAAGCCAGTCACTTCAAGAAAGATTGTCGCAGCTATGATTCAGGGGCTAGGTGATTCCTGAGTAGGGCTGCCGGGAGGTATCGGATAGCTTGATCTCCATGAAACCATACAGCAACGAGCGATCTATCTTTTCTCCCTCTTCTGTTTTTTTGGTATGACTTCTCTCAAATGCGTCTTGGTGTTGTCACACATGTATGCCTGACTAGGCTAAAAGCGGATATAGTCAGTTTTGGAGACCAACATGTAAGCCCCCTAAGCCTTACCGGAAACGGCGAGGTGCAGCCGCAGTACATGTACCCTTTTATTATTGCTTATTTGGGGTACCTGTCAAGTCCCTGTGCCTGGTTGCGTCATAAAGTGTACCTAACTGGATAGAAGAACAGTTGCCTCATCCAGACGGCCACGCTGGCCCTCTTCGGGCAACAGACAAGGTTAAGGTGGAGTAGTGCTGATCCTACGTCCCAAGCTTCCGTCTGCCCTAAATTTAGCATCGCCATGTTCGAGGCAGATGGTTCTTTTACAATCTTGATGTAACCGTAACTCCAACGTGAGCACTAACCAGCGCTACCGCTCGATCAAGTCAGCTAAACAAATTGAAGCACGCTGGCAATTGCGCAAGTAGTTGGGTAAAGGCACCTATGGCCTAGGTCATACTCGCACTGCCACTGATATTGGCATGACTTTACGCATCCGTATCGTATGGCTGCCCTGATCACGTACACATCAGTCAATGCCTGACATGTCCCTGGCTTCCGATGCAAGTGTTTGAATTGTCACATGCTTCAACTTTTGGTTACTGTTCACAGCATGTAGAAGCCATGGGAACGGAGTCTCAGAACTAGTTTGCAAATTGCCATGCACGTGTAGATAGAAAATAGAATACAAGATCAACTTGACTCTCGCGGTAACGATTGTTTCCCCAACGCCGCCCAGCCATGATGTCTATCGAGTATGGAGTCGAAAGTAGGGTGAGAGCTAGAGCCATATTGGTGACCCAAGGCGCTTCACATGAGGGGACTCGGGTCTATTTCGGGTCTCCGACCAGGTGATGAGCGGTCTGCATGTCCTGGTTCGAGGGCATGTTGACGATCATGAGATAAAGAACTCCCTGATGCGTCGAGACCATGTCGGTCAGCAGCTTCGTAGCGAGGGGAATCAAGTGCGCGGGACGGGTGGGTAGAGTCAGTACCTCTTTGATCTTGCGGACCTTGGCCGCCTTGCCCTTGCGCTCGCGCTTCTCCGACTTGTGCTCCCGCTTGTCGTCCTTGCGCTCCTGCTTGGCCTCGCGCTTTCTCTGCTTCCGCAGGTCCTTGTCGCTCAGCTCGGCTTTCGGGTCCATGAGCGGGTTGATCAAGCTCGTGGGATTCTTCTTTTGCTATAGTCGTTGTGTGGCGGTCGAGCTCACAGAGGTAAGTTTTCTGAACAAACATACGAAAGGACCAAAGGGATCATGGGGACGCCGCCTGGGGGAGCTGCTGGGAAAAGGGGCAGGAGGGTGGAGGAGAGTTCACTAACGAATTTCACCTGGGTTTTAAAGTCTCGTTTCTCAGCAAAAGAGGCCAACATGTTGGAGAACTTGCTTCCTCCGCTAGGTCCCGGCTGCTGCTGCTGCTGGCCATCATAGCTGCTGCTGCTGCTGTCATCGTCAAAGTCGTGCACCGGGGGATCGTCAGGGTCAGGGTAGACCAGCTGGGCCGTGGCGGGGAAGTTGGCCGCTCCGAGGATGCCGTCATTGCTCCGCATCCCTCTACTGGTGGAAGCCGAGGACATGCCTTTTTGTATGATCTTGCTGGGGTCGTGGCCCTGGCCCGGTCGGGTGACATTGGCTCGCGAGTTGATGTCGTACGACATGATGAGGCAGTACAGGCCACGCGGTCGGAAGAGTTCGTCGTTCATCTTTGTGAGGAAGGCATTCTGACTGCAACGGCCAGCGAGGTTAGCATTTGCAATGCCCGTCCCATGAGACAACGAAAGGTATGATGAGAACATGGCCGGCAGAAGGAAGAAGGAGAAGGAAATGTATGAATCATACCCCTTCCGAGCAGTCACCTCGGTATAGATGCCCGCACCCACCTGCAGGGCCAATCCGATGATAGGGGCACCTATGAAGACGCTGGCCGGAACCGCGCCGGCAGCCGCTCCCGCAAGATTGATGGCCTGCACAGCACCGCTGGCCGCAACAGACGCATTGAGGCCGTCGATGAAGCGCAGGAACGTCCCCTGGTCGATGCCGCAGCGGGAGAGGTCGGGCGCGTACGCTCGGGCGAAACCCCGGGTGCGGTCCTTGGGGCGCCTTTGCGGGATGACGACCGGGTCGGGTAGCCGCGAACCGTCGCTCATCAGCGCTGTCACGGGGGCGGCCTGTGCCCTGAACTCCTGGTCCGTGTACCGAGGGGGGAGGACCCTGAGGACCCTGACCTCCAAAGCCGGGCTGTGGATTCGATGCTGGGGGCGGGGGCGGGGGAGGACCCCGAAATGGGTCATATTGATTGTCTGGATAGGGTCGAGAAGGAGTCGGATCGCCATAGCCCTGGCCTTGATAGGATGGCCCGGGACCGGGAGCCAGGGCTCTGTAATCATAGCCTTTCTCCGAAAATGATTGATTCATTTCGAGAGCTTCGCTGCTGCACGCGTATCCTGTGGTAGCTCAAACGCAACAAATATCCTGGACGAGATCGTATGGTGTGACTCTCAACCTCATGTAAACAAGAGAATTAAACACAGACGTCGAGCGAGCGGGCGTTCGATGAAATGGCATCTTATCAAGTCAAGTCGGGAGGCAGTGCAGGGCGCTAAACGATACCGAACTTGTTTGCTGCGTTGGATTTGTTGTTGTACGGGCGCAGTTCTGATTGCTTCGGTTACTCTACCCATTCCGTCATGGGCCTTTGTGTGCATCGGTACGATACCGAGAGTGGCGCAGGGGCCACGTCAACTACGTCAACCCCCCAGCTCCCACATTCCATGCGCGGAAATCAGGCCGACCAATCAACCGATAGAATAACGGCATCGAAGCGCCGCGAGTGCCTAAGCTTATCCGCCTTCTTGAACCGGTACATGGCTGACTATCACATTCCGATATAAGCTCAGCCATGGCGTCAATCTTAGTCCTTAAGATGTCTCAACGTGCCTTTGTCTACCTGAGCTAACCCTTTTCGATTGCTACGCCTTTGTTGGCTGCGAGCAAATAGGTACACAGCGAAACAAACTTGCGGACCTCACTGGCTTGATCCAAGATCCAAGATCAGCACTCAATATATTGATCATCACTCAATATGATTCGTTGCGGTTCTGGTTACGCATAGGTAGCTTCAATTATTAAGCTGGCCAAAGGCATCGTGCCGTGCTGCTTACTGATCCTTCGCCTTACTAGCATTGGCATTGGCCTTGGTTCCCTGGATTGCTTCACCTTGCTCTACGATCCTACGCAGCCTTTCCAGTTCAAACATGACCCAGCAAACGTAGTCCACAATCCATTCCCCGCAAATCAGCAGCCCCCACCAGAGGAGGCTGGCCATACCTCCGTACCAGAACCAGTCCGGCCGGCCCAGCCAGGCCCGCAGGAACCACCAGACCTCCCGGGCCAGGGCGCTGTCGACCAGCGCCGTCGCAAAGGACTCGGTGCTCACGGTGGCCTGGTTCTGGCTGAAGACGAGCCGCTTCTCGAAGACGTCGCGGATGGGCTGGTAGACCGAGTGCGACGGCAGGGTGCGGTGGCCGCGGCCGGCGATGTTGGACCGGACGGTGCCGGCCATGCAGACCATGACGCCGACGCTGAAGGGCGCCAGCTCCTGGCGCAGCGTGCGGCTGTAGCTGACGACGGCGCCCTTGCTGGCGCAGTAGGCGCTGCCGAAGACGTAGGGCGCGACGGCGGCCAGCGACGCGACGTTGATGACGAGCCCCCGGGCCGCGATGAGCTGGTCGCCAAAGGCGGCCGTCATGGCCATGACACCGAAGACGTTGGTCTCGAAAGTCTGGCGGACGTCGTCCATGTCGAGATCCAGGGCTGGGTGTGTGTGCGTGCGACCGCTATTGTAATCGATCAGCATGCAGCTAAGTCAGCAGCGCCATGGTAGACTAGTGGTAGGTAGTCGGCCGCGGACGGCAATGAGTAAGGAATGTCGAAATTGCATAAGCCCATGAGTGATGGAAGCGAAGAGAAGCGAAGAGAAGCGAAAAGCAAAGGCATTGAACGTACGCATTGTTGACCAATATGTCCAGTCGTCCCCCAGTGACCTTTCCCACGGCTTCATGGCAGAAGGCGATGCTGACTGGGCTGGTGATGTCAAGTGGGAGGGTGTCCATGCCCTGCAGAGACAATCCCTTGAGGACGGCAACATTACGCGCTGTTGCGACGACACGGAGGCCTGTAGGGTATCAGTTTGGGTTGGTAGGCGCACCCCATACGAGCTAGGCAAATGGTGGTCGAGGAGGGACAAATTTGGAGCCTGACCTCGCTTGTGAAATTCAATGCATAGTGCATGGCCAATGCCACCCGGCGTGCAGCTGTTATGTGTCAGCTCTCGGCGACTGATAGCGCGGGGGTGGGGGAAGGAGGAAGCGGGGAGGTAGAAGGGGAGGGGGAGGGGGATGGAACTTGTAACCGGCCAGGCAGACTCACCCGGTAATAAGCACCGTCTTCTGGCGAGGGTGGAGATTCGTCATGCCGGGCACGTCCTGGTTGTGTTGTGGTCGTGGGATGGCCAGTAGGTGACCGAACTTCGTCTTGTTTATCATAACTCGACTGGACTGACCGGCCCGTCTTATGGCTTATCGCTGGGATTGTCCTGAGGTGCCTGCCTATTTAGGAGAAAATTGATAAGCACTTGCAGGGGAATGAGGATGCACTGCATGCACCCAATCCGGAAGGCATTTCAAAACACACATGCGCGCGCCAGATGAGGGACAATGTGCAGAAATAGAAAGCTGACGAGAGCGAGGCCCTCTGTGGGATTCAGGCTGATCAAATACGGGTGCTCACGTCGCACGACGTGGAAGCGTGTTCCGCTGTATCCGATAGGGTGTCAAATCTCCGCATTGAGGCTTGTTCGGGACGGGGGAAATGGTGTCTTGATTCTACTACGGCAATGTTTTTATGGACTAGTGAAGCTTCTATAACCGACAAATCACTTGCTGCACCCGATCTCCTTGGCTAGTCGTCTAAACATGTTGGCCATATCCATGGCGACGTCCTTGGACCGCGGCACATCGTGGCCTCCCTGGTGGTCGTACATGACGCGGGTGTCGGGGTCGCATAGATAGGCTAATTGGATGCTCGAGGGCCAGATGGGATCCTTGGCGCCGTACATGTGCACAGTGGGGATGGTGATGGCCAGGTCGGGCGGCAGCGCCGTAAAGTCCAGCCCGAAGCAGGCCGAGGGCGGCGGCAGCTGCTTTGGGTCGTGCACCAGCTGGCTCGTGTCGTCCCAGAGGCCGGTGCTCTTCATGTAGGTGCTCGCCAGGTTCGACATGGCGCCTACCTTGTCCCGCACCATGCCCTCGGTCTGGTCCTTGATGTCCCGCGCCTCCTTGGTCACCCAGCCCTGGGGCATCCCCTCGGTGTCAAAGACCGAGTACTCGATGCTGCCATTGATAAAAACGGCGGCCTTGAACGGGGCCGGCTTCGTGGGGGTGTTCCGTGCATGGGCTATCAAGGCAGAGGCCACGACGGCCGACGCCTTGGAGAAACAGCACACGCAATCGTAAGGACCCTTCTTGTCCAAGTACGCCTGTAGCCAGTCGACCGTGCTCTGCATAGACTCGGCGGTTGGCGTTTCAATCCAACGGTATGCCTTGGACAGAACCATCTTCAAGCCACGGGGTGGTTCGGTGGTGTGAGGGCCATCTATGAAGTCGAAAGTGAACGATCTGTCCAGATTGGATCGAAAAGGACCTTTTCCTCTCCCTGTTAGCCTGGGTCCCCGACTCTCAAGATCTTGTTCTTCTGCATTACGAACCGGTCTGCGCCTTGAAGATGAAGGCGCTGGTGCTATGCCCGTGAAGCATAAGAGTCCGCATCTTGTAAATATAGCTATAGCCGTGGTAAGGGTGTCAGGCTACCGAGCTCGTAAGAGTACAATCCTGGCGTACACGGTGAAGAGAGTCTGGCAAGTATGTGCTGTTCGCTGCTCCGTGCCGATAAGTCCTTCAGTAAGAACCGTCGCTATGATATACGCCATCGACATCACCATCGCGATCCACCGTCAGCATCGCATTTCCATCCAAAGGCATGCCTTCATCGGTACAAGCGTGAAACTCGCTAGAGTCAACCATTGCCATTTCCGGTAATGAATCAAAAGCCCAAATCGGCTGCCGATAAGACCAGCGAAAGTCTGTCAACAGAAAGCAGCGTCGGCCGAAAGAGGCTGGAAGGATTTGGGAGGGGAGGGGGAGGGATGGGCTTCCCTGCTGGTGGCGCTGATGGAGCCATTCGTCAAACACTGTCTTCGTGGCCTCGAGTAAGCTGACCGCAGCTCGGTAACGATTTTCAAGATAGAAAATACGGCTCTTAGTAAGTGTACGCATAAGTGTAGATAATGGGGTCCCCGAAAGGTGTCGCGCCGGGTTGCGGATGATAAGATTCTGCAATCGAGGTTATTATACTTTGTGTGGGAAAGACAATGAGTGAGTCGGTTTCGCTGGGCCAGCCTGGTTGATTGATTCCGACCAGCAAAAGAGAGACATTTGGGGGCCCGCAAGCCAGGGGTGAGACGTAAGCATTGTCGGGAGGCTTGACAAAAAGCTTGGTAAGCTTGTGGAGGCTTCCAAGGGCTGGGCAAGCCTGGCTGCCTGGCTGCCTGGGTACGTAACGGAGTAACCGCACCCACCCATGCGAGAAGAGGAAACAGACGCCGTCAGCAACGGGGACTTCAAGACACAAAATCAAGAAACGCACCAACCAGGGGGGCTGGATATGGGGAGGCATGCTACAGGCGATACGCTAGTAAGATCCTAGCGTGGGCAGGATTGGACTAGCTGAATCAGGTTAAACACGGGCGGCAGCGAAACCCTTACATCCACGACCATCTGTGATTCGTGACACGCAACTGTGCCATATCCCGTCTCTGTAGAAGCAAATAGCAGGTCAGATTGCTACACCCTTCTCCCGCCCTCAGCTGGGGCCTTTGCCCGTATACGGCGGGGGCAGGGCAGGGCAGTGGCAACCGGGCTTCCTTGGCGCTGCACATGTGCCCATACGATAGGGCTCTAGGATTGCCGAAGGACTGCAGAAGGCCCGTCAACCTTCCATAACCGATTGTCAACGCAGAGATTGGCGTACGGTAGTGATGGTGGCTGCTGAAGGAATAGAACAGGAGTTCATAATTGCCTACCCTACTATTAAAAGAGCCCAGTCGTCCCAGTGTACTAATGCTATGTATCTGGCTGAGAATGACAGGGAGAGAGGGCCATAGAAGAAACGGGTAATGTTAATATTCCATGCATGCTGCGCTGCCCGTACCTCTCGATTCCCGTTCTCAACTACGTGAAGCAGTTCGGACTAGACGGAGAGCATGGCAATAGCCCGGCTGCTGTAATTGGTCGTCCATCTCCTTTGCCCCAGCAGCCATCGTGGCCGCACCGAGCCGCCCTGAGCCGCCCTGGATTTCCCACTCGCGTCCATGGCTACCCAAAGCACACGCAAGCGTCGCACGCGCAACGAGCTGGTGTGGACACAGCCACGGACCATACCACCGGGCATGCACTCGACTGTTGGGCCAATGAACGGTACTGACGCAGTGCAAAGCGACAAGACGTCGTCACCGCTACAACAACAGCAGGCCAAGAAGCAATCAGATCAACCAAACAAGGAAAAGAGCGACGGCGCTGCAGCAGAACAGTCCAGTATGCTACTATCACAGAGTACCCACCCCTGGGGCAGTGGCCCTCTTATGGCCGATCTTGATCCCAACTCGATCATGTCGGACGCGTTCCCCTCCCCGGGCCAGCAGCATAGTCACTGTGATTTCCAGTTTATGAGTACGCCGGACCGCGAGCTCGTCTCGACTATGAGTCTACATGATATGGAAGGCTTAACCACAACAGCCGGCGAGGATGCTGCCAGCACAGCGACCTGCCTGGATTTCGAGAACCTCCTGTCGTCCTATCAAAGTCAAAACCAAAACCAAAATAGTCCGCCACACAGCCTACCAAAACGCAAAAGCAAAAACCGGCACACAAGCACGGCTTCATCTGATACGACGCTCGCGGTGCCAGAGTTCGCCCACTCCCTGGAGGGCCGCGGGGCGCTGGACCTGGACCTGGACTTGGACGCCGACGACCAGGACGGGGTTCTGGCGCGCGCGGCGTTCCGGGGCTACAACGCGGCGCACCTGGCGGCGCACCAGGGCCGCCACTCGATGGTGCGGCTGCTGCTGCTGACGTGCCCCGACCGGCGGCTGCTCGCCAACGCTGTCAACGACGACGGGCAAACGCCGCTGCACGTGGCCGCGGCCCAGGGCCATGTCGAGGTGGTTCGCGAGCTGCTGTGCCTGGGCGCCGACTCCCACCTCCAGGACCACGAGGGGCAGAACCCGCTGCACGCCGCCGTCGCCGCCGGCTCCGCCGCCACGGTCCAGCTGCTCCTCGACCAGGATGTCGACCACAAGCTCGCCCACACCGCTGACGCTGGCGGCCATACGCCGCTGCACAGGGCCGTTATCGAGGGCACCGAGGAGATTGTACGAGTACTACTGAATAGAGGGGCGGATCCGGGGGCTACCATTAGATAAATCCAACATTTATAAACATGGGAATACATTGGGTTCGGAAAGTAAGAGTAGATAGCTTACCTATGCAACGACCGATACGACGCCATCTTATATGAATGAGTCCAGATTGTGTTCTTCCACTTTGCTTTGCCCTGTGCAGTAGATATATGCCAATTTGTGATGGACGGTGCATTTGGCCCATTTTGGTGCCATATCGCTTCATGGAAAGGGAGTTTGGTGGGTAGAATATCTCCTATTTAGGGGCTAATTCTTCCGCTCACTGCCGTCATTCTCACCGCCAGATATGGCAGGGTTCGTAAGCCAATCTCTGAGCCACCGGCTCTTCCGGGTGAGAAATGCTGCATCGAATCGAGATTCCACTGCAAGGAAAACTTTTGTGCTTCGTGACACGAGCTTGCGCCCCCTCACTCACATCAGTTCGTCCTTATGCGACAGATTCATGCATGGTGTTCTAAGCGAGGGGGTTACATCATCAGACGCTTCCGATTAAGACCGTATAACGATATCTATCCATGGTATTTCGAATTCAGATGCAACGTCGAAGCTGTGCAAATACACCTGCAGTCTCATCATCGGGTTGTTGCACATGAGGTAAGTCGGCGTGCATCTCCCCTTGGTTCACCCGTGCGATCTCACTTTCTAGAGTCTCTTGTTTCTTTTGGGCCACTTAGGTATAAACCGAAGAGAAAGGAAGAATGAGTCGGACAGTACAGTATATTGTGTCTAATGGAGTGCATGGCATCTATCCAGCATGGGTTTAGGGGGAATCTATGATGCAAAATTTGTACCTCAAGACGCCATGAACTTCCGGATCTGTTCCGCCGCGACCTTGCGTCCCCTGTTCGGCCCGCCCAGCGCCTTGGAAAGTGTCCTGGCCCGCTCGCGCAAGGCCGCGGCCTCGGGAGAGTCGCCCGCGACGCGGTCTAACGCGGCCGCGAGCTCGTCGGCGCGCACGGCCGGGGCGCTGCCGGCGTTGCCGCGGACGCCGATGCCCATGTGCTCAACACGGGCCGCGAAGTCGTACGTGTCCATCCAGACGGGGCAAATGACCTGGGGCACGCCGGCGGCGGCGGCTTCGTTGAACGAGTTGGCGCCGCCGTGGTGGACGTAGGCCAGCGTCGCGGCCGACGCCGTCAGGCACGCGACGGGTGTCGACGGCAGCCACGCCAGCAGGCGCACGCGAGGGCTCTTGCCCCCTCGGCGGACGACGCGGACGACGCCGAGGGGAGGCCGGCATCCGGGTATTTCCAGAGCACCTGCTTGTCCGGGTGCCGCGCGGCGAACTGCTCGAGCGCGGCCAGGACCTCGCCCGCCTGCTGCGCCCCGTACGTCAGGTGCGAGCCCATGTTGACGATGACGGTGGGCCGCGCCCGCAGCCAGCGGGCCAGCTCCGGGTCCACCATCTCCAGCGGCACAAAGGGTTGCAGCAGCGGTCCGCACCCGACGAGATTGGGCGGAATGTAGTCCAAGGGGAACTCCGTCTCCCGCACCGAGGGGACGAGGTACAGCACGGCCGGGTCGATGAAGTTGTACTTGGCGGGGAGATTGCCGGGGATACCACGGGCGGCCCGGGCTTTTACCAGGCTGACCACGCGCGGGTGGAAATAGGAGCGCCGGATGAGCTGGTAGAGAAGATAGATGTTGGATGGTACATAAGACCACGGGAGCGGCGTGGGAAATCCAGACGATACGCTGTCTTTACATGTCAGAGAGTTGCGAGAAGACGAAATATGGCACATCTGGCAAGGAGCGAACTCACACTGGCCATTTCCACGCGACTTGGAGGTTCGGCTGCAAATGCAACGAATGATCCTTGTAGGATCCCGGGCTTAGTATGACATGGCGCTTGTGACAGAAGCGAGCCGCATCGACCCCGCCGTTGAACAAGGGATCGGAAACCACAAGGTCTGGGTCCAGCTTCTTGATCAGGGCCACACAGTGGTCGAAGACAGCGAAGTACTCGGCTTCGTCATCATGCGGCGCCATGACACATAGCATGGCCTCGTCGTACGACTGCAAGGCCCCTTGCACACCGGGAGGGTGCCTGGGCATGAATTCCAAGCCCTTGGAGAGAACAATCTCTTTGGTAGACCGGCCGGGTACAACGTGGAAGGTGACGCCCTGGGGAATGAGGTCGCGCCCCAGCGCACCGAACGTCGCGAAGTGGACGTCATAGCCTGGATCGAGAGAGAGCTCGGCTGCCGTGGCCAGGTTGACGGCCGACTGGCTGAGCTCCGCGTTGGTAAAAAACAGCACGGTGGCTCGTTTGGCCATGTCTAATACCCTCTGCTTGCAAGGGCGAAACCGACCGAGCGCGAAAGACCTACGAGAACGAGATACACGATGCCGGTGGCATATCTGCTATGAGTTTTATTTGCTTCCTTTAGTATACTAATCTTACAAAGTGAATACCGCTGCCAAAGTTCTGGGATCACCGGACCTTGGCCGAAGTGTGTTTTCAGCAGGGCGCGATTTCCGCATTCTACCTGGTGGCCGCGGGGCTCAGCAACTCGTGGCTTGTAGTGCCCCGGTACTTCCTAATTGGGATATGGTTCTAAGTAGGGAAATGACCCGATTTGGTTTAGATACTCACAGTTAACGATCGATTACTTCTCTTGGCAAAGGCCGAACTAAGCAATTAATTCATTTCTTGGCTGCATGTAGTAAACCACTACTACGTCGCTGGTATTTGTCGATAACGTAGCCCGTTGGGCCTTCTAATGATCCCACGCAAGTGAATACAGCTACCTGGCCGCATACGAATCTCCAGCATCGTAGATTCACATTGTATCGTTATTACTGTCGACCATCAACCATGTCGTCCTTGACCCACCGCGAGAGCCAGATGGCCATCATTGCTGGCCCTACGGGCGAGTTTGAAGTGTCCACCTCTGTACCCATTCCAGAAATTGGCCCCAAAGATGTCCTTGTTCAAACAAAGGCGGTGGCACTTAATCCCGTCGATACCAAACTGGTCGGCGATTTCGTGACACCTGGCTGCATCTTCGGTTTCGACTGCGCCGGCATCGTGGTGGCCATCGGGAGAGATGTCAAGAAAGATGTCAAGATTGGCGATAGGGTTTGCGGATGCGCCAGCGGAAGTAAGTCTTTTCGCTTCCCTTGTTGCAGCATGGGTATCCTCCGCAACGTTACTACTCCGCTAACCAGCGAGAACATTAGTGAACAAGGACAAGCCTCTTGCTGGCGCCTTTGCGGAGTATGTCAGTTTCCCAGGTGATCTGACCCTGAAGGTACCAGAAAGCATGTCCATTGAGGAGGCCGCCTCGTTGGGCACCGCGATGGCTTCAGCCAGCATGGTACTCTTCTGGTCTCTGGGCATGCCGCTGAGCCTCCTTGATGCGGCGCATAAAGTCGCCGAACAGGCCGCGGAAGGACAGCCGGCAGACCCGCTGCCGACTTTCCTCGTCTACGGCGGCAGCACCTCGACGGGTACCATGATGCTGCAGCTGCTGCACCTCTGCGGGTTCCCCACCATCGCCACCTGCTCGGCGGCCAATTTCGATCTGGTCAAGAGCTACGGGGCCGACCAAGTGTACGACTACAAGGCGAGCAACTGCGCCCAGACCATCCGCCAGGCTACGGGCAACACGCTGGAGTACATTGTCGACTGCTACGCCGAGGACTCGTCCATGCGGTTTTGCTACGAGGCCATGGGCCGCGCCGGGGGCTACTACACGGCGCTCAACCCCTTCAACGACGCGCTCGCCACGCGCAAGGTCATCACCCCCGACTGGATCCTGGCCACTCGCATCGCCGGGGACGGGTCCAAATGGCCAGCGCCCTACGCCTGCGAGTACGAGCCGCGCCTGGCAGCGCTCGCCGGGCCACTTTTCAACAAGATCCAACAGCTTTTGGACTTGGGAAAGCTCCGCCCGAACAGGGTGTGGGTGCAGGAGGGCGGGCTCCCTGGCCTATTGAACGGCGTGGGCATCATCCGTCGCGGAGAAGTCAGTGGGCAGAAGCTGGTGTACCCGGTGGCCTAGATTGGATTTTCGTCCCCAAGTATGTAATGGTAATAGATGGGTGCTATCAAACAAACCTGAATTTCTATAACTATAGTTTGTTTTCTCGTTCTCGATCCCATGAAGAACGAAATGGAGCACCGAGAACAATCAGATTGACGTGTTGACCGTTATTGCCACTTTCATCGGATTTCAAATTCCAAGGCGTATCAAACCGTGGTGAAAATATGATTTGTCTACTGACCTTACGCCCGCCTTCTATCATGCTTTACGAGGATCTAATGTTTCGCTACCTACGATGGCTGTCTACTCGGACAAGTTCAAGCGGTCTGAATGACTCTAGAAACTTATCGCAGGCAGTACAGATATTGACTAGTACGCCGAGATATTGGACTTCTCAAGGCCATTATGCGTCTTACGCAAGCCACAAGAAGTTTTCAAACCGGTTTGGCGCAATGTCCGTCGCATTCCCAATTTAGCAATCAGCCTGAACTGCTCCCTCAAGAGAAATGTGATATTTTGGGTCGGTCTGACTATCTCTTTCTCTTTCCCAGGTGGTCTGAATCCACCAGGCTGGCCCAGCGAAACCGACTCACTCATTGTCTTTACACGATAGTCGGTCTGACTATGTCATTTGACCTGGTTTGCCCGAGATGGGATTATCTTGCCTTGCCTACTGATGTCCAAAGCGATAATCGCAGTGGCCGGCCGTTCCAGGAATGACAGGGACGACAGACACAAAAACGGCCTAGTTTCGACTCCGTCGTACCACACTGCTGACGCCTTACCACCTAAACCCAATCAAGACAACAAACTGCCAATGACCTGCTTGGGAAACACTGCATCGCTCTGATCCTCTTACATTTCCGTTTTAGGCATTCCATAGCCAATCCCGATGTGGCCCTTGTTTGGGTAAACCGCAAGACCGTGCAAGTCCACAGTTCCCAAGCTTGGCCAAGCGCTCCGCAACGTGAGGAACGCCATGGACACCAATAATTAAAACAGCCTTCATATAGTCTCAATCATTCGATCGTCGTACGAGTTGACAGATTTCAAGCTATTCTGGTGTACTATATTCTCTTAGCTGTCGGAAAACTACCGAATCGTCGTTGGACAGATGCAAGCTCGTTTGTTGTACCATATTCACATCCCCATAAACGCACCACTACGTTCTTTGCATCACAGCCACGGATGATGTCGGGCTACACGGAGGAACCAATTGCCGTCGTCGGGAGCGGCTGCCGCTTCCCTGGCGGTGCATCCACCCCTTCCAAGCTGTGGGATCTGCTCAAGGCTCCGCGCGATGTGGGCAGCAAGATCACGCAGTTTGCGGCCGAGTCATTTTACCACAAGAAGGGTGACCATCATGGCACCAGCAATGTCCTGAACGCTTATATGCTCGCCGAGGACACGCGCCTCTTCGACACACAGTTTTTCGGCATCCCCAGCTCCGAGGCCGATTCCATTGACCCACAGCAGCGGCTGTTGATGGAGGTCGTCTACGAGGCTCTCGAGTCCTCGGGCCAGCAGATCGAAGAGCTCTCCGGCACCCCAACGGCCGCCTACGTTGGTGTCATGTGCAATGACTACGCCCACATCACCTACCACGACCTCGAGTCGCTACCCAAGTATGCCGCCACCGGCACAGCGGCCAGTATTCTCGCCAACCGCATTTCCTACTTTTTCAACTGGACGGGGCCGTCCATGACCATTGACACGGCCTGCTCGTCCAGCCTCATCGCCACACACCAGGCAGTCCAGTCTCTCCGGAGAGGCGAGTCGAACCTGGCTGTGGCGGCGGGCACCAACCTGATTTTCGGGCCCACCAACTTCGTGGCCGAGAGCAATTTGAGTATGCTGTCGCCCACCGGGCGCAGCCGGATGTGGGACGCCAGTGCCGACGGGTATGCCCGTGGCGAAGGTGTCGCGGCGGTGATCCTCAAGAGATTGAGTGATGCCATCGCCGACGGCGACGCAATTGAGTGCATCATTCGAGAGACGGGTGCAAACCAAGATGGCCGAACGCCGGGAATCACCATGCCGAGCAGTGTTCAACAAGCCGAGCTGATCAAGGAGACGTATGCGCGTGCCGGTCTGTCGGTGAACGACAGCCGTTGCCAGTACTTCGAGGCGCACGGCACGGGGACACAGGCTGGTGATCCGCAGGAGGCTGCGGCAATCTACCGGGCGTTCTACGGCAGCAAAGGGGAAACGTCGCCAGATGACGTGCTCTATGTTGGCTCCATCAAAACTGTCATCGGTCACACAGAGGGCACAGCGGGCCTTGCTGGCCTCCTCAAGGCTTCTTTGAGTATCAAGCACGGTCTTATCCCCCGAACCTGTTGTTCGAAAACCTGAATCCCTCCGTCGAGCCCTACTACGGCAACCTCAAGATCTTGACCGAGGCGAAGCCATGGCCGACTCTGCCCGCAGGCGAGCCCCGTCGGGCCAGTGTGAACAGTTTTGGTTTTGGCGGAGCCAACGCACACGCCATCATTGAAAGCTACGACCCCGTCTTCTGGAAGCAGCAGCGGCGCGCGCTCGAGATCCAGGCCCAGCCCCAGGCGCCCCTGGCCACCATCCCCTTCCTGTTCTCAGCCAACTCGGAGAAGACGCTCGCGACGCAGATCGAGACCTACCTGTCCTTCCTCTCCGGCATGGACGAAGCGAACGGCACGAGCAACATCCGCGACCTGGCCTATACGCTGTCCCGCCGGTCGGCCTTCTCGCTGCGCACGTACTGCTCCGCGCACACGCTGGGCGCTCTACGGGAAAAGCTCGAGTCCAAGCTCGCTGACAAAAACGACAAGGGCCAGGCGCTGGGCGTCCGCCCTGCGCACAAGACCAAGGCCATCATCGGCATCTTCACTGGCCAGGGCGCGCAGTGGGCTCGTATGGGCTACGAGCTTATTGAAGCATCGCCGATTGCCGCGGGCGTACTGAAGAGCATGGACGAGAGCCTGCAGAGCCTACCGGAGCATGACCGCCCTGACTGGTCGCTGCGAGAAGAGCTGTCCAAGGCAGCCGATGCCTCGAGGGTCATGCAGGGCGAGTTCTCCCAGCCTCTCTGCACTGCCGTGCAAGTCATTCTGGTCGATCTACTGCGCCAGGTCGGCGTCCGCTTCAAGGCCGTGGTTGGTCATTCCAGCGGCGAGATTGGTGCGGCGTATGCTGCTGGCTTCTTGAATGCCCGGGACGCCATTCGGATAGCATACTACCGAGGACGTCTGGGAAAGTTGGCTTCCGGGGAAGATGGCGCCGCCGGCGCCATGCTGGCAGTCGGGACGTCCGCGGAGGACGCTTCGGAATTGGCAAACCTGCCGACCATGAAGCGCCATGGCAAATTCAACGTTGCAGCCAGCAACTCTTCCGCCAGCGTCACTGTTTCTGGTGACAAGAGCGCTGTGCAAAGGGCTCAGTTCATCTTCGAGGACGAGAAGAAATTCGCACGCGCGCTCAAGGTCGACACCGCCTACCACTCGCACCACATGCAGCCGTGTGCAGCCCCGTATTTGAACGCCATGAGCTACTCCAAAGTGGAGATACAACAACAGGAGCCCGAAAATGATTGCAAGTGGTATTCATCCGTTCTCGGTGGCGACGAAGTCTCCATGGACATGAAGAAGGACCTGGAGGGGCAGTACTGGGTCGATAACCTTCTGCAGCCAGTCCTGTTCTCTCAGGCCCTCGAGAAAGCCGTCGAGGCCACCGACGCTCCGGCCATGACTCTGGAGGTGGGACCGCACGCTGCGCTCAAGGGTCCAGCTAGTCTCACCATCGAAGAGAAGGGCGGGTCTGGTGTTCCGTACAGTGGTGTACTCGCTAGAGGCACCAACGACGTGGAGACCTTCTCCGAGGCCCTGGGCGCTATCTGGGCCAATGTTGGAGCCTCAGCTATTGATATGCGCAAGGTAGATGGCCTGTTCATCAAAGAAGGCTCCGGCGACAAGCCCGTATTCCTGAAGGAAGCCCCCAAATACGCTTGGGATCACAGTCAACCCTTCTGGGCCGAATCGCGCTTGTCAAGATCTTTGCGGCTTCGATCCAAGGGTCACCACGAGCTTCTGGGGGTCCGCCTGGAAGGCTCGGACAGTGTTGCTCGCTGGCGCAACTTCATCAAACCAGGAGAGCTTTCGTGGACACGGGGACATCAGATCCAGGGGCAGACCATCTTCCCGGGAGCCGGCTTCGCTGCCATGGCCATCGAAGCAGCAAAGGCCCTGGTCGAAGGGACGGAGGAGATCAGCACCATCGAGCTCCAGGATCTCACCATTAGTCGCGCCGTGGGGTTCATGGACGAGAACTACGGAGTCGAAGCTATTGTAACCCTGTCCAACATAACCCAAGACAGGGCATCGGGGGTCCTTGAATGTGACTTCAACTGCGAAACAGCAGCGACAAAGGATTCCCCACCAGGAAACACGTCCTCTGCACACATCATCCTGACGTTTGGCCCGGGCTCGGTGGACGCGCTTCCCTGCTTGGATGCCACATCCAACAGGGGCCTCAAGATGATTGAAGTCAACCCAGAAATATTCTACAACTCTCTGGCCAAGCTTGGATACAACTACAGCGAGATGTTCTCTGGAATCAAGAGCTTGAAGCGCGCTACCGAGATCTGCTCTGGCGAAATCCACATAGAAGCCGACGAGTCTTACACCACGGAGCTTCTGGTCCACCCCGCACCTTTGGATGTCGCTTTCCAGGGCATCTTTGGTGCCATCGGTGCTCCTGGCGATGGCCAGCTCTGGACGTTGATGGTCCCGACCATCATCCGCTCCATACGAGTCAATCCCAACGTCATCAAAGACACTTCTTGCTTGGGGACCACTCTGAACTTCCACGCCAGCGTCTCGATCGAGCCGGGAACCCACAAGGTCGCTGGCGACGTAGATGTCTTCGACGGCGAAGGTAAGGCCATGCTGGTCATCGAAGGCCTCCATGTCACACCGGTCACCCAGGTGACGGCCAAGGACGACACGGAGAAGATGTCCGAGGTCGTCTGGGGCGCCGAAAAGCCCGATCTGACACAAGGACTCGCCAAGTTCTGGGAGCAATCGATCCCGGTGCAAGACCCGCTGGCCGAGAGAGTTGCGTTCTTTTACCTCAAGAATCTGGAGGCCACCTTCCCGGCTGCAGAGCGCGAGGAGTTGGAATGGCACCAAAGAAAGTACCTTGGCTGGGTAACATCCGTGATTGACGAGGTTGCGATGGGAACGCACTCCACTATTCACAAAGAGTGGTTGCAAGATTCACAGCCGCTCATCGACAACATTACCGCGTGAGTAAAATCCTGCACCATCATATATATCATGTGTTGGGTATAGCTGATCTTTGATGCGTAGAAACCGTGACTTGGGGTACTTGACGACACTTGGAAGCAACCTGGCCGGCTTCATCCGTGGAGAAAGGGCGGCTGTAGAGCCCATGGACTTGCTCGACATTTACAGAAGCAAATTAGGTGTCGCGGAATACATCGACCAGCTGGGCCGGGTGATGGGACAACTATCCCACAAGACAAGCAACATGGAAATCCTGGAGATTGGTTGGTATCCCCCGATCGTGACCAGTATACGTATACGCCATCTTAACTAACATCGTGGAATCATAGATGCAAGCGATGGCTTTGCTACCGATGTGATTCTGTCCTACGTTGGCGACCGTTTCGGCTCCTACACGTTTACCGACCGTTCTGGAGCCAGCTTTCCTGACATGCAGGCGAAGTACAAAGCACACGCTGAAAAGTTCTCGTACGAGGTGTTGGATATGGAAGCCGACACAGCCAGTACGGATGATCTCACAGCTTCTGGCTACGACATGATCGTTGTGCCGAACGGACTTCACAGGGCCAAGAACGCTGGGACGACGCTGATTGCTTTGCGCAAGCTCTTGAGACCCGGGGGCCACCTGCTCCTCCTGGAATTCACAGACGCGAACCCAATCCTCCCAAGTTTGGTCCTGGGCACGGAAGCCAGCTGGTGGACAGGAGAACATGACCAGGAACATACACTTCACCACCCCCTCGTGCCGCAGAGCGAGTGGGATGCCGTCATGAAGAGCAGTGGGTTCTCGGGAATAGACATGGCCACTCCAGCAACGGGCACCAGCAAAGTATCTTTGAGCCTCATGCTAACCCAGGCGGTCGACAAGCAAATCAAGCTTCTTCGCCAGCCGCTAGAGGCCGAGGGGGCGCATGAACTCATCCGTCTTCCGAAACTGCTCCTCCTTGCCAGCTCCAGTCCTACGATGACGGCTCTCCGAGCCGAGATCCTGGCCAAGCTAGAGCCATTCGGCACCGATGTCGAGGTCATCGAGCAGCTCGACCAGCTTCAGGAAAGCCACTTTGGCCCCAAGCAGCTCGTACTCAGTCTGCTGGAACTCGAGGCGCCCATCATGGACCCCCTGACCGCCGAGAAGTGGGCGGCATTGCAGCAGCTGACGGAAAAGGCCCTCAACGTGCTGTGGGTGACGCGTGGGGCTCAGGGCGGAGAGAACCCCTTCAGCAACATGATGGTCGCCATCGGTCGCTGCATGGTGCACGAGCGGCCCGAGCTGAGGATCCAGTGCGTCGACTTTGGCATGCACGATGCTGTGGACACGACGTACGTCGCCGAGACCCTGCTTCGTCTGCACATCGCCAGTACCTGGAAGTCGTTTGCGCAGCCCTACCAGCCAGCCTGGGCCCTGGAAGGCGAGATTCGCATTGTCAATGGCCAATCCATCATTCCTCGGTGCATGCCCTGCAAGCGCGTCGATGACCGCTACAACTCGACGCGACGAGTCATTCGCAAGTCCGTGTCCCTGGAAGAGACCCTCATTTCGGTCGAAGCCCACTCCGGTGCGCCTTGTGAGCTGAGGGAAGTCGTCCCGACTCCTTGGGACACGGTAGCACAGGAGGGCTTGTTGGACTTGAATGTGCTCCGCACCACACTCACTGCCTTGGAAATCCCCTACCTCGGCTCGGTCTACCTCGCCGTCGGGGAGCTAGCAAATGGTGAAAAGGTACTTGCTCTGTCAGATTCTCAACGTTCGGTGGTTTCCGTCCCCAGTCACTGGATGATTCCCGTGGATATCCCAGATGAGCAAGATACGGGTCTTCTTGTGGCCGCTGCCTACCTGTTCATGGCCGAGTCCTTCCTTTCTCAATTTAACAAAGGCACATCACTACTGGTTCACAATGCCACTGAGCTGAGCGCCTCGGCTCTAAAGAGCGTGGCATCTAGCCGCAGTATTGCACTCAGCTTCACCACATCGGCCCGGGACAGCAAGGTGGATGCTGAGTATCTCCATCCTTCGGCGTCGCGGAAGACTATCCAGGCCGTTCTGCCGCCGAGACTCGCTGGCTTCCTTGACCTTTCAAGTCTGCAAGGAGACTCCAAAGGAAATGGGGCGCGCATTGAGAAGCACATCAGACACAACGTGCGACGACTGGCATTGTCTGACTATTTTGTCAACGAGGCACGTGTTAATCCACACGGCAGCACGCAGGTCGCTTCATATCTTCTTGAATATGCGTTTGGCTTCTTCAAAACCCACACTAGCGTTGTCAAATCTTTGCAGGGGGCGAGGGAGCTTGGAATTGCCGATGTTCCTGGCTACGATCGCGAAGCCCAAGGCCTCAAGCTGGATGTGGTTGATTGGACCCAGGAGTCACACGCAATGGTGAAGCTAGCGCCGCCCGAGGACATTGTGCACTTCCGATCAGACAAGACATACTGGCTTGCAGGCCTCACCGGTGAGCTCGGATTGTCTCTCGCGCGATGGATGGTCCAGCGTGGCGCCCGCCATGTCGTGATGACATCGCGTAAGCCCAACGTGGATGCAGCCTGGTTGCAGATGATGGAGGAGGCCGGTGCCCACATTTCCACATTGCCCATGTAAGCAAGCACCAGAAGACCTGTCGAAATCAAGAATTGTGCTAACCGTTTATTTCTCAAGGGACATTACGGACGAGGCGTCGGTGCGCGCCACCTACGATACCATCAACAAGACGATGCCCCCCATTGTGGGTGTGTGCAATGGTGCCATGGTTCTCAATGACGGACTCATGGCCAGCCAGAGTTTTGAGGACTTCAACGCCACGCTCTTGCCTAAAGTCAAGGGCACGCAGTTCCTGGACGCGCTGTTCCCGGATCCGACCCTCGACTTCTTCATGGTCTTCTCCTCGCTCGCCTGGCTAACGGGCAACATCGGCCAATGCAGCTACGCCTCGGCCAACGGCTTCATGTGCGGCGTGGTCGAGGGCCGCCGCCGGCGCGGGCTCGCGGGCTCCGCCATCAACCTGGCCGGTGTCTACGGCATCGGCTACATCTCGACGCGCGAGGCCAACCTGATGGACCGCCTCGAGAAGATCGGCTACTCCAACATTTCCGAGTGGGACTACCTGCAGTTCTTCGCCGAGGCGGCCCTGGCCGGGCGCCCGGAGACCACCACGGCGGACTTGGCTTGGGACATCGCGTCGGCGGTGCGGCCGGGCGACGCCGAGGCCGAGAACCCGCCGCCGTGGTTGGAGGTGCCGCGCTTCTGCTTCTTCAAGAAGGTCAAGTCACGTAGCAAGAAGGGTGGCGAGGGGTCCGCCGTGCAGTCGGTGCGCGCGCAACTGAAGCAGCAGACGACCATGGACGGGGTCAGGGAGGTTGTGCAGGCGGGGCTGGTGGGCACGCTATACCGGCTGCTGTCGCTCAACCCCGAGGACAACAGTATCTCGCCCGACACGTCGCTCATCGAGCTCGGCATCGACTCGCTCATCGCCGTCGATATGCGCTTCTGGTACACGCGCGAGCTCGACCTCGACCTTCCCGTACTCAAACTGCTGGGCGGCGCCACCGTCGAGGACATGGTCGAGGACACGGTCGTGCGCCTGTCGCCCGTCCTGATCCCTAACGTGCCAGACGCTGCTACTGCCGCGCCTGCCGAAGGTGGCAACCAGGAAGATGCGGACTCCAAGCCGGAAAAGGCGGAACAGTCCGCCGATGGTAGCGAATCTGGCAGCGGAGGGAATGATTCGGCCAGTGACGATGGGCTAACTACATTGACAGCAGTGACTCGTCCGGAAAGTGTAGATGGAAAGTTCGAGGACGACGAAAAGAGCATAGCTAACGAATCTGGTTTTCCTTTGTAATAATAGAGCCGGCAGTGGTTTCGCGGTTATATAGGAATACATTAACAAATTACAAGGACACTTGAGATTCATGGATTTCCCGGTGACAGTAATAAGAAATATGCTATTCTGTCGCACAGATGGGGCGAAGAAGAATGCACCCTGCAGCACATGTCCCTGCCCGACGTCGCGTCGCGTAAGGGTCATGCTAAAATCAAGTCATGCTGCGAGCAGGCTGCCAAGGATGGCCTGGAATGGGCTTGGGTTGACACGCTAAATACACATAATAAACTTAGCTTTGTACGAACATAGCTGACAGCCTCTACGACTAGGTGCTGCATCGACAAGACAAGCACGGCGGAGTTATCCGAGGCCATCAACTCCATGTTCCGTTGGTATCAAAACGCCCAAGTCTGTTACGCGTATCTAGACGACGTAACGGACATGGCTGACCCGTGGATAGACACTACAGGAGCTTATTACTCCCAAGCACGTCTGGTTCTTCTCCTCCACATGGAAATACCTTGGCTCCAAGGCCGAGCTGGCGGTGAAACTGGACGCCTTTACCGGTACAGATGAAACGGTCCTGTCTCCCGGCGGGTTCGGCCATGTTTACGTTGCGCACAGAATGGGTTGGGCAGCCAGAAGAACAACTACGCGAATCGAGGATCAAGCCTACTGTCTTATGGGCATCTTCGATGTCAACATGCCCCTTATATACGGCGAAGGCAAAAAGCCGTTTCTGCGACTTTAATAGGAGATTATGAAGATCCATTCCGATAACCAGACGCTATTTGCGTGGGGACTGGATACGCATGCTCGTCTCTACGACGGAACAGTCCCGGAGCCATCATCGCAGAGGCACGGTCTATTCGCGGTATCTCCCGAAACCTTCACCCGAGGCCACGATATTTATTATACCAGAAACCAACAGCCATTGGAACTAACAGTGATGTACGGAAACGGACTGAAGGGAAAATTACCGGTGTTGTCGTCGTTACAAAGCGTCGATATCCCCATCCTCAAAAGCTGCGCTGTTCGCTCTCAGAATGAGGGCTTCAACGCTTATGTCGGCATAGTGATACATAAATAGGCCCCCGACAACTAGGTAAGGAATAAATCGCTAGTTTTTATTTCGATAAAAACTATTATATAATAGAATATTATTAAAAAGCCTAAGCCTTAAGATAGCCGCTATTTATTATAGATGTTCGTTAAATATTAATATTATATAAATTATATCACGCGTTATTTATTATAAATTCTTATTTATAATTAAATCCGCTATAAATATTAAATTTATAGCCGATATCGTTATAAAATCGTATATAAATAACCCCCCCTTTATTTTTTACCCTTTATAAAATAATTATTAAAAGCTTAAACTATTATACCGTATTATATCGTACCGTTTATATTATATTATAATAATAACGATTACGGTTCCCCGCCCCGCCGTATTTTATTACCCTTATCGCCGTTAACGCGGTCCTTATTATATAATATATATAAAATTATATATAGATTTTATAAAATATATTTAACTATATAATATAAAATTATTAAATATATAAAAGTAAGATTTTAAATAAGAATTATTATATAATTTTATATAAAAATTATTATTAAATTTTATAAAATATATAAAAGTTTAATAAAGTTTTATAAACTTTATTTATTATATAACGTTAAAAATATATATTTATAAAAAATAGATTTTAATTAATATAAAGATAGGATTTTAAAGGTTTAATTTTATATAGAAATTGTTATTTAATTTTATAAAATATATAGAGGTTTAATAAAGTTTTATAAAATTTATTTATTATATAATATTAGAAATATAAATTTATAAAAGATAGAATTTAATTAATTTATAAAAGTTAGATTTTAAATATAATTAAAATAAAGTTATAACGCGGGATTATTAAAAAGCCTTCCTATTAATTATATATTATAAATAAACTTTATATTATATATTATATAATAATATTATTATAAAGAAAATTAATTAAAATTAAAATAAATATTATTAATATATATATAGTTTATCGACCGATTATAACATTATTATAAATAATATATTATATAAATTTATTATATAACTTTAATTAATTAGTCCATTTTAATCGGGTTCTTAATATTATTAATTTAAAATTAAATAAATCTATTATTATTACTACTAAGTTATCGTTATTATTATTATTATTATTATTCCTTAAAATATAATAAATATTATTCTTTATATACTTTAAAGCTTTATTAACTTATTTATAATTAATATAATAATTACTGAAATAACCTATTATATAATATATATAAAATCGTATAAAGATTCTATAAAATATATTTATATAACGTAAGGTAATTGGATTTATAAAGGTATAATTCTATATAAGAATCGTTATATAATTCTATAAAATATATAGAGATTTAATAAAGTTCTATAAGATTTACTATACAATATTAGAAATATAAATTTTAAAGGTACGATTCTATATAGGAATCGTTATATAATTCTATAAAATATATAAAGGTTTAATAAAGTTTTATAAAATTTATTATATAATATTAGAAATATAAATTTTAAAAATACAATTCTATATAGGAATCGTTATTAAATTCTATAAAATATATAAAGGTTTAATAAAATTTTATAAGATTTATTATATAATATTAAAAATATAGATTTTAAAAGTATAATTCTATATAGGAATCGTTATTAAATTTTATAAAATATATAGAAATTTAATAAAGTTCTATAAAATTTATTATATGATATTAAAAATATAAATTTATAAAAAATAAATTTTAATTAATTTATTATATATATTATATAGAATTATATAAATCCGTATAACGTAAAACAGCTATAAAAATAAAGGTATAATTCTATAATAAAATCGTATTAGGATTCTATATTAAAATCGTTATTAAATTCTATATTAAAATCGTTATTAAATTTTATAAAAATTATAAAATTATAATCAAGTTTTATAAAATAATTCCTTATTATATAACGCTAAGGTTATAATTCCTATTATATAATATATATAGAATTATACGAAGATTCTATAAAATATATCCGTACGGCGTAGGGCAGCTAGATTTATAGGGGTACGATTTTATATAGGAATCGTTATACGATTTTATAAAATATATAAAGGTTTAATAAAGTTTTATAAAATTTACCGTATAACGTTAGAAATATAAATCTTAAAGATACGATTCTATATAGGAATCGTTATCGGATTCTATAAAATATATAGAGGTTTAATAAGGTTTTATAAGATTTATTATACGACGCTAGAAATATAAATTTTAAAGGTACGATTTTATATAGGAATCGTTATCGGATTTTATAAAATATATAGAGGTTTAATAAAGTTTTATAAAATAATTCCCTATTATACGACGTTAAAGTTACGGTTCCCGGTAGATTTAATAATAAAAGATCTTAGGTATAATCGAAATAAGGTTAGGGTATAAAGGTAGGTTATAGCGTGGCGGTATCGAAAACGTTATTAAGTTAGTTAATTATTTATTATATAACGATAATATTATAGAAAAGTAATATTAAAGGGGACTAAAATAGGTATTATTTATTTGTGTTAAGCTCCTCGGCTATTTTTAAAACTATCGTAATTAATTTAATATATAAGCTTATTATACGACGTTAATTTATTAGTTTAAGTTAATCGGGTTTTTAATATTATTAATTTAAGCCGGAGCACGACTGGTATTATTACTATTATTCTCCGCGTTAACGTTAGTATCGGTCTTTATATATTTCGAAATATAATCGACCTATTTATAATTAATATAATAACTACCGAAATACTTTAATAATTATACGTAATGTGGGAATAGGGTCGAATAGCCGTCGTTAAAGGTTATTTATCGCGTGTATTTTACGTAAGGCGGGTCTTCGAATCGATTACGGCTAACGATTAAAAGGCCGTTAATATAGCTCGGGCGGGCGGAAATAATCTAGGCCTACGTAATAAATCCTCGTACGATTAATACGTTAAAACTAGGCAAGGTTAGAACGACGTGTTAAAGGTTATTATAATAGAATTAAATTAATTATTAACCGTTAACGGGTAAGATTATTAATTAACTTTAATTAAGGCTAACGGTAATTGAAATATTAATATAAACCTAAATATTCGTGGTAAGAGTAAAAATAAACTAAATATTTAAAATATTAATTATATATAAAGTAAGGTAATATTAAGAATAATTAAAAGGTATATATAATTAATTAATCGGTATTTATAAAAATAATATTCGGGTTAGTATTGTTATTCTAAATAACGGTTTAATTTTAATTAAAAAATATCTATTAGCGATAAATTAATATTAAACCTTTAAAGCTGCCGTACGGGAGGAATAGCGGCGTTATTTGTAATATATAATAGTTAATAATAATATAATAAAAGGCAGGTATAGGTAACGGATCTCTAAGTTAAGTAATCGGATAAAGAAATTAATAATGGATTTCTAAGTTAAATAATTAGATAGGGGAGTTAGCGATAGGAAGTAAATAATAAATTAATAAATTAAATAAATATTATACGAAAAATAGAAATAAAATAATAAAGGTAGGTTTTTAAAGTATATAATTAAATCGGATAATAAAGTAATAAAAGATAGGTAATAGAACTTTAAAGTAATTAATTACTGTATAAATAATAATAAGAGATTTACGAGATTTAACGAAAGATTTACGAGATCTGGTAAAAAATCTTCGAGGGATTTAACGAGGGTTTAGAATATAAAATAAATAGAGGAAAATAATATATCGTACGTACCTTAATAATCTTAATAAAAATAATAAAAATTATAAAATTAAAATTAATATACAATTAATAATATAATTATTATAAAAGAGAAATTATAAAATCGAAATTAGTATACGATTAATAATATTATAATTATAAAAAGAAGTTAATATATAAAGGTAAATAGGTTAATAATTAATATATAAAAATAAGTGGATATATAGAAATAGGTCGATTAATAGTTAATAATTGATATACGGAAGAAAATACTTAATTAATTTATTATAACGAATAAGAAAGAAGGAATTATTAATATTTACCGATCCGGTTAAAACGAATATTAGATTTAACGTACCTACTAAATAGATAGAAATATAACGAACCTGCTATCTAGTTAAAAAGAGTAACAGAATTAACGTACGAAAATAATAAATTAAGAGGGATTTATTAGTACCTACTAATCCGGTTAAGATAAAGATTAAATTTAATATGCCTAACGAATAAAAGGAAAAGGTATATATATCGGATAGAAATATAACGAACCTGCTATTTAATTAAAAAGAGTAATAGAATTAACGTATAAAAGTAATAAATTAAAAGGGGTTTATTAGTACCTACCGATATAATTAAAAGAAAATATTAAATTTAATATACTTATTGAATAGAAGGAAAGGGCGCGTATATTAAATAGAAATATAACGAACTTGCTATTTAATCGAAAAGAGTAATAAAATTAATATATAAAAGTAATAAATTAAAAGGGGTTTATTAATACCTACTGATCCGGTTAGGATAAAGATTAAGTTTAACGTGCTTAACGAATAAAAGGAAAGGGTATATATATCGGATAAGATTTTAACGATATAATATATTTATTATATTATAAAATCTGCTATACGGTAAAGGGTACTCTTTATTAATAGAATACCGGTTTTTAAATCGTAATATCGGCGGCGTCGTTAAATCGGATCTAATATTAATCTTACGATTTACCGGTATTAATCTTACGATTTACCGGTATTAATTTTACGATTTACCGATATTATTTTAAATTAACGACAGTATTTAAGTTATCGTACGATATTATAGAATTTAATTAATATTTTAAAAAATATAAGAATTTATATAAAGTTATATTAGGATTTTATAATAACCGACTCTATAAAAATAAATTTAAATTCTATATTTATATAGAACTTTAATATAGTTTTATAAAGTCGTCATATAATTCTATAAATTATATTTATAATAAAACCTAATTTAATATTATAAATATTACTATATAATATATATTCTATTCTTTTTATTCTTTCCTTTATTTTTACCTTTTTTATTATAAATCTTTTTATATTTTTAAAAGAATATTACCTCTTTATATATATAGTATATTAATACAGTTATATAATAAACGAAATTCCAATTTATTTATATATAAAATATCGGTTTTTAAATCTTTTTACTAAAAAAGATATTAAATACGCTATATATTAAATCTTAACGGTATTTACCTATTAAAACGATTTAATTACTCTCTCCCGTCCGCCCCTTAATATTAACCCCTTTTCTATTCTCACCCCGCCTCGAACCGACGATTATACTTATATTACGTATCCCTATATATTTATCTATTTTAAATTTATTTAAAAATATTACTATATAAAGTATAAATAAATAAATAAATAGGAAAAAGATAGAAATATTCGTTTATAAACCGCTAACCGGGATTATATATAATACCGGTTTTAACGTACCGATATTTATTACTAATGGTTTTTCTTTAATCGGGCCGGAAGTTTCTATTTCGAGGTAATTACGATTACTCCCCCGCCGATATAAAATACAATGTTCAAAGCTTTTTAAATTTAAATTACGGAGTTTACTTATACGATAACGTTTATTATTAATATAAAGTATAAATATAAACCGAATTTATAATTAATTCATATAAATTAAATTATATATCTTTAAAGGTACGATTATATATGCCTCCGTACGGTAATTAATTTAAAACCGATAAAAGGCTAGCCCTTTATTACCGACCCTTTCGATAACCTAATATTATAAAAGGTATTTAAAAGTATCGACCGCCTCGTACGACGCGTTTAAACTCTTATTTCTCCTAATTCCGTCCCTTAACCCGTATTATTTCTCCTTTATTAACGAAATCGAGATTAAAAGCTAAATACCTCCTTTTCGGGTTAAATAAAAGATATTACTTAAATAATTTATTCGAATATATAAAAATAAATTATTAATTACTTCTTTTATATAAAAATATAAAAACTTAAAATAATACCTCAGTATAAACTTAATACGGTTTAAGAAAACGCTATTAACGATATCGAGGTCTTTTTCGAATCGTAAACGGCGCCGTTACCGTTATTAAATAAAGCTTACCCCGACCTCGACGTACGATACCTTATCCTATTCCTTTTTATATTCGATTATAAATTATTTAAATCGCCATATAATAATCTTCTACTTAATATATTAAATATATTCGGCCTTTAACCTACCGGCGAGATTATAACTTAACTCCCCTTTTATAAATATATTTATATATATTTAACTATAATTAAAATTAGCCGGTTATTCCTTTTATTTTAATTATATAACGAATATAATTTAAAGGACTTTAAATCCTTATTATTATATTTTGTAATCCATATAAAAGTATTCCGGTATTTTATAATCGTTTCCGCCGAGTTATAATTATTATCTAGGGTTAGGGTTAGGGTTAGGGTTAGGGTTAGGGTTAGGGTTAGGGTTAGGGTTAGGGTTAGGGTTAGGGTTAGGGTTAGGGTTAGGGTTAGGGTTAGGTTA